>CM059559.1:102345044-105239362 GCA_030386875.1 Morinoia aosen | reverse complement strand
TGCAGCTGCTGCTCTGCCACCTCGTGAGTTCTGGCAGCAAATGTCGCTCCTCAGTTGCTGCTCGAACTTACGGGGAGCCGAGCTTGAACTTTGGATGTTTTTTTTTACGATCATTTGAACTAGTTATCCAAGATAATTATCCATAATTCAATATGTGAAAATTGCTCATTTGATGTAACACTTAAAAGTTCACACTTGCAGCGCATGCATTCATTGACACCTGGTGTCCGCTCATTTCTGTGATGCTGTCTGAGTACACAAAATATCGATCTGTCTACTCTTTTTAGCTGGTGTATGTCCAGTCACAAATTCACTCAAAATCTCTTCTAAAATCTCTTGATCGAGAAGAAGTACGTGTCTGCAGCGCGTTTGTAATGTCAGAGTAGCCCGTTTTTTGTTATCTGAGCATGGATGGTTCAATGGAGCAGCAAATCATGTAGAGCTAAATTGACCTGCGCCTGGTGAACACAGCGATCCCTTGTGTATGATGTGTGATGACCTCCCTCTGTGTGGTGACCTCCCTATGTGTGGTGACCTCCCTCTATGTGGTGACCATCTGTGTGGTGACCTCCCTCTGTGTGATGACCTCCCTCTGTGTGATGACCTCCCTCTGTGTGGTGACCTCCCTATGTGTGGTGACCTCCCTCTATGTGGTGACCATCTGTGTGGTGACCTCCCTCTGTGTGGTGACCTCCCTCTGTGTGGTGACCTCCCTCTATGTGGTGACCTCCCTCTGTGTGGTGACCTCCCTCTCTGTGGTGACCTCCCTCTGTGTGGTAACCTCCCTATGTGTGGTGACCTCCCTCTATGTGGTGACCATCTGTGTGGTGACCTCCCTCTATGTGGTGACCTCCCTCTGTGTGGTGACCTCCCTCTATGTGGTGACCATCTGTGTGGTGACCTCCCTCTATGTGGTGACCTCCCTCTGTGTGGTGACCTCCCTCTGTGTGGTGACCTCCCTATGTGTGGTGACCTCCCTCTATGTGGTGACCATCTGTGTGGTGACCATCTGTGTGGTGACCTCCCTCTATGTGGTGACCTCCCTCTGTGTGGTGACCTCCCTCTGTGTGGTGACCTCCCTATGTGTGGCGTGATGGCGGGCATCATGGCAGCTACACCACGCGCTGCTGTGTCCTGTGTTCTCGATGTTGCAAAGCACAGCTCTCCTATAGCATCGGGAGAAATAACTGTCTTCCATGTCTAACCTCAGAAGATGGTGGCTCAGACATGACCTGCTTTACTGTACAGTTTGTTCCTATCTTTCCATCTCACTGGGTCTGACAACAGAGCCTGTTGCTAAGGCTAAGCTGTAGAATTACTTCATTTCTGGCATTACACATATACTTGGAAGATTTCACGAATGAATTCAGAATTTTTCTGTGAGATATTTGTACATTTCTTCTCACCAGTTGATATTGTGGAAAACTGCTAGCGCAATTTTTCGTTTGTTTGGTGAAGATTAATTTCAGCACTGGTGCCGGGTGTTGAATATGCTGAGGAATTACTTTTTTATGGTGAATCTTAGCGTCCATTTCTTGTTGTGCTGAGGACGTTTGCTCTGCAGGTATGTCAGTGGCGCAACGAGGCGTCGAGAGAACTTTGTGTCGTTGATGTATAGTGGAATTTTTATTTTATTTTATGTCATATTTTCGTGTAGTGTGGATATTCGGTGGGTCTTGCAAACCGAGGCCAATGTGAGCGCCTCTTTCCGACTCCTCGCTTTAATTGGCCCTCCTTCAGGACGGACCTGCCTCCCTACCTGCCTACCTCTGTCACGGAGCTTTTGTTGCGGCAACTGCAGTTAATCTCTATGAAGTATAATCTGCATAACGGATGGAGTTTTATTCTTCCTTGCACACCCCACCAATGCATGAATGTTACACGCTCGAGTATCGACCCGTTCTAGTAAACACGTGCCGCGTTTTGTGGGTATCGACACCAAGCAACTACAAATCTGTACATTACTAACAGAAGGATGGACATTGAATGTCTTCGTGAATTCAACATATTACCATGATTGTCAAATGAAATTCGTATTCAGCTGGAAAATATTATTTTCGGTCGAGCTTTCGAAATTTTTAACAAATTTCGAAAGCTAGGCCGAAAATAATATTTTCCAGCTGAATACGAATTTCATTTGACAACAATGGAACCTGGATGTCCGCTATTTCAACTAATAATATATTACCATGAACTGAAAATATCCAGACGAGCATAGAAGGTGGTGCTCTGGCAGCTTCCGCTCAGGCGAAATGTAAAAGTAAACGACGGATGAAATTGACAAGGACGTAAACGGTTACTTGAATCTTAAGTTCCTCGGGTGCTGCTGTGAAGGGGGGGGGGGGGGGTTGTGTCCAGAGTGGCGTGTTACGCTGGCGACCCCGGTAGGAACGTTTCCGTATATTTATCAAGTCTGAAGCGGCCCATAGGCGATCAATTTTATTGACAATGATGAATATTGACAATTTAATTGATCGTCTGTGCGCTTCATTGACGACCGTCAAATAATTGACTCAACGGGCAAGAAAAATTTCATCAAAATATTTAGTCAATGATATTGCCAATTAAAGTGATCGTCTATGGGCGCTTATGAAGTGGCCACTTGCAGCTCAGCAACGTTTTTTCTTTAAATCCCTTCAAAGGGTTAAAACTACTTTATGTATTATAATAAGCGATGTCAGCAAGGCAATGCGAGGTTTTCAGCCTAAGAGTAGGTAGCCCTTTCTTTCGTTGGTAAAGAATTAGTTTTGTTTCGTTACGGACCAACTTTTTTAATTTCACTGCTTTCTCTTTTCAGCACCTTTAACTTTATTCTTTAACTTTTAATAACTTGTTTCATAAACTCACTCCTCAGCTCTCCGTTTCTAAGCTCAGGGTGTCTTGCGTGGGAACACACCTTGTGCATAGATTCCCCGATCCCTAATCCTCATACGAAATGATGCTGTCTTCTATTTTCCTCTATTCGGAATACCTTTGTTGTGGATAGGGAGGCTGAAATTAACTCATCTAATCTAAAATCTATTGCGGCGTTAATTTTCAGTTCCAAAAATTTTTAGTTTGTGGCTTTTGATGCTGTAATCGTCGCGCCTCTCCTGCACTGCCTGAATATACATTGCTCTAGTGTAATAAATTCACAATTTTTGGTACAAATTCATTTGAAACAAAATTTAATACAAATTCATATTTTTCTGTCCCTTCGCTACCATTCATGTTCTGCGTAAATTACTTTATCAGTACTTCTCTTTTTCCATCTTTTTCTTTTCTCGATATTCTTAACTTTTTTCACGCATGTTCTCCGGAACGTTCCTGTATTCTTTCCAAGCATTCTTATCTAAATAATTTTCTGTATTCTCTGATCTTTTTGTTTTCACAACACGCGGTCGTCACCAAGATTTCACTCGCAAAGAACCATACATTTTTGCTAGTTTGGTTCATTTCGTTTTTTTTCTGCATCATCTTCGTTTTCAACCTTCATCACTTTTGCATCATAGCATTTAATTTATATTCCCTTGGTGCTCAACTTTTGCGACCTCAACGTCACTTTATTGCAAAGACTTCCAAAGACAAAGTGGTACTTCCATCATTTAAATTTGCTCATTTATAGCAAGGTAGACTTTTACAATTTGGAAGAGGAAATTCAATGACCGTATCTGTGATACGAGTGTCACCAGTGCACAAGTACGAGAATATTTTTAACAGGGTGCGTACAGGCATGGAGAAGCATGGAAAGTAGTTGAATTTAGGAAATAAAATTCAAGGCCTCGAAAGTAGTGGAATTTTAAAAATGGTCATTGAAAGTCATGAAATTTTAGGATTTTCGTGAAAAGAAAATTTTACTGTTGAAAATTTTCGTTCCGTTTGGTCCGCGTTGAGCGAGGCGTTGTCAGTAACCTTCGAGTGTTACTTGGGCTCTGATTGGTTGATACAGCTACGTCTTTAGTGTCCGCGATTTTGATTGGTTCTCAGGCGTCACGTGAAACCAAACGCGCTCAGTGTGACTGAAGACACGCGCTCGCTCGGACCATTGTTGACCTGTCGCCACTGTTGAACATTTTCGAGCTGAGTTTTTATCATCGGTCTTGACCATCCCGTGTGTGTGTGACTAGAGTTACGGTGCCGAGACTGAGCTGAGGAATTATCGTCATGCCAGGCAGTTGTTCTTTCAACAACTTGTGGTTGCGAGACAAAGACTTTCAACAATGGATAGCACCGCATCCCAAACTGAAAACAATGGCGGTTTGCACCGCGTGCGAGTCGGAGTTCGACATCGCCAACAATGGAATAGCGGCGGTGAGGAGTCATGCAAAAGGAACAAAGCATGCCAAGAACGTGAAAGCTCAGACGACGAGACTTGCCAACCCGAAGATCGGGGATTTTTTCGTGACTTCCCAACCATCGACCTTGTTGCTGTCATCAAGAAGATTGTTGAGAAGTCACCTTTGAAGTTCGGGTTGGCCCGAAACATGGGCTGGCTGGTGCCAAGTGTCTTTGTGGATCGCACAAAGAGAGAGAAGACCAAGTCCATGCTGAAAAACTGTCTGCAGCTGCTCAGCGATGCTAAGAGGCTACCACAGGGTGACATCGATGAGGTGATGAGCCAGTTTTCAGAGTTCTTTGATGAGGCACAGAGGAAGATCAGCACTTTCAACAGTTTTCAGCAAGACACTGATTGGCTAAATGTCTTCTGGAGCAGCCAGCTGGCCACATCCTCCCTCAAGAAACTGTGGCTGGTTGTGAAGATGCTACTGGTCCTGTCACATGGCCAGGCTTCAGTGGAAAGGGGCTTTTCTGTGAGCAAGCAGCTCATGGAAGTCAACATGGGTGAGAACACCATCGTGGCGCAGAGAGTGGTCATGGACCACATCAAACATGTAGGAGGTATCTCCAAGGTTGACATTTCCAAGAAACTCCTCTTTTCAGCTTCACAGGGCAGACAGCGCTATCAACACTAGCTGGATCAAAAGAAGGAAGAGGCAGAGAAGCAGAAGAAGGGAGAGAAGAGGAAGAGAGAACGGGATGAAGTGGAGAACCTGAAGACAAAACGGAAGATGATGGAGGAGAGTCTGCAAGCGCTGGTGGAGGATGCTGACAGCTTTGCACGGAAGGCAGAGGACAAGAATGATTTGCGCCTACTGGCAAAGTCAAATGCATTGAGGAAATCAGCCAAAGACAAGCAAGAACAACTCAAGGGGCTGAATGCGGAAATTAATGACAAACTTAATGCACTGGCAAATGCATAGCAGATGCTATTGAACTGTCCAGCATGACTGTTTGGTGTTGTGATGATCATTTACACATTTATGAAAACAAGACCTGCAAGTAATGATGAATGTTCTGTGAAGTTTATGACTGAAATACATTTATTGTGCTGCAATTTAACTTTGTGTGACATTATTTTGGGCAGAGAGAGGTAGTGAAAATGTGATTTGGTTGGCATAAAAAGTCATGAAAAAGTAGTGGAATTTTGAACCTCAGAGCCTGTACGCACCCTGTTTTAATCACTGGTACTGTAAGTTCATTTAACCTGGACCACCCTGGCCTTACAAAACCCTCCGCGAGGAGCATATTATTTCTTTTTGTCCTGATCCTGCGCGGGTATTGGTTCTGCTCAGGCTACAGTGAAGGGCAGACGTGATGGTGATGTGCAGATGTGATGGTGAAGTGCAGATGTGATGGTGAAGTGCAGGTGTGATGGTGAAGTGCAGACGTGATGGTGAAGTGCAGATGTGATGGTGAAGTGCAGGTGTGATGGTGAAGTGCAGGTGTGATGGTGAAGTGCAGGTGTGATGGTGAAGTGCAGGTGTGATGGTGAAGTGCAGGTGTGATGGTGAAGTGCAGGTGTGATGGTGAAGTGCAGATGTGATGGTGAAGTGCAGATGTGATGGTGAAGTGCAGGTGTGATGGTGAAGTGCAGATGTGATGATGAAATGTAGGAAATTTTGGCTTAGCTTCTGGAGTTTTTCACGTCAGCTAAAGAGGTAATTTAAAGGAGAACATTCCATGATCTCACACAGGACGTCGGAGTGATATTACGACAAGAGTAATATCATTTGATCGGCTACAATCTTACCTAACAATTCCCTTGGTGAGTTTATTTGTTTGGTGTCCGCTTGTTGCGTGTGTCTGTGACGCTCAATGACCGTATCTGTGATACGAGTTTCACCAGTGCACAAGTACAAGAATATTTCAATGGCGGGTACTGTTGGGATGGATATATTTGTTTGTCATCCTCATCTGGAGGATTTATAAAAGGAAAATATTGAATACCGTCATTTTAGACCGGCTGTGCACACTAGTATTATAGAAAAGCCACATCAGAGGGACGGTGTGGTGTGTGAGGGTTTTCGATCGAGCTGAGCCACAATGCTTTGCATAGAATTAAATCCACATTTTAATGCTCTGTGGGTTACTTTTACGTCAATAAAAAACGAGTCAGCTCAGTGTGCATCTCTTACCCACATTCTAGAACGTAACCGATCGCACGCTGCAAAAGCCTTTTATTTCGGCATGCTGTAAAGCATTCGTGAACCGCATGCACGCTATTTTTTGCGGTAAATTTAATTTAGACGTGTCTCTTTCCATTTATAGTTCAAAACCCAAGGCGCGCATTTTAGGACCTTTAGAAAGCGTTGGTTTAGCAGCAAATGAATGCTTTTAGAGGCTTGCAAGGGAGAAAGTTGAGGATACGATTTGATCAGACGAGGGGAGAAGCTCAACACCGCTACAGCAATGGTCGGCTCTGCCGCAGACGTGCGTGTGTGGGGGGTGTAGTAACTACTTCTTCAATTTCACCGCACATTGGCTTTGTCATTTAGTGCTTGGTGCTCTGCACTTGCAGGTCGTTTGTGAACTTGTTCAGAGTTGTGGTGTCCATCAGAACGCCAGAGGGTGCCCCGCAAACACTTCTCTCGGGTACAGCCAATCGACTTCCTAAACTCGTCTCTGTGTTGTAGGGCATGCAAGTCCCCTCGTGTCACGTCCTGCGTTATTTTCTCAGTACAGTTCTAATAAAACTGATTGAAGTTCTGTTTTGTTAGAACTGAGCTTCAACTGAACTGATTGTTGAAGTTCTGATAAAATTTGATCTTTCTTCACCGGGCCATTCACAGACTCGGCACTACCATTGATAAACTTCGCAGTCAGTTTATTGGTGCTGCTGCCGAGTGACATTTTCAGTTCGAGTGCTCCACTATCAAGCGACAGTTTCAAATGACTGCATCACGTCGAAACCAAGTGACAATTTATACTCACTAGAGGGCACACCGCCACAGTGTGGTATCTGCGATACGAGTCTGGCACACAACCTTTGAGCAGAACGGGTGCACTAAACTTATATAATTTTCTGAAAATGTTTGCTCAACTCTGTTGACTGAAAATTATTTCATTAAATTTGTTGCTCGCTCTCCGCTACGAGCTACCCTTAACGTTGCTGTGCCAGCAGCAGCAGCAACAGCAACCGCTGCAGCAACAGCAGTAGTATTTGCAGTAACAGCTGCAGCATCAGCAACTGCTGCAGCAACAGCAGTAGTATTAGCAATAACAGCTGCAGCAACAGCAACCGCTGCAGCAGCAGCAGCAGTATTAACAATAACAGCTGCAGCAACAGCAGCTGTAATTGAGCAACCGCAGCTGCCACTCAGCTGTGAGCGTGGGAGCGATATCTGGTGCTCATAGCTCTACGATCCAAGATGACCGAGCAATGGTGTGTGCTCTTCAGAGATCAGGTCTGAATTTGACACCAAACCATTTTCTGTGATTTAGGAAGAGCCACAAGGACCTGCGAGCTGTGATTTGAGACGTCGAGACTCCAGTTCCACAGGCTACATCAAAACTCTTGTTCTCTTTATCTTTATCTTGATTCACGTCAGAAACCAGGAGGAAAGAAGGTATATTTGCTTATTAAGTGCTAAAACATTGTTTTTTTTTTATTTGGGAGATATTTCAAAGCTAAACCTATTTTATAATTGAGAGTACAGGTAACTACAGATTCTACGTTTACAGAATCTGACAGAATCTGACAGGTACAGAAGGAAATGCACGAACAACAAGTGGCGGCCTAGAATTTATCATTCCGTAATTTGCAATGTGACCAAAGTTCGGTTTGCGTTCTGTAAGGCGAGTGAGCTACAGGGATCAGGCATTGCTTTTGTTAAGGCTTTGATGGGCGCACTTGCCACCGAATGAGTGTGTCTGTTGCGTGCAATGGCAGCGAAGCTTGCGCGAGATCTCGCTAATATGCTTTCATTTTTGGGTTCTGAAAGGTTCATTTATTCCTTTTAGATACAATATTTTATTTCAATTAGTAGAAGTTGAACAGGCTAATTTTTCTTAAAAAAATTGAAATTATTCACACTATCCATACTACTTTTGTTTCATCTCAGCAAGACAGACAGAATGCTTGGAAATTTTAACGGCAATTGAACGCATGTGATGTATGGAACTTCCAAATACAGAGTATTTATAAAAACAAAACAGTGTATTGGAAACAAAACAGAGTATTTCTATGGGGGAAAATTCCACTTGCTCGGCTAGCAAATAGAACGGCTTAGTTTCAAACAAACTTTATGACGACATCATTGCGACATTTCGTTAGGCCAATAGTGGTGCCATATTTGGGGCTGTCAGTGTTGCCAGATGCAATATGAGCACTATCTATGATTCGTTGCCATGACGTCAGCATTACCACACGGTCGACGAAAACAAGACTGGTTTGACCCTACCTTGTTTCCTCTACCGTGGTGTGTACGCTGACTTTACTGCAGCCCGCACTGAGATTCAGAACTGCTCGCCCACAAAATTTGCCCTAATTAGACACCTACGTTCCATCACGCAAGGGACGCCAACACTTCTGCGTACTTAATTGTTGAAAATTTGTTGTGAGGGGCCTGAGATGCGCCACGCAATCTAAGTGCGTGTTGAATATGCTCATCGCATGACCGTATGCGGTCCTCATACATAGGTAGTGATTTAATTTCATACAAACATGTGAACCAATCAACAATAGGTTGCCTTTTCGAAAGGATATATTTCTCTGCCATTTCTGTCAAATAACCTTAGTTGAGATTCAATTGCAACATTATATTGCAACACGAGGATCAAAAATCCAAAAAATGCACATCATAATTCATGACTTTGCTACCTTAAGGCTTTCTACACACGGAGCGTTTTTCGACGCGCGTCTTTCACGATGTGCGTCATAAAAGAGGCCGCTACCTACACACGGGCGTTGTTTTCCGGTTCAGTTCACAGTGCAGCGACTACAATTGAGGAAGAAAAACGTTTGTATTATTTGTCGGAATGGAAATACCTGATGAAATTACAGATGTTTTGATTGCATACTCAGCGTACAGAACACTCTACAAGAGAAAGAAGAGAAGAATGTGGATACAACCATTACTAGCTGTTAATAACAGAAATTTCTCCAATTTATTTACTGAACTTTCAAATGAAGACAAGTTTGTCAAATGTTTCCGAATGTCCAAAGATTCGTATGATGAATTGCTGAATCACCCACAACCATCGTTAGAAAAAGAGGACACCAAAATGAGACAAGCAATAAAACCTACTGAAAGACTGGGAATAACTTTAATATAAGGAAACAAAGAATGTGTTGACCATTATCCATTTACTTGAAAAATAAAACCTAATTAAAGCATGTTGAAGAAATCCATTTTTCTTACTCGGGGAACTAGTATTAAGGAGTCATAAATTTAAGGAATCTTACATTTAAGAATTTGGCTTGAAACTATCTAAAGTATTGGAGGACGTTCGGTACAGTGTGCCCTTATCGCCAAACCAATTACGACCCTTTACGTACGAACGCCTCATAACTGTTCTCAGAATGTCGTGCCTGACAAACAGCAGACACGCTCCAACATCCACAGCGCAAACAACTTGCTCACGCCCTCCTGTGGAGCACTGCTTTCTTGTTCATCTTTAATTGTTCTCATATTTTAAGAAGCAGTTTTAAATGGGCGTTTTCGGCTAAAACCCTCCTGTGACCTGCACTACGGTTCCCTACGCTTGACGTCGTGGAGAGGGCTTGTGGTTGACGGCCGAGGCATCATGACGCCACTACGGTTTCGCACCGCTTCGAGACTGCTCCGCACTCAGCTGCTTCTCCGACTTCTCGTCTCCGGGACTACGGAGGCAGCCTGGATGGGAACTACGGCAGTCCAGCGCTTCAGCGGCCGGGCAGTCTGTCATCGACCTTCTCTTCTCATCGTCGTCACGTGAACTTCAAGGGATCCATTGTGAGGGTACGTTTGGAGATAAGTAGGTGCATTTGTCCCGAACGTTCCTCACTAGCCTACATTTGGCTGTAGTTTCCCGTACTCGGGCCGTACCCTAAATTTAAAGCCGTGACTTAAACGTAAATTCTAATGTCTTTAAAATATATATCAGATTGAGTGCATTGCCATATCTGTTAACTCAGAATCTTTTCTCGACAGCTCTCAATCTTACCACCGTCAAATTATTTACGTCTTGTCCTATTTTGTCTCAACAGATCACGGTTATTGGCAAAATTGATGTGGGAGGCCGACGGATGGACCAACTTCCGACTTCTTTATACTTGCCAAGAAGTCACCGACGTGCCTGCAGTTGGGGACTACCTTTGCTGTTATTTATTATCATTAATAATTCGCATATGCGTCACTAAATTAATATCTAGCATTGTGTCGTCCTTTTCCCCACTCTGTTTTTTCAATAAAGCACGGAATGCATAAGTTTTCTAATTTTCATTTACCTACATTACGAAAAATGCATCGAAGCTTATATTTGACAATATCCATTTACGTGGAATAGAAAATATGTAATAACAATATGCCAAAAATGTTACTCAACCAACTCTTATTTAGTTAAAATAGAAATGTAATCAAATTACGGCAATGCATCTGTTCACCGATATCCATTTCCTTGAGGAATAAATTGTATAAAACAATTTTACACTATATACGTTCAACGAACTTCTTAAAATAGAACAGCAAAATGAAACAAAAATCAGATATCACTTGTAGTTGATGAGATCAAGTAATTCTGAGGATTCAGAAAGAATTGAATCAAGAGGTGACGTAGGTCCCGGCGCCACAGTCGGAGTAGTAGCTTGCACCATTTGTGATTGAGCAGGTTGTACAATATTGTTAGGGATCATGTCATGTGATACATACATTGTACCGTGTCCTGAAGCAGTTGATTGACGACTTGCCATGTCACGTTCGTGCATTGTTCTTTCTTTGATTTTTCGAATCGAATACAGAAGGTCTGATTCATGATCAATACATAATCAATTCAAGAAGCAATTCATAATCTAGTTCGGCAGCCATAATAAAGCCCACCTTAATCTACTGAAAGACTGGGAATATGATATGATGCAAATCTGATAACATGTTGCTTCATCAATATAAATAAATACACTAATAATAACATTCACTTCTATATAGTCTTAACACATAAATTTTTCAGCAATTTGATCTATATTTCACCAGATGAAATTCAAATTAAAATGTTTTCGAACACAAAATAGTCATATGATAATGAAAACGAGCGAGTACAAAATCACAACGCGACGCTCCGTCTGTAGGTCTCGTAACAAATGCACACCCGTCACTTACTGCACTTACTGAGCAGTTCAAACAACGTCTGAACTTAGCAGGATGACGCTCGACGCTTCAGCGTCACAATGACGGTCGTCTTCTTGACGCCCCGTGTGTAGGACAGCATCTGCTAGCACAGTAGGCTAAAACTGACCGTCGTTTTCGACGCGCGTCGTAAATGACGTGCGTCGAAAAAACGCTCCGTGTGTAGGCAGCCTTAATTGGAACTAATCGCTTTCAAGATATTCATTTCTCACTGGTAAGAAAAGATCTCAATTGTTATATTTTTTGTTTTTTAATATACCAAGTAAATTTCGTAGCACAATGACTGCTTTATCTCCTGAGTATCATGCATTCAAAGTCCGCCTACGACCCAGTCAGAGCCAAAGCTTTACCATCGAAGAGAGGTCATAAATCTACGGAGTTTGCTTCTCACATTTAACTATCTCTGCCTGCGCTCTAAGGCAAAGTTCTACACTTGGATGTTTTTGTTTTTCAACGTACAAAGTAAATTTGGTAGCACAATAAATTTTTTATCTGCCAAGTATCATTCATTCATTCAAGGCTCGCCACAAACGTGTGTGTCGAGTACGAATCCAATCAAAACCAGAGCTTTAAAGAGACCATAAATCTACGGAGTTTGCATCTCACATTTAACTATCTCTGAGCGCTCTCTGGGTGATAGATAGACTGCGCCTCAGCTTTGCGCCAAGTTTTGATAAGTGTCGTGACTTAATTAAAAGCTCAGTCACCAGGGCGAAATACTGGCCCTTAGAGAGCTGCACAAACCATCAATCCCGCTTGATTTACTCGGTGAAGTTCATTGCCCTGTATACAGCTGCAGGAACTACGAACAATTTAAAATTGGTAAATCACTTATTGCCGTCAGCTCACCTTTACACTTCTAAGTGTAGGAGTTGGCTGCTCTTTGCGATCTATTCCACGTTGCCTGTGTGGCAACCTGACTGGCATTTCCGAGGTAATTTTTCTCTGGTGACTTATTTGAAGTGAGAACTGTGATTGTTGTGGCTTATGCATCGCTAAGCGCTGCGTTAGAATGTACACAAATATTTGCTGGCATGTTTTTCTGATGCAACGTGTCCCGATATTTGAACTGGTCGTTGGTACTGATCGCTGACAATCACCCTCATACCGAAACATTTGTATTCCCACCGAGGAGCAGTGTAGTCTATAATAATAAATTTAAGACGGTGAGCATCACAGTAAGCAAGATAGGAAGCCTCACAAAAATGTGTTGTGTCGAACATGCAGTTGCTCTCAACATAATTTAGGACAAAGGAGCACGTTTCATGATGTACTCCTTTAATGTTGAGTATACAAAGGAGTATTCGATGTTGAGCGGTAGCTGGGGTGTGCAGCAAGTCAGGTCGTATGTAACAACATGTTATGTTACAAGAAGTTGTTTAACATCTTATGTTACAACATGTTATGTTACAATATAGTTCGTTATTGATACAGAGAGTAAGAGAGCGAGCCGCAATTCCGCGTAATCTTTAACGAGAAATAGTTCTGTTCACTGAATGCTTTATTTTTACCTCATTAGGACTTCCCTCTGCAGTCGCGGCTCGTAACATTGCGCTGGATTCTGAATGATATTTGAATTCTTTTTATCTCCTTTAAATACTTTCTGGTTGAGGCTAACGAAAAGTAGACACAGGGCAGTAGACATGATACTGATGATCTACATCTGCGAGGCTTGGTTATGGAACTGAGAAGTTTGGGGATATCCTATGGTAAATTTGCGAAATTCTCGTTGGATGAGTTGAAGAACACCGATCTGCTATATGTGCTCCTGAATGATGCTGCCCTAACTCCCCCAAACCTCACTGCTCCAACATTCCACTTGCTGCATTATATCAGTGATATTACGACCAGAATGTGTGACTGTGTTGCTCCATCAAATCGAATAACAAAGACGAGTTTCTAGAGAATTGCGAACACTTTCACGCCAGCAATGTACGCTACGTCCAGCAATCTATCAGCAGCGGAAGTTGAAGATGAAGCGTCCGAATTTCCATCGTTCATTCTGTATTAGTTATTCATTTCGGCTGTTTCCTGCCTCACCGGCCTAATAAAGAGCAGCGAGCACATGTTCTCTCGTTCATTTTGCATTAGTTATTCATTTCGGCTGGTTCCTGCCTCACTAATAAAGAGCAGCGGACGCATGAGCAGCCTGCATATCGCGAGGGAACATTTCACAGGAGGCCTGTATGACAATGAGAGTGGCAGCGAGAGTGAGGGTCGCACGAGCAACAAAGGAACCGCTTTGAGAGGCAGTGTGGCCACCGTAAACTCTGTAAAAATGTCGAGATCCCCTGCGAGAATGTCTCCTTTTGTCATCTTACGGGGAAAAATCTGGAATTGAAAGTTTGTAAGGCAAAATTTGGATGCAGAACTGCACTCAGCCTTCATGTCAGTAAGGAAAACTTAGGTGACGGTTGAATCAATGTTAATAGTTTGTGAAAAAACAAAGGGAAATATTCTGTTCGTTTTAAGATATTTCTTGATTGCTGGCGTGGTTGGCGAGAGGTGTTTGCCTGCCTCCTTGGGCCGACAAAATTGCTCTGTTGCTCTCATTGTGACCGTGGCAGCCAGTCACCCGCCTGACGTCGTCGAGGGTGGTATGCTGCCGTTCCTCCATCGTGGCTTCAGTGGTGCATTGCGATGGACACTCGCTCGTGCTCACGCATTTTGTGTTGAACAATGATGAATGAAAATCTGCATATTTACCCTCGTTTTTGGGCTGTGATGAGCGGTATGTTCGCTCACGATGGAACTTAATGTGAGTAATCTTTGAATTTCACTTGAGTTTGAGTATATCAAGGATGAACGAGCGAGCTGGCCTTCTCATTTGCTGAGCGCCTCAAAATTAAAGGAATAAAAAGGCGGATGAGCTGCCACTCCCAGCCTCGCCCGGCAAATGCCTCAACATTTTAGGGAGCGCCACTTCGGCAGGTGCCGCAAATTCGTAAATATTGCGCGAGGGATCCCCGAAAACAGAATTTAGGCTGCTTTTTTAACATTGAAATTTTGATGTAAAAAAAATGTTCATTGTTTAATATTTGTTAAGTGATAACTGTCACGTACTTTAAGTTTATGAGGAAATGTTTGTTGACTCTCGGTAGCTTTGCGTGCTATTGGAAAACATTTTTTTAGTCATCCTTTTTCACGTGTCGACCCTCATATGTTGAGTGAGGGGAACGAGGGTCTTTCCCTCGTAAGTGAATTAGGGTATCGGGGGCTTTGGGCCACACTATCACGTGAGGGTAGAGCGGATTTTGACCCTCATAAGCAGGAATTGGTCACGTGGGTGTCACCCCTCGCAAGTCCACGAGGGTAGCGTGGGTGTCAGACCTCGCAAGCGCGTGAGGGTAACTCATTTTCCCCTTGCGTTACCCAAAACAGAGAGTTATTCAGTCCGTCATTCGCAATAAGTTACACGCGTTTCATGTCTCTCAAAATGAAACTCTGCACCGCTGCACTGCGCTCCAAAGCAGAAAAACAAAATAGACGTTCTTAGAAAACTGAATGTTATTGCATCCAGTAATTTTGTTGAAACTGATTTGTGGTATTCATTGTGCATAATTTATTAAAATAAGTTTTCATAATGAGATAATATTGCGCCACGAAATTTTTCAAGGTAAAGCTGGTTGCAAGAGGTTTTGATTTGTGTATTTGTCCCACTTTGGTTATTATTTTATGTTCCTTTGCACACATGTATTATTGATGAGTCATTTTTTGTGCTACATTTTAATTATAATTGATATTGTCGCTGCCAGGGGTTAGCGCTGCCCCACCACGGGACTCGTTGCAATCTCCTACCGTTGTAGCGGGCTCGATATAGCGGGACTCGTTGCAATCTCCTACCGTTGTAGCGGGCTGGATATAGCGGGACTCGTTGCAATCTCCTACCGTTGTAGCGGGCTGGATATAGCGGGACTCGTTGCAATCTCCTACCGTTGTAGCGGGCTGGATATAGCGGGACTCGTTGCAATCTCCTGCCGTTGTAGCGGGCTGGATATAGCGGGACTCGTTGCAATCTCCTACCGTTGTAGCGGGCTGGATATAGCGGGACTCGTTGCAATCTCCTACCGTTGTAGCGGGCTGGATATAGCGGGACTCGTTGCAATCTCCTACCGTTGTAGCGGGCTGGATATAGCGGGACTCGTTGCAATCTCCTGCCGTTGTAGCGGGCTGGATATAGCGGGACTCGTTGCAATCTCCTACCGTTGTAGCGGGCTCGATATAGCGGGACTCGTTGCAATCTCCTACCGTTGTAGCGGGCTGGATATAGCGGGACTCGTTGCAATCTCCTACCGTTGTAGCGGGCTGGATATAGCGGGACTCGTTGCAATCTCCTACCGTTGTAGCGGGCTCGATATAGCGGGACTCGTTGCAATCTCCTACCGTTGTAGCGGGCTGGATATAGCGGGACTCGTTGCAATCTCCTACCGTTGTAGCGGGCTCGAAATAGCGGGACTCGTTGCAATCTCCTGCCGTTGTAGCGGGCTCGAAATAGCGGGACTCGTTGCAATCTCCTACCGTTGTAGCGGGCTGGATATAGCGGGACTCGTTGCAATCTCCTACCGTTGTAGCGGGCTCGAAATAGCGGGACTCGTTGCAATCTCCTACCGTTGTAGCGGGCTGGATATAGCGGGACTCGTTGCAATCTCCTACCGTTGTAGCGGGCTCGAAATAGCGGGACTCGTTGCAATCTCCTACCGTTGTAGCGGGCTGGAAATAGCGGGACTCGTTGCAATCTCCTGCCGTTGTAGCGGGCTCGAAATAGCGGGACTCGTTGCAATCTCCTGCCGTTGTAGCGGGCTCGATATAGCGGGACTCGTTGCAATCTCCTGCCGTTGTAGCGGGCTCGAAATAGCGGGACTCGTTGCAATCTCCTACCGTTGTAGCGGCTCGATATAGCGGGACTCGTTGCAATCTCCTGCCGTTGTAGCGGGCTCGATATAGCGGGACTCGTTGCAATCTCCTGCCGTTGTAGCGGGCTCGAAATAGCGGGACTCGTTGCAATCTCCTGCCGTTGTAGCGGGCTCGAAATAGCGGGACTCGTTGCAATCTCCTACCGTTGTAGCGGGCTCGAAATAGCGGGACTCGTTGCAATCTCCTGCCGTTGTAGCGGGCTCGAAATAGCGGGACTCGTTGCAATCTCCTACCGTTGTAGCGGGCTCGAAATAGCGGGACTCGTTGCAATCTCCTGCCGTTGTAGCGGGCTCGAAATAGCGGGACTCGTTGCAATCTCCTGCCGTTGTAGCGGGCTCGATATAGCGGGACTCGTTGCAATCTCCTGCCGTTGTAGCGGGCTCGAAATAGCGGGACTCGTTGCAATCTCCTGCCGTTGTAGCGGGCATTTTCACTCATGCTGGCTGCAGCTGTGCTGAAAAAACTGTTCATTTCCAATGAAGTTGATACTAGAAATGTAGTACGACAGTTTGGTTTTGAATTTTTTTTAATACTTTGACTGTGGCAGGTAAAACTGAAGTTTGATGTTCGACTCAAATTTAAAGTCAATTGTAATAAGCAATGTTGAAAATAGTAAACATTGAATAGATCGAGCCTGCATTTAGTTTCTATTGAGTATGTATGAATATTGAGTTTGTGACTGCTAGTGGGTCAGCAATATTATGAAAAGTCTCTTCCGTGTCAACCGGTGGTGCATATCGCAGCCAAAGTGTCAGCATAAAGGTTCTTAATTGATAGACAATCCATACGAGGCGTACAATAGCCGTGTCATGAGTTTATTGTGTCGCTGAGAGAAACAATCAAAGCATTTTTCTTGGATGCGTATAAAATGCCATTTGACGGATGCTGAAAAATACTGCGAAACTGAAGTGTTTAGCATTACTGAAGCATATATTTCCGACACATAGCGAATTGTGAAAGCTGAAGCACGACGCTGCAGCGGTCAACGGTCGTCACGGTCGTATACTGTGACTCACCATGATGGAATGATAATTTTTTCATCTTTTTGAAATGTCTGCTCGCTGCAGATCATCACCCGTTGAGTTCAATCACAATAGGGTTCAAAGAGTTGTAGCCTCCGTAAACTTGGCTCCGTGTAAAATTTTTCGCAAATACCTGCGTGAATAACCGTCCAGCATTTTCTATCAATTATGTAAATAACTCTCACTTAAGATCCAAACAAGAGTTCAGCGTTCGCTGAGTAAACCTCTACTTGTGTCAATTTCAGTCAACATTTATGAAAATGTTGAAAATGAAAATGCTTTCTTGCCTGACTTCAGCAGACACGATAGGAGCACAAACACAAATTGTGTGGCACTCTGGGCCTGCCTACGTTTGTGTGCAGCAGCACACTGTTGCAGCTGACGCTCCAGCAGCTGATCAAGCGCTGACGACTTAATAAACAAAACGCACCACACCGCCTGCACGTCTCGAGAGCTGCAGCAGAGTCAAGTTTTAGCCCCGCGACTCTATGAAGGAATTAGCGTGGGGGAGCGAGGGTGTGTGACCGGCGTGTGTGGTTCGTTGTGGTTGTGGTTCGTTGTGGTTGTGGTTCAGTGTGGTTGTGGTTCATTGCTGTGCCACGCCAGTGTTCTCAGGAGGTGCCCAAAAATAGAGTTAATGCAGTTGTTTCAGAGAGCCATGCCCTACCTTCAAAGATATGAAAATGACTTGTATTCAGTAAATAACGTGGCATCAGCTGATCCAGAATTTCTTTTATATACTTGAATCCACGTGGAGATCTCATTTGCATTTAATTATAAGTTTATAATCATCCAGAACTTTGATTTTCTTCATGAAGAAGTTTAGCTCAATTTTAAAGCTATTATTTTCAGTTTAAATCTTCAAATTTAAGTTCAGTTCATATATAATTTGTCTTTGAAGTCATTTCTGTAAGCTCTTTCATTTCTTCATGAATAATAATTCATTAAATTTGCTTTCAAAGTAGTAAACTGCATCAGTTAACTACTTTGAGTTGTATTCCAACCCACGTAGAAACTCAACACACACACTCCATCAGTGTTTCACTTCCTCGCGATTTGAAACACAAGCTGCGTCTGCTACAGAAGTCTTACAGGCAGTCCCTGTAAATTTCAGTAATACCTCTTGATTTTACCCTATGATAAAACTCAATATTCAATCACAGCGTGCCGTCAGGTCTGACAAACCGCTCTCCGCATTTTGAATTCCCGAGCGGATCGGATTCTCGCAATCCTGCGACTTGCGGAATGACCGATGCTTTTTGCGGCGTTTAGAGGGGACGGCAGACTGGCTGTGAACTCTGCGACTGGCCTCAATTTAGAATTATGCTTCGAAATGAGAAATTGAATTTTGCTGTTCAAAATGATGAGGCGGCTACAATCGTATTTTGATGAACTGCATCCTCAGTCACAAATGCTCGGAATATTTTTCATTCGCACTTCGCTTCGGCATGTGATGCAATTTGGGCGGTCGTATTCTTCATTTGAAATTAATGTCATGTTGCGCTCTTTTGAACTCGTGCTGCCTTTGTTGGGTTCGTGCTTTGTGTTGGTTGCCTCCAGTGCACCCACACACATACCAACACACACACCAACATACAACACATGACACGAGCACCTTCAGGTAACACAAATAAACACGCCACACATGACACATGCATCTCAACACGGCACATCTAAAGCGCAAAATTACTCCAGCTGCAGCGCCAAGCCTCGTGAGGGCGGCGTGTTTAAAACAATCTAAAACAATTTAAATGGCTTTAACGATTTAAATTGTTAAAAAATGTTTTTGAAAGTGGTTTAAAAACTAAACGTCTTTAAAAACAATTTAAATTGTGTTAGTCAATGATCGTGTCAGTCCTGTGTGTTTGCAGACTGGCGTAGGCAACGACCTGTCCACATTTTACAGCAAACCAAATCTCTAAAAAAGGATGTTTTATTCCAATCAAGCTTGACACATTTTATCTTGTACATTGTTTTTTCAAATGCCTTATAACTAACGATTATGACGATTAAATGCCTTATAACTTAAGCAATCATCACAGGTGGGACGCAGATATAATGCATATAATATCTGTAATGGTCATCACAGGTTGATGTTCAAGAAAAATAATACTTATGAAAATGTGTAACTGAATCTCTGTGCGAGCTGAGGCTATCGAATGGAGAGCAGCACTGCACAGTTGCTGCAGAAAATGTTGCTGTGGGGGTGCTGTGGTGGTGCTGTGGTGGTGCTGTGGTGGTGCGGTGCTGTGGTGGGGCTGTGGTGGTGCTGTGGTGGTGCGGTGGTGGTGCGGTGGTGGTGCTGTGGTGGTGCTGTGGTGGTGCTGTGGTGGTGCTGTGGTGGTGCTGTGGCGGGGCTGTGGTGGGGCTGTGGTGGGGCTGTGGTGGTGCTGTGGTGGTGCTGTGGTGGTGCTGTGGTGAGGCTGTGGCGGGGCTGTGGTGAGGCTGTGGCGGGGCTGTGGTGGTGCTGTGGCGGGGCTGTGGCGGGGCTGTTGCGGGGCTGTGGCGGAGCTGTGGTGAGGCTGTGTTGGTGCTGTGGTGGTGCTGTAGTGGTGCTGTGGCGGGGCTGTGGTGAGGCTGTGGCGGGGCTGTGGCGGGGCTGTCGCGGGGCTGTGGCGGGGCTGTGGCGGGGCTGTGGTGGGGCTGTGGTGAGGCTGTGGCGGGTCTTTGGCGGGTCTGTGGCGGGGCTGTGGCGGGGCTGTGGAAGTGAGGGTCACCGGCGGGAGAGTGAGGGGAGTCAGTAGACCGTTCCCTCATGCAGCGCCCCTCGCCAGCTGTCAGGCAATTCAGAGGAGCAAATTTTCTATCCCTCTCACTTTGACGCGACCTTTGATTTCCATCTGAGTTATGACTCACGAGAGCTTATGACAGCTCTGCCCTCACCCACACACCTGCCCTCACCCACACACTTGCCCTCACTCACACACCTGCTCTCACCCACAGCACCTGCCCTCACCCACAACACCTGCCCTCACCCACAACACCTGCCCTCACCCACAACACCTGCCCTCACCCGCAGCACCTGCCCTCACCCACAACACCTGCCCTCACCCGCAGCACCTGCCCTCACCCACAACACCTGCCCTCACCCACACACCTGCCCTCACCCACAGCACCTGCCCTCACCCACACACCTGCCCTCACCCACAGCACCTGCCCTCACCCACAACACCTGCCCTCACCCACAACACCTGCCCTCACCCACAACAACTGCCTTCACTCACACACCTGCCCTCACCCACAGCACCTGCCCTCACCCACACACCTGCCCTCACCCACAGCACCTGCCCTCACCCACAACACCTGCCCTCACCCACAACACCTGCCCTCACCCACAACACCTGCCCTCACTCACACACCTGCCCTCACCCACAGCACCTGCCCTCACCCACAACACCTGCCCTCACCCACAACACCTGCCCTCACTCACTCACCTGCCCTCACCCACAGCACCTGCCCTCACCCACAACACCTGCCCTCACCCACAACACCTGCCCTCACCCACACACCTGCCCTCACCCACAACACCTGCCCTCACCCACAACACCTGCCCTCACTCACACACCTGCCCTTACCCACAGCACCTGCCCTCACCCCACAACACCTGCCCTCACCCACAACACCTGCCCTCACCCACAACACCTGCCCTCACTCACACACCTGCCCTCACCCACAGCACCTGCCCTCACCCACAACACCTGCCCTCACCCACAACACCTGCCCTCACCCACACACCTGCCCTCACCCACAACCCCTGCCCTCACCCACAACACCTGCCCTCACCCACAACCCCTGCCCTCACCCACACACCTGCCCTCACCCACAACACCTGCCCTCACCCACAACCCCTGCCCTCACCCACAACACCTGCCCTCACCCACAACACCTGCCCTCACCCACAACACCTGCCCTCACCCACACACTTGCCCTCACCCACAACACCTGCCCTCACCCACAACACCTGCCCTCACCCACAACACCTGATGACGCTGTAGTCTGACTTCACTCCATAGTTCAAGGAAATAAGTGCGCGTTGTGTTAAAAGTTGTGTTAATCTCGTCAGCAGTATGACGATAATACAATTGTATGAAGGCTGTATATGCAGCAGGCAGCGGCACACACATTGTGTAGACGGTGAAAGCCTAAAATGTTTTTATCGCGCGAGTTTGTGTGGCGCAGAGAATATTGTGCGCAATTTTTCTCTATATTTTCGTGGACATATATTTAATTTCTTATACTCCCTTACTTTTGTTCGTGAAGTTATTGTTGTTAGGAGAGAAAGGCTCTCATCAACTTACACACCACCTGTACATGTGGTATGAGGCATGCCACAACACCACCTGTACATGTGGTATGAGGCATGCCACAACACCACCTGTACAGGTGGTGTGAGGCATGCCACAACACCACCTGTACAGGTGGTGTGAGGCATGCCACAACACCGCCTGTACAGGTGGTGTGAGGCATGCCACAACACCACCTGTACAGGTGGTGTGAGGCATGCCACAACACCACCTGTACAGGTGGTGTGAGGCATGCCACAACACCACCTGTACATGTGGTATGAGGCATGCCAAAACACCACCTGTACAGGTGGTGTGAGGCATGCCACAACACCACTTGTACAGGTGGTATGAGGCATGCCACAACTCCACCTGTACAGGTGGTATGAGGCATGCCACAACACCACCTGTACAGGTGGTATGAGGCATGCCACAACAACACCTGTACAGGTAGTATGAGGCATGCCACAACACCACCTGTACAGGTTGTATGAGGCATGCCACAACACCGCCCGTACATGTGGTGTGGGCAGGGATGGCAACACTCAGTGGCGGTTGCAGATCGTGGATCTTGTGTGAGAGTTACTTATATATGCAATTATTAGAAAATTCTGAATGATTTTTCACACATTTATTTGCTAAAAAAGGTCAGAAGAGGAACTGTTTTACATCGGAATTGAAAAAGAAACTCCCAAAACACAAAAGGCCTTGTCAGACTCGCTGTCTTATATTTTCTTGCATTATTTCTTGTGTTGACGCGTAGCAGAAAAGAAATTTTATGCAATCTATCCTAATTGGTGAAAACGTTATTAACTTTTTCTCTCTCAAGTAACGTAAATGAAGTTCTCCCATTCTCTCAAAAATGCGTCTTATCCAGCGTTTGTCGTTGATTGCTTCTAGCCTGATCTGCCAGCCTCCGCTGCTGCACAAACTCTAAACTGGCACCAACACGGTGGTGCCAGACATTGTCATTGTCCGGTGTGACCGGTACGGTTGCAGTACCGATTAACGGCAAAAAAAAACAATCAGATGGACGGGGTAGAAACTTGCTTCGGAAAAGTTATCAGGCCGAAATTATCGCTGCTACTTTGCAGAGGACGAAAAGAATCGAACTTACATAAGGCCTGGTAATTTACACGGCATCGTCACTATTTAATTCGCATAAATTATCAGACACGAACTGCGTAGAACATCCACCTATGATATTTTTATTTTTTTCTGTTTCATTTTACTGATATTGCATCCACGTCATTGCCTTCTGGTGAGCGTTGAATATTTTTTCAGGGATTGATTTTTAGGTTGTACGCCACATCTCGTCTTTACTTCGCTGGGAGGATTCACAACTCATCAAGGGTGACGAAGAAGCGAAAGAGCGATTAAAATGGTCATACTTATTTTAATCGGGTAACACTCTGTATTGTTCTTCCAAGTAAGTACTTATGAGTAAACCAGAGTCATTGCGTCTTTCTTCCGTAACACTCAAAATACTTTCTTTATATACTAATTTGATGCATAAACGAGTAGCACTAACAGAGGGAGGAGGAGTCGCGAGAGAACAAAGGGCACCTGCAACAAAACTGGAATAATAAACGACTGAACTCCCACGCCCAACTCACCGCAATATCTCGACACATCTCCAATGGACAATCAAAGTTACAGCCCAGAAAAGAGGAAATGCTAGCACGAAGCAGCGCTTACGAGCTGTGTGGACAGGACTGAATATCAGACCACGGTCGGCTGCAAATTAAACACGAACCGAGTAAGATATTCACCCTCAGGTCCTCAAGGTATTTTGAAGCAATTCTACTCTCGCAAACGAATCATCACAGCAGTGTGCATATTTGTGTAATACTGACGAGTTAAATATTGCATCGAGTTATTGCGTTATCCCATTGCGTATTCCAACCAATTTTGCTCTGGAATTTTTCGTGCGATCGTCATTCTGTTGCACCTACTGACCAGCCTACTTTCCTGCGTGCTGCTCGACACTGCCCCCTCACGCCTGAGTGTCACGGTCGCGTGCTCGACACTGATAACGGTAGACACTGATGCAACATTTTCCGTGTCTTCGTCTCTACATACGACCTATAGTCGCTCGAAAATAAGCGCATAATAAGCTTATCCCGCCATATCGTTTCCAGTCTTTCAGGCGCAACACCGAAAAAGGCGCTTAAACATCTCGTGCACCCTTTTCCCTCTGAGGAGAATACTCGCAAAACAACATTTGAAAAATCCCAAGTCCTCTGCCTCGGTGCCTTTGTCTCGCGGCATTCTCGGGCAGGTCCGCCATCTTGGACGGCGGAATTTTTCCACAGCACCCAGTAAACAGCGCCAAGTTGTGCCTCGATGAGGGTTTTGTCAAGGCCATTTTACGGCATATAATGACGATGGGGAGCCGCTCTCGTGGGGCGCCCGGACAGTAAGGAGGCAGCAGCTGATCGGTGGGCGCTGGGCCTTTGTGAGGGCGCTGCCGGGTCTTTGTGAGGGGGCTGCTGAATCTTTGTGAGGGTGCTGCTGGGTCTTTGTGAGGGCGTTGTTGGGTCTTAATGAGGACGCTGCTGGGTCTTTGTGAGGGCGCTGCTGGGTCTTTGTGAGGGCGCTGCTGGGTCTTTGTGAGGGCGCTGCTGGGTCTTTGTGAGGGTGCTGCTGGGTCTTTGTGAGGGTGCTGCTGGGCTTTTATGAGGGCGCTGCTGGGTCTTTGGGAGGGCGCTACTGGGTCTTTGTGAGGGCGCTGCTGGGTCTTTGTGAGGGCGCTGCTGGGTCTTTTTGATGGTCCTCCTGGGTCTTTGTGAAGGCGCTGCTGGGTCTTTATGAAGGCGCTGCTGGGCCTTTTGATGGTCCAGCTGGGTCTTTGTGAGGGCGCTGCTGGGTCTTTGTGAGGGCGCTGCTGGGTCTTTGTGAGGGAGCTGCTGGGCTTTTGTAAGGGAGCTGCTGGGTCTTTGTGAGGGAGCTGCTGGGCCTTTGTGAGGGAGCTGCTGGGCCTTTGTGAGGGCGCTGCTGGGTCTTTGTGAGGGAGCTGCTAGGCCTTTGTGAGGGCGCTGCTGGGCCTTTGTGAGGGCACTGCTGGGTCATTGTGAGGGAGCTGCTGGGTCTTTGTGAGGGTGCTACGCCGGTGTGTGCAGGGCGCAGCACGGGATCTGGTGGGTGCAGTGGGCGCTGGGTGAATACCAAAATGGAGCGAAGCCTGTACGGGTGTGCGCTGTATGTATTCGTAGAAATAGTGTGGAAATGTGCAGTGTGTGTTTGTGAAAAAAACGTAGTGAGGTTTGGTTGAAGTTTTTTTACTGAACAAGCTTGAAAGATGTTGCTGCGTTTGAAGTGCATTGATTGCCGTCTCTTCAAAATCTAGCGTTGCGAACCCACTCAATGTCTAGACTAGTTGTTCTTAACATGGGGCGCGCGAGCCTCCCAATAAATCCTGATTTTTCCAGATAATGTTTCCGACAAAAGAGTAAACTTTCAGTGTTGAGTATGTTTGAGGACCTATTTATAATATAATTTGTTGTGAGCATTTATTTACCAGTCCACCTGCAAGCAATTTCCTTAGACAATATTTAAGGGGGGCGTAGGAGTAAAAAGATCAAGAACCACTGGTCTAAACGCAGGTCAACATGTATTAGCGATCATATTTCTAAGTTCAGTGACACTTGGCAAACTTGTGAAGTTTGTTCAATCGTGAGTGCTCCTCGGAATTTTTTTTTTACAATATATCTTGTGAACGAAATTAATGACAGTATGTTTTCATGACTGTTCAGTTAAATCACATGAGAAAATTAACTCACACATAAGAGTCAAACTGGGACTATCAAGTAAAAAGGAATTTTTGGGTTCACCAATTAACGTAACAATGCATACAATGAAATTGTTCATCAGAGAGTTTATCGTTGAGGGCTGTGGGCGGCTCCGTATCACTGATACTCTTCGTTTCGAGGCGGGGCGAATTTTTGACTTTCGATTGTGATGCACAGAACGCACAACTCAACAATCATAGCTATTCACACCGGAGAAAAGCTTGCTTCTAAAATACAAAAAGCCACGAATTGGAAGAATTTAGATGGTTTCGCTCAATCAATCTTAATTCCCGTCTACCGAACTTCTGTTCATAATAGTTATTATTGATAAGTGTTTCTATCGCTTTTTTGTTTTTCCTGCTGCAGTTTGTTAATAGAAGCTAGTGTTTTACTTTAAAACGTTGATGACTTTTTCTGGAGGAGTTCTGCACACTTATCAAAATAATCATGATATATCGAATTTTTGTTTAATTAAGAATCATGTATTTTATTTCAAGTGGTCGAACTTGTTCAAATTTTCAGTCCAAATTAACAGAAGTTGAAGCTTTCTACGTGAAAATTGATGAAATTGAACTTTGCGCATGAAGTTCTGCAGTGCCCATACGGGATTCTTCAGTAACAAAACAACCCTACTTCCCAATCCCTCCTGTAGTAAGACAGAAGCGCATCGTATTCTTTCGGTTTAAAGTTCTCCGAAACAAATTTCGCTTGCGGCTCTGTAGGAGAATATGATCTCATTGGGCACTTGCAGAGGGCGCTGCGAAGAACGCAGGCCACGCAGGTAGGGTCTAACCAGTCTTTTTTTCCTCGACCGTGTGGCAATGCTGACGTCACGGTAACGAACCAATAGCAGCGCTCGTACTGCATCTGGCAACACTGCTACCCCCAAATCTGGCATCCCTATTGGCCCAACGACATATCGCAATGGTGACATCATAAAGTTTGTTTGAAATGAAGCCGTTCTATCGGCTAGCCGAACAAGAGGAGGTGTATTTTCCCCCATAGAAATGGCTTTGCCTTGTTTGCTCCACCGTGCGCCAGGTCCGGTGTCAGGGGCGGCCGCAAGATGGCGGTCAAGTCTGGAATTGACAGTCGCAATCTGATTTAGCCGTCAAGAAGGCCAGCAATGTTTTCCTGTTGGGATTGGGGTGGCTGAGAGAGTCTTGCTTCATTGCTTTGCTCACAGCATTTGCGGCTGGCAATAGACTGAAAGCAAATATAAATGTGTGTAATTTTTCGGAAATTGCACAGCAAATATATATGTGTGTAATTTTTTGGGAATTGCACAACAAATATAAATGTGTGTAATTTTTTGGGAATTGCACAGCAAATATAAATGTGTGTAATTTTTCGGGAATTGCACAGCAAATATAAATGTGTGTAATTTTTTGGGAATTGCACAACAAATATAAAATGTGTGTAATTTTTCGGGAATTGCACAGCAAATATAAATGTGTGTAATTTTTCGGGAATTGCACAGCAAATATAAATGTGTGTAATTTTTTGGGGATTGCACAACAAATATAAAATGTGTGTAATTTTTCGGGAATTGCACAGCAAATATAAATGTGTGTAATTTTTCGGGAATTGCACAGCAAATATAAATGTGTGTAATTTTTTGGGAATTGCACAACAAATATAAAATGTGTGTAATTTTTCGGGAATTGCACAGCAAATATAAATGTGTGTAATTTTGGGGGAATTGCACAACAAATATAAAATGTGTGTAATTTTTCGGGATTTGCAGAGCAAATATAAATGTGTGTAATTTTTTGGGAATTGCAAATATAGAACTGCAGTAAGAGAGCGCCTGCTTTGCTAATTGGGAACCTTATATTAAACGACGTTTAATTTTTTCTGTTAACTTGGCATAGGCTAAAAAGAATTTTTTTTAAATTACGTGATCTAATTTATCGCAATTTAACATGAGTTGATTAAGTAAAACGTGATGTAGCTTTTTTGTTGAGGTGACGTCTCACATGACATCATCGTCACGGTGGCTGGCTGGTTCATGCAGCATCTGTCCAGTCGCTTGCAGCTCTTTTCTACTCTAGCGATTATTCTAGAATTTAACTAAATTATTAAAATCCCTTTTGAAATCATAGCGAAAATCGTGAAAAGAAGGTCAAACATTTGTACACTAATTTTCTAAGTAGGTTAACCTCAGTAAGTTACCCTCAGTAAATTACCCTCAGTAAGTTACCCTCACTAAGTTACCCTCAGGTTATTACCCTCAGTGAGTTACCCTCAGTGAGTTACCCTCAGTAAATTACCCTCAGTAAGTTACCCTCAGTAAGTTACCCTAAAAGAAATCCCCATTTCATGCAGAGCTGCCGATGTTGCAGTGTGCCATCAAAAAGCCCTAAAGTGCTGATTTACAAAATAATACAACCTGTATAAACACACATACCAGTATGTACAGAACGTGGGTGCCAGATATATGTGTTTTTAGGGAAAAAATATTCTCACGTTAAGCTCTTTTATCCGACATAAGTAAAGTCAATATGAAAACTTCCACAAAACTGAAATTGTTGCCAAACGAAAATGCGCATCATATGATGTGAAAATAAGAAAATAATGAAAATAGCATGATGTAGTTCACTGCTAGAAAACAAGGTGCTCATAAAAGGTTCTAGTCTGCGTAATATCAGCAGAGTTTGTCGCTGAGCTGGTATGGAGTTCTGACCTACATAGGTTTGCCCAAGTGGTTCTGATTTTCAGCACTACTGACGTGGCTGGGTGGCTTTAGTCCTCACGCCACACTCCAGTCCTCACACCACACTCCAGTTCTCACGCCACACTCCAGTTCTCACACCACACTCCAGTCCTCACGCAACACTCCAGTTCTCACGCCACACTCCAGTTCTCACACCACACTCCAGTTCTCACACCACACTCCAGTCTTCACGCCACACTCCAGTTTTTACGCCACACCCCAGTTCTCACGCCAAACTCCAGTTCTCACACCACACTCCAGTTCTTACACCACACCCCAGTTCTCACACCACACTCCAGTTCTCACACCACACTCCAGTTCTCACGCCACACTCCAGTTCTCACACCACACTCCAGTTCTCACACCACACTCCAGTCTTCACGCCACACTCCAGTTCTTACGCCACACCCCAGTTCTCACGCCAAACTCCAGTTCTCACACCACACTCCAGTTCTTACACCACACCCCAGTTCTCACGCCAAACTCCAGTTCTCACACCACACTCCAGTTCTCACGCCAAACTCCAGTTCTCACACCACACTCCAGTTCTTACACCACACCCCAGTTCTCACACCACACTCCAGTTCTCACACCACACTCCAGTTCTCACGCCACACTCCAGTTCTCACACCACACTCCAGTTCTCACACCACACTCCAGTCTTCACGCCACACTCCAGTTCTTACGCCACACCCCAGTTCTCACGCCAAACTCCAGTTCTCACACCACACTCCAGTTCTTACACCACACCCCAGTTCTCACACCACACTCCAGTTCTCACACCACACTCCAGTCTTCACGCCACACTCCAGTTCTTGCGCCACACCCCAGTTCTCACGCCAAACTCCAGTTCTCACGCCGCACTCCAGTTCTCACACCACACTCCAGTCTTCACGCCACACTCCAGTTCTCACACCACACTCCAGTCTTCACGCCACACTCCAGTTCTCAAACCACACTCCAGTCTTCACGCCACACTCCAGTTCTCATGCCACACTCCAGTCTTCACGCCACACCCCAGTTCTCACGCCAAACTCCAGTTCTCACACCACACTCCAGTTCTTACACCACACCCCAGTTCTCACACAACACTCCAGTCTTCACGCCACACTCCAGTTCTCACACCACACTCCAGTCTTCACGCCACACTCCAGTTCTCACACCACACTCCAGTCTTCACGCCACACTCCAGTTCTCACACCACACTCCAGTCTTCACGCCACACCCCAGTTCTCACGCCAAACTCCAGTTCTCACACCACACTCCAGTCTTTACGCCACACCACAGTTCTCACACCACACTCCAGTCTTCACGCCACACCCCAGTTCTCACACCACACTCCAGTCTTCACGCCACACCCCAGTTCTCACGCCTAACTCCAGTTCTCACACCACACTCCAGTCTTCACGCCACACTCCAGTTCTCACACCACACTCCAGTCTTCACGCCACACTCCAGTTCTCACACCACACTCCAGTCTTCACGCCACACTCCAGTTCTCACGCCACACTCCAGTCCTCACGCCACACTCCAGGCTCGGAGGGGCATCATGCCGGTGACCTCAACGAGCGGCGGATGCCAAAAGCAATTTTCTCGAGTGTGGATGAATTCTTGGCTGCGCTGAGCCCGTAAATATTCATGCGACGGTTGAAGGCCTGCGGCAGCGCTCGGCAGCGACGAGGTGGCTGCAGTGAGAGCTTCTCATTGCCGTGATTACGTAGAGGAAACAAGGCACATCCGCGATACGGTAATGGAGTGCAAATGCCATATGGGATCGGAACCGTAAAGTAACGATAGCAATTTTATGTGCCCGAGACTAGATAAGTTTGAATACTGCCATCCGCGTTGAGCAAAACGGCAAAGGGGTCCGGAACCGTAAAGTAAAGATCACAATTCTGAGTGCCCGAGACTGGATAAGTTTGAATACCACTATCCGCGTGGAGCGAAATGGCATCCAGCTCACAAGGCCGGTGGGATTTCAAGACGAGAATTTCTCAGGTTTTTGACTTGAACTTCGCTTGTTTCAGTTCACTGTAGCTCAACCACCGTCAGACTGCTGTGTTGTACAAGCGAGCACTCGAGTGTATAAAACGGGATGTACGACACTCGAGCGTATAAAACGGGATGTACGACACTCGAGCGTATAAAACAGGATGTACGACACTCGAGCGTATAAAACGGGATGTACGACACTCGAGCGTATAAAACGGGATGTACGACACTCGAGCGTATAAAACGGGATGTATACGACACTCGAGCGTATAAAACGGGATGTACGACACTCGAGCGTATAAAACGGGATGTATACGACACTCGAGCGTATAAAACGGGATGTACGACACTCGAGCGTATAAAACGGGATGTACGACACTCGAGCGTATAAAACGGGATGTACGACACTCGAGCGTATAAAACAGGATGTACGACACTCGAGCGTATAAAACGGGATGTACGACACTCGAGCGTATAAAACGGGATGTACGACACTCGAGCGTATAAAACGGGATGTATACGACACTCGAGCGTATAAAACGGGATGTACGACACTCGAGCGTATAAAACGGGATGTACGACACTCGAGCGTATAAAACGGGATGTACGATAAGTCATATGAGGTTGACCTGCCATGAGGTGTTGTCTAAGTGGAAGTTTATGTCCTCTGCGATGCTGCAAAAATTCCAAGTTTTATGCCAATTGTGCTGAAAGTTTATGTTTCACGACACGTCGTTGTGTGGTAAGGACATGTATGGTGTTCAGTGTAAATTAAAGTACTGCAAGCAAGATCATGTGTTGTTCATTACTATGACTGTATGGTCGACATTAGGCACTTCAAGGCATGAGAGCGTTCAGTTCAGCGCGTTCACTGCGGAACGACACACCGGAGGGTCGAACTTAACGTTTTTCCTGCTGCAAAATGACCCACCGGTGGGTTGTTAGAAAAAGTTGTAACGATCTTTTAAAATTAATAAGCTTCGGTGAACCCAGTTAATGTTTGGTATTTATGATAGTTCTAACAAGTTTTGAATTTAAATTTGAGTTGAATATTGAGCTTCAGTCAACATGTTGAAAATGCCCATCGCAGGAGAGAGTGGGATGCGCTACGCTGATGGCGCAGTATCGACGTACGACTTCGCTCAAAAATCAACTTTCGTTTCCTGCACATCGGTGACCGCAATCATGAGGCACGTGACGACTTCGGAGCTGCGCTGCGTATCGTCCCGTGTGAACATTGAGGATGACTTCCATTACGCTAATTGGATTACGGGACGGGCTCCGTGTTGTTTCAAATGTGGTGACGCGTGTGTGTGTGTGTGTGTGCGTAGGGGAAAGGGCGTCGCCGAAAGAATAATTCATAGTTAATTTCAAAATGGTGATCGAGTTAGCACGTAATTTAAATGAAGGGAGTAATAGTAAGTCCTTTCTGTTAACGACTTTCTTTATATACAATGTATATTTTTGAACTTTTATCTCAAGTGCGTACCGTGATAATGGAACACAACTTTACCATTTCCAGAAGAATATTTTCCCCGATACATCATTAGCAAATTCAGACATTTTTTTACCTACAGCTGCTAAACTTAAGGTCTGATTAGCAATGAACGTGATCAAGTATTTACAAGAATTTGCAACTCCATTCTTCTAATTAAACCTTCATGTCTTGAAATTCAGTTTGAGAAATATTTATGTCGGCAAACGTCATAAGCCAAATTTGTGTTTATTTCTTGCACGAAATTCATGTTTCCTTAATCCCTCCTTGCATGGAATGTCGCCTGCACCATCTTGTGGGCCTTGTAAGCCATCGTACGCAGTGCACATGTTGTGTACGTGTTGTGTATTTAAAACAATTTATTTACCATAAGAGATAGAGTATTAGATTGTTTTTAAGTAAAGTACTTTTGTCACATTTGAGGATACTTCACTTGAGGATGCCTTCTTTACGCGTTTTGGGCACATCTTGTGTACAGTATGTAGGTTTTGTGCGTGTGTTGTGTTCACTACACGTGGTGTGTGCTTCTCGTGTACAGTACATGTGCTGTGTACAGTGTACAGTGCACGGTGCACGTGTAAATACGTACACTACGTGTAAATACGTACACTACGTGTAAATACGCACAGTATACGTGCTGTGTACAGTGTTCGTGTTAATACGTAGGACTGCGTGACGTCACAAAACCCGAGCCTTACCTCGCAGGAGAAGCTTCGCAGGATTGCAATCGTCCGGAGTCCACCCTCCCAATTTAAAATTTTCTCTACAACATCAAAACGCGTCATTTCAGCGCGTCCAGCGCTGGCGGCATTTCACCCGTCCAGACGTTGCAGTCACGTGCGAATGTTGATAATGTGCGAATGTTGTTGCGTATTTTGAAGAGAAAATCTGTCCTTTCCATTTAGATGCTGTTTATTCTCTTGCTGCAGACAGGGAATGTAATTTTAGCTTACAATATTTTTTTCCAATGTTCTTGTCGGGCGCGCGTTGAGAATCGGTCAGCGCGACTGAGCTACAGATGATGCCCAACCAATTGCGAGCGGCTGCAAATAACGAAGACGCAAGCTGGCCGATTCAATTCGACGTGTTGGTTGGAAGTTGACAGCGGTTGTTAACGAAATGGAGTTGAGTTTCTTCACGAGACGCAAAAAAATACCATAGGTTACTATTCGAGCGCAGAACACAAGTTCTCACGAGCAAGTCACCTCCCCTAGTAACATTGCTGTGTGCATCACCTAGGTTTCTGCTAATTTTGGACTTTGAAGGCATCAGTTAAAAAACTATCACTGCTGGGGATCACACTCGTAAGTATGGAGTCGACGGAGTGTATCACATCCAAGGGAAGATTGGGATTGGGAGCGCGGTAATTACACGCAAGTTTCAAGGCTTGCATGGCATGAATGCAAGGAACAAACTGGAGCCGCGCTGCTAGGACGGGGGCGGCAAAATGCGATTGAGGGTTGGAGAAAACTGCTCTTTATTCCTTTATCTTTCTTGTCATCCTTTCTTCTGTCTTTCTTTCCCTTCTTTCGCTGCCCTCGGTTCTATCCGTAGATCGCTGCCCTCGGTTCCCTCTGTAGATCGCTGCCCTCGGTTCCCTCTGTAGCATGCTGCCCTTGGTTCCCTCTGTAGCTCGCTGCCCTCGGTTCCCTCTATAGCTCGCTGCCCTCGATTCAGTCTGTTGCTCACTGCCCTCGGTTCCCTTTGTAGCTCGCTGCCCTCGGTTCCCTCTCTAGCTTGCTACCCTTGGCTCCCTCTGTAGCTCGCTGCCCTCTGTTCCCTCTGTAGCTCGCTGCCCTTGGTTTTCTCTGTAGCTCGCTGCCCTCGGTTCTCTCTGTAGCTCGCTGCCCTCGGTTCCCTCTGCTGCTTGCTGCCCTCGGTTCCCTCTGTAGCTCGCTGCCCTCGGTTCCCTCTGTAATACGCTGCCCTTGGTTCCCTCTGTAATTCACTACCCTCGGCTCCCTCAGTAGGTGGTCTGTTCACCACCAGGTGGTGTCGGGCTGCAGCCCTGTGGTGACTACACTTCTTCCTCAAAACACACTCTGAGTGACGTTTCATCATTCAAGCCTCCCCTCTTCTTTGTCACATGACTTAAGAGTTCTGTAGTGTAAACAAAATTTCAGCACGACAAACAGTTATGTTGCGCACATTTATGGCTCAGAAATTTACACACAGCTTAGCTTCTATCTTTACCTTAACTTGGAGGCTCAACGTCACGCTTTTCGTGCTATAAAATACGGAGACAATCTTAATCGTTCGTTCCACTATAAGGCAACTGAAGTAAAAAGAGGACTTTGTATGGATTAGCGTACAATCACCTAATTGCATTCGAGTCTACAAATGAGCTGCTTATCTACGAAACAATTTTTTTTTGCATTTATCGCTCACTTCAAACGCCGCCAACAATGTGAGTTATCCTACTGACATATCGTTAACTTAATCATGATGATCCAGTTCGCCCAAAATTGAAATTAGCACTTTGACTGTGGCTTGTAAAACTGAAGTTCAACATTCACCTTAAATTGAAAGTCAATTGTAGTAAGTGAGTTCTTTTTGGGTTTTAAAAGTCTGCTGCAACGCGCCGGTGTGCCGTCAGGCTAAGGTGAAGTTTTTCGCCTACAAGTATATATAGCATTCACCCCTACGTGCTAAATTTCCACGAAAACAACGTTACAGTAACGCTCATTTGCACACAAAAATGAAGATTTTCAGCGGAATCCTTCAGAACTCATTTTTCAGGCCATTCTAGAATCGTAGCTGATGGAGGCAGAGAAGACTTCACGGCCCCGCCGAGATCGGTGTAGGCAGTAAATCTATTCCTTGTGAAGACGCGAACTGTTCTGGAATAATTTATGATTCTTTCCCGTTACTGCCTCGCAGAGGCAAAGAAAAGCAGAACTTTCTGAAGAGACTCCGGCACTTCTTCAGCACCCGAGGTTTTTTGCACCGCTCAGCTTTGGCAGCTCAAGTCTGGCCGAAATCTTTGCGTTCTTTTAAAATTTGTGAAGCCCTTCGGCCACGCCCCATCCTGCGCCGAGCTGGTGGAGGTGGCTGCAGGGAGGTGGCTGCAGGGAGGTGGCTGCAGGGAGGTGGCTGCAGGGAGGTGGCTGCAGGGAGGTGGCTGCAGGGAGGTGGCTGCAGGGAGGTGGCTGCAGGGAGGTGGCTGCAGGGAGGTGGCTGCAGGGAGGTGGCTGCAGGGAGGTGGCTGCAGGGAGGTGGCTGCAGGGAGGTGGCTGCAGGGAGGTGGCTCCAGGGAGGTGGCTGCAGGGAGGTGGCTGCAGGGAGGTGGCTGCAGGGAGGTGGCTGCAGGGAGGTGGCTGCAGGGAGGTGGCTGCAGGGAGGTGGCTGCAGGGAGGTGGCTGCAGGGAGGTGGCTGCAGGGAGGTGGCTGCAGGGAGGTGGCTGCAGGGAGGTGGCTGCAGGGAGGTGGCTGCAGGGAGGTGGCTGCAGGGAGGTGGCTCCAGGGAGGTGGCTGCAGGGAGGTGGCTGCAGGGAGGTGGCTGCAGGGAGGTGGCTGCAGGGAGGTGGCTGCAGGGAGGTGGCTGCAGGGAGGTGGCTGCAGGGAGGTGGCTGCAGGCAGGTGGCTGCAGGGAGGTGGCTGCAGGGAGGTGGCTGCAGGGAGGTGGCTGCAGGGAGGTGGCTGCAGGGAGGTGGCTGCAGGGAGGTGGCTGCAGGGAGGTGGCTGCAGGGAGGTGGCTGCAGGGAGGTGGCTGCAGGGAGGTGGCTGCAGGGAGGTGGCTGCAGGGAGGTGGCTGCAGGGAGGTGGCTGCAGGGAGGTGGCTGCAGGGAGGTGGCTGCAGGGAGGTGGCTGCAGGGAGGTGGCTGCAGGGAGGTGGCTCCAGGGAGGTGGCTGCAGGGAGGTGGCTGCAGGGAGGTGGCTGCAGGGAGGTGGCTGCAGGGAGGTGGCTGCAGGGAGGTGGCTGCAGGGAGGTGGCTGCAGGGAGGTGGCTGCAGGGAGGTGGCTGCAGGGAGGTGGCTGCAGGGAGGTGGCTGCTCGGAAATGCCCGTATGAATTTCCATCATTCAATACTTCAACCGCGAATTTTAAAACTGATGTTCAATATTAAACTCAAATTTAAAGTCAGTTGCAATTAGAAATTTTGAAAAAAACGATCATTAACTTGATTTTGCCCTTATCTCGCATTAATTATTTGTGAAAAATGAGTTTGGGACTACTGGTCGGCCAGCAGCATTATGAAAATCCCCTCCGTGGTCACCGGTGGCGCACGTTGCGGTCACGGTCAAAGTGTTAATCTGTAACAAATGATCGGTAGAAGCGAGCTAAAGGGTAGCTTGTTCCCTCAATGGCCGCGGCTCGCAACTGCCTACACAAATTTCCATCTTTTAATCCTTACCGAATGATTCCCAAAGTATGTCAGGAAGAATTTGCTGGTTTTCACTAATATTGTATTAAAATATGTAGGTGCATTTTTTCCGCGCAGTTCTCACGTGATGGAAATTTATAATACGATCAAGATTATTTACTGCGCTTCCTGGGAGCTGAGCGGGACTTCAGTTATTGTGCACTTTTTTGTGACGCTGTCACGGGTTTTCGTTTTTGGCCATCATGGAGGTACAAATTTGTGCAAAAAATGTGCGTAATTGCGTAATTTTTGCGTAATGGCGTTACCTTGAGAGTGTGTGTAGTGGTTAACGGATGCGTTATTCCAACCACTCAAGCCTGATACATACCACCTTTTACATTGTTTTTTTTTCAAATGCCTCATAACTAATACCAGGACGCCATGTCGGTGTCGGAAAGTAAACAGGCACTCACTTCGGGCAAAGATATTTCACAAGTCTATCGATATTCACAAGTCAATAGATATTCACAAGTCTGCCCGGAGTGTAAAGCAGCCTGAGGGAGAACACCACACTGGTGACCCCAGAGTGACCGGCAGGTGGAAGCATGGCTGGGAGAGATATCCGGTTACCCGCCTTCAGTGGTGACATCAAGGGATGGCTCCTTCACTGCGATGTTTTTCTCGCACAAATCCCGAACCTGGACGACGCTTCGAAGTTCGGGGCGCTCCTAGGAGGACTACCCACGCACATTGTATATGGAGTACAAGAGATACTATTGAACCCCCCGGCAAACGGTAAATACGACGCATTAAAGGCGGCGTTGACGCAACGTTTCGTGCGTCACGACGAAGAAACAAACTACAACGCCATCGTTAAAATAACGCTGGGAGACAATACTCCTTCCGTGTTGCTCCTGGAAATGACGCGTCTCAACAACTGTAGACAAGCTCCGCTACCCCCGTCAGTCATCCGCTCGATGCACCTTTCAAAATTGCCAGTGGAAGCACAGCCACTGATTGAAGCTTTAGGAAGAGGAAAAACGGACGAAGAGTACAGGGAGATTGCCGATCAAGTCACAGCAAGGCAATCCGCGTGTCGGTCCTCAACTGCCGAGCCCCTCACCGTTAACGCTGTCAAGCCATCACCGTCTCCGACAGTGTCAAGAGCCGAATTCGCCGCAGCTATGAAGGAGATAGCAGAACTCAAAGAAATGTTAGGAAAGGCGTTACGCCCGTAAGAAAATGTCCACCAAGCAGACAATTGGCGGAATCAAGCCCCGGCACCCAGAAACGTCCAAAACGCTAACAAAGGAAGCAGGCTCGAACAAGTTTACTGCTACTACCACCGTACCTTTGGCGATCGTGCAAGAAATTGCACGCAACCGTGCAGCTTTGCGGGAAACGACGGCCGCGGAGGATGGTAAGCGCCCCATCTTTCGCGCAGGCAGGAGCAGGCGAGCTGTTGTACGTTAAAGACGCGAACAACGTCCGATATCTGGTCGATACTGGCTCGGCGGTCAGTCTAATCCCGCCCGACGGAAAATGTTCGACCAGACTTCCGTCCTACGATCTGCTAGCAGCCAACAATACTCCAATAGCTTCGTACGGGACGGCAGGAAGAAACATTCAGCTCGCCCCTCAATTGTTCGTGAGATGGGATTTTGTGGTGGCCGATGTCGGTCAACCAATCATAGGCATTGATTTCCTACACGCGAACAAAATCAACGTCGACACAACAAATGCAAGATTGTACATCCAAACTACACAAACAGAAATTCCTTGTGAGCGAGCAAACTTGAGTAGCGCAAAAATTCACAGGATCGATCATCAAGCATCGCCGGAGTTCAACGACCTTTTTAAGGAGTTCCCCGAGATACTGGCTTCCCGCGAACGCACTCCTCAGCCAAGAAGAAAAGATGTACAGTATCACATCGAAACGGTTGGCCCCCCGGTGTACGCGAGACCGAGGAGACTCTCTCCAGAAAAACTCGAAGCAGCACGGGACGAGTTCAAGAAGATGTTAGATCAAGGCATCATCAGACCATCAAAAAGCGCCTGGGCGTCTCCTATGCATATGGTCCCTAAGTCGTCCGAACCCGGGGCTTGGAGAATCTGCGGGGACTACAGGCGACTAAACGCAGTTACGAAGCCCGATCGTTACCCCATTCCACACAGCCAAGACTTCCACTACAAGCTGCACAAGAAGACAATTTTCTCAAAAATCGACCTCGTAAAGGCCTATCACCAGATACCGGTGAAAGCTGAAGACATCCAGAAAACGGCCATCACCACACCGTTCGGCTTGTACGAGTACACTGTAATGTCTTTCGGACTCCGGAATGCTGCTCAAACGTTCCAGCGCTACATCGATGCGATCACCAGCGACATGGATTTTGTCACGGCGTATATAGATGACGTGCTGATAGCATCTTCGTCCGCCAAGGAGCATAAAGATCACTTAAGGCAACTGTTCCGTCGTCTGCGAGAAGAGGGACTACAAGTGCACCCAGCAAAATGCATTTTTGGAGTGCCCGAACTAGACTTCCTCGGGCATAGAGTGTCTGCTCGGGGGATCTCGCCACTTCCACAGAAAATAGAAGCCATCTGCAACTTCCCACGACCATCGACGATAAAAAAACTAAGACAGTTTCTAGGAATCGTCAATTACTATCATCGATTTCTCCCAGCTGCGGCAGAAAAAATGCAATCTCTCACCGAACTAACGAAAGGCTACTCACAGAACTCAAAGAAAATCATCAATTGGACCCCGGAACAAGACGCAGCTTTTGTGAGATTGAAGAACGAGGTTTCCCAGCTCACCATGTTAGCGCACCCGGCTCCAGAAGGCAAGACAATCCTAGTTACGGACGCCTCTGCTACCGCGGTGGGGGCCGTATTGCAACAGGAAATCGAAGGAGAGCAACTACCAGTAGCCTTCTTTTCAAAGAAGTTGGACGACACGCAACGCAAATACAGCACCTACGACCGGGAGTTAATGGCCATCTTCTTAGCAGTCCAACACTTTGAACATTTCTTGGAGGGCCGGAGTTTTGAGATCAAAACGGATCACCGACCACTCTGCTTCGCTCTTCACAAATCTACGGAGGGCAGCAATCCACGCGTGGCCAGGCAACTGTCATATCTCTCGCAGTTCGACTGTGAGATCAACCACATCAGCGGCACCACCAACACTGTAGCAGACGCGCTATCGCGTATGGTGTCAGCAATCCTGCCAAAAGAACCTTCAATCGACTACGAGGAAATAATGAAGGAACAGAATGAAGATCCAGAATTAGAAGAGCTCCTGAATCCAGCGTCGATGAGTGCTCTGAAGATACGACCTATCAATACACACGGCGACAAAATACCCCTGTGGTGCGACGTGTCCACCGGCCTGGAGAGGCCGTACATCCCCAAGAGTTACCGAAAAACAATATTCACGCATTTTCACGGAGCCAGTCACCCCGGAATTCAAGCTACGCGAGATCTCCTGAGACAACGAGTAATCTGGCCCGGCCTCAACAAAGATGTCGGCAAGTGGACACGAGAATGTATTCCGTGCCAATCGAGCAAGATTACGAAGCACGTCAAGAGCCCACTTGGAAGAATGCCAGTTCCAAATGAACGATTCCAAACCATACACGTGGACATCGTCGGACCGCTGCCCGTATCGCAGAATTACCGGTACCTTCTTACGTGCATCGATCGTTTCACAAGATGGTGCACGGCTATACCAATGATGGATTGTACGGCAGAAACGTCTGCCCGCGCCTTTCTCCAGGGTTGGGTGTCTTCGTTTGGAGTTCCGACTACGATCATCACGGACCAAGGAGTACAGTTCGAATCAACTCTGTGGAGGAACCTCCTAGCAGCTTTGGGCACAAAGCGACACCGGACTACAGCCTACCATCCACAAAGCAATGGCTTGGTGGAAAGACTACATCGACGATTGAAAGAAGCCCTGAAAGCTACTGTGACCGACGCGAACTGGGTGGACGCTTTGCCCCTCATACTTCTTAACATCAGAGCCACACCACACTCAGACGCCAATGTTTCGCCGGCAGAAATGGTGTACGGGCAGACGTTACGCCTCACCGGAGAACTACCTGCAAGGAAGAACGAAACTCTCCCAGCGGGAGAATTCCTGCAAAAGCTACAAGAAACAATGACACGATTACAGCCAGTACTCCCAAGGCAGCAGGGGCCTACAGACATCAATGTCCCAAACGCCCTGCTAACGGCAACCAACGTTTTCGTTAAACATGGAGGGGTCAGAAAATCATTGCGGAGACCGTACGATGGCCCTTTTCGCGTTCTAGAAAGGACCCCGAAGTACTTCACCTTAGACATACGAGGGAACCCTACCAATATAACGATTGACAGGGTGAAAGCAGCGCACCTACCCGACAGCAGCGAAACAGAAACAGAGCACGTGGAACCAACAAGCGCAAAAGTACACGATACCTACGAAGGAGTTCCCTTCCCCCAGGCAGTGGTGGCTCCTGAACAAGGAATCGTAACTAAATACGGAAGTAGAATCAAACCTCCACAGAGATACTCGGAAACTTAAAAAAAAACAACGGGGGGGCACCTGTGGTGGTATGAACACACACCACCACAACCTTCGCACGCTTCATGGTTGGAGATGAGACCACACGCAACTCCAGTGTTTGAGGCGGGGAAAAATACACCGCGCGGTCCGACGTGAAAGTAAACAGGCACTCACTTCGGGCAAAGATATTTCACAAGTCTATCGATATTCACAAGTCAATAGATATTCACAAGTCTGCCCGGAGTGTAAAGCAGCCTGAGGGAGAACACCACACTTTTCATTCATAGGCGAGTAGAATATAAATTCATTCCCATTAAATACAAGATGTTTATAGTATACAACTGGTTCCAATTCTACGTCGATGTTGAAAGGTTCTAGAACGGCATAATTGAGTGCTGAAGGTTGCACAGGGGCAGGCAACAACACAATTTGACGACCTTTGAGCTCGACTGCTTAAAAAAAGCAATAAAATAAATTAGATATGACAGCCTACATGGGAAAATAAATAAAATTCTTGAGAACACGTGACGCTTCCTGAACTGTAAGATATTTTCGATCACAATCACGTCAATATCTTCAAGAGACGAAGTTTGAGTCGAAGGATCGAATAATCCAAACGCCTGATACTGCCGTGCATCATCACGCTCTATTTAAATAATTTAAACAATTTATTTACCACAAGTGATACAGCAATAGATTGTATTTTAAGTCTACTACAATGGACACATATGAGTATAGCTACCTGTGGGAGTGGGAGCATTCGGGCAGGTCTATGACAGGTTCCAGTTGTAGTATTTAACTTCATCTCCCCGCGCCACATTTTGCTTCAGTATTCAGCCTGTCTTGCTCTCATGCAAGCCCCTGAATCCCTGCAGGAAGCCTGCAGAGTCACTCAGCAGGAAGAGTTAGCAAGCAGAGCGCCACGACCAGCGCTTTAATCAGCAGTCGGCCAGGCCGTAAATCTGTCGTTAAAAGTCGGCGCGAAGTTCGGCAGGTGCAGCAACAACTTGGGGGAGCTGGAGGACCGAGCTTATCTACCCAGAGTACAAGTCATTATGGTCAAGTTTTAAATGGAATTTATATCTCGGCGCTGCCGCACGGGCCCTTGCCTGCACACGGCGGGTTGTGCTTGGGTTTGTGGCGCCTGGGACGGTTTGAGGGAGGGTTGCCATATGGTGGCGGTATGAGGGAGGGTTGACATATGGTGGCGGTATGAGGGAGGGTTGACATATGGTGGCGGTATGAGGGCGGGTTGACATATGGTGGCGGTATGAGGGAGGGTTGACATATGGTGGCGGTATGAGGGAGGGTTGACATATGGTGGCGGTATGAGGGAGGGTTGACATATGGTGGCGGTATGAGGGCGGGTTGACATATGGTGGCGGTATGAGGGAGGGTTGACATATGGTGGCGGTATGAGGGAGGGTTGACATATGGTGGCGGTATGAGGGAGGGTTGACATATGGTGGCGGTATGAGGGAGGGTTGACATATGGTGGCGGTATGAGGGAGGGTTGACATATGGTGGCGGTATGAGGGAGGGTTGACATATGGTGGTGGTATGAGGGAGGGTTGACATATGGTGGTGGTATGAGGGAGGGTTGACATATGGTGGCGGTATGAGAAAGGGTTGACATATGGTGGCGGTATGAGGGAGGGTTGACATATGGTGGCGGTATGAGGGAGGGTTGACATATGGTGGCGGTATGAGGGAGGGTTGACATATGGTGGCGGTATGAAGGAGGGTTGACATATGGTGGCGGTATGAGGGAGGGTTGACATATGGCGGTATGAGGGAGGGTTGACATATGGTGGCGGTATGAAGGAGGGTTGACATATGGTGGCGGTATGAGGGAGGGTTGACATATGGTGGCGGTATGAGGGAGGGTTGACATATGGTGGTGGTATGAGGGAGGGTTGACATATGGTGGCGGTATGATGGAGGGTTGACATATGGTGGTGGTATGAGGGAGGGTTGACATATGGTGGCGGTATGAGGGAGGGTTGACATATGGTGGCGGTATGAGGGAGGGTTGACATATGGTGGCGGTATGAGGGAGGGTTGACATATGGTGGCGGTATGAGGGAGGGTTGACATATGGTGGCGGTATGAGGGAGGGTTGACATATGGTGGTGGTATGAGGGAGGGTTGACATATGGTGGCGGTATGAGGGAGGGTTGACATATGGTGGTGGTATGAGGGAGGGTTGACATATGGCGGTATGAGGGAGGGTTGACATATGGTGGCGGTATGAGGGAGGGTTGACATATGGTGGCGGTATGAGGGAGGGTTGACATATGGTGGTGGTATGAGGGAGGGTTGACATATGGTGGCGGTATGAGGGAGGGTTGACATATGGTGGTGGTATGAGGGAGGGTTGACATATGGTGGCGGTATGAGGGAGGGTTGACATATGGTGGCGGTATGAGGGAGGGTTGACATATGGTGGCGGTATGAGGGAGGGTTGACATATGGTGGCGGTATGAGGGAGGGTTGACATATGGTGGCGGTATGAGGGAGGGTTGACATATGGTGGCGGTATGAGGGAGGGTTGGCATATGGTGGCGGTATGAGGGAGGGTTGACATATGGTGGTGGTATGAGGGAGGGTTGACATATGGTGGCGGTATGAGGGAGGGTTGACATATGGTGGCGGTATGAGGGAGGGTTGACATATGGTGGCGGTATGAGGGAGGGTTGACATATGGTGGCGGTATGAGGGAGGGTTGACATATGGTGGCGGTATGAGGGAGGGTTGACATATGGTGGCGGTATGAGGGAGGGTTGACATATGGTGGCGGTATGAGGGAGGGTTGACATATGGTGGCGGTATGAGGGAGGGTTGGCATATGGTGGCGGTATGAGGGAGGGTTGACATATGGTGGCGGTATGAGGGAGGGTTGACAAATGGTGGCGGTATGAGGGAGGGTTGACATATGGTGGCGGTATGAGGGAGGGTTGGCATATGGTGGCGGTATGAGGGAGGGTTGACATATGGTGGCGGTATGAGGGAGGGTTGACATATGGTGGCGGTATGAGGGAGGGTTGACAAATGGTGGCGGTATGAGGGAGGGTTGACATATGGTGGCGGTATGAGGGAGGGTTGACATATGGTGGCGGTATGAGGGAGGGTTGGCATATGGTGGCGGTATGAGGGAGGGTTGACATATGGTGGCGGTATGAGGGAGGGTTGACATATGGTGGCGGTATGAGGGAGGGTTGACATATGGTGGCGGTATGAGGGAGGGTTGACAAATGGTGGCGGTATGAGGGAGGGTTGACATATGGTGGCGGTATGAGGGAGGGTTGACATATGGCGGTATGAGGGAGGGTTGACATATGGTGGCGGTATGAGGGAGGGTTGGCATATGGTGGCGGTATGAGGGAGGGTTGACATATGGCGGTATGAGGGAGGGTTGACATATGGTGGCGGTATGAGGGAGGGTTGACATATGGTGGCGGTATGAGGGAGGGTTGACATATGGTGGCGGTATGAGGGAGGGTTGACATATGGTGGCGGTATGAGGTACAAAATTTCACTCACAACACTCACAAAAAGTTTGCATGAAGTTAAAATTTAAAGAAATATCAACTTATTACTCACTGAAGAGTTCTTTGAAATTCTAAATTGCTTGCGACACGGTTCTCTGAGACACTCAAAAGTTTATTGGTAGTTAAATTTTTAAAAGTTTTGTACTCTTTACTTCCTGAAGAGTTCTTTGAGAGCTTCCATGTTGATGCATGCGAGGCTCAGCACCGCTGCGCATAGGCACAACCTTTACAGCGTAGAATTGCTGCAGAAAAGTTGTACAGGAAATACACAAATACGGCATGCTATATCCACGGAATACTTGAGCTCCTCATTCTGAATGAAGAAGTGGGAAAAACACCTTGTGCAACATGTTATATTCGTATCGCCTGCAACACCGTAGAACATTTTTGTGGTGACTCCTCAATGAATCTTATAGAGCACAGTTTGTTTCAAGGGTGCTTAGTAGGGAGTCTTCCAGCCCTCACGATTTCCTGCACTCACCAACGCTAACACTCACCAACCCTCACACTCACCAACCCTCACACCCACCAGCCCTCACATCCATCGGCCCTCACACCCACCAGCCCTCACACCCACCAACCCTCACACCCACCAGCCCTCACACCCACCAACCCTCACACCCACCAGCCCTCACACCCACCAACCCTCACACCCACCAGCCCTCACACTCACCAACCCTCACACTCACCAACCCTCACACTCACCAGCCCTCACACCCACCAACCCTCACACCCACCAGCTCTCACACTCACCAGCCCTCACACCCACCAGCCCTCACATCCATCGGCCCTCACACCCACCAACCCTCACACCCACCAGCCCTCACACTCACCAACCCTCACACTCACCAACCCTCACACTCACCAGCCCTCACACCCACCAACCCTCACACCCACCAGCTCTCACACTCACCAACCCTCACACTCACCAACCCTCACACTCACCAGCCCTCACACCCACCAGCCCTCACACCCACCAACCCTCACACCCACCAGCCCTCACACCCACCAGCCCTCACACCCACCAGCCCTCACACCCACCAACCCTCACACTCACCAGCCCTCACACTCACCAACCCTCACACCCACCAGCCCTCACACCCGCCAGCCCTCACACCCACCAACCCTCACACCCACCAGCCCTCACACCCACCAGCCCTCACACCCACCAACCCTCACACTCACCAGCCCTCACACTCACCAACCCTCACACCCACCAGCCCTCACACCCACCAACCCTCACACCCACCAGCCCTCACACCCACCAGCCCTCACATCCACCAGCCCTCACACCCACCAACCCTCACACTCACCAGCCCTCACACCCACCAACCCTCACACCCACCAACCCTCACACCCACCAGCCCTCACACCCACCAGCCCTCACACCCACCAACCCTCACACCCACCAGCCCTCACACTCACCAGCCCTCACACCCACCAGCCCTCACACCCACCAGCCCTCACACCCACCAACCCTCACACCCACCAGCCCTCACACCCACCAGCCCTCACACCCACCAGCCCTCACACCCACCAGCCCTCACACCCACCAGCCCTCACACCCACCAGCCCTCACACCCACCAGCCCTCACACCCACCAACCCTCACACCCACCAGCCCTCACACTCACCAGCCCTCACACCCACCAGCCCTCACACCCACCAGCCCTCACACCCACCAACCCTCACACCCACCAGCCCTCACACCCACCAGCCCTCACACCCACCAGCCCTCACACCCACCAACCCTCACACCCACCAGCCCTCACACTCACCAACCCTCACCCTCACCAGCCCTCACACTCACCAGCCCTCACACCCACCAACCCTCACACCCACCAGCCCTCACACTCACCAACCCTCACACTCACCAACCCTCACACTCACCAGCCCTCACACCCACCAGCCTTCACACCCACCAGCCCTCACACCCACCAGCCCTCACACTCACCAACCCTCACACTCACCAACCCTCACACTCACCAGCCCTCACACCCACCAGCCCTCACACCCACCAGCCCTCACACCCACCAGCCCTCACACCCACCAGCCCTCACACTCACCAGCCCTCACACTCACCAACCCTCACACTCACCAGCCCTCACACCCACCAGCCCTCACACCCACCAGCCCTCACACCCACCAGCCCTCACACTCACCAACCCTCACACCCACCAGCCCTCACATCCATCGGCCCTCACACCCACCAGCCCTCACACCCACCAACCCTCACACAACAGTACGGTACACCTCCGCTCCTCCGACTCGCAGTTTATTTAGCATTCACTTTTGTCGCGAGTCTCACGCTCCTTTAACTAAAAACTGGAGATCAAAGGCAGTCGCCAGCGCTGCTCAATTAACGCACAATTTTTACTCGAGAATTTCTGGCCAAAATCTTGATGTAGAATATTTTTGAGCGGCGCTCGGCCGTAGGACAGTCGGGATGTTGGCGCTCAGCGTAATGCCTTCCAATTTTATCGCTTGGCGATCTCTCAACTTTTGAGTTTTCGAATGCGACTTTCCTGGCAGATATTTTTTGAACTCAAAATGCGCGTTTATGCGAGAGGCTTGCCTCCCAACGTGGCGCCGTCCGTGAAAGCTTTCCCTTTCAAACACTTAATGACCATAATTTTTTTTGACAGAGTCCTGAAACATATTTTTTAGGAGAGTGAATTCTCAAAACTGTCTTTTTCGGCAAGAGTATTTCGGTCTTTGCGGATCCGGAACGCAAGGTCTGGGACTTCACTTCTGCCCCCAACATCAGGAGTGCCTTGTGCCTTTATCAGCCGCAGTTGTGACGCTATGTGACCTCAGATGTTGTGGATGTTGTGGATGTTATGCCCAAATGTTGTGGATGTTGTGCCCAAATGTTGTGTATGTTGTGCCCAAATGTTGTGGATGTTGTGCCCAAATGTTGTGGATGTTGTGCCCAAATGTTGTGGATGTTGTGGATGTTGTGCCCAAATGTTGTGTATGTTGTGCCCAAATGTTGTGGATGTTGTGCCCAAATGTTGTGGATGTTGTGGATGTTGTGCCCAAATGTTGTGTATGTTGTGCCCAAATGTTGTGGATGTTGTGCCCAAATGTTGTGGATGTTGTGCCCAAATGTTGTGGATGTTGTGGATGTTGTGCCCAAATGTTGTGGATGTTGTGCCCAAATGTTGTGGATGTTGTGCCCAAATGTTGTGGATGTTGTGCCCAAATGTTGTGGATGTTGTGCCTAAATGTTGTGTATGTTGTGCCCAAATGTTGTGGATGTTGTGCCCAAATGTTGTGGATGTTGTGGATGTTGTGCCCAAATGTTGTGGATGTTGTGCCCAAATGTTGTGGATGTTGTGGATGTTGTGCCCAAATGTTGTGGATGTTGTGCCCAAATGTTGTGTATGTTGTGCCCAAATGTTGTGTATGTTGTGGATGTTGTGCCCAAATGTTGTGGATGTTGTGCCCAAATGTTGTGGATGTTGTGGATGTTGTGCCCAAATGTTGTGGTTGTTGTGGATGTTGTGCCCAAATGTTGTGGATGTTGTGCCCAAATGTTGTGGATGTTGTGCCCAAATGTTGTGGATGTTGTGGATGTTGTGCCCAAATGTTGTGGATGTTGTGCCCAAATGTTGTGGATGTTGTGCCCAAATGTTGTGGATGTTGTGAATGTTGCGCCCAAATGTTGTGGATGTCGTGGATGTTATGCCCAAATGTTCTGGATGTTGTGCCCAAATGTTGTGGATGTTGTGCCCAAATGTTGTGGATGTTGTGGGTGTTGTGCACAAATGTTGTGGATGTTGTGGATGTTGTGCCCAAATGTTGTGTATGTTGTGCCCAAATGTTGTGTATGTTGTGCCCAAATGTTGTGGATGTTGTGCCCAAACGTTGTGTATGTTGTGCCCAAATGTTGTGTATGTTGTGCCCAAATGTTGTGTATGTTGTGCCCAAATGTTGTGTATGTTGTGCCCAAATGTTGTGTATGTTGTGCACAAATGTTGTGTATGGTGTGCCCAAATGTTGTGTATGTTGTGCCCAAATGTTGTGGATGTTGTGCCCAAATGTTGTGTATGTTGTGCCCAAATGTTGTGTATGTTGTGCCCAAATGTTGTGTATGCTGAACCCAAATGTTGTGGATGTTGTACCCAAATGTTGTAGATGTTGTACCCAAGTGTTGTGGATGTTGTACCCAAATGTTGTAGATGTTGTGCCCAAATGTTGTAGATGTTGTGCCCAAATGTTGTGCCTGCTACGTATGTTGCACTTGCACCCGAGCACTCGAGCCTGTTGCACCCAGGAAGACGTAATGCTCTTCAATTCTTCAATTATTGCCAGAAGCATCGCAGCTAAGGAAACAATGCAAGGATACATCTATCTCTCACACGCATTATGACACATATCTTATATCTCAAAGTACTCACAGCGTGACGGCTTTTCTCTTTTGCTTTCATAGTTGACCTCAAGAGGCGCGTGCTGGCAGTGCAATCTAACTTTTTTGCCACCTGCATACATGTTTTTCGCCGCCGAAGCGGTTTAAGCGATCAAATCGCTTTATCATTTAACTTCGGCAGAATTTAACTGCGTGATCAGAACGCCGCGGCACGAGTTGAAGACGCAGGACAAAAGTGACGAACACTCTGTAGTATTTTCTCCAGGGGACAAGCCGCCACTCTCACGAAGATGGCGAGCGTAGCAAACGGATAGTAGAGGCTACTTGAGTAACTCTTCCACTCGTGGAGCTTGTACCTCGCTCCCTTTCTTTAGCTAAATATTTTGGCCGCAAATGGTTAAACTTAAGTCCAATATTCAACTAAAATTTAACGTCAATTGTACGAAGCAATTTTGAAAATAGCAAAAGTTAAATGGATCGTGCCTTCATTTAACTTTAATTGAGTATTTATGAACATTGAGTTTGTGACTGTGTGTACTATGAGACCGTGTGTACTATGTAACTGAGTGTGAGATGTGTACTGTGAGCCTGTATATACTATGCGTGTACGTGAGCGCAGGACGCGCCAACACACACCCACTTTCGTTACGCAGAACCATTTTTTCTTGTTCTAAATAATTACTAATTAATTAATTACTGGTTCCACCACTTCCGTCGGAAGCGCGGGAAACTTGAAGCGTTTCTTCTTACTCAGCGCCGACGCTCCCAAGCTGTGAATAAAATAAAAATGTTAGCTTCAACACATACGAACCAAACCCCAGGACGAGTTACATTACATGTTTCTCAGCTAGTTTGTTCGAAGTGACACTGAACCAGGCTTGCGTCATTCCTAAACCTGCTCACTCTACAGCCCTCGTGCACCAACATGTGCCCGACCCGCTTGTCATATTCTCCGTCCCTTTTCAATTCACACTCACACTGCTCTCTCAATATACATTCCGCTATTTTCTTTTGACAAGAGCTTTTTGGTGAGCAGCAGCACGAGACACACTTGCCTTGCGGTCATCTCCGTAATCAGATGCAAATTACTGAGAGGCAGTTCCTTTCTTCCTCCGCTACCCTCACTTCTTCCGCTGCTACCCTCTTTTCTGCCGCTGCTACCCTCTCTTCTTCTGCTGATACCCTCTTTTCCTCCGCTGCTACCCTCTCTTCTTCCACTGCAACCCTCACTTCTTCCACTGCTACCCTTTCTTCCTCCGCTGCTACCCTCTCTTCTTCCGCTACTACCCTCTTTTCTGCCGCTGCTACCCTCTCTTCTTCTGCTGATATCCTCTTTTCCTCCGCTGCTACCCTCTCTTCTCCCGCTGCTTCCCCCACTTCTTCCGCTGCTACCCTTTCTTCCTCTGCTGCTACCCTCTCTTCCTCCGCTGCTACCCTCTCTTTCTCCGCTGCTACCCATTCTTCTTCTGATACCCATTCTTCCTCCGCTGCTACTCTCTCTTTCTCCGCTGCTTCCTTCTCTTCCTCCGCTGCTACCCTCTCTTCCTCCGCTGCTAACCTCTTTTCCTAGCTGCTACCCTCACTTGACGCTGCCCTCTGAAGGACAATCCTCAGGGAATATCAGCCATACATTGATATGCAGATAGTATTGCTCACGAGGAATGAGCTGCCCGCTCTCATCTTTTGCACTCGACTTTCTAACAAAACTTTGAGTTGTAAGCTTGTAGCAGACAGCCCTCACAGAACACCTGCGATGTGTGAGAAACGTTTCCTTCACATTTGAGTGCTTGCGCTGAATTCATTTCTTCCCTGGAGATTAAAGTAGATCATCCGAGAGAGTCCTGAAGCGATATCTCCCGCATTTGATAGCCGTCATAAATACTGAACTTGTATTCGATGTCAACTTTTGCAGCGCCATTGGAGATGTGCGAAGCAAGGTTTAAATTTTAATTTCATTTCATGAATTGCAGCTTTGCTTTTATAGGCTTGGGAGGTATGAACAGAATGCTTCTTTATATTAAACTGCTGTGAAGCTATTGATATTTCATGTGAGTTACATTTTGCTATTGTGGAGTGCAGTGGTGCCAAAGTGTGAGAATATCTTTACTGGTGATGGACCCGAGCAAATAATAACGTTTTTGCTGCATTACTTGCAATGAACATTTCACTCCAGTAATGGTCGATGCACCTTTACTATGCCGGACTGCTGGAAGGGAAGTGGAGTTGCGTATCACAGAGCTTAGTCTTCGAGGCAGGCGAAAGGAAGCACTCAAGATCTTAAGAGGGTATCGGGATTCAACGACTCTTCGGTTTGTGAATAGATGGCGAGTGATAGCTTGCATCATATTTAAAAAAAAAATAAATAGCTTTAAACAAATAGGTAACATATATTATCGGTTGCAAAATAAAATGGTGGCGTTGAGAATTTCAAGTGAGACTGCGACGAGGGAATTGCAAAGTCCCTGAGTTCGATGAGGACTCTAGGCGAGCGGCTATTGGTTCACCTGGGGTGGCAAGTCGATGTAAAGTATTCCTACGGATAGGTCGATCTAGGCCATAGTGGTTGTACAGCAGTGGATCTTAACCTGGGTTCGATCGAACCCCAGGAATTCGATGAGTCGAACCCCTTGGTTCGGCATGGTACAGTTTGTACACTAATACAGTATATAGTTATATATATATATAATATATATATATATATGTTATAAATTTGAAGATAAATAGTAAATTTTATTTTTTCAAATACGAAGGGTTCGAAGAATACATGTATGGAACTTGTGGAATTCAGTCCCTCCAGCAAGGTTAAGAACCGCTGCTGTAAAGTCTGTGCGTTTGGCAATTGGCTCACCTGAGGTGGTGAGTTAATACGTGCTATTCGTACGGATAGCTCAAATTGGGATGTGGTGACGAGTGGTCACATTGTATTTGGTCATAGCACAGCTTGAAGAATGAGCTTCAATTTCCTTCAGACAATCTCCGTCCAAAAATTCATTAGAACAACACGCAGTTTATCCCAGAAAGAAACTTTTTAGTAATAACTGAAAGCTTTATACAAAAAACACCCAAAGCTTCCGTCAATATATTGAGGAGTAGTGTGGGGCTGCTGTGGTGACAACATTCATTGTGCAAGCCGAAGGAATGTCTCTCAGGCTATCAGAGCAAGTTCTGAGAGGCTTGCCGAGGCTGTGTATTCACAAATTCCTCACACGGCGCTACAAAACTTAAGGAAAATCACCGTAGGGTATGAAAGCTAAACAAGAACATGTTGATTGTTTTGAGTGAATGAAATTATTTTACCCTGCTATCTGTTTTATGACATTACAGGTCAGTGAATTCTGAATTTTCGATTCTTCCAAGGAATTATTTTGGTATCGAGTGACATCTTCGTCCATGAAGCAATAGGTTAAGCTAATGACATCTTTGTTAACGAAGCGATCAGTTCAGCTATGCTCGTTGGGAATGAGTAACTCCGTAATGAGTAATGAAGCAGCGGAGCAGCTGTTCTATCAGTTCGATCGCTGAACAAGCAAATCGCGTGTAATATAAAAAAGGCTGATCACAGTTGCGCTCATCGAACCGGACCAAGAACTTCATTTCTGAATAGGACATCAGTAAATTTAATTATATTTTTCATTACTCTGGGGCACACTTAATTTCATTTTCCCCTCCCCGTTTTCCTCGTAGAGTTTCAAGGGAAAGGCTTACGGGCGCGCAAAACAAAAAGTTCAATAAAAATGCAGTCCGGCATCCGCGTTTTGCAGCGCAACATCACCTAGACCAACTCCCCCACGGGCAGGTTCATTATTGCCTGAGGAAAATTATGCGATTAATTTTTAACACAAGAGTTTCCTTGAAATCGGATGCACGAATTTATCGAACCACGAATGTTTTCCGCATAATAATTCCTGTGCAAGACACAGAAGTTGTTTTCCGATACTTTGCACCGTTCCCATCCCCTCCCCCGCTAATGCAGTGAACACAAGGCGCTCTATGAACACAAAGCACTGCCTTCGTCGAACTGATCTTCCTGGACGAGCAGTTTTAGCGGGAGCGGAAAACTTCGTTCGCTGAGAGCAATACGAGGCGCGCTGTCTCTTTATGCCGCTGATTAAAATGGCCTTAATGAAGTTCATTAGGCTTTGAAGACGCCGTTTACTCAGAGAGAACGCAATTATCGCCGACTGAACGATTATAATCATTGCGCGGGATGTACGACTCGAGCGATTCGAGCCTCTCCCACAAAGGGAGAGGCTTTTACACATGTGGGTGCTATTTCTTATTTGTTTTCTCCAAGCTGAACATTTTACCTTCAATAAAAATTGAAAGTAGCATGCGCTTGAATCCTTGGCATTCAGCACAAGCAACAGACGAACACACCAACACACATTTTGGCAGGTCACGTATTCTGGCGGCACTGCGCAAGTCGGTGTCGCCCTGCGCTGCCGTGGGCAGGCGGGCAAACAAGGCGAGGTAGGCCGTTGGACAATCCAATTACGAATCATAATAGCGGACTATCTATCTAGCTGGGGATGCTCTACGCTTGCAGATAAATGATAGAAAATGTAATATCCCGCACTCCGGTGTGTCAAACCATGATGAATGGCTACACACGTGAACAATCGGACGGATAAGAAAGAATAATCGGAGGATAAAAAGCGTGTGGGGCAGAAAAAACATTAGGTGCGGCTCGCTATGGTGTGCTGGAACATAAAAGGTGGGAAAATAGTAAAAATGAACAGAAGGTTGGGTTTTTCCGACCTAAGGAGCTGAACCTTGGTAATGTTTTAGGCCTTTAAAATAATGGCCTAAAGTCTTGTAGGAAATGAAGGACGTTTGAGGTGGGATGATGTACTGTAAAATGAATCATTGCATCCCTGCTCATCGACTCCACTCAATAAAAATTGAAATAACACATTTTCTGAAGAGCTTGTCTGCTAAAGATGCTCTAAAAACTCATAATTTGTATGAATGAGTGCACCAAGCGACAAAGGGGAGAGTGATTAGCTTTGCAGCCCTGTGAGTGCCTGTCGTAAAGTCTTGTGCAGGGGAGAGCGTGTTAGAGGCGACCTGAAGTTTTAATGAGAAGGAGAACTACTGAACACAACTAGAGAGTGAGTAACCAGAACATGATGGAACGGTAAGTGTGTGTGACACAAAAATCTGACGCAAATCTGAGGGGCGATACTATAACCGTCCATAATGTACACGGCTGCTATGTCGGAGCAAGGGTAAACCAGTGAGAGTCGCACAGCTCAGCGCCGCTCACCATGTGGCGCAGCATGGCGATTTTTGTCTTGGGTTGTGTTGTATGTTATGTTCTGTTCCGACGCAGAACATTCTTTGTCGTGTGTTCTGTGCTGCAGAATCGTGTTAAGAGAGCTTGTTGGTAATATTACACATAATAAAAGTGTTTAATTATGGAAAGAGCTCTGGTAACTCCTGATATATTGCTGAGTTATCTAATACATCTTAATTTTTCAAATTTCGCCCAGAAAAACAGCTCGCGCTTTTCTCGTAGCTCGAGACATCGATTCCATATTTGCAAGACGCGCTGTCAACACTTCACTCTATTTTATCTCAATTATTGCATATTTTCTACACATTTCTTCACGTTTCACAGCTCGCTGAGCAGTCAAGTCTCAAGTTGAGCAACTTCACGCATCACCCCGTAAAACTTCAGAAGAAAGTTCATAAAAGGAAAGTTGCCTTTGGGACGAGAAATTTCAACTTTGCCAAAAAAATATGGAATGAACTTTAGTTTTTTGTGATAGTGTTGCAGCAGCTCATTCGCGTACGGGCTGCGAGGTCGTGTCAACCGACCGGCGGCTTGGGTTAAGAATTTGTATTGGAGAAGTTCCTCATTCGTAGGGCGCTGCATATATCTTCATCCGTTACAGGGTAAACCTTGATTCTTGCAATTATATTTTACTAGTCCACCCCCCTTTATTCGAAAAGAGAAAGAATACGAAATGAAAGAAAGACCGTAATAAATAAAAAAATTCAGTCCCTCGAGAGTTGATGAGGCCGAGCTTGTATCACAGATACGCTCATCACACACTGCAGGCTGGCTTCGGACAGACAGACGGACTGAAGGACGCGGCTCTTATTATAGTATAGATTTATAGAAAAATTAAAAAAGGACATAACAATATAATGAACCGCACACGCAAAGCACGGTATACCGTGGTGAGCGCACTGCAGCCCAGTTCTGCTCACCTGCACACTCACGCTCATGGCATGTCGCCTCCAGTACGCCCAAAAAGTGTGTTGTTCCCTACAATATTTACAAAAGCATTTTTATAGATAGCTCACAACTTCATCCTGCAGGGATCAAACCCACTTTTCAAACAAGTAATGGTGTCAGAAACAACAAATGGTTGGCCGTGCAAAAAATATATTATAATCGTTTTATGATAACATCGACATAGTCGGTACATTCCGATCTACTTGGGTGTGCAGTGGGATAGTTTTAGCTTTAAAATTAAAAAACAGCACGGAAGTTTCACGCTCACCGCAACAACTGAATACCGCAGCAAAAATAATTATTATAAATACTGTGTTGCGGAAACCAGCGTAGCCGTAACTTGTTTTGTGAAAGTGGGCAATTTTTACAGCCGTCATCACCACACACCGCGGCTCACACCACCAACAGTACCGTCATCACCACACACTGCGGCTCACACCACCAACAGTACCATCATCACCACGCACTGCGGCTCACACCACCAACAGTACCATCATCACCACGCACTGCGGCTCACACCACCAACAATACCGTCATCACTACACACACCACCAACAGTACCGTCATCACTACACCACCAAGAGTACCATCATCACCACGCACTGCGGCTCACACCACCAACAATACCGTCATCACTACACACACCACCAACAGTACCGTCATCACTACACCACCAACAGTACCATCATCACCACGCACTGCGGCTCACACCACCAACAATACCGTCATCACTACACACACCACCAACAGTACCGTCATCACTACACCACCAACAGTACCATCATCACCACACACTGCGGCTCACACCACCAACAATAACGTCATCACCACACACCACGGCTCACACCACCAACAATACCGTCATCACTACACACACCACCAACAGTACCGTCATCACTACACCACCAACAATACCGTCATCACTACACCACCAACAATACCGTCATCACTACACCACCAACAATACCGTCATCACTACACCACCAACAATACCGTCATCACAACCACGGCTCCGTTCACCGTCTCAATACACACGAAATTAACTCCTCTTCTGGGAGGGAAGGTATTTCTAAAATATTTTTTAGAATTTTCTCTTTTTGCTGGCAGCTGCTCAGTATAGGCCTTTGTTAGGCCTAAAGAACGAGGGCGCGCGCCGCTACCGACAGGCGAGGTTTAGCGCGAGTCTTTAACAAGAATTGAGACGTCGTGTAGGCCCAGCTGAGCGCTCTCGCAATCTCCAATGTGCGCTGGAGAGGCAGGTAGTCCGAAATTTTCATTTCTTGGCATCTGATCACGTGGGCTCGTCAATATCATGCTTAAAACATTGACTGTCCAACATGCCATATACGGCACGCTCTCTATAAATGCTTAACACAATTATTTCATGCTGAATTTGTGCCATAATGTAATTCTTCAAGCTTCTGCCGGACAGCAGTACCGTCCCCATGCTGGTGTTGGTGATGACCTGGTGCCAGCCAGCGTCAGTCTTGTGACGGTGGTTGTGACATTGACAATATGAATGAAAAATTTGGGCAGTTAAGGGTTGGTTAACACTTTGACTGCTGCGTGACCCACGTTTGGTCACTGAGGGAGTTTTCATTATGCTGCTGACCAACCAGTAGTCACAAACTCAATGAAGAAAACTTAATCGAAACTAATTAAATACACTATATAGTAAATGTTTCCTATTTTCAACATTGCTTTCTACACTCCGTAAAACATCCGTACAATTGAATATAAATTTAGATTGAATCATTAGCTTCTGTTTTACCTGCCGCAGTGAAAGTGTTAAAGATTCCTGTGTGAATTTTGCCTGTTCGCTTGCCTTCTAATTCGCACGTGACTTCATTTCTCTGCTCATGAAGTGTCGCAAGAAGCGCGTGAGAATATTCGGGCCTACACAAACTCAGCTTTGACCTGCCCTGCCTTGGCAGAAATGGATGAAGTTTGCCGAGAAACTCGACACTGCTTTTAAATTAAAATTAAAAAGACTGTTTGCGAACAAAAAAAATTTCTCTCTTATTTTCTCTCCCTCACTCAGAGTTGAGCTGAAGTCGTCGACGTTGTGAAGAATTTCTTTCTCAATATGAAATTAAGCGCGCCCGTTTCCAGCCATCAAATGCGGAGGCCTTCATTTCCCAAGCAAGATTTAAATATCGGGACTTTAAATATGGCAACATATTGCCGTCTCAGCTGCTCGGGCAGCTTCACTGCGGACACTCAACACGAGGGGACCTTAAATAAGTTATGGGGGTCATCACGTGAACAATTACTGCTCTCGATGTACATCTAATTAGCCAACATAGGTACTGCATGTGGCAATCTCAAGAGAAGAAGTATGGTGAAAAATTGCAGTTGGATCTCTGAATAAGATCTAAAACAATCATATGGTGTAGGGACATGTAACCATCTCAAGAGAAGTTTGGTGGAAAATGGTAGCTGGATCTTTTGGTAAGTACAGGCAGTAAGTACAGGCGGTTTTGGTAAGTAAATAAATGGTGTAGGGCATGTAGCCATCTCAAGATAAAAAGTGTGGTGCAAAATTGGCGCTAGATCTCCAAGTCAGTACAGGCACAATCAATGGTGCTGGATTGCGTCCATAGGAGGTCGCGGGCCCACTAAACACGACATCCGCTAATAATAAGTTTACTGTTCGCGGTCTTCTCTAATTGCTTTCCAGTGAATATCTCGGAAATTTCGGTAGCTTCGTCACTCAATTGCGTTTTGATTGCGAGCGTATCTCAGTAGGGGAATTTGTTGGGTGAGCGTTTGTTGAGTCTTTGAGAGAACGCGAGCTGCGGCTGCAGAAATGCATCTTACTGATGATTGGAGTGCAGAAATAGCTATTTTCTGAATTACACTTCACTGATGCTGTGAATGCATCAATAACGAGCAGCCAAAATACATCTAATGTATCTACGAATATCTACTAAACGTGTCAAATGCGTGATGTCATTTGAAAAATACTCACTTCAATGATACATGTATGGCGATATTTTCCTCAACAGATAATTATAGTCGTCGCTAATTTAAGATTCCCTGCAGAAATTACTTTCGTGTCTTCTACACGCTGTTTTCGAACTACATATGCCGGTCACAATTCGTTTCACTTGCGTTACAATTCAATATAAAAATTCTTGCAAGAAGAGAACTGCGTTAGATTTATGCCATGTGACTTATATACCATTTTTATTGATATTGAATGCGCCAGGCTCGTAAATTTAGCAGTCCACCATCTGCTGGACCGGGCCCTGGATTTCGTTCTCTGACTCTCCGAAATTTTTTGCAGTCATTCAAAGGAAAAAATTCTGGAGAAAAACAGACTGCTCTGAAGAACAGTCTACTATTATCAACGCACGCTAGCTGAATAAAATGTGATGGAAAACTTGTAAATATGTAAATATCTGTAATGAAAATATGGCATGTTCGTTGTAATGGTATTCTCAGGAGATGATATGGTGATACTGCATTATATGTAAATGACCCTAATACCAAGCTTCTGTTACTTTGATCACGTAACATTGCTTCGGTTACACGGTTCTTTTTATGAACACGCTTCCTGCAGCATGGTACATGTTACATGGTTTCTTATACAAATGTAGTTCCTGCAAAATGTTCATATATGGTTCATGCTACATGTTTATATATGGTTCATGCTACATGTTTTATGCTACATGTCTTCTTTACATGGTAACTGTTAATATTTACCCTCACACGTTTCCTGTTATATGACCATGGAAATTGTTGATGGCTTCCATTACACGTTTCCTGTAACATGACTCCATTACGCAGTACCGGAGAGTAAATGTACTTTCTCTGAAAAATAATGCGCTCGATAGAACGGAAGTGCAATTACGGCCTCCCTCTCTGCCCCCTCTGTGGGGCTCGGGGCTTTGTGTGGTGGTGCTGTGTGGCGGTGCTGTGTGGCGGTGCTGTGTGGCAGTGCTGTGTGGCAGTGCTGTGTGGCAGTGCTGTGTGGCAGTTCTGTGTGGCGGTGCTATGTGGCAGTGCTGTGTGGCGGTGCTGTGTGGCGGTGCTGTGTGGCAGTGCTGTGTGGTGGTGCTGTGTGGCGGTGCTGTGTGGCGTGCGGTGCTGCGGTGTCGAGCTGTTGATTTGCAGTGCTGCAGGCTGCGCACTGCAGTGTCAGGCAGTGCTGCAGGCATTGCACTGCAGTGTCAGGCAGTGCTGCAGACAGTGCACTGCAGTGTCAGGCAGTGCTGCAGACAGTGAACTGCAGTGTCAGGCAGTGCTGCAGACAGTGCACTGCAGTGTCAGGCAGTGCTGCAGGCTGCGCACTGCAGTGTCAGGCAGTGCTGCAGACAGTGCACTGCAGTGTCAGGCAGTGCTGCAGACAGTGCACTGCAGTGTCAGGCAGTGCTGCAGACAGTGCACTGCAGTGTCAGGCAGTGCTGCAGACAGTGCACTGCAGTGTCAGGCAGTGCTGCAGACAGTGCACTGCAGTGTCAGGCAGTGCTGCAGACAGTGCACTGCAGTGTCAGGCAGTGCTGCAGACAGTGCACTGCAGTGTCAGGCAGTGCTGCAGACAGTGCACTGCAGTGTCAGGCAGTGCTGCAGACAGTGCACTGCAGTGTCAGGCAGTGCTGCAGACAGTGCACTGCAGTGTCAGGCAGTGCTGCAGACAGTGCACTGCAGTGTCAGGCAGTGCTGCAGGCTGCGCACTGCAGTGTCAGGCAGTGCTGCAGACAGTGCACTGCAGTGTCAGGCAGTGCTGCAGACAGTGCACTGCAGTGTCAGGCAGTGCTGCAGACAGTGCACTGCAGTGTCAGGCAGTGCTGCAGACAGTGCACTGCAGTGTCAGGCAGTGCTGTAGACAGTGCACTGCAGTGTCAGGCAGTGCTGCAGACAGTGCACTGCAGTGTCAGGCAGTGCTGCAGACAGTGCACTGCAGTGTCAGGCAGTGCTGCAGGCTGCGCACTGCAGTGTCAGGCAGTGCTGCAGGCATTGCACTGCAGTGTCAGGCAGTGCTGCAGACAGTGCACTGCAGTGTCAGGCAGTGCTGCAGGCATTGCACTGCAGTGTCAGGCAGTGCTGCAGACAGTGCACTGCAGTGTCAGGCAGTGCTGCAGACAGTGCACTGCAGTGTCAGGCAGTGCTGCAGGCATTGCACTGCAGTGTCAGGCAGTGCTGCAGACAGTGCACTGCAGTGTCAGGCAGTGCTGCAGACAGTGCAATGCAGTGTCAGGCAGTGCTGCAGGCATTGCACTGCAGTGTCAGGCAGTGCTGCAGACAGTGCACTGCAGTGTCAGGCAGTGCTGCAGACAGTGCACTGCAGTGTCAGGCAGTGCTGCAGGCATTGCACTGCAGTGTCAGGCAGTGCTGCAGACAGTGCACTGCAGTGTCAGGCAGTGCTGCAGACAGTGCACTGCAGTGTCAGGCAGTGCTGCAGGCATTGCACTGCAGTGTCAGGCAGTGCTGCAGACAGTGCACTGCAGTGTCAGGCAGTGCTGCAGACAGTGCACTGCAGTGTCAGGCAGTGCTGCAGGCAGTGCACTGCAGTGTCAGGCAGTGCTGCAGGCATTGCACTGCAGTGTCAGGCAGTGCTGCAGACAGTGCACTGCAGTGTCAGGCAGTGCTGCAGACAGTGCACTGCAGTGTCAGGCAGTGCTGCAGACAGTGCACTGCAGTGTCAGGCAGTGCTGCAGGCATTGCACTGCAGTGTCAGGCAGTGCTGCAGACAGTGCACTGCAGTGTCAGGCAGTGCTGCAGACAGTGCACTGCAGTGTCAGGCAGTGCTGCAGACAGTGAACTGCAGTGTCAGGCAGTGCTGCAGACAGTGCACTGCAGTGTCAGGCAGTGCTGCAGACAGTGCACTGCAGTGTCAGGCAGTGCTGCAGACAGTGCACTGCAGTGTCAGGCAGTGCTGCAGGCATTGCACTGCAGTGTCAGGCAGTGCTGCAGACAGTGCACTGCAGTGTCAGGCAGTGCTGCAGACAGTGCACTGCAGTGTCAGGCAGTGCTGCAGACAGTGCACTGCAGTGTCAGGCAGTGCTGCAGGCAGTGCACTGCAGTGTCAGGCAGTGCTGCAGGCAGTGCACTGCAGTGTCAGGCAGTGCTGCAGGCAGTGCACTGCAGTGTCAGGCAGTGCTGCAGGCAGTGCACTGCAGTGTCAGGCAGTGCTGCAGGCAGTGCACTGCAGTGTCAGGCAGTGCTGCAGGCAGTGCACTGCAGTGTCAGGCAGTGCTGCAGGCTGTGCACTGCAGTGTCAGGCAGTGCTGAGGCAGTGCACTGCAGTGTCAGGCAGTGCTGCAGGCAGTGCACTGCAGTGTCAGGCAGTGCTGCAGGCAGTGCACTGCAGTGTCAGGCAGTGCTGCAGGCAGTGCACTGCAGTGTCAGGCAGTGCTGCAGGCAGTGCACTGCAGTGTCAGGCAGTGCTGCAGGCAGTGCACTGCAGTGTCAGGCAGTGCTGCAGACAGTGCACTGCAGTGTCAGGCAGTGCTGAGGCAGTGCACTGCAGTGTCAGGCAGTGCTGCAGGCAGTGCACTGCAGTGTCAGGCAGTGCTGCAGGCAGTGCACAACACTGCCACCTAACACAGCATGGCACAGCACAACGTTCTGCACACCCACAGCACGGAGGAAGTATCAGGTCAAATCACCGCATATCAAAAGAAACAACTTGCTCATCCCAAGCGGGAAAGGAACTCTCGTTGGTAACCTAATAGGACTGAAATCTGCGAAAAATTATTCAGATTTGCTATCTATTTTTGGGTTTCTAAAACGAAAATGAGGGAATAGCTATAGGCACTTTTAAGAAATTTTAAAAAATATCCTCACCTTGTTCTGCGTTATTCATCTAATAATCTCTTAGCATTAGCATCTAAGGAATTGAACTCTTAATGCTTGTATATCAAGGTCCTTTTAATCTCGTGCCCACATCATTCTCATAGTTTACCGCAAGTTCGGTCATGAAACTGTTTACCTCATGCTCCAGTGTATCTACTCTAACTAATTCTGCACGTCACCTCCACCTTAAATTCAAATCCCTTTTCTTCGCCAAGTCATGCCACTCCGAAACACAAGCTGAAGAAGAGAAACTTAGCTGCCGGAGATGCCTCTAGTCTGGTGGCACTCAGCCGAGGCTGCTGCCTCTCGCCACGCTCCTCCCAACTTTATATTACCAATTTACGTTCCAAGTTTTGCCTGACGAGCGTCGTATTAGGCGCCGGTTTAATCACACTGCTTCATCTCTTCGTCGAGAGCGGCGTTTTTCGCTCGCATTTTTGGAGGTGAAGAGAGTGAGAGTTCGGCCGTTTGGGAGACTCGTGCAGCGGCAGCGAGAGTCCACGCAACCGACGGCCTCAATTGGGGCCGTAGAATCATACGGTACTGAGCGCCAAATACGTCTAGCGAAAATGAGTTCTGTATGCCGCTGTCGCCCGCAAATTTTCCTTTGTTTACCTACAATCATACGTTACTGAGCGCCAAATACGTCTAGCAAAAATGAGTTCTGTATGTTTACCGCTGCCGTCCCAAAATTTTCCTTTGTCTATAGAGTTAGTTAGTCACAGGTATAAGAAGATAGCTAGCTAATGTCTAATACCATTGTGAGCTGCTGAGATGCGATGCTTTCTAAGTCGCCAAACTCTGATGCTGTTTTCCGACGTGTTTAAAAAACGACGCTTGGAACCGTATGAGAACTTCTATGATTCTCAGGGCCTCAGTTGCAGGTGCTCCACATACGGCGACCTTCACCTTCTGGAGCTCTGCTAAATAATGCTAAATACTTGGGATAAACGCGATCAATTCTTTGCCCACGTGATGCCATTTTCGGTTAGAACTACATTACGCTGCTAATGAATGTATTTTTTGCTTTTTTTTACATTTGAGCAGTTTTACTGGAATGTCTTATCATTCTACTGCCATATCAGCAGCCATTTGTTTCACTAATCATGACCGTAGAAATTTCACTAATCATGAACCTTGTCATGACCTCTGCTCCAAAACATTAGATTATGGCTGCATCTATGTGAGATCTCACGAACAAGGTGACCAGAGAAGAATATCGTGCTGATGTTCGTCTAATTAATTTTTCACGGTGAATGTGTGCATAAAGTCTTGAAAGACGCAAACTAGGCTAGATACAAGATAATTAGTGCAAAGATTTCACCCTTAATATTATACAGGGTGTTGTGTAATTCGATGCACATATTTTACTCATGTACAGAAAAACATTCAATAAAACGATTTTACGCAGTGATAAAAACCTCAAAACTTTTTCGTTTTCGAGAAATGATACTCTGAAATAATTTTAGATTCCCGTAGGAATAGGCTTACAATGCTGCCAACGAGTAAAATCTAACTTCTTGGGCTGGCTGTTGGCACGCGCTAGTCTATGCCTACGGGAATTTAAAATTATTTCAGGTCATCATTTCTCGAAAAGGAAAGAGTTTTGAGGTTTTTATCGCTCATGAAAATCATTTTATTTAGCGTTTTGCTGCACATGGTTAAGACATGTGCATCGAATTACACAACACCTTGTATAGAAACCTGATCTAGCAGACCAGCATAAAGACAAAAATAATTTGGTTCTTTTTGTGCGTTCCACACAGGAGCTTGACTTCTACCAAATGATTTGATATCACAAAGCCAATAAACTCTGCGGGCCCCAATTTGCCAGGCCCGCAAGTTGCTACACTCAAATTTTACCCTTGTTCTAGAATTAAGAAACAACCTACCTCTGCATTGCTTGCGGTAAATAAATTTTTAAAAATTATTCAAACATAAACCATTCTTTAATTATTAAATTTAGTGATTATAGAACTTTTTGAGAGATGATAGCTGTACTCTGATTTGCATGTTCATATAATACCTACACTCCAATTCCATCAATTCTGGATGTCTGATGGCGCTCACGCTGTGTGGCGCAGCATGTGGCTGCAGCCCAGGCCATGTGACTATTGAGCGACTAGGTCACCTGCTTGGCAGCTGCTGTGTGACTTATGATAAAGACTGGATTTAATGCTCTTTGTTGCCTGCCAATTAACTTTGATTTGTGTCGCCTACGGTGCTCTGCTGTAAGGGGGATGAGGAGGAGGAGGAGGGTGTGTGTGTGTGTGTGTATTAAGTAATTATTAGCTTTCTCCGTATTCCCTTTCTCTACTGACGCGCCCAATGATTTATTTACCAAACTTTGCAAAAAAATCCTTATAAAATAAATTGTTCCTATGAGTTGAGCCCAAGCTCTTTCTTCTCAACGGAAGTGGGAAGATCCATCACCAGGTCATCTGAGGGTTATAGTTTTACGAAGGGAAGAGTAGGTAAATTACGAAGTACCGAGGTTTCAATGTCATATGTTTGACATTTGTGCTCATTTCCGGTGATGCTTTTGTAAAAAGTTCAAACAAGAAACATTCCTAGAGTGCGTCGATGACTTAGGCAGCCGACGTATTTTTTGAAGACGTTGTAACTATGTAGTAATACGTATTCTTATTATTAAATAATATATAGTAATAATAATAGTTCTTTATAATAAATCATAAAATTAATTATATAATATATATAATAATAATAATTATATATAATAATAATAATTATGTATAATAATAAAAGTGATAATAATATAATGACTAATAACACGTATATAAAACATTACGACGCTAAGGCGATCTGGTGTCCCCTCCCCCGTTGTTGGGACCGCCGTTCGTTGCGACCTGCAAAGATCAAAATTCGAGGAAATTTGAAGTTTTGCGAAAATTATCGCTCACTGTTTTGCTATCGCCGAACTGAAAGGAAATGAAGAGACTGGGTTCATGTATTCCTTCCGTAATGATAAATGATTTCTTTTTGATTAAAACAAAATCGATAAAAAAATTCCTTCCGGAATGCTGAATGATATCTTTTTGAACTGCAAATCAAATAACTGGAAGGAATCTTCATCACAACTGACACAGTCTGCGTTCACCACCAACTGAAGGCACCACCAAATACGTCGATATTTAAAATCTTTAGTTTTCTGAATTCGACGCGAGGAAAATCAAAAGCATTCGCTCAAACATCTCGCCTCTAAGCCCCATGGGCGAATTTAAGCAAATGTAAAATCTTGTTCAAGATTTGTTCATATTTCTTGAGGGGGATTATTTCATCTGTGAACTGTTTGTGCAATGTGAGGTTAAGCAAGCTTTTACTCGCTTTTTTAGCACAAAATGTTGAGAGATTATTTTCTCCCTTGCGTAACAATTATATGGAACAAGATTATTTTCTCCCTTGCGTAACAATTATATGGAACAAGATTATTTTCTCCCTTGCGTAACAATTATATGGAACAAATCTTCAAATTTTGCTCGACCTCACTCGGCAAAATCATACTTTATAAATTCTCAGAATTCTGTTAGCGATAACGTGTCAAATTATCTCCTAACAGAACGCAAAGAAGATGATATTTCTTTCATTGTTCACGAAGAGTTCTCTTTGTCTCTTGCTGCAGCTTTTAATTTCCTTTTCAATTTGGGCAGAAAGCTGTTTCTTTTCGAGAGTTTTCCCCGGAAGACTGGCTTTGTTGTGAGTAGGCCCCAGAATTCCTCATATCTTTTTCCTGTATCACGAGAAATCTTTATTTCGCTCCCAATTTAGCAGGAATCCCTCCTCTTGTTCCTAATAAAGCGGGAAAATCTCACTCACCGCAACACCGCTCATCGAGGCGCAACTGCGAAGTTGCTGCCGCGGACCGACGAGACGGAGGTTTAATTTTACTTTCTGAGAAGCTGTCTTTTGATCTAGCCCACATTCGGCTGATGAGGTGAGACGAAAATTTAAAAAGATGCTTCATTCCAAACAATCAAGTCTGATACATATCATTTTGTGCATTAATTTTTTAAATGCCTTATAACTAACATCGGGACACAATGACGGTTACCTCTGGTCTTATGGATCTTAAAAAGAACATGGATCTATTGCATAGATAATCTGAAGTGAAAACAAATTCATTTAATGATCCGTTATTGAAGACTTTAAAGCATTTTTTAATATCAAACAATTAACTCAGGGGACCATTTTGATGAACTGGTCAACTTTGGTTCTATTGGACGTACGTCTATGAAAATTTGCAGACTACTAGATCTCCACATTTGTAACAACTTATCTTAAACAAAAATTTCTCATAAGGCCATAGAAAATTTTTTATTCGAAAAAAATGAAATTATATATATACATATATTATTCATTACATCTTCGAAATTTACAAAGCTAGAGCAATGCGGTTTGTTGCATTTGAAAGTCAAACGTGCGCTCTATCCATAATACGGGTGGAATTTTTGATTTATTTCATTCCGAATTTATATGAATTTTTTTGTCAGAGTCTCAAGCAAAAGTTATAATTTTAGGGTAAAAAGTCTATGGAAAGCTTTACAGAAACAATTTGGAAAATCCACCCGTATTATAGGTAGAACACACATTTCACTTTCAAATGCAACAAACCGCATTGCTCTAGCTTTGTAAACTTCGGAGTTAAAGCGACAAACGTCTTGATAAGTTACTTTTTTTATAAAACCTATTTTTAAGAAACAAAATGCTTCTCCTCCTACATTTTTTGAGCTACAGTGATGATTTTGGTATCATTGGATGCAGAAAAACAAGGGCTTTACAATGTATTGAAAAGTTTTTCAAAATTCATTCTTGTTTCAAAGTTATGACGTCATAAATTTGAATTTTTTTGAGAATATTTTGATTTTTTTTCTTTTTAATTTTTAAAATTTTTATATTGGAAATTTGAGGAAAAGCATTCAAGTTTTTGGAATGTCCGCGTTATTCTGCATCCAATGATACCAAAATCATTACTGTAGCTCAAAAACTATCAGAGAAAGAGCATTTAGAAACCCCCCCCCCCCAAATGTCGTTTTCTATGATTTCCCATTTTCTTTTCAAGAAAATCGCATTTTGTCATGAATGATAAATGATTCTAAATTGTATTTCCTATCAGTATACCAAATTTCATTGCTCTAAATTCAATAATAAAAAAAATATTCGGATGGGGATGAGGAATATGAATGATGAAATATATAAAAAAATGAAATGGAAAAAAATTGAAAATTTCAGATTTTTTTTTTTTTTGTCCACGTTATTCTGCATTCAATGATACCAAAATCATTACTGTAGCTCAAAAACTGTAGGAGGAGAAGCATTTAGAAAACCCCCCCAAAAATGTCGTTTTCTATGATTTCCCGATTTCTTTTCAAGAAAATCGCATTTTGTCATTGATGATAAATGATTCAAAATTGCATTTCCTATCAGTATACCAAATTTCATTGCTTTAGGTTCAAAAATGAAAAAAAAGGTCCGTAAGAGGGATGCCCTCCCCCCCCCGGGAGGGACGTTAGCTCTGGGGTAGGTTCCTGATATTTTTACAGACATTCGGGGACATGTCTCTAACTCATTTAAAGCAATAAAAACAAAAATCGGGAGAATCGACCTTTGGACTCAGATGCCCCCAGATGCCCCCCAAAATGGTTCCCCTTAACTCAATAATCTTAAGTACAACCCTAAGTACAACTTCAACGCCCAACGCCATTGACCTCAGCCAACGGGTGCGTTGTACGAAATTTGTTCATTTTATTTACATTAGTCCACCCCCCTTTATTTAAAATGAGAAAGAAGGCGATATGAAAGAAAGGCCGTAAGAAATAAAAAAATAAATCTCTTGAGAGTTGATGAGGCCGAGCCCGTATCACAGATACGCTCATCACACTCTTCTGGCTGGCTTCGGACGGACGGACGGACGGACGCGGCTCTTATTATAGTATAGATTTCTGGTGTACTTCTATTTAACCTTAGTTCTTCGCTATGTTCTCGCTTTGAGCACTTTAAAAACCAATGTTAAACATTTATTGTATCAACTTTATTGGAAATAATTTTTTTCTTTTATCTTTTCTCGAGACTAGGACTTTAAGCGAAGGGTTTATGCATGGGAGGCAACGTAAATCCCTGCAGGGCTCGTGAACAGGCAACAACATGCAAGCATGCACGACTACGTTGAAGCGTTCCGTACAGTTTTATAAAGTTCCCAGGTTGTGATATGATCTTTATGATATGTTGTAATATTGTAATATGATATGATGTAATATTGTAATATGATATGTTGTAATAGTGTAATATGATATGATGTAATATTGTAATATGATATGTTGTAATATTGTAATATGATATGATGTAATATTGTAATATCATATGTTGTAATAGTGTAAAATGATATGGTGTAATATTGTAATATGATATGATGTAATATCGTAATATGATATGTTGTAATATTTTAATATGATATGATGTAATATTATAATATGATATGATGTAATATTATAATATGATATGATGTAATATCGTAATATGATATGATGTAATATGAGTGTGGAGCACCATAGGCTCTAAAAATGAAACTATGTCTGATCTTTTTACAAAATAAATGTAGCTTGGACTGTGCAGTTGTGTTGTGTGTGAGTATCTGCATGGTAGGTGGCATCGTGCAAGATGCAGCGTCATGACACGGATTTAACCCTTTTCTGCACCATGTACCAGGTATGGCACAAACCAATCTACAAGAAACAAACGAAATACTAAATTACTACATGTCATTCTTGTGTAATGCAACCATCACTTATGTACACAAGCTATTTCACTATACGAACGGAAGTACTTCACTCTGTACTTCACCATCACTTCTCTACAAATATTTTACTTCATGATATGATGTAATGTCGTTAGAGTGTAGTTAGATATCCATACTTTACGCTAAATAATAGTGCACTTGTCAGAAGAAAAGTTCTTCCTTCCCAATGATAAGGGCAAAATTCTCCCCTATGGAAGAAGCTAGGTGAACGAAACTTCGTATGCTTATTAAGTGGTGCAAGAGAGGGTTAAGATCTCGTGCTGAGCCATGAAGGTCTGCATTCTCTCTCTTCTGCCAGGTCTAAAGAGACTCTCCCTCTCACGCAGGGGCGGATATAATACACAGCTGGGACCTGTTCAGCATACAGCACCAGATTATGGAAGTTACGGACTTTAATGGACTTTTTTTCTGAAAGTTACCCCCGGGAAATAAAGATTGAATGTTTCAGTAGATGGCGTATTTTCCTTGCTTGTTTCGACAATTTTTGTGTCTTCCCTGCGTGTTGCACACAATTTGATCTACCTGAGTATTTAAAGTCGGCCTCCTGGGGGCCAGCGCACGTCGTAAACGTTATGAACGCTTCAATCAAACATCCAAAACAAAATGGTTCATAAAATGACTGTATATTTGGGCGATAAATAGGTATTAGTTAAATAATCTAGGCTATATTTAAGAGCGGTGGCTGTCTGTCTGTTCGAAGCCAGCCTGCAGTGTGAGATGAGCGTATCTGTGATACAAGCTTCATCAACTCCACAATTTCCAGTGCATTAATCCATCAGATTCGAGTAGGAATGAATATCACGGGAATTCTTAGGAAATAGGAACGTGTGTCATGTGATTTGTTGAACATTATTAGACATTTCTGACGGGCCGTGTGCACTCGGCCTCATTAACTCTCGAGAGATATAATTTATTTATTTATTACTGCCTTTCTTTCATTTCGACTTCATTTTCATTTCAAATAAAGGAGGATGGACCAGTAGTTATAATTACAGTCACTTCTCTTGGGCAAAGCCCTGTTGCAATGCCTTGGGGAAGGAAGCACTACAACTTACATTAGCGATCGTCCTTCAGGAAATAGTTTGAGCTATGAACACAGGAGAGACCGGCACACCCAAGCCATGCATTGTCCTCTTTACGAGCACATACGGAGTGGCGGCCTCCAATTTGCGTGAGCACGATTCCTAACTCAAAGTTTGGGAATATCGGAAATTGCGCGAAATAAAGCTCCTTGGCCTGCAGAATACTAATTAGGCTTTGATCAAGTGCAGGCCTATCTCAGGTGTTGCTGCAAGCCTGCCTTATGCGAGAGTGCCTCTACACCACAGCATACTGTGCCTGTAGACTACAGTTTACTGTGCCTGTACACCACAGTTTACTGTGCCTGTACACCACAGCATACTGTGCCTGTACACCACAGTTTACTGTGCCTGTACACTACAGTTTACTGTGCCTGTACACCACAGCATACTGTGCCTGTACACCACAGTTTACTGTGCCTGTACACTACAGTTTACTGTGCCTGTACACCACAGCATACTGTGCCTGTAGACTACAGTTTACTGTGCCTGTACACCACAGCATACTGTGCCTGTACACCACAGTTTACTGTGCCTGTACACTACAGTTTACTGTGCCTGTACACTACAGTTTACTGTGCCTGTACACCACAGCATACTGTGCCTGTACACCACAGTTTACTGTGCCTGTACACCACAGCATACTGTGCCTGTACACCACAGTTTACTGTGCCTGTACACCACAGCATACTGTGCCTGTACACCACAGTTTACTGTGCCTGTACACCACAGCATACTGTGCCTGTACACCACAGTTTACTGTGCCTGTACACTACAGTTTACTGTGCCTGTACAATACAGTTTACTGTGCCTGTACACCACAGCATACTGTGCCTGTACACCACAGTTTACTGTGCCTGTACCCCACAGCATGCTGTGCCTGTACACCACAGTTTACTGTGCCTGTGCACTACAGTTTACTGTGCCTGTACACCACAGCACACTGTGCCTGTACACCACAGCTTACTGTGCCTGTACACCACAGCATACTGTGCTTGTACATCACAGTTTACTGTGCCTGTACACCACAGCATACTGTGCCTGTACACCACAGTTTACTGAGCCTGTACACCACAGCTTACTGCGCCTGTACACCACAGTTTACTGTGCCTGTACACCACAGTTTACTGTGCCTGTACATCACAGCATACTGTGCCTGTACACCACAGTTTACTGTGCCTGTACACTACAGTTTACTGTGCCTGTACACCACAGCATACTGTGCCTGTACACCACAGCTTACTGTGCCTGTACACCACAGCATACTGTGCCTGTACACCACAGTTTACTGTGCCTGTACACCACAGCATACTGTGCCTGTACACCACAGTTTACTGAGCCTGTACACCACAGTTTACTGTGCCTGTACACCACAGCATACTGTGCCTGTACACCACAGCTTACTGTGCCTGTACACCACAGCATACTGTACCTGTACACCACAGTTTACTGTGCCTGTACACCACAGCATACTGTGCCTGTACACCACAGTTTACTGAGCCTGTACACCACAGTTTACTGTGCCTGTACACCACAGTTTACTGTGCCTGTACACCACAGCATACTGTGCCTGTACACCACAGTTTACTGTGCCTGTACACCACAGCATACTGTGCCTGTACACCACAGTTTACTGAGCCTGTACACCACAGCATACTGTGCCTGTACACCACAGTTTACTGTGCCTGTACACCACAGTTTACTGTGCCTGTACACTACAGTTTACTGTGCCTGTACACTACAGTTTACTGTGCCTGTACAATACAGTTTACTGTGCCTGTACACTACAGTTTACTGGGCTCAATTATGTCTGAACTCGAGACAAACCCTCAACTTTTGCACTACCTGGAACTGTCTTTCACAACTGACTTGGATCGATATTTTTACATTATGTCCCAGAGACCAAATTTAAAACTATTCAAACGAGCGCCTTGAATAGCCTGTTGAAGTTTTCCCAACGGTTTGAAGTTTTCCAAACATCCTTGATTTTACACTTCATGTTCACCCACGTTGTCAAATTTAGCGTCATATCATCTCGGGATATGGGCAGATTTTATAGAAAAACAGTTACAATGCAGGTTATATTTATGTTGCTGTTCATACGGCAAATAAAGTAATGGTTCCTATCAAGAACATGAAAATGTAGTTTTACTTGAAGTAAATTTAGAGATTAAAGATCAGATGGACGTAATTTAAAATTCAGTGCCTTGCAGCCCGCAGGACAGAATCACACACACACACACATGTCAGGATTGTGCCCCAATGTTCCTAGATGTCTGGAACACCTAAGCAGTATTCTTTGTGTAGATATTTCTTTTGAGCTTTTTCTCCCATTAACTTACCCGTCAGTTTCATTTATATTATCAACTCTCTTCATATTCTCGTTTCTAGCCAGCTCTTCAGCTTCTATTTGGATTTCAATAATTCTTGCTTTCATTCCCTTTATTTGGCTCTTTTCACATTACTTTCTTTCACAAATTCTTATTTCAATACCCGTAGGCTAAGCTCCCTCATATTCGCATCCAAGACATAAGTTTCTAATTCGGTCTAAATTTTTCAGAGTTACTGCCTTCACAAACTCGTCATTCTGTATTCCTTTCCAGCTCTTTATCTCAACTCTCACTCTTCCACACAGCGTCAACCAGCTCTTTTATCGCATTTTCAAGCCGTTGGCAAATCTAATGTTACCGTGCAGTTTTATTTGTTCAATTTCATCTCATTTAGCTCGTTGGCACCTTTACCTGCCACGATATTGCTTGCCTTTAGCTTGGCCTTACAATATTTTCTGTCGACCTCGCCACGTGAGTTATATTATTTTCTAGAGAGCGCATCTGGCGGGAGGCTGCAAGTTCGGTCAGGTGTAGTTCGTAGCAAATGCAAATAAATATTCAAAAAATAAGAAAGAATGTTTTTCAAAAAAGTTGATTTCCTCGTGATTATGGACAATATAGCGATGTGTAGTTTGAAGAAAAAAATTTCATGTCTATGCTGCTGGTTTTTCCTTCATGAAATATTTAATTTTCCCTCCGTGACTAGACCATCACGTGTTTAGGGAAGTTCCCTACCTTAATTATCAAATGAAGGAATGACAAAGATATTCAAGTCCATAAATGAAGATAGGTATGCTCATACATACACAACGTGAATTATTTTATGGCATTCTTGATTAATCCAACCCATGCATCTGTACGATTAGATCAGCAGTGCAGTTTTCTTTTGGAGGGAAGAAATCTCATCATAACATCGTTAGAAAATGATTTTAAGAATGCCTTTTCTCTGATAATTCTTTAAAAATTTAGTATGGAACTGAGAGTTTTTCATCTTTTCTGATAAGAGAATTTTTGATTGAAAAATGCAGTATTAATATTATGTTTAAAATTGTTCCTTTGAAATCGTCGCAGGACGTGCGCAAGACTAATCCTAGCTTTGCTACTCCCCTGGGTAGTGAAGCAAAGGATAGAATGAACGAGCTAGCAAACCAACAAACAAATAAAAACAAAAAACTGGGCAATACAATAATATTTCTAAGTATTTAACTGGGAGCGCAATCCCCTCAGCTATTTACGTTTAAAAGTCTACGGTGTTTGAATCTAAGATTTCAGTAACTTCCACAGGGGGCTTTTGCAAAAACTCCACGGACTGAACTCTTCAAATTTAAGTTACTCTGAGTTCGGTGAAGTCATGGATAATATGAGTTTGCTCAGAATGCAAAATTTGATTAAAGCGGTTATTAATGGTGAAAATTGTAATAAGGAAAAGTCATCTGTGTCAAAATTTTTGTAGAGCTTTCATCAAAGCTTATGACCACATGAGTTTCAACATGTGTCGATTATACCTATAAATAGAAGTAAAATTTATAAAACACAAGCTAAGGTTTTTTATGCTGCCTAGTGCTTTGTGGTCCTTACAGTATTCGTAAGAGTTAAGAAGCTTAGTACATATATTTATTCACACATTGCTAATTCAGGAAATGATTATTGCGAGCGTTACGTTGAATCCATCGTATTTTTTCAGCTTTGAGATTTTTATAACTTGGAAACTCGCTAATTTCGTATTCATAAATCACAGATATTCAATATTTCTGTTATTAAATTGTGCACTAACATATGTTTATCTCACTGCAAAGAGAAAGTGTTAAATTTTCCTTCTTCTAATTACAGATGAAACCAATGGAACTACCGAAAAGAAACTGTTCACTAGTTTACAATTGCTAAGTTGCAGGAAGCTCCCATAGGTACGTAGGAGAGCACCTGCCACTCTCACAGCACACGACGTTTTCTGCACATGAAGACAATGCATGCGTTCAACCAGGACGCAGGGTACATTTTTGTGCAAAGTTTCCCGTTGTTTTGCTTCCATTAATTTTTTCAATTTTTTTTGCTCTATCGAATATTACTTCTTATCACGGGCTTGAGGAAAAATTTAGAGTGCTGGATTTCTGTCGAAGAACGCGCCTTCATCGATGACATTTCAACACGGTCTTTGAACGGTCACAACACGGTCTTTGTCGGGCGTTACCAAAGACAAGACGTTCTTACGCTTGCGGGAAAACCAAGAAAGAATTAAATAAGAATGAATTAGATAATTCGAGTGCGTAATACACTAAGGAGTCTCATTTGACCTCTTCCCTTCTGTTATCGAGAGTTTAGGGTGAAGGGACAACAGTCCACTTGTTTCCACGCTGCCCATGCTCTATATCTCTTTCAACAAAGCCTTTTTACAGTCATCTAACACCTATAAGTTGTCATTTCCTCTCAAATAAATTAAACCTTCTTATATGAATGATTTTTCAACCTGTGAATAACAAATTTCATAAACGCACGGTCAATATTGCAAGTCTCGCAACATTTGGTTCAAATCTGATAATCATTTTCAGTGTGACTTGCATTTCCTCCTGCAGACAGGAGGCAAGAAGTCGACCGTCGCAAAAAGGTCACAAAACTTCACAAAGAAACTTGCCTGAGACAAAAAATTCGCTTGTGCCCTTCATTTGTGTCAATATTTGAAGTAGCGTGAGCGTGCAAAAAAACAGCCAATCTTTAACTTCCCATTATCTCGTAGTAAGGTAAACAAACCACTATATATTACTGCAGTAATCTGTTCACTCACTGCACAAAGTGAATGGAAACATTAATAAGTAACCCAAATCGCTAGGATTTTCCACGCTCACAGAACCAACTTTCTCAATCGGCGCACCAAAACTGACCTCAATTTTCGTCATTGATTTTACCGACGAAAACCACGTACGAAGCGAAACAAGTCTGTACGAACTGCCAGTGTAGTTAATGGCTTGAGCATAGTTTTGCGATGGATGCAGCTGATTGGCCCGCAATGAAGGCAGCTGATTGGGCAGCAATGAAGGCAGCTATTGGCTGCATCTCATTACAGGTGATTGGACAGCGCCATCGATTGGTGCGGCTTTATTGCCCAATTTAGGCCTCACTTCATTAACGAACTTATTTTCCTCGCACCAGTTAAATATTTCATTATCGCTGGACTCGAATTAACTGATTCAGTTGTTGGCGCAGCTGGTTGGGGGTGAGCCACATGCCACCGCATGCCACATGCCATGGCGCGCCACCTGCCATGGCGCGCCACATGCCATGGCGCGCCACCTGCCACACGGCATGTGGCGTGCGGCAAGGGGTTCGGCGGCGGTCATTTTAAAATTGTAAAATTTCAATGGTATTTAAGACTTATAGTCCTGGCTAAATTATGCGTACTTAATGCAATGTTTTCCAATTGTGGGGTTTGTCAGAGAATATATCTGAATAGCTGCTCAGGACAACAGTACAGTGTTGGCCCCAGACAAGGCTGCAGCATTTCAAATGGCAGCAGCTAGAACTGTAGTGTTTAAAATGGCAGCTGGAGGTGCAGAATTTTAAATGTCAGTTGCAGCATTTCAAATGGCGACTGCAGCTGCAGCACTTCAAATAGCAGCTGCAGCGGCATCAACACCTGCTTGAGCTACAGCTGCAGTGGCATCAACACCTGCTTGAGCTACAGCTGCAGCGGGACCAGCTCAATTATAAGTTAGATCATAATAAGAGAAGTAGCTCAGGTCGTTAAGTTTTTATTGCACGACCGCCGAAGCGAGTCGAACTTTTCCAAGTTGCGCCATCAAGTTGCCTCTTTAAGTGGCCTCGTGAGATGCCCCTGCGATCTGCTCTGCTAAGCTCCTTCCAAATTGTGCCTTGCTCTCTTCTCATCGAGCATCCGAGCATAAAAATTACGTAGCTTGCCCAAAGAAATTACCACCTGCCATAAAAATATGTTTCATTAGTTTATGGTTGCGAGCTGTTGCGGGTGGCTGTGATGATGTCGACTTTTTGATCACGTGGTTATTTTTGCCCAAATTATGCAAAGATTTTCCAATAAAAAGCTAAAAACGAGTCCCAATACCAATTGACGGTCTGACGTTCGCCTTATGCAAAATTATCTTGATTTAAGTATGGCAGACTGACATGAACCTCCCACGCAGTTTTTCTCAGCTAGAAATTTGCCGCATCTATTGACTTCGCATTGCATATGGATTAGGGCTGCCCAGAAGTGCGTCCCATGCCCAGAAGTCTTCCCCCTGCCTAGAAGTGTTCCCTCGGCCCAGAAATGTGTCCCCTGCCCAGAAGTGTTCCCCATGCCTAGATATAAGTTCCCGGCCCAGAAGTGTGTTCCCTGCTCAGAAGTGTGTCCCCTGCCCAAATGCGTGTACTCTGCCAAAATGTGCGCCCCAGCATGTGTACAGACACGGCTGCGTAAGAGCGAGCACGCACCATGAAGCGGAGCGGACATCAATATCGCGAGGCAGCCGCTCACAAGTCCAGGGATGCTGCACGTCTCAGTTCAGTTTTGCAGGATGGATTGCCCGCCAGATTGATTGCTTCAGGTCCGTAAAACTGATGAATCCCTCAAGCTTCTTGCGCTCAAGCATGAGACGAGCTGAGGCGTCGTTAACCGATTGATGGATGGAGACGCAGCTTGTGGACTCGCTGGCCGTCTTGTTGACGTGGTCTTGATGTTGGGTCCAAGTCTTGATGCTGGGTCCAAGTCTTGACGTTGGGTCCAAGTCTTGATGCTGGGTCCAAGTCTTGATGCTGGGTCCAAGTCTTGACGTTGGGTCCAAGTCTTGATGCTGGGTCCAAGTCTTGATGCTGGGTCCAAGTCTTGACGTTGGGTCCAAGTCTTGATGCTGGGTCCAAGTCTTGATGTTGGGTCCAAGTCTTGATGCTGTGTCCAAGTCTTGATGTTGGGTCCAAGTTTTGATGCTGGGTCCAAGTCTTGATGCTAGGTCCAAGCCTGACGTTGGGTCCAAGTCTTGATGTTGGGTCCAAGCAGCTGACACTGACGTCACGTGACGTCAGCTGCGGCCGTCTCCGTCAGCGAGGGCTGTCAGTAGCGCTGTCTGACGTCCAAGCCTGTCTGGTCGTCAAATCACGTCTGTCATTCACGCAGTAGACTGAAGGTCATCAGTCTACTCGCAGAACAAATGCTGTCAGCTCCCACCAATCAATCAAGCATTTTACTCAACCCCACAGTGCTGTAGTTATGTGGTTCTAAAATTCAAATAGCACTAGAAATATTTTTCACAGCTTAAAAGAAAGCTTCAAACTTGTTTATCTTAGTTACATCCCATCGCAAGAATTACATTCTCGAAAAAAGTGACTGGAAAATTATGATGGAAGTTTTGCGAACTTCTCTAACTTGGATCAGAACGACACAGCCCAGCGTTAGGCGTTCTTTAGCGGCAATTGTACAGTTTCAAGTAGACAACAGACTTTTATTGCCGCATCAGTAACTCCACAGTGAAGCTTGTACGCTATTTTTTGGTAAAAGTGCAACGTTTTCAGAATGCAAATAAGTTGAACCTTGACGAAAGCTTCTAAAGCTTTTTTTATTTTAATTAAAATTTTAAGTCTTCGACGTTTGAGTCGAGGGCTGCTCGATATGAGGTTTTGCGTGGACAGTTAGAGTTGTGGTGATGTTGGTGTCACCATGACAGTAACGGAGGTATTGGTATTTTTGTTTTAACTGTGAATCGGGAGTTAAAATTTGACGCATCTCTTGGACGACGGACGATTTAGAAGCCTCCTTTGACTAACCTGGACGGACTTTCATAACTGACCGTTGCTTGCTGCCCCTGCTCTGGTGCTTGATTTTTGTTCGAGTAAGTCGAGTAGAAATCAATTCATTTCTTCTTCTAGCCTCCATCGAGCAAGGGGTTCTTGGCAGGACGTCAAGCTGTAATCTTAGATCCTTCTGCTGATGATTTTTAATCGTGTGTGAAGCAACGTTTCGAAGATAACAGAATTTTTCACGTGAGTCTGATTTCTCATATCATCTGAGTCGATATTTACTTTCGCTTTACTGATTTGAGCGAGAACAAATGACTTCTCAGGTTTTCTTATGTTATATTATTTCTTATATTCCTTCTTATGTTCTTGCTTGGTAGTAAAGTACGAGAAGGAACACTGCCCCTAAAATTTCAGGGTGGGATTGTCACGCATTCTTGCCACCCGCACCACTCAAATTTTTGTCTGTGGCATCGAGAGGATTTGTTCTTCCTAAACTACAGCGAAACGCGCGCGAAATGCGTATGTGAAATCAAGCGTACAGGTTTTTTTGTCGATCATTTTTAGCTTCTTTGCGCTTCTTTTATATGAGGGAATACGAGCATGCTGCGCTCTAATATTTTGAGAGAACTTAAAATCTGCAAACTGCATTCAGGCTCGACTATTGATTGTATTTTTAAAGCGTCCGAAGTTTAAAGACTTCCAACAAATTTCGTAATTTTTAAACTCTCCTATTCACGGGTATACTTTCAAAACTTATACTCTTACACACGTTTATACCCCTTATACACTTGTGCAGAAAACATATTCATACATTATAGCACTTTTACCAATAACATCCAATGACCACATGGAATTGTAGAATTAAAAGGGCGATTTGTTCACTATCGTTTTTTTTTTATTTTACAGCCCTGATGATGGAATCAGAGATTTCGAAACGTTTGCAATTAAAAGAATGTTCCATTTTACATTGGTTCTTCGTTTCATTTTTCCAAATGGAATTTCTACGCAGAAAGTCTACGGACTTGATGCGGACTATATCGACCACCGAGCGCCTGTTCGGTCTACTCGCCATCTTAATTTCAGTATATTTCTGTGCCGTAATTTGGTAGGCGCTGTCTGCTCCGTGCTGGCAGAGGTGCCGCCTGTCACTGCCAGCAGCGCCGGAAATGACAGGAGCCAACATTTCATTGGTGTTTAATAGACTGCGCGTCCGAAGTGGGCTAGCGACAGCGCCGCAGCAGAGGCAACCAGCCACCGGAAACAGAGTTGGCCCAGCACAGCCAACAATGCTTCTACATAGTCGTCATGCGGACCATCACTTCTATGCGCCTCATGATTTTATGTGAAACAAAACTCTACATAGTTGTCATGCGGACCATCACATCTATGCGCCACATGAGTTGATGTGAAACAAAGCTCTACATAGTTGTCATGCGGACCATCACATCTATGCGCCTCATGAGCTGATGTGAAACAAAGCTCTACATAGTTGTCATGCGGACCATCACATTTATGCGCCTCATGATTTGATGTGAAACAAAACTCTACATAGTTGTCATGCGGACCATCACATCTATGCGCCTCATGAGCTGATGTGAAACAAAGCTCTACATAGTTGTCATGCGGACCATCACATTTATGCGCCTCATGATTTGATGTGAAACAAAACGCTACATAGTTGTCATGCGGACCATCACATCTATGCGCCTCATGATTTGATGTGAAACAAAACGCTACATAGTCGTCATGCGGACCATCACATCTATGCGCCTCATGAGCTGATGTGAAACAAAGCTCTACATAGTTGTCATGCGGACCATCACATCTATGCGCCTCATGAGCTGATGTGAAACAAAGCTCTACATAGTTGTCATGCGGACCATCACATCTATGCGTCTCATGACTTTATGTGAAACAAAATTCTATATAGTCGTCATGCGGACCATTACATCTATGCGCCTCATGGTTTTATGTGAAACAAAATTCTACATAGTCGTCATGCGGACCATTACATCTATGCGTCTCATGATTTTATGTGAAACAAAACTCTACATAGTCGTCATGCGGACCATTACATCTATGCGTCTCATGACTTTATGTGAAACAAAATTCTATATAGTCGTCATGCGGACCATTACATCTATGCGTCTCATGACTTTATGTGAAACAAAATTCTATATAGTCGTCATGCGGACCATTACATCTATGCGTCTCATGATTTTATGTGAAACAAAACTCTACATAGTCGTCATGCGGACCATTACATCTATGCGTCTCATGATTTTATGTGAAACAAAATTCTACATAGTCGTCATGCGGACCATCACATCTATGCGCCTCATGAGTTGATGTGAAATATATACACCAAAATATAAAGCTGAACAACATCAAACTAAATTCCCTGTTGCGTTGAGGGTTCTAAAACGATAAAATTACGCTGGGAATTAGATTTAGAAGCTGTCAGAGATGCACGCTGGGGTGTGTTGAGACTGGACGTGCAGTTTCTCTGAGGACGGGAAGGTAAAAACTTCTTCTCGATGATGTCACTTCCATTCCCCCCATCTGATTGCGTCAGATTGCTTTTTATATTACGTCAGCTTAAAGATCGGGCTTTGTAACATTACGAATAATTCTACACCTTGCATGAGTTTCACGGAAGATGTGTGCGTTCAAATTGGAAGTTTGAAAATCTTTGAGTTATATTTTCCTATATTTCCAGTGTGTCAACGACATTCTGAAGCCAATTTCGAGTGCACCTAATAGTTTATTAATATTTTTCTCTGTCAAGCTAAGGTTCACACATGCTGAAAAATATTAAATCTTTTGCACCAGTGGGTCCAAAACGCTCTCGGCTGGAATAATTACTAAAATTGGTTCCATTTATGCTAACATTTTGGCTTGAGCTATGCCGCAACAATTCAACAAATGTTTGGATTCATTGCGGTTTCTATTTTGGTCATCACTGATGGAATCATTTCGAGGAGCCGCTTTATGCCGAAAGAAGTGACGATGAGCCTCTCAGGTTCTCCTCAAGATCATACCGTCAAATCTCAACGGAGTTCAAATCAGGAGATCAGATCGTGGTAGCCAATCAACGTGCTTGAATTATCCGTCACGCGCTGAAGACAAACCTCCGTCACTTCATAACTTGAGTCTTATCGTCATAAAATATTCCATTCCCACTGCAGATGGTGATCTTCAATGCAACCTTAGTTTTTAAAACCCCACAAACATTTAATTGATTTCATTTGTCAGAGCAGGGAGGTGTAGATACTTTTGATGTCCATTTCAGCAAAGCACACCTCAAACCCTCACACTGTCTCCACTCGCCCATCTCTCTGGATGGGAGTGAACTTTTGACTCGTTGAACCACGTAGCGGAATTCCAGACTTCAATGTTTTGTTATTTTTTGTGATTTTATGAGCACGTTTGTGGCATGTTGATGGGATGGTAACAGCAAATATTCATTTTCCTCAAATCACCAAAACCAATCTTCCTAAAAAACCTTCTAGAACACACACAAAATCTGCTAGTTGGCTGTTGTTTTTGCTCATTTTGAGAGGCCAAACGAGTTCTAGAATATCATGAGGGAGTGTTTATATACTGAGTTAACTGAAATCTTGTATTTCTTCTCTCAGCTCTGGAAGACACCAGTCTTTTGTGCTGCGAATATAATGCTTTCTAAACTACTCACGAAATAAACCAACTTCACATCATGTTCACGATGAACAACTTTTCTCTGCGTTTGAAATTCTTTCTAAACTACTCTCGAGATACGCTAACTTCTCTATCAGAGAAAAAATTGTTCAGAGTGAACAATTTTTTGTTTGCGTTGCTCAGACGTAGCTCTGAAACACCAGCACCCAGCGCAGGTTCCCCGCTTCCATGAGCACAGACAATGCACGCTGTCTCCGATGCTCAACTGTCTGTTTCACGGTCTTCATCTTTCTAGCGTCGAACATTAACGTCAGTAATTGTATTTAAAGGAGACTGTTGTCACGTGATTCCCTCCGCAGGTTGTCATATAAATTCAAACTTAAACAATTGGATTTCGAAAAAATTGATCTGAAAAGTTGACAGACTATATGGAAAAGTTTCTGCAAAACCCAAAAAAAAACCTTTCCGAAAATGTTCTCGCGTCGCAGCACAAAATTCGATATCCATTGAAGTTAGCGAAGAAAGAACAATTTCCACGAAGTAAATTTGATTCAAAAACGAACATCAACTTCCAAAACTGCAGTCGAGCATTTGCCTTTCTTGAAACAAAAATGAGCGTCGGTATTCTGTGTGACGGTGTGTGTTCTTCTGTGTTGTGATCTGCAAAGGTGCAGTGCGTCTGCAGTGTCATTTGATCACCTTAATGCCTACTCTTGCACTGCCCAATCTTCATTAATGTGTAAAATTAAGTCCTACCTGTACACTTATTAGAGTCGATACTCGCGTAGCTAACTCATACATTTCTTGCACCGCAGCTGTTTTCTATTGGACGCGCCCAGAAAATCTCCTCATACGAACGACGCCTTAGACATCCACGACCTGTTTTTTTTACTGACATGAACGACGGTTTACGCATAAAAAATTTCCTTTTTTCCACAGAGCCATCACGATTAATTGGAATACGAAATTGATTTCATTCAGAAGTTTGATGAGACATCAGAGCAGCAGCTGCTGCCTCGTGTGGCCACCATTGCTGTGAGTCTAGACCGTCTCTGTGACGAACAAAAGCTCTCCGCAAATATCACCAATACAACAAACTAAGCCCCGCGTTCGTCCTTGTGTTCAGTTTGTATTCAGTCACGAGCTCAATTACGTGGTCAGTCACCAGCTTAGTTTTGTGTGCAGTCCTTTGCTCAGTCTACAACTGCCAAAATTAACCTTCCAAGTGAAAACTTCAATGTCATCGACTCTATTTACAACAGAGTGATTCGTTGAGAATCTTACTCGTAGAGCAAAAAGACGAACCAGTGTAAAAACGTCAAGTACATTATTGTAAACGTTTCAGAATTAAAATTTCATCATCAGTGCTGGAAAAAGAGAAAATTGTAGCAGGAATGTATCGAAGAGCGTTGTCTACCCCTGCTTCCGATTTCCCGACTTCCAAATCAATCTCACGTCTCCCTGCCGTCAGCTGTAGACCAGGAAGGAAATCACGCAACAGACAGAATTTGTGGTCACCCTGAACGCGCGCGTGCAACGCAACTGGACGTGAGAATCACGTGCAAGATCGTGCGATGCTCTATTGCGTCATTACACGCGCATTGACGCGCCTCAATGCGTTCAGAAACGAGGGCTTCTGCGGCCTGACGGTTTCTCATTAGACGTCACCAGCGCAAATTAATGACGGGTGCATTGCAGGGGCCTTCAATCCAGACGCCAAATTCGTTATTGCTTTTGAAGAATTGCCTTCCTTAATAAATGAGCATCACAGCGTTGTCAGGGCCAGCTGTGTGACGTGCTGAATTACCTCTTCCGTAAAATCTTTTCATTACATTACCCTTCCAACGCTGGCTCTTGCTTATACGGACATTAAACCCGTTTTATTAATTGATAATTTCAATTCGGAAATTCAAAGTATTAGAACAAAAAATAAGTATGAAAATTTTACCATATCTGTGAGATCATATGTTAATGGCTTGACGTTATCTATTCCACAAGCCAATATGTACGAAGATGGCAATTTTCCTACACATTGACTGCAAGCTCTTGCATTTTTGCCACATAAAGTCCATTGACTGGTTTATCCTCTGCCTGAGTGACTGCTATATTGGGACTGAATTGGCATCAGCTGGTCTTTTTTTGAGCGCTTTCATCTATTTCCAAGAAGAAGACTGTCAGCCAAGAACGTTACATGAAACTTAATGGTCAGTATAACAAAACTGACAGAACATTACCCGATCTACAGTGGTCAGTATAACAAAACAGATTGGCTTACACAGTGTTTATGATGGCAGTGCGGGGCTGAGCGGCAAAATTCGGAGGCCCATCAATGTTCCATTTCCTCACAGGAGCAGATCGATGCAATTGAGTGCGTCAGAGGCGGCGGTATCTTCTGGGCCTGTCGTAGTCTCCGAGTGAGGGTTTGTGGTATGCTCTTCATTTATTTCTGTGGTGTTTGTTTTTGGCTTCTATAATCGAAGTGAAAATCCATTCATGTATTTTACCTGATGAGTTAGTCGACTAACGTCATGACATTACTTATCAAAGTCTTTCATCTGGTCTTAGGCATTGATGTCTACGCATATTTCTTCAGCTTTCGAATTTTTTTTATCTTGCTGCATAATTTTACCACACATTTAAAAGACAGACGTAAGCGTAGAAGATTCAATTGAGACTCTTCTTAGAATTTCTTGAAAAAATTGAACCACATTTTTTTTAAAGTTTGAAATCGTGAAACTACTATTTTTTTGATTCGTATGAAATACTGATACCTCGGATTGGCATCAGAATTACATTACACGTCAATACTTGGTTCATATTTTAAAAAGAGTATACGCGTAGAAAAAGTGCCGTGCATCTCATTGTGAAATCAAATACTGTTGCATTAGCGAATGAAATGTTTCTTTCACGTCATTTAATGCGCCGGCAAGTTATGTAAGACATTACATGCACTTAAATTTCCTGACATTTGCCGCAAGGAAAGACTTTGACTCTCAAGCTTAAAAGCGTTCTTGAGTTTAACGAAGCAAAGTGAGCATTCAGTAAAGAATGACTTTTGTAAAGCCAGTGGAGACTCTGTGGCTGCTGGAGAAGCCGAGAAAACTGACGAATTCTTTGAAATCAAAGGTGGATCATGGAACTCAAAATTCGACATGCCATGGAAAAACTTCGACGATTTGCTGAGTCTGCAGAAGTTTTCTGCTACGGACCCGTTCATGGAGCGTGATTTGTTGTGGCCATTTTTTCCCTCGGTGAGGGCTGCGGAAGAGGGAAGGCAGGCAGAGGGCAAAGGGAAGGCAGGATGGCGTGTTACGTGAATGCTCAAACTTGCAAAATGGAAGTCCGATGCGCCCTAAATGACAAATTCTACGAAGCGGAAGTCGTGAAGCGGTCGAGCGACCGAGCCCCGGCTCGTCGCTGGCATAACAGTTATAGCTCGAATTTTTCACAAGTCTTTGAGAGAGCGCCTTTAAATCGTGGCAAAAGTGCAAGCGTTCTTTTCCAAATGGAGTCGTCGAGGGGAATTGAGATGTTTTGGATGATAAACTCTGATTTCGGCGGCCGTCTCTCGCTACCCAACCGTGGGCGGTCGGCCCCACCTCTGTACTTAGCTGTTATTCTGGGTGTTTTTGGTGGGCTGGGTGTTGTGTGGTGGTGCGCCGGGTGTTGTGTTGTGTGCCGGGTGTTGTGTTGTGGTGTGCTGGGTGTTGTGTTGTGGTGAGCTGGGTGTTGTGTTGTGGTGTGCCGGGTGTTGTGTTGTGTGCCGGGTGTTGTGTTGTGCTGGGCTGGGTGTTGTGTTGTGCTGGTGTTGTGTTGTGATGTGCCGGGTGTTGTGTGGTGGTGGGCTGGGTGTTGTGTTGTGGTAGGTGTTGTGTGGTGGTGTGCCGTGTGTTGCGTTGTGTGCCGGGTGTTGTGTTGTGGTGGGCTGGGTGTTGTGTTGTGCTGGTGTTGTGTTGTGATGTGCCGGTTGTTGTGTTGTGGTAGGCTGGTATTGTGTTGTGGTGTGCTGGGTGTTGACAGTGGTGGGCCGGGTGTTGTGGTGTGCTGGAGTTGTGTTGTGGTGTGCTGGTGTTGTGTTATGGTGTGCTGGGTGTTGTGTTGTGGTGTGCTGGTGCTGTGTTGTGGTGTGCTGGGTGTTGTGTTATGGTGTGCCGGGTGTTGTGGTGTGCTGGGTGTTGTGTTAAGGTGTGCCGGGTGTTGTGGAGTGCTGGTGTTGTGTTGTGGTGTGCTGGTGTTGTGTTGTGGTGTGCTGGTGTTGTGTTGTGGTGTGCTGGTGTTGTGTGGTGGTGTGCTGGGTGTTGTGTTGTGGTGTGCCGGGTGTTGTGGAGTGCTGGGTATTGTGTTGTGGTGTGCTGGTGTTGTGTTGTGGTGTGCTGGGTGTTGTGTTGTGGTGTACCGGGTGTTGTGGAGTGCTGGGTGTTGTGTTGTGGTGTGCTGGTGTTGTGTTGTGGTGTGCTGGGTGTTGTGTTGGGGTGTGCTGGTGTTGTGTTGTGGTGTGCCGGGTATTGTGGTGTGCTGGGTGTTGTGTTGTGGTGTGCCGGGTGTTGTGTTGTGGAGTGCTGGGTGTTGTGTGGTGGTGTGCTGAGTGTTGTACTGTGGTAGGCTAGGTTTTAAAATTAACATCATTAGAGTTCAACTTTATACTAATTTACACAGTCAAAACTCATCAGATGTTACCCGAGTGTCTCACTCTAGTTTATGAAAGTAAACTCAATATTGTTGTCGGGACTAAGACTGTCCGCATATATGCATACATTTACGTCGACCAAAACAAGATCGGGACAAAATTCTGGCAAATGATCGTTTAATTTCTTCACGAAATGAAACTCCGCTAATATTAATTCCTCACATCACGCGAAACTTAATTTCAAAAGCGTAATCGCCATTCAAGTTTGGTGATCGAGCCACTAAGATCCCCCAAACCTCCTCACAACTGCAACATGACACGCTGAGACAACTCTACGGAGTTCCTCACCTTATTTGCTGCAGCTCTGCACGGCGCAAGGTCTGACCAGGCAGTCTGTAGAGCTCCCAGGCGGTCTGTAGAGCTCCCAGGCCGTCTGCAGAGCTCTCAGGCAGTCTGCAGAGCTCCCAGGCAGTCTGCAGAGCTCCCAGGCAGTCTGCAGAGCTCCCAGGCAGTCTGCAGAGCTCCCAGACAGTCTGCAGAGCTTTTAGGGAGTCTGCAGAGCTCCCAGATGGTCTGCAGAGTTCAGCGTTTGCAAGTAAGACAGCCAAGCTCTCCTCTTCCTGCTAATCAGAAGCATACCAGCTCGGTACCACACAATGAACCTGGTCTTCAGATTACAACCACGAAGAGCTGGAACCCTAACTCGGCGTTCTCGTAGCGAGCTGCAGAAATGCTGCAGAGTTGCAGCAGAGAGGCTGCAGAGCTGCGGCAAGGTTCGCAGCAAGATGAGCGCTCGTTTGAGCGCGGCGAGGACGGCGGTCCGATGGAATTCCGGACGGATTTATGCGCTGTAACTATTGAGACGAACCTGATCATGGCCTCCTCAAGCCCCAATAAAAGTGAACGCCCACAACAATGTACACTCGAAATGCCCTCGAAATGCCCGTGGGAACTTCAGTCTTGTTGCGCTGTGTTGCGGGCAGGAGACGTTCGATGATCCCAGAAATAGTCCCAGCGCCCGTCTTGTTATTCACGTCGTTGCAATTTCATTCTTGGGAACATGCGAACGCTGCTTTGTGATTTATGAGAAATTCTTTTGTGTATGTCTACGACGCGTAGTTCAAGACTGCACAAACGCACTTTACGTGAATGAGTTTATGGAATCATTAGGCAGAAACGGTATACAGGATACCTTTGGCGAGTGTTCTCTGTTGGTTGGTGAATGAGTGAAGCTTAGCGTAAATATATATATATATATATATATACATATATGTACGAGAATATACATGATCCATTGGACTCTTAGAACAAGAGTTAGGTTTGAGTGGTTTCAAGAGTATATCTGATGTAGACACGTAGTTCAAATGTTGTTGAAAATTAAAGAATTTTGGTTTTCAGTTTTTAACTAGAAAACCAGAGCAATTCTGACATTGCTAAAGGACTCAGTAGATAATGTGCAAATGGAGGATAAATGAAATTAAACCTAATTGTTTGTTACCTTACATCAAGAACTTATTCATAATTGAAAAATTTATGCTATTTATGAAAAGAAATGTCTACAATGCCGGTCAATCTCAGTTTGAATGTTCATCATCAGCTGCTTAGGTATAGCAGTCAGCTTATGTATAACATCACCAGCTACTCAACTAAAGCAACTGCATTCATCACACTGCCCTCAGCAGCAAAATGCATCACATTTTGACAGTTTCGTGCGCCTGAGGGCCATCTGAGGGCACGTTACGACCCTCTCTTACACACCGCCTGCCCGCCCGCCTCCCGCGAATGAAGTCTCTTTGTATTATTTTGCCACCAAGAAACGCGCGCATCTGCACTTAGCGAAGACGCAGCCGCACTTACGGTGTCGAGTGTCCTGAAAAATTCGGCGTATGGCGCAAAAACGCCGAGTTAGGCCTAAACATCTCTGTCTTTTGCCGGCAGCAAGTCCTTGCGGTGATGGCGAGAGGGGCAACAGATGACAGATATGCTGATAGGTGCTTCAATGGTGAAAATTCGTCTCGTGTACTCACAGGATGAGTAAACTGCGAGTAACCTGCTGTCTAGGATGCCCTAGAAGTCACTGAACTTATTCGTGCCCACAGGTAGCTATGCGTGCTCAAATTTCACGGTTGTACTAGACTTAAGAAACAATTTTCAGATGTATCACTTATGGTAAATAAATTGTTTGAATTGCTTGTTTAAATTGTTTTAACTATCAGTCGAGTGAGTGATCACTCACTGAACCTTGCACATTACTGACCAGAGGCTCAAATTTAGAGCTCAATACCTTCATAAGACGGGAAGTAATGCAATTTTGAATTTTGGCAAGGTCTGAAAAAATATTCTTGCTCGCAGGGATTTTTCCATAGATGTAATTTTCTTTTTCGCAGATTACTCAAAGTGATTAAAATGCAAAATCTCTATGAGCGTGGAATTTCTACGAGGCATTTTTTAATTGATCTATTGTGCTTCATTGATTGCATGCGATGTAAAAAAACTATGCAATTGAGTTGAGTCAATGGCAAAAATTGTGATGTCACGCACACTGGTGTTGCTGAGCGTGTTCTTGTGTTTGGTGCGGGCATCTCAAGATAGCAACAAGGCTCTTCATTAAATTTTTGAGGCCTTTTCAGTAGCCATTTTGCTCATTTTACCCTTCTCAATCCCTTGAGGGATCACGTAATTGCTCTGTGCACACACAACGTTCTCATGCGCTCGCGTATTCTTACAAAGCAGAGCGTCTGCAAAACCGCACGTCGCAACACGTGAGTATGGATTTTCCTTAATGAGGCATTTAGTTGAATTCTTCTTCTGATTATAATTTCACGTTCCGTCAAATTAAGTTCTCATTTTTTTCATGACGCACATTTTTTCCCTGTCTTTCCATGGAGAATTTTTATGTGCTTAGAAAGCTGACAAATGCTTTCAGCTCTGAAATAATACGCATAGAAAAGTACCGGAGTCGTACGTCCCCCAGAGATGACACGGTGCCCAAGTTGTCGTACGTCCCCCACAGATGACACGGTGCCCAAGTTGTCGTACGTCCCCCACAGATGACACGGTGCCCAAGTTGTCGTACGTCCCCCACAGATGACACGGTGCCCAAGTTGTCGTACGTCCCCCACAGATGACACGGTGCTCAAGTTGTCGTACGTCCCCCACAGATGACACGGTGCCCAAGTTGTCGTACGTCACCGGCGTGGGGCAGGCGGAGGTCAGCTGTGAGCGCAGCTGCAGCCGGCCGCACAAATTGCGTTAGTCAAAGCCATTAAATACCACGTAATGGCTTCATAAATTGCGCCCAAATTGAATTATGCGAGGCAATTAAAAAGTGAGAACGAGCATCGGATCAAATTGCCCCCCGTAATTATCCTGCTACTCTGAAAAACGAAAAAAAGACACAAGCGAAGCGTGCGTATCAAATTCGTTTTTTGGTGTCGTTTCATTGGATAAAAATAAATTCGTTCATCTTGAATGCTTTTTTGTACGCACTTGAGGTAAGGGGATCGTCTCGTAACTCTGTTGCATATTCGCGAAATGATTTGGATCTTTTACAGATGCGCCCCGGCACTAACGCAACACATAAGTTCACCCACTTGTAACTTTAGAAATAATGCACCTATCGACTTCAAATTACTCACAAGCGAAAAAATGTTTTAATATTTCGTTTGAGAGTAATTTGAAGTCGATAGGTGCATTACTTCGAAAGTTACAAGTGGGTGAACTTATGTGTTGCGTTAGTGCCGGGGCGCATCTGGAAAATATCCATTAATCTAATGCTACACTCAATAATTCAGTGCCATTCAAAGGCTGTTCGCGGATGTGTTTGGAAAATGAATTAATAATAATAACAGATATAATTCGATATTTTAAAATCATAGTATTTAAAATAATAATATTGAAACTATAATATAAAGAAGAGTAAATAGTATTAGTAAAATAGAATTGCATATAATGATATCAATTAATATAATTTAATAGTAATAGTACAATAGTAATGTATTTATTATTACTATTATTCAATAAATATTAATACAGATCAATTTCACGGCCCATGACCGTACCAGAAAGTGTTTGGTGGCACCTAATATTATTGAACCTTGACTCTGACGGAGCTAACAAAATAAAGTAGCCCTCACTGAACAGATTTATGCAGAATCATTCTCTTTGTATTATTTCAGAAGGGGAGGTGATGGAGGGAGGGGGGAAGATGATGGAGTGTACTATGATAACACGGACCGCATTGCCGTCTCAAACTTTATCAATAAACAAGGAATGAATTACTGAATGAACCCCATGAATAATAAAAAATTGCTTACAGCGAAATGCGGGCGACCTCTTGGAAGTGTTGCATCTTCAGCTGAAAATATGAATATCAGTCTGTGCGCTCTCGGACGAAAAGATTTTTTATGTTGGGCCAGTTCATTCTTACGTCATTTGTTTTGTTGATGAGGAGCGCCCTAATAAGGTTTAATTCTAGTTTACGCATGAAAAAATATCTTCAGGTCATGTGGAGAAAATACCCGGTATATTTCTGTAGAAGTACATGTTCAGACTTTCTTGTCTAATGATACCTTTGTCTGTTTATTTATTTATATATATATATTATTGGTGTCCACATCTTCCGCCTCTGTGTCAAGGTCATAAGGACGCTCAATGTGTCCTGTGATACGAGTTCAATCTGTGATACGAGTTTCACCAGTGCACAAGTACAAGAATATTTTAATCGCGGGTACTGTTGGGATGAATACATTTGTTGGGCATCCCCACCTATAAAATTTAGTCTGGAAAAATATTAAATCCCGGCATTTTCGATGGGCCGTGTATACCAGTTCTTAAATATTACCTAAAACAATTCAGCCTCACAAAGCGATTTTATACAACTAGAAAATGAATACAAAGTCCAACTTCTGTGTTCATTACTGTTTCTTTACAGATTTAGTAAGGAGCGCCACGAATGTATTTCTTGGAGGACAGCACTTGTAAAATTTGGATCGAAAGTCGTTAATGTTGCGTGTTTGGCCTCTTTTTGAAATGCTGGGAGTAAACTCCGCAGAGTTTTGCCGTGCCTGCGATGATGGAGGGCACGACACAATCCATTCGAAAACAAACAAGTGGCGCACCGCGGCAAATCGGGGCCATAAAATAGATTTAACTGCCAGGAACAAATTATCTCGAACAATAGTATTCCACGGGACGAGACTCCTCATTCCCGAGGCTATTCCAGTCCAAGTTTCTCTATGGAACGTCAAAGTGGAATATTGCATTCCTACAGGCGAAAGTTGCTATGGGGAATTTGTTGAGAACTCTTCGATTTGAGGGAGAAAGCTCTCAGCCGAGGGCAAGAGTCGCGCCCTATTGGAAATAAGCCGTGACTCAGCGAATTGTTCGAGTTCCAGCAAGCACGAACTGCGCACATGGTTTTGCTTTCTGCCTTTATCGGAGTCTGCTTTTGCCGCTTGGAAATGAGATACCGGAAATCATTCAAGCGTTCGAGAATATTTCATTGCTTTCATTGCTGAACTATACACCGAGGTAGTGAACAGGGTGGACTCTAAGATTAGAAGATAAGTGTTTAGAAATTTTGATTCTATGATTAAAGGAAGTAAAGGTTTGAGCTTTCAGCAAGTATCAAGAAACGTAGAGTGTGATAAGCAATTAAAGGATTGTTTTTTGTATTTAAGTTGATGTCCAGAACGTAAAAAGTAGATAGGAAGGAGTAAGCGCATCTTTGGCACTTCGAGCCGTTTAGATTAAAACTTTTCAGGTATTGGAGCATAGGCAAAGCGATTTCAGAACGAGCAAGCTCACAAGTTTAGAATTATTAAAACTATTAAAGGATCATGCCTTAGTAAAGCATTTTTATACAACTAAAAATTTTTAAGAAAATGTCGATACAATTAGTTATTTTATTAAAAATACAAAATTGAAAACCCACCAAAAAATTCGATTATTTTTTAATAAAATGAAAAATTCACCTGCATTTACTTCGCTTTGAAATTTTTAGTGAATCTGTGACTAAAGCAAAGTGAACATTTGTTTTTATATCATACTTGGATTTTAACATTTTCCTCAATTTGCTTTGCTGAACATCAGCTGAGACGCAACAGTCCATTACGCGCCAGTGACGCACAGAAGCGCGTAGCTTCATTCAGCGAAAATTTCACGGTCTTGAGACGCTTTCATTCCCACCACATCCAGATATTCAGAGAATAAATCTGAACGCTTAACGAAGTGTAAGTGAGTGGCATGAAACTCACACTGCAAGAGAAATGTACATTTGAAGTAGAAGGTATCAAACATCACATTACATGTTGTATGATGATTAAGGAGCTTCAACAGATTCGTGCTGTCATGTATACTAATAACCCAGTTTAAATTTATCGCCGCTTGTATGCATGTTTTCGCCGCACAAGAAACTAAATCACTTGGGCGGCGAAAAACATGCATGGTCCGGCGAAAAAGTTAGACTGGGTAGGAACGGAAATTGTAGTCAATGTGCTTCTAAGTGCACTGTTTTTAAAACGAACTCAAACTCTCCTGCATGTATGAACGACGAAATCTACTCCACCAAAATCAACATGCCTATAGAAGAAGTACTAGCACTCAAGACGCTCTGCTCAATATCTCTGAAAAAATATACAGTGACATCGATCAAAAGAATGTAACACTCTTGCTGCTACTCGATCTCTCTAAGGCGTTCGATAGCGTCGAACATGATAGACTTCTACGTAAAATACTGAACTTGGGAATAGACACGCAATGGTTTGAAAGTTACTTGTCAAATCGATCTCATGCAGTCCGCATAGAAAACAAATTGTCCCCATGCATTCAAAACAATTTTGGTGTTCCCCAAGGATCCATTCTTGGTCCGCTACTGTTTTCTATTTTCATAAACGATTTCCCTCCAATGCCTTCTAACACACGGTTCTCAATGTATGCAGATGATGTTCAAAAATGCAACAACAAGTTCTGTATCGGAAATACCACAGACGCAAATTAAAGCCGAAACTTTACTGACTAGCCTGAAATCATGGTACGACCGAAATGGTCTTAAATTAAATGCTAATAAAACACAATGCATTATTTTTGGATCCAAAGATGCAACTAAAAAAACTTCAGATCTTACTCTTGCAGTTGGAAATGATAAAATAAATGCATCAGAATAAGTTAAAAATCTAGGAATCTGGTTCGATAGAAATATGTCCTTCAAATCTCACGTTGAGACTACTTGCAACAAAATCTACGGAACTTTAATGTTTTTTCATCGAATAAAAAGTATGCTAGACGAAAAATCCAGATTATTAGCTATTCAATCCCTTGTGTTATCGCGCATTGACTACTGCAGCCTAGTATGGGGAGACTTACCTCAATACCTTCAAAGGGACTTACAAAAGCGCATGAATTTTGCAGCCAAGGTGGTATGCAACGGTAATTTCAAAAGACGTGATCACGTAACCCCTCTCCTCAATAAACTCGGCTGGATCCCTATCCAAGAAAGGCTCCTCATGCAGAAGGCCCAATACGTATTCTCCTCGTTATATCTTCCTCAGAGCAATGCTGAGATAGTGCGTTTCCATCCACCCACTGTAACCAATCAAAAACCGAATAGAAACAATAATGTCTTAGTCAACTATCGTTCATCTCACTTAGGGCAGAAGGCTCTGTCCATATCAGGCGCCTTACTGTGGAACAAACTTCCCCTGAGTATTAAAGTCCCTCAAAGACCGAGAGAATTTAAAGCCAAAATAACTCGTCATCTTGTGTCTCAATAATAATTTTTAGTTACAGAACACCCAAAATAAGTACTGTCGAATCTCATTTGCCTGGTATCTCCATTGCTCCAAAATCTCCCTCGCTTATTGTTTTATAATACAAGATATCACACAACAGTTTTAAAGTGTGCGAAGGTATTGTGATTTGATCGCCTATACGCTGCCATTTGCAAACATGCTTACTTGAATATGTGTGTACGTATATAGGTGTATGTGGGCATATGGGTGTACATATGTCCACGTACACCTGTATTCACTAGAGTAGATAAACCAGTCGAAGGTTGCATTTTATGTCATTCCTCTCCATTTCTGTGCAAGCATCAAACTAGACCGTCATGGTACCTATGTGTGTGTGTGTGTGTTTATCAATTGCAGACATTCTGCACCATATTACAAAGATAATGTGATTTTCTTTCTAATATGAAATTGTAAAGCATCCATGTAAAAAAAGCAATAAATTCGTTGTGTGATCATCCATTTATACTGCAGTATTACGCTTATAGTTATATGCTTATAATAATGTGATCCCTATGTTTGTTTATCAATTGCCGACAATTTGCGCCATATTTCAAAGGGAATGTGATTTTTTTTCTAATATGAAACCTTTATAGGACATTAATGTTTTCTTTCTTGTTCACGTCCCACAATCGTTTTCCTGTTTCAGACTTAGGTAGACTGTTTTGTGCCACTATTTTTAGTACGAAATTTTATAAAATTCATGCCATAATAAAAGATATTTTCTCCGTTTCCCTCGATTGGAATTTCTGGTTTATACTGACTGGTTTACGCTGATATTCGCGCACATGCTTACTTTTATATATAAGTGTACGAGTGCACGCTATGCGTATGACACTAAATAGAATGCGTATGTATTGCCTCGATGCATAGAAATGCATTTGTGTATCCTTACGAGTTTGGTGTAAGTATGTGCGTGCATGTGTATGTGTATATATTTGCGTGTATGTGTGCACACATGTGTGTAATAGACTGACAACTAGCATTTTACTAGAGATAATGGTCTTTTTTCTGTTCACTCTCAACTAATAACATTACCTAACTCGTCATCTCTTTATTATTGTAAAACATTCATGTAAAAACTATACATTTGTTGTGCGATCATCCACTTTTTGTTTAAACAAAATGCTTATTAACTAATGACCGCTATGTTCTTCTATCTTCTTGGTCCTCATGCTTATGTGTACGTGTATACATGTATATTTATGTGTGTATGTGTACATGTATATATATGTATGAATATATATATATGTATATATATACGGATGTATATTTATATATATATTTTTTTCGTGCTTCCTTAAAATGACACTTTTGACCATTGGCCGAAACAAGCGATTCGTGTATTATTTCCTGGCGTCAAGAATTGCGAAGTTTTATGTCATGTACATGTAAACTGTCAAAAGTGTTTTCACCTCACAATGAAAATGCATCGTCCATGAAATTGTGTTATCTCTTATAATTATCGTTACATGTATTATCAAATGTAGATTAAAAGCTAGATTAGGAGTACATTGCCGTCAATCATTTCTTTTCGACTAGTGACACGAGTTTTACAATAATCGTGTGTGTGTATCATCTAAGTGTATTAATTCTAAGATATTTTAAAAACCAATGATGGTACTTTTGTACCATCTATATTGGAAATATACTGTTTTTCTTTTTTTCTTTTCTTTCTTTTTTCGTTATTGTTGAGTTTTTATTGAAAGAGTCATAATTTATATAGTCGTTATTGTTACGTAATTAATTTAGTCATAATTAATATATTCGTTAATGTTGTATAATTAATTATAGTAGGCATAATGTAACTATTTTATTACTCAACAAATACATAATATGAGGCATGCCATGATTTTCAATATGCACTGGAGTTCCTACATATTACATTTTTATCACCATAGGAAGGCTTCATTGTGTCTGACGTGCGCAGCGACGCCATCTTGGATTAAATTCACTCCTAATTCCAAATTTCACTTCTTATTTCACTGATATCGTTGTCCGATGGCAAACAGGAATTTACTCAACATTTTCAAGAGCTACAAACATAAGGCAACAAAATATCTAGACCCTGTTCTAAATATGGAAAAACTTACTCTTCCTTCAGAAAATTGATTTTTCGACTGTGCTGCGTGAGAAACTTTGCAATGTTTATTTCAGTGAACTTCACGGTATTCATTCCAGGTAACTTTACGGTATTTATTTCAGTCAACTTTACGGTATTTATTTCAGTTAACTTTACAGTATTTATTCAAGGTAACTTTACGGTATTTATTTCAGTCAACTTTACGGTATTTATTTCAGTTAACTTTACAGTATTTATTCAAGGTAACTTTACGGTATTTATTTCAGTTAACTTTACGGTATTTATTTCAGTTAACTTTACGGTATTTATTTCAGGTAACTTTACGGTATTTATTTCAGTGAACTTCACGGTATTCATTCCAGGTAACTTTACGGTATTCATTCCAGGTAACTTTACGGTATTTATTTCAGGTAACTTTACGGTATTTATTTCAGGTAACTTTACGGTATTTATTCAAGGTAACTTTACGGTATTTATTTCAGTTAACTTTACGGTATTTATTTCAGTTAACTTTACGGTATTTATTTCAGGTAACTTTACGGTATTTATTTCAGTGAACTTCACGGTATTCATTCCAGGTAACTTTACGGTATTCATTCCAGGTAACTTTACGGTGTTTATTTCAGGTAACTTTACGGTATTTATTTCAGGTAACTTTACGGTATTCATTCCAGCTAACTTTACGGTATTTATTTAAGTTAACTTTACGGTATTTATTTCAGGTAACTTTACGGTATTTATTTCAGGTAACTTCACGGTATTCATTTCAGGTAACTTTACGGTATTTATTTCAGTTAACTTTACGGTATTTATTTCAGGTAACTTTACGGTATTTATTTCAGTGAACTTCACGGTATTCATTCCAGGTAACTTTACGGTATTCATTCCAGGGAACTTTACGGTATTTATTTCAGGTAACTTTACGGTATTTATTTCAGGTAACTATACGGTATTTATTCAAGGTAACTTTACGGTATTTATTTCAGTTCACTTTACGGTATTTATTTCAGGTAACTTTACGGTATTTATTTCAGGTAAATTCACGGTATTTATTTCAGGTAACTTTACGGTATTTATTTCAGGTAACTTTACGGTATTTATTTCAGTTAACTTTACGGTATTTATTTCAGGTAACTTTACGGTATTTATTTCAGGTAACTTTACGGTATTTATTTCAGTTAACTTTACGGTATTTATTTCAGGTAACTTTACGGTATCTATTTCAGGTAACTTTACGGTATTTATTCCAGGTAACTTCACGGTATTCATTCCAGGTAACTTTACGGTATTTATTTCAGTCAACTTTACGGTATTCATTTCAGTTAACTTTACGGTATTTATTCAAGGTAACTTTACGGTATTTATTTCAGTCAACTTTACGGTATTTATTTCAGTTAACTTTACGGTATTTATTTCAGGTAACTTTACGGTATTTATTTCAGTGAACTTCACGGTATTCATTCCAGGTAACTTTACGGTATTCATTCCAGGTAACTTTACGGTGTTTATTTCAGGTAACTTTACGGTATTTATTTCAGGTAACTTTACGGTATTCATTCCAGCTAACTTTACGGTATTTATTTAAGTTAACTTTACGGTATTTATTTCAGGTAACTTTACGGTATTTATTTCAGGTAACTTTACGGTATTTATTTCAGGTAACTTTACGGTATTTATTTAAGTTAACTTTACGGTATTTATTCCAGGTAACTTTACGGTATTTATTTCAGTGAACTTCACAGTATTCATTCCAGGTAACTTTACGGTATTCATTCCAGGTAACTTTACGGTATTTATTTCAGGTAACTTTACGGTATTTATTTCAGGTAACTTTACGGTATTTATTTCAGGTAACTTTACGGTATTTATTTCAGTTAACTTTACGGTATTCATTCCAGGTAACTTTACGGTATTTATTTCAGGTAACTTTACGGTATTTATTCAAGGTAACTTTATAGTGTTTATTCAAGGTAACTTTAGAGTATTTATTCTAGGTAACTTTACAATATATATTCCAGGTAACTGTACAGTATTCACTCAAGTTAACGGTATAGTATTTAAGCGAAATAAAGTATACTGAACGCCGCGAGTGTAGCCAACAGCCGCTCTCGCAAGAGTATCGTCACGTGGACAGAAATGCATGATCTCTCAAATACACTTGCAAGGATTAAACCTGATGGCGCTTGCGATATTTTGCGAATACATTGTTGTGTAAACCGTGTTGTAAATAAATCCATACGAGCACTCGTTCAACCTTGTCAGTTATATTAATTTTCAATTGTCGCAATGAACAATTGTTGGTATTTATTACATTGGTATTTATTTATTGCATTGGTATTACTGGTATTTATTACACATTAAAGCTATGAATTCCATTTTGAAATTTATCAAATATCTCAATGACTAAATCTAACACATTGGCTTCGTCTCTAACTTTTATTTTATATATTTTAATATTTTTCTTGCGGTTAAAATATTCCAGGAAAGAAATGACTGTTGATAGTTGATAAGACTCAAACTTTGTCCTGAGAAGGCAGGAAATTTCTACCTTGACGCACCAGAAGATATTTGCAAATAAGATATGCATGGCGCTAGTCAGCCCTCTAACGCCCTACGGGCATTTCGGTCCACGTTTGAAATAGCCTCAATATGTTGTATTTCTTGTCATATTTGTTCCCGGTACTTTTCTTCGGAGTGCACTCCCGAGTGGCAGCTCCTTCCTCATTCTGATGTCGGTCACTACCTGGTGCCAGAGATGGTGGTGGTTTTGATAACGGTAATTTGAGGAGAAAAATGCTGACGTTAAAGTGCTGAATCTTCAAGCACAAACTCCAAAATGACAGCTGGGGACCTGCCATGCTTAGGTGAAACCAATGTTTCAACAGTCCATGTTAGAACTTTAATGGAAGTAAATTGTTTATATTTTCTTTTTTCACCAAACATTGCAACTCTTTTAGAAGACGCTCCGCAATTCAGCTCTGCACTCCGCCCGACACCATTACTGCAATACAACACTTCTCCAGCACTCAGTAGAGGATGAATACCGTGTCGCCTGACCCTTGGAGTGTCCTCTGCATGAACACACCAGGTGCTTCCGTGGGGTGGACTAACACCAGCTAGGGAATTGCGAGCTGGTGTAAGTAGACCAATGTAGAAAATGCTACGGGTGACGGATCAAAGCATCCTCTACCTATTGCATTTAGAGCTGTTGTTTTAGAGTTGCATTGAGAAAATGAGGGTACAGAGTAACTGTTATACATATGTCTTGAGACTTGCGTCACACGCCGGCCCGCACAACCGTCCACTGTTCATACCTCGAACCCTCACCACCGGTCGCCACTGCTGTACTTTCTGTGCAAGACGTTCGGTCATCGTCTCAGTTGTGAATAAAGCGTGGAAACAAGAGTGTTAGGCAATGTTACCCAGTTTACCGTTCCACCGAATGCATGCATGTTTTTCGCCGTCCAAGTGATTTAACCAATCGCTCAAATCGACTAGCTAGGCAGCAAAAAATATGCATGCAGGCGAGTGTTTTGGTGCACGAGATTTGTGGTTTTGTGTGGATTCGTTGAGTGCACCAGGAGCTGAAAGTAGGTCCTGCTTGTGACGAACGTACACATCGAAAGCAGCACCCGGTTCTGTAACTGATACAGATTCCAGGAGTAGCGTTGCTCATTAATTCTGATTTTAAATTTGCCATCAACACGAGAGACGATACAGATGCCGAAATTTACCCCTGGGATTCTCAGTTATTTCTAAGTGCTAAGTTGGTTTGTTTGTAGCTAGCGCACTCAGGTGCTAATCGTACTGTCAAGAAACTCATATAGCAGAGTTTGAAGGCACGAAATTTCATGAGGTTGGAGTACTCTTTTGTTAGAGCAGCAATATCAATATCAATCATTGTAATTTATCTTAGAGCAGCAATATCATTTACGAGGCTATTGAAGTATTAAGAGCCTCACATACTTCAAAGATCAAATGCAAGTTCGGATGTGAAATTTAATGACTACGAGAAGCATCATCACAGGTCATCTCGCAGCCTCCAGAACGAGAGCTTCCAGCAGCTGCTGATATTCACGGCTAATTTAACTCGTCTTGTTGCATAATGCGGGAATTTTGTGCTGTATAATTTGAATCTTTATTAGCAGACCCGCCAATGCAGACTGTGGAGGATGCCTCGCCCTGCACACCAACAGACGCAGGGCGCCAGGACGGAGTGTCTGGCAAACGCTGGATTCGTCGGCTATTTATGCGCCATGAGGCAGCGCACTGCCAGTTTACAGCTCGATAAAGCCAAGTACCTATGACTGATACGGCTTAGGCCAGCGGGGGAGGGAGGCCTAGGCAAGTGGGGGGGGCGGCTTAGGGATTCCGCAGAGGTCACAGCAGTCTTGACTAATTTGTCTGTGTGTGGGAGGACCGGGGCTGGGAATGGCGATGAACCCTACTGTGATGATGCCTTAGCTGCAAAATCAACCTTGCTCCATGCACGTATCATAATGCGGCCGTGAAGAACAATTACGACGGAGTGGCGTAATAAACAAAGATGAAGTTCGTGGACGCTAGAGCTTAGTATCGTTCTCGCTGCAAAATCAACGACGCCCTCATTGCTTTAGCTGCGCAGTAAATGCTGGAATGGAGTAATGAAGCTTGATGAAGTGCTCCTCTGAATTACTCTATTCGATGCAAAATTTAGTGTCTTCGCTTGTAGGTTGCATGCAAAGACAAAGGAACCGGCGAGTGACGGGTCGGTGTTGATCAGTTGTAGTGAGGCTGTGAGGCCTGCAAAAGAGAAGCATCCTAAACAACAGAGAAGTATGTATCCTAACATACAATTTTAAACAATTTAAACAACTTTAATAATTTATTTACCACAAGCGATGCAGAAGTAGATTGTTTCTTAAGTCTAGTACAATGGTAAAATTTGAGTATTGCTACCTGTGGGCCCGAATAAGTTCAGCGACTTCTAGGGCATCTTTCCATCAACACATACTGTGTGTTAATGATATTTTGGATGTTTCCCTGCATCGGACTGCCATTCATCATATCTGCCATCCATCATCCATTGGATGAGCATAAGCGGATGAAATTTAACCCTCATGCAAATGCCCTTTAATTCACGTGTAAGCATCCTAAAATACTGTATGATGTATGCTTTCCTACAACGCCTTGCCATGCTTCACGTCTGGCATCCATCATCCATTAGATGAGCAGACGGCGGGTGATATTTAACACTCATGTAAATGCCCTTTAATACATGTTCAAGCATCCTAACACACTGCATGATGGATGCTTTCCTACCACTCCCTGCCATGCTTCACGTCTAGCATCCATCATCCATTGGATGAGCTGACGGCGGATGAAATTTAACACGCATGTAAATGCCCGTGAATTCATCTGCTATTCTTCTCATTAAAATTCAAAAGGGGACTTATCGACGCGCTCATAGACCTGTCGACTGCTTAATTAATTTGCGCCTGTCACAACACGAGGCTTCGCCCCTCGGCCCGGGCCTCCTGTTCTCGTTGTGTTATGAACTTTTACATTTTTCAAAATTGGTCGAAAAATATCAATATTTCCAGTAATCAGGGCTATGACCTGTTATAGCAGGGATCGCCGCACACGCTATAGATCACACTTACAAATGCAACGGAAGGGGGAATTATTGTAAATATTAACACTGGTAAATGATAAAAAAATGGCACTTAGTAAAACTAAAGTTCAATATTCAACTCAAATTTTAAGTCAATTGAACTGTAGTAAGCAATGTTGAAAATAGCAAGCATCAACTGGATCGTGCCTTCATTTAGCTTTGATTAAGTATTTATGGAAATTAGGTTTGTGACTGCAGGCTGGTCAACAGCATTATGTCAACTTCGTGTACCACCGGTGCCTCACGTCGCAGTTGAAGCGCTAAACTTGAAAATAATTGAAAAGATTAGACGAGAAGTAACCAATTCGCATTTCACTTCTCAATATTGATAGAAAGGATCAGTAGTCGGTAGAGGCATCTTTTGAATGGATGTATGTTTACAGAGCTGACGAAGTTCTAGAAGAAATGTTTCACGTAAATGGGAATATTAGTTAAAATAGATTTTCTTGCCAGACAAATCTTTTAAAATCACTCTAATTATTTACTCCTCTGCATTTCCCCACTACGTTATTCTCCTTGAGAACAATTGGGGATCCGAGAGCTGAACTTGCGGCCGTTCTAGGACCATCGGATCGACAATCTTAGATCTACTAAATTCGTCCCTGAAGCGTTGGCCATGCCATTCTCGCACCCTCAAGACAACTAAAGCCCTCAAAATGAGGGTCACACAGTTTTCAAAGAAGTGAGGGCGGTGCCGAGGTGGAGAAATGAACGCTAGGGAAAGAGCTATGAAGAATAGATAATTTAATGTATTAATTTTTCGGCATTTTAGATGCTTAAGCGTTAGGAATTTATATGTATTCATAGACAAAAACTATTGGCTAAGGCAGATGTCCTTTTAAGTAAGTTGAATGGGGACACGCCTGCGAATGACGTTGGATTTTCCAGAAGATACATTTTCGCTCTCGAGGTGAAGTGTTCAACGGCGAGAGTGACAGAATGCCAGGTTAACTGTTGGCAAAAAGTTATAACTTGCTTCAGTTTTTGTGTGCAAGTTGCCTTTCCTAGACATGATAATATCTTCTTATATTGGTTCCGCGATGTGTGAAATTGAACACAAATTCAGGCGTCGAAGAAATTCTGACCTCGGTGCATAAGGAAGTAAAAAATGATTCAATAAAACGAACCGTTACTTTTCCAACAAGACAACGCACCATATCATACGTCAAACAAGACGCAACATAGACAGCAGCTGCAACCTCTATCCCAGGTTTTGGAGCATGAAGATGTGCTTTCTTTAATCGCCTCCTCTCAACTCAGTGGATGTTTGTATTTATTTCATTTTGAAGCGAGGGGTTTGCGCGTGCTTCCTTCCATGCAACCAAGGTCCTGCAGCGCCGCATCAAAAATGGTTCGGAGAAAATTGCTCACGCGATCCGGTGCTGCGCAGCAGAAATGATCAGAGGCACTCTCCTGCTTGTGCTTTGGATTATAAGGACCTTTATTAAATATTGAGAGAACATTTTCCTGACGTAGATAAAAATTTAAATTAATTTGGAACAATTGATTTTCTTTGTATTGAAATCCAGATCTGTTTTCGTTTTCACTGAGCAATGACTTTATTGGAGTATAAAGAGCCAATCAAAGCGAGTGAAAAAGCAGAACGTGAGCAAAAATCAGAAAAAATTTTGCTGCTGTCTTACTGCAGAAGACAGTTTCATTATTTACTTCCAGTAGCATACGGGTGGAGTTAAGTGTGATAGTTTTATTTGAAATACCTTCTTCATGTTTGGAGGTGGTATTGTATGGAAATACATGAATATTTAAATTATAGATGGCTGGCATTTGCATGATTATTGATAACTGAAGAAGTTTTGTGTGCTCCATTATCATAATCTTGACAATTTAGTTACTGAACTTCGTTCAATGATGCAAGTTATATTTTCATGGTGAAGAAGTTAGCAGATTTGCATATTCACGCGCATATACTTCCTAATCAGACGTCGGGAGTCAGAACGCCCTCCATCAGGTCGAGTATTTTGGGCATCACATAAAAGAAACTGACTATATTGCTTTTAGAGAATGATCCTTTTAGAATAAAATTGTTCAACCGTTAAATGCGCTCATCTTTTTGCCAAAGCTTTTAACATTCCATGTAGCACTGAAAAGTATCCGTGTACAAAAAGTATTCTTTTTGTGATTGAATTTTTCTCTTTGCATCTCAATGTTGAGGAAAGTTCAAAGTTGAGAAGCAATATTCCATTCCTGCTTGTGGACGAATTCAATTTTGCAGCTTTAGAGGCCGCGTGGCTCGCGTCTGAGTGAAGGGAAGCAGAAAGAAATTTGCGACCTCAGAACAGAAGATCGGACCGAAAGCTTCGTTGCTGATTTCGCTTCGGAATGCCGCTATATTTTTTTATTTCAGTTCAGAGAAGCGCATTTGTGTAACTTTATTTTTTTGGTGCTTTCGTTTTCTAGCAAAGCCATGCTGCTTGGATTAGAGAAAGTAGGCGCTTACATGGGAACTTATTCTTTGTCCGTCTTATCATGAAATAATTCGTCTTATACCTGGTCAGATATGTTGGACAATGGACAATGGACATGTCAATGGACATATCAATGGACATGTCAATGGACATGTCAATGGACATGTCAATGGACATGTCATTGGACATAAATGGACAAAGTTTCCCTCGTGCAAGATCTCCAAATTCTATGGTGATACATGCTTGCAATTTTGCTTGCCTAAAAACCTGTTGGTTCGTCTAAAATTCCCAACGGACTAAGAAACTGAATTTTTTCATTCATGCAAGGTTCGTTCTCTCATTACAGATTTACAGGAGTGAAGGAAGTCTGTGATCCCGTCGAGAGCGTTTCCTTACGGTAACTCGAATGAAATAATCTAAAACTGGACCCGAAAACTCTGAGAAAAGGAGTTATATTACACAGTGAGGTATGGGAACGGTGTCTTCGAGCATAGTTCGGTAACGTAAGAGAAATTGGCCGCCGATATTATCAGAAACTCAAAAATAGATTTCAGCTCGCAAATAAAAAACACAATTCAAAACACTCATGTGAAGAAATAGACTTATTTCTGGGATCTGGGAGCTCTTGATAAATCACTGTTGTGTTCCCTGGGTTGTGGTGACAGCGCGACTGTGTTAGAAACATTAAATTCGTTTCAGGGTAAGAAAACTCTCCCTCCAGTGGAACCTTGAACAATTGAGAAAACGAAAGTGATACAAAAAAGTGTAACTAAGTATGAAAATATATTTCGTGATGAAGAAAGAAGTTTTGTCTTTGCCGCTTCTGCTGACATTGACCTCCGTCATTCTGGCTGCTGGTGAGTACTGCTTCTGTTTCTGCACTATTTCTTCATTGTATTCTGTCTTATTTTTGCTCTTTATATTATTTCTGCACTTTACTTGGCTCTATTCTTCCACCACTGCTTCACTCTGTTCTGTCCCTTCACTGCTATTTCTCTTTACTCTCTTCTCCTCAGCTGCTTTACTCTGCTCCTGTATTAGCACGTCTTCAATGGCTTTAGCTGATAATTCCATTATAATTTCTGTTCTATTTCCAATAGGTCGATTCTTAGGGAATCTCACGCGTAAGATAAAAAGGAGAACCAACGTACAAATATACATATTTATTTATTTCTTTTAATGGCAAACGTTCCGAAATCGGAATTGAAACATTCCGAAATTTCTGTTCTTTGTAATGCTGTGCAGAGCTGTTGAATCCCCCGAACTCCCATGAAGAGTCGTAGGACGCGGCTGATTCTTCTTTAAACTGCGCTGAAGTTTTCACTTTTCTAAGTAATGCTTCCTCTCATCAACTGTTTTTTGTTATGATTTAACTTGTTTACAGGGAATAAAAATCATTCAGTGATAGCTGCGAGCAGCGTGTCAATGATTGCACCATTTCATACTTACGTAGATGATATGAATGATAGTCTTCCTTGTATATAATTCGAACGCTTTAGCTGGAGGCTATCAGCAATGATGAACACGCAGGGAAAAGGAAACATAATTTATGAAAAATTTGCCTCGTCATTCCCTTGGCTGACATTGCGGCGACCCTGGCCGTGAGCACACATTGATGTGTACGAGGGCAAGTTTGTGTAACTAATCATCTGCTTTGTTGAATTCTTTTCAAATTTTCCCTAAATTTAATGTGTTCAATGAGATCCTTATTGTAACAACATAGAAGAAATTACGCACAAAAAATATGTATGTAAATTTATTTATGTTCAATTTATTTATTTATTTAAAGAGACACCTGGGGTTTTATTATATGAGGATTGATTTTAAAGTGTTTCAGACACTTGAAATACGTTGTGTTGTATTTTACGACGTAGGGTGACTTTGCATTCAACTACAGGACTGCCCGGAACAAGATATTCAGGAAATTCATTTCAACATTAAATATATGACCTTGAAGCGCAAGTCGAAACATCGTCGAAGACTGAAGCAGAATGGCAGAAGAATGTTACTTTCCTTAAAAATTCCATCTATAAAATAGTTTTGAAAATAATTCAGGACTTATCAGGTCTTCAAAAATTCTAGGCTTTTTGAAAGCGAGAAATAAAAAGACGAATTAGCCGGCACAAAACGTGGGCCGGCTATCTCACATTCAATCGCAAGTGAAACTTTGTTACCATCGTGTAGGCTTTACTGAGAGATCGAATTAGCACAAATTCAGAAGATTCCTACATCAATTTTGCACACCGACTTGGAAAGAAGAGTACAACTAAAACAGCGGAAAATACATGAATTGTTTTCGAGGTAAAGCAGCATGAAAAGAAACATCAAACTATCACTGCATTCCGGGAAAGAAAGCCAATTTTTTTGTGTCGACAAATTCCTTATCCTTTCTTGAGCAAGGCTGATGTAAGCTTCAAGGCTTTAGATGTATGCTTTCAAAAAGGAATATATCTTTTCCGGGCAAGATTGCAAACCTCAGCACTCTCGATGAAAACCCAGCGGTTTTTTGTGGAGAATCACCTGTACAGAAGGCCAAAGTTCGATTAATCAGCACACCAAATGATCTGAACGAATACCTTCGGCAACAATGAAATAAAGTCAGAAGTGAAATTGTCGAGAACTCATTGCCAGACGTAAATATTGTTTCTCCTCATTTTTACTTGGTTTTTGTACATTTCCATGCATTTTAAATACATTTAAAACACATATTTCCATGTATTTTGAATGTTTTAACACTTGCCTCGTCAATGCGTCTTTCGACTTAATGCCGTACTAACTTGTATTTGCGCAATCTGTGATAAATTCAGATTTTCAAAAAATATCTGACGATATCTTTGTCTAACTCATCCATGTGTGATACTCGGGGCAACAAAGCAGGGTTGAAACGAATCGCCTGAAGAAAATAAAATTACTCTACTGAACATTAATCCACATATTTCTCAAATGGAAATAAAAGCGTAGCATAAAACTCACAAAACTACAACGATGTCAGTTTTTACTCTACAAAAGAGAGCCATGAGAGTAATTAGAAACTTTAAATACTCAAGGCCTTTACTAATGATACACTCAATACCTAGTAATACTCAAGGCCTTTACTAATGATACACTCAATACCTAGTAATACTCAAGGCCTTTACTAATGATACACTCAATACCTAGTAATACTCAAGGCCTTTACTAATGATACACTCAATACCTAGTAATACTCAAGGCCTTTACTAATGATACACTCAATACCTAGTAATACTCAAGGCCTTTACTAATGATACACTCAATACCTAGTAATACTCAAGGCCTTTACTAATGATGCACCCATCCCTACGAAATCTCGTGGGCAAAACCTTAAATGATGAAGGCTGTAAAGACATCAAACAATTACCAACGCCCCAAGCTGGCCTACACGACCATTTAACCAGAAGCCGAAGTAAATTCACACTCTCATACAATAACAAAACACGGCCTCAAAATGAAGTTACGATGGGATTGGAATTAGTACTTGGAACTCGACGCATTTTGCAGTTCATCACTTGCCCGGATGATTTGTTTAAATAGTTTTAGTTCGTTAGAATTATGCCAAAAATCAATTGATTATATGCTCTCTGTTTGATATTCTCAAATCATCTCGAAAGAAAAAATACAACGAATGCAGCGACTTTTCCCGCAATAAATAACTTTAATGCCAAAACATCGTCCCCGTGAGGACCGATGCACATTCACACATACGCAGCAGTCGAGATATTCCACTGGAAACACCGTATTTGCACGCGTGATAAAATGCTTCAGAATTAACGTAACCATGTCCACGCCCGAGACAGATTGTTCCAATTGAATTACGTTCTTTTATTAGGTAAACCCGAAACGAAAAAACACAAAGCATTTACATTCACGTATTGTCTTCGAAACATTTTGATCGATCGCAAAAATTTCCCGTAGAATTATTCAGGTTCGACAATCCACGGTTCAAGCAGAAAGACGACCGACGGAATAGGGAAAATTTTTGAGTATTTCACCACGCCCAGCAGCCGCGCCCGACCTTGCAGTGTTTGCGTTTGGAAAAACAATAAAATTGAAGGCCTTTGTTACGGAATTGCTGCTTATTTTGGTCCGGCCGTTGCCTCGATGTGCAGAGAAGGAGCAGCGTCGGAGCAACGCTCGCTGCCGCGTCCGGAGCGCTTTGTGAGGCTGGGTGTGAATGCGGCCTTGTGTTCGGTCGAGTTATTGGGATACGGCTCGGTGCTGCACTGGAGATCCTCATTTCCGTAGCAAACTTCATCCCTTCATCTTTAACGTAACCTGCAAATGAAGGATATGTATGACGTGATTTCGAGGAGTTATTAGAATAAGGCTCGCGTCTTAACTGGATGTCCGCATTTCCGTAGCGGACTTCATCCTCTCATCGTTAATGTAACAACCTGTAGGAAATGTATGCATAAAATGAAGGATATGTAGCCATGTGGCTGACGTGATTTGATCATGTGTTGTACCAGTCCGTTGTGGATTCTGTCATTTCTGTCAGTTAACTCGTTTGAAACTTATTTTGCTCGTTCATGTATACCGAAGTTTGAACCTAATTTTACTACGAGAAATGAAACATAATTTTACTAATAGTCTGATGAAAATTAAAGGCCATTTAATATAGAACATTTCCTACTCACACTGTTCGACATGTCGCTGTACTGCGTGCTGGCCAAGTCGAGAGGCAGGCGCGCGCACAACACAAGTTTCTACGACCCAGAAGTTCACAAGGGAAGAAATTCGCAAATTTTGTCCTTTGACCAGCGTGGAGAAACCCCCAAATGGAACACAACGCGCCAAAGTTGCCAGGATTTGGAATTTCATAATTTAGGTGTGGCTGAAATCATAATTTAGGTCTGGCTGAAAGGGCCCAACCTGATTCTGTACCAGGACCAGCTCTAGCACCGGCACCAGCACCAGCAGCACCACCAGCAGCACCAGCACCACTAGCAGCACCAGCACCACCAGCAGCACCAACACCAGCAGCACCAGCAGCACCATCAGCACGAGCGCCAGCAGCACCAGCACCCTCAGCATCAATAACAGCTCAGCACGGGCTGTTTTGTAGAGCAAATTCAGCCCTGGTGGAAACACGGCTTACTGAAAGTGAAGTCTGCGCTGCAGCGACATCAGTGGAGCTAACGAACGCTGACGTCGATTTAAAATAAGTCTCCTGAAAATCTTGCATCTGCTTAATGCTCGGCATCAGTGCAGGGAATGGTAAATTTAGTGTTTTGAGTGCAGCTTGCTGAATAAGAGATTTCGCAAAGCAACCTACAGTACGCAAGAAAATATTAGATTCCGGCAAAACTTTTGACCCAAGAAAGAAAAAGATTTGAAACTGAGAGAGTTACTTATGCATTCGTCCATTTGAGAATGTCGAGTTTTCTCTTTCAGCAATGATGAGTGTCAAAAAAAAATCATATTTAGTTGCCAAAAAATTTTAGAAATAAAATTGTAACTTTTCGACACCAAAGTAAATCATAGAAAGTTACGAACAAATTGAACAAACTTGATTCTTTGATCTGGCGTTCTGATTTTCTTGTACACTTTGCACACACTTGGCATGTGAGGCTGTGTTGCGTTGTACCTAAAGTTGTGAATAAAACTTCCTCATATATAAAACTCCATTTTTGACCTTGTATTAAATATTGCTGGTAACATTCAGAGCAGTCTTTGCCTGTTTGAATGTCTGGTGCAGCTGTGCATCATGTGCATCATGTGCATCATATGCATCAGGTGCATCGAATGCATCAGGTGCTTCAGGTGCATCAGGTGCACCATGTGCTTCAGGTGCATCAGATGCAGTGAGAGATCACTCGAGGAGCGAAGTGATCAGCTGGAGTCCTGCCAGTCTCTCAGCCTTGAACGGCCTTCCATTCTTTTCATTGAGCCAATAAATGGCTTCCAGTTGCCCCAATATGTTGCCCGTGCCTCACGCAAGTGGCTAATGTCAGAAATTGAAGGTAGAAAACCAGAAATAATTGGGACCTACTTTTGAGCATGTTCACTCGTGCATACTTCGCACTCTACTTGAAATTTAAAACCTTACTACGCTAACATCAGTTGTGATGACGTTTACGGATAATGACTGAATTTGTGCTATGATCGCTATGATATTCACTCGTAGCTACAACGCAAAAGTTGGTAAAACCGAAGGCTGTCTTTCATTGAGCTTGCATTTTCTCGTAACTTGCAGCACTAGCAGAGCAGCTGCTCATAGTTCTCGGAGATGATATTTCTCGGAAATTCAGCATAATGATATTTCTCGGAAATTCAGCATAATGATATTTCTCGGAAATTCAGCATAATGATATTTCTCGGAAATTCAGCATAATGATATTTCTCGGAAATTCAGCATAATGATATTTCCCGGAAATTCAGCATAATGATATTTCTCGGAAATTCAGCATAATGATATTTCTCGGAAATTCAGCGTGATGCAATTTCAGGGAAGTCACACAACAGCTGTGTTGCTGCTGTGTGAGAGCATGAGCATTTTGTGTGATAGGAACACTAGAATGAGGCAACCATTCAACTTTTTGCTTCTCTTTAATAAGCACTTTCCAAAAAATGACACTCTCTACTTCATCTGAAAGGATACATTTCTATCTTTATTTTTATTCAAAAATCTCATGGATTGGTGCGAGACGTGCGCTCACTACATGCGCAGGGCTCAGAATGTCTCTTTATCAGCGCATCTTTGCGTCTCGTGGCAGCCTCTTTAGCGCACTGACACATAGTTAGATCCCTTAGAAGTCAATCTGCAACTCAAAGAGTGAAATTATCGAGAACTCATTGCCAGATGTAAATTTTATTTCCCCTTATTTTTAATTTGTTTTTAATCATTTCAATGTATATTAAATGCTTTACTCCTTGCCATGTTAATGCGGTTCTCAATTTGGTGCCGTATGAAATTGTATTTGTGATATCGGTGATAAATTTAGATTTTTAAAAATTATCTGATGGCATTCCGTGCTTAGCAGCAATTTTTTTCAAGAAAACGGGCAATGCATATCCTGCAACGGCAAATTCCTGCCACCCAGTATTTTACCAAGTCCTACCTTTACCCTGACGCGGCAAGATTTGATCAATATTGCTCTACACTTAGAGTGAGGAGTGCCCCACAGTTGGTCACTGAGGTCATTTTGATAACATTGCTGACCAACCAACAGTCACAAAATCTATTTTCCTAAGTACTTAATCAATACTAAATGGAAGCACGATCGATCTGTTTATTGTTCTTTACTTTTAAAACTGATCTCTAAAATTAACCCTAATCTCATTTAAATATTAAACTTTAATTTACACTGGCGTACATAACACATTGACTGCGCATCGGGACAAATGTGTACCACTACGTAAATTGATCATTTACGTACCGGTGTAAATGACTAACATTTCAGTAGATTGACGACCGTACAAGGTGATATTATTATTATTTTATTATTATTGTTATTATTATTTTTATCGTACAAGGTGAATATTATCGCGTACTCACACTTAAAATATTTCTTGTGAAGACTTATTCGAGAAATGGAGTCAATTTTCCAGTTCTTTTTCTCACAACCTAACCAAATCCACCGTACGATCCGCACAAAGGTAGTCGTTTCAATTAAGGTTAAGTTGACCGCGACTTGAGAGCAGCGTAGATCAGACGACCTCATTACGGTGCAGAATCGGACACCACGAGACTCCCTACAGGGCACAACCGCATCCCGAGATCTCCCCACAAGGGACAACTAAATCCTGGTTTTGTCTCCTGATTTGAAGGAGTTCACTTCTTCCTGCCGTTCAAGGCACGAGTTTCAGCGCATCTACAAACCAGGACGTCACAAAAACAAATGCTAGTAATTTAATTCCGTGAAACAACTTGAATTTCTGTGACAGTTTCTTGCATTCGCTAATTGCGAAACGCTGGGACAAAAAATTAGCGATTCTTTCGAATGTATAAACCCATAATTTACGGACCCTAAATCTTCTCGCGAAACTGAAATAGCATTAGAATTTACGCACCAAATGCGTGCTCGGTCGGGCAGGCACATGCAGAAATTCATTTGCGTTTCAAAGCGAATTCTTTTTCGTTTGGAAACGAGAAAGCGCATTACGGTCGGAGCGCCCGATTGCGCGCGGAAGAACAGACCTGAGAGCGATCACTCCAGAAGCGAGCGCTTGAGCTATGGTTGCTCTGCTCATTGAGCAAAAAGAGGCGGCTTGAAGAGCCATTAATCTCTGCAGATCATCAGCTGCTGATTAATTAACTGTGGCTACGGATTAAAGAGATTACAGGCCTTGCAGCGCAGCATCATCAATTGGTGCAGTGAGAGCGGATATATCTGCAACGAGAAGCTTTTATGCGATTGTTGGATCGCAGTTTTGGGATTTTACCGACAAATTCTGCAATTGATCTTCATCATTTTGAGTTCTCCAACTGCGAGCACAACCGTGCCATCTGCCAGACTGCAGCGATCGTGGGCACAAACACGTGAGCTGGGCATTTGATGATCGTATCTGTGCTGCTCCGACCCCGATCATGCCTGCAACACTTATTCGCATCTTTTATACTCAAATAATTATCTTCAAGCCGTTTTAGCAATTTCCCAAATTATGCTGACAAGCTTGTCGTTTACTGTGAAATGCGTGACATGGCACACTACCGTCGTGACATGGTACATTACCACGATACAACCATGGCGATTAGCTCAAGCTAGTGATTTTATGGTGGCTAATGTGCTCACGAATAATCAGGGAATAAACAATGTTCTCGGCAATGTTCATTCAAACTCGGCGCTGGCAGTGGCGATTTTCTCTGTTGGGTATAGGAGAAAAATTCCAAGCACAATACCCCACTCTACCCAGGTGTCTGAAATGGGTACCGGTCTTGACCGGGGGAAAGCGTCATGGCGTCCTGGCGTTAGTTCTAAGGCATTTGAAAATCCAATGTACAAGGTGATATGTATCAGGCTTGATTGGAAATAAAGCATCCGTAGATGCCTTCATTATTATCATTATTATTCTCACGATAATCAGGGAATAAACAATGTCCTCACGAATAATCAGGGAATAAACAATAAAGGCATAAAAAATCAATCTCAGCAAAATGAATGACAAGAACATCAATTGGAAAACATTCGAGTTCATGAGCTGAAGAAATGCAAGCAAGAATGCATTATTTGAACATCTTGTAAAGTTGAGGAAGATGCACACCAGGATTCAGGCTCGTTGTGGTAAATTGACGTCACTCAACTAGCACAGAATGCTCAATTAACCGGACGCTGCGAACTCGCTTTGGCTGCAAAAGTCGGTGAAACTTTTTAAAGCAGCGAGGTAAATCCCATTTGGCATTCTGCCTCACAGATGATAATTTACACTGGATTATTGTGTCGCGAATCTTTGAACGTTTCGCTCTCTTGCTTCGCTTCCCGTTGTTTGAAGCCGAAGTTGTTTTTAGCTGGGCAAGAAAAGTAATTAAATTGTGAATCAGATGTAAAAAGTTCGTTTAGTTTCATCGACTAAAAATGAAGATGAATAAGAGTTATGAGATAAATTAGAAAGGTTATGTTAACCACGCAGCGGAAAATAAAATTAGGAAGGTTATGTTAACCACGCAGTTCAAAATAGAGAAATGCTAGAACAATAAAATATTAGAGAAACAATAGAGTGCTGCTCATGGATCGATAACTCTACCGAAAATAATAATTCAAAGCATTTTTATACAATCAAAAAGACGACCGAACCCTTTTGGGACAAGTTAATCAATAAAAATCTTCGAGACAAGTTAACGATTAAAAAATCTTCATCAAATTTTGGCAAAATATATACAATTTAAGAGCAATTCGCCCACACTTGCACACGCCGCAACTCTCGCATTCGATTCAATGACGCTAATCTACTTGACAAAATCGAAGCGCTCCTGCAACTCAGCTCGAAGTGATATGTTAGGGCGGTGTGCAGCGAGCGTCGCAGATCCTGCTGGATTAGCTCATCGAAAAGCCTGCGAGCAATTAAATGCTTCAGCGTTGAGCAAACATTGAGCAATGACACGGACACCCGGCGCTGCCATGACTGCGCTGGCGCTGCGGAGCCGTTGCGCTGTGCGGCGCAGACACGTTCTGCTCTGCGTTCTTTTATCTCGTCACGTTTTTTTGGCGTGCGCAGGAAAATGAGTTTTGGTTTTTGGGTGAGTGCAGGCTTTTTATCTGCTGCTTTTTAATCTGATGTTTTTTTTTAAATGTGAAGAGCTAGAAATATTTCGTGGAGCTGAGAAGTTGGAAAAGAAATTCTGCTACACTATCACGAATTTTTTGAAGTGTTTAGAATGAAGTTTTCATAAAGTAAGATCGTATTCCGTATTGGAGTGCACAAAAGTTGGTGGCGACATGCTTCAGCGTCTTGTACGTCTCTAGAAAAACACAAAAACGTAAGAACTAGGTTAACTTCAAACCTAGGAGTTATTCCTTAATGGGTAATGTTAACGAACAATTTATATATAAGCCTTATAATTAGTGTAATAATTACATTAACGAAGTCAAAGTGGTGGGGCAAACACTGCGCATGTACATCAATAGTTTTGAATGAAATGAAACAGTGGTTGTTACCCCCGTAGATTTTGACATGCTCGCTCCACGTTCTCACTCAGAAGATAATCCCGTTAATTGGTGTTGCCGACTAGAGATCAGAGGGATTCCCGCTACTGAGGACACCAACCAAGTCAAATCCTCTGTAACTGCGTCCCTCTCTCACACCCGTCCAGAGGTTCGTTGTGCGAGCCTCTGATGCAGGTGATGCAGGGTGATGTGATCCAGCCTCAGTCATACAGGGTGATGTGATGCAGGCCCCTCAGTGATGCAGGGTGATGTGATGCAGACACCTCAGTGATACACTGTGATCTAATACAGGGTGATCTAGAGTAAGATCCGTGAAAAACACGTGGGGCAATGCTGACGTCATCGCAACAAGCTAATAGCAGCGCTCATATTGCATCTGGCAACACTTCTACCCCTAAATCTAGCACCGCTATTGGATTAACGTCATGTCGCAGTGGTGACGTCATAAAGTTTGTTTGAAATGAAGCCGTTCTACTGGCTAGCCGAACAAGAGGAGGTGTATTTTCCTCCGTAGAAATGACTCTACCTTGTTTCCTCTACAGGTGTGTAGAATGGGAAACAGTTCAAAGTTTTTACAGGGTTCCTTACATCATAATTCGAGCTGGACCTCTTCGAGTGCCCACTTTTGTTCAAGGAACACATGCGCTTCAAAAAAAAGTTATTCTCTTTAACGAACAGTTTGTTAAAAAATTCGATTTGACGTTCTAGGCATCTTCTTTGTGCGATGGCACTAAATTTTATCACGTTTCAGAAGAGTCTTGCATGATAAGCCATTGATGCAATGAGGGGAAATGGAAGCAATGAGTTTTTTAAAATTAAAGTGCGTTTCATGCAGTCAGTTGCGCCAGCCAAGGCGCTAATGAAACTCTCGCCCACGCTCACATCCCTGCAAAAATATTATAATTTTATCTTTCTCTTGAACGTTTAAAACGTGCGTTAATACTCTACGTATTCATTTCGTTTTGTGGAGCATTGAATTCACACAGAAGAGTCAATACTTTAGGAATTTATTTCATTTTGAAAGAGATGGAATCCGCACAGAAAATGAACAAACAAAAAGCAAAAACAGGAATAAATTAGGGATAATAATCACAGTTCGGTCTAATTTGTAAGAGTATAAAGCACCTGTAGGTAACCTCGTGAAGTTCTTCGCGAAGTTAAGCCTCAACAAAACATAATTACAAAAATGGATAATTACGTACTGAGACACATATTTAACACTTTGACCCCAACGTGCGCCACCGGTGGCCACGGAGGGGATATCTATAATTGTGCTCACCGACCAGCAGTCTCAAACTCAATGTTCATACATAATTAAAGTTAAATGGGACATGACCCAGTAAATGTTTGCTATCTTAAAAATTACCCACTTCCGTTGACTTTAAATTTGAATTAAATATTGAATTTAAATTTAACCCATTGCGGGGGGTGTAAAAGCGTAAATACCGACTCTAAATTCAAATTGAATGTTAAACTTAGGCTTAACCAATCGCGGTCAAAGTGTTAGAGCATAAATACCGAATACCTGAAAGTGTGAGGGTACTGCGGGAGAGCACAAGAAAGAGGGTAAGGCAGGGTTGCGCCCAAGTGTGCTGGTATACGCCCACTTGAGGCGGGCAAGAAAGAGTGAGAAGCAGCTAAAAAGTTTCGTTAGAACAAGGCTGGGCGTTCAAAGGCTCGAAGCAACATTATTTTCCTCCAGAAACCTGCCCGGTAATGAGCTCGCAATTAAAAACTCTACGGTTTTGTTGCAGTCATTTTCAGGGAACCTTGCGCAAAACTGAAAAAGTCGGCGCAAAAAAAACGAAAACGTCTAATGACCACCCGATGGAAATGGCTTAAAAATTACCATCGCTTTGGTGTAGAAATTGCCAAAAAATTGTTCATGCAGCGACGGAATGAGTAAGAAATTTAGCTGTTCGTAAGGGTTAAATTTATATTTTACAGTTTCACAGATCAGAGTCTTAACTTTGTGAAGAAATGGGGTACGGATTACTCGTATACGTTTTTGTTTATTGCTGTTTTTTTCAAAAACTTATTCGAAAAAATTACTGTTTATGTTCCATGGGAGTGAAGTATGAAATTTTTTACCTTACATTTCTTTAAAGTCTAATACACAGTTTTTCTTAAATTTTTGAATATGATGTAAACTATACATATTTTCCAGGAGATATAATACTGAAAACACAAATTTCATTTTGAAATCATTTTATTCAAAATTCATTATGCACAACATGCAGTATTGGTTGATTCGGTAAACATGGAGCCAATCTCTATTCAGGAAATTTCTTTGAGCAGTCAAAAATTATGAATATTATTTTGGGACTCCCTGTGTTTTGTCACCATGGAGAGACAGACCACGCTGAGCTACAATGCCCTCACGCTCAGCGTAATGGCGTGCAGGCAAAACAAAATACGCGATGATAGCCCTAAGTTGAACACAATGTGTGGACTTAAAGTTCGTGCGGCTAGAGGTTAAATAGATCGGAGATACCGGACGGTCGTACGGTTGCGGGCATGACATTCGCTGACTGACCATAACTTATTTTATTACTTATTTCATTACCTTCACTATATATTTAGTGCTTATTTTATTACTTATTCATTTTTGTTTTGTTTCAAGAGTTATTAAGAATTTCATTTTATGACATTTAGTTGCCTCAAATGTTATGTTCTTTTCTTAGATTTAACTCCTTAAAGTCGCATCTATGCCAATAAACACCTACATCGAGACAAAATGCCTGAGCATTGGACAGCCAAAAAGTGTGCACATTACTTTCGGACACCCAGAGTTGGACTGACGCCGAGTGAATTTCCAATTCCAATTAGAGAATTTCCAATTCCAATTAGAGAGAAATGTGGGCATATCTTATAAAAAGGACATGTTGTTTACGCAGGTGAACATATCCTAAGCAAAGGACATGTTAGTTTACGCGCGTGTCGCTGCATGAAAGCCATCGTCAATTTGTTAGAGAATATGAGGCATTGCGGCGACTGGCTGGGTTGTTTATGCATACTGGTATTGCAGGCAACACGCTTCTTGCAATATTACTTTGGATGCTCAGTTGCGTATTTACCAAGTGTGCTGCAGGCAAAGAGGATGAAATTTGTTATTTCTGATCGTAGAATTTAGGCTGTAGAAGAATTAGAAAATGTCGCACCTTTTTGTTAGGCATTGTAGGCTCCAATCCTGTATAGGCCTACCTCTTTTTTGGCACCTACACTTCACACGTCACCCCCTCTCACATCAACTCTCACCCTATACACACCCGTCTCTACTCACACCCTCCACGTACTAACTCTCACTCTCTACACACCCATCTCTACTCACACCCTCCACACCCCAACTCTCCCCTCTACACACCCATCTCTATTCACAACTTCCACACCCCAACTCTCACTCTCTACACACCCATCTATACTCACACCTTCCACACATCAACTCTCACTCTCTACACACCCATCTCTACTCATACCCTCCACACACCAACTTTCACTCTCTACACACCCATCTATACTCACACCCTCCACACACCAACTCTCACTCTCTACACACCCATCTATACTCACACCTTCCACACACCAACTCTCATTCTCTACACACCCATCTCTACTCACACCCTCCACACACCAACTTTCACTCTCTACACACCCATCTCTACTCACACCCTCCACACACCAACTCTCACTCTCTACACACCCATCGAACTCACACCCTCCACACACCCACACTCACATCAACCCTCCCCCGTTACCCACCTACACTCACATGAACACCCTCACACTATAGCCACACACCTAATATCATTCACACTCCACACCTCAGTCTCACACACACAAACAAATCCGTCCACAAACCATCCATTTTCGCTGCCACCTTTTTATCACCATGAGAAAATCGCATCGCGCTGCTCCGCGCGCACATACGCATTTCGTTTGATACGAAGACAAAACGCAATTGCAAACTGCAATTCATCGTGCTTAGAGCGCCATTTTTCAGTCGTATCTCAGTAGTGTAGCACTGGATGGAACAATTTCCAAATTGTTGTTGGGGTTCCAGTTTTTTGTATTCGTGTTCTGAAAATGTTGTTCAGTTCGTCTTGGTGCCGAGCTTTCTGTGCAGCTGTGTGTGTGCCACCTACGCAATTGGTTCACTAAGTGCGTGTGTGTGGGAGGTGAGGGGGGGAGGAGGAGGGGGTTGTGTGTGGGTGTGGGGAGTTGGGTGTGTTTGTGGGTGTGAGTGTGGGGTGGGAGAGGGAGAGGGTGGGGGGGGGGGGTGAGGGAGGGACCAATCATCTGTTTCTAAAAAAGTTTAATGGACTCGAATTTTTGACGTGTGTGTGTGTGTCTGTGATGCCATCTGCTGGATTGTGATGCTAAAATGGAAATTGAATTTCAGAAGTAGGTATCGAAACGTGAGCGTCTCGTGTGTTTATCTGCACATTGTCTCATTTGCGCGGTTGGACAGCTTACGCAGCGTGCGTAATGCAAGCGCAAAAACACTCAAACTTACCAAGTAAATTTTCATTTGAATCATTCTAATATTTTTTTCAACATTATTAAAGCACAACATACAGTATTTGTTGATTCGGGTTGCAACCTTCATTTGCAACCTTCATTTAGAAGGCTCACATCAACTCCTTTTACAGCCTTCAATTTTACCAACTTTATCCCGCCAGCTGACCTCCGATGTTTTTCAGAAATTTCCCTCGTTCCATTTTTCTCAAAAAATTTACCATCAAAATGCAGTACGCTCGCAACCGCGTCCAGCACTGCCAGCTGTGCCGAAAGTCACCACCCACACGCTGGCGGGCCGCAGCATTTCCCTTTTATTTTTTATTTTTATCATCTTCTAATTATTCATTATTTCCTTATTTTTTGCCACCGTGTGGCCTCACAAGGGACGCTGGGCGCCGGTTAGGAACCGTAAATATTTTAAATGCAATTGTAAACAAAAACTTGTCGCATTTTCCACAACAGAAGGTCGTTGGAAAATTGATTTATATGAACGAATTTAATACACTTTAGCAACACACCACCATCAATACAATGAAGTTCCTGCATAGCAACATTCGAAAATGTAACGGAAATTTTCAGTCTAATAATTTTGCAGCTCAAATAAGTAAAGCTTGGTCGTCACGAAAGAATCTCAATTGTTCCAATATTCCACCAGCGCGACCTGCATCTTCCATCGAACCTCTACAGGAAAGTCGATGAATTAGTAAAGTCATTAGTTAAAATATCGTAAATTTTTGATAAAGTTTCTGAAGAAATGGTTCATTGAAATAACGTACATTTTTTGTAAAGTTTATGAAGAAATGGAATGCATTTGTCGCGCCCAGAAAATAGCGCCAGAAGATCAGGGCTGGCAGCATCTCCCCGACCTCATTTGCGCGCCCCTCCTCCAGCACGCTCCTGGGGCCCGCAGACTGACTAGAATTGTAAAAAAAACAAGTCTTCCTACAGACGTTCTTTGCAAGGAGACAATTACAACCTAAGTTTGCGAAGAACGTGAAGGATGTGAAGGGAAATGGAGGGGTTTTTGAAATTGGAATAATCGTACGTCGTCATGATTTTACTCAGTTGATTCAGCAGCTTGCAATATAGTAGTTATCTAATAAACTGATTGAGTAAACTTAAACTTAATTTATATTCAATTTTAGCTCTCAAAAAAATTATGGAGTTGTGGAGTAGTTTATAAAGTTGATCATATGTCTCCAATAACTCTGAAGAACGAACGCCTTTGCAGAGCATCAAAACTGCGCCTCTGGTAGACGAAAAGGAAAAAAAGTCTGATGTTAGGCAGTGACTTTATATCAAAGAAATAGTTATGACAGAAGACTCGCACTGGCTTTTGAATATAAAATCAATTACCGTTAACTACATAGCGACTTGAGAGCAACTTCCCATAGAACGCGTTATGGTTCACAAGAACCATCCTGCATCGAGAAAGACTATCCTCACGCGACATCAATTTTGCCAGCGAAGGGCCAGCGATAATGGAACCGAGTCAGGATTGAGCAAGTCGATGTTCACGATGAAACAAACGGCTGCAGAAGTGGAGGGCCGGCACCAACAGCAGAGCAGCACGACAATCTCACAGACCGATAAATTCGGCGTGAGCACGACAAGAACTCGCCTGTCACGGTCACCTGCGAGAGCCTGACTCGCTACAGCACCAAATTAAACACCGGCGGAATCTCTGCAGCTACAATGGACGGCGCCATCATTTTACGGCCAACTGCAGTCCAACGTCACCAGCTCAAACGAGACTTAACATTGTTATTGTTTTTAAATTAACTTAACTCAACACACGGAGTTTGCAAGTTTCAGCTGTTAAATGATGTTCCTAGTTTTAAGGCCAACTGCAGTCCAACGTCACCAGCTCAAACGAGACTTAACATTGTTATTGTTTTTAAATTAACTTAACTCAACACACGGAGTTTGCAAGTTTCAGCTGTTAAATGATGTTCCTAGTTTTAAGGCCAACTGCAGTGCAACGTCACCAGGTCAAACGGGTCTTTTAATCATTATTATCTTTAAATTGAACTTAACTCAACCCAGGGTAGAAGCCGCTAGAATAACATTGGGTAAAGCTCAACTCTCTTAATGATAGTATTAAATTGCAAGGTTCTTACGTGCAGTTTTTCCTACCTCTGGTGGGATTTGTAAAAGTATGATATGTATTATATGTATAATTTGTATGATATGTATGATATTTATGATATTTAAGATTTGTATGATATGTATGATATTTATGATATTTAAGATTTATATGATGTGTATGATATTTATGATATTTAAGATTTGTATGATGTGTATGATATTTATGATATGTAAGATTTGTATGATGTGTATGATATTTATAATATGTGTGATATGTAAGATTTGTATGATATGAAAAACATTTATGATATGCATGGTGTGCACTTCATCGCCAGCAAACACGCGGTGCCATCACTCGAGCAAGGCTGCATATCAGGATCTTACCACTTACAAAAATGCGGCTAGAGCTGCTCTTAACTGATTATTCGTTTCTTGCCAACAATTGTAGGTAGGAATTTCTCGTAAGATCAGCACTAAAATGACACCATCACCGCCTCACGCTCCCCTCAGCACCAACACCAAAAATTTCCGAAAGCAATACAGTAATTTATTCGTGAACAAAGGTTCATACTGCTACCCTCAATAAACTAAATCAATTACGGATTTTTAACGTATTTTAGGTTTCTACATTTCATCGTGCTGTCACTTCTACTAGTGGTATTTACTGCAACAATCAAGGGATGTCTTAAGATCGCTCTGAAAGAAATTTTGAGAGTCGTTGGCATCCGCAGAAATTTTGTCTGAATTTTTCATTGCAGGCCACATTTCACTAAGGCTAGGATGAAAATCTAGTCACAGTAATTTCAAACTAACACTTGACACACTCGCTGCCGAACGTCCATAATATGCTTTAAATTATCACTTTTCTACAATTTTGTTTCCTATGGCCTACAATTAAAGTATACCGGAAAAATACTTCGTTTTCATTTTTCAGTCCGAAATCCGGGAGAATTCGAAAATTGCGAGACCTGCGGCCACTTATACGGTGCACGGGGCTGGAATGATTACTCCACTTGCAAAGAATCCAGCACATATCCTGTTAAGTATTGATGTTCAGCATGTGTGTGCAGATGGAGTAACTAGCTTGGTCTGATTTGAAAATGGTGTGTGATCTCAGCCAGAAAGCTCCACCAAGCCTATATTTTAACCTTCAGTAAAATATTATAGTTTGGTACGTTCTACACAATTTTCTATTCTAAATTGTCTGGGACAAACTTTCAGGTGTTTCAAGTCATTGTAGCGATAGAGCTGGCAGCAAAAGTTCCTCTGTGACTTGTTTCGCTTACTTGACATTTCTTATGGCTTGTGTCATTTAATTTTTTTCAAATCCAATATAAGGATACTACATGTGGATACCCTGAAGATGTGATGTGCTTCAATTCTCTTTAAACAAAACCTGGAACATGATTATAGCCAGAAGAATCCTGTTGGAAAGCCAAATCGTCAGAGGAACTTTTGCTACCAGCTATACCGCTACAATGACGTGAAATTTTTGAGAATTTGACCCCTAGTAACTTATTCTTGTTCTATATTATTTAACAATTTAATATTCTTTTCAAAATCTGTAACGAGCGCACTCAATGAGGCGCCATCTCAGACCTTCGCTCACGGATTTTCCGCGTTCACTTTACTACCTCATGACTTGAATGAGTTTGCTTTGAAACTGACATGGACGCGTCATAAATTATTGAAATAATTTAAATAAATTATTCATATATATATCGTTCTTCATATAAATTAATGATTAATAAATTATTACATACAATCGATATATTATTTAAACCTTAAATTATACCTTCTGAGTTCTAATCTCGTGAGCTCCTCGTACATTTATTTGTTTGAAAAACCTTGTGGAAGCAGTAGCTTTCCGTACCAGATTCGTAACTGTTTCTGGGGGGTGACTTGACTTTGAAAAAAATGAAAAAATATCTCTGTCGGGCCAAGTGCGTGCCTGCTTTCACTGTGCCAAGATTGCTTTCATTGTGCGTCGATCACCTTGGTGGTCGGTAGCGCGATCGATAGCGTTCTGGTGCGGTGAATTTAAGTCCTGAGTTCTAATCTCGTGAGCTCCTCGTACATTTATACCTTCTGACTTCTGACTCCTCATTCTGCAATCGCCAAGGCTTGCGTTAAGAAATCTCAAATTTCTAGTTTAAGTTAGAATAATTTTTGAAGGCCTGTCATAGTGGAACCGAGTCTAGATTGAGCAAGTCGATGTTCACGATGAAACAAATGGCTGCAGAAGTGGAGGGCCGGCACCTTGTGTTCTTGATGTTCACGAACAAGGGCTTTGTGTTCTTGATGTTCACGAACAAGGGCATTGTGTTCTTGATGTTCACGAACAAGGGCTTTGTGTTCTTGATGTTCACGAACAAAATGTTCAGCAGTCCGGGCTGCAGGAGAGACCTCAGGGCTCGGACGCCTTCGATGCCGGAAATTGCGAGAAATTTTGAGGCGAGCTGATGTCGATTTCCTCGCAGCGGAAGACATTTGGTGACCACGTCCCGACGGTGTTCTTGGGAGTTGAACTAACTCAACGGCACATTTTGTTGCTAAAGAAAGTTTAGATTTGTTGCAGAGCTGTGGGATGGATGGTAGTAAAGCAATTCATTTGGGAGCTCAGGATTATTGAAGGTGCCACAGTACAATCGTGTAATTTGTCTCACTAGCGAAACAATGTAGCATCGAACAGCAAATCTATACTATAATAAGAGCCGCGTCCGTCTCTCTGTCCGAAGCCAGCCTGCAGTGTGTGATGAGCGTATCTGTGATACAAACTTCATCAACTCCACAATTTCCAGTGTTTTAATCCATCAGATTCGAGTGGGAATGAACATCACGTAAATTCTTAGGAAATAGGGACGCTTGTCACGTTAATTTTCGAACATTAATATACATTTCTGACGGGCCGTGTGCAGTCGGTCTCATCAACTCGCGAGAGATTGATTTTTTTCATTTCTTTCGGCCTTTCTTTGATTTTGCATTCATTATTATAGCAAATAAAGGGGGGTGGACTAGTACAATATAATAAGCGTATTACCAGAGGGCGGGTTGTGCCACATGGCACTGAGGTTCTTGAGAGCATTATCAGAAACTAGTCCACTCCCCCCTCCCCCCGCCCTTTATTTGAAATAAGAAAGAAGGCGAAATGAAATTAAAGGCCGTGAGAAATAAAAAAAAATCATTCTCTCGAGAGTTGATGAGGCCAGTGCACACGGCCCGTCAAAAATGTACAATAATGTTCAACAAATCACATGACACACGTTCCTATTTCCTAAGAATTCACGTGATGTTCATTCCTACTCGAATCTGATGGATTAATGCACTGGAAATTGTGGAGTTGATGAAGCTTGTATCACAGATACGCTCATCTCACACTGCAGGCTGCCTCAGGACAGACGAACACCCCTCTTATTATAGTATAGATTTCGCCACCCGCATGGAGAAAAGTATAGCAGCTCGTGGCGGGCATTTTAAATCGTTGGTCGAGCAAAGTAAAAATAAAAATTAAAAATGAATTCTCCTTTTTCCCAATAACACCAGTTTTATCTCCTTATTCTGTCTGTGAAAAAGGGCGCTGCGGCCTATCAGGTACGCTGTCTGGTACGGCGATGGGATGAGACTGCCTAATTGTTAAGATAAGTACATAAATTCTTTTGCAAAAATCTTGAAAACCTCGTACGTACCTCTGCTGCGTGTGAAACACTCATTTCATATACGCGTTAATTTATGATCAGTGAAGGGGGATCCTGAATATAATGCTATAATCAAAATCACAGGGAGGTCACTAAAATCTCTCAAGCCTTAGACAACTTCTGTTCATCACCCACATATACTTGGCCAACGCTGGCATTTCATTCCATAGTCAACCAGCAACGGTGGAGTTATCATATTATTGAGAACAATATCAGCTCAATATTGACTAGGAGTTGCGTTATTATTGAGAAAAATATGAGCTTAATATTGACGAGGAAATGCGTTATTATTGAGAACAATATGAGCTTAATATTGACGAGGAGTTGTCGTATTATTGTGAATAATATCAGCTCAATATTGACTAGGAGTTGCGTTATTATTGAGAACAATATGAGCTTAATATTGACGAGGAAATGCGTTATTATTGAGAACAATATGAGCTTAATATTGACGAGGAAATGCGTTATTATTGAGAACAATATGAGCTTAATATTGACGAGGAGTTGTCGTATTATTGAGAATAATATCAGCTCAATATTGACGAGGAGTTGCGTTATTATTGAGAACAATATGAGCTTAATATTGACGAGGAGTTGTCGTATTATTGAGAATAATATCAGCTCAATATTGACGAGGAAATGCGTTATTATTGAGAACAATATGAGCTTAATATTGACGAGGAGTTGTCGTATTATTGAGAATAATATCAGCTCAACATTGACGAGGAAATGCGTTATTATTGAGAACAATATGAGCTCAATATTGGCGAGGAAATGCGTTATTATTGAGAACAATATGAGCTTAATATTGAAGAAGAGTTATCATATTATTGAGAATAATATCAGCTTAATAATGACGAGGAGTTGCGTTATTATTATTGAGAACAACATCAGCTCAATATGGACGAGGAGTTGCGTTGTTATCAAGAACAATATCAGCTCAATATTGACGGGGAGTTGCGTTATTATTGAGAACACTATAAGCTCAATACTGACGACTCCAAAGCTCTTCAAACATTCGTGCCATCATTGGCGGCCAAAGAAAGTCTTGTTTTGGCCAGAGAACCCCACGCCTCGTCACCGGGACTGAAGCCTCGTGATCAGCAGTCGCAACACGTTTCGAAAACACCCCTAACAGCCAACTTTGTCTTAATGTTATTGGGAGACGGCGACCCTCTGGTTCGAGCCAAAGCCTTTGTTGCTCTACAAGTCCTTTCAAAAAGACTCAAACTACGTAAAACGGTCGCTTTCGTCACCGGAGAATGAATGCCCCCAAAAAAATGTAGAGTCAATTTAATAAAGATTTCGAATAAGAAACGGTTCGCTCTGAAAAACATAGATACAGCTTTACAGGTTCTCTTAAGATAAATTGTGTATCAAAGGACTCAGAATGAAAGGGAGCTTTTAGTTTTTAAGAATGGTCACTGAAGAAGATAAGGTTCTCTCACAGTACGATGGGAGAAGCATTTGATGAGCACTAACGCTCTCACTATTGCGACGCTCGCTGCTCGCGTTTATGAAAAAAATGATTAAAGAGTTTTCAGGGGATTTAATTTTTCCATTTCAACAAACAGAAATTGCAAAACAACTCAACATCTTTTTAAACCTACTCACGATGTGTTGGAGCTCTCATTGCAGTGGGAGAGACATTCCTTAGTAAGAAGTAGCTCAATTGCCTTTGAAATAAAATTCTTTTTCACGGTGTTAAATTCATGCAAATAAATTTAACCTGTTCTTTCGTAGCCTAAATACCGGCAGAACGTAGATCACTGTAGAAGAAACAAGGTTGGGTCAAACCAATATTTTTTTTTATCGATCGTGTGGCAATGCTCATATGGTATCTGGCAACACTGCTAGCCCCAAATCGTGCACCACTATTGGCCTAACGACATGTCGCAATGGTGACGTCTTAAAGCTTGTCTGAAATGAAGTCGTTCTATTGGCTGGCCGAACAAAAGGAGGTTTATTTTCCCCCATAGAAGTGACCCTACCTTGTTTCCTCTACCTGTGCACTCAAAAGGCTCGGTGTCATTACGAGTGGGTTCTTAACTGTCTCTAGTGCTGAACGATTTGCTGCCTGTATTCTTATGACACTTCTATTACATATATTTTGCGTCAATGTTTAAACGGAGAGCACATTACCCAGTCTAAACTTTTGGCCGCCTGCCTGCATGCATTTTTTTCGCCGCCTGAGCGATTTAAGCGAATAAATCGTTTAGCCAGCTAAAAACATGCATGCAGGTGGCGAAAAAGTTAGACTGGTCAGCAATGTAAACAAAATGACATAACATCATGACCTGAGTTATCTTTGTATCGAATCAATGAAAACAAATCCTGAAGGAAGAGCAAATTAACTCAGGATCAGTCACTCACACTCACCGTGCAGGCAGGCGCTGTTCGTACTCAGTGGTCATCCATTCTTCGTCGGTCATCATAATTTTGAGATTCTTTCAAAAAATTCAAACGCCTATTGTCCTTTATATCGATATTTTCAGAGAGTACGAAGCGAAATAGAATACACAGGCAGCTTTTACCTCGTAAAATCCACGTGTTTGTGAGTGAAAGGTTGTTCTAGCTGGTTTTTATTAAAAGATAATTCACCACATCGCAGCACAGAAAATGCAAAAAACAAAACGTGCCAATTTCGCATGTATTCAAAATATGATAAATCCAGGTAACGTGTACCCTAACAACAGAGTTTGCTCAAACTCGAGACAGACTCCACATGCCCGACAAAACCTCGTGTGGCGGCAACTTCACGAAGAAACAAGGTAGGGTGTAACCAGTCTTTTTTTCGTTGACGGTGCGACTTTGCTGACGTCACGACAACGAACAAATAGCAGCGCTCATATTGCATCTGGTAGCACTGCTAGCCCAAATCTGGCTCCACTATTGGCCTAACGGCATGTCGCAATGGTGACGTTACAAAGTTTGTTTGAATTAAAGCCTTTCTATTGCATCTTTCTTTATATGTGCCGGCCTGTTGCAAGTGTACAGGAGGGGACGGAGCGCTGCAGGTGTCGCACATTAGTGAACGCATTTAGTAAACTTCGCGCACCATTGCTGTAGAAATAAGGCAAAAGCTTCCTGCCTCGCGCTCGAGTACAGCAACAAATAAAAATATCGCACACAATTGTTACATGGCGTAATTTAACATAAAGTACGTTGTACGAATAATGACAGGACTTACGGTTTGGGGTGTGTAGGTGTGCGGAGTGTTGTGAGCAGGTGTGTAAGGAGTCCATAGTCAGGTGTGTCGGTCTGTGGTGATGTGAATGGCAGGTAAGAGGGATGACGAGAAAAACAGGTCAGTATGTCCCCATAAGCATTCTCAATTTAAGTAAATCGGAAGTAAGCCATTTGGCACACGCCCCATGAGCAAGTTAGTCACCAAACACGGGATGTCTAATGTCTAATGCAGCTGTAACTGCAGCTGTTACAGTTGGTGCAGCTGTAGCTGTCTCACGCAGCCGAGCCTCCGATCACAGGGAAAAAGCAGCAGAAGCAGCTGTAAGCAAGTGTATATGGAAGAGGTGTGTGGTATCAAAGTTCACCAGGTGAAGTACAGCACATAAACATATTTTCCGGTACTCAGAGAACTGGGCCTCGCTTTTTAATTCACTATCAGTCAAACTTGAGAATGAAACGTGTAGAGATTTGCGCCTTACTTTTTATTCTCAAGCTTAGAAGCATCAACGCTGGAGTTATTTTAGATTTGTCAAATTTGATCAGTTCTGGATGTGGCCTGCGTAGGCCCAGCCAAGATCTGCATTCACAGGGCGTACGCTTGGATAGCCGCTTTGAATAGCTCATCCCAATTCGATGAGTATTTAAAGCATAATTAATAATCAATTATTTATAACATTCGTTCTTTCAATAAATAATAATTAGATCAAATAATTCAGAATAATAAAATTATGATAATTCCTGAATAATAATTCAGAGCAAATAAAATACGGGAGCTAAAACTTTAAAAATAAAACTGGAAGTTGGGTATATATGATTCCCTTGATTTATAACATGTAAAGGAACACTCCGCAACCTAGCAGCTGCTCTCAGTAAACTGATCAAAAGGCTGCAGCACCGCCCTCCTCTCGCTGAGCAACGAACTCAGGTGACGTGGTGAATTAACCCTTTCGTAGCGTATGTCTTCCTGCTTAAATAAGAAACTTTTTAACATGATTTAAAGGGGTCGGTATGCGATACTATTAGATGGTATTAAAAGTTGGCTCAGTTTTAATTTTTTCAATTTTGTTACTTTTACAATTAGGAAATTTTTGTCCCATTTATAACCAAGGACCTTCGACTAATGGGACATGCATATATGATATATATCCCATTTATAAATTAATGAGATTTCTGGGACATACATATACGTGTCGCAGTTGCTCCGAATGGGTTAAAGACCTACCCACCTCCACCGAAAGGTAGGCGCGACAAAGAGGTCTGGGATCGACCGGAGATTACAGCTGGTGACATCCCCTGATGTACGACCCTCTTCTAATGACAGAAATTTGCGCCTCCCACAGAAGGCTCGCAGTGACAAATGGTCGCCGGACTTTTGCGGTCTTATGTTCAAGGGCTTATGAAAATTGCTTCAGAGCTTTGGACGCGTCCATTTAGTTGATTGCTGCACAACAGAGCGTGATGTGACGTCATTATGTAGAGGAGGAATGCTCGCAATGATTTGTGAATTGAGCGCATGTGTACTGTTTTGCCTTAAATCAAATATACTTTGAGATGAAATGGATTTCAAACATAGTCATTTTGTGACACACAACGCAGGTAGCTTGGAGAATGACACAGCATTCATGCTTGAGGTCAGGCTCGATGCGCATTATTTAATAGATTACGCAACCTCCTGCGGCGAGCGCATCCTTAAAAATTTGACCGGAATTGGTATAACTGAAGTTGAATATTGAACTTAAATTTGAAAACAATCGTAGTACGCAATTTTGAAAACAGCAAACATTAACTGGATCAGGCCCTCATTTGGCTTTAATGAAGTATTCATGAAAGTTGAGGCTGTGGCTACTGGACAGTCAGCAGCATTTTGAAAATCCCCTCCGTGGCCACCGGTGGCGCACGTTGCTGTCAGAGTAAGAGCTGCGGGATGTGATAGAGCAAATGGCACCAGGAGGGCTCGGCCAGCCACCCACGCAGTGCAGTGATGGCCCGTCCTATTCCGCGTCTACCTTGAAGAACTTTCTTCTTTGGTCTTCATTTTAGCAGCTGCAGTGACTTACAAGGTGGTCAGGTTTGTGGGTATTATGGGTGTGAAGTTGTGGGTATTGTGGGTGTGGGTATTGTGGGTGTGGGTATTGTGGGTGTGGGTGTGGGTATTGTGGGTGTGGGTATTGTGGGTGTGGGTATTGTGGGTGTGGGTATTGTGGGTGTGGGTATTGTGGGTGTGGGTATTGTGGGTGTGGGTATTGTGGGTGTGGGTATTGTGGGTGTGGGTATTGTGGGTGTGGGTATTGTGGGTGTGGGTGTGGGTATTGTGGGTGTGGGTATTGTGGGTGTGGGTATTGTGGGTGTGGGTATTGTGGGTGTGGGTATTGTGGGTGTGGGTATTGTGGGTGTGGGTGTGGGTATTGTGGGTGTGGGTATTGTGGGTGTGGGTATTGTGGGTGTGGGTATTGTGGGTGTGGGTATTGTGGGTGTGGGTGTGGGTATTGTGGGTGTGGGTATTGTGGGTGTGGGTATTGTGGGTGTGGGTATTGTGGGTGTGGGTATTGTGGGTGTGGGTATTGTGGGTGTGGGTATTGTGGGTGTGGGTATTGTGGGTGTGGGTGTGGGTATTGTGGGTGTGGGTATTGTGGGTGTGGGTATTGTGGGTGTGGGTATTGTGGGTGTGGGTATTGTGGGTGGGGGTATGGTGGGTGTGGGTATTGTGGGTGTGGGTGTGGGTGTGGGTATTGTGGGTGTGGGTATTGTGGGTGTGGGTATTGTGGGTGTGGGTATTGTGGGTGTGGGTATTGTGGGTGTGGGTATTGTGGGTGTGGGTATTGTGGGTGTGGGTATTGTGGGTGTGGGTATTGTGGGTGTGGGTATTGTGGGTGTGGGTATTGTGGGTGTGGGTGTGGGTATTGTGGGTGTGGGTATTGTGGGTGTGGGTATTGTGGGTGTGGGTATTGTGGGTGGGGGTATGGTGGGTGTGGGTATTGTGGGTGTGGGTGTGGGTGTGGGTATTGTGGGTGTGGGTATTGTGGGTGTGGGTATTGTGGGTGTGGGTATTGTGGGTGTGGGTATTGTGGGTGTGGGTATTGTGGGTGTGGGTATTGTGGGTGTGGGTATTGTGGGTGTGGGTATTGTGGGTGTGGGTATTGTGGGTGTGGGTGTGGGTATTGTGGGTGTGGGTATTGTGGGTGTGGGTATTGTGGGTGTGGGTATTGTGGGTGTGGGTATTGTGGGTGGGGGTATGGTGGGTGTGGGTGTGGGTATTGTGGGTGTGGGTATTGTGGGTGGGGGTATGGTGGGTGTGGGTGTGGGTATTGTGGGTGTGGGTATTGTGGGTGTGGGTATTGTGGGTGTGGGTATTGTGGGTGTGGGTATTGTGGGTGTGGGTATTGTGGGTGTGGGTAGGAAGTGTTGCCAGATGGCTATCACACTCAGGAAACACTGATCACTGTAGAAGAAACAAGGTAGGGTCAAACCAATATTTTTTTTTATCGATCGTGTGGCAATGCTCATATGGTATCTGGCAACACTCTAGCCCCAAATCGTGCACCACTATTGGCCTAACGACATGTCGCAATGGTGACGTCTTAAAGCTTGTCTGAAATGAAGTCGTTCTATTGGCTGGCCGAACAAAAGGAGGTTTATTTTCCCCCATAGAAGTGACCCTACCTTGTTTCCTCTACCTGTGCACTCAAAAGGCTCGGTGTCATCACTCAGCAAACATTTCAGATCAGGTTAAGCTCCTATTTAGAAAAGTTAATGAGCATTTAAAGCATAATTAATAATAAAATATTTAAATTATTCATTTATTCATTAAAAGAAATTTAATAGTTCACACGAAGTAAAATACTGGAAATAAAACTTCAAAAAATAAATTTGGAAATTGGGTATATTTTATTTGGAGGACATTGGTGCATATTTATTCAAAACTGATGGAAGTGTACGGCGATTTAAAGTGAATTATTATACATTTGAAGAGATGAACGCTGTGTGCATTGCAAGGATCCCGAGCTTGAATACGTGCGCAATGCGCGTTTCATTTAAACTGCACCGATACACATTCTCCTAAACACGGAGTTAAAGCGGAATAAATAAGTTTTAAAACTCTATCATCCAAATGACATAACGTTCACGAGTTTATTTATTCGAACACATTTTCTCAGCCATACAATTTTTCCTCACAACAATTAATTCGAACTGACGAAGTTCGTCATGCTGAAATAAAAAAACTTAACAGAGGGATCTTTTTAATTGACGGGGAACGTCCAAAGGATTTTATGCAGTATGCGGCCAGCGGAACGAGCTCAAAGAAGAAGACGTCCTCTGCTCGAGGCCCCGACATCTGCACAAGCCCTCGCCCCAAAACGCCGGTCTCTCGGCTCCGATTCGCTCTGTATTATGACGTCGTGAAAGAATTCAGCGGCGCATAATTAGGCTCAAGAAAAGTAATAATTGTCTGCAAAGTTGCGTCATTACGCGACTTGAGCAAGGGGGCTGGCACAGACACTTTGATGCATGAAAGAGAGACACGCTACTCAGCGTAGACCTGCGATGTTTGGCCAAGTTCGCTGCTATGCTTCAGGGCAGTTTGTTCCAGTGCTTCATGTTCTGCTTGGGTGTTGTGGGTGTTGTGGGTGTGGGTGTGGGTGTTGTGGGTGTGGGTGTGGGTGTTGTGGGTGTGGGTGTTGTGGGTGTGGGTGTTGTGGGTGTTATGGGTGTGGGTGTTGTGGGTGTGGGTGTTGTGGGTGTTGTGGGTGTGGGTGTGGGTGTTGTGGGTGTTGTGGGTGTGGGTGTTGTGGGTGTGGGTGTTGTGGGTGTTGTGGGTGTGGGTGTTGTGGGTTTGGGTGTTGTGGGTGTGGGTGTTGTGGGTGTTGTGGGTGTTGTTGGTGTTGTGGGTGTTGTGGGTGTGGGTGTTGTGGGTGTGGGTGTTGTGGGTGTGGGTGTTGTGGGTGTTGTGGGTGTTGTGGGTGTTGTGGGTGTTGTGGGTGTGGGTGTTGTGGGTGTTGTGGGTGTGGGTGTTGTGGGTGTTGTGGGTGTTGTGGGTGTGGGTGTTGTGGGTGTTGTGGGTGTGGATGTTGTGGGTTTGGGTGTTGTGGGTGTGGGTGTTGTGGGTGTTGTGGGTGTTGTGGGTGTTGTGGGTGTGGGTGTTGTGGGTGTTGTGGGTGTGGGTGTCGTGGGTTTGGGTGTTGTGGGTGTGGGTGTTGTGGGTGTGGGTGTTGTGGGTGTTGTGGGTGTGGGTGTTGTGGGTGTGGGTGTTGTGGGTGTTGTGGGTGTGGGTGTTGTGGGTGTGGGTGTTGTGGGTGTGGGTGTTGTGGGTGTGGGTGTTGTGGGTGTTGTGGGTGTGGGTGTTGTGGGTGTGGGTGTTGTGGGTGTGGGTGTTGTGGGTGTGGGTGTTGTGGGTGTTGTGGGTGTGGGTGTTGTGGGTGTGGGTGTTGTGGGTGTTGTGGGTGTGGGTGTTGTGGGTGTTGTGGGTGTGGGTGTTGTGGGTGTGGGTTTTGTGGGTGTGGGTGTTGTGGGTGTGGGTGTTGTGGGTGTGGGTGTTGTGGGTGTGGGTGTTGTGGGTGTGGGTGTTGGGGGTGTGGGTGTTGTTGGTGTGGGTGTTGTGGGTGTGGGTATTGTGGGTGTTGTGCGTGTGGGTGTTGTGGGTGTTGTGGGTGTTGTGGGTGTGGGTGTTGTGGGTCTGGGTGTTGTGGGTGTAGGTGTTGTGGGTGAGGGTGTTGTGGGCGTGGGTGTTTTGGGTGTGGGTGTTGTGGGTGTGGGTGTTGTGGGTGTTCTGGGTGTTGTGGGTGTGGGTGTTGTGGGTGTGGGTGTTGTGGGTGTGGGTGTTGTGGGTGTGGGTGTTGTGGGTGTTGTGGGTGTGGGTGTTGTGGGTGTGGGTGTTGTGGGTGTGGGTGTTGTGGGTGTATGTGTTGTGGGTGTGGGTATTGTGGGTGTTGTGCGTGTGGGTGTTGTGGGTGTTGTGGGTGTTGTGGGTGTGGGTGTTGTGGGTGTGGGTGTTGTGGGTGTGGGTGTTGTGGGTGAGGGTGTTGTGGGCGTGGGTGTTTTGGGTGTGGGTGTTGTGGGTGTGGGTGTTGTGGGTGTTGTGGGTGTTGTGGGTGTGGGTGTTGTGGGTGTGGGTGTGGGTGTTGTGGGTGTGGGTGTTGTGGGTGTGGGTGTTGTGGGTGTGGGTGTTGTGGGTGTGGGTGTTGTGGGTGTGGGTGTTGTGGGTGTTGTGGGTGTGGGTGTTGTGGGTGTGGGTGTTGTGGGTGTTGTGGGTGTGGGTGTTGTGGGTGTGGGTGTTGTGGGTGTGGGTGTTGTGGGTGTGGGTGTTGTGGGTGTTGTGGGTGTGGGTGTTGTGGGTGTGGGTGTTGTGGGTGTGGGTGTTGTGGGTGTGGGTGTTGTGGGTGTGGGTGTTGTGGGTGTTGTGGGTGTGGGTGTTGTGGGTGTGGGTGTTGTGGGTGTTGTGGGTGTGGGTGTTGTGGGTGTTGTGGGTGTGGGTGTTGTGGGTGTGGGTTTTGTGGGTGTGGGTGTTGTGGGTGTGGGTGTTGTGGGTGTGGGTGTTGTGGGTGTGGGTGTTGTGGGTGTGGGTGTTGGGGGTGTGGGTGTTGTTGGTGTGGGTGTTGTGGGTGTGGGTATTGTGGGTGTTGTGCGTGTGGGTGTTGTGGGTGTTGTGGGTGTTGTGGGTGTGGGTGTTGTGGGTCTGGGTGTTGTGGGTGTAGGTGTTGTGGGTGAGGGTGTTGTGGGCGTGGGTGTTTTGGGTGTGGGTGTTGTGGGTGTGGGTGTTGTGGGTGTTCTGGGTGTTGTGGGTGTGGGTGTTGTGGGTGTGGGTGTTGTGGGTGTGGGTGTTGTGGGTGTGGGTGTTGTGGGTGTTGTGGGTGTGGGTGTTGTGGGTGTGGGTGTTGTGGGTGTGGGTGTTGTGGGTGTATGTGTTGTGGGTGTGGGTATTGTGGGTGTTGTGCGTGTGGGTGTTGTGGGTGTTGTGGGTGTTGTGGGTGTGGGTGTTGTGGGTGTGGGTGTTGTGGGTGAGGGTGTTGTGGGCGTGGGTGTTTTGGGTGTGGGTGTTGTGGGTGTGGGTGTTGTGGGTGTTGTGGGTGTTGTGGGTGTGGGTGTTGTGGGTGTGGGTGTGGGTGTTGTGGGTGTGGGTGTTGTGGGTGTGGGTGTTGTGGGTGTGGGTGTTGTGGGTGATGTGGGTGTATGTGTTGTGGGTGTGGGTGTTGTGGGCGTTGGTGTTCTGGGTGTTGGTGTTGTGGGTGTGGGTGTTGTGGGTGTGGGAGTTGTGGGTGTGGGTGTAGCTGTAACGAAGCACACTGCACACACGGGTGTGGCCAGCAACTCGATCCTAAAACGAGTGTCCTCACAGCGCAACACCTCGACAAAGAACTTTCTTTCCTCCCATCATTGATCCACAACAGAAAGATTTCGACAGATCACGAGTTTTCTACTTCCATTTTACCGACACGTGGAACAGATGAGAAATTTTTAGCAGAACGCCGTTTTTATTCCAGAGTGTCGATAAAGAATTTGTGGAAAATGTTATTTTTTTATGAGTGCCTCTCACACTGCCATCACAGAGCTGAACTTTGCAGAGCTTATTTCCTGCGGAAAGCTAATATTTTACTAGGGAATTTGCCGCACCTCGTATGGCTATCTCAGTGCCTACACACGCGTTGTGCTCTCATCTTGAGTCCATTCAAGCGATCTCAGAGGAGAGAACGCTTTGCAGACACTACACGGACGCCCGACAGTATCGCTTTTCAATATTGGATTTTATAGTAAAATAGCATTTAATGAATCTAATTTACGGAGTGTGCCGAGCAACATTGAATTCGAACATATTTATTAAAGAGTACTGAATTGCAAGGTGAAATGAATCATATCGTTCCGTGAATGAATCATATCGTTTCACAACCATCAGGAACTTTTTTCTAAAAAATAGCATCTGCTCAGAACTGACATGCAAAGCTGGACAAACCCTAATAACATGCCGCTATTCACTGCTCGCGATCTGCAATAAACTTTCTTTCGAGTGTGAACTTTTGAAGGGACTTTCGCTTTTAGAGAAGGAGAGGCATTCCAGCTTTCTCGTTCGCGTATTCGTGTATTTTGGTTTGTTTTCTTCTAAAAAGGTAAATTTTGCGATGAATACAAATTTAGTTTTCTAATTTTTGGAATCCGGAAACATTTAACGGGACAACTGAATTAGATTGCTGCTGCCTATAGCAGACCACAAAAAGACAAATTTAGAACACAACATTGCTCGTGCACAGCTCTCATCAGCACACAACAGCACTTCAAACACAACAGTAGAACACAACAGTAAAGCACTACAGTAGAACACTACAGTAGAACACAACCGTAGAACACTACAGTAGGACACAACAGTAGAACGCTACAGTAGAACACTACAGTAGAACACTACAGCAGTACACTACAGTAGAACACTACAGTAGAACACAACAGCAAAGCACTACAGCAGAACACTACAGTAGAACACTACAGTAGAACACAACAGTAGAACACTACAGCAGAAAACTACAGTAGAACACTACAGTAGAACACAACAGCAGAACACTACAGCAGAACACCACAGTAAAGCACTACAGTAGAACACTACAGTAGAACACTACAGCAGTACACTACAGTAGAACACTACAGTAGAACACAACAGCAAAGCACTACAGCAGAACACTACAGTAGAACACTACAGTAGAACACAACAGTAGAACACTACAGCAGAAAACTACAGTAGAACACTACAGTAGAACACTACAGTAGAACACAACAGTAGAACACTACAGCAGAACACTTCAGTAGAACACTACAGCAGAACACAACCGTAGAACACAACAATAGAACACAGTAATTGAGCATTACAACAGAATACTACTATATAACATTACACCAGAACACGACAATACAACGTCACAACACAACACTGGAACTTTACAACACAACAGAACAACGTACAAACCCTACTAACAGGCGGCTGAGCAGCGCCTTCCGTCTAATTAGAGATGAAGACAAACGCTCCACACACACGCCTGAGATGCGCCAATAATCTGCTTGTGTGCTCACATTGCACACGAATTAAATACAGATGATGTCGGGCTGCAGCATCCCATTCCTGCGTGAGACGCGACCTGTATTGAGATCTATGACGGTCTACCGAGCTGGCGTGGTCCCATTACGAGCTGCGCGAGACTAGTTTCGTTCTGAACTGAGCAGGATTAGTTTCGTTCTGAACAGAGCAGGATTAGTTTCGTTCTGAACTGAGCAGGATTAGTTTTGTTCTGAACAGAGCAGGGTTAGTTTCGTTCTGAACTAAGCAGGATTAGTTTTGTTCTGAACTGAGCAGGGTTAGTTTCGTTCTGAACTGAGCAGGATTAGTTTTGTTCTGAACAGAGCAAGACTAGTTTCGTTCTGAACTAAGCAGGATTAGTTTCGTTCTGAACTGAGCAGGATTAGTTTTGTTCTGAACTGAGCAGGGTTAGTTTCGTTCTGAACTGAGCAGGATTAGTTTTGTTCTGAACAGAGCAAGACTAGTTTCGTTCTGAACTAAGCAGGATTAGTTTCGTTCTGAACTGAGCAGGATTAGTTTTGTTCTGAACTGAGCAGGGTTAGTTTCGTTCTGAACTGAGCAGGATTAGTTTTGTTCTGAACAGAGCAAGACTAGTTTCGTTCTGAACTAAGCAGGATTAGTTTCGTTCTGAACTGAGCAGGATTAGTTTCATTCCTAGCGAACGAATGGAATCTAATTATTCTTCAGCAAGAACTTCAAAACAATGACCAAAGTCTTTCTCCACGCTCGCCCTGAGGCAGCGCTTGTCCACCACTCAGAACGAGCTGCTCATTTAAATAAATAATCGCTCTAGCGCGTTTCAAGAAGTGTGCCAGTCTGCAGAATGTGACGTTCAATTTTTCCATCCAAGCATTTCATACAGATAATTCAGGTAGATACCGCAGCTTTTTGCTCCATTTTCGTACACGCACATTCACATCCCATGTGGCATAACATGGGGTATTTACTACAAAACGTTTCTTTTACGGAAAACCTCACAATGAATAAATCACCTTGGCTTTCTGGTTGTTCTTTTTTCGAAATCATATTTCCGGTAAGGCGATTCGTCGAGACTCTTATTCGTTGAATAAGAAGGAGAACCAGTGTAAAAACGTGCATTATATTTATTACTAACGTTTCGGAATTATTAAAATTCCAACATCAATGCTGAAAAGGAGAGAAGTGAAAATTGTTAGACATCTTAATACAACCCATTTATGTACTAAAAAAATTTAAAATCCTAATACAAACATATATATGTATACATATATTCAATGTATGGAATATATATGTTTGGAATATATATGGAATATAAATATATATTTCACAAAATTCATTCGATTTTTTTAATCTTTCGAAAAATTTTACGATTTCTGTTCTCGAGAAAGATTGATGCGTCAAAACCTCCACACAATCGTACGTCTGTCAGCAGTCACACATCCACATCAGCCCCGTGTAGCTGCCATTGGAATCAAGCCAACAGAATATTTATTTTAAAACAAAAATGATAGTAAAGATAGCTGATTTAAAAATCCTTTTATTGAGAAAACGTTTCGGCTTCAAGCTCAAGCCATTATCAACACCTGTAAAAGCGAATTGAAAAACAGAAAATCCCTCATGGTTTATTTTTCTTTTTGATTTGAAATTGCAACTTTCAATTTTAGCCTTTCTCTCGTTCGTTACTTCATACAAATATACTTTTATATTTTGTTCACAAATTTTACTGTAATGGGTCTGATGTTTTTATTCTTTTACCTACCTCCGAGTCCACGTGTATGTAGGTCTCTCTCTCACACACACATACCACTCACTCACACAGGCTGTGTCCGTGCTCTTGTACGAGTACACAGATCCTTTTTGTTTGTGTGCTTTTCGCTCTCATACAATTGTTGCGTTCAGTCTGGCTTTTTATGTATAAAATTTTGCTCTAGTTCATGCCTTTTTCGCTGATCATAATTGAAGCGTTTGAACGAATCCTGAATATTCAAACTGAATATTCAGCTGAACAATATTCCAATATTCAAACTGAATATTCAGCTGAACAATATTCCAATATTCAAACTGAATATTTAGCTGAACAATATTCCAATATTCAAACTGAATATTTAGCTGAACAATATTCCAATATTCAAACTGAATATTCAGCTGAACAATATTCCAATATTCAAATTGAATATTCATCTGAACAATATTCCAATATTCAAATTGAATATTCATCTGAACAATATTCCAATATTCAAACTGAATATTCAGCTGAACAATATTCCAATATTCAAACTGAATATTTAGCTGAACAATATTCCAATATTCAAACTGAATATTCAGCTGAACAATATTCCAATATTCAAACTGAATATTCAGCTGAACAATATTCCAATATTCAAACTGAATATTCAGCTGAACAATATTCCAATATTCAAACTGAATATTCAGCTGAACAATATTCCAATATTCAAACTGAATATTTAGCTGAACAATATTCCAATATTCAAACTGAATATTTAGCTGAACAATATTCCAATATTCAAACTGAATATTCAGCTGCACAATATTCCAATATTCTAAATTCCAATATTCGAACTTAATATCCAGCAATATGAATCCTGAATATTCAGCGTCCACAACCGCAGTGTGATGCACAGTGTGTGCGTGTGTGCGTCTGCAGTTGCTGAGTGTTGCACAAATGTTAATTTTCGAAAATATTTTCATTTGATTTCTTTTTATCAAAATTCTTTTATCATGATGAAGTAGCTCAATGGATTTTAACGGCTTAGCGATTCGTAATTTATTCGTAGGGCTTAATTCAATGTTTATTTGATACCTTGCACATTTTTTTTTGGAATTAAAAACTTAACTGCTTTTCGATACTCATGTCTTAGGCATATTCATCATACACCAAGGACATTCTCAGTCATGCACAGTTTCTTCAAATTTTAAAATGAAATGTTCATCATATTACAGTTCTGAAACATCGTAAATTTAACGCGAGGACCTTTTCCGACAGGTGGAACTCCTGAAGAAGGAGTGCCAGGTTTCGCAGCGCCCCTGCGCAACGTGACGGTGGTGGCGGGGAGGGAAGTGCGGCTGCCCTGCCAGATAGAGAACCTCCAGCAGTACAAGGTACGTCTCCATCAGGAGCTTTAGCTTTTGTAGTGGGCTTGATGGGAAGACACCAGGGGCACTCCACAGTGTCTGGAAGTTTCGCTGCCGCCCCTCAGACGCGGCTTGACACGCCGAGAGCTCAGCTCGAGCGTCGGTGCAGTTCATCTTTCCATTTTATCTCAGTCACTCAATAAATTCTTCTAATTATGGTCAGAAAAACGGAGTCCATTGATAACATGCGTAACATTTATCTAGAGTTGATTCAGCACTTCTTGGTTCAGAAGTGACTGCCAGTGCAGTGTTTCCTCCATTCATTCAGTTGCGTAGAAAACGTTTTAATTGTTCAAAACGCTCGCTATTTTTCGCTTAGGTCTCTGACTTCAATCACGGTAGAGGAAACAAGGTAGAGTCATTCCTATTGGAGAAATACACCTCCTCATGTTCGGCTAGCCAATAGAACGGCTTCATTTTAAACAAACTTTGTGACGTCACCATTGCGAAATGTCGTTAGGCCAATAGTGGTGCCGTATTTGGGTCTAGCATTGTTGCCAGATGCAATATGAGCGGTGCTATTGGTTCGTTGCCATGACGTCAGCATTGCCACACGGTCGACGAACAAAAGAATGGTTTGAGCCTACCTTGTATCCCCTACCGCGGCCTCAACAATAGCGAACGCAAGGCAGCCTTGGTCTCCGCTGACTGCAGACAAGCTCCGCGCCGTAAAAATGAATGGCTTTTTTGTCTTTTTAATTAGGAGCAATTAAAATTTATGGAGTATTTCCGACTGGCGTAACGGCCATAATTATTTATTCAGCCTTGCCATCTGCCTTTGTTGTTTGTCTTGCTAATCTTTGTTAGTTACTGCTGAGAACGTGCGGCGGCTCTTTGAAGTGTGAGTACAATATTTTGTAACGAATGTTGATACGCGGGGGAAAATTTCAAGTCGTGAAGATTATAATGAAAATATATTTAGTTGGTCTTTTTTTCACATATTTAGTTCATTTCCAGCCGAGAAATAATGTAAACTTATGAGGGGCGGAAGACTTTATTCCGTTTTTTTTATGGAGTATATTGAAGCAGCGATGCAATCCAGTGACGTAATACAGGACGCAATACAGGAGGCAATACAGGACCACAATCAATGCTAACTAATCACAAGAGTCCAAAGCTGTAGGTTAGCAAAAGTCCATCTCCTTAACGCGGTCTATGTAAATTTCGTTACCGTGCAACGATCGCACAAAAAAAACACTGCTATCGAAATCTGATATTTGTTTATAGTATTCTTCTCAAATATTAGGTGATGTGGATATCTCCTCAAAATTGTGAAGTAAGAGCATGAAACTTTCGTTGCTGCTCAATACTTCGACTCGTAGAACTTTGATGCTGGGGGCCACGGTAAATGAAAAAAGGTAAGGTCAAACCAGTTTTTTCTGTTGACCGTGTGGCAATGGTGAGGTCATGGCAGCGAACCAGTAGCAGCGTTCATATTGCACGTGGCAACTCTGCCAGCCCCAAATCTGGCCCTGCTATTGGCCCAACGACATGTCACAATGGAGACGTCATAAAGTTTGTTTGAAATACAGCCTTTCTATTGGCTAGCCGAACAAGAGGAGATGTATTTTCTCCCATAGAAAAGACCCTACCTTGTTTCCTCTACCGTGGCCCAGCCGCCCGGTATCACCACGAGCGTGTGAGCCGCAGGGGCTTATCGCCACGCCCGTATCCTGGCTACGGCGATTCATTCATCGGGCGGCGATTCGGCCGGATACTTGTTGGGTTTATTAGGGCAAGTTATTGGGCTCGGACACAAGATCCTGAATGGGGAACTTGTGCAATGTTTGAGGCTCAATAGCAGGACCCATAAAAGTGAAATGTGGCTCCATTTTGGCAGAGGCTATCGTATAAAAAATCGAGCGCTTCCGTTCCGCTGGATTTGAGGTAACGGACGCTCTGCTCTGTCATCCTCGTCGTTTGATGAGCCAGAGGCTATCATGGTGCGCTTCATAAAAATATTCTCATATTAATTTCACTGGATTGGAAAATATTTCCCAAAATGTTCGCAATGAATATCCGGCAGAATATATGTACAGAGAGTGAAATAAAAATAAAAGAATAATTCTAAATAGATTTGAGACTTTAAGAGGAAGCGTAGCGTTGTTGCAGGTAAATCACGACCTACGCAACATTTAACAGTTAATGTAGCAGTGCCGTTAAAACGACGACTAAAGCTCTGTCTTCCTGAGTCTCATCATATTCTGGCTGCAAATAATCTCATTCGACTGTTAAATATGAGTTAGAATTAATTACCATCTCACTTATGTTTGTAATTATTTAAAGACCTGAAAATCACCGATAGGAGTATCTGTGTTGAAATCTTCGCCGTGGCTAACATTTTCTTTACATTAGTTCATATTGAAAATTAAACTTTTTACTGTTCCTAAATGCTCGCTATTTATGCTAAGCTCTTGCGCACTCAATGTGCGACACATCCTCTTGTATTTTCCAATTTTACTCGCTAAATTTTATCTAAAATAGCAACATCTACGCTGCACAACATCACCAAGTCTAACGTCACAAACATCACAAAGAACAACATCAACGCAAGAGCAGCTGTGCACTGAAGAAGGTAATAAAAAGCTATTTTGCGGACGCAAAAAACAAACTAAATGCGATGTTCAATTTCAAAATCATTTTAAATTGCAGTTATTAATTTTGTGAAAAATACATTACTAAATAAACAATAAATTTACTTCAAATAGTGTGAGAAAAATATAAAATCGCAATTTATTTCGCTTGAATTAACTTAAATAATGAAGCATTTTGTTCCCCTATCACATTTTTATTTTTCATTTGAATAATCATTAATGCCACTTTTTAGCTTCAATTGAATTCATTCTGTAGAAACACTTCAAATTGAAATCCAAAAGTGCCCTCATAATTTGAAAGTAAACATTTGCAAAAAAACAACAGTGTTTTCACGTGACATTATACGGCGAAAATGGAAATCCGAAAGTGCCTTCACAATTGGAAGGAAAACGTCTATTTTCACGTGACATTATCAAACGAAACATGAAATAAAAAAATGCACTCAAAATTTTTAAAAATGTGCCTCTTTTCACGTGACATTTTAAAACGAAACTTGAAATTTCAAATTACCCTCACAGAAAAAAATATGCTCTAAATAAAACAATATTTTCACATGACATTATACAGCAAAACATGAAATCCAAAAGTGCCTTCACAATTTGAAAGAAATTGTGTTCAAAAATACAACACTATCTACACGAGACATTATACAGCGCAACATGAAAACATCGCCTCTCGCACCCTCACCAACACACGCGCCCAGTCTAGCTCTCGCTCCTCTAATGAATCTCGACAACCTGAACTTATTTCCCCTGCTGACACAGTCCACATTTTGCCGGCAGTCGCTCATTTAGTCCGTTTAATAATTGCATGTTTAAAAGCGGCGCTTTCAGGTGCAACGGCTTATTTAACGGGCGCCAATTACGCCCGGTTTGTTTGCCTCGTTTTCGGGCGCTGCATTTCGAGCGTCTGGCAGCGAGGCGACGCCGCCAGACGTACGACAACTGCGGCAATTGAATAGTCCTTCTAAAGTTTGGACGCATCATTTTACATTCACGTTGATGAGATATCCTTTAAAAGGTAATAGCGCTGTCAATCTTATTCTTTTAAGCATCATTTTACTATTATTCACGTTGGTAAATTTTTTAAAAGTTTATGACGCTGTCAAATTGATTTTTTTAAAAGTTGATAGAGCTGTCCATGTGATTCTTTAAAGCATCATTTTACTATTATTCACGTTGGTGAGATCTTTTAATAGTTGATAACGCTGTCAAACTGATTATTTCATGAGTTGACAGAGCTGTCAAACTGGAGTGCAATAATTAGTAAATATCATTGCAACATGGCTGGCGCAGATGTGGGTAAAACCAAAAGTCCAAATTTTCGCGTGCTGCTGCAATGTTTGCAGTGCCAGCAGCCGGCGCTGTGCACGGCCTTCTTGTGAGAGTTGCTGGAAGAGACGCTAGAATTAACGTAACAGAAAATTGCACAACTAAAACCCATTAGATTTAACCATATAGAAACAACAAAGACGAAAATTACCATTTTCATATTGTCATTTTCTTCAAATACGATATTTTAAATTCATTTAAGGTCATAATTCTCCATGTACGAAAGTGTGATAAAGTTAGTATATGGATAAATCATAGCTAACACTGTTCTCAAAATGCAAATTAAATAGATACTCCTTGTAACAATTCTCTGCTGTAAATTCAAATTCGAAGAAGATTAAGCTAGAAAAGAGAATATAGTAACTTTTATGAAGACTATAAATATTTTCAAGGAGATGTGAAGTGCTGGTACGTTAGAGTCCTTGCACGGATAGAAAGAAAAGGATGGAATATGCGGCCTCTGAATATTAAAATGTTGCAAGCATTCACTCAGCGCCTCTGGTCTAAGCTGTTCGAGATGCAGGGCGTAATTTCCAGCTCACAAAAAGGAATAATTAGTCGCTATATTTTACTGCAGTCACATGATATCAGAAGCTACAAGGTTGTCCTGTACAAGCTAAGTAATCTGATCTAGGTCACATTAGCGCCATCAATAATATTCACATTTGCCTTATACCTATATCTCTTTATCAAGCTATTATTTCTTAACGCAACCACACCCCACACACTGCTGCACCACACCCCACATACACAGCTGCAGGCTCACTGCAGCTGTAACTTCATTTCACTTTTGCGGACGATCAAAGTCAGAGCGTTAGCCCGCCTAGCGCCCGAATCGTTCCCACCGACACGGACACTTCCTGAAGGACTATAGGAATGTTAGTGTAGCGTCAAAAATGACGGGATTCAATATTTCCATTGAATAAATCCTCCAGATGTGGATGCCCAACAAATATATCCATCCCAACAGTACCCGCCATCAAAATATTCTTGTACTTGTGCACTGGTGAAACTCGTATCACAGATACGGTCATTGAGCGTCCTTGTGAGCGTCACAGACACACGCACCAGCTAAGCAAGCAAGCAAGCAGGCAGTAACTGAGCATTTCTATTTATTACTAAGTGAATAAAATTCTCTACAAGCTTAATGTTTTTAATGAGATTCCCGTCGTAATGATATAGGAGAAGTGACGCACGAAAATAAGCAAATTTATTTATTAGGAATCATTTATTCGGTATTGCAAAACTTTTGTCTTGTATGCCACTCGATCGCTGCTCTCCTTTTCACTACATACAGTAGATTTCCCAGTATCCACTACTGCTATTTCTGTTCAATTATTGTATTCGTTTCAATGACAGTATGAAGTTTTTTGGAACTGAAAATGTTCCCGCATTTTGACGTTTTTAAAAAATGTGTTTTTTTTAATTACAGATTCTGAATGTGAAAGTCTTAATATAAATACCATTCAAGTTTAAGCTTAAGATAAACAGATCACTGACTCAGACTTGTAATCAAGTGACTAGGTAAATGTTTGTTAAATTAATCGTTCAATTTTACTCCTAAAGAATCTTTACTCCTATGTTTAACTGCGCAAAAATTAAACCAATTTAACATAACATTATATTTTTTCCTTTGGGCTCAGCCCTTCAACGAACTCAAGTCTCTCACTGCTCTGCCTGCCATTGTCAGGAGACTCGTACCTTTTAAAAATAATTCATCTCAATTTTAAAATAGCTTGCTTGCCTAATTTATTCTTGAAAATATGTCTTACATTAGAGAGAAGGGAAATACCAGGGAATTATAGAATAAATAAAATAGAAATAATAATAACCTCAAACTTTGAAATTCTGAACTCATTCAATGTCACAGTTCTACTTTTGTAACGTTCTGTAACCTCAAAATATGAAATTATGAACTCGTTCAATGTCACAGTTCAACTTTTGTAACGTTCTGTAACCTCAAAATATGAAACTATGAACTTGTTCAATGTCCCAGTTCTACTTTGTAACGTTTTGTAACCTCAAAATATGAAATTATGAATTCGTTTAATGTCACAGTTCTACTTTTGTAACGTTCTGTAACCTCAAAGTTTGAAATTCTGAACTCATTCAATGTCACAGTTCTACTTTGTAACGTTCTGTAACCTCAAAATATGAAATTATGAACTCGTTCAATGTCACAGTTCTACTTTGTAACGTTCTGTAACCTCAAAATATGAAATTATGAACTCGTTCAATGTCACAGTTCTACTTTTGTAACGTTCTGTAACCTCAAAGTTTGAAATTCTGAACTCATTCAATGTCACAGTTCTACTTTGTAACGTTCTGTAACCTCAAAATATGAAATTATGAACTCATTCAATGTCACAGTTCTACTTTGTAACGTTCTGTAACCTCAAAATATGAAATTCTGAACTCGTTCAATGTCACAGTTCTACTTCTGTTACGTTCTGTAACCTCAAAATATGAAATTATGAACTCGTTCAATGTCACAGTTCTACTTTTGTAACGTTCTGTAACCTCAAAATATGAAATTCTGAACTCATTCAATGTCACAGTTCTACTTCTGTTACGTTCTGTAACCTCAAAATATGAAATTATGAACTCGTTCAATGTCACAGTTCTACTTCTGTAACGTTCTGTAACCTCAAAATATGAAATTCTGAACTCATTCAATGTCTCAGTTCTACTTTGCAACGTTCTGTAACCTCAAAATATGAAATTATGAATTCGTTTAATGTCACAGTTCTACTTTTGTAACGTTCTGTAACCTCAAAGTTTGAAATTCAATGTCACAGTTCTACTTTTGAAAAAATGTAGGCAATATTTATCTGTTTCCTGTTGACTGCACTCTCTGATTCATTCTTTCTGATCTCATCGCACGACATTGCTGCAGCAAATTTGCATTTATGGGAAGGGTTTTAATGAGCAAAGTATTTATTAGACTCAAAGCCGATGCATGTTGTTTTCAATGCTTAGCTCGGCAATATTGGATGAACCGCGATACTGGAAATTGGATTTTTTCCAGTCATTGGAAAAATTAACTGTCATGTTTCTCTTTATTTCTGCAAATACAGATCCAAAATTAATGAATAAAGTTTCAAAATTGCTCGCGAGTCCACGAAGTTGACTCTATACATCTGGAAAATTGAATGTTCATCGCTGAAAGTTGTTACTTAAAATAAAAACAAAACTCATTGTATAAAAACAAACCCTAAAAGTGTTTACTTCAGTTATTTAGTCGACCGTAAACTTATTATTTTTGGAATTGAATTGCACTTTAAATGATATTTGGGTCAGCTATTTAACAGTAGTTGAATACTGATTGATTCCTCTAAAAAATTTTCACCAAGTTGGCAATTTATTAGCAGCTGGTAGTTCAATACTGGTTGCTTTATCCGTAGACGAATGAAGGCCCATCAAAACTAAGCATCTCAGGAGATAGTTAAATACTGGTAGCTTTTCCCGTAGACTAACGTGTTTCAAGCTTTTACAAAAAGATAGTTAAATGCTGGTTGTTTTTCCGGTAGACTAATTTGGATTGGGCTCACCTCAGAGAGATAGTTAAATGCTATTTTTTCCCATAGACTTACATGTATGAGGCTAGTGCAAAAAGATAGTTAAATACTGATATCTTTTCCCGTAGACTAATATGTACCAGGCCGTAATGCAAAAAGATAGTTAAATGCTGGTTGTTTTTCCCGTAGACTAATTTGAATTGAGCTAACCTCAAAAAGATATTTGAATGCTGTTTTTTTTTCGTAGATTAATACCGCTTCTTCTACTCAAGTATCGTGAAGACTTTGACTATATAATTGAATACTTTTGGATTTCCAAAGATTTATTTTTCCAAGTTTCGGTTGGCCATATTTTATCCCAATACTGCCTTTGTAAAAAAAAAATTATCTTAGTCTTTGGTGACCATGCTTGTTATCATTTTTTTTAAACGTGGTGTGTGTAATATTTATATTTAACATAACATAGGAATGTGAATTTTGTATTTAATCAACGTGAGGGCCAGGCCACATGCACAAAAGCTCTCGATGTGCGAGTATGAAGCGCTCCGACGCACAACGCAGCGAACGTCTCTCTTTGTGCTCACACTGAGAGAACGTAATGAGAATTCACTTTTGCGGCATTCTCAAGATTTTGTGCTTCTAAAACTGCTCGTTTCTTCCAATACCCTCGCACTTCCAAAAAACTTCCGCTATCAGTGAACAACTGCTGTAGACACCACCACAACGCCATCAAAATACCGCCACCAACAGTGAACAACTGCTGTAGACACCATCAGAACGCCATCAAAACGCCATCAAAATACCGCCACCATCAGTGAACAACTGCGTAGACACCATCAAAACGCCATCAAAATACCGCCACCATCAGTGAACAACTGCTGTAGACACCACCACAACGCCATCAAAATACCGCCATCAACAGTGAACAACTGCTGTAGACACCATCAGAACGCCATCAAAACGCTATCAAAATACCGCCACCATCAGTGAACAACTGCTGTAGACACCACCACAACGCCATCAAAATAACGCCACCAACAGTGAACAACTGCTGTAGACACCATCAGAACGCCATCAAAACGCCATCAAAATACCGCCACCATCAGTGAACAACTGCTGTAGACACCACCACAACGCCATCAAAATACCGCCACCAACAGTGAACAACTGCTGTAGACACCATCAAAACGCCATCAAAACACCGACACCATCAGTGAACAACTGCTGTAGACACCATCAGAACGCCATCAAAACGCCATCAAAATACCGCCACCATCAGTGAACAACTGCTGTAGACACCGCCAAAACTCCATCAAAACACAGCCACCATCATCAGTGAGCAACCACTAGTAACACCAACATCAGTGAAGAAAACCAGTACCATCACCACCATAAGTAAATAGCCATCAATAACACTACCCCATCAGTTGACAACCATCAGAACATAACTACAACACCACTATCCCCATCAGAGAACCACCACCAGTAATACCACCGCCATCAGTGGAAAAACACCAATAACACCACCACCATTAGTCAGCAGCTACTAGAAGCAGCATTTCACCACCACCATCAGTCAGCAGCCACCTCAAGTAACACCACACCACAACCACTACCATACCACCACAGTACCACCACACCACCACCACAGCACCACCACACCACCACCACACCACCACCACACCACCACACCCCCACCACACCACCACCACAACCACAGCACCACCCCACCACCACCACACCACAACCACCACCACACCACCACCATCAGTATGCCAGAGCAGCCCAGGGCGCCAGGCTATACCGTTTGAACACATTTCCATAGGGCGGCCATTTTTACAGTCAATCAACCCTGTTTGCATGAACCATTCCCTGCCTTCCTTCGGGGCCCTCATTCAGCCGTCACTCACCTTGTTGGCAGCCTTGTGAGCCGCTCGCTCTCACCAACCTTCATCAATCTTACTTCGTACTCTCTCATAACGCTGCTCATTACTCCGTCATTCTTCACTATTCACTATCGTCATTCTTCACTATTCACTATTCTATTCACCATCGTCGTTCTTCATTATTCACTATTCTTCACTATTCACATTCATCTCTTATTGCACAAGGCATAAAATACTTCGCCTGCATCCTCCAGCATCAGTCTTCTCTGCCCTCTTTGTAGGATGTTTTTCCTTTAAATTTCAGAGCTCCCTGCATTGGTTGCTCTTTCATTTAACCCTTTTTTGAAAGAATAATTCATCTCTCTTTTGCAACTCTTGCTACTCTCACTAGTTACTCTTTCTTCGAAGTTTCTTGCTACCTTTGCTGAGTAATCTGTGCTCTCACCCTCATCACTCGCACACCACTCTCCCTCATCACACTATTCCAGCGTTTCAGCTCACCAATTCTCTCATAACTCTCTCACTCTTCTGTTTTTATATAACTGTTTTACATGATTCTGAATCGTTTTTAATTTTGTTACTTCTTCTTTCGCGTCCTTCATTCTGGCCTTCAGGACTTGCTTTATTTCCTTGTGGCATCTCCCTGCCACATTACTCCTTCTCATCACTCTGTCCCGTAACTCCTTCTTATCACTCCATTTCATTACTCCTTCTCATCATCCGGTCTCATGATTCCTTCTCCTCACCCCGTCTCATTTCTCCTTCTCATCACTCTATTGTATTTCTCGCTCTCATCACCTCGTCTTATTCCCTGCTTCCATCACTCCCTCTCTCCCCTCCTACCCTCACCCCATCCCTCACCCCTCACCCCATCAGTCACAATTCTCTTGTTCCAGAAGCCCTTCTCTCCCCTCACCGACGACGTCTGTACACGGCAGCTCTCCCTCATTTCCTTCCCTCACTCAACAATAATTAAATTCTGCCATCTTTATACTCATCTCACACACCATACCTCCTTCTCACTCATCCCCTCAGTAATTCCTCGCGTAACCTTCCTAACCATTCATCCTCATATTCCTCCCTCATCCCCCATCTGAAATATATTTCTCCACAATTTCTTATAATATACATTTTTCCTAAGTCAACACGTTTTGTGATCTGTCTGTCGTTAAGCGGACAGGTGAATTTTTTCTGGAAAATTTTTGAAGTTATTCTGGACCGAGAATTTTTTCTCGAAATTTTAAAAATTAAATAATTTTTTCTTCTCCAATGTTCCTTAGCCGCACTTTGTCCTAAATACAACTCTATTACAGCCATTAAAATTGATAGATGAAATAATTTGGCTCATTCTATTTTACGCTAAGCCCTTGTATACAAATCAGTACGTGTTATACTTACAGTGATGTATATGAACTCCTTGAATACGTGTCCAGTTGAAGCAATATGTCATGAGACTGGTTCACAAGCAGCCTCCCACACTATCATCGAGATCGATTTTGCTCCCTCTCCTGCTCCCTCTCCCTTCACCCTCCCTATCCTCCCCCTCCTGCTCCCACTCCTCTCCCTTGCTGCTCCCTCTCCTCTCCCTCCTGCTCCCTCTCCTCTCCCTTCCCCCTCCCTATCCTTTCCCTCGCTGCTCCCTCTCCTCTCCCTCACTGCTCCCTCTCCTCTCCCTCATGCTCCCTCTCCTCTCCCTTCCCCCTCCCCATTCTTTCCCTCCTGCTCCCACTCCTCTCCCTTCCCCCTCCCTATCCTTTCCCTCGCTGCTCCCTCTCCTCTCCCTTGCTGCTCCCTCTCCTCTCCCTCATGCTCCCTCTCCTCTCCCTTCCCTCTCCCTATCCTTTCCCTCGCTGCTCCCTCTCCTCTCCCTTTCTGCTCCCTCTCCTCTCCCTCATGCTCCCTCTCCTCTCCCTTCCCCCTCCCTATCCTTTCCCTCCTGCTCCCACTCCTCTCCCTTGCTGCTCCCTCTCCTCTTCCTCATGCTCCCTCTCCTCTCCCTTCCCCCTCCCTATCCTTTCCCTCCTGCTCCCACTCCTCTCCCTTGCTGCACCCTCTCCTCTCCCTCATGCTCCCTCTCCTCTCCCTTCCCCCTCCCTATCCTCTCCCTCGCTGCTCCCTCTCCTCTCCCTCGCTGCTCCCTCTCCTCTCTCTCACTGCTCCCTCTCCTCTCCCTCCCTGTTCCCTCACCCACTCATCCCTCCCTCGCAAAAGCCGGACAGGGACGCGCGTTTTTCCATAATTTGACTTCTTTGATTGAGTAGACCAGCCAAAACGAAAGCTTGTCGTGCCTTCGTCAGATTTTTATGCAAAAAGTGAGATCCTCGCTTTTTGTAATGAGCGAAGTATGACGGAGTCTCAGACTCGATGGAAGTTCGTCGAGTTCTTTGTCGATGAGCTCGCTTTATTGGCCGGGACAAATAAGGATATGGCTCTTGGGAATACTTTCCGTGATTGGTTGTCGTTAACCAAAACTTCGAACTCGTATTTTGAACTGAGCAGCTGGTAACAAGCCTATGAATACGTGAGGTTGCTTTCGGAATCATGAAACGTGAAGTATTTCTTCCAATTGTAATACTTCCATTAGAACTTCTTCTAATTGTTATACTTCCATTAGAATTTCTTCCAATTGAAATACTTCCAAAAGAATCTCTTCAAATAGCATTTCTTCCTATGGTATTTATTTCAAAAGCATTACCTCCAATTGTATTACTTGCAATTACAGCATAATGAAGGTAGAGGACCTTTACTGGAACATCGAATAACAAGGTCTTAAAAACAGCAGATTGGTCGAGACGCAATCAGCGGAGGTAATCTAGTTTGAATTTCATTGTTTGAAGATCTTGATTAAGTTCAATCAAAATGAAAATATGCTTCCCATATCCAATATTTGGAGGGGAATAAATTGTCAGAGAAAACATCAGATTTGGAAATAAAGCTGCGAAGTTTGAATATTCGCTGCCTAGTTTCATAAGCCAGAATTTTGATGAAAAACCTGGAGTTCAATTCATTTTTCTGCCACACTTTGAATGAAAATCTAATTTGAATAATTGAAAATTTGAACATTTATTTCTGGCAGCCAGAGTCGCTCATGTCCACAATGGGACAAGTCTGCTATGATCCTCTTTATTTTCAGTACCAATTGTATTTAACGTCATTATCCCTATTCTAAATGAAATAGATTGGTTTCTGGGATATCTCACTTTTAAGATAAAAAGGAAAACCAACGTGGCTAAGAATATCACGATTAAAAAGTTCCATTGTTTGTTGAAATTTTGTATAGTTTTTTTGTTTTATCATGTCTTTCAAATTTCATTATCTTACATCTGATTTATTCAGAAGATTTATAGTTACAATGTTATAATACTTTGATTTATTATATTTCAGAACTCTGAAGATGGATTTTTTATAGTCCGAAACGTTTGTTTTTTATCACGATATTCTTAGCCACGTTGGTTTTCATTTTTATCCTATCCCTATTCTGTATTGTAACAAAATGTCATCTCAAATGTTCAACTATGCGTCCTTGATATTCTGGCAAATGTTGCAATGAGTGGCACTGGTGCACATCACACAAGCGCTGGTGCAGTGTAGGCGTCGAACAGTGTTCGTGAATGATATTATTTGCGTGCGAGAGGAAAAGATTTTATTGTTGCAGCTTTCCATTGGCACAACGCGCATGTGCAGTCACTTTGTGTTCCATAATACTACTAAGCATAACTTTTTACAACATTTGAAAACATTTGTATTGAAAACGACCCTTAGTCATTGATATGAAAATAAACCGTCTCTAGCTTTCTCTAATTTTCTGTTGTGCTATCGAAATAAGGTATTTAACCGAGCCCGGATTTTTAACAATATTAGGAAAGATTTATGCGGATAACGACAATTAGTTTTTGTTATGAAAATATCTGGGTGAATTTCTCTTCTTTTTCGCTGTGGTGACATCAGAGAAAGATATTTAGCCCAGCCCGTGTGGCAGTGAGTCACTGCCGTGCGGTCCAGCCGTTCAATATTGCTTTGTTTTAAGACATTGATTGCGCTAATACCTTCAATTATTTAATTGAAGTAAACATTATTATTATTATATTATTTAGTAAACATATCATTTCTATTGATACTATTATCATTGAAGTCCGTGCATCTTCATCATTATTATCAATCAGTGGCAATGACATTCACGAGACTCAACCTCAAGAGTTGCTTCTACAAAGACAAAACTCCTCGCGTGCCACTCACTCCAGGTACACTCACTCCAGGTACACTCACTCCAGGTACACTCACTCCAGGTACACTCACTCCAGATGCACTTGCACCAATCGTGTATGCTTGCAGCCACTAAGAACCTGGAACGTATCTGTGATACCTCCTCATAGGAGCCTATAAATAGAAATTTTTCATGAGCCGACCGAAATTAAATGTAATCATTAGCCAACCTCCCTTCACCGGCAGGTGGCGTGGGTGCACGTGAGTGCACACGGGCAGGCAGTGCTCACGGTGGGCACGCACGTGCTCACCAACAACCCGCGCGTGTCGGTGCACGTTGAGCGCAACGCGTGGACGCTCGCGCTCGAGAGCGTCATGAGCGACGACCGCGGCCGCTACATGTGCCAGATCAGCACCGTCCCGCCTACCAAGATGTATGCCTACCTGGACGTTGTAGGTGGGTGGTGATGTGTGGTGCTGAGTGGTGGTGAGGGTTGCTATTTTGGGATTGGGACTGCGTGAAGGTGGCTGGTACTATGTGTTCAGGAATGGTACAGCTACACTACACTAAGTTCACTATAATTTGCTCACCATACCTAACGAAATATTTTTTCAAGGCTGGCAAGATCTTGAACCCAATTCTGGTTTTCCATCAAGTCAAAGCCACTTTACTTCTCAGTTTGTGCTACGAATAACCAAACAACATTTGCTCAACCGAGCCGCAGTCGTGACCACGAAGTGCTTCAGTGTCACGAACAAGAGCTTGTGTTTGTGTTTCCTTCCTCGTAAAATCCCCATAAATGGAAATGATTCGTGAAACTTTAGTATCACTGAGTCACGTCACTGAGAAGCAAAAATCTACTTAAAAAAAACTTTCGATGTCGTTCAGGTTGAAAAAGTTGGTAGTTAATTTCGAAGATATAGATTGCTTTCATCGTAAATGTGAGGCTTGAATTCATGATTGAGTGGGATTGGATTCCAGTTTTTTGGATTAGATGCCAAGAGAAAGTGTGTGATGAGATCAGATTCTCGTAACTGAACGCCAATATTGAGTAGAATTGAATTACAGACTCTTCTGTTTCAATTGCATAAATTAATGTGAATAAAGTTCGGTCTCCAGACCAGATTCTTCAATTAACTATGAATCACATTCTGGAAGCCTGAATGTTGCTGAAATTATCAGGCATTCTAGACGACATCGTGGATGTAAAGCTTCAACTGATACAAACAGCAAAGGCAGCGCTCAGTCTTCTCAAACTTTTTATGTCTCATGCATATGTCTAAATCATGTGCAGTGTAGGTTATAATGAAATATCAATTGCGCTTGTTACAATGCTGCTCAAAACGGCGTGCAAAGCGTTGGAGAGCGAAAACGCGAACGTTTCGGTAACAATTTTCAAGACAGCCAGTGATAGTAAAAACGTGTCTTCTTTGTCTTTACTTCTTGCTGAAGATGGTTGGATAACTACTGATTATTCTCACTCTTCAGTCCGAGTACTATAGTATGCACTGCAACAATTAAATGAACGAATCATTCATGATATCGTGCATGGAGACAAATATTGCTCTGGAACTTAGGAATGGAATTTTTTGTCAACAGGACGCAGACTCAGGAAAACGTAGATATTACGAAGAAAATTAAAAAAATGAAATAAGCAGCGACTCAATTGCGTCTTCACATAAAAATTCTTCACTATTTTTAAAAATTCTAATTAACTTTTATTATAATTGATTTGTAATGTTGTGGTCCTATAGAGGAAAATTGCTTTTTTTTAACCATGCACTTACAAGATTCAATTGGTATAAAAAAATTTTGGAGTTCATCCAGTAAATGATGCATGACCGCGAGGCTTCCATGATTCTACAATTGGTGTCACGTGACACATCCACATCTCGATCACATCCGTGAACACATTTTTTGAAGCATAAGATTTCGAAATGAATCTTTTCAAAGTTACTAGCCTCGAATTTAGTGAAAATGCTATCAAGTTCTAGTATTTTGTTTCAAAATAATGAGCTTCTAATTCAGTATGATTGCTATCAAGTTCTAACATTTTTCCATTTTCCCCCCCAGTGCCACCGCTGATCCCCTCGCCCCCCGGGGAGGAGAGTGTGGACGAGGGGGACAACGCGACGCTGACGTGTGAGGCGACGGGGGACCCGCCCCCCTCCCTCACCTGGCGGCGGGAGGACGGCAAGAGCTTCAGGGTCGACGGTGCCCTCGGTACGACAACTTGGGACGGCCCTCGTACGCCCATGTCATAGTGCTTGAAATTAAAATAGTTATTGAAGTATGACTTCAGTTATTTATTATAGTTACTATGACTTCAGTAAATTATTATAGTTACTGCAATACGACTTCACACTCAATCATTTAGAAAAGCCGTTAAAATTAGAGCTTCAGGGTCGACGTTACCCTCGGTACGACAACTTGGGGCGGCCCTCGTATGCATTGTAGAGTCCTTCAATTTAAATAGTTATTAGAATATCTACTGCAATGATGGTCTTTGTGAATAGCTACTGCAATGATTGTCATTGAGATTAGCTACTGTAATGACTTCAAACTTCATTATTTAAAGAAGCCGTGAAAATAAGAGCGTCAAGGGTGACAGTACCCTCGGTACGACAGCTTGGGGCGGCTCTGATGCGGTCATACCATACCTGCCATTTAATGCTATTGATGAAAATGAAAAAAGAGTCACAAAATTCTTCCGAACTGCACGCGCTGAACATAATCTTCCTCTACAGTTAGAGCACTCATTTCAAGTCACTGAAGTGCAAAATATCCGTCCAGCGCTTCTGTAAATTTACATTCCGCTCTACAGTGACGCAGTGGAAGGGCAGCAGGTTGTCACTGGCATCCGTCCAGAGGCAAGAGGCCGGGGCGTTCCTCTGCGTCGCCACCAACGGCGTCCCACCGGCCGTGTCCGCCAGGGCTCTGCTCTTCGTCAAGTGTGAGTAATGGCTGTTTCTTTATGGCATTCGTCCGACGAATGCCACGCTCCACCAGACATTGGTCGAGTGCAACGAGTAATTCGTCATTTAAAATCAAAAAAGCGTACAGAAGTGCGGACAACACTACAGCACCGTTCCAATGCTTAAGTTCCAATAAAATTCCAATTAATTTTACCAGCGTGCGTGACACTGCCGAGCAGACGTAATTGTGGGGAGATGACGGCATCTCGCTCGTCAACTCTTTAACTGAGCTATAATGGGCTCTGCGTCATAATTATGCCGTGCGTTGCAGAGGAGCGCGGCCAGCGCTGTCATCTGACGGAAAGAATGGCATTAACGTGACGCCTGTTGTTGCCGTGCGTGAGTCACGGGCAGTCAACACGGGCCAACGAATTAGCGGCTCTGATATTTTATAACAAGCGGTGATATTTAAAACAAGGCTTAAGCTAAGAGAATTGTGAGAATTTTATTAACATCATTGGTTTTTGCTTCTGCGTTTGATTTTGTTTCTGCATTTGATTTTGTTTCTGCATTTGATTTTGTTTCTGCATTTGATTTTGTATTCGATTTTGTTTCAGTATTTGATCTACATTTTCATTATCATGACTGTAAAATTTAGGCAGTGATGCCGAATTTTGGAGAGTCAGTGTTTTGGTAAATAGGATACGAAATTGTTTTCATCTTTTAACAGGCGGTGAGCTGGTAATTTCCGTAAGGTTGAGATGTTAGAAAAGAAACTATTGTCACCATCATTAACTGCAGAGTGCTGTACAGTAGAGCAGCTAGCCAGAGGGTCCTGTCAGGTCCAGGCAATGTGAGAGCAAACCGCAGCTCTGAAGAATTCATGTGAGTAGTAAGTTTTATTTTAACCTCAAGTGAGCTCTCAAAGCGGCTACACTCTCAGTTAATAATTTTCTAAAATCGTCCTGTTTCTTCCCTTATATGTAAGTCTCATGACGACGCAGGGTGATATTTTGATTTAACTCCCCAGCTGTCTTGCTATCAGATGTACTAACTAATTTGATCATCTAGCTGCCTATAGCTGACAGATGTGCTCATCAACTTACCTCTCCAGCTGCCTAGCTATCAGATGTACCGTGCTAACCACACATCGCATCATTTGATTGAACAGCTGTGTCGCATGTTGTTCTTGCTAATTAGCACACTCCTTTTGCTGTTCGTGATCACCGTCTCCCCTCAACACTCACTTCCCTCTGATGGCTTAACATCGCCACCAGCGGACTAACCTGCGATGTGTGTGTGTGTGTGTGTGTGTGTGTCGGGCTCATGTCCGTCGGTAATTAGATGCCATGTAGAATAAAATGTCTTAAAAAATGGTGAAGGATATTTGTAATTGAATGGAAATCAGTGAAGATAAAAAAGCAAGGTGAGACGGCAAAAGAAGAAGGAAGTGAGTTATATGAAGGAAGATGAGAAGTCATCTTTATAGAGTTTAATTAAATGAAAACGAATTTCCTGTATGAAGTCGTGTGTTCCTCAATTTCGACCTCTACTCAGTTGCCTCAAGTTTTCCAGTTAGGTTGTGTATGTGTGTATTTGTGTATGTGTGTGTTGTGTGTGCAAGTGTGCGTGTTGTGTGAGCAAGTGTGTGTGTGAGCCTCTGTGAGGTAGTGTCGTGACCAGCCGCCAGCCATGCCAGTCCAGCCCTACGCTGATCCCCAGGCCGCTCCCCAGCCAAAGCATAAACTGGCTGCGCGAGTTGACTCTCGTTTGGTTTGTGTTCGAGCAGATTTGATGGACGGAGGCCAATAAAACGCTTTATTTCGCAGTTAAATCCGACGAGCGATATCCCAAAACTCGTCGCTTGTTTGCATTTATCTAAGCTACTTAAGCTATTAACAAAGGATACAATTACATCGAAGCTTCGGCAGCTACAACAAATGGGCAACGCAGAGCTTTTGGGTCGACGCGATGGAGTAGCAGACCCGTGCGTTGTGATGCTTGTTCTCTTGCATGCGGTGAGTGCTCACCTCGATGTGATGAGTGACCAGTACCATCATGAGTCTAACTATCCTGTCACAAGTCCTAGGGTATTGATCAATAACGAGGAAACAGCTAAATAACTCCATAATCAGACCCTGAAACAGCTAAAACCGCTGTAGCGGCGACGGGCTATGACAGTCTTGCGAAGGCAAAGGAGGTGACATCTGAACTCGTGTGATGAAACTCGACAGAGCGAATTATGAGGGATATCGAAATGAGAAGCCTTCACTAATGTTTAAATAGGAGTGGATTTACCTGAGAGTATGGTTGCGCGATGAGTACTGCTAGAATAAAAAGAAGAACCAGTGTAAAAACGTACATAACATTTCTTGCTAACGTTTAAGAACGATTAAAATTCCATCAGTGCTGAAAAAAGAGAAAAAGGATTTTTTTTAAATAACCGTAAAAAACATATACTATATATAACATGTATATATATATACTTATAAAACATATACGAGTACTTTATATCGTACATACATCGTGACACAGCCATGGCTTCTTGGCACGCGAGATGGATATGAAATTGCATCCATGTTGCGATGGCAGAGCGTATTTTGAGCCGAAATTTCCTCTCCTCAGCAACGCTGCTCCAAATGCTGGACTCGAGAAGAATGGCTGGCGGAGTCCGTTAAGATGAGCGGTTACAAGAATTGATGAACAAAGAACTGAATGATGAGCTGTTCAAGGCGTGAGGGTACTGGTGCAATGAGCGGGATGACGAATGAAGGAGCGATGGGAGTGGGATCATTAGGACGTACGCTGGCACACGTGCCTACCAATAGACGGGTGGAGGGAGACAGTGAGATAGGGCTCGCTTAAATGAGATGTTTGGAAACCGTTTGGAAATGTGTGCAAGTCAGCGTGAAAAGGAGCTCGTGTTGGAGTACGAGTGTTTTTGCAGACTGCTGGGTGATGTTGCAGACACTTGCAGTGTTGAGGTTGTTCCCGCAGTGTTGCAGACTCTTGGGTGATGCTGCAGACACTTGCAGTGTTGAGTCAGTTCCCGCAGTGTTGCAGACTCTTGGGTGATGCTGCAGACACTTGCAGTGTTGAGGCTGTTTCCGCAGTGTTGCAGACTCTTGGGTGATGCTGCAGACACTTGCAGTGTTGAGTCTGTTCCCGCAGTGTTGCAGACTCTTGGGTGATGCTGCAGACACTTGCAGTGTTGAGGCTGTTTCCGCAGTGATGCAGACTCTTGGATAATGCTGCAGACGCTTAAAGTGTTGAGGCTGTTTCTGAAGTGTTGCAGACTCTTGGGTGATGCTGCAGACGCTTGCAGTGTTGAGGCTGTTTCCGCAGTGTTGCAGACTCTTGGGTGATGCTGCAGACACTTGCAGTGTTGAGGCTGTTTCCGCAGTGATGCAGACTCTTGGATAATGTTGTAGATGCTTGAAGTGTTGAGGCTGTTTCTGAAGTGTTGTAGACTCTTGGGTGATGCTGCAGACGCTTGCAGTGTTGAGGCTGTTTCCGCAGTGATGCAGACTCTTGGATAATGTTGCAGACGCTTGCAGTGTTGAGGCTGTTTCCGCAGTGATGCATTCTTGGGAGATGCTGCAGACACTTGCAGTGTTGAGGCTGTTTCCGCAGTGATGCAGACTCTTGGATAATGTTGCAGACGCTTGCAGTGTTGAGGCTGTTTCCGCAGTGATGCAGACTCTCGGGAGATGCTGCAGACACTTGCAGTGTTGAGGTTGTTTCCGCAGTGATGCGGACTCTTGTGTGGTGAGACTAGAAGTAAAAGATCACGTAAGAGGCACTTCAAAAGAGATGCAATAGCGAGTGGTACACAGTGAACTGAAATTGCGGTGAGTATTCGAGTTGTTCTGAAGTGTTGCGGACACAGTGGCAGTGAGAGACATGATGCGGGAAATGCAACAGCGGCATCAGTGTGAGAAAATTATGAAGCCTTTAAAAGGGAAACATCTCAAAAGTAAATTGCAGTGTGAATATTCCAATTTAGCAGAACTTGGGACAAGAAAGGCACTCGCAAAATAACGGTCCAAGTACGTACCAGGGAAGTTGGGTGTGGTGGAGTGAGCGGCCCTGTGATGGTGCACGGGGAAATACCTGAATCATGTTGAGCTTGGCGAGTCCGTGTAGGAGAGCATTGTTTGTTAATGATATTCATTACTGCTGCTAAATTACGGTAACTCATCCGCAGAAAACACAAGCGCGACAAGGGGAACGATGAGAAACTTGTTAATGGTTTCAAAAATGTATATTTGAATCAATTACAGTTTACACCTGAAGCACGCGTGTTCACCTGTGCTGTACAGCACAGTGTTCACTGCTCAACAAAGTGTTCACTCTGCACTAGGAGTGAACGAGGTTTCTGGCGAGCTCTTTTCTAGCAACAACCTACGCATTTAGCAGCGACCCGCCCTATTCCGAGTGAATCTCAGCATGTACAGTGTGTGTGTGAGTGTGCTTGTGTGGGTGTGCGTGTGAGTGTGCGTGCGTGTGCGCGGCACAGAGCAGCATTTATAATTTGCGCATAACGGATACTGAAGCACATCGCTTCCGTGCGAGTAATGGGCACTAGGCGCTGGGACAAAATTTATTTGTGGAAGCAGGCAAGTCTTCCGTGCTTGATATAATGGGCATCCCTGCCCCCTCCCCACCCCCCCCCCGTCCCCCCGTGCGCTATAAAGACGGAGAGCCTCGCTAATGTGCCGTCAAACACCGTGTGATTAACGGGCCGGTTGGGGTGGGGGGTGTGGGGGGTGCTGGGGTGTGGGGTGTGTGGGGTGGGGGTGTGTGGGGTGTGGGGTTGTGAGGTGTGGGGGGTGCTGGGGTGGGGGGGTGCTGAGGTGTGGGGGTGCTGGGGTGGGAGGGTGTTGAGGTGTGGGGGTGCTGGGGTGTGGGGGTGTTGGGGTGTGGGGGTGCTGGGGTGTGGGGGTGTGGGGTGTGGGGGTGCTGGGGTGTGGGGGTGCTGGGGTGTGGGGGTGTGGGGTGTGGGGGTGTGGGGTGTGGGGGTGCTGGGGTGTGGGGGTGCTGGGGTGTGGGGGTGCTGGGGTGTGGGATGTTGGGGTGCTGGATGCTGGGGGTGCTGGGTGCTGGGGTGCTGGATGCTGGGGTGCTGGGGGTGTTTGCTGAGGATTCTGGGAGAGGTTGGGAGAAGCTGTAGTGTGCTGGGAGATGTTGGGGTGCTAGGAGATCGTAAGGGGTTCTGAGGTGTGCTAGGGAATAAGTGGGGATGCTGGGGATGTACGAGAGGGATTGAGAGGGAAATCCGTGTGTGTGTGTATGGGAGGGGGGGTGGAGGGGGGGAGGAAGCTGTGAGAGAGTTGGGTGAGTTGATAAATGCATGTATGAATACATTAAAATATTGTGTTCACACATGAATACAATACATTGTGCACGCGAGGTTGTGAAGGAGTAGTGTGGGGGAGTGCAGTTTGCTGGTGTGTGTATCAGCTAGTGTGTATGTGTGTGTTTGCATGTGTGTGTATGTGTGCGTGCTGGTGTGTGCGTGTGTGTGCGGAAGATGAGGGTCTATAGGCCTAGAAAGCACAGGCCTTCAAATGAAGTAAGCTGAGAGAGGCGCGAGAATGAGGCGTGAAAGGGATTTAGTGGAGGGGTTGGAGTATGAGGGTGCGGGTGTGGAGTGAGAGTGAGGAGACAGAGTTAGCGGGCAGTGACTGAGGGAGAATGAGGGGACAAAGTGCGAGGACAGTGACTGAGGGAGAAGACAGTGACTGAGGGAGAGGGTAGTGACTGAGGGAGAGGAAAGTGACTGAGAGTGAAGGCAGTGACTGAGAGATTGAGGGTAGTAACTGAGGGAGAGAGGACAGTGACTGAGAGAGAAAGGGCAATGACTGAGAGTGAAAGCAGTGACTGAGAGAGTGAGGGTAGTAACTGAGGGAGAGAGGGCAGTGACTGAGTGAGAGGGTAGCCACTGAGGGAGAGGGCAGTGATTAAGAGTGAGGGCAGAGACCAAATAGCAAAATTCAACACACAATAACAACAGTACTGTGCCACGAACAGCTGAGTCCTGGGAACATTTCTCAAATTCGTCTGCCTGAAACTTATGCAAATTTCGGCTCATTTTATGCTGCTCGCGCGCTCAAACTCAAGTCGCTTTAGCCCGCGTTCAAGAAGACATCGTTTTTAGTCTGCTTCTATTTCGCAAAGTTTGTGAGAATATGCAGTATAGCGTCAGAACTCACTCAGTTACAAGTTATTACTTTGCTCGTCAGCGTCGCGACACAATCGTGACGTCAGGACTAAGCACCTCCCCCCTTCCCCTCTTAGTAACACCCGTCAGTTCTGACGGGTGTCTCGCTAGACGGCCTACGGATTCTCGCTAATGCAGACCTCGCCTCGAGTCCCTAATGTATGATAATCCGAGAAGTTAGAAAGCTCGTTTTCTCTCAGCTAATACGGGCAAAGCTTCTATTCAAACTGAGGCGCTCCGGCCCGGACTCTATGGAGGCGTGACGGGCGCCTACTTCTAGGGGGCCCAAAATTGTCCAGATAGAGGTAAAGATTTAGTGAACAAGAAAATGATTAGAAATGTCCTGTTAAGAGTTTTAAAGAGTTCTTAAGAACAGTTGAAATTTCAAAATTGTAGTTCATCATTCACCGTGTATGATTTTTTTAGTTAACAATGCAAGACTTGAGTTAATTAAAGCCTTGATAGGTTTTGCTCCGTCATAGCAAGAAGCCTTATGAGGACACTGTAAAAGTTGTGTAAAAGGTCGGGACTAGAACAAATATCTTTGTGACTAAAAATATTTGAGGCTACGAATCATTTAAAGAACAGGAGTGGCCATGCATTTCACAGACACAATCTCGTTTCATGAAACTCTTCAATAAAACAGCATGCTTTTGTTTCAGCGCGATCACACGTCAACCGCACGTAGACTTGCGTGTCATGGATACATTTGGTGACTGTACAACGTCAACTGCACGTAGACTTGCGTGTCATGGATACATTTGGTGACTGTACAACGTCAACTGCACGTAGACTTGCGTGTCATGGATACATTTGGTGACTGTACAACGTCAACTGCACGTAGACTTGCGTATCCAGGATACATTTGGTGACTGTACAACGTCAACTGCACGTAGACTTGCGTGTCATGGATACATTTGGTGACTGTACAACGTCAACTGCACGTAGACTTGCGTGTCATGGATACATTTGGTGACTGTACAACGTCAACTGCACGTAGACTTGCGCGTCATGGATACATTTGGTGACTGTACAACGTCAGCTGCACGTAGACTTGCGTATCCAGGATACATTTGGTGACTGTACAACGTCAACCGCACGTAGACTTGCGTGTCATGGATACATTTGGTGACTGTACAACGTCAACTGCACGTAGACTTGCGTGTCATGGATACATTTGGTGACTGTACAACGTCAGCTGCACGTAGACTTGCGTATCCAGGATACATTTGGTGACTGTACAACGTCAACCGCACGTAGACTTGCGTGTCATGGATACATTTGGTGACTGTACAACGTCAGCTGCACGTAGACTTGCGTGTCATGGATACATTTGGTGACTGTACAACGTCAGCTGCACGTAGACTTGCGTATCCAGGATACATTTGGTGACTGTACAACGTCAACCGCACGTAGACTTGCGTGTCATGGATACATTTGGTGACTGTACAACGTCAACTGCACGTAGACTTGCGTGTCATGGATACATTTGGGGACTGTACAACGTCAGCTGCACGTAGACTTGCGTATCCAGGATACATTTGGTGACTGTACAACGTCAACCGCACGTAGACTTGCGTGTCATGGATACATTTGGTGACTGTACAACGTCAACTGCACGTAGACTTGCGTGTCATGGATACATTTGGTGACTGTACAACGTCAGCTGCACGTAGACTTGCGTATCCAGGATACATTTGGTGACTGTACAACGTCAACCGCACGTAGACTTGCGTGTCATGGATACATTTGGTGACTGTACAACGTCAGCTGCACGTAGACTTGCGTATCCAGGATACATTTGGTGACTGTACAACGTCAACCGCACGTAGACTTGCGTATCCAGGATACATTTGGTGACTGTACAACGTCAACCGCACGTAGACTTGCGTGTCATGGATACATTTGGTGACTGTACAACGTCAACTGCACGTAGACTTGCGTGTCATGGATACATTTGGTGACTGTACAACGTCAACCGCACGTAGACTTGCGTATCCAGGATACATTTGGTGACTGTACAACGTCAACCGCACGTAGACTTGCGTATCCAGGATACATTTGGTGACTGTACAACGTCAACCGCACGTAGACTTGCGTATCATGGATACATTTGGTGACTGTACAACGTCAACTGCACGTAGACTTGCGTGTCATGGATACATTTGGTGACTGTACAACGTCAACCGCACGTAGACTTGCGTGTCATGGATACATTTGGTGACTGTACAACGTCAACTGCACGTAGACTTGCGTATCCAGGATACATTTGGTGACTGTACAACGTCAACTGCACGTAGACTTACGCATTCAGGATACATTACGTCAATGCGGGCGTGCGGGCGCAGCACAACACGCTGAAGTGCTGCAAGGTGATTGTTCAGTGACTGTTGCGTCAACAGTCGTCGTCTCTATTACGTTGGATGTGTTCCGTTATCGTAGCGGTGAAGTATATTAACCAAAGTCACATTTTCCACTTCTACCGGGGTAAAATCAGTTAAGAGGCCTCTCCATTTATGTAGGTAAGAAAACTGAATGCAATGAAAAGGACAAAAAGTAATATTATCTAAATGCAAATCAGAATGATGCACCGAGCTCAGCAGGTTTCAAAGCTCATGAACAAAGAAAAAAAGGAATGTAGACTTTGCTTGGTAAGCACCTTCAATAAAAAAATTAGGGGTAAATATTAAAAAAGTCTACGTTGGAAAAATTGTGCGTGGACTTCTTTGGTTTTTGCCCTTAACTTTTAAAGAAAAATGCTGCATTAAACTTCAGGAGGTAAATCACACACAGCTCATGTGCAGCCCACACGCGACGCATTCACCCTACGTTAGCGTCACTACGCTGAGGGGGATAAGTGAGGTGCCATGAATACGAGTTAGTGCTCAAATAAATGAGAAAAATGCGTGTACAGCGTGCGGTCATGGTTACTTGACTTTTGGGAGTTGGGAGTTGTGTGTGAGCGTGTGTGTGTGTATGAGCGCATGTGTATGTGTGTATTAGTCGTGTGTGTGCGTGTGCTAGTCGAGTGCTTGTGTGTGTGAGTGCGTGGGTGCGTGTGTGTGGTTGTGTGTGTATTAGTCGTTTGTGTGCGTGTGTTAATCGTGTGTGTGCGTGTTTTAGCCGAGTGTGTGCGTATATGTGCGTGTGTATGTGCGTGTTTGTGTGCGTACAACTTTGAGCACGAGGGTGTCTCACGTGATACGTAGTTTTTCAATCTAATTTTCATTCAGCACACGTTTTTTTTTCCCGCACAATGAGCGACATTTAATTAAACGTTGTTTGATGTTTTTGGCTTCACATTGTTTGCAGTATTTTGCTTAGCTACTGTAGCAAATATCTTTCTGAAACTTCTAGACTTAACAGAAATGTGAAGAATGCTGCTTGGAAACCGAATTTTATGTAGCAGTCTTATTTTTATCGCTCGTTCAACAGGAACGTGCAATCCTGCAGCGAGTGATATCGAAGTTCATGAGAGACATGAGAATTTATCTTGAAATAATTGAGGCACGCTCGAGTATTTATATTTTACTAGCAACATACACGCTACGAGCAACATACACGCTACGAGCAACACACACGCTACGAGCAACATACACGCTACGAGCAACATACACGCTACGAGCAACATACACGCTACGAGCAACATACACGCTTCCGGCGAAATACTTCCGAGCCATCCCACATTTCTGTCAATACGAGCACAGCATGCAAGTGTGTCCAAATGTTTCCTGCGTGCAGCTTCATCTGTAGGATACAATGTATGCTTCAAGGAGTATGTTTACATAAAGCACATAAAATAAAAATTAAAATAAACAAGCGAGCCTGCAGATAATGCGAGCAAACAATGCTACATTACCGGGAAATGCAGAAATACCTGAAAAGAAGTCTTCATTTGTCACTGCAGTCCAATGAAATTTTCAAAAGCTTCGGAAGCTATGAAGTAGTTGATGCTCGTGTGCGAGCCACGGCGCTGGCTGGACATCATTTGTTTTCGACAATTGACATGGGCATCACGGTACCCGTGTGCGAATATCAACGAAGGATCTTAATGTCAAGATATATGAAAACCAAATGTTATACTTTTCATGAAAGAACTTTTTTGGAAATAAACTGTTTTTCTTTCTTTCTCTCTTTCTTTCTTTCTGTTTTCCTTTCTTTCTTTCTTTCTACGTGGTGTCGCAAGCCTGACAATCTCAACACAAAGTTTGAGGCAATGCATGTTGTGGCGGTTGTTCCTGGCGCCAGAATGTTGTTCTGTTATGGGTAGCACAACTCCAGCTTAGCGCTGCACTTAACTGTTCGAGTGTTGAGTGAAAGCACCGGAGTCTGAAGCGACAGTCTGCTCTTCAAATGACAGTTGGGTCAAAACACCAGGATTTGTTATGCTGCACTTCAGAGTAGTCCCGTATCCTAACAGCGCTGTGCCTAGGCAGCATTTCTAGTCCTGGTGAGAGCGATGAGAGCTAGCTTACATATAAGCTAAGGCTTTCTACACTCTCTACGATTCCTGCACACGATAAATCCTTAACAGGTCTGTCACCACCTATGAGTAATAAGCTAAGGCATTTCCATGCTTTTCACAAGATAAATCCTCAACAGATCCGTTACTGCATGCGTGAAACAAACTACGCTTTATACTGCAAGCTCCCTCACCGCTACACTCCGCCCTGCATGTGTTTGCTTCAAAAGAGACCTACTGAATGTGAGTCCAGGCAAGCATGCTCAGCCTCACGGCACTCAAAATTCTCTTCGCAGCTCAGAAAGTCTTTCTTGCTCATAAGAACGGCGCTCTGGCGAGGAATTCTCGCACCACAACGACGCAGTTAACATATTTTTGTGGCAAAGAGCGGCTTCAGTGGAGTCCTGGAGATCACGCTGGCGTTAAGGTCGTTGTGCCATCCTAAACATCGTGTCTTCCTTGCAGTCGTCATGAGTATTGCCTGGTCACCGTGGCCGAGTGGTTGCGAGTGCGCCTTTCGCGGGAAGGTGTCGGCAGTTCGAATCCCGGCAGTTCCGGCCGGTGTTTATCCCCGCTGGAAAAAGGGAGAACTCAGCCACAATTCCTCACTCCACCCAGGTGTTGGAAATGGGTACCCGCATGACCAGGGGAACCGTCATTGCGTCCTGGTGTTAGTTGTAAGCCGTCACACGGAGACCAAATGGTAACGTTTCATCATAATTTTCTACGTCAGCGGCACCAATCGGTCTGCCCAGCGCCACGAAACCGTCAGGTTTCAGCCTTAGTCTGGGACAAGCTTAGTCATACTATGATTAAATAAGGCTGAAATCTGACGGTTTCGGGCGCTGGGCAGACCGATTGGTGCCGCAGACTGTAGAAAATCATGATGAAACGTTACCATTTGGTCTCCGTGTGACGGCGGCCTTACATTTGAAAAATCAATGTACAAGATGATGTGCATCAGGCTTGATTAGCATAAAGCATCCTTTTTTTTGCCCCTCACACGCGTCCAGGTGCCGGTGGTGTCCAGCAGATGCTGGTACGCCTGCTTTGTTTTCCAGGAAAGGATCAGAGCCCCGAAACATCACAGCCACTTTCAACGGCTCCAAATTCCGTACATTGCGTCGCGACGGCGTCAGTAATCGCGAGCTTCGGCAGCATTACCCTTGGTCAGTTGTCGCAATTCTGAGGTTGTCTGCTATCGTGATCAAGTCACGCTTGGGCCCCGTTAAGGGGGGGCTAGGTTGGGGCTGTGGGGCGGGCTTGGGGGTCGGGGGGTGCCAGCTGGGGGCCGTTAAGGCGGATTATTTGGCCTCCAGGAGCGGCAACTGTCATCAAGCGCTCGGCAACGGGCGCTCAGGGAGCGTCGCCGCAGACACACGGCTTGACTTTTAGTTCTAATGCTCTAATTTGGATCTGCAGTGTAGCTGAATTAAGTAGTCTCAATGGCCGCAGATTAAACAGTTGCAATGTGGCCAAGTTAAACAGTTCGAGCGCTCGAAATTAAGTATGATCGTCACCGGGAGCTCGGCTAAATGGTTTCAATGACGCCACGCTGTAGAATTCCATGGAAAGAGACAGCCTCAGTTCTGTAAATTGAGACGCACTGGGAGTGTTGAGGGCGCAGTGTCAGGGGCTTGCTCTTATGAACTAATAATGCGGTATTCTTGAGCTTCAGCTGCACAATTGAGAACTTTGTTGCGCGAGTAAGTGAAGGGATACTTTTATCAGGACTCACTCCTTGAAAACTTAAGATGTCAGGAAAAGGAAATGACATGATACAATGAACGTAGGAGACTCATTCTGGGAATATCATGATAGTTCAAAAGTACACTGTAATGACAACAAGACGTAACAGTACGTCTTTATTTTGATTACTTTTACCAATTACCAGTTTGGTTTGTATCAAATTTTGATGACAAATGCTGTGTCAGAGCTAAGTTTGGATGATCAGGTCACCGAATATGAAAATCTGGTCCATGCTTTTTTCCATGCAATGTCTTTTGAAATATGAAGAAATGCTCACCTTTATGCCTGCACACCAGCCCCAACAAAATTCTTTCAAGAAAAAAATTGCAGCTTTCAGAAAGCAGCAATTGACATTATATTCCCGAAAGCTGAAGCGGGAGGAATGGAAAAGTGATGGAATAGAAAAGTGATTCAAGACATAAGATGGCGTACAGAAGCAATGTTGAACTCGGTTTTGTTGTTAAGACGCAGGCCGGTGAGTGCAAAATTAATAACTTGCTTTATTTTCGCTCACGCAATGATACATCCTCGCTGTGGCTGCATTTTGCCTGCAATTTCTGCGTAACTCAAGCGTCAAGTCTCATAATCTCAGTCTGGTGTTTCTTTTTGCTCAACCTAAATCCTGCTTGTTATGGTCCGAATTATTTCTACCTTCACCATTACAAACTTTTTGATTTCTTTTGCATTTATTAATCTTTTGAGGGAGGAATTCCATTTAAAAATTATTCAAAATACGCCAATTTTCCGCGCTGTCCCTCGCCTCGCACCGCAGCTCGGCGCAGTCCTGCCGCCGCCTCTCACCGCTCACATCAAATATATACATGAAACTTACAAAAGAACAAAATATTGATATGATGCTTACAAAAATACAAAATATTGAAATGAAACACACAAAAATACAAATTGGATTTTGTAACAACAAATGTATTTAGTAATGTCAACAATGCGCTTTTGATGTGTCAGCGTGCATTTGCATCGAGTTATAATAACGCACTCATTGCGTTATATATACGGACTGGTGGAATGAAGTTCATTTCACAGTTTAGCTTTAATTAATTTCTGCGCTTTGTGCAAATACAACACAACTTGTTAGAGCGAGGACCTGCTCTAGAGATGCTTTTTGGAGACATTCATCTTTGATACTCTAAATACATTTGCCGAGAAGGGTTATTGGAGCAAAAACGAACTCTTTGGTCCCCTTGAAATATTCAGTAACTCTTGTGAAAATTCGATCAGTGGAATATGACTTTTGGGAACTTTACACGGTGCTCACAGGTGTTCTCAATTAGAAAAAGCTCCACTCTGATAATATGAAAACGAGAAAGACGTTCGTCACGCATCCATGTAGCGACAATGTAAATTCCATTATCTGCGCTGAAAGTCCCTTAAAGTTGGACTTTGAATAAAGTAACGAAATGAAATGGAAATGCAAAAAACATTTAAAAAATAGAGATCTAACAACGGGGGATGCTCTGCAAACGGAGAAAATAGCGTTCAGCACACACTGCATGCTCTGGGAGCCGGGAAGCCAGAACAAAGAGATGAGTGAGGTTGCAAAGCGCACAAAAGGAAGAAAAAATAGGACTTTTCAGCTCGCCAGAAAGACACAATTTAAAGTTGGGACTGATGTCACCGAGTTCGCTCTCTGTATCACGGATACCGTCCTCTTGAGCTCCCAAAGCTCTTTATAAAAAAAAGCGCAAGATAAAAGAGTCAAATCACGGCTTCTAATTTCAAGATTTTTCAACAAAGTTTCGCTTAGTCGGCAACACTGCGGGTCGTAAATGGCCATGTTTAAAATGCAGCTCGAACTTCTCCAACTCCAGTGAACTGCTCGAATCGCTTTACTGCTCGATCATGATCGGGGCGAGAAAAATATAAATGTTGCAGGTCTCGCCACTTGTTTGTAGAGAGAAGTTCTGTCGGAAAATGTGACGGCTTTCACTTGTTTTCAAGGAAGTGAGAGGGACTGAAAATGTCAAATCATGCTGCTCTAGTTGATTTAATTTAATTTTAGTTAGGAGAGAATTCAACTTCTACAAATTATATGACCTGCTTTTTAAAAAAGCAACTGACTGAAAATTTTACAGGAAATCGTGTTGCTATAGGTGATCTATTTTTGTAAGTAAGAGAAAATTCAACTTCTACAAATTATAGGACCTAACTTTGAATAAAACTAAGCAGAAAATTATTAATTCCGTTAAATTATGCCTAAATGATAAATTACCGATTGAACGTTAACGGACGTCTCAATGAATCGTTAAGATAGGCTTTTGTATGAGTTATTGGTTATACTTTCAGAAAATATGTCTAATAATTTTAATTATGTATGAGTTTAGTTACCGCATATCAATGACGATTGATCGGCATGTTGGACTTATATATGTAGTGTCTTGCTGCAGAACATTATAGGTTCTTTCTGCCGCGCTCAATCGCGACACATCGAGGCAATTTGCGCGACGCTTCGAAATGTAAAGTTCGCGTCTCATCGAGGTCATTTTGCGAGGCTACAATGTAAAGTTCGCCACGCTTCAAGTTAAATTTTGTGAAGCATCAAGGTAAATTTTAATTTCTTTAGCACTTCTGTATTCTTTTTCTATTTCTTGTTTGAACAACAACCGGTGCATCTCAAATGTAATTTGGTTGGTTGGCTGCCACTCGCAATGAAGTTATCAATCTAGAAATCAGCCAAAATTGCAAATAAATAGCAAATACGCACGTGGTAAAAAGTCAATTGAGTCACCTCAACACCACCACGTACGACTTGATCATTGAGAGTATCTAATTTTGAATTACTACTTATTCCTATCGACTCAAATGCACTGAACAGTTAGTTATGATAACTCAAAAAATAAGCAATTGAAGAAAAACTCGCGTACAAAAACTAATTTCAAGAACGCTTGTCACGACATGCCGTATCTCTGATACAAGAGTAACTCATTATTTTTGACGACGCGAATACACGAGTGGTAATTTCTTATACAGTACACTTCGCACTCAAAACAACAAAATCAGCGTTAAAACCGAGCCCGAGACGATTTTCTCTTACCCATCGCACCAATAACAACAAAATCGACTTTTAAACCGGATCCGAGACGCAATCAAAACGCTGTAGAAAAAGCAAGACGTTACAAAATCGACTATTAAACCGAGCACAACACGATTTTCTCATCCACATCGCACTCACAACAACAAAATCGATGTTTAAGCCCAGCCAAGGACGATTTTCTCACACCTACCGCACTAGAAAAAACAAAATTGACGTTTAAACCAACCCCGCGCCGCCAGCAACGGTGCGCAACAAAAGGAAGGCGTCGAATACCGCGTGCACTTAGGCACGCCGCGCCGGGCTGTACAAAGGAAGAGAGGCGGACACCTGAGCTGGTGACGGAGCCTGGGGGCGTGTGAGGGTGTGGTGGTGGGTGTGTGGCGTGTGCACTGCTCCGTCTGCAGTGCTACACGCTGTGCTACAGTGCAACACGCTGTACTACATTGTAATACGTTGTGTTACATTGCTCTGTAATACTCGAAGTCATTCTGGAAACATTGGAGCACATTGTAACACGCTGTGCTACAGTGCAGCACGCTGTACCACAGTGCAACACGCTGTACTACATTGTAATACGTTGTGTTACATTGCTCTGTAATACTCGAAGTCATTCTGGAAACATTGGAGCACATTGTAACACGCTGTGCTACAGTGCAGCACGCTGTGCCACAGTGCAACACGCTGTGCTACAGTGCAGCACGCTGTGCCACAGTGCAGCACGCTGTGCTACAGTGCAGCATGCTGTGCCACAGTGCAACACGCTGTGCCACAGTGCAGCACGTTGTGCCACAGTGCAACACGCTGTGCTACAGTGCAGCACGCTGTGCCACAGTGCAACACGCTGTGCTACAGTGCAGCATGCTGTGCCACAGTGCAACACGCTGTGCTACAGGGCAGCACGTTGTGCCACAGTGCAACACGCTGTGCTACAGTGCAGCACGCTGTGCTACAATGCAGCACGTTGTTGTACAGTGCAACACGCTGTGCTACAGTGCAACACGCTGTGCCACAGTGCAGCACGCTGTGCCACAGTGCAGCACGTTGTGCTACAGTGTGCAACACGCTGTGCCACAGTGCAGCACGCTGTGCCACAGTGCAGCACGCTGTGCCACAGTGCAACACGCTGTGCCACAGTGCAGCACGCTGTGCCACAGTGCAGCACGTTGTGCTACAGTGCAACACGCTGTGCCACAGTGCAGCACGCTGTGCCACAGTGGCAGCACGCTGTGCCACAGTGCAACACGCTGTGCCACAGTGCAGCACGCTGTGCCACAGTGGCAGCACGTTGTGCTACAGTGCAACACGCTGTGCCACAGTGCAGCACGCTGTGCCACAGTGCAGCACGCTGTGCCACAGTGCAACACGCTGTGCCACAGTGCAACACGCTGTGCCACAGTGCAACACGCTGTGCCACAGTGCAACACGCTGTGCCACAGTGCAGCACGCTGTGCCACAGTGCAACACGCTGTGCCACAGTGCAGCACGCTGTGCCACAGTGCAGCACGCTGTGCCACAGTGCAGCACGCTGTGCCACAGTGCAGCACGCTGTGCCACAGTGCAGCACGTTGTGCTACAGTGCACTGTGCTGCTCGAAGAGACTCAGCAAGAAGTACATTACATTACACAAAAAGCAAATGTCGCAACAGCGTACGTTTTCGGTACAGACAATTTTGACGACCGTGAGTTTTTAAGACTAACGTATCTCTGACGACCACTGCAAACTAGACGTACGAACAATTGACGACGTACGTACGTCTAGCGTAAACGTTAATATCACTAAGTAACATTTTATATGGAAGGCGGTGCGCCGTAGAGTTGTTCAGTAATTTTTCTTTCGAGTAATAGAATGGGAATATTTTAATAAGTTTATCAGGACGCAGGACGAAAAAGAACAAAATGATTACTTTTTGTTTATTGTAAAAAACTTGAAAGTATTTCATCAGAAGTCCTACAGCTGTACTGGTTGCTGACAAAGTGAGACAATGATTTGCTTTCTCGTATAGATTCCTTGAATTTATTGTCAATTGATAATATTTCAGAGTTTAACTTTGGTTGCTGGTATTTGGGGGTATACCCACTCTTATGTTTATTGAACTTAAGTTGCTGGTGTCTCTGCCCCCACACTTGAACTTAAGTTGCCTGTATCTCTGCCCCACACTTGAACTTAAGCTGCTTGTGTCTCTGCCCCCACACTTGAACTTAAGTTGCCTGTATCTCTGCCCCCACACTTGAACTTAAGTTGCCTGTATCTCTGCCCCCACACTTGAACTTAAGCTGCTTGTGTCTCTGCCCCCACACTTGAACTTAAGTTGCCTGTATCTCTGCCCCCACACTTGAACTTAAGCTGCTTGTGTCTCTGCCCCCACACTTGAACTTAAGCTGCTTGTGTCTCTGCCCCCACACTTGACCTTAAGTTGCCTGTATCTCTGCCCCCACACTTGAACTTAAGCTGCTTGTGTCTCTGCCCCCACACTTGAACTTAAGTTGCCTGTATCTCTGCCCCCACACTTGAACTTAAGCTGCATGTGTCTCTGCCCCCACACTTGAACTTAAGCTGCTTGTGTCTCTGCCCCCACACTTGAACTTAAGTTGCCTGTATCTCTGCCCCCACACTTGAACTTAAGCTGCTTGTGTCTCTGCCCCCACACTTGAACTTAAGTTGCTTGTGTCTCTGCCCCCACACTTGAACTTAAGTTGCTTTATCTCTGCCCCCACACTTGAGGTTAAGTTGCTTTATCTCTGCCCCCACACTCGAGCTTAAGTTGCTTTATCTCTGCCCCCACATTTGAGCTCAAGTTGCTTGTGTCTCTGCCCCCACACTTGAACTTAAGTTGCTTTATCTCTGCCCCACACTTGAGCTTAAGTTGCTTGTGTCTCTGCCCCCACACTTGAACTTAAGTTGCTTTATCTCTGCCCCACACTTGAGCTTAAGTTGCTTGTGTCTCTGCCCCCCCACTTGAACTTAAGTTGCTTGTGTCTCTGCCCCCACACTTGAACTTAAGTTGCTTTATCTCTGCCCCCACACTTGAGGTTAAGTTGCCTGTATCTCTGCACCCTCTCCTGAAACTTGAGTTGCTGTGTCCCCACTCCGAAGTTCTGTCTCCGTGTTGCCAGAAGTTGAAGTCTTTGTCTCTAGAAGTCTTTGTCTCGAGCGGCCGAGCAAAGGCTTCGCTGACGGAGGAAGCGCGCGGCTCCAGCGAAGTTCCTCGCTAAAATCAGACCAATTCTCTGAAAATTTAGAATCCTTTTCTGATTCTGCCTCCTTTCCTAGCGCTTTAATAGGAGTTTCAGGGCCCGGAGTTGGAACGAAAAACCAAGAAATAACTTCCGATTGCCTGGGACAAGTTTGATGTCAGCTCTGAAATTCAGAGTTTGAAAAGGAAAGCTTTCGATAGCGAAAATAAATGAAGTAACCTCGTACCAATGCAATTAATTGAAAATAAATTGGTGCGAGTCTTGCGCAAACATACCCAAAATTGTAAAATTACCGCAGGTAACCTGGAAGACATATTTACCAAAACTGAAGGCCCAAATAGCGTGAAAAAAACTTAAAGCTTTCGTTTCTTACATTAGAGCAAATTGTCCACGTTGGGTTGGCTGGAAGATGGCAGCGGGAGTAGGAAAGATCAGGGCACAGGCTGAGGGAAGCGATCTGTGCAACTAGCTAATAATTTGCAAAATTTAGCAACTAATTTATCCTTTTTGGGACTGCCTGACCGACAGATTCATTTGTTCCATCTGATCCATCTGATCTATCTGATCCATCTGATCTCTCTGATCTATCTGATCCATCTGATCCATCTGGTCTATCTGATCCATCTGATCTATCTGATCTATCTGATCCATCTGATCCATCTGATCTATCTGATCCATCTGATCAAACTGATCCATCTGATCTATCTGATCTATCTGATACATCATAACTCACAAAGAAGAGCTTCATCGGTTGGATTTAGATTGTAGCTACATTGTAATTTTGGCGAAGAACCCAATGTTCGTAGGGCATATCAGTTCTTTTAATAAAATCGAGGTTTACAGAAGTTCCTCAATGGTATTTGGTTCAAAATCATTATGGTTTAATTGAGGGAGCCAGATGATGTGCCTGCCTAAATCGTCAGTGAACCTCCTTTGTTCATCAGAGGATTTGGAGCGAACTCATGATTGAAGGTTCCTTCCGACATCCTTAAGAAGTCGACATGTCCTTTAGTTTCCTTGAAAATGTACTGTTCTGTTTCAGTTTCAGTTTCCCATGTCCTTCAGTTTTCTTGTGTAAATCTACTGTTTTTCCAAAGAAATGCTCCATGTTTGAATTGTTCTGCCGGCCAATGCTCGGTGCTCCAAATCAGTCGAGCTCATATGAACATTAGCGTCAGGCAGCACCAGGCAATCGAGGCACTTCTACAACGTACAACTTTTTGAAGCATCCGACCAAACTATTCTATAACATTCAATTTTGAATGCATGTTTTTAGCATGCACCCACTTCAGGAGCACTCATGTACTGTAGTACTCAGTGTATTTCAGAAGTCTTCGGCGTTGCCAAGAAAGTTTAACATCTTTTCACGTGAGTTTCATCCTCGATGTAAAACTTCTAGAAGCCTTCGGCTTTGTTAACAAAGCTCGTGATTCTTTAACGTCTATTCCTTTCCCGCTGTAAATTTATGCACCTTCAATTTCCCAGTTATTTTTCGCAAGGACTTTCAACTTAAATCAGAAACGTGCACTCATATCTCGGGCACGCAAGACGTTTTTAAGAGCGCGTTTGCCATCTCTCATCTCCGCTGAATTGGAGGACGACGGAGCGGCGTCGGAGCTCTGGTGTCCAGAACGGCGGTGTTGATTCTGTCGTCGTTGTCCCATCTGCAACAGCAATCAACCCCGTAAAATTCCTCCCTAAAAATAGCACGAGATAAATATTAAGGCAAAACAAGCGGTCGTGTTCCCTAAAAAGGCGGCGTGGATCAAACAAAGCTGCCGCCTACAGCAAAGAGCTCTCGAAGTCGCTCCAGACATTCGCGGGACTTGAGGCCGTCCGAGTGCTAATATCCCGAGACTCGGCTCTCTAATTCTGCCCTCGATTTGGGCAGAAATGCGCGCGAGATTTAAAGACAGCGTCAACTTTACGCTCTCAAAATTTGAGGTCTGGTGACTATATTTTAGTTGCGTCATCTCTTAGTTTGGCACCACGCTTCACATTCCGTGTACTGCGAGCATGTTGTGCTGAAGCTCGTAGGTTAGAGCAATGTGTTTATTGAGAACGTCATTGCGAAACTAACATGTTTACTCATTTATGAGTTCGTTACTCAGTGCGCCTTTGTTATTCAATTCAAGCACACCGCTACAGCAAATAAAGTCTCACATTTCAATGTCGGAGAATATTTTAGTGATCATCAATGCGAAGTCAAAGCTGCCGGTTATTTGTGTAATTTGCTGATATTTGTGATAAATTAAGGCTGGCCTATCTGATTATTTTACACCAATGCAAATAAATTACACGGATACACGAGCGACAAACGTAAAACAAGAAAACCTCTAATAACAAAATTCGAAGAAGTTAACGAAAATCGCTGAGAAGTATGCTCATGTATCCGAAAGTAGGGTTGCGCTTGCAGGTAGTTGAGTGGCTTTGTGCGAGGTGTGCCTGTGTGGTGACCTGCTCAGTTAGGGCAATACTTTTATTGAGACAACTCTCGCATTGTCGCATTACTCGTCGCTTCATGCTCTGGTCTAGTGAAATACTCCGCTAGAAATGAAAATATTGTATACAAGTATCAACCTTCGTGGCTTTCGGTGCGATATGTACTTAGTTTGCGAAGCGCTAGCAATTTCTCTGTCTATACTCACTTACTTATTTACTTTACTCACTTACTTATTTACTTTACTCCTTTACTTATTTACCTTACTCACTTACCTACTCATTGCTCTACATTTCCCTCATAAGAGTCACGCATTCCACAATACAATTGGCGAGATGCTTAGCGTTGCAGAGCTGGTCCCTGCTCCCACGTAGGCCGCACTGTCGATGAAGTGAAATTCAATTCGAAATTCTGTAGTGAATTGTGCCCTGCACGGCCTGCGCCGCCTCACTTCCCTCAAATTTTTTAGTAGGCCTACTGGCCGGAGGAGCTCTCCTCTCCACCGAATGTGCCTCTCATGCTTGAGAAAAACAAACATTCTGGTATTTACTCCGGCCCTCAAATTACTAACTCGGTGCTTGGGATACGACCCATCGGTGGGCTGTGCTGATGTTTTTCCGCTGCAAAACGACCCATCGATGGGTCGTTTGAAAATATTTTAATAATCTTTTAAAATTAATGATATTCAAAGGACCCAGTCAATGTTTGGCATCTATAAAAATTCTAAGAACGTTGAATTTAAATTTGGGCTGAAAACTGAATTTCAGTTTAACCCATCGCAGTGACCGCGCTAAACACAGGCATTGTATGAGAACGTCCATCAAACGCTGATTCAAGTCCGGAGTTCAATTTAAAGAATCCGAATAAATGCTCTCGTTTCATGCTTTCATTTCATTGGCTGGACCGCAATCGAGTGAAGGTAATTGATGATCAGTGATGGATTAATGAAGTTTTCGCGATGGATTACCAGTGAGCTCATACCGCAGTACTGAGCACTGCAGAGTTAGCGACCGTATCGAGCATTGGGAAGTACGTCGTCGCGAGTCGAAATTCTTGATTTTTCAGGAGAGCTGATTTTGACTTTGCAAACTGCTTTACGGAATTAGTTTTGGTCGCAAAGAGGAATTGTGTGCCGCTTCAATGCATCTGGCTGAGGTGCGTCTCTATAGTGCTTGCCAGAATGAGGCAGCTCAACTTTGTGGTGCTAATTCGTATAAGATTATTGAGTTTTGGGCGTGTTTGTGGTGCTAATTCGTATAAAATTATTGGGTTTTGGCGTATATGTTGTGCCATTTCGTGTGAAATTATTGAATTTTTGACATCTTCGTGTTGCAAATTCCGACAGAATCATCCAGTTTTTGGGAATTTGCAGTGCTTATTCTTATGAAATGACTGATTTTTTGTTAAAAAAATGTTTACTCTATTTTTTCATTTTTTTGTTGTGCAGACGCTCCAGTTGTGAGTCCGTCGTCAGGGCAGCAAGACGGTGACGCGGGGGGGTGGGGGGAGCTGGGTGGGGGGCAGGAGTGGGGAGGGGGAGGCGGGGGCGGGGCGGGGGGCGGTGTGGGTGGAGCAGGGCCGAGGGGCGCGCCTCTCCTGCCGCGTCAGCAGCTGGCCCAGGGCGCAGGTCTTCTGGACCAGGGAAGACGGCTCGCCTCTGCACAGTGAGCCTCCATAACATTTGTTTCAATGTTTACGTCCAGTATTATTGGTTACGTCCAGTATTATTGGTTACGTCCATGATTATTGGTTACAACCATTATTGTATTTTTACGTTCATTGTTATATGTTTATGCCTGTTATTGTGTTTTTACATCCATTATTATATTTCTACGTCCATTGTTGTATTTAAACGTCCTTGATATTTTTTTACGTCCGTTATTGTATTTTTACGTCCGTTATTGTATTTGTATGTCTGTTATTGTATTTTACGTCCGTTATTGTATTTATACGTCCGTTATTTTATTTTTACGTCCTTTTTTGTATTTTTACGTCCGTTATTGTATTTGTATGTCCGTTATTATATTTCTTACATTCATTTCCTCGTCTGCAAAGTGCAATGGATTCATCTGCGTTTTAGGTAACTTTTCTAGTTTTAGATTCGTATGGAGCTGGCTCGCATATTGCATGGACATACTTAAAATCATTCTTGAATCATATTCATGATGAAATGAAATGAAAACTGATTTTCTTTTAAAAAGCTCAAAATACTAACTTTAGTTTGACATGCCATTATAGCTTGTTCAAGCTTCACGAGAATGCGCAAATTCTTTTTTCCTGCGCTCAAATTTGCAGCATATCGTGCCTCTGACATTAGATATCAGCCCACGACTAGCATTGCTTTTCTCAGAGTCAATTCTGTGTGGAACGATTGTTTTCTTCTCAAACTTCACACAATACAACGCGTCAACCCGTTCCCCCGTCCGCAGAATAAAAGTGTCTCAGGAATATATGACGAGTGACGGAGTACTGTCGTCGGAGCGAATCATAAAAACCTCATTCTAGATCGGACTACCTGCCTAGTACCGTGAGTAGTGATGACCATCACCAATCATTGTTATCACCATCATAACTGTCTCGGGACTAGTGCGATCATCACACACACCATCACATAAATGTTTGTTTGTTTGAAGCTCCTTGTGAGAGAGACGAAGCTTCACCTTCGCACGAACATTAATAACTAATTCTTTATTCGACTACAATTTTTTAAGGTTTGTATGATGAGGGTTGTTGTTCGTATTTCACCTTCGAAGAAACGTTATAATTAGCGTATTCTAAATTTGACAATTTTCTAAATAATTTGTGATGATGGTTGTTGTACTTATCTTGCCCACCCAGCCGGCACACCGGTGGAGCAGTGGGGCAGTGGAGTGGGCAGTGGAGTGGGGACCTCACAGCTGGTGTTCAGGGCGGTGGAGGAGGCAGACTACGGCCGCTATCGCTGCCTGGCGACCAACCATCTGGGGTCTGCTTACGTCGTCTTCACTCTCGCAGGTGTGTTACCCCATCACCACAGCAGGGCAGTTACCCCATCACCACAGCAGGTCAGTTACCCCATCACCCCAGCAGGTCAGTTACTGCATCACCAAAGCAGTGCAGTTACCCCATCACCACAGCAGGTGTGTTACCCCATCACCACAGCAGGGCAGTTACCCCATCACCACAGCAGGGCAGTTACCCAATCACCACAGTAGGTCAGTTACCCCATCACTACAGCAGGTCAGTTACCCCATCACCACAGCAGGGCAGTATCCCCATCATCACAGCAGGGCAGTTAACCCATCACCACAGCAGGTGTGTTACCCCATCACCACAGCAGGGCAGTTACCCCATCACTACAGCAGGGCAGTTACACCATCACCACAGCAGGGCAGTTACTCCATCACCACAGCAGGGCAGTTATCCCATCACCACAGCAGGTGTGTTACCCCATCACCACAGCAGGGCAGTTACCCCATCACCACAGCAGGGCAGTTACCCCATCACCACAGCAGGTCAGTTACGCCATCACTACAGCAGGTCAGTTACCCCATCACCACAGCAGGGTAGTTACCCCATCATCACAGCAGAGCAGTTAACCCATCACCACAGCAGGTGTGTTACCCCATCATCACAGCAGGGCCGTAACCGCATCACCCCTCCAGCAGTTCAGTTACCCCACCACTCCAGCAGTTCAGTTACCCCCATCACCACAGCAGATCAGTTACCCCATCACCGCTGCAGGGTAGTTACCCCATCACCACAGCAGGACAGTTACCCCATCACCACAGCAGGTCAGTTACCCATCACCACAGCAGGGCAGTTACCCCATCACCACAGCAGGTCAGTTACCCCATCACCACTCCAGCAGTTCAGATACCCTATCACCACAGCAGGTCGGTTACCGCAGCACCACAGCAGGGCAGTAACCGCATCACCACAGCAGGTCAGTTACCTCATCACCACAGCAGGGCAGTTACCCCATCACCACTCCAGCAGTTCAGATACCCTATCACCACAGCAGGTCGGTTACCGCAGCACCACAGCAGGGCAGTAACCGCATCGCCACAGCAGGTCAGTTACCCCATCACCACAGCAGGTCAGTTACCCCATCACCACAGCAGGTCAGTTACCCCATCACCACAGCAGGTCAGTTACCCCATCACCACCCCAACAGTTCAGATACCCCATCACCACAGCAGGTCAGTTACCGCATCACCACAACAGGGCCTTAACCTCATTACCACAGCAGGCCAGTTACCCCATCACCACAGCAGGGCAGTAACCTCATCACCACAGCAGGCCAGTTACCCCATCACCACAGCAGGGCAGTAACCTCATCACCACAGCAGGCCAGTTACCCCATCGCCACTTCGGTTCTAATCAACGCTGGGAAAGTCAGTAAATTCGAGAGAGAAATTCAATTTGAAAACCGCAGACGCGGAGGCCTGCAAAGTCTTTACGCTTGCAGACCTCACAGCAAAAAGCGATCAATACGTAACGTTTTGTTCAAAATGAACACGCTTTGTTCAGCTGGAATGATGATGGATAGAAGCACTTTTCAGTATCGTATTAGATAGTTTTATAAAAAATTACGTAGTTAAAACCGGAATGATGATGGATGTAGGCACTTTCAAGTTTCATTATAGGTAGTTTGACCATAAAATTAAGTAGTTCATTCAACGTCCTTAGCGCCGAAGTCTTGCTCAAGCCGCGCTCGCTGTTACGCCGTGTTTGCTTATTTAAACAAAAAGTGATTTGTGATGCATGTCGTTAGCTTAATGTCATCTCCCTCAAACTTTCGCTGGCCTCGAAATCAAATTTGCGTTTCAAATTTCTCCCTGTCCCCTTCATGCCCCTTCGTTGGGACAAAGTTTGGTTTCAATCTTTCTTGTGTTCATTGCATTCTGAAACCTCAGTCAATCTCAGTTTGAGTGAAGTCAGACTCATTGAATGATTGGGATTGCGATGACATCGGGAGGATTGCAACGCAATCGAGCTTCTGTAAAGAAAATTTTGACTCCGCATACAGAGGTGAGCGCGCTGTGCATGATGACCTGATGAGGAGACATGCGTGGCTTGAGCTATCCGTGACAGTAGAACAAGCCTTGCTAATTTTCCTACTCTCTTTGTTCATTACCGCAATTCAGGCTTACTCCAATAAAACGTAGTACGAGGGCGTTGTAGGAAGACATTTGCAAAAATGGGGCTAATTTTTTGACCGCGCATTTACCAAGAATTCATGAGAGGTGACAGGGCCTAGTAACTGTAGCCTGGATACCGCACGTGAGAGTGCCCGTTTCGTGCTGACGTCAGCGCAAAAATGCAGCAGAGTAACGGCCGGGGAATTGTAATCTGCAGATTACTCGACCAACGCAACAGATAAGAAATCGCTTGTGTACGGCCTGAAGAAGCGCCGCGTGGTTTGTTATGGCTGATTTTGTGTTATGTGCGCTCTATGTTCTCTTAATTGGGCGTGTTTAGAGGCGTTACGTCGGCCAAATGCCCTCAAACATCAGAGATTTGCGGCTGTTTGTGCGTTCTGTTCTGCAAAGCTCATGAAGGTTCACGCTGCTAGAAACGCTGCGAGCGCGTGAGATTAGTTGGTATTTTTTAATTAAACTCTTGTGTGCATGGAAGTTATCACTGGTGACCGCCTACCTCACAGGTTTAATGGATGAAAAGTGTGTGTTAGGTAAACATCATCAATTGCAGCAGGGCGTGTGCATTGGATGCCATGACCCCAATGTTATTGAATTATGTTGTGTAAAACCGTAGGCCCAGTCATAGAGATGGAAATTTTCAAACCAGATATTTTCATAGGCCTAGTTGTAGATACAAAGCAAATTAGCATAAGCCTACATGTGGATAAAATGCAGATTATCATAGGCCTCCTTGCTGATACAATGCAGATTACCATTGGCCTACATTTAGATACAAAATAGATTACCATAGACCTATAAAAGAGATTACCATAGACCTCCCTGTGGATACAAAGTAAATTATCACAGACCTAATTAAATAAATACTGAATAAATACTATATAAGAAATAATTTCTTAACTAATTAGAAAAACATTCCCTCAAAAATTGACCAAGAAAAATAGAACTTATTTATAAGTGAATATGGCTTGATTACCCACCCTCTGATTACATACACGCACACATAAGACTTACAACAAGTTTCTTTGCCCCACAATCCGTTACATTCCAACACTTGGTCCAAAGCTGAAAGTCAAATAATTTCCTTCCTAAATAAACTCACGCAGCGCTAATTGGACCAATTCTCGCGACCATTACCACAGCGGGGACTGTGCACTGCCTCCCCGCTGCGCGCCTGGGGTTGTGTCCGCACTGCAGCCAGGCTATTTATTTGTGCTCCTTTCTTTTATTTTCCTTCTTTCTTCCTTCTTTCTTTCTTCCTTCACTTCTTTCCTTATTTCATTGATTTTTTCTTTTTTCTTTTCTTTCTTTATTTCCTTTCTTTCCTTATTTCATTGATTTTTTCCTTCTTTATTCACCTACTTTCGCTCTGTTTTCTTTTTAATTCTACCTCAGCAACATCGTATACCGTCTCGGTACCAATGCACTCAAAGTACGCTAGTACTGGCTCACCTCCTAGTACGTTATAGCACCTCCCACACTGACGTCCTCCTTGGCACAAATTATGGTTCACTCTTTATAGTTATAGTTCACTTCTATGGTTATAGTTCACTTTTATGGTTGTAGTTCACTTTCATGGTTGTAGTTCACTATTATGGTTATTGTGTGCTTCTATGGTTATAGTTCACTTTTATGGTTATAGTTCACTTCTATGGTTATAGTGCACTTTTATGGTTATAGTTCACTATTATGGTTATTGTGTACTTTTATGGTTACAGTTCACTTTCATGGTTATAGTTCACTCTTTATAGTTTTAGTTCACTTTTATGCTTATAATTCACTTCTATAGTTATTGTGTACTTTTATGGTTACAGTTCACTTTCATGGTTATAGTTCACTCTTTATAGTTTTAGTTCACTTTTATGCTTATAATTCACTTCTATAGTTATAGTTCACTCTCTGTAGTTAAAGTTCAACGTTTATACTAATTGTTATGGGAAACTCTTGATTAGGGTCATTAATCTGACGCGCGAAAAATATCTCGCTACTACAATAGAAGTATTTTTCACTCAGTCCCGTAATGATGCGACGTGCGTGACAAAATGGCAGAGCGTGACGTTCGCTGGCCGTGCGTGCGAGAGCTGAGTGTATCAGGGCCCTACAGAGCTGCGGACGCTAATTTGAGGTAACGATGAGCGGCCGCCCATTAAACGACGCTATTTGACGGCCTCGTTATTTTCCAGCCGCTATAAAAAGCGTTCAATTTAAACGGAAAGCTGGCCTGAATAATGACGCTCCAGGGACGAGCTTGCGAATGGTATCGTAATGTCAGCTAGCTCTCTGATGTATTTAATGATGTAATCAATTATATAAGCCCACCTCACCTGCCCACCTCACCTGCCCACCTCACCTGCCCACCTCACCTGCCCACCTCACCTGCCCACCTCACCTGCCCACCTCACCTGCCCACCTCACCTGCCCACCTCACCTGCCCACCTCACCTGCCCGCCTCACCTTCCCACCTCACCTGCCCACCTCACCTGCTCACCTCACCTGCCCACCTCACCTGCCCACCTCACCTGCCCACCTCACCTGCCCACCTCACCTTCCCACCTCACCTGCCCACCTCACCTGCCCACCTCACCTGCCCACCTCACCTGCCCACCTCACCTGCCCACCTCACCTGCCCACCTCACCTTCCCACCTCACCTGCCCACCTCACCTGCCCACCTCACCTGCCCACCTCACCTGCCCACCTCACCTGCCCACCTCACCTTCCCACCTCACCTGCCCACCTCACCTGCCCACCTCACCTGCCCACCTCACCTGCCCACCTCACCTGCCCACCTCACCTGCCATCCTCACCTGCCCACCTCACCTGCCCACCTCACCTGCCTACCTCACCTGCCCACCTCACCTGCACTCATCACCTGCCCACCTCACCTGCCCACCTCACCTGTCCACCTCACCTGCCCATCAAACCTGCCGACGCTACACATTTCAATTAATAAGAGAGAAGTACAATTTGTTCAGACTTCTTATTAGAGAGAAGTCCGAATTTGAAATCTTCCATTCCACCACACCGTAGCGCAAGTACTGAAGCCGAGCAGTTGACTGCAATGCGTGCACTGCTTCGTAATAATTAATTCGTCCGACATTTGTGCAGTGGACGGACTACGTTTCCTTCCTTACACGCAGCGCTGGTGTTTGTTCTAATTTCCTCGTTAGGTTTGTGCTGACTTGCTGTGTCAACAGTCACGAGACTTTTGGTTTGCGACTAATACCTTTGTTATGTATTGTATGAGTGCTTACACCCCGGTGTGTGTGTTGTGTGAGGGCCCACACATTGTTGTGAGTGTTGTGTGAGTGCCCACACCTTGTTGTGTTAGTTGTGTGAGTGCTGTGCGATATGGCTGCTGTGATGCACATCGCTCTCCCTCCGAAGGCTAGTAATTCGAGCTTAAGTTTGAACGTGTGTTGAAAAAAACACTTCGATTTGAAACGATTTTTCTTTTTTCTATCAATTCTTTTTATGTTTATAAAGTGCTAACGTTTTGCCTTTTGTAATTCTAAAATGACAACGTTTTGCCTAAGAAAATATTGCTAAAATTCGTTAAAATTAATTTGGAATGCTATCATTGATTTCAAACTCTGGTCTACGTTATGAGACAACCTGTCCCCAGTGCCAAGGTTGCGTCTGGACGTTGAACGGTCGACAAAACGCGCGGTAGGAGTAATTAAACAAACATAAAAAATAAAAGTACTGAGAGAAAAAAAATTAAATTAAATTTTTGAATAACTTTTAAAAATTTTTCGGTGGAAAAACTGAACGAAATTTCAACACCTAAATTTGAATTCACTTCCATAGTCATTTTTGTAAGATTGTCTGAACCACCAAATAGGACGATACAAAGGGGTGAGATGTGCGTTGCAGCCTGTGTAGTAGATGCCTACAAAACAGCAAATATTTTTTTTGAAGTTATCTTCTCATTTTAGATATTATTCGTTATTATTAGGTGTCCATAGGACAGTCAAAGTCAAATGAACAGTCAAAGGAGCGTTCAGCTGTTGACATTGCAGAATAAAAGAATGACTTTGCTAACATCAACAGGTCGCATCACTAATTACAGCACTAAATAAACGACAAATCCCCGACCCATCCGATCTGAAGTTTTGCATAAAATTGAACGTTGTATCGCGAGGTATATATACACGGAATATAAAGACTCACCTAACCGACTCCATATAATTATAAAGTCTATAACTGCATAATCGTTTTGAACTTTTAGTAGCAAACTGTTATACAAATTATTTACGTACACATAAAAAATTATCATTTCATACTACGAAAGCGTTTTCTTTGCGAGCCCCGTTGTATTTTTCCCTCACCTTACAGGATCCTTAATCACCCAAAAAATTGGTTGCATGAAAACACGTAATTTTTTTTTGCTTCATGTTACGAAATTATTTCCTTCGAGAGCACGGTCTTTTTTCCAAGCGCCTTAGTATGACACATCCGAAGTGCAAAAGATATTGGGGGCGCAGTGACTCCTATCCCTGTAGGCCACGGTACAAGAAACGGGGTAGGGTGAAACCAGCCTTTTTTTGTCGACCGTGTGGCAATGCTGACGTCATGGCAACGGACCAATAGCAGCGTTCATATTGTATCTGACAACACTGTTAGCCCCAAATATGGCACTGCAATTGGCCTAAATGACTTGTCGCAATGGTGACGTCATGAAGTTTGTTTCAAATGAAGTCGTTCTGTTGGCTAACTGAACAAGAGGAGGTATATTTCCCCCATAGAAATGACTCTACCTTGTTTCTTCTACCGTGATCTGTAGTGCGTGTCCCACTCGGACACATACAACACACACACAAATACACACAGTACACACAACACACACACAACACCAAACAAACTGTGTTTTTGTCGCGTAAGTTGTGTGGGATAGCGCGCCTGGTCAGAATATTGGACGTTCTTGCCCGGCTACAATTGCCGGCCGCAGCCGGGTCCGCTCCCACGGCCTACACCGGACCCGGTTTTTGGTTCCGCTTGTTGCTGTCACCCCCAACTGGGGAGGGGAGGGGGTATTAGAGGAAGAGGAGAGGGGAGTTGGGGGAGGGGGCAGAGCCCCAGCTCATAATCCCCAGAAAAACTCCTCATTTTCTCGCGGTGGCTGGGAGTTGCCAGAAACGAGGGAGACTCTCGGGAAGTGATGTGGCAATTGATCATAAAGATGATCTGCAGAATGGAGCTAAGACAAGCATGACATGAGATAAGATAGATGCCTGTGAGGAGCAAGTGAGCCGTTGATGCTAACTGAATAGGATGCAAAAGTGGTCAAAGATCTGTTCCCCTCATCGATATAGAAATGAGACTGCCAAGTGGCTGCCGTCAGTGCGAGATCCAGAAATCGTGATTCTGAAATCAGGTTTTGACGACCGGTTATTGAACTTTGCAGTGTGCTCTGAGATACATTGAGCAACGGCTTTTCGAGGATATAGTCAGGTTAAACATTTCTATTTCTTCCCTTCACTGAAACTGAATATTAATAAAAGACTGCTACACAACATCAGCCAGAGGTGCCGTGTGCACTCTATGGAGTGTGCACCAAACTCGCCTCAAAAACATGCAGTAAATTAAGCACATTTTCGTACATGGAGTCGCAATCACAGACGTTAAAATAAATAAAAATCTCCCAAGCAACCATAACCATTTTACAAAATTCTGAACTGTTTTGGCGCGTTCTCTCACGAAAGAAAATTTTTCAGTGACAGTCGAGCTGCCCGTGAACTTTCTGGTAGCATTAAACATCGGAAACTTTGAGTGAAAGCTTCAAGTTTGCGAGTTGCTCGAATTAAGATAAATAATCTGGCGACAGCTGCTGCTGGGGCCCCAAAATGTTCTCTGAAATTTTTTTTGAAGTCCAGCGTCACTCGGAAGAACAAGGTCGGGATTTCAGTTTTTGTTGATGTTCATCTTATTGAGAATTTTGCTCTGAGGTTCTTTCGTCTCGCGGCTTTCTAGAAGACTCAAGTTTCTTATTGAGGAATATTTAACTCGAGGGATCGAGAGTACGCTTAATAACAAGTGTATTTTTTGGACATGCTCGTGTATACTCTAATGCACAACGTATAGGAATGATAGATAGCCTTAATCCTTCACTTGTACTCAACTGGCGTGCTTAGCATTGTAAGAAGCCAAGGCTGCAAACTCCTTTTTGCCTTGTAAGTATTATTTAAAAATTCACGATTTTCAGCAGTAATGGGCACATTGAATTTTTACGGTGCCTTTTTTTCTGAGAAACTAATAGAAATTTTTTCCCTTGAACTTCATTTTTTCTGGCCGGTTTCTGTGGCACTTATGTTGACCTCACATCGCTGGATTCACCGTTACTATAATGACAAATGTGAAACCATTTTTCACACACTGATGTGTGTCATACGCTTGATGTGAAATCGGGGACAGTTGTGTGTCATAGAGATGTTACGACACGCAATTCTGTGGTACAGGACACGACGGAACTGAGAGACACGTGGTGAAAGTCTACGGAATTCAAAACTAACATTTAACTTACTCTAGTGATGCATTGGGAAAGTCTACGGTATTTGAAACTAATATTTAACTTACTCTGCTGATGCATCGTACGAATGCATGAATAACACTGTAAACGCTAAGAAATAATAATTAACGCCAAAAATTTAAATTATTCTCTTATTTATAAATAAGCAAATAAAATTAATTGAAACAAATGGTAGACATGTCAATGTTTAATGGCAAAACTCAGCGCATTATAAAAAACTAATATGTTCTGTACGTTTCGTTCGAGATTCAATTTATGACTGAAAGAATAAATTTTAATGAATATAGTGAAAAAAGATACCTAAATAGCTTATTCAAATCATTATTTAGTTGAAGTAGGTATAAGGGTTGTACAAGTTGAGAGGTGCTCTACACTCACTTTTCTAATCGAAAAAGCACTGACTTCTTTTATATTTTGTTCTGAATTGAAGACAAAGCCGTGAAAAATGGCTGCTAAATTTTTATTTGTATTAAAAGTTGATACATTACGCAAGTCCGTAATATTACTCGAAACGAAACCCAGCCCCCAAACCTGAAATTATCGTTTTCTTCGAAGTCAATATTTCTTTTGACGGACAATGGAAATTAAACTTCAAATCGACCCTCAAGGTGCACCGTAAGCACAACACAAAAATTAGAGCCACACTCGGCGAGCGTTTGCGTCTCAGATCGTGACGCGGAGTTACACGAAACATGAAAGGAATTTTCTCCCGCTTCTCATGTTCAGATTGCGTCAAAACAAAAAAAACGCAAAAATTAATTTTGTAATGTCAAATAAAAGTAGCGCGGTCTTATGCTTTTGTCCTTTCAACAAATGAACTGCATTTAATTCCCACACTAACGTCAGAATCACCTCACCACTGAGAAGGAAGTTTCATGCGGAAGAAGTGAAGAGACATGACAACCCAATAGCAATAAATGTACTTGATAATTATGAGCCATTTTTATTTGAATACTCTTAGCTCACGAACGCCAGTCAACTTGCCAGCAGGTGGTGCCTCTTGGCTTGCCAGTTGCCAGGCATCGCTGGTGCAGGCAAACGTTGCCACACAATCATGGGTCGTGAAGGAATAATTCAGAGACGGCGCAGCTTGGGTGTGCATGTCTTATTAGGTCTGGTGTATTGGTGTGTGTAGCGTGTGGCTGATGTGTGCAGCGTGTGGCTGATGTGTGCAGCGTGTGGCTGGTGTGTGCAGCGTGTGGGTGGTGTGTGCAGCGTGTGGCTGGTGTGTGCAGCGTGTGGCTGGTGTGTGCAGCGTGGGGCTGGTGTGCGCAGCGTGTGGCTGGTGTGTGCAGCGTGTGGCTGGTGTGTGCAGCGTGTGGCTGGTGTGTGCAGCGCGTGGGTGGTGTGTGAAGCGTGTGGCTCGTGTGTGCAGCGTGTGGCTGGTGTGTGCAGCGTGTGGCTGGTGTGTGTAGCGTGTGGCTGGTGTGTGAAGCGTGTGGCTGGTGTGTGTAGCGTGTGGCTGGTGTGTGCAGCGTGTGGCTGGTGTGTGCAGCGCGTGGGTGGTGTGTGAAGCGTGTGGCTCGTGTGTGCAGCGTGTGGCTGGTGTGTGCAGCGTGTGGCTGGTGTGTGTAGCGTGTGGCTGGTGTGTGAAGCGTGTGGCTGGTGTGTGCAGCGTGTGGGTGGTGTGTGAAGCGTGTGGCTGGTGTGTGCCGCGTGTGGGTGGTGTGTGCAGCGTGTGGGTGGTGTGTGAAGCGTGTGGCTGGTGTGTGCCGCGTGTGGGTGGTGTGTGCAGCGTGTGGGTGGTGTGTGAAGCGTGTGGCTGGTGTATGTAGAGGATGTATGTTACGTATAATTAAAAATGAGTACGTGCAAAAGATTGTAATGTTAGATGAGTGTCGTATTACGAGTAGAGAGACATAAATCTCTCACTCGGGGCTGCTGAGAGATGTATAACGTATTGGGAGTCGAACGCAGGATGTGTGTCGTAGGAAATGTGCATTTCACGACGCTTAGGTCGCACGAGCAAAATTATTGGTGCGGAGCTTTATCTTTACCTTTACTTTATCTCGTTTTTCAAATATCAATCGCAACTGAAACGTGCAACATCACATACGTCAAGAAATGCAGCAACATCGCGCTATGCAACTCCTGCTCCTACAAGTCCCAGATTTGATACAGCAAGTCCCAGAGTTGCTCCTGCAAGTCCCAGAGTTGCTCCAGCAAGTCCCAGAGTTGTTCCAGCAAGTCCCAGAATTGCCCCAGCAAGTCCCAGAGCTGCTCCAGCAAGTCCCAAAGTTACTCTGTAGAACGCAGGCCCCGAGACGCGCCTCGCGAAATGGCGAGTCACAAAAAAAAAAACGTGAAGCAGAAAAGAACTTTGCATCCCCGCTCGCGTTACGGGTCGCAGGCCTGGCACAGCTCCAAATTTTTGCCTTGTTTTTTGGCCGAGTTCAGGTCGGGCGATCTGATCATCTCCAGAAATATTGATTGTCTGCCGTGACCGCCTCAAAACATCGCCTATTACTGCCTCTTGAGGTGTGTAGCACCTAGGGTAACTCCTAGGTGTGGGGTTTCTAGAGTAACTTTGAGGAGGTGTGTAGTTTCTAGGGTAACTCCTTGGTGTGGGGTTTCTAGAGTAACTTTGAGGAGGTGTGTAGTTTCTAGGGTAACTCTGAGGAGGAGTTGTTTAGTTTCTAGGGTACTTCTGAGACATGTAGTTTCTAGGGTAACTTTGAAGAGTAGTTGTTTAGTTTTAGGGTAAATTCGAGGAGGTGTGTAGTTTCTACGGTAACTCTGAGGAGGTGTGTAGTTTCTAGGGTAGCTCGCAACAGTTGGGTTCATTATAAACAAGCTTAGTAATCGAAAACCTCCGAGGTTGTTGAAGAAAAGATTTTGATTGAGAAAAGGTGAATATTACTGTAGTTGAAGATAGAGTTGCCATGCAAGCTTTCTTTTAGTCGTATGTCATGTGAGTGGTGTCATCTGACATAAAATATGGCATGGATATTCAAACATTGCTAGTCTGAAGCAGACATCTCAGGTAAGTTGAAAAAGTGAATTATTGAACCTGATTTTATCATGAGATATGAAGACATTAGATGCTCGAGCCGCTGTGTGGGTCGGAAGCAGCTGACGAGCAGTAAAGAACTCCAGCTATAACTCTGAGAGCTGATTTTGTGAAAAAAACAGACGATCGTGCCATTCAAACGCCTTTACCGACTTTCACTCAGAAGTCAGTATTGCGCATGTCCATGAGAACGTTTGAGGGAAGTTCCCAAAATAAAAACACGTGTGAATACCAAAGACTTACTTCAAGTCGACTGACCAATCGACTGAAGGTTGAGTCAAAGCCACAGAGAGAGAGAAGACAATGATGACCATCTGAGGAGACACGCAGCCTCCCCGCACACAGCACAGACACCCGCTCGCCCAAGTGACCGAGCGAAAACATTTCAGTTCGACCACAATTGTATTTTAAAAATTTATTTAGCGGTGGTTGTTACAAATTAAAGAATTATTCTATCATACATTTTAGCGGTGAGCGAAGAGCTATTGATTGTAGCAAAACTGCTTTCCAGCCACACTCTGCAACAGCATCTTGTGGTGAGTGGTGGGCGCTGCTACAGCACAGTTGTGAGAACACACACTGCATTGTGTTCACCGTAAAGTATGTGAGGTCTCACACTGCATACATTACTACAGCACAGTTGTGAGAACACACACTGCATTGTGTTCACCGTAAAGTATGGGAGGTCTCACACTAGATACATTACTACAGCACAGTTGTGAGAACACACACTGCATTGTGTTCACCGTAAAGTATGTGAGGTCTCACACTAGATACATTACTACAGCACAGTTGTGAGAACACACACTGCATTGTGTTCACCGTAAAGTATGTGAGGTCTCACACTGCATACATTACTACAGCACAGTTGTGAGGACACACACTGCATTGTGTTCACCGTAAAGTATGTGAGGTCTCACACTACATACATTACTACAGCACAGTTGTGAGAACACACACTGCATTGTGTTCACCGTAAAGTATGTGAGGTCTCACACTGCATACATTACTACAGCACAGTTGTGAGGACACACACTGCATTGTGTTCACCGTAAAGTATGTGAGGTCTCACACTACATACATTACTACAGCACAGTTGTGAGAACACACACTGCATTGTGTTCACCGTAAAGTATGTGAGGTCTCACACTGCATACATTACTACAGCACAGTTGTGAGAACACACACTGCATTGTGTTCACCGTAAAGTATGTGAGGTCTCACACTACATACATTACTACAGCACAGTTGTGAGAACACACACCGCATTGTGTTCACCGTAAAGTATGTGAGGTCTCACACTAGATACATTACTACAGCACAGTTGTGAGAACACACACTGTATTGTGTTCACCGTAAAGTATGTGAGGTCTCACACTAGATACATTACCACAGCACAGTTGTGAGAACACACACCGCATTGTGTTCACCGTAAAGTATGTGAGGTCTCACACTAGATACATTACTACAGCACAGTTGTGAGAACACACACCGCATTGTGTTCACCGTGAAGTATGTGAGGTCTCACACTACATACATTACTACAGCACAGTTGTGAGAACACACACCGCATTGTGTTCACCGTAAAGTATGTGAGGTCTCACACTAGATACATTACTACAGCACAGTTGTGAGAACACACACTGCATTGTGTTCACCGTAAAGTATGTGAGGTCTCACACTACATACATTACTACAGCACAGTTGTGAGAACACACACCGCATTGTGTTCACCGTAAAGTATGTGAGGTCTCACACTAGATACATTACTACAGCACAGTTGTGAGAACACACACTGCATTGTGTTCACCGTAAAGTATGTGAGGTCTCACACTAGATACATTACTACAGCACAGTTGTGAGAACACACACTGCATTGTGTTCACCGTAAAGTATGTGAGGTCTCACACTGCATACATTACTACAGCACAGTTGTGAGAACACACACTGCATTGTGTTCACCGTAAAGTATGTGAGGTCTCACACTAGATACATTACTACAGCACAGTTGTGAGAACACACACTGCATTGTGTTCACCGTAAAGTATGTGAGGTCTCACACTAGATACATTACTACAGCACAGTTGTGAGAACACACACTGCATTGTGTTCACCGTAAAGTATGTGAGGTCTCACACTACATACATTACTACAGCACAGTTGTGAGAACACACACTGCATTGTTTTCACCGTAAAGTATGTGAGGTCTCACACTACATACATTACTACAGCACAGTTGTGAGAACACACACTGCATTGTGTTCACCGTAAAGTATGTGAGGTCTCACACTAGATACATTACTACAGCACAGTTGTGAGAACACACACTGCATTGGGTTCACCATAAAGTATGTGAGGTCTCACACTAGATACATTACTACAGCACAGTTGTGAGAACACACACCGCATTGTGTTCACCGTAAAGTATGTGAGGTCTCACACTAGATACTTTAATACAGCACAGTTGTGAGAACACACACTGCATTGTGTTCACCGTAAAGTATGTGAGGTCTCACACTACATACATTACTACAGCACAGTTGTGAGAACACACACCGCATTGTGTTCACCGTAAAGTATGTGAGGTCTCACACTAGATACATTACTACAGCACAGTTGTGAGAACACACACTGCATTGTGTTCACCGTAAAGTATGTGAGGTCTCACACTACATACATTACTACAGCACAGTTGTGAGAACACACACCGCATTGTGTTCACCGTAAAGTATGTGAGGTCTCACACTAGATACATTACTACAGCACAGTTGTGAGAACACACACTGCATTGTGTTCACCGTAAAGTATGTGAGGTCTCACACTAGATACATTACTACAGCACAGTTGTGAGAACACACACCGCATTGTGTTCACCGTAAAGTATGTGAGGTCTCACACTACATACATTACTACAGCACAGTTGTGAGAACACACACCGCATTGTGTTCACCGTAGAGTATGTGAGGTCTCACACTAGATATATTACTACAGCACAGTTGTGAGAACACACACTGCATTGTGTTCACCGTAAAGTATGTGAGGTCTCACACTAGATACATTACTACAGCACAGTTGTGAGAACACACACTGCATTGTGTTCACCGTAAAGTATGTGAGGTCTCACACTGCATACATTACTACAGCACAGTTGTGAGAACACACACTGCATTGTGTTCACCGTAAAGTATGTGAGGTCTCACACTAGATACATTACTACAGCACAGTTGTGAGAACACACACCGCATTGTGTTCACCGTAAAGTATGTGAGGTCTCACACTGCATACATTACTACAGCACAGTTGTGAGAACACACACTGCATTGTGTTCACCGTAAAGTATGTGAGGTCTCACACTAGATACATTACTACAGCACAGTTGTGAGAACACACACTGCATTGTGTTCACCGTAAAGTATGTGAGGTCTCACACTACATACATTACTACAGCACAGTTGTGAGAACACACACTGCATTGTGTTCACCGTAAAGTATGTGAGGTCTCACACTACATACATTACTACAGCACAGTTGTGAGAACACACACTGCATTGTGTTCACCGTAAAGTATGTGAGGTCTCACACTAGATACATTACTACAGCACAGTTGTGAGAACACACACTGCATTGGGTTCACCATAAAGTATGTGAGGTCTCACACTAGATACATTACTACAGCACAGTTGTGAGAACACACACCGCATTGTGTTCACCGTAAAGTATGTGAGGTCTCACACTAGATACTTTAATACAGCACAGTTGTGAGAACACACACTGCATTGTGTTCACCGTAAAGTATGTGAGGTCTCACACTACATACATTACTACAGCACAGTTGTGAGAACACACACTGCATTGTGTTCACCGTAAAGTATGTGAGGTCTCACACTAGATACATTACTACAGCACAGTTGTGAGAACACACACTGCATTGTGTTCACCGTAAAGTATGTGAGGTCTCACACTAGATACATTACTACAGCACAGTTGTGAGAACACACACTGCATTGTGTTCACCGTAAAGTATGTGAGGTCTCACACTGCATACATTACTACAGCACAGTTGTGAGAACACACACCGCATTGTGTTCACCGTAAAGTATGTGAGGTCTCACACTAGATACATTACTACAGCACAGTTGTGAGAACACACACTGCATTGTGTTCACCGTAAAGTATGTGAGGTCTCACACTACATACATTACTACAGCACAGTTGTGAGAACACACACTGCATTGTGTTCACCGTAAAGTATGTGAGGTCTCACACTAGATACATTACTACAGCACAGTTGTGAGAACACACACCGCATTGTGTTCACCGTAAAGTATGTGAGGTCTCACACTAGATACATTACTACAGCACAGTTGTGAGAACACACACTGCATTGTGTTCACCGTAAAGTATGTGAGGTCTCACACTGCATACATTACTACAGCACAGTTGTGAGAACACACACTGCATTGTGTTCACCGTAAAGTATGTGAGGACTCGTGTTTGTAGGAGCTTTATTTCTTAGTGGGGGTCACGTGGCAGTTTTACCTCGCCACAGTTAGGCCCAGGCAAATTTTGGCCTCAGAAATTGTTGTGCGGCGCAGCTCTCCTGCACCGCCGTCCCTCCCAGATAATAATCCCGGCAAACGAAGTGAGAATTTCTCGTCGGACGATATTATGAAACCCAAATCGAAATTGTAACCGAGCGTGCATCTCGCGTGAGGGAAACTTGAACGAGAAATTAGCAAGAGATGCGCTACTTGTGGGTCAAGAAATGGTCTAATGCTGAGCTCCATGGGGTAGGCTTACAGATTTTACGCCCACAAAGCATCCGAAATAAGCCGCATTATCGAAAATAATTAAAATTTTTTATTAAACTTGAAGAAAATTTGCTGAATCCAAAACTTATGAAGAAGTAAAATTTATGGCAGTGAAATAGAACGCAGCAGGACGTGCGTTGTGCCTAAACGGGAGTTGCGTTGTGAACAGAAGCGAACTTCGTGAATTTTAGGGAACAAAGTTAACTGTCAACTTCACATATGATATGCACTAAATATTGCACTAGATATTCATTTATACGTTCGCCATGTTTTTTGTTCAACTACGTATCTTATATTATTCATGCCTAAATTTCAGCGTAGCAAGCTATATCTAATTTGTTCCTAAAACGTTGTCCTAACGCGCAAACTTTTCCAAAATTATCCCCCAGGCAATTAACTTCAATTTTGCATAAACTTCAGAAAACTATGGAAATAGCGCCAGAATTTTCTGAGCGGCGGCATCGCGAACTTGAACCTCACTTCTGATTGGCTTAAATTCACCCTAAATTGAGGTAATTTCCTTACCTCACTGCGCACTTTACCCCAAATGGCATTCTGGAAGCTGACTTCATAAATCGTAAATTGTTTTAATGCAGGCCGCGCTCGCTGATCCCCTGAACTTTGAATCATGTTGTGCCGTCTGGAGCCGAGCTGTGCTGGAAAACATGAGCTCAGCAAACACACATGAGCAGCAATATTTAAAAAAAGACGAAATAAAAAGACGCTTCGGGAATGAAAACTCGAACTAAATTGGAAGTGTCTGCAGTCTCCGAAAATTCAATGGTTGATGAGGAGGCAAAAGTTAAACGTTGCATTTTTGTCCTCTATTTATCAGAGTTGTAGTTCATAAGCGCTAAACAGCTACTGCACACTTGCATTGCACTGCAGCACACTTGCGTTGCAGCACTCTCGTTGCACTGCAGCACCAAGTAGGTGCTGCAAGCAAGTTTAGCAAGCACTAAGCAGCCCCGCAGCAGATGCTAAGCACACAGCACGCTGCCTAAGCCTTATGGCTCATTAAGTCTAATCTGAAAGTCTACTTAGCTTTGCGTCCTCTTCAGCCGCCATATTTAGCGCCGCTGCTAATGAAGTGTTGACTGTTGCGTGGGCTGTTGCGTGGGCTGTTGCGTGGGCTGTTGCGTGGGCTGTTACGTGGGCTTTTGCGTGGGCTGTTGCGTGGGCTGTTGCGTGGGCTGTTGCGTGGGCTGTTGCGTGGGCTGTTGCGTGGGCTGTTGCGTGGGCTGTTGCGTGGGCTGTTGCGTGGGCTGTTGCATGGGCTGTTGCGTGGGCTGTTGCGTGGGCTGTTGCGTGGGCTGTTACTCCACAGCTGTTACTCCCTCGATCGGACACGTTCAGGAGTGAGAGTGGCTGTTCTGAACATACCGGGGCTGTTTGTGGGCTACTTGCAGAAAAATATTTGGAATGAGTTGTTTACAATGAAAAATATTCGAAAATATAAATATTTTCAAAGAGCTGTGTGGAACGATGTTTTGCTGCTATGCATGAGTCATATCTATAAATTCTTTATTTTAGATAGGCTAGCTGCGAGCTGTCTTACTAATGTTCATGTTAATGACTGTCATGCACAGCTGTTGCTGCAGTTTGCATAGCTATTTCACACATTCGATAAAAAATAATGCAAAGTTTGAAAAATATGATTATTTTAATGTGTATCATGATTACAAACACAAACTGAATCCTTATTAAAATTTATAAGAAATACTCGCAGAGATTGAGAAGTTCAATATTTCATCCGCACATCTACCAAATATGAATAAGCTTTGAATAATAATCAGTGGTAAGTTCGGAATCTCATACAACAAAATTTGCACTCTCGCTTCGACCAAATCTACAAAAGCCCCCGCAGACACGGCCTAAAATCAAATTAACTTAAACTCTCCCACGCACAGCTCAGATGCCCGATGGTGTTGAGATCTGGCAGTTGGGAGGGCCAGTTGGGTCTAAACTTGGCTGTGGTTTCTGATAATATGTAGGGAACAATTCGTTGAAATGCTGAAGAGTTTAGCCACAGTGCAAAGAAATTGCTCCAGCATAGTCAGCGTTTGTAAACGGAATTTGTGAATAGGCAAATCTTTTTATTTTGAAGTGCGTGCGTTTTTCCTTCAATATTCATTGAAGCCCAAAATCTTCTCCCGTTTTTTTTATCAGTGGAAGTGTGTTTGTCTCAGTTCAGGTTATAGGAAGTTGAAGATCATGTTCATTTGGAAATTATGTCACCTTTTACTGACCCATTTAGCGGAAATTTTCTACCTGTAAGACGTTTACGTGATCTATGTTCAATACATTCTTTTTTTTAAGTTAAAAATCCTTTCTTTTTTCTCCAACAGAGATAAGAACTACGACAACCACCACCACGACAACCACGACCACCACGACCACCACCACCACAACACCGCCCCCCACCTCCACCTCCCCCCACTCCGCCCCATTCTTCCCCACTTTCTGGAGGCCGTTCGAGGACGAAGGAGCGAGCGTCATGAAGCACAAGCTTGTTTCGTCCTCGGACCCTGAGTCAGGATATCCTTCAGGGTCCTTGTCAGGATCCCAGGGATCATCATCAGGATACCCCTACGGCCGGCAAGGATCCGGATACAACTCTTCGGCATCGCTCACTTCCCGCCGTGAGTATCCTTTTATTCTGACTGTATCGTGATGATCTTTTTTTTCTGAAATGCAAGTGGTTTTGTTTTCAGAACTTGCAGCCTGCAGTGAGCGCTGCAGTGAGCACCGCAGCGTCTGCGTGGTGTCATGTTACATCCCAGTAATTATGAATATTGGGATTTATACAGGCGAGGGCTTACGAGGATTTATATGATTTAAATAATTATAGCACTAGTGTAATAATTGGAGGGCAAATATGCAGAGTGGCCTAACCCAAAAATCAGAGGTCAAAACTGGAGAGTGGATTAAGTGATAATTTCACCTCATAGCGACGTAGATGTCTTTCAGGCAGAGTGGCCTAGTTCCTAGTTCGGTTCCTAGTTAGTAACTTGGCTAGGAAAAGCCAGTTTGGCCACCCTGTGATGAACACCACGCCTCTAGCTTGAGTGTCCTAAAATTCTGTGTTTTGTGGGTTGGGACACTCTGCATATTTGCCCTCCAATTATTGCACAGAGCTCTCTTTTGCACGGGCGTTTATCAAGCAGCGCAGCTACACACACCCACGGCAACGCCATTAAATAAAAGCGTCCGATAAGAACGTTTAAAATTTGCTTCTGCCTTCACGGACTTATTTAAAGCTGGTTATCTTATTATTTTCACGACATTCCCAAAGTGGCATTCAGCACAGCCACAAAATGTTCACGTAACGAGAAGTTCTTCTTTTCATACGCGGCTATAAATTTTCAGTGAAAATTGTGGAGTTTCGTTGGTAAAACTAACTCACAATGACCATTGAATGAAAATATTATCGATAAATATGCAAATCAATTCTTCAAAGAAAACTGAGGCGTGCGTGAGGCGTACGTGAGATGTGCGTGAGGCGTGCGTGAGACGTGCGTGAGGCGTCCGTGAGACGTGCGTGAGGCGTGCGTGAGGCGAGCATGAAGCGTGCGTGAGGCTGGCGTGGGGTGTGCGTGAGACGTGAGGCGTTCGTGAGGCGTATGTGAGACGTGCGTGAGGCGTGCGTGAGGCATGCGTGAGGCGTGAGGCGTGCGTGCGGCGTGCGTGAGGTGTGCATGAAGCGTGAGGCATGCATGAGGTGTGCGTGAGGCGTGAGGCGTGCATGAGGTGTGCGTGAGGCGTGCGTGCGGCGTGAGGCGTGAGGCGTGAGGCAGGCTCGCACGCCACTCAGCGAGCCCTAACAGAGCCCATTTAATTCTATCTAATTCAAGACAATCAGGCCGGCCCGATAAGACCACCCGAAGTTACACTATAAAGTCCTTACTTTTAATTTGCCTCCAAATTTGGGCCAAACTTACGCGTCTTGACGCCTCCCTCAGCTGGGCTGCGACGCTGGGTGCGCTGCTGGACTCCGGTGTGTGAGGAACTGGAAATACATATGTGCTCTTTTGACACAAGTACATGTGCTACAACAAATGGTTACGTATCATATGTATTGAGTGTTATGAGGTGCGGAAGATTTGTGGGTGTATATCTGTGTCTCATGTAAGGTCCGAACGTACATTGTGTGTTATGAGATGCGAAAGATTTGTGTGAATATACGAGTATATCTCATGTAAGGTCCGTACGTAACGTATTACCACAAGTGCTGGGAAACTACTCGATACAACGCGAGGCTTCATTACCAGGATCAAGGCATTGAAATGAATACATGAGTGATTGGAACCGTGGCAGAAACAACACTACATTAAGCGAGTGAATTACATCCTCTTTAGGGAATACATGAATGAAAGCAATCAAGTTTGAGCTCAGTTATGTTCCCTCATTGAACGTTCCCTCATTGAGTGTTCCCTCATTGAACGTTCCCTCATTGAGTGTTCCCTCATTGAGTGTTCCCTCATTGAGTGTTCCCTCATTGAGTGTTCCCTCATTGAGTGTTCCCTCATTGAGTGTTCCCTCATTGAGTGTTCCCTCATTGAGTGTTCCCTCATTGAGTGTTCCCTCATTGAGTGTTCCCTCATTGAGTGTTCCCTCATTGAGTGTTCCCTCATTGAGTGTTCCCTCATTGAGTGTTCCCTCATTGAGTGTTCCCTCATTGAACGTTCCCTCATTGAGTGTTCCCTCATTGAGTGTTCCCTCATTGAGTGTTCCCTCATTGAGTGTTCCCTCATTGAGTGTTCCCTCATTGAGTGTTCCCTCATTGAGTGTTCCCTCATTGAACGTTCCCTCATTGAGTGTTCCCTCATTGAGTGTTCCCTCATTGAGTGTTCCCTCATTGAACGTTCCCTCATTGAGTGTTCCCTCATTGAACGTTCCCTCATTGAGTGTTCCCTCATTGAACGTTCCACCATTGAGTGTTCCCTCATTGAACGTTCCATCATTGAGTGTTCCCTCATTGAACGTTCCACCATTTAGTGTTCCCTCATTGAGTGTTCCCTCATTGAACGTTCCCTCATTGAGTGTTCCCTCATTGAACGTTCCACCATTGATTGTTCCCTCATTGAACGTTCCACCATTGAGTGTTCCCTCATTGAGTGTTCCCTCATTGAACGTTCCCTCATTGAGTGTTCCCTCATTGAACGTTCCACCATTGAGTGTTCCCTCATTTAACGTTCTACCATTGAGTGTTCCCTCATTGAACGTTCCACCATTGAGTTCCCTCATTGAGTGTTCCCTCATTGAACGTTCCCTCATTGAGTGTTCCCTCATTGAACGTTCCACCATTGAGTGTTCCCTCATTGAACGTTCCACCATTGAGTGTTCCCTCATTGAACGTTCCCTCATTGAGTGTTCCCTCATTGAGTGTTCCCTCATTGAGTGTTCCCTCATTGAGTGTTCCCTCATTGAGTGTTCCCTCATTGAGTGTTCCCTCATTGAGTGTTCCCTCATTGAGTGTTCCCTCATTGAGTGTTCCCTCATTGAGTGTTCCCTCATTGAGTGTTCCCTCATTGAGTGTTCCCTCATTGAGTGTTCCCTCATTGAGTGTTCCCTCATTGAGTGTTCCCTCATTGAACGTTCCCTCATTGAGTGTTCCCTCATTGAGTGTTCCCTCATTGAGTGTTCCCTCATTGAGTGTTCCCTCATTGAGTGTTCCCTCATTGAGTGTTCCCTCATTGAGTGTTCCCTCATTGAACGTTCCCTCATTGAGTGTTCCCTCATTGAGTGTTCCCTCATTGAGTGTTCCCTCATTGAACGTTCCCTCATTGAGTGTTCCCTCATTGAACGTTCCCTCATTGAGTGTTCCCTCATTGAACGTTCCACCATTGAGTGTTCCCTCATTGAACGTTCCATCATTGAGTGTTCCCTCATTGAACGTTCCACCATTTAGTGTTCCCTCATTGAGTGTTCCCTCATTGAACGTTCCCTCATTGAGTGTTCCCTCATTGAACGTTCCACCATTGAGTGTTCCCTCATTGAACGTTCTACCATTGAGTGTTCCCTCATTGAACGTTCCACCATTGAGTGTTCCCTCATTGAGTGTTCCCTCATTGAACGTTCTCTCATTGAGTGTTCCCTCATTGAACGTTCCACCATTGAGTGTTCCCTCATTGAACGTTCCCTCATTGAGTGTTCCCTCATTGAACGTTCCACCGTTGAGTGTTCCCTCATTGAACGTTCCACCATTGATTGTTCCCTCATTGAACGTTCCACCATTGAGTGTTCCCTCATTGAGTGTTCCCTCATTGAACGTTCCCTCATTGAGTGTTCCCTCATTGAACGTTCCACCATTGAGTGTTCCCTCATTTAACGTTCTACCATTGAGTGTTCCCTCATTGAACGTTCCACCATTGAGTGTTCCCTCATTGAGTGTTCCCTCATTGAACGTTCCCTCATTGAGTGTTCCCTCATTGAACGTTCCACCATTGAGTGTTCCCTCATTGAACGTTCCACCATTGAGTGTTCCCTCATTGAACGTTCCACCATTGAGTGTTCCCTCATTGAGTGTTCCCTCATTGAGTGTTCCCTCATTGAGTGTTCCCTCATTGAGTGTTCCCTCATTGAGTGTTCCCTCATTGAGTGTTCCCTCATTGAGTGTTCCCTCATTGAATGTTCCCTCATTGAGTGTTCCATCATTGAGTGTTCCCTCATTGAGTGTTCCCTCATTGAGTGTTCCCTCATTGAGTGTTCCCTCATTGAGTGTTCCCTCATTGAGTGTTCCCTCATTGAGTGTTCCCTCATTGAGTGTTCCCTCATTGAGTGTTCCCTCGTCACCGAGCCGAACAACAACGCTGAAATTCACCAAATGTTCACTTCCATTACGCTCAAATTTTATCCTATTTTCTTCTCCCCTGTCTCAATACAAAGCATTAATTCAACAACCTCTTAATTCTCGATCAATTCTACGAATAATTAAACTAATTAAGCAAGGTTGAAACTAACTAATGCTCGCTCAAAAGCCACACCTCATTCACACTTAGTATAACTTTAATAAATCATTTATCCATTGAATTCTTCTTTTAGATTATTTTTTTAAAATATCTTGGTTTTTCGCGAGCATTCTCACCCATTTTCATGAGGCAATAAGATATGAGGTTTAACCATTTAATTTCTTTTAAATTACTATTCCAAAGTATGTCGGTTTCAGCGAGCACTCTCGCATAATTTCTCAAGGGAATGAGAACTTACGTTTACCCATTTAATTTCTTTTTAAATTATTATTTCAAAACATGTCGCTCTCAGCGAGCCTTTCCGCACAATTTCACAAGGCAATGAGAGCTGAGGTTTAGTACACACCCACCGCACTCAGCTCGGCCCCTCAGGTCATTTCGCCTCACAAGTTTCCGACCAAAAATCTCCCTCGGAAGCAAACCAAAAAAAGGCAGCCTGCTCCTCAATTTGCGTGTAAATCGAATTATTTCGAAATATTTTTTAGAATAAGAGGCTGTAGTCGTGTTGCCGAGCCAATATCGCTGTGCATTGGTGTGCTTTGCAATTATTTTGTTGTTAGAGTGACTGGGTAAATTACGGGCAGCTCTATGGAGGCTGGAGGCAAGGGTCGCCTCCAACCTCGAAAACTCGACTCCTTCCTTCTCCCACGTCAAGGCTGACATGTTTATCTCTTTTTCGAGTTTTCTAGTAAGAATTGGTCCTTATACTCGCATCCATTCGTAAATTATATACTTCTCAGTTCTTTCCCATCCTACTTAAAATAGTTGGTATCATAAAATACTGCCCTAGCAGTTTTTTGTGGGACGAAGTCTCTTAGTTTCATCATATGGCAGTTCGGATTTTGGCTTTCAAATGAACAACACAACAAAGCTCACGCAAGCAGAGACTGGACCTAACACCGACGTGACATTCTTGAATGGAAGTTCGTAGGCACAGCGTATATTTGTCCTAAAGAGAGAAATTAATTAAACAGAGTCCGTTCTTGGCATATGTTGCGTCCCTCCTGCTTACAGTGACAGCCTGACGCACGTATTCCGCGTTCTCGGAAGCTATTTTCAGCGCCAATAATTTTCAGCCCTGACGTAGGAGGAGCGGCGCTCTGAACATCGAAGGCCCCATGACATGAAGAACTGAGGCTTAACCCTTTCATGCCTAACATGCGAAATTTCACACATTTACTTGAAAAGCAATTTTAATTTCATTTGCAATGATACCTATTCGAATTTTGCGGCCCCTGCACCTAATCGGACAGAAATTATAGAATACGTGGCTACGACGTGATGTGTAATTCAACCATCGTGGCCCTGGAGCCGATGTTTAGCAGTTGTGTGCAAGTCAGTGAGTAAAAAACACAAGCGGTGCCTTCAGTGATGTTACTGAAGACATCACTGAGGACTCCAGTGATGTTAGGTCTGGCAAGGAGGGGAATGATATGCCAATATGGTGAGGCTGGCGCCCAGCGCGCAGACACCAGACCATAGAACAAAACAACTCTCTAGAATGTCCTTCCAAGAAATGGCAGGACACATGTACCGTACCATGCGACCCGCATTGTATACACTGTATAATGTGCTCTATGAAGTATATTACACTGGGTATGATATATACAGTATATACTGTTCGTTTAATAACCATATATATGGTATACAAATATTTTATTCAGAATATATACTATGTCAGATATATATGTGTTGTGTACACTGTGTGGGAAGCATATATACAGTTCGTGTATACAGTATATACTTTATACAGACATGTTTGTTAACTACCGCCATAAAACCTCCGAGAAACTGAACATTCTACCTACTTACTGTATTTTTGTTAATCCGTGAAATGGATTCATATGTTCCTAATATTTTTTTGCAGGTGGAAACGGCGAGAGAAGGAACGTGATGTTCTCCTCATCACAGTCCACTCACCACTGCCGCTCCCCCCTCTCCTCTGCCCTGCTCGCCATCTTGTTCCTTTGCGTCGGCCGCCATCTTGTTTCCTGCAGAATGAATACGTCATCCATCTTGCTTGGAGTCTCGCTTCCTTTGTAGACGTGTACAATATTTCTATGGATAATTATTCATTATGCATTAGTGTTGTTGAATCGCACCGATCATCATCAATGAAGATAATTACTATTTGCTAAAATCAGAATTTTCACATAGAGCTGGCCATCTCGGTGACGTTCGCTTACGAAATGTCTGGGATGTTAAAAACCTTGCAATGAATTTTGTATTCTAACTAACCACAAACTAATTTTAGGGGAAATTGTTGGTATAATAAACTTGAAAAGTTGATCATTAAAAGAAAAGTTGATTAGGTGTAATGTTCTTTCTTGGATGCCAAGGAAAAACCGGCGATGCTCAATCTAACTCAACCTCTCGCTGACATCTCAGGCAACTGCAAGGGAACTCAAAAGAAAAATTTATTGTTTCTTTTGCAAAATCCTGGAGAAATTCGATCAATTTTGTTTGAGGAAATAACGCACAACGTAGATTACCAAAGCCGCTCACACAACATAACTGATTTAACACTTTGACCGCAACGTGACCCACCGGTGGCCACGGAGGGGATTTTCATGATGCTGCTGACCGACCAGTAGTCACGAACTCAATTTTCATGAATACATAATTAAAGCTAAAAAAAGGCGCGATTAAGTTAATATTTGCTATTTTCAAAATTATTTACTACATACAATGGCCTTGAGGTTTGAGTTGAGTTTTGAACTTCAGTTTAGACTATTGGGGTCAAAGTGTTCATGACATGGGTCATTTGTTAACAAATATGGGCCAAGGAAGAACACCGTTGGCTTCGGTGAGGTGAGGGTTCCGGCCTCTTGCTTCTGGCAAATCAGACCAGTCTTTAGATTTTGGCTTTTTTCTGTGCCTAAATTTCTTTAATTTCAATTAGAGAAGAAACAAAGTTGAGAATTTTGCTCTAAATTTACTTGCTCTGCTTCTGAGACACCTTGCAATATACGGTACAGAGGCAATGATCTAATTTGTACATAGGTGTTAGATGCGGAGATGAAGGGGACTGCTGCAGTCTCTAGGAAATGTGTGTGGATCAAATATGAACTGATTTATTCGAATGGTTTCACGGAGGTGCATCGATAAATGTTCGTTCTGCAGTCACTTGCAGCGTTTCGTGTTTACGTCAGTATGTGCGTGGTGTTCACTTTGCTCAATGCTTATTTTAGAACTTGACATACAATTTACTGCAAGTGCAATTTTGAGAGTGATTCTTTTTAAAAAAGCTTATGCAATTTACCATGAGCGAGTCATTCGTCAAAGTTTTTAGTTTAGATTTTATGAAGAAAATTTATTTAGTGGAATCTTTACATGATCTCGCCAGCACCTGTTTTTACTTAAAGTTTAAATCGTATTTTGTTTTATTGGAACGTCTGAAAATTTAGGAGCGCACTGAGTTCAAATTACTCAGTTCTTTGTATATTTTTATTTCTACAAAAAAGAAGCATATCAATGATGACTGCGTACGTGCGAATACGTCGTCGTAAATATAAGAACAAATCTTAATTTTAAGAACTAAGTACATGACAATAAAAATATGAAGTTACGTACAATTAAGGTGTGAACATTTTCTACGAAAAAGCTGTAAATATCCAATGAGACGAGAGCGAGAGGACTGGCTGGTCTTATCTTACTACTTGCAACCCACGTCAGCTGTTCCAGGGATGAGGATGTTATTCCAGGGATGGGATGGGGGTGTTATTTCTGGGATGGGATGGGGGTGTTATTTCTGGGGTAGGATGGGGACGTTATTTCTGGGATGGGATGGGGGTGTTATTTCTGGGATGGGATGGGGACGTTGACCAACACATACTCACTGGCCAAATCAAGGCGAGCAGTACGCAATGAAAGGATCTTTTCCCGCCTTTCAGTCGCAGTCAGTTGATGCCAGATATCAGCGTTCAAGAATTTTTTTTTTTTTGGTTGTTTAACTTCAGTCTACATTTTGAGTATTGCATTATCGCAGCCTTGAAATCTTCAGCTAGGAATTATACAGAAGACATAGGGAACAAAGAGAGGAAAGAGATATAACTGAGCGGAGCGGGTCGTGTTTGAGCATCAAATGTTTGGCCTGAAGCACAGCTGCGGCAGAGGCCTATATGCATTTACCCGTGCAATAATCATAAAAGTAGCAGTAGGAATAGGTCGAGAAATGAAGGATTAGATGTTTCGTCTGAATACAAAAATATACAGCTATCCAATGAGTGGGAACATGTTTCGGTCGAGATGTGAATACTGTCTGAGAGTTCAAAGTTATACAAAATTTTTCGACCAGCTTTTCTCGTTCTGTGTTGGGAAAGAAAGGTAACCAATCAAAAGCTAACAGAGTACCTGCATGTTAAACTGAAACTAATGCTGGGAACATACTTGTTTTGTTTGAATCACGGTCTTCTAACAACGCGACTGTTTATTTTCAATTTATTAGGACAATTTACATCTCTTTTATTGCTACAAAATTAAAATGGCTAAATGTTTCATTTCGCTGATGGTGTTTCGTTGTGGCGTCTCTTGTGAGAACTTCATGTTACTTTCACCTGATACTGATATTGTGTTCTGGTATTAATATATATTTTTTGGTCTGGCATTGATATTTTTTGGACTGGTATTAGTATTGATATTGTGTACTTGTATTGACATTCATTTTGTGGACTGGTATTGATATTCTTATTGTGGGCTGGTATTGCATTCATTTTGTGGACTGGTATTAATATTCTTTTTTGTACTTGTATTGGCATTCATTTTGAGGACTGGTATTCATAATCATTTTCTCAACCTACATAATACAACTGTGTTTGCGTGCCACACGTCGCTACACACACACGCACGCACGCACTCTCGCCCTGTCAAACAACATTCGGAACATTTGTGAGGAGATGTTTGTCAAATGATTGAGTCACCTTTATTTTATTTCTTGCGAGAAACTTATTCCATTCATATTTAGCTATAAAGTCTCTTCATTTCACAGTAACCTACCGCACATCTAACATGTATGCAGCATTGCACACACCCACACCCACACACCCATACACCCACACCCACACACCCACACACCCACACACCCACACACCCACACCCACACACACACACACCCACCTACACCACACACTACAGTCCACAGACAATCAAGTCCAAGCTTGGCCCACTTCAATTACTGGATGTGGAAATCCTCCACCTGGACTCCTGCTAGTGAAATTTAAACCTAAAAAGAACGTGAAGGTGGTTTAGAAGTTGCTGCTTTATTGCTGCAAAGTTTTCAGACTCTTCAATTCCGAGGGTTGCGATGCTAGGATTCTTTAATCGATTTTCTTACGTTGTATATTTATTAGTATTTAAATTACAAATTTTTTACCTTTCGAGTAAGTATTTTCTAAAAGTTTTCACGGCGTAAATTTGTTTCTGGAAATTTTTCCCTCGCAATTACGGAAAATTTGCCCGGCTGTTACAACTAAAAATACATACATATTTCTTAACTCAGATTTTTTTTCAGACCTTAACTCTTCAAAATAAATCCAAATGGAATTACTGAGAGAAAGAAAAAGGGAGAATTTAAAAATGCAGCATGAACAATTTTTCCCTGTAAAAGTTTGCGGGCTGCAAAATTATTCATTTTCAATTTTGTATTCGTTGTATAATGCATTTAAACCTTGGTTATGCTTCAATCGTTCGTATGTACTACCAGGTAAACTGCACATGTGAAGTGCGTGATCAGTGAGAACCGCGGTAGAGGAAACAAGGTAGGGTCATTTCTATGGAGGAAAATACACCTCCTCTTGTTCGGCTAGCCGATATTTCAAACAAACTTTATGACGTTACCAAAACGCCATGTCGTTAGGCCAATAGCAGAGCCAGATTTGTTGGTAGCAGTGCTACCAGAAGCAATATGAGCGCTACTATTGGCTCGTTGCCGTGACGTCAGCAAAACCATACCATCAACGAAAAAAAGACTGGTTTGACCCTACCTTGCTTCCCCTTCCGTGGTAAGAACTGACCATGTCTTAAGTGGTGAGATTATAGCACGAGACGTAGGCTGATGCGGTCGCTTCTTTCATTTTCCTACGAGTAAAAGTTTTCACTTGTAAATATGATACTGCTTATCTTATTAAGTACACTACCTCTGTGCTTATTTATATCTATGTCGTGCCACACAGAACTGTTCACTGACGCCTCAATTGTGCGCATCACCAAGACGGGACCCAGTCTATCTTTTTCACCGCCTGCATCCATGTTTTCCGCCGCCCAAGTAATTAAATCCCGTGGGCGGCGAAAAACATGCATGATCTGGCGAAAAAGCTCGTCTGGGAGCTCGATGCACTGGAGGGAAATATGTGGTGACCGCGGTCTGTGCATGTGGCCTGTGTGAAAGAAGTTAATAAAGTTTTGAATTGTTTTTTGAAGTGTTTCAAGTCCTTTTTATGCGTTTTAGTTCCTACTGAACTTCCTGCCGTTTCTCGACACGGCTCAACTCGAGGAGTTATAATTTCTTGAAAAATAATTTTTTCTCAGAGTCTCAGCGGGACCTAGACACTCAAAATAGGTGGCCTGATTTTCTCCGGCACGAAAGGTCATTTCAGCGCCGTAGCAACACTCAAAAATTTTCCCTAAACTCGCTGAGTTTTGGAAGAAATGCTAATATGCTCACAGAGAAATCATAATATTTTCATTAAAGAAATTAAATTATATTACATTTCAAAACTAAAAAATAATAATTAATGAATAAACTATACCCAAGATATCGACTTTTTATAGTTGTTGAATGACTTGATCGATAAAATAACAGAAAATGAAGTTCTTTGTCCAACTTTCTCTAGCAGTCTCTTTCAGAATTCAGAATATCATCTACACAGATAATTAATTTTGATAATGAAGGCATCTACGGATGCTTTATTTCCAATCAAGCCTGATACATATCACTTGTACATTGGATTTTCAAATGCCTTATAACTAACGCCAGGACGCCATGACGCTTTCCCCCGGTCGAGACCGGTACCCATTTCAGACACCTGGGTAGAGTGGGGTATTGTGCTTGGAATTTTTCTCCTATACCCAACAGAGAAAATCGCCATCCAGCGCCGGGACTCGAACCCGCGTTTCCCGCACGGCGGGCAGGGCCTATAGACACACGGCTATGGCGAGCACAGAGAGGCACTACAGCGATTCTTGACTTGAAATGACCTCAAAGTGACTTGAGAGTTGGAACTCAGATGGTCACAACTTAAGTTTGAGGGTAAATGGAAGTAAGAGCGCAGTAGAACATAGCAGGCACGAGCTACCAGTCTCGTGTGGTCATCAACATAAATATTGAGATGGGCAGTGCTGCACATTTACGTCATTGCTCAATGTCAAGCAAAATCAAAGGGCAAATATGCAGAGAGCCTTAACCCTCACATCAGAGGTCAAAACTGGAGAGTGGATTAAGCGATAATTTCACCTCATAGCGGCGTAGATGTCTTTCAGGCAGAGTGGCCTAGTTCCTAGTTCAGTTCCTAGTTAGTAACTTGGCTAGGAAAAGCCAGTTTGGCAACCCTGCGATGAACACCACGCCTCTAACTGGAGTGTCCTAAAATTCTGTGTTATGTGGGTTAGGACGCTCTGCATATTTGCCCTCCAATTCAAATGTGCACCGACACCAAAAAGTAAATTTGATCAACATAACTGAGGTCCGTTGGAAGGGGAGAAGCCGCGGACATCGTAATCTGACCCTGGGGGTGTCCGTGAAGGTGTATGTGACTGCTGATTGATTGATTATTAGAAAGTTTTACCCTCCCTTTACCGCGTCTAAGAAGTTCAAAGAGAGGAAGGATGAAGGCACCATTTAGTATGGAGTTAAGGAAACGTGCAATCTATGCACAAGGTGCATAGAAACAGAAAACTAAGGAAAAAGTTAATGAAACAAACAAGAAAAAAGTTGAAGAATGAAGTCAGAGGTGCTGAAAAACAGGACAAGACTGAACCGAAAAAAGATTATCCATAACAAATAAAAACTATTTCAACAAAAAGAGGCCAACCTAATCTTTAGCTCAAGACCTTACACAATCCTCCTGGGAGCACTAAATCCCACAGATACATTAGTTGTATCCCACTATGAGGATGTGCTAGTGCTCCAAATTGGATAAAGAATGGGAACCTGGGTCAACGGAATAATAATGTTCATCGCTTTACAATTTGAAAATTGTGAAACTCGAATTGGCGAGTGAGCTGACATTTTATTTAACAACTAGCAACACTTAGAGATACAAAGGCTCTGTGCTGCGGCCCTAAACAAAGTTGAAAGTTCAACTGAACAAAAGTTAAAAGAATCACTTACATCGAGGCCAGCAGCAAATAAACTTGGAGAGCATATGATACGTTTTAAGCAATTAAAACAATTTATTTAGCACAAGCGAAACAGCGGTAGATTGTTGCTTAAGTCTAGTACAATGGACACATATGAGTATGGCTACCTGTGGGCCCGTGTGTTTAGCGGCTTGTAGGGCATCCTACCATCAACGTTGATCTAAGGTGTACTATTATGTTGAGCCTAATTCATTTAACCTCGTCGAGCATTAGACTGATCAATGAATTGATTCATTCTAGATTCAATGCCTAATTTTACATTAGTATTTATATGGGCTAGAAGTTAACAGTATATTCAAGAAACGACTTGAGAACAGACTTGAGATGTACTTATGTTTAATGAAAGACAGGTGCTGTTTTTCACACTCTCTCAATGCGTTATTCATATTACACATAGACCCAGAAACACACATTCGACCCATGTGTCACTCATACAACACATGGAACCTAAAACACACATCCCACACATGTGAAATTCATACCATACTTGGAAGCAAAACAAACACACATACATTCCACCCATGCGTCACTCATACAACACATGGAACCAAAAACACACATCCGACCATTGTGTCACTCATACAACACATGGAGCCAAAAACACACATCCCAACGCTTCCATCACGGCCTCATTCATCACTAAGTAGAAGCTCGCCTGGCTGCGCTGGCTCCAGTTTTGATTACTCTATCCCGGCAACGATGAAAGCGTTTCCATAAGACGGATCGCATGAACTGATGTCAATTTTAACCCGCTCTCTCAATGAGATCTCGCTTTTGTGAGAGCGTACTTCTTACGCGCACACATGAGAAACTCTAACGAATTTCGAATAAATCTTTTGAGCATGTGTGATCCGGCAGAGATTGCGTTCGGAGAGCGGCCTAAAGTTCAGACGTCATTTAAGGTAACAAAAGGAAGCAGTCTCTTATTCAAACACAGTTTAATCCTTCACAAAGGGTGGCTTCTGGCGACCATCTAGCCATCGATCTCGTCACGACAAAAGGAGGCCAACAGGCACGACTTCTGCGGCAGGTGACTGCGACTACACGACAAGACAAAGACTGCAGAATTACAACGACTCTACGGCACGACAAAGACTGCAGAATTACAGCGACTCTACGACACGACAAAGACTGCAGAATTACAACGACTCTACGACACGATAAAGACTGCAGAATTACAGCGACTCTACAACACGACAAAGACTGCTGAATTACAACGACTCTACGACACGACAAAGACTGCAGAATTACAACGACTCTGCGACACGACAAAGACTGCAGAATTACAACGACTCTACGACGCGACAAAGACTGCAGAATTACAGCGACTCTACGACACGACAAAGACTGCAGAATTACAACGACTCTACGACACGACAAAGACTGCAGAATTACAACGACTCTGCGACACGACAAAGACTGCAGAATTACGACTCTACGACGCGACAAAGACTGCAGAATTACAGCGACTCTACGACACGACAAAGACTGCAGAATTACAGCGACTCTACGACACGACAAAGACTGCAGAATTACAGCGACTCTACGACACGACAAAGACTGCAGAATTACAACGACTCTACGACGCGACAAAGACTGCAGAATTACAACGACTTTACGACACGACAATGACTGCAGAATTACAGCGACTCTACGACACGACAAAGACTGCAGAATTACAACGACTCTACGACGCGACAAAGACTGCAGAATTACAACGACTTTACGACACGACAAAGACTGCAGAATTACAGCGACTCTACGACACGACAAAGACTGCAGAATTACAGCGACTCTACGACACGACAAAGACTGCAGAATTACAGCGACTCTACGACACGACAAAGACTGCAGAATTACAACGACTCTACGACGCGACAAAGACTGCAGAATTACAACGACTTTACGACACGACAAAGACTGCAGAATTACAGCGACTCTACGACACGACAAAGACTGCAGAATTACAACGACTCTACGACGCGACAAAGACTGCAGAATTACAACGACTTTACGACACGACAAAGACTGCAGAATTACAGCGACTCTACGACGCGACAAAGACTGCAGAATTACAACGACTTTACGACACGACAAAGACTGCAGAATTACAGCGACTCTACGACACGACAAAGACTGCAGAATTACAACGACTTTACGACACGATTACGTTTCTACAACACAATTACGACTGTATAGAATGACATTGACACGACAAAGACAGCAGAATTACAGCGACCCTACAGGACAAGTACGACTCTAGAGAATGACGACTCTACAACTCGACTCCAGCTTCACGAACTGACTCGGCCGATACGGACGACTACAGCAGCACAGGAAGTGATCAACAAGGCATGAAACAAAGGTGCGTTACACTCTTCTGAGGTGCGGCTAAACCGGGCACGTAATTTCTCCAGGGATGCTTGGTGTGCAATTCATTTTGCATTGAAGCTTATCGCGAAGCCAGGAAATTCAACTAATTTTTTGAGAGTGTATTTTGAATTGAAAAAGGGAAGAATTTTTGTTTATCTTGCTCTTTTGGGAGATTGTTTTTTGTTTTTTGCAGAATGAAATCTAATTTATTATCGTAAAATCAGGCATCCTCCAGTGAGGCAAATCTTGCATCTAAGATAAAGCTGATAAGTGCTGCCATAACTCTACAGAATGTATTAGCCTAGCTGTACTTAGCTTGAATACATATCCTTAGATTAGCTCAGTTCTACTTAGCTCGAATATGTTAGCTTAGCTTGGCTGTACTTAGCTTGAATATATTAACCAAACTTAGCTTTACTTTGCTCGAATAACGACGCAGTTTTTCGAAGGGACAGTGCAGTCTGGGTACACCATCTCGGCCGCTGCGCCGATCTGCTCCCAAGCGAACGTTACTGCGCCGAGCTGCGCCGAACTGCGGCGCTCGGGCCTTTATGCACTTTTTCGCCGCCTGCATGCATGTTTTTCACCGCCCAAGTACTTGAATCCTTTTGGTGGCGAAAAAGATGCATGCTCAGGCGAAAAAGTTAGACTGGGTTATGCAACTGATCCGTGATGATGCCTGCGGTCATTTTAACAGAGTTCTTCTTATAATTCATCTATTTCAAATTCTCTTGCGCATCAATACAGAAGTTTAAGAAAGCGCTTCTGCTTTAAGAGTGGCTCTCTCGCAGGCTTCTTGAGATCCTTAAGCCGGTTATGGGAGAGAAGTTACGCTTCTATACCTGCTCGTCTGAAGAATTTTGTGCCGCTGTTGCACGTGTATCTCAAAGTCTACATTGGAGGGTCATTCTCATTTCTTTTCCTTACACAGACCGCAATGTCACTGAAAATTTTGAATTGATCCCAATTGAACATCACTGTGGTTGGTTTTCCGGTAGCGCACACAGATAAAGGCTCACATATTCAAGCTTATTTCTTTCATTTAACTAATTCGAATTCAATTACAAATTACATCGATTTGCTGTCATGACGGAAGGTCTTGAGGCCAACAAAAAATATCACATACAAAGAAAATTCAGTTCGATTCATGACGTGCTGCCCAGCATGTGGAAATCACGCTCAAAACTCCCGTTATTTTTAGCTTTTCAGGAAACCTTGCACACTCCGGCAGCGGCCACCCAGAATGTGATGCGTGAACGAAAATTCTTAGAACCACATGATTCTGTGAGCGAAGCGAGGTGCTGGGAGCGAAAAAAAAAGAAAAACCGTTCATTTTCAAAAAAGTTGAGCATGAAATGTAGTTGAACACATTGGTTTTTAAAATTTTCTTAACACATGTAAGGGTCCTTAAGTCAAACCATACGAAGTGTGACGTTAGCCGTAAGTGAAATGATGTGAAATTTTGAGAGTGCGGTGATGCCGTTGGGTGGGTGAGGCGCACCAGCGCTTGACTTTAGACCGGAACGTTAGCGTGCACTGATGTGCGATGTGTGTAGAGGAATACTTACATAGTTACTTAGTTAGCAATGCCTGTAGAGCATCTATTCTTAGCCTTTTTTGGCAGTGATCCAAAATCAGCCCAAGATAGAACTTTTCATTCACCATATGACTATTCTATTGAAAACAGGTTACTGTATGTTAACACAGGTTACACAAACCCTTAGCGACCCATTGAGATGGCTTGGCGATCCACCGTACCCAGTCTAGCTTTTTCGCCGGAGCATGCATATTTTTCGCTGCCTGAGCGATTTAATTACTCGGATGGTGAAAAAAATGAATGCAGGCGGCGAAAAAGTAAAACTGGGTAGGGTCGTGACCCAGGGTTTAAGAACCACTGGTGCAGAGAACCACTGCTTACTTAGTTGGTCGTCAGACTCCTCCTCATCAGTTAAAGGCATTATGGCCTGATATTTGAGCTTCCCGAGCTCGGGGCGTTTCTGATGTCTTTGGCATGCTGAGGAATGCCCCACACTTGTCCCAGCCGGTCTGTCCCAGCCAGCCTGTCCCAGCCGGTCTGTCCTAGCCAGCCTGTCCCAGCCAGCCTGTCCCAGCCAGCCTGTCCCAGCCAGCCTGTCCCAGCCGGTCTGTCCCAGCCAGTCTGTCCCAGCTTCTCAATCCCAGCCAGTCAGTCCTCCCCAAAAGAAGCAACAGTTTGTCAGACATTCCCACAAATGACGTCACTGCAGCCACTCTCTTCTGGCACCATGTGGCAGCAGCGCACAGACATCAGCACACCAGCACAACACACACACACACACACACGATGCACTGTTGCGGCATTATATTCCTTGTTTCATTGGTGTTATAAAAAATACACAACTGCAACATTACAAGACACACAACCGCAACAATACAAGACACACAACCGCAACAATACAATACAAACAATACAAGACACAATTTCCGCGCCCTCCAGACAGTCTCCGCTCCGTCGACCACATCACTGCCTCTGATTGAGCCCCGAGCTGTGTGGTGGGGAAGAAGTGGGGTTTCATGGGGCAATTGACTGCCCCCTTTTGTAGAAAGAAAGAAAAAAGAGAAAGAAAAACCTATTATTCAAGAAAAAGTTAACACATGGAAGGTATTACAACGCGTTGGTTTTTAAAAGTCTTGTTCTCTGCCGTAAGCACGCATGAAGGGAGAGCTACTTTCTTTAGGCTTTAAAGAACATCCCAGTCTAACTTTTTCACCGCCTGCATCCATATTTTTCGCCGCCTAAGCGATTTAATCACTTAAATCGCTCAGGCGACGAAAAACATGCATGCAGACGGGGAAAACGTTAGACTGGAAAGTTTTTGGTTTTGTATATATGAATATAGAATATGTATATGTGTATACTGATATATTCTGTACATGGAAGTAGCTTCCAATCCCATGGGAGAGATGAATTAATTTTTTTACTTTGTTTTGGGAGGTAAATTGTTCTCTCAAAAAATGGGAGGTATATATTTCCCCTCAGTTTGATCGTACATTGGGAGCGACGCCCTCATTCTAACGTGGAAGATAACAACTCCCCTCACATGGGGACGTGAATGCCCTCAAGGGACACGTCGCGAAGCCTCATTCATGGTCCCCTCTCCCACTCATTCCTTCCACTCCCCTCTCTCTCCCCCTCATTTCCCTTCCCATTCTCCCCTTCATTCCCTCCACTCCCCTTCCTCTCCCCCTCATTCCCCTCTCTCCCCTCTCCCCTCTCCCCCTCTCCCCTCACAACAAAGGGCCCGAGTGCTCGATGCCCCAAGGGCTGTTGACCACAATCACGGCCATTGTTCGTGTCCTGAAGCTTCTGCTCTTCATGGTTGCGAGTTTTTTAATATTAATTCACGGAACAAACACGAAATCAATCTCACCGGACGCCGCCATGTGAAAGTTTTATTATTGAAGTTACGTCATGTAATTGATTTGGTTTTGTTCTAGAGTACAGCGTTGTGTTATTTGAAAGTGGTGGTCTTTAGAATAACAAAACTTTAAATGTGCTAACAAAAATAAGCAAGAAACACTGCCTCACACTAAAACGAGTGTTTGCTGTGTACGTATAAGAGTCTCAGTCGTGTATGTGTATCAGTAAAGCGATTGCCAGAAGCCATCGACGCGCGTGATGTGTAGGTAGAACATATTTACCGCTGGACTTCCGTGAAAATGAAATTCAATTTCTGAGAAATCGTGGCCTCGAAAATGAATGATAATCTCACTTAAAATTATCGATGAGATAAATAGTTGTGTTCTACTTACGGATGATCGACAGCGCTGCGTTCAGTTAGTGAATTGTTGTTCTTGTGAAGATAGAAGGTTGCAATTTCCAGTTAACTGCTGGTGTTCAGGCGTCACGCGTGCCCACGCTTTCTGGGGCAGTTAATATTTTAAGCTAATATTTTCATTTAATAGTTTCAGTTAATATTTTCAGTAAACATTTTCAGTTAATATTTCAGATAATATTTTCAGTTAATACTTTCAGTTAATATTTTCAGCTAATATTTTCAGTTGATGTTTTCAGTTAAAGAAGATAATGTGTCCAGCAGGCGTGGTAAGACCAGCGGTCGCAAAGTGTTGCTGGGCGTCTTTTTTCGGGCCATTTTTAGGGACCTTCTTTTTCTTCTTGGTTAAAAATTTTGCGATCAACTCGAATCTAAAAAAATAGCCTGACATTGTTAAAGAGAAATGAATTTTTTTATTTTAGGAAATAATACGAGCTGGTTCATATTTACTCGCACATCTCTTGGTTGATGGTATTGAAGACAACATTTCCAGCTTCAGTAACGACGTCCTTAAAAAGCTAAAGTAAATTTTGTTGAAATTTCCCCCTAGCTACCGTACGGAGAGAATTTTTCCGTTTTCACCAATAAAATCACGTAGAATAAGAGATTCTCACAACTCAAGTGCATTTGAGGTCCCGCTCCATAAACTTTTCTCTCTTCCACCCTCCTCACAGGAGGCCTGAACTCGGAAATGAATGAAAAGATATTTTACAGGCCGTGAAATTCGGCGGTGACGTCGGCCGGGCGCCTTACAGTTCAGGCTGCCTTATATGGCATCTTGTGGCCGCCATTCTCATACTTAGCTTATTGTAGCGGTTCTTAACCTTGGTGGAGGTACTGAACCGCACTAGCTGGAGGTACTGAACCCCACAAGTTGGAGGTACTGAACCCCACAAGCTGGCGGTACTGAACCCCACAAGTTGGAGGTACTGAACCCACAAGCTGGAGGTACTGAACCCCACAAGTTGGAGGTACTGAACCCCACAAGTTGGAGGTACTGAACCCCACAAGTTGGAGGTACTGAACCCCACAAGCTGGAGGTACTGAACCCCACAAGTTGGAGGTACTGAACCCCACAAGCTGGAGGTACTGAACCCCACAAGCTGGAGGTACTGAACCCCACAAGTTGGAGGTACTGAACCCCACAAGCTGGAGGTACTGAACCCCACAAGTTGGAGGTACTGAACCCCACAAGTTGGAGGTACTGAACCCCACAAGTTGGAGGTACTGAACCCCACAAGCTGGAGGTACTGACCCCCACAAGTTGGAGGTACTGAACCCCACAAGCTGGAGGTACTGAACCCCACAAGCTGGAGGTACTGAACCCCACAAGTTGGAGGTACTGAACCCCACAAGCTGGAGGTACTGAACTTCAAAAGTTGGAGGTACTGAACCCCACAAGTTGGAGGTACTGAACCCCACAAGTTGGAGGTACTGAACCCCACAAGCTGGAGGTACTGAACCCCACAAGCTGGAGGTACTGAACCCCACTAGCTGGAGGTACTGAACCCCACAAGTTGGAGGTACTGAACCCCACAAGCTGGAGGTACTGAACCCCACAAGCTGGAGGTCCTGAACCCCACTAGTTGGAGGTACTGAACCTCACTAGCCGGAGGTACTGAACCCCACTAGCTAGAGGTACTGAACCCCACTAGCTGGAGGTACTGAACCCCACTAGCTAGAGGTACTGAACCCCACAAGTTGGAGGTACTGAACCCCACAAGTTCCATACGCGCATTCATCGAACCTTTCGTAGTTGAAAAAATGAAATGTGTTTTTATTTCTTCAAATTTGAAATATATGAATAAAACTAAATACTGTATTAATACACAAACTTTACCATGCATTATTTGCCAAACCTTTGAAAGTGACTCACCGAACCCCCCTGGTTTGGTCGGGCCAAGATTAACACTTTGATTGCGTCGTTCGCCACCGGTGGTACACGGAGAAGATTTTCAAAATGCTGCTGACGGATCAGTAGTCACAAACTCAATTTTCATAACTACATCAACACGAAATGAAGGCACGATCCAGTTCGTGTTTGCTGTTTTGCACACTACTGACCACAATTGACATTGAATTTGAGTTGAACATCGAACTTGAGTTTTACCTGCCGCAGCTAAAGGGTTAAGAACTGAGTACGACTTAACAAAATTTATGTATTTTTAGTAGACGAAGGTCAATTTGTTGACCCTGGTCGCTCGTGCGCGACAGCGGGGAGAGCGATAAGACATCGGCACGGAATGTGCTCCGGCTTTGCAAAATGCATTTTATTTAAATTGAATCTCTCAGATAAAAGGGTTTGAGTTTAGTCGTGGTCGTAGCTTATTTCTCCACACTTCAGCTTTGATTTCGATATGCGAGTAGGGATCCTGGCTGGATTTGTGAAGGGATACGAAACTGAGGCGGAGCGTAGACGTTTAGAACAAACCTTCCTCATTTGTCCCGACATCTTAATTACTTTATAAGAAATATTGTTGCAGAGTAGAATAATTTTGCGATCGCTATGTTGCATCTTCCTTACAGTTCAGGTAAATCTACTTCTTAGATTTCTCTCCAAGAGATTTCTCTGGGCCAAGATTTCTCTCCACTCAGGCCCAGAGCAGCCCACAGGAACGTCCTCATGTATAGCACCAGAGAAAATCTCACAAGAGGAAGATATAATATCGAAATCAATGAGCAATAATAAAAGATAGACTCGGTTACCATCCTTCTCGGTTACTTTTCCTCCTCTTTGTCTCTCAACTCCTTGTCCTCATCTCCGTCCTTCACTTCCTCGTCCTCCTCCTCTTTGTCCTTCACAAACTTGTCCTCCTCCTCTTTGTTCTCCATCTCCTTGTCCTCTTCCTCTTTGTTCTCCATCTCCTTGTTCTCCTCATCTCCATCCTTCACTTCCTCGTCCTCCTCCTCTTTGTCCTTCACAAACTTGTTCTCCTCCTCTTTGTTCTCCATCTCCTTGTCCTCTTCCTCTTTGTTCTCCATCTCCTTGTCCTCCGCCTTTTCGTCCTCCACCTCCTTGTCCTACTCCTCTTCGTCCTCCATCTCCTTTTCCTCTTCCTCCTCGTCCTCCATCTCCTTGACCTCCGCCTCTTCGTCCTCCACCTCCTTGTCCTCCTCCTCTTCGTCCTCCACCTCCTTGTCCTACTCCTCTTCGTCCTCAATCTCCTTGTCCTCCTCCTCTTCGTCCTCCCTCTCCTTGTCCTCCTCCTCTTCGTCCTCCACCTCCTTGTCCTCCTCCTCTTCGTCCTCCACCTCCTTGTCTTCCTCCTGCCGCTGCAACTGGTCGCATGGAGCAAGACCAGCACAAGCGTGTTGGTCTCAGTACTCCCGCATTTGATGCGAGTACTCCGGGGCGTTGTGTCTCCAGTCTTCATTGACTGTATTTTTGGGCAGCAGTCTTGGCTGGAAATTAATTACTCGTTAATTTGTTTAAATTCATTGCTGTTTCTCTGGCCTCTTGACTGGAGCATGATTCACACAAGGCGGCGTGTTTTCTTAACAACGGGCATATGAACACCAAGCTAGAAATTCATTGTTCATTTAAAAAATGGTTTATTACACCATGTGAATGACATCGTCTAGTTAATTAGGTGCAAAAACCATCTTCCTTGTAAATTATGTAAATAAGTCATTCGAAGGCGCAGAATGAATGCTCCTAAACACAAAAAATGCCTATTGTTTTCTATGGAAGCCGCGCCGAACCGATTGGCATTTTTGGATCCTGCTTAATTAAGGCGAGCTCTTCCAAGAGGATGAGGCTTTTGAAATCCCAGGGTCTTCTTTGGATCTCTTCCTTTCTTGAGGACGATCTTTATTACCTTTGTGAAGGTTGTTTTTTCTTGCAGAAAGATGATGTTTATTGGATCTGTGGGAGGTTCTGCCTTGCTGATGCTGGTGTGACTGCAGCAGGCATCGCAGAGACGAACTTATCGACGGACTTGTTCTGATGTCAGCGCTTAGATATCACATACTTTACAATTACGCCAAAGACTATAGACATTAAAATTACGTTGTCACCACAGACAATAGACATCAACATTAGGCCGTTTTTCGTCTCGAGTATGTTTGTGCCGTGACTTTGCCTCGAAAGTTGTTTTTGCACTAAGTTGAGCTAGGTTACCTACATCTTATTTTACCCGCGTGCCAATGTTGCATAAAATGATGACGATATTTCATCTATTTTCCTTTTCTTTCACACGTTTATTTTCAATCTGCAAAGAACTTTAAAGGGAGACCTGATTCTTAAATAACGAGTAACTAACTTATATGAGTATAAAACATTATTGCAAGCAGATTATCTCATTTCGCGAATCAGAGCTTCTTCTGTGTTGGATTTTACATAAACTTATTTTTGTCTGCGAAATACAATCCTGGAATAAACCAAACGTCGCTTCAAATCCCAGTCAACTTTTTCGCCGCCAGCATGCATGTTTTTCGGGGCCTAAGAAATTTTATCGCTTAAATCACTAAGGCGGCGAAAAACGTGCATGCAGGCGGCGAAAAAGTTAGACTGGGATGGGGTGTCTGCTGAGTAACTGATGAGTTACCGCTTCAGCATCTCACTCATTAATTCTAATTCAAAATGCGCGAAAATATAACTAACATTTGGTTTCAGACAATATCCTCTATTGGGGTGAATTTGAACCTGCTACTTCTTTCCCAACCCCGCCCTCACTCATCGAGTTGCCTCACTGGGGAACATAGAGAATTCTTAATTCAAAACCGCGAAAATAAAACTAACATTTTAACTGAACAATCCCCTCCATTGTGGTAGATTTACTCCCCCCCCCCCACAACACCATAGTCGCTAGTTACCTCACTGGGGAACATAGAGAATTCTTAATTCAAAACCGCGAAAATAAAACTAACATTTTAACTGAACAATCCCCTCCATTGTGGTAGATTTACTCCCCCCCCCCACAACACCATAGTCGCTAGTTACCTCACTGGGGAAGATGGGGGAGGGGGACAACATCAGGGGCTGAGGTCACGGTAGAGGAAACAAGGTAGGGTCATTTCTATGGGGAAAAATACACCTCCTCTTGTTCGGCTAGCCAATAGAAAGACTTTACTTCAAACAAACTTTATGACGTCATCAAAACGCCATGTCGTTAGGCCAATAGCGGAGCCAGATTTGGGGGTAGCAGTGCTACCAGATGCGATATGAGCCCTCTATTGGTTGGTTGCCATGACGTCATCATTGCCACACGGCCGACGAAAAAAAGACTGGTTTGACCCTACCTTGTTTCTTCTCCTGTGGCTGAGGTTCAGGCAGATGATGGAAGACCATTTTAATGACTTATGGGTGAATTTTATTCGTGCCTTTACGTAGCATTATGTTTATTGAAGGCGAACTCAGTGAACATCATCGTGTTGTACCGTCCATTACTTCTATTTTTTATCAAAGAAGATATGTTTCCTTGGAATTTTGTCGCAGTCTATTCTATTTTTGCCGCATTGAAGTTTGTAAAAGTCATGGTTGATTTACAGCATAGCACTTTAAAAAACGTGGATGTTTCTGAAATTACGCAACTAATTTATGAATAGAAAACAATAGCCTTCAATAAATAACAAAAGCCTTCAATAACGAACAATAGCCTTCATACAATCTAAGCTCTCCTGTATAAAACTCTGGGATTGAAACATATTTGTGGGTGAAAAGATCGCATACATGACGGTGGAGAAGCACGGGGAAAACTTTGTACCCGGCCATGGAGTAGGGAATTCCTCAGCTGTACCGAGAATATTATAAGAACGTAACTTAAGCAAAGCTGCTCGCTCTCATAACATACCCGCCGCTGAGTTCATATCCTTTCTCCTTAAAACTACAAATTTTCCGGTCAACCACTCCTCTTGCACCTCGAAGAAGACAAGAAGAAGAAATAAGGACGCGCCGAACTTCCCTGGCGGTGCAAGCGGCCAAAACACGGCGAGTTCGTCAGGTGCTGGAGAGCGCAGCAGATCTGAAGCCACCCTTCACTTCTGACAGCTATTTTAGAAGCCGTCAAGCACGAGACTCCGCTTCCGCAGGCCGGCCTCGGAGTGTCGATGAATACGTCGGTCTCGGCATCCGCACTCCGGCCTGATGTATCACTCGATTAGTTGCGCCTCCAGCCTGCGTCGACTCGAGACTCGTCCTCGATCTGACAAACCTCGAGGGAGCGCTGCCGCTCGTCCGTACGCAATTTTGGATTTGTCTTGGATTGCCTCCGAGCCGGGATGGAAACACCGAACTTTTGAGTGTATCGGCAACTGGGAGACAAATGATTATACGAGTGGTAGACTTTTGCATATGCTAGTGGAACTCTGAATGATGATACGCCGAGTATTTTTGTAAAGGCTAGACAGGGATGGTTATATTGAAATCTAGAGTATTTTGTATAGACCTGAAAAACAGCGATAAAGAAATCATACCCAATAAATTGAAGTTAACAAATAGTAAAACACAATTACACGAATTACATATGAGCTAAAAAAGACATAGGCTATCTTCACTATATTACGACTAGAATACTCGCTGAGGATCATCAGATTTTGACACCCAAAGCTGTAGCGAATATCTGCTCGTGATGAAGCTGGAACTGCAGCCACGACACTCTTGTTCTTAGGTGAAGGTTCCGTGTCGTCATACCATCATGTAGTGCAACTATCATACCAGCGTGTGTTGAAGGGGCCGTCATACCAACGTATGGTATTACGACAATGGTAACAAAAAGAGCTGCCATATGGCAACAAAGCCAAATGGTAACAAAAAGAGCTGCCATATGGCAACAAAGCCAAATGGTAACAAAAAGACCTGCCATATGGCAACAAAGTCAAATGGTAACAAAAAGAGCTGCCAAATGGCAACAAAGCCAAATGGTAACAAAAAGAGCTGCCATACGGCAACAAAGCCAAATGGTAACAAAAAGAGCTGCCATATGGCAACAAAGCCAAATGGTAACAAAAAGAGCCGCCAAATGGCAACAAAGCCAAATGGTAACAAAAAGAGCTGCCATATGGCAACAAAGCCAAATGGTAATTAAAAGAGCTGCCATATGGAAACAAAGCCAAATGGTAACAAAAAGAGCTGCCATATGGCAACAAAGCCAAATGGTAACAAAAAGAGCTGCCATATGGCAACAAAGCCAAATGTTAACAAAAAGAGCTGCCAAACGGCAACAAAGCCAAATGGTAACAAAAAGAGCTGTCAAATGGCAACAAAGCCAAATGGTAACAAAAAGAGCTGCCATATGGCAACAAAGCCAAATGGTAACAAAAAGAGCTGCCATATGGCAACAAAGCCAAATGGTAACAAAAAGAGCTGCCATATGGCAACAAAGCCAAATGGTAACAAAAAGAGCTGCCATATGGCAGCAAAGCCAAATGGTAACAAAAAGAGCTGCCATTTGGCAACAAAGCCAAATGGCATCAAAGGCAAGATAGGATTTTCATTCTGAGCTGCCAACATTGGGGAATGAGAAACTTCTAAGAAAGGTACTTCTTTTTCAAGGATTTGTTTTTAAAGAATTCTAAAATGAATCGCAGGTTGAGGAAAATTTCAACTGTGATACAAATTTTCAATCGAAAGCTGTCCCGTAATTTTCACAGGATGCATCAGCATTTTACTTGAAAGCAATAACACAGAAAAAAATGAAGACAGGAGTAGGTTTGAGATGACTAAGCATTAAAGCATGATTTCATTCCACAGAGAAATATACTTTTGAAAAAGAAATCAGTCATCAGCGTCATAGCCCAAGAAATGTGTGTAGTTGCATCATTTTTTTGTGATGTTTCACTTAAATTTTCAACTTTCAAATTTAAACTTGACAATTCCAGTCGATTTCAATTCAGACGCTTGAGCTGGACACAACAGCGCTTAACTAGTCATATGGTACTAAGACTCTATAATATAACTTTCTCTTGTACCGTCACTGTAACTTCGAGTACAACTTTCAGTACTGAACAGTAACAGTATTGTTACTGTGAACAGTAACAGTTTAACTCTCAGTATAGCAGTTTAACTTTTTCCATACCGGTAAAAAATTCTGATTAATTTCTAAGCAACAGCGTTAGCACCCACTTACTCGTCCCAAATAAATATCTTTTGACATTCAGTTATTCAGTCGCAACTGCACGAACCCGCGCACGAGCACAGCCTAATTCTTTCTTTCTTACTTTCTTTGATTCTTTCAACTTGCCTTTTCTCATTATTGGTTTGGTGTTAAAGTTCTCAAATTGCTGCAGTGTTACAGTTGTAACAGTTGTTCCAGTTGCTCCAGTTGCTCCAGTTCCTCCAGCTGCTCCAGTTGTTACAATTGTTCCAGTTGTTACATTGTTAAAGTTGATATAGCTGTTACAGTTGTTACAGTTGTTACAGTTGTTACAGTTGTCAAAATATAGTGTTACTTACCTCGCAGTTGTGCTTATCAGCTCACCCTCATTCACAGTCCTAAACTCTTCTCACGCTAAACTTGACTCCGCTTCTTCAACACTTCTTCCTCTCTCATGAAGTCGCTCACATCACTCGAGCAAAAGCACTTTTCTCTCACCTTTCATTGTGATCACCCTCATGTCACTCCCCTCGTGCTACGAAGCGCTCATTTCACCGCCGAAAATGCATTCTAATCCGAACCCTAAAACAATTTGAGCGGCAAAAATAGGATGTTTTAGAGCATAGTGGAGCTCCGGCCGCACTCGCAGCTGCAGCCTAATTGGCCGGCCCATTTGTCTCCTATTTTTGTGGCGACAATTTGACAAACGAGCAGAGAGCACACAGCGCGTGGCTGTTGCGCTCAAAAATGGGCCTTTTCCAAATCTATCTTCTTCGCACATTACCCAAATCAAATGCAGATTCTTTGGGCGGCGCCGGGGACTGAAGTTGTGACTTTGATTCGCTTGCTGTCCCCGGCACATCGGTTGTCTGTGTTATGGGGCGAGGCACAATGGCGGGCCCTCCGAATGTTGAGCAAATGTGACAAATGAGCTCAATAATTTTACCTGAATGACAGCTGCACGTGATTTATACGTTTTTAATATAGTCCCATAAATTTTAAGTTTCACACACGCTGCAGGTACGTGACTTAGACATGCATAAATAAGACCAGACAAGTGTTGGCGCAGCGTCCGCCAAGTGACTCGGATGCGGCGAGCTAGGCCTCATCTCTGTAGGCTAATTAATTTAAATGTCTTAAAATGAATAATCTGATCTCAAAAATATTTGCGAGCTTAAATAACTAGATATTGTAGCTTTATCACTGGAAAAAGCCGTTTCTCGTAAGCCATTATCATAGTTGAAAAAAAAGAAGTTTTCTACAATTTATAGTCATAGTTACGATTGAAACCAGCCTTTCTTTGTTTATGAAGATAACTGAAGAAGGGCAGGACAAGATATCAGTATTTATAAAGATATTCCAATTTAACCTCATAGATTCTCTTCGCAAATATTCTGGACATTTGATGATGTTAGTCTGATGTTCACGAGCTCGTCAATGCTTGCGGCAAGAAAGGAATGTTTGCGTTAGAACCCTACGCAGAATTAAGTTCGCAGAATTAATGGCGTAGTGTAGGCTTGTATTTCACCTCAATTATATAAGCGTAAAACATTAGGCTTCCTCATTTACCAAGAAATTACAACTCTACTTCCATTATCTATGCTTTCATAAAGTATTCTTGCAACAGCGTTGCTCATTCAAGCAGATACTATGTTAATATTCGAAAACTCTACACACCAACTCAATGCAAGTCATAGAGTGACGTCAAAAAGGCGGTCCAGTTGTAATCCAGAGATATTTGCTTTATAAATGAAGCCATTTTATACACGCGACGAAAATAAGCGTGAAAATGAAATTCTGTTTTATTCTATAATTTTAAATATGATAACAGACCCCATAAATTATAAAGCCTCACACGAGATGTGATTTAGTACTCTGACCGCAACGTGCGCTACCGGTGGCCACGGAGGGGATTTTTATAAAGCCGCTGACCGACCAGTAGTCACAAACTCAATTTTCATAAATACTTAATCAAAGCTAATGAAATCAAGATCCAGTTAATGTCTGCTATTTTCAAAATTGCTTAATAAAATTAACTTTAAATTTAAGTTGAATGTTGAATTTCAGTTTAATTAGTCGCGGCCAAAGTGCTAAAAAACGTTATTTGCGAACATTAAATAAAAGTATAATGTTACTTTAAGCGCCCCATAGACGATCAATTTTATTGTCAATATAATTGACAATAATGAATATTGACAATTTAATTGATCGTCTGTGGGCTTGATTGACGACCGTCAAATAATTGACTTTGCGGGCAAAAAAAAATTTCATCAATATGTTGAGTCAATGATATTGACAATTAAATTGATCGTCTATGGGTCGCTTTAGGCCCATTTTATACCGAGCTAGCAAAGCAGCATCTAGCAAGCTCGCATGAGCTATCTAGCAGACGGTCTGCCAGACTGGTAGGTAGGAATAGCATTGTCACCTCGCATGCTGGATGCTGGATAAAACGTGCGAGTTCAGTGTGAAGGCAACGGCTCGCAATAATGATATTCCTACCTACCAGTCTCCCAGACCGTCTGCTAGATAGCTCATGCGTGCTTGCTATATGCTGCTTTGCTAGCTCGCTGTCAAATGGGCCTTAGTCCCGAGAAAAAGATGAGCTCACGCTCAACATTTATTCGGTTTTTGAAAACGTAGCGATATTTTAATAGGCAAAAATAAATTGAATTTTACGTGGTTCTAGAATATAAGGAAACCTTGAGAACTGGAGAGGCACAAAATGTTCCTGTAGGTACAAGGATGCTTTATTCCAACCAATCAAGCCTGATACGTATCATCGTGTACATTTTTTTCAAATGCCTCATAACTAACACCAGGACGCAACGACGGTTACCTCCGGTCAAGCCGGTACCCATTTCCGACACCTGGGTAGATTGGGGAATTGTGGCTGAGTTCTTCCTTTACCCGACGGGAAGAAATCACCGCGCAGCGTCGGGATTCGAACTGCCGACACCTTCTCGTGAAGGGCGCGCGTTCTTAACCCCTCGGCCACGGTGACCACAAGAGCAGGGAGCTGAACGCCGGTCTGAGGCGCGTACAGCAACCGCCAGGTGGTAGGCAGTGGCGCCTCCGTGTTGTGATATGGCAACACTGCAACGTAAAAACTAATTTAAAAGCAATATAAACTTGAAAAAATAGGAAACACTGATAGAGTGGACTAATTGGAAGACTATATTGATTACAGGCTAATTTTAAGGTCTTGTGAACAACAAACAAGTTTAAAGACGCCAAGGTCAAATTAGTTTGTGAATAAATCTTGGTGTTTTTAAATGTATTTGCAGTTCACTAGGTCTTTTGACTTTCCTGGGGTGACGATTCAGCTCCAGTTTATGGACCATTTAACAAATAAAAATTCGACTCATAATAATTTGTCAAAACAATCAATCTTTTTAAATCATAACATCATTACTGTCTTTAGAAAAACTTTTCTCTATGAACAACTTCAGCTCCGGAGAAAGTAGCACTGACACATGGCGATCTGGGATGGCCAGCTGTGACGTCACAACCTCCGTCAGCAGTGAAATTATTATTCCAATTACAATGACGTCATAAGTTATTTAAGTTTTATGCGCAAAGTGTCGTAATAGGTTATTTTAAATCATATAAATAAAGTGACGTCATAGGTTATTTAAATCATATAAATTAAGTGACGTCATAGGTAATTTCAATACCACTGAGCCCGCCTGGCGAGGCTTCGTGGCCAAAAATTTACATTAATTTCACTTTTAGTTCATTTGCGAGCCAGCGAGGGATTTCCAACGCCTTCATTATTAAGGGTTTTTTAATGAGAGAATTGTCTAAGTTTTCTAATAAAACTTCAACTTCCATTGTTGCTTTCAAAGGCTTTCTTCGCGGAGCTGTTTGAAGTTATTCGGGCAAATCTCGTAGCGCACAGTGCAGTCATCTGGTGAGGGAGAGTGAAGTGAGGGATGGAGTGAAGTGAGGGATGGAGTGAAGTGAGGGATGGAGTGAAGTGAGGGATGGAGTGAAGTGAGGGATGGAGTGAAGTGAGGGATGGAGTGAAGTGAGGGATGGAGTGAAGTGAGGGATGGAGTGAAGTGAGGGATGGAGTGAAGTGAGGGATGGAGTGAAGTGAGGGATGGAGTGAAGTGAGGGATGGAGTGAAGTGAGGGATGGAGTGAAGTGAGGGATGGAGTGAAGTGAGGGATGGAGTGAAGTGAGGGATGGAGTGAAGTGAGGGATGGAGTGAAGTGAGGGATGGAGTGAAGTGAGGGATGGAGTGAAGTGAGGGATGGAGTGAAGTGAGGGATGGAGTGAAGTGAGGGATGGAGTGAAGTGAGGGATGGAGTGAAGTGAGGGATGGAGTGAAGTGAGGGATGGAGTGAAGTGAGGGATGGAGTGAAGTGAGGGATGGAGTGAAGTGAGGGATGGAGTGAAGTGAGGGATGGAGTGAAGTGAGGGATGGAGTGAAGTGAGGGATGGAGTGAAGTGAAGGATGGAGTGAAGTGAGGGATGGGGTGAAGTGAGGGATGGAGTGAAGTGAGGGATGGAGTGAAGTGAGGGATGGAGTGAAGTGAGGGATGGAGTGAAGTGAGGGATGGAGTGAAGTGAGGGATGGAGTGAAGTGAGGGATGGAGTGAAGTGAGGGATGGAGTGAAGTGAGGGATGGAGTGAAGTGAGGGATGGAGTGAAGTTAGGGATGGAGTGAAGTGAGGGATGGAGTGAAGTGAGGGATGGAGTGAAGTGAGGGGTGGAGTGAAGTGAGGGAAGGAGTGAAGTGAGGGAAGGAGTGAAGTGAGGGAAGGAGTGAAGTGACGGATGGCACTGAAAAGAACCAACAATCAAAGTCATGCCAGGAAAACCAGGAATCATGGAGTGACTTAGAAAACTAAAGTCATACATTGACTTATGTATAGAAGACAAAAGCGATACGGTGGGTCAGAAGACGCCAACCATATATTGATATAAAAGATAAAAACCATCCGTCGACACGGAAGTCAAAACTCAAAACAGATTTCTGAGTTCAATTAGCCTTATTTTACTTTTAAAAACGAGCCAAACATGAAAACCTTAGCCAGAAAATTGAAACGCTATTTCGATTTTAAATTATCTCATAAAGTATTCTCGCAACAGCGGAAGGGCAGGAAACCTCAAAAAAATAATGAACATTGCTTGGTTCCACGAAATGTTAGAGTAAATAGGATGCAAAAACAAAGTAACATTTCGATCACCTCTTCATTTGCATATAATACACAGTGTGTTTAAAAACTGTTTTTTTTCATATCGTCAATGATGTTTTTCTTTATCCAAGTAAATAAGCTCGCTACAACTCACGCAACGTTAAGTTTGCCTAGTTCATGAGATGAGATTGAGTCTCAGTTTAACAAATTTATTTTAATTATCTTTCATAATTTCTTGGCGTTAGATCAAATAGATATACGCGCAGCAATCAATATCTATACTGAAATATTCCAAAGATTTTGAAGTATTTATTTATTAAAGGCACAACCATTACATTTCAAAAGTTAAAAACACAAATAATCTTTGTATCCAACAGTCAACATTAATATGACGAGCCAAATGAGCTACAAGGCTTTCACAGTAAACTTTCTTGATATTTTTTCTTGCAATAACAACTTTTAAAAAACAGCTCCTGCACTCCTCTCAGTGACATTCTAGCGCGACCCACAACACGGCCGCACATCTCTCACAGACTACCACACTTCAGGCCCCAGTCCAGGTATGGTTATCACTGTAGACTCGACCATCAGTGCAATGAAGCTCAGGATGGACTTACCCATGTGTGTTGTGCTGCTATGCCTCGTAAGCTGCATATCCTGTCAGGCTGAGGTAGAAACGAAGGAGGCGCTGGAGCGGGCCCAGGCCGCCCGGGCTCCGCTGATGGCTGTGGTTAGGCCGGAGGAGGGCGGGTGTGGGGAGGGTGGGGTGTGCGTCGCCAGGGAGATGTGTCCCGTGCCAGGTGAGTGTGCTGTAGAATATGGTATGAACGTTGGTTACCCTTTTTAAAGTGCACAGACCTATACATATAGTGAATGCTTTAGTGAGTTTATTCTCTCGTAGCTGCTACCAAGGGTTCTCAGAGGGCACAGTATCGGTGTTTGTCACTTGGAAAATAAGTAGTATCACTGTCATTTAATAGCTTGAGTTGGAACATCAGTTACTTGCTCCTTGGATACCTTTATTCGGACCTGTGCACGGAAGTTCCTGTACAATATTGCCCGCATCGAGGTGCAATTGTTCGCCTGGAGATATTTTCCAACGCGTCTAGTCCAGGTCCGTGAAATTCTTGTACATATCATAGGATTCCGAAGGGTTTTCTGGGTTAATGTACATCGGTATAGGTGGTGCAGGATTCCTGACATAAATCCTCTCATGCACAAGATTCCCACTACAGTGATTTACAGTATGTTTAGTTACAAGCATACTCTACTTCGTTGCTCAAGATAGACTCGCGTGTTGTATAGCGCACTTAGGCAATTATTAAGCCTTCCAATGCGGATGACTGTCGGTGATGGAACTTTTCAAATTCAAAGTGTCTAGAACACAGGGCACTACAGTTTCGATGTAGATTTTGCCTCAATCTGCCATTGCTATGGCCTTATACTGCAACTCTGCGGTGGGTTCACGAAGAGTCACTCTCTCTGAACTAGTGGATGGAGTCATAACATTCCTTGACCAATTTAGAATATTAGCCCTGTACTTGACTATCGGCATCATTTTGTATGTTGAATCACTTTCATATTAAAAGTTGAAACCAAGTTGCTGACGTGTCAGCTAACAATGTGCTGAAATCAACCAATACCTGAAGGGGAACCGCGCCCTAAAGTCTCGCTTAGGTGGCTTTCGTAGATCCTTCATTGAACTTGTACGTAACTGAAATTTGTTAATTTCACGGCAGGCGATACAGCCAATGGCGAGGAATATCTCGTCGGCCTTTTCATAGTAACAAAGACGTTGACATAAATCTTCCCGCAAGGCCTAAGGTGTGAACCTTACACTCCCGGTATTTTGTAAGAGCGTAGTTTGTCAGATACAACATGAACTTCTAGCCTGTATATTCCATTAAATGAAAGTTATATCCTGGAAAACTCGCTGATAATATTTTCATTAGACTGAAACCTGGAAAATGAGCGCGAATGATCTACCGTCGATCACCGGCTGCATGATTGAAGATTCTATCAAAGAAATTGAATATCTGTTGAATACAACTCAAATTTCCATCTAAGCGCATTTGGACGCTTCAATTTAATTTCCGCGTAATATTAGCTAACCGTGTATATTACTTCACCAAGTACAGCTGCCGAACCTAAAGTTTTTACTTTCTTGAATACAGAATTTTTCGCCAACTGGAGGCGTGTGGCTGACATGCCTGGCTTTTTTAGCCATAACTTAAAACTGCCCAGTCACTCGTGTGTAAAGAAATTCATCTTTCCTTATAATAAATGTTCGTGAAAAAGTATTTGATCACCCTGCTTCATCTTTACCCAGCGCAGGAGTTGTAGCCTGTAGTAGCTCGGTAGCAAACCTGCCCATAGTCGCCCGATGGTTGTCTTGATTAGTCTCTCCTCGAATTCGGAAAACTTCATAGGAAGGGATGGTTAATGGTGATGAACCTGAACTGAACCTGAACTGAACGTGTAGTGATGGCGGACTATAGGGAAGCTTAGAATCTCAACAGCTAGAATTCTAGCCCGTTAAACTATTGGTATAGCCGCAAAGCACATATACTGCGGCGACACTATTTTCGTCGGACGCTTCGTAATTTGAGCGACTTTTCCCGCTGCCAGGTCCGGAGTGCGGCGTCGGGAAGGTCTGCTGTCCTGTGGAACAAATGTACGTACCGAAATAACGGTGTCTTTTTCCTGTATGATTCATAATCGTGAGAGTTCTTAAATTTGTCGACTTAGCTAGAGCTTGTTCTATCTTTAACTAGAAGTTAGCGCGATGGGATAGTGTGACAGTGTGATCGGGAAACTTGCTAAGACTTCTTCCCTTTATCGTGACGTCAATATTATTGACTCGTGTGTATCAACTAAGCATCCTTACTGTAAAATAGCTTGGAAACGAATGATTTGCTTTTCCCATCTTAATTGGAAGTAAAGATTTTTTTCTCGTTGATTATGGTGGTCGGCCAGGCCTGACCCGGCGGCGATGAGCGACGCTCAAATGAGTCCACAAGACGGCGTGGAGGGCAGATCAGTGGCCGGTCTCGTGTCGGGCTCCTTCGACCAGCATCAAAGGCCCTTCAATAATAGACCTCGCAATCAAAGGCCCGAGCTGGAGGACGGTCAGCAGGGATCGCAGCGGCCAGACCAGCAGTTCGGGGACAGATTATCCTTCAGCCCAAATCAGCCTGGGTTCGATGGAGCAAATGGACAACGGGAAGGCGCTTCCCGTTCCGAGGAAGCTTTCCGCAGTGGATATCCAGAACGTGGATTCGGAGCCTCTTATGGCCGTGGTCCTGGAGGATACGGAGGATCACATGGAGGATACTCGTCAGGATACGGGTCTGAGCCACACTACGGCAGCTTCCTTCACGTCTACAAGGGCCAGTTCGGAGTTTATGCACCCGATTTCTACGGCCCAGAATACGACCTCAGGGCTCTTCCTTTCCGCGCTCGGGAAGTTCTGCACAAGTACAGATTTAAAGAGGCAAGTAGCTCTTTATACTAAAGATTAGATCGAGAAGTCTGGTAGGCCATAAGATCTTGCGTTGCCACTTCCTAGTTTAATGAATTTGAGTACGTGCCTTCTGATTTGGAACGAAAGTACAGCAGCAGTTTCTTCCCTTCGTAGAAGGGGAAAAAATTGCAGGTCTAGCTTACTTATTCCTTAAAGAAGTTAAAACATCTTCTATAACTTCTATACAAGACTGAATCCGTGCCTGGTGGCATTTCAGAGCCGTCTACATTTGAAGCAAGTTAAACTTGCTCCTCTATTTGAATAAATTTATGCAGCTTGATACCCCGACCGAACTCGAGATGTATTTTACCGGTTAATGGTACTAGCAAATCTATTGCTCCCTTTTCCCCTCAAAGCGATGAAATGATCACTTCAGAGACTTGATGCGCCCGTGGGCTGAATAAGAGTTCTGGTGCTGGAAGTTGATAGCCGTAGCTTATGTTGTGAAACAGCTTTTCTTGTTACGGGCAGTCTTTCGTAACTTATGAAGTTTTCCCCGTTTACCTACTTTAAAGTTAATCCCAACTTCCTCCTATCTGTATTTCATCAGAAATCGTCTCCTTTTTTCTTGGAACAAATTGGCAAAAGTTTGAAAGGGTCGCACAGATGAATTCTTAAATTTGTCCACATCTTGTAAGCTCGAGTAGCAATTTCTCGACATAACGTTGCATATGTGATCACAGCAATGCGGTGTCAAGCTCAACCATCTGTTCCCCGTGGTGACGCTGGCACATCCTGATCCCTATGGAGCTCCCCTGCCCTATGGACCAGCTCCCTACGGTCCTGCTCCCTACGGGCCTCCCTCTGCTCCTCCCCACCGCGGGCTGGGGGACCATCCTTGGCAGGTGAAGTTGGTCACAAATGAAATGACCTTTGAGACATCTTTTGTCTCTACATGAGAATACAATAATGTTCTATTCTTACACACGAATTCAGCAGTAAAAATTGCTGAACTAAGTCATGGCTTAACTGTACGGATCTAATGTAAATTTTCAATAAATGTCGTAAATGCGAATCTACCGCACGATGTTTAATCAAGCTATTATCACGTTGACAGAGACTGCTAAATATAAAGTTCAACACCAAACTGAAATGGAAGTAAATTGCAGTAAGCTATTTAAAAAACACGAAAGATGCACTGCATCGTGCCTTCATATAGATTTGGTTAAATATTAACGAAAAAGGAGTTACTCACTACTGGTCAGTGAGCATCATTATTAAAATAACGTAGTGTACCACCGTTGGCGCACGTCGCAGTCAGTGTTGATATTGAAATAATTCGCAAAACTAAGCTTAAGTTACAGTTGCACGTAACTGATGAAATTGTCTCCAGGCGGCGGTGCTGGGTTGGACCCCTCGGGGTTACGGTCTGAGGTGCAGCGCAACCCTCGTCAACCCCTACCTCCTCGTCACCTCAGCCCACTGCCTCCAAGGTGACCTCAATGCCACCGTACTAAATGCTAAAAATTTCTCATCACCAGTGCCTAAAGTACTTTGCTGCCTCTTCTTTAAGAGGCAATGATACTCGTCTTTGATTTAATATAGAAAACGTAGACTTTACTTATTTAACTGTCCCAGGCGTAGGACAAGGGCGTATCGAAATTATTCAGCCCCAGAAGAGTAATGAGATCCCGAAATAAGAATGTCTGCGTCTTCATGTTATTTTGAACACAATTAGCGTTCCTAGTTTTCAATTCAAATATTTTTTTTATTACCTGCAACTTTTTCCTTGAAGACGTTACTACTTGCGGCTGCTACGCGCCGAAGGTTTTCCTTGTGAGCACACCTGTTGCGTCGATTCCCCGTTCCCTAACTAATAAATGGTACCTTTCTTTCCTCGTACAAAACACAATCGTTGTTTGGCAGGCTTGAATCAGTCTCAGGTGTGAATGATCTATTTACTTCTCTTCATTAGAGCGCATGGTTACGCTTTGGTATGTACGAGCTCTGAATGACCAGGTAGCAAGTCACTGTAGAACTTGATACTGTATTTTGCTAACCCACGGCACTAAGTTTTAACGTCGCAATTGAACTTGTCAGTTACTTTGTTCAGTGTTCCCCGAGAGCTCTGTGAGCATGCTAACGTTGATATGCTTGACCATAAATTTCTTGATGCTCTTCCAGATATGATCGAGCCAGAACTGAAGATAGTGCTCGGAGTGAGCGACCTGCTCGCCCAGGTCTCCTTCCTGCCGCCCCTTGAGCGGCCTGTGGCGCGGGTCTTCGTCCATGAGCAGTAAGATGAAGACGTGAAATTTAGTTTTGAAGATTGGAATTAAAAAATTTCTCCACGAACCGCCCTTCCTTCAACATGTTCTCGGCGTATTGAACCGCATTTGTACCAGTCAGTGAATTTACTTACGTACCGGTATAAATAAATGGCATTTAATTTTTTCCGCGACCTCTTTCAGAAAAGTTCTCATACGAGGTGGAATGTATAGGGCAATATTGTATTTTTCATATTTCTTAGGAAAGATAAAAACATGTTGAGGCATTGAAGTAAATTCTCTTATATTCTACCATTTGCAGCCTAACAGAACGCATCTATTATAACCGCGGGCTCGCGTTCCACGTGTCCACATGTGGACTAGGATTACGCAGGTCTAGAGTCTTTTGCTTAGCTTGTAAAAGAACGTTGAGAAAATAGACGTACTTGCTCGAACTAGATCCCATCCTGTCAGAAATGCACAAAATAAACGTGCTCAGTATTTTACTCCTATGACCAAATTACTTCAATAAAACTTGGCGAAATGAATTGAAGTGTCGGTTTAGTTTTTGCCTATACATAGAAAAAAAACGTTACTAGCGGTACACGTCAGTCCCACAACGTAGTAGAGGTGTTAACCTTCGGAACTAGCTCTCGACGTACAGCTGATAGCAAACCTCGGAACTTGAACAGTATGTTGAGTTGGGATATTTACCCTTACGACAATCTCCTCTCCCCCAGCATGTAACGCAACGCTGACCTCTAGTCTAGCTTGTTCTTCTGAACTACTGAAAGTAAAACTTTAGTTTTAAACTTTCATTACTCAGTGCTCATGTGGAAAGACTCCGAAACATGGATAAGTAAATTAACCATCTTTTGCCATTTCAGGTAAGCTCGTGAATTCCCCACGACCTCAGCATGTAGCCTGAATTAGCGCCCATCATTGCTATGATCCGACTAGATTTTCAAAATGGCAAAAAACCGCGTGAACCGAATTAAAAAAGAATTGAAGCTTTATAACGCACCATGCAAATCATAGTGAAATATAATTAATAAAGTTCGCTATTCATAACATAGCGATTTCATCCGATAGTAACTATATTGTTACCAAGACACTCCAGAGTAATAAATTTTCATGAATACTGAGACTGGAGTAATTAGCTTGACGTACGCTGCGGATTTTGTCCTTTGAACAGTCGACATAATAAGAAGCTTGCGCTATACCCAGAGTATGATACCAACTGCATTAGTTTTTCTCAACTATTTCATTCTCGCTATTTCAAGTTTGTTCCCCGATAGAAAACATTCTTGCACGCTGTATGGCACGATACTAATTCACTTACTCCAATTATTCTGCATCTTCACTTAATGAACGTATACATGTGCTTAACTGCATTCGTCACGAGCTCATATTTTCCTCCAGATTCAACTTGAACACACTGGCGCACGACGTGGCCATCCTGCAGCTAGGGGAGAGCGTCGACTTCCACTTCACGCCCCACATCGGGCCTGTCTGCCTCCCCAAGCTCAACCAGACCTTCGTCGCCAGCAGCTGCTACATAGTCAGCTGGACCGATCCCAACCCATACGACGTGAGTGGCAAGGACTTTTCAATCCTGCAATAGTTGAACACTCTCAATTCAGTCATGAGAGTCCTGGCCCAAAACTTCTGAATTATATTCAGGTCAGCAGTGGTCCGTCTGCCCAGATGGTTTAGACTATTTGGAAATAGAACTACTTATCTTTTAGGTCGTTAGGATATGGCTGTACATAAAACTCTAGTATTCTTGATTAATGTAGCGATAGGTTTTCTGCGGGCAGTTTTTTAATACTGCCCAAGAACATTTTCACGTCGTACAATGAAAGGCTTGGTTTGTTAACTTTCGGCAAGTTTGCAGAATAGTAGCTTGTGGACTAATTTATTGTGAAATAAACGCGTTTGTTAGATTGAATGAAGCGAAAATAAATTAGAGTATAATTTACTGTCCCTGACTGTCGACCGGTATTCTCCAGGGTCCGGTGCCGAGAACTAACGAAATGAAGGTGTCGGACATGCGCTTCATCCCTACGAAGCAGGAGTGCCAGCAGCAGATCTCGCAGTATGCGCGCCACCTCAACCCGACCCAGCTCACTCCCGAGATGCACTGCATTACGGGAGGCTCCGACCACTCCTGTCTCGTAAGTTCAGGGAGCCAATTGCATGAAATGTATTGGAAGTTTATTACGTATTGGTAATCTCCTTGCACAATAGACGGCTTTTAAATTTAGTAGCTTCCAACCATAGCAACCGCGCTAAAATAAGAGGTAACGTGTTGACTAGATAAAACAAGTAAATAATTTCTAAGCCCTGTGATTCAAGTTTCACGTGAACTTGCTAAAGAAGTTCTGTTCAACTCAAATTGCTTCCCCTTTGCGAGGCAAACTGCTTCTGTTAATTTCAGGTACTACAAAATTTGGTTGGGCGTATAATATCCCGTCTCCACTTCTTCTTTATAGTTGAGCCAAAATTGCTACATCGTAAACTCCTCTTGGTCAGCCTCTGACCATTATACCAACCTCCGAACGAACTAGGCGAGATGGTGTTCAATTTCTTGACGCTCGTCATCCAACATGGCTTGAAGTACATTATGCCACCTTTGTGTAAGAAGTGAATCCCTTTGCTGGGGAAAAAGTAATGGTATCCACGCACAGGTATCCCTTCTCAGTACCTCCTTCTCTCGTGTCCATTAGGTAGATAGACCCCACGATGGTTTTAGTAGTGTAGTTTAAAAACCGAGAAATTCGAAACGTGAATCGCGTGCTTCGAAAATAAGACTTGAAAGCTGAACGTCGGTACTTGAAAGAGCTCGTCTTGAAAAATTTATATTAAAACCGGGATACAAAACTACCCAAATTTTTTTTCAAACGGTAGAGATGATGTAAAAAAGTATTCCCTATTGAATCGCCTGCGTGGCGTCTATGGTGGTTGAATAATTGCTCACATGCTGACTAAACGCAATTCCAGGGCTCATCTGGAGGCTCCCTGTTCTGCGACGTAGAGGTGATACCGGGGTCGACTGAGGTCTCTTCCAGCAAGACTCCAGAGAAGCACACCTTCTTGGCCGGCATCGTGTCCTGGAGCAACGGCCGCTGCGGCAAAGACGGGCTTGCCGTCATAACAGAGTTGTCTCCTTACGGTGAATGGATCAAAGACCTTCTGTCGGGTGCTGGAGGACTGGACCACTACAACCCAGATTACTACGGTGGCTTCGGAGGTCACGGTTTACCTCACTTGAGTTCCCACAAAGGCTACGGAAGCTCCGGTGGCTACGGTGGAGATCAAGGATATGGTGGTCTTGGACAGGCTGGGTACGGTGGGCATGGAGGTTACGGGGGATATGGCGGTCCTTCCGCTTTCAGTTCTCACGGAAACTCTTACGGGTACAGAGGTTACGGTGGGTACGGGAATATTGGTCAAGAAAGTTACGGTAGTTACGGTACTCCTTACGGAGCTCGAAGAACGGGTTACAAGAGCCAGGCGTATCGGTACAACAGATACTGAATGCAATGACGAGAAGATCTCCAAGCTGGAGATGAGGCAATGAGCGTGTTAATTTGTAAATGTTTGTACGTGCGCGCTTGAAACGCTACTAGAACTTTGGAATAAAATAATATATCTAAACTAAAAGGCATATTTTTCATCCTTGTTTCTTCCTTTCACATCGAAGGAATATAAATTACCATTCCCCACATTCACATCTTAGTGGCTAGTCGAAGAAACCACCGACAGCGACCTCAGATGATGAACCTTATTCAAAGTTTTTGAATCGGTCGGGAACGGCTCGGTAGGCTCCCTAACCTGAAATGAGACAGGGTAACCTCTAAACCGCAGAATTTTTGAAGCCTTCCGTGCCAAATTCAAAAGCCGTCAGTGAATCTTGCGAGCGTACGCTCGAAGTATCCAATACTTTAATAGCAACTTCCTATAACTGATCGACAAACGAAAGCAGAAAAGACTTGTAGAACCTTAGAAACGTAACGATCTAGAGACTTTTCGATTGAATATCGAAGTTCAGAATATCTCCTGAACATTTTGAAACCAATGAAATTCTCTTCTCGAAAAGTGTCGTCTATACTCGAAGCCTCGCAGTTGAACTTCTTTACTGTTGCGAAGCGTACAGTACTGTAGAATGCAGAGGTGGCGGCATCTCAAAATACCCGTGGCTATCAGATGTACCAGCTATACGGTGCCACTGTCTAGTTAGATACTACCGGTCTCCATTACGCTGTACCCGTGGTAGAACACCGCGATAAATGCATACGGATAAAGTCTCGAATTGAGATTCAAGAGTTTCACAGAAACTCGTCTATCCATGTTGCACCTGTTCGCAAAATTTGCAAATGAACAAACGATATTTCGCAACCCTAACTCTCCGCATTTTGACATAGATTATGTGTACGCCCTTCGGTACTTTTCGCAGGAATAATCCATCAAGCATGCCCCTCACACTAGTTCTTTCCTGAATGTCAAGAAATCTTGCGAATTTCGGTAGTTTTAGTGCTTTGACGTCTTCGTCTTTTCGGAACGAATCGACCAATTTTTGAGCGCACGTAAAGGTTTTGAGAACGTAGTGCTATTTCTTGGAAGTTTTTTTTAGGAGTTCAAACGTTCGTTTTTTTAATTGCCGGATGAACGAAGGCGTGTTCGAATTGCCTTTGTTACACCGATACTTTGATACTTGGTTACAATTTCCACGATACACGATGGTACTTTGTGTTTCTCGGAATTTCAGGAAGTTTTTCTCAACTTGCGCATCAGTTTGGTACGCATGAATTAATGGCCGTTGAAGAAACTTCAAACTTTTTCCGTGCTGATCACTTCTATACTCGGATTCGTCAGGAGGAATAATTAGGCAAGATAAGCTCAATAGAAGTAACGTCCGGGCTTGGTGAAATTTTCGTATTGAGTAGATGAATTTTTGAAATAAAATACATTTTAATGAACTTTAGAATGGCATGAACCAGAATTGCTCTTAAGGCTGCCCAAGGACGTGCTAGCACGGGACACGTTGTGCGCTGTTCTAACACTTTGACTCCGAAGTGGTACATATGTGTACCTCTTGCTAAATTGTTCATTTACGTACTGGAATGTACAATAACATTTCAACTATTTTGCTACCTTTCCCGAAATAAATTTAAGAGTAAAATGTAACATTATGGTTTAGTTGTATTCTTTATACTTTTCAAAAAGGTTAAAAATTTATTAGAGCAGAAAAGCCGGTTGTTCAATACGACTTCTTCTAGCCTAACCAAACTGACCGTAGCAACCGTACAATCGTAGTCAACGTGTTGAGACACGGCACATTGAAGCTCAATAGTCAGAATTAAAATCGTTCACCCTAGATGTCACATTGCAGGTTTTCTTAATCTAAAACTGAATTTTCATTCATTCAGATTTGACTATTTGTAATAATGAAATGGCCATTCGTACAGCGATTTTCACCTTTTCATTTTAAGGTTTTCTTAACTTGCACCGCATAGGTAATTGAAGTTTGAACGTTATGTACTTCAAACTCTCGGCGCCGAACACCTTTAGAAAATGCTTCGTGGAAGTGTTTTCGCTTTAGAAGTGTAATTTTGCGCGTTGTCGACCTTAATATTGTGTATTTTGATGGTGAAACTCGTTGGAGGATGAAAATATTGTTTCTGTGGGAATTAGCACTCCCAGAGGGAAGATGCGAGGTCCCGAGTATATGGTTTGCGAAGCCTTTTGTCGTAATACATGGAATGAATTTTTCAACGCCTGCTTTTGCTTTCATCTTGCTTGATAGTCACTCCTAACTCGCTGTTTCAACACGCTACGAAACTCGCTGTTTCAACACGCTACGAAACTCGCTGTTTCAACACGCTACGAAACTCGCTGTTTCAACACGCTACGAAACTCGCTGTTTCAACACGCTACGAAACTCGCTGTTTCAACACGCTACGAAACTCGCTGTTTCAACACGCTACGAAACTCGCTGTTTCAACACGCTACGAAACTCGCTGTTTCAACACGCTACGAAACAATTTTGTGTGAAAACACATTTTGTGCCTGAATTCTGTCCCTTGAACTGCATGTTTAATAAAATCTTCCTTCCTCCTCTCTTCGGAATACCTGTGTGCTTAGGGAGGCTCAAACCTTATCTTTTGAAATCAGCGCATTCTCAGACTGAGTTAACGAAAGCGCTTCGTATCAGAAATTTGTGCGAAGCAAAAGCTGAACCTATCATTTATTTTGAATGACTTCCTAATTATGTGAAATAAATATGCGTTTATTTTATTTTCAAGCATTGCCTTTAGAGTCTGGACTGGAACAATTCGGCATCGGATCACCACGACTGGCCCCGGCTCATATTACATCAAATTTCTTTCATACAGTCAAATTCCTGAACATTAACACCAGGACGCCTGACGGTTCCCTCCGGTCTAGCAGGTACCCATTTCCAACACCTGGGTAGAGTGGGGACTAGTAGCTGAGTTCTCCTTTTCCCCGATATGGTGAATTACTGGGAATCGAACTGGCGACTTTTCTCATGAGTCACCCACTGAAGGGTTGCAGGTATGGTCGTAGATGAAGTCCCAGCAACTTTGTGACTGTATCTTCCAGTGAAGTCCGCTAGATCTTTTCGGACAGACGCAGTATTTACGCAGGCCTGTCCAGAGACTTGTTTCGTGGTGTAAAATATCCATGAACAGACGCAGTTATATCGTAAATTTGACCATCTGCACGCAACTGCACCGGCTGCACGCAACTGCACCGGCTGCACGCAACTGCACCGGCTGAACGCAACTGCACCGGCTGCACGCAACTGCACCGGCTGCACGCAACTGTACCGGCTGCACGCAACTGCACGCAACTGCACCGGCTGCACGCAACTGTACCGGCTGAACGCAACTGCACCGGCTGCACGCGACTGCACCGCGGCTGCACGCAACTGCACCGGCTGCACGCAACTGTACCGGCTGCACGCAACTGCCCAGGCTGCACGCAACTGCACCGGCTGCACGCAACTGCACCGGCTGCACGCAACTGCACCGGCTGCACGCAACTGCACCGGCTGCACGCAACTGCACCTGCTGCACGCAACTGTACCGGCTGCACGCAACTTCACGCAACTGCACCGGCTGCACGCAACTGTACCGGCTGCACGCAACTGCACCGGCTCCACGCAACTGCACGCAACTGCACCGGCTGCACGCAACTGCACGCAACTGCACCGGCTGCACGCAACTGTACCGGCTGCACGCAACTGTACCGGCTGCACGCAACTGCACGCAACTGCACCGGCTGCACGCAACTACACGCAGCTGCACGCAGCTTCACCACCTGCCCGGAAGGTCACCAGCACAGAGCCGCCCGAGCTGAGCAGCGTTTGGACCCGCGCTGATCTCGCGATTTTGACTTCGAGGATTTTTTTCTAAGGTGATTATGGCCGCCGGACGCGCTAGTTCCGCCACCCCGGGCTGGTCCAATGGCATTATTTCGGAGTGAAGGTTTTACGTGAGCTTTATTTCGGAGTGAAGGTTTTACGTGAGCTTTATTTCGGAGTGAAGGTTTTACGTGAGCTTTATTTCGGAGTGAAGGTTTTACGTGAGCTTTATTTCGGAGTGAAGGCTTTACGTGAGCTTTATTTCGGAGTGAAGGTTTTACGTGAGCTTTATTTCGGAGTGAAGGTTTTACGTGAGCTTTATTTCAGAGTGAAGGTTTTACGTGAGCTTTATTTCTGAGTGAAGGTTTTACGTGAGCTTTATTTCGGAGTGAAGGTTTTACGTGAGCTTTATTTCGGAGTGAAGGTTTCACGTGAGCTTTATTTCGGAGTGAAGGTTTCACGTGAGCTTTATTTCGGAGTGAAGGTTTTACGTGAGCTTTATTTCGGAGTGAAGGTTTTACGTGAGCTTTATTTCGGAGTGAAGGTTTCACGTGAGCTTTATTTCGGAGTGAAGGTTTCACGTGAGCTTTATTTCGGAGTGAAGGTTTCACGTGAGCTTTATTTCGGAGTGAAGGTTTCACGTGAGCTTTATTTCGGAGTGAAGGTTTCACGTGAGCTTTATTTCGGAGTGAAGGTTTCACGTGAGCTTTATTTCGGAGTGAAGGTTTCACGTGAGCTTTATTTCGGAGTGAAGGTTTCACGTGAGCTTTATTTCGGAGTGAAGGTTTCACGTGAGCTTTATTTCGGAGTGAAGGCTTTACGTGAGCTTTATTTCGGAAGTGTTCAGAGGACACAGAACTAGTAAAGCCCATTCCCCAACGGGGAGAAAGACCGGGCGGCACTGCCGGGATTCGAACGGCCGACACCTTCCCGTGAAGGGCGTGCGCTTAACCACTCGGCCACGGTGACCGAGAGCCTCATCTCAGTAATTCGGATTTGTGCACCTTTTGGATGCCTTTCAGAATCTCAACCTGAATTTTTTACGACAGAACTTCGAGTTGGAAGCGATGAGGCGCAACCAAAACGATAATTTTACATCTATTTTATCCGGCGCCGATAAATTATATCTTTCTTCTCTAAGTGAAAGAGTTGTTACCAAATTTCAGTGAAATGTTTGTATTAGTGTACATTTTTTTTAATATTATACTATCATATGTCGTTCGTAAGAAATTTTTTGTCGATTTCAAACTACTAAATAGCCACGATGTAGACAGAGAAACAGTGACTCAAGACCCATAGCACATTTAAAAGCACATCAACTCCCCGCCATGAAAATTAAAGCCTACTGATTTCCCATAGGTTTTACGTATACAAATATATTTCAAGAGATTTTTTAGGCCTGCAGTGCAGTACAAAAGATACTCACGGCCTGATTTGCTAGCCGGCCTGCGCCGGCAAAGGTAATTAGGCTGCACGAGAGAGCCTTCCTGCAGCGATATACAGATGCACTTACAGCTGCAGACTCTGCGCCCACTTTATGTCTAATGTATTCATGGGAATTGCAGCAGGGCTAACTTTTGCAGCTGCTGCAAGGTTAATTTTTATAGCTGCTACACAGGATTGTGTTGTAGTGCTGCTTAGTAAAGCTGTACACGCGCTACACTCTGAGCTTTGGATCCCGCTGCAGAGTGAACAGATGCGGATGTTGAAGATTAAATCTCCGTAGATTCAAGTTTAAATTCAGCTTAACGTTGCAGATGTTTTGCAAAGTCTAATCTAGCAGCCGCTGCAAAGTGAGCTTTACTGCTGCTAGATTAATTTTGAGCGTAATGCTATGAGATCAAATTCTACTATTGCTTTTTCATACTATTGCGCAATGCTCACTCCACAAAATTCTGGAAGTCTTGAAGTCAAGTTTGACACCTGATGCTGAATGACTTTTTGCATTAAGCCCTTTAACGTCAGCATTCTTCTACCCACACTACCGTCAATACAACCTCCGTCACTAAACTGGCACTGCCATCAGGTAGTCACCCATATCAGGATGGAGAAGGAACTGCCACTCGGCAGGGAATTGCAACAGGCACACTAGGGAACAAATTTGGATCTTTTCTAGATTAGCCCCGTCACTAACGCAACACATAAGTTTACCCACTTGTACTTTCTGAAATAATGCACCTGTCGACTTCAAATTGTAAATGAAACGAAAGATTAAAACATTCTTTCGTTTGAGAGTAATTTGAAGTCGATAGGTGCATTATTTCGAAAGTTACAAGTGGGTGAACTTATGTGTTGCATTAGTGGCGGGGCGCATCTGGAAAAGATCCAACGAATTCAACAAGAAGCTCAACATATCGAAGCTATTCCCTAGAGAGGACCAAAAAGTCTTGCGAGGAGTTGAAGGTTTAAGGAAGATTTACAGCACAGACTCCAGACACAGACCGCGACGGACACGCGCAGAAGGCAACCTCATGAAACGCTGAACAATCTGACGGCAACGTGCGCCACCGGTGGCCACGGAGGCGATTTTCGTGACGCTGCTGACCGACCAGGAGTCACAAACTCAATCTTCATATATACTTCATTTAAAGCTAAATGAAGGCATGATCCAGTTATTGAATGTTATTTTCAAAATTGCTCACTTATCTCACAACCGACTTCAGATTAGAGTTGAAGATTGAACTCCAACTTCGGTCAGAGTGATAACGGGCAACAGAACACAAACTTCGCGTGCAATTTCAGCATCATCCCTGGCCATTATCCATGCGCTGGATATGAAAGCGTTCATTGATGAAGTTACGAGTACTCGGAATTTTAAAAGCGCTTTGGTTTATGGCAATTTCTTGCACGGCGCGAGGGAGGCAGGCAATCATGGCCCAGATGAAGGCCGTCCCACCGGGCGGTGGAGTATAAGCGAACTGCGGCCTGCAGCGGTAATTCCTGTGCTCCCGCTCTACTTCTGCTGAGAATGCCATGAAATTTCAGTGTTAGTTCATGATTACTGTTGGTACGCACATATTAGTACATATCTAATCCATTTTATATTAATACGTACATATTTCTACACATCTCATCAATAATATTAGTACATACGTATTAGTACATGTCTTATCATTATTAATATTAGTCCATACATTTTACTAAATATTTTATTAGTAGTAGTATTAGTACATACATATTAGTACATATATTATTATTAATATTAGCAGATATATATTAGTGCATATCTTATTATTAATATTAGTGCATACATATTATTACATTTTACTAGACTTAAGAAACAATCTACTTCTGCATCGCTTGTGCTAAATAAAATGTTCAACTGTTTAAATATTGGCTTTAAAAATTATATTTCCCGAAGACTGGTTTTTGCGCGAATTTTTGAGATTTATTATTTTCAAATTCGTTTTGCTACTCATGCCTAGTTGCCACTCATGCCTAGATGCGGTATATTCTTGACTATTCGGTGAGGAGTAAAGATGCTGTTTTAAAGGATGAATTATAAACAACTTAGACGAATTGCAGTAGGATTTTCTTGTAATGATTAGCTTGATTATCCGCCTTAGTCAATGCTGATGTTTGAATTTTATTCATTATCTCTAATTTAAATAGAGATTTCTGAAGTCGTCTTGTTGATATTAGTTCAACAGGGCGTATCACACCCCTCACACACCCCTCACACACCCCCCACACCCCTCACACACCCCTCACACACCCCACACACCCCACACACACCCCGCATCTCACACTCCTCACACACCCTTCACACACCCCACACACGCCCCGCATCTCACACCCTTCACACACCCCTCACACACCCCTCACACACCCCACACACCCCACACACGCCCCGCATCTCACACCCCTCACACACCCCTCACACACCCCACACACCCCACACACGCCCCGCATTTCACACCCCTCACACACTCCACACACCCCACACACGCCCCGCATCTCACACCCCTCACACACTCCACACACCCCACACACGCCCCGCATCTCACACCCCTCACGCCACACACACGCCTGGCATCTCACACACCCCTCACACCACACACACGCCCCGCATCTCACACACCCCTCACACACCCCACACACCCCACACACGCCCCGCATCTCACACCCCTCACACACTCCACACACCCCACACACGCCCCGCATCTCACACCCCTCACGCCACACACACGCCTGGCATCTCACACACCCCTCACACCACACACACGCCCCGCATCTCACACACCCCTCACACACCCCACACACCCCACATACGCCCCGCATCTCACACCCCTCACACACTCCACACACCCCACACACGCCCCGCATCTCACACCCCTCACGCCACACACACGCCTGGCATCTCACACACCCCTCACACCACACACACGCCCCGCATCTCACACACCCCTCACACACCCCTCACACACCTCACACACCCCACACACGCCCCGCATCTCACACACTCCTCACACCACACCTACGCCCGGCATCTCACACACCCCGCATCTCACACACCCCTCACACACCACACACACACCCCGCATCTCACACACCCCTCACACACCACACACACGCCCCGCATCTCACACACCCCTCACACACCACACAAACGCCCCGCATCTCACACACCCCTCACACACCCCGCATCTCACACACCCCTCACACACCACACACACGCCCCGCATCTCACACACCCCTCACACACCACACACACGCCCCGCATCACACACACCCCAACACGCCCCGCATCTCTCACACCACACACACTCCCAGCATTTCACACACCCCTCACACACCACACACGCCCCGCATCTCACACACCCCTCACACACCACACACACGCCCCGCATCTCACACACCCCTCACACACCACACACACGCCCCGCATCACACACACCCCAACACGCCCCGCATCTCTCACACAACACACACTCCCAGCATTTCACACACCCCTCACACCACACACACGCCCCGCATCTCACACACCCCTCACACCACACACACGCCCCGCATCTCACACACCCCTCACACACCACACACACGCCCCGCATCTCACACACTCCTCACACACCACACACACGCCCCGCATCTCACACACCCCTCACACACCCCGCATCTCACACACCCCTCACACACCACACACACGCCCCGCATCTCACACACCCCTCACACACCACACACACGCCCCGCATCACACACACCCCAACACGCCCCGCATCTCTCACACCACACACACTCCCAGCATTTCACACACCCCTCACACCACACACATGCCCCGCATCTCACACACTCCTCACACCACACACACGCCCCGCGTCTCACACACCCCTCACACACCACACACACGCCCCGCATCACACACCCCCACACGCCCCGCATCTCTCACACCACACACACTCCCAGCATTTCACACACCCCTCACACACCACACACGCCCCGCATCTCACACACTCCTCACACCCCCAGCATTTCACACACCCCTCACACCCCCAGCATTTCACACACCCCTCACACCACACACATGCCCCGCATCTCACACACCCCTCACACCACACACAAGCCCCGCATCTCACACACCCCTCACACACCACACACACGCCCCGCACCACACACACCCCAACACGCCCCGCATCTCTCACACCACACACACTCCCAGCATTTCACACACCCCTCACACACCACACACGCCCCGCATCTCACACACTCCTCACACCCCCAGCATTTCACACACCCCTTACACCCCCAGCATTTCACACACCCCTCACACACTCCCCCACTTCACACACCCCTCACACACCATACACACAGCCCTCTCTCTAGATCCAACCCCCGATCCCCACACCGCCGCAAAAGTCGTCCTCGCACCTTTTGTCCCCCTGCAGCTGAACGCGCGCTTCTCGGAGCTTACATTCATTTATTTGAGCGTTTAATTTCTTTTTTAATTACGGTCGGGGACAAATTAGGCAGCAGTCCTATGTACGTACGTACGCACGCAGCGCCCTGCTTGCCTGCCCGCCGCTTGCAGGTATTACCAGCACGGCAGAGGAAACAAGGTAGGGTTATTTTTATTGGGAAAATACACCTCCTCATGTTCGGCTAGCCAATAAAAAGACTTTATTTCAATCAAACTTTACGACGTCACCAAAACGCCATGTCGTTAGGCTAATAGTGGAGACGGGTTTGGCGGGTAGCAGTGCAACCAGATGCAATATAAGCGCTGCTATTGGTTCGTTGCCGTGACGTCAGCATTGCCACACAGCCGGTGAAAAAAAAACTGGTCTGACCCTGCCTTGTTTCCTCTACCGTGATTACCAGGCGCTGACGGAGGCTTCGTAACAGAGTTAGCGGGCGTGCAAACACTGTGTTTTAATTAGACCATTTGCAGGGGCGTGGCCGGGGGGGGGGGGGGGGGAGATGAGTGGGGGGCTTGTCGGGGGAGGGGGGGGGGGGGGGGGGACTGAGGAAGGAGGGTATCCGGCGGCGACGGAATTATAAGTACTATTCGAAATGAAGTGGGGAGGAATGAGTGAGGGGGAGAATGAGGGGGTTTGGGGGGGACTGAGGAAGGAGAGTATTGGGCGACAGAATTATTAGTATTCGAATTGAAGCAAGCCCGCTAATTAAGTCCTCCTCGTGTTAGACAGAGAGATGTGAAAGTATCGGTTTGAATTTTGGTCTGCGTCTTGCAGTGATGCATTGAGGCAGTGAGGCAGTGAGGCAGTGAGGCAGTAAGGAAGGTGAGGCAGTGAGGCAGTGAGGCAGTAAGGCAGGTGAGGCAGTGAGGCAGTAAGGCAGGTGAGGCAGTGAGGCAGTGAGGCAGTGAGGCAGGTGAGGCAGTGAGGCAGTAAGGCAGGTGAGGCAGTGAGGCAGTGAGGCAGTGAGGCAGGTGAGGCAGTGAGGCAGTGAGGCAGTGAGGCAGGTGAGGCAGTGAGGCAGTAAGGCAGGTGAGGCAGTGAGGCAGTGAGGCAGTGAGGCAGGTGAGGCAGTGAGGCAGTGAGGCAGGTGAGGCAATGAGGCAGTGAGGCAGGTGAGGCAGTGAGGCAGTAAGGCAGGTGAGGCAGTGAGGCAGGTGAGGCAGTGAGGCAGTGAGGCAGTGAGGCAGTGAGGCAGTGAGGCAGTGAGGCAGTGAGGCAGTGAGGCAGTGAGGCAGTGAGGCAGTGAGACAGTGAGGCAGTGAGGCAGGTGAGGTATTGAGGCAGGTGAGGCAGGTGAGGTAAGTAAGGCAGGTGAGGCAGGTGAGGCAGGTGAGGCAGGTGAGGCAGTGAGGCAGGTGAGGCAGTAAGGCAGGTGAGGCAGTGAGGCAGTGAGGCAGTGAGGCAGTGAGGCAGTGAGGCAGTGAGGTAGTGAGGCAGTGAGGCAGTGAGGTAGTGAGGCAGTGAGGCAGTGAGGCAGTGAGGCAGTGAGGCAGTGAGGCAGTGAAGCAGTGAGGCAGTGAGGCAGTGAGGCAGTGAGGCAGTGAGGCAGTGAGGCAGGTGAGGTAGTGAGGCAGGTGAGGCAGGTGAGGTAAATAAGGCAGGTGAGGCAGGTGAGGCAGGTGAGGCAGGTGAGGCAGTAAGGCAGGTGAGGCAGTGAGGCAGTGAGGCAGTGAGGCAGTGAGGCAGTGAGGCAGTGAGGTAGTGAGGCAATGAGGCAATGAGGCAGTGAGGCAGTGAGGCAAGTGAGGCAGGTGAGGCAGGTGAGGCAGGTGAGGCAGGTGAGGCAGGTGAGGCAGGTGAGGCAGTGAGGCAGTGAGGCATTGAGGCAGTAAGGCAGTGAGGCAGTGAGGCAGTGAGGCAGTGAGACAGTGAGACAGTGAGGCATTGAGGCAGTGAGGCAGTGAGGCAGTGAGGCAGTGAGGCAGTGAGGCAGTCAGGCAGTCAGGCAGTCAGGCAGTCAGGCAGTGAGGCAGTGAGGCAGTGAGGCAATGAGGCAGTGAGGCAGTGAGGCAGTGAGACAGGTGAGGCAGGTGAGGCAGTAAGGCAGGTGAGGCAGTGAGGCAGTGAGGAAGTGAGGCAGCTAGGCAGTGAGGCAGTGAGGCAGTGAGGCAGGTGAGGCAGGTGAGGCAGTGAGGCAGTGAGACAGTGAGGTAGTGAGGCAGTGAGGCAGGTGAGGCAGTGAGGCAGTGAGGCAGGTGAGGCAGTGAGGCAGTGAGGCAGGTGAGGCAGTGAGGCAGTGAGGCAGGTGAGGCAGTAAGGCAGGTGAGGCAGTGAGGCAGTGAGGCAGTGAGGCAGGTGAGGCAGTGAGGCAGTGAGGCAGGTGAGGCAGTGAGGCAGTGAGGCAGTGAGGCAGTGAGGCAGTGAGGCAGTGAGGCAGTGAGGCAGGTGAGGCAGGTGAGGCAGGTGAGGCAGTAAGGCAGGTGAGGCAGTGAGGCAGTGAGGCAGTGAGGCAGTGAGGCAGTGAGGCAGGTGAGGCAAGTGAGGCAGTAAGGCAGGTGAGGCAGTGAGGCAGTGAGGCAGTGGGGCAGTGAGGCAGTGAGGCAGGTGAGGCAGGTGAGGCAGTGAGGCAGTGAGGCAGTGAGGCAGTGAGGCAGGTGAGGCAGGTGAGGCAGTGAGGCAGTGAGGCAGTGAGGCAGGTGAGGCAGTAAGGCAGGTGAGGCAGTGAGGCAGTGGGGCAGTGAGGCAGTGAGGCAGTTAGGCAGGTGAGGCAGGTGAGGCAGTGAGGCAGGTGAGGCAGGTGAGGCAGTGAGGCAGGTGAGGCAGTGAGGCAGTGAGGCAGTGAGGCAGTGAGGCAGGTGAGGCAGTGAGGCAGTGAGGCAGGTGAGGCAGTGAGGCAGTGAGGCAGTGAGGCAGTGAGGCAGTGAGGCAGGTGAGGCAGGTGAGGCAGTGAGGCAGTGAGGCAGTGAGGCAGGTGAGGCAGTAAGGCAAGTGAGGCAGTGAGGCAGTGAGGCAGTGAGGCAGGTGAGGCAGGTGAGGCAGGTGAGGCAGTGAGGCAGTGAGGCAGTGAGGCAGTGAGGCAGTGAGGCAGTGAGGCAGTGAGGCAGTGAGGCAGGTGAGGCAGGTGAGGCAGTGAGGCAGTGAGGCAGTGAGGCAGTGAGGCAGTGAGGCAGTGAGGCAGTGAGGCAGTGAGGCAGTGAGGCAGTGAGGCAGTGAGGCAGTGAGGCAGTGAGGCAGTGAGGCAGTGAGGCAGGTGAGGCAGGTGAGGCAGGTGAGGCAGTAAGGCAGGTGAGGCAGTGAGGCAGTGAGGCAGTGGGGCAGTGAGGCAGGTGAGGCAGGTGAGGCAGGTGAGGCAGCAAGGCAGGTGAGGCAGCAAGGCAGGTGAGGCAGGTGAGGCAGGTGAGGCAGTGAGGCAGTGAGGCAGTGAGGCAGTGAGGCAGTGAGGCAGTGAGGCAGTGAGGCAGTGAGGCAGTGAGGCAGTGAGGCAGTGAGGCAGTGAGGCAGTGAGGCAGTGAGGCAGTGAGGCAGGTGAGGCAGGTGAGGCAGGTGAGGCAGTAAGGCAGGTGAGGCAGTGAGGCAGTGAGGCAGTGGGGCAGTGAGGCAGGTGAGGCAGGTGAGGCAGGTGAGGCAGCAAGGCAGGTGAGGCAGCAAGGCAGGTGAGGCAGCAAGGCAGGTGAGGCAGCAAGGCAGGTGAGGCAGTGAGGCAGCAAGGCAGGTGAGGCAGTAAGGCAGGTGAGGCAGTGAGGCAGTGAGGCAGTAAGGCAGGTGAGGCAGTAAGGCAGGTGAGGCAGGTGAGGCAGGTGAGGCAGTGAGGCAGGTGAGGCAGCAAGGCAGGTGAGGCAGCAAGGCAGATGAGGCAGGTGAGGCAGCAAGGCAGATGAGGCAGGTGAGGCAGCAAGGCAGGTGAGGCAGCAAGGCAGATGAGGCAGGTGAGGCAGCAAGGCAGATGAGGCAGGTGAGGCAGCAAGGCAGATGAGGCAGGTGAGGCAGTAAGGCAGGTGAGGCAGTAAGGCAGGTGAGGCAGTAAGGCAGGTGAGGCAGCAAGGCAGGTGAGGCAGCAAGGCAGGTGAGGCAGCAAGGCAGGTGAGGCAGGTGAGGCAGTAAGGCAGGTGAGGCAGGTGAGGCAGGTGAGGCAGGTGAGGCAGCAAGGCAGGTGAGGCAGGTGAGGCAGCAAGGCAGGTGAGGCAGCAAGGCAGGTGAGGCAGGTGAGGCAGCAAGGCAGGTGAGGCAGGCTGGTACAGGAGGTTTGAGACGCAGATGATATGTAGGTGACGAATTATAGAAATAGACAGAAAATGGTGGCGGATGGATGTTTAGCAAAGGAGTCAAATGGGCGGTTGGAAACATCTAAGACCAAGGTGGTAAAAAAGAGTACCAGTGAAGAAGCTAAATTGTTCTCACATTGAGAGAAGAAAACAACTTCGGGGAAATGTTGCATGCCCAAATTTTTTTAGTTTAATTCTGCTTTAGCCAGAAACGTATGAGGTGCGTTGACATGGCACGTTGTCATTTTAGCTGATGGAAACATGCTACATGTGGAGAGACACACATGTAAGTGATACTGTATGGCACTTTGTTTACCTTGTTATACCTATACACACTGTTCTTGTCATACCTTGTTCTCCACGCTATATGTTCTCCTATGAGACAGGAAAGAGAATAGATAGTTCGCCAAAACATCTTGCACCATCTTACTCAATAAGTTTATTTTGTATACCTATACACTGTAGAGTCACACAACTCACTAACGCTGCACAACACCACACTGTAGAGTCACACAACCCACCAACGCTGCACAACACCACACTGTAGAGTCACACAACTCACTAACGCTGCACAACACCACACTGTAGAGTCACACAACTCACTAACGCTGCACAACACCACACTGTAGAGTCACACAACTCACCAACGCTGCACAACACCACACTGTAGAGTCACACAACTCACTAACGCCACACAACACCACACTGTAGAGTCACACAACTCACTAACGCTGCACACCACCACACTGTAGAGTCACACAACTCACTAACGCCACACAACACCTCACTGTAGAGTCACACAACTCACTAACGCTGCACACCACCACACTGTAGAGTCACACAACTCACTAATGCTGCACACCACCACACTGTAGAGTCACACAACTCACTAACGCCACACAACACCACACTGTAGAGTCACACAACTCACTAACGCTGCACACCACCACACTGTAGAGTCACACAACTCACTAACGCCACACAACACCACACTGTAGAGTCACACAACTCACTAACGCTGCACAACACCACACTGTAGAGTCACACAACTCACCAACGCTGCACAACACCACACTGTAGAGTCACACAACTCACCAACGCTGCACAACACCACACTGTAGAGTCACACAACTCACTAACGCTGCACAACACCACACTGTAGAGTCACACAACTCACTAACGCTGCACAACACCACACTGTAGAGTCACACAACTCACCAACGCTGCACAACACCACACTGTAGAGTCATACAACTCACCAACGCTGCACAACACCACACTGTAGAGTCACACAACTCACCAACGCTGCACAACACCACACTGTAGAGTCACACAACTCACCAACGCTGCACAACACCACACTGTAGAGTCACACAACTCACTAACGCTGCACAACACCACACTGTAGAGTCACACAACTCACCAACGCTGCACAACACCACACTGTAGAGTCACACAACTCACCAACGCTGCACAACACCACACTGTAGAGTCATACAACTCACCAACGCTGCACAACACCACACTGTAGAGTCACACAACTCACCAACGCTGCACAACACCACACTGTAGAGTCACACAACTCACCAACGCTGCACAACACCACACTGTAGAGTCACACAACTCACCAACGCTGCACAACACCACACTGTAGAGTCACACAACTCACTAACGCTGCACAACACCACACTGTAGAGTCACACAACTCACCAACGCTGCACAACACCACACTGTAGAGTCACACAACTCACCAACGCCACACAACACCACACTGTAGAGTCACACAACTCACCAACGCTGCACAACACCTCACTGTAGAGTCACACAACTCACTAACGCTGCACAACACCACACTGTAGAGTCACACAACCCCCCAACGCCACACCACACCTCACAGTAGAGTCACACAACTCACTAACGCTGCACAACACCTCACAGTAGAGTCACACAACCCCCCAACGCCACACAACACCTCACAGTAGAGTCACACAACTCACTAACGCTGCACAACACCTCACTGTAGAGTCACACAACCCCCCAACGCCACACAACACCTCACTGTAGAGTCACACAACCCCCCAACGCCACACAACACCTCACTGTAGAGTCACACAAACCCCCAACGCCACACAACACCTCACTGTAGAGTCACACAACTCACCAACGCTGCACACCACCACACTGTAGAGTCACACAACTCACCAACGCTGCACAACACCACACTGTAGAGTCACACAACTCACCAACGCTGCACAACACCGCACTGTAGAGTCACACAACCCCCCAACGCCACACAACACCACACTGTAGAGTCACACAACCCCCCAACGCCACACAACACCACACTGTAGAGTCACACAACCCCCCAACGCCACACAACACCTCACTGTAGAGTCACACAACTCACCAACGCTGCACAACACCACACTGTAGAGTCACACAACTCACCAACGCTGCACACCACCACACTGTAGAGTCACACAACTCACCAACGCTGCACAACACCACACTGTAGAGTCACACAACTCACCAACGCTGCACAACACCTCACTGTAGAGTCACACAACTCACCAACGCTGCACAACACCACACTGTAGAGTCACACAACTCACCAACGCTGCACACCACCACACTGTAGAGTCACACAACTCACCAACGCTGCACAACACCACACTGTAGAGTCACACAACTCACCAACGCTGCACAACACCACACTGTAGAGTCACACAACTCACCAACGCTGCACAACACCACACTGTAGAGTCACACAACTCACCAACGCTGCACAACACCGCACTGTAGAGTCACACAACTCACTAACGCTGCACAACACCGCACTGTAGAGTCACACAACTCACTAACGCTGCACAACACCTCACTGTAGAGTCACACAACTCACTAACGCTGCACAACACCACACTGTAGAGTCACACAACCCCCCAACGCCACACAACACCTCACAGTAGAGTCACACAACTCACTAACGCTGCACAACACCTCACTGTAGAGTCACACAACCCCCCAACGCCACACAACACCTCACTGTAGAGTCACACAACCCACCAACGCTGCACAACACCTCACTGTAGAGTCACACAAACCCCCAACGCCACACAACACCTCACTGTGGAGTCACACAACTCACCAACGCTGCACACCACCACACTGTAGAGTCACACAACTCACCAACGCTGCACAACACCACACTGTAGAGTCACACAACTCACCAACGCTGCACAACACCGCACTGTAGAGTCACACAACCCCCCAACGCCACAAAACACCACACTGTAGAGTCACACAACCCCCCAACGCCACACAACACCACACTGTAGAGTCACACAACCCCCAACGCCACACAACACCTCACTGTAGAGTCACACAACTCACCAACGCTGCACAACACCACACTGTAGAGTCACACAACTCACCAACGCTGCACACCACCACACTGTAGAGTCACACAACTCACCAACGCTGCACAACACCACACTGTAGAGTCACACAACTCACCAACGCTGCACAACACCGCACTGTAGAGTCACACAACTCACCAACGCTGCACAACACCACACTGTAGAGTCACACAACTCACCAACGCTGCACACCACCACACTGTAGAGTCACACAACTCACCAACGCTGCACAACACCACACTGTAGAGTCACACAACTCACCAACGCTGCACAACACCACACTGTAGAGTCACACAACTCACCAACGCTGCACAACACCACACTGTAGAGTCACACAACTCACCAACGCTGCACAACACCGCACTGTAGAGTCACACAACTCACTAACGCTGCACAACACCGCACTGTAGAGTCACACAACTCACTAACGCTGCACAACACCTCACTGTAGAGTCACACAACTCACTAACGCTGCACAACACCGCACTGTAGAGTCACACAACTCACTAACGCTGCACAACACCGCACTGTAGAGTCACACAACTCACTAACGCTGCACAACACCGCACTGTAGAGTCACACAACTCACTAACGCTGCACAACACCGCACTGTAGAGTCACACAACTCACCAACGCTGCACAACACCACACTGTAGAGTCACACAACTCACTAACGCTGCACAACACCTCACAGTAGAGTCACACAACTCACCAACGCTGCACAACACCACACTGTAGAGTCACACAACCCCCCAACGCCACACAACACCTCACAGTAGAGTCACACAACTCACTAACGCTGCACAACACCTCACTGTAGAGTCACACAACTCACTAACGCTGCACAACACCACACTGTAGAGTCACACAACCCCCCAACGCCACACCACACCTCACAGTAGAGTCACACAACTCACTAACGCTGCACAACACCTCACAGTAGAGTCACACAACTCACCAACGCTGCACAACACCTCACAGTAGAGTCACACAACTCACTAACGCTGCACAACACCTCACTGTAGAGTCACACAACCCCCCAACGCCACACAACACCACACTGTAGAGTCACACAACTCACCAACGCTGCACAACACCTCACAGTAGAGTCACACAACTCACTAACGCTGCACAACACCTCACTGTAGAGTCACACAACCCCCCAACGCCACACAACACCACACTGTAGAGTCACACAACCCACCAACGCTGCACAACACCACACTGTAGAGTCACACAACTCACCAACGCCACACAACACCTCACAGTAGAGTCACACAACTCACCAACGCTGCACAACACCTCACTGTAGAGTCACACAACCCCCCAACGCCACACAACACCACACTGTAGAGTCACACAACCCACCAACGCTGCACAACACCACACTGTAGAGTCACACAACTCACCAACGCTGCACAACACCTCACTGTAGAGTCACACAACCCCCCAACGCCACACAACACCTCACTGTAGAGTCACACAACCCACCATCGCTGCACAACACCACACTGTAGAGTCACACAACTCACTAACGCTGGACAACACAAGTAACTCCAGTGCCTACACTCCTTCCCTCCAATTCCCGGTGAAGCAAAGACACATTCCCCTCATCATTCATCCCTCGGTCCTGAGTCTTGCATGAAGCTCCTGCCTAAAAAAAAACTTTAGAAGAAACTTGACGGGCTTAAAGACGGCCGAGTGAAACGGAGAATCTTTAAAGGCCTTTTAAAAATTAGCGCTCTGTCTGTCACGGAGACGTCCGGGGTCGTGGTGGAGTTGTGTGTGGTGTGTGTGGTGTGTGGTGTGTGGTGTGGGGTGTGGGGTGTGTGGTATGTGGTGTGTGGTGTGTGGTGTGTGGTGTGTGGTGTGTGGTGTGTGGTGTGTGGTGTCTGGTGTGCGGTGTGTGATGTGTGGTGTGTGGTGTCTGGTGTGTGGTTTGTGGTGTGTGGTGTAGTGTGTGGTGTTTGGTGTGTGGTGTGCGGTGTGTGGTGTCTGGTGTGTGGTTTGTGGTGTGTGTTTTTGTGGTGTGTGGTGTGTGGTGTCTGGTGTCTGGTGTGTGGTGTGTGGTGTGTTGTGTGTGGTGTGTGGTGTGTGGTGTGTGGTGTGTGGTGTGTGGTGTGTGGTGTGTGGTGTGTGGTGTGTGGGGTGTGGTGTGTGGTGTGTGGTGTGGGGTGTGGGGTGTGTGGTGTGTGGTGTGTGGTGTGTGGTGTGTGGTGTGTGGTGTGTGGTGTCTGGTGTGCGGTGTGTGATGTGTGGTGTGTGGTGTCTGGTGTGTGGTGTCTGGTGTGTGGTTTGTGGTGTGTGGTGTAGTGTGTGGTGTTTGGTGTGTGGTGTGCGGTGTGTGGTGTCTGGTGTGTGGTTTGTGGTGTGTGTTTTGTGGGTGTGTGGTGTGTGGTGTCTGGTGTCTGGTGTGTGGTGTGTGGTGTGTTGTGTGTGGTGTGTGGTGTGTGGTGGTGTGGTGTGTGGTGTGTGGTGTGTGGTGTGTGGTGTGTGGTGTGTGGTGTGTGGTGTGTGGTGTGTGGTGTGTGGTGTGTGGTGTGTGGTGTGTGGTGTGTGGTGTGTGGTGTGTGGTGTGTGGTGTGTGGTGTGTGGTGTGTGGTGTGTGGTGTGTGGTGTGTGGTGTGTGGTGTGTGGTGTGTGGTGTGTGGTGTGTGGTGTGTGGTGTGTGGTGTGTGGTGTGTGGTGTGTGGTGTGTGGTGTGTGGTGTGTGTGTGGTGAGTGGTGAGTGGTGTGTGCTGTGTGCTGTGTGCTGTGTGCTGTGTGCTGTGTGCTGTGTGCTGTGTGCTGTGTGCTGTGTGCTGTGTGCTGTGTGCTGTGTGCTGTGTGCTGTGTGCTGTGTGCTGTGTGCTGTGTGCTGTGTGCTGTGTGCTGTGTGCTGTGTGCTGTGTGCTGTGTGCTGTGTGCTGTGGTGCTGTGTGCTGTGTGCTGTGTGCTGTGTGCTGTGTGCTGTGTGCTGTGTGCTGTGTGCTGTGTGCTGTGTGCTGTGTGCTGTGTGCTGTGTGCTGTGTGCTGTGTGCTGTGTGCTGTGTGCTGTGTGCTGTGTGCTGTGTGCTGTGTGCTGTGTGCTGTGTGCTGTGTGCTGTGCTGTGTGCTGTGTGCTGTGTGCTGTGTGCTGTGTGCTGTGTGCTGTGTGCTGTGTGCTGTGTGCTGTGTGCTGTGTGCTGTGTGCTGTGTGCTGTGTGCTGTGTGCTGTGTGCTGTGTGCTGTGTGCTGTGTGCTGTGTGCTGTGTGCTGTGTGCTGTGTGCTGTGTGCTGTGTGCTGTGTGCTGTGTGCTGTGTGCTGTGTGCTGTGTGCTGTGTGCTGTGTGCTGTGTGCTGTGTGCTGTGTGCTGTGTGCTGTGTGCTGTGTGCTGTGTGCTGTGTGCTGTGTGCTGTGAGGTGTGAGGTGTGTGGTGTGTGGTGTGTGGTGTGTGGTGTGTGGTGTGTGGTGTGTGGTGTGTGGTGTGAGGTGTGAGGTGTGTGGTGTGTGGTGTGTGGTGTGTGGTGTGTGGTGTGTGGTGTGTGGTGTGTGGTGTGTGGTGTGTGGTGTGTGGTGTGTGGTGTGTGGTGTGTGGTGTGTGGTGTGTGGTGTGAGGTGTGTGGTGTGTGGTGTGTGGTGTGTGGTGTGAGGTGTGTGGTGTGTGGTGTGCAGTGTGTGGTGTGTGGTGTGTGCTGTGAGGGTGTGTGGTGTGTGGTGTGTGGTGTGTGGTGTGTGGTGTGTGGTGTGTGGTGTGTGGTGTGTGGTGTGTGGTGTGAGGTGGTGTGGTGTGAGGTGTGTGGTGTGAGGTGTGTGGTGTGAGGTGTGTGGTGTGTGGTGTGTGGTGTGTGGTGTGGGGTGTGGGGTGTGTGGTGTGTGGTGTGTGGTGTGTGGTGTGTGGTGTGTGGTGTGTGGTGTGTGGTGTGGGGTGTGGGGTGTGGGGTGTGGGGTGTGGGGTGTGTGGTGTGTGGTGTGTGGTGTGGGGTGTGTGGTGTGTGGTGTGTGGTGTGGTGTGTGGTGTGTGGTGTGTGGTGTGTGGTGTGTGGTGTGTGGTGTGTGGTGTGTGGTGTGGTGTGTGGTGTGGGGTGTGGGGTGTGTGGTGTGTGGTATGTGGTGTGGTGTGTGGTGTGTGGTGTGGGGTGTGGGTGTGTGGTGTGGGTGTGGGGTGTGTGGTGTGTGGTGTGTGGTGTGTGGTGTGGGGTGTGAGGTGTGTGGTGTGAGGTGTGTGGTGTGTGGTGTGTGGTGTGTGGTGTGTGGTGTGTGGTGTGTGGTGTGTGGTGTGTGGTGTGAGGTGTGTGGTGTGTGGTGTGTGGTGTGTGGTGTGTGGTGTGTGGTGTGAGGTGTGTGGTGTGTGGTGTGTGGTGTGTGGTGTGTGGTGTGTGGTGTGTGGTGTGAGGTGTGTGGTGTGTGGTGTGTGATGTGTGGTGTGTGGTGTGTGGTGTGTGGTGTGGGGTGTGTGGTGTGGGGTGTGGGGTGTGTGGTGTGTGGTGTGTGGTGTGTGGTGTGGGGTGTGGGGTGTGGGGTGTGGTGTGGTGTGTGGTGTGTGGTGTGTGGTGTGTGGTGTGTGGTGTGTGGTGTGTGGTGTGTGGTGTGGGGTGTGTGGAGTGTGGAGTGTGGTGTGTGGAGTGTGGAGTGTGGTGTGTGGTGTGGGGTGTGTGGTGTGTGGTGTGTGGTGTGTGGTGTGTGGTGTGCGGTGTGTGGTGTGGTGTGTGGCGCTAGGTCACCTAAAGCGAACACGAAGTCAACAGTTCAACAGTTTTGCATAAGCAGTTGTTGTTATATCTTACATAGAACAGAAGAGCACCGACCTGGTGCGCAGGTCAGCATATAAAGTTTTCCAATATAGTAATATATGTTCGGTACTCTGAGCGTCGGGAAATCAACGATGAACATAAAAATGAAATACGTTTCAATAAATGGATTTGCTCCTAACAAATAATATAAATAAAAAAATTCAACCAAAAGATTTAGCTGAATTGTGACGCGCTTCCCGCCGTGTCGGGACGGCGGGCACCTCACCCCGCCGTGTCGGGACGGCGGGCACCTCACCCCGCCATGTCGCTACGCTGCCAAAGCGCCAATTTGCGGCGTTTGAATTAACCGATGCCGCCACACGGCACACCTGGGGGTGTAGTGCGTGTTGAGCGGCGCGTGCCCTGGTTTTGTGGCGTGTGGCTTGGTTTTGTGGCGTGTGGCTTGGTTTTGTGGCGTGTGGCTTAGTTTTGTGGCGTGTGGCTTGGTATTGTAGCGTGTGGCTTGGTTTTGTGGCGTGTGGCTTGGTTTTGTAGCGTGTGGCTTGGTTTTGTGCCGTGTGGCTTGGTTTTGTGGCGTGTGGTTTGGTTTTGTGGCGTGTGGCTTGGTTTTGTGGCGTGTGGCTTGGTATTGTAGCGTGTGGCTTGGTTTTGTAGCGTGTGGCTTGGTTTTGTAGCGTGTGGCTTGGTATTGTAGCGTGTGGCTTGGTTTTGTAGCGTGTGGCTTGGTTTTGTGCCGTGTGGCTTGGTTTTGTGGCGTGTGGTTTGGTTTTGTGGCGTGTGGCTTGGTTTTGTGGCGTGTGGCTTGGTATTGTAGCGTGTGGCTTGGTTTTGTAGCGTGTGGCTTGGTTTTGTGCCGTGTGGCTTGGTTTTGTGGCGTGTGGCTTGGTTTTGTGGCGTGTGGCTTGGTTTTGTGGCGTGTGGCTTGGTATTGTAGCGTGTGGCTTGGTTTTGTAGCGTGTGGCTTGGTTTTGTGCCGTGTGGCTTGGTTTTGTGGCGTGTGGTTTGGTTTTGTGGCGTGTGGCTTGGTTTTGTGGCGTGTGGCTTGGTTTTGTGGCGTGTGGCTTGGTTTTGTGGCGTGTGGCTTGGTTTTGTGGCGTGTGGCTTGGTATTGTAGCGTGTGGCTTGGTTTTGTAGCGTGTGGCTTGGTTTTGTGCCGTGTGGCTTGGTTTTGTGGCGTGTGGTTTGGTTTTGTGGCGTGTGGCTTGGTTTTGTGCGTGTGGCTTGGTTTTGTGGCGTGTGGCTTGGTTTTGTGGCGTGTGGCTTGGTTTTGTGGCGTGTGGCTTGGTTTTGTGGCGTGTGGCTTAGTTTTGAGGCGTGTGGCTTGGTTTTGTGGCATGTGGCTTGGTTTTGTGGCGTATGGCTTGGTTTTGTGGCGTGTGGCTTGGTTTTGTGGCGTGTGGCTTGGTTTTGTGGCGTGTGGCTTGGTTTTGTGGCGTGTGGCTTGGTTTTGTGGCGTGTGGCTTGGTTTTGTGGCTTCTGGCTTGGTTTTGTGGCGTGTGGCTTTGTTTTGTGCCGTGTGGCTTGGTTTTGTGGCGTGTGGCTTAGTTTTGTGGCGTGTGGCTTGGTTTTGTGGCGTGTGGCTTGGTTTTGTGGCGTGTGGCTTGGTTTTGTGACGTGTGGCTTGGTTTTGTGGCGTGTGGCTTGGTTTTGAGGCGTGTGGCTTGGTTTTGTGGCATTTGGCTTGGTTTTGTGGCATGGGCTTGGTTTTGTGGCGTGTGGCTTGGTTTTGTGGCGTGTGGCTTGGTTTTGTGGCTTGTGACTTGGTTTTGAGGCTTGTGGCTTGGTTGTGTGGCGTGTGGCTTGCTTTTGTAGCGTGTGGCTTGGTTTTGCCGTTCGGGTCAGATTGTCCGAGTCTTGTGGCTTGTTTTTGCACTGCGAGGCTTATTAAGACAAATGTGATGGGCTGGTTTTGCATTCCAGAAGAAGTGAGGCACGTCTCACTAGTGGGTTACTTTTGCGTAGTTAGGTTAGCTTAAATAAATCTTGCGGGTTATTTTTACTACAACTTAGGGTATGCTGAGTCAAGTGAAGCGCTGCGGTGGTCTGCGGTGGTGCTGCGGTGGTGCTGCGGTGGCGCTGCGGTGGTGCTGCGGTGGCGCTGCGGTGGTGCTGCGGTGGCGCTGTGGTGGCGCTGTGGTGGCGCTGCGGTGGCGCTGCGGTGATGCTGCGGTGGCGCTGCGGTGGCGCTGCGGTGGCGCTGCGGTGGCGCTGCGGTGGTGCTGCGGTGGCGCTGCGGTGGTGCTGCGGTGGCGCTGTGGTGGCGCTGTGGTGGCGCTGCGGTGGTGCTGCGGTGGTGCTGCAGTGGCGCTGCGGTGGTGCTGCGGTGGTGCTGCGGTGGTGCTGCAGTGGCGCTGCGGTTGGCGCTGCGGTGGCGCTGCGGTGGCGCTGCGGTGGCGCTGCCCCGTCCGGCTGCCCTCAACAGCAGATCAGGGCCAAGATCTCCAAAGAAGTTATCCCGTTGTAGCGGTACAGCAGAAAGCGTAAGTCGTGCGGTCGATTTCGCTCTGTTCTCTGCCTCTGATTTCGCTCTGCCAGGTACTCTGATCTCTAACTTTACTAACAGAATCTCAAACTTGAACATTTTGGACGGAAGAACAGCACGTAGCCTGGCAAGTCGACGGACGACCTTGCTAACTGTATCCATACAAACACTTAAATTGGTCGAACTTTTGTCTGCTCTGATGCAATTGCGTGACAAATTAGGGGTCCTTGTATTGAGAAATTTTAAAAATACTTTGTGTTGTAGTGCATCGCATGTATCAACGTTTGTAGTGCATCTCATGTATCAACGTTTGTAGTGCATCTCATGTATCAACGTTTGTAGTGCATCGCATGTATCAACGTTTGTAGTGCATCGCATGTATCAACGTTTGTAGTGCATCTCATGTATCAACGTTTGTAGTGCATCGCATGTATCAACGTTTGTAGTGCATCGCATGTATCAACGTTTGTAGTGCGTCGCATGTATCAACGTTTGTAGTGCATCGCATGTATCAACGTTTGTAGTGCATCGCATGTATCAACGTTTGTAGTGCATCTCATGTATCAACGTTTGTAGTGCAGCGCATGTATCAACGTTTGTAGTGCATCGCATGTATCAACGTTTGTAGTGCATCTCATGTATCAACGTTTGTAGTGCATCTCATGTATCAACGTTTGTAGTGCATCGCATGTATCAACGTTTGTAGTGCATCTCATGTATCAACGTTTGTAGTGCATCGCATGTATCAACGTTTGTAGTGCATCTCATGTATCAACGTTTGTAGTGCATCTCATGTATCAACGTTTGTAGTGCATCTCATGTATCAACGTTTGTAGTGCATCGCATGTATCAACGTTTGTAGTGCATCTCATGTATCAACGTTTGTAGTGCATCTCATGTATCAACGTTTGTAGTGCATCTCATGTATCAACGTTTGTAGTGCATCTCATGTATCAACGTTTGTAGTGCATCGCATGTATCAACGTTTGTAGTGCATCTCATGTATCAACGTTTGCAGTGCATCTCATGTATCAACGTTTGTAGTGCATCTCATGTATCAACGTTTGTAGTGCAGCGCATGTATCAACGTTTGTAGTGCAGCGCATGTATCAACGTTTGTAGTGCATCTCATGTATCAACGTTTGTAGTGCATCTCATGTATCAACGTTTGTAGTGCAGCGCATGTATCAACGTTTGTAGTGCATCTCATGTATCAACGTTTGTAGTGCATCGCATGTATCAACGTTTGTAGTGCATCGCATGTATCAACGTTTGTAGTGCGTCGCATGTATCAACGTTTGTAGTGCATCGCATGTATCAACGTTTGTAGTGCATCGCATGTATCAACGTTTGTAGTGCATCGCATGTATCAACGTTTGTAGTGCATCGCATGTATCAACGTATGTAGTGCATCGCATGTATCAACGTTTGTAGTGCATCTCATGTATCAACGTTTGTAGTGCATCGCATGTATCAACGTTTGTAGTGCATCGCATGTATCAACGTTTGTAGTGCGTCGCATGTATCAACGTATGTAGTGCATCGCATGTATCAACGTTTGTAGTGCATCTCATGTATCAACGTTTGTAGTGCATCTCATGTATCAACGTTTGTAGTGCATCGCATGTATCAACGTTTGTAGTGCATCGCATGTATCAACGTTTGTAGTGCATCTCATGTATCAACGTTTGTAGTGCATCGCATGTATCAACGTTTGTAGTGCATCGCATGTATCAACGTTTGTAGTGCGTCGCATGTATCAACGTTTGTAGTGCATCGCATGTATCAACGTTTGTAGTGCATCGCATGTATCAACGTTTGTAGTGCATCTCATGTATCAACGTTTGTAGTGCAGCGCATGTATCAACGTTTGTAGTGCATCGCATGTATCAACGTTTGTAGTGCATCTCATGTATCAACGTTTGTAGTGCATCTCATGTATCAACGTTTGTAGTGCATCGCATGTATCAACGTTTGTAGTGCATCTCATGTATCAACGTTTGTAGTGCATCGCATGTATCAACGTTTGTAGTGCATCTCATGTATCAACGTTTGTAGTGCATCTCATGTATCAACGTTTGTAGTGCATCTCATGTATCAACGTTTGTAGTGCATCTCATGTATCAACGTTTGTAGTGCATCGCATGTATCAACGTTTGTAGTGCATCTCATGTATCAACGTTTGTAGTGCATCTCATGTATCAACGTTTGTAGTGCATCGCATGTATCAACGTTTGTAGTGCATCGCATGTATCAACGTTTGTAGTGCGTCGCATGTATCAACGTTTGTAGTGCATCGCATGTATCAACGTTTGTAGTGCATCGCATGTATCAACGTTTGTAGTGCATCGCATGTATCAACGTTTGTAGTGCATCGCATGTATCAACGTATGTAGTGCATCGCATGTATCAACGTTTGTAGTGCATCTCATGTATCAACGTTTGTAGTGCATCGCATGTATCAACGTTTGTAGTGCATCGCATGTATCAACGTTTGTAGTGCGTCGCATGTATCAACGTATGTAGTGCATCGCATGTATCAACGTTTGTAGTGCATCTCATGTATCAACGTTTGTAGTGCATCGCATGTATCAACGTTTGTAGTGCATCTCATGTATCAACGTTTGTAGTGCATCGCATGTATCAACGTTTGTAGTGCATCGCATGTATCAACGTTTGTAGTGCGTCGCATGTATCAACGTTTGTAGTGCATCGCATGTATCAACGTTTGTAGTGCGTCGCATGTATCAACGTTTGTAGTGCGTCGCATGTATCAACGTTTGTAGTGCGTCGCATGTATCAACGTTTGTAGTGCATCGCATGTATCAACGTTTGTAGTGCAGCGCATGTATCAACGTTTGTAGTGCATCTCATGTATCAACGTTTGTAGTGCAGCGCATGTATCAACGTTTGTAGTGCGTCGCATGTATCAACGTTTGTAGTGCATCGCATGTATCAACGTTTGTAGTGCATCGCATGTATCAACGTTTGTAGTGCGTCGCATGTATCAACGTTTGTAGTGCATCGCATGTATCAACGTTTGTAGTGCGTCGCATGTATCAACGTTTGTAGTGCGTCGCATGTATCAACGTTTGTAGTGCATCGCATGTATCAACGTTTGTAGTGCATCGCATGTATCAACGTTTGTAGTGCATCTCATGTATCAACGTTTGTAGTGCAGCGCATGTATCAACGTTTGTAGTGCATCGCATGTATCAACGTTTGTAGTGCAGCGCATGTATCAACGTTTGTAGTGCATCGCATGTATCAACGTTTGTAGTGCATCTCATGTATCAACGTTTGTAGTGCATCGCATGTATCAACGTTTGTAGTGCATCGCATGTATCAACGTTTGTAGTGCATCGCATGTATCAACGTTTGTAGTGCATCGCATGTATCAACGTTTGTAGTGCATCGCATGTATCAACGTTTGTAGTGCATCTCATGTATCAACGTTTGTAGTGCATCTCATGTATCAACGTATGTAGTGCATCGCATGTATCAACGTTTGTAGTGCATCGCATGTATCAACGTTTGTAGTGCATCGCATGTATCAACGTTTGTAGTGCATCGCATGTATCAACGTTTGTAGTGCATCTCATGTATCAACGTTTGTAGTGCATCTCATGTATCAACGTTTGTAGTGCATCTCATGTATCAACGTTTGTAGTGCATCTCATGTATCAACGTTTGTAGTGCATCGCATGTATCAACGTTTGTAGTGCATCTCATGTATCAACGTTTGTAGTGCATCTCATGTATCAACGTTTGTAGTGCATCGCATGTATCAACGTTTGTAGTGCATCGCATGTATCAACGTTTGTAGTGCATCTCATGTATCAACGTTTGTAGTGCATCTCATGTATCAACGTTTGTAGTGCATCGCATGTATCAACGTTTGTAGTGCATCGCATGTATCAACGTTTGTAGTGCATCTCATGTATCAACGTTTGTAGTGCAGCGCATGTATCAACGTTTGTAGTGCAGCGCATGTATCAACGTTTGTAGTGCAGCGCATGTATCAACGTTTGTAGTGCAGCGCATGTATCAACGTTTGTAGTGCATCTCATGTATCAACGTTTGTAGTGCAGCGCATGTATCAACGTTTGTAGTGCATCTCATGTATCAACGTTTGTAGTGCAGCGCATGTATCAACGTTTGTAGTGCATCTCATGTATCAACGTTTGTAGTGCGTCGCATGTATCAACGTTTGTAGTGCAGCGCATGTATCAACGTTTGTAGTGCATCTCATGTATCAACGTTTGTAGTGCAGCGCATGTATCAACGTTTGTAGTGCATCTCATGTATCAACGTTTGTAGTGCAGCGCATGTATCAACGTTTGTAGTGCATCTCATGTATCAACGTTTGTAGTGCAGCGCATGTATCAACGTTTGTAGTGCATCTCATGTATCAACGTTTGTAGTGCAGCGCATGTATCAACGTTTGTAGTGCATCTCATGTATCAACGTTTGTAGTGCAGCGCATGTATCAACGTTTGTAGTGCATCTCATGTATCAACGTTTGTAGTGCAGCGCATGTATCAACGTTTGTAGTGCATCTCATGTATCAACGTTTGTAGTGCGTCGCATGTATCAACGTTTGTAGTGCAGCGCATGTATCAACGTTTGTAGTGCATCTCATGTATCAACGTTTGTAGTGCAGCGCATGTATCAACGTTTGTAGTGCAGCGCATGTATCAACGTTTGTAGTGCAGCGCATGTATCAACGTTTGTAGTGCATCTCATGTATCAACGTTTGTAGTGCATCGCATGTATCAACGTTTGTAGTGCATCTCATGTATCAACGTTTGTAGTGCAGCGCATGTATCAACGTTTGTAGTGCATCTCATGTATCAACGTTTGTAGTGCATCGCATGTATCAACGTTTGTAGTGCATCGCATGTATCAACGTTTGTAGTGCAGCGCATGTATCAACGTTTGTAGTGCAGCGCATGTATCAACGTATGTAGTGCAGCGCATGTATCAACGTTAGTAGTGCATCTCATGTATCAACGTTTGTAGTGCAGCGCATGTATCAACGTTTGTAGTGCAGCGCATGTATCAACGTATGTAGTGCAGCGCATGTATCAACGTTTGTAGTGCATCTCATGTATCAACGTTTGTAGTGCATCGCATGTATCAACGTTTGTAGTGCAGCGCATGTATCAACGTTTGTAGTGCAGCGCATGTATCAACGTATGTAGTGCAGCGCATGTATCAACGTTAGTAGTGCATCTCATGTATCAACGTTTGTAGTGCATCTCATGTATCAACGTATGTAGTGCATCGCATGTATCAACGTTTGTAGTGCATCGCATGTATCAACGTTTGTAGTGCATCTCATGTATCAACGTTTGTAGTGCATCTCATGTATCAACGTTTGTAGTGCATCTCATGTATCAACGTTTGTAGTGCAGCGCATGTATCAACGTTTGTAGTGCATCTCATGTATCAACGTTTGTAGTGCATCTCATGTATCAACGTTTGTAGTGCATCGCATGTATCAACGTATGTAGTGCATCGCATGTATCAACGTTTGTAGTGCATCTCATGTATCAACGTTTGTAGTGCATCGCATGTATCAACGTTTGTAGTGCATCTCATGTATCAACGTTTGTAGTGCATCGCATGTATCAACGTTTGTAGTGCATCGCATGTATCAACGTTTGTAGTGCATCGCATGTATCAACGTTTGTAGTGCATCGCATGTATCAACGTTTGTAGTGCGTCGCATGTATCAACGTATGTAGTGCATCGCATGTATCAACGTTTGTAGTGCATCTCATGTATCAACGTTTGTAGTGCATCTCATGTATCAACGTTTGTAGTGCATCTCATGTATCAACGTTTGTAGTGCGTCGCATGTATCAACGTATGTAGTGCATCGCATGTATCAACGTTTGTAGTGCATCTCATGTATCAACGTTTGTAGTGCATCGCATGTATCAACGTTTGTAGTGCATCTCATGTATCAACGTTTGTAGTGCATCGCATGTATCAACGTTTGTAGTGCATCGCATGTATCAACGTTTGTAGTGCGTCGCATGTATCAACGTTTGTAGTGCATCGCATGTATCAACGTTTGTAGTGCGTCGCATGTATCAACGTTTGTAGTGCATCGCATGTATCAACGTTTGTAGTGCATCTCATGTATCAACGTTTGTAGTGCATCTCATGTATCAACGTTTGTAGTGCATCTCATGTATCAACGTTTGTAGTGCATCTCATGTATCAACGTATGTAGTGCATCGCATGTATCAACGTTTGTAGTGCGTCGCATGTATCAACGTTTGTAGTGCATCGCATGTATCAACGTTTGTAGTGCATCGCATGTATCAACGTTTGTAGTGCGTCTCATGTATCAACGTATGTAGTGCATCGCATGTATCAACGTTTGTAGTGCGTCGCATGTATCAACGTTTGTAGTGCATCGCATGTATCAACGTTTGTAGTGCATCGCATGTATCAACGTATGTAGTGCATCGCATGTATCAACGTTTGTAGTGCGTCGCATGTATCAACGTTTGTAGTGCATCGCATGTATCAACGTTTGTAGTGCATCGCATGTATCAACGTTTGTAGTGCATCTCATGTATCAACGTTTGTAGTGCATCTCATGTATCAACGTTTGTAGTGCATCTCATGTATCAACGTATGTAGTGCATCGCATGTATCAACGTTTGTAGTGCATCGCATGTATCAACGTTTGTAGTGCATCTCATGTATCAACGTTTGTAGTGCATCTCATGTATCAACGTATGTAGTGCATCGCATGTATCAACGTTTGTAGTGCGTCGCATGTATCAACGTTTGTAGTGCATCGCATGTATCAACGTTTGTAGTGCATCGCATGTATCAACGTTTGTAGTGCATCTCATGTATCAACGTTTGTAGTGCATCTCATGTATCAACGTTTGTAGTGCATCTCATGTATCAACGTATGTAGTGCATCGCATGTATCAACGTTTGTAGTGCATCGCATGTATCAACGTTTGTAGTGCATCTCATGTATCAACGTTTGTAGTGCATCTCATGTATCAACGTTTGTAGTGCATCTCATGTATCAACGTATGTAGTGCATCGCATGTATCAACGTTTGTAGTGCATCTCATGTATCAACGTTTGTAGTGCATCTCATGTATCAACGTTTGTAGTGCATCTCATGTATCAACGTATGTAGTGCATCGCATGTATCAACGTTTGTAGTGCATCGCATGTATCAACGTATGTAGTGCATCTCATGTATCAACGTTTGTAGTGCATCTCATGTATCAACGTATGTAGTGCATCGCATGTATCAACGTTTGTAGTGCATCGCATGTATCAACGTTTGTAGTGCATCTCATGTATCAACGTTTGTAGTGCATCTCATGTATCAACGTTTGTAGTGCATCTCATGTATCAACGTATGTAGTGCATCGCATGTATCAACGTTTGTAGTGCATCGCATGTATCAACGTTTGTAGTGCATCTCATGTATCAACGTTTGTAGTGCATCTCATGTATCAACGTTTGTAGTGCATCTCATGTATCAACGTATGTAGTGCATCGCATGTATCAACGTTTGTAGTGCATCGCATGTATCAACGTTTGTAGTGCATCTCATGTATCAACGTTTGTAGTGCATCTCATGTATCAACGTATGTAGTGCATCGCATGTATCAACGTTTGTAGTGCATCGCATGTATCAACGTTTGTAGTGCATCGCATGTATCAACGTTTGTAGTGCATCGCATGTATCAACGTTTGTAGTGCATCTCATGTATCAACGTTTGTAGTGCATCTCATGTATCAACGTTTGTAGTGCATCTCATGTATCAACGTTTGTAGTGCATCTCATGTATCAACGTTTGTAGTGCATCGCATGTATCAACGTTTGTAGTGCATCTCATGTATCAACGTTTGTAGTGCATCTCATGTATCAACGTTTGTAGTGCATCGCATGTATCAACGTTTGTAGTGCATCGCATGTATCAACGTTTGTAGTGCATCTCATGTATCAACGTTTGTAGTGCAGCGCATGTATCAACGTTTGTAGTGCATCTCATGTATCAACGTTTGTAGTGCAGCGCATGTATCAACGTTTGTAGTGCATCTCATGTATCAACGTTTGTAGTGCATCTCATGTATCAACGTTTGTAGTGCATCGCATGTATCAACGTTTGTAGTGCATCTCATGTATCAACGTTTGTAGTGCATCTCATGTATCAACGTTTGTAGTGCATCGCATGTATCAACGTTTGTAGTGCATCGCATGTATCAACGTTTGTAGTGCATCTCATGTATCAACGTTTGTAGTGCATCGCATGTATCAACGTTTGTAGTGCATCGCATGTATCAACGTTTGTAGTGCATCTCATGTATCAACGTTTGTAGTGCAGCGCATGTATCAACGTTTGTAGTGCAGCGCATGTATCAACGTTTGTAGTGCAGCGCATGTATCAACGTTTGTAGTGCAGCGCATGTATCAACGTTTGTAGTGCATCTCATGTATCAACGTTTGTAGTGCAGCGCATGTATCAACGTTTGTAGTGCATCTCATGTATCAACGTTTGTAGTGCATCTCATGTATCAACGTTTGTAGTGCATCTCATGTATCAACGTTTGTAGTGCATCGCATGTATCAACGTTTGTAGTGCAGCGCATGTATCAACGTTTGTAGTGCAGCGCATGTATCAACGTATGTAGTGCAGCGCATGTATCAACGTTTGTAGTGCATCTCATGTATCAACGTTTGTAGTGCATCTCATGTATCAACGTATGTAGTGCATCGCATGTATCAACGTTTGTAGTGCATCGCATGTATCAACGTTTGTAGTGCATCTCATGTATCAACGTTTGTAGTGCATCTCATGTATCAACGTTTGTAGTGCATCTCATGTATCAACGTTTGTAGTGCAGCGCATGTATCAACGTATGTAGTGCAGCGCATGTATCAACGTTTGTAGTGCATCTCATGTATCAACGTATGTAGTGCATCGCATGTATCAACGTTTGTAGTGCATCTCATGTATCAACGTTTGTAGTGCATCGCATGTATCAACGTTTGTAGTGCATCGCATGTATCAACGTTTGTAGTGCGTCGCATGTATCAACGTATGTAGTGCATCGCATGTATCAACGTTTGTAGTGCATCTCATGTATCAACGTTTGTAGTGCATCGCATGTATCAACGTTTGTAGTGCATCTCATGTATCAACGTTTGTAGTGCATCGCATGTATCAACGTTTGTAGTGCATCTCATGTATCAACGTTTGTAGTGCATCTCATGTATCAACGTTTGTAGTGCATCGCATGTATCAACGTTTGTAGTGCATCTCATGTATCAACGTTTGTAGTGCATCTCATGTATCAACGTTTGTAGTGCATCGCATGTATCAACGTTTGTAGTGCATCTCATGTATCAACGTTTGTAGTGCATCTCATGTATCAACGTTTGTAGTGCATCTCATGTATCAACGTTTGTAGTGCATCTCATGTATCAACGTTTGTAGTGCATCTCATGTATCAACGTTTGTAGTGCATCTCATGTATCAACGTTTGTAGTGCATCGCATGTATCAACGTTTGTAGTGCATCTCATGTATCAACGTTTGTAGTGCATCTCATGTATCAACGTTTGTAGTGCATCTCATGTATCAACGTTTGTAGTGCGTCGCATGTATCAACGTTTGTAGTGCATCGCATGTATCAACGTTTGTAGTGCGTCGCATGTATCAACGTTTGTAGTGCGTCGCATGTATCAACGTTTGTAGTGCGTCGCATGTATCAACGTTTGTAGTGCATCGCATGTATCAACGTTTGTAGTGCATCGCATGTATCAACGTTTGTAGTGCGTCGCATGTATCAACGTTTGTAGTGCATCGCATGTATCAACGTTTGTAGTGCGTCGCATGTATCAACGTTTGTAGTGCGTCGCATGTATCAACGTTTGTAGTGCATCGCATGTATCAACGTTTGTAGTGCATCGCATGTATCAACGTTTGTAGTGCATCTCATGTATCAACGTTTGTAGTGCAGCGCATGTATCAACGTTTGTAGTGCATCGCATGTATCAACGTTTGTAGTGCAGCGCATGTATCAACGTTTGTAGTGCAGCGCATGTATCAACGTTTGTAGTGCGTCGCATGTATCAACGTTTGTAGTGCAGCGCATGTATCAACGTTTGTAGTGCATCGCATGTATCAACGTTTGTAGTGCATCTCATGTATCAACGTTTGTAGTGCAGCGCATGTATCAACGTTTGTAGTGCATCGCATGTATCAACGTTTGTAGTGCAGCGCATGTATCAACGTTTGTAGTGCAGCGCATGTATCAACGTTTGTAGTGCGTCGCATGTATCAACGTTTGTAGTGCAGCGCATGTATCAACGTTTGTAGTGCATCGCATGTATCAACGTTTGTAGTGCATCTCATGTATCAACGTTTGTAGTGCATCGCATGTATCAACGTTTGTAGTGCATCGCATGTATCAACGTTTGTAGTGCATCTCATGTATCAACGTTTGTAGTGCATCGCATGTATCAACGTTTGTAGTGCATCGCATGTATCAACGTTTGTAGTGCATCTCATGTATCAACGTTTGTAGTGCATCGCATGTATCAACGTTTGTAGTGCATCTCATGTATCAACGTTTGTAGTGCATCGCATGTATCAACGTTTGTAGTGCATCTCATGTATCAACGTTTGTAGTGCATCGCATGTATCAACGTATGTAGTGCATCTCATGTATCAACGTTTGTAGTGCATCTCATGTATCAACGTTTGTAGTGCGTCGCATGTATCAACGTTTGTAGTGCATCTCATGTATCAACGTTTGTAGTGCATCTCATGTATCAACGTTTGTAGTGCAGCGCATGTATCAACGTTTGTAGTGCATCTCATGTATCAACGTTTGTAGTGCATCTCATGTATCAACGTTTGTAGTGCAGCGCATGTATCAACGTTTGTAGTGCATCGCATGTATCAACGTTTGTAGTGCATCTCATGTATCAACGTTTGTAGTGCGTCGCATGTATCAACGTTTGTAGTGCAGCGCATGTATCAACGTTTGTAGTGCATCGCATGTATCAACGTTTGTAGTGCAGCGCATGTATCAACGTATGTAGTGCAGCGCATGTATCAACGTTTGTAGTGCATCGCATGTATCAACGTTTGTAGTGCAGCGCATGTATCAACGTATGTAGTGCAGCGCATGTATCAACGTATGTAGTGCATCTCATGTATCAACGTTTGTAGTGCATCTCATGTATCAACGTTTGTAGTGCGTCGCATGTATCAACGTTTGTAGTGCAGCGCATGTATCAACGTTTGTAGTGCATCGCATGTATCAACGTTTGTAGTGCAGCGCATGTATCAACGTTTGTAGTGCAGCGCATGTATCAACGTTTGTAGTGCATCGCATGTATCAACGTTTGTAGTGCATCGCATGTATCAACGTTTGTAGTGCAGCGCATGTATCAACGTTTGTAGTGCATCTCATGTATCAACGTTTGTAGTGCAGCGCATGTATCAACGTTTGTAGTGCAGCGCATGTATCAACGTTTGTAGTGCAGCGCATGTATCAACGTTTGTAGTGCAGCGCATGTATCAACGTTTGTAGTGCAGCGCATGTATCAACGTTTGTAGTGCAGCGCATGTATCAACGTTTGTAGTGCAGCGCATGTATCAACGTTTGTAGTGCATCGCATGTATCAACGTTTGTAGTGCATCTCATGTATCAACGTTTGTAGTGCATCTCATGTATCAACGTTTGTAGTGCATCTCATGTATCAACGTTTGTAGTGCAGCGCATGTATCAACGTTTGTAGTGCAGCGCATGTATCAACGTTTGTAGTGCAGCGCATGTATCAACGTTTGTAGTGCATCGCATGTATCAACGTTTGTAGTGCATCTCATGTATCAACGTTTGTAGTGCATCGCATGTATCAACGTTTGTAGTGCATCTCATGTATCAACGTTTGTAGTGCAGCGCATGTATCAACGTTTGTAGTGCAGCGCATGTATCAACGTTTGTAGTGCATCGCATGTATCAACGTTTGTAGTGCATCGCATGTATCAACGTTTGTAGTGCATCGCATGTATCAACGTTTGTAGTGCAGCGCATGTATCAACGTTTGTAGTGCAGCGCATGTATCAACGTTTGTAGTGCATCTCATGTATCAACGTTTGTAGTGCATCTCATGTATCAACGTTTGTAGTGCATCTCATGTATCAACGTTTGTAGTGCAGCGCATGTATCAACGTTTGTAGTGCAGCGCATGTATCAACGTTTGTAGTGCATCTCATGTATCAACGTTTGTAGTGCAGCGCATGTATCAACGTTTGTAGTGCAGCGCATGTATCAACGTTTGTAGTGCAGCGCATGTATCAACGTTTGTAGTGCAGCGCATGTATCAACGTTTGTAGTGCAGCGCATGTATCAACGTTTGTAGTGCAGCGCATGTATCAACGTTTGTAGTGCATCGCATGTATCAACGTTTGTAGTGCAGCGCATGTATCAACGTTTGTAGTGCATCGCATGTATCAACGTTTGTAGTGCAGCGCATGTATCAACGTTTGTAGTGCATCTCATGTATCAACGTTTGTAGTGCATCTCATGTATCAACGTTTGTAGTGCATCGCATGTATCAAGGGTTGTAGTGCATCTCATGTATCAACGTTTGTAGTGCATCGCATGTATCAACGTTTGTAGTGCAGCGCATGTATCAACGTTTGTAGTGCATCTCATGTATCAACGTTTGTAGTGCAGCGCATGTATCAACGTTTGTAGTGCAGCGCATGTATCAACGTTTGTAGTGCATCGCATGTATCAAGGTTTATGGAAACAAACGGTTTTCTTTCTCTCTTTCCCTCTCGTGTGTTAGTTGAATACCAAGCTACAGTTTTACCTGCCGCAGTCGAAGTGTAAATTACCGCACAAGTATTGATATTTTGTGATGGTGAATGTGGGAGGCTTGAAGGCCCTTGAGAGTGAGCGAAGCCCATATTCTCTCCTCAGGTCCGTGCCGTACCGACGCTCTATTCAATGTGTTCCATGATGTTTACTCAAAATCCACCAAACTCATATTGGCCTCGTGACTGTCATTCATCACTCACGAACACTTGGAGTGTGCGTGCTGCACGCAGTGCCGTGCAGCAGCTGCTGGCCATCACCTCACGAGTTAATGAAAAAATTAAATTTCTTCAAACGCATACAATTTTCCAGCCATCATAGCTGGGCGTGGGCTCAAGCTAATGTTCTTAATCAATAAACAGTGAATTAACATACAAGCCAGTCGTGTGTGGGAAGGGAATGTTGTGACTTTGTTCAAATGACTAAAAATGACTTGTTTTTAATATTTCTGAATTTAATTCATTAAAATTATTCTCTGCATCCTGGAAAAAGTCGTCATTTTTCTGGAAGAGCGTACATGAAGTGAACTATGGGTCATCTCTCTTACCAACGCTTATCTTCGCTGAAACGCTCCTTATCATGTAGTCAGGTGATGAAATGTGGCAACATTAGCTATCATATTCTGGTTAGATGCTGAAATGAAGCAGCATTCACTACCATAACCTGGTAAAGTCCTAAAATACCGTAACATTTTAGCATATTCTGGCTTCTTACCCTGGCTAGGTGCTGAAATGCGGCACCGTTCACCATTATACAGTGACCAGGCCCGAGAATAGTGACCACTATCCCTGCTAGTCAACCAGAACTGACAACGAAGCAAAAGTTGACACAAACCACTTCCTGACCAGTAAACCAGTTAGCAGATGACGCGTGTGAATAAGATAAAGATCTTCACACAGCTATAAATGAAGTTTACAAGGAGGCTTCAAGAAATATTCCTGAAAGCAATCAGACAATATAAAAACGATGCTAGAATTTGGTTTAATTCGAGCAAAAGAGAATCCTGTGCACGGAACGGAGCCGCACCATTTTTGGAAAGCCACTGAGTAGGCTTAGAGCAAATGAAAGGCCGGTCGTAGGCCCAGGGGCTCAGATCTCACCATTTAGGCAGGCCGGACTTGCCCCCACGGACACTCCGAGGTGATTCCCACTAAAGCCGCCAGCGGTGCGCAGATTTTTCGCCTAATCTGTTGAAAGGAAGCGACTGCAAGAAATGGAGCTCGGAGGACCAGTTTGGCGACCGGTGCATTTCTTCCTTTTTTGGGCGGACCAAGGATAAAATTCTTTGGAAAAGGGGGGGAGGGGAGAATAACATTCTTTTGTGAGGGGGGGGGGGGGGTAAAATAGGCTAAAATTCTTTGGAAAAGGGGGAAGGGGTGAGGGAAACGCCTTTTTTTTTGGTGAACCAAGGCTAAAATTCTGTGAGAAAGTAGGGGAGGAGGATATGTTTTAGTTTTTTATAAGACATAAAACTGAATTTTTGCGTCTCAAGACTAGATCGTGACTCCTCCTACTTTCCTTCCATGACTAAGACTTAACGAGCGTAACTTGAGATGAGACTTGTAGGCCACCAAGTGATCGTTTGGCTAAACTTTACCGATGAAAATTTATGGAGAGTCCGGGGCCCCATGCGGTCCGTCGCGTTTGAAAGCCAGGGCACACGCGAATGAACTCGACAGAATCTTGGTTGTCGAAAGTTTCTTTGGATTTCTGGTTTGATTTAAACATAACACGACCATTAATCCATGTACCTATGCCTGTCTGCAGTAAGATTTTTTTGAAAATAACGCGGAAGTAGCAATTAATTTGTAAAATGAACTAAAAGTAGAGACGTTTCTCGTCTGGGAAATTTTTGAATTCATCCACACAGTCTAGTCGGTGTCCCGCTACATCATTTCCCGCTAGTGAGAGGCAACCTCCGTATCGGAATTACTCGCTGTGACCCCTCGTCTAATTTTGCCTTTTCCCTCATTTGAAGGCCTACCCTCAGATCAATCAAGGCCGACATAACGAGATTAGGCTTCGTGCGACCAGACATTACGGCTCCCGATCCTCCCTGCCACCAAACCCAGAAAATAATAAGTTTTTGTGCCCAATTGTGGCAGTCATTACTGTTTTTCATGATTTTCTGAGAACTCAAATGTCTTATTTTTCCCTGGAATGATGGCGTTCAGATTTGATCTGCTATTTCGGTCGTATGAAACTTGTCATTATAGGGAAGCAGGCGCCGCTGCTGCGTGTTGGTGATAGTCTAACTTATTTCTCAAGTGAATATTTTTTATAGTAGTTTTTAATAAACGTACCGTGAAGCCAGCTGCCAAGTGCACTTCATGAAACATTTTTAAAGGATAATCTTGAGCACATTTACTAGTGATACTTTTTAACATTCAACATAGTGGAAATATTTTCAGTGTCCAGTAAAAATGAATTTAGTATTGTACTTCCGTGCGGGAATAAAGAAAAATATACTTCAGTGATGCTTTTAGTACGCAAGTAACTGGAAAAATATATTTCAATGATAACTGAGGAGATTTCCACTCAGCACAAGTTGCCTGACATCTGTCTATGACTTTCTGCAGGATGTTAGAACTCGGATGTGAACTCAAGAAGAAATGTGTTCTAAAATATAATAGAATTATGATATGAAATGAAATATAAAGTTGTTCTAAAATATAACTTCCTTCTCGAGTGTGTTGGAGTCAAAATATACGTACGCAATCCCGAGCATCGATGCTGGAAATTAAGTTAGCTAATCAGAATGAAAATTTGTGAGTTTTTTAGTATTGAGTTTACGATTCAAAGTAGTAGTTTCTATTTTACGATTCCAATTGGTAGCTTTTAATTTAGAATTTAAAGTGGCGGTTCTTATTCAAATACTTCCTCACTCTGAGAGAGGCGTTGGTGTCGTCCACACGGTGCTCAACACTCACACACATGTTGCGTCGGTGCCACGAGTGTTGCGTAAAGTATGACGCAACACCACGCAACACAGAACTTCAAAGCGACTGCTCAGCACCATGCTCTATCGTATGAGCTTAGAACAAAGAAACATTTCATCACATAAACAAACTCTTTCAACCTAATGCTCCCCAAGAATTACGTACGAGAGAGCAGTTTTTACCCAGAATTCCTAAGAGACGTTTTTATCGTGCGCTTTATTGTGTGTACTAAGTATCTTTCGTCTACACACAGCACACATTCCTCCAAGTGTTCAACATGAACGTGAACACCGTAACCTGCTGCTATCTGTATCATTGTGTGTCTGTGTCGGGAGATATATTTCCCTCATCTACCATTAATTAATGGTAGATGATGATAGATGGTAGATGACTTTTCCATCATCTACCATACTTCCACACAAGCAACCTCGACAACTTCATGCCACTATTGCTCCTGCTGACGCTTTTGCAAGTCTCCTCAGCTCTGATACGCAAACAGAGTCGTGGATTAACCTGCGTACCATATATATTAATTATCACGAGTGCACACGGCCCGTCAAGAATGTATAATAACGTTCGACAAATCACATTAGACACGTTCTAATTTCTTACCAATAAACGTGATAATCATTCTTACTCCGAATGTGATGGATTAATGCACCGAAAATAATATCATAGTGGAGTTGATGAAGCTTGTATCACAGATACGAAATTGTGGAGTTGATGAAGCTTGTATCACAGATACGTAAATTGTGGAGTTGATGAAGCTTGTATCACAGATACGAAGTTGTGGAGTTGATGAAGCTTGTATCACAGATACGTAAATTGTGGAGTTGATGAAGCTTGTATCACAGATACGAAGTTGTGGAGTTGATGAAGCTTGTATTACAGATACGTAAATTGTGGAGTTGATGAAGCTTGTATCACAGATACGAAGTTGTGGAGTTGATGAAGCTTGTATCACAGATACGAAATGGTGGAGTTGATGAAGCTTGTATCACAGATACGAAAATTGTGGAGTTGATGAAGCTTGTATCACAGATACGAAATTGTGGAGTTGATGAAGCTTGTATCACAGATACGAAATTGTGGAGTTGATGAAGCTTGTATCACAGATACGAAATTGTGGAGTTGATGAAGCTTGTATCACAGGTACGCTCATCACACACTGCAGGCTGGTGGGTGTGACACACAGACGGACGGACGAACGGACGGACGGGGCTCTTATTATAGTATAGATAATTATACTTGGTAAAAGTGTACCATTAAGAGCAGACAACCTCGAGTGAAGTGACGAGGAGAGACACCTCCATCGATGCTATAGAGTGCGGTGCACGCAACTCCACTGTAGTACTTCATGGCCCCACGATGATCTGCCGCGTAATTTGCCATTCCAATCCGGGGATTTGCGTTGCCATATCCCCTCTACCTCCCCTCACAAGCCTCACGCTGATTGATCAAAGCTAAAATTGTCCCTGAATTAATGACTGATTGGAATCGAACACAGCTCTGCTTCAGGCCTGGCAACGATCGGTTACGGAATTTGCATGGCGGCGAACCGATCGCCTCAAAACAAGCCAGGGAACACACATCGCCACCTCGAACTAATAATCTGATCGACGAAAAAGCGATCGTTTTCTCTCTCAGAGTAGTTTGGGATATAATAAATTGATGCTTCCAAATACCTCGCTTACTTCCTGGAAACAATTGGGGACAAACAGCACAGGCGTGCAACTGTACGAAATAGGAGATGAACTATCACATGGACACTGTTCATGAAAATAAATTAATTTTACTTTCAAATTACCTTCTTAAAAAGTGAAAAATTGAACCAGGATTTGACTTGAATAGATTTGACACATCACTCCGTCTTCTCAAGCTATGTTGAAATAAAATCACTGCATTTTTAGGCCTAGGCAATGTTTTGAGAAAACTTTTATTGTAGCCAAGCTTTTCTAGCCCAGGTTCAGAACAAATGTAGGTCCTTACACGAATAGTGAATGAAGTGAATGATAGTGAATGATAGTGAATGACGGTGAATGATTGTGACTGATATATAATGAATGATAGAGAATACAGTGGAGGATAGAGAACGATAGCGAAGGATATTGAATGGTAGAGCACACTTTTATTCTGTACGTCAAGTTTTGCGTCTGTCGTGGTCCCCGTGAGAGCGCCGCTTGGAAATCTGGAGACCTGCAGGGTAATATTGTTTCCTTTATTTCTCTTTCAGTCGTTTTGTTCAGCCACTTACGTAAGATCATTATAAAAACCATGTATCAAATGTTTACCTACCAGAGATATTCATGTTAAGATATTTTCATTAAAAATCTACGGTAAACACATCATTGTCGACGTTGTTAGAAATGAACTATTTATCTCGTTTTTCTTTCGTACTTTCAATTTCAAACATCAGGTATTAGAGCGGCAGCTGAGACGTACATTGCACCTTACAACGCCAGCGTGTGAAGTCAGCCCACGATCTTCTAACGTCAGCTCGCGTTGAGCTGCCATTGCAGAAAAATGTGGAATTGCAAAAAAAATTGCAAGAAAAGTTGCAAAAAAATGTGGTCCAGCTTTGATATCATTCTGATATGCGTCCACATATCTCCGACATGACCCTTCACCTCATGGCGTGCCAAATATGGCGCATACCGAGTATTGTAGTATATAGAAAGAACTAATTAGCGAGCGTACCGAGGAGATGACCAACATGGGCAGATGCTATGGTAACCAAGCGGAGTTCCACCCTGTCCTCACCCTACACTGAATACTCAGACTTCTCCCCTCGTATTCCCTCACTCATTCCCGCCACAATCTCCTCACTCATTCCCCGCCACAATCCCCTCACTCATTCCAGCCACAATCCTCTCACTCATTCCCGCCACAATCCCCTCACTCATTCCCGGCCACAATCCCCTCACTCATTCCCCGCCACAATCCCCTCACTCATTCCCCGCCACAGTCCCCTCACTCATTCCCACCACAATCCCCTCACTCATTCCCGCCACAATCCTCTCACTCATTCCCGCCACAATCCCCTCACTCATTCCCGGCCACAATCCCCTCACTCATTCCCCGCCACAATCCCCTCACTCATTCCCCGCCACAGTCCCCTCACTCATTCCCCCCACAATCCCCTCACTCATTCCCCGCCACAATCCCCTCACTCATTCCCACCACAATCCCCTCACTCATTCCCCGCCACAATCCCCTCACTCATTCCCCACCACAATCCCCTCACTCATTCCCCGCCACAATCCCTCACTCATTCCCCGCCACAATCCCCTCACTCATTCCCCGCCACAATCCCCTCACTCATTCCCGCCACAATCCTCTCACTCATTCCCCGCCACAATCCCCTCACTCATTCCCGGCCACAATCCCCTCACTCATTCCCCGCCACAATCCCCTCACTCATTCCCCGCCACAATCCCCTCACTCATTCCCACCACAATCCCCTCACTCATTCCCCGCCACAATCCCCTCACTCATTCCCCACCACAATCCCCTCACTCATTCCCCTCCACAATCCCCTCACTCATTCCCCGCCACAATCCCCTCACTCATTCCCCGCCACAATCCCCTCACTCATTCCCCGCCACAATCCCTTCACTCATTCCCCGCCACAATCCCCTCACTCTTTCCCCGCCACAATCCCCTCACTCATTCCCCGCCACAATCCCCTCACTCATTCCCCGCCACAATCCCCTCACTCATTCCCCGCCACAATCCCCTCACTCATTCCCCGCCACAATCCCCTCACTCATTCCCCGCCACAATCCCCTCACTCTTTCCCCGCCACAATCCCCTCACTCATTCCCCGCCACAATCCCCTCACTCATTCCTCATACTTTCCCCTGTTTTATTTAATTTTAGCGGAGTCGTAGCAGTTTGTTGTGTCGGGCTTACTTCATTTCCTCCGCTCCTTTGCATCACACGCACCACACGCACCACTCACATCACACGCACCACACGCACCACACACACCACACGCACCACACGCACCATACGCACCACTCACACCACACGCACCGCACGCACCATACGCACCACTCACACCACACGCACAACACGTACCACACGCACCACACGCACCACACGCACCACACGCACCACACGCACCAAACACACCACTCACATCACACGCACCACACACACCACACGCACCACGCGCACCACACGCACCACACACACCACACACACCACACGCATCACACGCACCATGCGCACCATACGCACCACTCACACCACACGCACAACACGTACTACACGCACCACACGCACCACACACACCGCACGCACCACGCGCACCACACGCACCACACACACCACACGCACCACACGCACCACTCACACCACACGAGACACACTCCACAATTCCTTTCTCAGAATGAAATTACCTCCATTTTCTATTCCAGTTGTGCAGGCCTGTCGCCGCTTCACATTTCTTGTCCATTATTTGCTGATCTTCCTTCCCTCCCCACGCTGGATTACTCCTCAGTTGTACCCGACTCGCGCTCTCCTCATTTAATTGGATTGCCTTGATGAGTAACGCTCATCTTCATCTTATTAGCCGCCGTGACTCTCTCATGGAGGTGAAAATCAATCAACATTCGTGAGATAAGAGCTACTTATGGCTCTGGTGCTTGACTGACAGGATATTTTTTTTTCCAATCAAGCCTGATACACATCATCTTGTACACGGGTTTTTCAAATGCGTCATAACTAACACCAGGACGCAATGACGGTTACCCTCGGTCAAGCCGGTACCCATTTCCGACATCTTGGTAGAGTGGGGAGTTGTGGCAGAGTTCTCCCTTTTCCCGACGGGGAGAAAAACCGGGCGGCACTGACGAGTTTCGAACCGCCGACCCTTCCCGTGAAGGGCGCGCTCGTAACCACTCGGCCACGGTGACAGTTCCGTGAAAGTCTGGCTTTTATGCAACGTTCAGCAAATTTCCCAACTGTATCAAAACAAGAAAGAAAACGACGACGGCCGCTAAGTGCCTGCATAATGAAATCACCTCACATCGGAAGCTGCGTAACGTTGATTGCTCTCATTATTTCTATGTTAAAACTTAAGTTTATTCTTGTGTCTTACTCGCAAAAAAATTGTGAAACACTTGTAATGAATCAATCTTATACTACACTGTGGATACTTTTTTTATAAAGATTCTTCCGCACTTCGATACATTTTTAGGTGGATAATAAATACGGAGCAGGAGTGTTGCCAAATTACAGAGGTATTTTTTCCTGGCAGTGTTGCCACTTCCCTTTAGAACCTGATTTTCCGCTAGGCTTCATTTCCTTCTTTCTTTTGTTCCATCCTCTCTCTTCTCTCCCCAGCCTCCCCAGCCTCCCCAGCCTCCCCAGCCTCCCCAGCGTCCCCAGCCTCCCCAGCCTCCCCAGCCTCCCCAGCCTCCCCAGCCTCCCCAGCCTCCCCAGCGTCCCCAGCCTCCCCAGCCTTCCCAGCCTCCCCAGCCTCCCCAGCCTCCCAAGCCTCCCCAGCCTCCCAAGCTTACCCAGCCTTCCCAGCCTCCCCAGCCTCCCCAGCCTCCCCAGCCTCCCCAGCGTCCCCAGCCTCCCCAGCCTTTTCAGCCTCCCCAGCCTCCCCAGCCTCCCAAGCCTCCCCAGCCTCCCAAGCTTACCCAGCCTTCCCAGCCTCCCCAGCCTCCCCAGCCTCCCCAGCCTCCCCAGCCTCCCCAGTCTCCCCAACCTCCCCAGCCTCCCCAGCCTCCCCAGCCTCCCCAGCCTCCCCACAAATCCCCGCCTCGCTCGTTACTGCCGCCTATTGGCAGCCCCTCATTTGCAGTGCGTCATGCTGGCCCTCCTGCCCCTCTTGCCCCTCCTGCCCCTCCTGCCCCTTCTGCCCCTCCTGCCCCTCCTGCCCCTCCTGCCCCTCCTTCCCCTCTTGCCCCTCTTGCCCATCCTTCCCCTCTTGCCCCTCCTGCCCCTCATGCCCCTCCTGCCCCTCTTGCCCCTCCTGCCCTCTTGCCCCTCCTGCCCCTCTTACCCCTCCAGCCCCTCCTGCCCCGCCTGCCCCTCCTGCCCCTCCAGCCCCTCCTGAATAACGAATTTCAATTCTCAATATGCTCAAACACTTAACGCGCCAGTGCCACAAAATGATAAGGGCCAAGTTTATCTGTTCTTTTGCATCTTTAATATATATATAATAAATATATATATGTCCCTGGATACATATTAGCGACTGGATTTATTATATATCTTAAAATAAGTATAAATTTTTGCCCATATTTATATATTTTTGTGCAGAAGCTAGGCTAGGGCGGCTAAAATCATAGATACCAGGCAAAAATCAGACTTAGGTCCATAAACGATATAAAGGTTGAGTTTCTATTCATAAATGAGGCTCTTAACGATTAAAAAAAAAGCTCTTAGCGATTCAAAAAAGAAGCTCTTAAATAGAATTATAATGATCAGTGTCGGATAAGCCCACACTGTCCGAGAGATACAGAAGGCGTCACCGTACGCTGCTGGCCTGGCTGTCCATAGGCTAGTTATAAATTCCACTTCTGCTGGCCGATGAAATTTCGCAAGAGATTATTCCATTTTCAAGGTCGGATGAATTTATCACTCGAGATCTACCGGAACTTAAACCAACTGCAAAGTTTGAGCGCAACCGCATCCTGTTGGATTTCATCAAGCTTGTTCATGTTGGGGAATTTCAACCTTTGGTTGAGCGCAGAGTGATTGTTCTATACAGGCAGCGACTATTGCCTTGTACAATATACAATACAATATACAACACACTATACAATGCAACATACAATGCAACATACAATACAATATACAATACAATACCCAGTACAATATACAGTACAATATATAACACAATATACAATACAATAACAATACAATATATAACACAATATAAAACACAATATACAACACAATATACAATACAATATACAGTACAGTATACAATACAATATACAGTACAATATACAATACAATATACAACACAATATGCAATACAATATACAATACAATACACAATATAATATACAATACAATATACAGTACAATATACAATACAGTATACAATACAATATACAATACAATACACGATACAATATACAGTACAATATTCAATACAATATACAACACAATATACAGTACAATATACAATACAATACACAATACAATATACAACACAATATACAACACAATATACAACACAATACACAATACAATATACAACTCCATATATAAACAATATACAATATACAATACACATCGACTCCATTGCTGGGCTAAGTCCCGTCACCTTCGCCATGCCTTCCTATGGTCTAACTTTTTCGCCGCCTACAGCATGTTTTTCACCGCCTAAGCGGTTTAAGCGATTAAATCGCCTAGGCGGCGAAAACGCAAGAGCAGTTGCGATGTTCAGGCTGGAGTGAAGTGCGTGAATTTTGAAGTTGCCACTTTTTTGAGCGTAATTGAATTGCATGCATTGTGACTTATGTCTCTGAAATTTCACCGCTACGTACACTGTCTCACATATTTCAGGCGGGGCCGCTCGTGTCTAACTTTGTGTCGGAGGCTGGGGTGTTGTGTGTTGTGTTCTTGTGTTGTTGTGTTCTTGTGTTCTTGTGTTCTTGTGTTGTTATGTTGTCGTGTTGTTGTATTGTTGTGTTCTTGTGTTCTAAAAAGCACTTTACAGAAGTGGACTTAATGGACCTTCTGGTGAACAAGTGGGCCTTCTACACACAGAACAACACAGACGCACGCACACAACACGAGCCACGCATCACACAAACACACAACACTGGTCATACGTCAACACAAACACACAACACAAGCAGACCCACAGCAAAAGCCAGCACTTAGGCCCACAATTCCGGGCATCAGGACGCCGGCAGCGCAGCAGACCATCCTTCACGGCGGCTCCTCGGCTCAATTTATTCATGAGGAGCCACAAGCGTATTTTTAAGAGCATTTTCTGGTCCACTTCGCACGCCCTCTGGCGGCGCCGCCCGCAGCGCTCGCTGTGACTTACAGGACGGGGCAGACCTGCAATTGTGTAATCTGCTCATCTTACCTCTGGCACGTGGGGGCATTGGATCGTACCTCTGGCACGTGGGGGTATTGGATGGTACCTCTGGCACGTGGGGGTATTTGATCGTACCTCTGGCACGTGGGGGTATTGGACCGTACCTCTGGCACGTGCGGGTATTTGATCGTACCTCTGGCACGTGGGGGTATTGGACCGTACCTCTGGCACGTGCGGGTATTTGATCGTACCTCTGGCACGTGGGGGTATTGGACCGTACCTCTGGCACGTGGGGGTATTGGATCGTACCTCTGGCACGTGGGGGTATTGGATCGTACCTCTGGCACGTGCGGGTATTTGATCGTACCTCTGGCACGTGGGGGTATTGGACCGTACCTCTGGCACGTGGGGGTATTGGATCGTACCTCTGGCACGTGCGGGTATTTGATCGTACCTCTGGCACGTGGGGGTATTGGATCGTACCTCTGGCACGTGGGGGTATTGGATCGCACCTCTGGCACGTGCGGGTATTTGATCGTATCTCTGGCACGTGCGGGTATTTGATCGCACCTCTGGCACGTGCGGGTATTTGATCGCACCTCTGGCACGCGTGGGTATTTGATCGTACCTCTGGCACGCGTGGGTATTGCATCGTACCTCTGGTACGTGGGGGTATTGGATCGTAGCTCTGGCACGTGCGGGTATTTGATCGTACCTCTGGCAAGTGCGGGTATTTGATCGTGCCTCTGGCACGTGCGGGTAATTGATCACACCTCTGGCACGCGTGGATATTTAATCGTACCTCTGGCACGTGCGGGTATTTGATCGTACCTCTGGCAAGTGCGGGTATTTGATCGTGCCTCTGGCACGTGCGGGTAATTGATCACACCTCTGGCACGTGCGGGTATTTAATCGTACCTCTGGCACGCGTGGGTATTTGATCGTACCCCTGGCACGTGCGGGTATTTGAAGGTACATTTGATTAATGTTTATAGCAATTCCATGCAAACTCACTGGTAGCATAATATTTAATTCACAATATCAAAAAATACAGTTTATGTATTTTTCAAATTATATTTTCCCTTGTTTCTGTTCTTATTAATAGTTAAACCGAATTAAACACCGTTGTACCACACACTCACGCAGCACAAGGTGGGGCCACCGGTGTACCACACACTCACGCAGCACAAGGTGGGGCGAGCTATTTCAATACTTTCAGTTTTCTTTGAAATTTGTCCTTATTTTATTCCCAATATGGCGACTCGTTGAGCAAAAAGAAGAAGTGTACAAATTTACATTACATTTACTCCACTGATGATGGAATTTTAATTCCAAAACGTTTGCAATGAACGTGATTTACGTTTTTACTTTGGTTCTCCGTTTAATTTTTCGGGTATGATTGTCGTTTTTTATAATTATTCGAATGAAGCATCTTTTCATAATACTTTGCTGGCAACTCTTACACAATTCTGCAACTTTGATTCATGATTCATGGCGCAGTTGTACAGAGCGCAGCTGTGCTGAGCCCCATCACAGGATGTGCACTGCACAGTCTGCACCGCACATGTGCACTGCACAGTCTGCACCGCACATGTGCACTGCACAGTCTGCACCACACATATGCACTGCGCCTCTCTTACTATGCATTGCGCACACATCCCGCGGGGAATACGTGAATTATCTTGCACACTGCACACTGCACACAACACGAAGCTTCCTTTGCACTCCATAAATAATGTACAGACAAAACCTCACGTGAGCGATGGCCCCGGGAGATGAGGGATGCTCGAGTCAGGACCGAGCAACTCGAGCTGCAAAATGAAGCGCGTCGCTGCATCGAAGTAATGCGGTGTGCGCTGCGGCGGGTGTGTGGCTGTGTGAAACTTGTCTGTGTTGAGATATACCCTCATGCATGCAACGTTGATCCTTCAAAGCAACACGGAGGGATGAATTTCTTGGTCAAGGGATACAAAAAACTTATTTCCAAAATTTTTTCCTTTAGTATAGAAGCAGAAAGAAACTTGAAGACGAATTTGTTTGGAATCTAAAAAAAATCCGCACGTACCAAAGAAACTTGTATTAAGAAATAATCTAATGCAACATTTCTGCTTTAAAACAGCACACTTTGATAAATTTCTTGGTCAACTGATTCTAAACACTCATTTCTTAAAACTTTTCCCACAGTATGAAAGCAAAGAGAAGCTTGGAACAGAATTTTTTTCGAATTCTAAAATCCGTACCTACCCACAGAAAACGCTGCAGGCGTTCTGGTGCCGGCAGCACTTCTCAAAGTAACAAATCGTCTCCGTCGGCCATGAAATCATCACGATTGCATAAGTTTCAAGATGCACACCTGAGCTTTGTTGAGTTATAAAAAACTCCTATTCATTTGAAAAACCAGCGGGGATTGGTGTTATTGAGGCGTCATACCCATAAAATAATGAAGCTGTTGAATCACGACCTCTGCACCAATGTTCAATTTGCGTTAGTCCGTGCAAGAGTTCTGCTCACCGCTGACACAACAGGAGGACTCAATGTAACAACAGGACACACACTGTAACAACAGGACACACAATGTAACAACAGGACACACAATGTAACAACAGGACACACAATGTAACAACAGGACACACAATGTAACAACAGGACACACAATATTACAACAGGGCACACAATGTAACAACAGGGCACACAATGTAACAACAGGACACACAATGTAACAACAGGACACACAATATTACAACAGGGCACACAATGTAACAATAGGACACACAATGTAACAACAGGACACACAATATTACAACAGGGCACACAATGTAACAACAGGGCACACAATGTAACAACAGGACACACAATGTAACAACAGGACACACAATGTAACAACAGGACACACAATGTAACAACAGGACACACAATATTACAACAGGGCACACAATGTAACAACAGGGCACACAATGTAACAACAAGCACACAATGTAACAACAGGGCACACAATGTAACAACAGGGCACACAATGTAACAACAGGGCACACAATGTAACAACAGGGCACACAATGTAACAACAGGGCACACAATGTAACAACAGGGCACACAATGTAACAACAGGGCACACAATGTAACAACAGGACACACAATGTAACAACAGGGCACACAATGTAACAACAGGGCACACAATGTAACAACAGGCACACAATGTAACAACAGGGCACACAATGTAACATCAGGGCACACAATGTAACAACAGGGCACACAATGTAACAACAGGACACACAATGTAACAACAGGGCACACAATGTAACAACAGGGCACACAATGTAACAACAGGGCACACAATGTAACAACAGGGCACACAATGTAACAACAGGGCACACAATGTAACAACAGGGCACACAATGTAACAACAGGACACACAATGTAACAACAGGGCACACAATGTAACAACAGGGCACACAATGTAACAACAGGGCACACAATGTAACAACAGGGCACACAATGTAACAACAGGGCACACAATGTAACAACAGGGCACACAATGTAACAACAGGGCACACAATGTAACAACAAGGCACACAATGTAACAGAGTCCACCATAGCTCGCATGGAAACTTTCCAGCCTACACTGAGCCTCGGTTTTGGTGGCGTAAAGTGCGACGTTGCTTTTATTTCTGTTGAAGAAGAAGCGCCTTGGCTGAAATGTTGAGGAGCGGCGCGATGAGTGACTTGCCAAATAGGCTGTCACACAACATTAGGTCTTCCTGAGGACAGGGGGATGGGGGTTTAGGTAGGCTTGGGTAGAGAGGAGGAATGTTGGGGAATTTTGGGGGAGGTTAGAGAAATCGGTGTTTTGAAATGCAAATTTATGAGTGCAATAAAGGAGTGGAAGAGTGATGATGGAGGGTTAGCCAGCGTGGAGGAATATAGTGCGGCATGGTAAAGCATGCATTTCTATTGAGAGAGATGCTATATAGCGTGATCACTATACGCAACATTGGATGGGCTTGTGAGTAGCGGGAAAATGGAAAAGAAGTATCCAGTGTCGGGCTTGAGAAATAAACCGAATGTAGTTGCTTCACTTTTTAAATACTTGTAGCACACTGAGCTATGAGATCTATCTAAAAACACGTAATATTGTTAAATAGTCGAGCATAACGAATGTTCTCAGCAAAAAAGTTTCCTTCAAGATGAAGCCGCGCCTCACGCCGCCCTGAATATCGTGAAACGCTCAGATCCAATTACTGAGTAGGCTCTTTATTTAATAATTCTCTTTATTTACAGGTCATACTCTGCAAGTCGTGCTTGGGATGTATTTTTTCACCTGCTTGTTTGAGTTCGTAATGATTTTCTGAACTTTGAGCTATAGCTTGTTAGTACTGCGGGTACATGACTTAAAACCGAAGAATAACTATCGCATAAATCACTGCCCATTAGCTATACAGTACGCACTTCATGGGCATATTGTTGTTAATTATTTGTTCACTCTTTTCTCTTGTGTACTGTATGCCAAGAGTTTTTTGGCGCTAGAACCCAGTATGCCAGGAGGCCTAGAGTAAGAGAGGCCAAGCATGCTAACAACTTATTAAACTAGAAGGCCTATAGATATAGTAATAAATAATCTACGGATGGATTCGGAGCAATGAGATGCATTTAGGTAAATATATATTCCCATAGATGAAAGAGAACCTAAAATTTGTATGCCCTCAAAGAGACTCCTGTCAAATTACAATTGATGAGCTCGCAGGTTTAAAACATGAAGAAAATGTCCAGGTGAGGCATTCAAGGGAGAGTACTTTAAGAACGGCGATTATTAACGAAGCAGTAGAAACCCAGAGAATATTTATATCCTATGAAACAGAAAATATTTTTATTTGAATCACTTCTGCAACTTGTCCTACTGTTTTCATAGAAAGATTCCAAACGTATCATGAGTACTGGTACTGACAGCCTTCAAAGATTCACTCATCAAATGCGAACTCTTGAACCTAAAATAATCGACAAACAAAGCTTCCAAAAAATATCCCAGAAGTGGGCAGAGCTCCGTGAGCAAACTTCATTGCCGAGATTCGGAACACTGCGCGTGGCAAGAAAGAGATGGAGCATGGCCTCTAATATCCTAGCAAATCTGCAATAGATACTTGAACAAGTTTGGGTCCGGCAATATCGGCACTCATGAGAGCAATAAAGGAGGCAAGAGCTCGCCAATTTATATCTCGGCGAGTTACAGGGCGGATCAGTGGAAGACGCGACACTCCGGGGTGCTAAGGGGTCAATTGAGGACTTGGGCTGTGAGATGGCCTTACTGGGTGTTGAGGGGGCCTTCAGTGAGTGTTGGGCAAGCCTTTAGGAGGTGTTGAGCAGGCCTTTACTGGGTCTTGAGGAGGCCTTTACTGGGTGTTGAGGAGGCCTTTAGTGGGTGTTGAGTAGGCCTTTACTGGGTGTTGAGCAGGCCTTTTGTGGGTGTTGAGCAAGCCGTTATGGGTGTTGAGGAGGCCTTTGGGAGGTGTTGGGCAGGCTTTTAGGAGGTGTTGGGCAGGCCTTTCGGAGGTGTTGAGGAGGCTTTTAGGAGGTGTTGAGCAGGTCTTTTGTGGGTGTTGAGGAGGCCTCTGCGGGGTGTTGAACAGGCCTTTAGTGGGTGTTGAACAAGCCTTTATGGGTGTTGAGGAGGCCTATGGGAGGTGTTGAGCAGGCTTTTAGGAGGTGTTGGGCAAGCCTTTATAGGAGGTGTTGGGCAGGCCTTTAGGAGATGTTGGGGAGGCCTCTAGGAGGTGTCGGGGAGGCCTTTAGGAGGTGTTGAGCAAGCCTTTATGGGAGTGTTGAACAGGCCTTTAGGAGGTGTTGAGAAGACCTTTACAGGGTGTTAAGAGATCTTCATCGCTTCCTGAGAAAGTGTTAAAGTAACCTTTATGGGATCTTGAAGAGGTGTTGAGATGACTTTTATTGGTTGTTGAAGGAGTGCTGTGGGGCATTCATATGGTTTTGAGGTAAACTTTCCGATAAATTGAATACACAGGCGTTGAGGAAGCCTGCATTGATTTTGAAGGAGCTATTGAGTTGGCCTATACCATGGTCAGCCCGAATGAATTTAATAAAGAAACGGTTGTCATTAAATCGCTCGTCAATGGCACCGGTCGCATTCCAAAGTCATTGAACAAGACTCGAATTATTTTTACTGTAAAAAAAGTTGTCACTGTCTTCTTCTAGTGTGTGATCAGTTGCTGCTGACGCTGATCACCTTCGCGTGTTTTTGAATGAGACTCGAATTCTTTTCAATGGAGAATCGTCCCGCAAACCGGGCACCAATCCCAGAGCTGCTCTTACCGCCGCTTCCCCCACCGCCCTCATTGCCGCCCCTACCACCGCCTTTATCGCCGCCCTCATCACCGCCCTCACCACCGCCATTATCACCACCCTTACCATCGCCCTTATCACCGCCCTCACCGCCGCCCTCACCTCCACCCTCACCACCACCCTCACATTCCCGCACCCTCGCATCTCGCACACACCCTTTGGTGCCGTGACAGCAAGGAGCGATCATTTGATCTGGACGAGAAGTTTTCTGCTTATTGGACCAATAAAAAACTTCCCCAAATTGAATTGTTTGACAAACTTTCAGGACGCTCTCAGAGAGCACCACACGCATGCCCCACGTTAGCGCCGTCACAAAGACATCGGCACGCAAAGTCACGAGCGCTCCGATTTGGTTCTAATTCTGCTCTTCTAAGCTGGCTGCGTGACAGTGGATGTTCTTATTTCTGTGTGACTTGTGTTTTTGTGGAAGGGTTGTCATATTTGTGTGAATATTCTTTTTGTTGTGTGACTTGTGTTTTTGTGGAAGGGTTATCATATTTGTGTGAATATTCTTTTTGTTGTGTGACTTGTGTTTTTTGGGAGGGTTGTCGTATTTGTATTAGTATTTTTTTACTATGTGGCATACTTGTAGTAGAGTCATCGCATTGGTATTAACATACTTTTGCTGTGTGACATTTGCTTGTGGTAGGGTTGTCGTATTCGTGTGACCGATGTTTCTCCAGGATGGCCGTCAGCTTGCGGTCGGTAGTGGGCAGGAAAAGGCTGAAGAAATCATCTCTGCTCGGACGCACCCGACTCAAAGTGGCCGAAGTCGATGATGCTTATTGAAGAGAAGATTTTTTATTTTAGGTTTCTGTATTGCGTACTTAGACGTAGAGTTGCATGATGTAAAGTTTTTATTCATGATGGTGCCGCGACATATTTTATTCATATTTTAATTCACGCCGTAAAGTTTTCATTCATGCACTTAGATGTAAAGTTTTTGATTGGAATAACTAAGGTCCCCTGCAGTGACAACATACATGGGCTCAACACACGTCACATTAATTTACGCATTTTATGAAAGCTAAATGCAGAAGAATTACGCAATGGAAGAACGAGTCAAAAAATACTGCCAAAACTTTTGATGAGCCAAATATCCGGATATGCGAATTAAACATTACAGAAAATGTATTACAGAAAATGTATTACAGAATATGTATTACAGAAAATGTATTACCGAAAATGTATAATGTATTACAGAAAATGTATTACAGAAAATGTATTACAGAAAATGTATTACAGAAAATGTATTACAGAAAATGTATCACAGACAATGTATTACAGACAATGTATTACAGAAAATGTATTACAGAAAATGTATTACAGAAAATGCATTACAGAAAACACATTACAGAAAATGTAATACAAAAAATGTATTACAGAAAATGTATTACAGAAAATCGGAAAATCTGTGAATTCTTGTTACCTGTACCGCGGCAGCGTCTCCACTGTGGTGAGCGTGTTAGACAGTACGTTTGTGTATGTATGGCGTAAATACGTCGTATCATAAAGAATTATCGCAAAGCTTACCAATAAACATTTAATTAAAACTAATAATACCATTTAATAAACATTAATTGACTGCAGGAAATTAGGTGCGAAATTGGTGTTGGCGTGATATTGCCTGAAGAAATTGCGGACCAACAAGAACAGCTCAATTAGAACTTTAATGTTAAAATGAACAAAAGAATGATCAGAAAGTGTCTTCAATGTTAATTTCATCAAGAATACCTAAAATTCATCGTGTGACCACCGGTGGGTCACCCGCATCATGGAAACCCTCCCAGTGACCACCGGTGGGTCACGCAGCAGTCAGCGTGTTAAATAAGATGCTGTTCACGAGCTAACTCAGGAAATCTTCCACCTCGTCATCCGCAAGCAAGCTTTGCGAGCGCTACAATATAGAGCTAGCAACACAACGCACGAATTGCAGGGATTCCATATTCAAGCGATGGCAAAGTAAAAAAATAAACCCAGCAGAAAAAAAAATAAATAAAAAACAACGAGCAAAATAAAAAACAACTAGCCAAATAAAAAAACAACTAGCAAAATAAAAAACAACGAGCACAATAAAAGAAACTAGCAAAATAAATAACAACGAGCAAAATAAATAACAACAAGCAAGGGAGAGCGGAGAAGAGAAAGAGAGGAAGGAGGGAGGGACACCGAGCATCGCACGACCAAAAATGCTCTGGCGCTAATCTGAACCGCGCTGAATTTTACAGACACTTGCACTTAATTCAAGCATTTGTAGCGACATAAAGCGGGACGCCCTGTAGGGTTTTTGAACAGTTTTACTGGAGGAAGGACGGCAGCAAATTGCGACCATCTCTATTCATGAGCAGGAAGGCGGTAGGCGCTGTAGGCCGTGGGAGTGTATGTGTGTAGCGGTCGCTGCGATGTTGGTAACATTAGCTACTGCGCTGCTGTATGTGTTGCAGGCATATCATCACACATCACAGCGGGTACGGATGGCCTTGCTTACAAACAAACAAACAAACAACGGCATCTACGGACGCTTTATTTCCAATTCAAGCCTGATACATATCACCTTGCACATTGGATTTTCAAATGCCTTATAACTAACACCAGGACGCCATGACGCTTGCCCCCAGTCAAGACCGGTACCCATTTCAGACACCTGGGTAGAATGGGGTATTATGCTTGGAATTTTTCCCCTATACCCAACAGAGAAAATCGCCTCCAGCGCCGGGACTCGAACCCTAGTTTGCCCGCACGGAGGCAGGTCCTAAAGCCACACGGCTATGACGGGCACAGACTTACAAACCGGGATCGATGAATCATTTAAGTTTAGGTTCATCAAAATTTCACGCTCGCAAAATCCTGGATCGTTGTTTTGTGGCCGGCGATTTCGCCGAGCGCAAACTCTTTTTCTACAATTCATGGTGGCTTGCTTTTATACTCGTCAGTATTTTTTTTTCCGTCAGTCTCAATTGATTTCCGTACTTATTTAAGTAGAAATTCCAGCTCTTAGTAAGTTTGGTCACCAAGTTGTGTTGCAGCCGACCATCTTCACAAAATTATTGTAGAGATCTTCCAGTCCCCTAAGAGTACATTATATCTTTTCAATTCTTCCTACAGTTGACGAGTGGAAATTATCATTCAGGTTGAAGTCATTCAACTATACCAATAAAATAGGTTGAAGTAACAACTCAAATTATTTATTGGCAGCTTTGCCTCAGCTCAAAGTATTCGAAGTGTGAGCCAATGCAAGATTTCAACACCTCGGCTTCGATGTAGCGGTAATTAGTATACTTTATTGTAATATTTACCAGCTAACGCCCCAATATTGAGTCACAACAAAAAAAAACGGTCCTGTACAGAAACTGAAACTGTGGCTGTTTCCACCCTTCAGTGCTAGACAGAAGGGCGGACGCTTCGACCCTTCCCACTTTACTTTCGAAATAAGTGGAGTAACGAAGATACAACAAACCGATTCATCGCTAGGCTCACAAGAAGTTTGCGTCAGTTATCACACACCTGAATTGGTACCGTGTGTGTAAATACGCGTTTTAGAAATGCAGCACACCCTATTTATCCAATGAAAATAGCTGTCGTGCATAATTTGCTGCTAAACAATTACTCTCAGAAATATACTCTATTTATTACATGAAATTAACTATCATGCAAAATTTGCTACTTAATAATTATCCTTATAGATATACCCTATTTATTTAATGAAATTAGATATTGTGCATAATTTGCTGCTAAATAATTACCCCAGATCGACGAGAGGCAGGCAGAGTTACCCCAGGAGCTCGCAGAGCCCCGGCAAGCATGCCTCTCATTATGACTTCAAATTAGATCGATTAGAGACATTGGATGAAATTAGCCGTGTTATGAGAACTGAGAGCGGGGAACAGACATTGTGTGTGTTGTGTACTGGTGTGTGTATGTGCGCGTTAGCGTGTGAATTGCATGTGCGTGTGTGTCTGTGTGAACTGCACGTTTTTTCTCTGTGTGTGTGGGAGTTACATGTGCATGTGAGCGTGCGCGTGTGTTTGTGTTGTCTGTGTGTGTTAGCGAGTGTGAGAGCTGCAGGTGAGTGTGCGTTGCTAATGTGCGTGTGTGTGTATGAGCCGTACACATAAATGCGAGGCGGAATATGGCACTTCATTGCCTTATAATCACAACATTATGCGAGTGACACGAGGCTCAGCTCGCTTAGCATAAGCTTCCTTATTATAAGCAGAGCAGCCCCCGTCACTGCGTCGCCAGGCGCAATTGCAGCCTGCAGCGCCCGTCGGCACAGCCCCATTACCGCGTCCCTGCGAGCTATAATGACACGCTTAATTGAAATATCCTTTTCAAAGCAAAGGCTCATTAGTACACGTATCGGTCTGAAGACATCACGCCCTTGTTTCGGCTCCTCTTCTGGGAGCCGAAATTCGTGATACTCGAAATGAATACCACGAATATCACGGTATTCGAACCGTCAGACGGTGGGCTTGCATCACATCACTCAAGATTCATTAGACGAACCATATCCGCCCGGCTCGCGTTCATCTGACACAAGTTTTCAGTTAGGAAATTACCATTCTTTCAATTTTCTCCTTTGTTGATGTATCCATCAAAACTGCACGAGAAGCCGTGATGATCTTCATGATTTCCGCCAACGAGCTGGAGGGTGAGCAGCATTTGCTCGAGACCCACGCTCACACTCACGCCATACGCAGGTGTGTGTGTGTGTTCGTGTGTGTACTGTGTAGTTCTGTTGTGTGACAGTGCACCTCAGCTACCCGCCATCTTCCCGTCACCCGCCATCCTCCCGCCACCCGCCATCCTCCCGCCACCCGCCATCCTCCCGCCATCCACCCGCCACCACCAATCAATCTGCGGGAAAGTTTGTCCGTCGCACAAAAGGAGAAATTAGGGCGGCGGCAACAGAAGTGGTGGGGAGTGGTGGGGAGTGGTGGGGAGTGGTGGGGAGTGGTGGGGAGTGGTGGGGAGTGGTGGGGAGTGGTGGGGAGTGGTGGGGCGTTGCGAAGAGTGGGGGGAGTGGGGGGGAGTGGTGGGGGAGTGGTGGGGAGTGATGGGGAGTTGCGGTGAGATGTGGGGAGTGGTGGGGAGTGGTGAGGAGTTGCGGGGAGTTGCGTGGAGTGGTGGGGAGTGGTGGGGAGTTGCGGGGAGTGGTGGGGAGTGGTGGGGAGTGTAAGCTCTTATAAGCAACCCTGCAGTACGCGTGTGCCCTATCTATTACAACCACCTGCATCCCAGTCTTGGATCGCAATTCAAAAAAATGTGTAACGTAAAAATTTTTTCCTAGATAAACTCTGCGACGATTGCTTCACAGTGCCGCCACAGCGCAGTTATGACTGCGGTGGGAGGGTTCACAGCGCCACCACAGCGCAGTTATGACTGCGGTGGGAGGGTTCACAGCGCCGCCACAGCGCAGTTATGACTGCGGTGGGAGGGCTCACAGCGCCGCCACAGCACAGTTATGACTGCGGGGGGAGGGTTCACAGCGCCGCCACAGCGCAGTTATGACTGCGGTGGGAGGGTTCACAGCGCCGCCACAGCGCAGTTATGACTGCGGTGGGAGGGTTCACAGCGCCGTCGCAGCGCACTTATGACTGTGGTGGCTGGGTTCACAGCGCCGCCACAGCGCAGTTATGACTGCGGTGGGAGAGTTCACAGCGCCGCCACAATGCAGTTATGACTACAGTGGGAGGGTTCACAGCGCTGCCGCAGCGCAGTTATGACTGCAGTGGGAGAGTTCACAGCGCCGCAGTAGCGCAGTTATGACTGCGATGGGAGGGTTCACAGCGCCGCCCCAATGCAGTTATGACTGCGGTGGGAGGGTTCACAGCGCCGCCACAATGCAGTTATGACTGCGGTGGGAGCGTTCACAGCGCTGCCCCAGCGCAGTTATGACTGCAGTGGGAGAGTTCACAGCGCCGCCACACCGCAGTTATGACTGCGGTGTTCGCAAGCCCTGTGCAGAATAGCTCTGAAGACTTAGTGAGAGCAGCTCGTAAATTGCACATAATATCCGCCCGGTGCAGTCGTTTGTTCGCTGATGAACACCGGCAAACAGCGCCATCTGTCTTGGGGTTTTAGTAAATTAGCTTTGGTATGAAGACAAACGCGCGCTCAGGTCCGCGGCCGCTTTCTTGGTTTAAAGAGTTGACCGGCGTGTGGCGTGTGGCGTGTGGCGTGTGGCGTGTGGCGTGTGGCGCGTGGCGTGTGGCGCGTGGCGTGTGGCGTGTGGCATGTGGCGTGTGGCGTGTGACGTGTGGCGTGTGGCGTGTGGCGCGTGGCGTGTGGCGTGTGGCGTGTGGCGTGTGGCGTGTAGCGTGTGTAGTGTGTCCTGTGGCGTGTGCCCTTGCTGTAACGCCCGGCTTTCGTGTTGTTCTCCTCAGTGTCGCTAAGGTGGCGTTGTTTCTTCCACAAACTTCCGTCGTGTGATATCAATGAATCAGTTTGCAGTTCCCTATGTGTGGACTTCTTCAATTCTTTCCTACGTTTTTAAAAAGTTTCATTCCCTATAAAGTAATCTAGCATACCACAATATATTTCACTGCTTATTTACGTACTCATATTTCTGAACCCAGAAATACCAGTCAGCATGTGCGAGTGGAGCCCTCAGTGCAACCTCTCAACAGCGGCTGTACAACCATTAGTTTTGCTGTCATTTTCTCGACAATTTAATGCGTTTAAATTGCGTTCTCATGTCCTTCGTACATCTCACATGTCCTTCAGAGTCTATTTTCCCTTTTTGTATTCATATTCATTACGCTTTTATACTTTCCATGGAGCGGCTTTCCTTAGTCGTCCTTCCAAGCTCTCCTTCACCTTTACCGCGCTTCGTTTCGTTGTTCTTCCCTGTTTTGTTCATGGCATTATTTTTATTCTTCTCTATCAGCCAGACGACACGCTGACCAGCACCTCTCCCTCTCACTCTTGTATCCTGCACCTCTCCCTCTCACTCTTGTATCCCGCACTTCTCCCTCTCACTCTTGTATCCCGCACTTCTCCCTCTCACTCTTGTATCCCACACTTCTCCCTCTCACTCTTGTGTCCCACACTTCTCCCTCTCACTCTTGTGTCTCACACTTCTCCCTCTCACTCTTGTGTCCCACACTTCTCCCTCTCACTCTTGTGTCCCACACTTCTCCCTCTCACTCTTGTGTCTCACACTTCTCCCTCTCACCCTTGTATCCCTCACTTCTCCCTCTCACTCTTGTGTCCCACACTTCTCCCTCTCACTCTTGTATCCCACACTTCTCCCTCTCACTCTTGTGTCTCACACTTCTCCCTCTCACTCTTGTGTCCCACACTTCTCCCTCTCACTCTTGTATCCCGCACTTCTCCCTCTCACTCTTGTATCCCACACTTCTCCCTCTCACTCTTGTGTCCCACACTTCTCCCTCTCACTCTTGTGTCTCACACTTCTCCCTCTCACTCTTGTGTCCCACACTTCTCCCTCTCACTCTTGTGTCCCACACTTCTCCCTCTCACTCTTGTGTCTCACACTTCTCCCTTTCACCCTTGTATCCCTCACTTCTCCCTCTCACTCTTGTGTCCCACACTTCTCCCTCTCACTCTTGTATCCCACATTTCTCCCTCTCACTCTTGTGTCCCACACTTCTCCCTCTCACTCTTGTATCCCACACTTCTTCCTCTCACTCTTGTATCCCGCACTTCTCCCTCTCACTCATGTATCCCCTACTTTTCCCTCTCACTCTTGTATCCCTCACTTCTCCCTCTCACTCTTGTGTCCCACACTTCTCCCTCTCACTCTTGTATCCCACACTTCTCCTTCTCACTCTTGTATCCCACACTTCTTCCCTCACTCTTGTATCCCCCACTTCTCCCTCTCACTCTTGTATCCCTCACTTCTCCCTCTCACTCTTGTGTCCCACACTTCTCCTTCTCACTCTTGTATCCCACACTTCTTCCCTCACTCTTGTATCCCCCACTTCTCCCTCTCACTCTTGTATCCCTCACTTCTCCCTCTCACTCTTGTGTCCCACACTTCTCCCTCTCACTCTTGTATCCCACACTTCTCCCTCTCACTCTTGTATCCCACACTTCTTCCCTCACTCTTGTATCCCCCACTTCTCCCTCTCACTCATGTATCCCACACTTCTCCCTCTCACTCTTGTGTCCCACACTCCTCCCTCTCACTCTTGTGTCCCGCACTTCTCCCTCTCACTCTTGTATCCCTCCCTTCTCCCTCTCACTCTTGTATCCCACACTTCTCCCTCTCACTCTTGTATCCCCTACTTTTCCCTCTCACTCTCGTATCCCACATTTCTCCCTCTCACTCTTGTATCCCACACTTCTCCCTCTCACTCTTGTATCCCGCACTTCTCCCTCTCACTCTTGTATCCCGCACGTCTCCTTCTCACTCTTGTATCCCACACTTCTTCCTCTCACTCTTGTATCCCGCACTTCTCCCTCTCACTCTTGTATCCCTCCCTTCTCCCTCTCACTCTTGTATCCCACACTTCTCCCTCTCACTCTTGTATCCCCTACTTTTCCCTCTCACTCTCGTATCCCACATTTCTCCCTCTCACTCTTGTATCCCACACTTCTCCCTCTCACTCTTGTATCCCGCACTTCTCCCTCTCACTCTTGTATCCCGCACGTCTCCTTCTCACTCTTGTATCCCACACTTCTTCCTCTCACTCTTGTATCCCGCACTTCTCCCTCTCACTCATGTATCCCACACTTCTCCCTCTCACTCTTGTATCCCTCCCTTCTCCCTCTCACTCTTGTATCCCTCCCTTCTCCCTCTCACTCTTGTATCCCGCACTTCTCCCTCTCACTCATGTATCCCACACTTCTCCCTCTCACTCTTGTATCCCCTACTTTTCCCTCTCACTCTTGTATCCCACACTTCTCCCTCTCACTCTTGTATCCCACACTTCTCCCTCTCACTCTTGTATCCCCTACTTTTCCCTCTCGCTCTCGTATCCCACACTTCTCCCTCTCACCCTTGTATCCCACACTTCTCCCTCTCACTCATGTATCCCACACTTCTCCCTCTCACTCTTGTATCCCCTACTTTTACCTCTCACTCTTGTATCCCACACTTCTCCCTCTCACTCTTGTATCCCACACTTCTCCCTCTCACTCTTGTGTCCCACACTTCTCCCCCTCACTCTTGTATCCCACACTTCTCCCTCTCACTCTTGTATCCCCTACTTTTCCCTCTCACTCTTGTATCCCACACTTCTCCCTCTCACTCTTGTATCCCACACTTCTCCCTCTCACTCTTGTATCCCCTACTTTTCCCTCTCACTCTTGTATCCCGCACTTCTCCCTCTCACTCTTGTATCCCTCCCTTCTCCCTCTCACTCTTGTATCCCACACTTCTCCCTCTCACTCTTGTATCCCCTACTTTTCCCTCTCACTCTCGTATCCCACATTTCTCCCTCTCACTCTTGTATCCCACACTTCTCCCTCTCACTCTTGTATCCCGCACTTCTCCCTCTCACTCTTGTATCCCGCACGTCTCCTTCTCACTCTTGTATCCCACACTTCTTCCTCTCACTCTTGTATCCCGCACTTCTCCCTCTCACTCATGTATCCCACACTTCTCCCTCTCACTCTTGTATCCCGCACTTCTCCCTCTCACTCTTGTATCCCACACTTCTTCCTCTCACTCTTGTATCCCGCACTTCTCCCTCTCACTCATGTATCCCACACTTCTCCCTCTCACTCTTGTATCCCCTACTTTTCCCTCTCACTCTTGTATCCCACACTTCTCCCTCTCACTCTTGTATCCCACACTTCTCCCTCTCACTCTTGTATCCCCTACTTTTCCCTCTCGCTCTCGTATCCCACACTTCTCCCTCTCACCCTTGTATCCCACACTTCTCCCTCTCACTCATGTATCCCACACTTCTCCCTCTCACTCTTGTATCCCCTACTTTTACCTCTCACTCTTGTATCCCACACTTCTCCCTCTCACTCTTGTATCCCACACTTCTCCCTCTCACTCTTGTGTCCCACACTTCTCCCCCTCACTCTTGTATCCCACACTTCTCCCTCTCACTCATGTATCCCCTACTTTTCCCTCTCACTCTTGTATCCCACACTTCTCCCTCTCACTCTTGTATCCCACACTTCTCCCTCTCACTCTTGTATCCCACACTTCTCCCTCTCACTCTTGTATCCCACACTTCTCCCTCTCACTCGTGTATCCCGCACTTCTCCCTCTCACTCTTGTATCCCACACTTCTCCCTCTCACTCTTGTATCCCACACTTCTCCCTCTCACTCTTGTGTCCCACACTTCTCCCTCTCACTCTTGTATCCCACACTTCTCCCTCTCACTCTTGTATCCCCTACTTTTCCCTCTCACTCTTGTATCCCACACTTCTCCCTCTCACTCTTGTATCCCACACTTCTCCCTCTCACTCGTGTATCCCGCACTTCTCCCTCTCACTCTTGTATCCCCTACTTTTCCCTCTCAATCTTGTATCCCACACTTCTCCCTCTCACTCTTGTATCCCGCACTTCTCCCTCTCACTCGTGTATCCCACACTTCTCCCTCTCACTCTTGTATCCCCTACTTTTCCCTCTCACTCTCGTATCCCACATTTCTCCCTCTCACTCTTGTATCCCACACTTCTCCCTCTCACTCGTGTATCCCACACTTCTCCCTCTCACTCGTGTATCCCGCACTTCTCCCTCTCACTCTTGTATCCCCTACTTTTCCCTCTCAATCTTGTATCCCACACTTCTCCCTCTCACTCTTGTATCCCGCACTTCTCCCTCTCTCTCATGTATCCCACACTTCTCCCTCTCACTCGTGTATCCCACACTTCTCCCTCTCACTCGTGTATCCCGCACTTCTCCCTCTCACTCTTGTATCCCCTACTTTTCCCTCTCAATCTTGTATCCCACACTTCTCCCTCTCACTCTTGTATCCCGCACTTCTCCCTCTCTCTCATGTATCCCACACTTCTCCCTCTCACTCTTGTATCCCCTACTTTTCCCTCTCACTCTCGTATCCCATATTTCTCCCTCTCACTCTTGTATCCCACAATTCTCCCTCTCACTCTTGTATCCCACACTTCTCCCTCTCATTCTTGTATCCCACACTTCTCCCTCTCACTCTTGTATCCCACACTTCTCCCTCTCACTCTTGTATCCCACACTTCTCCCTCTCGCTCTTGTATCCCACACTTCTCCCTCTCACTCTTGTGTCCCACACTCCTCCCTCTCACTCTTGTGTCCCACACTTCTCCCTCTCACTCTTGTGTCCCACACTTCTCCCTCTCACTCTTGTATCCCACACTTCTCCCTCTCACTCTTGTATCCCACACTTCTCCCTCTCACTCATGAACAGTATTTTACGAGTTACATTCAACGCAAAGAGGGTAGTCATGATTAAGCAAATATGCAAGCATGTAAAAAAGGAGAGTGTAATGTAAAAACTTTCTCAATATCGAAAGAAACAATGCAGAGTTAATTTAATATTATTTAGAATGTATTTTAGATACGGAGCTGAATTTCTCAAGTGAACAGTTTTCTATAAATTCAATATTCTTAACTTTGTCATAAGTTTTCGCTCGCGTCCTGGACAACTGTTGCGTGAGCCCGCCTTTAATTTTCGTTGAAATTTCATCGTGCGAATAAGACAAGATGAATTTTCCATTCTGCCCATAGAGTCAGTTTCCGGACAAGCGTGCGGTCTCTAAAGAAAAATCTTCTCCACCTTTTCTCGGCGGACACTTTTGAAGAAGTCTTCTTCTGTTTAAAAGCCGTTGCAGCGCTCACGTTGGCAATCAATTACGAACTTGGGGCCGAGTGAATGGGCTCATTCACGCGCCCATTCTTTAGACGACAAACTTTGCACCTTTCAAGAGATGACCAAATTACACTTCCCGTGGAGTGCCCAGCGAGATTCCCGCTACCTAAAACGGCCAGGCCTTGTCCGAAATGTCTCCTTTTTTGATGGACGGCACAGATAACGCCCCGAGGCTTCTGTCAAAATTGTCTTTAGGAGTTCGGCATGCGCGACTAGGGAAGGAAGTTTGATTTCAATTTAAAATGGAGCTGGGGTTGAAATTTTGAAGCAGATTTTAGCTGCATTCATTAAATTTTTTACTATAATAGAAATCTGAACATATATTCAATGACTCATATTACCCTACGGATCTCGTGTACATTAACAACCGGCCTTTTTGTTGACGAGAGAAAGATTGCCACAATTTTTTTGTAAATGTACAGGTCACATTAGGTAGAAACCTGCAATTATTGGTATATTAAACTAATAAATCAAAGAGAGTAACTTTAACAACAAAATGCCTAAATAAAGTTTTTATATTGAAACTATTTTTACATTACTAAATATAATAAAAGATTGCCATTCTCGTTTCATAATAAATATCATGTTTAGTGCTTAATATTCTTCTTGTTGGAATCAAAGCTTCAGTTTCCAAGAACTTATCTATTTCGCTAACACTACGGTAAATCAGAAAACATCTCGAGGCAAGAAATTGTAAGTTAGAAATCTTTATAAGGTAGGCCTCCGCATGCCAATAAAAGATAAAAAAGCCTCACAACATCAATTACAAAAGAAGAAGAGAAATCCTTTTGCATGCACTCAAGCAATAAAAACTTTCCACATATTTCTCTAAAAAATTAATGTTTCAACGCCAGTTCCCCCAAGAGAAACGTAAGGCAGGATTTCAAATTATTCGCCACCTAAATTTTGTTCTCGAGGGGAGAACGAGTTTCCCGCTAGCACGTAGAGCAAATTTCCCGCTAGTTGCCCTTGAATTCTCGCTACAAAACACGTTTATGGCAACACCAGCCAATTTTCCAGTCAAATTGCGACAGAGGGAATCCCTGAGCAGGCGCCAAGTCAGGCACGAAAGGGGCGAAGACGAGCGGCTTTATAGCCACTCCTGCTTCTGGCCCCAGAAAAATGCAGAAATTTTTTCTTGAGATTTCTGGTCTTGAGCGAAGAATATGAGACAGGAGAAAGGGCTCAAAAACATACCACAGAAACGAATTCTTTGCTGAATTACCTAGTTGCTCTTGATTGTAGACTGGAATGTATTTTATTCTAGAGCAAGAAATTTTTTTTCCTCTGAATGAATTTATTGAAATTACAGGTGTAGTTGTAAGAGAGCTCAAGTTTTCTTGAGTGCTTCGAGCTATGAAGAATTAATCGAAAATGGCATTGCGAATCTGAAATTTTTCAGAGATGAGTAAATAATGTAAAACTTCCGATGTTCATCCAGTGAAAATTTGCACGACAGAATAAAGGACACGCGAATTCTGACACAAACCCGAAGGTTTTAAAAGAAATTTCTGCGTCTTGACTCTAATCTGCCTGCAATTCTGTAGTTGTTCAGTCAATTTTTGCGACTAATGCAGAATATTTCGTATTTGAGTAACTTCAAATAGATCGTAATAACTGCTGATTAGAAAAAATGTTATTTCACTATATGGAACATTTTGAAATATTTTGTGAAGAATTAACGAGCCAACCAATAATTTTTTTAGAATGTTGAGCAAAGATTGCGAGTGAAAAACTTCTATTTTGTAGTAAAAATAAAAACGAATATGGCGAATGAATTTTTTCATTATTTCTACATAGTTTCAGTGGAGTTCAACTGGTACAAGTATTTTATTGTAACTCATTGAGAGTGGAAAATTGTATTTTCATTCTAAATTCGTACAATCTTTGAAGTGATTTTGATTTTTTTACTGGAGGATTACGTTGCAAGATTTAGAAATTGCGGTCTACTTCTGCTCTGCTGTCTACTGCTGTCTACTGCTGTCTACTGCTGTCTACTGCTGTCTACTTCTGTCTACTGCTGTCTACTGCTGTCTACTGCTGTCTACTGCTGCGGTCTACTGCAGCACTGCTGTCTAGATAAAATAAACCAAAGCTCCGTCTGATGCACCACACTGCCACGAGCAACAGAGTACAACATTTCTCCACGGAAGCGAAACATTTTCAAGGTTATGAACAAAAATCTTTTTTGTTCAGAATGTGTGATTTTCCTTTCATCTCATTCCACTGCGTAAAAATGTACTTTTTTGATCTATTTCTTCGGTGAAAGAAATAGCGCAGCACAACGAGAGCAAGATCTGGCGACTCTGGCAACTCTGGCAACACTGGCAACTCTGGCAACTCTGGTAACTCTGGTAACACTGGCAACTCTGGCAACATTTGCAACTCTGGCAGCATTGACAGCTCTGGTAACACTGGCAGCTCTGGTAACACTGGCAACTCTGGCAACACTGGTAACTCTGGCAACACTGGTAGCTCTGGTAACACTGGCAACACTGGCAGCTCCGGAAACACTGGCAACTCTGGCAACACTGGCAACTCTGGAAAGCCTGTCAATACTGGTAACTCTGGCAACAACTCAGGCAATACAGGCAACTCTGGCAACACTGGCACCTGGACGCAGACAAGAATACCGAATTCAAGACATTTTGTCCCACTTTCCGAGAACATCACGAGCACATTGACGCGAGATGAAGTCTATTTCGGGGAACTTCGACCCACGCAAAAATGCGAATTTTCGCTGAGGAAGCCGTCAAATTGTTGAGAGCGATGGGGGCATTACGTAGTGTATTGATTAAGTATAAAAGTGTAATGTATTATTGCTGGTGTGAACTATTTTATCTTCATTTTATGCTTTCATGCTTCATTTCATATTATTTTTCGCTTCATTTTATATTTTCATTTCATTCATTTGTCTTCATGTTTACCTCAAACGATGAATTTAACACGTTTTCTATATTTTAATTCTGCACTAACGCATGTGCTCATGCGTGCACCTGTCACAAGTTTTGATTTTATCCGGACGGGGAACAAACGACGTCTGCTTTACCAGGATGAGGATGCTAGTCAAAAGAGACTCTCACTTCTTTACAGATGAGCTCAGTGACCTCTGTCGCTACACTAGTTTCGTTACGCTCGGCCGTTTCGACTCAAAGAGAAAGTGTGGTTGTACCGATATATTTTGATGCACATCCTGCACTGCTTAATTTATTTGCAAGAAAGCTCTAAATAGAGACAGATTGCCATAAATACTGCGATCATTTGAAATGAAGAGTTCGAGTCTATATGCGAAGTTAATGGTTAGGCCAGCGTTATGGCTTGTGGGACGCCGGTGTTGTGGTTGCTGATTTGTCTACAGTTATGGTTAATGGTTCGACCAGTATTGTGGTTAATGATTTGGCTAGCATTATGGTTCAAAGTTTTGCTCGCAATAAAGTTTTTTGTTTGATAAGAAATAAGATTTTTGGCGTCACCGAATGTATATTTTTTGACTTGAATAAACAGCATTATGATTTAACCCAAGTTCAAGATATGAGTGAGCTATGCAAAGCAAACATGACTAGAGAAGATACGAGAGTATTGCTGCAATAAAATAATTCGACCACCATAAGAGAACGTGGCTTGAAAATGTCAGCTGTGCAACACCACCAAACCATTTGACAACAAAAGTTTTGTGAAATTAAGACAAACTTGTAGACATTAGCGGACTACAAATATTGCTCATAATTAAACAAAATTCGGTAAATGCACACCAGAAAAGTTTGAGAAATTTAGCGACGTTGTTGACGAAACTTCAAGTTGCTTCTTGGGAAAATCTGAGACTGATTGAGAGGCCGCGGCGACTCGGGGGAAATCAGGGCAACATTCCGGGAAATAAGCCGAGAGCAATGATGGGAGTCAAGTGAAACTAGGGAAATGAGGAAATAAGGACAGGAGCAATGATGGGAGTCAAGTGAAACTAGGGAAATGAGGAAATAAGGACAGGGGCAATGGTGGGAGTCAAGTGAAACTAGGGAAATGAGGAAATAAGGACAGGGGCAATGGTGGGAGTCAAGTGAAACTAGAGAAATGCGGAAATAAGGGCAGGGGCCAATGGTGGGAGTCAAGTGAAACTAGGGAAATGAGGAAATAAGGACAGGGGCAATGGTGGGAGTCAAGTGAAACTAGGGAAATGCGGAAATAAGGACAGGGGCAATGGTGGGAGTCAAGTGAAACTAGGGAAATGAGGAAATAAGGGCAGGGGCAATGGTGGGAGTCAAGTGAAACTAGGGAAATGAGGAAATAAGGACAGGGGCAATGGTGGGAGTCAAGTGAAACTTGGGAAATGCGGAAATAAGGGCAGGGGCAATGGTGGGAGTCAAGTGAAACTAGGGAAATGAGGAAATAAGGGCAGGGGCCAATGGTGGGAGTCAAGTGAAACTAGGGAAATGAGGAAATAAGGACAGGGGCAATGGTGGGAGTCAAGTGAAACTAGGGAAATGAGGAAATAAGGACAGGGGCAATGATGGGAGTCAAGTGAAACCAGGGAAATGAGGAAATAAGGACAGGGGCAATGGTGGGAGTCAAGTGAAACTAGGGAAATGAAGAAATAAGGACAGGGGCAATGGTGGGAGTCAAGTGAAACTAGGGAAATGAGGAAATAAGGACAGGGGCAATGGTGGGAGTCAAGTGAAACTAGGGAAATGAGGAAATAAGGACAGGGGCAATGGTGGGAGTCAAGTGAAACTAGGGAAATGAGGAAATAAGGACAGGGGCAATGGTGGGAGTCAAGTGAAACTAGGGAAATGAGGAAATAAGGACAGGGGCAATGGTGGGAGTCAAGTGAAACTAGGGAAATGAGGAAATAAGGGCAGGGTCAATGGTGGGAGTCAAGTGAAACTAGGGAAATGAGGAAATAAGGACAGGGGCAATGGTGGGAGTCAAGTGAAACTAGGGAAATGAGGAAATAAGGACAGGGGCAATGGTGGGAGTCAAGTGAAACTAGAGAAATGCGGAAATAAGGGCAGGGGCCAATGGTGGGAGTCAAGTGAAACTAGGGAAATGAGGAAATAAGGACAGGGGCAATGGTGGGAGTCAAGTGAAACTAGGGAAATGCGGAAATAAGGACAGGGGCAATGGTGGGAGTCAAGTGAAACTAGGGAAATGAGGAAATAAGGGCAGGGGCAATGGTGGGAGTCAAGTGAAACTAGGGAAATGAGGAAATAAGGACAGGGGCAATGGTGGGAGTCAAGTGAAACTAGGGAAATGCGGAAATAAGGGCAGGGGCCAATGGTGGGAGTCAAGTGAAACTAGGGAAATGCGGAAATAAGGGCAGGGGCAATGGTGGGAGTCAAGTGAAACTAGGGAAATGAGGAAATAAGGGCAGGGGCCAATGGTGGGAGTCAAGTGAAACTAGGGAAATGAGGAAATAAGGACAGGGGCAATGGTGGGAGTCAAGTGAAACTAGGGAAATGAGGAAATAAGGACAGGGGCAATGGTGGGAGTCAAGTGAAACTAGGGAAATGAGGAAATAAGGGCAGGGGCCAATGGTGGGAGTCAAGTGAAACTAGGGAAATGAGGATATAAGGGCAGGGGCAATTATTGGAGTCAAGTGAAACTAGGGAAATGCGGAAATAAGGGCAGGGGCAATGGTGGGAGTCAAGTGAAACTAGGGAAATGAGGAAATGAGGACAGGGGCAATGGTGGGAGTCAAGTGAAACTAGGGAAATGAGGAAATAAGGACAGGGGCAATGGTGGGAGTCAAGTGAAACTTGGGAAATGCGTAAATAAGGGCAGGGGCAATGGTGGGAGTCAAGTGAAACTAGGGAAATGCGGAAATAAGGGCAGGGGCAATGGTGGGAGTCAAGTGAAACTAGGGAAATGAGGAAATAAGGACAGGGGCAATGATGGGAGTCAAGCGAAACTAGGGAAATGCGGAAATAAGGGCAGGGGCAATGGTGGGAGTCAAGTGAAACTAGGGAAATGCGGAAATAAGGGCAGGGGCAATGGTAGGAGTCAAGTGAAACTAGGGAAATGCGGAAATAAGGGCAGGGGCAATGGTGGGAGTCAAGTGAAACTAGGGAAATGCGGAAATAAGGGCAGGGGCAATGGTGGGAGTCAAGTGAAACTTGGGAAATGAGGAAATAAGGACAGGGGCAATGATGGAAGAGAAACCAAAATAAAAAAATACAGAGGCTGGAGTAAATGATGGAAGTGACATGAAACTAAGAAAAGTAAAAGCTGGAGCCAATTAGGGAAGTGATGTAAAGCTAAGGCAAATAATATTGAAAAATAATACAAGTCGTCCAAGTTTCGAGCCCAGGGCCAGATTCTCAAGCAATTCAGATCATCTTCGAGTGCCAGAGTTTTGGTGTCGACATCGCATGTGATGTATTTACTGCCCAAAATTTACATCGCATGTGATGTATTTACTGCCCAAAATTCCAATTTCATTTGAAAGAAAAAATTAATCGTGAAAATTTGGGGATAAAAATACATCACGTAGCGTCGCCCAGTCGACAGAAGAACATTTGTTAACAGCTGTACTGTCAAAAAGACATTTGGAAGCGCGGCCGCTGTTTCTGTCTTACTTGCGTACTGCACCTTTGTATACCGTTCTGTCTCGAGTCTGCTAATGTTAGCTTCACTCTTCAGCATTCTCGAAATTAGGTGAGCACAAATATCAATAGTGAGAGGAAGGTCATAACAAGCGTCTCCATATTTCAGCTGAGACTTTTTGCTTTGAATGATTTTTTATTTGCAAGCATACCAGACCAATTCTCGTACACTCTTGATGGGCCTACGCTTATTTTTTTTCGCAGCTGCAACGCAAATTTCTCGTGGCTGACGTCAAGATGGTGTGACTGACGTCAAGATGGTGTGACTGACGCCAAGATGGAGTGACTGACGTCAAGATGACGCCCCTGACGTCAGCAGAACGCACCGGCACAGATCCATGCCCCGGCTGGCACAGCCCGAGGCCAGATATCAAAGAACAAAGCCCTCAGCTCGAGACAGCTGACGGCTCACATAAGGAAAGACTTTAAATTAGATCACATCGACGTCTGTGTGAGCACTCCAATCTCCGGAGATCACCGGAGATCTTCCATACGGAGGATTGCTTTCACTGGCTCTCGGCAGTTCCTTATGATGGTATTGCCTCGCTGCCTCCCGTATGTCACATTTGGGCCGATTTTTACACGCTATTTTAGGTGCGTTTTCCTGCTGCGTGGCCCATGATGGCAACTTGAGATGATTTTGATTTTGATTTTTTACTCTTTTGTGAAGTTTGCTGCTCATCATGAGATGTTTTTGATTTGTTTTTTTAGCGATTTTTTCAAGTTTTTGCACGTCATGAGATGCTTTGGATTTTGGTTTTTTGCTCTATTATGAAGGTTGTTGCAGTGTTTCTTTCCTGCAAAAGGAAATATTATGGGAGTCTTTGTCACTTACTACGCTGCTTGACGATAAAAATTGTTAGCAATATTCTGAATCATACCTCTATCAGTCTGCTAAAGTATGCCTTTGGTTTGCATCGTAGCTTCGTTGTATGCATGAGAGCAAGATATTTGTGGCATCAACCTTGAGTCACATCACAGCATCACAACACCAATAGGTAGATTCTTAGGGAATCTTACGCGTAAGATAAACAGAAGAACCAGTATATAAAACTGAACATTTTTAAAACGAGGAACCAATGAAAAAATTAAAATTTCTGAAAAACAAGAACCAAAGTAAAAACGAGCATTTTAACCAGCGTAAAACCAATGTAAAAGTGACCATTTTTACATTGGTTCTTCTGTTTATTTTTCTGCATCATTGTACGAGTGCTTCGTCCCTGACTTCTCTCTGCCCGAGCGTATAATGCAACATGGGGCACACACAGTTATTGTCACAGCTGTTGTATTGTCACAGCTGTTGTATTGTCACAGCTGTTGTATTGTCACAACCGTTGTATTGTCACAGCTGTTGTATTGTCACAGCTGTTGTATTGTCACAGCTGTTGTATTGTCACAGTGGTCACTTTCTTATATTTTAGCCCTCCAAGGGCAAAACCAGTCAATGCGAGGTATGGCCCGATATATTTATCAATCAAATATTTTTTGTCGACTAGTTGATGCTATAAGTTTAATCGTTTACGTTTTGGTTTCGACGCAAATACAGTATATTTGTTGATGGTGTTTTTTTACACAGTAACTTTTACGTTGCTTCGATGCCTTCCCAAATGTTCATTTCCGGGATTTTCAATATACGGTCCTCATTAAGTGATTTTCGCACTTTCTATTTAAGTTTTGATTTTGCCGCCAAGATATTTGTAGATAATGTACTTCTTACGTCAACTTCCACTTTCCCTTGAAGCCCTCCCAAATGTTTGATGTATTCGAGCGAATTTCAATATACGGTCCTCATTAATTGGAGCACTGACTTTTTAACTTTGAAGGATTCTAAGATATTTATAGATAATATTCTTCTCACATTGTTTTCTACTTTCCCACGAAAAGCTCCAAAATGAGCGAATTCCAATATACCTTCCTCATTAATTGGAGCGCTGACTTTCTAACTCTGAAGGCAAAAAGAGACCAAAGTGCTTGGCCTCACAGTTGACCAACTTGTGGTTTTCATTCATCGTCATTCGGTGAACTGATTTCCTGCCGCTTGTCCAAACCTGCGCAGATTACGGGAGATTTGCGACGCCCTAATCTGATTAGCAGGCCACTCGTGGGCCGATTTTCTTAATTCCTTAAAGACTTTTCCAGATTTTTTCTAGGTGACAGACCCAAAGATTCCCAAGAGCTAACGGCTCCAGAAGATCGCCGAATGTATTGATCAGCACTCCTAATAAATTAAAGGACTTTAGAGTACAGTGAAGAGAAAATCTTATTGAAATTAAATATGTATTGATCAGCTGTGTGAAGAAATGGAGGGACTTTATATTGCAGTGATGAGTGAAGCTTATTAAAATTAAAAACGTATTGCTCAGCACTGTAAAAAAATGATAAGACTTAATACTGCAGTGAAGAATAAAGCTCATCAAAATTATGTATTAACAATGAGCAGTATATTAGAGTGAAGAATAAAGCTCACTGAAATTACATATTGACAATGATCAGCGCAGGCATGCAAGCACGTGTCTCAGCAATAACGATGGCTTCGTAAAAATAACTTAGCACAAAATAAATTAAAATTATCAGCCATAAGTTCCATGCTTAGGATGCAAGTTGAGTAACATTTTAATGAAAAACAAAATGTAGAAAAGTCATCTTTCTTAATATCGCTCCATCGTTTCTCCGTGGCTCCACTTCTTTTCCCTCCCTCCTGTCTTCCCACCGATGGTCGTATCTAATGCAAGGTGTTAACGCGAAAAATTCCCAGAATAGGGCGACAGAAGCAACCAAAAGTGGAGAAATTTCCCGTACAGCGACGTTTTGCCTGCACCGATCACGTGACGTGCTGCATCAGTCGAGAGTGCTGTCGCTCGCACGGTGCTCCGGCCCTTCTTCGGCCACCCACGTCACCTCAAAGACAAAGGCTCGAAAAACATGCTTATATGATGATAATTTGGGACATCATATCTGTTATATTGAGGCATTTATGAGATGATAATTCAGAATATCGTGTCTGTAAAATGAATTCATGCATGTAATGATAATTAGGAATATCCTGTTTATAAAATTAATTGATAATGAATCAAATACTCAAACCGAACGTTGATTACTTTGATATAAACTACAAAACACAATTTAGAGCTGCGTCGAAGGTCGTAAGCAAGAATATAGACACAACCAATAACACGTGAGTAGATTCATGATAGGGAAATGCATAGGTAATTAAAAAACAGGGCACACAGATTTTTCATACATGTATACCAGCATGTGTACACCCGTGCCCGTGTATGCGTATCGACATACGCGTACAGGTATGCTTTTTATGTGTAGGTGTAGTTGTGCAGCAGTCGTACATATCTGTCAACACATTCTAACATGTGTGAAGATGAAAATTCTACTTCCATGCCACTCTTTCTATTTCTAGTTATAAAATTGCCATAATTCTACCCTGACATCACTCTGGATGTTATTTCATCTCTGCATCTTATTCCAGCACATCGCAACCCAACAGCTCCTCGCTATTACTTTTAACGCCGCCTGCTCAACCATTACCGGTACCATTCATTGACAGTACTCTCAGCTACCACATCACACCACAACCACCACCACACCACCACTACACCGCCACTACACCTACACAATCAGCACCAGACCACCACACCACCACCACACCACCACACCACCCTGCCCAGCGCGTCCGGTGACAGCCTGGTTGTTTATCGGAGAACTTTGGCCGATAATGGCCGTGATTTGGCCGTGTCGACGTCGCTGCCTCCGCTGTGTCTCCTGTGTCCGGCGGTGCGGTGGATGACGGTGGTGGATGACGGTGGTGGATGGCGTTGGTGGATGACGGTGGTGGATGACGGTGGTGGATGATGGTGGTGGATGATGGTGGTGGATGGCGGTGGTGGATGACGGTGGCGGGTGATGGTGGTGGATGACGGTGATGGATGGCGGTGATGGATGGCGGTGGTGGATGATGGTGGTGTATGACGGTGGTGGATGATGGGGTTGGATGACGGTGGTGGATGACAGTGGTGGATGGCGGTGGTGGATGACGGTGGTGGATGGCGGTGGTAGATGATGGTGGTGGATGACAGTGGTGGATGGCGGTGTTGGATGACAGTGGTGGATGGCGGTGGTGGATGGCGGTGGTAGATGATGGTGGTGGATGACAGTGGTGGATGGCGGTGTTGGATGACAGTGGTGGATGGCGGTGGTGGATGGCGGTGGTAGATGATGGTGGTGGATGACAGTGGTGGATGGCGGTGTTGGATGACAGTGGTGGATGGCGGTGGTGGATGGCGGTGGTAGATGATGGTGGTGGATGACAGTGGTGGATGGCGGTGGTAGATTATGGTGGTGGATGACAGTGGTGGATGGCGGTGTTGGATGACAGTGGTGGATGGCGGTGGTGGATGGCGGTGGTAGATGGCAGTGGTGGATGATGGTGGTGGATGATGGTGGTGGATGGCGGTGGTGGATGACGGGGGTGGGTGATGGTGGTGGATGACGGTGATGGATGACGGTGGTGTATGATGGTGGTGTGTGATAGTGGTGGGTGATGGTGGTGGATGACGGGGGTGGATGACAGTGGTGGATGACAGTGGTGGATGACGGTGGTGGATGACGGTGGTGGATGACAGTGGTGGATGACGGTGGTGGATGACAGTGGTGGATGACGGTGGTGGATAAAGCTGACATTCATGATCTGACTGGCTGGTGAAGATAACAAAGAAATGTTCTGGTTGTGGCAGCAAGGAATCAATTAGCTATTAGCTATTAGGCTGTTGAATCTATTAGCCGTCGATAACAAACTGATGATGCATACACGATACAGTGTGACAGCCTGCAAGTGCCAAGTGAAGACTTTGAAGAGCCAAGCTACCGGTCACAAACAAAAGTCAGAGCATCCAAAATCTAGAGCAGCGTGAGTGATGAGTGGACGAACGCCATCAATTCAAAATGCTGAATGAAATTCTGTATATCCTCAATGGGAATACCGAGACAATGAGCTCGAGGAAAGAAGCATTGTGCGAAATATCTCATCGAACAAATTTCTCAACCATTTCTTAAATTCTCAATGTGTTATACGAGGAAGTGAAAGGGTGAATCCAGACATTGAAAAATACTAATCATTTTTACATTCATTAACGTTAATGTGAACAGGTTATGTTGTTTGATTATTTAGAAAAAGCCCGCAAGAAGATCTCGCGCGATACGAAGCACGGCAAAGGTGAGGGGCTGCTGGGGCTAGAGGGAGGGAGGGGAGGGGGGGGGAGGCCGCTAGCCCCTTTGCAATAGCATCACGTGGCGCTCTCTTACAAGAGATCTCACGCAATTATGATTTAGAGGAATTAAGTTGCAAGCGGACCTCGTAACGACTCGTAACAGCGCCGGCAACGGCCCGATGACGTCCCAAATTGGCAGTCCGAGCGCACCTCCATCGGAAATGGGAGATTGCGGCCTAAGAGCGCGGGTCGCTCGTAAAATTGGGCCTATTTACGGCTGCGGTGCCCAATTTCATGGCATTGTTGGTAGGAGGCAAACGGGGCCGCGGGGCTGCGTGGTGGTGAGAAGAAAGCACTCGCTGCAGCAGCGAAATATTGCGTGAGGCTTCTCTGCAGCCAGCCGTCAGTGGTGATGAGTGTGTCGGTGCCGTAGTTTGTGATGTTATGTAGGCTTAAGTTATGTAAATACATAAGTGTGTGGCACCGTAATTGGGGATGCAATGTTGTTATAGGTTATATAAATACATAAATGTGTGGGCGCCGTAGTTGGCAGTGTTAGGTAAGCCTAATTTATACAAATCATCAATATGAATGTCGCTGAGGCTTTCACTGTAGTTCACTATCCTCCACCATTCTCGTGTGGTAGCGCACTATCCTGTCGCATGAATTGTTCTACTGAACACCAAAAGTTCCCAAGTTCTTATTGGAATTTTTTCATGGCTTTCCTCCTGTGCCAAATATTGGCTGATGGTGCTTGAAAAGTTCCACGTGAAGCCCTGATTTACCTTCGTTACCCAGGACACAATCTTGAGTTTTTGTTACCCTGTTACTTCTACACGCTATCTTAAGATTTTCTTACTTTGTATCTCCAAACTCCATTTTAAATTATTGTTACTTTGTTACTCCAGACACAATCTTGAGTTTTTGTTATTTTGTTACTTCAAACACCATTTTAAGTTATTGTTACTTTGTTACTCCAGAAACAATCTTGAGTTTTTGTTATTTTGTTACTTCAAACACCATTTTAAGTTATTGTTACTTTGTTACTCCAGAAACAATCTTGAGTTTTTGTTATTTTGTTACTTCAAACACCATTTTGAATTTTATCATTTATAGTTTTTGTGAAATTTCAAATGAAGATCCTCGCAGGATAGACGAAGTTCATTCTTGGGCAGACCACGCAGGACTTCAGCTCACTCAGTGACAAAATCAACCTGTATCTGTTGAGCTGCTAATGTACAGTCGAGGCAAAGCTCTCATAGGTATATTTACAAACTTTAAATTTTCCATTCTCCCCCTAACACACACACACACACACACACAAATGCTGAGTTTGAAAGTATTGGTTCAAGTAAAAAATTCAATGCTCCCGTCGACCTCCTGTGCTGTGGTGTGGCTTAATCGAAGCTGATCAAGTATAGTGTTCTCTGAGATAATTCAATATCATTCTACAAACCAAATGTTCATAAAGTGTGGTCCATAATTTAAGATTACGACTGATCCTCCCCTTAAGTTCAACATTCAACTGAGATTTAAAATCAATTGGAATGACCAATTTCAAAAATAGCAAACATTAATTGGATCGTGTCTGCAGTTTGCCTAATTAAGTATTTATGCAAATTGAGTTTGAGACTACTGGTCGGTCAGCAGCATTCTGAAAATCCCTTCTGGAGCCACCGTTGCGTTTCAGGTGTTGAAACACGTAGTTCCCGTCAACAATGCTTGCGATTTGGTGACAGCGCTTCAGTTTTCTTTGCTCTCAAAGTTCGTCTCCCAACCCACCTTCAGCCTCATTAGCCTTACCTTTTTACAGCTCGAATCGAATCCTTAAGTAAATCCTATTTAAGAGCACGATGTTTAATTTGATTCCTGCCGTGACCGTCACATATTCCAGGTTTTTACTGAGCAGGCGACTGGCGCGTAAAGTTCTGGGTAATGTCGCGTCGGGCGAACTTTATGAGTTTGTCCGGCGCTGCGCTAATGACTGCGGCTGTTGAGCCATCCACACTGTGGGTGTGGGTGTGGTTACGGGCATCCACACTGTGGGTGTGGGTGTGGTTACGGGCATCCACACTGTGGGTGTGGGTGTGGTTACGGGCATCCACGGTTGGAGGTGTGGGTGTGGTTACGGGCATCCACACTGTGGGTGTGGGTGTGGGTGTGGTTACGGGCATCCACACTGTGGGTGTGGGTGTGGTTACGGGCATCCACGGTTGGAGGTGTGGGTGTGGTTACGGGCATCCACACTGTGGGTGTGGGTGTGGTTACGGGCATCCACACTGTGGGTGTGGGTGTGGGTGTGGTTACGGGCATCCACACTGTGGGTGTGGGTGTGGTTACGGGCATCCACGGTTGGAGGTGTGGGTGTGGTTAGAACAGAAGGTGTTGCGATGTGGCGCAAGCAATACGAAAGCAATAGGCGGTGTTTACGCTATCACGTTTGTCAACGTTTTATTGCACAGTTTCTAAAGCTTATTTCCAAGATAAAGTTTCTCAGGTACAGTATACATGACTATAAGCTTCTAAGCCAAAATATCTGAGGTACAGATTTTAAGTCTTATTTATAACCCGAAGTATCTAAGGCACTAATTTCAAGCTATAGCTTTCGAGACATGATTTATTGTACTAGACTTAAGATAAAATCAATTGCTGTATCACTTGTGGTAAATAAATTTTTCAAATCGTATAAATTGTTTAATTCACAAAGCACGACTTCAATGCTACGTATTAAATGACAGCTCATACAGAACTGTCGTTAGTTGAGTTGTAATGTTGTCTGTGAAATTTGTACGATATCTTTCAGACTTCCATTCTTCGAACTTCCCGAGAAAACACTCGCTTGATCATAATTACTCGAAGGTATTCAACATTGCGGCGGGTTAAACTGAAGTTCAATATAGAACTCAAATTAGAGTTAATTTTGAAGATCAATTTTGAAACTAACGAACATGAAATAGATCGTGCCTGCCCATAGTTTTCATTGGGTGTTCATCGAAATTGAGTTGGTGACTGCTGGTCGGTCAGCAGCATAATGAAAAGCCCTCAGTGACCGCCGGTGGGTCACGCCACACTTAAACTGTTGAGCACCAGCCTGGAAAATTGAGTGACTGAGAGTTTATTTTTCAGCCGATGTCAACATCCAGAAGTAGGCTATAGACTAACACATGGCATCTCTGGTGTCTGGCCTTTTTATTTAACATCTTTTTAAACCATTAAATTCAGATTTCCTTAAGAAGTTTTTCACTTTTAGAAAACTTGAATTTCGACCTTAGATACCGTTCCATATATGCATGTATTTTCAAGCTCGTCTTTTCATGGATGGTGGTCAAGAAGTTGAGCTCTTTAACATTGAAATTAAATTTCAGAAATTACCCAAGCTTTATTCAGAGAATACGAATAAATTGTGGACCTTTTAATCATTCTTCTACTGTGGAGTCCTCCTTGCCTTGCCATAAAATGCAGAAAGAAATCGAATACCGCCTCTAATTTGGTTAAGATTTTCTTAATTCAAGTTAATCTATAATTTTAATTGACAAATTTTCAAAACAATTTTTATTTATTCAATTCCTTCGTAACTTTTAAACAGAAACACTGACTTTTTTTGCAAATCGTAACGTCTAAAACAAAGCAGTTGTCTATTAAGAATATCTACTGTTCCCATGGAAAATTATTATTTCATACATTTCATGGCTCCAGCCTAAGGAAAAAAATTAGTTCTCTAATCTTGATAAAATTAAGCAGGTGCCGAACAACGTTATGCCCACAGCTCTGTCTGGATCACTACGGGACTCCCTTAACAACATATATTTGACGGGTTCCATCCTGAGGAAAATATTAATTCTATTATCTTTTTCCCCAACGATATGTTTAAATAATGTTTTTTAAATAATAAATGTTCGTGATTAGTGAGGGAAAATCGGTGCGGTTTTGGGGGGCTGCGTTTGTCAGACAGCGCTTGGCAGGAGCGCTTGTCCCTCTGGGCCTGGCAGACCGCACTTGTCAAGTCGTAGTGCAGCAACGGCTGCGGAAGGGTGCATTGAACCGGTCTTTTGCTTCACGTCAGTCTTCCGACGCCTCTCGTCAGATGAGCCTAAACGCTTCATGCCACATTTAGAATGTCTGGACGCCTCTTGCCAGGCGAGGCACCTCTGGACTTCTTTTGTCAGATCATTAAAGGCCATATCCTCAGCCTTCATGCCATATTGTCAGCCTTCATGCCATATTGTCAGCCTTCATGCCATATTGTCAGCCTTCATGCCACATTCTCAGCTGATGCTGAGCAGCAAGAGATACGCTCACACAACGCCTGATGTGTTAGACACGCCACGGATCTTTCGTCTCACCTTCTGACTCTCAACGACCCTTTGACACCCGCTAATCCATTGTAATTAGAAATCGCTAATACATGTCCATCGCCAACAGAGAAAATGAACGTTGAGATGAAGTACGCACTCTTCCCTCGTCTACAATTTTAGTTCCGCGCATTGCGCATCTGAGTACGTGGGCTCTACCCTCACACCACTTCACGTGAGGCTTACTGAACATGTTTCGTTACAGGCATCGAACTGGCCGCGTTTTTCGTCCTTCGTTTCGTTCTAGTACTAAACCACTGTGCATAAATGGTGCAGGTGAGCCAACCAGTTTTGTTGACAGATTGGAAATCATCCATGCGTGATCTACTAATTTTTAAGGGAAATATTATCTATGCATGTAGTAATTTTCAGGTGAAATATTTATGCGTGTTATACTAATTTTTAGGTGAAATATTTATGCGTGTTATAGTAATTTTCAGGTGAAATAAATATTATCTTTGCGCGTCCTACTAACTTTTATTAGGTGAAATTATAAATAATGAGTTTAAATAATGTAAATACAAATGTCATTAGAGACTAAATAACGGACCCTTGATGATTCCGATGACTTATGGCTTACTTTAAAAAGATGAGTAACGCGTGGTCAGTCCATCTGGTTTTGTAGTCAGAAATGTTGTCGAAAACCTTGACTACTTGCTGCGAGAGATTACTTCCTGACGCGTTGAAGTTACGCAACCGTACTTTTATTTCTGGTAAAATGTACTGCAAGAATTTGTGAAAATTGTTACAATTTATGCTATGCTGTAATGTAACTATTTTAACCCATCTGAATACGCATGAACCTTGATTTCATTATTTCATTACTGCATGTGACTGAATCGGTTACACTGGGTATTTATAAAAAAAGAATTACTTCACAGGAAAATTATTTCATTTTTGTGTTAGTAATAATTTATCTCAGTTTTTTCTTATTTTGCGCTTGTAGAGCCTGAGTTTGTTGCTTCTTTGTGCTGTTGACGCCTGGGGTGCTGCGTGAGCCGCAGGGCTGCGTGCTGGGAGGCGTGGGCTCTGCTGGCAGGAGTGGTGCGTGGTGGTGGTGAGGGGAACGTCAGTAGTGAGGGGAACTTCAGTGGTGAGGGGAACTTCAGTGCTGAGGAGAACTTCAGTGATGAGGGGAAGTTCAGTGGTGAGAAGAACTTCAGTGGTGAGGGGAACTTCAGTGGTGTGGGGAACTTCAGTGGGGAGGGGAACTTCAGTGGTGAGGGGAACTTCAGTGGTGAGGGGAACTTCAGTGGTGAGGGGAACTTCAGTGGTGAGGGAACTTCAGTGGTGAGGGGAACTTCAGTGGTGAGGAGAACTTCAGTGATGAGGGGAACTTCAGTGGTGAGGAGAACTTCAGTGGTGAGGAGAACTTCAGTGATGAGGGGAACTTCAGTGGTGAGGGGAACTTCAGTGGTGAGGGGAACTTCGGTGGTGAGGAGAACTTCAGTGATTAGGGGAACTTCAGTGGTGAGGGGAACTTCAGTGGTGAGGGGAACTTCAGTGGTGAGGGGAACTTCAGTGGTGAGGGGAACTTCAGTGGTGAGGAGAACTTCAGTGGTGAGAAGAACTTCAGTGATGAGGGGAACTTCAGTGGTGAGGGGAACTTCAGTGGTGAGGGGAACTTCGGTGGTGAGGAGAACTTCAGTGATGAGGGGAACTTCAGTGGTGAGGGGAACTTCAGTGGTGAGGGGAACTTCAGTGGTGAGGGGAACTTCAGTGGTGAGGGGAACTTCAGTGGTGAGGAGAACTTCAGTGGTGAGGGGAACTTCAGTGGTGAGGGGAACTTCAGTGGTGAGGGGAACTTCAGTGGTGAGGGGAACTTCAGTGATGAGGGGAACTTCAGTGGTGAGGAGAACTTCAGTGGTGAGGGGAACTTCAGTGGTGAGGGGAACTTCAGTGATGAGGGGAACTTCAGTGGTGAGGGGAACTTCAGTGGTGAGGGGAACTTCAGTGATGAGGGGAACTTCAGTGGTGAGGGGAACTTCAGTGGTGAGGGGAACTTCAGTGATGAGGGGAACTTCAGTGGTGAGGGGAACTTCAGTGGTGAGGAGAACTTCAGTGGTGAGGGGAACTTCAGTGGTGAGGAGAACTTCAGTGATGAGGGGAACTTCAGTGGTGAGGGGAACTTCAGTGGTGAGGGGAACTTCAGTGATGAGGGGAACTTCAGTGGTGAGGAGAACTTCAGTGGTGAGGAGAACTTCAGTGATGAGGGGAACTTCAGTGGTGAGGGGAACTTCAGTGGTGAGGGGAACTTTTGTGGTGAGGAGAACTTCAGTGGTGAGGGGAACTTCAGTGGTGAGGGGAACTTCAGTGGTGAGGGGAACTTCAGTGATGAGGGGAACTTCAGTGGTGAGGAGAACTTCAGTGATGAGGGGAACTTCAGTGGTGAGGGGAACTTCAGTGATGAGGGGAACTTCAGTGGTGAGGGGAACTTCAGTGGTGAGGGGAACTTCAGTGGTGAGGGGAACTTCGGTGGTGAGGAGAACTTCAGTGATGAGGGGAACTTCAGTGGTGAGGAGAACTTCAGTGGTGAGGAGAACTTCAGTGATGAGGGGAACTTCAGTGGTGAGGTGAACTTCAGTGGTGAGGGGAACTTCAGTGGTGAGGGGAACTTCGGTGGTGAGGAGAACTTCAGTGATGAGGGGAACTTCAGTGGTGAGGGGAACTTCAGTGGTGAGGGGAACTTCAGTGGTGAGGGGAACTTCGGTGGTGAGGAGAACTTCAGTGATGAGAGGAACTTCAGTGGTGAGGGGAACTTCAGTGATGAGGGGAACTTCAGTGGTGAGGAGAACTTCAGTGATGAGGGGAACTTCAGTGGTGAGGGGAACTTCAGTGGTGAGGGGAACTTCAGTGGTGAGGGGAACTTCAGTGGTGAGGAGAACTTCAGTGATGAGGGGAACTTCAGTGGTGAGGAGAACTTCAGTGGTGAGGAGAACTTCAGTGATGAGGGGAACTTCAGTGGTGAGGGGAACTTCAGTGGTGAGGGGAACTTCGGTGGTGAGGAGAACTTCAGTGATGAGGGGAACTTCAGTGGTGAGGGGAACTTCAGTGATGAGGGGAACTTCAGTGGTGAGGGGAACTTCAGTGGTGAGGGGAACTTCAGTGGTGAGGGGAACTTCGGTGGTGAGGAGAACTTCAGTGATGAGGGGAACGTCAGTGATGAGGGGAACTTCAGTGGTGAGGGGAACTTCAGTGGTGAGGGGAACTTCAGTGGTGAGGGGAACTTCAGTGGTGAGGGGAACTTCAGTGATCAGGGGAACTTCAGTGGTGAGGAGAACTTCAGTGATGAGAGGAACTTCAGTGGTGAGGGGAACTTCAGTGATGAGGGGAACTTCAGTGGTGAGGGGAACTTCAGTGATCAGGGGAACTTCAGTGGTGAGGGGAACTTCAGTGATCAGGGGAACTTCAGTGGTGAGGAGAACTTCAGTGATGAGGGGAACTTCAGTGGTGAGGAGAACTTCAGTGATGAGAGGAACTTCAGTGGTGAGGGGAACTTCAGTGATGAGGGGAACTTCAGTGGTGAGGAGAACTTCAGTGATGAGGGGAACTTCAGTGATGAGGGGAACTTCAGTGGTGAGGTGAACTTCAGTGGTGAGGGGAACTTCAGTGGTGAGGGGAACTTCAGTGGTGAGGAGAACTTCAGTGATGAGGGGAACTTCAGTGGTGAGGGGAACTTCAGTGGTGAGGGGAACTTCAGTGGTGAGGGGAACTTCGGTGGTGACGAGAACTTCAGTGATGAGAGGAACTTCAGTGGTGAGGGGAACTTCAGTGATGAGGGGAACTTCAGTGGTGAGGAGAACTTCAGTGATGAGGGGAACTTCAGTGGTGAGGGGAACTTCAGTGGTGAGGGGAACTTCAGTGGTGAGGGGAACTTCAGTGGTGAGGAGAACTTCAGTGATGAGGGGAACTTCAGTGGTGAGGAGAACTTCAGTGGTGAGGAGAACTTCAGTGATGAGGGGAACTTCAGTGGTGAGGGGAACTTCAGTGGTGAGGGGAACTTCGGTGGTGAGGAGAACTTCAGTGATGAGGGGAACTTCAGTGGTGAGGGGAACTTCAGTGATGAGGGGAACTTCAGTGGTGAGGGGAACTTCAGTGGTGAGGGGAACTTCAGTGGTGAGGGGAACTTCAGTGGTGAGGGGAACTTCAGTGGTGAGGGGAACTTCAGTGGTGAGGGGAACTTCAGTGATGAGGGGAACTTCAGTGGTGAGGAGAACTTCAGTGATGAGGGGAACTTCAGTGGTGAGGGGAACTTCAGTGGTGAGGGGAACTTCAGTGGTTAGGGGAACTTCAGTGATCAGGGGAACTTCAGTGGTGAGGGGAACTTCAGTGATGAGGGGAACTTCAGTGGTGAGGGGAACTTCAGTGATGAGGGGAACTTCAGTGATGAGGGGAACTTCAGTGGTGAGGGGAACTTCAGTGGTGAGGGGAACTTCAGTGGTGAGGGGAACTTTAGTGGTGAGTAGAACTCAGTGATGAGGGGAACTTCAGTGGTGAGGGGAACTTCAGTGATGAGGGGAACTTCAGTGGTGAGGGGATCTTCAGTGGTGAGGGGAACTTCAGTGGTGAGGGGAACTTCAGTGATGAGGGGAACTTCAGTGGTCAGGGGAACATCAGTGGTGAGAGGAACTTCAGTGATGAGGGGAACTTCAGTGATGAGGGGAACTTCAGTGGTGAGGGGAACTTCAGTGGTGAGGGGAACTTCAGTGGTGAGGGGAACTTCAGTGGTGAGGGGAACTTCAGTGGTGAGGGGAACTTCAGTGGTGAGGGGAACTTCAGTGGTGTGGGGAACTTCAGTGGTGAGGGGAACTTCAGTGGTGAGGGGAACTTCAGTGGTGAGGGGAACTTCAGTGATCAGGGGAACTTCAGTGGTGAGGAGAACTTCAGTGATGAGAGGAACTTCAGTGGTGAGGGGAACTTCAGTGATGAGGGGAACTTCAGGGGTGAGGGGAACTTCAGTGATCAGGGGAACTTCAGTGGTGAGGGGAACTTCAGTGATCAGGGGAACTTCAGTGGTGAGGAGAACTTCAGTGATGAGGGGAACTTCAGTGGTGAGGAGAACTTCAGTGATGAGAGGAACTTCAGTGGTGAGGGGAACTTCAGTGATGAGGGGAACTTCAGTGGTGAGGAGAACTTCAGTGATGAGGGGAACTTCAGTGGTGAGGGGAACTTCAGTGGTGAGGGGAACTTCAGTGGTTAGGGGAACTTCAGTGATCAGGGGAACTTCAGTGGTGAGGGGAACTTCAGTGATGAGGGGAACTTTAGTGGTGAGTAGAACTCAGTGATGAGGGGAATTTCAGTGGTGAGGGGAACTTCAGTGATGAGGGGAACTTCAGTGGTGAGGGGATCTTCAGTGGTGAGGGGAACTTCAGTGGTGAGGGGAACTTCAGTGATGAGGGGAACTTCAGTGGTCAGGGGAACATCAGTGGTGAGAGGAACTTCAGTGATGAGGGGAACTTCAGTGATGAGGGGAACTTCAGTGGTGAGGGGAACTTCAGTGGTGAGGGGAACTTCAGTGGTGAGGGAAACTTCAGTGGTGAGGGGAACTTCAGTGATCAGGGGAACTTCAGTGATCAGGGAAACTTCAGTGGTGAGGGGAACTTCAGTGGTGAGGGGAACTTCAGTGGTGAGGGGAACTTCAGTGGTGAGGGGAACTTCAGTGGTGAGGAGAACTTCAGTGATGAGGGGAACTTCAGTGGTGAGGGGAACTTCAGTGGTGAGGGGAACTTCAGTGGTGAGGGGAACTTCAGTGGTGAGGAGAACTTCAGTGATGAGAGGAACTTCAGTGGTGAGGGGAACTTCAGTGATGAGGGGAACTTCAGTGGTGAGGGGAACTTCAGTGATCAGGGGAACTTCAGTGGTGAGGGGAACTTCAGTGATCAGGGGAACTTCAGTGGTGAGGAGAACTTCAGTGATGAGGGGAACTTCAGTGGTGAGGAGAACTTCAGTGATGAGAGGAACTTCAGTGGTGAGGGGAACTTCAGTGATGAGGGGAACTTCAGTGGTGAGGAGAACTTCAGTGATGAGGGGAACTTCAGTGATGAGGGGAACTTCAGTGGTGAGGTGAACTTCAGTGGTGAGGGGAACTTCAGTGGTGAGGGGAACTTCAGTGGTGAGGAGAACTTCAGTGATGAGGGGAACTTCAGTGGTGAGGGGAACTTCAGTGGTGAGGGGAACTTCAGTGGTGAGGGGAACTTCGGTGGTGACGAGAACTTCAGTGATGAGAGGAACTTCAGTGGTGAGGGGAACTTCAGTGATGAGGGGAACTTCAGTGGTGAGGAGAACTTCAGTGATGAGGGGAACTTCAGTGGTGAGGGGAACTTCAGTGGTGAGGGGAACTTCAGTGGTGAGGGGAACTTCAGTGGTGAGGAGAACTTCAGTGATGAGGGGAACTTCAGTGGTGAGGAGAACTTCAGTGGTGAGGAGAACTTCAGTGATGAGGGGAACTTCAGTGGTGAGGGGAACTTCAGTGGTGAGGGGAACTTCGGTGGTGAGGAGAACTTCAGTGATGAGGGGAACTTCAGTGGTGAGGGGAACTTCAGTGATGAGGGGAACTTCAGTGGTGAGGGGAACTTCAGTGGTGAGGGGAACTTCAGTGGTGAGGGGAACTTCAGTGGTGAGGGGAACTTCAGTGGTGAGGGGAACTTCAGTGGTGAGGGGAACTTCAGTGATGAGGGGAACTTCAGTGGTGAGGAGAACTTCAGTGATGAGGGGAACTTCAGTGGTGAGGGGAACTTCAGTGGTGAGGGGAACTTCAGTGGTTAGGGGAACTTCAGTGATCAGGGGAACTTCAGTGGTGAGGGGAACTTCAGTGATGAGGGGAACTTCAGTGGTGAGGGGAACTTCAGTGATGAGGGGAACTTCAGTGATGAGGGGAACTTCAGTGGTGAGGGGAACTTCAGTGGTGAGGGGAACTTCAGTGGTGAGGGGAACTTTAGTGGTGAGTAGAACTCAGTGATGAGGGGAACTTCAGTGGTGAGGGGAACTTCAGTGATGAGGGGAACTTCAGTGGTGAGGGGATCTTCAGTGGTGAGGGGAACTTCAGTGGTGAGGGGAACTTCAGTGATGAGGGGAACTTCAGTGGTCAGGGGAACATCAGTGGTGAGAGGAACTTCAGTGATGAGGGGAACTTCAGTGATGAGGGGAACTTCAGTGGTGAGGGGAACTTCAGTGGTGAGGGGAACTTCAGTGGTGAGGGGAACTTCAGTGGTGAGGGGAACTTCAGTGGTGAGGGGAACTTCAGTGGTGAGGGGAACTTCAGTGGTGTGGGGAACTTCAGTGGTGAGGGGAACTTCAGTGGTGAGGGGAACTTCAGTGGTGAGGGGAACTTCAGTGATCAGGGGAACTTCAGTGGTGAGGAGAACTTCAGTGATGAGAGGAACTTCAGTGGTGAGGGGAACTTCAGTGATGAGGGGAACTTCAGGGGTGAGGGGAACTTCAGTGATCAGGGGAACTTCAGTGGTGAGGGGAACTTCAGTGATCAGGGGAACTTCAGTGGTGAGGAGAACTTCAGTGATGAGGGGAACTTCAGTGGTGAGGAGAACTTCAGTGATGAGAGGAACTTCAGTGGTGAGGGGAACTTCAGTGATGAGGGGAACTTCAGTGGTGAGGAGAACTTCAGTGATGAGGGGAACTTCAGTGGTGAGGGGAACTTCAGTGGTGAGGGGAACTTCAGTGGTTAGGGGAACTTCAGTGATCAGGGGAACTTCAGTGGTGAGGGGAACTTCAGTGATGAGGGGAACTTTAGTGGTGAGTAGAACTCAGTGATGAGGGGAATTTCAGTGGTGAGGGGAACTTCAGTGATGAGGGGAACTTCAGTGGTGAGGGGATCTTCAGTGGTGAGGGGAACTTCAGTGGTGAGGGGAACTTCAGTGATGAGGGGAACTTCAGTGGTCAGGGGAACATCAGTGGTGAGAGGAACTTCAGTGATGAGGGGAACTTCAGTGATGAGGGGAACTTCAGTGGTGAGGGGAACTTCAGTGGTGAGGGGAACTTCAGTGGTGAGGGAAACTTCAGTGGTGAGGGGAACTTCAGTGATCAGGGGAACTTCAGTGATCAGGGAAACTTCAGTGGTGAGGGGAACTTCAGTGGTGAGGGGAACTTCAGTGGTGAGGGGAACTTCAGTGGTGAGGGGAACTTCAGTGGTGAGGAGAACTTCAGTGATGAGGGGAACTTCAGTGGTGAGGGGAACTTCAGTGGTGAGGGGAACTTCAGTGGTGAGGGGAACTTCAGTGGTGAGGAGAACTTCAGTGATGAGGGGAACTTCAGTGGTGAGGAGAACTTCAGTGATGAGGGGAACTTCAGTGGTGAGGGGAACTTCAGTGGTGAGGAGAACTTCAGTGATGAGGGGAACTTCAGTGGTGAGGGGAACTTCATTGGTGAGGGGAACTTCAGTGGTGTGGGGAACTTCAGTGGTGAGGGGAACTTCAGTGGTGAGGAGAACTTCAGTGGTGAGGGGAACTTCAGTGGTGAGGGGAACTTCAGTGGTGAAGAGAACTTCAGTGATGAGGGGAACTTCAGTGATGAGGGGAACTTCAGTGGTGAGGGGAACTTCAGTGGTGAGGGGAACTTCAGTGGTGAGGGGAACTTCAGTGGTGAGGGGAACTTCAGTGGTGAGGGGAACTTCAGTGGTGAGGAGAACTTCAGTGATGAGGGGAACTTCAGTGGTGAGGGGAACTTCAGTGGTGAGGAGAACTTCAGTGGTGAGGGGAACTTCAGTGGTGAGGGGAACTTCAGTGGTGAGGGGAACTTCAGTGGTGAGGGGAACTTCAGTGGTGAGGGGAACTTCAGTGGTGAGGGGAACTTCAGTGGTGAGGGGAACTTCAGTGGTGAGGAGAACTTCAGTGGTGAGGGGAACTTCAGTGGTGAGGGGAACTTCAGTGGTGAGGGGAACTTCAGTGGTGAGGGGAACTTCAGTGGTGAGGGGAACTTCAGTGGTGAGGAGAACTTCAGTGATGAGGGGAACTTCAGTGGTGAGGGGAACTTCAGTGGTGAGGAGAACTTCAGTGGTGAGGGGAACTTCAGTGGTGAGGGGAACTTCAGTGGTGAGGGGAACTTCAGTGGTGAGGGGAACTTCAGTGGTGAGGGGAACTTCAGTGATGAGGGGAACTTCAGTGATGAGGGGAACTTCAGTGGTGAGGGGAACTTCAGTGGTGAGGGGAACTTCAGTGGTGAGGGGAACTTCAGTGGTGAGGGGAACTTCAGTGGTGAGGGGAACTTCAGTGGTGAGGGGAACTTCAGTGGTGAGGGGAACTTCAGTGGTGAGGGGAACTTCAGTGGTGAGGGGAACTTCAGTGGTGAGGGGAACTTCAGTGGTGAGGGGAACTTCAGTGGTGAGGGGAACTTCAGTGGTGAGGGGAACTTCAGTGGTGAGGGGAACTTCAGTGGTGAGGGGAACTTCAGTGGTGAGGGGAACTTCAGTGGTGAGGGGAACTTCAGTGGTGAGGGGAACTTCAGTGGTGAGGGGAACTTCAGTGGTGAGGGGAACTTCAGTGGTGAGGGGAACTTCAGTGGTGAGGGGATTGCTTATGATAAGGGGGTGATATGAGATGCTGAATATTAGTGGTGAGAGTGAGAATTTCAAGTATGTCATGAATTTCAGAGATGAATTAGTAAATCTCAGTTGTGTCGAGAATTTCAATGCTGAGATGGTGAATTTCAGCGATATAACGAGGCAAATTTTAAGAATGCCGTGAATATCAGTGGTAGGGGAATAAAATCTCAGATACATCAAAAATTTTAATGATCATGTAATGAGTTTCAGTGATGAAGGGGGAATATTAAAATTGTTTATAATTGTAGTGATTAATTGGGGAATTTCAGTGACAGGAGCGAGGGGTTAGTTTCAAATTTGTCGTGAATTTCAGAGATAAAGGACGGTGAATTTCGGAGATATGGCGAGGTGAATTTCACCACTGAATTGGGGAATTTTAGTGATTTGGGGAAGGAATTTTAGGCATATCATTAATTTCTTTGATGAGTGCGAATTTACCTGATGAAAAAAATTTCAATAATAAAAAAGTGAATTTCTATCTTGTTGTGAACTTCTGAGATGAGGTGGTGAATTTCAGGGAAGAAAAGATAATTTAAAAAATGTGATGACTTTCATTGATAAGGGGAACAAGATGAGAGATGAAAAGGGGAATTTCAAACGTGATGGGAATTTACGGGATGAGGGGATGAATTTCAGCAATGCTGTGGTGAATCTTAGCTATGCTGTGGTGAATTTCAGCTATGCTGTGGTGAATTTCAGCTATGCTGTGGTGAATTTCAGCTATGCTGTGGTGAATTTCAGCAATGCTGTGGTGAATTTCAGCTATGCTGTGGTGAATTTCAGCTATGCTGTGGTGAATTTCAGCAATGCTGTGGTGAATTTCAGCTATGCTGTGGTGAATTTCAGCTATGCTGTGGTGAATTTCAGCTATGCTGTGGTAAATTTCAGCTATGCTGTGGTGAATTTCAGCTATGCTGTGGTGAATTTCAGCTATGCTGTGGTGAATTTCAGCTATGCTGTGGTGAATTTCAGCTATGCTGTGGTGAATTTCAGCTATGCTGTGGTGAATTTCAGCAATGCTGTGGTGAATTTCAGCTATGCTGTGGTGAATTTCAGCTATGCTGTGGTGAATTTCAGCAATGCTGTGGTGAATTTCAGCTATGCTGTGGTGAATTTCAGCTATGCTGTGGTGAATTTCAGCTATGCTGTGGTAAATTTCAGCTATGCTGTGGTGAATTTCAGCTATGCTGTGGTGAATTTCAGCTATGCTGTGGTGAATTTCAGCTATGCTGTGGTGAATTTCAGCAATGCTGTGGTGAATTTCAGCTATGCTCTGGTGAATTTCAGCTATGCTGTGGTGAATTTCAGCTATGCTGTGGTGAATTTCAGCAATGCTGTGGTGAATTTCAGCTATGCTGTGGTGAATTTCAGCTATGCTGTGGTGAATTTCAGCAATGCTGTGGTGAATTTCAGCTATGCTGTGGTGAATTTCAGCTATGCTGTGGTGAATTTCAGCTATGCTGTGGTGAATTTCAAAGATACAGTGATGTATTTTAGTGATGCAGTGATGCATTTCAATGATGCCATGATGCATTTCATCGAAACGTTGATGCACTCCAGTGATCCGGGGAGGCATTGTAGTGATGAGTGTTCACACGAGGCGCAAGAAGTGATGCATGATGACTGGGAGAAATTCAGGAATTGCTGCGCTGACACTCACCGCTGGTTCAATACCAGTTCGGAGACCGTGGAATTTTCCCCGCAGAACGTGCAGCTCCTCTGATGATCATGAAAAACGGAAAAGGCGAGTAAAGAAGGTTAAAGGGAAACTCTTTCTACATACTCATTAGACTTATATTTCACTGAATGTGTCTCTTTATATCGGGAAGCTGAAAGTCTATTTATACAACACCACCGTAATAATGGAGGGATAAATAAAGATAAGTGTTGGTAGAAATTATTTTCAGGTGATTTTTGAGAGTTATAAAAAATATGCGTTGGGAAAACAGTTTTGTCAAGTCTTGATTACCCTGCCCCCGATATTCTACATCTCACTTTAAACGGCCTATGCCGCTTGAAATATGACTTCAAGACTAGGCCTACATTGAGGGCAATCATGGCGGTGGTGAGATGCATGCAGATTTATACAGGGACTGATTGATTGCTCCCGTGCGAGTGCGTATATCAATCGCAGCGGCCGTAATTTACATTTCCTTCATTTGGTGTGCGATGAAGGCCGGCCTCTGTTTGTGATGAAGCAGACTTCATAAATTGAAGTCTGCTTAATTTATTGAGCCTTCCTGAACTGTAACTCTGAGGGCACCGCTGAGATGTAGCTTGCTGTGCGTCTTAGCCTAATGCACTATATTTTTGTGTATTTCTGTATTTCTTATACGGCTAACTAATCATAAACATTTTTTCTGTTTACGTATGACTGCTTTAAAATATTGTCTAATCATGAACATTATTTTTATGGATTATTCATGCATCATTTTGCTATTATTTTGCAATTATTGCCGTTTTACAAAATCCGATTTTTTGTGGGGAAAATTCCCCACAGATTCGCTCGGAGTGTACTTCAACTTCTGTACTATTAACGTAAACTGCTGGTGCTGCGTGGCAGGTGAGGTCGCGCAGCAGCAGCGCATAGCAAAGAGGAGTGGTGTCAGGTAAATCAGGTGTGTCGGGTGTGTCAGGTATACGAGAAGCCAGGCTGAGTCTCGGTCGAAGACCTCTGTTACGTCGGCACGTCGGGAGTACGCTCGGCTCGTGACGTGGAGTTGTGACGGTCGCCAGCCTAACTCTTCCATCCCTTCTTCCTGCATGTTTAATAAAGTTTATGGTTTGATTGTGTGTGTGTGAAAGCGTTGAATTTAGGTTCTTTTTCATTAATTAATTGCATGATTAAGGCGGGTTACGAACCGCAATTAACTTTCTTCTAAAAGGCGTGTTTGCTGCTCTAAAAGGAGGCCAACCTTGCCCAGTCGCAGTGAACCGCCGTCTTTATTATCTATTACTATTAAATATTACTATTAACTATAACTATAACTATTACCTATTATCTATAAACTACTATTGGGCTTCTGCCTCCATTACTATTGACACTGTACTGCGACTTCTATATAGCCATTACTGCCATCGTCTAACAGTCGCTTTGCGCACTGGAGGATAAATTCTTCAGGTTGGTAGTTGTGAGTCTAATATTTGCCGATAATTGAAACTTAATATCTCTGTTTACCTTATCAAGGAAATTGACTTTGGTCTTACCCGGTACTTATTTTTTCAGTATCTAGCGGGCACTTCGTCGCACTGCGCACTTCGTGCTTCACAACGTTGATAGCCAATTAAGCCATCTTGTGGGACAGCAGTAGCTGCAACTAGGTAATTACGTTGACCATTAACTACTTTTACTCTTTCTAAATTCTTTGTATAGCGCTGTTTCATAATATAATCTTATGTAATTATTTTCTTGTGTACATTTCTTCATCTTTATGTACAGCAGTGAAGGGACTGGAGGCGTTGGTCGCGGTTTAGCTGCTCTGGCCCTGGTTGTACCGCAGTCGCCGTGCCTGTTTCCTTCGTGTAGCGTCAGTTTGGCGCTAACTTCCGTCTTCCTGAAGTGCTTGTAGCAAGCTCGCACGTTGAAGTGCGGTCGATACTCCGTGACGTCTGGTGGAGCTGGTGCTGTAAGCCCTGAAACGGAGAGCTTCTCCAGACTCCTCGTTCCTGCGCCTGTAGACTGTCATTACCTGACACCCTAACTCTGAACCTTGAAATTACATGCGCATTTTAACCTAAATAATAAATAAATAAATATATCAATAAATGAAAGAATAAACAAATGCGATACTTGAGGGCGAATTGTCCTTTAGTTTTTAAAAATTAATACTTTGTAAATCGGCTACTTGCCGTATTGTGTTTGGTTAAGTACTTGTTGCCTTGTAACTATTACGAATCTTCCTTGGCGTTCAGGCGACTGATTGAAAATTAAATTTGGAAACTTTGTGTCCTTGTCTTTATTAATCTTTACAGCTTCGAAACGGCTGTTGAGTCAAATGTGTAGAGGTAGTTCCTCACATTTTTACAGAAAACTGTTTTTTACTCACATACTCCTTTCCCCTCGATTAAGTTTCATTGCACGCTAGTTCTGAAAGTTGGTGAACGTGAACGAAATTTCTTCAAGAAAAAGAGGAAAGGAATTTTAACGTTGCTTGAGAATACGGCAGGACTTCCGCTCGCTGAACGCCAGCGTGTCGTGAACAAGAATCGCACATTCTGCGACATTATTTTTGAACTCTGCAGTAATGTAGTGTAAATAATCGCTAAGCGCGACGAGTACGGATAATTATGAGATGAATTCAATGCTCTCTCCTACATTTGAATTATTTTGTTTAACATATCAGGTACCCACAACCTCCTAATCTTTTCATAAAGCAATATTTAACTTATCATGAAAATCAGAGTTTTCTTAAAGGAACTAATGCTTCAAATTTTAATTGCTGATGAAGTAATTTCTACCAACAATAATGGTAAAATAATGATAATTTAGTCGTAACTGCACATGGGTGTGAAGGTGAGCGTTGTTGGCCGTGTGGTGTTCAGTGAAGCCGCTTCAGCTGAAATAAAATTTCTCTCATTTTGAACATTCTAAGTAATACGTACATATATACTTACGCATCAAGTTACTAGTCATCAAGTAGGGTTTGTCTTTTTGTTTGTTTTTATTCACGAGCAGAACTCGTAAAAATTTCAGCATCGCGACGCCTTGTACCTTGAGCGCACGTGTAAAATAAAACTGATAATTAAATAAAAAGCGAAATCCGGATCACCAAAAATCTAGACCATCATCTGAAAAATAAAATCTTCGGCTTTCTCCGCGTCGAGACGATGACATTTCTATAAGATAATCGGAGTCGGACATCTTCCGAAAAACGTCTGAGCTCTGCACAAACTTCCATAATTTGCTAAGTTGGCGTAAAAGTACGCAGGCGCCACAAGACCCCCCCCCCCTCATCCCCCCAGCCCTCGCTAATTATAAAGCTCTTGAGACCGACGCTCTTTTGCGAGTGTCGCCGAACTTTCGCCCCCGCCTCAATTGCTCTTCTTTTCATGAACTTAATTGCGATGTTTCCGCCATTTTTGTACGCGTCAAATGTCGCTACTTTTGGCACCTGCCCGCCTTACGCCTCAAAGTCAGACGTCACTGCTCTTAAGATATTGATAAATCCCGCTATTACAGTGACCTATTGTAGTAAAATGAATTTGATAAATCCCGCTTTTACAGTGAACGTGATCTACTGCAAAGAACTAAATGTGCCGAGGTTGTATAAAATTCTCCTCAAAAGTTTCTTAAGAAGTTGTGGTCTGTGCTCGTATAGACATTTCTGTGCTCGTCATAGCCGTGTGTCTATAAGCCCTGCCTGCCGTGCGGGAAACACGGGTTCGTGTCCCGGCGCTGGATGGCGATTTTCTCTGTTGGGTTTAGGGGAAAAATTCCAAGCACAATACCCCACTCTACCCAGGTGTCGAAAATGGATACCGGTCTTGACCGGGGGAAAGCGTCATGGCGTCCTGGTGTTAGTTATAACTTATAAGGCATTTGAAAATCCAATGTACAAGGTGAAATGTATCAGGCTTGAAATTGAAAATAAAGCATCCGTAGATGCCGTTGTTTGTTTGTTTGTCTAAATAGAGCACTCACTCGCACCGCTGGCTCGCAGTTATATTAGTTAGAAATTTCAGACGTCGGAACCGTGATGCGCGAAACGGCGCTACTGAAGAAAAAAAAATTCCGTCATTTGTCGGACAGGCAAATTTGTCCTCCGATCCTGCCTTAAAATTTCTGCCTAACTCCTGCTATTATTTCTCTCAACCGATGCACGAACGTTTTACCATCGAAAAATAAAGGAACCATTAAAAGAAAACAAAGGAATCATTAAAATTGACGTGAAGTATGATGCCCTCAAAAACGACATTCATGGGACACGATCGCCTCACACACGCAAGAGACTCGTCAGAATGTGAAAAGGTCTTGGCTCTAACATTGCAACGAATGCGAATAAAAATGTCCAATTGCGGGACCACACTTTGTGCATCGGCCGCGTTAGCTAAGAGATTTGGTTCACATGGATGTACGCATTGGTTCATTTGCTGCGTTCCGTTGGGGCCTGTGCGGGACTGGAGTCTGACAGAATTATGCACATAAGATCGCAAAGTTTTTAAATACTTCAAAATGTTTTTAAATTTGAGAGGGAAATTGTTATCTGGGGTGCAATGAATCACGCCATCGATATTGTCAGTCGCCTTCACCGTCACTGCAGAGTGCAGGATAATGAAGTGCAGTTAGTGCGAAGTGAGTGATTCACTGGGGGAAACTTCCAGCGAGGGAACACTGCCAAGTGTGTCAAAACTGTTGTCTACCACTTGTGGTAGAAGTGGTACATGTGGTAGACGTTGTAGATGTGGTAGACGTTGTAGATGTGGTAGACGTTGTAGATGTGGTAGACGTTGTAGATGTGGTAGACGTTGTAGATGTGGTAGACGTTGTAGATGTGGTAGGCGTGGTAGATGTGGTAGACGTTGTAGATGTGGTAGGCGTGGTAGATGTGGTAGACGTTGTAGATGTGGTAGACGTTGTAGATGTCGTTGTAGATGTGGTAGACGTTGTAGATGTGGTAGACGTTGTAGATGTGGTAGACGTTGTAGATGTGGTAGGCGTGGTAGATGTGGTAGACGTTGTAGATGTGGTAGACGTTGTAGATGTGGTAGACGTTGTAGATGTGGTAGACGTTGTAGATGTGGTAGACGTGGTAGACGTGGTAGAACTCTGCCAAAGATAACACAAATGTTGTCTGCCCCCTAGGATAGATGTGCCACATATGTACTTAAGAGCAACATGAGCAGTAAGCAAATTTCAAAGCATCAAATATTTCACTAGACAAAAGTATTGCCCAAATGAACGTGTACATTTTGCAGCAGATCAAGAGGTATTTAACAAGTTGTAGAAGAGGGACACACAATAATACAGGCCTTAAACTATACTGTTGGTTACATGTCACTGACCGCAAGTAATTTGAAGCAATTATCCAATTATAAACAATTAATTAGTTATCGTGTGGATCATATCTGCATACAATAACCAGGCAATATATACAGTACGCCACCATCCCGTCAAGGAACCTTATGTAGCGTATAGATTTATTTTCTACTTATCAGTACAATAACAAAGCAATATTTTCACCGATAGGCTCGTCGTGTTACGCTACTTTCGACGATGCAAATGTCAAAATTAATAAAGATTGTTTGTGTTACTTTCTCTTATGGCACCATGTCTGTATATCGTTCTTTCCGTACATCACGTAAGTGGGTATCCATTTCTGTGCGTCACCATGTGTGTACGTTACCATGTGTGTACGTCACCATGTGTGTACGTCGCCATGTATCAGGCTTGAAATCATGTGTGTACGTCACCATGTGTGTACGTCACCATGTGTGTACGTCACCATGTGTGTACGTCACCGTATGTGTGTACGTCATCATGTGTGTGTACGTCATCATGTGTGTACGTCACCATGTGTGTACGTCACCATGTGTGTACGTCACCAACGTCACTCCAGCTCTCTAAAACTACAAAGGAATTATTTAGAAACGGCTTACTCGGCTGCCGCAATGTACGTTCTTTTCATAATAAATTCACGCATTCAAACACACAATGTAGCTCAAACTTCACAAACACATAAATTCGTCAACGCCGGCCGTATTTTGAAGCAACTCCTGCCTTTTGTGCTTTCATTTGAATCGACAATCTGAATCTTTAGAGCAGCGGCACTTCAATCAATCCTAACTTCTGCGCCTCACAATCGCAATCCGGCGACAATCTGTCACGAGTTCCATGATTTTGTGATTCACAGAATTTTTGGAGACTCCATCAAAAAGTTTGAGCTTTTGACGAAGTTCTGGGCAAGTTTGTCTCCTTAGCCGACGAATTGGACGCAGATCTTGGGAGCGCCTGCTATCCGCTATCCCGGACAGCAGGCCGGACTGCTGGATATCGTCCGGCAATTTTGAGACGTCCGTCCATGGATGGATTATAATGCGGACTGATAGATATCGTCTGGCAATTTGGAGACGCTCGTCCATGGATGGATTATAATGCGGACTGATGGATATCGTCCAACAATTTTGAGACGTCTGTCCATGGATGGATTATAGTGCGGACTGCTGGATATCGTCCAACAATTTTGAGACGTCTGTCCATGGATGGATTATAGTGCGGACTGATGGATATCATCTGGCAATTTGGAGACGCTCGTCCATGGATGGATTATGGTTAGTTTTTCTTTGCTGGCTCGCATGTTTGAGAGCGATGGCCAGACGTAAAATTGATGGGCCGCAACTTTACCAGTGCAACAGAAGGATAGTCTGTCTCTAGGCGTGGCAGCCCTGACACTGGCAGTGCGCTGCACATGGTCTCAATACAGCCCTACTGCAAAAATAAATAGACTTACTCACTTGAGTTTGTACGTAGACCAACCCGGCCGGTTACTATATTTAATACAATTACTCTCTTTACAAGTAGGCAGACTACTTGAAATTCGGGCAGACAAACAGCAGGTAGATCCCTTTTGTAGCGGATTTTTTCCTGATTAAACAAGCAACTTTTTAACGTGTTTTAGAGTTGTATGTGATATTATTAGATACTTTTAAAAAGTTTGAATTTTTTTCCATTTCTGTTACTTTTAAAATTGGTCATATTTGACCCCATTTGTAATCAAGGACATTTGACAAATGGGACTTACACATAAATCCCATTTGTAAATTAATGTAATTACTGGTACACATATGTCCCAGTTGCTACAAAAGAGTTAATTAAGTTTTTGGAACGCTAACAAGCGATGTTGCTTGTGACTTCACACAACCTGCGGTCACTCCTGTAGCTGAGGGATGCATTCACAGCACACCATCACACTGCAGCACAAACCAGACCTCATCATAAGATATTATTTCTTATCCCCATGTCATGCCTCTTTATTTCTTGGAGTTGAAGAAGGCGCGAATCGTGAGGGTGAGCTCATCTCTCCCCATAGCATGGAAAGACGGAACCGCCGATGCTTTAACCTTCCAAATTTTACAGTTGACTTGCTTCTAAATATATAAGAGTCGGCTGACTAAATGAATCAATTATATTTGATGGATACAAAATATAAACTTCAATATTTCTCAGCCATGAAAAAAATTTTCTTCACATATCAGCCTCTCTCATCGTGCCTAATTATTAACGAGATGACATGTTCTCAGTTGTGTCCTAAACTAAGAAATGAATTCACATTAAATTTGACGGAATATTGACGCTTCTGATATACCCACACTGTGAAAAAATAAACTCAAATACAAAGTTGGTATAGAATAACAGCATGTGTTCTGAATGGCTGGGGATCTGCGAGTGCCGAAATGTTAGCGAGGAATATTAAAGATCATTCAACTTGAAACATAATCCCTTTACTTGTTTCGATACTTGAGGGTTATCTGTCACCACTTGTTTAAGGGAAAAAATATTTTTACTATAAAGGAAGGAGCATTGCTGTAGCCCGGCGAAGTTTCAAGAGAGAGTGCAACCTGCGAAACTTCGCTGGCGAGGACAACGCTCCTTCCATTAGAGAAGTATGCAGTGTTTATGAAAGCTAATTGTTCCCTCGTCCAGTTCGTCATCATTGCGGCAGTTTCAAAGCCGGATAAATTTTATTGTGTCCTCTGATTCTTATTTTGACTATTGTATCATAAATACGTAAGTACAAAAAAAAAATAAATATCAGGATTCTTCTGCCGTTTTGTTTTTAAATGTGCGTTCATTGTATCAAAAGTTATGTAAGATTTTTCGAGTCCCGTATTTAAACAACACCGTGTATTATATTTTACAACTTTATGCGTATAAAAATCGGCAGCTTTTCTGCAATGCAGTTGGGCTCAGTGAACGTGAAGATAAAAAGTGAATATTTTCGTGAACCGATTTAAGATTGTATTTCTAAGCACATGTATGTAGTTTGATTGAGCTAATGGTTAATCAAAGCATTTCCTATTTTCTTCGGCAAATTTTTAGAGAATATTATTCATATGTAACACTCGCAGCTATAAATGCAAATCAGCATTTAACGTGTTGACTGTACATTATAGTACACATTTGTACCGCTAGATAAGTTATTCATTTAGGTATCAGTATCGATGAACAACATTTCAATTTTTTCACTACCTTTATTTCAATTACACTCTGGCGTACAAATATAAATATTACCGCTCAATTATATTTTGTCCCGCTTCTCAGAAAGAATGAATGTGGAAGGAGTATCTTGCAATAGAAATTAGTATCCACGATACATCAGATCCGTAGTTAGGCATGCAGGATATATAAGAGCATCAGGTGAGAGTGGGCAGAGGTTCTTCTTCCTCTGCTGCGGCGCATCATCCTGCAATCTACCTCGTGAAAACATTTAATTCTGCCGGCAAAAGTAAATACGAATATCATCGTTCCTCACTCCGTAAATCCTCTTGCACTTTTTCCGCTGGATTTCCAGACAAGATCGCCTGAAAAATAGAGCAAGGAGAGTTAAAAATTCCGCGTGCAAAAACGTAATTGACTTTTATTGGATTATTCCTTGGAGCGAACGCCGCCGTTCAGCTGCAAAAATTGAGGACACCGTTGATTCATTTGCATTTTTTGTTCCATCACAAAAATATATATGCACTGAACTTTGAGCGCGGGAGTTTTCCAGCATACGCATAAAAATATGACTTACGTACCGCCTTAGTTTAATAGATTAAATTTATTCAGCGCGCTGTAACTAAACTGAGTTTCATTTCAATTTCATAAAATGCGAAGTTTTCTCAGACGCCCCATGCATACATTCATGGACATATTTTCTTGCACACATGGCAGCGTGTGTGTGCGTGTGTGTGCGTGTGTATGTGTGTAGCTGGTTGTGCTGTGATCGTAACGAACAAACCTGCATTGTTTTCCAATTGATGCAAAGCTCTCTTCTCTTCCAAGTGTACCGTTCAAATTATACAAGTTATATCAAATGATACGCGGTTCTGAACACTATAGGTACCGGTTATATTCTGGTCACAATCAGTCAATCGACAGAGACGTTAAGAAGCAAATTGAAAGCTGTCTCGCTGCTCTTTAAAATATTCTTATTAATTTCATCAATTGCATTAGTGTTCTAAATTTCGCAGAGTTTATGTTTTAACTCAGGACATTTAACATGATTCAATTATTTTATAACGTCATCACTGCTTAATGTTCTGCTGACCCATTTTTCAACAGACGATTCAACTCGTTCCTCAACTTACGTTGATCACTTCAACAGCCGCCTCAACTTATGATTGAACCCTTCGACTCCGACGGCAAAACACTTCAACTCATTCATGGAAAATTCAAGAACAAATAAACTTTACACATCACACCAAAAATGCACAGTGCAAATAGTCGCGTACATCAGCAGCTCCGCACCACTGAGGCGTGAAGTTTGCGAATTTTCTCAGCTTCGTCAATTTTCATCCGTGGACTGAAGAGTTGGCCGGTCGGTTTTGTAGCGTGTGGAGTCCAGCTGTGAATGAGGTAAGGGTTGCTTCTTTATTTTCAAGTCATTGGTTGCTTCTTTATTTTCAAGTCATTGGTTACTTCTTTATTTTCAAGTCATTGGTTACTTCTTTATTTTCAAGTCATTGGTTACTTCTTTATTTTCAAGTCATTGGTTACTTCTTTATTTTCAAGTCATTGGTTACTTCTTTATTTTCAAGTCATTGGTTACTTCTTTATTTTCAAGTCATTGGTTACTTCTTTATTTTCAAGTCATTGGGAAGCGTTCACTGTTAGCAGAACTTGACAAAGCACAAGTAGTATAAGGAATTAAATGAATCTAAATAGCACGTCACAATTGTTATTCAATTTAAGAGGGAGAGTGCACGCTGCAGTCTCACGTGGAGCAGAAAACTACAAATGTTACAAAGGGAAGCGACCGAGAAAGAAAGCGAGTGCGCTAGCGAGGCTAATTAGGTTTGCGGAATAAAATGGAACTGCCTCCAGAAGAATGCAAATGGATGAGGTGCCTTGAGACGATGGCGACGGCAATGAGCTCACACAGCGACTCAATCCACTGAATGAAAGACAAATATTCTATTCAAAAGTGAGCGGCAGGACGAGTTTACTGTCCCCTGATATATGATCACAGGCCATCCATTGCTTAATGAAATAGCGCAACGAGTTAATAAATTAATTAATGTTCGAAATCATGCATGAAAGGCTCGTACCTCGGAATTGTAATGCGATCAATGATGTGGTTGCCTGTCATTCCCTGGCTGATGGATTGGAGGAATGAACGCCTCGTCAAATCAGGTTCAATCAAGTAAGACAGAGAATAAATTAGAGTTTCGAAGTGACATTAACGGCAAGAAATCTGCAAACTTCTGCGTAATGAAGAATTAATGCAATGAAGAGCGAATCAATCTTCAAAAACGAATGGAAGCGCACGCAAATGTTCTCGCCTTCTTATCTCAAACGAATGCTCGCTAAGTTGGCCAGAGTTTATGTGGGGGGGAATGTCGCTAAGTTCGACAGGGTTTATCTAGCGGGAATGTCGCAGGATCAGGCAATAACTCGCGCGCTAAAGAACAGAGATACTCTCTGTCGAAGAAGGTCTCGCTGCTCGTAAGGAAGCTAGGGCCGAGTTTTCATGAATAAATTAAGCATAAGTTGGAGTTGCAGGAGCAGTGGCCCGGAGTGGAGGTGGGAGGTGTGAGTGACGGACGGACGCTGTGATCTGAAGTTGTCCGGTGTTGTGATCTGAACTTGTCCGGTATTGGGATCTGAACTTGTCCGGTGTTGTGATCTGAACTTGTCCGGTGTTGTGATCTGAACTTGTCCGGTGTTGTGATCTGAACTTGTCCGATGTTAATTGAGGGTGGGTGGAGGAATTGACTTATTCTTGACAGGAGGTGGTGATGGGCAGAGCGTGTGGTGCTTGCAATAGAGCTGTTCATGGAAAATCCTGTGATGCTCTGATGTGGTGTTCATGGTAGGGAGAATGTGTGTGATGATCTGATGTGGTGTTGATGGAAGGAAGAATTGATGTGATGCTCTGATGTGGTGTTGATGGGAGCTAGAATTGATGTAGAAGTAGTTGAGCACCGTTGTTAAAGGGAAGCTGGTGGATCGCAATTTAATGCTCCTTCTTCATGGCCTATGGACGCTCCGCATTAGTGAACGCGTTCAAATTGCAGACGGAGTAACTTTAGAGCTCCACACAGCGGGATAAGATGAAGCGATTCTAATAGTTAATGGCAAAAACTGATAAAGTCCACATTGTTAACAATTAGAACTTCTTTAATTTTTGCCCTAGACTTTTTATTGAAGTTGCATTGAAAGCAAAATTCACCCTATTTTTTAAAGTGATTTATGTTGAGGGTCGAATAGACTAACAATATGATTTCAGTTCCTTTTAGCTCAGACCGCATGGAAAGGTCTAGTATTAATGAAAGGTTGCTCTGCTGTCAGACTGCTCTGATTAGTTAGATTAGGACTGCACAGCCCGGCTAATTTACCGTCTTTGCGCTCGTGTGAGCAATGAATGCCACAAAACCGCTCATCATGACAGAGAGGTCATGATTGAGGTCATGAGTGAGGTCATGAGTGAGGTCATGAGTGAGGTTAAGAGTGAGGTAAAGAGTGAGGTCAAGAGTGAGGTCAAGAGTGAGGTCATGAGTGAGGTCATGAGTGAGGTCATGAGTGAGGTCATGACTGAGGTCAAGAGTGAGGTCAAGAGTGAGGTCATGAGTGAGGTCATGAGTGAGGTCATGACTGAGGTCAAGAGTGAGGTCAAGAGTGAGGTCATGAGTGAGGTCATGAGTGAGGTCATGAGTGAGGTCAAGAGTGAGGTCAAGAGTGAGGTCATGAGTGAGGTCATGAGTGAGGTCATGAGTGAGGTCATGACTGAGGTCAAGAGTGAGGTCAAGAGTGAGGTCAAGAGTGAGGTCAAGAGTGAGGTCATGAGTGAGGTCATGAGTGAGGTCATGAGTGAGGTCAAGAGTGAGGTCAAGAGTGAGGTCATGAGTGAGGTCATGAGTGAGGTCATGAGTGAGGTCATGACTGAGGTCAAGAGTGAGGTCAAGAGTGAGGTCAAGAGTGAGGTCAAGAGTGAGGTCATGAGTGAGGTCATGAGTGAGGTCATGAGTGAGGTCATGAGTGAGGTCAAGAGTGAGGTCAAGAGTGAGGTCAAGAGTGAGGTCAAGAGTGAGGTCATGAGTGAGGTCAAGAGTGAGGTCAAGAGTGAGGTCATGAGTGAGGTCAAGAGTGAGGTCAAGAGTGAGGTCAAGAGTGAGGTCATGAGTGAGGTCAAGAGTGAGGTCAAGAGTGAGGTCAAGAGTGGGGTCATGAGTGAGGTCATGAGTGAGGTCAAGAGTGAGGTCAAGAGTGAGGTCAAGAGTGAGGTCATGAGTGAGGTCATGAGTGAGGTCAAGAGTGAGGTCAAGAGTGAGGTCAAGAGTGAGGTCACGAGTGAGGTTAAGAGTGAGGTAAAGAGTGAGGTCATAAATGAGGTCAGGACACGGAGCCCCAATTATATATATACACACACCACACAGAACACACACAACACACACAACACACACATACAAACACACACACACATACAAACACAACACACACACAACACATACTACACACACATACAAACACAACACACACACATTCAAAGACAATACACACACAACACACACACACACACAACACACACATACAAAGACAACACACACACACCAATCACAAATCCGCGCGACGACTGCAGCGTAAAGTTGCCAGGTTCTGCCCGAGGGAAATCAGAGGCTAACCGCGAAAATATGAGGCGTTCTTTGGGGGAGGCATGAGGCGGAGGAGGGGAAGGGTGGGTAGGGGGCAGGGGGAGCCGTGAGGTGGAGGAGGGGAAGGGTGGGTAGGGGGCAGGGGGAGGCGTGAGGCGGAGGAGGGGAAGGGTGGGTAGGGGGCAGGGGGAGGCGTGAGGCGGAGAGGGGGGGGTCATGGGTGGTGTGAGACGGAGGAGCCAGGGGAAGGTGTGAGGCGTTGGGGGGAGCCAGGGGGAGGCGTGAGGCGTTGGGGGGAGCCAGGGGGAGGCGTGAGGCGTTGGGGGGGCACCAGGGGGAGGCGTGAGGCGTTGGGGGAGCCAGGGGAGGCGTGAGGCGTTGGGGGGAACCAGGGGGAGGCTTGGGGCGTTGGGGGAGCCAAGGGGAGGCGTGAGACATTGGGGGGAGCCAATGGGCGGCGTGAGGCGTTGGGGGAGCCAAGGGGAAGCGTGAGGCGTTTGGTAGAGCCAGGGGGAGGCGTGAGGCGCTGGCGGGAGCCAGGGGGAAGCGTAAGGCATTGGGGAGAGCCAAAGGGAGGCGTGAGGCGTTAAGGGGAGCCAAGGGGAGGCATGAGGCGTTGGGGGGAGCCAGGAGAGGCGTGAGGCGTTCGAGGGAGCCAGGGGGAGGCGTGAAGCCTTTTGGGGAGCCAAGGGGAGGTGTGGGGGTAGACGCGGTAACTCTCCCCTCAAGTAACTCTCCACCAAACTCTGCGTCCGCTGAAAAGAATTCACTACTGCCTGCACTGCCTGCACTGCCTGCACTGCCTGCACTGCCTGCACTGCCTGCACTGCCTGCACTGCCTGCACTGCCTGCACTGCCTGCACTGCCTGCACTGCCTGCACTGCCTGCACTGCCTGCACTGCCTGCACTGCCTGCACTGCCTGCACTGCCTGCACTGCCTGCACTGCCTGCACTGCCTGCACTGCCAGCCCTGCCTGCACTGCCAGCACTGCCAGCACCACATGTACCCACACACATATCCTAGACTCGTGCCATGTGAGGGGCCGGTGTTGCCATCTCGCTTCACTAACCTCGTTGTCGAGAATTTTTCAGCATGTTTGCCGATTAAATGATAAAGCTGAGCCATAGACTCGCAGGGATCTAATTTCGTGTCGGAAATAAGTAGCCGACGCTGCAATGTGCCGGCGAGCTCCGGGCTGGAACTTTGTTTTGCTTCGGTGGCTGAAGGATATGGAGGTGAAATGTGTTCATTGATTTTACTTTCCTCACGAGCATAATTTCACTTTTTGGTACGTGTGCGAAGTTGAACTATAATTGAGTGTGCTGTGGACATAAATTAAGTTTAGCCAAAACCGAATCGTAACTAGTACAAGTAGTGAACTTCTCGTTTTAGATTCATTGTGCGCCTGTAGGGAAAATTTGAATGAATTGACAAAAAAAAACTTAGCTGCCTAAGTACTGAAAAATGTCAAGAATAGAACCATATTCATGATACGAGTCGTCAAGTGCGTCAATCCAAACTGAGATTTTATTCTTCACTGTATTGTGTGTCGAATATGACACACGCCAAATTTTGCTGTATATAGCAAGAATCAATTGAGACGAGAGGATTTCTAGGGTTGGTACCGCTAATGAGACACGCTACACATAAAATGAACACGTATGTATGATACGTGTTCGATACGCCCCTCAAGCGAAATAGTTCAGTTTGAACGTCATTACTGACGAGTTTATTTTCAAATTTCAAAAATAATTCATGCATGGAAGGGTCAACTTGGTGCGACCAATGCGTCAGAAATGACCTGCTTTACAGACCAGCTGTTTCTAGCTGCCGAGTGTGTGGGGACTTGATTCACTTAACGAATTACTGCAGGTAAATAGTTGGACGTGATCCACGGAGAAATGTTTTCAATGGAATAAGCCTTTGTCCCCAAAGAGCATCGGGAAACAAAGTTTTTTTTTAATTTTACGCTGTCAAGTAGCAATGTTATCCACGTCTCAGCATGACTTCAAGATCGTGTTCAGTGTTGGTGCACGGACCGGTAAGCTAAATTCTACTCCCATTGTCATTGAAATAAGCGCATTAAAAAAAACTTGAGATATTACTTCATCAAAAGTAAGGAACGCTCTTTACGAACAATACTCTACATAGAGGTGGAACGGTTATGTTCAAAAGGAAAATTGTAGCCGAGCATCTCGCTCATGACTAAATATTGCATTGATTTTACGTGTTCATTTCTTCTGGTATAAAATATGATGCACATTTTTAAAATAAAGGACTTCTCTGAAAATATGGTTTTAATAACTCTACTGGTATACTGCAACTTGCTGCTGAAATTTGTTAAACATTTCTAAATAATAGAATTAAAAGGGCGATTTTTAAATGAATAAATGAAAAAATTGAATAAATGTAAATAACATACATGTGAAAATTTCTCCTATTAATATTTCAAGTATGTGCAAGTAAATAACGATGAAAGTTAAATAGGAGCTCTAACGTGAATGTCTTATGTATACTCCATTGCTAAAAAAAGACCTTACTGTTCATGGAATAAGTACTCACAATGAGCGTGCTAAAGACTGTAAATTCTAAGTATTTTGTGTGAAATTTCATTCAGGAATCAATAATTCTCGCGCAAACTATCTGACTAAAACACAGCTCGCTATTAATTCCGTCTACAAAGGATCACTACAGTAATATTTCCAAAGAGAACAATAAGTCAATTGTCCCAACTCAAGTTTGACTACTGACAACCCAGACAAGTTTGACCCAGCCAAGTTTGACCCAGCCAAGTTTGGCCCAGCCAAGCTTGACCCGGCCAAGTTTGGCCCAGCCAAGTTTGGCCCAGCCAAGTTTGACCCATATAAGTTTGACACAGCCAATTTTGACCCAGCCAAGTTTGACCCAGCCAAGTTTGACCCAGCCAAGTTTGACCCAGCCAAGTTTTTCCCAGCCAAGTTTGACCCAGCCAAGTTTGACCCAGCCAAGTTTGACACAGCCAAGTTTGACCCAGCCAAGTTTGGCCCAGCCAAGTTTGACTCAGCCAAGTTTGACCCAGCCAAGTTTGACCCAGCCAAGTTTGACCCAGCCAAGTTTGACCCAGCCAAGTTTGACCCAGCCAAGTTTGACCCAGCCAAGTTTGACCCAGCCCAGTTTGATCCACCAAAGTTTGACCACCGAACAAGACCTCCATAAAACTTAGCGCACTTGGTGCCTCACGTGAGACTGGCAGACACTCTCCGCCAATCGCCATAATTTTGAGTCCTATTTAATATAAAGCGTAGCATATTTTGCGGGGTGTTTTATGCGGCGCCTCCATATGAGCAGCCGTAAGTCAGTGCAGCACAGCTGCGGCTGCCCTATGACTTATAGCTACAAAGACAGCAGTCAGCAGCGATACGTCATGCAGCTGCAGACTCTAGTTGGGCCGTTATACGGTCGCTGCATCCAGTGGGGGCTGCACAGCAGAGTCTGCACGCTGCTGTGCAGAGTTTACCTGCTGGTGTGCAGAGTGAGCATTTTCTTTATTAGTGTGTAGTGCAAAGTTCACCCGCCAGTGTGTAAAATGCGCATTTTCTCTGTTTCTGTGTGGTGAAGAGTTTCCTGCCAGAGAACACAGTGCAGAACTCACAAGGGAATGTGCAGAGCTGTGGTGACACACAGCCTCATTTACTTTCTGCATACGAGGAGCTTGTAACTATGAACTTGCGTTGCAGAACATCATGACAAATTGAATGCGGCGATACAAGCGCAGCTTGCACGTCATGATGTATATTCAGCAGAGTAAATCTCGTATTTTGAATGGTGTATTCAGCAGCAAAAATTATTTGTTAAGGACTGGAAAAAATTCCCAGGTATGCAAACTCCTCCGCCGCTACATTAATTTGTCATATGAAGCCTGTGACATCTTTGCTTTTCTGCCTTCTCGTAACTTACTTGTGAGACGCGGTGTGTACTGTGTGTACTGTGTGTGCTGTGTGTACTGTGTGTGTTGTGTGTACTGTGTGTGCTTTGTGTACTGTGTGTGCTGTGTGTACTGTGTGTGCTGTGTGTACTGTATGTGCTTTGTGTACTGTGTGTGTTGTGTGCACTGTATGTGCTGTGTGCACTGTATGTGCTGTGTGTACTGTGTGTGCTGTGTGTGCTGTGTGCGCTGTGTGTACTGTGTGTACTGTGTGTACTGTGTGTGCTGTGTGTACTGTGTGTGCTGTGTGTCCTTTACTTTATATCCCTAAAAGCCACGAGTGGAATACTTTCCTAAACTAGTACAGAGTCGAATGACGCTCCTGAAGACAGCAAGTAATATTCATGCGATATGTTCTCATGGTAAATAAAATAAAACAGAATATCTTCGCGAATTAAGGTTTAATCTCCGTCCATTTACAAGCATGTATTTGTTGAATGAGATATAACGTCGGAGTTTTCCACCAGTAACTTAATTAGGGTTTCTATATGGTAAACAAAATAGTGGTTAATCAGGCGTCTTCGGGTATTTTCTTGACACTTGACAATTGGCGCCAATTTAAATCCTGATCTCTGAATATACAGAGATATCCATGCTATAAATTGCAGTACTTCTTTATTGTTTTTCATCATTTATTCCCAAAAAACATTTTTGATAAATTAGACCTCATAAATCGAGTTTTAGTGTGATGTTATTCAATATAAATATTTTACAGTTAATAACGTAGTTGAATGCTCCTGACTCTCAGAGATAGTTAAATACTGGTTTCAATGTCCGTAGAGTTTCTAAATCCGGAGAAAGTTAATTACTGGTTATGATGTCCGTAGAGTTTTTTGAAACAATCTTGCCACGTTTATTGGCCCGTATTGCGTATCTGGGCCGTAACATCGACCTCTTGGAATTAATTAAGCCGTAGGTCTTTTAATAATCTTTGCACCGCGCCTAAGCTTCGCTATAACGATTAAGAAGCTATGAATATTTTAGAAGCATTTTAAACTCGATACAAGGGTTCCTGAGTGACCCCATGAGTGAACAATGAAGTCACGCAGCTCAGTCAGTCATGTGCTGACACAAGCTTACTTTGTGTTTTCCTGCTGCCGTGATGTTGAAGTGGTGATGACACTAGTTACAGTGATGCAGAAGAGGTGATGTCACTTGTCACAGTGACGTTGAAGTGGTGATGTCACTTGTTACAGTGATGTTGAAGTGGTGACGTCACTAGTTACAGTGATATATAAGAAGTGACGTCACTAGTTACAGTGATGTGTGACGCAATCTTATGGAAACTCTCTGGTCCAATGCATGCTCTAGCACACAAGTAACCAACAGACGAGCACAACTAGATGTCATCTCACCTAAACCTGAAACTCCTCCCAAATAATCGCATTACATGTAAATTGCGATAAACCACAGCCCCGGGTCTGGACTTACCAGCATATCCATTTATGAAGAATTGGTTTTAATCTACAGGGCTTAGGGCAAAGCAGCTCTGCTGCGCTTCCTCGCGGCAGAACCGAGCTGTATTTTATGAGGCGGGATTGAGAAGGGAGTCGGATTTAAAGATTAATTCCGAAAAAGAGACGGTTTGTTGACTTGCTCACGGGTAACTGTTGTCATAGAGGCGAGGCTTGCCAGCACGCACCGATAGATAGAAGCAGACAGATGTACAAGCACGCTAACGTTTTGAACTTTATCACACTCCATAAAATTTTCTAAAAAGATTTACCACTGCAAAAAGGCACTGTGAGCAGTGTACTATATCACAGTACCTCACTTACGACTCTGTGTAGGTACATCGATACAATGACGTTTATACCTTGTAGAAAATAAAATTGATGAATGTGAGCGAATATTTGCGGCTGTTGTAATAAATTTGATCACCCAATAATGCAAACGTCGAATACGGAGTTGGACCTTCAAACTACCGTGGCATGAAATCCTAACTACAATGAATATTTTTTTTGGTATTTGAATTATCTTCAAAATGATCATGAAACCACATGCATTCGAGTTAACACGTTATCACAGAAACAGAAATTGTATTAGAATAATCTTGAAAATGATCATAAAGTCACCAACATTGAAGTTAACACGCTATCACAGTAGTGGAATTTCAAAGCTTCATAAGATCCCTTCGGGCGTTGTTGAAACTTCAGGCTTCTTGGCGAGAGACCTCGTGAAGTTTTGGTTCACTCTCACATTAGGCAATCAAGGATCAGGGCGATGATGAGATCCTCTTTATCGCAGATCCGCTGATGCCTTCCATCGCTGAGGATCATTAGCTTCAATTTTGATGGAGCTGGACCGTCCAATCAGGCAGCGACTCACTGGAAAAATTGGCGAAACTTTTTTTAGCTTTTCGCTGTGTCGTGTCCTGTGAGTGTTTGATTCATTTGATGCTTGATTGGCCGTTTGAGCGAATGATTGATCGTGTGTTTTATTTCCCATGTGTTTGGGTTCTTGAACTCCCAATGTTTGGGATATTTCACCTTTTTTGTGTTTGTAAAGCACCGCGTAGCTGCGAGCGCTTACGGACACATGGGTAAGAACGTGCATCCTTCATCTATGGTTTGTTGAATGCTCTTTTCATTTATCCGCCCGGCGTAAGATTAGTTTTGTGCCTAAAAAGGAGCTAAAATTATTCTCAGTATTTACAGAAGTCTATTGATTAATAATTGAATTTATTCCAAAATCTAAGTACCACTCAATGTGTTACTCACTTGCATCTCAGCTATAAATTATTCCGAGAATTTGTTGATGTTAACGATGTCGGTAGGAAGCTGCTCTGAAATTTCAAGGCTCAAGTCAACAGCGGCGTTGTAGCTTCAGCGATGAATGCATTAGAAGGTGATGATGCTGGTGCTAGAAGTGGTGTTAGAGTTGGATGTGGTGGTGATGGTGGTTGTGTGGTTCCTGGTAACGATGATAAAGGTGACGACAATGATATATAAATGCCCGTTTAGCCCAAATGATAGAGATAAAGAGTATGAGGAACCTGTGCCAATGCTTTAGGAGAGTAAATGCAGCCCTGGGATTCCAATTATGAGTGCAAATGATACAGATGCCCAAACAACATTGATATTTTCTATGACTTCTGACATAGAAGTGACCTGTACAACATCAACACCTTTGTGTCATGTGCCTTACTTTGTAGATGCTGAAATTTTACCACTCTTCATAATTGCGCAAAGTTGCAAGTTGAAAACAACTTTTTGCTCAACCCACTTCATGTGTGAAGCACAGCACATTTGTTACATGACACTAAATACAAATACCAACAAAGTCGGAGCAACACTCAATATCACACAGTTCTTGACTTAGCACTAGTTAGTAAGATTTATAACTAAATGCAGGCAGGGTATAACTATAACAGATGCAGGCAGGGTACAACTTGTAGGGGCAGTCGACCTGAGTTATAGTTTTGCTCGAGCCTGCGCACTTCGGGTCCGGTGATCTGGGCCCACCCGGACCGTAATGGCCCAGGAATCAAAGAAGGCCCAAATGAGCTGGGCCCAGCCAGGTTCTATTGGCCCAGGAATCGGAGAAGGCCCATATGAGCTGGACCCACCCAGGTTCCAATGGCCCAGGAATCATAGAAGGCCCAGATGAGCTGGGCCTCATCAATCATGCCTGCTAATTTTGCCCCGTCAGACGACGGCGATAAGCCCGTCCCCGCACCCGAGGGAGCGCCACTGGAATGCACGGGTCCTCCCTAAAGTTGGGGATTACTCCTGCAAAATTGGGAATTGTTTCTGCTTTTTGCGTGGCCGGTGTGTGGAAATGAGGCTGGTGAGGGGCTCTGTGAGGGAGTGTTGTTGTGAGGTGAGTAAATGTTCCCATGAGGTGAGTAAATGTTCCCATGAGGTGAGTAAATGTTCCCATGAGGTGAGTAAATGTTCCCATGAGGTGAGTAAATGTTCCCATGAGGTGAGTAAATGTTCCCATGAGGTGAGTAAATGTTCCCATGAGGTGAGTAAATGTTCCCATGAGGTGAGTAAATGTTCCCATGAGGTGAGTAAATGCTTCCACGAGGTGAGTAAATGTTCCCATGAGGTGAGTAAATGCTCCCATGAGGTGAGTAATGTTCCCATGAGGTGAGTAAATGTTCCCATGAGGTGAGTAAATGTTCCCATGAGGTGAGTAAATACTCCCATGAGGTGAGTAAATGTTCCCATGAGGTGACTAAATGCTCCCATGAGGTGGGTAAAAATTCCCATGTTTCATACGTTTGTGAGTGGGACTCATACATGTGGCCGGATGTGTTTGTCACAAAGCCAACATTACTTTATGGCTCCTGGTAACGAAGGTACAAAAAAACACACTAAGAGCAATTAGGCTCCAGCATGTCTTCCGAAAAAATAAAAATTACATCCACAGCCTCAAATACATCTGAGGTGATTATCAAATGAGAACACTTCGCAATAAAACTACTTCAAAATCAAATTAATTGACACTTCAAAATAAAATTAATTGACACTTCAAAATCAAATTAATTGACACTTCAAAATAAAATTAATTAACACTTCGAAATAAAATTAATTGACACTTCAAAATAAAATTAATTAGCACTTCAAAATAAAATTAATTGACACTTCAAAATAAAATTAATTAACACTTCAAAATAAAATTAATTGACACTTCAAAATAAAATTAATTAACACTTCAAAATAAAATTAATTGACACTTCAAAATAAAATTAATTAACACTTCAAAATAAAAGTAATTGACACTTCAAAATAAAATTAATTAACACTTCAAAATAAAATTAATTGACACTTCAAAATAAAATTAATTAACATTTCAAAATAAAATTAATTGACACTTCAAAATAAAATTAATTAACATTTCAAAATAAAACTAATTGACACTTCAAAACAAAATTAATTAGCACTTCAAAATAAAATTAATTGACACTTCAAAATCAAATTAATTGACACTTCAAAATAAAATTAATTAACACTTCAAAATAAAATTAATTGACACTTCAAAATAAAATTAATTAGCACTTCAAAATAAAATTAATTGACACTTCAAAATAAAATTAATTAACACTTCAAAATAAAATTAATTGACACTTCAAAATAAAATTAATTAACACTTCAAAATAAAATTAATTGACACTTCAAAATAAAATTAATTAACACTTCAAAATAAAAGTAATTGACACTTCAAAATAAAATTAATTACCACTTCAAAATAAAATTAATTGACACTTCAAAATAAAATTAATTAACACTTCAAAATAAAATTAATTGCCACTTCAAAATAAAATTATTTAACATTTCAAAATAAAACTAATTGACACTTCAAAACAAAATTAATTAGCACTTCAAAATGAAATTAATTGACACTTCAAAATAAAATTAATTAACACTTCAAAATAAAACTAATTGACTCTTCAAAATAAAATTAATTAACACTTCAAAATAAAATTAATTGACACTTCAAAATAAAATTAATTAACACTTCAAAATAAAAGTAATTGACACTTCAAAATAAAATTAATTAACACTTCAAAATAAAAGTAATTGACACCTCAAAATAAAAATAATTAACACTTCAAAATAAAATTAATTGACACTTCAAAATAAAATTAATTAACACTTCAAAATGAAATTAATTAACACTTCAAAATAAAATTAATTAACACTTCAAAATAGTGTTTCTTCGATAGTTTTCATCAGTTCTTCTGCCCGGTGCGGCTGCGCACAGCTTGTATCACAGCATTATGCTCCAGCACCACTCCACTGCATCACTCCACCGCACCACTCCACCGCACAGCTCCACCGCACAACTCCACCGCACCACTCCACTGCACCACTCCACTGCACCACTCCACTGCACCACTCCACTGCACCACTCCACTGCACCACTCCACCGCACAACTTCACCGCACCACTCCACTGCACCACTCCACTGCACCACTCCGCTGCACCACTCCACCGCACAACTCCACCGCACCACTCCACTGCACCACTCCACTGCACCACTCCACTGCACCACTCCACCGCCGCCTGACGCGTCTCCGCTGCCGTTAAAAAGGTAAAGAGTTTGTGTGGGAGTTGTGAGTGTGACGTGAGTGTTGAGGCTGTGTCTGCCTCAGCCTCCTGGCTGCTGCCTCAGCCTCCTGACTGCTGCCTCAGCCTCCTGACTGCTGCCTCAGTCTCCTGGCTGCTGCCTCAGCCAAGAGCCGTACAATGCCAAGGAAGGCAGGAAGTAGCCTGTGACGGCCTGCAGTGGCCTGCACACGTGGAGATGCTGACGTCACTGCAAATATCCTCAACTCAAAATATCAAATGCCCTCACCTCCAAATATCAAATGCCCTCACCTCCAAATATCAAATGCCCTCACCTCTAAATATCAAATGCCCTCACCTCCAAATATCAAATGCCCTCACTTCCAAATATCAAATGCCCCCACCTCCAAATATCAAATGCCCTCACTTCCAAATATCAAATGCCCCCACCTCCAAATATCAAATGCCCTCACCTCCAAATATCAAATGCCCTCACTTCCAAATATCAAATGCCCCCACCTCCAAATATCAAATGCCCTCACTTCCAAATATCAAATGCCCCCACCTCCAAATATCAAATGCCCTCACCTCCAAATATCAAATGCCCTCACTTCCAAATATCAAATGCCCCCACCTCCAAATATCAAATGCCCTCACCTCCAAATATCAAATGCCCTCAGCTCCCAATATTAAAAAATAAATACCCTCACCCGAACTCAAGCTAGCACTCAACTAAAAAGCCTGATGGATACCACAGATACTGCATCTTGCTTTCGAGAAGCGGCATCGCTCTGTGCTGCTGGAGTAGTTATGTCATATCAGGAGTTGTGAGCTGCTGCAGTAGCATTATTTTATGTCATAGTGCTGTTATATCAACAGCTGTGCGCTGAAGAACACGACACAAGAAATTACAATATGAATTACGCATTCACCAATGGCACCTGTGGTTTTCGTTAATTTTGACCACCATGTCTTTGAATTGTGCTAAATTTTGTTTTACTCTTCTTGAAACTCAACGGAAGACCGACAAGCTTCAAGCAGAACTCTGAACGTAGCGTCATAGCAACAAAAATATCAACCGTTGGTATCTTTTCATGAAAACGTACGCTTAGTTCAGGCAATAATATTTTCAATCGTTGCATTTAGTGGACGTAATTCCCTTAGATGAAGAATGTATTCAATGATCTTGCGTTGACTCCTCTATACTTTAGTTACCCCTCAACTACACTTGTGGTGCCTTCTCTTAGTTACTCCTCATCTCCTGATTCTAGTCGTTCAAATCTTCAGTAGCTGTAAGATGTACCAATTTAATTTATGTTAAGAAGAGTTCCGTCTTTTGCTTAGTGTTTTACCCTTAGACACCAAAGTAGAAGGTAATATAATGCTGCTACCGCTCATGCCCTAACGGAACCAAACGGTGCAGGTAGCACCACCAGGTCTTACTATCTCAACTGGACGGTCGTTGTGCGCACGCGCCTAGCCAGCATACAGCACAGGGCATTTTCCTCGCGTTCTCTTCGTTTAAAAGAAACTTCCAGGATCTCGATGAGGAATTTATAAAACCCGAGAGCTCGAGGCGCGCCATAAATGATCTGCAGGCCCCGTCGTCCATTCCAGGAAGCACGGCGGTCTCTGGAGCGCAGCCTCACCTCGGAAGATCGACTCGCTCTTTGATATCGCTGACAAGTCAGAAATTTTCCGCATCCGCCATGATCGTCAGCGGGTCTGCCCGCCATATTTTCGATCGTCTTCAATCCAGGAATAAAGTTCCAAGCGGGAATCCTTGAATAAAGTTCCAAGCGGGAATCCTTGAATAAAGTTCCAAGCGGGAATCCTGGAATAAAGTTGGGCGTCGGGAATATTCCAGCCACAACACACCAAGGCAATCACGCCAGGAATGCAGCGATCCAGGCCGGAAATGGGGCCAACGAAGCAGCAACCGAATCTGGAACGGGAACAGTTTTATTCTGCCTCTCCTCAACACAAATACCTGTCTAAGAATGCAAAAATATTTATCATGTAATACATAAATATTTATGTCATATGATACATGAATATGTGCATCTGGATTCTGGAATAATGGATTCTATATCACAATATTCTGGAGTATAAATTTATAAATCAAAGCAAAAGACAAAACTAAAATGTATATTAAAGAAAGCTAGATAATCGTTAGAAGAATGCTGAGTTATATCTCAAATATATGAAACTAAAGAAATGGATCAAACATCACTGAAACATCTATTAAAGCGTCCATCAACGGTGCTGAATCGCAAGGACTTTTTATAAGGTTCCGCGGTCGGAAACCGCCAAAACGCACAAGTTGCCGCTCTATCTGCATGGCGGGTGTGATCAGCATTGTCAGCATTGTCAGCATGGTCAGCATGGTCATCATGGTCAGCATGGTCAGCATGGTCAGCATGATCATCATGGTCAGCATGGTCAGTTTGGTTAGTCTAGTCTGTGAACCATCACAATCCGCTCCAGTTTCTAGCGTTTTTCAACGGTTTTTGACCTTGCATCACTACAATGCAAAAATTCACAACATCCACAAATTTTAACGGACTCTGAGCTTCAAAATACGATCCTACCTTTCCAAAATCGCTAATTTTAATTCGAAGGTATGTATTTCTAGCCTGCCCTGCGCATTCGATGAGGAAATTCTCACCCATATTTACATTAAAATATTTAAAAAACAATGTTGTACCATCTTTTTTGTACCATCTTTATTTGAAATAAGCGTTTTTTCGCGTGCGTAAAAATTCTAGAATACTTCAAGGCCATCTCGAGGTGGCAGTTTCAAGTCTATAAAATTAGCGATAACGTCTCGGGCGCCTTGCATAATTATGCTCGGCAGCTGTGGCCTGCCGTCCCAATTTAGTTATTCCATTGAGCGAATTTTCTGCCGCCATTGGGCACACATTAACACTGTGACAGCGGCAGGTAAAACTGAAGTTTAACATTCAGCTCAAATTTAATGTCTATTGTCTGTCGTAAATAATGCTGAAAACAGCCAACGTTACCTGGATCTTGCCTTCAGTCAGTTTCGAGTATTTATGAAACCCCTTAGTTTTTGACCATTGGTCGATCAGCAGCGTTTCGAAAATTGCCTCCGTGTACCACCGGTGGCTCACGTGCTGGAGCATTGGACTGTTCAATAGAAATACGATTTCCGCAAGCGCAATGCGTCATAGTGCAAGTCACCGCAGAGGTAGCTTGTATTATTTTCTTACCACAAGGAATAAAGCACTCGATGTCACACATATATCGTCATGAGTGCACAATTTGCTCTGTCACACATTTTTATGACCTATTCTAAGTTCATGAAAATTAGTTCAGTTTCCTGAGTAATTTTTTTCTGAAATAGTTGGCTGTAGAGTCTCAAACTTACGAATTCCCGTCTCTGTCCTGTCACACTATCCTCTCTGTCACACTAACCCCTCTGTCACACTGACCCCTCTGTCACACTGACCTCTCTGTCACACTGACCCCTCTGTCACACTGACCCCTCTGTCACACTGACTCCTCTGTCACACTAACCCCTCTGTCACACTGACCCCTCTGTCACACTGACCCCTCTGTCACACTGACTCCTCTGTCACACTGACCCCTCTGTCACACTGACCCCTCTGTCACACTGACCCCTCTGTCACACTGACCCCTCTGTCACACTGACCCCTCTGTCACACTGACTCCTCTGTCACACTAACCCCTCTGTCACACTGACCCCTCTGTCACACTGACCCCTCTGTCACACTGACCCCTCTGTCACACTGAACCCTCTGTCACACTGACCCCTCTGTCACACTGACCCCTCTGTCACACTGACCCCTCTGTCACACTGACCCCTCTGTCACACTGACCCCTCTGTCACACTGACTCCTCTGTCACACTGACTCCTCTGTCACACTGACTCCTCTGTCACACTAACCCCTCTGTCACACTGACCCCTCTGTCACACTGACCCCTCTGTCACACTGACCCCTCTGTCACACTGACTCCTCTGTCACACTGACCCCTCTGTCACACTGACTCCTCTGTCACACTGACTCCTCTGTCACACTGACTCCTCTGTCACACTAACCCCTCTGTCACACTGACCCCTCTGTCACACTGACCCCTCTGTCACACTGACCCCTCTGTCACACTGATCCCTCTGTCACACTGACCCCTCTGTCACACTGACCCCTCTGTCACACTGACCCCTCTGTCACACTGACCCCTCTGTCACACTGACTCCTCTGTCACACTGACTCCTCTGTCACACTGACTCCTCTGTCACACTAACCCCTCTGTCACACTGACCCCTCTGTCACACTGACCCCTCTGTCACACTGACCCCTCTGTCACACTGACTCCTCTGTCACACTGACCCCTCTGTCACACTGACTCCTCTGTCACACTGACTCCTCTGTCACACTGACTCCTCTGTCACACTGACTCCTCTGTCACACTGACTCCTCTGTCACACTGACTCCTCTGTCACACTGACTCCTCTGTCACACTGACTCCTCTGTCACACTGACTCCTCTGTCACACTGACTCCTCTGTTACACTGACTCCTCTGTCACACTAACCCCTCTGTCACACTGACCCCTCTGTCACACTGACTCCTCTGTCACACTGACTCCTCTGTCACACTGACTCCTCTGTCACACTGACTCCTCTGTCACACTGACTCCTCTGTCACACTGACTCCTCTGTCACACTGACTCCTCTGTCACACTGACTCCTCTGTCACACTGACTCCTCTGTCACACTGACTCCTCTGTCACACTAACCCCTCTGTCACACTGACCCCTCTGTCACACTGACTCCTCTGTCACACTGACTCCTCTGTCACACTGACTCCTCTGTCACACTGACTCCTCTGTCACACTGACTCCTCTGTCACACTGACTCCTCTGTCACACTAACCCCTCTGTCACACTGACCCCTCTGTCGCACTGACCCCTCTGTCACACTGACTCCTCTGTCACACTGACTCCTCTGTCGCACTGACTCCTCTGTCGCACTGACTCCTCTGTCACACTGACTCCTCTGTCACACTGACTCCTCTGTCACACTGACTCCTCTGTCACACTGACTCCTCTGTGACACTGACTCCTCTGTCACACTGACTCCTCTGTCACACTGACTCCTCTGTCACACTGACTCCTCTGTCGCACTGACTCCTCTGTCACACTGACTCCTCTGTCGCACTGACTCCTCTGCCACACTGACTCCTCTGTCACACTGACTCCTCTGTCACACTGACTCCTATGTCACACTGACCCCTCTGTCACACTGACTCCTCTGTCGCACTGACTCCTCTGTCACACTGACTCCTCTGTCACACTGACTCCTCTGTCGCACTGACTCCTCTGTCACACTGACTCCTCTGTCGCACTGACTCCTCTGTCACACTGACTCCTCTGTCACACTGACTCCTCTGTCACACTGACTCCTCTGTCACACTGACTCCTCTGTCACACTGACTCCTCTGTCGCACTGACTCCTCTGTCACACTGACTCCTCTGTCGCACTGACTCCTCTGTCACACTGACTCCTCTGTCACACTGACTCCTCTGTCACACTGACTCCTCTGTCACACTGACTCCTCTGTCTCACTGACTCCTCTGTCACACTGACTCCTCTGTCACACTGACTCCTCTGTCGCACTGACTCCTCTGTCACACTGACTCCTCTGTCACACTGACTCCTCTGTCACACTGACTCCTCTGTCACACTGACTCCTCTGTCACACTGACTCTTCTGTCACACTGACTCCTCTGTCACACTGACTCCTCTGTCACACTCAGCCTTCTGCCACACTTATTTATCACGCTAACCCGTCCATCACCCTGAGAGGTTGGGTTAAGAAACTAAATGGGCTAAAGTTATCCCCTGAGGCCCTCTGAGCCCCACTTGGCCCCTCCCAGAGAGGGCCGAGCCCCTCAGCCAGCTTGGCCTCACACAATCCAGCTCGAATGTCGAACTTTTAATTACTGGCACCAGGCGGCGCTGCTCAGCCGTACTCAATTATTTTATTCTGATGAGGTGAGGGCTTCGGAGTGGCTGGTGGTGGTGTGGTGGTGTGGTGGTGGTGTGGTGTGGTGGTGTGGTGGTGGTGTGTTGGTGTGGTGGTGTGGTGGTGTGGTGGTGCGGTGGTGTGGTGGTGTGACGTGGTGCGGTGGTGTGGTGGTGCGGTGGTGTGGTGGTGTGGTGGTGTGGTGGTGTGGTGGTGTGGTGGTGTGGTGGTGCGGTGGTGTGGTGGTGCGGTGGTGTGGTGGTGCGGTGGTGTGGTGGTGTGGTTGTGTGGTATGATGGTGGTGGTGGTGGTGCGGTGGTGTGGTGGTGTGGTGGTTTGGTGGTGTGGAGAAGGGGTGGTGTGGTGTTGTGGTATGATGATGATGGTGGTGGTGGTGCAGTGGTGTTACAGTGAGGTTTTCTCAGTCAGCGTCCAGCGCTAGGTCCTGCCCTCAGCTCAGCCAGGCAGAAACCGAAATCAACAAAACCTGAAACAATTAAGTCAGGCACCGAAAGTTTTCATATCTCCAGGAAACGACGGTGAATGTTATTATTGAATGAAACGAATCCAGTTCTCGGTGGTAACAGATTTAACTAAAGCAGCGGTTGTGGTGATGCACTTGTGGCGCTAAAGTTTTATTGCTTGCTGTTTTTCTAGAAGAATAGCTGGAGTGAAACTGTATCTTCAAAATGTAACTACAAACCTCAAGAAATTTTTGTAGCAATGGAGATATACCGATAAGCATTCATGTTTACATTACTGTACGTATATATATGACACCAGCAAACAAATTTCATTCAAATTTCATTTTGATAACATAGAAATGTTACATTAGATAGTAATGCACACTATGGCCTAGAGTCTGTCTATATCATCTCCCTTTCCTGCCTGCATCACAAGCTCAAACTTGTTCACAAGACACATTGCAGCCTCATGCACTATTCAATAAAGAAATTCATCATTAATTCAGTCATCATTCATTCTTCTTTAGCTACGACTCAGGTATACTTTTCTGCTTCAACCGTTTTTTCGGTACATTTTTCATCATAAAGCATTTTCCAGCTCCATTTTTTATCTTCAGCTATTTTTCAGTCGCATATCTTGTTTGCAGACTTTCCTAAGTTACATTTTTCCTTCAGCTATTTCTGACTCACCTTCCTCTCTTTCGGTCATTTCTCAGATGCATTTCTGTTCTTCAGCTATTTCTGACTCACACTTCTCCCTTTGAGCTCATTTCCTGCCATTTCTCCCCGTCCACCCGCCATTTCTCCCCGTCCACCCGCCATCTCTCCCCGTCCACCTACCATCTCTTCCCGTCCACCTACCATCTCTCCCCGTCCACCTACCATCTCTCCCCGTCCACCTACCATCTCTTCCCGTCCACCTACCATCTCTCCCCGTCCACCTCCCACCTCTCCCCGTCCACCTACCATCTCTTCCCGTCCACCTACCATCTCTCCCCGTCCACCTACCATCTCTTCCCGTCCACCCGCCATCTCTCCCCGTCCACCTACCATCTCTTCCCGTCCACCCGCCATCTCTCCCCGTCCACCTACCATCTCTTCCCGTCCACCTACCATCTCTTCCCGTCCACCTACCATCTCTTCCCGTCCACCCGCCATCTCTCCCCGTCCACCTACCATCTCTTCCCGTCCACCCGCCATCTCTCCCCGTCCACCTACCATCTCTTCCCGTCCACCTACCATCTCTCCCCGTCCACCTACCATCTCTTCCCGTCCACCTACCATCTCTTCCCGTCCACCTACCATCTCTCCCCGTCCACCTACCATCTCTCCCCGTCCACCCGCCATCTCTCCCCGTCCACCTACCATCTCTTCCCGTCCACCTACCATCTCTCCCCGTCCACCTACCATCTCTCCCCGTCCACCTACCATCTCTTCCCGTCCACCTACCATCTCTCCCCGTCCACCTACCATCTCTCCCCGTCCACCTACCATCTCTTCCCGTCCACCTACCATCTCTCCCCGTCCACCCGCCATCTCTCCCCGTCCACCTACCATCTCTTCCCGTCCACCTACCATCTCTCCCCGTCCACCTACCATCTCTCCCCGTCCACCTACCATCTCTTCCCGTCCACCTACCATCTCTCCCCGTCCACCTACCATCTCTCCCCGTCCACCTACCATCTCTTCCCGTCCACCTATCATCTCTTCCCGTCCACCCGCCATCTCTTCCCGTCCACCTATCATCTCTCCCCGTCCACCTACCATTTCTTCCGGTTAGCTCTCCATTTCTTCCCAATTTCGATGCCTTTGTATCCCCATAACTCCATTTCTCCCTGTTCACCCCCCATTTCTCCCCAATATGGGCCCGTCAACCCCCACACCCCCATTTCCCCCAGTGTGAGCACCTTACACCCCACACTCCAATTTCTCCCAATATCCCCTCCCCCCTCCCCTACCAAAAGTACACCCCGGGAAGGCCGCCCGGCCGCTTTCAATAAGCCCAAGACCCGGCCGGCCCCGGTGTCCTGTGTAGCTACACCTCGCCAAGATTGAGGGATTCCCAACTTTCAGAATAATTAATGAAGCCTTAATAAGCACGCCCCAAATCATCAAAGTTTGGAGGGTGAAAAAGTTTTGCCGGGAACAAGTTCGGCGGCGCGACGCAATTTTTCAAAGTCTATGCGAAAATAAGCGCGGGAAGGACAGGCGCTGGGCGGCAGTCCTGTCTAAATTACTCTCGAGACTTTTTTTTATTTTTTTATACACTTATATCTCATTCACCTTCCTCTCTTTCTGTCATTTTTCACATACATTATCTCTTCTTCAGCCATTTGTGACTCACATTTCACCCACCATCCACCACTGTTGGCCTGACGGTAAAGTTCTTGTGGAGACTTATTTCGGCCGACACACATGTGCGCCATGTGTTGTGTCGTTGTGATGTGTGCTGTGTGGTGTTATGCCTCGAGTGTGCGGCATACGATTGCAGTTGTGTAATTCTTAGCAATGCTTTGCAATAGGAAATCGTTAATTTATTTATATTATATTATTTCTATGTATTAAATAACAAATATTGTTTCAGTCATGATCTACAATAATTATGTCAGTGGATTATAGATATGTGTCCAAACTGTCCATAGAATACTGCTAATTTGTAGCCGTAAAAGCTACATATTCATGAGCATCAGCTCAAAAGTTCCCAGATGCGCCCCTAAAAATATTTTGGTCGTATAAATCAAATTAAAAAATGAAATTGCAGTGAATGAATAACATTGTTTTGTTACATCCCAAAATATGCGATTTTTCTCTTCCCTTTCTTTATTGTAACGATATGAACTGTGCGTGTCTGCTAGTGAGCTAATTTGCTTGTGTGCTAGTTTGCACATATGTTAGTGTGCTAGTTGGCCCATATGTTAGTTAGCAAACAAAATAGGAGAATTTAAAAAAAAAATTATAAAAATCCATTTATTCATTTATAGATATGAAGAGACACCTGGTTTTTATCATATAAATAAGATGGATATATTTTCCCGAGCTTCTTGTATAGTAAACGTTGGTATCGGGCACTGAAATTACTACATTTTTCTTTGCGTGTGCTTATTGGAAGGACATAATATTTAGTTTTTATAGAATTTTATACGAGCAAAAAAATTCTTTTGTTCTTTGCTGGCTATTGTAAGCAAAAAGTGTAAAAATCTTCATTTAAATAATTTATGGTTGGATGTGCGTAATAGTCTACGGTAAATGCTCCCAATATTTCAGTATGTGTTGAGAGTTGAACGCGGTTTCAAGATGTTTATGAAATTACTGCTGTACACGGCCGGCCATAAATGGTGGGATTCAATATTTTCGTTACGTAAATCCTGCAGACGTGGATTTCACACAAATATATCCATCCCAACAGTACCCGCCATAAAAATATTCTTGTACTTGTGCACTGGTAAAACTCGTATCACAGATACGGTCATTGAGCGTCCTGGTGAGCGTCTCAGAGAGGCGGAAGAAGCGGACACCAAATAAATATATAAGCACATCAAGGGTATTAATAGGTAAGATGGGTGAAATTTATTCAGAGAAAGAAATGGTTTTCAGTTCTCATGGGTCTAGCAAGCGCTGGGCTGAACAATGGCTAAGCTCATTGGCTCTTAACTTCGTTGTAGGTACCGAGCCCCACAAGTTCCATACTCATCGAACTCTTCGTAATTGGAAAATAAAATTGGCTTGTTCTCTTTAAATTCGAAAATTACATATCTTTCTATATACTGTGTTTTATTCCAGAAACTGAACCATGCCGAACCCAGGGGTTTGACTCACCGAACCCAGGTTAAGAACCACTGACTTATCCTTAGCTCTCCGATGACACTGGCATACGCGGCAGTCTTCGCTTTAGCTCAGTTTAATATAGACAAAAATCGGTATCTTGGTTACGCGTTTGGTAAACTGTATAATAGCTCAGTTGGAAGCAAAATAGGGGAAACAAGGTAGGGTCATTTCTATGGAGAAAATGCACCTCCTCTTGTTCGGCAAGCCATTAGAACGGCTTCATTTCAAACAAACTTCATGATGTCACCATTGCGACATGTCGTTAGACAAATAGTGGTGCCAGATTTGGGGGTAGCAGTGTAGCCATATGCAATGCGAGCGCTGCAATTGGCTCATTGCCGTGACATCAGTAAAACCACACCGTCAACGAAAAAAGACTGGTTTGAGCCTACCTTGTTTCCTCTACCGTGATGTTAGTTCAGTCGCAAGTCACTGGAATTTTTTACAACGAGGCGTAGTTGTTTTGGTGTGTCGCCTCTGAGGGCCGCCAGCGAAGGAAACATCCACGCTGCATAGGCCTAATTGGCTGTGCCGCCGCGGCTGCACCTGCATCCACTCCATCCACGCCGCAAGTCTCGGTTTTGCTATACTAAATTGCCGCCGTGAGTGAGAGCCACGGTTTATTCAAGAGTCCAAACTGAAAGGCCCGTCGAAACTGAGAAGTGAAAAATTCTTGGCTACAATTTTTTTTAAGGTTTATTGTAAAAATCGGCAGCAACAAGGCTAGTAGGAAAAAATAATTCTAGTGCCCATGATGCTAATCAAAAATGAAAATCGGGAAAACCAAAATGATCTGTAAGCAAATCGTAATGACTTAATTATACTTTCAAATCTTTATTCAATAACATACTAACCTAATTAGAAAAATACTAAAGCATGTACAAATATCATTTGAACACTCTCATGTCAGATAAAAGCTTGAGTTCAAGTTGAAGCAAACCTCCGAGTGCATCTAAATGTCTATCCATTAAATAACATTCAGAAAACTTACATTTTTAATTACAGATACACATCTTCACATCATGACTTTATAAAATAACATTCAAGTCATTTTCCCTTGAATGCCTCTATAGCTGCATTCTCCCACACTATCAAACGTCAAAATCATACATACTTTGTTTCTTGGGGACATGTTTTTTTTCTACAGCTTGTTTTCTCCGCCAACACTAGCGTACGTTACAAGTAAACATACTTTGCTTCTCAGGCACATGTTTCGTATCTTTTCCACAATTCCCTAGATTTAAAATTAACTCAGGCCCGAACGAAGCCCAAAAGAAGCATTAGCCTGGAACAAATGTGCTTCCTTTGAGCAGGCCGTGTGAGCAGCGGTCGATTGCTTCAGCAACGCAGAGATCCGCCCTGGCCACACGCTGACGACCGTCTCATTTGTCCAGCTTGTCATCATAAACGCCAGCCAGACCCAAACTTCTCACCTAAAAACAGACAAATCCGACACCAAATTAATGAACAGATGAGGTCTTTTGCGGCTCCGATCCTCTCAGAGCGCGGGACAATTGGGGCAGGTGTGGGGCAGGGCGCTAACGCGGTATTGGCAGGACACAATTGTCCCCACACAATTGAGGGCAGGTGTGGGACAGGGCGCTAACGCGGTATTGGCAGGACACAGTTGTCCCCACACAATTGAGGGCAGGTGTGGGGCAGGGCACTAACGCGGTATTGGCAGGGGACAACTTGTTGTTTTAGGCCATGTGAGGGAACATTTGTGCTTGCAATGAGTATCTGATGCTATGCAGTATAGTATATCCCACAAAAGTCCGAACCGAGTATTTATTTTCCCGTATCAGTAATACCCGTAATTATTATACCATATCAGTAATACCCGTAGTAATCAGTAATTTTGCTTGGAATTAAATGCTTATGGCATTCTTAGGATGGTATTACTGATACGGGAAAATAAATTCTCGATTCGGGTTTTTGTGGGACATACTGTTTATCAGAGCCAAAGCGAATTCAAACAAATAATTTAGGGTGTTCAAAAATGAAAATAAAACTTGACGCACATACAATGTCTTGCAACAATGGTGACCCAGCAGCCCCAATGTGCAGCCCTCGAGGCTTACGATTACATGATAATTGCACTTCGATCTGGTTTTTGCGCGTTTTGAGAACCAGGAGATACTTTTAGAATTACCTCAAAAAATACTTGCGAAGAGTCCATGAATTTCCGTCTCCCGTATTCATAACAGGTGTGGCTCCATAAATGTCAGACGAGCTCATAATGATGTACTTGCTTCCCTCAATGGCTTTGGCAAAACAAAAGAAATAAGATTTGCGAAGTAATTAAGTGTTGGTAGCCTACACTTGTTGATATGGCGATTGGTTGGTGCGTATCTAGGATACGAAGACACATCGCGAGAATTCGAAGAACAATTGGGCCTCCACCTTCAGTCCTGTGAGTTTCGCATTCACTTAATGCTAATGCTAATACTAATACTATTCAATTTATATTAAGCAATATAACTGAGTTTTCCACTCACCTAATACTAACGCTAAAATCATTCAATTTATACTAAGTGATATAACCGAGTTTTACACTCACCTTATAGTAGGGCGCTACTATCTTGAAGCTCCTCCATTATTTTTAGTTGTGCTATGTTATAAGTTGCTTAAGTGGAGATTCCTGTGTATCCTGGAGAGTACCATCCACGATCGACCTGTTATGCGCAATAGCGAGATCACGTGGAAGGCTTCAGAAGATGGGCGAGATGTTGAGGGTTGGGCCGATAGGTGTTGGGTAACTGACCCTGTACTGATCTGTGTATACTTTCCATCTGTGACGATCTCTTGCGAATATATGGTGGGTCTGAGCGTGGACAGGTTAATTAATAAAATGCTTCCCGCCGATGATTTATTTCCCGCTTCCCGCTAGATGACCCCGCCGTAAGATAGTTTGCCAACATACAGAGTAGGCTTGTATAGATTCGCGTAGCGTTACAATGCCAACCTGTTTTATTGTAAGTAGCACGTACTAAGGATGCAATATCCCGTTCGTTGGATGTCAATAAACGTAAGTTTTACATGTGATTTGTTTTCCAAGGAAACCTGCCTTGAATAGCGCCACAGATGCTAGTAGTCCTAATGGGTCGGGAAAATTAACCGAAACTGGACAGGCTGCGGGTGAACAATTTGGTCGTAACTCGTGCTTAGGTGTGATTCGGGAAACCTATAAACCTGTTGGACTGTGACTGTACCGAGGCCTGGGACGTTGCTGGAATCTGTTGGCTGAGTCGAGTCCTGGATGCTCCAGAAATAGGTTGTAATAGAGAGGCGGAACATTGAGTGAACCGAGCTATAGGGAAACAGCCCTGCACCCGTGCTTTACGTTGGTTAGGTTGGTGCAAGTGGGAGACGCGCAGCCCAAGCCATAAGAATTCCGCGACCCCGACTGTCAGACCTACCACAACTCAATGCCAATACTAATACTAATACCATTCAATTTATACGAAGTAATATAACAGAGTTTTACACTCATCTAATACTAATACTAATACAATTTACCTGATACTAAGTAACTTATCCAAGTTTTACATTCACACAATACTAATGCTAAGCTATTCACTTGACACTAAGTGAGTCATTTCGGACCTAAACAAATTACGGCGCTGTCACAACTGCAGCAGAACCACGACAGGTGGAACAGCTCACCCACCACCAGCAGCCTGCACTGCAGAGCGCAGCGAGGACTTGGGACGTTACCTCGACATCGCAAAATCAAGCCACGGCTCCCAAGCGCCCCAAATTTCATGTCTCATGACATTCAATGGACGCGATGTTCAGGGACATGAATTCCCGAGGCTCTATTATGACGCTCCCAAATTCATTCAGTGTCCAAATTGTCGCTAAAATGCAAATTTTACGATTGCTATTTGTGTGGATGAGCGCTCTTTCTGAATTTCTGGCCCGCCATTTCGTGACAATGCTCTTATGATTCTTGCGTTGCAGTCTTTATCTTGTTCTTCTCTTTTTTGTTTGGTCCGTCTTTTGTGGTAATGGTTGTTTCAAATTTGTTGTCCGAGTCGTAGGACCAGTTTCCTTTATGTTTGGCCGATTTGAGACTCGGTTCTTTTCATACGTCATAAGTTTGGGCTTAGTTTAATCAATTTCAGTATAAGTATTAGGTTCTTTCCTTCATATCGCCAACACTAATACTTTCCTTCATATCGCCAACATTAATACATTCCTTCATTTCGCCAGTATTAATACTTTCCTTCATTGAGCCAGCATTAATACTTGCTTTCCTCTCCCAACATTAATACTTTCCTTCATATCGTCAACATTAATCCTTGCCTTCATTTCGCCAGTATTAATACTTTCCTTCATTGAGCCAGCATTAATACTTGCTTTCATCTCCCAACATTAATACTTTCCTTCATTTCGCCAATAATAATACTTTCCTTCATTTCGCCTGTATTAATACTTTCCTTCATTTCGCCAGTATTAATACTTTCCTTCATTTCGTCAGTATTAATACTTTCCGTCATTTATCCAGCATTAGTATTAACTTTCTTCTCTCCAGTATTAATACTTTCCTCCTTTGAATTAAGCCTCAGCGTTATTACTCTGTTTGTGAGTAGTTACAGCTCATTCTTTGGATCTCATTAGCATCACGTCTGCTTCAAACGCATCACTGGCATCACAGTTGCTTCAGACGGACCACTGGCATCACAGTTATAGAATTATTTGGTGTCTTCTGAATTACTTTTAAAGCTTAACGATATATTTTTCAATTCTGGAGATGCATTTGAAGATTTCCCTTCAGTTACTTGATAAGGAGTTACGGATTCGAAGAGTTCAGGCTGCCAAACTCTGCTGCGTATAAGTGAACTTGGTTTCCAAATTTTAATCCATAAACTTCAGAGACCACACGCTGTAAAATATAAATGCTTTGCCGGAAATAAGGAACTGACTATTTATGGCATCAAATTTTGTATCAAAGTTAATTTCATTGATATTTGACGTTATGGCCTTATTTTTGGCCTTATTTTTTATCAGAGAGAACCTTAACAAATTTAGCATCAAATTGCATCAAATTTTGATAAAGAGATCCTCAGTTAAATACCGCATCAAACGATGTTATTTTATTTATTATCAGAGAGAACATGAACAAATTCTGCATCAAATTGCATCAATTCTCAAAAACAAAATTAATAAAAAGATCCTTCGATAAATACGACATCAAAAATTGCGTTATCTGCGGTCGAGATAACTCCGTTCAAATTAATCAATCCTGATGAATCCCCTGGATGAATCCAATGGTAATCCGTACTGGTCGGTCCGATGCCCAGTGCATCACAATCATCGATGATTGTGTTGATAATTGTGAGGGTTACATTACAATCCATCGATGATTGTTTTTAAGATTGTGAGGGCTGCATCACAATGAATAATTGTGATGAGGCAGGATCTGCAACATTCTGCGGGCAGTGCTACACGGTCAGTTAAATGAATGCTAATAAGATCGAAAGAAACCTTTTTAACTATTACGTAACGTGTATAGTTCAAGAATTTCTCTGCGGTGTGAGCCATATTATGGCACTGATGGAGTTTTCCTTATACTGCTGACCAACCAGTCGCCACAAACTCTATTTAAAAAAGATACTTATTAGAAACCAAATGAAAACGTGATCTAGTTGATGTTTGATATTTTCAACGTTGCTATCTACAATTAACTTTGAATTTGAATTGAATTGAACTTCAGTTTACTAGGATCACTGTTAATAAGTGTTAATATTGGACCATATGTCACCCTGGAATATTTCAGTCGAAAAAACAACGATGGTAACTTCCGTGTTAGCTAAGATCCTTAATTTGTTAGAAGGTTTCAAGACAAAAATTTCAAGTCCAATGAACGTTTTACTTACTGAACGTGCGTATGTATGAGAATATGTTTAATATAATTTCAAAAATTCAATCCCATGCACGCCGGCAACAAGAAAGTGATTAAACATCCCTATTTCTCTGAAACAATTCTTAAATAGCTACACGAAACCAAACATTTGAATTAACTTCAACACCCTCAGGCTGGAATAAACCAACACTAGGTACACAAATAGAACAGAAGCAAACTCCGTAGATCGCAATTTATTCGTCCACCTTTTGCATCACAAAGTGTCACACCGCACAGCCGCTAGAGGACAATATTTTGCGTCCCGCGATGTCATTTTTCGATTTTTTTAGGACCAGTGATGACGTGGGCGGTGCTGTGAAATCCGCACTTAATTTGTGAACACACAAACACAAGCGAGCGTGACCGAGTGTCGGCAGGAGAGCTTTTCCTCCTGACGACGGGTCAACTCGCCCCAGTGCCCGAATGAAGACATGAGGGGGCTGATCAATGGTCACAAACTCAATTTTCATGAATACTCAATGAAATCTAAATGAGTGATTGTAATATCGAAGCGATCCATAAAAGTGCGTAGCATTTTGACCGCAACGTGCGCCACCGGTGGCCACGGAGGGGCTTTTGACCGACCAGTAGTCACAAACTCAATTTTCATAAATACTTATTAATGAAAACTAAATAAATCCACGGTCCACTAATGTTTGTAATTTCCAAAATTCCTGAATACAATTATTGAATCAGTAAGTCCTTATGGACTTGCGTCCAGCAGTTAGGCATCGCAAACGATAGGCCAGCGTTAACATTTGTCCTGATGTACACAAATGGAACCATCTTTTTCACTTAAATACATTTACCGCGATTGGTTAAACTGAATTTCAATGTTCAACGCAAATTTAAATTCAATATTAGTGAGCAATTTTAAGAATAGCAAACATTAACTGGATTTTGATTTCATTGAGCTTTAATTAAACATTTACGTAAATTGAGTTTGTGGCCATTGATCGGTCAACAGCATTATAAAAAGCCTCCCTGTGGCCACCGGTGGTGCACGTTGCGGTCAAAGTGTTAAGCGTTTTCATTGATCGCTTTGCTATTACAATCAGGTTGTATGAACCCTTTTTCATCTTCTCAGTGAGTGGATGAGTGTAGAGCGAGCTGAGTAAATCTAACGTTCCCTCAGGTGCCACAAATGAGTACCGACTCAAGTCCTTGTATGTTAACCGTCATTGTTTGTATTTCGAATTATTAACTCATGCTAACATAATTCTCCTAGCTAAAAGCCACTCTTAAATATTTGATAAGAGCATTCCCGGCCCATATTTTCCTAAAAATGTTTTGAGTAATAAAGTTTCCAATAATTTTAGGAATATGAAAAAAATAAAATGAGGTCATGAACAAACCTCTTGATACATAAAATGTATTGACTGTTGCCATACTAGACAAGGGGGGGGGGGAAATTCCAATACATTATCTTGAAGAATGTGAACAAAACTATGTATAAAAGTATAACAATTCTTGACTCATCTTCAGAAGTTAACTCCAATTTGTTTTCCTGTACAAGAAAAATATGAGCCCTAGTAATTTCTACATATTTCCTAGTGTTGTGTCCCTGCGAACAGTCTTGTGACTGATGCAGCGAATACCATTGACTAACTTTAATCGATTTAACATATAGAACATCTATCAAGATACAGTACATCAATATATATAATACATCAATCGAACATTAATACATATTTCCTTACCTCACAGTCATAACTTACCATGGCGCTGACTTGCCAAATCGAGAGTACCGAATTGTCAACACGACGTAAACTCACGGGCTTTTAAATTCGCTCCAGCGTTTTACGAGGAAGATTTAGAACGCATTGAGGCTGAGTTTGATTTTGCAGAGCAAACAAAGATGGCGGACGGCACATCGCTCAGAGCTTGCGCGATGGTTCTGCGGAGATGTTGCCACAGAAGACTCCACTCAAGTTTGAATTTAGTTCTCTTTTCTGAGCAAATTTGCCTGGAAAGGACGGCAATTTGCGAGAGCGAGTCATGTCAATAGTGAAGGCCATTATTATGTCTGCTGGAGATACAGCGGTCGGCGGGCGCTGAGTAGACCGACGTTTTATTGTTCCTCAGAAAATGGAGGAAACTCTTTACTTCAACCTAGAAGATGATGAGCAACATTTTTTACATCGTTCAGAGATGCGTGGAAGTCAATTAAGGCTTTTCTGAAGAGTTTGTTGGCATAGCGAGATCACCGAGATTAAAATCTCGAAAATCTTACCCCTCTTTTTTAGAAGTCGTATAATACTTGTTAGATGTCGTATAATACTTGCTAGATGTAGTAGAATACACGCTATTTGCACTGAGGAATTTGGTGACTTGAATTAAACGAAGAAAATCAAAAGATCTGATTGCTTAACATGAATGTATCTAGTTTGGTTATGAGTTCTTCGTCATATTTTTGCAGATTTCTGTGTGTCAAACAGCTTGTCTTTACATGCTGTATAAATATTTACTGTTGTATTACTTAAACATTTACTTTATTTAAATATTTAAATTTTTATCATTTAAATTTATTATTTAAATCTCTAAATAAATATTTAAATAAATATTTACTGTTGAATTATTTCATGAATTCGGTTCAACAGCAACGTCAGTGAATGAATAAAAAGTTCATTTACTCACTTGAATCAGGTCGGTAGAAATATGGAAACCAGTTTAATTGAATCATATACGGTTTTAAGTTCAATTTTCAAAATGCTTAGAGACAAAAAAAATATATATTGAGTCGGTCATTTTCCTCAACCCCAGAGTGTGGCTCGGAGTTTAATTTAAAGTGATAATTAATTTTTATTTATATTTCACAACGAATTTCTTCACTGCTTACTCGGATTTTGAAATCCGCGAACTTTATATGCGTAAAAAGAACAATTTTCAACACCTTCTTCACATTTGTGAAAAAAGAGTAGCAATCTTCGGAACCCTCCCCCAACCATTTTTTGGTTCCAAAAACCGTTGCATTTTTCTTCCAAAGCGAATATCCTTCCACGACTATTCTATTTTATACTTCTTTCTAAATCTTACATTCCCTTCATGCTAGATCTCACCTTCCCTCGGTGCTCTCCTCCCTTCTGAACCAACGCTATCCTTCCTTATGAACCAACGCTATCCTCCCTTCTGAACCAACGCTATCCTCCCTTCTGACCCAACGCTATCCTCCCTTCTGACCCAACGCTATCCTCCCTTCTGACCCAACTCTATCCTCCCTTCTGACCCAACTCTATCCTCCTCGCTGAACCCTCGCGATGTTCCTAGGCTTTAACAGCTCTCCTCACAAAAATGCTAGGAAGAGCATCATTTTATGGCTCATAAAGACCCTCGACAATTTTGTTTTAATGACTCTGTCGAAGTGTTCTCCGGTGTTGACCTGCCGACGATCGAACTAAGTCTACGGAGATCTCCTCGTAGCTCTTCATTACGCCCGGCTACAGTGTTACGCGGGTTTGCTGCTGCACGATTGATACTAAAAACTCTTACATCGTACAGAGAGTTGAACTATACAGAGAATTGAACTATACCAATTAACACACTGACTACGTACCGGTATACCGGTATTAACACGTTAACTACGTATCGTTGACCACGAACCGTTGACTTTACCGTTGACTTCGTACCACTAGGTAAATTGCTCATTCATGTACCTGTATAAATGAATAGCATTTCAATTGTTTCACTACCTCCATTTTAAATAAATAATAGCATTCAAGTTAAAATATTAAAGTGTAACTATATTTATCACGCTTTTTAGAAAGCATCGAAACGTGATCGAGGAGTAAAGACGGCTTTTCAATTCTGCTATTTTCAACCTAACTAAATTAAAGTAGCAACCGTGCAAACCTAGCGAAGGTGTTAAGATAAAGTCGTAATTATCCTTCGTAACTGGCTCAATGTTACAAGCATTACGTACTGTACAGTGTATAGTACACTCATACACGCTCATATCAGGAATATTGTGTTAAATTGTCGTGTGATATCACAGATCACGCACACCCAGCTCGATGTGTGACTTCTTTCGGATTTTTCGTCATTTGGCAAACATGGAGCTTTTTGCAGAGCATAGGAACTATTGTTAACTCAGCTTTACACCAATTACCCTGTTGTAATTACCATTCATCCTCCACAACAATCTTCGCTGCAGTTGCATAGCAGAGTGAGAATTCATCCGAGTAGGAGATGGCATAGAGGAAGAAGATAACTTTAAATCTGTAAGTGGAATTCTTGTAAAGAAACAGTGAAAGAGAGGAGATAACGGAAGGGATGTGATGCTGTAGAAAGAGAGGTCGTGGGGTAGAACACATGATCCAAAATATTAGAAACTTTCTGGTATATGCAGCTGGAGGCACTCGTCAGCCTCATCATGAGTTCCTCAGTACTCACCACGTCACCCATTACTTATTACGTCACCATCACTTATTACGTCACCATCACTCATCACGTTACGCATCACTCATTACTGCACATTATGTATGTGACTAATTCCACCACTCACTTCATGTAAAGTAACTTTTACAACCTCAGAGATCCCTAGAAGCGGCCGCGTCCTAAATCTCAGGTTGGCTTCGCTGTTCTTTTTCAAAAGCCCGTCGCTCATCTTTGAAGGCCTTCCAGAGTGTGGTCTTTGATGTGCAGCTCTGCGGCTTAGACTTTGTTAAGTCTACGGCCGCCGTATGTCCCGGCTACCAGGGCTGCAGAGTCGGAATCGAAGTCGCCATTTTTTGAAAAGGTGGAGTCTGAGTTGGAGTTGCCATATTTTGGAAAAGTGGAGTCGGAGTCGGAGTCGCCATTTTTTGAAAAGGTGGAGTTGGAGTTGGAGTCACTATATTTTGATAAGGTGGAGTCTGAGTTGGAGTTGCCATATTTTGAAAAGGTGGAGTCGAAGTCGGAATCGCCATATTTTAAAAAGGTGGAGTAGGAGTCGGAGTCGCCATATTGTGAGAAGGTGGAGTCGGAGTTGGAGTCGCCAAATTTTGGAAAGGTGGAGTCTGAGTCGGAGTCGCGAATTCATCCCTCCGACTACGCGGCCCTGCCCACCACACTCACAAAACTTTATGAAAATTTTTATTAGATTCTATATGCACAAGTCCTTCGTAGAACTGTAGCAATGTATATGTAAAATCTAGTTTTACTTGCTCATTTCTGTCCGAAGTTTTGATCAAGCAGAAACAAGCTCTTTTCATGTACTATAGACACAAGAATTCAAATTTTAATATATTGAGCGGCAAAAAGTGTTATATTCCCTTCAGACTTATTTTGCTTTGAATCTATTGCAAAGAAAGGTTCAGATCTGGCTCTAAAATGAAAATAACTTATCTGTTTGTGATAGAATCCCCCATACTGCTGTATTGAAAGCTCAAATGATTTACAGAGTGAAGAATTCGAATGTATAGTCGCTATAAAACAAAAGCAAGCTTTTTATGTTGCTAATGGTTTAAAATTATTTCAAATTTTCAGAGAATGTCGTAAAATTTATCACAGGCATTCTCTTCATTTATAAATTCTCACCAACAATTGCTCTAGTTCGCTCCTGGTTCTGAATTGAAACTATTGTAATTATTATAACCGTATTATTAATTTTAGCGACGCTTCTCACTCAGTCTCTCCCACAAAGTCGCCGCCAACAGAAGAAGACATGTTGGTTTACGCGAAATTAAAAACCCGCCCACACGAATGCTTGCAACATAAATTAGCACATGAACATCGACATGGAACTTGCCACGGTTATTGGCATCGCGTATTCATTTCCAGTAGCCCATCAATTCAAATTAATTAAACTGATGAATCATCCCGAGGCCAATTTACGGCGCGCTTCATCTGCTAATATCACGCGAGAGCGGCTCGATCAAACTAGCGCGTTGCGTTCTCTCTATTAATTTATATTTACCTAAATAATTAATTAACATTTGTGGGGATAATCATGTGTTTCAATTGACTAACATATATGTAAATCTAATTAATTAACAAATGTAGGGATAATCATGTGCTGTGTAAATTAACCAACATATATATATATAATTAATTTACAAATGTAGGGATAATCATGCGTTCTCTCAATTAATTAACATATACATGTTTAATTAATTACCATATGTAGAAATAATTATATGTTTCAATTAATTAACATATATATGTTCGTAAGTTTGTAGGGATAATCATGTGTTGTTTCAAGTCTACTGTTAATAGTGTGGAAGTATTTAAAATAAATATCTTGATACTTTAAAGCCAACTACCTCGATGCAAATAGCAAAGTTATACGTTGCCTTGGGCTGCTGAAGATTATATTATAGATGTGCCCTTCTGCTGGTCTTTGTTGCTCTTTTTCGTGTTATTCCTTCACTCGAGCAAACTACCAATGAAAATTCAAATCAAATAACGCGCAAACGCAAAGCTCTGTGCACAATTCTCAATGCAGGCATTTTCAGCGTCCAATGCTTGTGCTGATTCCGATGTCTTCAACTGAAAACACTGAAATCATTTTGCAGCTTGAGAACACACGTTTTTATTGAATGGAGAATTGTAGCACAATTTACGCTGGAGCAACGTAAGGGTGCCAGTCACAGCCCTGACGGCATCTCCAGGGAAGGCTATTTTACCACAGCTTTAGGAGAAGTGGTGCTTAACCTTGTTGGAAGTACTGAACCCCACAAGGTCCATACATGCATTCATCGAACCCTTCGTGGTTGGAAAAATAAAATATGATTTTTTATTCATATTCAAAATTTGTGTATAAAACTATATCCTGTAATAATGCACATACTGTGCATACCACGCCGAACCAAGGTTAAGAACCTGGCCCTTGAAACTGATGTTCTACATTCAACTCAAAATTAAAGTCACTAGTTGTAAGCTGTTTTGAAAATAGCGAACAGTTTTTGATTTTAAAAGCAATTTCGAAAATAGATCCAATGCTGGCATCTGGCAATAGATTCACATAAAGTAAATCTATTCAATGCTTTATCCAATGCTGGCAGCCGTCCACAGGCCTGCACACCTGCACACACTCCAGCAGCACAACACGCTGAGGTCAACACGACCAGAGCCAACAACACTCAGGCGCTCATCAATGCCTGTCTCAAAAGAATAGGCAAAAAGTTCTTCATTATTAGCCCAAATGCACAGTAAAAACCCCGTCATTTTATTATCGATATCGCTGCGGAAATTGGATAGAAAGAATGGAATTTCTGAACGTTTTTTATGAGCTAGAAACGAGTGTTATGGCTAATTTTTGCCTCCTGGCGTGCCGTGATGGTGACGTCACCACGGGAACGACTTCAACCTCCTGCAGACAGCGAGGGGCTTGTTCTTAACACTGTGACTGTGACGTGACCCACCGGTGGTACACGGAGAGGGGTTTTTTAATGCTGCTGACTGACCATTAGTCACAAACTCAATTTTTATGAATACTTAATCGAAGCAAAATAATGGCAAGATCGTGTTAATGTTTGCTATTTTCAATCGACTTTAAATTTGAGTTGAGTGTTAAACTTCACTTTAACCTGACGAAGTCAAAATGTTAAACTTCACTTTAACCTGACGAAGTCAAAGTGTTAAACTTCACTTTAACCTGACGAAGTCAAAGTGTTAAACTTCACTTTAACCTGACGAAGTCAAAGTGTTAAACTTCACTTTAACCTGACGAAGTCAAAGTGTTAAACTTCACTTTAACCTGACGAAGTCAAAGTGTTAAACTTCACTTTAACCTGACGAAGTCAAAGTGTTAAACTTCACTTTAACCTGACGAAGTCAAAGTGTTAAACTTCACTTTAACCTGACGAAGTCAAAGTGTTAAACTTCACTTTAACCTGACGAAGTCAAAGTGTTAAACTTCACTTTAACCTGACGAAGTCAAAGTGTTAAACTTCACTTTAACCTGACGAAGTCAAAGTGTTAAACTTCACTTTAACCTGACGAAGTCAAAGTGTTAAACTTCACTCTAACCTGACGAAGTCAAAGTGTTAAACTTCACTTTAACCTGACGAAGTCAAAGTGTTAAACTTCACTTTAACCTGACGAAGTCAAAGTGTTAAACTTCACTCTAACCTGACGAAGTCAAAGTGTTAAACTTCACTTTAACCTGACGAAGTCAAAGTGTTAAACTTCACTTTAACCTGACGAAGTCAAAGTGTTAAACTTCACTTTAACCTGACGAAGTCAAAGTGTTAAACTTCACTTTAACCTGACGAAGTCAAAGTGTTAAACTTCACTTTAACCTGACGAAGTCAAAGTGTTAAACTTCACTTTAACCTGACGAAGTCAAAATGTTAAACTTCACTTTAACCTGACGAAGTCAAAATGTTAAACTTCACTTTAACCTGACGAAGTCAAAATGTTAAACTTCACTTTAACCTGACGAAGTCAAAATGTTAAACTTCACTTTAACCTGACGAAATCAAAATGTTAAACTTCACTTTAACCTGACGAAGTCAAAGTGTTAAACTTCACTTTAACCTGACGAAGTCAAAGTGTTAAACTTCACTTTAACCTGACGAAGTCAAAGTGTTAAACTTCACTCTAACCTGACGAAGTCAAAGTGTTAAACTTCACTTTAACCTGACGAAGTCAAAGTGTTAAACTTCACTTTAACCTGACGAAGTCAAAGTGTTAAACTTCACTTTAACCTGACGAAGTCAAAGTGTTAAACTTCACTTTAACCTGACGAAGTCAAAGTGTTAAACTTCACTTTAACCTGACGAAGTCAAAGTGTTAAACTTCACTTTAACCTGACGAAGTCAAAGTGTTAAACTTCACTTTAACCTGACGAAGTCAAAGTGTTAAACTTCACTTTAACCTGACGAAGTCAAAGTGTTAAACTTCACTTTAACCTGACGAAGTCAAAGTGTTAAACTTCACTTTAACCTGACGAAGTCAAAGTGTTAAACTTCACTTTGACCTGACGAAGTCAAAGTGTTAAACTTCACTTTAACCTGACGAAGTCAAAATGTTAAACTTCACTTTAACCTGACGAAGTCAAAATGTTAAACTTCACTTTAACCTGACGAAGTCAAAATGTTAAACTTCACTTTAACCTGACGAAGTCAAAGTGTTAAACTTCACTTTAACCTGACGAAGTCAAAGTGTTAAACTTCACTTTAACCTGACGAAGTCAAAGTGTTAAACTTCACTTTAACCTGACGAAGTCAAAGTGTTAAACTTCACTTTAACCTGACGAAGTCAAAGTGTTAAACTTCACTTTAACCTGACGAAGTCAAAGTGTTAAACTTCACTTTAACCTGACGAAGTCAAAGTGTTAAACTTCACTTTAACCTGACGAAGTCAAAGTGTTAAACTTCACTTTAACCTGACGAAGTCAAAGTGTTAAACTTCACTTTAACCTGACGAAGTCAAAGTGTTAAACTTCACTCTAACCTGACGAAGTCAAAGTGTTAAACTTCACTTTAACCTGACGAAGTCAAAGTGTTAAACTTCACTTTAACCTGACGAAGTCAAAGTGTTAAACTTCACTTTAACCTGACGAAGTCAAAGTGTTAAACTTCACTTTAACCTGACGAAGTCAAAGTGTTAAACTTCACTTTAACCTGACGAAGTCAAAGTGTTAAACTTCACTTTAACCTGACGAAGTCAAAATGTTAAACTTCACTTTAACCTGACGAAGTCAAAATGTTAAACTTCACTTTAACCTGACGAAGTCAAAATGTTAAACTTCACTTTAACCTGACGAAGTCAAAGTGTTAAACTTCACTTTAACCTGACGAAGTCAAAGTGTTAAACTTCACTTTAACCTGACGAAGTCAAAGTGTTAAACTTCACTTTAACCTGACGAAGTCAAAGTGTTAAACTTCACTTTAACCTGACGAAGTCAAAGTGTTAAACTTCACTTTAACCTGACGAAGTCAAAGTGTTAAACTTCACTTTAACCTGACGAAGTCAAAGTGTTAAACTTCACTTTAACCTGACGAAGTCAAAGTGTTAAACTTCACTTTAACCTGACGAAGTCAAAGTGTTAAACTTCACTTTAACCTGACGAAGTCAAAGTGTTAAACTTCACTTTAACCTGACGAAGTCAAAGTGTTAAACTTCACATTAACCTGACGAAATCAAAGTGTTAAACGAATTCATGGGAAATTTAAAATGCAATAAAATGATCTGAGCCTATGACAATCTGAAAAATCTAAAATTACTTAGGCGATAGACATCCATTTGCTTTTCAAACAACTTCTAATATACCTGGAACTAATTCGGATGGAGTCTGAATAATTTTCAGAGGAGTATTGCTCAACCTTCCACTGCATCAATAGCAAATCACTCCAATGACGATGGACGAGTAAACTCTGAGCATAAATTAACATACGTGACTATTTTTATTTTTTATTTACATTGACGCTCCAGCCTGCTATAAAAGCTCAGTTACGTTAGGGTCACCAAAGCGACCCTCAATGTGCTGTAAGAGGCAAAATAGAGCAGCGCGCTCAGAAGGAACTCAGTAAACTACGGTTCATAGGACCGTAAAATATTCTTCCTTTCCTCAATTGTCTAAGTTCAGCGATCCTTATACCGCTTCTTTTGAAGCTTAGCGTTGGACTCTGTTATAAAAGTCTCGAAATTGCAGCTTTGCCCTGAATACAAAGTGACTTAAGCGACTCACACAGCGCTGGTCAGGTGAGCGCTGCTCTCTTCTTTATCCTGACCTTAATGTTGTGACCAACCTTAATGTGGAATGTTATGACCAACCTTAATGTGTAATGTTGTGAACTTGTGACCAACATTAATGTGTGAGGTTGTGACCAGCCAGCCCTGTCACCACACTGCCAGGACCTTGTATAATTTATATGTTTCCACTAATTTCCTCTCCCCATATAACCGAGCGCAGCCGATTTTTGCCTTCTGTTGAACTCTGCACAGTCAATCACTTCGTAGTTAATTGTTATATGGTTAATTGAAACGTTGATGGAGAGGATTTATGGGGTAAGAGCGTCAATATATCCTTTTGCCAACACACAGTACAGGTGTTAATTAACCATAATTTGTATATTTCAATAACATGGGAAAGAATGTAATAACCGCACGACCCGCCTACCGCACAACACCAACTGCTTGCCACGAAGATAATCTAGACAACGGAGCATGCAATACGCTGGTGCTTTATTTTGAAATCTGAATTTGCTTCTCATGAAGCCCTTCCTTATGAGTATAAGTATAAAATTTTGATGGATAGATGGATGAGAAACATTTCTCAGCTTCCTTTCAGTACCCTAACTGGATGCATCCCACACTCTTACCACATATTTTCGTCGTGGGATATTCTCTCCCCTCTACACATACATCTACTCTACACATACATACACTCTACACATACATACACTCTACACATACATACACTCTACACATACATACACTCTACACATACATACACTCTACACATACATACACTCTACACATACACACACTCTACACATACATACACCCTACACATACATACACCCTACACATACATACACTCTAGACATACATACACTCTACACATACATACATTTTACACATACATACACTCTACACATACATACATTCTACACATACATACACTCTACACATACATACACCCTACACATACATACACCCTACACATACATACATTCACATACATACACTCTATGCAGACATACACTTTACACATACATACATTCAACACATTCATACACCTTATATCACATAAATACACTCTACACATACATACACTCTACACATACATACACTCTACACATACATACACTCTACACATACACACACTCTACAAATACATACATTCTACACATACATACATTCTACACATACATACATTCTACACATACATACACCCTACACATACATACACTCTACACATACATACATTCTACACATACATACATTCTACACATACATATACTCTACGCATACATACACTCTACACATACATATATTCTACACATACATACACCCTACACATACATACACTCTACACATACATACATTCTACACATACATACACTCTACGCTTACATACACTCTACACATACATATATTCTACACATACATACACCCTACACATACATACACTCTACACATACATACACTCTACACATACTCACATTCTACACATACATACATTCTACACATACATACACTCTATGCAGACATACACTCTACACATACATACATTCTACACATACATACACCCTACACATACATACACTCTACACATACATACACTCTACACATACATACACTCTACACATACATACACTCTACACATACATACATTCTACACATACATACACTCTACGCATACATACACTCTACACATACATACATTCAACACATACATCCACTCAACACATGTGGTGTTAACGCCATCTTCCTCCAGTGTTTGTATTTCTCTTTTCACCAACTCTCCCCAACTCCCTCCAACTCCCACAACTCTCCCCAACTCTCCCCAACTCCCTCCAACTCTCACAACTCTCCCCAACTCCCTCCAACTCCCACAACTCTCCCCAACTCTCCCCAACTCCCTCCAACTCCCCCAACTCTCCCCAACTCTCCCCAACTCCCTCCAACTCCCACAACTCTCCCCAACTCCCTCCAACTCCCACAACTCTCCCCAACTCTCCCCAACTCCCTCCAACTCCCACAACTCTCCCCAACTCTCCCCAACTCTCCCCAACTCCCTCCAACTCCCCCAACTCTCCCACACTCCCCCCAACTCCCCCCTCAGCCGGCGCAACTCCCCGCCTCCATAAGAAGATTTGGCTAGCGATAATTTGCCGCTCGACACTTCATTAAAAGCGCGACATCAATTCTGATTTGTGGCCCCCACGGCCACCTCAGCAAATTTGTAACGAGACGCAAGAAAATTCTGAATTAACGTGCGCGGGAGACTCATTTTTTAGTGAAAAGACAGCCTAAAGAATACAATTTTAGTCAAAAGACGGCAGAATTAATAAAATTTTTGCCAAAAGACCTCCTAAAGAATACAATTTTAGCCAAAAGACGGCAGAATTAATACAATTTTAGCCAAAAGACGGCAGAAATAATACAATTTAGTCAAAAGACAGCTTTAAAAATACAATTTTAGCCAAAAGATAGCAAAAGACATAGGCACGGAATTTACGTTTTTACCTTGCACATTTTTTAAATTCCCGTTAACGAGACGCAGATAGAGCACGCGATAGTCATCACATTCACTCATATCCCTGTTGTAGCTAAAGTTTCTTAGCTAATCGGGTTAGCTTTGAGTTTTTCATTAAAGTTTTTCTATGTAGCATTTCATTAGACTGGATGCTACAAAAAATTATTCATGAAACCGTCTGATTTGTTTCCCCAGGTGGTCACAAATCAAATTCATGTTCATATATACTTTCTTGATCGTTGGAGAGTGCGCGAGTTTGAATCTCATTACTATCATCGGGGAAATTTTTAATCCCTAAATATAATAAGTATTGTTTCATTCATACTTCCTCAAATAATTTTTACTCGTCAAATAAATTCTGAAGCGTAATACTCGAGTCGTTAATTTAGGGGTTTGCACTATATGTAATTGTGAACTTCTTCCCATCTACAAGTATTAATTTAAACATGATATACGACCACACTAATACAATAAAGCTAGCAAAATGTATCTACTTTGCGCAGCTTGACAGTTTTTCACTCATTCAATTATCCATCAAAATAATGCAACATTTAATTACACCGAAATGGATAACTAAATACACATCCAGTTATATTTTCATTCTGAAAATAGAATATGTTGATGGTTTCCCCAGCTACATGTTGGAAGGCACGCAGTAAAACCTGTGCTGTGCTTCAGACTCTTCTTTCCATGCATTTTCAGCTCGCGTTGCTCTTTTAAGACTTTGACTGCGGCGTGAGCCATATATGGTCGCTGAGGGAGTTTTCATTTTGCTGCTGACCAGCCAGTGGTCACATCAAAATTAAATAAAAGCACGATCCAGCTAATGTTTGGTATTTCCAACATGCTACATCAAAATTAAATAAAAGCACGATCCAGCTAATGTTTGGTATTTCCAACATTGCTCACTACAACTGAATTTAATTTGAATTAAATATGAAACTTCAGTTTTACCTGCAGCGGTCAAAGTGTCCGGAACATCTAGTCAGCATCGTGTAACCCAAGCTCAACAGCTGGCAGGCAACTTAATACCACGATCCATTAACGTAAAACAAATCCCTCCTCATTTTCAAGCATCTTAGAATCAAATAAACTTCACGTGAAAATTTTTAGCTCCACTATACATTGAAGACCAAATCTGACATGTTGAGATCTGATAACATCACTTTGTTCGGGCTGCCAGATTCTTTATTCGAAACTAAACACGACATTTCGCGACCAACTCAAATGGTTCTATGCTGTGAACATGTATCCGATATTTTCCCCTTTCCTTCTTTTTATATAACTAAGACTCAGTGCAACGTCAACTGTTTTCTCACTTTCCTTCTCTTTATGTAACTAAGACTCAGTGCAACGTCAACTGTTTTCTCCCCACCTCAAACCCTGACCATGCCTGCCGGTTCCTCCTCGCGTCCTCGCTTCTGGCACATTCTCATTTTATCACCTAATTTGCTTCACTCCTGCTAACGAGCCATTTCCTGCATTTTTGCCCGCATCTTTCCTGGGGCGGATACGCGGGTGTTTGCCCCACCGTGCGATAATCCCGCCAATATCCGCGGGATGACAGGCCCGCATAATGCCCGCCATTATGCAGGGGTCGACAGCGCTGCATAATGTCATGCATGTCCTTTAGCTTTCTAATCGCGGCTCAATGACCCGTGAAGAAGTCGCTTATTTAAGGACCCGCCAGCCTCCGCTGCCTCAAAAGCCCGACGCAATCCCCTACACGAAAGCAGTTGTCCGAGAGATTCAGGAAAGCCCCGGCACTTCCCCAAAAGATTGAGGAAGCTCCTGCGAGTCTTCCAACTTCCTCAGATGGTCACCTCCCCCCCCCCGCCTCTGGGGGAGATTAGTCTTCTTAGGTTACTGAGCGAGGGCTTAGTAAGCGTGCGTGTGTGTGTAGGTTACTGAGCGAGAGGCTTAGTAAGCGTGTGTGTGTGTGTGTCCGTGTGTGTGTGTGTCCGTGTGTGTGTCGTGTGCGTGTGTGTGTGTGTGCCGTCATACTCCTGTCACAAAACCTTCACAATTTTACTATGAAGTTATTGGTTTTCCTTTTGAACGCACGCATAATCGTGCGTGAAACCAAGTGCTTTAAGGCTTAGTAAAATTAAATGTAAAGATATATTTCTCATTGAACGGGTTTCGAATATCGGAATTTTTGAGTAGTCTTTAATTAGCTTTAAGTTACTTTAGAAATTGAAGGATTATTCGCAAATTCTCATTGGAAAACATACCGTAGTAACAGATTCATTTTATCTTCTCTGTCAGAATGAAATGAAGCTTTATGACTACTACCAAAATATCAAGCCGTAAAATACTTTATCAAAAATCCTTTTAGGCTTCTAGAAAGCAAATCAGTCCTTCAAAGAAGTGCACTCCAAGTGCAAGTGTTCATTTCATGGCGGAAGTTCATCGTTGATGACATAGTGTACTAATGTAACGGTAACATAGTGTACTAATGTAACGGTAACATAGTGTACTAATGTAAGGGTAATTCAAGAGGAAAATAAGAACTGTTAATTATGCGTAGGCGACGTAACCCAGTCTAAATTCTCCGCCGCTTGCATGCATGTTTTTCGCCGCCTAAGCGATTTAAGCTATTAAATCGCTTAGGCGGCGAAAAACATGCGTGCAGGCGGTGAAAAAGTTAGACTGGGAACTGCGTCGCGATGGGTTAAACTGAAGTTCAATATTCAACTAAAATTTAAAAACAAAAGTAATTAGCAAACTTATAAATCCATTACATTAACTGTGCCTATTGAATGCCACTAATTTAAATAACATTGTTGGAATTTTTCGAACAAGTTTGGCGTGTCAGAAATGATACTTGAATGAGACAGCTTGTATGCTCTGCTTCGTGCGCATGCCTTTTGTTTTCAAACTCAACAGCAGGGAAGGGATAAAATGATTGAAAGTATTAATGTAAAACGCATAAAAGCATTTATATAAAACCCAGAAGATTGGTACGACGCACTGCACATCTACCGATTTTCTGCATGAAGTGCGTGTAGTAAGAAGTAAAGAAGCCTTTAAACCAAAAAACAAACATTATATCAGGTGTATTACGAACAATTGGCATGATATAATGTGAAATGAAACATTTCCCATCGCGTGCTTGACCTGAATAGTCGATGCATAAAAATATATATCTTCATAAATGGAGATATCTAACTACAAATTTCCTGCAGAAAATCATCTGTATCTGGAACCCCAAAGGACATGAAGTCTGTAATTTTCTAACCTCATATTCTCCTAGCTTAGAATCTCTCAGCTCAGACTCTCTTGGCTTAGAATCTCTCTGCTTAGACTCTCCCCTCTAAGACGTGGACAAAATATAAAATTCGCAAATCGAGGCTTTACCCCCGACTATTCGCAGCTCCGGAGCGCAGAACGGTGAAGGCTGGCCAAACTAATTGAAATAGTGCCTTAGATTCTCAAGATATCAAGAATAAAAATTCTAAAACATTATGAGCTTCATTTTGAAGAATTCCCAAACGGAAAAACTTTCTCTGAGAACATGGCAGAGTTTCTACTTGGGAACTTCCCGTAAGATCAAGTTTTAAACCGAGCTCTTCAAGTGAGTTCTTTCTCGACCGCCGAGTTTTTCTAATGAAGTTTTTGAAGAAGCGCTTTACGGAGCGTCTCCTGGGCACAAGCCAGGTCCAGTCTCCTTCGCGTACTTAATTTTATTATGTGCAAAGATTGAAATAATCTTAAGCCTCAAATTTTGTTTCAATTTCAAGTCCATGATTCTGTGTGAAAAGAATTTCATCATTCTTTTCCTAAATTTTCCCGGGCAAAAATGATGCAGAATCGTATAGAAAAAAAACTCGCTCATCTAAATGCATGATAAACTTAGCCCATATTTCGATGTGCTATCCTGCGCGTCCTTCACTAGCCGTACCAAAAGTGTTCACAGAAAATTTTTTGATGTTTGTACACAATTTTGCATGGTAAATTTTAAATTGATTTAGTTCATGTAATCATTTCATAGCATCACACACATACGCCGCGAAGTTATAAAAAAAATTCATGTTTAAGAATATGTCATTGGACTTTTTAAAAATTTTTTCGTCAGAAGTTTCCGAGAATTTCATGATGATTAATTTACATAACGGTCAAAGAATAAAAAATTTATTTTAACTTTACTCAGATGAGATATGGTAATTGTGACTTAAAGTTCGAAAGTGATGCAAAAAAATACTCAAGTTATATCGATAAGCCGGATGAAAGATCTGATTCGATGCATTTCATAAGCTGCAGTATCTTTCAGACACCGTCACACGATTGTTCCATACGGTAAATTAAAATTCCACTATTTCACTTGGGAATTTCCACCTGAGCGTTCAACCCTGCCTGCAATTTAGCCGCAGCATCTTTAAAATATGAAAACATTATTTTTTCGTACTACATATAAAATTCCACTATTTCACTCGGGAATTTCCACCTGTACATTCAACCCTGCCTGCAATTTGACGTTAGGTTCGGGTTCGTAAACTCTGCACGACTCGCAACCCTGACGCTGCCATCGTCGCCAAGCATTTGGGGCAATCGATGCGAGGAGTTTTCAATGTTGAATGCTTTGTTCAAATATTATCTAACCAGCTAGCCGGCTTACGGCTAGCTTGGATAGATTTTCAGAAACTTGGATAGATATTTTAGGTATTTATAATTCACCAGCTTGGAAATATTTTTTAGACATTTATAAATAGTTCATTGATGAATGTGAATGCTTGAAGCGTACGTTCAGGCGTCCTGGAATGAATGGCTGCCTACACTGAGCTTCATGTTCACGTCTCCTTCTGATTGTTGAAGCTTCGTACTTATTAAAACACTGAGTACTTATTATGTCCTGAGTACTTATGAGTTGATAATGAGTCGATAACAACGAGAGGAAAGTCTGGCTGAATTCATAAAATTCCAAAATGGTGAAACACAGAGTAGCCGCTCCAAGCTGTTCTTCGAAACGAAAAATAAATACATGGCGTAATGAAGTAAAGCGTATTATAAATATTTCCATGTTAAAATGCATTCTATTTCGGTTGATTCAAAGATTGATTTCCCTGCTAGGCAAGAAGCAGCGCACGCAGATATGCGCATCTCCTTCGTAGTCGTTTTGAACTGACCAAAACTCCTAAATTATTTTAAGAACCGGATGCAATATTTCCACAGTCTGAAGTCATGCCATCAAAGCTATCGTCTGTAAAATGCTTTCTTGAATCAATTTCACGAATCTAAGTCGTTATCGTTCACACATTGCGCGTCTGAAGCAAAAGTTCACGTAGAGAATATTTTCCTTTCCCTCTAGTGCATCGATCTGCGACTGAATATTTTCTGCAACTTATTTCTTTCAGAATTTTTTCAAATTTTTGAGCTGCAGTGCAAGGTTTTTGTATCTTAAATCCTTGCGATGTATTGCAAGATGTGCGTATCTTAAAAAACTTTTTGCAAGATATTCCGATTCGTATTTATTTTTGCAAAGCAAAATAATGAAGATTTTCTTTTCAGAGAATAGGGGAATATGAAGATAATATCGTAAAACGCAGCTATAAAAAACACCGAGTCCAAAATTGCATGTGAAGGAGAAGAGATATTCCCAGTCTCCGTTTCGATTGAAGACTGAAGCTCTTAACTTACCTCATTTTGCTCGACAGTCAGAGGCTTTTGAGTGTCGTTCAGCGAGCGCTTTGATGTATAATGTAAATTTTATTCTTGAGATGCTAAGTGACCGGAGATAATGGAGTTACGTGGCCGGGAGGGGCAGGAACACTTGACAGTTCTCTTGTGCCGTGCACTGCGCACTGCAGCTCAGAACCCTTGTGCACTGCGCACTGCTCATTAGAACTCTTCTGCACTGCGCACTGCTCCTCAGAACTCGTGTGCACGATGCAGTGCACTGCACGCTATGCATTAACTTTTGCACGTATTGCACGACAGAAACACAAAGCGGTATTACGAGTGATGACTTGGGCAAAATTATTTGACAAGGAAGATGTGAGGTCATTTCCTCTATTACAGCTCAAAATTGAATATTTCGCAATAGTTCAGTTGAAAATTACTCTTATTCTTGCCCTCGGTCGTCGAAATAAAATTATAAAAGCACCAGGAGAAGATAATTTTACCACTGAATGAATTTATTTCTGGATATTCCAGAGCGCCTGCTAGCCTTGTGAGCGATGCAGACCGTTGCTGGTGGCGGAGCTTGAGGCGGAGGGTGCAGTTAATTTCCTACGAGAGAACTTAGAAAATAGAGAAAAGAAAATGAGCACAGACCAATTTTTCCGCGTATCTCAAGTGTGAACATAAACAAAATGCTAAGACATAGTTGTGAAATATATTAATAAATTATTTATCTCTGCAGCAAAATTTTTCTTAAGGTAAAGATTTTTCAAAGACAAATACATTGAATGTAATTTTTTATATTTATCAATGAACAACTCAAGGCAAGTCTTTTGACTATCGCACGCAACAGCTTTGCATCCTTCGACGAAACGTTAAACCAGCTGTTGAATATGTACCCTCCATGCGTGTATTTCCCTGTGACCATAACCAGCTGTTGAATATGTACCGGATTGTACCCTCCATGCGTGTATTTCCCTGTGACCATAATAGTTACGTAGGTAAATGAAATTGTACTGCCTAAGTTGGGTGGAATACAGCAATAACACGCACACACACACACGCACACACGCACACACACATGTACGCACACACACGCACACACGACACCCTCACACTCTCATGCTGGTGCTCCAAACGATCGTCAGTAAGCTCACACTTAGCTAAGTAACAACACAAAAATATCTGAAATATCAAAATATCTGTAACGCAAATCCTTGCGTCAGATCACAAGTTTAGCTCTGGACCGCACGTGCATGTACGTAACTCGTTGCTTGCAATACGACCCATCGATTGGTCACTTGAAAATTTTCGAACAACCTTTTTATTTAGTGGTATTTAATTACCGGTTTAATATTTGCTATTTGTATCATTTTTAAAAACTTTCGGCCTTGGCTTTGAGTTAGATTCTGAACTTGAGTTCAACCGATCGCATTCAACAAGTTAAAACTTCATCTTTGCGCCTGGTTTGCGCATCGAGCGCAAATCGGACTGCGCAAGTGAGTCTGAACCACTGTAAGAGAAACAAGGCAGGGTCAAACCATTTTTTTTTCGTCGACCGTGTGGCAGTGCTGACGTCATGGCAACGGACCAATAGCAGCGCTCATATTGCGTCTTGTTACACTGCTAGCCCCAAATCTGGCACCACTATTGCCCTAACGACGTGTCGCAATGGTGACGTCATCAGGTTTGTTTGAAATGAAGCCTTGCTATTGGCTAACCGAAAAAGAGGAGGTGTATTTCCCCAATGGAAATAACTCGGCCAGGTTTCCTCCACTGTGTCCTGAACTCGAGTGGCGAGACCTGCGCTTGAGTCTCCGAGGATCACCTCGAGCCGCATTCCTGCCTTGACTAATTCCAGTCCGTAGCATCGCCGGACTGGGGAGCCGGGACACCGATGGGGATTACAGCTGGGAATGGGGGAGCAGGGACGCGAATGGGAATGGTGAGAGAGGGCAAAAAATCGGGAGCAGCGATGGGAATGGGAATGGGGAGGTAGGGCGAGAATGGGAGGGCAGAGCATGGGTGAGAAACAGGAATGGGAATGGGGAGGAATGGTGAGAATGGGGAGCAGTCATGGGAATGTGAATGAGAGGTAGGGAAAAAATGGAGAGCTGGGATGTGAATGGAAATGGGAATGGTGGGAGAAGGCAAAAATGGGGAGCAGTGATTTGAATGGGAACGGGGAGGTAGGGCGAGAATGGGAGGGCAGGGGTGAGAAACAGGAATGGGAATGGGGAGTTAGGGCAGCCAAATGAACAAGGATGAAAGTAGGAAGAATTTCAATAAAACTCCAACAGTAAAGATGTAAAAGAAAAAATGTTTATTTCCAAATTGTCACATGAGATACATGCCAACATATTGGCTTTTAAAAGTTTCTTAAACATAGGGCATCCTAAAACAAATGTTCCATACGAGGAGTACTAATTGACAAACCATCCGAGGTGTACAAGTAGATGAGCCATACGAGGCATAATAATTGACAAACTATACGAGGTGTAGTAATAGACAAACTGTCAGAGGTGTACAAGTAGATAGACCATACGAGGCATATTAATTGACAAAATATACGAGGCGTACTAATAGACAGACCATTCGTGGTGTGCTAGTAGTCTAACAAAAGTTCTATACAAGGAGTACTAATTGACAAACCATCCGAGGTGTACAAATAGATAAGCCATACGAGGCATAATAATAATAGGCAAACTATACGAGGTGTACTAATAGACAAGCTATCAGAGGTGTACAAAATAGATAGACCATACGAGGCATATTAATAGACAAAATATACGAGGCGTACTAATAGACAAACCACACGTGGCTTGCCAATAGTCTATCTCTGTCAAGGGTAGTTGAATGAGAAATGAAAAATATGCCCTAAAAAATATGCAAAGCCCTATCACCACCAAAAACATATTTCGTATCTTCTCGATATTCACCACATCATGCGGACATGGGTACATGGGATAAAATAGAGATACAGTGTAAGCCGGTTACCACTCATGATTGACAAATATCTACAAAATATTGGTAGAAATAGGTAAACAAACATATATTCAATATCAAAATTCATAGCTTGTACAAAACACGGACAGAAAGATAATTTTACTACGATTCATATGCTCAAATTGCACTTTATTTCATTAATTATATATGACATTAATCCGATTCACAGAAACGCCCTCTGGGGAAGTGCTAGATCTATTTTTGAATCATTTCGCAATTGCAATAAAATTTATTAACCGAATGGTTTTTGCGTAAAGAAATGAAATAGAAACATGTATATCTATTTATGTAGATACATATATATACCTACACACGTACACACACATATTAATTTATATACTTATTGAAAATAAAATATTAGAAAAAAAAAATACATATATAACATAAAAGATAGAAGCAACCTACCATCTACTACACAGAAAATGACAGCTGAGCTCACTGTAATCCTAAGAAATTTTTTGCAAAAAAAATAACTAAAAGGAAGAGAAGACTTCGAAAAACATAAAAATGAGCTGTTTTTTAATTTCTTCACAGAAATTTTTTAAGAAAAATCAGATTATAGTCAAGAAGCAACACAACTCTTCAGCATTATAGGGACATGTGTACGTGGGATAAAATGGAGTAACATTGTGGCCGGATATCACATCTGAGTGGAGAATATTCACAAAATTGGCACATATAGGAAGGTTAGGCCTTGGTCCAAAATGATAATTTTGATTACAGAAATTTAGAGTTTTTTCCGATTTGAAAGTTCAGTGCTAGTGTGCGCTGAACGCACGAAAAGAAAAAAAAAATAAAAAGACTAAATGCAATGCTTAAATTACCCCTTTCCCTCCAGCTCAGCCGAAAATCGATTGAAAACATCTTCGAGAATGATTTTGAAATAGCGAGACAACGATAGCCAAAAATTTAATTCATTATAAACTTTGCAAAACCCTCACGTCTATAAACCTGTTTATTGGTGTACACACAAAATGTATTTCATGGTATATTTGTCATACGGACGTTAAATATTAATACAGAAAAGAGAAAGAAATAACAAAATAAAGATGAGGAAATACTCCTAATTATGGAAAGAACGTTCGTTCTGCTGCACTGAACTGACGGCTGTGGTGCTCATTGTTGTCGACAGAAATAAGTAAGATGAATATACGAATCGCTTAGCAAACGTAAAATGAAATAGGTTCTAAATTTCTAACAGAAATTTCAGGAAAAATTAAAATTTCTGATAGATGGGAAGTTCACACCGAGATGCTGCAGGCCCTATGACAGAGATGTAAAATGACGTGACACATTTACTCTAAATTCTTTTCCAGTTTTAGAGTTTTTGATATGCTGGGGAAGCTTGTTCCACAAAAAAGCTCCAGAAACTGAGAGAGCTTTTTGTCCCACGTTAGATGAACGGTAACTGACTAAAACATCGTTCCTCCGGTTTGGTCTTTCGTTTGGGATATTAGATGGAAAAAATTTTACCACCTCTGCATTACTTTGGGGGAGGTACAGAGAGGAGAATACTCGTCGAGCTTTCTGGATCATGAATCTGTTCGGTATTGGGATCCAGTCGAGTTTTCTTAAAAGAGGGGTGACATGATCGTATTTATTAAAATTTCCTTTGCATACCACCTTGGCGGCGAAGTTTACACATTTTTGCAACTCTTCCTGACGACATTTAGGTAAGTCTCCCCACACAAGACTGCAGTAGTCCAGACGCGATAAAACTAAAGACTGAATCACTAATAATCTAGATTTTTCGTCAAGTGTGTTCTTTATACGATGAAAGAACATTAAGGTTCCGTTAATTTTGTTGCACATTGTTTCGACGTGTGAATTGAAAGTCATATTTTTGTCAAACCAAACACCCAGATTTTTAACCTTATCGACTGGTTTAATTGTATCGTCTCCAAATGTTAGCAGGAATGGTGGTAAATTTTCAGTCGCATTCTGTGATCCAAAAATAATGCATTGCGTTTTACTTGCGTTAAGTTTGAGGCCATTATGGTCATACCACAATTTCAGATTTCTCAGAAGGTTTTCAGCGTTGGCTTGTGTTTCTGTTAAATCCGCTGTTGAGCTTGTCATGGCAATTTGTACGTCATCAGCATACATTGAGATTTTTGTGTTTGCCGGCATGGTGGGGAAATCGTTGATGAAAATTGAAAATAGGAGTGGGCCGATGATTGAACCTTGAGGAACGCCAAAGTTATTTGGTATGAATGATGACATTTTGTTATTCAAGCACACTGCATGAGAGCGGTTTCGTAGGTAGCTTTCAAACCACTGAGTGTCTATTCTGAGGTTTGAAATTTTTTTTAGAAGTTTCTTATGCTCAACACTGTCGAAAGCTTTGGAGAGATCAAGCAATAGTAAGAGAGTTAATTTTTTTTGGTCAATATCTTTGTAAATTTTTTCTGTTATGTTTAACAGGGCGTCCTGAGTACTGGTATTCCTCCTGTAAGCATATTGATTGCGATGCAGTAGATGTGACTCGTCTATGTGAGACGAGAGCTGGTTTGTTATTACTTTTTCTAATATTTTGGACATAACAGGCAGGAGACTGATTGGTCTGTAGTTTGACGCTATGTCGATATCACCAGATTTATGTAATGGCTTAATTATGGATAGTTTCCATTGATCGGGAAACTTGTTTGTGACTATAGATGTATTTATTATCAAGCGAATAAAGGGTGCTGTGACAGGGAAGCTGTCTTTAATATGTTGGAGGCTTATGCCATCATGTCCAGTCGCTTTAGTATTCTTTAGTGAGTATAAGATTTTTCGTATCTCTATGACGCTAACTGGCTTTGGTCTCCACTTGTTGCTACTATTTGGGGATGAAACATCGCTCAGATTTGCCTCTGTAGATGTGTCTGAAACTGTCCTGGATACTTCATTGAAAACATCTTCGCCAACTTTTGAGAAGAAAGTGTTAAAGTCATTCGCCATTTCTGAGGGGTTGTCAAAAGTGCTTTTGCAGTCTGAATTTTTATACTGAGCAGCTTCTCTAATGATTTCCCAAGTTCTTTTAGGGTTTTGTTTTGCCGCCAAGAGTTCTTTGTGGAAGTAGTCCCGTTTTGCTTCCTTAACTTTTCTTCGTAGGATCTTCTCATGATCTTTATATAATTTTCGACGCGTACTGTCTGATTTATTCAGTTTGTACTCACGCTGCAAATTTCTTTTAGCTCTGCTCAAATGTTTTATCTCATCTGTTATCCATTTAGAAATTCTTGGCTTAACTTTCTTCGTAGTGAAAGGTGCGCATTCGTTAAGAGCTGATACGAAATTTTCGTTGAAAAGCGAAACTTGTAGATTGACATCATCGGTGTTTTCCATGCCTTGAAATTCACTCCATCTGTCTAATAGCTTTTCTTGAAATATTTCAGGGGAGTAGTGGTTTTTCATGCGATATGTAATGTAACTAGATTTCTGTTTCTCTTTTGCAATATTGATTTGGCATTCTACCGAATGGTGATCAGAAAAGGACGGTAAGATTTCTGTGCTGAGTACTGCTTGGGGATTGTTGGTAATTGCTAGGTCAAGAAGAGTTTTAGAAGTGTTGGTAATTCGCGTTGGTTCTTGGACCATTTGAGAAAGATTAAGTCTGTGCAGCATCTTGCTTAGCTGATTGTTTTTATTTGTCAGATCCACGTTAAAATCTCCGAAAACATAGAAAGACTTTTTGGCTGCAGAGATTGATCTAAGCGTATTTTCAATGAAATCTAATGTTGGACGAAGAGATGCTGACGGATGTCTGTAAAGACTGCCGATAATGAAAGACTTGTGTTTGTTTACTTGAACATTGAGCCAAACCATTTCTATGTCTTCGCATTTTTCTTTTATCGGAACTAAGGATGTAGAGTAGACATCTTTGATGAAAATGCATGAACCGCTACCTCTCTTACTCTTGACTCCGTCATAACGGTACAATTTGTACCCGGCAATGCTGAGATATGAGCTTTCGACTCGTGAATCGAACCATGTTTCAGATACGCATAAAATATCGATATCGTTAGTGATCAACATTACTCGTACGTCATCCATTTTACCATTGAGGCTGCGAGCATTTATGTGCAATATTTTGATATTATTTACCTCAATAGGCAGATCTTTAGTGGAGTTATTGCATTTTTTATGTCTAGCAGGGCATTTAGTATTCGTCTCTAGGTCTTTATTGCCGCGTTCATTGTTTGTGATTTCAGCTTCATATTCAATTTGATCACTGTTATTTAGTCACAAAATGGGGGAGGGAGCAACACGATTTTCATCACGCATTTTCAAGAGGGCGCTATAGTGGTCCTGTTTCCGGTGTATGTTTACCGGAGGACAGTTTATCAGAGCATTTGATGTAGGGGAGATTGTCGTCTTCCAAATCCCATTGTCTCTTTCATCAAATACGTGAATTGGTGTTCTCGTTACATTAGAAAGTATTTGGGGTATGAGGTCTCCAACTGCGTGATCGAAGACTTTTCTATCGATGTATTTATCGATGAGTTGTTCGAAACTGCCACTGTTCTTGTCAACGAATTTTGCATACTGGTCCTTGTTTCTGGAGCTCTCAGTTTTGATGGCTTTTTTCAGAGATATATAATTCCATTTCGATTTTTGTTGTGAAGCAAGCTGCGTCGTTACGGCGTGGAGGAGACAGTGTCCGTCACCTACAGTGTAAGCAGGCTCCAATTTGAGCGATCGTTTTAAGTCGTCCAGTGTGTGTGCAACGCGTGTGCAGATTTGATTCACTGTTGGTTTTTCGGTAGCAGTATTAGTTTGGTCGTTCGACGGAGGCCCGGCAGAGGCATCAGATTTTTTTCGAATAATTTGATTTTCTTTGGAATAGTTTTGAATATCGGTATTTGCTTGACTTTCCTTGGTTCCTGCGTACTCACTGGAAAGTTGAGAATTGGTTGAAAAGGAGGGCATGTCGCAATCACTATTTGTGTCGGAAGCAAGTAACGCAAATTTATTTTTCGTACTGACATTATATTTGTCTGAGATCGAATCAGGGAAAGGCTCAGGCTTATTTACGGTTCTCATGCAGTGGGTGAGTGAGTTACTCAGACCTCTGCTTGATGTCGCAATCAATTTTGAAGGATTTGGTGTACCATGTGCAGTGATATGCATAGGCTTATATTCTTTTTGAAAGTCTAATGTGAGACTATTTGTCTCATTCCGTGAATTTTTCGATTCATTGGAATGACCTACAATTCCATTTATTGCTTGACATTTGTTGAAACGAGGACAATATGGCACGGTGATTCGCAATGTTGATTTCATTGCAAGTTGTTGAAGAAAACAGAAGTTCTCTTCCTGGGTCCGAGGCCATTGAAAGTTATTGAGTGCGTCACCATTTTCATTTTCTGGGTAAGTTTGAAATTGAATCAAGTTTAAACCCAGGTTTTTGCAAAAATGCCTCGCTTTGTTGAATTCGTTTGCACTGCAAGCATTGGCAATATAAATGCGAGAAAGTGCGTACTTTCTTACAATTTGTTGTTTGATTCGAGCAAGGTCTGAGGGCGAGTGGCAGAGACCATCAAAACTTAGTATATAATTTTTAAATCTAGGCATGCAATTTACAGTATGGAGAAGGTCATCGAAGCGCCCTGATGGAACAGTTTTGATCCAGCACGAGCGATCGATGTCCTTTCTTCTGATCGTGCTTAGGATATTATCACCTAGCAGCAAAGTGTCGTAAGGTTCTCGACAATTGGAGTCGATTTCACAAGAGATACTAGCAGGTACCACAGGTGCAAGGTCTTGAGAACTTATATGTGAATTTAAAGCAAAAAGCTGTTCGGTTAGGTTCTGAATGTTTGATACTGTAGAGAAAATCGACGACGGGCTAGGAGGCTCACGTTGTCTTAGGGATTTATTTAAAAACGCTCTTGTTAGAGACAAATTGTGAATAATTTCATGAATTTTTTGAGAGCTTGTTATTTGAAGCGGGTGCAAGTAGCCATTAAATGAAGCAACAGTGTTATTTTTATTGCTCTGTACTGGAAATTTTATTTTGTTTTCACAGCTTGCGCTCTGGGGTGATTTACTGCCAGTATCGGTTTGTGCGCGAAAATTATCGAACATATTATCTGGAGAATGAGAAAAGTCTACCACGCTTGAAATGTCCTTATTAGTAAAAACTATTTTTTCTTGTACCACTGATGAGGATGGTGTTTGTGTCCCCGCCGCTGGCGGACAGTTCGGAGCGTTGTTGTTGACGCAGAGCTGGGGAGCTGGCACGCTGTTTTGCTTGTTCAGATGAGGAGCAGGTGGTTGTGGTGCTGCGGCTGAGACTTCACTGCTTCGAACCTTCAAATGATTGCTGGAGGTTTGGCAGACATGTTTTCCCTCATCCGGCGATATTGATTGCATAGTCTTCACTGACGTTGCTTCGGAAGGTGACACACATTCTTTGACGGGGTTACTGGCAGCTGTTAACAAGTCTCCCGTCTTTTGAGCATTAGAATTTTGTGCGTGAGAGGATGTAGGTCCCCTACTTGCAGGCACTTTGCTTGGTAAAGTCGTATTTTTGCCCCTGAGAGAACCATTTTTTCGGGATGTTGTGTAGGGCAACATTTGTGCAGAGAACGGCACTTTCCGGCCTGCGAGGCGAGTCTCGTAGTGATGCATCGTGCGTTGTAATTGTATAGCTATGATGTTTTAAACTATTCGGTGTCAGTAGGGAAACGGAGGTACGAAACACAATAATTCTTCCGTGCACATTTTTCGTCTTGGCCACGTAGGAAGTGAACAAAAACTTCACTGAGATGGTAGACATTACCAAAAATTTATCAAATCAAACGTAATTTCTCTGGTTGCTTGGAGCGAAAAAGTTCATCAGGATTTGCCATGCTCTAAACAGTCGGAGAGACGGGAGGCAGGGGTACGGGAAGAGGGGGGGGGGGGGTAGTGAACGGGTTCGGTGAGGGGTGATTGAGGGGACAAGGACACTTCAGACAGACAGGCCCATAGGTCGAGACTGGGCTGAGCACACCTTTCCTTCGTGTTGGTAGCACTGCTTTGTTAGCTTCGTATTTAAATTGCACTGTTTTAAGCAGAAATAAGACAAAAGTTATTTTTTTTTCTTTTCGCAGTTCCACAGGTAGCGTCATATACACTCAACATGATGTTTTTTTTTGCAATAAGAGATGAGAGAAACCGAAGATGAAAAAGTTTTTTATCCTTCTCAGGTTTTACGTCACTAGTTAACCAACATTTTCCATAAAAAAAAACAAGACAATAATGTAAGCCAATTTGGTGAATCAGAAATTGATTGTGTGCGTTAGAGATTTTTCAACATTCATGCTCTATTGTAACATTGAAATAGTTCACGAATGATGGTCACTGTTATTTTCCCAAAAGATGCGAAATTACCAGAGTACACTTTCTTTTTTTTTTCTATTTTTTTTAACATGGCAAATTATTTCCGAAAGTTGCTGGATCAAGTTTTTTCAATTTTTGAATTTAAAAGTTCCTTCAGAGAAAAAGTTTTTTCCCTTCTCACATTTAACGTCACTAGTTAACCAAAATTGTCCATCAAAAGAACATGATAATAATGTAAGCTAATTTGGTGAATCAATAATTGATTGTGTGCATTAGAAATTTTTCAACATCCATGTTCTATGGTAACAAACGAAACACAATAATTCTTTCGTGCACATTTGCCGTCTCGGCCACGTAGGAAGTGGCAAAAACTGAAACTGAGAGGTTTGACATTGCCAAAAATTGATCAAAACAAACGTAATTTCTTTGGTTGCTTGAAGCGGAAAAAGTTCAGGATTTGCCATGCTATGCTCTGAACGGTCAGAAGACGGGAAGCAGGTGTACGGGAAAGGGGGGGGGGGGGAGGTGCGGGCTCGGAAAGGGGGGGGGGGTGCGGGCTCGGCGAGGGGAGACTGAGGGAACAAGGCCACTTCACACTTCACTCAGGCCTATCGTTCGAGACCCGGCTGAACACACCATTTCACAACCCTTGCCAGCACTGCTTTGTTGGCTTTTCATTTAAAGTGCACTGATTTAAGCAGAAATAAGACAAAAGTTATTTTTTCCCTTTCGCAGTTCCACAGGTAACATTCACTGATAGTATAATTTTTACGCATGGCTAGGTTATTTCCCCCTTGCATTTTCAACAATTACCGCCCCATTTCCCCGCACGTCCGACCGCGACCGAGTCTGCCAGGCGAGCAACGTCAACGGCGAGCAACGTCAATAAATGTCAACGAAACAGTTAAACATTCCAGTGATGAAATCTTTCATGAAACAACGAACGTAGAAACTACTGCGCATATTGTGTGATAGACTTCAAGATAGCAGTATCAACATTTCAGTGGATATGATATTTCATTTCTAGCACAGACTGTCATTGTATATAGTGTACGATTGAACAGATTTTCTCATAAAATAATAATATTTTTTCATTTGAACCATTTCAAATAGATCGCCTAGTAAAATAATAGTATAGGTATTTTTATTAAAACCGTTCAAAATATATCTCCTACACAGCTAAATAACATGAAAGAAATACAACGGAGTCAAAATAAATAGTAAAAATGTTAACATAGCACCAGCGCGTTCTGTCGGGGGTCATCGGGTACACGCAGAGTTACAGCCTACAATAGGCCGCACGAATTTCATAGTTTTTTAGATTAACTAACTCCCTCTCTCTCTCTCTCTCTCACTCATGACTGCGATGTGAAACATTAACTTTCGCCTATGTGAGAAAACAGCGACATGAACCTGAGTATGTTGCGCTCGTTTTGTTGAACATCATTCATTGCTCTTGGTGAGTAATTTCGACAGACATAGAGCCAATTCCTAAGGCAACCATCGTAACTTCAACCATCAGCTCTAACTCGATTATAAAAATGCCGGTTTATACGTTTCAAAGTATTCCACGTGACATTGGATTATATTGTATTGTACGTGACAGTGTATTGTACGTGACAGTGTATTGCACGTTACAGTGTATTATGCATTTCAAATTATTGCACGTTACAGTGTACTATACGTTACAAATGTTGGATTGTTTTGTGTGACACTGATGATAAAACACACAAAGCATAAAATCAAAGGAGCAAACAAGACCTGCACAACCAACATAAAGCGAACTAACGCATGAGTTTTACAAAGCTGCCTCCTTTGTCTCTTCAAAGATGTTTACCGCAGCACTGAAGCAGCATAACACGCGCTATCTGAACATCGCAAAGGACATCATCCATTGAGCTGTAATTGTTGGATGTCATCCGCTTCGTCAACATAGACACAACACTTGTGATTGCACTGCGTCAGTATAGACGCTCTTATGGAGTTGAAAGTTGCAAATGAGGAGTTTTAGAAGAAAACTTAGAAATGTATGTCCAGAGAATATATCTAGGCGTTGTGGCGTGATTTATATGTGACTTTGTTTCACAGCCTACAGCAGATGATATACTCTTTTATTAAGAGTAATTGTTGTTTAGTATTCTTCAAAAAGGTCGTCTATATTAACTCGAGCGTTGCAAACCTGCGCAACACATCTGCGAGCACGAATAGCGACGGTTTTAGCATTGGAATATAAACCACCAACGTTGCGACGCACGTTACGGACCCGCTACGAAGACTATGATTTAAATGGGATATGAAGCGTGTGTGCCATCCCTGTAGAATTTGGTTCCCTACCTTAGACAGCGAATCTTCATAATTCCTGTTAACCAAGTAATAATTCAAAGAAATGATTTTTCGTGTCGTCATTTCTATTACAAAATAAGGGAAACTGTGAACTGTTTTAGTTAATCAATGTGTGCCTCAATGGTATCATGGATGCAAGTGATCTGTTGTAGATATTTCTCTATATTTCCATTACCCTCAAACTACCCCGGTGGAGTAAAATCAAGGTAGAGGAAACAAGGTACAGTCATTTCTATGGGGGAAAATACACCTCCTCTTGTTCGGCTAGCCAATAAAACGGCTTCATTTCAAACAAACTTTATGACGTCACCATTGCGACATGTCGTTAGGCCAATAGTGGTGCCAGATTTGGGGCCAGCAGTGTTGCCAGATGCAATATGAGCGCTGGTATTGGTCCGTTGCCATGACGTCAGCATTGCCACACGGTCGACGAAATAAAGACTGGTTGACCCTACCTTGTTCCTTCTGCCGTGTTGTGAGTGAACGTCTTCAGGGGTCACCGAAGTAGGAAGATTCTCTGGAATTCGTTCAGAATTATACCGGGTTAGAAAATGAATCCGGGTTCGAATTCAAATTTTTATTAAAAATTATTTTATACTTACTTCCAACAGATCAAAATATATTTTACAAAATACTGGAGGAATAGAGACAGTAGTGTACAATTTAGATGCAAGTATGAGACGCAAAATGATTTTTTGTAAACAAAATTCATTGTGAAATTACATGTAAAATTCAACCGCAGCTACCAAGAAGAAAATTTTTCGTTGTTTTTTTAAAGAAAACGTGTTCATTGGCAGTTAATAAATACTGTTTATGGAGAACGTGAACTTTCGACTTCGTAAGGCTAAGCTCACATGTATTTCGAAGAAATGTCATCGTTCTGCAAAAAAATAACAATAAGAATAATATTAGAAAAAATTTTTACTCACTCACAAAACCTAAAATGCATGCGTTCTCGATAAAAAAAACATTTATCCTTGCTTAGCTATTCGCCAGTGTCCCAATTTCAGCATTTAAGTTTAGGCAAAATTTTCTTACAAACACTTTACTTGTTCAATTTTGCACTCGATTACTTGGTGCAAATTTTGCAATTTTCAGCTCACTTTAGGCGCATTATGATTTTATTGATACTTTCGATGCGAAATTACACTTATTTATAGGTAACTAAAAGCCAATTTTCACAATGTTACAAAATATCACAAACTTCTCTAATAACATCCTGCACACGTAACATAGATACACTCGTCTGACTTCAATGAAACATGAATACAACTTTCAGCTGCGGGCAGGGCCGAAGTTCCATTTGATACATCAGGACTAGCAGTAAGAATACCATGAGCACCGGCCTTCCTGATTTGCAAATACCTACGATCATTTTAATAAATATTTGGCAAATTATAAATACAAGCTCGATATACTTCCCAACTCCCAAAACACTGAGCTTTTCATAGCTTTTTATAGACATGAATATTGCCCTCAGGGACGAACGCACGATGCTGATAGGAAAATCGGAAAGAGAGTTTGACACAGAGAGTGTCGGGAAGAGAAGAGCTGAAATGGAAAGGGATAGACAGGGAACTGAAAAGGAATAGATAGGGAACTGAAAAAGATGCGCTTTAACCATATAATGCTAGTGTTGGAGGTTTTTTTTTGTTAGTAGTTTGAGGGTGGTTTGAGGAAGCGACGTGCGATGTCTAAGTTGTCTCAAATCAACCTTCTAACTCAACTGCGGTCTCTGAGTCGCACTCGAAGCTTCACGACTACTCTGAAGTGCTTAGAACTTGGCCAGCTCTCAGGACATTTATTACTAAAATCAAATGAATTTATGGACGTCAGTTTGCTGCTTACTAACTTCTAAGGCTCAAATATTGCTCAGCCCTCACCACAGGACGGCTGGTGCTGTGGTGTGGGAGAAGCATGAAGTGTTCTCAGCGTTGTTATTGTTGTTATTCATACTAACTGTATTGAAGATAACTTTAGACGTTGCAGTTATTCTACCTAACACTGATAAAGAAGGCCTTGTTTGATTGAAAAACATTTTAATACGTTCCCTGCGTATTGAGTCATATGCGTATCATTCTGTAAATTGCTTATTCTCGAACGGTTACGAATGAACGATATTTTGCTAGCTTCGCGATCTTTCAAAAATAATACCTGTAATCATGCAAGGGGAAACGTTATATTACTATTGCATTGACATATTTTTCAGGAAAAATAACAATGTATTATAGCATTTAAGTAGATTTCTAAATTTTGCTACTTATAAGCTAACAAAAGCAGCCGTTAACAACCGCGGAAACGCGGTGTACTTGTCCAGTTGCGGTCATTACGCCGGCCTTGCCAGCACTTGCGAAGTTTCTTTTCCTTCGCTTTCCAGTTCCTGTATTCAAAAATTGTTTTTCTAGTTTGGATTCAGTGTAGATTTTGTATTTTCTACTTCGTAACTTTCAAATTATTAGGGATTTTTTATTCCAATCAAGCCTGATACATATATTGTACATTGGTTTTTCAAATGCCTTATAACTAACACCAGGACGCCATGACGGGTACACCCGGTCAAGCCGGTACCCATTTCCGACACCTGGGCAGAGTGGGGAGTTGTGGCTAAGTTCTCTCTTCTCCCAACGCGGAGAATCACCGGACGGCAAAACCGGTATTTGAACTCGCGACCCTTCCTGTAAGTTGTGCGCGTTCATAATCACTCGGCCACGGTGGCTTCGCCATTTTACCCGTCGAACATAACACTCCGAGCCTTTCAAGTGGTTTCAGTGGAAAATGTATAAGAATTAAAGTAATACTGATAGGATCTCACTCATCAAGTATCACACGACAATCGCTGCGTCATGAGTATATTACTTTTTCTTGATTTGAGCTATGGAATCATGATTCCGAGATCCATAAGCCGCTTTGTTGTCATCAGGAGTCACTCTTTGGTAATCCAGAATAAGGGTTTAGAACTAAATTCACATTTTCAAGACTCAGAATTTCATGTGGAGGATCGGAATCACTAATCATCACCTTATTCAGAAGAGCAATTCCGCAACAAGTTTTTAGGAAAAGATGTCATATTTTAGACTTTGGGTGTCATATTTTTGTTGGCTGACAGTGTTTTTATTGCGCTAACCAGAGATGCTTGATTTTGGACAAGTTTTTTAATTTCAATTAATTCCTTCACGAGAGAGGAGCCTCTGCTTAACCTCCCCTTAACATCAGCTCCCTCAGACCCTCTATTTGTGTCCGAGAAAGACGGTGACAAGGAGGCATTTGGTGAAGTGAAAGGCCCGCTTGCTTTATATAAGTTGTTATCGGAATTCATGATAGTTGAGCGTAAACTGAGCTCAGTGCAGCGATATCCACTTTTTGACTGAGGTGATGCTTCTTCATTCTGCAGTTTGCGTGATTTACTCGAGACGTTTTCTGAATCTTGCAAATTATCATTGGTGTCTGTAAGTTTTGCTCTTTCTTCTTCTTCTTCTTCTTCTTTCTGATCGTGTACGTCGCTTTCACTTAATAATTCTTCGTCTTGAAGCCATTCTAAGCCTGGATTAGTTCCCTTGGCTTGTTTTTTTCTTCCACAAGTTTCATTTTTCTCCACATGATTTTCAGAATAATTTACATCACCAACGCCCCAGTGCGTATATAAATTTCTCTCACTGCTATTAAAAATTTCGCTTCCTTCGAGGTTCTCAAAATTTAGGAATTGATTACTAGAACTCTCCCGAGATTGCACTTCACTCCATTCCTTTTCATTAACAATTATTTCCTGACACAATTCTGCGCTAAATAGTTTATCCCAATCCACATTATCACCTATGATCCCATGCCAGTCACTTGTCCCGACCAGTTCACAAAAGTCTTCACCAGGTATTTCTGTTACCATGTCGCTTCCACCAACATTAAACTTTTTCCAAAAACCATCTCCGATATCAAGTTCATCTGAGGGGAATTTTTCGAAGCCACCCACATTGACCTCTTTCCAAAAACCATCTCCCTCATTAAGTTCATCTAACGTTAATTTTTCAGAGTCAGGTTCGTGCGAAAGCTGTTCTTCAGGCTCCAAGTAACCTGTAACGCCTGGATTGCAAGATGGCGGTTCCAGACCCGGTCTTTCCAGCGGTGCAAGGCCTTGCAGAGACGACGAGCAGCGCAGTCTCGGAGCCCTGGACTGCGGCCTGGCCAGCCTTAATATTCTCCTGTGGACATCCAATCCATTCATTAATTCATTACAATGCAAACATTCCCGACTTTAGCGTCGTAAATCAAAATAAATCATTTTTCACTTGCAAAAAAATTCTATAACAAGGTAAATATCCCCGAATATCCCCGACTTTAGCCTCATAAATCACGATAAAACTGTTTCACTTTCAAAAAAGTAACGATGAAGGTTGGCAAGCAGAGCTACATATATAACCAATTATAGAAAAAATAATTAAAATGTGACCTTTACAGGCCCGAACTGCTACATAAGACGCATGTAATCAGAATAAATCTGCACCTTTCTTAATTATAGTGTACCAAAATCAAAGGCTTTTCGAGCGATTCTCATTCACGTGGTGCACCAGAACTGCTGATGGCTCCCTTACCTCCATCAAATTCTGTTCAAGTTCAGTGAGTTTTTTCATTCCCTCTCAACTCAAACGTCTCATAGAATCTTCTTACGCTGATGAACTTTTCAACTAACTCAATTATTTTTCACTTATATTTCAATTGTTTCACGTATATCTCCAAAGCCCACACAGGGACCACTGCACACACCGAACTCCGCAAACATCAAATACAAAATTCATTGAGAGTTCCACATTGCCAGCCATTTTCCCTCGAACAGCCAATGCCATTCATACCTTTTTCACCATCATAAAATCCTTCCAAGGCACCCACTTCAGCATTTATTTTTCCTTTCATCTTGTCTCGATCACTTTCAATCTGAGACCCCTCTATTGTCTCTAATATTCGTAAATCAGCGCGGAATTTCAACATCACTCTCATAGGCCTGATAACCAACCTATTCCTTCTTTAAAAAGTGTTACGTTTCTAGGATACGCTGCCAATTTTTATGCCTGTCTCTGCTAACTATCTGCAGCTGGTCAGGGCAACAGCTTATCAATCCGCATTTTGCCTGCAAATCTGAACAAAACTAGAAATCTGCCTGCCCAATACCGTCTGTTCAGGCAGTGACACACTTCGATTATAATTATCAGGCAGCTTCAGCACCCAAGACCACACATATGCTAACCAATATCCAAAAGAAAAATCATACAATGTCTAAACCAAACCGCCAAAAACTCATTAATCAATCGTGTAAAAACTACGTTAGATATCTTTGAGAAAGTTTCACCTGGATGTGTTCAGGAGAGAGTTGGTGAGCTGCGCCAGGGACTGCAAGTCGAGTTCCGATTTGTGCAAAGCTTTACTGACATTCTCGAGTCCAGGCAAATCATCGGCAGGAGGAAGCTGCTCCTCTGCCGTCTTTGGAGTGACTGGTGCTTGGGTAACAACGTCCGTTTCTGTCATTTTTTCTTCTATTTCTACTGTCGCTTTTCTGACTACCTCATCAGAGAGGTGGATTGACGTAGCTTCCGTTTTTGTTGGTGATGGTGGTTTGGCCTTAGTTTTGTTTTGCGTTGTGTCAAGCAATGACGGTTCATCCAACGATGTTTTTGCTGAGCGTTCTTGTCCTGCTGACGAAGTTGTTCCGTCGACATTCGCTGACATTTGAGAGGATGGTGAAGTTTCTCTTGCAGTACTTCCTGTAGATAAATCTGTCTTATTTTTGTGAGCTAATAAAGATGAAGTGGCTTCTTGTTGTGTTTGTGTTAGTGACGGAAATTGAAGTAACGTAATAGCAGCTGTTGACTCGCTTGCTGTTGCAGCTGCTGCAGATGTGACCGACGTCTTAGCAGCTGCAGGTTCATCTAACCACTCGTCAGCTCTGTCTGTCTGTGAGAGAAACAGCTTCAGTTAACAGTCAGTTCACTGTCATTCATAGCCATAAGACCTACTGCTAATGTTTTTAAGAAAAAAAATGTATTTCATACATAAAATGCGGAATTAGGTCAAAACACCTTAGTTTACGTGCAAAAAGTTATCGGGAGGCTTCCTGATTTTAAGTAAAAAGGAGAGAACTAAAATTATCGCATAAAACATTTACTCGAATTAAAAATTTCAAGTAAAACAATAAAATTGAACGTTTCGAGCATTCCTTCATCTTCAGGAAAACAAATTTACCTGAAAAAACATGAAATGAATTAGAAAGTTGATTAATTGAAAAAAAACTAACCTTAAAAACTACCTGTTAACTATCGAAAACGGAAAAGGACTAAGTTGGTTGTTTAAAATTGGCTTGTTTCTTAAAATGAATAGAGACATGAGTTAATGAGTTTATATCTTATACTTCATCTGCTTAGACTCCCATTTATAATTATTATATACGATATTATGGATACATACCATAATATTTGTTTTTAAACACACCGTTAAAGTCCAAAACCATGGAACTTTACCATACTACCAGGCTAGCTGATTAATCTGTGGTATAAAGAATTCACCAACTCTATTGATTAAAGAACAAAACTCTTCTCAGTTAAGACTCGAAAGAAAGAACGAAAGTGTCTGAGCGATGATGCATGCATTGAGTCAGTGAGTAAAAAACGAACGTGGATGACAGCAGGAGCAAAATTCATCAACCCAAACCCAAAATTTCTCAACCCCTCAACCCTTGGAGGCACCAAGGAGTCTCCAGTTATACGAGATGGTGAGACCCAAAATTTCGCCTCCAGATATCGAAGTTTGTTGCGATCAAAATAGCTAACATTTTGCATTTTCTATTGAGAACAATAAAATGAAAAACTACGGCTGCATGAGATCATTTTAAGAACAAAGCCAGCGCGCCTTTTTAAATAGATTTGCCCGATACGTACGAATTTTTACGAACACCTCGTCTTCTGAACTTTCGGAAAGTCGGTACATTAATGTGCCAATAGAGAGTCGTGTAAGTAGAATGCTGTAGTTTGTACACTAACTGCATTTTGTTCACGCACTGAGACATAAAATTATTGTAATGAGGTAAATGTATGAACAAACATTCATTGTAGCTTTCATTTATCAGCATGTAACTAAACTTGTGATTGAGTATTCCTCTCTCGCGGAATTGCATCAAATATCATTTTTGAAACTTCCTTTTAGAAACCTAAACACTCATTGCAAAAAAAAATTAATTTCAAACAAATTGTGGCAAGCTCTGCAGCATTTTGAATTAAAATCAGTCAAGTTACATCGAATAATATTATTAAATAGGATTCTCACTCTACAAAGGCATGCGACAGGGTTTTGTAATAGCTCGTAAATGGAGTCTGTTTAGCCGTACGTAGAAAGAGTCTAAGTTCATTGTTTTTTGTTCAAAATAAACATTATAATTTAGTCATGAATGTAAAATATCCCACCGTGCAGGCCATAGCAGCCTCAATACAGTAGCGTGCCGTATCAAAAATAATTTCTGAGAGAGTTAGTATTTTTGCTAAACTTTTTAGAACGCGTGTGAATTTCACAGCTTCTGTTCAGTACAAGATAAATATTTTGCTCTTAACTTAAGAACTGAAAAATAGGTATTCAAATTTGGAAAATACGAGAGAAACAAACTCGTTACTTAACTTTCAAATTTAAAAAGCATTAACACGAAAACTACATTTCTTCCAGATTGTTGGTCTTAGGTAAATCACATGATAATGTAACTTGAAACCTTCATAAAATTGATTTTTCAAAGCTATCTTATACGAAAGGATTTAAAAAGTCAAATTATCAAAGTTGCGAGCTTAAGAGAGCCATGACTGCTGTGTTACAAAGCTCCTTGCCGCAGCATTGTGATGCTACATTATACTCGTTAAGTTTTTCATGCCATTCAATTATTTTTCCGCAGAGTTGAAGAAAGATGCGAGATTCCGCCAAGACACAAACAAAACACAGAACCCACGGATGGCAACACACAAGCAAGCCCCTGGACAGGGCGGTTGCTGCGTGGTCCCGACAAATAAAATCTTGGGATCCTAGACCCTCGTCCGGCCTGGGACATGGCGGCACTCCCGGCCCTCTTGCTCTTAGATTTCTCAGGGGGAGAATTAATCCCGGTCAAATTAGATAAAGTTCAAACAGGCTGCAAATTGTAAGACAAGTCAGGTAGCTTCAAAAAGATTTTGTTTAATTAAATGCTCGCTCTAACTCAAGTAACTCATTTGCTACGGAATCGTACAAGAATTCCTCCCGAGATCTGCCCGGTTTTGTACACTTACATTGTTGTAACATTTTGCGTTGAGTATCTTTTTGTACCTGAGAGCGTCGTTGCTATTTTGAATCCTGAAATACATATTTTCTCTTAGTTTTATTCATTTCTAATTCTTTTTCACGCTTCTTTTTTTGCGTTCTTTCATTGGATCCTTTGAGTTCCGTTCTTTCATTGGATCGTCTTACCACGTTATTTTGAGTGTGTACGTCTCTGTGTGTGTGTGTCTGTGTGTGTATGTGTGTGTGCGCGTCGTGGTTTATTCAATGATGCTGAGAAAAGTTGTATTCATTAGATATTCTTTACATTTGATACGTGCTTTCTGCTCAGTGAACTATGACGGTGCCTGCTCACTACGCAAGTCCCTCAGATGCCACCTCTTCAGTTCAACAGCGGAAGTAAACCTGCTTCCCTGTCGCGAGCAGCCCTGGTTTTTACCCTCTATAAATCATTGAGATGCAGCTCGAACAACTCCCATTCCCATCACACGTAAATGGTGAGAGCATGTCGTAACAGCAGCTCTTATATAGTGCCAGTTATCCACCATTCATTGTTTCATGTGAGGTGGTGCGTCTGATTTTTGTTCATGAATAGTGACTAGCTGCTGCGGCTTGACATCACAACAGAGAGTGAGCCACCCTACCGTGTATGGTGGAGTCACCATTCTATGTGAAGTCACCTTTTAGCAAACAAATTACTGCGCTTTATGTAAAGGAGCTCCAGCACAGATGGGAAAATATCACGTGAGTTAGCGTGGAAGTATCGAATTTCGAATTTGAACGCTCCTACCAAGCCTCTTTAGCTCTGACACAAATCTGAGGAACAGCGTCAGCGGAAGATACAGGGTGGAGCTTTATACATAATTCTCTGGAAATTCATGTTACTTTTACAAAACGTGAAGCAGGTTAACATTTTACACGTGCTGAAAAGTTAAAATAAATTTATAAAAGCAGAAAAGAAAATAATTGCAAGAAGTCATGACCACACAGTTGTGTGTAGTGCTCTTGACGACCGAGTTTTATTTTTATCACTTCTGACCAGCCTGTGATAATTTAATTACTTTCAAATACCTAGTTCTATTTTATAGCCTCTTTGTCCTCTGCCCCTACAGTCCTATGTGTAGCATTCTTGACGACTCAGTCCTATTTTTGTTACTCTTAATTACCCTAGACAATTTTTGTTCTCATCGACCATCAAGTAGTATTTGCAGTACCGTTGACCACCCAGTACTAGGGAAGTAGATTTACAGGCGTTGGAGGGCCAGAGAACGATTCCAGCACAGCAACAAACTCTTCTTTAAGCGAATAGTCATCAGGAATTTAAAAACAAAGAACGCCATAAGCATTGAAATCATATTTAATAAGGATTTCACAAGTATGATTTCAATTCATACAGTATTCTTCATTTTTAAATTCCTAAGCAATAAACTGCATGCACCTCCTCGCAGTAGAATGGTTTAGAGAGCCGAAGATCCCGAGCTAAACTCAGCACCTCGTCCAGCGCTGCAAACGGGGCACCCGCACTCAACTGCCATTGGCTGGAGCGGCTTGAAAATATTCCTCCACTGTGGTGGGTGGACCAATGAGGGACGAGCACCGCCTGTTGGGTGCATGAGCTGGGGAAGATTGGATGTCCAGGTCACACTCGTGCTTGTGTGTTAGTGAGCGTTAGTGGTGATCACATCAAGCAAGCTGCGCTGGTACCTCTCATATAACGTATAATATATTTTATATTTTGTCATGTATTTTACCATATGTTTTACATTTTATCATATATTGTACGTTTTATCAGTTAGTTTAGTATAAACCTTACATTTTAACATATATTTTTTATTATATACTAGTATTTATGGCCCAATGTTGAACATCGAAGCGTTTGTAGTACGCAAACTTAAAAAGAAAAGCAGAACCAAAATACAGGATAGGTTAGTTACTCATATAATTGCTCAAACTCCCTTGTAACGCAAACGTTCTTTTGGTCGAGTTGAGATTGAGGCAAAGTGACATAGCGGGCGACTGCGAAAAGAAGCTTCACCCGCTGCTTATGATCCATCGTGTAATGCAAGCCCCTTTACTGACCCCAGACATTGGGTTTGCCTGCGTAATCCAAGAAATAGTATAGTAATAAATGGGAAGTAAGCCAAGTTGCCTCTAAACCGTTTCAAGTAGAGTACCGTGTGCCTTGTACATTGGAATAGCGAGTGCAGCGACGTTAAGGTTACCGTCCTTCTAGAAAGCCACAAAAAATGGTCATGTGTCAGAAACTTCAGTTCATTGTAAGATTTCACCAGCATGTGTGGGTGCATCGAAGTCTGCTGGCGCATCGCAGAGAACTCAATTGAATGTGAGACCAACAAGTAAAGTCTGCTTGAGAACTTCAGTGAAGACGGCACGCTCTGTATTGTGCAACTGTATCCAAACAAGTTTACTGTTTACCTCCTACAAATGCATACACAATATCCTGCGATAGGAATACAAAACAAAATTCTACGGGAGTTCATTGTTTGCTTATTACGTACTCATCTTGTATATATTAAATATAGAGATGTACCCCGCAAATATTTAGGTGGCGTAATGCTTCGCAGAGACAAAAGGCGGAAAACAATGCGTTCACTAAATCGATGGGTAAATATTTGATTTAATAGAGTAACAGTTTCGAGTTTTTTAACGACACTTTTCAAAACCGTCACGTAAAAAGAACATGTCACTGAGAGAGTATTTTGATGCTTCACACATGACATGCGATAGGTTTAGAATTTTCCATCATTCCAACCTCAAGAGAAAAGGCAAAATTTGAAATTTACTAATTCATAGTCACCATGTCATCGAATATGAGAATGTTATGAGACCTCATAAATGCGCAATATATTAATGTCTACTTATATTTTGTGGATATTTCGTAGAAATATTTATTCATTTTTCAAGAAACCATTTCCCCCTTTGTTTTCTTTGTTTCTTATAACGTATCACAATTTATAACTCATACCCGACATTGCTTCATAAAGAGTAAGAGAAATTTGGAACCCATATCTCTCCTTTTTACCAATTCTCCATTTACTCCTGCAGCCTTACTCTCATAAACAATTGTATCTGGTTACTCCATAAGTAGGAAAAGAGACGCAAATCCTCTTGCGCGTGATTTTAAACACTAGCTCTCTACACTATCTTTGGATGTACATGTATAGCAATCGTAAAAATAACTCTAAGCAAACCCTCATCAAACTAGGCTCTACAAAACAGTTAAAAGATTGTGATAAGCAACTCCCAAATCAAATCAATATAATCTACACTTGAATTACTGAAGTAGCAAGATATCAACGAACGTTCTTGTTAAGATTGAATGAAGGTTACATGATCTGCATGTTAAAAAATACAATGTAGTGGCTCTACAATGCTAATGGTAGTACATTGGTAGTAGTAGTAGAAGTAGTAGTAGTAGTAGTAGTAATTGAAGTTTTAGTAGTAGTAGTAGTAGTAGCAGTAATTGAAGTTGTTGTAGATTAGTATTAGTTAGTAGTAGTTGTGGTAGTAGTCAACACAACGGAACTCGGTGCCGACACCGGATGATTAAAGTAAAATTCCTAAGACAAAATAATCAAATGGAAGAGCCCTTGTTAGTGCACACTCTGACACAACGGTGACGCATTCAGATATTTCTTTCAAGTAACATTATCAATAACCTAGCTGTCTGTCCCATAATTTATCGTATTAGTTCATACTTCAATTTCCTAAATCACTTCTTTTTGAAAGCTCAATTAAAATTTCTAGAAAATATAATTCAAATTACAAGAATTGCACCTCTGTATGATGATTTCCGCTCAACCTACCGAAGACCGAATAGCACGGAGTCCGACACGATATCGTAGAATTCTTTCATTCACTAACTTCAGATACTTGCAAATTGAACTACAAATATTTCCATCAACTTATCGGTAGAATTTATAACAGAAGGGGCCTAAAATCTTTAATATTTCAATTTCTTATAAGCAATGGTAGTATCAGGCGTTCAAAGACAAATAAATTTGCTGATCATCTATACTAAAACACTATCAATGTATGGAATACTATGTCGCTGTCTATCTATAAATATGGTTAGCAATTTTCCTCACGCTTTAACACGTGACGAACTGGCACAATTTCACAAGGTTGAGAAGTTAGAAGATAAATAAAGATAGAACCTAAATAACAAGCGTTATGGAATTCAATCTTATTTAATGACTTATTAAGTGTAGACGTACCTGTGAGATCAAATTCCGTCCGCAGGATAAGCCTCCTGGAGACACTCTCTCGCAGAACTTGTTGGCTATGACCGTGTTTGCCAACTTCAGTTCGTCTTGAATTCGTGACGGATTTTCAATCAGAGAATCTCGTTGTTGTTTATCACTACAACTTGCAGGGTTTGTTGAATTCCTGGACGAGGAAGTACGCACATCAGTACACACATTACTGACGGTTTGGTGGGCTGCAGAAAATGAGTTACCAGCCTCCTCGCTCGTTGACATCATAAAACTAGATCGGACCTCACAACGATTTCCACTGTGAGAAGAAACCTTGGGGGTTGTTTTAGAGAAAAAACAACGTCCATCAGCGAAAAATATTTCTTCAGTGTTGGTTTCTTCGTCCTCAGCACACGTGAGTTCGTTCATTGCACTGCCATTGTTGGACAGATATGCACTGTCAGCGCTGCTGGATTCTGGTCTAGAGCTGCTCGATTCTTCTGACTCAATTGTGTCAAGCTGAACATCTCGGCGCTCAATAAAGTCGTTTTTCACGGTTGAGTTGGGACTGATATGATTATCATTTTCAGGTAATTCATCTTCAGTGATCTCATTCGAATTGCTGCAACGTTGGTTACTTTCATCTTTGCGCTCGGCTAACACGGCGCCGTCGCTGCTGAACGTTGAGCTCTTCGGATCTACAGAACTGCAGGAATCTGATCCTCCATTAGAATGTGAACACATCATACCTGAAACTAGGCACTTTCCTTTTGAACAACCATCATCGTGCTTTGCCGGTGAATTTATCCCAATTAAACTGGAATCCCTCAGCGGAGAAATTCTTTGGACTGGATGATGAGCGCAATCGGCTGATTCCGAGCATTCATGCTTGACTTCGCCCCCAAAGTGAATCTTCAACTCACAACCGCCTGCGTCTCCAGCACCGCACCCAACCACTCTCCCTGCGTCGCTTCCAGGCTCTTCCAGGGCGTTTCCAGGGAGAGGAGCGAGTGCAAGAGACTCCGAGTCGTTAGTTTTTGCGCTGTCCTGCGCTCGCAGGAGACGCAGCAGCTCGGAGTTAGAGGACTGCAGCGCTGCGTTGCGCTCTATCAGCAGCCTGGCAGGACATGAAATAAATTGCGTTATGTACAGTGTAGAAATGCTCATTTTATATAATTATTTGCCTTTTAGAGTTGAGGAACTAGTATAAAAGAAACAATCAATTATATGTATCTCGAGCAGTCAGAGAAAGGAATATGGAATAGTGACAATGGGAAAATTGCAAATTTTATGTGAACATTTTTTATTTGGAGTTGGGGAACTTAGATGAAAGAAACAATCCAATAAGATGTAGCTCGACCAGTCAGCGAAATGAATAGGGAACAGTAAAGCCGAATGCTGAATTATGAAAAAATCCTCATTAAAGATATCAATTCGCTGCATGGTTTGATGCTTTAGTGAAAACGTGCTATGTTGCTTTCCTCTCACGTGGAGCTAGAGGGAAGTTCAAAACAACAGCAAAAATAATATAGAGAGCCTCATAATTATTTTTAACTATTGGAATCATAGCGAAAGGTGAGAATAGATAAGAAGAAGAGAAACTACACAATCTTCGTCTTTGCCAGCCAGTATTATCCTCAGCCTCTTCTGGTGGCGATCATTTGCCCAGCCTTTATAAGGAAAAAGCCAGGGCTCAGTTAGTATACGCTCAAAACAGCTAGAAAGTTCTCTTTTTTAATTTCGAGCTTTTGTTAACACTGTGCCATTGACTGAAAGAGTCTTCAAAAATGAAAAGAAATTTCCATCTTTTCCTGAGCACCCAAATGGCGTTCATGAAAGTCTGTTTTGCAGCCCTCACTGAATATGCAACTCCGCCTGATGCTATGCAGGCTCCAGGCATGTGCAGATCACCACCGCTCTCAACATGTTTAAACTCACGTCCTGCGCGAGCAAACTTACATTGCAGCCACTTTTGGAATCTGGGGAGCACTTTCTGAATCACGACATTCACTAACGCACCAAATAATGAAAGACAAACCTCATCAAGTTCTTTAATAGAAGACAAACCGTGATGATGTTCTGCGCTGGCAAACATCACTTCCAATCTTCTACTTTTTCAAGCCTAAAAAATTTCTCAGCGCAGAGAAGAAATAAGTTTCTACCCCCCCTCTCGAGGTAGAAACTTCAATCAACTTTGTGTTCATCCACACCTTAAAGTCACCACGTAGCATAAATGAACAAATTAAAATGTATTGACTGTTCTTGCAGAAATTAGCACAGCTGTACTGCTCACCAGCGCGTTATGTCTGTTAGTCTAAATTGTTAAAATAAAGGACGTCTTGGTAGTGAAGTTTCCATTTTTTCAAAATTTTGGGATCAGCAAAGACAAATTTAATTTTTTGACCCAAGCTTTCGGCTAGATTAGCTCTAGCCGTCATCAGGGGAACGATGTATTTTTAAACAAAACCTCTTATGGTATCCGCGGGTATCTAGTATACAAAACATTTGTTAATTTTTTTTTTTTACATGCAAGCCGAATCAGTCGCCCTTGGTCAATGATTTTCGGCTTGCATGTTAAAAAAAAAATTTAAAAAATGTTTTGTATACTAGATACCCGCGGATACCATAAGAGGTTTTGTTTAAAAATACATCGTTAATACGGCTAGAGCTAATCTAGCCGAAAGCTTGGGTCAAAAAATTAAATTTGTCTTTGCTGATCCCAAAATTTTGAAAAAATGGAAATGTCTGTTAGTGTTCAGTGATCTCTTGCTCATGAGAGTCGGTGTGACGTTTAAATGAGAACATTGGTGCTGTGTATATATTTACTAACTGACCATCAACTGTAGAAAACCTGCTCGCCACCGCTAATTTCTTTGATTAAAATACCTTATTCATATACACCATAAATGTTAGCGTAGGATTTCATCGTAGTATCTCAGAATGTAGATTGAAATTGGGCGAGTGAAGTTGTGACTCTCTTTCGCCGTGCGTTCAATTTTTACCAACAAAATTATATATCAGAATTATTGATTTGGTTAAATATGTTCCTAAAACTACGTAATGCTCCCTATTCTGTTTTAATAACTAATTAGCATGGGCATTGTTGTGGCTGTTGTAACAGCACTGTTTGTGCTGATAATTTTGAGCCAACAGCCAGTGAGCGGCTTTACTTTCTACATTTGTTCTCACTGCAGCAATAAGTGGAGTCACTGCTACGCTACAGGCCTGACTGCGACAATCAAAATGTTAAATTTTGATGAATATTAATGCTTTATTCGCAGCAAGAATCTTAGTTTCAGTAATCAGTCACTCATCGAGAGCAACGGTGAACCAATTTTTGCCATGAAGTCTCAGTCGGACTTCATAAGAGAAGCTCAATTTTTTTCAAATTCCTGTTCAGCTTTCAGGAAAGAATGCATGATGAGCTACTGAAGAAGTATACTCTCAGACTTTTGAACAAAGAAATAATTTTGCGACCAGAAATAATATTAATTTCCATTGTATTATTAGCTTATTCACGCATTGATTTATTATTCACTCATTCAGTGCGGGTATGTGTTCCAGTAGTGCACTCAGCGCTGCATAATTTGTGGAAAAATTGAATTTCGATTTATTTTTGTTCCATAAAAGTCTATAGTAATCACAACCAGGACTAAACTATCTCCGGCACAGCAAAGTTCAAATAAGGTAGTTAAACCCTGGTTGCAATTTCCGTGGACTTTTTCACAACAAAAATTATCGATGCGCGAATCGAATTTTTCTCAAATTTTTACAACTAAATGAACTTACTTACTTACTTTCTCCAAGTGAAATTTTTCGATAATTATGGGCCATTTAGTGTATTATTAGAGCACACATCTGCACTACACGAGAGAGAGGGTACAGCGCTTCTAGCGCTCCGTCATCTCTCAGGTTATTGCTGCACTCGACGCGCGATACAATTCTCGCACCTACAGCCAGCAAAATGTGTCCTCCTCATCAATGCTCTTTCCGAATTTTCGGTACTTTTCGATGCAAAACAAGTGACTGGTGCACTTTGCTCAGGTGAGGTTGGGATAAGAGAGAATTATTCAGTTGGCAGAGTGGAGTAGCTTAGATGCTGCGCTGCAGGTTGCATATCTGCGCATGCCCGCTCAGCTCTCGCGGGTTGATTACACCATGTCTGTAACGCGTAGGTTCACTCCACTCATTTTAGAGCAGCATCTCCACAAAACTAAACTGTATGATAGGTTCTAATTTGAGGGCCAATAGTTCCGCCATACGGACGGTCAACGACAGCCCTGGCTATTTCAAAAGCGTACGATAACCCTGTTAATAAATCAAACCCTGCTGATGAATTAGACTTGTGCGTCAATCAATTTTATCCACTCTATTTAGCGCTCAACTTAGCGCGCAACCCTATGCGTAATTTCATTTCTTGTTTTTTCACTTTTTGGAAGCATGCTTAAATATTGGTGGATTAATTCCATATCTAGTGATTGATTATTGACAGCAACAGTGTGTCATTTAATATATTTTTAGCCACTAATTAAACCGGGTTAATACTGCACTTAACATTTTAGTTATGGTTCTAGTAGACTCCATATATGGAAGCTTTCACAGAGCTGAACTTAACGCTGTATTTAGGTATCAGTATTGTCCCCCGACATTTATAGATATGCATCTCATCAACTTGATGTGCCGTCAAAAGCCACAAAGTTAGCACAAAAAAAAACATAATGGCCACACTAACCGACAGACTCTCAAACCAACATGCATAGTGTCGTCAACGCGCATGCGCACCAGAGAGAGACTTCCAGCTGCGTAAAATCAACCCTCACGCAATGATCGTCACAAATATGATCCAATAAAATATCTCGAGTTTCTCGAGTGCAGAGCTGAGTGAGTGTTCAGCCAATTGCACAAACCCAGTTTGTGTCCTGTAGCGACAGCAGCTCTCGCTTGCTCTTTGAGATGAGCTAAAGCGTGAATTCGAATTTGCCTTTCGGTGTCACCTTCCTTTCCGAATTTGCAAATTTTGGGTGCACGTCGTTTCGTGATGGGGGCAATATGCTTTACTAAAAGCTGAAGACGTGTCGAGCAATTTTGCATAGTGACGAAAACAACCTCCAAAAAATACTACGAATATTGTCAGTTCCTTGCTGGGTAGTCCACTCTGTCTCACTTACCGGTATTACCATTTCAAAGTTTACCTAACTTTAGGAAAATCGGTCATAGTGAATTAAAAATGCGCGTACTAGAAGGAGCACTTTTATTGGCTTCTAAAGGTCATGCGTTAGATCCCTGAAATAGATATTTGAACACCATACAAAGTAGATACTTGACCAAAGTACATAGACAAACATTTATCCTGTAATTTTAATGGTGGGGGAACTGTATTAAAATAGTATTCAGAACCATAAAAAAATTTCCTAAGAGGAAGAATTTGGCTTCTCTTTATTACGATTTTCGGAGATATTTCAAAGAATTTTTGCTTTTGAAATTGAATTTTTGCATGAGCTTTTGGTGTGCGGTATCCCTGCTACACTTGCAATCCACCACGGTAAAAGAAACAAGGTAGGGTCAAACCAGTCTTTTTTCGTCGATCGTGTGGCAATGCCGACGTCACGGCAACAGACCAATAGCAGCGCTCAAATTGTATCTGGTAACAACACTGCTAGCCCAAATCTGGCCCCACTATTGGCCTAACGACATGTCGCAATGGTGACGTCATTAAGTTTCCTTAGAATGAAGCCGTTCTATTGGCTAGCCGAACAAGCGGAGGTGTATTTCCCTCATAGAAGTGATTCTACTTGGTTTCCTCTACCGGGGCATCAGCACAAGCCGAGCAGCAGCAGCAGAACAATTAAACAATGCCCGTTAATTGTGCCTCTGCGCCTCACTGGGCTCATTGGCACGGGAAATTTGCGGTCAGTGCTGCGGCTGTGTGGGTAAACTTAAGGCCTACGCTTAGCGATGCTTGTTGGTTTGTCTACTGGCCTGTGTAGACGACACATGTTCTTTCCTGAATTTGCCTGAGTAAATGTCATATGGAGCTTCTCAAAGTTAATATTCGCCTGCTGTTGAAAATTAGGCAAAATTTAACTGAAAGTTCATCCTGAACCCTAAATTGGACCTTTATGCGTCCTAAAGAAAATAAATAACTCTTTAAGATGCTTTCTTCTATGGTCCAAATAGCAACGAAAATAGCAGAAACATTGCTGCTTTATGTACAGAAATGACAAACTAGGGAATACCGAATTTACGGTATTCCCTAAAAGCTAAATTCACGGTATTCCCTAGGTGAAACGACCTATATAATAATAATAAAGCAGAAGCATTTTTAGAAAAATCTAACCATATTGGAATAGTGTTGACCTCGCTGTATGGTCCGTAGTATTCTCTCAATGCTCTGATCAGATTCCATCATCCATACAAAGCTCAACATCTGTAGTAATTTCGTATATTTTTCTGGAGGCACTGGAGGCATGAAGAGTGGCTCTGGAAGTTACGATATGGAAAATTAAGAAACACCTTCCGCCTCCTCACTTTTACTAATACCTCCGCATCTCCACTTCCGCCTCTTCTACCGTATTTTCACTTCCCTGCACCCACTTATATTTCCCTACCCCCACTTTTACTTCCCTACCCCCACTTTCACTTCTCTACCCCACTTCCACTTTTCTGCCCTACTTTTACTTCACTACCCCCACTTTTACTTTTTTACCCCACTTTCACTTCCCTACCCCACTTTTACTTTCCTACCCCACTTTCATCTCTCTACCCTCACTTCCACATCCCTACCCCCACTGACCGACGCTGGGAGTTGAGGAGGAGGAGGGGCGTGTGTGGGGAGGAGCACGTCTCCGTCAGCGCCTCCAGCAGCCTAGCCGCCCCCCGGGCCCACCCCCGCACCCCCCACACCACCCGCTGGAAGGGGAGAGTCGAATGATAACTTGGAATAAAAATAAATTAACTAGAAGTTAATGGAGATGAATGAAATATGTGTTGTATGTTGATGCAAAACAAATTGAACATATTCATGATACCAGAAGTCAAATAATAGCGTGAACTCAGAAATGAAATTAATCGTGAATCAAAGGAAATGAATGAAGTGTGTCTTGTGTGTAGGTGCAAAATAAATTAAAGATAACACTCTTGTATAACGCTGTGATAGACCTCATACCTTACCTTTCTTTTCATAGATCACATTGTCATGTTCCACACATCTATTTACTTGCTATCTAGTCCTCCACGCAGCCGAGATTCCTCGTAGTTCACTTCCTCTCACATAATTTCTTCACTCGAAATGGTGCGCTTCAGTCAAGTACGAGGTACTCAGTCTAACTATTCCGCCTGAGCATGCATGTTTTTCGCCGCCCAAGCGATTTAATTACTTGAACGGCGAAAAACATGCATGCAGGCGGCGAAAAAGTTAGATTGGGTATGGCTCATGACGTCACGCGTGAAATTCAACCGAAAATCTCCGGGCCACCATGTCAACATCTCTAACTCGTCTCATTCTTATTCAACCGTTTTGCATTCATCCCTCTTCTTATCGTCCACCAGCAGCCATGTACTGCCCCATGTCTGCCCCATGTCTGCCCCATGTCTGCCCCATGTCTGCCCCATGTCTGCCCCATGTCTGCCCCATGTCTGCCCCATGTCTGCCCCATGTCTGCCCCATGTCTGTCTTATGTCTGCCCCATGTCTGCCCCATGTCTGCCCCATGTCTGCCCCATGTCTGCCTTATGTCTGCCCCATGTCTGCCCCATGTCTTCTCCATGTCTGCCTTATGTCTGCTCCATGTCTGCCTTATGTCTGCCCCATGTCTGCCCCATGTCTGCCCCATGTCTGCCCCATGTCTGCCCCATGTCTTCTCCATGTCTGCCTTATGTCTGCCCCATGTCTGCCCTATGTCTGCCCCATGTCTGCTCCATGTCTGCCCCATGTCTGCCCCATGTCTGCCCCATGTCTGCCCCATGTCTGCCCCATGTCTGCCCCATTTCTGCCCCGTGTCTGCCCCATGTCTTCTCCATGTCTGCCTTATGTCTGCTCCATGTCTGCCTTATGTCTGCCCCATGTCTTCCCCATGTCTGCCCCATGTATGCCCCATGTCTGCCTTATGTCTGCCCCATGTCTGCCTTATGTCTGCCCCATGTCTGCCCCATGTCTGCCCCATGTCTTCTCCATGTCTGCCTTATGTCTGCCCCATGTCTGCCCTATGTCTGCCCCATGTCTGCTCCATGTCTGCCCCATGTCTGCCCCATGTCTGCCCCATGTCTGCCCCATGTCTGCCCCATGTCTGCCCCGTGTCTGCCCCATGTCTGCCCATGTCTGCCCCATGTCTGCCCCAGGTCTGCTCACAACAGCCGCAGCAGCGAGATGCCGTCGCTCCTGCACCGTCTGCGCCAGCGCTCGCTTCAGTTCTATTGTCTGCACAGTGAAAATAATATTAGATTCACCCGCCGTCGGAATTTGACAGCAAAATAAATGTTTGCATAAAACGAGCGCTAAAAAATTCTGCAATTTTAAACAATTATAACAATTTATTTACCGCATGCGAGACAGAGGTAGAATGCTTCTTAAGTTTAGGACAATGGTCAGATTTATTTGAATTTAGCTACCTGTGGGCCCGAATAAGTTCAGTGACTTCTGGGGCATCCTACCACCGACGCTATGCTAAGGGGGGTAAATTATGTTTTGAACACTATAAAGAGTTAAATGTACGATGGTTGGAATTTCAGAAAATATTAGGTCTCAGTAACTTTAAATTGCATATTTTTCATGAATTCTTATTAGAAAAGAGTATTCCTTGCATAATGAATTTTTGTAAAACACATGGCATTTGCATATAAATTATGTACAAACGAATGCTCACTATTCATGCCAAAAGAAAGGCATGTTGAATGTACTAACGTTGTACGATGTTGCCAGTACCTGGTAGTTTTCAAAATTTGTAGAATTAAAAATTACTCATTGGAATTCAATCTTCTTCGTCATTTGCATGTCATCTGTTCTACCGACTGAAAATTGAAATTAAGGTCTTTTTGATTTCAGAGATCCTGATACTACAAAGCTGACCAAACCCTTCACAACCAGCTAGAAAACTGACTAAACAGTTCAATACTGCGACAGATCAAACTAAATAAAACGTGCCAGAAAACTAAGTACAATACAGAGTGAGTCTTCACATTTGGATAGGGTACTACGAAAAAATTTTATGTATGAGCTGACCCGGTATAACTCCTAACATTCGTACAAACCACCCAATGGTGCAAGCGTTTATTTTTTCTTTCAATTAAAAACCTTCACATTAAGAATTTCTTAAATTCCAATGCGTTGTAATACATCTCATGCATCAAGTTATTTGGAAAAAACGACTCTCTTTATTTACTTTCTTTAGAAATAAACGGTTTTCCTTTTTTTCTGTCTTTTATTTCTTTGTAAATAAACGGTTTTTCTTTCTATCTATATCTTTGTTACCTAACTTCGGGAAAAGCGGTTTTTTATTACCATCCATTTCTTTCTTTTCTATCTTGGGAAAAAACGATTTTTCATCCCATCTATTTTTTCTTTTCCACCTTTAGTAATAAACATTTTTTTCTTCCTATCTATGGGAATAAAGTTTTTTCTTTTCACTCACCTGCCTAAGCAGAGCCGCGTTGCTGCGCCGCAGCTGGCTGCCCTCACCGGCCAGCCGGTCGCACTCCCCTCGGATTGCCTCCAACGTCGCCGCCCACTCGAGGGCCTCTCGGGCAGTCGGGCCCTCACTTGGGGCACTTCCAATCCCGCCGTCAGCTCCAGAAGTCCGGGCTTCGACTTCCGTATCTACGGAATATACGTCCAGGTATTCCTCATGGAGGTGAATATACTTGCAGGTAATTCTCGTGCATTTGAGCCGCTGAATTTCTCTCGAAAAATTCGCCTACCTCAGCCCAGACAGTCACCTAAATTTTGATCTCGGAAATTTTGAACTCTGAAATTGTGGTTTTTTGTTGAAATTTGACATCCTGTGTTTTTATGTAGTGTAGCCATGAAATCACGTAGAACGGCATGTACGTTATTGAAAATATCCTAAATTTGAACTTCCTTCAAATTTGAGCAAAATTTTCAACCGATGCAAAATTTGCGAGACGGACTTTTGTTGTTCCCTTATCAAGTAACACATTTCCACGCGAGCAGAAATAACTCAATATAAACGTTTCCGATTTCCCAAACCAACAGTCCGGAAAATTGGCATTAAATTTGCGTTATAGTTCGTGTAAAAAGAACAAGAGGCGAGCAAATTTGAAGGGATGTTCATGTGAAGGGACTTGCTGGCATATGTGAATGGATGTTTGTGTTAAGGGAAATGCGATAATATGTGAAGGGATATTTATATTAAATGATTTGCTGGCATTTGTGAAGGGGTGCGCATGACGCATGTGGTTTTGACATTCGCAGAGTCGAGCAGCACACAGGAGGCCGTCCTACCCAACATGTCACGACAAGCACCCACATTTCCAGAGATGCTCCAGCAAAATCGGGAACCATTTATTCCAAGACTCTTCAAGTTCAAAAACAGCATTTTCGTTTACCCGACAAAAGTTCATTTTAGTTCAACTGGAAAATTATTCTTAAATTTCTGCGCAAACTTTTTCTCATGCGATATTTTTGTGTGATGTGCAGATCATTTTTGCTTATATGATGATATCATCTGCATTCAAAAATAATATGAGTGCATATTATTGGTACATTTTTCATTTCCCTGAAATGAAAAATAAATTTCCCATTTCAAAAACGAAGAGTATATAACTTGTTTATTTTTATTCTTTTAATCGCAATGAGAACAACTTTGGTCCTTTACTTCAATAAGGGTGAAAACAAAAATAAAAAATCTACAACAAAAATTATAAATACAGAATAGATTCAGTCGTGTTCTCAATACTGAAGCGGAAATATTTTTAACATGTGAAAGTTTTACCTGCATTAACACAAATTTTTACATGATATACGTATTTTTAGGAAAATGAATTGAAATCTGAAGCACTCCGCATTGAAAGTTTTTAATCCATCATTTCGACGGATCCAGGGAATAAGCAGACGATGGTGTACGCTGTTCACCTTCTGACGAGCATCGAAACTAAATCTTATGTACGTTTTATCGGGTTTTCCTCCTTTTTTGTAAGCATATTAATGTAGAATAAACCCACGGTGAGTATTGTTAGTCAAATGTTGAATATCCCGGCTCTGTAAGTGTTATACAACCAATAGCATAGTACTTCATTTCTTGTTCATTCGCATTCAACATCCAAAACTTCTACTGAATACTTTGAATGCGACGTGAGCCACCGGTGGTACACAGAGGCAATTTCCATAATGCTGCTGGTGACTGACCAGTAGTCACGAATTCAATTTTCATGGATACGGAATCAAAACGAATTGACGGCACGATCCGGTTAATGTTTGATATTTTCAACATGGCTTACTATGTACAATTGACGTTAAATTTGAGTTAAATATTGAACTTCAGTTTTACCTGCCGCAGTTATAGTGTTTAAGTGCACAAAAAGAATTGCACGCACAATCCTGTCCACTAGGGAGAGACGGAGCGTAAAGAGAGCTCTAGCACTCGACACCCGAGCTAGCGTTCCAGCAGCGCGAGTGGCTGCGTGGTCTGGAAATTAGAGATCGCTCGGTCATCGAATAGAGGCGAGGATCTTCTCGAAACGTCACACCTGATCGTTCGCAGAAATTTTTAAAAGCATAGAAATTCGAGGGATGCCGGTGGCGTCATGGTGTTGAGTGTCGGCCGCTAGTGGCATCTGAAACTGAAGCTTCACGGACTTCGAGTTCACCGAAACGAACGTAAAACCTGAAGCTTTTCTCTTGCTGTGCTGTTGAAGGTCCACTCGACACCGGCACTCCGCTCAGCCGAGGTGAATTTAGACTCTGCTAAAATGTGAGAGTAAGGCTTTTAACCTCGTGTTTGCGCTCGATTTATAATTGAATCAAGCGCTCTATCATTTAACAGAAAGAAATCGGATCCAAAAGCGAGTTTTGGACGTCAGTCGTGAAGTGAAAATTGAGCAAGTTAATACGAGTAATACAAGGGGAGTCGTTGCTAAACCGCGCTCTTTGGATGCAAATAGTTTCATTTGAAATATTCGAAATAATGCATTCTGAATGGCGTTATTTCACGTACCCATGTAGAGATGGAACAAATTTCTGTTAAAGAATCATGATTTCTCAACGCCAAATTGCGTTATTTGCGGCCAAGAAAATTCCTCATCACAACTCGAGCAGCTACGAAGATTTGGTTGCGATGTAGCTGTTGTAACTTCCTATAATTTTTCATAAGTTACGCAACAATTTGTCGCAACTTATACAATAATTTGTTGTAACTTCGTGCCATAATAGCAAGCTTCGCACAACCAGCTTACGAAATACCCACAGTAAATTGCAAATGTGATGGGATTTCTTAAATGCCTAATTCTTCATTAGATTATGAAACATATGTAGAGCTTCGAGTTTATTTCGTTATCTTTTTCCTTAATTTATATTTATACTGTTTCAAAAAAATGAGATTTCACGTATCTGAAAAACTTTTGAATCATATTTTTGCAAGAAATTTTGGAACATAAAATTTAGAATTATGGCGGGGAGGAGAGACCGGAAACTGTAACGCACTCCGGCTGAAAATTTAAAATATTTTCATACAAAAAAGTTTTTACTTCTGAAGCCCTTCATTTTTCATAATATAAAAAAATTCATAAAGCGGTAAAATAACAATGCTTGATTTTACTTCTGCAGACGGTGTTACCAGAGTTTTCATTCGTACTTATATTACGCTGACATTGAATTTTAGCTATGTATAGTCAAAAGAACGTATATGAAGTGAGTGTTTAAAAATTCAGCTTGTAGTCAAATTTATCTTCTTTGCTGCTCCTAACTCTGCGTAACATACGAGTCGAAAATAAACGTAAAGTAAAATGCCTTAGTGAAAAACGTATTTTTAAACCAAGATTACGTAGAAATTTCACGAATGCTCCGGGGTCAACTTTAGTCTAGTAGTTGGACGAATGTAAAGATACGAAGATGAATTTATGGAAGCAAGAAAATGTTTGTTCAATAATATGAGGCCTCTTCCACTCGCTGAAGCGTCGGCGTCGTTGCCATTTTTTTAAGTCGCAAGATTCTCCACGAAAAAATTTGAAAGTGTCCATGACCACTATTAACGAACTTTCATCACGTAATTTTATTAAAAATTTCACTTTGTACAACGCAGTTGAGTAAATTCATTTTACTATGACCCTTACGTTAAAATTTGCCCCAAGATTCCACCCTGATTTCAAGCACTTCAAAAAAACAGATAACAGTGTGATGGCGCTGAAATTATCGCCAAATCCTTAGAATTACGCTCAGAAAACCTGTTTACAAACACTCTTCGAGTACTAATGGCTTAATTGAGGCTGCAACCTGCAGACGGACTCACCTCCGCCGCCCAATTTGTATTCCCGGCCGTCAGAGGGGATTCTTTTCCAGGGTTTCCGTGGCCTGGACTGCGGCGGCTGTCCGCAAACGCGCGGAGGCAATATCGGCAGATCCTCTTCATCGGCGTCCGCATCCGCGTGACTGGAATTGTTCGGAAGCTCAGGCGTAACTTGGGCCCCGAGATGGCCGGGGCCTCCAATATTGGGCGCGCCGAGCCGGTCATTCCCAAGCGTGGGCAGAGCCTTGCGCTCCGATGAGACCTTCAAGTCAGAAAAACAAGGAGGATTTAGCACCACTTCCCAAAACGGTCTTCCGATTGATTCATTCTTCGGCGTGAATAAAAGTTACTCCTAATGAATTGCTGACACAACAGTTTGAAAATTTTAAAGTATATACATACTCTCTCCATTCCGAATGGTCTTTTTTCATCGGCGAGGACACAGAAAGCGCAATGCGTTTCGCCGATTATATACATTTATAACTTTTTCATTCGTGCGCACGTGATGGCTGAAGGAAATTTTCAGAATGGCTACGTATTAGTTCCAACATTGGCTAGCCTGTCATAAGAGTTCTGCGTTTCAGAGTAAACAAAAAAGATTGAGGACCGCAGCTTCCCAAACTATGTGACGGATTCTGACAGCGAGGGTCTGCACGTGAGACAAATACCAGCCACTGAGCAGTCAAACTTGTGATGTGTGCTCTATGAAATGTTTTCTTCGAGAGGCCCATGAAATTGTATAGTACTTTGTTGTGGTTCATGACAGCAATGAACGAAATAACTTAACCAATATGAAGAGATATAATAATATAATAGCTCAATAACTCGTTATAATAACTCATCCAATGAGATTCGCCACAGGCTCTCGAAAAATTTGAACCAACTTTCATTCAATGTTATCGACTCAATCTTATAGAATTTTACAGTTGAGCGATATGAGTACGATGTTTTGGTATGAATTTTATGAAGGCTACACAGAAAGAGGCAAAAGTGCAATAGCTATAACGAAAAGAGGGCAAGATTAATTCTCGGCCACACAGAAAAAGGCAACGCTTTGACATAAGAGTCAAATGGAGCAAAATTAAACTAAAGAACAATGAACTCACGATGCAAGTTCAGATGTGCACCTTCGTGCTACAGTAAACGTTCATGCATCACTGAACCAACTGCATTGCCCTTTAGATGATTTGCCCTAGATGCATTGCCCTTTAGTCCGCGCTGCTTCGTTTGCTTTGTCACCGACAACATCTCACCGGCCAGTGTTATTGATCATTTGCAGCTGATCGTTACCAGCTAATCATTTGCAGCTTATCAGTACCAGCTAATAATTTGCAGCTGATCAGTACCAGCTAATCATTCGCAGATGATCAGTAGCAGCTAATCTTTTTCAGCTGATCAGTACCAGCTAATCATTTGTAGATGATCAGTAGCAGCTAATCATTTGCAGATGATCAGTAGCAGCTAATCATTTGCAGATGATCAGTAGCAGCTGATCATTTGCAGATGATCAGTACCAGCTAATCATTTGCAGATGATCAGTCTCCGAAACTATAGCAGCTGATAATGGCTTGTGTTACGAGTTTTTGCGCCTGGTTTCATCATAATCACGAATGTTACTCATAATTCCATGACAACTCAAGCTCAACGGACTTCAGCATCACCTAAACTAACTAGATTCTTAATCAGCATTGAAGCCTCATATCTTCAGAACATGGGACATTATCTACACGTGGGCTTATCAGTATGCTTATCAGTATGCAAACGAATTAACATAAAGCACGCATACTTTCATTAACCTGGACAAAAATCAAGCGACCAATAAGTACTTATAAGTCAGACTACTTCCTGAAACAACTGGTCATTTGCGCCATCGTACCTCGGGGTAGCCGTGCACGTTTCCGTCTCGTGGCTCTGCCGCTGAATTTGCAGCCTCAGTTCCAAGTTCCTCATTTCCTTTCGTTAATTTCTCAACAAGCATTTCCATGCGCTGGTTCTTTAGAAGCATTCCTTTGAGCTGCTGTTCTAAAGACTGTCTTGCTTCGCTCGTCTTCGTTCTGACGCTCTCATAGCGCTTGTTTTCTTCGCTCAGCTGCGAAATTCTGCTCTCATAGCGCTTGTTTTCTTCGCTCAGCTGCGAAATTCTGCTCTCATAGCGCTTGTTTTCTTCGCTCAGCTGCGAAATTCTGCTCTCATAGCGCTTGTTTTCCTCGCTCAGCTGCGAAATTCTGCTCTCAAGGCTGGCCTTCTCCTGCTCCGCCTGCTGGGCGGCATGCTTCGCCTGCTGCAGGTCATCCTTCAGGCGAACTCCCTCTTCACTCGCCTGTCGCATTTTCAAATCCGTCTCCAGAATTTTATTTCGCAAGGAACATTTTTCTTCCTCCGCCTGCTGCAGGCAGCGCTGCAGGCGAGCCGCCTCTCGCTCAGCTGCCTCGAGCGCACTCCTCCTGTCCTCCGCCTGTCGCCTGCCCTCCGTCAGCTGCGCCGCCTGCAGCACAGACGCCTCCTCCAGGCGACGGTTGTCTTCCATCAGCTGTGAGATCTGTGGCCGAAATAAATTACGTTCTGGGAAGTTAAAAATGGAGTCAAAAGTAGGTATTAACGCTTTGACTGCATCGTGCGCCACCGGTGGCCTCGGAAGGGATTTTTAAAATGCAGCTGACCGACTAGTAGTCACAAACTCAATTTTCATAACCACTTAACTAATGCTGAATGAAGGCATGATCCAGTTAATGTTTGTTATTTTCAGTTGATTACTACAATTAACTTTAAACTTGATATGAATGTTGAGCTTCAGTTTAACCGATTAAGGTCAAAGTGTTGAGTAGAAACTCACGTGTTTAGTGCATATGAGATGTTATTGAGCGCTGAGTGAAAGTTTCATAAGTAGGAATCAAATAGCAAGAGACGTTTGTTATGCAGTGTTAAATTGAGAGATATTTAAAATCAATTTAAATAGAGGCCAAAAATTGCCATGGAAGTGATCATGAGATCTCACGTGTGAGCTTCTTGTCGCTGAGGGAATCATGAAATGTGAGTTTATATGAAATTGGAACGGAAACTTTTCTTTTAATATAAATTTCGGAACTCAGCATAACTATTGACCGGAAGAAATAATTTCTTAACCCTTTAACGCCCACATTTTTATACTCATATTACCGTTATAACAACCACTATCACTAAACCGACACTGGCATTAGGTAGTCACTGTTATCAAGATGGGGAAGGAACTGCCACTCGGCAGTGAAGTTCAAAGGACACATTAGTGAACAAATTGAATAAGATATACAATATATTATTTTTATTTTTGAAAGAGGACCGTACAGTCCACTTGGGCGTTAAAGGGTAAATAAAATCCAAACTGAAATTTTGAAATTAATTAGAAGATTAAAACCGACGACTGTAATTGACCTCGACATGAAAACAAGATTCAAAAATTTTTGCCAGCAGTTCAGAAAACTAAAACTTGAAGAATTAATATCCTCTTTAAACAAAGTGTCTTGAAGTGTTATTATCAGCAGAAGCTATACTACTGAAATGATTCAAATTTCTTTCGAATTTTCAAAATTTTACATTATGTACTAAACGTGAAAGAAAACACAATTAGACCTAAAATAGATTGCAGTGATTTCACTCAAATTTGCGCGTCGACTCAAACAATATTTCTTCCATTTAGCTTAAGTGCGCCATAAGTTGCTGCTCGTTATAAGACGAGGGTTATTATGGAAAGGGCAATCAAAATAGCGTTAAATAAAATGAAATAAGAAATTTTCAACAACCACCTGAGAATGGTAGTCTTTTTATACGAGCATAATCAGCGTAATTAATAACCGATGTATCGAATCAGTGTCCACTGTCACTTTATTTTCCTCCTTGAAACACGTACACTGCGATGGGTTAAACTGAAGTTCAATATTCTACTCAAATTTAAAGCCAAAAGTTGTAATTAAATTTATAAATACCAAACATTAGCTGGGTCCGTTAAATAACATTGATTTTAAAAGATTGTTCAAATAATTCAAACGACTCATCGATGGGTCGTATCGCAAGCAATGAGTTAACGCTTTGACTGCGACATGAGCCACATTTGGTCACTGAGGGAGTTTTCATCATGCTGCTGGCCAAGTAGTAGTCACAAACTCAATTTTAAAAATACCTAATCAAAACCAATGAAAACATGATCCTGTTGATGTTTGGTATTTTCAATACAGCTCACCACAATTGACCTTAAACATGACTTGAATATTTAACTTCAGTTTTACCTGCCGCAGTCAAAGTGTCAAAGGAATTTTCAAGGCAAAGCTCACAGTCGATCTATTCCCAGTGACACCGTGAGAAGTTCAGGTCGAGTTGTGACTGCCACGACAACTGATGAACACCGCGCTGTGCTCTTTGCAACTCCCAGCCTAATGAGATCCATCAAATTTCCTTGCAGCCTTCTATATTGCTGGCGTGTGCCCTGCTGACTTCAAATTAACGAGACTCTGAGTCTAATGAATCTTGTCTTGAGAAATGAATACCTGACGCCTGCTTAATTAGCGCGCAACCTGCGCTGATGCAGCTGCTGCCCTTCCTTGTTGTGCGCCCTCTCATACTACACGGGTCACTTCCGTCTATTGTTCTATGCGTACGCTACGATCATTTGGGAATATGAACGTAAATTCAATGCATGGAAAATAGAATGCCATATTTTATGGGAATGGTTATGAATCCCAAAAATAGCACCGTAGGACAAACAATCTATTGCGCTCTATTTGGCATGCGCATGGTACGATGATTTGAGAATATGAACGTAAATTCAATATTTGGAAAATATAATACAGTTTTTCGTAGAAATGGTTATATAGATTCCCAAAACAGCATCGTAGGTCAAATAATCTTCAGCACTCGTGTTTACAAGTACAAAAAGTTCCACAAGAAAGTTCTGTCGATAAATGTGAGTCACGTCCCGGACACGTGAAAAGTTACTCAAGTTATGAATCCGTCAAAGTTTCAACGTAGATTTATTGTTAAAAATGATTTCGAATGCCAAGTTAATATGCTTATATCTGCTGGTCCTGGAAAACTCACTAAATACTCAGCAAAGAATTATTGTTCACTCATCGATGAAATATAGCTCAGAATTTCTAAATCCGATATTTAATCAAAACCACTTCATTTTTGGAATATTTTCAAAGTTCGATAATATTAACTCGTTAAGTGCGGTGGGCTAAACTCATGTTCAATACTTAACTCGGATTGGGGTAAAGTTCAGAACTTAATTCAGGAAATTAAATAAATATCAAATGAATCGCGCCTTCATTTGGTTTCGATTAGGTTATTTTTAAAATTGAGAATTTGATTACCGATCGGTTAGCTGCACTACGAAAATTCCTTCAGTAACCACCGGTGGGTCACGCCGCTCCTAACGTATTGAAGAAAGCCACACTTGTAGACAGCACCTGCTCCTCCAGGGCGTTGCACTCCTTCAGGAGGCCGAGGACGAGGACGTGTGCGCTCTGGGGCTCCTCTAGGGCGTCCCTCGGGGGACTGGGGCCTTCTTCCCCCTGCGTGGGGGGGGGGAGAGACGTGCTCACGTGACTCATCATTTCATGGCCTTTTTCCTACCCCTCCACTGATTGGAAAGGGAAAAATTAACAGTTCGTCTGAACTAGCCGTGGTATCATTGATAACGTCTACTGGGACTAGGCAACTTTAGCTATTAAGTGACAGTCGATATTGGGTAAATAATAAATTTGGTTATATTAGGATATTTTAAAAATTATTTAAATTATATATGTTAGGTTGAGGAAGGTTAGCCTGAGTTAGTATCGGATAAGTTCGAAAAATTATATTAAGATAGTTAAGACAGAACGAGTAAGGCTTCGATCGGTTCGGATTGGTTCGACTACTTGAGTTGAATGCAAACACTCTCTGATTTAAGCACAAAAATTACCCAAAATTATTTTTCCTTTTAATCAAAGCACCAGTGTCAAACTACGCGGTAAAACTCAAGTCAAATAAACTTACGTCAGCACAAACCTCGAATATCTGTTACAAATTTGTTTTTTCGTCTACGGTGATCAAGTTATGAACTTAGAGAAAGCGATGTCGCGTCACCACCCACACACACTCCCGCGCGCCACCCCCATCACTTCATCATCATCATAACAGCACCATTATCACACCATCATCACAAATCACCACCACCTCATCCATCACGCACCACAAATATTCTAAGAAACTTGCGGCGCAAATTGAAAAACGCGCCGCAAAAATTGCACTCCGCTGATAAATGATGAACTGTGGCAATTTATCAGAAGCTGATAAATTGCGCCACGGCAACCGCTTAATTGCAAGCAAACTGCCTCTAGATGCGCTCTTGTGTTCCTCCAACGCAAAATTAATGCAAAAAAATTTGCAGAATAAGATTCTGTGTGAAGAGAAACAGTGTTGTGTGCACGTGATATTGCGTCGACTTCGTGCGCTTCTGTGGAGTGATTTCTTCATACTAGTATGGTGTGGTGTGGTGCCAGGCAAGTATGTTATGGTACCTCATGGTATGGTATGGTATCTTATGGTGTGGTATGGTACCATACATGTATGGTATGGCACCGTATGGTATGGTATAGTACCATACAATTATGATATGGTATCTTTTGGTATGGTATGGCACCATGCAAGTATGCTATGGTATCTCATTGTGTGCTACCATACAAATATAGTATCTTATGGTATGATATGGTACAATCCAAGTGTGGTCTCTTTGAGAAGTTTTCAAGAATTGCATTCTTAAAAAATGGCGTTCATTACAAGTTTTCTGTGCAACTTTCTGGGTTAAAGAGCGTATAATTTATTAATTTATATTTTTTCATTGAAAATGATCTACTCTCTCGCCGATGTTTTCTTATACACAAAGATACGTACTGTTATCTGTGCATAACTAAAGCAAATAGAGCCCTCTTCAGTATTGTATTACTAAAAAAATTTCGCCAGAATGTCCCTTTCTTCAGCATCCTAGTGTAAAGTTGAGATCAGTGGTAAATCAATTGCTTTCATTCTACAAACAATTTATAATAGGTATGTTAACCATGGGTTTTCGAAAACAATTTATTAATCAACGTACAATAATTCTGTTAACCATGAATCTTGTAAAAATATCCGTTCCACCGAAATGTCTCCTCGGATTAATTTTAGGTGAAGTAATTTCGAACCGCCACCGATGGACTAAGTCTATATTTAATAGAAATGCACAGTTGGATACATAGTTGTATGCATGAATGCACTATTTCGACCCAATGTACGCATGAGTATGAGTATATACGCATGAATATGAGTATATACACATGAGTATGAGTACACACACACATGAGTATACACACATGAGTATGAGTATATACACATGAGTATGAGTATACACACCTGAGTAAGCCTCACCTGCACCGCCGCACCAACAGAACCTGACGACCGCCTCCGCCCCACTCTGGACCGGGCCACAGGTATCCAGCCTCGCACAATATGCCCTTCTCCATGCACCATCTCCTCCGCTGAACTGTCTTTGAAACTCCCGGCCACAATCTCGGCACTTGATCTGTCGCTACTGCAAGTTCTTTCTCTCACTTCGTCTCCTAGGCAATTTCTTAGCCGCATTGCATCGATACTGCGCCAACTTTCGGCCTTCTGTGACGGTCGTGTTTCATTCGGTGGATTGCAGAGAGTTGGTTCTTTGCCGCTAGTGTCGTTTTTATAGTAAATATCTACGACTCTCTCTCCTTCGGAAGTTGAATTTTTTCTCAGGTGTCGTTGCTTTCTCCCGGACATGTGGAGGTTTTCACTGCTACTCTCTTTTCTCCTGTCATGAGCGGCATTTTCACTCAATCTCCAGCTTTCCTTCCCCGTAATCTTTTCCACGGAGGTCTGCTTCCACCCCAAACTCAATTTTCTCTGCTCGCTCTTTTCACTTAATACACTTTCTCGTTTCTCATTTGCCTCGATAAACTCTGCTCCTCTCCCGGTGTTTTTGCCGTGGCGGCTGTGGAGGTGAATCGAGGGCGCAAAGTATGCGGGGTCGGCGTCGCGAACTGTTGACATGCGCCGCACTGGAGCGAGAGAGCTGAAGTACGGCTCTTCCAGCCGCTCCAGAAGTGCTGCGTTCTCCAGACGTAGGAAGTCAATCTCCTGCTTGCTCTCCAGGTACTGAAAACGAAAATAATCAAACTTTACTTTGCGCAGTGTTTAAAAATACGAGTTTATCGAGTAATTCATACAAATTGAAAAAAATAAGTAATTTCAAACAATAGATGATGTGTGGATTAGAGCAACTTCAAACGATAGGCAACGCAGAGGTGAATATTAGCACGATGCAGTCAAAAGCTCGAAGAGACTGAAAATATATTTATTAATATCTGTACTTTTCTTTTCACAAACCATCTTGTAAAAATTCAGAGGAGAAACTTTCCATACGAACAGGAAACAAGAAAATGGATTATTTTTCATCATTCTATTGCAGATTTACCTTATTTGTAGCTTGTACGAAGTATTTGCTAAAATCTAAGAGAAAAGATAATAAAATTTAATAGAATAAATGCAACAGTTGTTCGTGCAAAGGATCAATTTGAAAGCGAACGTTACTCGCGCTCAGTATATAGGAAAAAGAGAGCGAGCTCTTTACGTAAGGATTACTGAGTACGCTTTCCAGAATCCTGTAACCGACCGATTTTTTAATTTCCGACACCTAGGTAGAGTGGGGAATTGTGGCTGAGTTCTGATTTTTCCCATCGGGGAAAATCCCCGGGACTCACTGCCGGGATTCAAACTGTCGATACCTTCCCGTGAAGAGCCAGTTCTTAACCACTCGACCACGGCTAGATTTGATACACGTGTAAGCACTGCGTATATTTCTTAAAATTACTCATGTTTACTCAATATCGACGTACACACCAAAACTCTGCGTATCACTTAGTCGTGAATCAAAATATCATCACGTCATTCACCTCAGCCAAAGCTGAATTTTTTAATTTTGAATGTTGTTTCGTAACTTTATTATCTTTAATTTATTTTAAATTTTATACTAATGAACACATCACTTGAGTTCTCGTTGTCTCAGCTTGTTGAAGTGGTCGGCTTGGTCAGCTATTGCCCCACCACAGTGAACGAGTTGATGTGTATTTTTTCATTCAACAGAAAAATTCATTTTGTAAGATTTCGTACTTCAAAAAATTTATCTTGTAAGATTTTGTCCTATAAATTTTTGTTAATCTCTGTCGATGGTTTAATTATTATTAGGTGTTGAATTAATAGTTATTTCACTAACATCAGGCTCTTAATTTCATGCATTACACTTTCTGGAGCCACGATACCTGGAGTGTTAGCCTTGAGTTGGCATCAGGAAACCTCACAAAATAACTCGAGAATAATTCGTGTTTGGTTTGCTCAAAAACCTCCTAAGTGATATAAGATTTTTGAAGGTATTGCTCTTAAATTGAACTCAAACTCTAGCAAATTAAATTTTTGAAAATATATTCATTGGAAGTGCCCAGTGAATTACTCCCGCCATGAGAAGTTAGAAACCGATACTTTCCAAACGTTTCTCAGTCAAACATCTAAACAAACGAAACTATCTCACTTGCAGGCCTAATAATTTTTTGGATTATTTTTTTGAAGCGATTGCTCTTAAATTAAACACTAACTCTTGACAAATAAATGCCCAAAAAAACGATCTATAGTGCCCAGCGTACTTCTCCCGCCATGAGAAGCTAGAAACCTAAAATTTCCAGAAGATTTTCGCCCAACCATCTGAACGAACGGAAAAATTTGAAATTGCTGTTGAAGCGAATTTCATCTCCCTAGCCTCCAGCGGTGGGGACTTTGAGCCTTCGTCCCGCCGTGAGGCTGGAACTATGAAACTCGACTTCAGTTTCAAGAGGAGCACCGAATTCCTCTGCAGAAAGTTCTGTATACGGTGTAAAATACACTCGTAGAAAAATTCGAGTTTTTCAAACATTCATTTGATGCATGATGTAATGACGTATAGGTTCACCTTGCATGTTTGCTAAACATATCAACTAAACATTTTACGTTAAGTTTCAAAAAGGATAAGAGGATAGTCAGTTATTGTTCGGTTGTGTTACTTTCCTTTCGAATAATAGCTTATGATAATTTTGATCTTTGTTCATACGTTCCATCAAACACCTTTGGCCACGCAGCACATTCTTCCCAACAGATTTATTTTACTGGTTAATTACACAAATCTGAGTCAATTTTCCGTCTCAAGCGATCAATATAGCACCTGTTACAGAAGACTATTTATAGCTGCACTGTGACCTAAACTTTTTGTATTGAAATAACATTGCCATAGCATTGCAATATTGAAGCGGCAGTTGCGGTCGATATCTCGCAGAAAGATCCATGCTCCTGCAAACTCAGAGTCTCACGTATACGGTAGAAAATTGACCGTCATTTTACATTACGAACCTCATGTATACCAGGAACATTGTCGGTCTCTAACGATAATAACTTTCAATAAATCATGATGCCGCTTCTGTCATTGTTCTTAATCGCTTGCCATCATGTAATTTTTCCTGCCATTTTATTTGATTTTTAGTGTAGATATAAATCGTTCTGAGGTGATGACGCCAAGGTTATGACGTATTTCTGTTTCTTCAACCCACCGTTAGATTTTTAACTAATGCAATTTTCCGTGCTCCATGATGAATTTTAGTCAAAGGGGATCAAATGAGAAACGCGTACTTGTACGGTGTTCGAGTTCCTTTGTCGTCTTCTCGCTCCACTTCCTCTCAGCAGCTTTAAATCACAGTAAAACTTTCGGTGAGGTCCAATTACGTGGAGAATGTTCGTTGATGCATGCAAACGAATTTCCGACGATCACCTAAAATTATTCTACCGCTTTGATTTTATTTAGGTTAAGCTTCCTTCCAATTAGCATCTAGTGTTCAGGTTAATATGATGTTGGCAAAATGTTTATTCTCTATAATAATTGTTTACACCACAAATTATGAAGTCCATGACCACTTCGCGTTAAACAATCGAAGCTTTAAGACAAATGTAAACAGTCGCGTCTGCATGTTCCAGATGGAGTTTGGATCTTAAACTCATCTGTACCAGCCTGAGCGGGTGAGGTGCAGCAAAGGCGTTCTATACAGTTGTTGAAATAGAGTTGAAAGGGAATTAGTTTTTTTGTATTACTCACAAGTTTGGTAGAAAAGGGTGAATGAGTGATTTTAGACAGAAGCCAGTAAGTACACGCTTTCTTGAAGCACTACTTAGCTACTCGTTAATTACTATATTGGTAGTTTATTGATTGATGGCTTGCATATGTATACGATTTTACAAGTTGTTAGTTCATTAATTAGCTGTTTTACTGCTTGCTATTAGTAAATAATTGAGCCTTAAATTTATCAATTGTTAATTTATTGATTAGCTTTTTATTTATTCCCACGTTATTACTTAACTGCTAGTTTATTACTTAGTTGTTGGTGAATGGGGGATCACCTCATTTATTCCTGCTAAACTAAATTTCTGATGCTAAATCAAAACAAACTAAATTTCTGTTTCTAAATCAAGAGAAACTTCGACCGCAGCCTTACTTTCTTCCTAAAATTTTTTCTAACAAAATGAACTTCGCTTGTAAAATGACGTAAACCAATGACCAGTGAAAATTTCAAACCTGCGTGACAGCACCAAAAGTTTTTTCACCCACAATAGATTCAAGTCGTCTTGCACATGCATCTGAAATGACACGTTGTACAAGAAATAACTTAGGGAATTAGATCGAGTTTGGTTGAGCATAAGACCAAGGCAGGAGGGGCAGGAAAAACACAGTAGCGTAGCTGCTAGGTTGGTATTGCACAGAACTTAGCGTAAGCAGGACGACGTCATCGCACCAGACACTTACACCAGAATATCTTCAGTGAAAATACGCTCTTGTTTAGCATTAGTTGGACACACATGTTTGTTCGGCGCCTCAGTGTATACTACACGACAAAATGTCAGGTATAGAGTTGGAAACAAAAAATATCAGGTATAGAGTTGGGAACAAAAAACATCAGGTATAGAGTTGGAAACAAAAAATATCAGGTATAGAGTTGGAAACAAAAAACATCAGGTATAGAGTTGGGAACAAAAAACATCAGGTATAGAGTTGGGAACAAAAAACATCAGGTATAGAGTTGGAAACAAAAAACATCAGGTATAGAGTTGGGAACAAAAAACATCAGGTATAGAGTTGGAAACAAAAAACATCAGGTATAGAGTTGGAAACAAAAAACATCAGGTATAGAGTTGGAAACAAAAAACATCAGGTATAGAGTTGGAAACAAAAAACATCAGGTATGGAGTTGGAAACAAAAAATATCAGGTATAGAGTTGGAAACAAAAAATATCAGGCATAGAGTTGGTGGTGAAATACACTGATCGACATAATTATTGGCACTGCCTCTTAATTTAAGGTTATATTTTAATTTATTATAAACCAAATAGAAGGGAAATGGATCAGTTCACTTGAAATTCTATGTATCATAGAATTTTAAGAATTAAGCACTCACTGAAAACTATCAAACAAATCACATAGAAAAATCTAATAATTTAATAGGTAAAACTATCGGTATGAACTATTTGTACGTCATTTATATATCAGTCTTGAGGTAAAACTTGACGATATCTTTTAGTTCATTACTCCACCAGTCTACCGCATTCCTCGATATTGTTGTCGAATTTTTTCGTTCTTACTGAAAGAATTCTTCAAATTGCTTGAGAGTTTCCTCTCCATTTTATTAAACTTTAACGTTTCACTCTAATTCTCTATTGGACTGACGTCTGGACTCAGCGATGAAAACTCAAGTGCGTTAATTTTATTTTTCATGCAATTTTTAAATAACATAACTATAATGAGAATTAAAAGTGATCAAAGTTCAACTTGTATAAAAATCCAACAACGACCGAAATTGAGCTCTCCTGCAGAATTATTTAGGTTGGAGTTGAAATAAACATACCCGTCATTTTTCATAATTCCAATCACTTTTATATGTCTTATAGTACAAACACTACGTATCATCCTAAGAACATGAAGCTCCTGCCACCATGTTTCAATATAGAAACGATGTTCTTATGAAGATTTACCACACTAGATTTCCAGTACGCGTACTAGATGTTGTCGGCCAAATTAAAAGAGGAGACTGCACGTACCGATACTTTCGTCAGGATACATGTTTTTATTTTGGGAATATGGTCGAAAGTTTGTGGAATTGTCTTGAAACACCGTAGGATTATATTTCACAGATGTTTACACATCTTGCATAACCTTTAGAACAGTTTTATATTAATCCGCCTCCTGAAACCGACTAACCTTCATTTTGCGGTGCTATGTCAATAATGGTGCCGATCACTGGATGTGTGAACATATTAAACAAAAACAAAACAGAAAAAGATCGAGTTCTCAAGTTCTGAAAACTTTGATACTGAAAAGTTCTGAAAACTTTAAAGTCTTGTCCTGAGTACTGAGATTTCTGTAAAGTTAAAAGAAATGCAGAATTTCGCTTAGAAAGCAACGAAGGTCATATGAAATAAAGATGTTAGAATACATGGACGCATTTCGATAGAATACAAGTTTTTTCCTGAGTGCTGAGATTTCCGTAAAAGTTCGAAGAAATTCAAAACTTGGCCTAGAAAGCCACGAAGTTTGTACATCTGAAAGTAAAAATGATAGAACACAAGGACGCGCGATATCTTCAGATTCATTATGTAATTAATACTGTGTGTAGAATTGACATGAGAGTAAGTTTCTCGAGATTGTTAAGCAATGCTTCACACACGCGAAAATAACGAAGCTGACATACAAATGGTACAAATTGATTAATATGATTATAAAATTAGGTTAACATTGACAACACGATAACAAAGCAGTACTTAAAACCCAACCAAAAAGCATAATACAAATCAAATTTGTTAGTCGACGGGCTAACGCATTTCAATTGAGAACAACTTGCACTGGAGAAGTAAATAAATACTTAATATCTTCAGGTACGTAAATAAAGTAATTTTACCTTGCACTCGCTCAATGGTAAGTCAACGATTATTATCGTGATTAATTTCATAAGCTATTAAATAAATAAAACTATTCCAAGTGGTTCTGTCTCGCACAGCACGAGGACGCTAGCGGACCAACAGAGGGCAGGTGACATAGGTGGCAACCTCCAGCCGGCAACGAAAACGGATAATTGACTTACCATCATACATTCATGATAAACAAACTCCTTAACATAAAAACTCTTCATTGTAGAGACATTATGCCAACATTGCGTAACTTTATTCTAACGAGTGCAGTTCTTACTCACCTAAAAAAACATTACAGAGCTAGATACTACGCTCCAGCCTGAGGCCAACTGTACTTTACCACGCTGTACGCAGCCCAAGCCTCCATTTCACCAATATAATCGTAAATAAGTTCTCAATTTACAAAACAGCAACATTGCTTCAAATGTGTTGTACGTACAAAAAGAGTATGAGTATGTTAAAGAAACAGAGCTTGTTATGAGTCATGGATGTCATTCTACGTAGACAAAAGCCAAAAAACTGCCGAACTTTGCTCCAAGACCGCAAGGTGGGCTTGCTACAGCGCACCGCAAATTAGAAACTGTTAAACTTGATCTAAAACATTAATCGCGCAAAGATGAGTATGTACTTCATGAGGAAAATAATGCTTCCCAGTTCTAAAGACATCAGAGAAAAAATCTTAGTATATCATTCAATACATTGCACATAAAATCAGTTTTACAGGCAAGTGACGGTTTTCCGCCTGTTGCTGTAAAAGTTTTACAAAGCATAAAACAGTCAAGATAAAGTTCACAGCCGACAACCTGCCGACACAAAGTCAACAAAACCACAGCCCTCAAAAGAACAAGCGATAACAACGCAAAATCATAATCACACGCCGCTAAAAACTAAGCAAAATTCTGCTCAGAACATACTACATGAACACACAGGCTGCAGTTTGTGTTGAGTGCAACATCGGCACACCGAACTCACTGCAGCAACTCGCTCTTCCAGTTCTTTTCTCTTCAGGTTTGTTAACTGAACTTTAGATTAGTTAATGAATCTTCAGATTTAGAAACTAAACTTCAGCTTTGTTGACTGCATTTCACTTTTGTTAACTAAACTTCAAATTTAAAACTTAAACTTCAGATTTAGAAACTAAACTTCAGATTTAGAAACTAAACTTCAGATTAAGAAACTAAACTTCAGATTTAGAAACTAAACTTCCAGTTTGTTAATGAAACTTCACATCAGTTAATAAAATTTCAGATTAGTTAACTAAACTTCAGCTTGTTCAAGTAAGCAGATAAGTCTGCATTCGATATAACTCATCCTTGTCTAGTTATTTCACTCGATCTCTAAGAATTATGCACTGAAAACAATCGTCTTCCCTACACTAGTATGAACTAAAAATAGTTAAACTATTGCACAAAATTAGATAAAAATAATTACTTCAATTCCTGATTGTTAAGTTGAAAATCAGGGAAATGCAAATTGAAGTTCAGAGCAAACCATAACTAAGTTAGCTAATGTTAACAAGTGAACTTAAGTGACAACTATCAAAATCGTTCACATTTGAAAGAAGAGTCATTCCTCTTGTTTTGAATGTATAATTTTCTATGTGAACACGACACCAACAACTAGATACAACAACAACAACAACATATAAGTACACTTTGCTACGCTCATCTACAGTTCGAACACCCAGCACCACCAAACTACATACTCTCTAATTGCATATACGCCGCCATGACACATGGAGTAACCTACGGATTAAAGAAAATAAGTACCAAATAAATTCACATCGCTTTGATGAAAGTCTATGCTAGCTTCACCTGCCAATCGTCACTTTACTTAGCAACACGTCCAAAGAAGCATCGCTACTAGCTTCACTTGCCAAGCGTCATTTTACTTCTCAGTACAGCACGCGTCTAAAGAAGCATCGCTATTCGAGAGAAACGTTATAAAGAACCTTCTACTAGTTGAGAACTACGAGTAAAATTGACCAAGTTATGTAGGTAGGTACGATAATGGAAGAACATTTTTCGTCTTGAATTGGTTGTCCTTGATAAAGGTCATTTTATCGTCATTGAGTGCACGCAAGACAGCTACAAATATGCGCCAAATTTCAATACACCGTAATAAATTTTCGGTGCTACAGTTGCCCTAATACACATCAAAGGAAAGATCAATTTGGACGAGTTAGAAGATTTCATTTGGAGGAGAGGGTTCGGGCTGCCAGTGGACACGCCGAGTAATCAGGGAGTAGCAACCAACCAGTCTTGTGTTTTGCAACCACCTCCATCTTCCCACTATTTTAAAAGTGATTGTGGTGCCAGTAGTTTAACATAAATGAACAGGACCGCAACGTACAAAGCACGGTAGAGGAAACAAGACATAGTTATTTCTATTGGGGAAAATACAACTCCTCTTGTTCGGCTAGCCAATAGAACGGCTTCATTTCAAACGAACTTCATGACGTCACCATTGCGACATGTCGTTAGGTCAATAGTGGTGCCAGATTTGGGGCTAGTAGTATTGCCAGATGCAATATGAGCGCTGCTATTGGTTGGTTGCCATGACGTCAGCATTGCCATACGGTCGACGAAAAAAAAAACTGGTTTGACCCTACCTTGTTTCTTCTACCGTGGTCCGTTATCTCCAGCGGATGTCTTCGTTGGTCGGTTCAAACGCTTCAACAGCCTTTTCATTAAGTTCAACAGCCTTTTCATTAAGTTCAACAGCCAAACTTTAAATATAATTTTTTTTATGGAAAATACTCATAGCTGCTTTATTATGATGATGTAGAATAGTGAATAATTGCAACATTTATAAACGCCGTATGTAAAATTATATGGTTTTACAACTTACTCATGCAGTTTATATCACACTGTAGTTAGTACTAGAGTACACACGCAACTTTTGTATAAATTCAACACCTATGAACTCATCGCTGTTGTCATCACACGAGCAGAAATCCTTATTAAATAATATTCATTGAAAATAGAAATAGTCATTGGGACATCTGACTCGGACAAAAGTGATTGTCAACCTAAGAATCTTCCAACAAATAAACGTCATAAAAATATTTATGCGGCCTGTAATTCAACATGCTCGAGCTTCTCAAATGACGTAAATAGATGCAGTACGACAAGGTACAGGACAAAAAACAACCTAAAAATATCATCGAAATTATTTCTAGAGGGGTGACCTCAGTCCGAAGCTTGACGTCGATCTGTATTTTAAATCCAGAAGTGACAAAATCCAGCAGTGATACAGCCGACGACCGAACTTTATGAGGGATAGTTCATCCCTCCCCTCGATAAGAAGAAGAAGATAGCCGACGACCGGCATTGTTTTTTCGCACAATGGTGTAAAACGGCAAATACTATTATTAACATATCAATAACATAATTGAATGCGTTAGAATAGATTGTAAATCATATACCAGCAGGGAGCCATACGCCTTGAAATCAATACCAGTCATGTATGCACAAAATCTTCAAGTGTAACGAGACCTAGTGTATGTACATCAGTACTTTTAAGATTCATTGCCGGGCATACTAGTGATGGCTACTCGTTATCATTCATGGCAGAATACGTTGACTAAGATCAAATATAGGGAGGACACGAACCATCATCAGTCTTTGTTAAGGAAATGCTGCTTTGTATCGCACTGGAGCTCGGCTAATTTACCAATTAAAAACTGGTCGAAAGTAGTAGAAGGACAGGCAGAATATGTTCACAACGGCTGCTTATGGCTACCCAGGCCAATTCGGAAGCTATGGAAATAAAAGTATATATTCGACAAACGTCAGGACAAGCTGAAACTCAAGTAGCGTCCGATGATACGAACATCAGCTTCCAAACTCACACAGTAAGTCTGCTTGCATCGCTCCACGAATGGCACAAAACAAACAGACATTCACAAAATATTCCTGGCCCTACTTGAAACCTCATTTCATAGTTAAAAAATTAGTTAGTACTAAAAAATACAAAATTTGGACCCTCAGGAGCATTAACTGAGAATATTTAACCCTAGACCCAGTCAAGCTTTTTTGACGGAGCATGCATGTTTTTCGCCGCCTCAGCGATTTAATCACTTGGGCGGCGAAAACATGCATGCAGGTGGCAAAAAAGTTAGACTGGGGAGTGACCTTAGACCTCCAAAGTATAACTACACATCCAGAATTTCCCCTTGCTTCGCGTCAGGCTTCCTACAAGGGATCACATAATCTTTGGGCCTCTTGAAGAACCCTGGCCTTTGAAAACCACTGGAACTCCCCCACAAACTTGGGTGAAGTGCTTCCGCGCTATTGACGGAAAATGGGACTCCGTTTTCAGAAAATGGGACTCCGTTGACGGACATGGCGCCTTCGTTGGGGAACATTGGGGAGGCAGGCAAGGAAAGGTCGCACGCAAGCCCTGGTCTTGCTGGCAACATTCCAGGGGACAAACCAGCCCCGGGCACCGGGTGGTAACTTCGAACTCGGGACAGGTTAAGGACAGAGTCAGGACTTAGATAGTCAGGCAAAGCACATTTTTGCAAGTCATCTAAGTTAACCGTTGGGTAGCTTGCATCATGCTTTTTATCGCCTACGCCATTTGAAGCTTCGGTTTCTTTTGAAGAGGCGTTCTCGTTACTCGATACGCCAGGGTGAGGGTCCAGGGTGCTGGAATAGATGGGTGTGATGGCAGCGAAGCCAGAGGAGGGAGAGTGTAATGGGAACATGTTGTTGTTGATGATGCCTACGGGCTCTCGAGGGCTCAACTGGAACATGGGTATGGAAGCATCACGAGTGGCATGGGCTGCCAGGTCATCACGACTCGATGACTCATTACTTGTACTAACATTACCATCACACTTAGAAGTTGTACCATCATTTTCTGTACAGCTGTTAATATTATTCTTATTTACAAGACTATGCTGTTGGCTACTAGGAACGTTAGTCTCCAACACCACATTAGCGCTACTTGACACAACGGAGTTAGCACGTTGCACAGACGACAAATTCAACGAGGTTGGTCCGATTACTAATCCGTGAGTCGGAACCGTCAACGGCTGCGGTTGAGTCGTGATTGGAACGTCTAATTTGGAATCGTCACATTTCTCTTTGGATCCTTTACATTTGAGGGAATTTTTTGTATTGTGTGGCGAACTGTTCTTCTTCAAAGCGCAGTCAGTAGAGGGAATGGGTGTGGGTAAAAGAGGCGATTTGCCGGCTTCCCTTTCCAAATTGAGGATATTGACTTGAGTATTGGAATGCTCAATATTATGCGGAGTTAGTGCAGTACTATCGGGAGGTATTGTGGAGGGCATTTCAGCATCTGCGTCCTCGTGTTTTAGCTGCGCTTGACTGCTTACTGAATTAGGAGAATCAGATGAAGATATTGCGATAGATTCTGATGAATAAGAGCTTCCTAACACTGCTATAGAAGGATCAACAATCGGAGAATCTATTACAGACGGTCCACTTAAGTTACTTGATTGAGTTTTAGCAACCGATAGAGAATCATTAGCAGTTAAACCCCCAAATGGAGGCAGAACGGACGAAGAAGAAATAGGCTCGGCAATACTTAGCCCTGCTTCACGCACAGGCGTTGAATCTTTGCTTTGTTTGTTGATGTTAACTATTGAAGCTTCATTTGTGACAGAAGCATCAGAAGTCAATTGACCCGAGGTTTTAACTCTGAGATTATCATCAGGAGTTAATTCGAGAGAATCATCCCCACTGATCGCCCCAACCGTGCCCGGAAGAGACATGTCAGCAACCACGTCATGTCTAGACAGTCTCGCATCAGTGCCCTGTCCAGACGTTACGTCATGTCTAGACAGTCTCGCATCAGTGCCCTGTCCATACGTCGTGTCATGTCTAGACAGTCTCGCGTCGTCAGCCACGAGGGACGTGTTAGTAGCAAGCACGTGCGGACGAGGGGGAGCACGTGCAGGGTCCACGTGCCGACTCACGTCCTCGTCGAGCTGCGTGCGTAGCACGTCGCACGTCTGTTTAGACGCGACCAGCGCGTCTTGCAGGGACGCGATCGTCATGCGTTGCTGCGTCACCTGCAATGAAACGTCAGTTATCGTTTCATTTGAACGCCACTATTTTCTGAAAGCAATCGTGCGGTTTTGATGTTCACGATTAGGAGAGCACAATAGTGCTCTCCAACTCAATAGTGCACAGTAGTACACAAATAGCGCAATAGTGCTAATATCAAGTGAAGTGTTACGTTCAATACCCAAGTTAAAAGTTTATCCCACTCGATCCCAAATTATATAATGTGATCCTCATCATTTACAGACAAAACTCAGTCCCATCTGCAGAATTAACACTTCACTCAAGTTACGTACAACTTAGGCTTATTTTCATCTGTTCACGTAGAGGTTCGCATGAGATGTTCAGCGTATCCCAGATGATGAATTTATCCATTGACGAACGAAAACTCATGCATTTCAATTTTTGTTCCAAGTGTGACTAGGCATTAAATCTTTTGCGTTCAATTTTCCGGCACTCAATATTCTTTTCCTTGCTTGAACTCACTGGAATTGAATCTAAGTCAATTAACCCCTACATCGGTGTTGCGGACAAAGCACATCAATAGAGAATGAAAGAGTTTAAGTACACTATAAAATAAGTACACAATCAATAAGTACACCAAAGAGACTACAAGGACATATTACAATAAATCCACAATCAATAAGTACATCAAAGAGAGCACAAGTACACTTTCAAGGGCCATTCTCCAGGACCCAAACCCTGCTGCACGTCAGCAGCTGAGCTGACCTCGGTGTTGCGGACTATCAGCTCCTGCGCGACGTGATCAGCCGTCAGCTGGAGCGTGTCAGCGCCCGCAGCTCGCGCGTTGAGCTGACCTGCGAGTGACCAGCTCTCTCGCTCCAGCTTCTGCACCAGCTGGCCCTTCTGCTCCACCTGTAAGTGGTGCGGGCATGAAATAGGGACGGTTAGTGCAGGTGGTGCTACTAACTACTGCATCAATACTGGCACAAGGGTTAGCATCAATGCGACAACAAGCATCAAATGCATCAATACGGTATCAAGAACATGAGTGAGTCAGTATCACAAAGTTAACATTGATATTAAACAATATTTTAACTGGAGGTTCAACTGTACTTTTCTGTACTCTTCCTACATTTTAACTCTGCATTTTCGCTTTAGATGAAATCTAAACTATAGTTGTGTGGACTAGAATGTCACAGCACATTGAGGTGACTTGAATTAGGTTGAAATTCTATGATAGCCACTCGCTCCCTCGTGATACAGCACACATAACTACACGTCAATACATGGCCCAACGCTCCATGTAGTGATATATGAGTTTTAAACGCTCTAAACTGCCATCGCAATAACTACCTTACCATATTAATTTTTAAATAACGACAGATTTACGAACTAGGTAACACTCAAATACCACCTGAGCTAGCCACACCACCTAGCCACACACCACCTAGCCACACCACCTGAGCTAGCCACACCACCTGTCTGGCGAGCTCCTGCGCCTGGGAGTGGGTGTGCGCCACCTGCCGCTGGAGCAGCACCAGCTGGCGCTCTAGGTACTGCCGCCGCTCCTCTCTCTCGCAAGCCTCTGCTCTCGCTGCCTGCAGCTTGTCCTCCACCTGGCCAAAGGAACATCCTCATTGGTCCTTCTTTTATCATTATTAAAAAATTTTTCCCTCACTTTGCCAGAGCAGCATCATTGGTCCTTCTATTACTACAATATTTGAGTTTTTTAGCTGCTAAACATTGAAGAAGAAAATCTGTGAAGCACTCGGTCAGTGAGTTCTAACCCCACCTACTCGTCTTCTTCATTTGCCATGTTTCCCACTGTCGGTACGCCACACTGCCACGACTCGCCACTACAACACACCATCATAACAGACTATACAACACCACCACACCACACTCACCACCCACCTTCTTGATGGTGACATCCTTGAGACAACACTCGTGCCTGGCGGTGGCGAGGTGGCTCTGCAGCTCCCGCACCAAGATGCCCTTTTCTGACACCTGACACACAGGAGTGGCCAAATGAGACATTTAGAATCACACGGCACCAAGCAACGCTTTTCAGAAACCAGAAAACGGAATCAAAGTTTGGCGGCTTAGAAGAAGCGAAACTTTGAACTTCGGCCCACTTCTAACCAGACGGACAGAAGTGGCTAAATGTTCACGATGATAAAACAGGGTGCAAACACAGTGAACATCATCACCAGAAAACAGGAATTTCAGCCAAAGCTAACTAATACAAAAACTCGCCCCAACGAGTTGGTGTCGTAGATACTCCTGATATTGCAACTCGCTCCAACGCACTGGTATCCCAGATACCCCAAATATCGCGTACAAATATTGCAACTCGCTCCGACGCTCTATTTCATACCCAGTAGTAGCAAAGCAGTAAGTGTAGAAAAGCGCTTTGAAGTATCGGCTCTGAAGACTTCGCACTCCTCTGAACACCAAATGAATACTGCTAATAATGAACACAGTACCGACAGAGCAGCACAGAAGTACTACTAGGGCAATGGTTCTTAACCTGGGTTCCGTGAGTCAGTTTCAGGGGTTCAGCATGGCGCAGTCTGTGCACTAATGCAGTATATACAGTATGTTTTGATTTTGTACACATACAGTATGTTTTGATTTTGAAGATAAAAAAGCATATTTTATTTTTTTCAAACTACGAAGGGTTCGATGAATGCGTGCACAGAACTTGTGAGGTTCAGCACCTCGAACAAGGTTAATATACACTGCTCTAGAGCGCCCATAGTGTACTAAAAATTTACGCAAGTGTTACTTTAGACTCACAGAGCAGTACCACTGCAAAATACCAGAAGTACACAAGTACCTCGTTCTCAAGTCGACACAGCCGCAGCCGCGCGTCCCAAGCGGCGGTCTCTGAGGGCGAGGAGGGAGCTACCGCCATCACTCCGGCGTCGCGCGTCGACTTCTGTACAAAAAATGATACTTTATTCCAATCAGACCTGATACATATCATCTTTTCCACTGATTTTCAAACCCTTCTAAGAAACCCCAGGACGCATTTTCATCAAGCCTGGTACATATCCTCTACTAAAGAGGAAGGATGCTTTATTCCAATCTAGCCTGATACATACTCGTAGGTATCATCTTGCACATTGGATTTTCAAATGCCTCATAACAAGACGCATTTCAATCAAGCTTGATACATATCACCTTGAACCTTGTACATTGGTTTTTCAAATGCTTTATAACTAACACCAGAACGTCTAAACGGTTACCCCTGGTCAAGCCAGTACCCATTTCCGACACTTGGGTAGAGAGGGGAATTGTGGCTGAGTTCTCCCTTTTCCCAACGGAAAGAACCCCCGGGACAGAGGGCTTAGTGGCAGACTTCAGTCATGCTGACATCGTATCTTTTACGTGGAGTGGAAACACACGAGCCATACGCGAGATACCAGAGATTTTAAATTTGTCAGCTATTCTGTACCAAATACTTCACGACTGTCGCACTATACATAAATGAATAGAAAGCACCATGAAATACGCACGGTTGTACATGAGGGAGGAAATCTCTATGTGAGATATCAGAGATTTTAAATTTGTCAGCATTACTGCATTAAATATTGTGTGTCTGTCGCGCTATAGAGGGGAAAACATCATGAAATACGTACGGCGTCTGCAGAAGAAGCGTCAGCTTGTGCAGCGCTGGTGAGGTGTGCAGGCAGAGCAGGAGAGCCCTCTCTGCTGCTGATCTGCAGCTGCAGCTCTCTCGAGATCTTCAAAGACTGAAGCAAGAAATGACCGTCAGATAAACAGTGGCTCTGTAAATATGCGGTTTAAAACATTCTTAAAAGGACCTCCTTACCCTACGAGTCTCAACAAAGAAAATTTCCCCTCAACCACTCGATAAGAAAATCACGCTCATCTCACCCACCGGATTCAAATGACCGCCGCCTAACCCCACACAAACACCGAGTGTCCCAGTGGGTGCTGCGGGCAAGCCGTGGGTGAAATGTGCCAGAAAATGGGGGCCGGTCCCCCACACTCCCGTCCAAAGCTCAGAACCCAGGACTACAACCCAATAAACCCAGTCTCTCCGGTGCCTCATGCTTTATTCTCGAGACGCACGGTCTTTGTGGGGTCCTAATACATCAAGAACATGTGCATCACTCATCCACTCCCATCTCCTACACCTTTACACATCCACACACACCTCCTATACCTCCACACATCTGCCACCTCCACCTTCACACATCCACCATATCACCTCCAACATCCACCACACATCCGCCATCATCCTGCACCACCACGCCACTACACCAACACACCACACCACACCACACCCCCACCACACCACACCCCACCTCCTGCAGCTCGCGATGCAGTCTCGCCACAGCAGCATCACAACACTCGCGGCTGAGCTCGGCCTCGCTGGCGCGGTCTCGCAGCATCTCGCACTCGGCCCGCAGGCGGCACACCTCGGCGCGAGACGCCTCGCTGTCTCGCTCTGCCTCAGCGAGACGCGCCGCCAGCACGTCTATGTTCACGCTCAGCTGCATCTCAGCCTGGTCGGTGTTGTCGTCCTGTGGGGGTTGTGTGTGTTAATGAGTGGGTGTGTTGCGTGTTGCACTTCTTAATGTGTGGGTGTGTTGCGTGTTGCACTTGCTAATATGTGGGTGTGTTGCGTGTTGCACTTGCTAATGTGTGGGTGTGTTGCGTGTTAATGTGTGGGTGTGTCGCGTGTTGCACTTCTTAATGTGTGGGTGTGTTGCGTGTTGCACTTGCTTATGTGTGGGTGTGTTGCGTGTTGCACTTGCTAATGTGTGGGTGTGTTGCGTGTTAATGTGTGGGTGTGTCGCGTGTTGCACTTCTTAATGTGTGGGTGTGTTGCGTGTTGCACTTGCTTATGTGTGGGTGTGTTGCGTGTTGCACTTGCTAATGTGTGGGTGTGTTGCGTGTTAATGTGTGGGTGTGTCGCGTGTTGCACTTCTTAATGTGTGGGTGTGTTGCGTGTTGCACTTGCTTATGTGTGGGTGTGTTGCGCGTTGCACTTGCTAATGTGTGGGTGTGTTGCGTGTTGCACTTGCTAATGTGTGGGTGTGTTGCGTGTTGCACTTGCTAATGTGTGGGTGTGTTGCGTGTTAATGTGTGGGTGTGTCGCGTGTTGCACTTGCTAATGTGTGGGTGTGTTGCGTGTTGCACTTGCTAATGTGTGGGTGTGTTGCGTGTTGCACTTGCTAATGTGTGGGTGTGTTGCGTGTTAATGTGTGGGCGTTCCACATCAGCGGGTGTGTTGCAGTGTCATCCAGCGGGTATCTTGTGAGTGTTGATTGTGGGTGTTGAACGTCTGCTTGTGTGTTACAGTGTCATCCTGAGGGTGTGTTGCGCGTCTCAATTATGTTACTGTGTTGTGTGTTATACGTCTTCTCACTGATGTTGTCTTATGGATGTTGCGCAGCTAGGTTAAGGAAATAAGGCTAAACATAACTGTTCACCTTAGAATGATGGCTTTGGTGGCAGGGTGCTCCAGAAGTGACCGAACTTATTCGAGCCCACTGGCAGCTATTTTGTGTACATGCGGGAATTTATAATGATAACAAGCATAACACCTCTAATGTTACATACACAACATCTCTTCAATAATAAATTAAACAACTCTACTGCTATGTTCAAAATATCTCTATGATAACAAGTAAAACAACTCAAAGGTTAAATGCAAGACATCTCTTAAATAGCAAATAGAACAACCCAACAGCAAAGCCCAAAAATGCGCTTCAAGCCCAAAGAGAACTAAACCAAAGGTACAAGACTTGAGTAACATTCTATCTCTGTATCATTAGTGATAAATATATTGTTTAAAGTGTTTAAATTGTTTAAAATGAGCAAGAGTGAAGCAGGCATCCGGGCGTCAGTGCTGACCTGGACGTTGGAGGGGGAGGACCGCGCTTCCGAGGGTCGGCCAATGAGAGGGAAGGGGTCTGTGCAGTGAGGGTCGCTGGGGGAGAGGGACCCCTTCAACCCACAGCTCGGGGTCGTCCTTCTGCACAATAACAGACATTCTGTGAGCATACGAGACCACCTGTATTCTACATAATAGATAGTATAATATCTACATAAAGTAAATGAATATGCATTCAATTGTAGAGTCAGAACACGCAAAATAAGTTAGAGCAAGAAAATAAAACCTTTTGTATCTGTCATAACCTAAAAATTCAGCAAATATAGCGGGTCACAACAACGAGCAGTTTATTTAATGTAATTGTATTTATTTTCTGAAGCAATTAGACACGCATGGTCCCCGTGTGGAGTGTGTGCGTGTACAGTGCGATGTGAATTTAGAAGAGCGTGTGTGTGCGTGTACACACCCCTGCAGCGCGTGTACACGCCATGCCATAGTCTAGAGGTTAAGAAAGTTAGCCACTGCCTTGAAAAGCCGTCGATTCGATTCCCAGCAACACTAGCCCGGTGTCTCTTCCCTTCGGGAATACGAAGAACTCGGCTAAAACTGCCATTAGACCCAGGTCACTGAATCGAGGTAACCGTCACTGCATCCTGGCGTTAGTAGTGAGGCATTTGAACAAAAAACGTACACCATATGACGTATAATAACGGGATGGGATTGAAAAAAAAAATTTTTTGCTTCCACTCGACTGAAGAGGCCACGTTCGGCTTCACAAAGGGCGTTAAGCACACGCACACACACACACACACACACACACGTACTGTAGTCAACACTATCATAATACACGAAGTGTTAGCTACAATTTCCTTTTGTTTTAAACATATTAATTTATTACACTTTTAAAGATCGGCTAAAGAAATATGTTTTGTTCCATTCTAGCCTGACACGCACCAACTTGTACTTTTTTTATCAAATGCCTCACAACTGATAGTAACGGTTGCCCCCGGTCAAGCCGGTACCCATTTCCGACACCTGGGTAGAGTGGGGAGTTATGGCTGAGTTTTTCTTTTCCCAATGGGGGATATTCGTCAGACTGGCAGTGCCGGAACCGGCTACCTTTCACGGGATCTGACACCACGGTGACCACAGCTGCATCACGTACCCTGAAGAAGGGAGGATGGCACTGTAGACTTGATGCTGTGAGACGCACAAGAAGGTGACGTCATCACACCGCCAGTTGCCCTCAGTCCTGCCTCGCGACACAACCTGCGCAAGTCACCGCGATGAAAGAACGAAAAAAAAGAAACGAAAAACAGTTTATTTCCAATAAAGACGATACATGAATCAACATTGGTTTTTAAAATGCCTTAGCATAAAGTGCGTACACATACTCATCACGCGTATGATGAATGTGAATTCTAATTCTTTCATTTTCTAATGTAAAATTCTTTCATTTTCTAACGAAAACAGAAGAAAAGTATTGATCACTTTGTCATTAATGAATTTCAATTTTAATTTTGTAAACACGTTTAACGATTGACAGTGTACCAATAAAAAAAAAACTTGAGTGAATTTCTCCTTAATTTAACATGTGATGAACTCGAACTGTTTCGCAAAGTTGAAAAATTGGGAAAAAAATTCAACCCTCTTTTTTTAAACCTTACAATTTACCCTCTTTTTAAGCCTTACAACTTTTGCTTAACAAGGCGCTTGAAAACCAGAAAAACTTCCCACATAAAACAACCCTCAGTACTGACCCTCAGGCAATGAACAAAGTCAGCTACACTAGTAAATGCTCGCACTGCACTGCACTGCAACCCTGCATAATTAAAAATAATCCTTTCGACTTCAACAATTCTACGATTTTTGAATGAGTCAAGAATTAATGTTCAGTGAAAATGGTAGGAAGTTTTCACAGCATCTGAGAAGCTAACAAAATGAATCAGTATCTTGATTTCTGGCAATAAATTCTTGCATCGTCCAATGGACGGTCGTGATAAATGATTAGCTATCGTATACTGGATACGCGCTCGTACCGACCCCCATAAGAACTGGGAGATATATTGAGCCATGCATAATTTTGAAAAATGTAGGGATAGGGATCATTCCTTACATGTTGAAAATATACTGATCATTCATACATAATGGGGTGAAAAATATACTCATCATTCCTAATATGTTCAATCTAAATTTCTCATTCATAATGTGTTGAAAAATATGTATAATCGTTTATACATTGAACCATACCTAATATATTAAAAAATCTATTGAAGATTTAGATCATTAACGTCTGATGTATAGCACACTTCTATTCCTACAGCGCGCACTGAACTTTAGAGTTGGTAGGTACGAGCGAACACTGACATGGTGTTGCAGAGACAGCCAATTTAAATTTAACCGACAAATTTCGGCTGTTTTATACCGCTGCAAAATGCAGTCCACACTACTAACGTAGTCACAAAATATAGATTCATCACAAGGAAGTGACTGCAATCTACATCGAATGCACATACAACATGCCACATTAGGCCAATGAACATAATACTTCTTATCCCCATTCCTCCACGAGTCACTTTGAACGACACAACAAGAAACCAACGGAGATACGCGACAATTTCAACCCAAAAACTAGAAAAACTACCCAACAATTGACCTTCGTAACCACTACCCCAGCGCACTTTCAACCACCGAACAACATTTCAGCAACAACGTTAGCGAAAACCACGTATAAAAACTAACACCAAACTAAAACTATCATTGTACTTCACACTGAGAGGCCGCACCACGATAGAGGAAACAAGGTAGGGTCATTTCTATGGGGAAAATACACCTCCTCTTGTTCGGCTAGCCAATAGAACGGCGTCATTTCAAACAAACTTTGTGACGTCACCATTGCGACAAGTCGTTAGGCCAATAGTGATGCCAAATTTGGTACTGGCAGTGTTGCCAGATGCAATACGAGCGCTGCTATTGGTTCGTTGCCATGACGTCAGCATTGCCACTCGGTTGACGAAAAAAAATACTGGTTTGACCCTACCTTGTTTCTTCTACCGTGCTCTGTAGAGTGCAGGTCAGCCTCTGTACTGCTCTGACCTGCAGTTGTGCACTGACCTGCAGCAGCGTGTCCAGGTCTGCACGCAGGCTGGTGCAGGTGGTGCAGGTGGTGCAGGTGCGAGCCATCTCCTCAGCCATCTGCAACACTCGTTCCTCCGCCGCCGCTCTGCCTTCCAGCGCCTCCACCAGCTGTAGCAAATCTCATTTTATTGATTCCCAAGTGTACACGACCCGTCAAAAATGGTGGGATATGATATTTTGCATGAATAAGTCCTCCAGATGTGGATGCCCAACAAATATATCCATCCCAACAGTGCCCGCCATTAAATAAATCTTGCAGATGTGGATGCCCAACAAATATATCCATCCCAACAGTACCCGCCATTAAATAAATCTTGCAGATGTGGATGCCCAACAAATATATCCATCCCAACAGTGCCCGCCATTAAATAAATCTTGCAGATGTGGATGCCCAACAAATATATCCATCCCAACAGTGCCCGCCATTAAATAAATCTTGCAGATGTGGATGCCCAACAAATATATCCATCCCAACAGTACCCGCCATTAAATAAATCTTGCAGATGTGGATGCCCAACAAATATATCCATCCCAACAGTGCCCGCCATTAAATAAATCTTGCAGATGTGGATGCCCAACAAATATATCCATCCCAACAGTACCCGCCATCAAAATATTCTTGTACTTGTGCACTGGTAAAACTCGTATCACAGATACGGTCATTAAGCGTCCTTGTGAGCGTCACAGACACAAGCAAACACGACTGTGGGCATTATTCTGATTATTAGCCAAGAAGTTTATAAATAAATAAATAAATGAATAAATAAATTGTTAAATGTTTTCCTAATAAATAAATATGTGTCGTGCAGCTTAGCCAGCACCCACCTGGCGGCGGTGGGACACAAGGGCGTCAGCAGAGCTGGCGCTGGCGGCTCCGACGCTGCCCAGGGACTCCTGCAGAAGGGACACCCTGGAGGCGGCCTCCCTCTCCAGCTCCCCCACCGCTCCCACCAGCACCGCGTTTTGCTCCCCCAGCTCCCCCAGCCACTGCTCCAGCAGCGACACCTTCGCCTGCAGGGAGCACAGCATCAGGTCACAGCACTGAGACAGACCGGCGCAGTGCCACAGCAGTGGCGGCGCAGCGACACGGTCATCATGTCCGCATTCACCGCAGTTTTCTTGCATTGTGCTGCAAGTCCACCAGTAAACTCCAGTGAGCGGCACCGAACTGCATTGAACAACTAGCAGCAACCATACTTTAACAGCGTATTTAAAAACAATCAAAGCCACGATCGATTCACAGCATCTATAACTATTGGCGCATCGCATTTCTCTGCATCCTTGTGCGCGCGCAACAACTAGAGACATTCCACAGAGTTTAACCGAGCAGCTGCCAGTATAGTGATTTACACAGGTGCTGTAGAGGGCGGCTTGAATGCAAGCCCAGCGTGCCAGAACAGGAGCTGATAAAAGAAAAACAGTTCATTTCCAATAAAGTACAACTTGAAATGTTGATACGTTGTTTTTAAAATACTTTAACGTTAATTTCCTTAACTGATAATAACACATTGGTATCTTAGTACGGTTGTGTAACATAATAGTGATAAAGCGGTTGTGAGAGGCAGGTGTATCGTGCGGGTGAGACATGTCACTGTACAGAGTGGTTGTGCTAAGAGGGTGTGCAGGGCGGATGCGTGCAGAGTGTGCAGAGTGAACAGAGAGATGTTCTGCAAAATGATAGGATATTGATCACACTAATAATTTACGTCTTACACCTACAAAACACAGCAAAAGTGCGCAGCCACTGCAAAGTATCGACCGACCACTGCACCACTGCAGTGCACTGCACACCTGCACCAAAAGCTTTAAACTTGAGCCCTAATTTTGGTAAACTGCAGAGCGGCATTTGACGAGTCTTCAAAAAAGACATTCTGGTCTCAGAAATGACGAGCTGCGAGTGTCAGGATTTAGGGTATGATTAGGTATGGAATTAGGGTATGACCTAATGATACCCCGAGAGGGTATCATTAGACCCAGTGATACCCCGAGAGGGCATCATTAGGTCACCAGAACTGCAAGTTTCAACTCAGAGACGACCGTCTTCACGCAACGCGCCCAGCACGAATAAAGTAAAATGGAACATTAGGCGTATTTTTAACGTCTGCAACACCGCAGTAATCTCAAGTGAGATCACGCCACAGCTGTGCACGCTGGCATCTTACTTCGTTGGACACGCGTTGGCTGTATGATAAATGTCTAGTACGTCGGGGCTTTGCTCATTCTTGAACATTTCTCACTCAACATAAATGCTACAGACAGTAAGATGAGTCGCACCTATACATACAAGGGTGATTTGAACTACTTCAAACTAAAAAAAACAAGCTGATTCTCCTGTAATTGTACCAAACTTCCGAGTAACGCAACGAAAAGCTCTGTAACGGAACCAAGCATTACACTATATAACATATAGAGGAAAGCCTGGCGATTTCTTGCACCGAACGATGGCTTGGTCAGAATATTGAACAACTTTCTGACATAAGCTGAACCCAGTGGAGTGGTTCTCTAAGTGCAGTGCGAGACACTCTGCCATGAGGGGATGAGTGGCACCAAAGCAGCCCCTCGCCAGTGGCATGTGTGGCATTTGGCGTCATGCCACAGGTGCGGTGGCATCTTCACGCAACCAAGAAACAGAAAAGAACGAAAGAAAGGAAGAAAAGCCGTTTATTCCCAAAAACGTTGCCACATGAGATACATGAAAACATATTGGCTTTTAAAATTTCTTAAGATAAGACGTCCTTAGACAAACGTACCATACGAGGCGTACTAATAACAAACTATACGTGGTGTAATACTTCAGTCTGATTTTTTCGCCGGGGCATGCATGCATGTTTTTCGCCCCTTAAGCGATTTAATTACTTGGGCGGCGAAAAAATGCATGCAGGCAGAAAAAGTTAGACTAAGTAATAAAAGAAGCAGAAGAAGCACGAGAGCAGATGCACTGCTCAGTCTGAGGGCAGGCTGTTTGGGCATCCTGCCAAGCGAAAGTGAGGGTAAAGGCAGGCCCTCATTCTTCCGAACCAGACTGCATTATCAGAATTTGAAGTCGCAGCTTACAGTTCAGCAGCTCAACGCTCTGAAGTGAGCTCGGATCAGCTATACCTATGAACACTTTGACTGCGCCGCGCGCCACCGTTGGTACACGGATGTAATTTTCACAACGCATCAACCAGTAGTCGTAAATTCAATTTTCATAAATACTCAATCGAAGCTAAATGATGGCACGATCCAGTTCGTGTTTGGTATTTTCTAAATAGTTTACTACAATTGACTTAAAATTCGAGTCTGGCATTGATCTTAACATTGAGTTGTCGCAATCAAAGTGTTAAGAACATTATGTGAACAGCACACACAACACTGTACGGGGAAAGTAAGTGATACCGTTTCCCTTGCAGGTAGTCTTAAACCAAGCTGTAAAATAGAGCAAGAAGTAATTTAGAAACACGATCAGTGCAGGCGCTAACTGGTCGGTCACTCAATGACTGCGACGCTCTGCAGCCAAAATGAAAAGGAGAAACAGTTTATTTCCAATAAATATGATACAAAAAAGTTATCATTTGTTTTTAAAATGTATCGAGTTGAGCGATGCATACGTTGCGCTTCTGTATAGATTAAATAACAGTAATGAATCGAATTTAACTTAAAAACCAGTACCTTTCTAATAAAGTTTATAAAATTCAATATTAGTTTTTAAAAAGAAAGATCCTTAGTTTGTACAAGTACACGGGTGTTGTAACGGCCCACGGCTATGTTTGTACAGAAGATTGAAAGAAAAACGTAGCAATTTAGGATTACAGTACCGCACTTGAGGATAACGCAGAGCTCATGACTGTTATGCGGCATTCATTCATGAATGAAATACGACTCCATCATAACATTAATGGACCAAATGCAGTCCTGACTTACAGCACGGCGAGTAAAATAAAATATAAAAAAAGAAAACAGTTTATTTCCAAGGGAGATGGTAGAAAAGATGGTACATCATTGGTTCTTAAATAATGAAGGCATCTACGGATGCTTTATTTCCAATCAAGCCTGATACACATCACCTTGTACATTGGATTTTCAAATGCCTTATAACTAACGCCTGGACGCCATGACGCTTTCCCCCGGTCGAGACCGGTACCCATTTCAGACACCTGGGTGGAGTGGGGTATTGTGCTTGGAATTTTTCTCCTATACCCAACAGAGAAAATCGCCACTGCCTGCGCCGAGATTCGATCCCGGGTCCTTGCCGCACGGCGGCAGAACCTATACCACATGGCTATGGCGGCACTTAAGGCAAAAAAGACAGAATGGTCGTGAAAAATAGACAACATTTCATTGGAGCAGCCCAAGCCAACACACTGCAGCTTCCTCTACGCACAATGCAAGTTAAAAACGAGTTGAAAAAAAACAAAAATAATAGCACATCAGAGACGAGGACGCGTGTTCACGTCACGGTAAGTTTGCTCGCGTGAACGCGCCCACGCTCCCGGCCTTGCGGGGTGCCAGCTCTGAGAGGGGCAGTGAGGGGAGTGGAGTGGCAGTGAGGGCAGGGGAGGGGCAGTGAGGGAAGTGAAGAGGCAGTGAGGCGAGTGGAGGGGTAGTGAGGGGAGTGGAGGGGCAGTGAGGGGAGTGGAGGGGCAGTGAGGAGAGTGAAGGGGCAGTGAGGGGAGTGGTGGGGCAGTGAAGGGAATGGAAGGGGTACTGAGGAGAGTGAAGGGGCAGTGAGGTGAGTGGAGGGGCCGTGAGGGAAAGTGGAGGGCAGTGAAGGGAGTGGAGGGGCAGTGAGGGAAATTGAGGGGCAGTGAGGGAAAGTGAGGGGCAGTGAGGGGAGTGGAGTGGCAGTGAGGGGTATGGAGGGGTAGTGAGGGGAGTGGGAGAGGCAGTGAAGGGAGTGGAGGGCAGTGAGGGGAACACGGAGAGGCTTTCCCCAACTCTCAGCAACGATGCAGTTAGGAAATGGTTCAGAAGCCAAACACTTCCTGCTGAGGAAAATATCGGAATGCAAGATTCTCAATAAAATATTCAATTAGCCTTAAGTAATACCTGTAATTAGTAAACATTCGCAATGCCATAATTCATCTCGGCGCGTAGTTAATCTCGGGCTTTGAAAATTCAGCGCATTAAAAGGGAAAGATTTTCTTGAAAAAGTCATTATTCAAGAACTTCTATAGGAACTCCCTGGTTATTCCACGAATGTTCAGAAGCGAGGATCGGCGATTACTTCGTTATAAATTTTTTGCAAGCTGTTGCATTTACATATTCACAAGGCCATAATTATGAATCACTCAAATTAAAAGGGTGGGTGCAGGAGCGAAATAGAAACCCATTAAATGCGAGGGTCTCGTACACGCCTCGTATGGTTTGTCAGTCAATGAAGGACCTTTATATTAAAGGAATTTTTGAAACCCAACATGTTGTACATTTCAAGTATCAACTTTCATTGTAAAGCGGTTTTGCTTTTGTATCTTTCTCCTACTACTCGCGTTCTCAGCCCACTATGGGTATTACGATAGCTATGATGTGTGAATATCAACTGTGGATCTTAATGTTCAGGTATTCTAAAATCTAATTTTATGCATTCCACGTATCAATTTTATTGAAAATAAACTGGTTTTCTTTTTTCTTCTACATTCCTAGAAGAGCAGTTTGCTCAGGCAAATGCACAAAGCAGTTACGGAGACTACATAGAATGACGTCGATAGGGCCGAGCACGGTGTGCAGAAACATCAAACATGAACTATACTATATATTTCTGGTAATATCAACTATATATTCCTGGTAATGTACTTCACATGTGATGTCAACTCTATTCATCATTATCATGTACATACAGCTCCCTCATCACAATAGCATTCAGAAACGGTTTTTCTACTTCTTGAGCTGCAGGTGACCTCACTCTTGAGGGAGTCACTCAGCAAGAAGTGCAACACTTTGAAAAATGGTCGCATTAATGCAACGTCTCCGAAATTAATTTTCATTCAAAAATTTAAACTAACGCAGAATAAATAAATAAATTCCCGGAAAACAAAAAAAAAGCCTCACACTTTACTACCAAAAAGTTAGAACTTATCAAACGTCCTGTGGAGTTTTAGGTCAAAACGACCAAGTCTTTAATCACAAAATTGCCGCTCATCTTGGGAAGAACAATTCGGTTGCAGTTAGGGGAAGATTAATGGGCAGCTATCAGGCCACGCAGACACGAGGGGCGTGAGGGGCAGCACCTCGCGAGGGGCAGCTCATGAGGGGCAGCACCTCACGAGGCGGAGCACCACGCGAGGGGCAGCACCACACGAGGGCCAGCACCACACGAGGGGCAACAACACAACCCACAAAACTCTATTTAAAATACACAGTCGTATTTATATACCTTCTGTACAATTAATATAATAGCAACTTGAACTGATAGTGATTGCAAACGCAGAGCTACTTGACATACAGCCTGCCTGCTTGAGTCTAATGTGCTTAATGATTGCATACCATTGAATTATTATTTTTTTCAACGCGGTCTGACTTTCAGATCATCTTCAAGACTCAGGCACGCTACGATAGCAACATTTACCATAATTTCTCTGTGCATATTGCAATATATTCTTGTTTTAATTTCCCATCGCTATATTTATGCCTGTGTCGTGTGCTGTTATAATAGTGAGGCTTTCTAAGCATGTCTTATTATTACAACATTTCATTTTTAAGAACCGTTCTTCATCTGGATAAACATACGCCATGCAGAACTTCCATTGCTGTAGCACTACTCCTTAAGTTTGCTGCTTAAATGGACCATGAAAATGAAATATCATTTGCCCCACCAAAATTAAAGAGTATTAAGTGTCTTCAAGTAGCTCGTACGCCAGCAGACCGAACGGGTCATATTCACGAACGCTACAAATACGCTACATTTGTTCCCTAATCTTGACAAATGAACTTTAAACTCAGCAAAGGGAGAGTTCACTCGGTGATCCGTCATCGTGGCGGGCATAAGAAAAGTCCAGCCGCTGCTGCGGTCGATGGTGCTCCATCGAACGTTATTTTTCTGATGGAACCTATTATGGAATAACGATTTCATATATTTTTTGCAAGGGCCTCGTCTTTTTACAAGTCTGAAATGATCCTTTTCTGAGTATATCTATCATGGAATAACGATTTCATATATTTTTTGTGGTGGTCCCAGTCTTTCTACGAGTCTAAAATGTTCCTTTTCTGAGTGTATCTATCATGGAATGATTTTACATCGTTTTTGCAGGGGTCCCCATCTTTCTGCTAGTCTGAAATATTATTTTACAGAGTATATCTATCGCTTGAATTTACACACATCATTGAATAACGATTTCACATCTTTGCTTTGGTGGTCCCCCTCTTTCTCTTCGTGAAAATAAGTAACTCCATGATTCCAATGATTCCCATTCTTCGTAATAATGAATGATTCCCTTGTTTTGGGTAAGTTCTCTGCAGAAAATTTCCTGCAAGTATAAATAGAGTCACGCGTAGCCTCCGTACTTCTTCCTAAACGTGCTCCGGAAGACGTTAAAGTGAGCTGCAGTTTGCGAAACGGCAGCGTTCGGGTGTCTTTTCTGGCATTTGACTTCACCGTCGCTCAAAACGATGAGGTTTGTCTGTTGCTCCAGAAAGCACAAGCCAGTATCGTTAGAATTTGTATTTCCAAACGGATTTGGGAGCTCAAGTCCATGAATTTTACTTGATGCTCCAACGAACATAAGTTTTTAACTGATGATGGAGCTGGACTCCAGAATGTTTTATTATTAAATATGGATAATTTCCCCGGAATTTTCCTCGTTTTTAAGTTTCTCGAACATGAGTCAGTGGTGTTAGAGCGTGTGCACTTTATATTTCGAAACTTATTTCGCATATATAGCATCGCATCATTCTGCTCAGCACAACTCGTTTGAAGAGCAATTCGGCATTTATGGAGCCAATGTTAAACATTTCATGTTTCAACTCTATTGGAAATAAACTGTTTTTTTTCCTTTTATGTTGTGTCTACTCCCCACAACTCAGCACAGCGCGCAGTAACTCACCGCTGCATGCGAGCACGCACGCTGTTTGTACTTCATGAACTCCGCATAATTTTGCAGCCACAAGCACATCGATCTGGCATAAATTTAAAGATAAAGCGAAATAATTCATGCGAGCATTGTGTCATTACGCAATTTAATGTTTCTACTGTGAAGCGAGCCGTGTAAGTCAACTAGCGCTTTAGAGTCCTTTGTGTGGGGTTCTTTATTTGAAATACACTGTTGCGTTACCCTCGTTCCTCGTGAACTTCGCGGCTTTTGGGCTTTGATGTTACGATGACCTCCCAGGTGAAATTTTTGGGTGCCGTGTGTGACAATTAATTTAGGCGGCACTTGTTTTTTTTTTACTTTTCGAACACGCGGTCATTCTCAAAATTCAGGTTTTGGCTTCCTATTGTCGACGTAAATTTGAACATTGCTCCATGTGAGATATATTTACGACTTTGTTTCAACAAACGATGGATCATTGCCGTGTCGTCAGTTAAAATACTGATGTAAAAATGAACTAATGGATTTGGGAAGAGATTCATAGTTACCAATATATTCACTTTCTAGCTGCATATATTTTATCCTGGTCTCAAGCATATTTTTAACCTTCTTGAATCAGCCTCAACATCATGCTTATTTTTTTATTCCTTTTGAAGGCTAGAAGTTTTTGAAAATACGCTTGGTTCGAGCATTGAATATCACGTATAGTACAACAAAGTACATACTTCTCATAATAGTCGCATTGAAGGTACCGCATAATTGAGCTCGCTGGGTGCCGCTGTCATTAACTACTCAAGTGCAGCACGAGTCCAGCAACTCTGCACTCGCCAGTCTGGAATTCAAGAACACGAAATGCAAACGTATCGCGTTACTGCAGGTAGGGCACATATCATGCTGATGAATTGATTTAAGCAAAATAAACAACGTAAATGACTTATTTCCACAAGTCACAACGCGTCAGTAGGCACATTTCATACTGATGATTCGAACAATAACAATACGTTTTTACAGCTTCTTCAGATGCGACTTGTTAAACTTTGAGAATTTCACTTGATTCTGATTGTTCAGTACTTCAGCATGAGATATGCTCTTTGACCGTCAGATAAGTACAGCCGAGCCATTTTCCGTAACTGGGGAGCGTCGCTAAACAGCAGCTGAGCACCCGAGAAACTCACGCTAAAGTAATTAGGTCTACAAATATATAAAAAGGTAATCAAACACATCAAACCCCACCTCTCAAATAAACATTTACAAAAATATCATTCCTCTTCTCACCTGCAAGTAAGTTTTCTCTTCTATCTTGAGGGAAGAATTTTCTAGCCTCTCAAGTTTGTCCTTGTATATTTTGGTGAACTCATCGAGCAGTCCGAGCATGAGCTCGGAGCTACGGCCGCCGTTCGCAGGAGCTTCGTCAGATGGCGCTTTCTCTTCATTCGTATCAGACTCGGCAGTCGGACGTCCGTTAGACACCGACGTGCTATCGCTTATCGTTTCGGTCTTCATAGCGTCACTTGCAAGTATTTGTGGCGATTATCATTAAGTTCTAACTGCAGTTCAGGTCATTTGGAGTTGGTGCCTAGTCGCAAGCACACGTCTTCCATCTCGTGCTGTGTAATGGAGTCGCCACGTTTTGAATTCTATTCTCATTCATTATGTATATAACACCTTTATTCTAACTTTAATTTTAAACTAATTCAGCTGTTAGTTAATATAGCTGACATTCATTAAATTCCTCTTTAAATGCTCTATCTTTAAGAAATTCTCTATCTCTAAGTGTAAAATGTTTTCTTGACACTGACTTGAAACTTGTACTTATTAGTCTGCAATGTAAAACGTTCTGTCATACATATATATTTCGCTATTTTCAAAGACACTGGCAATCATAAGAACGTCACTTATTAATTCATAATTTACACATTCAATTTTTATTCCAGTAATATGATAAAATGTTGTAGTGTTATTTCCTCTTTCCGTTTAGCTGATATACGGGCTCACTTGAATAAATCAACCTGGTGACTATTTCGATGTAGATTGCGTTAAATAACCAATGAGAAATTAAACATATACCAATGACTGCTGCGTGACGTAGAAAGTTGGCTAAGCGGAACAAAATGATCGAATTTAGGGTATTTCAATCTGTCAATAAAGCCATCTCATCTACACCGTAACGACACTCATCGTCCGCAAAGAGGAATCCATCTGTTGAATAATTTCTCCCGTACGGTGCAACCTACAAATAGACTGAGGTGAGAGTAGCTCTTGGATCATTTCAAATCCTATTATCCACACGCAAAATTATTAATGACTTAGACTAAAGCACAGCACATACACTAACTTTGGCTTTATTCAGGATAGATTACCCAGTTAGAAGCCAATACTCTAATAAGCGGAACTGGAACGACATCACTACACCCGCATTGCTGTCAGCTGACTAAACTAGGCAAGTTGCACTTGCAGACGACGTGGATGGTGCCAGTGAATGAGTGCGTTTGTGCTAGTCAGCAATGTGTTGTTTACGAAGACTGCCAACTTCAGTCTAACAATAGGTTGCTAGAAAACACAACTGCATTCTATTAATAATGCATACTTCATCTTGAAATAATACTAATAACGATTTTTTAATAGAAGCTCGTAAGGGTGAAATATATAACGAGTCTGATCATACTTCAGAGCGCCAATTGAAAATTAAATTTTCTTTAGCTTTATTCTAACGCTGTTTAGGCTAATAAGAAAAATATTAAACCTTTGATAAGATTTTGAAAAGATAACGATTCAAAATTAGAATTTTATTTATTGTTGCAATTTAGCCGCATCTAAATCATACTAATGTTCAACTTTTAAATCATCATTAATGACATGGAAAAGGTCTGTTTTGTTAAAAATATTCCTTTTGTTAATTTAATAATGCTTAACTTTTTTGTTCACCGCAGGGGAGTCGTTCATTTGAACTTTGGCTGATAACGCATGAACTATAGAGCTAGTAGTGCAGGTATTTTTCGCCAGAGGGCTAATAATTTTGTTATCAAGTGGAAGTTAGAAAAAAAACACACTTCAGGCACACACTTCGTTCGGTGTTTTGGCACTGTTTTGATTTTGGCTGAATCCATAACTAACAGGGCCTTGGGAAAAGAATGTAGCGATTGACGATGATAGAACTGAAATCTTCGTGTGTTTTGGGTCCAGCCTACGTGCATGATGATATATCTCTTCCCGTCGTTAATCATGAAATGACATACGACAATTTTTTTCGTCAGTATATGGAACCCAATAAGCCTTGTATTTTTCCTGCTCAACTCACGAATAAATGGCCCGCTAGTCAAGATTGGGTTAAGAATGCCACAATTAATGTTGAGCTTTTAAGCAATAGTTACGGTAAGAAACATACTCATTTTTCGAGTGGCTCACTCAGTAATTTGTTCTATTTCTTTGTACCCATTAATAAACTGTCAAAAACTTTAAATTGATCCCAAGTATTGAAGTTGGGCGCCACTAATTTGTACGTTCATTATTTTGCCCACCATTCCCCAGAACAGAAATGAATTATATCACCTTTACATTTTTCTCAACCATATTTTAGTAATTTCTGCAGATAACTTGTATTGTATTTTCTCAAAATACTAATAATTTTTTTATTGCTAATCAACAAATAGAACAAATTTAAGTACTCATTCAGTTGAGAAATTCTTGAACAAATTTGTTTTTGCTTTCAATTATCAAACTGTACAACAGCCTTTCTTTCATCCTTTCAAATATTTAAAATATGCTTTTAGCTTGAATAATTTATTTAATTTTCTAATTTTAAGATATTTTAAATTTGATTTCTACTGGTGAATGTATTTAAAGTAACGGTCAATGTGAAGTTTAATGCAATCACGGAAAATAAGAATTCCGATCTTAGGAATCACTATAGGAACCCATTTGAGAACGTTTTACATGAATGACATTCTGCTCGCTGATGCGTTATTTTTGAATAATTGAACTTTGAAGTTGGCCTTGGCGCCAAAGAAAGCGAGTGCGTGAAACGGAATTTAATTAATAACGGAAGCTATTACAAACGTAAAGAGGTTGGGTCGTGAGGGGGAGGCACAGTTCTTCTAGTGAAAATTATAAATAAAGCTTCTAACCCACCCATTAGGGTGACGACCGCAATCTTGTTGACATTGGGTCCAAGATGGCGGCGCCCATGGTGGTCGCCATGTTAGACCCGATGTAAACAAGATTGCGGTCGTCACCCTAATGGGTCGTTTAGAAGCCTTATTTATACTTTTCACTAAAAGAACTGTGGCTACCCCTCACGACCCAACCTCTTTACGTTTGTAATAGGGGGTTAGCTTCCGTTTTTAATTAAATTATGCTCGCTTCCTTGGGCTTGCGTCGGCCAACTTCAAAGTTCAATAATTCGAAAATAGCGCATCAGCGAGCAGAATGTCGTTCATGAAAAACGTTCTTAAATGGGTTCCTTTAGTGATTGTTTGGAATATAATTATCAATTTCCGTGATTGCATTAAACTTCACATTGACCAAAGTAACTAATACTTCATATTATGGAACTCGTAGCACAACACATAATATTCCCAAGTATTGTGGCACTGCTTTTCTCTAATTGATTGAAGTTGTGGTAAGCAACCATCTCTTAACAATTTCCTCTAGTCCATTTATTCCATAAAAAGTATCTTAGGCTACCTAATATATGATAGAATATTTGTGGCAATTTTTTGCTTTTATAATTACATTTATGTTATTGAAATGTTTTCTCTTCATTCAAAATCATCAGTGCGTGTGTCTTTGTATAAGTTTCTCTAAATTTGAGCCATGTAATTTTAAATGGTAACATTTATGTGCAATGTTAAGTAATCCAAGCACAATTTTCTATTATATGCAGGGATTTACTAATGAATATTCATCATATTTTATGATGGTGTAATTATATCTTTGGTCAGTATTTGATAGCATTTTAGCATAGCTGTAGTATAAACTATCTTCAACATTTGGTTTTAAATTAAAATATTTATCAATTTTTCTTATAACAATTTTTTAATTTCTGAAATTTATATACATTATTGTTATTCATCGTTTATCAGTTATTTTGTCTCCATAATTTTTGAGTAGTTCATAAATAGTGCCCACAGAATTTCAAAAATGTCGTAGTGAATCAATAGTTAGAAATAACAGTAATATAGCTAGGTCTATATTGTAGATCATTTCTGTAGTTCATCTCAAATGATTTTAAAATATAATTTAGGTAGGAGACAAATTTCATGTTTTGTTTCCATAATTGTTTTATATTGAGTGAAGTAAAAGGCAAAACAATATTGTATGGATTTTAAATATAGGAATTTTATAAGAAACTTACCTAAAATGGCCTAATTAAGTTAAATATTAAGCTTAAACACTTGTTTTGAGTGGTCAGGTTTTGTGAGGTATCTTTCAAAATTACCTCATTAATAAAATTTCATTTTTTACTACCCTACAATATATTACAATTGGCTTTTACACAATTCATTGCACTTGTTCCCGTGTTTATTGGCTCAATGAAGGAGGAATCCATTAATGATAGTCTCTCAGTAATGGTGAAATTTTTATTTTATATAATATATGATAGCTGCATTTTTTAAAATTTTTTATATAGACCTCGTTGACAGTTTGTTTGTTGAAGCTTCTTCTGTTCTGATTGCATTTCAGTGTCACCCCCCAGTAGTGTACTAGAGGTACAAGTGGTATTTAACTGGCCAGGTTTATTTGGTTGCTAAAAGATGTTGTATATGCTCAGGTGCTTCAGAAGTTCCTGTTGCCAACTGTGATGAGAAGCACTACGACTCACAACGTAAGGAAACCTACCTGCTGCAGAACTACATCCAGGATTACTGGCTGAAGAGGCACTGCACAGACACCCAAGTTCATAAAAAGTGTTTATACCTGAAGGTTCGCTCTTATTATATTAATTTTTTGTCTATTGCTTCTGAATGATGTTTTGTAGGGTCTGGTAGCAATAGTGAAAGATAAAGTGGCAATCTTGCAAAGCAAGTAGTAATATTGAATGGCCTGGTTGCAATATTTTAATTTTCATATTGTATAAAAAATTAACTTTGCCCATTTTCTATGCTATCTGAAGCTGAGCATAACACTTTAACTGCAACTATTAAATATTCAGTTCAACACCAAAGTCAAATTTAATGTTGATTGTAGTAAGCTATTTGGAAAAAACCAAGCATGAACTGGATCGTGCCTTCATTAAGCTTTGATTAAATAATAATGAAAATTGAGTTTGGGACTACTGACCGGTCAGCAGCATTATGAAAATTACCTCCGTGTACCACCGGTGGTGCATATCGCAGTCAAAGTGTTAATTATCTTGATGATATGTGCTTGAGTGCTTCTGTAAATGGTCTCTTGTGTAAAAAAAAAATGTCTTATTTGCCCAAGGTTGTTTAGTTTTGTAAAACAAGTCTGCACCCACTGAAAAGATGTTGAGATATAAATCTACTTTAGCAATGACTGGTGCACTGCATGCAAGCATTGCAGCTGAAGAGCAGGGAGTGCAATATCTTCTAGAATACTGTTGGTGTTTAGCTTATATCTCATTGAATGAAAAAGTTATTCATGTAAAATTATCAAAAACCTGAAGAAACTTGTTTCCTTGGTCTAGGTTTATTTCAGTATTGCATTTTCCACATAATATACTTCTTCAAGAAATGATTGAATGCATGTTCAACACTACGTGCACTGATACAATTGCTTTGCCAGGATTGGCATTTCGTCCGCGCCCATCCAGAGGCTAGAGTGTACGAGACTCCGCTGTTCTTCTGCTCTGACTGGCTCAACGAGTTCTGGGAGGGCAGGCCCGACAGCAATGATGACTACCGCTTTGTGTACCTGGGACCCAAGGGAAGCTGGTGAGATCATTTGTGTGTGTTCAGGATACGCTGTGGTCTCAAAATGATCTTCTCAGTGGGATCATTTCTCTTTGGTGTTGATAAAAGTGTAGTAAAAGTAAGAAAAGTAGTATAGGAGTAGTGAGGGTAAGAAAAGTAGTGAAAGAGTAGTAAGGGTAAGAATAGTGAAAGAGTAGTAAGAGTAAGAATAGTGAAAGAGTAGTAAGGGTAAGAATAGTGACAGAGTAGTAAGGGTAAGAATAGTGAAAGAGTAGTAAGGGTAAGAATAGTAGTGAAAGAGTAGTAAGGGTAAGAATAGTAGTGAAAGAGTAGTAAGGGTAAGAATAGTGAAAGAGTAGTAAGGGTAAGAATAGTGAAAGAGTAGTAAGGGTAAGAATAGTGAAAGAGTAGTAAGGGTAAGAATAGTGAAAGAGTACTAAGGGCAAGAATAGTAGTGAAAGAGTAGTAAGGGCAAGAATAGTAGTAAAAGAGTAGTAAGAGTAGAAATAGTAGTAAAAGAGTAGAAAGAGTAAGAGTAGAGTAACACCATAAAAGAGTAGGACTTCGGTGTTCATAAAGGAGTATAAACTCAATGAGTAAAGTTACTCAAGTGTTGTTCAAGGTACTGTGATGACGGTAAAAGCCAGTCTCTGAATGTTAAAGTAAGACTTTATTCCACAAAAATATAGTTCTGTGAGAGAAAAATGATAAGAAACGTTGCCATTTTCCTGCACAACTATAAACCGCTTCACTTGTTTCTGCCTGTTTCTAAAGACTTTCTTATGACGTCCGCACCATCCAGAGGTTTGGTGTCCAAAAATTATGAGCTGTGGAGTTATTCATTTCTTGATGTATCCATCCTTTGAGCCCATTTTATGAAAGCATAATTAAAAGACCACCTTGTACAAATCACCCTGACGCGTACACAAGCACATGAGACTAGGTTACAATGTACTTGAACAATGGGCCCTTGCTTGAGAATGCAGTTATTGGCTTCTCAGATTAAACATGTTAACGTACGCCACTGTGGCAAAATGTTAACAGCTCATCATTTCTATTTATAGTGTTTTTGTTGTCTGCTAGCACCCGTCAAAAGGATGGAACTATTGTTTACCTACGAATAAGTGTCCCTAGGGGAAGAAAGGATTTTCTAATCTGAAAGTTAGGTAGGCCTTTCAATAGTTGAAATAATGTCGTTTGTATTTCTTACAAAGCATTTTATTTCAGTTCACTGCTGTCATTTTTCAAAAGCTATCCCTTTCTTCTTCAACTTTTATCTAGTTTTTTAAACTCCATTCAATTTTGCTGGTTTTATAAGTAAGCAATCCTGTACTGGAACACACTTTGGCATAGATTACGCGATCTCAGAATTCTTTTCTAAATTATACCTTCCTGTTTCCTCTCTTGGGAACACGCTGTGTGGTTAGGGAGGCTTGGACGATTTTATAATCTCGGGCTTGCAACGCGCTAACCCCACTCTATGTGGTCAGGAAAGCTTAGTCCATTTTATAATCTTAACACTTTCAGCTTGCTTACCCCTTCTGTGTGTCTATTATTGACGTGGGTGTGGGCAGGACGCCGTTCCACAGCGACGTGTTCAGGTCGTTCAGCTGGTCCGCCAACGTGTGCGGGCGCAAGGAGTGGGTGTTCTTCCCCCCGGGTGCTGAGGACCCCCTAAGGGACGCAACCGGTACCCTGCCCTACGACGTCTCCGGTGCAGCGTGAGCACACAGCTTCTGGTTCCTAAATTGTGCTTGTGATATTGTTCGTTGCAAATTGAGCTTGTGATATTGTTCGTTGCAAATTGTTCGTTGCGAATTGAGCTTGTGGAATGTGCTTTTTGTTCATAAATTGAGCTTGTGAAATGTACTTCTTGCTCTCACATTGAAGTACTAAATTTGGCTATTTATCATCAAATTGAACTAGTGAAATTAGAGAGAAGTTCACGCTGGCCTTGTGAATAAGAGAGGTGGTAACATTACCAGCCGTGAGCTGGGAGGCCTGTGGGATGGTGCCGGTGGTTGCTGGTGGCTTCTTTATGCCAGAAAAAAAGTTTGTATTTTAGATCCCTAGAGTTTCTATTGCCTAAAGACGAAAATAAAGAAATGTTGAGTTAGCACTTTTTATGATAAAGAATTCAAGTCTTATGCTAGTGATGTGCAATAGTATTGTTCAGGACCTGAGTATCTATTTCTGACAGCATTGTACATTGAGCGAGAAGATGTCTAGTTTGCAGGAGGAAATAATACAATTGAGAGAAGCTCTTTAGTCCTTGGGACTGGCTTGCTCTTACGTATTGGTTCTACAAGCCGTAATTTGTTCAGTTGGTCGATCAGTGTTGGTATTTTCCACTCACTGAATCCAATTGCTTTAGTTGTCGAGAGACTATCCTTTTTAGAAAGGCGTGTCCTGGAAATTTGGGGGACAACATGTAAACTGGGATAGGTTTAGCTGAAAATTTTAGGTTCAACTCAATTGAACTAAATTTCAAAATTCAACTTCCAAGCATCAAAATGAATTGGAAAATGGCATCATAAAGCTTTAAGAAAATAAAAAAGTCAGTTTCCTGCATAATGGTAATTCCGTCAGTGACCACCGGTGGGTCACCAGTATGGGAAACATTCCTGACTCACTTGGTGCGTTGCAGTGTGGAGGCAGCGGGCGGTGTGAGGGTGGTGCAGGAGGCAGGCCAGACTGTGTTCGTGCCCTCAGGCTGGCACCACCAGGTCTGCAACTTGGTGAGGCTCGCGCAGCGGTTGCTGTGTTCTGGTCTGGGGCCTGAGGTACTGTCTGAGTGTGCCTGTGCCTCTGATTTGCCTGTGACATGAATGTGTCTGTGGCTTGCTTGTGCTTCTGATCTGCCTGTGCCTTTGATCTGCCTGTGCCTTTGATCTGCCTGTGCCTTTGATCTGCCTGTGCCTCTGATCTGCCTGTGCCTTTGATCTGCCTGTGCCTTTGATCTGCCTGTGCCTCTGATCTGCCTGTGCCTCTGATCTGCCTGTGCCTTTGATCTGCCTGTGCCTCTGATCTGCCTGTGCCTCTGATCTGCCTGTGCCTTTGATCTGCCTGTGCCTTTGATCTGCCTGTGCCTTTGATCTGCCTGTGCCTCTGATCTGCCTGTGCCTTTGATCTGCCTGTGCCTCTGATCTGCCTGTGCCTCTGATCTGCCTGTGCCTCTGATCTGCCTGTGCCTCTGATCTGCCTGTGCCTCTGATCTGCCTGTGCCTCTGATCTGCCTGTGCCTCTGATCTGCCTGTGCCTCTGATCTGCCTGTGCCTCTGATCTGCCTGTGCCTCTGATCTGCCTGTGCCTCTGATCTGCCTGTGCCTCTGATCTGCCTGTGCCTCTGATCTGCCTGTGCCTCTGATCTGCCTGTGCCTCTGATCTGCCTGTGCCTCTGATCTGCCTGTGCCTCTGATCTGCCTGTGCCTCTGATCTGCCTGTGCCTCTGATCTGCCTGTGCCTCTGATCTGCCTGTGCCTTTGATCTGCCTGTGCCTTTGATCTGCCTGTGCCTTTGATCTGCCTGTGCCTCTGATCTGCCTGTGCCTCTGATCTGCCTGTGCCTCTGATCTGCCTGTGCCTTTGATCTGCCTGTGCCTTTGATCTGCCTGTGCCTCTGATCTGCCTGTGCCTCTGATCTGCCTGTGCCTCTGATCTGCCTGTGCCTTTGATCTGCCTGTGCCTTTGATCTGCCTGTGCCTCTGATCTGCCTGTGCCTCTGATCTGCCTGTGCCTCTGATCTGCCTGTGCCTTTGATCTGCCTGTGCCTCTGATCTGCCTGTGCCTCTGATCTGCCTGTGCCTCTGATCTGCCTGTGCCTCTGATCTGCCTGTGCCTTTGATCTGCCTGTGCCTCTGATCTGCCTGTGCCTCTGATCTGCCTGTGCCTTTGATCTGCCTGTGCCTTTGATCTGCCTGTGCCTTTGATCTGCCTGTGCCTCTGATCTGCCTGTGCCTCTGATCTGCCTGTGCCTCTGATCTGCCTGTGCCTTTGATCTGCCTGTGCCTTTAATCTGCCTGTGCCTTTGATCTGCCTGTGCCTTTGATCTGCCTGTGCCTTTGATCTGCCTGTGCCTCTGATCTGCCTGTGCCTCTGATCTGCCTGTGCCTCTGATCTGCCTGTGCCTCTGATCTGCCTGTGCCTCTGATCTGCCTGTGCCTCTGATCTGCCTGTGCCTCTGATCTGCCTGTGCCTCTGATCTGCCTGTGCCTCTGATCTGCCTGTGCCTCTGATCTGCCTGTGCCTCTGATCTGCCTGTGCCTCTGATCTGCCTGTGCCTCTGATCTGCCTGTGCCTCTGATCTGCCTGTGCCTCTGATCTGCCTGTGCCTCTGATCTGCCTGTGCCTCTGATCTGCCTGTGCCTTTGATCTGCCTGTGCCTTTGATCTGCCTGTGCCTCTGATCTGCCTGTGCCTCTGATCTGCCTGTGCCTCTGATCTGCCTGTGCCTTTGATCTGCCTGTGCCTTTGATCTGCCTGTGCCTCTGATCTGCCTGTGCCTTTGATCTGCCTGTGCCTTTGATCTGCCTGTGCCTTTGATCTGCCTGTGCCTTTGATCTGCCTGTGCCTTTGATCTGCCTGTGCCTCTGATCTGCCTGTGCCTCTGATCTGCCTGTGCCTCTGATCTGCCTGTGCCTCTGATCTGCCTGTGCCTCTGATCTGCCTGTGCCTCTGATCTGCCTGTGCCTCTGATCTGCCTGTGCCTTTGATCTGCCTGTGCCTTTGATCTGCCTGTGCCTTTGATCTGCCTGTGCCTTTGATCTGCCTGTGCCTCTGATCTGCCTGTGCCTCTGATCTGCCTGTGCCTTTGATCTGCCTGTGCCTCTGATCTGCCTGTGCCTCTGATCTGCCTGTGCCTTTGATCTGCCTGTGCCTTTGATCTGCCTGTGCCTTTGATCTGCCTGTGCCTTTGATCTGCCTGTGCCTTTGATCTGCCTGTGCCTTTGATCTGCCTGTGCCTTTGATCTGCCTGTGCCTGTGATGTGCCTGCGTCTCCTTTAGTTGTCCTCAAATTGACAGCCAACGTTTCAGCGCAAGATTAAGGTTCTTATTGCTCATCCTGAGATGAACCCCTTTCACAAATTAGATAAGGAGCTACTACGCCAAAGTGCTTCTAAGTTATCATTGGCATTGCTTAGAACTTTAAAATGCGTCTTGACTGCCAGGAAACTAATCTAAGGAAGAGTGAACCATCCTGTGAGACAACTGAAGGCTTACCCTTGTTTGCCTCGTAAATTGTAGAGAAGAGAGGTCTTAGCTTTTTTCACGTTCATTACTTGACACCGTGTAGTCCAGCATCGCTCTACCTGTTAATGGACGGAACTTTATTGCTCCACCTAGTGGTGTATAATTTACGAAAGATGCGATAAATAATAAGTGGGACTTGAGAATCTTTTTTACTGAAGAATCTACTTCACTGAACTATTAGTGATGCTGAAGTCGGTTGAACTCTGTTCTATTAGAATCTAGCACTCCCTGGGAGAAAGATGCGAGATCCCTAGTGGAGAGTTAGGCAGGCCTTCTTTTTGTTTAAATAAAATGTATTTTGTTTTTCATTTAGGACCATCTTTTTTTCGATTCCCTTCTGTCCGGTTTTTTTAAGCACTTCTAACATTTTTCTTCAATTTTTATTTGGTTTCATAGCCTTCCTTCTCATCTTGCTGTTTTTATTAGCGGGGATCTTGCAGGAGCACACCTTGTGCAAGATTCTGCATTCCGTCAACTCCAAACTAAAGGGTGCTTTCATCCTTCCTCTTTTTGGAACTCATTTATTGCGGTTAGGGAGGCCTCACATACCATATTACTTGCTAAGTTGTCTTTTATCACTTTAGTTTTGTCAGCATGAGAGATGTGCGTCTTAAAGTAACAGTGACGATGATCCGTTGCGTTGCAGGAAGACACGCTGTCCATCAACCACAACTGGATCAACGCGACGAACATCATGGCGGTGTGGGACCAGCTTGTCGCCGAGCTCGCCAAGGTGAGAACACTGAACGTCCTGAGAACACTTTAGCTTTCCTTAGTGTTATGATATACTATACGGTTGCGGCAGCGGGAAACCGTTACCGCGACCGTGCGCGGTAAAAACGCATGTGTAGCTAGGTGACACATTGGCGCGTAAACCGTGAAGGTTGTCGCGCGTTTTTTCATATAGTGCTGTTTGGAACTCTGAACAGAACGGAGGTTCCGCATCTCATAAATGTTGAAACTGTGTGCGCTGCTGATTATTGGATATGCCTCGTGTACGGAGATATTCCGTGCACCCATACAACGTGGCTGAGACAAGTTTCCTCGTTTTTATGAAAATGTTAGAGAGCACAGTGATAAATGAAATAATAATAGCTATTACATATCAGAAATAATAATAGATAATAGATTAAATGATAGTAATAAATAATATTTGATGAAAATATTTGGATATCTTCCTCATATTCTATGGGAAACTAGAAATGAATTGCGTTTACTGCAGCGCTGTGAGCGGCTAATGTGTCACTAGCCATTACTTTCTGTGTTGACTGGTCTAAACCGCGCCGCGGTAAATTTCCTTCCGCCGTCATGCGCGGTAGAAAAAATACCGCGCGCGTTTTCCGCGCCGCGGTTTCTCTAGTATGTCAGGCCTGGTAAGACAACACGTGCTGGCGGATTTGCGGCTACCGCAGCTTTGCGCGGAAGCGCGCTTTAACGCGTAGTATGTCACTACACTTAGAGGGAGTTCAAAGCAAACCTATTCTCATTATTCAAGTCTATTAATCACCGTCTCAATTTATTATGCATCGAGATATGGCAGGGAAAGAGCTCTCATTGGTTTATCCTTGGTATTATTTGCTCGGTTCATTACAAAACAAGTTTGAGCAAGTCATTAGGGCTTGTTTTGTGTAGTTATTTTACCGAGAATCCTCTACGAGATAGTGTAAAACGCCCCCTTCTGTATGGTAGGGAGTACCTACATATCTTGCAGTATTCATTTTTCTCCATTATGTTTTAGTTTAATGTAGAATATGCAAGAAAAATCGAGAATTTCACTGCAAGATCTTTCGGACTTATATGCGATTCGGAAAAATGTCAAATTAAAACAAGTAAGAGCAAGGTTCTCTTTTGGCTCTCCATGGGCTACGTATTACTAAATTTCGTAAATTTTACATATTACTAAATTTTGTAAACACCGCTTATAGTACATTTGATCCTCGTACTCTTTAATCCGTTGGCATATCCCCTCGGGGGGATACAACTATTATGGTAGAATGAGTGGCTCATCCTTGGGTGTTGAGGTGGCGAATGCTTCAAAATACTGCACTCACAACTGAATTTTGGTTATTGCCCAAGATTGAGACTTCCTTTTGTATTCCATAACTAGGCTTGTGATAAGGGAAGCTTGAAAGCCATTGTTGTTGCTAGGGAGGCGTTAACTCATAATCGTACAAAATTATATTCTCATTAGATCTAATTGCCTCATAGAGACGCTTGTGCCTGCGTTTGCCAGCGTTCTGTGCCCAAGACTCCCAAATGCTGCACCTTCGTGGTGCCACTGAACTGAGGTCGCACTGTTTCTCGGTAATTAGCGCTCAAGGTATTGGAAACAGAGATTTGGGTCCGAGTTTAATGATATTGAAGCCTCAGAACCCGGATCCGTGTTTTAATGGATTTGAAGGTTTTAATAATGTTGAAGGGCCGTCAAAACCCTTCAACATTATTATTATTGAAGCCTCGGCCGTTTTGCACAATGCGAAACGTGGGATGTAGAATAGAAGAGTGAACTTAGAGCGAGGTACCTGAGAATAAGGTGTTGTGGCACGGGTTGCATCTTGGTATGTCGATTTCCATTTTAATGTTGTTTCTGTGTGTGTACATTATGCTTGCATCATTTGCGATAATTGTGTGCTGTAATCCTGTTTTAAATGTGTATAACCTGATATAAATAAACGGAAAATAAAAGTTTATATGACACCGATTCTCACTCTTACCAGTCTGGCAGATAGTGAAGATAAATTATGCGTATCTCTTTTTCTCTAATGTCCAGCACAAATTCCACAAGTTTAGTAGAAACTTGTGGTGAGTTACGCTCCTCTTTTTTTCTAGTCTAGCGTAGGTGTTATAACGAATATCACATCGTGTAGCTAAACGAGCATCGCGGGGATGCAGACATGCAATAACGGAGTCAGCTTCTGCATAGCGTTTCCACGTATTTCAAATGCCTTGCGCCGTGGAAATGAGGGTCATTTGGGGAGTAACTCGAAGTGCGTCTGGCGTTGCGGTTGAGTGCATCACGTTACGAGAATTTGAAGTCTTCCACGGGCCTAGAATGGCAGGCGTCGCTCCATTTGTTTGGAGCGACGTCTTTAACTTTCGGTACCCACAATTTTGCGAACCAAGGGGAAGCAGAATCCTTCAAGCTGGAATAAGAATATATTTACAATTACAGTTAGTTTGTACCTAAGGTGAAAAAAGCGGCGCAGCAAGGAAGAATTCACTCGAAACAGCCTTCGGTAACCGTAAAAAAAAAAATCATTAAGTTCGCCCAAAATATAACCTCGTGTTCAAAACTTTCAATTCACATTCTCAAAATATCACGTAATTTTCATAACATTATAAATCTTCGAGGTCCATCCTCTTTCCCAACACTTACAATTAGATAAATGGGTCAACGAACTTGTCTATTTACAATACTTTCAATGCATGCTGTAATTTTTATTGCGAACTTCTAATTAAGCGAAGGTGACCACGAGCTTCTGTGTTCCATTGAGCGGTGGTGAGATCGCACATGACCGTCACATCTATCACAACGTTAAACTTAGTCTCTTCTCTCTCTCCCCTGTAACTTTTTATTTTCAGGGAGGAATATTTTGCTCAGCGAAATTCAAGTTCCAAGAGATTCTTGAAAGAGCACTTTACGCAGAGTAGGCTCATAACAGGCAAAAGATGATATTGCTTGGTCGAGTCAACACAACAAATAAATTCTTTCCATTCGCTTGTCAATGTCAATGAAAGAGCTTAACCTCATAAAAATTAAACCAAAGTAGATTTCTGTATCCTCACTCCGACAACCTGGTTTCCAGTACCGCTAATTCTAACATTGGTACATGCACTCGGCTATTCACGAGGTGCATCACATGATGAAACTCATGAACACGCACACAAAACTTCATAAGTAAGAGTTCAACATCGGAATTGTAAACAGCGAGTTCAAACTAATATGTACAAGAATAATTACAAAATGGGCATGTCTGCTCCTCGCTCGGCAACTTCAGTCTCAGCGGTGACTTCCACAACATTTTCTGCCACTACTTCACCAGATATAGATGCTTCGACCTCACCAGATATAGATGCCTCAACCTCGTCAGAAATGGAAGCTTTGACCTCCTCAGATATGGAAGCTTTGACCTCCTCAGATATGGATGCCTCAACTTCGTCAGATATGGACGCCTCGACCGCACTGACGACACCGACGTCTGGGACAATCACTTCCACATTCTGACCCACGTTTTCCTCTCCAGATTCACTAATCACAATGTCGTTCGCCCCCACAGCGGGAACAGACAGCGTTCCTGTGCTGATGATCGCCGTGGCAGGCGGCGCGATCGCATCCTCTTGTGTTGATGTAGAGTCGCTTATTTCTATTTGTTCCTGAATCTGGTCGTCGCTCTGAATAGGATCTATAGACTCGAGCTGCTCAACATCTGTGACTTGTCTCACAACTTCCTCCATGACGTCCACTTGCTCTGCAAGCGATCGATCAGACATCACTCCAGTTTCCATGGTCTCGAACTGTGGCTCAGCGGTGAGGTGGCTGGAGAGCTGATTGTCCAACTGCTCCTGAATGTCAGTCCTGTACTCCTGCTGGAGCTCGTCGCCTCCTGTTTCGTGCTGCGTGACGTCCGCCTGCAGCGCTTCTGGTGCACCAGACTCGTCCTCTTCCTCCTGAGGTGCTCCTGCCTCTTGTTCATCCTGCTCCACCACCACCTGCTGCTGTTGTGCCTCCTGCACTTCTTTCAACTTGCTCGGAAACGTAGGGTCGTCGTCAGAGAGGTAATCGGCACCTCCTTCCTCTTCCTCCTCTTCAATGATCTCTTCAGGTTGCACGTCACCGTAGTCGCCATCAACGCCGTCTTCTGCCTCTTCGTCAGTGACGATGCTTTGGTCGTGCTGTACGGTCGCGGCGTCCAAAAGGTCGGCAATCTCCTCGTCTTCTTCATCAGAACAAAGCGCCCTGAGAGTGCGCTGGTGAGCTGGCACAGGACGACTTCTGGCATTGAGCATCGTGTAGGCGCTCTCGTTGGGCCGAATAGCCTCGGACTGCGCTAATTGCTGCATCGACAACAAAGGCGGGAAATTAAACCCGAAAGATTTGAGCACCTTGTAAGCTATGGTGCTGCGCTGAAATATTGACAGCAACAGTTCACGGTATTTTGGAGGCACGCAGTTCCCTTTGCCTGTGAGATTCTTCTCTGTTGATAACTGACCAGACAAGAAAGTCAATTGGTTTTCATTGAGGTACTTGGCAGCATCTCTCAGAATTTGGTGTCTGCTTCCTACATCCTTGTAGACAGCCATCTTTTTATCCAAAAAATCTTTCCGCTTCGAGAGGCGAGCATCTTTTTGAATATAGTACTCGAGAAGCATGTGGTAATGTTTTTTCATTCGTAGGAACTTGTTCTTAAATTCCTGTTCACTTCTCTGAAGTGTTTGAACGACTGTTGCATTTTCCTTCGTGAGAAGTTCCAATTTGTCATGCATCTTATTGCAATTTTTGTAATGGAAATTTTTTATCTCGATAAATTCTTTCATTTTCGCAGCTGGGACCTCCACGAATCCTGGCGTTTTGACAGGCTGTTTCTTAATCTCCATCTTGAGTTTTAGCTCAAGGGCTTCGCATCTTAGTTCCAAATCTTTTGATTTTTTCACCTCAGCATTGTAAAGAGCCTCCCATTTGTTCATGCCGCTAACAGTATTGCGCATTTTCTTTTCGGTCTCAAGGTAGAGTTTGTGGTACGACATCCTCTTCTCGATGTTCTCGCTCAGACTTGTGGACAGCTTCTGTCCGCCACTCCTGGCCGAGTTGATGGTCTGTAGGATTTGCTGCATCTCGCAGTCTTTGAGTTTGATCATCTCTTCAAGGTGTTCCATCTCCTCCTTCTGAGCGTTGCAATTTGGGCAGCTTGCATTGGTAGCAGCATCCTTCTTTGAGTCTTTTGTATCAGACTCGAGGGATCCATTCGAAATGGCATTTCCTTTAGACATATCAACAACAGCTTTGCCAAACATTTGCCGGTACTCCGAGAGCATACTTTCCAGCTCTTCATCTGCATTAATCTCGGCCTTCTCTTCATCCTCTTCTTCTTCTTCTTCTTCCTCCTCCTCCTCGTCGTCTTCGTCTTGATTCCTTCTGGGGTCACTTCCATCTCTCACCAGATGATTTTCGTCTTGCTCTTCCTCCTCTTCTTCTTCTTCTTCGTCATCTTCCCCTTCCTCATCCTCATCGTCAGCAGATCCTGCTCCTTTGTACGCGGTGCTCTTAGCAGAAGATGCTGAAAACAAAATTTATGCAAGTCATTATCTTTCTTGTGATAATGTCAAAAAACTGAGTTTATTTAAAAAAAAACCCATAACATCCACTAACATCAATAAAATCACACCTGGAACAAAGTTATGCACTATAGGTCTACAACTGCAAAAAAACAAGAACTAATTCCAATTAAATAGCTATGTCCTATATGCGTTATGCGTTGGGTTTTCAAACGATTCATAATTAACGCCAAGACTGATATCCCCTGCACCCATTTCCTACACTTGGATGAAGCGAAGACTCGTGGCCTTTACTCCTTTTAGCAGGAGTAAAAACGCTTGCTCTCCAGGCAGGTTCATGCACTTGCTACTTTCTACAAGGAAGGCGAGCGCCTTGGACCTGCTAGACTATAAGGTTAGTACAGATGTTTTGCTTATTGTAACCTTCGACAAAGAGAAAAATTACAGCTCGGAAATTTTTGATTTACAATATTCCAGATTAAACAAAAATAACTGTCAGTGATTTAGAAACGAAAAAAGAAATAATTCTATGACACACATACAACATGTGTAGCTTTGCGGAATCATTGAAATTAATACTTGAGATGTTTGTCAGTGATTACTGTTAATTGTTGGCAGTTCTACGGCGGAGTACGAGAAATGTTATTGTAAGTGGTTTAGCAGAAATTGAGACGACCAGACAATGCTACACGCATTCATTACATACCAATGTTAGGATACCTTCGAGTGAAGCATTAGGTTTTAATGATAAATCTAACGTGGAGCTCGACTGTAGACTAACAAGGCAATTTATGAACTGGACCAACTCAAGGGTCACCCAAAGAATAGTGTTCTCAGGTTACTTCTTTACGACCGACAATGAACTGCCATCGCTATTTATGATGTCATGTAGAGAAGTAAACTTGCGATAGGTAAAAGCCTAGACCAGTTAAGTGTGTTCTGCAAAAGTGTACGATTTTTAATTTAGCGATATCCACCTCTCAGGCACAAGAGGATATCAAACTACAGCAGCAGAGCAGGCAACTAGTCTGTCCCTGGGCACGTTTCTCTCCTCCCTGACCCTACTTCAGATACTGTGGCACTGTAAACGCTGGCCTGGTCAGCTTGGTTTAGGGCAGTGGTTCTTAACCTTGATGGATGTACTGAACCCCACAAGTTCCATACATGCATTCATCAAACCCTTTGTAGATGGAAAAGTAAAATGTACTTTTTTGTCTTCAAACTCAAAACATATGTATATGACTATATACTGCACAGGTGCACAAACTGTACCATGCCAAACCTGGATACGATCGAACTCAGGTTAAAATTCACTGGTATGGATCAGAACTAGGAAACACAACGACTGATACGGACACTTAACTACGTCATATACTGAGCTCGCATTTGCACCTCCCATTAGAACAATAGATTATCACAATTCCAAGGTGCTCTGAATTGTAGCTGTGTTTGTAGTCAAGACTAATATATTGTCAAGAATTAACCTCTAGCTTCAGAATAAATTTTTCACTGCAAGTGATCACCAAGAAGTGATTTGCCAAGCTCACGTTTCCACTTGACTCATGCTTGTAACATTTCAACCAAAACCATTTGTGCACTATCCATGATCATGAAAGGTCCTGCATAATATACTCGTAAATGGACATGAAAGTTAAAGAAGATTACTCTCAGAGGTTCCTTAACACGTTGCTTGCAATACGGCCTATCGATGAGTCCTTTGAAAAATGTTAGCAACCTTTTAGAATAAATGGTACTTAATAGACCTAGTTTATGTTTGGTACTTTTGAAATTGCTAATGAACTTCAGTTTAACCTCTTGGATTCAACGTGTTAAACCTTACCTCCCCTCAGGCGGGAACACAACGTACAAGAGGAGAGAGAGACACTCACCCTGCTTCTGTTTCCACTTGTCATTGACTGACTTAGGAGCAGGCTTTTGTTTCCTGGCAGACACCCAGTTAATATCGTCCCGACTGGAGGGCTGGAAACTAGACTTGAATGACAAGACTTTTGAGGTTAGGATTCGTTGCCTCTTGGCGGGAGTTTCACTGTCGTAGTCCTGCGTGCCTTTCCTCTTGGTCACCACCGGCTTTCTGGACACTGCACAAATTTGATAGTGAGTTAGTTCAGGCCTAGCTGATCAAAGCACAGATGTTCTGAAGAGAGGAAAAAGAAAGATCAGACAAGTTGTTCAAACCATCCTAAGCACAATGAAGGTGTTCCAAAGAGCAAAAAGCAGACATCATTTATTATGGAGTAGAAGGAACAGGGAATACATGCAAAAGATGCGTTTCCACACAAGATACCCTGTACATAGAGACAGTAAGTTAGGAAAGGTTATGAAACAAAACAAAATTTGAAGAAAGTAACGAAACCCAAAAAGATCGCTAGTAAAGAAACGGCTACCTATCCTATTTCAACGAAAGGGACCTATCCTAACCTTTGGCCTGGGACCGCATACCGCCCCCAAGCAGTAATTCTCAAAGGTACAACACTTGGCTCCCCCTGAGGAGTGCATACAATGTTTGAGTTTAATTAGATTAGGGAAGTTAATTTATTTAAGCCTTCATAACCACTATAAAGGTGTTTCAAAGAGAGGAAGAAAGAAAGCACCATTAAGTATGAAGATGAGGGAATGGGGAATCTGTGCACATAGTGTATTCCTACACATGATCTGCAGCACATTACAACAGTATGTTAGGAATGAAGTTTATGCAACATGATAAAAGTGTAGAATGAAAGTATCATGTGTTGAAAAAGAGGATAGTGAGAAATTTAAATAAAAATAGTCCATAACAAAGCTACAAAAACTATTTATTTAAAAAAGGGAAGCCTACCTAATCTTCAGCTTGGGACCTCACATTACCATACAAGTTGCTGGCTACACAATAACATATGAAGCAATATTTGAGATATGCATGTCCTGATAAATACAGTACTTAAACCAGCGACCTTTTATTATTGATAAATCACCCAAAACCTCCAATTGTGCCCTCAAATAAAAAATAAAATACATGGATTACTACACCAAGAAAGGTCTTGATTAATCAGTACAGGACTATTCAATTTCTCCCCCATTAAAATGTAGGATGTGATGTAGAGGATGGGAGCTCTGATAATGGCGCAACAATCACTAGCCGTAGAAACACCATTCAGCAATAGCATTTACACAAGCATTCAATCAAACAATACTGGGATCAGTTTTTACCCATGTAGATAGGAGATGTCAATCAAACTTTACACACCAATAGATGTTATTAATAATGATTTACATGACTAACAAGCTACAGAATAATATAGACAATTATGCACAAAAATATTAATATGCTGCACAGCTGAAAATTTTTCATAATAAAATAATTGACTAACTCTCAAATTTAGGAATGTTGATTGGGAGCATCAACTCAAGCAAGCTTTGAATAACTGGTCACACATGCTTCTTTTGGCTGTATTTGAGGGAGTGAAAACTTCACATTCAGCCCACAAGACAGAGCTATGCAGCTCTAGAATCCATCTTCCTTGTTAGCACCCATTTTTATAAGCATACTGCAAACCAGATAGAAGCAAGAATGAGGCATATCATTCTATAGGGTTGCACAATGGAATTGCCACCTTACTAATTTCAATCTCAATCATGGTCAAACTAAGTTTATCTTAATTTTTTTAATCCAGTCATTGTACAGCAGAATTGCACCTAGCCTTATGATGTAATTAGTGTCAAATATTTTCAATTTTTACTCACAAATAAAAATTAAAGAATGATTACTCATACATATTGTTCACTACTGGAAATGGTCAAAATTATGATTTTTTAAGCTTGAGAGAGGAGTATCTAAAGAAAGAAAAATGTAATAAAATTCATGGTGAGTGGACCTGCTTTCCTGTCATACTTCCTGTGATATTATAACAATGAAAAGTAGATGAAGTATTTTAATGAGTGTTCTTCTAATGTGGTAAATTAAATCTCAAGTTAATAGAGTGTTAGGCAAGAAAAGAATAAGCATTGTCTCATAAACTGTAACTACAGCTGACTCCTTAAGATTTCATCAGGATTTGCTTTCCTTCTAGACAGAATACTCAAAGCTGACTGTTATACTCGAACCTAAAGATTTGTACTATTCTCTTCTGCACACCTCATTAGAAGTTTTAACAAGTATTGACTCGACTTGAGAAAAATTAACGCAAGTTCTCTAGGTCATACTTGCAACCTTTCACTCACCAGATCGAGAAGTGGGCTCATCCGAGTCAGAATCATCAAATCTCTTAGGTCTGCCACAGCGCCGAGTTGGTCGGCTGGACCCACCAGGAGTCTGCATAGTAGTTTTCTGCTGCTAGAACCAGCTGAAAAATAAAACAATTATTCACTAGTTCATCAACTACGCGCTTTTGATGCAACTGTGTGCAGTTTTATGAGTTTAAATAGGCATGAATAGCTGATACACTTAGACTTTCAGTCAACCATATGTTTTTAAAATTCAAACTCCTGAGTCAGTTATAGGCAAACCCTACTCTAGATTGTTATAGGAGTAAGATTGCATTGCCCATACTTGCAGAACATGGTACATATTTAGAGTCTGCTTGAGTCAGTTCAAGATGAAATGTAAAGGAAAGCTGCAGTATGGTGAGACAGCAAGATACCTCAACTTGTGTAATGTTGCTGACAGCACATTTGACCAAAAAATAGGAATTGCTTTAATTATATTAATTGCAAAGAAAATTTTTTAATTCTTTAGCAAGCAGGCCTGACCCTTGGGTCATTTCCATTAAGCAAGGAAGCTAATACATCAAACGTCAAAATAGGCTGTGATTCAAGTGAACATCAAGATCTCTGAAATAGTTTGCTCTTCAAGCATCTCAACTGTACACCATTTTTGTCTCTTACTAGATTGATAATTCTTCTCTTGAGCAATTTGTCTGTTGTAGATAACTTTTTAAAAATTGATAAAACTACAGCGGAACTTGTGGAATATTATCAAGCCATAGATCAGACTACAAAGTTTCATTGGTTTGGAAGATTTTTATAGTTCTCTATGAAAATAACTCATCACAGACACATTTTGGAGCATTTTAAGCCCTTCAACATATAACCTGAGGGCTGATTTGATCTTCAAAGCTTGTTAAATTGTAACATTTAGAACCAGTATGCAGAGTAGATCATCAATGATAACACATTTTGTAAAATTTAATACTTTAACTGCGACTACTAAATATTAAGTTTAATGCCAAACTCAAATTTAAAGTCAATTGTAGTAAACTATTTTGAAAATACCAAACACTAACATGATCGTGCTTTCATTTAGCTTTGATTAAGTATTTATGAAAATTTAATTTGCAACTACTGGTTGGTCAGTAGCATTATGAAAATTACCTCCGTGTACTACCGGTAGAGCACGTCGCAGTCAAAGTGTTAAATAAGGGCATTTCTCAATGATCAATTGTACTGTTTCAACAAAAATCTTGTTCTAGGACATAACACTGTAATATTGACAGTTAAGGTTTAAAACATTGACTACATATTGGAACAAACGTGTACCACTAGGTAAATTATTCATTTATGAACTAAAATAAATGAATAACATTTTAACAATTTTGCGACCCCTTCATGAAGTAATTTTATCACATCAGATAATTTTTATTGAGCATATATATTTTGAACATTTTTTTATAAAAGCAGGACATTTATTAAAGCAATAAAACTGATTTTTCAATTCGATTTCCTACAACCTAACTAAATCAAAAATTTCAATTCGTGCCATCGTAGTCAACGTGTTGGCCTACATCACAAATGATGTTCAAACTTGAATATTTCACTTTTTTAAATACCAATCATGGATAAATGCAACTCAGCAATAAAATTGACAAATTTGTGACTGTAACTTTTTTTTGCATCTACTCTAATTCAACTGTTTTAACTATTGAATTTCTGAACCATCTATTGCTACAAAAATAATCAATTTTATCAGAAGTGTTTAAAAATCAGCTTGAAATGCAGCAGAAATGAAGGTAAATGTGAAGCGTTTGCCAGTAATCAATTTTCCTCTTTTCGGTGCCTAAACATAGTTAGATCAAAATAAACAAGTTTTCTTCTATGCACTTTCCATCAGAAATGAGTATTTTAAGAGTTATAGCGGTAGGTTTAGTTTCATCTTTGATGACAAATGGGCTCCAATAAACAGCTACTCATAGATTTTCAAATTTTTGTCGCACAAATCATGGTAATACCATCAGAATAAACTACTAATCTTCTATAAACGTTTTTTGTCAAATGAGTATTTTAAAAGTTAGCGTGGTAGGTTTTATTTTTGACACAATTGAACTGTTGGAGTAAGTTTGAATACGTTGTAATTTATTATTAGCTCATCCCACGGATCTAGCGGAGCCTGAACCCACTTCTAGGATCTTTTAGTTAATAACATAATAGAAATTGGCACCCAAAAATAACAAACTATAGCAGCATGTAAACTTTCTTCTTAGATGGCAGGAACGGGCGCAATCATTTGAGCGCGTTGGAAGCAAGCGTCCATTGCAGTGTTGCCAAACGATGCGCTTGATGAATTACTTCCTGCCTAAAACACTTGAGTGGCAGTAACTAATTTACCGCTATAACTCGTGAAATACTTATTTACGACGGAAGTGCATAGAAAAAAACTTGTTTATTTTGATCTAACTAACTTGGTTTAGGCATCGAAAACTTGAAGATTGATTACTACCCAACGATCAACCTTTACCGAATATTCATTGTCTGATATAATTTGATTTTTCATATCAATCTTACATCACTAAAAAGTATAAACATACTTCAGCAGAAATAATCTTATAGCTTGAGGCACTATAACTAGATGCCTTAGAAGATGTGTTCCAAGCACAAAATGTTATTAGGCTTTTCAGAATATTCCTGACTGAAGAGTGTGGGTGAGCCCTAACACATGGCACAACAAAGGCTGTGAGAAGACCACAGAGTAATAGTTTCCTGTTCAGTCCTTTGCACTATGAGCAATCAGAAGTTGAACAAATAATGAAAATTCATTGTATATGTGTATCAGTATTATTTTTATAATTTCTGAAATTACCCCATTTAGACATAAAATGAATGAGCTATGAATGTTATTCACACATGACAAAGTATTCCTCATGAACAAGCTCTTACTTTAAATAAATAACCACTTAACAGAGATAGACTAAAGCTTAATTTTAACACCACGTCTGAAATAAAATAGAAATTTCAGCTGTGCAAAACATTCAAATAGTCGTATACGCACGCCATTTTGTCCAGCGGAAATTACTCTTACCTACGAAATTCCGGATTTAAAATTTCTTGTCTTTTCTTTTCTCATTAATGAACACAAAAACTCATAGGAAAATATTTGAGTGTCTTTAGATGACAGCATTTCAAAAATAAAAATGGATATGACTCACATTAGGCGCAGAATTCCAATTTTGTCCACTTCGAGGAACGGTGCGACGCCTTCCGTGAGTTTTATCGTTTTCCCGCCAGAGGGACTGCAACGTTTCTAGTATTGGTTTAAAAACCCTTTAAAATGATGATGATATTAGTGAAATCATTACGTATTACTACAATAATATTTATTTTTATATATACGCTTGCAAAGACAATGTATTATCACTTTAAAATGTTAAATGTTATTTTTGCAATTTTTTGCAGGACTGTGTGATCGTAAAAAATTTTCAAAAGTGTTAAAAATAGTTTCATTTTTATGCATATTATCCTAATTGCCTAATGAGTTCGTTTACATTGATTTTCCACCGTTTGCTGCAAAATATATCAAATATTACTGCGCTTGCAAAAATGACCAAAAGTACTGTTGACGGAATCAGTTTCTTTTAATTTTTTGACCTCTTCGATGTTCTATCAATTTTAATGGCATAGATCGTAAGTATATTTTTGATTCAGTCCCAAAATTCATTTTTTATTGTTGGATGCTGAATCATTTGTTAATTAAAGCGAATTGTTTTTCTCGTAATTCTGCAATTTGATAATTGATTCTATGCAACCTATAAGACTTTGACAGAAGTATCTCAGTAATAGAATATTACCATTTTTATTAAAAATATGGGCCTTTTTCAGGTTGAGCAAGCCATTTCAGACTGCAGATCCATGGAGAAGTGGCACGACCAGTGCCAGCTGGTGCTAAAGGCTTCCCACGGCATGGATCTCTTTGAATATTATAATTTCATTCGCGCAATTGCAGAGCCCAGGATCTCTGCACTTCAAAGTAAGAACGAACAAATGATTATACATATGCTAAATTTTTCTCCTAAGTACTAACATCCAAACTTGCGAAATGATCTGTCACCGAGTAACATTTGTTGTTACATTCTTTCACCTGTGGGAGTAGGATCTAAACACAGTTCACTCCGTTTAATCGATATGTGACCCGTATTTGCTGGTCTGACCTATGGAATTGTAGTTGAAAATTGATCGCCAGGTTTGTTTGGCATCATTTCTTCATCGAAACCTACAAATTTGACCTGTGATTACTTCCAAGTTGTTCATTGTCAAAAGCGCTTTCATTTTATCTCATATTATCGGTCTGTATAATATTGATGTGAATGAAACACTGATATGAGAAAATGAAGCTATTCTACTTCTAATTTAGATGGTATTGATGACCCCCTGGCTCTTCATCTCAGCAGCATCAAGTGTCAGTTTTCCTCGTAGTCAGGCTTTGAAAATGTGCCACGAGCGTATGATCACAATTTAGTGTACATACTAGTATGAACACATATTTGCATATGAAACTCATTTTTTTAAATTAGCCAGCTACACCTCTGGTACTATGTTGCTTTTAATGATATTGGTGGACTCTTTCTTCATTAAATAAAAAAAACTGTACACCCTTCGTCGTGCATTGAATTTCACTCGCTCAGTTCACGAATTCTTGTACTTACGCGTGACTGAGAAATTTTTCTATTTGTTCGCATACCCAAGCATGTTCATTCTTCAACTAGTTTACACGGCCCGTCAAAAATGACGGGATTCAATATTTTCTCCTGGAATAAATTTTTTAAATGTGGATGACAAACAAATATACCCACCATAACAGTACCAGTAACAGTAAATCCTCCAGATGTGGATGACAAACAAATATACCCACCATAACAGTACCCGCCATCAAAATATTCTTGTACTTGTGCACTGGTGAAACTCGTATCACAGATACGGTCATTGAGCGTCCTTGTAAGCGTCACAGATACTCGGAAGAAGCTGACACCAAACAAATATAGACATAAATAAACACACTAAGGGTATTATTAGATAAGATATGAATAAATAGACACACCAAGAGTATTATTAGGTAAGATTCCAATTTGTGTCAACCTTGGTTCACGTCTATCCCGAATGCTCAGCTGGCGAGGACGTGGAGGTGCTGGACGGGCGCCGTCAGGGCAGAGCCCACACGCTGTACGACGTGGCGCGCCTCAGAGACGCAGTCTCGGCCCTCCTCGACGACGGGCGCCTCGACCAGCTGGACGCTTTTCACCAGCTGTCTCGGCACCCTATCCAGCTGCTGGACCAGCTCACGAACGTGCTGGCTGATTCCAGCTGATAATATGAACTATAGCGGTGTTCAATTATAAGGACTGCTGATTTCTGTTCAGTTTCAATGTTTAGCCATTCACTTTCTTGCATGTTCCCGATTGTTGAACTCTTGTGATTAAGTTACCGACGTCTCAAGATTCCTATGATTGACTTTTATTTTCCTGGAATCAACATAAATCAATGTTATTATTTATCTGGAATGGAATTCATCTTAGAAATGTATCATTAAAAAGCTTAAATGCCATGAGTGTTTCTGAAGATCTTCATTGACCATTCCAGAAAGTTTTGCAAAATGTTTCCGAGCGTCATCTATTTAAGAGGGTAAATGACAAAATTTAAATTGATATTACTTTGCACGAATCCGCGTATCCAGGCTACAGAGATCTACAGTAGAATAGAAATTCAGGACTGAATTTTGTGCGGACTTGTTCTGCATTCGAAGAGAGTAATTTTAAGCAAAAATATATTTGTACATCTAGTACATGCATGGATAACAAGTTTTTGTCGTCCACTGTATGCGAATACTCGTCTTGCAGTGAGGGTATAGAAAAAGACGAAAGTTCATTTCCAATGAAGTTGATACAAAAATCAACATTGGTTGTTAAAATGTCTTGACATAAAGATCTTCAGATGATAAACGTGTATAGGTATCATAACAGCTCAAGTCAATGTTTACTTAAAATAATGAGAGAAAAACCCCAAGATCTACTCCAATGGTTAAGTTATTTTAAGTGTCATAATGCTCATAACCGCATGTGACAATGAAGTGTGACAATCAAAGTGACACAATGGCATAAAACGCTTGTGACAGTTTCCATTTAAATGTGCAGATCATCCGTATATTTATGTCTATATTGGAAAAATCATAGATTTCTATAAAGGCTTAATATAACTCCACGGACACAGAATTTGAAGTAACTTGAAAAAAGCTTACCTCCTCTTCAATGGTCATTTATAAGAATAACAAATATGGTGCCAGCATAAAGTAGAAGATCCATCACTTTCTACCTTCGTCTGACCCCAACAATATTATTGCAGGTTGTTCGCATCGCAGTGACGGCATTCTCTGATGTTGCTCTCGTATCTCAGTCACTGTTTCAAAATCGGATGTTTCTTATTATCGAATAAATCAAATTTAAAATGAAACAACAACCATGAAACTGGAAAAATTACAAGTGCTACTCCCTCGCGTAATTTTGCTTTTCTATCGTCTTTGACTTCATTTCATTCTGTGAAGACATTCAAGAGAGAGTCTTTACCCGTTACAAGGGCTTTTAAAATGATACTGGCGGGTGAGAAGTTCTACAAGTCTGTCCATAAAAACCATATCGGAATCTATTTTCTACAACGTTATATATCAGGAAGACAGACTTTCTGCCATTTTAAAAATTGAATTTTCTCTTCTAAGGTGTCAGATTGATGTAGAAAAGAAACATTTGACAGTTCAGTTTTCTTAATAACATTAAGTTCATCAGTTCGTTATTCTGGAAACGCGAGTGCATGTGAGCAATGAGACGCGTGTAGCAAAATAAATTTTTATTACTCTCTCTTACAGGGGACTTTGAGTGCGGAAACAATCGTAGACTGCTAAAAAAAACTGATGAAGAATGACACATAAAGTTGACAAGAGTACGGAAAAAGAAGACTGGTTTAGTAGCTAAAACTAGAGCATAAATCGCACGTCAAAACGCATGCTTTCCGCCCTAAAAAGTTGTACGCTGCCCTTACGTTCCAAGCCTCTGAAAATTCTAATACGATATTTCAAGTCAGATAACCCCGTTGCTGCTATTGAAAAATAGAAAAAAACTCACTCACGTAAGATACTTGTACGAAAGATGAAATTTTATTTCAGCTAAGAACTTACTCTCAGGTAGCACGTTCATGTTTTATTTTTGTATTATGGTGCATACTGTTTGCTTCTTACTGCGGATCTTTTCCAGATGTGCCCCGCCACTAATGCAACACATAAAGTTCACCCCCTTCTAACTTTCGAAATAATGAACCTATAAACTTCAAATTACTCTCAAGCGAATTAATGTTTTAATCTTTTGTTTGAGATTAATTTGAAGTGGATAGGTTCACTATTTCGAAAGTTACAAGTGGGTGAACTTATGTGTTGCATTAAGGGTGGGGCTATCTGGAAAAGATCCCTTACTGCCAATACATAGGTGGTGAACTCTATGCGCGACAATAATAACAGAAATTATACCAATTATATATATAGTAAAATGGATTTTGTCGTACCTTCATTTTACGTGAAAAACGCTGATGCTCTTCAGACATCTGAAAAAAAACATGGGGTACGAGCACCCCAGGCTGGGAACCCCTGGACAGTTAGGCTTGTGTTAGGCGTGGGGAACTGAAATTTTTATGTCTTAGTGAAAATTCCTCGGAAGAACAAATCGGACTAATACAAACTGCTGGGGTGAAATATGCCAGTGATTCCAAGCAAATCACTTCAGATTTTATCAACAACGAAGTCGTTCAAAAACATGGCTCACTACTTTGGGAGCTCGTATTTTACATTGTACATACACACCACTTCTCCCACCAGAAACGTCTCATTAATCTCGATATTTATTCGCATAAGATACATTTGTTTTATATTCATCATAAATATAAAAATATGCTCAGCACAAACACATTAGTATGTACACGCACTGATAAACACAGCCCAAACGAATGTATGCATCACATACTAGAACATAATTATGTCTCTCTTTGAACAAGTATTCCACAGAGCTGCTTGAAATGCTTCCTATAAAGAAAAGCTGTAGCCCAGACATAATGTAGAGGGGCATAAATTTCAAATAATGAGATGTGTTGTAATAATTATAGCTTTTGAGAACATACATTTCCTATTTGCTCTCTGTCATCACTAATGTCTTCCCTCTGGGGCTTAGGAAACAACTAATGACATCATGGCAGTGGGGATACTAAAGCGGCCCATAGACGATCACTTTAATTGTCAATATCATTGACTCAATATATTGATGAAATTTTTTTTTTGCCCGCTAAGTCAATTATTTGACGGTCGTCAATCAAGCCCACAGACGATCAATTAAATTGTCAATATTCATCATTGTCAATTATATTGACGATAAAATTGATCGTCTATGGGCCGCTTAAGGACAGAGGAGAAGAGCTTTTCCAGGTCGTCTTTGCCGTGAGGAAAATTTAACGACGAAACTAAAAATTGTTATTTGCTCTTGCTTTATCTCTAAACTCTAATGGTCCTAGCGCTTGTTAGTAATAAACTCCTAGCTCCTTAAAGTGCCCACCACAATTTCAACATTTAATTAAATCAAAAAATTATAAACATATATCTATAAACCATAAATTTTACGATCTTCTTGCAATGCATCATGTCTTTTAAGTTCTTCACTTGCCCACTGATCCGTTCATTGAGTATCTTATTTCTAGATAAGGCTTGAATGTTGTTAATGATTCTTGCATTTTAAAATTAAATATTCATAATATACAACACACATAAATGATTGTTAAAATTAGTAACACGTTTGCATACGATCTCATGGTTCCAAAGCTGGAGTATTTTGTATTTTTTTAGTGTTTTGAGATTGCAGACCTCTCTGCTGAACAAAATCTAGCATCCCATAAACGGAGAGGAAAGGCCTACAAATGTATCCTATAGCTGGTAAATTAGGGTTGAATAGTGTTTTTTAATTCATGAAAACAATAAAGATAATAAACTTGGTGGGGTGAAAACTCTTCTGGCCGTTTACATGTACATGATATACAAGCCCTGGCTCAAGCTTAGCGTAACCTTTGCCGTGCTTCAGCTGCCGTTACTGAGCAGCCTGTACCCGTCTGGCATGGGATTGTCAACTTTCTGCTGGATGTCCGCACGGTCGAAAATGGTTAAAGTTTGAGGGAAATTATCGAGTGTCTTCATGTCTTCTTCGCTGAGCTGGAATTCAAACACCTGTAAGCATTGCTCGTAAACTACAATCGTCAAAAAAATAAACCAAGTAATGGACATTATTTGCGATATTCTAAGTTCAACCTTGGTTAACATGCTTATTAACCTTCTCGTCAAGTTCAACATATAATACAATACTACAACTAGTATCTCCTGATGAGAAGATGATTATCTTACTTGGCTGTTTTGCTGGACCCGCTCTGGCTTGGTGGACTTGGGTATGCACACGACGCTCTGCTGTACGTTCCAGCGGATGAGGACCTGCGCCACCGACCTCTCGTACCTCCCCGCCATCTCTTCCAGCACTGGGTCATCAAGTACTTTGCCTTTCCCGAGAGGGCAAAAACCCTGGAAGAAAATTTCTCTCGATATAAAGGGTGGCGCAAAAAGAACGCATGAATTTGACTGTTTGTGAAATAAACGTTTTTTCATTTTCTTCTTTCTTTCTTTTTGCGCCTTACAATCACTCATGCGGTAAACAAAATTCTTCGCTACCAGAGTTTATTATTGCAGTTCTTGGTTTTAGGTATGTAAAAAAATAGCCTACAGCACAGAGTTTTGAAAACATAAAGATTAGGTAACAAGTTAGTTAAAGCATTCTGAAGAAAGACGGTCAGTGTGGCGCAAAAAGAACGGTCGAATCCATGCGTTCTTTTTGGACTACCCTTTAATTGCCCAAATATGGCTTTCATTCCTCTCTGTGAGATTTCTACTCTCTTTCATACGTGTAAAAATGTGTATACACATTTCAAATAATAATTTGGAACAATATTGGTACTCTGATATTCAATATATTATTTTTACCGATGCATGCATTTATCAATTTTTACGAAGAGGAAGAGAAGCTTGCGTTTTTATTCAAATAGCGTAGCTTCCGATAAATTTTTTAGTTTTTTATAAAATATTTGAAAATTTTTTTTCAAGGGGTGACGTTTGAATCCAGAAATTGAAATTTATGAAAGGGATCAGCTAATGAGAATGAGAAAAACAGAAAATGAGATACTAGCTCACATTGTCTATATTTTTTATTGTTGAATAAAAACTTTAAAAACAGAAGAATGTGCTTCAATTTTGTCCTGTTTGTGATATCTTTGACGAACTGAAAGCACGGAGAATAAGATACGTAACGCTCGTTCCAAAAATAATCGAGTGAGAAGATTTTGACAGGAAGGTTTAATATTTTGGTATGCATCCTAGTTCGTTTCAAGTATTTTCTGCGTCTTATGGTAATATATCATAGTGTCACAGGTTGAACTTGAGAACAATGAAAAATAAAGTTAAACTAAAATACTACGAAAAAAACGTTTTTTTTTATAATTGAAATCTCAGTGATATATGTAGTATTTACGTTGACCTATTACACGGAACAATAAAGGCTATTCTCAGAGATAACAAGACTGTTATCACGAAGCATCTCCGATTTTCAATCAACATACTGAATTAAATATTTGACAAATAATGAGAAAAATAAAAGTACACATGCATCTCGTGTAGCAACGTTTTTGGAAATGAACGGTTTTTCTTTTTTTTTCTTTCCCCAAAATAGAAATATAATTTATTTTGAAGAGTAAAGAGAGTGAACTAATCATCTTTGCAGGCATGCATACATACATGTATGCCCCTCAGCTTCTGTGAACAGTATATCTGTAGAATATAAATTCACAGTAAAATTCAGACTGAAAATTTAACGATGAATTAAACTTACTATACCAAGAAATGAAAATGAGCTTTTTAGTTCTTCAACGTAAGTGATTTGAAATTGAACGTTTATTCATAGCCGCCATAGCCATGTGGCTAAAGGGTTCTGCCGCCGTGCGGGAGACCCGGGATCGAATCTCGGCGCTGGCAGTGGCGATTTTCTCTGTTGGGTATAGGAGAAAAATACCAAGCACAATACCTCACTCTACCCAGGTGTCTGAAATGGGTACCGGTCTTGACCGGAGGAAAGCGTCATGGCGTCTTGGCGTTAGTTATAAGGCATTTGAAAATCCAATGTACAAGGTGATATGTATCAGGCTTGATTGGAAATAAAGCATCCGTAGATGCCTTCATTATTATTATTATTATCATCTCGAACTGCTATGCTCCACAATTGGAGAGTCTTACGGAAATTCTAGACATGAAATTTGGCCTACGAGAGTCAGACAGCATTAAAATTTTGACTGCAACGTGCGCCACCAGTGTTCACTAAAGGGCCGTTTACACTAGGGACATTTCGGCCGCGAGGCGCGACACGTGTATACGAGGCTCACCACTGAGACTCATATTTGTGTGCGTTTATACGAAGTTCCCTATTCGCCACGGTAGTTACGAGGCTCTTGAGTGTCGCACATTACGAATTCGATCAGAGCACTGGGTCATCTGGCTTCGTATAAACAATCACAAATATAGGCCTCAGTGGTGAGCCTCGTACACACGTGTCGCGCCTCACGGCCGAAATGTCCCCTATTGTAAACGGCCCTTTAGGGGGTTTTTACAATGCTGCTGACCGAGCAGTAGTCCCAAACTCAATTTTCATAAATACTCAATTAAACCTAAATAAAGACACGATCCAGTTAATGTTTGCTATTTTCAAAATTGCTTTCTGCAATTGACTTTGAATTTGAGTCGAATATTGAACTTCAGTTTTACCTGCCGCGGTCATAGTGTTATGGCCCTGCGTGATTGCTGAGTGGCGTGCCATTTTTTGTAGCAGAAGTCTTGAATGTTACAAAAAATTCTACATCTCATTATCCTGCATCTAATGATTTTCCGTCACAAACATTTTCAATGGTTTTTAGTCTTCATAATATAATCAAAAAGCTCGTAATTCAGCATCAGAAAGCGTACGTTTCAAATTTCCAGTAACCACACATGACCCGTGAAAAAGTGGGACTAGAATTTTCATTGATGATATGGCATTGTTTATGCAGTCAAATTCTCTGCATAAATAAACTTTATTAGGTCGTAAAAATGGGTATATTTTCTTATATTTCTGGGATTGTCAACTATCCAGACTTGCAGACGCCTCGAGCTGAAGGGCATTTTATATTATGGCTAGTTTATGGAACTTATATTTATAGACTGACTTGTTCGCCCATGAACACCAAGGGCTTATGAGTTCCAAGTGACATATTTTGATTTTCGTGTGGAATTCGACCCCCTTTTCTATCAATAAAAACCGGTTGAAAAATTATGCCTACAAATGATGTAAGATTTTTAATAAAAAGATACAATGGTGATACCATTTGGATTTTTTTTGAAAGGCCATCTTCTTCGTTTATTTCCATTTCTAATAAAATTAGGACAAAAGTGCTCTCAATGCTCATTGAAGTTGCCACTTCCCTCACGTGAACTCGTGAAGAATTGTACTTCACCCGTTGTCTCCTACCACAAACTCGAAATTTTACAGACGACAAAATTTGAGGACATTTTATACTACCCTGCTTGTCAAAGACGCCACTTTCCTCACCTGAACCTATGAAGAATTAAAATTGATCGATTGTCTCCTACCTCGAACTGGATGTTGTGCAGACGACAGAATTCCCTGACAAGATGCGGGTCTTACCTCAAATTGAATGTTGTGCAGACGACAGAAATCCCTGACAAGATGCGGGTTGTGGAAGGGATGAAACTCGCACTGGTCCACCATGGGCGCCATACTGAGCTCGGGGTCGTCCAGCAGGGCAGTCAGGTCCGACACCTCGAAGTTGCTCACGCCGATGCTGCGTACTCTGCCTTCATCGTACAGCAGCTGCGAGGGGCGACAAAAGTGTCACAACAACGAAAATCGTATCCGTTGAAGATATCGATGCCAGGAAAACGGATTCGTAACCTTAAAAAACTGATTCGTGACTGTAAAAACAGAAAAAATCTATGCCAGGAATCATAAAAAAACTGATTCGATATTGTAAAATCAGAAAAAATCGATGCCATGAAGAGATAAACAACGAATTCCGGACTGTAAGACCACCGTGGACACATACACGAAGCAACTTATAGCTCCCGCGGACATTTGTCCGCCCATTGTCGAAGAAATTTTTGAACCAAGTCGCGCGAATGGCAACAGAGCAAATCGAGAGCAAACCATGTGAAAATTTTTCATAAGCAAGAAAATAGCTTCATATCGAGTTAAAAGAAAGAGAAACTACTTGGAAGTAGAAAAAAGCTCGACAAAAATAAAACCTCCATCTAGTATTCTACTGGCAGGGAATAGCACTATGTGTTAAGCTGTGTAGCAGGAGATTAAACACTATAAGAAAAATTCGATATTGGAATGAGTGTAAACTTGTTTTTTTCGTATCCACTAAACTAAAGAGCTCATGATAAAGTGCACACATTAAAAACTCTGTTAACTAAAGCTCATCAACTGTCGAAGTACGCTTGTGGGCTATATTTTGTATATTTTTGTTCCCAAACTTTTTCGAAGGGAAACGAATACATTAAAAATACTCCAAAACAAAACCCACAACAGACTCATGAAGCTGGACCAGTAATGAGGAGATAAGGACACCAATGCCGAGTGCGGCGTTTCTGAAATACACTGACGCGTATAGACCCTCATTAGGTCACCTCGCAAAACTTGTATCCAAACGTATTCAAAAATTACCTGAAGGTAAAGATTTGTTGCCGTACGCGCGTCATTCAAAATTTGAATTGAGTTATGTGTACTGTACTCTAGTTCACAAAGATGTTCACCTAATAGTGCTTATCTATAAACTGAAAATTTTTAGCTTTGAAATTCTGTTTCTTTTTCAGTATAAAATATCATGAAATTTATTGGAAAAAATTATTTCATTACTTGCGTTCGTTGCAAAGACCAAAAGATATTTCTCATCGTTTAGTATTTTAGAGTTACAAAGGCAGTTACGGGAAATTACTTTACTCAAATCGAAGAAGTTTTCCCTGAGGCCTGTAGAATCACATGGTATCAAGTGCCACGTATAGCGAAAACGAGTTATGTATACCAGCGCCATCTCCAAACCTTCCCTGTCTGGAGAGTGAGGTTTAGTTACATAAAGATAGTCCCAAGATGGTCGAATACCACCCACTATTAGTTGATTAGAGACACGGGTTTTAAATTCGTCAAACTTTTAAACTGTTTTCTGGTATTTTTAAACAGTGTCACTTGGTACCGTGTGATTCTAGAGGTCTCAATTACGATTAGTTACGAGACATCCAAGGATGACCTGCGAGCGTAGCCAGGATACGATACCTCGCACTGCAGGCTATGGCTGTCTAGTGACCTCCAAATCTCTAGCTTAATGGATAAAAGTGAAAACTTCAGTCCAAAATATGTCAATACGTGGCCAAAGGTATTCCCACAACACTCAAATCCGTGGGTCCTAAACTACAGTGATGCCGTCTTTTCTTCTCGGAATGGCGTTTTCAGTTTACGTTACACCAGACCAGCACGACGTAAGAGCAGCTGGAGCCATTAGTTGCGTATAAATTTATATCTATAAATATTGTGGACAAATTAACAAAAATCGGTTCTAACTTACAATATTTAATAGTGGTCCCCAGAACAAGTTTGCAGCATTACTAAAAGCTCATTAGTAATTTCATCCATGTGATTTAATATTAGAAAATGAATACTTTCGTAGCCATTAGAAGTATTGACGAGAAGAACGCAATGCAGCAGCTTCAGAAAATTCACGCAGCGGTAAATCTCAAACTTTCACTTTATAATCTACTGTATAAATAGGGGCAGATGGCCAGTTCACAAAAGGCGGGCAGGTACAAGGTACCAGTCTACTCTAGTTAGTACTTACTTCTTCTAGTGCTCCTGTGATTGCAATGAATGAAGGTACTCACCTTCCTCCAGGGTACAATACCTCATTTGATTCAATACATGAATAATCGATGCGTGCTTATTCAGAGGTGATGGTGAACGAAAATAAATAAATGATGTACACTTTCCTCACTCGACATTCATCGTTCGTTTTAATGAAACAATATTTTTAGCGTTTGCGCTCCAGACATCAAGTTCACGTCTCAAGTTCTGGCGGAGTTTAACCTTGTCAGAAATTCAGAATGCAACCACACGCGCCAGATCTAACTCAAAATTCAGCTCCATGAGAAGTGATGGACACGAAAAGATAGAAAGATAAAATTTGATGTGGAAGTAAGGCTTTCCAAAACGCTGATTTGTTGCTTGGTTTAGCATGAGTAAAAACTAAAATTCCTACCTCAAGCGTCCGCCAGGTGTCGCTCAAAAGTTGTTTCCTGTCCTCGCACGTTGACGGCACTACTGGCCAGTGTAGCAGGTACAGATCTGAAAAGTAGAGTGTAAAAATTTGAAATATAGCTCATCTAATTCAAATTTTGCATTTGATAATAAAAGTGTGCGGGAAATACTATAAGTAACATTTACAGCCTTTCAATATTGCAAGGCAAGAAAAAGACAAAAGACATTTGTTCAGAAATCCGTCATTTCCATTTTTTGCTTTCTGCTAGTGCCCAGAAGGAATCCAGGAATGTTCAGACCCCCTCCCCACCCCCACCCCAAAGCGCACACACGCGCACATGCACATACACAACTCACACCTTCCACACCACACCAACATAGAACATTAATTCAGAAAATGTTTTTTTCGATTTTTGTTTTTTTCTTTCTACACGGAAAAATACAGGGATTTTATGTTTAGACCTGTGTACCCCGCCTCTGGGTACACACACACAACACACACCATGTACTGACGCTCACCAATGTAATCAGAGCGGAACCTCTCACAGGATCCCATGAAGGCAGAACGAGTCGTCAACTTGCCGTAGTCCGCCGGCCAGCACTTGGTGGCGAGGAAGATATCCTCCCTGGGGACCCCTGACACCTGAGTGGGTGGGACACATGTTTTGTTTCTAAAGCTTATTGAAATGAAAGACTTCTAATAAAGTTATCACGTAGTCCTTTCACGAACATAATATTTTACTTTCGGCTTAATATTAATATAATGTGATTAATACTATGATTAATATAACTATGATTAATATAATCAAAGTTTGAATTAAGAGTCTTCGAGGGTTCAGTAGTTCATTAAAATGATGTGTGACCGAAGCTAGCACGTATGTAGGTACTAAGTGTGTAGGTCTTATCTTTACTTTGTGCTTGCCAAATACTCTTTGTAATAAATGAGCAAAAAATGTTTTTAGCATTTACGATTATTTTTAACAGTATTAGCAACATCACATCTCATTTACGGAAACATCTTTAAGCGCTTCAAAGCCCTCTGAGCTCATTGCTGCACAGGTGTGTGTTAAGAATTATATTCGTTATCCATCGTTAATGAACAGGTCACCAATCCACCTTCACAGAATTCAAGCTAATCAGAAGGGATACATTTAAAGCTCAGATTAGCGTCCGTGATCCTCAGTTGCAGGCAACTAATTGTGTAGCCAGATCACGTAGTTTGCATGTGCGCTTCAGAGAGATATCACCAAAGGTAAAACATCGAGCACAGAAAAATGAACAAACTTTAAGCAAGTTCTTTAAGACCACGAAGGCTGAAATCAGTAATTTGCAACTTCATCAGGGACGTCTTCCCTGTCAGGTCTCTCGCGTGAATTAATCTGCAAGGCGCTGTCATAATTTATTGAAAATTGCAGCTACTGAACTACACCAGGTAGCGGGAGGTTGGGAAATTTGTCTCTTCTACACGGTCAATGTCTGTTGTACACAAAGCTGTAAGAAATACATAGATGCAGTTACTGAAAATAAAACTCACAGTGTCAAATTTGCAGTTGCGTTGACATTATAAAACGGTTTTTGACTATAACCCGCCATAGACCCAGGTTTTACAAGTCTCAAGACTAAGGTGCGAGCCAATCTTAAAAGAAATAAATTTTCACGTAACTAGCATTACAGATCTTGTGTGAGTTATACGCAGGTTATTTAACGTAGAAAATCAGCGTCTCAACCGCGCATGCGCGTGGCAACGCATCCAGAGGCACCGTGACCAAGTCCTCGCTTTCCATAAGCAACACCACGAATTCAAATCCCAACGCCCACAAAGTGCAGAACTTGAAAAATAAAGTCAGCTCGAAATTTCCCGCCCTCTGAACCCTAGTTTCTGAAGTGTTTAACCAGGTATATAACAGTAATAATAATTAAAGCACTAATAATAATGAACCTCAGTTTACAAATGTACACCAGTTTACAATGTATCTAGGGGGACATCCATCACCACGTCATGTCATTTTTTATACAATAACATACTCGGCGTGTTTTTTTATTTATGAATTTGTACACGCGTTTGGTGTCCGCTTCTAAGATACAGCTTTTTTTATTTGACTTGAGGACGCTCAATGACCGTATCTGTGATACGAATTTCTCCATTGCACAAGTATAAGAATATTTTAATCGTAGGTACTATTGGGATGGATATATTTGTTGGGCATCCACATCGGGAGGATCAATGTAAGGAAAATATCGAATCGAGTCATTTTTGACTGGCTGTGAACGCTAGTTAATGATAATTACGCATTTGAAAAATCAGTGTTGAATGGATCAATTAAATAAAGGTCTTCCTGTTTCAAATTGATGAGGACTTGCCTGTATAGCATCAGCGATGGCGGCCTCGACACCGTAGCGCTTGGCGGTGTCGATGTGGCGGTAGCGGCCGCTGTGCAGCGCGCTCACCACCGCCTCCGCTGCGTACCCGCCGTGGTGTGATGTGCCTGTGGTGCAGCCTTCTCATCATACTCGAATGAAGTGCACAGAAATAAATATATGTTTATTATCAAGTAATTTTTTTGATAATAAATAAATTTGATATTGAATTATTAAATAAATTTGATACTATCAAATAATTTATTTGGTAATAAATAACTTATTTATTATGGCGTGCTACAGCGGCCGCATCGGAACATATTGTTGCGCGAGTGAATTTTTGCGGCTTGCAAAACTTCCTTCACTGCCTCATCTAATCAATAATCATACATTGACGCAACCAAAATAATAATTTCATCGTGAATTTAGTATTTAGCTACTTAATTGTTTGATATAAACTTAAACTTCATTCCCACTCCAACATCTCGCTGGGATTGGAACTTGAAGAACTCACCGAGCCCCAGCAGCGGCATCTTGACGTTGTTGTAGAGCACGACGTGTTTTCTTGGGTCTGTGTACACTTCCATATCTAATTGCTGGATTTGAAAAGAAATAAAATGCGTGTATTAAGTGTTAGACTTCGGAATAAGACGCACATAAATACAACATTGAATAGTACAAATGGAAAACCACACCTGTGCCTAGCTATGAATAAAGTACTTGATTTTACGTATTGATAATTTTGATCAAAATTAAAGAAAGGTCATGTTAGAACATGCTGTATTTCCAACAGCGAATTCTAAGATGATTCTTTTAATTCAGGTTAGAAGCGTCAAGTTTGAACGTGGCGTTGCAAGTACAGCATTATCTAACTTGACGTTCTAACTTGACGTTTTAACTTGACGTTTTAACTTGATATTTTAACTTGACGTTCTAACTTGACGTTTTAACTTGATATTTTAACTTGACGTTCTAACTTGATGTTTCAACTCGATATTCTAACTTGACGTTCTAACTTGACGTTTTAACTTGATATTCTAACTTGACGTTCTAACTTGACGTTTTAACTTGACGTTTTAACTTGACGTTTTAACTTGATATTCTAACTTGACGCAAAAACTTGGAGTTATAAACGTGCTGTGACATTTCCAACAGGACCATCTGAAGCTTCACATCACGAGCGTCTCACGTTCTCTGTCCTGCAACATCTCCGCTACACCTACAAAACTGAAATAAAAACTCAACTTTGTTCCGCCGCGACTGGAGTAGCTTTAGTCGCATTTACAACTACAACTTTGAACTTTGAAAGAAACAACTACAACTATGTTCCGCCACAACTTGATTAGCTTTAGTTATATTTACGATGGTCCTCACCACGCCGACATCCACAACCGCCATTGTGGAAGTCATCGCGTAAGACCAGTACGACGACCGGGATACAAGAGTGTGCAACTCGGCTACGATTAATTAATATAAGTCATTTATCAGCCACTAACTGGGAGAGGTAATTAGCAGGAGTTTCGAGAGTGTTTTTTTTCTAGCGATCGCTGCCACCAGATGGTTTTGATAATTTAGTATTGAAATTAATAAAATAACTGTTTAATATTGATTTTTCACTTTATTAATTATTATATAAATATTTTTAATAGTGATATTGAGGTATTTCCATTTTAACATAAAGGTATTTCCATATCTAAGATATTCATCATTGTTACTTATCATGGGAACCGTGACATTTTATTCGTTTTTCTATTATCATTGGTAGAACACAGAAATAAAGAAATAAGTTCACACAATTAGGCACCTGAATTAACATATACCAGCAAAAATAATGCATTATTGAAAATTTTATTTCAACAAACAAAATAGCTTTCTACTCATCTTCAAACTACAAAAGCACTCATGAATTTTCTTCCCTCGGTTCCATTGTGATGTTCTAAATTTTCGCATGTGTATCACTTGTATCGGCCCACAAGTAGATATGCTCAAATTTTTCTATAGTACTATTCTACTTCTGAATCTACTAATAAATAGAAGCAATCTACTTCTGTATCGGTTGTCTTGAATAAATTGTTTACAACACACCCCACCGGCCCTCATACGGCCTGACGCCGTACGTCCATTGCACTTCCCCAGCTGCAGTGTGCGCAGTGTGGGCAGCCCGCAGCTACACTGAGGTGTGCGGGCACCCCGCCAAGCGGGTGCTCTCATTTCTTCAGCTTCTCATTTCGCGTTTTCTTCTCTAACACACGGGTGAGAGGGACAGCTTGTCACGTTGTTGCGGCGGCTCCCAAATGATGGAGAATGAGAGGTTATACGCTAGATATTTCATTTATGTTCTTATTTGAAATAATTCATTTTTTATCAATTTTTTCAAATTATTCACTTCCACCGATAGAAAAGATGAAAAACAAAAATCGATTATTTTCAAATATTTCGGTACAACACATTGTATTTTGAAAATGTCTTAATATAAAGGTCCTTAATTGATAGACAAACCATACGAGGCGTACTGTCAGACAAGGCATACCATACGAAGTTTACTAATGCACTAACCAAGTAGGGGCTCATTATGTTATTTAGAGAGACTGAGCGACCAACCTTTGTCGCTTTCCCATTGATGGGGGTGAAAAAAACCTAGAGCTGGTAGTGAGAAAAACAGATCATTTTTAGGCAAAAAAAAACTGTCATGTCTCCACCGCGTGGCTCTCGCAGTGAAAACTTTAATGCTAAAACTGAGCACCTAATCTTTGCTCGCTGCTCCGTCATGGTGTGGATCATATTCTGGGACCTTCTTGTGCCTCGTTTAAACCTCACTAACATTGCATCGAAATATAACTGTTTTTACACCTAAATCTGTATTGGAGTCTCGCAGTATCAGTTATACTCTTTCACAGACACGATAATACCTGCTCTGATGCCTGAATCTGATGACTCTGCAGTCATGCTGTATCAGTGATACTGTTTCAGACGATAGCACCTGCTCTGATGTCTGAATCTGTCATAATTGGAGGTAAACGGTATCTGTGATGCTGTTTGATAGAGGCGGGCACAGCAGGTTCACCAGCGAACGCAACGTTCGTCGAATAAAAGTGAGGTGTTAGACATGAATGCGCCCAAGATTCATCCTGTGCGTTGATTGAGGGATGAAGTCTATCACGAAAAGTTAAAAGACACTTCCTCGCATTCCAATGATGACCGTTTTCAAAATGTCATTTAGAAAAGTTTCCGAGGTATGTAGTGCAACATATTCAAGAAATATTGTATAGATACAAATATACGTTCAAATTGGCTGCTGGATGAAGTCAACCACTCAATTTAGGCTCTCCTTACACATGCGTCGGAAATAATATTGACAACTTCAGCCGTCTTCCTCTGAATTATGCGTGATGTGCAACTTGCAGCAGTCATATACTTACATAAACACATTAGCGTCTTCCCTCAGGGCCTGCAAATAGCAACGTTGGCCTCGGGGCCAAGTTTTTTAGCGCCATTTTGAGTTTGCTTGTATCACGGATACCATCAGAGCCTCTTCATGGTATGGTAGAGGAAACAAGGTAGAGTCATTTCTAGGGGGAAAAATACTTTAAAAGTTCAATGGGTCTCGGATATATCTTTCCAAAAACTTATCATTATTTTTAAAAGCAAATTTCCCTGTTCATAATGAAACAAGTTCGCAAGATACGAACGAGTGTCTTATTCCCTATCATGTACTAGTCTACACACATGATCGTGTGCCGCTAATGACAACCAAGAAGCCTCGATGAATAAGAGTCTATAAATACTAATCACGCAGGACAGTCAGTGACGTAAAGTACATGCATGTCTGGGACGTCTTTACTGATGCGAACTTCATGAACCGAGTTGAGGTGTTACTATACTTGTGCTCTTCAGAGGCTCACGGTATACTGAGACACTCATGGTACAGAGTGGGTCAGAAGTAACTGGCCTTTTTAATTTTCTAATAAAACAAAAACTATGGGCGCTAGAAAGTGGAAACTTATTTTATTTGAAAGAATAACATTTACATGGCTCATTTCGGTATCCTATTTACTCAGCTAGCGAGTTAAAAGGGTCAGTTACTTCTGGCCCGCCCTGCACATTACTAAGGAGAGTTGAAGGTCGTCATCAGCCTAGAGACAACCTCGCCTGATCATTTAACATTGAGAAGTAAATTCTGACGTTGGTTATACGTGCCTGGTGGGCCGTGAACGCTAGATGGTGACTGAGAATTTGGGAAAATTGGAACAGTTAGCGCAGTTTACAGCAAGACGCTACGGGCTCGAATTCATTTTAGATAAATTCTTCTTCCTGAAAAGAAACAAAATTTGTAACATTAGATTTTCATTGATTGGTGACATATCATGACCAAAGGCAGACAGAAGTACAGGACAAAGAATTTGTTTAGTAGAAGTAATGCATGAACAGAAGTACTCTTGAAAGTGAGACGACGAAACATCGCTTCTATACTATCACTATATACGCTCTGCTCTCACTCTCTCATATGTACGGAACTGTAGGCATTCATGCCGTTTCACACGGGCAATTATATCTCATCGACAAGAGAAGATAATAAAAAAAGTGCTATATATTCGTATAAACTCAGCGTAACGGTTGATTACATTACAAGGTAATGGGAACACGAGAACAGATACACTGCAGAGGCAGGCGAGAAGGTTTGAAACCTTTGTTAGACCGTTGGACTATTCGGACGCGGTAAACCAATGCAATTTATGAGTTTTTAGCAATTCAAGGGTTTTAAAATCAATGACGGACGACAATCGCTCCTGCATGTTTTATACGCGTGTGTGGTGAGGTCGGAGGTGAGAGGGAAAAACTTGTGAGACGCGTGCCTTTTTTGTGGATAGGAACGGGTCTCTAGCACACGCCTCCTCAGGACAAGACAAAGCTGCCATGGTGGTTTGGTTCGTGCTTCATCCTGCTGACGAACAATTATGAAAGGAAAGGATGTTTTTTTTCAATCAAGCCTGATATATATCATCTTGTACATTGGTTTTTCAAATGCCTGATAACTAATACCAGGACGCCATGACGGTTTACTATATTGTAAAATGAAGCATCCAATATCGAGTTAACGATCTCATTGATCAGTCTAATGCGTAACTAGGTCAAGTTAATTAGGTTAAACATAATTGTATTCCTCAGAATAGCGTTGGTGGTAGAATGCCCTAGAAGTTGCTGAACTTATTCGGGCCCACAGGTAGCTATACACGGGCCCACAGGTAGCTATACACGGGCCCACAGGTAGCTATACACGGGCCCACAGGTAGCTATACTCAAATGTCTTCATTGTGCCAGACTTAAGCAACAATAATTTGCTGCTCAATCGCTCAATCGCAATTATTCAAATTGTTTAAATATATTGAAAATAAACTGTTTTTTTCTGTTTCTGACACGTGGGTGCCCTGCTTCCAAAACTTCGCTTCCTGGTTTTTGCATAGCAGGAGTTCAGAGTACAAAAGCGAACTCATTTACGAGTGAAAATACGCGCAAAAGTGGAGTAAGTTTTGATTTTAAAACGCTCTGCAGACATTCCTTGAATGAATAATTTTAATGTGGAAGCCTGCAAAAGTACAGCAAATTATTGCTATGAGCGAGCTCGGCTGATTGGAACAATTTTAAACAATTTATTTACCACAAGTGATGCAGCAATAGATTGTTTAGTAAAACATAACATTGGTCACCGTTACGCCATGAAACCTAATAACTGAGGGTGTAATAATAAGTAAAGTCATGTATATATAAACAAATAAAAATTCAATAAAAATAAAGTCACGAAAGAGCCGACTCTTGTGAAGCCGTTCAACAAATAACTCCTGATAACGACGGAAATATAAATCGGTGAGGGAGACTTGTGAAGGACTTGCCCTCAATATACTCCAGGCGGCGTTATCGATCACTCCATCATGAATGACCTGAGATAGTGGCATGATAAGCGCTCTCACAATCAAGCTTGCGATCGGCAGATTGAAGAGACCGCCAAAGTATTTATATTTTTCTGTTGTATGTATAACTTTGGGCGCTCTATGAAGAAGCAATATATTATAGATTCCCAGGCGAAAAGTGAGAGTGGGGTCGTTGTTACCGAGTCTAGCTTTTCACCGTTGCATCTATGATTTTTGCCGCTCTATGCAGAAGCAATACTTGGGCGGCTCATATTATAGATGCCGCGGCGAAAAAGTTATACTGAGGCGGCGTCACCGGGTCCGTCAATGCAGACACACGGTCGCTAAACTTTGGTGTGTGTAGAGCAGCGAACAGAACTGACATCGAGTCACCAACAACACAAACAGTGAAATGGAGTCCGTACAAGACTCACGAGAGATCAACGGGGGCCCGTAGAAGCATGCTGCACCAACCAACGGATTTTTAAAAACATCAAGAAACGACTTCATAATTTGGTGACTTTACAAGCCGCGTATCTTAGATAAGCACTCGGTCGCCGTGGCCGAGTGTTAAGAACGCGCCCTTCCGCGAAGGTGTCGGCAGTTCGAATCCGGGCGCTGCGCGGTGATTTCTCCCCGTTGGGAAAAGGGAGAACTCAGCCACAATTCCCCACTTTACCCAGGTGTCGGAAACGGGCACCGGCTTGACCGGGGGTAACCGTCATTGCGTCCTGGTGTTAGTTATGAGGCATTTGAAAAACCAGTGTACAAGACAATATGTACCAGGCTTGATTGGTTGGAATAAAGATATTCTTTATGTTTAAGCAATATTGTTTTACACCAAATTACGACGATCTTGTATAGTACCTGAGACTTTCTCTCCCGGCAGTTGTAAAGTTGACAGTAGTATACATGATTCCTTTGCCGGTACATGACTTGACGCGTGGTACCGTGTGATTCTACTGCCTACATGGCACCTGGTTCCGTGTGATTTTAGGATCTACATGGCGTCTGGTACCGTGTGATTCTACTGCCTACATGGCGCCTGGTACAGTGTGATTCTAGTGCCTACATGGCGCGTGGTACCGTGTGATTCTACTGCCTACATGGCGCCTGGTACCTTGTGATTCTAGGGCCTACATGGCGCCTGGTACCTTGATTCTATTGCCTACATGGCACCTGGTACCGTGTGATTCTAGTGCCTACATGACGCCTGGTACCTTGATTCTATGGCCTGCATGGCGCCTAGTACCTTGTGATTCTAGGGCTACATCGAACCTGGTCCCGTGTGATTCTACTGCCTACATGGCGCCTGGTACCGTGTGATTCTAGGGCCTACATGGCGCCTGATACCTTGATTCTATGACCTACATGGTGCCTAGTACCTCGTGATTCTCAGGCCTTCATGGCGTTTGGTCCCGTGCGATTCTACTGCCTACATGGCGCCTGGTAACGCATGATTCTAGGATCTGAAATAGATTCAGAACCCTCTTGGCCAGGTATCAAGCTCGCATGACCACACATACGCTGCTGGGGTCGTACAAGCGCACCGAAAGTTGCCGCGCATGCTACGTCACGAGCCAATAAATCATCGAAATGTATAAAAAATAAGTTATATATGATAATGAATGTAATTAATCTCACAATCGTTTTTCCTTATTTCATGTTCGTGGTGACTGGCGTGCTATTAAGAAAAATAATTTTGTTCCTGGATATTGTAATTATACTTAATTATTATAATCCTAAACAGTGCTACGTAATCCTAACTAAAATAGAATTATTTTTTCAAGAGTCACACACACACACCACCAGGTCACACAAGTCACACACACCTCCAGGTCACACAAGTCACACACACCACCAGGTCACACAAGTCACACACACCACCAGGTCACACAAGTCACACACACCACCAGGTCACACAAGTCACACACACCACCAGGTCACACAAGTCACACACACCACCAGGTCACACAAGTCACACACACCACCAGGTCACACAAGTCACACACACCACCAGGTCTCACAAGTCACACACACCACCAACCAATGATATGTTTTTTGCATTATCTTCATTAGAAATAAACTGTTTTTTCTATTTTCATTCTATATTTTTCAAACCTAGTTAAGGAACGACAGGAATACTCTTCCATAAGTCATTTATTTTGACTAGTGACGTGGGCATTACGATACTCATGTGTGTGTATCAATTAAGGATCCTTACTTTATAATATTTTAAATTCAATGATGTGCTTTTTGTATCATCTCTACAGGAAATAAACATTTTTTTATTTTTTCCTTCTTTTTTTCACACGTCCACGACAACCGCAAGCAGGGAAGGAAGGTCAAGTATCACGGTTGCAACGCACGTGCAGGCTGACGTATATGGCGGGACCAAAAGACGTCTGTGTGATGTATGACGATAGGTAAGTGGACATCAAATGAACGGAGCTAAAAGAATTGATTGTCGTCGTGAATGTTTTCTTCAAGTGAGGCTGGTGCAGCTCTCAACGTGCAGTTTGATTTCTGTACATCAGCTTAGTTATCCTCCGCGTTATTATTTATTATTCATAACCAACAATTTTCTTTTACGTGTAAAAAATACTACTGTTTCGCTCCTGGAATTGTTAATGGTCTCTTCAATTCCTTCAAAAATGTTTTATTAATATACGAGTGAAAAAGATATTTCTGTTTGGATATAAAAATTATTATTGATCTCTTGAATTCCTTCAGAAACAATTTTCAGCACAAATCTTCGAGTCGACAAGTTAGGACTGCAGTGAAAGTGGTTAGAGCAACGAAATCATCAACAAAAATCTTCATACATGAGTGACACGGGTACAATTGATGGCTAATATTACGATATCATTTTATCACGCTTCAATTTTCCTCGGTTTCAATCATTTACAAGTTCTGCTATGACTACCGTCATAAAGAATTATTGTGAGCAAACTGTTACTCGATTCGAAAATCGAACATTTCTAGTCATGTCAAGTCCCGGCAATTGAATAAAGGAAGATCGGTTTCAGCAGCGCACATCGCGAGAATACGAATCAGCCTCCATGAGTGAGTGAGGTCGATGCTGAGCATCCAAGTTGTTTGGTGCTCAAAACAGTGGGCGAAATGAGCCGTATTTAGTGAAAACCGTGGTCGAGTTTTCCAATATCCATGAACCATAAAAACAATTTAAACAATTTTCAACAATTAATTTCCACGAGCGATATAGAAGTAGATTGTTTCTTAAGTCTACTACTATCTTCAAAATCTTACATAGTCAGTGAGAATCTCGCATTGGTTCACATTGTGGGGAGGTCGCAATATGTGACTTTCTTTATCGGTTCCATACATGAATAAAAAGATTTTATTTTTTATTTTTATGCTAAAATTTATTGAAGGCTTAACAAATCAGCATGATTGGACTCATCGTTTCAAAGATTAGGTCTTTCAGTAAAAAGTTTTCCTGTGTGTAAATTATAAATAAGAAGTTCAAATGATCACTGAATTAAATGTATGGAAATGTTCACTAAGATAGATTCGAAGCAACGTTTTAATCCCATGCTCATACAATCGTCAATATACAGCAATTAAGCGCAAAATAATTTGGCAGATGTGTACGAGCAATATTTAAGAGGGTCCCTCATAGAATGCTGCACAACATTACCAGTCGCTAGCCTCAGGGTCGAAAGAACTGGAAAATGTTTTTTTTTTATTGGAAACCTCTATTGAGCGGCAAAGTGGGGAACCTCTAGTGGGTCCAAGCTTGCAGAGATTTCTACTTTATTTTTTCCTAAAGAAATAAATGGATTGCAGTTCGAGAAATTGAGATTGAGTACGACTTAGAAATCGTTCCAGCATTTTCAGAAAATTGTGTGCCTTGAAAATTCATATTTTCAGGGAAGAAAGCGAACAACTGACGGACAGAGCGTTTTTATCGATGAACTTGTGAATGAGTTTTATATACTTAATTTCGTACCAGAACTAATGCGCTGTGTGTGTTCTACATACGTAAGTTTATGCCTAGTCGAAAAAAGTCATCCACCAATGCGCAGACATACAAATGTAAGTCCATGCATGTATAGGCCCAGTACATCAGACAAACACCAATGCGCAGTACATACATATATTAAAGTACACAACACTATCAGTACATACGTATGTAATCCTTTGTCTAGATCTAACTACACTGGTCTGCTATCACTGTACCATCAGTACACATGTGAGCCTGTGTTTACATCTGAGAGCATAAGCCCCCCAATGTGCAGTAGCAAGTCAGTGTCACAGTGCAGGGTGGCCGAGCTGCCCCCTAACGAGGCAACCAGGCTTGCAATTAACGCCAGACTTGCCTTCCTGGCACCGAGTGCACACCACACACAGACGTCACTAAATTGCACAGACTTCATTGTATTGCACAGACTTTATTATATTGCACAGACTTCATTAAATTGATTGTTGCCTTCCTCGATCTTACGACGTCAGTCCTACACCCTCCTACCTGCAGCGTTGTCAGGTTAGCTGTTTCATGAAGCGAAATGCCCAACGTTTTGATTTTGTCAAATGAAATTTCCCCTTCAAATACGCTGAGTATCTGGTCATCCTGCGGGGCTGAGGTGCAATGCTCAATTTTTTTAAATTGCGGATTTTGAGCCGGAAAAATGTCTATCAGGAAACAGAGCGACACACACCGCGACATAAGGGACTCTTGGTTTTTGCGTACATGAATAATTTCAGATTCAATCAAGGAACTAATTGCCTCCCTTGTGAGGAGGACACAATTGCCTCCCTTGTGAGGAGGACACAATTGCCTCCCTTGTGAGGAGGACACAATTGCCTCCCTTGTGAGGAGGACACAATTGCCTCCCTTGTGAGGAGGACACAATTGCCTCTCTTGTGAGGAGGACACAAGAAGAATTTTCTTCTGCGCCGACATGTGAGACAAATTGAAAAACTGCGTTCCTCACTGTACACTTGCAATTAAACTTGCAAATTCGAATAAATTATTTAATTTCAAGGGCGAATTCAAGTATACGCGAGACTAAACTGTCTCGGGTCTCAAACGAGCCATTTTCAGAAATGTCAGATTTTCTTTAATAATTGCGCTCATACGAGACAGCTGTGGTGAGATGGCACTACAGTGACCTCTTGTTAATGAAATACGTTCATTATTCTTGTCACAACCTGCCAGTCGTCACCTGCTCGTCAATGCCCTTTAACACCCTCAAGTTATTGTCCCTCAGCCCTTAGCTCCCAGCCATAACTGCAGGGTGCAGCAGTCAACCCTGCAATTTTAGGTTTCCATAACCATTTCAAAAATGCAGGATTGACTGCCGCACCTTGCATTTCGACAAAAACTTGCTACGTTCCGTGCACCGAATTCTACGAGTGTAATTCTCATACCTGTGACAACGTCTATTATTTGACAGAAATTATTTCACATGTTAGGCTTTGAAAATTGTTTGAAATTACAACAATGCACATTCATTAAGATTCCGTGGAAGCACATGAGTCAGACTTGACACTGACTCTTAATTTTGCGCCCATGATCAAATTCGTCTCGAGCGAGCTGCCCAATGTTTTTGGCCTGGCAAGGGTACCGGCACAATATCTGCAAATGTCAACTGTGGCTCCTTCTTAACGCAAAAAAATCATGGATTAAATATCCCTCTACGGTCAAATGCTATATTATACATAACCATATAAAAATATGTAATAAAATATTCCTCTCGACGCAGTTACGGCGTCATGAGTTGCGTAGGGCAGACCAACAAAATCATTTTCACTCTTTTTCTGGCCACAATTTATCGTTTACAGGACTCGTAAAATATTCTTATCAGTTTTCAGCTTCTCGTAGATGCAATTTGATGTATTTGTAAATTGATCATATAAGTTTTAAACTTCTTGATGCATTTTGATGCATTTGTCACGCGTATTGCCAGGTCGGAACTCGTGAATATATTTGGTTCTTGATCCCGAAAAATCATGCAAGTTAAAATTTTGCATTTCCTATAGCTTCAATATTTTGTTTCAATGAATTCAATGATACTTTATATTTACCGTAATGAATCTCAGAAAATTCTAAGCCAGTGTCTGACTTGGCCGTGTTTCAAATTTATTAAAAGCTTAATCACGGTGTCCTAGGAACAATTTTTAGTTCCCCAAGAAGTCACCTGCATCATTTAAAAAGCCGAAGTTCATGTCGGACTTCCTATTAACATTTTTGATCACAAGCAATAAATCAGCACATCCGAAGCCCTCAGTAATTAAAATAAGTTGACAGTTCTAGCCAAACACCTAAAATCTCCCACTAAACACATCAACTTCACGATCAGATAACATACGAGACCTCTACATTCAAGCCCCGTTACTCGCAATTGAGAGACCAACTCCCCAGTTCTTCCTACTCTCAGTTGCTGTGTGACGGTCAAAGATCATTTAATTGTAGGCAATTGGCAGAGATGTGCCTAGGTCACGTAGGCCATTTACAGAGTGCGACCTTGGACACAGCCGGACATCTTTGAGCTGGCGCGCTGTGTGGCCAACTAAGGGGCACGGAGCGCATCTCCGACGCTACATTTGCATGTGCGGGTGCCCGCTGTGGGAGGTGAGGCGCCGCGTCGGTCTTACGAATACGGAAATGCATGCAGACTGGGTAATATAAGTTTGTGAGGCCTGATAATGGTCGGGAATAAAAGATTTTTTTATGAAATACTTGAATTTGATAATGGTTGGGAATGAAGGATTTTTTATAAAATACTTGATAATGGTTGGGAATGAAGGATTTTTTATAAAATACTTGATAATGGTTGGGAATGAAGGATTTTTTATAAAATACTTGATAATGGTTGGGAATGAAGGATTTTTCATAAAATACTTAAATTTGATAATGGCTAGGAATAAAGGATTTTTAGTAAAATGCTCGAATTTGATAATGGCTGGGAATGAAGGATTTTTTATAAAATACTCGAATTTGATAATGGCTGGGAAAAATAATTTCATAATCCATTAACCGGTTCACTCCCTTAAACAACAAACACAACTTATGTCTGTTACGGAGACCTGCAGGTGTCAGAGCAAAGAGCAAAGCGGCGAGGTTTATTTTATTTAGGTTAATTATAGTAAGCTATTTTCTTTCATTCCGTAAATTAATTTTATTCATGATTTTTATGACTGTTTTCATTTCTATTCATAAAAAGGAGGAGAAAGTTGTTTGTAGGTTGACCGTTTTATAAATTGAGTCATTATATTACGTGAATATGAACGCTTCTACCACTTCCGCCGTTTTCAACTTCGGAAAAGGGTCGAAGTTGTCGAAATGTTCATTTTGACGTGTTGTCATATTATAATAAAATATAATCATCCCTGGAAAAAAAACATTTTTTTCTTAACTGATAATAAAGATTTATTTAAGACAAAGTTAAATCATGTTTTTTATACCTAAACAGAAGCCTCAATTTTAACGCGTCGAGGCGGTTGCGTAGCGTAGAGATGGAGAGCTAGAATATATTTTATTTACGTAATATATAAATTATAAAACCCAAGTGTCGATTACCGGTAGAGATTAAGGCAATGTCTACTGTATTTAATGTGAACGAAAAAATAAGAATCTCGAGCTGGGTATCTTGTGTATATGTTCAAAAGAGCATCATATGATGTTTTTTAGCACGCTTAGTTATGAGAAATTTCATTTTTGTACAAAAGAGAACAGAATAGAGCATATAAGCACAAATTAAAGGTCATTACGACTAAATAAAAACTGCGCGAGTTTGTATAGCACATTTATCACGTAATTATAAGCTAGTAAGAGCGTAACTTTTTTTGTTCGCACGAACTTAAAATGCATGAGTTTACGAGCATAAGCTAACATAACTGTCATAGTTAACATCTTGAGGCAAGAGTCCACGGAAAATATTAAGCCAATTAGAATATAAAGAGCCCCAACAAATTGTGCGACCCGTTCCTTTGCCGGGATTGGGAAGGCCATATTCGTGCATCTGGCAACCCGTTAATGTACCTTTGGCAACCAGTTACGTATCTTTGGCAACCAGTTAGCGCCGTAATTTGTGAAGAAAGTCCAGGGTTATCAAAGCCGATGTCGGATATGGAAAGGCGGTTCAACAATGCAGATAAAAGGTTTAATTTTTTTTTGTTTCCTAAAGCTTTGGCAACGAAGAGTGTTTGTGAAACTAAAGAGAAAGCCTGGAGTCACAGCTAATGGTATTTGGCGATCTGTCCATTAATGAACAATGAAAAATCTTTTGATATCTATCATGGCCCTAAACAAATTATCCGTTTTAAATCGCTCCTCGCTGAGCGGTCACGTTTAGATGCGGAACTTATCTTCGTGATTGCGTCAGCAGATGTTGGCGCGAGCGGCTCATACTGTGTGCGTGTATGCCATGCGTGTAGCGTGTTGCTTGGTTGTGTGTAGTGTGTTGCTTGTTTGCGTGTTGCGTGTTACTTGCTTGTGTGTAGCGTGTTGCTCGCTTGTGTGTAGCGTGTTGATTGCTTCTGTGTAGCGTGTTGCTTGCTTGCGTGTAGTGTGTTGCTTGCTTGTGTGTAGCGTGTTGCTTGTTTGTGTGTTGCGTGTTGCTTGCGTGCGTGTTGCTTGCTTGCGTGTTGCGTGTTGCTTGCGTGCGTGTTGCTTGCTTCCTTAACTCAGTGTTGTAATTGTTGCTATTGACAGTTCTAGACGTTACAGAGCATATATTTTTTACGGTAAAATATTATTTCGGAAGATACCATGTAGTATTTGGCCTATTAGCTATGAACGATGAATAAGTCACACTGTTTTGGGCGCTCAATTTCAGCGTTCGATATTTCGGTATGAAGGGAGACAAGTTTATATTTAGTTCTAGAAATCGCAAACATCAAGAGTGGTTTACCTTACAAGCAACTAAGATACCTCAGACGTACCACTCACATGTTGCGTACAAGACATCCCCCCAAACCTTCATACCCACAAATAAAAATGCAATTTTTTAATATTAAAAAAGAAAGCGCGTACCCGCACAACGCAAACGACACGCACACATCGCCGCCTGCAAAATTCCCATGAAAACAAACCGAAAATTTTTGCATTTCCACGTAGAAAAAAACGCAGGTCTGTTTGAAGTGTCCACGAGACGCAGGCGAAGACGAGACGCTCCTTTACATTTAGAGGTGAGTGATGGGGAACTTTAGTGCTTGCATCGCTCGTAAAATGTGCCGGCAGTCGTCAAGGCTTAAAATAATAGGCTTAATCGTGAAGAATAATATGGTGAAGTAATATAGTAATAGTGAAGGCTTAATAGTGAAGGCTGCGGTCGAGAAGCTTCAAAGTCGGCATACGAGTTCACTGTTGTTTCTCAAGTGTAGATAGACGCAGCTAGTGTTGCTGTAGCTGGCTGCTCCATTATAAATGACTTCTTTTTCTATTTATTTTTTCGTTCTGAAGGTGATGGGGATCAGCACGAAGTTTGAAGCCAATAATTTCCGTCCTGTCATTCAGGTCCTGGTTACTGGGACGCAAAGCGATTCGAAATTGAGAACAATTTTTTGACATTTTTGCTTTTTTGACATTTTGACTGCGACGTGAGTCACCGGTGGTACACGGAGAGAATTTTCATACTGCTGCTAAGCGACCAGAGGTCACAAACTCAATTTCTATAAATACTTAATGGAAACTAAATGAAAGCAAGATTCAGTTAATGTTTGCTATTTTAAACATTGTTTGCTACAGTTAACTTAAAAAATTGAGTTGAATGTTTATATTTCATTTCGTTGGAACCAAAACTTGGAACTCTATACCTGCGGAGATCCGTGAAAGTAATTCGTACAAAGTATTCAAACGACATCTTGAGTCTCACTTCCTATCAGAATACTAGTAGTGTAAATCACCATGTCAAATCTTGCCTCCTACATGTCTGGTCCTAATAATGTAACTTGCCACGGGTGACATAACCGATCTTCAGTCTGCTCTTAAATCGTTTTATCGAACATACTGTTAAATATAGCCGATTTGACCTATATTGTAAAATACAGCATCAAATATCGAGTTCAGTATTTCATCGATCAGTCTACTGCAAAACTATAGGTTAATGTTTAATTAGGTTAAACATTATTGGGCACCTTAGAATAACGTGATGGTAGGATACACTAGAAGTCGCTGAACTTGTTCGGGCCCACAGGTAGCTATATGTACTCTAGTTTGACCATTGTACTAGACTTAAGAAACATTCTACCTATGTATCACCTGTGGTATATAAATTGTTTAAATTGTCTAAATTTCAGTTGTACCTACCGCAGTCAAAGCGTTGAAAACACTGTCATTATTTAAACATCGATAATAATTAACAGATGAATCGGACAGCTTGGTTTTGTCATTACCAGTGCGAAAAGTGATTTCCTAGATCATTTGATTTACTTAGAGATTGATTCAACAGTTGGTGATTTATCAAGCGTTCAAACAATTTTCACCGTTGAACAAGTTCAGGAAATAATGTCACAATTCAAATTCCGACTTATGCTGAATGTGACTTGTATTTTAAGTTTTAAGATCACGGGAATTTGACACTTCGGTGAATTACCCCAGCATCATTCGTGAGACCATCGTCAGATGGTGCAATAAAGAATCATTTTCAATTATTATCTCTGATCTTTTTGTCGAGTTTCATTGAATAACAAGCGAACCTAATGAGCGTGTCGAATGCCCAAAGTTCTTAATGAATTAGAGCGTTTTAGTGCTTAATTTTTGTGTTTTTCTCTTTTGGCTTATTTTTCCCCAGTGCCACAGCCACGCCACTGGCACAAGTGACACACCGCCAGTTGTGCCACAGCCACGCCACTGGCACAAGTGGCATACCGCCAGTTGTACCACAGCCACGCCACTGGCACAAGTGGCATACCGCCAGTTGTGCCACAGCCACACCACTGGCACAAATGGCATATCGCCAGTTGTGCCACAGCCACGCCACTGGCACAAGTGACACACCGCCAGTTGTGCCACAGCCACGCCACTGGCACAAGTGGCATACCGCCAGTTGTGCCACAGCCACACCACTGACACAAGTGGCATACCGCCAGTTGTGCCACAGCCACACCACTGGCACAAGTGGCATACCGCCTGTTGTGCCACAGCCACACCACTGGCACAAGTGACACACCGCCAGTTGTGCCACAGCCACGCCACTGGCACAAGTGGCATACTGCTAGTTGTGCCACAGCCACGCCACTGGCACAAGTGGCATACCGCCAGTTGTACCACAGCCACGCCGCTGGCACAAGTGGCACACCGCCAGTTGTGCCACAGCCACACCACTGGCACAAGTGACACACCGCCAGTTGTGCCACAGCCACACCAGGAGCACAATGCCAGTCCACGCTGGTATAATGCCATACCATCATAAGGCATTACACCGCTGGATATATGACTCAGCATAACGATGAGTTATATAATTAAGAGACTCCCTGCTACCCATACCGTAATTACATGAGAAGCTCGGTAGAAAATATTGAACCTCACCGGCGTTGTGTGCGTGTTTGTGTGAGTTCGTGTGCATGCGTATGCGTTAATGTGTACGTGAGTGTGTATGTGTAAATGTGCATGTGCCAGTGTCAGTGAGTGTGTGTGCGTGCCGTGAAGCAGCAGCAAGTTACTGCAGCGACTCTCAGGCCGCATTTTGTGCTGTGTTCCAGTTCTGGCTGAGGGGAACTTTAGTTTCCGTATTTGAAATTTGAAGCAGATAAAACAGCAGTTCTTAAATAAAAGAAAGTATTTTGTTTTCTGGATATGAGCGAAGAAGGGCATGTACAAAATATATTTTTTTGTATCAGAGTTTAGCAGAACTCGAGATAGAGGCACAGAAGTTGTAGAAGCACACACACATCACACATACACACCCCCCACACGCACGTCACATAAAAACACATCCCACACACACATCACACACACACACATACATCATACACTCGTCACACACACACAAACCTCACACACACACATCACACATACACACCCCACACGCACGTCACATAAAAACACATCCCACACACACATCACACACACACATACATCATACACTCGTCACACACACACACACCTCACACACACACATCACACATACACACACATTACACACACACACACAAGACACCACTCATTAAGCACCCATTCATCACTACCAGCACAAAACCGTCGCTGGAACAAGCAGACAGGTCCACACATCACAGCAGAGGCGCATATTTAAGCAGCACTCAAATTACAGCGTGCACTTATAATCCGAATTTATTGCTCAAGATCACCGTGTTGTAGGCATCCATGTGTGATACACAGAAACATTCTAAAGTAATAAAGGAAAGAAAGAAAAGCTGCTTATTTTATTTAAAGAAAAAATTATAGGATAAATAAATTTTTTAAATATGCAATGAGTCTTATAAAGTACAGATAATGAAGACAACACATAGTACGTGTTTTATACAATATGCCCCGGAGCGTGTTTCTATGCAGCTGTTGAGTTTGTGCCAGAAAGATAATAATTAAAAAATATATATACTATCTTGAGGTTCACTGGAGTGTCAAAAGGCAAGTTGCAGGCAGTGCTTCCACTTTAGGGTAAAATACCCCATTTTAGGGTAATCAGGGATGGTCTAGGGTAGAGTTTAGGGTAAAGCAAAATTCCATGATTTTTAGGGTAATTTGACTTCTATCGGGGTAGAGCAGCAAAATTGATGGGTAATTGCCTGTTTTCATTACCAACATCAAGTTTGCTCTCAAGTACTACAATATACCTTATTTAAGGTACATTGCAGAAGTACGCTACCGAAGCAGTTATGAAAATGTTCAATAAGAGTCATATTTGGAACAAACTTGCAATAACTCGCTATTAATTTAGTCTTTATTGCACACTACGATCAGGCAAAAATTGTTGTTCACATCCCTGCAGATCTCTCGAAATGCAGATCTCTCATCAGTATAATGTTGTCAGATTTGCTGCATAAATAATACCTTGGCTGATTAGAAGTAATGACAACAATTAAAGTGATATGCAACTTGGTATAATGTTTGGAATTTTATATTTTCTAACCTTACATAACTAACTCGTAAATGTATCAAGATTTACACCAATACATCGGTCATCGTCCTTTAGTGGAATTGAACAGCTATATAATGTGTACAGAACGACACTGAGAGCCGAGGGTAGGTAGTTTTGTTTCAGTCGAGTGCAATTAACTGTGTCAGGTGCTGTCACGTTCAGTATTGCATTCTGACGAAATATTTGGTCACTTGCGTCGCAGCAAAATTGTTTTTATTAAATGTATTCTGTGTCTGATGAAGCTGCTCCACCACTTATGAAGGAAAGCCAAATTTTATCGTCTGTTAAGCCCTTTTCACGAAAAGGGAAGAAAGGATAGAGGAGCGAACAACTGTTTCGAGGTTGGTTAGAAAAGTCTCAGTCTTATACCTCAACTAAGGATATGGTATACTGTACTATATGGTCAACTATCATTACGTTTGGTAAATCTGAGATTATTCTTCATGCTAACACTCAACGCCATAAAAAATCTCTCAGTGCAGAGAAGGAAAACACAAACCATAACTTTGTTAATTATGGAGGATCATGGAAACATGGTTTGTTAATTATATCACATGATCCAATTGACAAGTCTTGTATAAAAATTGAAGTGCCGATATGTGCAAATTTTTATGAGCATGATTTGCCTATTTCGTTACTACTGAAACAAATGTTTCTTTTAGAAAGTAAGCTTAGGGAAACAAAGAGCTTCAAACATTTTTAGACAATGTTTGGGTAAACATCTACTAAGTGATTTCGTCGTTGTCCTTAATGAAGTTTATGTTCTGTAATAATTAATGAAAGAACTGATCGCAGTAAAGCAAAACAACTCGGAGTCATCGTCCAATAATGGAGTGAGAGCGCAATCAAGAGCTCCTCTGTTGATCTCGTTGAAAAAGACGATAGCACAGGCAATAGCTTGTTTAATACTCATGAAAAAAGATTTTAATGAGAAAAATATTAAAGTGAGCGACATTGTAGTGTTCTGTTCTGCCACAACTAACGTTATGATAGGATCCAAACATTCTGTGTCTTCTTTGTTGAAAAAAAATTGAATTTTTGGCTTCATAGAAGAAATGTTGGCTTGGTGGAAGTACAGATATTGGGAGTGAATAAAAAAGCTTGCGAGATAGAAATCGACGTTCTTCTTTCATTATTCTTGGCACTAGGGCTTATTTACGTAGGACTCCGATTCTTGGAGGAGCTACAAGTATTCGACTGTAGGTTTTTGGCTTTTTTGACGTGTAGGCTTCTATCAGAAAATAATCCGGCCATGGGCCGAGATACTCAACTGTAACGAGGCTCTTATTTGTAATTCAATGGGGGCTAACTTTGAGCCTTGAGTAACATCTGCTTCGCCTTACTCAACGTAAATTATCTCTATACGCAGTTAAATTAGAACTAATTGAGTATACCGATTGCAAAAATTTTGGGAAAGTCATAATTCTTCATTTAGTGCATTACATTCTTTGCCACGTTCTTTGCAATTGCACCGAGAATTAAGGTGTATATGCACTTATTTCACACCTAAATTCCTCTAATTCTTTGTGCAAAAATTGTGAAAAAGTGTTTGTGTTGAGTTCCATAAATTAATGTTTCGAGAATTAATTTGTCGTTCATTTCCTCTTACTATGTCTTTTCTTCTCTCTGCTAGTCAGGAATGGATTGCCTGGCCTCATTCTTTACGCTCATTGAACAGAGCTTGTAACTAGGTAACCATACGAAGAAGATAATATAGTGAAAGCAATATGAAACGTTGCACGTACGTATCGTGACACATATGACTTCGTAAAGTCAGAGAATTTCATTTTCTTATATCCGCATGGCCTTGATGTTGTGTCATTTCTACACATATAAGCATGGAAACATTGAATATTTTTATGTAATACCAGCTATTTGCTTATTTGATATTTTAGGGTAATCTATGCATTTTTAGGGTAATCTTGTACAAAGTTTTAGGGTAGGAACATTTGAACTCGTGGAAGCCCTGGTTGCAGGCACCAGCAAGGCAGTTGCACTGCAGGCGTGGTGAGGGGAGGTGTCGCATGTCGTCGCTCTGCTCGCAAGGGCACTCGCAGCTATCGGTTGCGAGTGCAGCCGTGCTCTTGTTCTAAATAAATTGAACTTTTTATGACATATAATTGAGGGTCGCCGTTACGCCGAGGTCGTTTGAGAGTCGACCAAAATTGCGATCTCTTAGTTCAATTTTCTCTAACAAGTAGGGGTAAAAAAAAGGCGGCTAATGTCGCTGATGTGATCACAGTGTTTTTGAGATAATTGTTGTTCGCCGTATTACTGATCGTGTAGTTAGTGAATGATCGTGTGTGTGCAGAGTCAGACGTGTAATTTTGCACGTCTACACGTCTATTTTGTTAGACACGCACTGAAGACTGCGCTGTGCTGTAGCTGCTCATAATCTCTATTATGACGTCCCTATTTAATGCAGCATTGTTTATCGCTATTTTTTTACGGTGCCAATATTGTGTTTATTTTATTTTTAATTTGGTAGCCAAGATACGCGACCAGCACTCAACAGGCAGCGATACAACAACGATTGCCGGACGTCGCGTCTTAAAAATACTTCAAAATTTATAAAATGTTATTTAACTCCTGTTCTTTTGTGGACTCGAGGCAATATTTCAAAGTAAAGTTGCGAGTTTTACAACAGATCAGTGTACACGGCCCGTCAAAAACGACGTGTTTCAATATTTTCCTTTAATAAATTTTTCAGATGTGGATGACAAACAAGTTTTTCCATCCCAATAGTACCGCAATTAAAACATTCTTCGTATCACAGATACGGTCATTGAGCATCCTTGACACTTTGACCGCACTTGTCTATTTTCAACTCAAACTTCTTGCCAACTGTAATAAGCAATTTTATAAATAGCAATCATTAATTGGATCATGCGCTCATTTAGCTTTAATTGAGTATTTATGAAAATTGAGTTTGTGACTACTGGTTGGCCAGCAGCATTATGTAAATCCCCTCCGTGGTCACCGGTGGCGCACGTTACGGGCAACCAAGCAAGCAACAACTGTGTAGAAGTGGAGACACCTGGTCCATTGTAATAACATACGAGAAATTACACACAAAATATAAATATATAAAATTATTTATTTCTTCATTTAATTATTTAAAGAGACACGTGGCGTTTAATGATGCAAGTATCGATGTACGAAGCAAGAGGAAAACTTATTAATTACAATTACAATTTATAATCTATAATGACAAAAAACATGTTTATACAAACTTCTTCTCGCGCACGGAACTAAAAATACAACACAACAGCACAGCACATACTGGCAACACAACAATACAACACATGCCAACGACACAACACACACTGGCGACACAAATATACACACTGGCAACACAACAGGAGAAAAGTTGGAAGAGAGTGCAGTAGGTGCTGGAAACAGGACAACAGTGAACAGTAGAAAGATGATCCTTAAAAAATATATATTCCAATTCAACAAAAAAAAAAGACGCCCACCCAACCTTCAGCTCGGGACCACACATTTTCCCCCTACGAAACTGCTTTTTACTTCTATATATACTGCCTGACGTCTTGCTGGGGGTGGTGCACTGGACTAGACTCTCCGATGGCTGTGTAAAGTACTTATATCAATATAATTAATGTTCCCGGTGGCTTTTCAAATTGCTTCAACCAAAACAATGAATATTTTTAGAAGTTTAAAAAAAAAACTCCAACAAAAAAATGAATATTTCCGGGGGCTTTTTGGAGAACCTCCATCAATATAATGAAATTCACTAAAATAATATATAAGAGCGGCATCGTTAACGACATAGTTGGCGCTGAGCTCGTTAGTGTCGGTGGCCTTCTTGTTGAACGGCTCGTGTGCAGCAGACGACCTGCCCTTCACTACAGCACATATCATTGGCAATATCTTCTCTGCTAAGCAATTTAGCTATGATAGTAATAGCAAAGTAAAATTCTAAAGTCAGTGAAATGTTACAAGTCTCGTTTGTAATAGCAAAGAAGAACTTTAAAATCATTTTAATGAAGCGTTTAAAGTCTCAGTTGACTGAGCTTTTCATTAAAATTTCGTTTCACTAGAAGGATTTTAAAAGAAACGTTTCAAGTCTCAGCTGACATGATGAGCTGAGGCTTGAAAGCTTTCATTAAAATAATTTTATTATTCTTTTTTTTTTGCAATTATCTTCATATTTTATAATGCATAAGAGCACCTAACAGGGCACAAAGAAAGTGCAGCGGTTGGCGAGTGGGAAAAGTTGCTCTGAGGACTAACTCTGGCTCGCCACTCCAGACGCGACATTTTGGAACGACCCATTGTTAAAAAATCCTACAAATTGTGGATGTTAAAAAACTAGTTCTTCGTCTCGCGCATAAAAAATCTGTTTTTAAAAAGTGGAAAAGCGTTCTGGTGCGGAGTCAGGACAAAGGCTGGTCTAGCGTAAGATAAAGATGAATGAGTTGAAATCGTTCGACAACCTGAACTCGAAATTCATCCAGCCTTCTTTACATCACGAAAAAAATCATAAAATAAACTTAGCAAAAAAAATTTAAAAAGGGAAAGGGAACTTTCACGACGATAAAATGCTGATAATGCATTACCAGCTCTGTATTGACTGCAGTGTTAACTTTAACTTACGGTGATATGGGTGCACTTAGGAGCTATATTTTACGCCATGATCGGCGAGAGCGCAATGAGGAAGGAAGGCAACCCGCAGTCGTCCTTCGTAGAAACCTCATTCGAGCGAGCTTGTAATGGAGGGTGGAGAGCGATGTCAGCAGGTAGTTATGGTACGGCCGTAGTTATGGTACGGCCGTAGTTATGGTAGAACCGTAGTTATGGTAGAACCGTAGTTATGGTGCGACCGTAGTTATAGTAGAACCGTAGTTATGGTACGGCCGTAGTTATGGTAGAACCGTAGTTATGGAACGGCCGTAGTTATGGTAGAACCGTAGTTATTGTAGAACCGTAGTTATGGTACGGCCGTAGTTATGGTAGAACCGTAGTTATGGTAGAACCGTAGTTATGGTAGAACCGTAGTTATGGTGCGACCGTAGTTATAGTAGAACCGTAGTTATGGTACGGCCGTAGTTATGGTAGAACCGTAGTTATGGAACGGCCGTAGTTATGGTAGAACCGTAGTTATTGTAGAACCGTAGTTATGGTACGGCCGTAGTTATGGTAGAACCGTAGTTATGGTAGAACCGTAGTTATGGTGCGACCGTAGTTATGGTGCGACCGTAGTTATGGCAGAACCGTAGTTATTGTAGAACCGTAGTTATGGTACGGCCGTAGTTATGGTAGAACCGTAGTTATGGTAGAACCGTAGTTATGGTAGAACCGTAGTTATTGTAGAACCGTAGTTATGGTGCGACCGTAGTTATGGTAGAACCGTAGTTATTGTAGAACCGTAGTTATGGTACGGCCGTAGTTATGGTAGAACCGTAGTTATGGTAGAACCGTAGTTATGGTAGAACCGTAGTTATGGTGCGACCGTAGTTATGGTAGAACCGTAGTTATTGTAGAACCGTAGTTATGGTACGGCCGTAGTTATGGTAGAACCGTAGTTATGGTAGAACCGTAGTTATGGTAGAACCGTAGTTATGGTGCGACCGTAGTTATGGTAGAACCGTAGTTATGGTAGAACCGTAGTTATGGTACGGCCGTAGTTATGGTAGAACCGTAGTTATGGTAGAACCGTAGTTATGGTACGGCCGTAGTTATGGTAGAACCGTAGTTATGGTAGAACCGTAGTTATGGTAGAACCGTAGTTATGGTGCGACCGTAGTTATGGTAGAACCGTAGTTATGGTAGAACCGTAGTTATGGTAGAACCGTAGTTATGGTACGGCCGTAGTTATGGTAGAACCGTAGTTATGGTAGAACCGTAGTTATGGTAGAACCGTAGTTATGGTAGAACCGTAGTTATGGTAGAACCGTAGTTATGGTACGGCCGTAGTTATGGTAGAACCGTAGTTATGGTAGAACCGTAGTTATGGTAGAACCGTAGTTATGGTACGGCCGTAGTTATGGTAGAACCGTAGTTATGGTAGAACCGTAGTTATGGTACGGCCGTAGTTATGGTAGAACCGTAGTTATGGTAGAACCGTAGTTATGGTACGGCCGTAGTTATGGTAGAACCGTAGTTATGGTAGAACCGTAGTTATGGTAGAACCGTAGTTATGGTACGGCCTTAGTTATGGTAGAACCGTAGTTATGGTAGAACCGTAGTTATGGTAGAACCGTAGTTATGGTACGGCCGTAGTTATGGTAGAACCGTAGTTATGGTAGAACCGTAGTTATGGTACGGCCGTAGTTATGGTAGAACCGTAGTTATGGTAGAACCGTAGTTATGGTAGAACCGTAGTTATGGTACGGCCGTAGTTATGGTAGAACCGTAGTTATGGTAGAACCGTAGTTATGGTATGGCCGTAGTTATGATAGAACCGTAGTTATGGTAGAACCGTAGTTATGGTACGGCCGTAGTTATGGTAGAACCGTAGTTATGGTAGAACCGTTGTTATGGTAGAACCGTAGTTATGGTAGAACCGTAGTTATGGTATGGCCGTAGTTATGATAGAACCGTAGTTATGGTAGAACCGTAGTTATGGTATGGCCGTAGTTATGGTACGGCCGTAGTTATGGTAGAACCGTAGTTATGGTAGAACCGTAGTTATGGTACGGCCGTAGTTATGGTAGAACCGTAGTTATGGTATGGCCGTAGTTATGATAGAACCGTAGTTATGGTAGAACCGTAGTTATGGTATGGCCGTAGTTATGGTAGAACCGTAGTTATGGTAGAACCGTAGTTATGGTAGAACCGTAGTTATGGTACGGCCGTAGTTATGATAGAACCGTAGTTATGGTAGAACCGTAGTTATGGTACGGCCGTAGTTATGGTAGAACCGTAGTTATGGTAGAACCGTAGTTATGGTATGGCCGTAGTTATGATAGAACCGTAGTTATGGTAGAACCGTAGTTATGGTACGGCCGTAGTTATGGTAGAACCGTAGTTATGGTAGAACCGTAGTTATGGTACGGCCGTAGTTATGATAGAACCGTAGTTATGGTAGAACCGTAGTTATGGTACGGCCGTAGTTATGGTAGAACCGTAGTTACGGTAGAACCGTAGTTATGGTATGGCCGTAGTTATGGTATGGCCGTAGTTATGGTAGAACCGTAGTTATGGTATGGCCGTAGTTATGGTAGAACCGTAGTTATGGTAGAACCGTAGTTATGGTATGGCCGTAGTTATGATAGAACCGTAGTTATGGTAGAACCGTAGTTATGGTATGGCCGTAGTTATGGTAGAACCGTAGTTATGGTATGGCCGTAGTTATGATAGAACCGTAGTTATGGTAGAACCGTAGTTATGGTACGGCCGTAGTTATGGTAGAACCGTAGTTATGGTATGGCCGTAGTTATGGTATGGCCGTAGTTATGGTAGAACCGTAGTTATGGTAGAACCGTTGTTATGGTAGAACCGTAGTTATGGTATGGCCGTAGTTATGATAGAACCGTAGTTATGGTAGAACCGTAGTTATAGTACGGCCGTAGTTATGGTAGAACCGTAGTTATGGTATGGCCGTAGTTATGGTATGGCCGTAGTTATGGTAGAACCGTAGTTATGGTAGAACCGTAGTTATGGTAGAACCGTAGTTATGGTATGGCCGTAGTTATGGTAGAACCGTAGTTATGGTAGAACCGTAGTTATGGTATGGCCGTAGTTATGATAGAACCGTAGTTATGGTAGAACCGTAGTTATGGTAGAACCGTAGTTATGGTAGAACCGTAGTTATGGTATGGCCGTAGTTATGATAGAACCGTAGTTATGGTAGAACCGTAGTTATGGTAGAACCGTAGTTATGGTAGAACCGTAGTTATGGTAGAACCGTAGTTATGGTAGAACCGAAGTTATGGTAGAACCGTAGTTATGGTAGAACCGTAGTTATGGTACGGCCGTAGTTATGGTAGAACCGTAGTTATGGTAGAACCGTAGTTATGGTATGGCCGTAGTTATGATAGAACCGTAGTTATGGTAGAACCGTAGTTATGGTATGGCCGTAGTTATGGTAGAACCGTAGTTATGGTAGAACCGTAGTTATGGTACGGCCGTAGTTATGGTAGAACCGTAGTTATGGTAGACCCGTAGTTATGGTATGGCCGTAGTTATGGTAGAACCGTAGTTATGGTAGAACCGTAGTTATGGTATGGCCGTAGTTATGGTAGAACCGTAGTTATGGTAGAACCGTAGTTATGGTGCGACCGTAGTTATGGTAGAACCGTAGTTATTGTAGAACCGTAGTTATGGTATGGCCGTAGTTATGGTAGAACCGTAGTTATGGTATGGCCGTAGTTATGGTAGAACCGTAGTTATGGTACGGCCGTAGTTATGGTAGAACCGTAGTTATGGTAGAACCGTAGTTATGGTACGGCCGTAGTTATGGTAGAACCGTAGTTATGGTAGAACCGTAGTTATGGTATGGCCGTAGTTATGGTAGAACCGTAGTTATGGTAGAACCGTAGTTATGGTGCGACCGTAGTTATGGTAGAACCGTAGTTATTGTAGAACCGTAGTTATGGTATGGCCGTAGTTATGGTAGAACCGTATTTATGGTATGGCCGTAGTTATGGTAGAACCGTAGTTATGGTAGAACCGTAGTTATGGTACGGCCGTAGTTATGGTAGAACCGTAGTTATGGTAGAACCGTAGTTATGGTATGGCCGTAGTTATGGTAGAACCGTAGTTATTGTAGAACCGTAGTTATGGTACGGCCGTAGTTATGGTAGAACCGTAGTTATGGTAGAACCGTAGTTATGGTGCGACCGTAGTTATGATAGAACCGTAGTTATGGTAGAATCGTAGTTATGGTGCGACCGTAGTTATGGTAGAACCGTAGTTATGGTAGAACCGTAGTTATGGTAGAACCGTAGTTATGGTGCGACCGTAGTTATGATAGAACCGTAGTTATGGTAGAACCGTAGTTATGGTAGAACCGTAGTTATTGTAGAACCGTAGTTATGGTACGGCCGTAGTTATGGTAGAACCGTAGTTATTGTAGAACCGTAGTTATGGTATGGCCGTAGTTATGGTAGAACCGTAGTTATTGTAGAACCGTAGTTATGGTGCGACCGTAGTTATGGTAGAACCGTAGTTATTGTAGAACCGTAGTTATGGTACGGCCGTAGTTATGGTAGAACCGTAGTTATGGTAGAACCGTAGTTATGGTATGGCCGTAGTTATGGTAGAACCGTAGTTATGGTAGAACCGTAGTTATGGTGCGACCGTAGTTATGGTGCGACCCTAGTTATGGTAGAACCGTAGTTATGGTATGGCCGTAGTTATGGTAGAACCGTAGTTATGGTAGAACCGTAGTTATGGTGCGACCGTAGTTATGGTAGAACCGTAGTTATGGTATGGCCGTAGTTATGGTAGAACCGTAGTTATGGTAGAACCGTTGTTATGGTGCGACCGTAGTTATGGTAGAACCGTAGTTATGGTACGGCCGTAGTTATGGTACAACTGCAGTTATGGTGTGACCGTAGTTATGATGCGGCAGTGGTTATGGTAGAACCGTAGTTATGGTATGGCCGTAGTTATGGTAGAACCGTAGTTATGGTGCGACCGTAGTTATGGTAGAACCGTAGTTATGGTATGGCCGTAGTCATGGTAGAACCGTAGTTATGGTAGAACCGTAGTTATGGTACGGCCGTAGTTATGGTAGAACCGTAGTTATGGTATGGCCGTAGTTATGGTAGAACCGTAGTTATGGTACGGCCGTAGTTATGGTGCGACCGTAGTTATGGTAGAACCGTAGTTATGGTACGGCCGTAGTTATGGTAGAACCGTAGTTATGGTGCGACCGTAGTTATGGTAGAACCGTAGTTATGGTACGGCCGTAGTTATGGTAGAACCGTAGTTATGGTGCGACCGTAGTTATGGTAGAACCGTAGTTATGGTACGGCCGTAGTTATGGTAGAACCGTAGTTATGGTATGGCCGTAGTTATGGTAGAACCGTAGTTATGGTAGAACCGTAGTTATGGTGCGACCGTAGTTATGGTGCGACCGTAGTTATGATAGAACCGTAGTTATGGTAGAACCGTAGTTATGGTACGGCCGTAGTTATGGTAGAACCGTAGTTATGGTAGAACCGTAGTTATGGTACGGCCGTATTTATGGTAGAACCGTAGTTATGGTAGAACCGTAGTTATGGTAGAACCGTAGTTATGGTACGGCCGTAGTTATGGTAGAACCGTAGTTATGGTAGAACCGTAGTTATGGTACGGCCGTAGTTATGGTAGAACCGTAGTTATGGTAGAACCGTAGTTATGGTAGAACCGTAGTTATGGTACGGCCGTAGTTATGGTAGAACCGTAGTTATGGTAGAACCGTAGTTATGGTAGAACCGTAGTTATGGTAGAACCGTAGTTATGGTAGAACCGTAGTTATGGTAGAACAGTAGTTATGGTAGAACCGTAGTTATGGTGCGACCGTAGCTATGGTACGACCGTGGTTATGGTGCAACCGTAGTTATGGTAGAACCGTAGTTATGGTAGAACCGTAGTTATGGTAGAACCGTAGTTATGGTAGAACCGTAGTTATGGGGCAACCGTAGTTATGGTAGAACCGTAGTTATGGTAGAACCGTAGTTATGGTAGAACCGTAGTTATGGTAGAACCGTAGTTATGGTGCGACCGTAGCTATAGTACGACCGTAGTTATGGTGCAACCGTAGTTATGGTAGAACCGTAGTTATGGTGCGACCGTAGTTATGGTAGAACCGTAGTTATGACACGACCGTAGTTATGGTACAACTGCAGTTATGGTGCGACCGTAGTTATGGTAGAACCGTAGTTATGGCACGACCGTAGTTATGGTACAACTGCAGTTATGGTGTGACCGTAGTTATGATGCGGCAGTGGTTATGGTACGGCTGAAGTTATAGTACGGCCGTACGAAGCAAGCTGCACTCAGTAGCTTTGGGTCATTAAAGATGCGATTGCATAGACGGCCGCCTGCCTCCTGGCAAAATTGACGTCAAAAACTGCATTGTTTCCTCCCAAGTGTTATTAATGGATTAAATTGTTTAAGTTGTGGAAATTATTCGAATTCCTTAATTTATTTAAACTGTTCAAATTTTTTAAGTTGCTTAAACTGCATAAATTGTTTAAATTGTTTAAATTATTTGCATTGCTTAAATAATTTAAATTATTGGAATTGTTTAAATTGTTTAAATTGTTTATATTCCTTCGCTTAAAATTGAGTGTGACGGGAGCGAATGCGTTAGTCAATTTTTTGATGACTTTTCACTCGTTCAGAACTTTTTTCTAAAGCCTGTGCATTTAATTAATGCAATACGGAACTTGATTGTACGTCACGTGTTTCACTTGAGCTCGTGAATGAAGCTGAAATGGATTTTCATTAATCAGTACGGAATGACTGCCTGTTTAGAATTCGCAAAATTCATTGGGGGTCATTTGTGAACAAAAAAAAATTTTTAAAACAAAATTAGTTCAAAAGGCAGTTTATGTTCTCCAGAGTTTAATTTGGTACCTGCTCCAGTTGTAGAATTGAACTTTATTCTGCTCCAAATTTTCATTGTTTTAATCGTAATTGCATCTTCAAAAAATCACTAGCGATATCGCAATCATGCAGATTACAAAACATTTCATTTAAACCAGGGTCAGCAAAATGCATACACCTTCAATTCGATAAAAAATATTTTCTCGCGCTTTCTGCAACTTTCAAACATATCAAAATAAATGAGCGAGAAACCTTCAAATGATAAAATACTAAAAAACTCCAGCCTTTGATTTTTCCATGCCTTCCAGTTCCCTATCCTGTCACATATACCACACAGACACACACACACAACACACACACACACACACCGGCAGCGGTTGAGACTTTCTCTATTTCTCAGAGCAGCTCCCTTGTAAGTGGAGGTTGTGAGCGTTTTTCAAGTGTCTTTGTCGGCCAAATTAAAGTGAGCTAAATATTGGCAAGGCCTTCTATTTTTAGGATTAATTTATGCGCCTCCCATTTGGAGAAGGATTAACCTATATGCCTCCTACATACAGGAGACATTACCCACATACCTCCCACACACAGGAGGCATTACCCACATACCTCCCACACACAGGAGGCATTACCCACATACCTCCCACACACAGGAGGCATTACCTACATACCTCCCACATACAGGAGGCATTACCCACATACCTCCCACACACAGGAGGCATTACCCACATACCTCCCACACACAGGAGGCATTACCTAAATATCTCCTACATACAAGAGGTATAACCGTCCCCTAGGAGTAATATGCTACTAGTAGCCAGGTAATGAGGGAGTGCCACAGCCCTCACACCAAATGTGCTGGTTTTAGCACCCTAAATAACGAGCATGAAATGAAAAAATTGTTATAAGCACCACGGCTTGGAGATAGCTGGCCATATAAGGCTGAGGCAGACACCCATAAATGTCGAATCACTTTACCACACGTCGCTCGTAACACTGCTTCACTATAGAAATTTTGCCGCCAGTCCCTCGTGAGAAACCTGAAAAGATTTTTGTCGCTTGGGATAATCGACAAAAAATTCTATAGCTCTCAATTTTGCATAAAATTTATTTACGATTGAGTCGAAATTTTTTAAAGAACTAGAATTTCTGTGTCTCTCTTGACACCAAAATGCACTCGGAGCATAACTCACCTTAGGCTGGTTAAGGTTAGTAAAAGATGATTCTAACTTTTATTTATTAAGTAGCATATTGATGGGTTAATTTTTATCGTTGTCGTTTTTTTTTGAGATCATTTTTATCAGGTATAAGTTGAGATTCTTATTCACGGAAGTTTAAGTTGGCAATTTTTTCCGGTCGATATCCGAGTTATACATACAACATACATGCATCTCGTGCATACATACATGTATACATCTCGTACACACCAACATCACCTTATGCAAATCAGAACCTAATTATAAGTTTGTCCTAATTACTCCCCTAATGCTATCTAAGCACACCATGTATGTAAATTTCAGCCACACAGCGATATCCAACACACACACAAGACGTATGTGGTAGATACCGTACCCCACATACATGCAGCGACGTTGCGTAACGCATATGACGTCATGTCACCCAGAGCGATAACTTTTTCCCAGATATTTAGTTCCCCAGAGGTTTATTTACGTCATGATTCTCATCATAACAGCAAAGACGATACTCTTACACTCCGAGCTGACACATTTACGTGATCAGATCCCGCTCGTAAGCGTGAGTCAGTCATTTATTTACCTTGTGCATTTAAAATATCAAGTTCGTAAAGCGGTCCAATATGCAATGTTACCGAATGTTGCCATTTGTGTGCCATGTTACCGAATGTTGCCATTTGTGTGCCATGTTGCCATTTGTGTGCCATGTTACCGAATGTTGCCATTTGTGTGCCATGTTGCCATTTGTGTGCCATGTTACCGAATGTTACCATTTGATTGCAATGCTACCGAATGTTGCCACTTGTTTGCCATGTTACCAAATGTTGCCATTTATTTACAATGTTACCGAATGCTGCAGAGTTTGATGACCCCGGATTTTCTGCTGCCGAGCTTGTGTTTATTCCTCTCTTTATCAGCTAATAACTTTGCTATCTCAAGTTATTATGGCTTGATATCACCTGCTAACTCTAAGAACGTATATTTAAACAGCGGAAAAATAAGTCACTGCTGAACTCTTTTTGGTAAGTATTGATTTCAGAGAAAAATTCGATCGTGTTGATTTAGATTTATTCGAAATCGATGCTCAATTACAGATATCGTGGAGCCAGCACATGACTGCCTTTTGTTGAGGTGATTTTTGCTATCCGAATTTAAATTAGAAACGTTCGTTACTTCACTACTGTCAAGCTAGAACACACTCTGTGAACTGCAATGCAAAAATTTTATAAATGTAACCCAGGGATAGTGCAAATGTCACTCAGGGATAGTAGTGTAACTCAGGGATAGTGCAAATGTAACTCATGGATAGTAGTGTAACTCAGGGATAGTGCAAATGTAACTCATGGATAGTACTGTAACTCAGGCACAGTGTTCAGACCGTACAACTTCACAATTGTCTGGGCAGAACGCTCAGCAAACTGCAAAGTAATAATTATAGTAGAAGTAAATATAACTCAGGGATATGAGTACACATTTCTAACGCCTGTTTTATGTAACCCGTAAGCGTTTAATGTCTGCGATCACGCCTATTATCACCAAAATAGCTCTTTCTCTCCCAAGTCGCAGAAGCAATAAAGTTCGCACCTGGGAGTCCCACTGTCTTCAAATCTTGTTCAGGTTACACGACTTGCAAGAGATAGAAATAAAAAGAGTGCAAAACAGTTCATTTCCTATAAAGATGATACAAAAACCAACATTGGTGTTTGAAATGTCATGGCAAAAAGATCCTTATTAGTTGACATGCACACATGGGTCTCGTGGTAACCCCATGTCCATGGTCAAAACACCTCGGCTTCCAAAACACTTAACACGTGCCCGCTGAACATAGTCAAATGAAGTTTTTTTGCACAGTAATTTGATGTTCCCGCACTTCTCAATGTGATCCATGTGAGTCAAATATCTCAATGTGATCCATGTGAGCCAGATATTTTCAATGTGATCCATGTGAGCCAAATATCTCAATGTGATCCATGTGAGCCAGGTATTCTCATCATGTGAGGCAGGCATTCATTAGACACGTTTTAAATATTTAATCGATAAAGTATGATCGCTCCTCCTCACTTATCTAATACAGCGGAGTTTAATTGCCTAAACAACGATGAATATAAGATAATGACTTGCATGATGCCACAGCGCCTCTTCTGTTCATGACTACTTGCGTGCACATATGCTCGATACATGCAAACTCTTCCTGCCTGCCGCTGCAGGGTCCTGTTCTTTTATAGACGTCTCTATTAATTTCCTATATTATTTCCCATCCAAATTGTAGGACCATTCTGTGTGTTCAGTGATGTATGTAGAATTTTAAATTTTATTTCATTTTGGCATGCAAATCGCTCGTCGACCTCTCCTTTTTCATGAGGGGCAATATACTTCTGCTCATGTGAACATCTCCGTTGTGAAATACGAAGTATAATTAAGGAACATTCGAATAAGATTACAGTAACAAGAGCGGTAGTTCTTACCCTTAATCTTCTGTAAGAATTTCTGACTCACGCAATCCTGCACCCGCTGTGCTTAGGTGATGTTACATCCGTATAGCTACTCCTCTCGGGGCTCAGCAAATTCTTCTTTATATAAATTCCATTGGAAATTTACCTTTTCTTAATAAAGTTTTGCTTTGTTTTCATTCGGCGTCTCTTTCATCTTTTCTAAACTCGGCTCAATTTTTATTGTATTTTTTAATGACGGAACGATTAAATCGTACTCGTCTCTGCCTCATGCACAAGTGTCTGTCGTGTTGAAGTGCAGAGTCCAATCTCGACTTTTGAAACTGAAGATGTGGTGTAGCCTGAGAACACTTCCACCTATTCTAGCCATTCAAAGAAAACATAAATAGAAAAGATGCGGAAATGATTTAAAAGCTTTTCCAACGGTTGTATCCCTCTGCAGAGACATGGCGGGTACTTTCTGAAGACAATAAGCTCTGTCTCACAACGGTGATATTATTGTCTGTTACATGCTAATCCTACCCTCATCCAACTCTCATATAAAAATAGTTTTTTTAAGTTGCCGCAGCGACCAATTTCCACTTTGATGTACCGCCAAACTTATTCTGACTATGTAACAGTGCGCAGGCTTGTGGTAAATAAATCTTTCATATTTACAACATCTTCATTGATTATATATGTATACACCTAAGCACGAGTATGCAGCCTTAAGTCATTCAGCAGTGTTCACAGCTCAACAGCTTTTTAAAGCACTGATTTAGTTTAGAAATTCAAGTGCAACTGGAAAAAAAGATAAACTATCTATGTAAAAGTGAACTTTTCTGACTTGGAAGCGAGTTAGCTCGGGACAGTTTGGGTGTCCAGAGCCGAGCGATATAATCTTTTTGACCTGTTGAGAGAAATCGTGCATCTGCTGGTCACTCCGTACACCTCTACGCAAGTGTCGAGTATCAGACGACCATGCCAGTAAGACCAACTTGAAACTGTGACCGCAATTGGTTGAGCTGAAGTTCAGTACTTAACTCAAAAGTAAGGTCAATAATGGTAAGCAATATCATAAATGCCAAACATTAACTGAATCATTCCTTTATTTGACTTGAATTAAGTTTTTTATGAAAATTGAGTTTGTGACTACTGTTCGGTCAGCAGCATTATGAAAATACCCTCCGTGGCCACCGGTGGCGCACGTTGTTGTCAGAGAGTTAAATCACCTCGTGACGCTGAACGAACTTTGGTTTCTAGTTGCCGGTGGGTGGTGATTCGTGCGTTTTTTGCAACATTGAACCCTGCAATTCATTGGTCAACGTCCAACGAATCAAAATGATAACAAATCGATGAACACATAATTTCTTAGTCTCAGTAATTGAACAATCCATAATCTTATTTTCCCAATACTCATTAACGATCGATCAATCTTACTTTTTAACCACACAATATCACATTATGATATACACAGTATGATATACAATATCACAGTATGATATACCCGTTCTTGCGCAAAGAAGTTCGCCGATCAACCATTCCTTCCATTTTAAAGGAGAGGTATTCTCTATGTATAGCTCTCTTCAGGTATATAACAACTGATGCCGAGAGACTGTATTCCAAAGTTTTTTCATAGCCATAAAGGTCGCTGTTATAATTAAACAATAAAGATCACCTCACCGAAAGGTTACTGCATTAACGCAGGCAAAGGCGTCGTCATACTTTAAGATCAGCTTTCTCTCCGCATGCCTAATATGACAGCTATATGGCACTCCTTCTGTTGTATGACGTGGCAAATTAGACAATGGTACATCACCAAACAGTTTCATAAGCTTCTAACTCTTCATCATGAAATAAATGTCATCAATCCCGGCAGTGTCGCCCGGTGATTCTCCCCGTTGGGAAAAGGGAGAACTCAGCCACAATTCCCCACTCTACCCAGGTGTCGGAAATGGGTACCGGCTTGACCGGGGGTAACCGTCATGGCGTCCTGGCGTTAGTTATGAGGCATTTGAAAAAACAGTGTACAAGGTCATATGTATCAGGCTAGATTGGAATAAAACATCCTTTGTCATCAGTGAACTTGATTCATGCACCAAAAGTTGTTTCGGTGTCGTTTTAACACTTTGACTGCGACGTGAGCAGCCAATGCTCACGTACGGAGGGATTTTCATAATGCTGCTGACCGACCATTAGTCGCTAAATGAGTTTCTAAAAATACATGGTAAAACTAAACAGAGACACGATTTAGTTAATGTTTGCTATTTTCAAAATAGCTTTCAACAAGTGACTTTAAATTTGAGTTGAATATTGAACAACAGGTTAACCCATCGCGGTCAACTTGATAAGATTCGACAGAGCCAGGCACTTTGACTGCGGCAGGGAAAACTGAAATTCAATATTCAATTCAGATTCAAAAGCAATTTCAGTCAGAAGCTATGCTGAAAATACCAAACATTTAATGGATCGTGTTTTCATTTAGTTTTGATTAAGCATTTTTTCAGATTGAGTTTGTGACTACTGGTTGGTCAGCAGCATAATGAAAACTCCCTCAGTGACCAAACATGGCTCAGGTGGCAGTCCAGGGCTTAAGACAAGGCGCTTAGCGCTGACGGCCCTTGATGAGGAGCGGCTCCGTTTTGGGCAGCTCGAGTTTGTTTGTGTCAACCCAGCGATCTTTGAGCCGTACCATGACTGGTACGATATCCCGGCCTGCACCTGGCGTCCAATATCGCCTTTTTGGGTAGAACTTTGCTTCGTCAACACGCTGCTTGCGAAGCGACCCATCGGTGGGTCATTCGAAAATGTTAACCATCTTTTAAAATTAATGGCATTTAATGGAACCAGTTAACGTTAAGTATTTGTAAAATTTCTAACAGTTGAACCCATCGCAGTCAATGTGTTGATGCGTCAACCGCTGTGGTGGGTGGTGGGCCACCCACCACAGCACACCATGCACACCTTGTCTTGAGCGCATCGTTTTTTGCATCAACTGTTGACGTTTAATAACTTTTGAGGAAATGTATAGAAACTTTTGAGGTAGCACAGCGACTAGATGTAACAACTGTTGAGAAAGTACAGTAGGTGTAGATGACGTGTAGTAACTGTTGAAAAAGTACCGTTCCAGTAAAGGACGTGGAACAACTGTAGATGAAGCAAGTAACTGTGGAGGATGTGTAACAGCTGTACAAAACGTGTACATCAACCGACACTCATCGGAAGTATCCTATGTTTCAGTGCTGAATTTGTATGTGAGCAGTTTTAAATAATAAATTATGCACATCAGCAAAATGTTACTCGTGATGCGTAACTAGGAGTCAATAGCTATGAGGTCATTGTTTGTACTTCTCAAGTTTTTGCGATCTCGTGATTATGCTTCAAATACTCTACGTTTTACTTTCGAAATGTGGAGGCATTTAAGCAGAATATTTCTCGTGTCGTACATACTCGATCTCACCAAACTTGAAACTGGTCGTAGCTCTTTGCTGACAGAAGGTTCCCTGAAGCTACAATAGCCATGCAACGTTTTGAACTACCATCGTTTTTTGCGGAACTGTATTGAATTTGGATCTATCTTCTGAATGTACAGTATAAGGTGATTAAGTATCGATTGTGCTCATTTAATTTCGAACTCACCCTTGTGGCCTCGGATCACGGAAATTTTTTTGTATGTGTTCGTCGTGCGCAGTGACTTGAAATTACGTGCCTGCTGTAAGATACTTTTCAGAGTTGACACAAATGATGCGTAATGACCAAGTTTTCCACATACTACAGCTAGGTATCAATTTCGTTTGAGTTCTAACTGTGCAGTTGAGCGACTTCGACAACACATCATTTGGTCTCCTCGCCGCGCTATGAACTTACATTTCTGGTTTAAAACGTTATGATGATTTAAGGGTGACGGGCTTTCAAATTCAGTTACTCTTTCAAAAAAAAATACTGAATTATTTGACTACAGATTTTTACACTATTTAAAGGACAAGTTCAGTTTTAACACAATCTAAACGTTCGATTTTGATTAAAGAATATTTTGAGACGCTGGTGAAATAAGTTCCTTTCAAAACGCGTTTGCCTTGAACCATCTCATAACAAGCTCAGTTCTTTCGAAAAGTTTCAAATTCGATATATCTTTTATAGGATCTGGTCTGCATTTCCACATATGATGATGACAAAAATCTGAATGCCAAAAATTGTTTTGCCATTTCTGCTATTCCGGGAGTACGTAAAAACTGTAAGTAAATCGATGATGAGCTGTTGCCATTTCGTGCTAACGCGCCATCGGTATTGAAATTATTAGAAAGTTATATTTAAAATTCATGGCATTAAAATAATATGAGTTCTGCATGCGATTTTACATTCAACAACATCCTTGATCACTACGAATGTGTGCATTAGTTTTACTTTATTTCAAATGGCAGTATGATTTTGAATATCCATGATCTTCATTATGATTTAGGCCTATTAGCGTTGGTCTGCAACCCAGAAGTGCTCCGCATCATTTTGAGAAACTAAATTTAATAAATCTGGCAGCATAGCTATAGATGTAAGCTCGCAACTTTGCTTTGAAATCGGTTAAACTGAAATTCAGTTCTGCACAAGATATTTCTTCGCGTCTTTGAAACTGAGACTGACCAACATAGACGGAGCTTCTCTTCAAACGGAAAACCTTATTTTCAGGAATTATACAACATGATTTACACAACATGAACTCAATTGTGCCTCCAAGTCCCTATACTTAAAGCACAATTCTACCACTATCGTGATGAAGACAGCAACGGACGCAAAACTTCTTTTTCTTGAACATGACCTCATCGATCGTCGAAAGCTACTCGGTATTACGTCAGGGAAGTTACTTTTCTTAAGGCAAATGATCATTAGGAATTTAAAAACGAAGAAAGCACCATGTCTTAAAATCATATTTAATAAAGATTTCACGAACTATATATGTTACGCATATTAGATCCGGTAAAAATTATTCATCTACAACACAAACGCTGCCAAGACGAGAAGTGATAGCATACAACAGACCTGAAATTCTCACGTCGCTTCAGTCTTTGCGATTTCTTTACGAACGCCGCAATTTTGCTCGTATCTTAAACGTCATCTGATTCTGGCCCCAATTTATCTCCCTGCGGAAACTTCGCAGTGAACATCCCAACTTTCGCTCGTTAAAAATCATTTCGGAGCAACGGCAACGTTCTTTGGCATTTCGAGCTCAAGCGTTATTGATTTTTTTGTATTTTAAAGATATCATTTTAGGTTGTTTCCCATCGCTGATTTTATAGGAAAATGATCTGATATTTGCGCTGAATTGCAACCACAATCTGAAGTTTGTGGAGCAGTTCGTATCTATGTTATTTAGATCGACTTCCTATTTTTTATTTTAAGACGAACAGTAAAATGCTTTTGAGAGACAAAGATGACCTTTGAGCGCAAGGCTTAACGTCGGAATAAAATTTTTAAGCAGCACAAGTATTAAACCCGCTAAAAGATTTCACCTTGTATCTCGGGTAGAGGAGGTGAAGTCTTTCTACACTCCGTCAAATCAACTGAAAACTGTTTTCCATCACGCTTTCATGCCTCCACTTTTATTCTAAAGTTTTTTAATTTATTCAGCTTATATGAATTCATATTTAATCTTCATTTTCATATCCCGCAAAAAATATCATTTTTTTGCGTCAATTCGATGAGATTTACAATGCATTAGAATTGGATATATCAGAGTTGAAGAGACACACATTCATACTGTCCGCTTGCAGGCTGTACGTTTAAAAACTCCATAGCGCATATAAAATCTTGAAGTATGTAAAGGGATTAAAAATAAATGATTATATATGAAAGAGAGATTGACCACAAGTGTGTTCATTGTTACAGACGAGCCATGAGAATACAGGTAGTGTGCAACACGCAGCAATATATACTGCAATTCACCCGATGTTACGTCGATATGAATCACACCAATAATGTGCATGACTTAATTGTTCCTTATCATTATTCATTGTATATGTTGTAACCGATCGATGTTTCTTCGACACCTGCACTTCAGCTCCTATGAAACTAAAAGTTGAAGGTTCAAAGTAGGAAGAACAAGAGGAAAGTTCCATTCGGCCGCGTGCCAATGTTTTCCAATGTTTTGTGTGCCGTCACGTGTGTGTGTGTGTGTGTGTTCTTTTGCACTTCCAGGTAATAATATGTTGTTGGTGCCAGTAACACATCACTGTTGCCAGTCTCTCGTCACAGTCGCCAGTCACTCACCACTGTTGCCAGTAACACATCACTGTTGCCAGTCTCTCGTCACAGTCGCCAGTCACTCACCACTGTTGCCAGTAACACATCACTGTTGCCAGTAACACATCACTGTTGCCAGTCTCTCGTCACAGTCGCCAGTCACTCACCACTGTTGCCAGTAACACATCACTGATGCCAGTCTCTCGTCACAGTCGCCAGTCACTCACCACTGTTGCCAGTAACACATCACTGTTGCCAGTAACACATCACTGTTGCCAGTCTCTTGTCACAGTCGCCAGTCACTCACCACTGTTGCCAGTAACACATCACTGTTGCCAGTCTCTCGTCACAGTCGCCAGTCACTCACCACTGTTGCCAGTAACACATCACTGTTGCCAGTCTCTTGTCACAGTCGCCAGTCACTCACCACTGTTGCCAGTAACACATCACTGTTGCCAGTCTCTCGTCACAGTCGCCAGTCACTCACCACTGTTGCCAGTAACACATCACTGTTGCCAGTCTCTCGTCATAGTCGCCAGTCACTCACCACTGTTGCCAGTAACACATCACTGTTGCCAGTCTCTTGTCACAGTCGCCAGTCACTCACCACTGTTGCCAGTAACACATCACTGTTGCCAGTCTCTTGTCACAGTCGCCAGTCACTCACCACTGTTGCCAGTAACACATCACTGTTGCCAGTCTCTCGTCACAGTCGCCAGTCACTCTCCACTGTTGCCAGTAACACATCACTGTTGCCAGTCTCTCGTCACAGTCGCCAGTCACTCAACACTGTTGCCAGTAACACATCACTGTTGCCAGTCTCTCGTCACAGTCGCCAGTCACTCACCACTGTTGCCAGTAACACATCACTGTTGCCAGTCTCTCGTCACAGTCGCCAGTCACTCACCACTGTTGCCCGTAACACATCACTGTTGCCAGTCTCTCGTCACAGTCGCCAGTCACTCACCACTGTTGCCAGTAACACATCACTGTTGCCAGTCTCTTGTCACAGTCGCCAGTCACTCATCACTGTAGCCCGTAACACATCACTGTTGCCAGTCTCTTGTCACAGTCGCCAGTCACTCACCACTGTTGCCAGTAACACATCACTGTTGCCAGTCTCTTGTCACAGTCGCCAGTCACTCACCACTGTTGCCAATAACACATCACTGTTGCCAGTCTCTTGTCACAGTCGCCAGTCACTCACCACTGTTGCCAGTAACACATCACTGTTGCCAGTCTCTTGTCACAGTCGCCAGTCACTCATCACTGTAGCCCGTAACACATCACTGTTGCCAGTCTCTCGTCCCAGTCGCCAGTCACTCATCACTGTAGCCCGTAACACATCACTGTTGCCAGTCTCTTGTCACAGTCGCCAGTCACTCATCACTGTAGCCCGTAACACATCACTGTTGCCAGTCTCTTGTCACAGTCGCCTGTCACTCACCACTGTTGCCAGTAACACATCACTGTTGCCAGTCTCTTGTCACAGTCGCCAGTCACTCACCACTGTTGCCAATAACACATCACTGTTGCCAGTCTCTTGTCACAGTCGCCAGTCACTCACCACTGTTGCCAGTAACACATCACTGTTACCAGTCTCTTGTCACAGTCGCCAGTCACTCACCACTGTTGCCAGTAACACATCACTGTTGCCAGTCTCTTGTCACAGTCGCCAGTCACTCATCACTGTAGCCCGTAACACATCACTGTTGCCAGTCTCTCGTCACAGTCGCCAGTCACTCATCACTGTAGCCCGTAACACATCACTGTTGCCAGTCTCTTGTCACAGTCGCCAGTCACTCATCACTGTAGCCCGTAACACATCACTGTTGCCAGTCTCTTGTCACAGTCGCCTGTCACTCACCACTGTTGCCAGTAACACATCACTGTTGCCAGTCTCTTGTCACAGTCGCCAGTCACTCACCACTGTTGCCAATAACACATCACTGTTGCCAGTCTCTTGTCACAGTCGCCAGTCACTCACCACTGTTGCCAGTAACACATCACTGTTACCAGTCTCTTGTCACAGTCGCCAGTCACTCACCACTGTTGCCAGTAACACATCACTGTTGCCAGTCTCTTGTCACTGTCGCCAGTCACTCACCACTGTTGCCAGTAACACATCACTGTTGCCAGTCTCTTGTCACAGTCGCCAGTCACTCTCCACTGTTGCCAGTAACACATCACTGTTGCCAGTCTCTTGTCACAGTCGCCAGTCACTCTCCACTGTTGCCAGTAACACATCACTGTTACCAGTCTCTTGTCACAGTCGCCAGTCACTCACCACTGTTGCCAGTAACACATCACTGTTGCCAGTCTCTTGTCACTGTCGCCAGTCACTCACCACTGTTGCCAGTAACACATCACTGTTGCCAGTCTCTTGTCACAGTCGCCAGTCACTCACCACTGTTGCCAGTAACACATCACTGTTGCCAGTCTCTTGTCACAGTCGCCAGTCACTCATCACTGTTGCCGATACCTCAAGCACAGGTTTAACGTTCAGTGGCAGCGCGAGTTGCCACCAGGCGGCAGTGGCAACCCTCAAAAAAAAACGAGCGTCGCGACAACGAGGTGATATGGTGATGTGTGCTGTACCCTGTGTGGTGATGTATTACCCTGATGTGTAACATGTGGTGTGTGATGTGCTCTACGTAGTGATGAATAAATTCTTGTTTTATAAACTCTTGGAGGAATTCTCTGAAAATTTACCATGCCTCGACGTTTGAGATGTTACAATGACCGTAATAATAATAAGATCCTGAAATAATGAGATCGAATTGAAATATTAAGATCCTGATGTAACTTTCCATCCCATATCACACATTAAAATTTATCATCCACCAATTAGTTCAATCAATCCTCCAATTGTGATCATCCACTCCCACGACTACATAGTCGCAACAATTTAAAAAAAAATTATTTACCACACGTGATGCAGAGGTAAAATGTTTCCCAAGTCTAGTACAATGGTAAAATTTGAATATAGCTACCTGTGGGCCATATCAATAATAATGACACCAGTAAAGAATATTGAGTCATAAGCTAACTCACAGTACATTCATAACACTTGTAAACATGTGTAGTTCTTGAACCACATTTGCAGTGCGTGCACCGCGTACACCTCATGCGCACATCCACACATCACACACACACACATAAACTCACACACCAACAACACGCAGAGTGTGAGCGTGAGACTAGATGAGAGTGTAGTGAAAGTTTTTATATCTCACCTGTAATTTAGAGAGCAGGTATTGGCAGGCAGGTCACCTGGTATTGGCAGGCAGGTCACCTGGTATTGGCAGGCAGGTCACCTGGTCCTGGCAGGCAGGTCACCTGGTACTGGCAGGCAGGTCACCTGGTACTGGCAGGCAGGTCACCTGGTACTGGCAGGCAGGTCACCTGGTATTGGCAGGCAAGTCACATGGTATTGGGAGGCAGGTCACCTGGTATTGGCAGGCAGGTCACCTGGTACTGGCAGGCAGGTCACATGGTATTGGCAGGCAGGTCACATGGTTTTGGCAGGCAGGTCACATGGTATTGGCAAGCAGGTCACATGGTATTGGCAGGCAGGTCCCATGGTATTGCCAAGCGTGGCGAAATGTAGTGAGGCTGTAAGTATGGCGCAATGTAGCAAGTAGCCACACACATAATTTTAATTACAAAGCAGAACACAATTCTATCACACGCGCGTCCAGACACAGACCGCTTATCGGAGCCAGTGGATCTATATAGGCACTTTTATCTTCGGTGAAAACAATAAAGGGTGGATCTAATCATAGCCTCTTTTCTGTGAAGCGACATTCTCAAAAGAGAATTTAACTTCAGTACTTGGTAAAGACCACGTGATTATTTATTGTTTCTACTGTCGGAAACTTATGTTCTTGCCTGCGGAAATTTACATATGTAAGGACAAAATTTGTCACAAAAAAATTCCCTCAATTGTCCAACCCAAGCGTCACTGGCATGCCATGGTTTCCTCAGCCTCTGCATGAGAAGCAACACGTTGCTTGTGTAAGTGAACGCCTTCCTTTCTCTACCAAGCGCTGATTATATTTATGATCAGCACACAATCCTGCATGCGCGATGCCAGTTCAGTGATGCTCAACCGGCCCTTCTTTCTTCAGTAACACCTCCATCGGAACGTTATTGGATTCGTTCCAAGCTTGCGGTCTCGTTTCATAAAGATGGTTCTCTTTAATTAGTTGAATAATTACCATCAACCGCTCACAGTATGACATGGTCCTCCCTCTGTGCTAGGACGGGGGACCGGGGGATCTTCTCCCCTTGTGGGGGGGATGTTGTATGTCCCCCAACACTGAGGGGGGTGGAGGAATTGACCACGGGCTCAAGTTCCAAGTTCTGCCAGCAGTTGCATGTCAAATGCCCGTGCGTCTCATCTGAATTATGAAGACCTCACTCACAATGGGAGGTGAAAGTGCGGCCATCTCCGCCATGATGATATTTTCTCCTGCAAATAATGAACGTGGATCCTTAATGTGCACACTCAACTCTCTGAGCTGCAGTGGGGTCTCCGTTTTGCCGCGCGTGTGGTGAGCCAAAGCTTCGTACAATTGTGCGGGACATTTCATCGTCAATAGTGAGATCGTTTCATCATACATGTGGTATTTTAAGATGAAATTACACATGTGGTGTAATTTTTCAATGAGTTTCGTCCTCAAAAAAAATTTGCACCTAAAAAAAATAGGAGTATACCATAAGATCGCTCCCCTGATTTGCCTCTGAGTTTCCAACTGAATTTAATTCTCTTCATTGTGTGCCTCGTACGTACATGTTGGGCTGACAGAAAAAATACTTGAAGTGATTCAGCTTTCATTAAGATTTTGATATAAATACAATAAAAAAATTACGTTGAATAATAAAAAATTCAGTCTGCCTAAAGTTAAAATTGAGAAACGATAATTTCTTTTAACGCCACATTATCTCCAGTGCAGAAAAGAGCGATTTTTCACTACCTTTTCACTGGTTTCTGGCGTGGATAATAATAGATAAGTCTATTCTTACTTGGACAGCAAAGCATGCAAGCCCAAGCAGGAGCTAGAAACATGTCGAAGAGATGGACTCTGTCCCAAAGATATTTGGTAAACTTCAATGTTTAGATCAGTGGATCATAACCTGTGGGGCTCCACGGTAAACCCTAATTTTTCCCAGTAACGTTTTCGACAAAAGAGTGAACTTTCACAGTTGAATATGTTTGAGGGCCTGTTTACAATATTCTTTGTCGTGAGCTCTTATTTACCAGTCCATCTGCACACAATTTCCCCTGACAATGCTTAAGGGAGCGTGGGAGTAAAAAGGTTAAGAACCGCTGTTTTAGATCCCGACGCAGGCAGGCAGGAGCTGCAGCCGCACTTGCACATTCGCTGCAGTCTTTCTTTCCAATCAACACGGGACTGAGCTGGACCCTTTGATCAGCATCATTAATTATATATTTTTGCCACATCATTCTCTCCACAAAAAAGAATTCTGACTGCTGCTTGGTAATGTAGCTACTCTGGCATAATTAATCAGGCGTTGGTATAATTGACATTTTGGTTGGCTATGGAACGCAAGTAACATTAACGATGATATGTTCGTACTTTCCATGCACTACCTGACCTTGATTGTATCTGAGGAGTGATACATTTGTATGCTATTTTTTGTGAGAAATCTTTAGTGCAACCTACTTCTGTATAGCTTGTGGGAAATGAATTGTTTGATTGTTTCAAATTGTTTAAATTGTTATTTATGAAATCGGGTGATTGGCACAGGAAACGTCAGCGTATTCTTTCTAAAAATTTATTTCCTAGCTCCAAGAGCACCATTGTTCTGCTCAGCTGATTCGTCCGTCAGCCACCAGGGGGCGTGTTTGTGTTCAGCAGCGCCTGATTGGCCAGCGACGGGGGGTAAAATGCTTCTCTGGGCTCCTATTGGACGAATCTTGCGGTTGTCCCCGACAGTTCATTACATCGTTGCCAGGAATCTAATATCTCTGAAATATATTACCAACTTTACATCTTATCTAACCCACAAAGTAATTCAAATCAGTTATCGGAATCAACAAACAGTTGCTCTTTCTTTGGAAGGTGGAACAACATTTTTTACGGAAATTCACATAACAAATCAAAATGAGAAATTTTCATTTAACCGTAAAACTAGCAAACCCTTGTAAGGATCCCCAGTTTAGCAAGGAACTGAGAGTAGTTTTCTTAAGCGAATGCAGGACGAGAAAAAAGTCTGACCGCAACAATACCGAGACCGAGAGGGTCATCTGCCACCATTGTTAGTGACCTGCTCTCGTGCTGTCCCCTGGTGAGCTTAGACATATGTAGCCATCTGCACGGCATGTCTGACGAGCCTTCGGTGAGTCTGGTGTCATGTTTTAAGTGAGTTTTGGTCCCATGTCTCAACTGAGTCCTGATGTCATGTCTCAACTGAGTCCTGGTGTAGTGTCTCAACTGAGTCCTGGTGTAGTGTCTCAAATGAGTCCTGATGTCATGTCTTAACTGAGTCCTGATGTAGTGTATCAACTGAGTCCTGATGCCATGTCTCAACTGAGTCCTGTTTTAGTGTCTTAACTGAGTCCTGATGCCATGTCTCAACTGAGACAACTAATGCGAAGATAAAAACATTCATCACAAAATCAGTTTGCTTTAATTCACCAAAGGCCACAAAATCCCAAACATACACACAAACTGTCACCAGGGCAAGGGACAAGGCCCGGTACACTTGAGTGCCGGATGCACTCTAACCAAAGGACAAGATTAAGTCTCTATCTACACATGTGTGGTTAACACAGGAAACTTTCTTCAGCCTACCCAATTTCTCTATTCTCAAGTCAGGGATTTTGGAAGAAATGGGTGTGTGACTTTCAGGTTGCTTTGCTATAGAGGCTGCAAAAACTGAAGCCATATATTATGCTGATGCAGACTGATAAGATGCTTCGATACAGCATGTCGATGAACAGTCCGAACAATGAAGACGCTGCTGCTGCTGCTTGAAATTGGTAGACCTCTTAGATCGTATCAGTTATGTTGGAAGTCAAGTTGTGCAGAATTCTTCTGCGCTCGTAGTTCATTTGAAATTCCTTTCGGGATGAACTTTCATCGAACTTTTTTCCCTTATCACATAATCTTTATATTAACAGCGGTCGAAATTGTGCTGTGGCTGCGCCGGACTGCGCCGTTTTGAGCAGGTCAAGTCGCAACTGCGGTAATTTTTGCGCATTTTCGAGGCTGCGAATTGCGTAAATGCTTCGATAATTAGCGGGAGGGTAAATTAGCGTACTGGAGAAAATGAACAACGTATCTCCATCAAATTCTAACGATCACGCTACAGGAGAAAATGAACAATAGTTACTTAACTCCATCAAATTATAGCGATCACGCCAATCCCTCCCGAGCTCTTCGGAACATCGCGGTGACGTCGCGTTGACTCATAAAGGTTCAAGCTCGCCAGCGCCCCTCAATAATTATCCCTAACATAAGCCATGTGTGCCAGAGGGCGTAAACGCCGCTGCGAGAGATATGAAGTGTTTGCTCTAATTCATGGCAGGTTTGTGTTCTGGGGAGGCGACGCTTTGGCTTCTATAATGGCTTTGCCTAAAGAAAAAAGAAAAAAAAGTTGATTTCCAATAAAGATAGTACAACAAAGATGCTACATCATTTTTTTTAAATATCTTCAAGTAAATACACTTATATGATAGACACACATGAGTATTGTAATACCCATGTCACTATGTAGTCGAAAATAAAAAAAAGTTCCCAGGTAAGCGTCAGAACTAACGTACATTATGTACTCGACCTTTCCTTTATAAATCTTTATAATTCAGTGCGTTTCCTGTTTAGTTGCTAAAATTCAAAATAAATTACCCATATCAAATTTGTATATTGTAGCGCTGTTATTTCATAAAAGTTTCCCCATAACATAACCAAGAGTTATTACCTATTTTCTATTTTGAAAGCTCGACGTTTTTGAATAATTTTTGACATTCACATAAATATTATCCGCCCTGTGATGAAGTGACGGAGCTTCCCGCATCTTTTCTGTTATTTCTACAGGAAATTCTTACTTCCAATATTTATTCTACCTCACATAACTCGTGTATCATATAAGTGTATTTACTGTATGAATATTACCAATGATGTACCATCTTTATTGGAAATATACCCTTCTTCTTTTCTTTCTTTCATTGATATGTAAGACGCACATATATCTGTCCAACTAACAATATCTTCCATTTCTAAAAATCCAAATATGTGTGCGTGTGCGTGCTGTGTAACATAAAAAAGAAAGTTGAAGGTTGAAACAGGCCTTTAATTCCAAGTCTGAGGAACATCAGCGCTCAGAAGCGTCATAAACTTCAGACTTTAGACCTCCACACGCGAGATGTTGCCTTCTTATTGGCCACTTCAGACCGTCTACTTTTCTTACCTTTTCACTTTTTTCACGTTTTTACTTTTTTTCCTTTTTACGTTTTTGTATCCTGTGTCCTGTGGGAACGAAAAAGGACGCTGTCAGCATGAAATCTGCTGTATAAATTTTTAAAAATTGGCTTGACTGACGATACTCCAGCACGGTGCTGACCTCAGCTTGTTCTGTGAGACGCTAGAAAGTTTTTTTCAGCCAAACTTGAACTTTTTTCAAACTTGTCCCGAGTTCATACTGTTGAGCTGTGAAATTCTCCTTTTTAAAAACTCATCATTTATCATCGGAGTTTGGTTGACACCTCTTGAGAGGTGTCACGATTTTATATTTTATATTGTATTCACGATTTTATAAGCAAGAGTGACTCTGCTATAGTAAGTCCTATAGTCCCATCGTATGTCAATGCATTGGTGGTGTGCAGCGTATGAATATATTTTATATTCTACCACCCCCCCCTCCCCCCCACCCCCTCGCATCGCGTACGTTAAGTTTATTTGGATTGACGACAAACTGTCCGGAAAAATAAAGTTAATTTGAAAACTGTTTTTGGCGTTAGCGAAAGCTTTACCCTAAAAGTAACGCATAAGAAAAATATGTGATATTTATAAACAAACTCTAGAGAAATCCCCTCATTTACACTAAAATTATACAAATAGGTAACAAATGTCGTGAAACTCCTTTCTTCGAACAAACATTGTATAAGAATCGTATTTTTTGGTGTAAGGGGACATGAGAGATCATGTTGAAAGACTGCCTTGTAACGGGACTTGAAACACGATGTTGAAAGATTACCGTATAATTTGTTCACTCAGCACTCCACCAACCACGCACAAGTCGACGATGTGTATTCTGTGCCCCTCATTACAATGCCGCAATGCACACACGCAATTCCTGCGTCCTCGCATTAAGGCTGGGAAGAACGCGTCTCAAATGAGCCTTTGAACGGGTGAATAATATGAGCAATGGTTCTAAGTGGGACGCTAACTGACGACTTGCGACTCGTGATCTATCATCGCAGATGATAAGTGAGACCAATGCTTCATTGTCAAATGTTCAGAATAGCATCCTGACAGTTGTTCTGCTTGCAGCATCTCTGGCTGCTGAGAGGGTGTTTATACTAGTTGTGAATGTGACAGTCCTTGTACTAGGCAAGTCTTACTGGACGTACCAGGCAAGTCTTGTTGGACGTACCAGGCAAGTCTTGTTGGACGTACCAGGCAAGTGTTATTGGACGAACCAGGCAAGTCTTGTTGGACGAACTAGGCAAGTCTTATTGGACGTACCAGGCAAGTCTTATTGGACGTACCATACAAGTCTTATTAGACGTACCAGGCAAGTCTTATTGGACGTACCAGGCAAGTCTTATTGGACATACCAGGCAAGTCTCATTGGACATACCAAGCAAGTCTTGTTGGACGAACTAGGCAAGTCTTATTGGACGTACCAGGCAAGTCTCATTGGACATACCAAGCAAGTCTTGTTGGACGTACGAGGCAAGTCTTATTGGACGTACCAGGCCAGTCTTATTGGACGTACCAGGCAAGTCTCATTGGACATACCAAGCAAGTCTTATTGGACGAACTAGGCAAGTCTTATTGGACGTACCAGGCAAGTCTCATTGGACATACCAAGCAAGTCTTGTTGGACGTACGAGGCAAGTCTTATTGGACGTACCAGGCCAGTCTTATTGGACGTACCAGGCAAGTCTCATTGGACATACCAAGCAAGTCTTGTTGGACGTACGAGGCAAGTCTTATTGGACGAACTAGGAAAGTTTTTTAAACCTACCATACAATAAGATATAACATTCTAGTAAATTGTTGCATATGGTACTATTGGTGTGATATTATGACAATCTTTACGTATGTTTTCACCGTACATGTAGGTATCAAGTAACTATTTTCTTTTCGAGTTGGTACAATTCCTGTCTAGCATTGAACGCCACTGCCATAAACTTTGTCTGACTCTCTATCCCAAGCGTATTATTTAAAGGGTAATAATGCAGCGTGGATGAGTTGTGATGTGAAGTTTGTTGTGTCGCGAGAGTATTTTTAATATCAGGTCCTCTGTTCTAAACTTAGCTTCGGGAATCTTTTTTTGATGTCGTGCTTCGTTTTATTACGAAGCTGTCAAGCTTTGCATCAAAAAATGCTTCCATGATTCGGAAATAATTCTAAATCCTTTGCTAACCATGCTTCTCTACAGACAGGTATTGCAGAATTATTGTTGTTTGTTAATGGAAAGAAAATATTTTTCCCTCAATGACGTTACATAGAAACGTTTTGGAATCGATTTGAATTTAAATTCAAAGCAAATAATATAGAATAGAGTGCATAACGACGCAGATCTGCAGGAAATTGAAATTCATCGATAGCGCTCAGAAAACATCCGAGCGTGATCGCTAATTTAGAATAAACAAGTTTAGAATTCTTAGAGATGCATAATTCAGAAATAATAAGAAGATTCACGCTTTATGAATTTGATTGAAGAGTGTAAAGATTATGCCTAAAGTTTCTTACAATAATGAACGACAGCGGCCATAGGGAGGCGAGCCAGGGGGCCATTGAGAACGGTGGCTCGGTCGACCTGTTCCGAGCATCACAGCACCTCACATCTTCCCCCAGCGACGGTCTTCGACGTAACCCGTCGTTCAATCACACTCGAGCGACGTTGACTGCAGAGATTCAAAGAACGGACCAGCCACGGACCGAACTTGATAGAGATCTCGGAGCCAGCAGCGAGCGCTGCGCTGAGTGCGGCAGCGCATACATCAGAGAAGAAGATGACGAACTCGGCGAAAGATCAGCCGAAGGAGAACGTAAAAAACTTGTCAAGCATCCATGTCCATCAGCAAGATGTAGCTCCTCCCCACGCCTCAGCAAAACACGAAGAACAAACGACCTTTTGTCTGACGTCCGCTGCCCTAAACTCGACTTCGACCTTGCCAGGTCAAATCGAGATCTTGGCCGACGGTCGTCTGAGCTCGCTAACGGGCACGCTCCTGACCCAACACAACGGATTCGATCACCAAGTAGAGTTGACAATGCAACATATGAACACACCTTCCATAACACGAAACACACCTTCCATAACACAAAACGCACCTTCCAGAACACAGTGCAGACCAAACTTATAGGCTGTCCTAGAATAAGCATCGAGAAGTCTTTAGGTTCGATGAGCCCTGCTGGAGTTGCCCTAGCGCACCAAGCCGCGGACGAGCCTGTAGCAGCAACGGTGGACGACTTAAAGTTGGCCACGAAGACTAAAATTGCGGGTGCTAGGCACAGGAAATTGTCCATTCCGTTACTCAAGCCTCCGAGCTCGTCTCTGGATCCACTCTTCGCAAGAGGAAGATCGGTATCTCCTGCAAGGTACAGTTACCTTTCACTTGTGCTTCTATCCTACATATGAGCGTGCCGATATCCTTGTGCTATATTAGGAGAGAGGGATAGTATTTTCAGTGGTCTTTTCGAAGGCTACTTATTTCTTGTTAGTTTATTGTAATAACCTTTAACTTGAGTTTCTATCCTACATAGGTGCGTGCCAATATCCTTGTGCTATATTTGGAGAGAGAAGGAATGTAGTTTGAAGTAGAGGTCGTTTTCAGAACTACTTATTTCTTGTGGGTGTATTGTAATAGTAATTTAAGTGAGTTATGTTTTGTGTGTTAAATTTCCGAATTTTACTGTTGATTCAGGCATAAGAACCTGAGAAAGATATGGTAATAATATCTTCACTCTGGAGCTGTTTTATTGTTTTGTTCATTACTGAATTAATGAATCGTTTTCATTAAATGTTTTTACGCTAAATATCTTGTATAAAAGATAGAGTCAAATTGGCTACTTGTGAGTAATAACCTATCTCTAATCATAAACTCTTATTATCATACGAATGACCCTAAAAAACATGTTATTACCTTTATTGCAACAAATTTCACACAACAAGATACAACTTGTACTGTACCTACAGGATATGGGTTTCAACATGAAAGAACTTCACCATTGAAAACTAGCAAAGAGATTTTAAAAAAATTTAGTTTTTAAACTGTGACAATACTTCCATAATTAAAAGAGCAGTGTAAAGAATAATTTCGGGAAAGCCTCGACTCATTGAATGCTACGAGTACCTTGAATGCTACCCTGAGTACATAGCTACCCTGAGTACATAGCACATCACTTTTGCAAGTGCGTAAGGTTACTCAGTCTTGTACGAGTATAGCACATGAAAGTGAGAATATCTAGCAACATTTTCGGCCTGGTCCGGCCTACGATACTCTATCTCCATTTGACGCATTTATTTTTTTCACTTGCAGAATTAAAAATATAAATTCTTGCATTGACCTTTTTAATTTTGGCAATTTGAAAATGAATTTAACCTTTTGCGTGTGTCCCTTCAGAGTTTTGGTCTCCTACGTGCGACTTGAAACTCGGTTAAATGATAACATGAATTCTGTTATTTATGAACATAATTGTGCTATTAATAACTAGAATTTTGTAATTTATGAATAAAATTGTGTTATTTATAAATAAAATTGTGTTATATACAAAATAATTGTGCTATTTATCAATGCAATTGTGTTATTTACAAATATTGTTATGTTATTTATGAATAAGATTGTGTTATATTTAGAAAATAATTGCGATAATAATAACTATAATAATTATAATTGTGTTTTTTATAAATTTAATTGTGTTATTTACGAATATGGGTGTGTTATTCATAAATGATAAGAAATAACGCTCATTACAGACGGAAGTTCAGTAACGTGAGCGACGCCGTCTCTCGCAAGATCAGTACCACCATCGGATGGTGTACCAGAAGTACCGAGGAGGTGGTACCCCAGGCCAAGTACCTCTGTTCCCAATATATCAGGTACTGGTCCTCCATTGTTGGTACTTGGTAACCTTCTTAACCTGAGTTCAGCCTCATATATACTTAACTTTTTTTCTAACTTTTTCGCCGGGGCGTCTAAGATTTTACCCGCTCTTGTAAAGCTTCTGCACAGGCTGGCTAAAATTACTAATGCTTCGACAAAAAAAGCGAGTCTAAATATGGACATCACTCTACGGAGATGAAACACCCAAGTTCGGTTCCAGGTGAGGCAGTGATATTTTCACTTAACAACAGCTCCTCTGGAGAAAACAGTCTACAAAAAAACTCTCATACTTATTGAGCTTGCAATTCACTCACTAAGTTGATACCCTTACGTTGAAAAATTAAAAAACGTGGTACCATGTGATTAAAAATAGTTTGCACGTAGTAAAACCAACATCAAAGTCAAACAATGAACAATTTTTGCTTTCGACAAGAATATTGTTCAATGTGCCGTTCAAAATAAGAATGAATACTCTTGAAATGATTCAGATTTTTGATTACGAATTCATATGAACTGATGGAATTGCTCTCACTCTCGCCAGATGCCGTCTGCGGCGGGCCGGGCTGTTGCACAAGAAGATCGGCCTGCAGCGCATACGCTCGGTGGTCAACCTGCAGTGGGGCGTGGAGGCGTGTGAGGTGAGTTACTTCAGCACTTTAGTGATTAAAATTTTCCTCGAAAATAAACGGTGAAGTTCTCAGTTATTTGTGCTGGTGTACGCTTGGATTGGAAATTTGGATACAAATTTATTAAGAAAATTTTCATTTATGCTAACATGATTTTAAAAAAATGGTATGGTATGAGTGCGCCTAAGAATGCTTGAGAAACATTCAAGATGCGTCTTTAAAAATCAAAATCCCGTGACCTTTTAGAATACGCACAATTTCGATGCGCATTAATTTTCACTCAGAGCCATAAAACTGTCCAGCGTGAATGACACAAAAGGCCAATAATGTAAACCTTCCTATATTTTAGATCAAATGTAACACGCTGCACAAACGCCGTCTAATACCACAGCACTGCACAGCTTGAGGCCTTACGTTGTCTCCCACATCAGAGCAACACACGTACCAACTATCGGAACTTTTCCTACCTGTCTCATACCGTGCCATTAGCTTAGTGTCGATCCCGTGCGACTGACGTGGTCTGTAATCCAATGGAAGGAAGAGGATGAACTCTGCATCAGACAGAGCTCCAGCTATCACTCGACTCAAGTTCCACCTTCCTTTGCTCGGCAGGCTATTGCCAGGGATTTTCCATCATTTAAACTTTCCCAAAGCCATTATACCTTTGCTGTTGGGCTCTTATATTCAATGTACAATGTTGTATTCGGAATTCGGGCCTGTAAAATTGAACCCTTGCATCTCGTAACTCGGATCAAAATGATGCGCAAAACTCGTTTTTGTTTTAATAAAACGGGTGTTATTATCTGACGACGAATTCATAAATGCTTGGAGCGTGAAAACGAGCTACATCTCTACGTGTCTTTTTAGGGTTTGAATTCTGACCCTCAGTGTTAGTAGCAATGACCTTTGAGAACAAACGCGAGGTACTTAGCGTATTGGTTTTCAAACGCAACCTTTATGATTATCAGCAACCCTAATTTCTTGATGTTCAAAAGACAGTTATAACGTACCACATCAATGAACATAACAGTAATTTATATAAAACTAGCTGTACTCTGGTGAATCTCTTGAATGAATACACCCACCACTCCTAGCACATTTCCCAGGAATGTCATTAAGGAGAGAAAATCTAGACATCATCTCTCCAAGCCGCAGCAAATTAGCCTGCTCCATCACTGGCACAGCTGGACTTCGCTGGTCCAGCTATGCTGGAACATATTTTTCTGGATCTAATGAGCTCAGGGCACCCGCTCTCGTGATGGAGGAGGACTGCTAGGTGAAAGAAAGAAAGAAAGAAACTTTTATTCATAAAAACCTTCATAGAGCTACTCCTGCTATGTTGAAGGAAGAAGAAAAACGTCAATTTCCAAAAGAGTTGATAGATGAAATGCATTACAACACATTTGATTTTAAAACTTTCTGAACTTAAAGGTCTTAATTGATAGACAAACCCTACGAGGTGTACAGTAGCCGTGCCAGGGGTTAATTATGTCATTGAGAGAAAGAAACAAAATGACGCGCCGTTTTACTGCGACCTGCCTCTGCGGGTGGAGGAAGAGTTAGATCGTAAGTGGTGGACCCGCGTGATCACTGTCAGGCGAATTCAAAGCAAGCAAGTGCAGTTCATCCTGTCGGTACTTAACACTTTGACTGCGACAGGTACAACTGAAACAACATAGGCATCTAAGGATGCTTTATTTCCAAACAAGCCTGATACACATCACCTTGTACATTGGTTTTTCAAATGCCTTATAACTAACGCCAGGACGCCATGACGGTTTCCCCCGGTCAAGACCGGTACCCATTTCGGACAACTGGGTAGAGTGGAGTATTGTGTTTTGAATTTTTCCCCTATACCCAACGAAGAAAGTCGCCACACAGCGCCGGGATTCGAACCCTCGATACTTTCACGGAAGAGCGGGTTCTTTAACCACACGGCTACGACGAGCACAAATTGTGTTGTACCCTTGGAAGATGAACTTGACTTGAAACACGGTAGAGGAAACAAGGTAGGGACAAACCAGTCTTTTTTTTGTCGACCGTGTGGGTTGGCTGACGTCACTACAACGGACTAATAGCAGCCCTCATATTGCGTCTGGTAGCACTGCTCGCCCTAAATCTAGCACCACCATTGGCCTAACGACTCGACGTTTTGGTGACGCCATAAAGTTTGTTTGAAATAAAGCCTTGCTATTGGCTATTCGAACAAGACGAAGTGTATTTCCCCCACAAAAATGACCCTACTTTGTTTCCTCTACCTCGACGTGAAGTTTGTGTGTGGTGGCAGGTGTTCCCGCGCCTGCTGTGCCTGGGCCAAGAGCTGGAGAGATCTCACCCCCAGCTGTACAGCTCCGTCGTCAGGCAGCTCTCCGTCTCCCTCAAGTCAGACAAGGTGATAACTTGAACCTAACAATCAATCACGTTAGTTTAGATGTTGTCTTCTCATGGTACTGTTAGAATATTTCACTCATCAACATACTATATAATAAAACGCCAGGTGTCTCCTTAAATTTATAAATGAATTAATTTATATAATTTTGTGCGTAATTTCTCGTATGTTATTACCATGAAAATCTCAATGAACGAGTTAAATCGGTCGGTCCGTCTCTCTTTCATGCTCTTAAAGGACGCCCAATGACCGTATCTGTTTCATATCCGAGTTTCATCAGTGTGCAGGTACAAGAATATTTTAATCGCAGGTACTCAATACATTTGTTTGTCATACACATCGGGAAGATTTTAAAAGAAAATTGAAAACTCTGAAATAAAATACTATATTAGATGGAGGAGCAATATGGAAGTACTCAACCATGCCTCACCACAGCAAATTTCGAAAAAAGAGCATGCAATTTTTTAATGAGTGATTGATATTTAAAGTTGCAGGTGAGCAACTTTCTCTGGTAAATGGGAACAAACTACAGTAAAATATTCCAAAAATATTGAATCGTATATGATAATCGTATTTTTTTTATAGGTACGCTTGGATCTTTCTACTCCTTAGTAATGAGTTACAAGTACTTTGCGGCCAGTGATTCACGTCCCTTGGATGTGTCCTTACTAGCATCATTCTTCATTACATCACGTCGCAAAATCTCCATTCCGCATCAGAGAACTGTACCTAAAACATGTCCAGTAACGCAAAACTATTTATTATCAGCCCTTATGCTTTTTTCACACCGAATGATGTACATTGAGATATTAAGCTGAGAGAATATTCAATTAAGTTTATTACTCTCATAACCAATACCAATACCGGCCATTTTTCTCTTCAATATTCGAAATCACGGACCTATAACCCGTCGCACTGTATCCTTGCTACGCGAGCTTTCATAAAATTCAAAAAATATCCTCAGTTTACGCAAGTAAAAGACTGAATGCAATCTAATCCCATTGTAATAATTTCTTACGTGCAACTGTAATTGTACACACGCCCACCAACACGAACACCAATTGCACATGCTAGCATTCGCAATTTTTCTCAACGAATCTTCCTCTAATAGAGATACACTGCCTCAATCAGTTGCTTCAACTATGTAGTGACATTACGATGCTCATGCGTGTGTCTCAACTAAGGATCCTAGCTTTAAGATATTTTAAAAACCAATAATGTGCGTTTTGTATCATCTCTATTGGAAATATACTGTTTCCTTCCTTCTTTCTTCCGTTCTTTCTTTCTTTCTTCCTTTCTTTTTCTAAGTTGTGCCGTTCTTGCATGTACCCTTAGGTGGTGCGGCACGTGGTACTGGCGGTGTCATCGCACTTGCTGCGCTCCGACATCACCTGGGCTAAGATCATCTCCCTGTACGCCATCTCGGCAGCGCTGGCAGCAGACTGCGTCAAACAAGGTAAACCTACGCCAGGTAACATATTGTGACCCTTAAATGTGACAAATGGCAGTCAAGTCGGGCAGAACATCAGCAGAGATTGACTCGATGTTGTCTAATCTCCTAAATGAAGCAGCATGCAAGTTTCCAGATCCTTCAGAGTTTACATATTTCTATAAAACCAAGTGTGCTTGGAGCAGAGCTCGGAGTTATATATATCTCGATGCGCTCATGGAGAAGATCTGATGTACGAGCAGCGTCCGTGTGACACTCCTTCTGCAATTAAAAAACGTGTTCATGCAAATGGCCTCCCTACCTAAAGTTCTGAAGGTTGCTGCGAATTCACTTAGTTGATACAAGCGAGTGTCGCAACAGCCCCAGGAACAAGGGGCACAATTGAGCTGGATGACTTAAGACAACCTTCCCTTCATGCGGAGCACCTAAAGCACTTCTTTGTTGCGACGCACGCCGCGCACCGGATGAGAGTTGCTAGAGTTTTGTTGTGTAGGATTGGCTGAACTTCCCCGTATTGCAGTGACTGTACTTCTGCTTCGTATGCCGTCGTTGTGTTCTCCACAGTTAATTCGAGATCTATAATAGCAAACGCTGTGTCTAATGTTCATCGCAAAAACAGTTTATTTCCAACAAAGTTGATTCGTGAACTCTATCACATAAGTTTTTAACTAGTCGCATAAACGGTAAATGCAAACACAGATGATGCTGTGCTTAACTATACGGTTTCATAAATGAGCATTGTTAACAAAAGCCGCCTGGTATTCACATTCAAATTTGCCCCTTGGTTTTTTATGAAGGGTCATTAATGAGAGTTAATTGGAACCGCTAGCTATTAAATCATTCCTAAACTCATTAAGAAAAAGTTACATTTATTACTGCACCGCAGTATAAATCTGTGTGCAACGAGTGAGGAGAACTTCATCTCATGACACGGAACATTAACCGCGAAGTGCACGGAAATTGATCGCCAGTGTCGGCGTCAGAAGCGAAGAGGTGTGCGGCAGGCCTGCAGCATCACGGCGCGATGGCACTCTTCTTTCTCGTCATTCTCGCTTCATGCGATGTCCATGCTAGAAATCTTTTAAGGAAAAGGCAATTTACTAGTTCATTTCATGTATTTCATTCACGCTCCATAAAAGATTGCTTTTCATTCATTGTATTTCTCTTCATTACTTATTTTGAGTTACGTAGTTTTGGTGTTTTTCTATTGCGCTTTCAATTTTACTATTATTTTGTGGACCGGAAAACAAGTTTTAATTTGTTTTGATGGACTTATGATTATAATTTTTTTATGATTGATGATTATAACTTGTTGTATGAGCAGGACACCCGGAATTTGTAACCAGCGTCGTAGAGGGCGTCGGCATGGCCATCGAGCAGCACTCTGGACAGTGGATTGTGAGCCAGGGTGGCTGGGTGAGTGCTGGTGCTGGTGTTGGTAGTGTTGGTACTGTGGGTGTACTGGTACTGGTAGTGGTGGTACTAGGTGTGTACTGGTGTTGGTAGTGGTGGTACTGGGTTAACTGGTGTTGGTATTGCTGGTACTGGGTTTACTGGTGTTGGTAGTGCTGGTACTGGGGGTGTACTGGTGTTGGTATTGCTGGTACTGGGCTTACTGGTGTTGGTAGTGCTGGTACTGGGGGTGTACTGGTGTTGGTAGTACTGATCTTAGATGTACTACTGCCTTCACTGATACTGCTAGCAATACATTTACTAGTTAAAATTTTTATGCCAGTTTTATTCTCAGTACTAATGTCATTGTGTTGTTCTTAGTGTTATTGATGCTAGAAGCTCAATTCGTGACAGTTTAGAAGAAGACTGTAAATGTTAAGGAATTATACAGTCACATAGCTTATACGTATAAACTACGTCTTTCGTGATTAATTCTGCTCTATGGTGTTTCTTTTACAGTCAAATCCATCCTAGTTTCATTTGAATAATGATATTTATTTTCTTACGGAGAAAATACAATAAATCGTGCACTATACTGCAGCCTTCAATCATTAAAAGCACTGGAAAATCCTTTCAAGTAATGTCAGAGAACGGTCCGCCCTCCAAATCGCCGCACCAACTTAACATATCGGTGCCGTGAACTCGTCCCTTGTAATTTTCTCGGCTGCCCACCGTCCATGATTAGCGTTTGTTGTCGAATGCTGCAGCAAACTTACGTGCAAGAGCCCCCTCTCTTTGGAGCACCTCGTTAAGCGCCGCAGATTAATTATCCGCCGCAATTTGCATGAAAAGAGCCATGCAGGTAAGGAGGTGTCGTGTTTAGAACAGCGTGATGTACGCAGAGGGGGCGACCGCGCTGATAAAGCTCAGATTTACGAGCTTCTAAAACGCAAACTTTCACAAAGAGTTGGGTACTCGAGACTTATGTGATGCTGTTCAGGAAAATAATACGTAACCTCAGTACCTGAGTAGAGGTAGTATCGTGAAATTCTTAAGGATATCAAAGTAAAGGTGACTTGACTCCTTTTTTACAAGGTGTTTGTAGTGTTCCACAACCCTGAAAGACTCTTAAGAAGATAGATGTAACGCACAAGCATCGAATGGAAGGCAGAATTAACTACAGTTAAAGTCTAACGTTTTGTCTACTAATTTAATTAATTTAACCCTTGTTGAAATTTTCACGATCTGTTGATCAGCTGAAAGCCTTCGTGCAGAGAGAGAAATTCAATCATAAATTCATTGACAGCCAAGCTCATATCGTACGAATAATTGCATGATTGTTCTTTTGATGTATAAAGATATGCGTACCTGCCAGCTTGTGCAACTCAACTCAGCGGGGGATTGTATCCCATTGTAATTAATACAAGTTGTGGCTAGGAAGAACATTCAGTTACAAAATACATTCCAAACTTGCCAGCAATCCTACAGTTCATCCTCTGAAAACGTTGAGGTGTATAAATGATTAACGGAATAAGCGTGACTTAGATCGTTGTCTCCGTAGGTGATCGCGTGATCGTGGGCCGATGAGCGTGATCTATGGAAGCGCTCGTGATCTTAAAGGAAGTTATGGTTGCCCATTTTAGAACACGAAACGATCAGTCGTGACCAACGTGTGGGCCGAGTTCCTATTTGCTTATACTCTTTTTCTCCTTGACGGCTGCCAGATGTGCGCGCGTTCGCAACAGGCAAACATTTTCAGAAATAAAACGTAAATTTCAACGAAACTATAACTGACGGTAAAGCATTCTAAATATAGGGGATATTGTACGGTATTGTGAGCAGGTACCGTCGACGTCAAAAGTTGAAAACATGAAATACTGAAATGTTACAAACAATTTCCTCTCTAAACAGAAAACAGGAATCATAGAACTAGAAAAATAAATTTACAATAATTGATGACGATTTATGGGCTTTTTATGTAGCTAATATCTTGGTTCATGTAAAATGAGGCAAATGAGTGAACTTTTTGCGGGGTAATTGCATTGCAAAAACCCGCCTTTAATCTTTAAAGCATTTGCCGCGCTTGGCAAGTAATTTGTTATCCGCGTTGCCTGTCCTGCTAAAACTGGTCATTTATTCTCCCGCAGAAAATTGCATTTTCCTGACCAATCCGTCTTCTTTATGGAGTGTACTTACCAGGCGTTGTTTGAAGGAAACACAGATAATATTCAATTTACGTTAGCGATGCCCTTTCACCTTCTGGTAAATTTTTAATTTTTCATTGAACGGATAAACGCTCAAGCTCAATGGAGTAATAATTATCTCCAGACAATTCAAATTGTGGATTGTGTGGCCTCTAAGCTAACGACGCTGGCATGATATTAAGCTTTTAAATAAATAAATAAATGAATAAAAAGAAGTTCCACGGTAATCATGATCTGTGGACACAATTAAATGTTAAATTCTTCAAAATGAAAAAAAAATAATAAACGAGTGATAAAATTATTTATTATACGTATTTTGTTTACGGGAAAGCTAGAGATTTGATGCAAGATCAATGAATTCTAACCACAGTTTGCTCGCGGTAGCTGCAGAACTCAGAACTCGGAATGGGTGGGAAAATCCATGCTGGGACTGCAATACTGCTTTATAAGTTGCCTCCGTAGTGTGCAGCCACTGCTTTCATTAGAGTAGAACGTGTTCTTCAGGTTACGTTTCATTTATGTTTAAAAAAATTCAAATGAGTACTTATGTAAAGTACGACACAGTCATGAGCAAACCCATGAATGTCCAGTTCTTAAAATATTCATTTTTAATATATTTTTATATTTTACTTTACAGTAATATGAGTACATATAATATTCATTTTTGGAATGAAATTAATCACTGATTAATACGTCAAAATACTTGTTTTCAAAATATTTGGTATCAATAATTGTTGATGTGAGAATATGGTGTTAATTGTTCATGGGCGGAGAGTGTATTAGGTTAAATATCTGAACATGCAAACATGTTTTAATTTAAAATCCTAGTTTCCTAAAACGATGAAAACGCTAATGAGGTAACCTCAATACTGTGCAGTTTTTTCAAAAAGCACTTCTTTCAGTGATTTCCTTAATATTTTATCAAAATTAAACAAGCATTACATCAAGTCTCCAGAATATCAGACGTGATAGTCATGTTCAAACGCCGCAGCTCGTGTATCTGAAGGCACGCGATATAAGGAAGTGTTCTCAAACTTTACTTCAAGTGTGTTGTTCATCGTTAAGCAAAACTTTGTACTTGTATACACGTAAAGTATTCTGCTAATATTTCTCTGATGTACCAATTATAAATGTAAACTTTTGAAGGGCTGTTAATTTGTTTTTGATTGTCTCGATTTTCAGCCACTTTTTGCAGCACCACTTCAATGGAAAGGAAATTTGCTCTCCATGTCTTAGTACAAAGTGTTTACTGATTTATTTCTAGGGAAACGTAATTTACATAAAAACAGAATTATCAAGGAGGGTAAAAACATCTTTCAAGAAGTCATCTTTGTTAAAAAGTAAAGCTTTCGAGTACTACTACACTCATCATCAGTATCTGAAACGGAAAAGAAAAATAAATTTTACATCAGGAATTACAAGAGCAACACATGTTAGTGAACAAAACTTAATTAAGAACTCGAAGAGGAACAGATGAATCAGTTGCGTTTAATGTTGGTTTAATCTGATGAATGAGGATGCTCTCTAATAATCTTATATCGTGTCTACTACTGTGCCCTATAATTTCAAAGTTATTCTGATTGATTGGGTGACCATCTGAATGTGCATGATCTCTGATACTACTATGTAATGTTTGGTTGGTAGCTCTGTTTCTGGTCTTGTAAATAGAGCTTTTAAAATCTGTTCAACGTATGACGCTTTTTCAGCCCGACTTGAGTTTTTGCGTTCTTATTTTTGCCGTAACAGTTTCCCGCTCTCTGTCGTAGAAAAAATTTTCCGTGCAACCATTGAATGTAACCGCAAGGATAAGATGCCAAATTATGATGTGCAGAAAAAAATTTTATATGTATCCGTTAACTATATGTCACATGCATTAAATCGCTATGTTATGAAGGAATTAAAATTGCTACTGTCCAAATATTACCCACAGCTCAATCCAAAAATTATTTTTCGCAATGGCTTCAGTGTTGGTAGTTTCTTCCGGTTTACTGATAGGATGCCTAAGTCTCTACAAAGTTGCGTCGTTTATAAATATACATGTAGCCAGTGTAATGCTACATATTGTGGAGAGACCACTCGCCACTTAGTAACGCGCATAGCAGAGCATAAGGGCATGTCCGTACGTACTGGTAGAGCTACCAACCAAACATTACATAGTAGTATCAGAGATCATGCACATTCAGATGGTCACCCAATCAATCAGAATAACTTTGAAATTATAGGGCACAGTAGTAGACACGATATAAGATTATTAGAGAGCATCCTCATTCATCAGATTAAACCAACATTAAACGCAACTGATTCATCTGTTCCTCTTCAAGTTCTTAATTAAGTTTTGTTCACTAACATGTGTTGCTCTTGTAATTCCTGATGTAAAATTTATTTTTCTTTTCCGTTTCAGATACTGATGATGAGTGTAGTAGTACTCGAAAGCTTTACTTTTTAACAAAGATGACTTCTTGAAAGATGTTTTTACCCTCCTTGATAATTCTGTTTTTATGTAGACAAAGTGTTTACTTATGGTACATGCGTTATTATAGCAAAAAGTTGAAACGAAGTGGGAGAAATAAAACGGCTTCTATTAGTCTTTCCTCACAGAATGCTATTTGTTCTTTGACAGCACCTTAGTACCTGAATTACTGTTCAGATAAACTCCTCTTCATGTTTTATCATTTTCACAAAATATTTTCCTGGTCACAGTGGCCGAGTGGTTAAGAAAGCTCCATTCACGGGAAGGTGTCGGCAGTTCGAATCCCAACAGTGCCGCCCGGTGATTCTTCCCGTTGGGAAAAGTAAAAACTCAGCCACCATTCCCCACTCTACCCAGGTGTCGGAAATGGGTACCGGCTTGACCGGGGGTAACCGTCATGCGTCCTGATGTTAATTATGAGGCATTTGATAAGCCAATGTGCAAGATGAAATGTATCAGGCTTGATTGATTAAAATAAAGCATCCTTTTATTTTTCAGAGCGGGGTGCTGCTGTGGTCACAACCGCCAGCGTTCGAACTCACTCCCCTGCAAATGCTGATGATGATAGGCGCAGCCGGCGTCAGCATCGCGGCTCTGATTGGAGGAGTGATCAGCTTACTGGACCACCTCATGTCTTGAGGGTCAATAAACTTTGTAATTATGTATTCTAAAGAAGATATACGCTTATATGACTCATTTTTAGCACAATTCTGTACATAATACGAAAGTTATAACTAAGTGTTTACTTTTGTATGAATATCTGGTGTTATTTTGTCCAGGATTGTATTTTAGTGTGCATAGCGCCAACGGAAAATATACTTCAGAAAGCATGCGCGGCAATATTTAGTAGAGATGTCACCAAAAGTGATTCAGTCTCTTCAGTTTCATTAATTTCATTTATTTTAACAATTAATAAAATAAATACGTTTATTTAATTCATTTTATTATTTCAGTTTTATTTGTCCGGCGCTTATGCCTCGTCATTTGGCCTCGAAAATACGTGACTAAAAGTGTTCGAAGTGAGCACTTGTCAGGCTTTTGAATGATCGAAAGAATGTGAGATTCTCAGAAGTTTCATGGCTGTGCTGCTACAGTTCGCCTAAATCAGAGGTTCCCAACCTTTTTTCCACCCCACACCCTTAAAGAATTTTCATTCGAGCCTTGCAACCTCTGAAATAAAAATGCCAACATATTGCCAATATCCAATTATTTACCTTTACTTTTCTCGCGCCTCCTGGAATATCGTCTCGCACCTGCAGAGATGCAGGCACCCCAGGTTGGGAAGGCCTGGTCAAAAGAGAAGCACAAACAACCGAAATAGTGCCTTAAAGCGACAGCTAGGCCTACACCTAACAGTTGTGATAATCCTGATGTAACAGCAATACTATGACTGTGCAGAACAAAATCTGAGTCCACCTGTGAGCTAAATGGGCAATTGGATTCGTGTACTTTGTTTTAAATCCACGATAGTAGATTATCAGCCCTCGTCTATACTTTGTTGTCCCTGCTCATGGTTTAACGACCCACTTCTTTTAGGTCTAAATGACTTGCATCATCTCCAAAAATTTCCTTCTGTCTGATGCGTAATTCATATTAAATATCAATTTTCATGAGTTTGGTTGCCATAAGCTCCTTTAAATCTTTACGCTTCTCATGAATGTAATTACGTATGTATAAAGAACAGACTCAACATGTTCGCTTCGACCCAAACTCTGAATTACAAGTCCTGAAGATTCATCAACACGTTATTTCTTTTACAGCATGCGCCGGCTTAAAATTTTATTCAAAGTAACGCAATATTCTTTCTTGCAATTATTCAGCTCCATTAGACGTGGTGAGATGTTGTCATTCAATCATTCGGTTGCGTGCTGTAATTACGCCAAAGAAATTGCATCTACATCGCACGAATGTTTGTCGGATGCGAACAGAAATATTTTACACTAGAACTATTACATTTATTGCGCGACAATTTTTACTCTAGATTATTGTAGCTGTACCGTGTGTAGTTAATTCGTGGATACATTTTCAAATAAATATTATCAATAAATTATCTTTGTTCTACAAACTAAGCTTAGCAGTTGGCACGGAATGTACGACAACAGTGTCAGTGGCATGGTGAGTACCACTCAGTGGTACGTCGTGGCATGGTAGTAGCATGGCATGGTTGCAACGATCGGTACGGCAGCGTGAGTTGACATCTGCCTCGCTGTACTCAGTTACTTAGAAGACAAATCTGATGTAGATACGAAGTTTTCATTACCCTAATGTAACATGTTCTAACTCGCTGTTACAGAGTTGTTAGACATTTACTTACGCGTGGACACGTTTCATTTGAGAGAACTATTTCTGATTTTTCGTATTCTAAACATGGAAAACAAAGTAAAAAAAACTTTTTCTAAAGTCGATAGATGAGATGCAATGCAAGCAATTTGGGTTTTAAATATTTGTAAAGGTCTTGAATTGAAGGTGCTTCTATGAGTTATATTTAGACCGGCGCTCACACACCTGACTGAGCTCAGCTAGGGACGTAATCTGCTGCTCGGTCACACGACACCTATGGCTGCACTGTCTGCATGTCGGATCATTAAATCCGGCTTAAGAGAACAAATTCCCGTTTGATCGAGTTGTATTCACTTCAAGAGAAGTGCGCAGTAGTTCGTCGTCCTGATGAATACGGTAACTGCGCACATTGAAAGTTACCACTTTACCGCTTACTATGCATCAGCATTTTATAGTGGCTCCCGAAATGAAGTATAAATTCAGCATAAGTTAATGGCTGTTTAATATCACAACCGAAATAATTTAATTCTGGTAATTTATCTGCGCTACAGATTTCTGTTACATGATCGCCAATTTAACCGCGAAATACAATGAAGAAATTCACTATTCTCTCATACATCAAACTTTGTACATTAATGGGCTTAAATATGCGTGCCAGCAAACGAGAAGCGTCGAGCATGACAGTTAAACAAAAAAAAAAAAAGCAAACTGAGAAGAGCGCAACAAACATCGGCCGCGGCTCCAATTGGCTGTGTTTCACTCCAAGTCATCGAGGCTCACACTCACGCGCTAAGTTGAAAAAAGAAACGTTTTATTCCAATCGAGCCTGATACACGTCATCTTGTACAATGGTTTATCAAATGCCTTATAACTAACATCAGGACGCCATGACCGTTACCCCCGGTCAAGCCGGTACCCATTTCCGACACCTGGGTAGAGTGGAGAATTGTGGCTGAGTTCTCCCTTTTCCCAACGGGGAGAAATCACCGCGCGGCACTGCCGGGACTCGGACTGGTGACTCTTCCCATACCACGCGCGCGCTCTTAACCACTCGGCCACGGTGAGGCTTACAAACGCGCGTGTTCCCAATGTCCATTTCACACCGAGCTCGCAAAGCAGCATCTAGCAAGCTCGCATGAGCTATCTAGCAGATGGTCTGCGAGACTGGTGGGTAGGAACAGCACTACTACGAGTCGTTGTTTTCACACTGAACTCTCACGTTTTAACCAGCATCCAGCTTGCGAGATAAAAATGCTATTCCTACCTACCAGTCTCGCAGACCGTCTGCTAGATAGCTTATGCGAGCTTACTAGCCCAGTGTGAAATGGGCCTAACTTCTCCCATCAGCGTGGCCAGTAAATAAGGGCTCAGAATCGAGATTTTTGTCTACTCCAGGTGCAAATCGTGGGCGCACTCATGAGAACCCTTATAGGGGCAAGCAGTTCATTTTCTGACATGGACTTCACGTTACTGGGAACCAAGATCACACAATTCTTCATTGCTATTCTCGAAGGTAAACACGAAGCCTCAAGCACAAAGATTCCAGGACGACTATAGTGAACTGCAAGTTTGGCTAAAATATGCCCTCCAATTTGAAAAAAACTATCCAATGATCAAGTGTTGTGTAATCAAAATTAATTGAGATAGAAAGCACAAAAATTGTCAAACACGCTTCGCAATTCTATCAAAAATGTTTCAAACACTACGTGCACTACACATCTTGGTTCTCCCTCTGGGCTGTATCACATAAAATTATTTTGAACTCGCCATCTCACAGAACCCCCCCCCTCCCAAAAAAATAAGGTCGCCCACTGAACCTTGTTACCAATTTAACTTTATATTGCGATCAACACGTAATGACTTCAAGCAAATGAACAAGAATTCCATGAAAAACTTCCACCGGCCTTAACAGACCACTACACTTCGCGTCCATCCATGAAGCAGCGAAAAATACGAAGTAGCTGTCACTTTTATCGCTGCGTCAAGACAAAAGAACCCTTCCTCACTGGGCTAGTCAGGTCTCGCACATTCCTTACTCTCGAGTACGTAGCAGGCAGCGCTCTAGACCAAACTTTGTTTCTTAGAAAACCGGCACGTTTTTCTTTGCCCTCATCAGATACATAGGGCGTGATACGCATCATGTAATTAAAATGCCAATCAAAAATTTGAGGAGCTTGATAACCTTACACTGAAGAATCTAACGGACAGATGTTCTGAGAATCATGCTTCGTAAGCACTGGAACGGTCGCCAGTACAGAAACGATGAACAGCAGGTGACAATTGACTCATTTTTAGGTGTTTCATTTCACGTATAATTGCGCTGGTTGAAGATCAAGCGTCGTTTGGCACCCGCATACTAATGACAAAAAAAATAAGTCCGTATCAAATAGTTTATTATAGTAATTAGACTCACGAACATGTACAATTCAAGTATTACTCACCAAGGGCAACAGCACACTGCTGCAACTCACAGTACGAGCTAACTGCAGCACTGACAATGTTTAATGTTTATATCGTGAGCGACGTGCTAGACGAATCCACAAAATTGATCAAATCTACGCGGCGAAAGTTTGCCTGAACAAATGAAAATCAACATCGTAGAACTGATGAGCACAGGAAGCAACCATGAAATAAAGTATTCATTAAGCTGCCAGCAAGAAGACTCAACTCGCAAGCGCTCACTTCATTGATGAATCGAGAAATACAATCTCGCTTTAACAGCAATCGTCAACACGCATTTCGGTCCAAAAGACGAGGGAATTGCGTCATCTTCAAAGAAGAATTCTCACCACACCACACTGAAACACGTACTGTCTCAATGCATGAAAATTAAATAAGAACTATTAAGTTTTCCTTTAATAAAAATGAACAAAATTTTCGAAGTCAAACTAATCTGAAAACTTCTCAAAAGGACGTTAGTTGATTCATTAAACTTAAACTAACAGTACCTTTAGCAGCAACGAATTTTCCCGCTGTTCCAACCATTGCGAGTAGAGGTAGGGCTGGTATAACTACGACGGGGCTCAAACCACCACCCAACTCATTTGGGATTTACGAGTAATTCTCTGAGGAGACTTCTACACGTCGTAGACTCTAAAACGCTCACAGGTAAGTAGGGGCTTGCATAACAAAAGCAGCGAGATTTCAAGAGTGAGTCAGAAGGCAGGTAGAAATTTGCGACACTCACACATCAAAGTCCTTAGCAGCAAACAGAAGTGCTGAAGAAAACTGAGCCCAGCTAGTCAATTAGACGCTAAGTAGTTCATTATGTCGCTTCAGTAAAGTAGCTACCATATACAATTATCAGGTACACAAAAAAATCATATCGAAACCTAAGGACACTTCTCAATTGAGTAGCATAGCATGTACAGCAGTCATAAGCTGGAAACTATGGACACGCGCTTCATCCTGTATACGCATGAAGTCGTTCAGGACGACGAAGTGAATGAAACACTTAAAACTTTCGATGACGAACAATTTTCAAGAACTCAAGGAATCAAAATGTTTTACGATTCTGACATAGCTGATGATAATGAGACTCAGTTTGTCGCCAGCTTGCTTGTTTAGCTGATCCAAAGATCCCTGTTGTTACCCAGTGAACCATTTCGGCACACAATGCAGTTGTCTACGGAATTCTACTGATTTCTTTCAACAATTTCGTTCTAATCATAGAAATTTATTCTGATTTAATTCGACAGGAAAGACGAGAAAACAGGATACCTATTTGAACTGTTAATTTAAAACATTTTCAATTTAAGAGTTATAGCTCCAGTTAAAATTATATTTTCGACAAGAATATGCCAACACACAAATAAGTTCTTCCACAAGAGCAGCTGGATTATTTCATTCAAAGCCCCGCCAAATCTTGAAATCATTTCACACTAAAAAGAAAATGCCAGAAACGTTTACTTTTACGGCAATTTAAAAATAGGAAAATAAGAACAGAGGACGTACAATGAACAACGTCATCTGAATTTAATGGAAATTTCTTGCATCAGCACAACTGTTAAAGAAACAAAGCAAGATTGCTTCAGAAACAAGCGCCCAAGCGAGAACTAATAAAACGACACTCGGGCGCTGAACTTGCCACTCTACATACCACAGCAGCAACAAAGGGTACAGCTTACACTCACAGGTATTTAATTTCAATTTTCCCACGCTGATACTACAGCCATGTTTGCAGTGAAGTAATTACGTGAGACTGTATATATCCTTTACAAAGAGGTTAATCTAAAACCTAACTAGAGATAACATGAAAAAGCGTCATGAAAAATGTTAACAAATGCAATGCACTTCCGAATAGCGCTTCACGGTAAATCTACAAGTCCAGCTACAAGTCAGCGACAATTTTAAAGAAACGGCCATCATCCGAGGTGATGGGCAGCTACAGAACATGCTACAGGTAACTCCAAAACTGCAACTCAAAGAGGACAACCGCAACTCAAGAGGACACCAGAACACCAATGAAGGCTACAGGCTACGAGACTCAGGCGACCTCCATGGCACTGGCGCTGTTGCTGCTCTCCAGGAGCGTTGCCTTGATGGGGTCCATGAAGCTGCTGCTGCTGCTCGCCGTCGTGGCCGTGGTGTTGAGCGAGGTGTCCGCAGCGTTCTCGTGGGAGGGAGGGATGTTCTCTGTCTCCTTCGCATCGTCCCAGTCTATCTTGAACTTAGTGACGCGCGGCTGTGATGCTAGGATGTTCCTGGTCACCTGATTAACACAAAACTGGGAATCAAAACAGGAACGCTCACAGCCAACAGCATCCTACTCTATCTTGAACTCAGATGTTCCTGGTCACCTGATCAATACTAAACTGGGAATCAGAGCAGGAATGCTCAGAGCCAACAGGTCAAGTCATTGCAGGATTGCCAGTATAATGGAAGGAAGCACGCAAGCCATTGGTAAGGCTGAAAGACTGGGAGAGCAAAGCTTTGCAATATTCATTCACTGACTTGCTTATCAACAAAAATTCAGTGGACGTGACAGTCATCAGTCATGCTACAGATTCGTAAAGACAAATATGTACATGTTTTACAATAACAATTGACAATGAGCAGTTAAGGGCAAAAACCAAATGAGTTCACATTTTTAAATATTTCAATATGGAATTTATAGGTTTTTTCCTAACTTTTTATTATTAAAGTTGCTTACTAAGCAAAATTTACCTTCTCAATTGGCAATGAAAATACCAACATGAAAACTTCAGTTGACTTTTTATGAAGACACTACTAACAAGCCAAATTTCATCAAATATAGAGGGACTATAATACCTCCCATCAACAGCCGTGTCTATTGAGCCATTTTTCCTCCCAGAAGAGGTGGCTAAGTATCATTGACAGGATACTTTTATCAACAACCACTCTACAAAATTCCTGAAGAAAAAAGAAGCACTGGCTCACCGCGTCCAGTTTGGGGACCTCAGGAGGGTTCTCCTGCATCTCGGGGTCACTGTAGGCGTTGTTGACGTAGTAGCCAACCCTGACGAACTCCTGCCCTTTGTAGGAACACGTCACCAGCACCACGGTCACGCCCACCAGTTCGCTGGGTGGGATCTTGCCTGCATCAGCAGGGTCTGCCTGAAAGTACAAAGCTGACTTAAGACACTCACTTCTTTGTACATTTTCTGCATGAAAAATTACATAAATATTTGACAAGTGAAATCAAATGACAGTTTTGCTGGTGCTGGTGGTGAGCACAAAGGAAGAATTTATAAAAATTATTACAATTCATGCAAAAATGTTTTTCCCTTCAAATGATAGAGGATGTTAAGCAAAATTCCAGATCTCTATCTTACCTTCTAAACTTTGAAACTCAAAAGATATACATAATGTTTATTCTTAGACAAAGAAATCTTCAATTTGGCTCCCACATTCAGTGACATATACAAAAAATTACATGAAAAACACATCAAATGCAGCATGTTAAACTGAAGTTCAAATTCAACTCAAATTGGAGTTTATTTTTAGAGATCAATTTAAAAACACCGTCATTTAATTTTCATAGAGCATTTATCAAAATTGAGCTAGCAACTGCTGGTTAGCCAGGTGCGTTGTGAAAACACCCTCAGTGACCACCAGTGGGTCACGTCGCTTTTCAAGTGTTGATTGCTCACCTCAAACACAAAAAGATGTCTGCCTTCAGGAACTGGTCCAACATAGACTGTATCCAAGACCTGGTCATGCTCTTCACTCTCAGCACTGCCAACATATATGATCTTCCATTCCAAATCTGAAAAGAATTTAAACATTGAACAAATCTATAGCAAATCAAGAAATGAGTTTGCATAAACACGAAAATTCATTTACTCCGAGAATTGCCTCAAATTCAAAAAAAGGGAGCATAATTTGGGTGGGCACTGATGCATCTACTGCTAAAGGCCAAATACTCAAGTCATCTTACAGTCTAACCAAGTATTTATTTTAAGAATCATCACCAGGAAAATATTGGCACAATTTATGCATTTCATTTTGTTCACATAACAACAAAATTTACAAGAAAAATTGTTCACAGCTAAAAGAAAGCTTGCTTGATAAAACACCTATAACAAACACAAACCAAATCTCAAATTTACTCCCTTGAGACAATTATACATACTACAGAAAAGTACAATTATCATTTATTTGTTTACAAGTACACTTTATAAAACGACATGACAACTCACCTTCCTGTAAGTCTTCCACACATTCGAATGTGATTTCAAACTGAAATTTGCTCAAAAAAGTTGATGGATTCTCCAGTACAGACACGTTAACCACGTGGACTTTAGCCATCCTTGAGTAAGTTTGTATATGTGTGAAATAAATATATTTCTGAAGTGACTGCTCCTAACACAAAGATAACCACAACCTGCAAAAAAAAGAACAATGAACTAAGAAACCAGTTTATCACAGTTGTGCTTAATGGCCATAGAAGGAAAATAGTACACATGTCTCCAATGAATTCCTTTTCTACTCACTAGTAATTAAGCAAGCATTTCTACCAACTACTAACCTAAAATTCAAAAATAATTTCCTTGTAAAAGTCTACCAAGATTTGATAACATTAGATAACTCATTGCAAAGTATTTTTGTGAGAAAGTCAGTGTATAGTATGAAATTAAGAGAATCTTGGTTGATCCTGTCCTCACACTCTTCACATTGAAATAGCAAAATTTAAAAAGTTGATAGAAGATAGAAATAAAAAAAGTTAAAATCACTAAAAGATGAGTAAAAAGCATTTAAAAAAGGACAACAGGGGAAAAAAAGATAGTCTATAACAAAATAATAACCTACTTTATTGTAAAAGAAGAAATGCATACCTAACTTCAAGTTGGGGGCTCTAACTACATATTCCCACTTCTTAGTTAGGATAAAAATGTTATCAAGCAGTAAAGACAGCTCGTAAATTTTGCTGCTCCAACATAACCAAACTGACTGTAGCAACTACACAAATGCAGTTTACCATTGGCACAAACTCACTAACAGTTGTGCCAATCACAATACAATAGAGAAATTAAGAGCACACTATACAGCCAAAGGCATTAAACCATCAGTATATATTGTATATAATAGAATGATTTGGTCAATGTTTTCATTCTAATAAAGATAAAACATGGCTACTGAACTGAGAAAAATTAGAACAGTGATCGGAAGATTTCACATAACTAAAAATTTCTCTGTAATCAAGTTACAACTTCACTAGGTCCAAACTTTTCAATGATTAGACACATTAAATTAACAAATATGCGAGTTTTTAATTGCAATTGATAACCTTACCTATAGATATATTTTTATGACCAAAATTAATGAATATTAAGACAATTCACTGAATGCTGAAACTCAGAATATTGTTAAGATTTAACACCCCTTGATAATCATTAATGCCATTTATGCATGAAACGGTAATACTGAATTTAATGTTGTCAATGAATTTGGTCAATGTGAAGTTTAATGCATTCACAGAAAATAATAATTGCGATCCCAGGAATCACTAAAGGAAACCATTTAAGAACGTTTTACATGAATGACATTCTGCTCGCTGATGCGTTATTTTTGAATAATTGAACTTTGGAGTTGGCCTTTGCGCCAAAGGAAGCGAGCGCGTGAAACGGAATTTAATTAATAACAGAAGCTATTACAAACGTAAAGAGGTTGGGTCGTGAGGGGAAGGCACAGTTCTTCTAGTGAAAATTATAAACAAAGCTTCTAACCCACCCATTAGGGTGACGACCGCAATCATGTTGACATCGGCTCCAAAATGGCGGCGCCCATGGTGGTCGCCATCTTAGAGCCGATGTAAACAAAATTGCGGTCGTCACCCTAATGGGTGGGTTAGAAGCTTTATTTATAATTTTTGCTAGAAGAACTGTGCCTCCCCCTCACGACCCAACCTCTATACGTTTGTAATAGGGGGTTAGCTTCCATTTTTAATTAAATTACACTCGCTTCCTTTGGCGCGGAAAGGCCAACTTCAAAGTTCAATAATTCGAAAATAAAGCATCGGCGAGCAGAATGTCGTTTGTGTGAAACGTTCTTAAATGGGTTCCTTTAGTGATTGGTTGGAATATAATTATTAATTTCTATGATTGCATTAAACTTCACATTGACCATGAATTTCATAATTTCGTAGGTATAGATAGGTAATATAGTCGATTTTAAGACGTTTTACAAGAATGAAAATGTGCCCAGAAATGCTTATTTTTGGAGATATTTAACTTTGAAGTTATAGGAACGTCGTTTATAAAATTGAACAAACGGAGAGGTAAATAAGCAGAAATCCGGTTCTGACATAACGATAGGTAAGGTTAGGTTTGGTAGAGTTAATTTAGTTAAGTATCCTAACCTAAGTAAGCCTAAAATATCTTAATTTAACTCAACCATACCGAGGCCGACGACTCCGCCAAAAAACTTGGCGTGGTCCGCGTCCGCAAACGCCGGAAGAGCCATATCGAAACTGCCGTTAATGCTATTCTTACCTGGCGTTATTTATCCTATATCTCCAAAACTAAGCATTTCCGGGCACATTGTCATTCATGTAAACGTCTTAAAATCGACTATATTACCTATCTATACCTACAAAATTATTTAATTTGTTGACAACATTAAATTCAATATTGACCCATGAAACTCAATAATTGTCTAGATTTCTAGCTAATTATAAGATACTATACTCTCAACTGCTTAATTGGCAGTAATGGGAAACAGAGACCTATCATCAAAACAACATGGAAAATAAGAGTTAAAAACATTGCCTATACTGACGTTATTGAATGAAGTATCTTATCAGCACAACTTCTGACACACTGTGCAAGCTGTGACTGAAACTTTAACAATTTTAGTTGGAAGAATTTGGTCTGGTATTGAAAAAAAGCTTATAGGGGGTCCTACTTGAGAGTTACTACCTCTACGTCGGCTTTCCAGAAAGCTCCATTGAAGCTTCAAACATTTAGGCTATAGGTATAACCACCGTGGTAAAACTCAACCTAGCAAAGTCAACACAGTTACAACAAAGTTTTGATACTTTTTTATTGGAATACAATTAAACAACAAACAATAATCAATTGACAGGGAAGTTCGAAATTTTTAAATATTCTAAAACTTCACTAGGTACTCTATTAATGGCAAATTCTGTCATTTCGAAGTTCAAATATTTCATACTCTTTGCAAAATTTTAAAACTGATTCAGAATGAATACTACTCTATATAAAAATTAAATCGCTCATAAGATGTTTATAATTTATGATTAAGTTACAAAATCTACAAGAGAACTAAATTTTGAATTCGTGTCCAGGGTTGCCAGATGGTCTAACCTAAATTTCCCTGTTTTAGACTCTAAATTTCCCTTTTTTGACTAAAAATTTCCCTGTTTTGTAAACTCTTCAAACGCACATACGTACATACATAGAATCCTATTCCTTTTATAGAGTGTACTTATTTCAGTGAATATCTCTTTTATTTTTCCATGCAAACCTGTCGTTGTAGCACTAATGAGTGGAATGATAGTCGAAAATGGATCTTTAACAACATCATTTGTAACAACCCTTGCCACCAATGCTAAATACTTTGTACTTCGTTATATGTTTATTCATCCGTTATCAGTGAAAAAAATAACGATTCTTCAAGAGCTCATAAATATTATCACTCATTTCGCCTCTTAAAACATTCTTCACAATTGCAATACACTTAGTTCTACCACATTTGAAGCCTTTCGCAATCTCTGAATCAGGACAAGCTGCTTTCACAACTGGAACTAAATGTTCAACAATAGGATGCGGATGATTATGCTCATATAGGAATGCAACAAATCTAATTTCACCTTATTCTACTTGCCTATTTTTTCTTCGTTTACTGCCGTTGTGCATATCCAAAGAGCTTCTTGTTGTTTTTTCTAATTTGTACATTTTTTTATTTGTCCTTTTCGTATGGTTTTCAATCTCTGATCTGTCAGCTTTTCCATCTATTTATATCACATAATTTACATTGAAAATCTTCTGCTCCTATTTTATTTTTACTGAGCCACCCTTTGAATTTCATTTCAGTTTCCTACAACTCTAGGTACTTTTGAATATGAATTAAACATTAACGTCTTACTTTTGATTGTGGGGTTTCATTTCACTGCTTCACACATTACGTTAATTCACTTCAAAAATTTCAGTAATGCTGAAGCACGTCTCTTCAATTTCCTCTCGCTACAATTACAATGACTAATGCAACTGTGATGATTAGGATCTGCGACTCTGAATGGAGCGTGAACCGCGTGAAGTTGAACGGACGCTGCGCGGTTGCGATGCATTGGCGCCTCTGATTGTTCCTAGTCAGTATGTACGTGTACAATACGTGTATCAAAGTTCGAACATGTCCTACAAGCGTTAAAAACTATAAAAACTAAGTAGCTTAGCACAAAATGACAAATAGCAAATCACTTGCATATAATGTTACATGAAAATGAAGCCGCGTAGTAAAATTTCCCTGTTTTCATACGGTTTTCGAAGTTTTTTCCCTTTTTCCCTTTGGGACCCAAAATTTCCCTAAAGCAGGGAAATTTCCCTGCATCTGGCAACACTGTTCGTGTCCCCAAACGGGCGGGAAAGCAAAAATTTATGTGACTAAAGTTCGAAGCTCGGTTGTTAGTAAGATCGTTTTTCAAATTAGCTGCATCGAAATTATTTTTAAAATATATCATTGTACAAAATATGCAACCTTTTACTTACTTGAAGGGTGATGGTACTCTTTTTTTAAACTTTTTAAAAAATATGATAAGGACTCCTAAAAAGCAATAGTTATTATTGCGCAAGAGAAGACATAGGCCTAGCTCTATTTATTTTTACTCAATTAGTATTCCATATCGGTATTTTATAATTTTTCCCATTTAATGAATAATTTAAATATATAAGGTTTACCATAGTTGTATGTAAGAGAGTAATTATGAAATGAGATTCCAAATTTTTCTCCAACCTGACCTACCAAAGATGTTTTTTATAGGGAAAAGAGAAAAATCTTTTAAAGGAATATCTTTGATCATCAGTTCATAACTTTAATAACTGTTTATGATTTCTTTTGTTTTTAATCTAATGGAGGGATTGAAGTAAAAACGTAATGAGTTATTTGGTTTCCCGTAAAACCTCTTCTATCAGCTCTCTATGTTTTTTACAATTACATGACTAAGCTTCAATTTCCAAAAGGACTTGTTACGATTCCAGGTCGGAGCTAGATAGTGGTATTTTTTAAGCCTGATATATCTCTCTAAAGTTAATAGTTACACCGAGGAAACGTATTGAGGGCGTTGCAGAGGAACTATTTTATCACTCCATTTACTAATCACTCATACGTTCACTCACTAAGTCACTTTCTATCAGTCTTAGCTATAAGACAATTTGAATAGCTTGGTTACAGAAATAGAGCAACCAATACAAATGAAAGATCGATATGAATGTTATTTATTCACTATTTGCCAATTCTAAACTCTCTTTACAAGAACCAATGTACATGTCGGGTTTTCTCGCCGTTGGGTGGTTGAATGTAAATATTAATTTGAACGGCCAAGAAAAACTCGATCAATTCTCGAAGCGTAAGGGAAAAATTATGAGAGGGATAATGAAAAGCGGTTATGGACTCAGCTCGTTTTTAGGTGGAGTTTATTGGAAGAGGAAACCAGGAGAACTGGCTTGGATCTTGATCTCGGAGAGCTTGTCTAGGTGGGCAATCCGTGCCGGAGGACCAGGCGGGCGTTGACGAAAGCCGGCACGCGATGGAGTAAGCAGGGTGAGTGAGTTGTATTTGGGAATTTGAGTTTGGCAATTTGAGATGATTGAGCGCAGGTCAGTGAATTAGTTCAGGTAGAACTAATGACTCAACATAAGGTGAGGTTGAGTGTGCAAGTTAAATCCGGTTCATGTGAGCAGAAGCAAGTTGGCGCATTAACACATTAGCACGTTAACGGGGGCAAGTAAAATTACTGCTTATGTGAGAATAGCATTTAGCATGGCACTCAGGAAACCCAGGGAGATTCAATTTTGTGAGTGTTGCGTGTATGGCGATGATGTAGAGGTCTGACACGACGAAAAGGAACACGATAATTTTCTAACACATTTAAAACTCACGAGAATTTGCTGTAACACTGCCAAAGTAGGACGCCAAAGTAAGAGTGGCTTTGAAAGAGAGGACGCGCAACTGCGCAGTGTTGCCACCAGAGGGCTTCTCTCTCGAAAAGTGTCAAGTGTTATTTTTATTATTTCATGCATTTACACAAAAACTTCAATGATTACGAATTAGAAGTAGAAAATAATTAATAATAAATTAGAGTAATATTTTTAATGCTACAAATTAATTTATTTAAGTATGAATGGCAAATTTATAATTTTTACGCTTATGTAGCGGTATGCTACATTACCCCCCAAGGCGCAGACCGAAAGGTCCACCCGCTGCAATCATCTGTAGCGGGAAGGAGGGCGAACTACACGACCCTGCCGAGTTCGGCAATTGGCAAATGATACTGAGCGGGGAAGTTTCACCAAACGGGTCTGCAAGTTTAGATCGGCAAGAGTCCTAGGAACAGGCGTTACTGCAGCGGGCTCGTCTGGTCTCTCCAGACTTGTCGCTGTGTCAGTAAGAGGACTAGAGTTAGAATCTACGACAGGGTTAGAGATAGGGTTTGAATGTACAGACACGTAGAAAGGGTTACACTCAAGTTGACTAGGCAACAAGGCAGCCAACTGAGGAAGCTGAGATGGTAGATATGATCGAGTCTCAGTGGAAGGAGAAATCTGCGGAGAGGAGGATGAGTTATGAGTTACACTATGATCAGAAGTGTATGCGACTTTTAATCGATCAATGCTCACAGGATCGTGTGAACCGAATCGTTCGATGATGAAATATTTTTGCTTGCGTTTAAGTACTTTGAATGGGCCATCATAAGGGCGCGTGAGTGTAGGTTTTATAGCATCATTTCGGACATACACATGTGTGCAGTCTTGCAGGGCAGAATCTAGTTTGTCCTGGGTCTGAGGCATTTGTGGAGCCACATACTTGATCTGACGCATGCAATCTTTGAGACAGGTTACATAAGCGGAACGGTCAGCGGATGAAAATTCAGGCAAAGGTTTTGGGTCAACAATGTCGCCGGGGAGACGAAGCGTCTTCCCGTACAACATTTCAGCCGCTGTGCACTGCTGATCTTGTCTGTGTAGGTTTCGAATGCTAAGTAGTACTACTGGAAGTCTATCAGTCCAATCGTGACTGCAATTAAGGCAGCGCAAGGCAGACTTGAGGTCTCTGTGGACTCTCTCAATAAGTCCATTTGACTGCGGATGATACGCTGTAGTGGATGTATTTGCACACCCTAAAGCGGTGCTAAGCTCACTCCAGAATTTGGAGGTGAATTGTGATCCCCGGTTATGTGTGACACTTAAGGGAACCCCAAATCTAGAGATCCAGTTTGATAAGAACGCGCGCGCTACAGTCTCGGTTTGGGTATCAGGTAGAGGGACAGCCTCAACCCAACGCGTGAACCTATCGATGATGGTCAACAAATAAGAATAACCGCGCGATACAGGCAGGGGACCCACCATATCTAGGTGTACAGAGTCAAACTTGTGACCTGTGAATGCACAACTCTGCAGCGCCGCACGATTATGTTTCACCACCTTACTACTCTGGCACGCATGGCAATTTTGCACAATTTGCTTGACCTCCTTACGCATCGCTGGCCAGACGAAACGATCAGAAATCAAACGCACTGTACGGTTAATACCTGGATGAGAGAGGGAATGAAGGTGGAGGACAGCTACCCTGCGGAGCGTCGCAGGAAGATACAAACGAGAAGGTCGCTCGGCATCACGGTACACGCCGTCAACCAAGGTTAGTTTTGGAGGGGAAGTGTTAGAAGGTTTGAGAAGGTCCTGAAGTTCAGGATCCTCCTTCTGAGCATTAGCAATGTTGCCGAAGGTGATTTCACCACTGGTTTGGACAGAGTTAATTCTGGAGAGACAATCGGCAACGGTATTGTCTAATCCCTTAATGTAACGGATGTCAGTGGTAAACTGACTTATAAACGACAAGTGTCGAGCTTCCCTAGGGGAATGTCTTTCAGAAGGCATTTTGATCGCTGAGGTCAAAGGCTTGTGATCTGTGTAGATCACAAACTCCCTCGCCTCTAGAGCATAGCGAAAGTGTCTCACAGATAGGTAGATAGCAAGAAGTTCCCTACCGAACGCGCTATAACCACGCTCAGTGGGCGACAGCTTTTTGGAAAAGAAAGCAAGAGGAGAGATATTAGTACCCACTTGTTGTTGCAACACAGCACCTACGGCGGTACTGGATGCGTCAACAACGAGGCTGAAATCAGCATTAGCAATAGGGTAGGATAGTTCAGTCGCGGAAGCTAACTTGTGTTTGATTGTATCAAAAGATTTGCGCGCTTCTTCCGTCCATCTTACCTCGATAGATTTGCCTTTTCGTTTCGGTTCGAGGAGGTCAGACAAGGGCGCTAAAGTTTGAGCACAGTTGCGTATGAAACGATGGTAGAAGTTAACAGAACCTAGGAACCTTCTTAGTTCCTTCTGGGTCTGTGGAAGAGGAAAGTTTTTGATCACTTCTACTTTGGAAGGCAAAGGTTTTAGACCTAGGCTAGAGATTTCATGACCTAAGTAAATCAGTGATGGCTTTCCGAGCTTGCATTTTGCAGGGTTTACGAGGAGTCCATTGTCGGACAATCTTTGAAAAACGACCCTAAGATGGTCTTTGTGCAACTCTGGGGTTGTGGACGCCACAAGGATGTCGTCTAAATAGACATACGCGAAAGTGAGATCAGAGAAAATTTCAGCCATGTGCCTTTGGAACGTCTGAGGAGCGTTCCTCAAGCCGTAAGGCATTTTCAGGAATTCAAAGAGGCCAAACGGAGTGATTACCGCGGTCTTAGGAATCGCAGACTCCTCCAAGGGAATTTGATGGAAGGCAGACTGAAGGTCTATCTTAGAGAAAATTTGTGCTCCCTCTAAATTTGCACTGAAATCATGAAGGTAGGGGATAGGATATCGATCAGGTAAAGTAACGGCGTTCAACCTGCGGAAATCCCCGCACGGTCTGAATTCACCGTTAGCCTTGGGTACTAGCAAAAGAGGGCTAGCCCAAGGGCTTTTGGAAGTGCGAATGATGCCACTTTCGAGCATCCTAGCGAATTCTTTCTTAGCTAGCGCCAATCGATCAGGCGGCAGTCGCCTAGCACGGGAGAAAACTGGCGGACCCTGCGTCTCTATGAAGTGCTTTGTGCATGTTTGCATTTTTGTAGAAACTAAGTTAGAATTTGTTAATGCAGGAAAATCTTTTAGTAATTGCTCAAACATGCAATCTTCCTTTAAGGCAATAGAGAAAGAATGCAAGACATTAGCTCTAGTTATGCTACAAGCGGGAATTGAGATCTGTGTCTCCTCGTCCCTAATACACCGGTTCTTAATATCTACAATGATGCCAAATTTGGCTAAAAAATCAGCACCTATTATGGGCTCTTGGACTTCAGCTATCAAGAAGGTAAATCTGAATGTTCTCCTCAATCCCAGACCGCACTCTAAACTTCTCTCACCGTAGCAAGGTATTGGCGTGCCGTTTGCGGCGCGTAATGTCGCCATCAAGGGGTTGTTTTTTTCTTTCACCGAGGCTGGGATAATTGATACACTGGAGCCAGTGTCTATTAAAAATCGATACTTGGTGACGGGATCGTGAATGGTCAAGAGGCGAGTAGTCTGGGAATGAGGCAACGCAGTACTCGCTACTATGCGTCGCTGATGGCGTTTCCCGACGTCATTTCGGTATAACGAGGACAGTATCTAGAGGCACATTTGCGAGCTTGGTCACCAAATTTCATGTGGTACCAGCATAAGTTGCTACTAGCATCACGAGAGCGCGACCTGAAGCGGCGGTCTTGATTTGACCTATCATAAGATCTACCTCTATCAAAGCGTTGAGGAGGAGGAGGAGGATAGTTAGAGTGATAGTCAGAGGGATAGTCGTAGGCATTTTGGTGGCTTTGGAATCTCCCTGGGCCTTGCTGAATGTGAGCCACACTTTGACTCTGACCTATTTGAAAATTTTGGAGAGTTTGCTTTATTTCAGCGATGTCCTGCTGCAGCTTATCTATTGTGGCTGAGGATTGACTAGGCGCCGTATTTGACGGGCTAAAAGTTGTAGCTGCTACATTCAGGGAAGCAACTTGTGGTTCTCGTGGCAAATTAATATTTCGGATCACCGTCTCTGCGGCTTCCGCTAATTTCTCTAACGTTTGCTCGGGCCCTGCTAGCGATAGAAATGGACGCACGTTAGGTGACAGCTTAGTCATGAAAACTTCCTTCAGAAATCCCTCAGCTACGGCAACTCCCGTAGCGAGTTTCCGAAGTTCTTTCACTAGCGAAGAGGGAGAGAAAGAAACAGAGACAGATGGAATTGCTGAGGCATCTACAAGACTTCGGAATTTGTCCGCATCGGACATCTGAAGCCTTGCCAAGATTTTGCCTTTCAAGATTCCGTAAGGATTGCGATCTGGAGGGTTTTCTAATATGTCGTTAGAGTCATTTAGTAGTTTTGTGGGCGCAGCGCTCATAAGAGCATAGAATTTGTCTATGTCCTGATTTATCCTATTATACCTAAATACTGCTTCACACTGTTGGAACCAGGTGTGAGCGTCCTCCAGAATAAAGGAAGGGAGCCTAATGGGATTTGTGGGGGCTCGATCTTCATTATCTGATTCAGGCATGCTAGCGATCACTTTTGGGATGCAATTAATGATATCAGTGCCTAAGACTTGGGATGAGGTAGCAAGGGTTTGCGTTAATTCTTTACCTACTCACTCATTCAAATTAAGTTGAAACAGAAGGAAGGAAATATGAAATTGGAAACGAGAAAAATTTTTGCGGTATGCGGCAATTTGCGTAGGCACAAAATTAAAGCAGGTGAGAAAAATTATTTTTCTACCTACTCAATCAATCAATAACGTTGAAGAACACGGGAAAAAAAAAATGGAAGCGAATATTTTTACGGTAGTCAGAAGTAAATGCACAGCACGGAAATAGGAAAAAAAAATATTTTCCCTACCTACTGAGGCACATGAAATAAACAAACATGGACAGGATAGCGTTGACGCTGAAAAAAAAATTTTGTTAGAGCTGCTCAGAGAGATTTTTAGCACGGACAAACTCCACAGGAAATTTCTCAAACTACCACGAAATGGGAAAACTTATCACTACAATGACACGCCAACATTATCCTCTCACAATCTCTCAAACACTTCGAGTTGAGTTTATTTTTACGAATTTTCCCGGCCAATGCACCAGTGTCGGGTTTTTCCGCCGTTGGTTGGTTTAAATGTAAAATATTGATTTTTTTACGGCAAGAACAACTCGATCAATTCTCGAAGCGTAAGGGAAAATTATGAGAGGGATAATGAAAAACGGTTATGGACTCAGCTCGTTTTTAGGTGGAGTTTATTGGAAGAGGAAACCAGGAGAACTGGCTTGGATCTTGATCTCGGAGAGCTTGTCTAGGTGGGCAATCCGTGCCGGAGGACCAGGCGGGCGTTGACGAAAGCCGGCACGCGATGGAGTAAGCAGGGTGAGTGAGTTGTATTTGGGAATTTGAGTTTGGCAATTTGAGATGATTGAGCGCAGGTCAGTGAATTAGTTCAGGTAGAACTAATGACTCAACATAAGGTGAGGTTGAGTGTGCAAGTTAAATCCGGTTCATGTGAGCAGAAGCAAGTTGGCGCATTAACACATTAGCACGTTAACGGGGGCAAGTAAAATTACTGCTTATGTGAGAATAGCATTTAGCATGGCACTCAGGAAACCCAGGGAGATTCAATTTTGTGAGTGTTGCGTGTATGGCGATGATGTAGAGGTCTGACACGACGAAAAGGAACACGATAATTTTCTAACACATTTAAAACTCACGAGAATTTGCTGTAACACTGCCAAAGTAGGACGCCAAAGTAAGAGTGGCTTTGAAAGAGAGGACGCGCAACTGCGCAGTGTTGCCACCAGAGGGCTTCTCTCTCGAAAAGTGTCAAGTGTTATTTTTATTATTTCATGCATTTACACAAAAACTTCAATGATTACGAATTAGAAGTAGAAAATAATTAATAATAAATTAGAGTAATATTTTTAATGCTACTAATTAATTTATTTAAGTATGAATGGCAAATTTATAATTTTTACGCTTATGTAGCGGTATGCTACATACAGTAGGAAAAAGAATTTATGCCCCAGAAGTAAGTGATTCGTTATTTAAACTGAAACTAATTTGAAGTTTTTCGGCGCAATAGTTTGCAATTTAGTACAGGCACAAAATGTAATTCCACTAGAAAATCGGCCGACGATTGAGGAGCCAAGGGAACAAGCTTGTAGTGATCGCCCTCAGCCACACTTCAGCCTAATTTCATAAAATATTAAAAACTAACATCCTAAAATTAAATTATACAAATGTAATTATTTTTATAATTATACAAGACCAAATTAATTCGATTAAACTCAAAATTTTACCAAAAACGTTTTTCGAAAATATTTGCCGATCACGTTTCCGTCAGTCACTTCCGTTGGAAACATTCGCGCAGAACCATTTCGCAAGCTTCCGCTCAAAAGAGTATATAAGGCCGATTTTTCAGGCAGAGTCGTCATTCTCGTACAGATCCTCCTGAATAGTGCTTGGGCCCAGAGCGGGCATTTGTAAGTATCAAGTGTTAGAGTTAATTGTATTATGTCTTAACTTTCCTGTGCTGTGTCTTTTTACGGTTTCGCACTGGTGTTTTTTACCAGTCCTGTTAGCCTTATAATTCAATTAACTATTGGCAGTACAGTAGCTAGAATTTTAGTTATTTTATTTACTGTCGTGCATTGTGTAATTAAGTCGTGATTCAAACAAGTATGGAATTCTTTTCACGTTCAACACTCAACGTTTAAAGTCCAAAAATCTTAAGAAATAAAATAGGATTATTATAGATTGGATAGCCCTACACTAGAGCACAGCGTAGGTTCCACATAGACACCACATAGTTATAGTACTGAACACAATACTATGCAATGACACAGCAAGTTAGGTAAATAGTTCACTCACCTCTTGGATACCTTAACTTAATACTCCATTTTCAATACTGTGGCTAGCAAGAGTAGAGCGGAGATAGACGGGAAATGTATAGTATAGGGTAGAATAGAATTAGTACATTAGTTTAGAACTTAAGAAGTTAGATACCAACCACAGTAGTTAATTATGTACACACTCGGTCAACATTTACTTGTTGTTGAATCCGAGGCCAATAGCAGACTGACTCGCGAGTGTTGCCCTATCGAGCGTTGCCAACTTTCGGTCTCTCTAACTAGAACTTACACTACTCGCTATATTACAAGGATATTGCAGCAAATCGCGTTTGTATTTTCTGTAGTACTCATTTCAAGTCAATTCACATAAATAATTGTTCCTTATAAATACCTAACTACATTTGACATGTCGTTTAGGAATAGAAGCTGTGTTCTTATGTTTCAATATTTTTCCATGAATTAATTGAGCCTTTTTTTTAATCACTGTAACTTTGTTCTCAGCTTAGTTGTTGTGACTTTCGTGTCTGTTTATGTGCTGCTCCTTTTTATGTAACTTCTGCTGCAATTCTTGCTCATCTGAATAATAGAGTATAGAGACTTCACCTTTTCTCATACTTATATTTTAGTACATTAATTATCTAATTACCTCAGTGCTTTAGCTATTATTTTGGCTGTAGTTCATTTAAACTCAGTTGTGTTGCTGCTTGTAATGTCAGGATAGAGCTTGTGACCAGTTGGTCTGGAACACTGATTCTGGTGTTAAGATGATTCAGGCTGCGACTCGGGCGCTAGAGTTGCGGACTGATTCTTATCACCAGACTTCTGCCATTGTTTATCCTGTTAATGTTGCAGTTTGCGCAGTCTTGCACATGTGTATGAATGGACTCGTTTTTTGTTCAAAATAATCCAGCACGATGTCCCCTGACAGGATCTACTGGACCACACATTCATGCACTCACAAACACGTATGGAACCAAACCCTAATCTCGTAATTTAAGGAGCTTACCTCCTCCGGGTTCACCCTCCTGGTTCACTCCTCCGAGTTCTTCTCCCAGTTGTTCCTCCTGTTCAAATTTCACTATACTGGAAGGCCTGCATCCCTGCAGCTAAGCCGCTAAAATCTCCAGTTGAGACCATTTGGGCGAGAGTCCCCATTTCTTACCGAGTTTTCCCAACCGGTAACAAATTCCCTACCCAGCACTCAATTCACTACTCACTTAGTGTCGGAACCTCCCACACTTACACATCATCGACTTCACACTCCAGCTCGCGCTTCACAAGCCTGAGCTGAACGAATCGTCTGAAGTTATTCAACCTCCTTGGACTCTCCCCAAGAAGTCTCGCGAACAAGAGTCAAGCCTCGCACGTCGGCGTTCAACCTCCTCCTCAATAAATCCCTTACCGGCGAGTGAAACTATTCTCTCATTATCCCCCGGTGTTGGCTTGTGGTAATTTTGTTGTTTCATGGATTATTAGACGCTAGAAATATTGCGTCCGAATACCGCCTAACTCCTTCTGAGTCAGTGGCCTAATTTTTATCAATTCGTAATTCAATGTGCTTACCCGAGCACTGGTGACCCGCCTTTGTAAAAGAACATCTCCTTGTGAAATCGATAAATTCCTCGATATTCAACCTTTAAAAGTCAAATTCAATTAGTCCCCATTAGGGAGAACTTCATACTGGTGACCAGAATTCATACCAGAGCTAGATAAATAATCAAACAATTGAATTGCCGCAGCCATCATCTGGAGGTTTTTGAGCGCATGTCGAGGCTGTTTGCAGCTGTTGCATGTTGAACCTTGGAGGAGGTAGTGTTCCTTTCCATGCTTTCTCTAATTCTCAGTAATCAAACATAGTTTTCCTCTCTAAACTCTTCCCTAATAATAAGTTATTGCTACTGCAGCCTATTCTAACAAATTCTTCATGTTTTTCCATTGCTACTGAAGCCACCTTTTACGAAACTCTTCATGCATTTCCGTTGCTACTGAAGCAAACCATAGGAGACCTTCTAGGATAACTTCCATTGCTACTGCAGCACCATTGCTACTGAAGCACCAAATTAAATAACGTGTACGAAACACCAACTTGTCATTCTGAGCAATTGACTTATTTTTTTCTTCAAATATGTTCCCCAACCATAAATTTCAACGCTGTGATCGTTGCAAGGGACTGCCGGGTGTGCACCGTTGGTCTTTTGTAAGTTCCTCCGTATCCCAAATACCAAGCTCTTACCCGATCTCCCAATTTTTGTATCGCCGTCTGGTCGGTGTGCTTGTAGCCTTGGGGACGCCTGAGGAGCACGCACGCTGCCTAGGGAGGCTGTACAAACGACTTACGTCGCACATTTGCTGTATTTAACCGGCATATGTGTTTTGGGAAAGTAAGGAACAGATCTTTCATATTCTTTTGGGGAGCATAATGTCACAAACCCAGACTGCGATTTCGCCTCAGGTCAACACCTGTCGAGCCAACGAATTCGTACTTGTCTTAGTTGATTGAGGTTCCTAAGTCGTGGAAGTCGACCAATTCTAGATTCCCCGTTACACCGTTCAAAGAACGCAGTCGGAATCAGGTAATTCGGGCGCCTCCATTTCGGCGGATACTCAGGCACCGTATGCCCAGTGATGCTAATCTCACAGATTTTTTATGGTCCCAGTTCGGGATCCGAGCTGAAACTTTCATAGTTCCACAGTTAACCTTCCACTATTTTCATCTATTTTCTTTTGTCGAAGCATCTTTTGGAATCTCTCCTTCGTATTTCTGACTTGCACTTTACAAGTAACAGCTTCACTGTTACCAGACCTTTCGGTCTCCTTTGGGGGGAGGGTAGCTGTAGTGATCGCCCTCAGCCACACTTCAGCCTAATTTCATAAAATATTAAAAACTAACATCCTAAAATTAAATTATACAAATGTAATTATTTTTATAATTTTACAAGACCAAATTAATTCGATTAAACTAAAAATTTTACCAAAAACGTGTTTCGAAAATATTTGCCGATCACGTTTCCGTCAGTCACTTCCGTTGGAAACATTCGCGCAGAACCATTTCGCAAGCTTCCGCTCAAAAGAGCATATAAGGCCGACTTTTCAGGCAGAGTCGTCATTCTCGTACAGATCCTCCTGAATAGTGCTTGGGCCCAGAGCGGGCATTTGTAAGTATCAAGTGTTAGAGTTAATTGTATTATGTCTTAACTTTCCTGTGCTGTGTCTTTTTACGGTTTCGCACTGGTGTTTTTTACCAGTCCTGTTAGCCTTATAATTCAATTAACTATTGGCAGTACAGTAGCTAGAATTTCAGTTATTTTATTTTCTGTCGTGCATTGTGTAATTAAGTCGTGATTCAAACAAGTATGGAATTCTTTTCACGTTCAACACTCAACGTTTAAAGTCCAAAAATCTTAAGAAATAAAATAGGATATTGCAGCAAATCGCGTTTGTATTTTCTGTAGTACTCATTTCAAGTCAATTCACATAAATAATTGTTCCTTATAAATACCTAACTACATTTGACATGTCGTTTAGGAATAGAAGCAGTGTTCTTATGTTTCAATATTTTTCCATGAATTAATTGAGCCTTTTTTAATCACTTTCGTGTCTGTTTATGTGCTGCTCCTTTTTATGTAACTTCTGCTGCAATTCTTGCTCATCTGAATAATAGAGTATAGAGACTTCACCTTTTCTCATACTTATATTTTAGTACATTAATTATCTAATTACCTCAGTGCTTTAGCTATTATTTTGGCTGTAGTTCATTTAAACTCAGTTGTGTTGCTGCTTGTAATGTCAGGATAGAGCTTGTGACCAGTTGGTCTGGAACACTGATTCTGGTGTTAAGATGATTCAGGCTGCGACTCGGGCGCTAGAGTTGCGGACTGATTCTTATCACCAGACTTCTGCCATTGTTTATCCTGTTAATGTTGCAGTTTGCGCAGTCTTGCACATGTGTATGAATGGACTCGTTTTTTGTTCAAAATAATCCAGCACGATGTCCCCTGACAGGATCTACTGGACCACACATTCATGCACTCACAAACACGTATGGAACCAAACCCTAATCTCGTAATTTAAGGAGCTTACCTCCTCCGGGTTCACCCTCCTGCTTCACTCCTCCGAGTTCTTCTCCCAGTTGTTCCTCCTGTTCAAATTTCACTATACTGGAAGGCCTGCATCCCTGCAGCTAAGCCGCTAAAATCTCCAGTTGAGACCATTTGGGCGAGAGTCCCCATTTCTTACCGAGTTTTCCCAACCGGTAACAAATTCCCTACCCAGCACTCAATTCACTACTCACTTAGTGTCGGAACCTCCCACACTTACACATCATCGACTTCACACTCCAGCTCGCGCTTCACAAGCCTGAGCTGAACGAATCGTCTGAAGTTATTCAACCTCCTTGGACTCTCCCCAAGAAGTCTCGCGAACAAGAGTCAAGCCTCGCACGTCGGCGTTCAACCTCCTCCTCAATAAATCCCTTACCGGCGAGTGAAACTATTCTCTCATTATCCCCCGGTGTTGGCTTGTGGTAATTTTGTTGTTTCATGGATTATAATTATTAGACGCTAGAAATATTGCGTCCGAATACCGCCTAACTCCTTCTGAGTCAGTGGCCTAATTTTTATCAATTCGTAATTCAATGTGCTTACCCGAGCACTGGTGACCCGCCTTTGTAAAAGAACATCTCCTTGTGAAATCGATAAATTCCTCGATATTCAACCTTTAAAAGTCAAATTCAATTAGTCCCCATTAGGGAGAACTTCATAAGCTTCCCCAGCATATCTTGACCAGGGGAAAGCATCATGGCGTCCTGGCGTTAGTTATAAGGCATTTGAAAATCCAATGTACAAGGTGATATGTATCAGGCTTGATTGGAAATAAAGCATCCGTAGATGCCTTCATTATATCAAAAACTCTAAAACTGTAAAAGAATTTAGAGTAAATGTGTCACGTCATTTTGCATCTCTGTCATAGGGCATGCAGCATTTCAGTGCGGATTTCCCATCTACCGAAAATTTTAATTTTCCCGAAATTCATGTTAGAAAATTAGAAACTATTTCATTTACCGTTTGCTAAGCTATTCGTATATTCATCTTACTTATTTCTGTCGACAATAATGAGCACCCCAGCCGTCAGTTCAATGCAGCAGATCGAACGTTTTTTCCATAATTAGGAGTATTTCCTCATCTTTATTTTGTTATTTGTTTTTCTCTTTTCTGTATTAATATTTAACGCCCGTATGACAAACATACCCTGAAATTCATTTTGTGTGTACACAAATATATAGGTTTATAGATGTGAGGGTTGTGCAAAGTTTTTAATGAATTAAATTTTGGCTAACGTTGTCTCGCTATTTCAAAATCATTCTCGAAGATGTTTTCAATCGATTTCGGCTGAGCTGGAGGGAAGGGGTAATTTAAGCATTTCAATTAGTCTTTTTATATTTTTGCGTGCGCTCAGCGCACACTAGCACTGAACTTTCAAATCTGAAAAAACTCTAAATTTTTGTAATTAAAATTATCACTTTGGACCATTGCTTAATCTACCTATATGTGCCAAATTTTGTAAACATTCTCCACTCAGTTGTCATATCCGGCCACAATGTTACTCCATTTTATCCCATGTACACATGTCCGTATAATGCTTTAGAGTTGTGTTGTTTCTTGACTGTAACCTGAGATTTCTTAAAAATTTTTATGAAGAAATTAAAAACCAGTTTATTTTTACGTTTTTCGAAGTCTTCTTTTCCTTTTAGTTATTTTTTTACTAATAATTTCTTAGGGTTACAGTGAGCTCAACTGCCATTTTCTGTGTAGTAGATGGTAGGCTGTTTTCATCTTTTTATTTTATATATGTATTTTTTTTCTTATATTTCATTTTCAATAAGTATATACATTAATATGTGTGTGTACATTTGTAGGTATGTTTATATCTACATAAATAGATATACATGTTTCTATTTGATTTCTTTACGCAAAAACCATCCGGTTAATAAATTTTATTGCACTACCGAAATGATTCAAAAATAGATCTATCACTTCCCCAGAGGGCGTTTCTGTGAATCGGATTAATGACAAATACAATTAATGAAATAAAGCGCAATTTGAGCATATGATTCGTGGCAAAATTATCTTTCTGTCCGTATGTTGTACAAGCTATGAATTTTGATGTTGAGTATATGTTTGTTTACGCATTTCTGCCAAAATTTTGTAGATATTTGTCAATCATGAGTGGTAACTGGCTTACATTGTATCTCCATTTTATCCCATGTACCCATGTCCGCATGATGTTGCAGAGAATATCGAGAAGATATGAAATATGTTTTTTTGTTGTTAATATTGTTCCTCGGCGGTAACTTGAGTTTTCTTAAAATTTATTTTTGGAAATTAAAAAACTATTCCATTTATACGTTTTTGAAGTCCTTTTTCTATTCCTCATCTTTCCTCAGGTTATTTCTTACGATTCATCAGAGCTTTGGCTGTCATTTTAAATATAGAAAGAGTAAGATTATTTGTCATGTTTATTAGCATTTTTCTTACATTCATTTTCAATACGTATATATATATGACTATGTGTGTTGGTGTGTGCATGAGTGTGTATGTGTGCGCACGCAAACATAAATGTCTCTGTATCAGTGTACATATGCACACGTTCGCACATGTATATACGCACATGTACATATATGGGTTTCTATTTCTACTTTTTGCGTAAAAAGCAAAACCTCAAGACACATTACATTTTACCTAAAACTCTGCGATCAGTTAACACTGAACCAAATTCCAGAAATGAACAAATTGATTGCGCTTTCTTAATGATTTATAAATCGATTTATCACGACCCCGATGGGCATTTCTGTGAATAGAAAAAATTAAAAGTAAAAAACAGACAAATGAAATAAAGCACTCGTGCAAAAATTATCTCTATATTTGTATGCCGAACACGCCATGCATTTCATTTTTGAGTGTATGCTTGTTTACGCATTTCTAGATGTGCGTGCTGTGTTGCGCGATGTTCTTTATAAATTACTTCGTGACTAACCTTTTCTCAATACTTCATTGTCATTTACGGAGGAGTGTTTCAATCTGGTACGGTATAGCGTTTATTGTATTTTTCCAACTTCGATAAGCTTTTAAATAATTCGAATACTACTAAAGAATTCTTCGAAACTCCCAAGTTCTTAGTTGAAATTATCGAAGTATGAAACAGACAAAAAACGCTGTACCAGAATCTCTTGGAATATAAAATATCCAAGAGATGATATTTTTTATTTCTCATTCAACTATCCTTGACAGAGTTAGACTATTAGCACGCCACGTATGGTTTGTCTATTAGTACGCCTCGTATATTTTGTCTATTAATATGCCTCGTATGGTCTATCTATTTGTACACCTCTGATAGTTTGTTTATTAGTACACCTCGTATAGTTTGTCTATTGTTATGCCTCGCGTGGCTTATCTATTTGCACACCTCGGATGGTTTGTCTATTAGTACTCCTCGTAAGGAACTCTTGTTTTAGCACGTCCTATATTAAGAAACTTTTAAAAGCCAATATGTTGCCATGTATCTCATGTGGCAACTTGAAAAATACACGTTCTTTCTTTTTCTTTTCTTTGCTCCCTGCCCCTGTCCCCCCCCCCTACACTCCCCTCAGGAAGCGTATGAGTTTTTTGTTGTATAGGTGTTCCCGAGGAAAATGATTAGAAGTTTACCTTTAAACTAATTTGAATGTTGTGGGTGCAATAGTATAGAAATTTTTACAGGTGCAAAATGTGACTTTACGAGAAAATCGGTGGGGATTGTGGGGCTACAATCTTTTGAGCCTCGCTTCCTGACCCCTCACTCCCCCCCGCCCCTGCCCTTCACGAAGGGGGCTTAAGAGTATTTTAACATCCATACAAATGTTGTACTTGCAACGAGCATCAATTTTATTCTAATTTCAAGTGTGTACGTTTCATGATTCAGGGTTACCTGTTTTTCGGGTTATTCAAAGTGTCTACATTAGTGTTACCCACGCGAGGGACAGTATTCAATGGGTATGAGTGAAGAAACTATCAGGGTTGAATTTTTCATTTAAACTTGTTTTTACACAATTCATTTATGTTAGATTTCACGGGAGCAGATTAATGCACGAACTTCAGGCTTAGGAACATTATTATGCTCTAGTCCGAGAAGAGTTGGTGAAGAATTACACAATGCGGAGTGCATAAAATTATACGGCCTCGTATCCCGGCTACTGAATAGCAAAAATCGGACATGCAAGCCATATTTCATTATTTATTATTATTACTAAAATTTAAAATGTGAGCGCTGTAAACCTTTGACTTACTATCTCAGTCCCAGCCAAGTAATACGTCGCTGTTATCGCGACGCTCAGAGGGATGAAAGATAAGACGACGGGTAGTATGGACTGTGATGTGCATGGGGTTTGTCTTGGTGTTATTTATGAGTTTCTTACGATTTACAAGCATTATGGTGATTAATTTCCCAGTGATCTGATACGGCAGAGCGTTTATATCCGGCTTACTAGGCAGCTGAGTCACGTCCCTACTTGACTCTAAATCCAAACATTTTATCTAATATAAAAATTCCGCATTAAGACTCAATTTTCGTGACCTACCCTTACGATCTCCTCAGAGGGAATACAAATTTTGTTTCTTTGGGAATAAACACTAATAGGAGGAAAATGTGAGGTCCTGAACTGAGAGTTAGGCCATGTTCTTGTTCCAATGATTTTGGTTTTGTTAAGGACAATCTATTTTTGGTTCACTGCTGTCCTGGTTTTTCAGCACCAATTACTCTGCTCTTTAATTTTTATCTTGTTTCAAAATCTTTCTTCTTAATTTGCTCATTCTACAGCACAGGATTCTGTACGGAAACACACCTTGTACAAGGATTCCGCGTTACTTTAACTCCATACTAAATAGTGATTTCTTCCGTTCTCTCTTCCTTCCTTCTTCCTAAAATACGCTCATTGCTACTCTAAGGTCATCATATAAAGCTTAGCGAATTTGGAATGCCTATGCTGATTTTAGATGACTTTGTCAACTTCCTAGAGTTGATTATGAAACCATAAGTAGTTTCATTGGTAGTACATATGTAAAAAAGTTTTAGCAACGTGTTACACATTAGTTATATCAAACTCTCATAGTGTTTCTATTTTATAGCATGTACCCAAATGTTGTTAAAGAGAACACCGAGAGGACAAGAAACTTGAAATGTTTTTTCTATCCTTATAAATAAAGTATAGAGAGAGTCTGTTAAATATCGATGTCTAAATGCGAATAAATTGGTTTTAAATTCTTTTAAATTTTGAATGGAACACCGAGAGGACGGAAAATTCGAGATTTTTGTTGTTGTTGTTCTTAGGCTGTAACTTGATTTCCTGTAAAATTCTATTAGGAAATGAGATACTAGTTCGTTTTTACGCATTCAAAGTCTTTTTTCCTTTTACTTATTTTGTCATGTAATATCTTATTGTTACACTTGGCTCGCCTGTCATTTTCAGTGTAGCAGGAGGAAAATGATTTTTTTATGTTTACTGTTTTTTCTTATACTAATTTTCAGCACTTATAAATGTGGATATGTGCCTATGTGCAGATGTGTGTGTATGTATATCTACATACATATTTATATTCAGTATCTTTTTATTTCTATTTTTGCGTAGAAGCAAAACCTCAAGGTTCATTAAGTTTCTCTTTCAATGCCCTGCGACCAGTCAACACTGAACCATATTTGAGAAACAACTTGGGAGTCCAGTAAATAAATTGATTGCACTTGCTAAATGATTCAAAAATAAATCTATCACCATCCCAGAGGGCGTTTCTGTAAATAAAAAACTTAAAAATATTGTCAGACAAATGAAATAAAGCGCTTCCTGCGCATTTATTATTATTAAATTTGTACACAAGAACACTTTATAAAACGACTTGACAACTCACCTTCCTGTAAGTCTGAAAAAATGATCGTTTCTGTCCGTACGTTGAACAAGCTATGAATTTCATTTTGCGTGTATGTCTGTGTAGGCGTTTCTATAAATGTGCCTGCTGCGTTGCGGGATGTTTTTTATATATTACTTTGTGACTAACCTTTTCTCAATACGTGATAATCATTTACGACTGTGTTTCAACCTGCTTTGGAGAAGCGTTTTTTCTTGTCTTTTATTATTGTGTTTCAATTAATAATTAAGGAATTCCGAAGAATTCTCTAGTTTTAATAAAATTATTTATTAGTTGTTAGCCATTTATTAGTGTATAAAACATCCAAGAGATGATATTTTGGTTCTTTCTCTCAACAACATAATTAGGCTCGACACGCCAATTAGCCCCTGGCATGGTTAGTCTAAAAGTACGCCTCGTATGGTGGTTTGCCTATCAATTATGTGCGTTAATATTTAGAAATTTTAAAAACCCTGTATGTTTTAATGTAAAATTTTTCATGTACCAAATTTTTGGCATTAATTTTTTTGTTTTTCTTTTATTTTTTCTTTGAATATATTTGTTGTGGTAAAAGAGGCTAAAACAAACACATGGACTCCTACTGGTTGTGAGCAACGTATCGAAAAATTGTCCTCTTTTGTGTAGCAACAAATCTCTACGAATATTTGATTTTTAAATGCTTTATGTCTCTTCTATGTGCACTGTTTGGACTCTTTCTTTACATCGCTACTATCACGTAAAACAAAAGCCAGACAATAAAACTGTGTGCAGTAATGACTCAGTTCTCAGGAATGAACACCTCTGGACGCGGTGTGTGCGCGTTATCGCTGTGGGATTATGGTGTAGATATGGACCTGATCTTATGATCCGAGGATATATAGTACATGTGGGCAGTCCGTGTAGCGTCCTCAAAGCGTAATGCTTTGTTTAACACCTTCATGATTTTGTTGGTGAGCTTCCGGGTGAGACACCTCATATACCGAGTGTCCCTTAAAAATGTCCCGAATTTTTAATTAATTATATCTTACCTCTGAAGTGAATCATTTCATTTGTCTTTTTTTAACAATGTGGTAAATTTGCTTTACTTCCCGAATTATTGAAACTTTTGAAAATCAGTTGAATAACCACTTTAAAATGATTGATTCACTCAAGAGGGCAGAAAAATTAATTGTTCAGAGAAAAAGATTTTAAAACAATATTGACAGTCTTCCTTATTTTGTACATTCCAAAAAATTGAACAAAGAAAAATTTAAAAGAGTACCAAATCCTTACCTTAAATAACGTTTAAATAAATAAAGTAATTTAGTATCCGTCGGGGTCTCTAGCAGAGCTCCGCGTGAGGGGCTCGGTAGACTGCCGGGCTGGACGCGGGCAGCGAGTGTTGCACGGCCTCCCTGACGCTAGGCATGTCTTCTGTACGCGACGGTCGCGTCATTCCTGCTCGTCAGTAAATAACCTCTCAGAGGGTTTATATACTTGGCGGTATTTAGGATACATCGTTGTGGAATTGTTTTTACCGTAGGTATTGAGAAATGAAGAAGAACACTAGTGTTGTTTTAGAAACTTATACGTTGAACTATTGGTTTTTCTTCCCTTTCAGTAAGTCGTTCAATGTAAAGTGGTTATTAAACCGAGTTTCAAAAACCTAAATTATTCGAAAAGGAAACAAAATTTAATACATTGTGAAAAATAGACAGTTTAAATATAGTTATATAAAGCGTAAATACAATCAGTCAAAAAATCGTGGATTTTTTTTGTGGGTTACTCGGTACAGGTCATTGCGGGCATAAACATTTGCCTGTGAAGGTGTTCATTGTGGACTGACGCGTGCGCTGTTCCCCAGCCGAGACTGCCCCATCTTCTACAGGCGCAAGAAGGTTCAGCTCGAGTTGTCGGATCAAGACAAGATCATCCACAGGTTTGGATCCACCACACGTTTGGTAAAGCTTCGTACAATATCTAAAGGCACTTTTACATTGACGATGTCTTCGTGCTCCACACCGTCGCTTCATCCATCTTCTGTAAATTATTCTGTCAGTATTGCAAGAGCAATCCTGCCGATTACTGTCTCGGGAAAAGGAGCGTCGAATTGAGCGGCAATGTAAATGCAAGCCGTTGTGCTCTGACGCTCAACCTTTGCGTGGGAGGAGCTGTAGGAATCTTTCTTTCGCTCCACACCGCTAGTGTAAAATGATCTTAAATTCTGCACTGATGATTTCAACCAAATTGGAATGCTGGCATTTTCGTTTCAGTAATTGTTTGATGAGCGAATGAATGGACGCAAGTTGTGGATAAGTCACTGCGGCAGCTGCTCGTAATGCCAGAATGGATTTGCTGATGTGCCCACTATAGACCGACAGGGGCCTTGGCCTCGGCCCCGACCCCGGCCAACCCCGGCTATTTTTGCTGACCCCGGCCCCGGCCCCGGCCCCAGCAAAATTTTGCCCTAAACCGGGGTTTTGGCCGAAGTTTTTAGTGTTGTACTACACCTTTTTCACTTCAAATTAATTCAAGTCCAGTTCAATTTAATCCAAGTCAAGTTCAAATTAATCCAAGTCAAGTTTAAATTAATCCAACCCTAAGTTGACTTAGGAATTAACATAATCGATCGTCAACTTGAGCGTTTTTTGCGTTGAAAATGTATTTATTGGGTCTAATGAACAAGAAAAACGTTTTTTTTTTCAGCATGGAATACATGAAATTTCCGCCAGTGCTGTGATCTGAAAACAATCTGTCGTAACATGTGGTAAGTATACAGCATCAGCAAGCAGAGTGTGATTCAGATCTTTGAGCGGTATAAACGATACAAGTCAATTATAAAAATTGCGTATTATACTACTCAATACAGTTTCAAAATTCTACATTAATCGCAGTATGCATTCGTTTAAATATTTATTTTCAAATGGTAATTTTATATTACCCATAGTAGTATCGAGGATTTATTTACACTCATATAGAGATTTATATGCGTGAAATTCCACTTTATAACGTATATGAAATCATGTATACATGCAAATACAGAAGATTACCATTGGACGATGTGTAGATTTAATCTTTGAAAGAGATGTACAACTATGATTCACTGAGTACTCATGTTTCGATCCCATTTGATTACAATTTAGACGAGAACATTACTACACAGATGCAATCCTGCATTAGCAATGAAAATTGTGCCATCCCTTCAAATTTACAGAAATGAAGAAGAACACTAGTGTTCTCAAAATATATAATATAATACATAATAGGCAAATATATCATCTCTGAAGATGAAACAAATTGTAACTTGTTATTACAAAAATCGTTTGAACAAGCAAAAAAGACTTCGTTGTTGTATTTCTTTTCAAGGTTAAATCTATATATTGTCGCCCAATGGTAATCTATTGTAGTTGCATGCATGTGTGATTTCATATACGTGATAAAGTGGAAATTCACGTATATAAATTCCTTTATGAGTGTAAATGAATCTTCGGTTGTATACTATGTGTATGTGTAATATAAAATTACCTTTTGAATACAAATATTTGAATGGATGCATGCTCCCTTTAATGTAGAATTGCAAAACATCTTTAATGTGTAGCATAATACGAAGTTTTTATTATTGGCTTATATCTGTTACTCCGCTCAAAGATCTGAATCGCACTCTGCCTCCTAATGCTAGAAACTTACCACATATTACGACAGCTTGTTTTTAGATTGCAATACCGGCGTAAATTTTATGTATTCCTTGCTGAAACGAAAAACGTTTCTTATGTTCATTACACCCAGTAGATACATATTTAACACAAAAAACGCCCAAATTAAAGAGTGATTACGTCAATTCCTAACTCAACTTAGGGTTGGCTTATTTTGAACTTGAATTGGATCAATTTGAACTTGACTTGGACTATTAATTTGAACTTGACTTGGAATAATTTGAACTTGACTTGGATAAAATTGAACTTGACTTGGCTTAATTTGAAGTGAAAAAGGTGTAATGCGCCCGGCTACCCGCGCGTGAAAAATTCACGTGTTTTTAATCAAATTTAACACGAGTTCTCAAGAGATTTGCGACATCGCAATCCTGAAGAATATGCGGTCAATAAGAAGAAAAGCAGTATCTATGCTACCATCCAGTGTAATAATATTATAATCCAGTGCGCAGTTATTGACATGAAAGAATCTCGACTTGGAGAGGTCCAAATATCAGCAGTTATTGAGAAGACGCTATTTTCGTTAACTTCTTTTGTTTTTCCCTGAAACGGCAAACTGAATTTGGATACTGAGGTTCTGAATTAGACTTGTTCTAATTACCTTCTCTTATGGAACTAGAAACTTCTTATTCAAAAACCCTACAAAATTCAGAAAAGTTTTTTTTTCCACAGGGTCGTAAGGATTGAGCGCGTCACAAAGCCAGTAAATTAACAATTTTTCTCCATGTATTTGGTTGGTATTATTTGGCTCCCAGTTTTTAGTCTAAATGTTTCTTTTAAAGTCAGCTGTTTGCCAGCATACGAAGACGACTTGCTACAATCCGCAGTTTTGCCACTGCTGCAACCTACACTGCCTTTGTTTTCAATACATAGACATTTAGTTTTCCTTTTTGTTCGTTCTGTTTCTGTTTTTAAATTCTTTTTCTTTTTTTTTTTTTTTTTTAGCTTCCAGGAGTTGATCATTTTGGGCCAATTTTAGATGGCCCTATTGAGATTAAGTTGAGAAAGTTTTCTGAGATGCACCGGCCGCTCCTCGTCGTATATTTGCTTCACAAATAGTGCACATTGTAATTTCTACACTCTTAACCGATATATAAAAGTAATCCCATACACTGCCGACGCACTTCTTTTAGTCATGATACCGGGTGTCTCACAAAAATGTTCCCGTCTTTTTAATTGATATTTCCGCTTTAAATTGTGGTATTTTAATTGCCTTCATATCCCAATGTAGTAAATTTTGTTTTCTTTTCGAAAAATGTATATTTTTAAAACTCTTTAAATAATCACTTTACATTGATCGATTTACTGAAAGGGGAGAAAAACTAATTGTTCATATAAAAAGTTTTTAAAATAATATTAATATTCTTCTTTATTTTGTACTTTCTAAAAAACGAACATACAAAAATTTCAAAGAGGAACAAATCATTGCCTTAAATAAAGTTTTAATAAGTAAAGTCATTCAGTATCCTTCGACATACCCTCCATTTCTCTCAATGCAAGAATGACTTCTTGCCACCATAAACGAAGAGTTTTGTGGATCATTTCACCGTTTTCTTTTATTTCTTGAAACAATTCTTCAATTCGCTGTCGGAGAATTGGTAATGATGGAGGTGTTGTTTTGAAAACGCGTTCCTTTACAGTAGGTATTGAGAAATGAAGAAGAACACCAGTGTTGTTTTTAAAACTTTCCCTTTGAACAATTAGTTTGTCTGCCTCTTTCAGTTAATCGATCAAGGTAAAGTGGTTATTAAACGATTTTCAAAAACTTAAATTATTTGAAAAGGAAACTAAATTTACTACATTGTAAAAAAAGACAATTCAATTATGTTAATTTAAAGCGAAGATATACTAAATGAAAAAGTTATGGACATTTTGTGGGACACCCAGCATAATTAATTACTATAATTGTCTCTGTATTAATTAATTCAATAAGCACTGCAACTGCAAGTCTACAAAACTTTAGTGACTTGACATAAATACACAGCCAACCGCAACCGTAATTCAACATGAAAAGTAAGGCGAAAATCACTGTACGACTTTCCATTTTATAATTGCAAATAGTAAAGTCTAAATGAATAAAATTGAACGTTTCGAACTAAACAGTTCATCTTCAGCAAAGAAAAGAATTCTGCGACAATACAAAACGAATATGAGTATATTAAAACTACACTGTACAAAAGAAAACTACAACATATACAGAAAGTAATCGTAAATCTAAAACTAAAACTAAAAAAGCCGAGCACGCTGGGCGCAGCTGTAGAACCGGTCGTCCGCTTGGTTCCCCTCCACTGTCCTCTGTTTAATTGATCCCATTCTGTAAACTTTAACGTCCCTGTCTCTGTGAACCATGTTAAAATCCTAGCAGGTGCCCCTCACACGGTTGATTTACGCATCCTCGAGTCGCTATACATCTTTAAGCTCAGACCCTCTCTAAATGATACTCAAAAAGCTCTTCCTCTTCTCGTTGCAAATACATGATCATTGGTTTCCGTTTTAATTGTTTATTTTTTATTTTTAGTTTTAAATCTAAGACTATTTTCTGTATATGTTGTAGTATTCTTTTGTAAAGTATAGTTTTAATTTGCTTATATTCGTTTTGATTTGTCGCAGAATTTTTTTTTTTGCTGAAGATGAACTGTTTAGTTCGAAATTTTCAATTTTTTTCATTTAGACTTTACTATTTGAACTAATAAAATGGCTATTCGTACAGCGATTTTCGCCTTACTTTTTATTTTAAAATTAAGATGCATTAATGCGGATTCAGTTTTAGATTACGGTAATTCAACATGCATTGAGCCACTAACCGGCGTTATGCATTACGTCGTAGTGACACGTCCTGACACGGTCTAGACCCCGGTCCAGGCCCCAGCCCCGGCCGTGGTAAATTTGACAAACCCGGCCCCGGTCCGGCCCCGGCCATAAAAAATTTGTTGACCCCGGCCCCGGCCAAATGTTCAACCCCGGTCGGTCTATGGTGCCCACACACCGTAGCCGTGCTAAGCGTGCTGTTGAGCTGCTGGCACACTATATAAGTCCAGAGCTGACGGTGTGCGCAAGTCAGTCGAGCACAGTTGCAGGCTCACAGCTCGCGGTGTGTGTGTGTGTGCGCTACAGTTTGCAGAGAGCAGCAGTCTGTTCACAGCTCGACCGTCGCGTCCTCTGAGGTAAGGAGATGGTGTAGCTTTAGTGCCCTGTGGTGTGTCAGGCCAGCTCTTGTCCCCATGCCAATTGGGTCCCAAAACCAGGCTTAGGTAACCTTTCATTCAGTCTGAAAAGAATTTTTTTGTATTGATACGGACCATCTTCTTCTGTTCACTGTTTTCCCGTTTTTGAACACTTCTGACTCTCATCATCACTTTTCTTGTTTCATAGATTTTCTTCTTGGCTTTCCGTTTTTATCCTGTGCAAGAACAAACCTTTTGCATGGGTTTCGTGTTCCCTTAGCTCCATTCTGAATGGTTGCCTCATCCTCCCTTTCTTTGGAATACTTTTGTAGAAGTTAGCAGGGCCCATACTCACTTGTTACCCATCCTTTACTCAATGTATTGGTGACGGTATTGGTGTTTTTAAAAATTGTGAATGTGTCTATCATGTCTATTACATCATGTCTGTTACATCTAAACAGTGAAATGCCGCAATGAGAATCGTTATATATTTATGTTGACAGTGGCTGAAACAGTTGAACGCAACAATACGGTGAAAAGTTCCCTCATGGTTCGTTTCAAGTTAAACAAAAAGCTCTTTCTCACTCCGAAACAAACAAACAAACAAATGAAAAAGAAACCGTTGAGGCGTTGGTAGAGCAACACTCAGAACGACACGGCCTTCACATTCATATGAGAGCAGCATTGTTGCGCACTGGTGACAGATGATGAGTGTCATAGAATAGACAGGCATGGGAAAAAAAATATACGGTTCAGTAATTTGTGCCTGAGAGTAGAGCGTGCACTGATTGCAGGGAAAATACGCCATAACATGACAACTTGCCAGAAAAGTCTACCCGAAATATGTAGATCAGCGTAGGTGAATTTCTGATGCGATGGAAAGGGGTTGACCAGCTTATTGTACAACGCGCATGTCTGTAGCATATACTTTCTCGCTCAGAAAAATTTTTATGCGCTCAATGAACACAATGTATAAAAATTTTTAAAGAATTAATCCCTTGAACTAAATTACATTTATTAGCATAAATTTATCTTCAGGAAGAGAAAACATGACACAAGAAGGGACGGCGATCCACCTCATTTTGAAACAGTCAAGTACTAACTTAATTAGCAGAATACCTGAGGAATTTCTGAAGTAAAAGTCTAAATTCGCTGGTCACGGAGCGGCCATTGTGTGCAAACGTCAGAATTTTCACTTATTCGCCAATGTTGAGCAAATGCCAATTTTACTTCATGAAATTAGTGGAAGTGTTTTTCGTGTACTTAAAGAAAGAGATCTTCAATTCATTACGCAAAATTGATTGAGCTTCTGAATTCCGAATGGAAACATCAGAATATTCAAGTTGAAGTCGAGGTAAATGGAATATTTTATATGTTCTATGTACTCGCTATTACCTCATTTCAAAACAAGCAAACATCGGTACATGACGTTCAGGGGACTACAGCGCGCATTAACGTTTAAAGGTAAAGCTGGCTACACAAAATTCGCATCTAAATCAAAAGTGAATATAAAAAATTTTAAAACATATTTTCAGAAAGTCAATTCAAAAGATTAACAGATTGGGTCGTTAATTTCTGAACTTATTGAGGTTCTTCAACCTAATTAGTAGAAATAATATCACCAACATCTATGACATTGGTTGGAACAACAGAGCACAGCAGCAGAGATGCCATCTCTCTATTTGCTGTGACTTCACAAGTCAAAAGACTTGAAGCTCTCCACCGACCGACGGATCGGGACATGATCCCGACACGCTGTGATGAACGTAACCTTTATATTGATGTATAACCCTGCTCAGTCATGACTAGAGGTGAGGGCGTGAAGAGAGACGAAATGGATGATGCGTTAATATGAAGCGAAAGGTTTATTGTTTATCATCACGAAACTAACACATGTCTCATCAGAATCTGTTACGCTGCTCGATAATATTTTTCACAGTAGATCCAACTCATTTTTTTTGCGAAATATATCATGTCTGTTACCAATCCACAGGCTGAAACCTACGCATATCGTTGTGTAAATCAATAAAATTTGGGAACAATGTGCACTGTTCTGGAAGAACTAATGACATCATAGGACGTCTATCAAAAGGACAATAATGCAGTTAACATTGATTGAGCAATACTAAATTAAACTAAAATTAGGACAACTGCGAAAATCAGTTGTCAAATCATCACTCGTACAATTACACCGAAAGATAGACCAAAGGCCTGAATTACTGAAGACATCGTTATCAAGATAAAGAAACGTCAAGCGTACCTAGCCCCACTCTACGCAGGACGAATATCTAAAGAAATGTATAGCAGATACAGGAACCATGTGACAAATCAAATACGAATATTGACAAAAACTACGTTACGCACAAATTTACTCAATTCAAAGCCGATCTTAAAAACTTGGCGCCTGCTTAATTTATCCTATAACCGACTAATGTACAGTGCTGCGATAATAATTGTGTCCATTGTTCAAGATAATGCAAAATATCACGACAAAAATATATTACCACTTTATTGTAAATATAAGTAAAACTTTATCTGATAATATTTCTATTGAACCTACTGACCTCATGTTATACAAGGACCATGTCTGTGAACACAACTCTTTTTTTTCTCTCCAACTAACTCCTCCAATTCAATTGCATGAGTAGACAACCTCAAAAATAAATCAATTAGATTAAAAACGTTTTCGTCTAAAGTTTTTGAAGCTATCGCGAATAAAATAGCACCGTTCAAATCTCCTGTTATTAACTAGTCGCTCTCCAGAATATTTTCCCGAACTCATTCAAAATTGCCAGAGTAACCCGTATGTTCAAAAATGGTGATAAAACTTTCATTAATAATTGTAGACCTGTCTCTGTACTACCAATTATCAGTAAAATATTCAAGATAATTGCCTTTAAAAAGTGTATTCTGACTTGGAACAAAAATCTTTTCTCTACAAATAATGATATAGTATTTATTCAAAAAAATCAACAACGAAGGCTATATTAAATCATTTAAAATATCTTCAATCGGATATAAAGGATGGAAAGCTTGTTTTCTTCGTGTTTCTTGACTTTCGAAAAGCATTCGACTGCGTGGACTTTAGCATGTTTCTCTTGGAACTACATTGTTAATGCATTAGAGGAGTTGCATGATTGGTACGAGTCATACTTTACAGATCGAAAGCAATATGTTGGCATTGACTGTGCACAATCGGAGCTGCTGACAATCAGCCATGGAGTACCCCAAGGGTCTGTCATTGGGCCTCTCCGCCTTTTGATGTTTTTCAACAATATATTTATATCAACTTCATTTTTTAAAATTCATACTTTTTGCGGATGACACCACGCTTTCTGCAATTCTTATTCTCATACGAGGGAAATGCATCTCTTCCACACATTAAGGTTGGTGATTGTGAAATTGAAAACAGCAATTCCTGTAAGTCCGTTGTCATTATTATTCTGCACCTGACATTCAAAGAGCATGTTGCACATATAAGTACTAAATTATCGAAATCCTTTATAATCTTTCATTAATAAAAAATTGTAGGGCCAAAAGAAGCTTCATAAATATTTAATCAAACGATTATTTCATCATATTTATAATTTGAAATAGAAACTTGGCACCGAATAGATAAAAATAAAATAAATTTGCTATTTGGGCTGCAAAAAAACATAGAGCGGTAAAAAATTGGAATATAATGATCGAACTAATGATTTATTTGAGAATTATAAATAAAAATGCTTTTTGACCTCTATAAGCTCTCCATATGTAATTTCATATGTAAAGTACGGAATGATGGTGGCAACAGAGAACTCAAACAATTATTAAATGCACGAACTAGTCATAATCATGATTTAACCCGAACTAGAAGTAATTTCACACTTTTTCAATATTGAAAATCTATCACAACAGAGTATCCTCTTCATTGGAACTAAGAATTGGAAAGCTATCCCTTCTGAGATCCGTGAGAACAGCTCTTACCAAGCTTCCAACACGGATCTTGAATCCCTCTTCCTATCAAAATATTGATCACATTAGGTAATCAAGTCGATCTTTTTTCTACTGTGTGTCTTACCTTGATGTAATTTCTCATGATTAATGACATAGATCTTAAGTTTGCTCATAATTGTTTTGTAAAACACACTGTTTCCCTCTAGCCCGTATAAACTATTTTTGTATAGTTAAGCATGAAATCTTGAAAGAACCATTTTATTAATCAGGCTAGTGTGCCCCTAGGTTAAGTAAATTAGGTTATACATAACTGCACACCTTAAAATAGCGTTGATGGTAGGATGCTCTAGAAGTCGCTGAACTTATTCGGGCCCACAGGGCTCAAATATGCCCATTGTACTAGATTTAAGAAACAATCTACTGCTGTATAACTTGTGGCAAAAGAAATCGTCAGAATTGTTCTTTATGAATGCAAATACAGGAGAAGGAATGTTTATGCATATAAAAAAAGTACTCAACTGCCCACGGGAATTTGACCCTTACTTCCTGTGCACGCTTATCAACAAGGACTTACACAGTCAGACACGAGCGCTCATCTCAGATAAGATGCCTTATCTAGCGATAACTTCATGCAATTTTCTTGTCAAATGCTGCTGATGGGAAATTTTCTTAGGATGAGAAAGGATTGCCTCACTGGTCGCAAACGCAATGTGCTGCACGAGCTGAGCAATGAAGTTATTGCTTGAAACGAAAAGGATTTTGTGCTGATGGCGCATTTCCCTGAAATGCGGGCAAAATTAGTTGCAAGTGATGGAAATTGTTTCGCTCATCCTTGCTCGCTCGTACCTCTTTATTTTGGTCACCTTTTATGGACGAAAACGCCCGGAACTTGCGAGTGACTAACACAATTCTACACGATAACGAGTTACTCATTTGAGAAATTTCGCTCCTGAGTAATTAATTTGCCTTGATTTCATACTCGCACGAGCGTCAGCTCAGCAGTTAGACCTTCCTGAGATGCAGCAGGCGTTGGTTAGCTGAGCCTCATTCTTTGCTGCGTGGCCTTGCGTGTTGGTGAGTGACGTGCAAATGGTGGTGGCATTTGGCGGGTGTGTTGTACACTCTTGAATGTGTTGCTGGAGTAAAAAAGAGTATTTATAGTGCAGTTCAGACATGTAATATATTAAACGCTTAACAAAAATGTCATGTTATGAAAATTCCTAGATGATAAACGTTTAATAATGAGTTTGGTAACGACCACGCACCAACAAAAAGTTATCACCATAGAATAATGTGTTAAATTCGAGCTTTAATTCAATTACATTTTCCATCAGGGGAAACAAGATGGGCGGGAATATAAGCAGTCCCATTTTCCGAGTCTGACTCAGGTTCAAAGGGGTAGGCATTTTAGGTTTAGCGACTCAAATATTTTGATTTCAAGGAGCATAAAACGAGTAGCTTGAACTCTATTGTCAAATTTTTGCCAACTTTTGCCAAGTAAGCGTTGATGTCCATTACGACCTTATCTAGCGCACTTGTCTTAGTCTTTTCCATTTGTGTTCTTCAGTGCAAGTAATATTCCAGAAAAAATGCGAGTTTAGAATAATTTTTCTACGTCACTAACACGGACGTAAACCCCATGACCTAATGACGAGCCTTTCCTTAAAATGTAGCCCTTAGTTTACTTCTCAATGTGCTTCATGTATGTTAAAGCTATATACTTATCATCACGAATAATGCACACACACAAACATCCATATTTATCTACTGGGCTTATACGTCTCCAGTTTACGTTTAAAATTTTAACGTATGTAAATTATACATAATATAGCACGCGAATTGACACAGATGTTTTTTCATCAGCGATTACCGAACGCTTCCAACCAACCAGTCTTTCATTGTAGTATTTTTTTTTAAATAGTGGGCTTATTCTTATTGCATTGCTGTGACCCAACTTTACAATAATGTGTTTATTGAAATGTTCGCGACTGAAAAACCCATAAATCCCCTGGCGATCCCCCAAACTGATCAAGAGCATATTGTGCGCAGGAGGGTGTTTTTGTTCGAACACAGTTTTCCAACAAAGTACTTCCCTGAAATGAATGCCAAGTGTCGATAACGTTTTTCAGACCACCGTTACAAAACTAAAAGTAAGGAGATCATTGATTTTAGTGATCATCAGGATAAAAAGATTGTGGTACGCAAACCTGCCACTGTGCGTAGGAGGCCGTTTGACCGTACATCCTATGCATCCTCTCCAGCTTCGGTCTAGCGAAGCTTTGAAAAAATGAATTAAAAAACGCTGTCAAACTCGTAGAAAAGATAAATCTTCATTCAATTCATGTTGAAGCTTGTATTATTTTTCGAGTAACGACCACCGTAGAGAACATCACCGCTCAGAGGAGTGAAGCGTCCCCAGGTTTCGAATCGTAAAAAAACATAAATAGCACAGCGACACATGCCGTGAGCGAATAAAATGCCACTTTTTTCTCACGTAAGGATAATCAAAATGCCATAAAGTCCTCAACTTGACAGCAGGCTATAAAGCTCGTCTGAAACCAGATCCTTAAAGTTCAATAGATTCTCAGCGCGCTGGCCTGAGTTCTTATCACTGCTGCAGTACGTGTTGCAGGACACATCTTTCCTATTCGTACCAGCATTACAATCGGGTTGTGCCAATGGCTTTCAGCTTCTTAACTAAGGAGAGGGAGTGTGAAGAGAAGATGAGGTAGTACATGAGTATTACCATTAAAATTACCGCCAGAGGAGCCGCGGTCCGGTCAAAACACGAGGCAAAACCAAAACAAAACACCAAACTGAGGTCGACCCAGGGAGGGTAGGAGACAAAAGCAAGCGGCTATATAAACCCAGTTTGCTACACCATAATTTCAGAAGCGCACAATACCAGAGGGCTTCCGATGGTATTTTGATCAGCATAATTTGCATCATTTTGTTCCTAATAATTTTTTTGCCTTGGCATTTAACAATAACTGCACACACCGAAATTATTGCCCTAGACTTAATTTTGAAATTTATTCGGATGTCCATGGGAAAATTTGACTACAAATTTAAAAATAATAAGTTAATGACAAACATCTTAAGCCTGCTATCAAGGCTTTTCTACAGTACACTGTTGAGATCTAGCCCATGTCAAATATTATTATGAAATGAAGCATCGAATCTTGACTGCACCCATCCATTGATCAGTCTAGCGCACAACTAGGTCAAGTCAATTAGATTAAACATCATTGTACACCTTGGAGTAGCGTTGGTGGTAGGATGCCCTAGAAGTCACTCAACTTAATCAGGACCAACAAGTAGCTCTGATCAAATGTGTAAATTATACTGGACTTAAGAAACTATTTACTGCTGCATCGCTTGTGGTAAATAAATTGTTTAAATAATGAGGCACTTGACCGAAAACTGCACTCACGGAATGTGGGGATGAAATATCAAGTCGAAGTACAATATTCAAAACGCGAAGTCCATTTCCCTGTATTCTAACAGAATTTGACTGCCTCAGAAGGACGCCAGCAATGAATGCTGATGGCAGTTCAATTTGACAGAATGCGCAGATGCATTTTTGAGGAACAGCAACCTAAAAGTCCTTTTGAGGAAAAAGTACTGAGAGCATAGTTCAGTGATCCCGTACTATTTCATTTCTAATTATTTGGTCATCATGCTCGCCAGTGACAAATATTGTTCTTCTATTTTCAGATCGCGAAAATGGCAGCCAACCACCTGACGGTGGGCGCGTGTCTCCTGCTGACGCTGGCCAGCATCCCGACGCAGGCGACGAGTTCGCAGTTCACCACCATGCCGATGTCGGCACTCAACAAAGCAATGTTGGGAGTTGACCCCATCCTTTCAAACCCGCTTGGAAAAAGTGACCCTGGGTTAAAAGATCCCATTTTCCTTCCCGTATTAGCTCTTGGCGAACATCATGGTACTATTGAATTAAACAACTTCATCGGAAAAGCCGTTCAAGACGTGCGTTGCAACAGAGTGTCGGCCTCTTCAATGAAAACTGCATCTAATTTCAACTCGTACAGGAACATGATGAGAAGTTCTATTTCATTCAACGCACGAGGTGGCATATCGGCTCACTATATGGGATTTGGAGGACGTGTCCACGTTGGTTTTGGCTCTGGTTCAGACTCGTACGATCAAAAGCACCTAGAGTTCTTCCAGAAGACAGAAGGAGAAATTGTTATGGGTGGCGCTGAGTGTCAAACACACCTCGTGACGGTGAATTTAAACGTCAAGCCAGTCTTCACAGAGAGCTTCGTCGCAGGTCTGAGGACAATCAATCTTGCCTCTCAAAACCCGCAGTCAGAAAACAGTGTCCATGCATTCAAGGACTTCGTCGAGAACTTTGGCACTCATTACCAAGACACTACGATCCTCGGATCTAAATTAGTGATAGAAAAGCTCTTTTCCAGGAAGGCGGCTAGTGCAGCTGAGAGCACTGCCCGGAAACGTTGCGTCTCTTCTTCGTTTTCTACAAATTTGAAAGTCAACGCTCCGTTTGTCCAAACTGAGGCACATTTTAGAGAAGACGCCAAAAAATGTTCCGGGTCACAAAACTCGTCCAATGCATTCGACTCGCTGGGGCTGTCCTCGGAACGCATCATCACCATCGGAACTCCTCCATATTCCGACCCGGACAAGTGGGCAGAACACGCAATACAGACTCCCGTACCCATTCACTACACACTGGAGAAAATAACAAGCATGTTCACCCAGGACTGGTTTGACGATATTGTACCTGATGAAAAATTCAATGGTACGGCCATGAGGGACTTCTTCGAAAATCTCTCTGAAGATTACTGTAACATCATGCTGGGACGACCTTGCACCGCTACTTGTGGGAACAAAAGGAGCTGCAGACCGGAGGAGCGGTGCGTTCAGGACTACTCCGCCGCTGATGGATTCACTTGCAAAAAAGGATGTGGCATCACAAGCGATTGTCCCAACTACCAAGTATGCTTGAACGAAAACAGCATGAAGGGATTCCGGTGCGAAAGTTGGTGCTTCTGGCCGCACATCGCGTGTTCCCCCGGCGAGTCCTGCCATGCTGAGCCCCACAGCGCCAGGGGCTTCATTTGCGTGCCCACCAAACCAGGTAAGTCGTGCTTACCTTTCCGTGCTGCTGTACGCATACAGTGAAACTTGTGAGCTGTGAGTCCCTCTTGTGCTCGTCGTGAGTAACGGGTACACCACGAGTGATGGGTACACCGCGAGTAATGGGTACACCGCGAGTAATGGGTACACCGCGAGTACTGGGGACACCGCGAGTAATGGGTACACCGCGAGTAATGGGTAGACCGCGAGTACTGGGGACACCGCGAGTACTGGGGACACCGCGAGTAATGGGTACACCGCGAGTAATGGGTACACCGCGAGTAATGGGTACAACGCGAGTAATGGGTACACCGCGAGTAATGGGTACACCGCGAGTAATGGGCACACCGGGAGTAATGGGTACACCGCGAGTAATGGGTACAACGCGAGTAATGGGTACACCGCGAGTAATGGGTACACCGCGAGTAATGGGTACACCGCGAGTAATGGGTACAACGCGAGTAATGGGTACACCGCGAGTAATGGGTACACCGCGAGTAATGGGTACAACGCGAGTAATGGGTACACCGCGAGTAATGGGTACAACGCGAGTAATGGGCAGGGTTGCGGAGTCGGTGGAATAAATTTGCGACTCCGACTCCGACTCCGACTCCACCTTTCCAGAATTTGGCGACTCCGACTCCGACTCCGACTCCACCTTTTCAGAATTTGGCGACTCCGACTCCGACTCCGACTCCACCTTTTCAGAATTTGGCGACTCTGACTCCGACTCCGACTCCACCTTTTCAGAATTTGGCGACTCCGACTCCGACTCCGACTCCATTTCTCCAGAATTTGGCGACTCCAACACCGACTCCGCCTATTCACAATTTTGTGACTCCAACTTCACCTATTCATAATTTATAAGATGAATATTTTATTTCTTAACTAGTGTACTCAGACCGTAAAAATGACAAGATTCAATACCTTTCTTCAACAAATTTTCGTTTGAGTGGAGTTTCCATGCTTTCAGCTTATTCCAAAGGTACCTTAATTTTCTTATAAGAGTAATAAACACTCAGAACACAGCATTTTTGAGCCGCAAGAGAAGTAGTTATAGCCATCGTGTCGTATCCAAAATACAGAAATTCAGCATTACTGAAAGCAACTGCGAACTTGTGTATGTATATTGTAATATGCAATACAGTACATTGCAATACAGTATATTGTAATATACAATACAGCATATTTCAATATGCAATACCCCGCCGAACTCGGTATTCACGATACAAACTTGAGTATATAAGGCTCTGGATTGCTCTAATTGTGATGAAAATGACTTATTACAGAGCTATTGCACAACGAAAATGAGTGTATTAATTGACCGTGAACTGGAACCAAGACCGCCAGTGCTATTTTTTTCCCATCAATTATTCTTAACAGCGTGACACAAAACGTATAAATAAACACACGACACTCATTCTTAGTAGTAAACGGTTGCAGGTGTTGAAACCTGTGCATATGTTCATTATATTCTTTATTAGCAAGCGACTTTTAAATTGACTACAGATTGTTAATAATCAAGTTACTAGTGTACATGATTGGTCAAAAATGACGGGATCCAATGGTATCGTTTTAAAAAAATCTCAAGATAAAAATGGCAAACAAATATATCCATTGAAATAGTACCCGCGATTAAAATACAGTATTCTCGTACTTGTGCACTGGTAAAACTCGTATCACAGATACGGTCATTAAGCATATTTAAAAACGTCACAAACGCACACAACAACAAAGCAAATTGTATAACATAATACCTACCTGAATTGTAATTTAAATTATTGTTCGCAAGAGGTTTTTAAAAAATTTGCCATACCTTTTAAGCATTTAAATGCCTTTGAAATTTAAATGCGATGAGTCGCATTTTCTTGACAGTTGATTCGATTTTCACGCAATGTTTTTTACTTATAAACATAAGTGAGCAGATGCCAGGTTTTTCATATTTCGATGGTATTTATGATACTGTCCAAGCAAGCAGATTCCCATTGTAATGAGATAGGGGAAATTACGCACGAGACCATATACTTATCATTGACGGACACCTGGCTTCTTTTTATACCGGGTGTCCTATAAAAATGTCCCCGATTTTTAATTAATTATATCTCAGCTTTAAATTAACATATTTTGATCGCCTTTTTTCACAATGTAGTAAATTTTGTTTCCTTTTCGAATAATTTAAATTTTTGAAAATCGGTTGAATAACCACTGTACAATGTCCAATTTACTGAAACGAGCAGAAAAATTAATTGTTCAGAGGAAAAGTTTTTAAAACAATATTGATATTCTTCCTTTTTTTGTAGTTTCCATACAACTGAACACACAAAAATTTTAAGGAGTAACAAATCATTACCTTATATAACGTTTAAATAAATGAGGTAATTTCAGTATCCAACGACATACCCTCCATTTCTCTCAAGGCAAGTATTACTTCTTGCCACCATTGAACGAAGAGTTTTACCCATTATTCCACCGTTTTTTATCAGTGCTTGAAACACTATTATTGAGAACACTTGAAACTTGAAACCTCTCAGAGGGTTTAAATACTTAGTTGTATGTACGATACATCGTTATGAAATTATACTTAACAGTAGGTATTGAGGAATGAAGAAGAACACCAGTGTTGTTTTTAAAACTTTCCCTTTGAACAATTTTTCTACCCCTTTCAGTAAATCGATCATCTTAAAGTTTATTCAACTGATTTTCAAAAACTTAAATTATTTCGAAAGGAAACAAAATTGACTAAATTGTAAATAAAAGACAATTAAAATATGTTAATTTAAAGCGGAGATATTATCAATTAAAAAGTCCGGGACATTTTTTGTGGGACACCCGGTATTGTATTGATTGTTCATATACAATAAATGGTCAAGTGTCTCCTTTGAACAAATTAATAAATAGGTTTAGCTATTTCGTGAGCGTAATCTCTCCTATGTTAATACAATGGAGTTTTAGGATTTGAAACTTAAGAGCAACTGCTCGAACATTTATTTCAAATACAGAAGAACTTCAAGGGAACATCAGCAAGTCGTTTCCCTTTTCTCCTGCGCAAAAAGAGAAACCGTATCCATAATATGCAGATCTTGAGGATTCCAACAGTACGCTCAGCAGCGTCCTCTGTAATACTTTTACTATTAAATTCCTTTAAAATAGAGACCGAAGATCTTCTTTAACGTAAGGTTAGTTTTTAAAACGATACGCGCTAAAAATAGAAGACACCCAATGGACGCGGCCGGTCATCAGTACGGTACTCCGGTAGGAAGATTTAGTGGCGTTCTGAGTAGATAGAAACAGAGTTTTAAGATGTCTGGTCGCCGACTAGCTGAATATCGTATCTTATTGTAAGGTTGCATATAGCACTAAGATTTTAACAATTAATTGACAATTAATTACCTTGAATAGTAAGTGCCTATTCAAGACGCTGCAAAAGCCGTGTCGAGGAGTTCAAGTCGCAGAAAGAGACTACTTTTTACGCAAGAGAAATAAGTTAGAGGTACCAGACCCACTTTTATTAAAAGGACGACATGCTGCCCAAGCAGAACAAGCTCAAAGATAATTTAATGAGGGAACGCCAAAGCGTAACAAGTAATTTTAATTAAAGCTATTTAAGGTTAATGCAGGTCTGCTAGAAGCGCAAACATGCTTAATTATAGAAAGTTAAATTTAAACACAAAAATCGAAAAGAAAAGGTGCAGCTGCAAAACAAAAAACAACGAACAAAAAGATCTCATTTCATCAGTTTCAAATTTTTGTCAGTGAACTAAGAGAGGCCAACTGAAGAAAACTTTTTCTTCCACAAAGCCGCCATCAGAAATACGGAAAATATTCAACAGGAAATTTCATTGAACAAACAAAATTGGCTGTCCGTCTTTGTTGGTTGATCTGTCTCCCTTTCACGCTCTTAAAATACTTAACTACTGTACCTGTGATGCGAGTTTCACCGGTGCACAAGTATCAGAACATTTTAATCGCAGGTGCTATTAGGATGGAAATATTTCTTTATGGTCCACATCTGGAAGATTTCTATACAGACAATATCGAATCCTGTCATTTGACGAGTCGTGTACACAATTATGTATACTGAGTGTTTCAGAACACGAGGTACAAAATTGCACATCAAGTAGAAAATGGCCAAATAAACACTTTTTGTCCTATGAAATTCTCCCCCAAAAAATCGGGGTTGGGAGGTATTGGGTGTTTATTGTTTTTAAGGCTGAAATTTAAAGGCACAATTACTCGCGATATTGATTCTGAATTTACTTTACAAAATTTTTCAAAATGTGTTCCCCCTACATCTATGCACTTTTCGAATGTTGGCCTTAACGGCTGCCGAATATTAGGAAACACGTCTGGCATTTAAGGTATCTCACCTGCAGCCACTGCAATTCTGGCCACAAGATCTTCCTCAGACTCAATGGGTGTAGCATAGACAAGGCTCTTCACGTGTCCCAAAAAATTGAAATCGAGTGGAGTCATGTCAGAAGATCTAGGAGGTCTTGCAACTAGCACATTTCTCCCGATCAACGTAAATTCAAAATAAATATTGCGAGTAGTTTATTCATTAAATTTCACCCTTTAAAACAATAAACTGCCAACTCAATGTCTCTTTCTTCGGAAAATTTTATAGAAGAAAAAGTTTTCATTTGGATACCTTCTAGTTGGTGTGCAATTTTTTGCCTCTTATTCTGAATCTGAAACACCTTGTATATTACTGACAAGTGATTTCTGAGTAGGTAATGTAGGCATTGTCTACACTGAGAAGCATAGATATGTATCAACAGTTTTTTATTACTAAGTATGCACTAATTCAGTGAAATTATAATAGTTAATTCAATGACTATGCTTCAAATCCCCAAAATTATGTATACGTGTCGATAAGGTAGGCCAGACTTGCACACTGCCTTTTCTTCTCTGTACCTACACTATGCAGGGTAACAATGCAGAAAAGGTGTCATATTATTGCTCAACTCTGTTACATTTCGGCTATATATAATAAGCAAAAGTTGTTCGGCTTTCATCGCAGGGTTCTGACGTTTTCGGAACGTTTTTTTACGAATAAAAGTCACTTCTAGCTTCTTTGCGTGTAATATGATACTATCTCTTATTTTCGTCTAACTTTTTACTTTGTATTGGACACTTTGTTATTTTAATAAACGCCCTGGTTCTTCTCATTTCGTGTTTTTTGGAGCAATTTGAAACGTTTCCAGCAAGAGAATTTGTACTATCGCATAAATGCAAAAACCATTGCAGCTGAGATAGTCCATTGTTTTCAGTTACAATGTGTGTGTGTGACTGTAAGTGAAGTTTTTGCTGGTGTGTGTAATTATTTTCATTGCAGCTCGTTTACATTGTATTTTAATTTTTTTCAAGTGTCTCAATGCCGATATAGATAACCTTACAACATTTCCAAATCTTCCTTAACAAGAAGTAATTAATTATATAATGCTACAAAACGAATACTATTTCAGTTTTTAAAAATGTATCAAGATAATTATAATATTCTCCATTTCAGCGTATGCTTGCTTAGAAACTGAGGAGTGATACGAAGATAAAAATTAAACATGATGATGATATAGTGAAATACAATATAACTCTGAAAGAACCAAATTACATTCAAGGAATAACTTGAGAAATGAGCATAAATTTTTATTATTAATACATGCTAACTTGACTTAAAAACACGGAATCCATATCAATTTTGATAACAAGACTTGAAAACTAGAAGTCTTTGTGCACTAGACCATAGCTTCAGGTTTCGGCAAAGACTACTCATTGGCAATGAATCATAACCTAAAGACTAGAAATGTTTATGATCATTATCAATCAATGCATCATTTTGAGCATACAGAGTTACCACTTTTTATGTGAGTACAATGTATTGCATCAGCTGAAATGTTCTACAAGTAACTTGCAACACATTTAATACTATTTTCCAGTTCCTATGTATTAATTGAAGGAAAAATGAATAAAACAGAAATATACAGAATGAATATGCGACGCTTTCAATTACTAATTCCTGCTTTTAACTACAAAATATGCATCAATGCTGGGTACAAAAATTATATTTCGCACTCGTAGGTTTCTCATATATATCTGTGCAAACCCTCAATGACTAGATAACATGACGATATTAGGTGATAGGAATAAATACGCTGTTTCAAACTTAGAACAAAACAATCAACAAAAACATTGAGTATTTTTAAGATTTTTCAGCAAAGCATTCTAACTCTGTTTTGGTTTATTTTTAGTTTTAAAGAATTATAAATAATTTTTAGCAAAAATTAGAATCGAAGACACCAAAAAAGAGCGACTCCAACCACGACTCTACCACATCCGAATGAACGACTCCGACTCCGACTCCGACTCCACCACATTCGGAAAAGCGACTCCGACTCCGACTCCGACTCCATCACACTTCAGAATAGCGACTCCGACTCCGACTCCGACTCCACCACACTTCAGAGAAGCGACTCCGACTCCGACTCCGACTCCACCCTAAAACATCCGACTCCGGCGACTCCGACTCCCGACTCCGACTCCGACTCCGCAACCCTGGTAATGGGTACACCGCGAGTAATGGGTACACCGCGAGTAATGGGTACACCGCGAGTAATGGGTACACCGCGAGTAATGGGCACACCGGGAGTAATGGGTGCACCGCGAGTAATGGGTACACCGCGAGTAATGGGTACACCGCGAGTAATGGGTACACCGCGAGTAATGGGTACACCGCGAGTAATGGGTACACCGCGAGTAATGGGTACACCGCGAGTAATGGGTACACCGCGAGTAATGGGTACACCGCGAGTAATGGGTACACCGCGAGTAATGGGTACACCGCGAGTAATGGGTACACCGCGAGTAATGGGTACACCGCGAGTAATGGGTACACCGCGAGTAACGGGTACACCGCGATTAATGGGCACACCGCGAGTAATGGGTACACCGCGAGTAATGGGTACACCGCGAGTAATGGGTACACCGCGAGTAATGGGTACACCGCGAGTAATGGGTACACCGCGAGTAACACAACTTGACCCATTTGAAGCTAATGCTCCAAAACCCTAGCCAAAGCTACCATAGACTATCGCTACATATGCTACCTCCATCTATCACATCATCACCGAGCCTAACGTATCCTGGCAGGACCCGTGAAATAATTCCAACATGTGATCAGGCCGTAGCAAAGATACCGCAATGGTCTTTGTATTTGTTGATGGAGGCGATGGAAGCGCAACGGACGGACTAAGTAACTAAGGAAGGAACAAGCACAATTTCAATATGATTAATTAATAGCCAAGAAGTTTGTGAACAAATTGTCATATCTTTCAACCGCGATAGCTGCATTTTCTCAACAATATACTCAATTTTCACGCAATATTTTGGACACATAAACAAACGTGAGCAGAAGACAAGCTTTTTATATCATTTGAACTGTATCTATGATACCAACCAAGCAAGCAGATCCCCATTGTAATAACATAGGAGAAATTACGCACAAAAAATACATTTATCTATAAATTTATAGAGCCACCTGGCGTTGCATTATATAGAGTTGATGAGGGAGTGCTGGTGCACCAGCGCTGTTCTGACGCTGTGTTGACTTTTGGTCGTCGCAACAAAAATATGTCGAGCGACATAAGTACGTCAAAACCAGATCCTTGTCGAACAACAAAAGTATGTCGGAAAATAAACGTGTCAGAACAATGTATTCATGCTGGACTCAATGTATTCGTGCTGGACTCAATGTATTCGTGCTGGACTCAATGTATTCATGCTGGACTCAATGTATTCGCACTGGACTCAATGTATTCATGCTGGACTCAATGTATTCGTGCTGGACTCAATGTATTCGTGCTGGACACAATGTATTCGTGCTGGACTCAATGTATTCGTGCTGGAAACAATGCACCAGACTCGTAATATATCAATACTTCACCACGATTGTTAGATGATTCGTTGTCATTTCTACGCTTGTGTTCAACAGGCAGAGCTGTGCTTGCTGGTGGTGGACGGTACATCGACGGCAGCTACACAAGACTCAAGGAGGTGGAGTCCCTCAACTACAAGGCCTTCCCTCACCTCCCTCGGGCAGTTAGCAGGGTTGCGATGGCCAAAGCTGGTGACCATCTCTACGCGTGCGGCGGGTGGAATGGAGGCATAACTGATGAGTGTTATCGCATCAACGTACACACCCCGGGGAATGTGTGGCGGTCTATGCAGTCCCTTCCGATTAAATTAATAGGTTCTGCGGTGTCGGTAGGGGACACTCTGATCTGGTTCTTTGGAGGGTCAACATTAGTGAAGTTTGATGCAGTAAAGAACACCTTCACGACAGTTACTTTACCATTTGATAGCAACACGTTCCATTGTTCAGTTTCGAACAGGAGTCACGCGTACGTCATTGGTGCTGGCAGTGACAGAAATGAAATCTGGACCAACAAAAACCCGATGGATGAAACTGAGTGGGAGTTGGCTGGGCACTTGATGAGGTCTCGACATTACCACGCCTGTCTCTGGTATGGCTCGAATATAATGATAACAGGGGGATATAACCGCAGGAGTGATGTGGAGCTATTCAACACTGAAACGCGTGAGGTGTGGGCAGGGAAGGAGATGCCGAGAGGACTGGAGGATCACAAGATGATGCTGCACAACGGCATGCCCTCGGTCGTTGGTGGGTGGGCCGGGAGCCCGCATACTTCTCATATCACATCTTTTTCTATCACAGAAAATAGATGGATCGAGTCGTTAATGAAGCTAAAAAATCCAAAATACATGTTTGCGCTCGTTGAAGTTTAGATAACATTTTCAGTATGAGCTTTTCAACGACGTAGAGCACTGAACAGCACTGATTCTTGAGGCTGGTCTTTGATTTACATAGTGTGTGTTGTCTATTTATCTCCTTGTGCAACTCTGGTGGTGTTGCTGGGTAACACACTCACTCGGTTGTGTGTTGGTTGTGCACATGTGTTCAGTACTGCAGTCCGCGGCGTGCCTTCAGTCATAACAGAGTGTCCGTAGTGATGACAAGGGCAACATTTGAGACGCCCTTGCCCTGTACAGTGGATAAGATTTATTTCAAATGTCAATTTTACGAATCATATTTCCCGTAAAATTAGCCGTGCAAGTCGCCATGTAATTGTCTGTGTATGATTTTAATTTTATAGCTGATTTAATTCCGTACAATCTACGAAGAACTTAATTAAATGTGTCTAGTTAGTGATTAAATATAGCAAAACATTTCCTAATGTTGAGTTTGCGTTGCAGACTCGAATTGACGAGCATTGAGTTTTGTAGTTCGCTTGTGCACATGGAGCTAGGATATATGGAGAGAGCATAGCCGTCTGTGAAGAGAACCAGTTTTTGATATTTCTCCTATGTCTGTGGTAACCAATAGCCGCCTCGCAAGTGTGACGTCAGCACGGAAGTCAGTTACCTACTAACTACGGTGGGGTGCGCACACGCTCGCTGAATGCTCTTCCAGCTGTTGAGTTACTCGCACAAATTATTAATCATTAATCTGGGATTCTTAGACTCCGAAAGATAATAAATTGTGTTTTCTCACTTGAGGACACTTAATAATATCAAAATTACTGGCAAAGATACATTAGGGGTTGAAAATTATAAAGATTACAGGCCCTTGATAATAACAACTTAAAGCGATTTGCACGCACACCTCCCCCTTCTGTTTCTGGAGCGGTACTAATCCTGCTTTGGAAAATGGGCGGGGAGTTGTAGAGGAGGGGGGAGGAGCCAACTTCAGCCAAGCGTCTGTGGTTGGCTCAGAATTGTGACGTGTCGGGCATTCACACAGCCCGAGTCTTTCAAATTTTGCAGCCAATTTGAACCGGCAATGCTCCATCCATATATCCTAGCTCCATGCTTGTGCGCGTTTGCTGCCAAGGGAGAACATTTGCTTCACTTATCGCTTCAATTGTAGCCAGTTTTGGTAGTGAATTGCTGCCTTGTGCCTGTGTGAGCCCCGTGCTTCATTTCGCTTGGTTCTGTGCCATCGTTTGATGGTGCGGTGATCTCTGGCGGTTGTGCTGCGTGGTGGTCTGCTTCTGAGCTCATTCTTTTGCTCTGCCATTTGTGAACTTGTAATTTGTCAACACAATCTTATGTGATCAAATATAATGTAACCAAAATTCCAACCCGTCGCGTTATTCATACCTACAACTTTCGGTCGTAAACAAGCGTGTGTCCTGGCGTAGGAGTGTGTCCTTATAGCAAGGAAAAGCAAACACAAAATGTCCGATAGAGATAATACAAAAACCATCATTGGGCTTTACAATATTCAACACAAAGATCCTGAGCTGATAAACACACACGGGCGTCGCAATACCATGTCGGTGGTCGAAACAAATGATGGAGAGAAAAGCCAGCAAAACTGCACGCCCTTTGCTGCGTAATCTAGGTTTGATAATGCATGTAAATACAAGTTGAGGAAACTTGATGCCAGTCACGATGTGTTGATGAAAACACTCTCATTAGTACTTACATTGCAATACGAGCTCAGCAATTTCCGATATCAGGGATGAATGATGAATATAAAATGGGTAGAAATGAACAATCCGGCGTCCAAGACTACATGTATTGCAAGGCCGATTTTCAGAACTATCTTCTCACTCCCACACATCAACTAGTACGCCAGTTGACGAGCTGGTAGGAAATGGAATGTTTTACCTCTTCACAAATTTGTGATACCTCCTACGCTGACAGTACTGGCGCAAGAAAGAATTAAAAAGAAAAGAAACGGAAATAAAAGAAAGGAAAAGAAAATAAAAATAAAGACAAGATAAAAAGAAAAGATAAAACCATGAAAGAAAGCAATAAAGAAAGAAAGAGAGAAAAACGTTCGTTACCAAGAAAGTCATTGCATGAGATAAGGGACACATTGGAGTTCAGTCTCGACTCAGCGCACTTCGTGGCCGAACCGTTAAGGGCGCGCCCTGGCGTGAAGATGTCGCGGGTTCGAACCTCGGTGACGGATGAAGATTTTTCTTCTAAATAATTTGAAAACTCCTGGAGAATCCTCCGCAATTCCTCGTTAATTAGTTGAAACGAAATGAGCAACAACAAAAAGCGCTTGACCGAAACAGACAGAAACACCGTCATAAATGATTATCAAGGTGTCAGAAAGTTAGTCAAAAGTAATTTGTAAACAACATCGCGCAACACAAAAATGTGAACAAACATGCATGCAAAATGAAATTCATAGCTTGTTCATCGTGCGGACAGAAAGATAATGTTTTCACGAATCCTTCGCTCAAATTGCGCTTCATTTCATGTCTGTTCCTCTGGGGTAGGGAATGCTACGAGGGATAGATCTATTTTTGAAACGGTTAGCAAGCGCAATAAATTCATTTGCTGGACGATCGAGTTATTTCTGAGAATGTTCAGCGTTGGCTGGTCGCAGCGCAGCGAGCCAAGTGTAATGGGCCCTCATGTTTTGTTTTTGTGCAAAGGAAAGAAACATATATGAATGTTTCTGTAGATATACTTATATATACATGCATGTGTGTGTATACATATATAAACAGATACACATCCTCATACCTACACACGCATACATAAGTGTACGTACAGAAAATCAATGTGAGAAAAAAATGATGAAGACAATAAACAGTTTCCCTCCTGCTACATCTAAATGACAGCTGCATTGCTCACTGCAATCGAAAGAAATAACTTGGGAAGAAAAGAATAAATGAAGAGAAAAGAGACTTCGAGAACCGTAAAAATGAACTAGTTTCTAATTGTCTAACAGAATTATAAAAGAAATCAAGTTACATTCTCAGAACAACAACAAAAACATCTCGGGTTTCCCGTCCTCTCGGTATTCTCTTCAACATCATACGGACATGGGTACATGGTACAACATCATACGGACATGGGTACATGGTACAACATCATACGGACATGGGTACATGGTACAACATCATACGGACATGGGTACATGGTACAACATCATACGGACATGGGTACGCGGTACAACATCATACGGACATGGGTACATGGTACAACATCATACGGACATGGGTACGCGGTACAACATCATACGGACATGGGTACATGGTACAACATCATACGGACATGGGTACATGGTACAACATCATACGGACATGGGTACATGGTACAACATCATACGGACATGGGTACATGGTACAACATCATACGGGTATGGATACATGGCTAATGTACAGAATATATTCCCTGGGGTATTGCAAGCACGGTAAGATGACTGAAGACTCCTAGAGAATGGCTGGGAATGGCTTCACTGTAAGGGAGAAACGGAAGGACGCAAGACACGAAAACGCTCTACCTAAACCGACTGAAACACCGTCGTAAATGTCCGCAGAGCAGCGAGAAAGTAATTAATTACCAACTTTTTTCATTCTTTCGTTGTTCCTCATCCTTCTTAACTCGCGATTTCTGTGCGCAGAACATTGCGTGGGGAACTCCTCTTGCAAATATTGCCCTCTTTTCACACCCTTACTAAACAGATGTTGTACCATGTACCCATGCATGTCCGTATGATTTTGTACCATGTCTTTATGTCCGTATGATTTTGTACCATGTCTTTATGTCCGTATGATGTTGCACCGTGCACCCATGTCCGTGTAATGTTGTACCGTGTACCCATGTCCGTATGATGTTGTACCGTGTACCCATCCATGTCCATATTTTTTACATGGATGTTTTACAATAATAAAAAGACGACGAGTTAGGTAATGTCATAAGTTGAGAGTGAACAGAAAAAAAGGCCGGTATCTCTTGTTAAATGCCAGTTGTCAGTTTAGTACACACATATTGGCAAATGTACCTTTAAATATTTACACATATACATGCACATTCATACCCACGTACATACATGCACCTAACACGCACACATACACAAATACATATCTGTGCATCTAGGCAATCACAACACTTATGCGTTCTACAAAAATGCTGTGCGATGCACTGACATATAGAATAATGAGTTTAGAAAGTTTGTGACAACTTTTTCAGTGTGTTGTTGTTTACATTTCTGATGGAATTTTGAAGCGATGTTTAATTAAATATTGGAACGAAAACATTGGTCGATAAGAGTCTTATCTATCATATGTGGGTGATCGCGCAACAAATGTATATATATTTTACATATGCTTTATAATAATCGAGTGAAATGAAGTATTACGTAGTGACACATTCACCTATCTACGCACACATAGCGTGCACACGTACACATATGCACAAGTAAGAATGGCGCAAATATCAGCGTAAACTAGTCAGTATAAACTAGCATTCCAATGAAGGGACTTGGATAAAATATCTTTTATTACGACATGAATTTTATAAAATTTCCGTACTAAAAATAGTGGCACAAAACAGTCTACCTGAGTCAGAAACCTGAAAACGATTGTTCTACAACGGTTCCCAAGTACAGCATAACTGCAGAAATGCGTGAGGCCTTGGTGCGGTTGTTTTAATGTACTCCTGGAGCGTAGGAGATGGTATGATAATTTCCACTACACTAGCTTATGTTCCGACCCTTTTCAGTATCAGGCCGTAACCAAACGCGAATGAGGTTCGGGAGTGAATCAGATGCAGTAACGTAGTATCCTTTATTGTTACTTCAGAGTTGACACAGGCTTCGTAATTGGTAGAGAATCTTTAGATCGGAAGGTAATCTCGTTACTTCTATAGCGCATCTGTGATCTCTACAGATGCTTTCTCGACAGCCGAGCTTCCGTTACTGAACAGCGACGCTTCTGTTTGTAAGTGCGACCTCTACGGCAAGCCACCTCTAATGAACGACGATATCTCTCGCCGATTCTATTTATATAGGCGGCGGGCGCACATAATGCTCCCCCCACAATTTTAAAAATTCTTTATTACAATAAAAATTTTTAAAACGGTATTCAATTAACTTTGATTTTCCTTTGACTATCAATTAATCTTACAATCCGTCTAATTAATTCGAACAGATCAGAACGTATAACAAAATTGCTTCCGAATTATGAACGGAGGTAGGCAGGTATGGCCTTTGCTGTCATCATAAACAAATTTCAACGGTAATCCTACATCTTGGTAAACATTATTTTTAGTGTCAATATTATATTTTAGTGTTAATTCAATACTAGATTTATTACCCAAAATCAACCAAATAATCACTCTACGCACTTAGCTCAAACAATTTGTTCATTCATTATCAAGTTATTTATCAATTGAATCTTAGAATTCGTGGATACTCCAGATATTTCGGATACAAAGGATACACCACACAATTTTATTAACATATCAAAATATCAAAATCAAACATCAAAACGCGTACTTAATAAATCCTTTCCATAAGGTACACTTTCTTGAACAAACTGGACACCTACCGTCAGATCGAGAACAAAATTTTTATTTTGGATTAACATATTAACATGTTTCGAGAACAGAATTTTCAATGCAATTGGAAATAAAGAAGGAAAAATCCATCATAAGTCCATATTATATAAGATATAGAGTATATATACGCATAAATATACGCAAGACAATACATTGCATTACTACAAATGGTAAGGTAAAAGTGGTTGCTTCTCCACAGGATTCAAATCATTCTACGATTCAAATTAACTAATTTCAATTCAGCTAAATTAAATACTGAAAGTAAATGGAATAGAATAATCAATACTTATAATGAACTAATTCAATTCAACCAATCTAAAAGCGTGCAATTCAGATTTTATTCGCAATACTAACAATTCGTCTCCTTATCTTGAAACAAAACATTTCCACATGGCGAGTAAAACAACATCAAAGGATATAAGTAACGACACCAAGAACAATTTTTCCGTATAAAATGAAATATTCTAAGACAATATATTCTAAAAGAAATACTCCGAAAATATTCAGATCCATCGTGCACGTGGACTCTGTGCGTGAGCGTGTTCCCGTTTTTCGAAGTTTCGAGGGACACCCTTGGAGATGAAAACTCAGCGTTGAGGTACATGTGTTTTGTTATGTTAATGTGAATGTAGAAGTTAGCGTTGTAGTGTTAAGCGCTAACTTGAGGTGGAAGTGCAACTAATTGCCTAGGACTATTACTAATCTCTTTCCAGGCAGATCGACGCAATGCTACGTCCTCACCGCTGAGTCGTGCGATGACTTTGTTTAGATCGCGTTTAATGTAAATAACCATTACAGTAATTATAATGGTGATTATTGTGTAAAGGAGCAACATTATGTCACTCAATCGATCAGGAATGAGGTCGATTGTCGTCTCCTCTGTGTGGCGGATTAGTTCATCCGATATTTGACCGTTATTTGCCTTAATGGCAGTGAGAATGGCGTCCACATTAACGTTGGAAATTTTGTTGCCCATCTTAGCAGGCCACAAAGCGATTAATAGCGCGGGGATTAAAATTGTGATAAATAAATTATAAATTTACAGATCAACAGTATTGTTGGTTAATGTGTATGGTTGAGCACGCCCCCTATCCCTGCGCACCACGTTGATGTAGAAACGTAATTCTTCACCGGATGTTCGCTGGGAATGCAGCGATTCTGATTATGAACACGAGTTCGACGTGTTCTCCGGATTCATACACTTGAATTCGGGTACGCAACGGGGAATCGAGGTTCAGGATCACCCTGAAGTTGCAGTAGGCTTCTCGTAATACTTCTTTAGGTACCTTGATTCCGAAAACTATCGTTGTTTCCTGCGGCCGCCAGAGTTGACCGTGTCCCCCGCTACACATCGGGGTTTATGAGTGAATTATTATTGGAATTAAAGTATCTTGTAAGTCGGTATGTGCAATGTTCTGGAATTGTTTCGGAGTCGTCCAAGGAATCTGAAAGGATACGACACAAGAAATTAGCATGGCCACAAGTTTAAGTAAGCAATTGTCGTTTCATAATAAGGCAACGCTTCATTCTCATTAAGACACATTCATATCAACTACACTGCCTAGCATTGTTGCCAAACAATTTGCGGCAGAAGCACAGATCTCGCGGCTTCGCGCTCGCACTCTCGTGTCGACATTTCCAGGATTGCATCTCAGTTTATCAACTCTAGCTGACGGCTTGACGAACACAGCTTTTGATGTCGCAACAACAGTATGGCAACATCCTAAGCTCAACATCTCTTCACAAGGTGTTTTCGCAACACAATATTTCCTAACGCAAGACATACATAAAGTCTTAAGAAAGAAACTCATAGAATGCTCTTACAAGCTAGAAACTCATAGAACTCACTTACAAGCTAAATACCATTAAAATACATATATGGAATGGCAATTTCGGAATATTAGTAATGAACAGTTCCAAACTTGGTTGACAAATTTACCTTCTTAACTTATCTAAAGGCAGTACATGGTTTAAGTTCGTTCGGATAATCTTGTTACCGATCTTAATATCTGCGTAATTTTTACCTAGCTTTTCAATGATACCTGGTCCTAAGAAATTTAGCTGTAACTTGTGTTTTTTGGCATGATTTTTTACTAGTACACGGTCCGTCACTTTTAAATTTTTATCGCGACGTTTCATATTTCTATAGGCAGTTCTTTCGATTGTGGCGTTAATGATCGCATTTCTAATATTGTTCACTACAATAGATGACTCGGTAAATTTTTGTTTGTGAACATCTTCATATGTAGTCGCAACATTGAAGTCTTCTAAATTAGTAGAACTGATATACACACACGTATCTCTACCGAAAACCGTGTATGCGGGTGTATCTCCTAAAGTTTCATTGAAACTATTGTTAATTGAATTCTCCACAATATCCAATAGGCTATCCCACTCATTATGAGTAAGAAAATTTAGATATAACTTGAGCAGGTGTCGAATTTTTCCATTACATCGCTCGACAATACCATTAGAAAAAGGTGAATAAGCCAGAACTTCCCTTTTTAAGATAGAAAGTCCTTTTGTGAAATTTCTTACATTAGATGATTTAAATTCTAGAGCATTGTCGGATAACAACACGTCCGGGGTACCGAACAAACAGCAAAAATTCCATAGACAATCTGTAACAGTCTCTGTACATCGGTCACTAGTCGAATATAATTTAACAAAACGCGAAAAGAGGTCGATCATTACAAGAATATATTTGTTACCATTGTCCGTCATTGGTAATGGACCGTAGAAGTCCATGCTGACCGTTTGAAAACATCGTGTTCCAATTGGAGCATTTAGAATTTTAATCGGCGTCGGTATTCGTGATTTTAGAATCTTACAGATGTCACAAGATTCAACAATTTTGCGTGTAATTGTCCGTTCGTACGGATGAAAATATTTTAATTTAAACTTAAACAAGGTATGATTCAAATCTGTATGGGACAAATTATGGATGAATAGAATTGTCTTGTGCAGCAGAGTATACGGCACCACAATAGTCAGAATGGTGCTGGGTCTGTTGTCAATTCTTCGTCTTTTATACAAAATGTCATTCATAATCACAAATTCATTCATGTCAGTATTAGTAACTCTAGTTGCATTCTCTAGGGCATCCTTTATTTCAGAACAGAAGGGATCACTATCTTGTTCACGTTTAAATTCGTCTAACGACCAGTTGTCATTAATACTTGAATGGTCTGTAGTCGTATTAACTTTATCCAGTCTGCATAAGCTCGTTTTCTGTCTGCTATTAAAGTCACTGGGTTCACGTCTGGGGCTTTCAGCAGTACTGTTGTTGTTTCTTCCGTCATCACTTCCTGGCATTGTCTCCTCGAACTCTTCCTTAGTCACTGGCTTGTTACATTTGTTACCTGCAGCAGCGGCTTGCAGCCTGGTTACAACGGGAAAAGTCTCCACATCAGGGGTTAATTCAGAACACGCTAATAGTTCTCTTTCTGTTAAAGGATTTTTGTCATGATTTAATCTACTTAATGCATCGGCGGCACTATTCGCCTTCCCAGAAAAATACTTTAATTTGGCATCAAAAGCTTGGACATAAATACTCCATCTAGCGAGCGTGTTGTCTTCAGGCAATTTCTTTGAAAATAAAGGAACTAAAGGCTTATGATCGGTGTAAATGACCAGATCATAGCCTAAAACAAGATATTTAAAGTACTTCAACGCTTCAACGATAGCAAACATCTCCTTTTTAGTTGTTGAGTATCTTCGTTGGGTGGAATTCAACGTTTTAGAAAAAAATGCGACAGGTCTCATGTTTCGAACCTTATCAGTAGATGATTGAAGTAAAACGGCTCCTATGCCGACATTCGATGCATCACAAAACAGATGAAAATTTTGATCGAAGTTTGGGTGACTTAAGGTTGTATGTTCACATAACTCATCCTTTAGTTTTTCAAAGGCGTTTTGACAATCCTTTGACCAATTGAATTCAACATTTTTCTTCAGAAGATTATAGAGCGGGCTTGCGATACTCGCAAAATTTTTTATGTACCTACGAAAGAAATTTACTAGACCTAGGAATGATTGTAACTGCTTGACATTCTTAGGAATGTCTAAATTCTTTACTTTGTCAGTACCGGTGCTTCTGGTTCCCATTCCACTAATGGAATGTCCTAGATATTCTATCTCGTCACGGAAAAAGTCGCATTTTTCCGTTTTTATTGACAATCTAGCGTTTCTTAATAGCTCAAGTACAACTTTTATATCGGCAAGATGCTGTGCCTTTTCTTTTGAATAGATGAGTACGTCGTCCATAAAGACGAAAGATAGTTTTCCTAGAACAGGAGATAGCGTTTGCGTCATTACTGACTGGAAATATGCAGGTGAGGTTTTTAAACCGAATGGTAAGCGGTTGAACTCGTATTTTCTACTACCAACTGTAAATGCGGTTATTTCTTTACTCTCATCGGTCAGTGTAATATTATGATATCCTGACCTAAGATCTAGTTTCGAAAAATATTTCTGACCATTTAAACTATAGAGAAGCTCGTCCACTCTCGGCAGAGGGAATGATTCTTCATGAATTACCTCATTTACTTTGCGAAAGTCAACTACCGGACGTATAGTTCCATCTTTCGTATGAACTACTATTATCGGTGAATTATAAGCTGAAATCGATGGTCTAATAATTCCGTCGTCTAACATTTTTTCGTTAACGACTTTCAAGTCTTCCATGTAACGGTGGGCAATACGATAGGGAGGGACATTTACAACATCCACGTTAGGTTTCAAACGTATTTTGTATGGTTTAATTGCAGCAGCTGAGATCGATTCATTGTCTATAGTAATAACGTCTCTGAATTCATTCAACAAACTCAGCAATTCAGGCTTCATTTCGTCATCGTTACACTTGATATCATCATTATTTAATTTCCGCCGACCACGGGCTATTTCTTTGGAATCAGAAACGTACCCTTCGTCGACAACTCCTGTGATCCCGACAGATTTACTATTAGTGTCCTTCTTCTCGACATCTAAATGACTGTCCTGAACAACACTCGTTGCCTGCACAAAGGTACTCAATCCTCCCTTTAATTCTCCTTGTACATCTGACAAGTAAACTTCGGATTCAACATGATCCTTCTCCACTTTTTCTAAGGTACTTATAAATGCATTCTCTGGTAAAACAATCGCTCTGTCGGAGCTATTAATTAACAACAACGGAATCTTTCTCCTATTGTTAACTCTCACAATTGCTTCTGCGACACAAATGCCTTCTTTTAAAGTTGCTTTCTTTATTATGTATTCTCCATTTTTACACTTTCCAACATGTCCAACATGTTTCAAAATTACATTGGGAGCAATCTCCACTTGTCGAGTATGCACTCTTAACGGCCTTGGCCTTGTGAGGGGATTGGTAACTGCAACTGCGCCTCGAACAGGCTGATTTTCTCTCTTACCATCCCTTTTTACTTCCTCACTTGCTTTCTCAGCAATGCACGTCCTCTTCTCTCTTAGCTTATTTAGGACTTTTTTCTTAGCTCTGGACGTAATCGTGTCCGCCATGAGACACTCAGTATTCTCTATTAAATACTCGAGACACTCTGTCTTTCTCTTTTTTCGTCGTTTTACCTCTGCAAAGGGGATTTTCTCGTCTTTGATAATTAAATATCTTTGTTTTAAGTCTACAACGGCGTTCTTGTCTAATAAATCACGCCCAATAATGACGTCATAATTGTAAATACCATCTTTAATTATTAAAGCATTTGTCTTTAAACTTACTCCGTTTTTTAACTTTAGGACAAGCTCCACCTCGCCTTCAACATTACTCTTAGCGTTAACGCCTTTTATAGTCAGAGAACTGGGCTTCACGTCATTACTTATCTCACTTATTCTGTGGTAGCTGATTAGGCACTTCTCTGATCCTGAATCAATCAATGCATTCCACAGGTCTGCATCTTTTCTAAGCACAATCATGGGCTTATGACTTTTTCGTATTACAAATAATTCATTTTGTCCTGTAACTTCAACTTCTTCATCTTCTTCGTATTTACAAACGTTCGCCGTCACATGGCTTTCTATTATTTTGTGGCTTTCTATTTCAGTGCCATGAGCGTTCAGATCATCACTTAATTCCGCCTCTCCCAGCGATTCATATCTATTTTCACACTTAATTAGTGGATCTATCCTCTCAACATTTTTAACGAGGGAATCTTCAGACATGTTTAACACATCAAATCTCTCGACATTTTTAACGAGGGAATCTTCAGCACCAGAATTCTCCTCGGGTTCACAGGGATTTGTCGCCGTAGAGTCATACTTAGTTATTGTAGTTTCATTTTCACCATTGACGTTATTTCTATCGGAAATGAAATCGTCTCTGCTGTTTACGCTAAGAAATCATTGCCACTGTTAGTTTGGTAAGTTTCTACCTGGCCTTTTTCTGACATACGAGTTTTATACTGTCCTCGCGCACGGACACGATTCGGTCTGCCTGGTCTGTTTAAATAGTCTCTTCTGGACCTACAATCTCTTGCGTAGTGTCCTAACTCATTACAACGAAAACAAACTACATCACGCAGTGAATGCTCGGTGGCTGTCTGAGATGAACCTGGTTTGTACCAATCAGTCGGTTTCCTAGCCACAGTGGTTGCCGACTCGCTTTGTCCTTGACAGACACACACATGATTGTAACACTTCGAGCAACGCTTTGTTTCAGCTGTCTCCAATGCCTGGACTTCTAGAGTTCCTAGTTCACGACCTCCAAAAAAAGATTTTACGTGAGGTCTAGCACGGAAAGTTGGTCTCGGGAAATTTGGTCTCCAGTAGGGCCTACGCGTCCTACCTCTACCTTGAAATTCGCCTCTTGTCATTGTATGCACTTCGGCCTCATGACAGGCAGCTTCGAAGTTTGATTCGGACGAATGATCATCCTCAGCACAATAGATTTCCATAGATCTCTCAGATCGAGTCGCTAATATTTGCTTATCCTCGGGAAAATTCCTAATTACAGTCACGAGTCTCTGAAGGAGCTCTTCCGACGATTTGAAGGGTTTATTGAATAGTTTTTTGGAGAAATCTTCTGTAACTAGAGGGTTGATGATGGCCATAGCTAACGCAACAACTAAAGTATTCTCGACATACTTATCGAGAGCAACAGGATCGGGACAATTTACTACATAGGGGTGGGCTCTGTTCGAACACTCCGGGCTGGTCATTATTCTGTGGGTAAATTTACGGATTTTGGACAGGATAGCCACGAACTGGCTAGCTAATGCATCGTTTCTTTTCAGGCGTACGTTATTTAGATCACAGGCGACCGCGTGCAAAGATCTTTCACCTTTTGATACGTAGATATTTTCTAACAGGTGCACGACTTCCTCGAAACTTAATTCATAACCTTCACTAATTATGGAGGCTACAACCGTATTGAAGTCGCCTACCCGCTTGTCTGCAGTTCGCAACAATAAGTTTAGTTTAGCTTCCTCTGAGTTATCTGACAGCATATTGAAATAGGCTCGCACATTCTTTATATGCGTTTCTAGTGACTTATTTTCAATGAAGTCCGGGTCGTTTCTACGTTTTCTACCTCTGTACTGCGGTAGATCCTGCCCAGCAATTACAACACTAGGTATCGGACCGACAATAGAAGTCGTCACAGCGGTAACCGTACTAGTTACAGGGCTTGTGGTAGTGACTGCACTGGTAACAGGGGTGACAGTTGTGGTGGTCGCCATCGTGTTTGGTACCGAAATCGACTTCGCGGAAAAAATAGGAACTGAAACTCTTCCTACTCGTGTCACATACGGGGTGGTTCTTATGTACTCGTATTCGTCAGAGTCACTGTCCGACATAAGCACAAAAATAATCCTATATTCATAAACCTCCAATTTCCATTAAAAGAAAAATGTTCTACACACAATAAAATTTTCTACATGCAAATGATAATATTCTACACACAATAAAATTTTAACTCACATTTTCAGTGGACTTCCGTGGACTTAACACAGGCTAATTGCTAATTGCTCGTGAAGGCTGACAGCAAACTGAACAGAGGCAAGCTGCTCCAGCTCACTCTTATATGCTAGAGAACAATGGGCGCTAGAGAACAATGGGCGCTAGAGAACAATGGGCACTAGAGAACAATGGGTGCAACTTCCTTCAACTGTCCTGGAGAACAATGGACTACCTCTCCACACAACGTTTCCGCGTAGACGCTCGCTCTCTCACTCCCGGGAATCAGCTTGCTTACTGCGCTTTCGCAATGCCCACGCTGCTCCGCCGCTCAACTTCCAACTTCCCGGAATCAGCACTTGCAATGCTTACTGCTTACTGCACTGCTCGCTGCTCAACTTCCTACTCATTAATTTTATAATGATGATGTATAATCATTAATTTGAGCGCATGATTATTTTTAATTTGCAAGCAACATTATCGGCGTACACTTAACTTAATATTTTGGCGATGCGTAGCTCTCGTAGCTCTTCTCGTTGCAGATGACAGTGCGTAGATGCGTAGATCTCGTCGACAGACCAGGTTGTTGGTCTGGACCCTCACTTCATCTTCTCCTTTGAGTAGCGATGAGCAGACTGGTGTTTCTTTCTCGAAGAGTTTCTTTCTCGAAGAGTTTCTTGGAAAGCACTTCGATTTTTTGCGCTGACGTCTTTCTTCCTTTTCTCGATGCTCTGAAGTAATGTGATAACTATGCGACGTTACTCCAAACAGGGTGACACTCCTCACATTTAAAATCACGGATCAGCAGAACTAAAGATCAATTCTTGATATCTTTCTTCTTCAATGGGCATCCCCATACACGGGCACCAAATATGTTCCGACCCTTTTCAGTATCAGGCCGTAACCAAACGCGAATGAGGTTCGGGAGTGAATCAGATGCAGTAACGTAGTATCCTTTATTGTTACTTCAGAGTTGACACAGGCTTCGTAATTGGTAGAGAATCTTTAGATCGGAAGGTAATCTCGTTACTTCTATAGCGCATCTGTGATCTCTACAGATGCTTTCTCGACAGCCGAGCTTCCGTTACTGAACAGCGACGCTTCTGTTTGTAAGTGCGACCTCTACGGCAAGCCACCTCTAATGAACGACGATATCTCTCGCCGATTCTATTTATATAGGCGGCGGGCGCACACTTAACAACAGCAGTTTTGGAAAGAAGCATTTTGGAAAGAACATTTTTGAATGAGAAAGAAAACATGAATGCCTTATAAGGGTTTCATATTAGAAAAAAAATCAAATTATCTTTGAAATATGATGCAGAATGTCTGCAATTGATAAACATACATAGGTTCCATGATGGTCTAGTTCGATGCTTGCACAACAACGGAGAAGAAAGACATAAGATGCATCCTGTGGCTGGTTTACTTAGTTTAAATATAGCTCGATTATTCATGAAAGCAATAAAGATACTGATCTTTGTGGGTTGAAAACATGACATTTAACATGTACAAGACATTAAAGTTTTGGGTTGCTTTACAATAATAAAATGAAATGATGTGTTGGATAGTGTTAGAAGTTGGGAGTGAAAAAAGGGCGGTATGTTTAGTTTATATGCTAGTTGCTAGTCCAGTGCACACAGGTGTATGTGCACATATGCACACCCATATACGCACATACACCCATATACGTACACACATATACAAGTGAGCATGTTTGCAAATCTCAGCGTATAGGCGATCAAATCATAATACCTACGCATACTTCAAAACTGTTGTGTAATGTCTTGAATTATAAAACAATGAGCGAGGGAGATTATTCAGCAATGGAGATACCAGGCAAATAATAGGCACATAGGCACATAGGCACAACGGACCTCATGCTATCAAAACTGCATTTTTACATACTGAATTGAATTCTTCATTAGAAATATTTACCGAGTAAGAGTAATACAACATTACTTCAACTTCTTAAATGAAATTCCTCATTAGCAACAAGCAAAATGTGAGAGTTTTGCAGCGTCTCTCCTGCCACGGAATCAAGAGGGCAGCACAGCGAGCCTGTGCCTGTGTTCTCGAAATAATTCAGAAGTTACGGGTAACTCAATAGGTCGAGACGAATTGGATAGTTCGGGTGCATAAATCTTTACGGCCTCGTATCCCGGCTACTGAATGGCGGAAGTTGGACGTGCAAGCCCTCTACTGTGTTTTATTCTTATCATTAAAGTTCAAAACGTGAGTGCTCTAAACCTTTGATTTGCTATCTCAGTGCAGGCCAAGTGACGCGAGTCGCTGTTATCGCGACGCTCAGGGGGATAAAAGATAAGGCCACGGGTAGCATGGACTATGATGTGCGTGGGGCTTGTCTTGGTGATAGATAACAGCTGAGTCACGTCCGAACTTGACTCTTAATCTAAACATTTCATTTAAATAAAACTTACGCATTGAGACTCAAGTTTCTTGACCCACCCTCATGAATCCCTTAGGGGGAATACAACTACTAATTCGAGGGGCTCTGAGAGTAAGGCCTTCTTTTTCTTCCAATGTTTTTTGTTCTGTTATGGACCATTCGTTTTCAATTCACAGCTGTCCTTTAGGTTCAGTATCACCTACATTCTTCTTCAATTTTCATCTTGTTCCACACTCTTCCTTCTTAACATGCTGTTTCTATGCGAGCAGAATTGTGTGCTGGAACACACTTCGTGGAAGTTTTTCCCGTTACCTTAACTCCATACTAAATGGAACTTATATCCTTCCTCTCTTTGAACATCTTCTTTGTGGTAGGAGAGGCTAAAACTAAGTTATAATCAACTATTCACCTCCCCAACAAATTTTTGCTGAAGTTTCTGAAATGTTAATTTTTTCATTGACATATCTAATTTGACGGGATAGATTCAGGTGGAAAAAGTATGAATACTCTCTTTTCAATACCCTTATTACATCTCAGAGAGCAATCTACCTATTATTTACAAATACTACCTCACCAATCAGCTGAGCAAGCCCCTCCTCGAATATTCAGGCCCATCTTGGGGGAGGAGGCCGAGTCTCAGCTACTCAGTGAGGAACTTTTTCATGTTCCTCATTATCAGTGGTCAAATTCGAGCGTGAGTTCCTCGTGATTCTGCTTTTATTTCTAAGATGTTATTAGCTTTACCGTGACTTCAGTCCCCTACTTTCTGCCATGTTCTCACCTCACGGGGCACAGGATGAACAAAAGGCTTAGGTCAGTTCGGTTTGTCTACCTCGTGCCTTAGGGACTGGCTCGCTGAGGGGGATACTGTGAAGCTATAGATGAGCATACAAGACTCCTTTCTCCCTCACTTTGTTTCTTTCAGTTTTTGTGGAGATTTTTCTATTCATTCTTTCGTTGTTCCTCATCTTTCTAAAGTCGCTGTTTCTATGCGCAGAATATTGCGTGGGGAACTCCTCTTGCAAAGATTGCCCACTTTTCACACCCTTACTAAATGGTTCCTTGTCTTCGCTCTCTTGCGATCGCCTCTGTCGTGGCTACGAAATTTAAACCAATGTAATGATATTATTTTATAATTTTCCATACACAAATATTTATGCTGATGTGTAAACTTATCGAGCTGTAATTAATTTCACGTTCATTTTGCATCTTGCTTTGGATGCTGACGATCCTCTACAGGTAAACCTAGCATCTATGCTTGATCCCCTCAGGGAAATGCAACTATTGCTGCCTTTCCCTGAGTTCTGACTTCGATTGTATTCGAAAATTTCTTTTTATTATACCCTTTAACTCCTCAAAACACCGTAAAATAGTCTAAATATATTGCATTATATGTACAATTTCTATCCTAATATCCATGAAGTTTACGGCCGAGTGGTTGTTTCTTCCTCACGCTGCTCGATGTCGGTGGCCATCTGATGTTAGTGCCCCTCCAATGACGGTGGAGGTGATAACGGTAATATTAGTACAAAATAGGGGACGGTAATGGGTAAACTTGAATGATTCTGCAAGTAACTTTTTGAAATTAATTCAAGGATTTTGATTGAAATTATTTATAATTGATTGCGAGGATTTATAATTGATTCAAATCACCAATTAGTGTCCTATTACCATTCTCGTTTCATCATTAGCGGTTATGTGAGGCAAGGAATGTTTTACCTCCAATGTCCCGCAAGGTAGCACTGTCCAGGCCCATCGAGGCTGCGTCCGAGGCCAGTACGGGCTTTAATTCTAAACAAACGCCGAGTTTGTGCAGTTTTGAACTTCAGCTGTGCTTGTGTTCACGAACTACGAGTCGGTCTCTATACACAGTGTTGCCGACCTGTGCGCCATTTGTGGAATGAAGCGCCTCTCTAAATGTGCATGAGTGCACGTTCTACAGTGATGGGGTCCCCAGTTGTATAATGTCTACTAATGTTGAGATTTCCATTATGATAAAAAGTACTTTATTATCTCAAATAATAAGCGTGGTAGGCACCAGAAGTTTTCAACAGCCCATTCGATAATTTAGCAGACGAGATGACCGTTTCGTTGCCTCGGAAGTACCCTGGCATGTTAGCTTTGCGCTCGGTTAACAACGGACGACGCCACCAGAGCGAGGAAGACGCGGTCTACATGCAACAAATCTCGGCCCTGGGCGCCCTGGAGGACAAGTTCAGCCGCCTTTGGACGCAGTGCCAGCGATGCCAGGGCTCCTTGCATGAGGAGGTCATCTGCACCAGGTGAGGACGCCAGCTCGGGTGGCCCGTCGCCCTCTGGCACGTCGGTCCATGGTGAGCCCATTTGTGGCGGGTGTGTGGACACGCCAGCTCAGGTGGGGGTGCGTGTGGCCCGTCGCCCTCTGGCACGTCGGTCCATGGTGAGCCCATTTGTGGCGGGTGTGTGGACACGCCAGCTCGGGTGGGGGTGCGTGTGGCCCGTCGCCCTCTGGCACGTCGGTCCATGGTGAGCCCATTTGTGGCGGGTGTGTGGACACGCCAGCTCGGGTGGGGGTGCGTGTGGCCCGTCGCCCTCTGGCACGTCGGTCCATGGTGAGCCCATTTGTGGCGGGTGTGTGGACACGCCAGCTCGGGTGGGGGTGCGTGTGGCCCGTCGCCCTCTGGCACGTCGGTCCATGGTGAGCCCATTTGTGGCGGGTGTGTGGACACGCCAGCTCGGGTGGGGGTGCGTGTGGCCCGTCGCCCTCTGGCACGTCGGTCCATGGTGAGCCCATTTGTGGCGGGTGTGTGGACACCAAAGCAAATGTGGACGCGGGCGAATCGAACGTTGCTCGCACTCTTGCCGTGACAGCTCAGCAGTAAGAATTTGCAAATAATTTTCTTCTTTTGACATGGTCAATATTGATCTACTTTCGTCTCCTACACCCTTTGTTTATTTTTAATTTAAAAATGAGTAATTTCAAATTAAAGTGTTGCTATTTCTTTTTATGAATGATGATAGTGATCGGCTACCATTTTTATGCAATAATTTGAATTTTGCGCGGTAATCTCAGCAGCCCTAAAATAACGATTGAAAAACAATCCTGTACGATCGAAATCCTAGAGACGCGCAAGCAAGTGTTGCTCGGGAGTGCAATTGTGGACATGAGATCAAGTTTAGCTGGTGCTTGTCTGCAACCTTCAGAGGTTGTCGCACCGGCAGACTCGTGCAGACCTCACGGGCTGCTGCTGGTTGTGAGCCATTTGAGTTTTATGCTTGAAAAATAGTGATTTCATTCGTGTAATTGAAAGATTTCTGAATTGTGGATTTATACGTGCTTCTAGTCCCCTCTATGTGGACTTTTCTTACTTTTTCTTTATATATAAATTGCTAGTTTCATGTATCAATGGAAGCTAGCCAATAAAAATTGTGCTGTAATGACTCATTTCTCAGGAATGAACACCGCTGGACGCGCGTTATCGCTGCGAGATTAGGATGAAGATATGGACCTGAACTTATGATCCGAAGACATACAGCCCATGTGAGCAGTGCGTGTAGCGTCCTCAATGTCTAGGTTCACTTTTTACATTTTTGGGCCAAAGGAATAAATCTCAGCGAGAACAAATGTTGTGTTCATGTTTACGAATGACTTCACTCTGTGTATGAGGAAAAATGATTGTCTTTTAGGGCAAATTTTGAAAAAATCATCGCTCGTACAGATTGTATAGGTCATTGCGGTCACAAACATTTGCCTGTGTAGGTGGCCATTGTGGACTGACGCGTGCGCTGTTCCCCAGCCGAGACTGCCGCATCCTCTACAGGCGCAAGAAGGTTCAGCTCGAGTTGTCGGATCAAGACAAGATCATCCACAGGCTTGGGTCCACCATGTGTAAAGCTTCGTACAATATCTAACTTCTGCACTGATGAATTCAACCTAATTCGAATGCTGACATTTTAATTTAATTAATTGTTTGATGAGCGAATAAAAGGCCGCAAGTTGTGGATGAGTCACTGCGGCAGCTGTCCGTAATGCAGAATGGATTTGGTGATGTGCCCACAATGTAGCAGTGCTGCCATAATGACTTTTTAATGTCATATGTCAGAAATATGTATTTTTATTCGTGTTTGGCGTAAGAAATTTTTGTGGCGCTTATACATACTTTATTTTAATATGTGAAGTGTTTAATAATTACTAACTGTATTAACTGCTTGGCAAATTAAAATCAATTAGTTTTGAGAGGTATTTTTCTTCCATGCTTGAGCTTTGGACTGTAACGCGGCGTATACAGGTTTGAACTTTGAAGTTTCAGTTGTCATTATAGCGTGGCGGTGGAACGTGGTGCAAGTCGAATTTCTGTGAGTTATAGGTGAGATGTCTGTGCTCGAGTGTACGTTCTGTTTATTTTATTTGCAAATAATTTCTTATTTTTGAACCTTCCGTCGTGCAAAAGTGGAAATCATCGTACGATAGCAGCCAGAAGCATGTATAATGTTGAATGAGAAAAAAGATTTTTGCGGCTCACTAAATCAACTGATGGCTCCGAATCATCACACTGCGAGTTGTGCCGGTGCAGCGTTGTACCTAGACTTTCAAATCTCACACATTGCGAGACAACAAAAAAACACGAAAAGAATAGGAATCTTTCTTTGCAAAAAATACTTGCAGTGATAAAAACTATCAATAAAATTGATAATGCATAAAATGTGAGTTACCAATCGCTGCCAGCATGGCCTGCCATTGTGCCACACGCACCACCGAGCACTTGAGGGAAATAATGGGAGCTCATGGAAGTGCCAGCGCTCTTGGTCAGATAAAATTACTCAGGACAAAGTGTATAGCACTACTGAAAAATGTAATTTCTCACACTTTGTAGTATGATTAATTCAAACTTCAGAATTTTATTTTCGTCAGTTACTGTGTCGAACTCATTTACGTTCTTTAAGTTAGATGTGCGCCGCAAGTTTCGTTCATCATGTTTGCTCGTCTGGCAAGTTGCCGTTTTCTGCCAAGATTTGCGTAACTTCAACTGTGTGGAAGATCTGCAACTGCGAGTCAATCTTCTCGCAATCGTTTCTTACCTTTACTCTGGAGAATCCACACAAATAGGTTCAATGGTAAACGGGGAACGACAGCAAAAAAGTTTATTCAACGCTGCAAGTAGCAGTAAATTTAGATGATACGAACCATTCAAAAAGGCCGAACATCAGGATCGTAGGTTCACGAGCCAGGAACAAGAATTGATCAACTAGGACAAATCTTAAGACTAATGCCGGCTCAGCGTATAGGATTACGGAACTACATTAATTCTAATTAACAACAACAAAGTTCAGGAACGAAGGATCTAGGGTTAACCTAGATAAATGAACGAAAGAACGAACAGTGTCTTCAGTGACTCCGTGGTGTGAGGACGGGTGTGGCGCTCGCTCCGAAACAAAGTGCCTATTGTTAGAAAGAATGTACCTCTAACCTAAATGGGTACCCACTCTCGTCCTGAGTATTCAAATGTGATTTAAATACCCCATATATAAAAATAATCAAACTAAAAGCATAATATTCCCTCAAAAGCGTGAGAGTATTCAACCCTCGTTTACACAACGACCGCACTCCCTCAATCTTCAAGATGGCTAACAAACGACGCAGTACCAGCAACAGCACCAACAACAGCACCAACAACAGCAGCAACAACAGCACCGAATTTCAACCGAAGTTTGGTCAATACCCTGATGTGTCTAGCCTAACGAAAGGCGGTAAAGAAGTGGTCTCTGTCTTAATAAAATACTTCGATTCAGTGATGACAAAATTTAATGGTGATATTGAAAAAATGCAAAATGAAATAAGCCACCTTAAAACGCTATTTGGAACAAAAGAAGCGGAACACAAAAAAATTCTCGATGAACAGAACAAGAAAATGGATAGCTTAACCTCCCGCCTCGACCAGTTGGAAAAAAATAATCAACGCCGAGACATTGAAGACAAAAAATGTACTCTCGTCATTTCTGGAAGGGAAATACCGCAATCTCACGCAAACGAAATCTGTAAGGATACAGTCTGCAAACTCCTGAAGGACAAGATCAACATTGACCTCTCCGACACTGATATGACGTCAGCTACAAGAATGGGGAAAAAACCAGTAACTGGGAACGTAGATCAAAGAAACATTGCATTTGAACTAAAAGATTACAACAAAAAACGTGAAATTCTCAACGCCTGCCGAGAAAAGAAACCAAAGTTCTTCTTCATTAATGAATACCTCATACCTTCACGAGCTAACGCCATGTACATTCTGAGGATGGCCAAAAGGAAATTCCCGGATAAAGTTGGAACCCCAAAAACACAGGATGGAAACATTTTCATATTTAACCCCGGAAACCCAGATTCAAGACGCCGCGAGATCAACACGCCAGATGACCTCGAGCAATACCTGATGCAACAACTCAATATGACATCAAAACAAGTCATGGGTGACTAGACTAGGTGATCTCCTCAATTTGATTGTCAGTTTTCGTGCTAGTTTAACCCCAATTAGATATCACATCAGCTTATCCTCAACCTGATGTTAGCTTAACCTGAATCTATACAAATGTTTAACAGATGTGTTTGTAAACATTTATGATAGGTGTATGTGAACTTTTGCAACAACGCAATCAGCAATTTTTACCTCCCAATGTTACTGTGATTTTTTTTTTCTTCATTTTTTACCACTAAAGTTTTTTTATTACGCGTAAACCATATTAGCTGATTATATCATTGTCATTAGGTGATCCCCTAAATTCCCTAGCCTAGGTGATCCCCTAAATTAGTCAATTTCATATTCATCCCCTAAATATGTCAATTTCGTATTAATTTAACCTCAATTAGGTATCATGTCAGTAAACCTCAACGTGATGCTCGTTCAACCTGAATCTATACAAGTGTATAACAGATGTGCTTGTAAACATTTATGACAGCTGTGTGTGAACTTTTGAAACAACGCAATCAGCAATTTTTTACCTCCCAATGTTACTGTGAATTTTTTCTCTTCTTAACCACTTAAGTATTATTACGCGTAAACCATATTAGCTGATTATATCATTGTCGTTGTAATCTTCTTATAATCTGATAATCGCTTCTGCCCTCCACTGCCATCGTACAACCATATTAGCTGATTATATCATTGTCATTGTAATCTTCTTATAATCTGATTATATCATTGTCGTTGTAATCTTCTTATAATCTGATTATATCATTGTCATTATAATCTATCAGCAATTTTTCACTTACCAATATTACTGTGAATTCTTCCTTATTTACCACTACAGTTATTATTACGCGTAAACCATATTAGCTGATTGTATCATTGTCATCATAATCTTTAAAACTTATTCCCTCTTGTATGTGAACTTATGAAAACGCCCTCAGCAATCTGTTTGCACCAATGTAGTGTTATCGAACTCCAATATTATAACAAATAAATAATAGATGTGTGTGTAAACATCTATGACAACTGTGTGTCACATTTTGTAACATCGCAATTAGTAATTTTTCACCAACCAATGTTACTGTGAATTCTTCTCTATTTACCACTACAGTTATTATTACGCGTAAACCATATTAGCTGATTGTATCATTGTCGTCATAATCTTTAGAAATTTATTACCTGTTTGTATGTGAACTTGCGAAAACGCCCTTAGCAATCTGTTTGCACCAATGTTGTGATATTGAACTCCATTATCACTCGCTCATGGACTGAGTTTGTGTGTACTCACGAAATCGCGCTAGATTTTTCTTTTTTACTCTATTCTCTCTTACTTAATAAGCTACTTTTTAGACTGAAATATCCCTTTAAGCTTGACTCTGTATTTCGTCTTAAGCTCTATAGTACCTAATTCTTACTTTTACTTATTTTAAATGACTGATCACCCTGTAATATTTGAGGAAATCGATCCAGATTTCAATCATTTGAACAGAATATATCCAAACCTAAACGACTCTCAAGAGTGTAGGTATACTAATATATCAGAATTCAACGAAACTATACGAATAACTGACCGAGATTTCTCACTCCTGTGTTGGAACTGTAGGTCACTCTATCCAAAATTGGAAGAGATACAATGTACTATTACTGAACTTAAATATAACCTAGACGTGATTAGCTTCACCGAAAGCTGGCTAGATGACTCGACTAAAGACATGATTCGATTTGAAAATTATCATAGTTACCATTCGCTAAGAAAAAACCAGCGGGGCGGAGGCATCAGCACATATATATCTAACCACATAGACTCGAGAACCATAGCAAGTGCAACCATGAATCAGGATCATATAGAATCACTCTTCGTAGAACTTTTTAGAGATGGTAAACGCATTGTGCTTGGAACGGTGTATAGGCCTCCTACAGCCTGTCCTATATCCTTCCTGAATGAATTGAATCGTATTATTTCTCAGTTCAACAGGCCCTTATACAATGACATAATAATATGCGGTGACTTCAATTATGATCTACTGAAACATGAAAGCCATGAACCAATCTCTAATTTCCTAACTACCTTTCAGTCTCAATCCTTCCTTCCGATCATTACAAAGCCTACACGAATAACCTCAGAGTGTGCTACGCTGCTTGACAATATCTTTATGACAGACCCTAGTGATTTTCTTGCTGGAATAATTACTTCTGACTTATCAGATCACTTCCCAGTTTTTCTTATTAAGAAAAATGTCTATATTGCTTGCACCAAGGCACGGGCTGAAACTTACTCATATCGTAAAATAAACGAATCAAATCTTGAAGAAATGCGCACCGTTCTAGAAGAATCAATGCCTACATTGCACATCTCTCAACAAAACAATAATACTACGAGCATTGATGAAGCAGTAGTAAAGTTGACTGAAACTATAATGACCGCATACAATCAGTGTTGCCCAATTGTAACTCGTACAGTTACCCCGAAAAATAAACATAAGCCCTGGATTACCAGAGACATCGTGATAAATATAAAGAAACGTCAAGCGTACCTAGCCCTCCTTTGCGAAGGACGAATATCTAGAGAAACATATAACCGATTTAGAAACTATGTAACAAACCAGATAAGAACATCAAAAAAGAACTACTTTACGCTCAAGTTTACTCAATTCAAAACTGACGTTAAAAAGATTTGGCATCTCCTTAACTCCTGCTGTAAACCGAATAATGCCGATAAAAAGAAAATTGAATATGTTGTTCAAGATAATGTAAAATATCATGAGAAGAAAGAAATTGCTAATCTCTTTAACAACTTCTTCGTAAACGTAGGGAAAACAATAGCTGATGGTATTCCAAGTGAACCTACTGATCACCTGGAATTTATGGATCATATTCGAGAACCCAACTCCTTTTTCTTTACGCCTACAAACTCCTCCGATGTAATTACGTGCATAAACAACATGAAAAATAAATCGAGTGGGTTACAAACGTTTCCGACTAAAGTACTTAAAGTTATTGCTGACATTGTAGCCCCACTGATATCAAATATTATTAACCAGTCTCTCTTACTAGGCACTTTCCCGAACTCCCTCAAAGTTGCTAGAGTAACCCCTATCTTTAAAAGTGGTGAAAAAACCTGTGTAAACAATTATCGACCTATCTCCATTCTACCAATTATTAGCAAAGTATTCGAAAAGATTGTGTATAAAAAAGTGTACTCTTATTTTGAACAAAAATCATTTCTTTACGATAAACAATACGGTTTTCGCTCTAAAAAATCAACAACACAGGCTATATTAAATCATTTACAATTCCTCTATTCTAATATAGATGAAGGAAAGCCTGTCTTCTCTGTATTTCTTGACTTCCGAAAAGCATTTGATTGTGTGGACCATAAAATACTATTATCGAAACTACACTGTTATGGCATTCGAGGGATTGCCCATGATTGGTTCAGATCATACCTAACAAATCGGAAGCAATACGTTGTCATTGACGACGCAAAATCAGACCCACAGACAATTAGCCATGGAGTTCCACAAGGATCTGTTCTCGGGCCTCTCTTGTTTCTGATTTTTATCAATGATATTGTAAAATCTACATCATTCTTCAAATTCATACTTTTTGCCGATGACAGTACGCTTTCTGCGGTCCTTCCGAACCAAAATCCTGCTATGATTGTGGAGAGTATAAATACTGAACTTCACAAGGTTTCATCGTGGCTCAAAGCTAATAAAATAAGCCTAAATATCGATAAAACAAATTATATTACTTTCTCATACAAGAAAGATGTATCTCTCCCATGCATTAAAATTGGCGAAGGTGAAATCGAAGAAACCAACTCATGTAAGTTTCTGGGCATCATAATAGATAAACATCTGACCTTCAAAGAGCACATCACCCATATTAGTTCTAAATTATCAAAATCCATCGGAATCCTAAATAAAGTTAAAAATTTTCTGCCTGAAACAGCTTTACAAATGCTCTACCGAACGCTCATTTCTCCATACTTGCAATACGGAATAGAAGCATGGCACGGAACTGATAAAAATAAAACCAACAAAATTTTTACTCTGCAGAAAAGGGCTGTCAGAGCGGTAAAGAACCTAGAATATAATGCTCACACAAATGATTCTTTCAAAAATTTACAAATACTTAAACTTTCGGATCTATACAAAATCTCCATCTGTAATTTCATTTACAAAACATTAAGAAATGATGGCGACAATAGCCTAAGACAATTATTGACTGCGCAAACTGGTCATCACGACCATTTAACCCGAAATAGAAGTAAATTCATGCTTCCTTATTATTCAAAGGCCAAGTCGCAACACAGTATTCTCTTCGTTGGAACCAAAACTTGGAACTCTACGAGTATACCTGCAGAGATCCGTGAATGTAATTCGTACAAAGTATTCAAAAGACATCTTGAGTCTCACTTCGTATCAGAATACTAGTAGTGTAAGATCACCGTGTCGAAATCTTGCCTCCTACATGTAACTAATGATAATGTCATAATGTAACTTGCCTTGTGTACCATAACCAATCTTCTCTCTGCTCTTGAATCGTTTTATCGAACATACTGTTAAATATAGCCGACTTGTAAAATATCGAGTTAATCATCTCAATGATCAGTCTAATGCGAAACTAGGTTAAGTGAACTAGGTTAAACTTTTGTACACCCTAGAATAGCGTGATGGTAGGATGCCCTAGAAGTCGCTGAACTTATTCGGGCCCACAGGTAGCTATACTCAAATTTGACCATTGTACTAGACTTAAGTAAAACTCTACCTCTGTATCACCTACCTCTGTATCTCCTGTGGTAAATAAATTGTTTAAATTGTTTAAAAATTGTTTAAAGGCGATCCCTATAAATTAACAAAAATGGCGACTCCTTGCATGGTGGCTAAAAACGCAGCAGCACCGTTTCCACTACGAAGGCACGAAACCATGCATTCTTCAGCGGCGATCCTAATCAGCTTGCGGCGTGGCCCTCCGGAGGACTGGCCGTTCGCCCAGCAGGCAAAATTCAAGCCGCACGGCCCCGAGAATCCCCTGTAGTTTAACGCAGCTCAGTAGGCCGATCAACAGCCAGGGTAGCCAGCACCGCACAACCGAAATGACAGCCTCCTCTGAGATCGCAGCGCAGAATTAAAACCAGCTGTCCCGCATCGTTCCCGGTAGAGCAGCCTCAAGCTGGGCTTTTGGAGCCCGATGATGCAGATACTAGAAAATGAAACAAATGAATTAATGCAATGAAGAAGTCAATGGAGAAAGAAGTTATTCATAATGATTTTGGAGCAAATAGGAACATTATAGCAGGACTATTTCATAGGCTAACCTGAGTTTAATTATGCCTCAAGTGTGGAAGCCACTCGTATAGTTGGAAAGATGGTAAACGTCAAGAAAAAGGCTCAAACTAAGAGCAAGTTTAGGAAATAGAATTAAGTTTAAGAGTCACTAGTACTACCCGGAGAATTAGACAGCTGGTAAGCCGTCTTTCAGTTAGGCTCCAGGTAGGATAATTAAGTTAAGGAAAAAGGATAAGGGCCCATTCCAAGCAAGCTCGAAATAGATTTAGGTTATAAGAATTTAAGATATAGTATTAAGATATCGAAGATATTAAGGTTTAAGGATTTAATAATTCAAGAAATTTGAGGTAGCTTAACAAGATCACGCACACTCACAGTCATACACTTAACAATGGCAAGGTTATCTATCAATGCAATAGGACAAAGGTGATTAATTCAGAAGAAATAGAACCAAAGATGGCTTTAGGAAACAAAGAGTATAGGCGAGGAAGCGATCCCCCGGGACACGCGCTTGATGACGTGCCACGGCTGAACACCGAGCGTCGGCACCCACGACTGCGGGACGCCTTTACTCTCGGGATTGATAACCGCTGAGATCGTGACTAGAGGTCACCACCATAGCTAGGAAGTCGCAGCTTAAATAAAGGAACGAAAAAGCAAGAGATACCAAACGGGTACTACTGCAACAAAAGGGATCAACCCAAAGTATCAATAGGAATGAAAACGAAGCTACTGAATCGCCGTAAAACAGCTCCCACCTCACCTGCCTCGAGCCAAGCTACAAAGGTACTAAAGTTTAAACTGCAAAGTATCTCTCAGGGCAATGGAGAATGTCAGAATTCTCCATAACTCAACTCCCCTTACCTTACTTGCATTTTTCCTTAATGCATGGTGTGACTGTGTATGTGTGTGTGTGTGTGTGTGTGTATAATTGTGTGCGAGGTATATTACCTTACCTTGGCTGTTGCCTATATTACCTTACCTTGGCTGTTGCCTATATTACCTTACCTTGGCTGTTGCCTATATTACCTTACCTTGGCTGTTGCCTATATTACCTTACCTTGGCTGTTGCCTATATTACCTTACCTTGGCTGTTGCCTATATTACCTTACCTTGGCTGTTGCCTATATTACCTTACCTTAGCTGTTGCCTATATTACCTTACCTTGGCTGTTGCCTATATTACCTTACCTAAGATTTGCTCCTCTAGCAAGAGATTGCAAACTCTTTCCGAGCAATTCTTCCTTCTCCCTTCCTTCTTTCTTCTTGTTCCTTCTGAACCCTTTAAACCTTGTCTCATTCCGAGTCTACGTCAGAAAGATGCCGTACACTGGACCAAATTAAGTTCAGGTACGTGGAATCTTGTCTCTAATCCAATCTGAGTATAACCTGATAAATTCCTTCTTTATATTTCTCTATTTTCTGGCTGTATGCTTACCAATGCCTTCATCCTTCTTTACAGTATAACTCCCGCTGCAATGGCTACCTTGGACCAGTTATTGCTACTTCTTTCGTTTCCACTCAGTCCTTGACTCTGAGGTGAATACTTCAATATTAAATTCCTCTAAAACTTGAGATATTAAATTTAACTCAATTTTCACTAGCACTCCCTTATTGCCTCTAATTTAATTTTCCTTTCTAGATTGGCGTTTGTCGGCCTTAGCGGGGTGCGCATGCCGCTGCGTTGTTCTGCATGGCCCGACGTTTGCCCGTCAAATTTCAACCTTCAAGTGCTTAAGACATCTGTTCTTCGCTGAAGTTAACGGAAGTGCTGGCTATAACGTCTATTTTCCATTAAATAATTTGTAAACCTAGTCTTTGCTGTGCCTGGAGGTACTCTCAACGGCCTTAATTAACTCCCGTTGGGCTCCCGTTGGATCTCTGCGCCTCGTTTAATTAACTGACAATGTCAGCCTCACTACCTTTTTAAAAATGCCTTCGGTAAAATTTTAAAATTTCTATCCCTTTGAACCTGAGTCAGACTCGGACAATTGGATTGCTGATATTTCCGCTCATCTTGTATCTCAGGAAGGAAGACATGGAAGCATTATTTGTATATACTTATTCTGCAGTGATAAGTTATCACGACGGAATGTCGCTGTTATCACTGATACACATCGTGTGGGTGCGGGGTTATTGCCAAACTTGCTATTTTATGTATTTAAAATAAGAATTTATGTGACGTGATATTTTTAGAAAGTGCTGAATGCAATTTGTAAATCTACTGCGTGAAAATAATCTTTTTTACTCAAGTAACACATTCAAAAGTATACAACACACCCGCCAAACGCCATCACCATTTGCACGCCACTCACCAACACGCAAGGCCACTCAGCAAAGAATGAGGCTCAGCTAACCAACGCCTGCTGCATCTCAGGAAGGTCTAACTGCTGAGCTGACGCTCGTGCGAGTATGAAATCAAGGCAAATTAATTACTCAGGAGCGAAATTTCTCAAATGAGTAACTCGTTATCGTGTAGAATTGTGTTAGTCACTCGCAAGTTCCGAGCGTTTTCGTCCATAAAAGGTGACCAAAATAAAGAGGTACGAGCGAGCAAGGATGAGCGAAACAATTTCCATCACTTGCAACTAATTTTGCCCGCATTTCAGGGAAATGCGCCATCAGCACAAAATCCTTTTCGTTTCAAGCAATAACTTCATTGCTCAGCTCGTGCAGCACATTGCGTTTGCGACCAGTGAGGCAATCCTTTCTCATCCTCAGAAAATTTCCCATCAGCAGCATTTGACAAGAAAATTGCATGAATATTCAGCAATTCTGTGAAAGAAATAGATGTTACTGGTATGGTAAATAGAAGTTAAAATGAAGTTTATGCATGTAAAATAAAAGTAGTCAACTGCCCCTTGGGAATTTGACCCTAACTTCCTGTGCACACTATCAACGAGGACTTGCATAGTCAGAAACAAGCTCTAATCTCAGATAAGATGCCTTATCAAACCTAAGCTCACGCGTCATGTCTGTGGAGACCGTGTCAGCGAGGCGTCCTTATCCATGTTCACGTTGTCTCTTTTTGTGACCAGCATTTGTGGCATCAGTCGTGTGGGGAGCATTTGGAGAAGGAAAGAAAGAAATAAAAAGTTCATTTCCATTAAAGCATACCTCAGCATAAAAAATCTTTACTTGGTACCCACACGCAGGTATCGTAATACCCATGTCACATGTTGAAACGAAAAAAAAAAATGACGGAGAGAAAAGCGCAAAAAATGCGTTCCCTTCGCCGCGTTCAATCAGATTTTTATAATCTATATATTAATTGATACGCTCACATGTGCGTCACACCCTTCAACAACATTGCGGTATCTATGATACGGGTTGGCTCGCGTCGGGTAGCGTTAAATTAGAGGTAGTGGGTGAGAGAGGGAGAGAGAGGGAGAGAAAGTGAGGGTGAGAAAGAATGGAAAAAGAAGGAGAGGGGAGTAGGAAATTGTAATTTTGTAAAAAAAAATTTTCAATTTGTTAGGATGGGCTATGTTAGAATGTTAAGTTAGAATTTGTTATAAAATATTGACCGAATTTTTTCACTGGTCCACTTAGCGCAACGATGACATTGTTTTGTTAGGCAAGATAGATTAGAATATGATAGGTTCATTAAGATTGGTTAGGTTAGAATACCTTGTTAAAATTTGTTCACAGTTTTTATGTGTGACAAATTATCAGGATAGCTTCGGTTAGAATAAGGTAGGTTAGTGTATGTTGTGTTAGTATGGGTTAGGTGAGAATATGTTATTTTGAAATTTATTAAGTATATGTTGACCGAATTTTTCCACGGGTCCACCTGGCTTATTGATGACATAGTCCGTGGAATTTCCCCAGGTCCTGCTAGTGCATATAAATATAGGTAACTAAGAAGAGATAATCCTAGTGACGCAGAGTTGTAAACACTCTCGTTAGTGCGCACTTGTATTGAAATAAAAGTTAGAGTCCGAGGTGTGCACGCTATATTCTAAGGAACCATCACTAAACAATAAACCTTTCGCTTCATATTAACGCTTCATTTATTTCCACTCTTCACGCCCTCACCACTAGTCATGACTGAGCAGGATTATGCATCAATATAAAGGTTACGTTCATCACAGCGTGTCGGGATCATGTCCCGATCCGTCGGTCGGTGGAGAGCTTCAAGTCTCTTGACTTGTGAAGTCACAGCAAATAGAGAGATGGCATCTCTGCTGCTTTGCTCTCAGATGTTACAACCACTGCCATAGATGTTCGTGGTGTTGTTTCCACTAATTAGATTTCGCCTTCAGTGAAATTTTTAAAACACATTCGCCTTCAGAAGTAAACTATCCTTCCTTCACATTCAAAACCAAAGTTTGGGTACAATTTGGATGGACGGGATTCGATATTTTCCTGAGACAAATCCTCCAGATGTGGATGACAAACAAATATATTCATCCTAATAGTACCTGCGATTAAAATATTCTTGTACTATTTAATCTTATTCTTGTTCTATTTAAACGGTGCTATTTAATCAATAATTAGCTACAAAGTTTTTAAAAAATATGCTGTATACTTTTCCTGATAAACTGCATTTTTCTGATATAAAATTCAATTTGCATGCATATTTTTCACACAGAAACAGAAGTGAATAGAAGCAGATTTTTAAAGTAATTTGAATGGTATCCAGGATACCAACTAAGCCTGCCGATCCCCATTTTAACATAATGGGAAAAATTGCGCTTTTAAAAATATAATTTTTTCTAAATTTATGATCGAAAAATATACTTTTTTACAAATTAAATAGAGCCCCCTGTTGTTTTGTTATATAATATTCATGAGGGAGTTCTGGTGCACTAGCGCTGTCCTGACGCTGTGTTCACTTTTGCGGTCGACGGACCAAAAATATGTCAAGCGAAATTGTTCAAATTCAAAACTCGTGTATCATTCGTTTATAGTCGAATAAAAGCGTAAATAAAATACGAATTTAAAACCGATCCAAAATTCTTTTGATACAGCGCTAGCAAAAACATTAGGTGAAATTTGTAGTGTTCTTATCATTCGTGCTGGACTCAATGTATTCGTGCTGGACTCAATGTATTCGTGCTGGTCTCACTGTATTCGTGCTGGACTCAATGTATTCGTGCTGGACTCAATGTATTCGTGCTGGACTCAATGTATTCGAGCTGGACTCAATGTATTCGTGCTGGACTCAATGTATTCGTGCTGGACTCAATGTATTCGTGCTGGACACAATGTATTCGTGCTGGACTCAATGTATTCGTGCTGGACTCAATGTATTCGAGCTGGACTCAATGTATTCGTGCTGGACTCAATGTATTCGTGCTGGACTCAATGTATTCGTGCTGGACTCAATGTATTCGTGCTGGACTCAATGTATTCGTGCTGGACTCAATGTATTCGTGCTGGACACAATGTATTCGTGCTGGACTCATTGTATTCGTGCTGGACTCGATTTATTCGTGCTGGACTCAATGTATTCGTGCTGGACTCATTGTATTCGTGCTGGACTCAATGTATTCGTGCTGGACTCGATGTATTCGTGCTGGACTCAATGTATTCGTGCTGGACTCAATGTATTCGTGCTGGACTCATTGTATTCGTGCTGGAAACAATGCACCAGACTCGTACTATATCAATACTTCATCACGACTGTGGGATGATTCGATGTCATTTCTGCACTTGTGTTCAACAGGCTCTGGTTGCTGGATTCTCTACAGGCCGCTCCAACAGAGATTCCTTTTACTTATTTTTCCCAAGTAATTTCATACGATTACACCGAGCTCTGCTGTCATTTCGATGTAGCAGGAGAATGATTTTTTTTTGTTAATTATATTTCCATAAATTAATTTTAATGCGCATATATATGAATATGTGTGTATGTGTATGTGTGTGTATACGCACGCATACATGGAAATATGAGTGTGTACGTTTGTGTATATGTATATCTACATACTTCACTACTGTATAACTCCATTTCCAATTTTTGGCTTAAAAACAAACCTCAATGTCCACTACTTTTCACTTCAAAACGCACAAACGACTTCATTCTGTGCATGAAGACTGATTTTCTACAATGTGAAGAAAAACATCGCTCTTACAGATTGTACAGGTCATTGCGGGCCCAAAAATTTGCCTGTGTAGGTGGCCATTGTGGACTGACGCGTGCGCTGTTCCCAGCCAAGACTGCCCCATCTTCTACAGGCGCAAGAAGGTTCAGCTCGAGTTGTCGGATCAAGACAAGATCATCCACAGGTTTGGATCCACCATGCGTAAAGCTTCGTACAATATCTAACTTCTGCACTGATGAATTCAACTCATTTCGAATTCTGACATTTTTGTTTCATTAATTAATTGTTTGATGAGCGAACAAAAGGCCACAAGTTGTGGATGAGTCACCGCGGCAGCTGCTCGTAATGCAGAATGGATTTGGTGATGTGCCCACACACCGTAGCCGTGCTACGCGTGCTGTTGAGCTGCTGGCACACTATATAAGTCCAGCGCTGACGGTGTGTGCAAGTCAGTCGGGCACAGTTGCAGGCTCACAGCTCGCGGTGTGTGTGTGCGTGCGCTATAGTTTGCAGAGAGCAGCAGTCTGTTCACAGCTCGACCGTCGCGTCCTCTGAGGTAAGGAGATGGTGTAGCTTTAGTGCCCTGTGGTGTGTCAGGCCAGCTCTTGTATCCATGCCAAGTGGGTCCTGAGCTCAGCTTGAGGTAGCCTTTCATTCAATTTAAGGGGGTCCTCCCAGGCCTCTGTCGCTCCGATGAGCCTATTTCATGGTTTTGTTGGAAAAGGACCCTTAGGTGGTGGACAATTCGGTCCTAAAATTTTATGGCGCTACGGACAATAGATCCCTCTCAGTGGGGGTAGAGGGACTATAATCTTTTATTTTCGCCTAAGTATCAATTTGTCAATTTTTTCAAAAACTAAGGCCTAAATTAAAAAAATTGTATAGAAGAAGTTGTTTCTTACCAAAAGTTACATATTATAGTCGAACTTCTTAAGGATCATACTGAAAAAAAATTTCATAATTCAACGAAAAAAATAATTATTTTTTCCATGAAAATTACAATTAACAGTGTGAATATGAAGTAATAGATGGAGATTATTGAAATAAAAATAAAAACAGCATTCAATTACGTAAATTTTCCATTATATTACACCGCAAAAAAATTTTGTTTATGGCTTATACCCAACAACTCTAATTTTCAACATTCAAAAGAATAGAAGTCATTGAGTTTTATGCTAGGAAGAAAACAAAGACAGTTTTAGAATCCTTGGAACATTTCTAACAAAGATAAATTCCTATTTTTCAATTTTACATTCTAATTTTTTTCATCATAGTTAAAAACCAAAATTTTCGGTATATTTTATGCATATTGGTAAAAATTTCGCTAAAATAAAAAAAGATTCAAATGCAAAATAACTGAATATATCTTTGTTAGATATGTTCCAAAGAATCCAAAACTGTCTTTGAATTTTTTCTAGCATAAAACTCAATGACTTCTATTCTTTTGAAATTTGTAAAGAAATAACTCAAAAACGAAACGAATCGAAGAACCGTTTAACCAAAAAACAAAAAACTAAAATCACAAATTTTCCGGAAAAACTAAGGCCTAAATCAAAAAAGTTCTCGAATAAAATATGTTTTCCTTTCGAAAATACATATACTGGCCAAATTTCAGACCAATCGGATCAAAATTCAAATTCGCTGGGAAGACCCCCTTAATTGGAATTTTTGTGTTGATACGGACCACCTTCTTCGGTTCACTGCTGTTCGATTGTTTAGCTCCTCTGACTCTCTTTAACTCTCTACTTCTTTCCGCTTCTCTGCGCACGGGATCCTGTGCAGGAACACGTCTTGTGCACATCGCGTGTTGTGCGTATCGTGGTCCCTTAACTCCACACTAAATGGTGCCTTCATCCTCTCTCTGTGTAACACCTTTGTTGGGGTTGGAGGGGCTTAAACTCAATTTTTACTTGAAATGGAGCCAACAAATTGCTTCTTGAAATTTCTGTGAAGATATATCTACGTTAGAAGTTCATTTAGAATATTTCACTTGTAATATATGTCTGACAGTGAGTGCATCATCGAAGGGCTAAAATAAGGTGGAAATGTTCCCTCACGGTTCGCTTCAAGTTAAACACAAAATAAAAAGCTCTAACGCTCACCGCAGGAAAACTTAACAGAAAAGCCATTCTCGAATTGTGAAGATCAGCTTAGGTGAATTTTTGAGGCGACTAAATGGGGTTGACCAAACTTTCTCACTGAGAAATGTTTGTACGCGCACTGACCGCCATGTATGGGAATAGGTGACATGAACCGTTAATGTATGAATCCCTAGACCTTAATTGAATTTATTTTCTTTAATTGGTCGTCTGGAATAGAAAACATGACACAAGAAGGGATTGCGATAAACCCCATTTCAAAACAGTCAAGTACTAATTTAATTCGTTGAATTCATGTAAAATTTCACCGATATGGATGACAAACAAATACACATATCCATCTTAATAGTACCTGAGATTCAAATTTCCATGCACTTGTGCCCTGGAGAAACTCGTATCACAGATACGGTCATTGAGCGTCCTTGTGAGCGTCACAGACACACGCACCAACCAAGCAACAACTGTGTATTGTCATTTACTAGTACACACGGCCGCCAAAAATGACTGGATTCAATACCTTTCTTGAACAAACTTTCCACTCGCGGATGACTAACAAATCTATCTATTCCAACAGCAACCGTGATAGAAAATATTATTTTACTCGCGCACTGGTGAAACTCGCATCACAATACGGTCATTATGATTATCTTCATGAGCGTGAAAGAGAAATGGCAGAAGAGGGCTCAAGAAATAAACCAAAGGAATTTTTAGGTAGTAGAATTACCCGTGGAAATTCCTTTGTCCCGTGGAAATTCCTAGGTGAACCCGTATAAAAATTCTGTCAATATTACCTAACCAATGCTAACCTATCCCATCCCGTCCTAATCTAACGAAATCTATCCGAAATGAACACGTCCTGGTACAATTCAAACATATCAATGCATGTGAGGGCAATCCTTCAATGTTACACTGAGGAATTTGGCATCCATGATCCCGCACACTCAGGCATTCTATGTTTTTAAGAAGCGGACAAAAATACGTGAATAAATAAACACACGACGTGTGTTATTAGGTTACAAGATAACTACACCTTTTTCACTTCAAATTAATCTAAGTCAAGTTCAATTTAATCCAAGTCAAGTTCAATTTAATCCAAGTCTAGTTCAAATTAATCCGAGTCACGTTCAAATTAATCCGAGTCAAGTTCAAATTAATCCGAGTCAAGTTCAAATTAATCCAAGTCAAGTTCAAATTAATCCAAGTCAAGTTCAAATTAATCCAAGTCAAGTTCAATTTAATTCAGGTCAAGTTCAAATTAATCCGAGTCAAGTTCAAATTAATCCAAGTCAAGTGCAAATTAATCCAAGTCAAGTTCAAATTGATCCAAGTCAAGTTCAAATTAATCCAAGTCAAGTTCAATTTAATCCAAGTCAAGTTCAAATTAATCCAAGTCAAGTTCAAATTAATCCAAGTCAAGTTCAATTTAATCCGAGTCAAGTTCAAATTAATCCAAGTCAAGTTCAATTTAATCCGAGTCAAGTTTAAATTAATCTTAGTCAAGTTCAAATTAATCCAACCCTCAGTTGTGTTAAAGAATGACATAATAATTTGTTAATTTGAGTTTTTTGTGTTAAATATGTATGTATTGGATGTTATAAGCAAGACTGGTTTCGAGGATATATATACACTCATAGATATTTATATACGTGAAATTTCACTTTATCACATCTATGAAACCATATACATGCTAATACAAAAGGTTAACATTGAAGCTTATGTAGATTTAATCTTTAAAAGAAATATACAAACGCGATTCAATGAGTACTAATGTACGATTCCGTGTGATTACAATTTATACTTGTACATTACTATACAGATACATTCCTGCATTAGCAATATAAATGTTGCCATCCATTCTAATTCCATGTTAGTCAACGTGAAAAATGTTGGATCCACTTACAACACACAATAATGATACAAGAAACACTGTTTCTAACTTAATGCTGATTTTATTTGTGTGTGTTCACAATTCAATGTATAATACTTACAAGGCTTAAATATTCATAAAATGATTATTATAAAAGTTATTGAAGTCCTAAGAGTTTTATGTATTGAATTGTAAATAAATGTAGAATTGATTAAATGTTCATATCGTCCAATGATCATATTTTGTACTTGCATGTATCTGATTTCATGTATGTGATAAAGTGGAATTTCACGTACATAAATATCTATGAGTGTAAATAAATCCTCGAAACCAGTCTTGCTTATCATATCCAATAGATACATACTTAATAAAAAATCTCAAGTTAACAAATTATTTTGTCATTTTTTAACTCAACTGAGGGTTGGATTAATTTGAACTTGACTTGGATTAATTTGAACTTGACTCGGATTAATTTGAACTTGACTTGGATTAATTTGAACTTGACTCGGATTAAATAGAACTTGACTCGGATTAATATGAACTTGACTTGGATTAATTTGAACTTGATTTGGGTTAATTTGAACTTGACTCGGATTAATTTGAACTTGACTCGGATTAATTTGAACTTGACTTGGATTAATTTGAAGTGAAAAAGGTGTAGTGCACACGGGCCGTCAGAAATGACGGAATTAAATTCCTTTCTCGAACAAATTTTTGTTCGAGTGGAGTTTTTAAGCTTATTTCTCAAATTACTTTTTTTTCTCGTGACAGTAATAAACACTTAGCATACAGTATTTTTGAGCCGCAATAAAAGTAGTTATAGCCATTCGCGTAGGTATCCTAGATACAGAAATTCAGCATTACTGAAAGCAACTGCGAGCTTGTGTTTGTAAATTGTAATATGCCATTCATTATCTTGTAATGCAGTATTATGCTATAAACTTTATTGTAATATGCAATATCCCGCCAAATTAGGTATACACGATAAGGACTCAAGTATATAAGGCTCTGGATCTCTCTAATTTGTTTGAAAGCGACTTATTCTAGTGCACTTGTACAGCGAAAATGAGTGTATTCGTTTGCAGGTGAACTGAAACCAAGACCGCCAGTGCTAATTTCTTCCTATCTAATCCTAAAAGCGTGGCACGAAATAAGAAAAAAACACACGACGGTCATTCCTAGTAGTAGACTCGTGCACACAACCCGTTAAAAATAAAGTGATTCAATATTTTCCATCGAAAAATTTTACAGATGTGGATGACGAACAAATGTATCCATCGTAACAGCACCCGGGATCTGAAATATTCTTGTACTTGTGCACTGATAAAATTCGCACCACAGATACGGTCAGTATAACTGCGCTTATGCGCGTGACAGAGAAATGGAAGGAGCTGACTCTAAACAAATGCACCTAGGTTATTAGTCGGTAGTAACAGGACCCATGGAAATTCCAAGGGACAAAATTATCGTTAAGCCTAGGTAAGCCCGTGAAAAAATTCCGTTGACATTCCCTAACCTATGCCCAACTAACCTATCCTAACCCACCTTATCCTATCCTAACCGAACCTATCCTGACACAATGTCAAACATCTCCATGCATGTAAAGGCCATCATTTGATGCTGCACTGATAAATGCGGTATCCATGATACTGCAGACTCGGGCGTGAGCGTTAAGTGCGGCCTAACTAAGTAATTAAGGAACTAAGTGACTAAGGAACTAAGTAATTGAGGAACTAAGTGACTAAGGAACTAAGTAATTAAGGAACTAAGTGACTAAGGAACTAAATAATTAAGGAACTAAGTGACTAAGGAACTAAGTGACTAAGGAACTAAGTAATTAAGGAACTAAGTGACTAAGGAGCTAAGTAATTAAGGAACTAAGTGACTAAGGAGCTAAGTAATTAAGGAACTAGGTGACTAAGGAACTAAGTAATTAAGGAACTTAGTGACCAAGAAACTAAGTAATTAAGGAACTAAGTGACTAAGGAACTAAGTGACTAAGGAACTAAGTAATTAAGGAACTTAGTGACCAAGGAACTAAGTAATTAAGGAACTAAGTGACTAAGGAACTAAGTAATTAAGGAACTAAGTGACTAAGGAACTAAGTAATTAAGGAACTAAGTGACTAAGGAGCTAAGTAATTAAGGAACTAAGTGACTAAGGAACTAAGTAATTAAGGAACTTAGTGACCAAGGAACTAAGTAATTAAGGAACTAAGTGACTAAGGAACTAAGTAATTAAGGAACAAAGTGACTAAGGAACCAAGTGACTAAGGAACTAAGTGACTAAGGAACTAAGTGACTAAGGAACTAAGTGACTAAGGAACTAAGTGACTAAGGAACTAAGTGACTAAGGAACTAAGTGACTAAGGAACTAAGTAATTAAGGAACTAAGTGACTAAGGAACTAAGTGACTAAGGAACTAAGTAATTAAGGAAATAAGTGACTAAGGAACTAAGTAATTAAGGAACTTAGTGACTAAGGAACTAAGTAATTAGGGAACTAAGTGACTAAGGAACTAAGTAATTAAGGAATTAAGTGACTAAGGAACTAGGTAATTAAGGAACAAAGTGACCAAGGAACTAAGTGACTAAGGAATTAAGTGACTGAGGAACTAAGTGACTAAGGAACTAAGTGACTAAGGAACTAAGTGACTAAGGAACTAAGTGACTAAGGAACTAAGTGACTAAGGAACTAAGTGACTAAGGAACTAAGTGACGAAGGAACTAAGTAATTAAGGAACTAAGTGACTAAGGAACTAAGTAATTGAGGAACTAAGTGACTAAGGAACTAAGTAATTAAGGAACTAAGTGACTAAGGAACTAAGTGACTAAGGAACTAAGTGACTAAGGAACTAAGTGACTAAGGAACTAAGTAATTAATGAACTAAGTAACTAAGGAACTAAGTAATTGAGGAACTAAGTGACTAAGGAACTAAGTAATTAAGGAACTAAGTGACTAAGGAACTAAGTAATTAAGGAACTAAGTGACTAAGGAACTAAGTAATTAATGAACTAAGTAACTAAGGAACTAAGTAATTGAGGAACTTAGTGACTAAGGAACTAAGTAATTAAGGAACTAAGTGACTAAGGAACTAAGTAATTAAGGAACTAAGTGACTAAGGAACTAAGTAATTAAGGAACTAAGTGACTAAGGAACTAAGTAATTAATGAACTAAGTAACTAAGGAACTAAGTAATTGAGGAACTAAGTGACTAAGGAACTAATTAATTAAGGAACTAAGTGACTAAGGAACTAAGTAATTAAGGAACTAAGTGACTAAGGAACTAAGTAATTAAGGAACTAAGTGACTAAGGAACTAAGTAATTAAGGAACTAAGTGACTAGGGAACTAAGGAATTAAGGAACTAAGTGACTAAGGAACTAAGTGACTAAAGAACTAAGTAATTAAGGAACTTAGTGACTAAGGAACTAAGTAATTAAGGAACAAAGTGACTAAGGAACTAAGTAATTAAGGAACTAAGTGACTAAGGAACTAAGTGACTAAGGAACTAAGTGACTAAGGAACTAAGTGACTAAGGAACTAAGTAATTAAGGAACTAAGTGACTAAGGATCTAAGTAATTAAGGAACTAAGTGACTAAGGAACTAAGGGACTAAGGAACTAAGTAATTAAGGAACTAAGTGACTAAGGAACTAAGGAAGGAGCGAGCAGAATGCTAAATAGATGTCCAGCCCACTCGGTATTACCTAATTCCAAAATACGGAAACAACGGCACATGACATTCAGTAGAAAACAGCGCGCATTGGCGTTTACAGGTGAAAATAATTACAAAAACATTTACATTTAAATCACGAGTGAAATAAAACAAGGGAAACAGAAACAACTCTGTATGATAAAACGCCAATTGTCTCCATAAATTTAAATATCAATACATTTTTTGTGCGTAATTTCTCCTATGTTTTGGTACTGTGGACCTGCTTGTTTGGTTGGTATCAGTGATACCATTCAAATGAAATGAAATCACCTGTCATCTGCTCACTTACATTTTATATGTTAAAATATTGCGTGAAAATTATATTTTTCTTAGAATATGCTTAGAATCGCTACGAAAACGATTTGGCAATTTTTTACATGACTTCTTGCTAATGATAATTACACTAAACGATAATGCATAGATGTTGCTTGCTGGTTTGGTGCGTGTGTCTGTGACGCTCATGAGGATGGTTATAATGACCGTATCTGTGATACGAGTTTCACCAGTGCGCAAGTCCAAGAATATTTTAATGGCGGGTACTGTTGGGATGGATATATTTGTTTGTCATCCACATCTGGAGGATTCGTCTGAGAAAATATCGAATTCCCTCATTTTTTACTGGTTGCATACACTTCACTATATTAACGTTAATTTTTAAAACCTTAAGTTCAATAGCCTAAGACAATTATTAACTGCGCAAACTGGTCATTACGACCATTTAACCCGAAATAGAAGTAAATTCATGCTTCTTTTTTATTCAAAGGCCCGGTCGCAACACAGTTTCCTCTTCGTTGGAACCAAAACTTGGAACTCTATACATGCAGAGATCCGTGAATGTAATTCTTACACAGTATTCAAAAGACATCTTGAGTCTCACTTCCTATCAGAATACTAGTCGTGTAAGATCACCATTTCAAAATCTTGCCTCCTACAAGTAACTAATGATAATGTCATAATGTAACTTGCCTTGGGTACCATAACCAATCTTCTGTCTGCTCTATAATCGTTTTATCGAACATACTGTTAAATATAGCCGATTTGACCTATATTGTGAAATACAGCACAAAATATCGAGTTAATTATCTCAATGATCAGTCCAATACGAAACTAGGTTAAGTGAACTAGGTTAAACATTTTTGTACACCTTAGAATAACGTGATGATAGGATGCCCTAGAAGTCGCTGAACTTGTTCGGGCCCACAGGTAGCTATACTCAAGTTTGACCATTGTACTAGACTTAAGAAACATTCTACCTCTGTATCACCTGTGGTAAATAAATTGTTTAAAATTGTATAAATTTAAAAAAACTCAGGTTCATTTTAAGAAACTCAATTTTGATATAGAAATCCTCAGGATTAATTTAAAACCATATAACTTAAATTTTAAAAATATCAAGTTTAATTTAAAACTGATCAAGTATGTTTTAAAAAAGATCTAGTTCAATCTTTAAGAGCTCATGATTGTAAAATTGCGTTCCTATGTAATGATCTATACAATGATAAGAGCCGCGTCCGTCATCCCCCCCCCCCCTCCCCCCCTCAGCAGAAAGTGTGTGATGAGCGTATAAGTGATACAAGCGTCATCAAGTCCACGATATTTGGTGTATTAATCCATCAAATTTGGAGTCGGAACGAATATCACGTGTATTGTTAGGTTAGATTAGGTTGTATAGAATATCAGCAGCTGAGGCTCAGGAAAGTATAAGAAAGCCATAGAATAGCATGGGAAATCATGGGAAAGCCATGTTGAAGTTCAGTTGGTCTGTCGCTGTCTCGCTGCCAAGGATGCTAAATGATCACTTTTGATACGAGTTTAACCAGTGCACAAGGCTAAGAATGTTTTAATCGCGGGTTCTGTTGTGTTGGATATATTTGCTTTCTATCTACGTATGAAATATTTTTTAGGAAAATATCAATTTCCGTCATTTTTTGACGGTCCGGGTACACTATCGAAATGCACATATTTTTACACTAGACCTAGCTAAAATATACGGGTACACTAGAGATAATAATAAAGTTATTATAATTTAATTGAGAGAATTCATATTTATTTAAAAGTACTGGCACAGAATCTAGTGTAAATCGAATAACAGACATTACCAAGCTGCTGAGAGTTTGTACTTAATTTGACACTCTCGCTGACCATCACTGAGCACCGAATGGTCTTCCTTGAAGAAGTAATACATGAAGACATTTGATGCCGCAACACCCAGGCCATGTCTCCCTCCTACAGTCATATATATAGAAGCATTTTGCTGGAATGTTTGCGTTAGGAGGTTTAGAGATGGGAGATAATGTATCAATGCACTTAGCTATGGTATGAATGTGTGAAAGTGGAACTATTAGTCAAGAGATTGGCCTATAATTTGGTATGATATTTTATATGTAGTATTATATTATAGAGGAGAATATAATAAGCCGTTATTGTAGCAGCCTTATTGTTCATAGATAAGTTTGAAGCTATGTAATGCTCAACTTTTCCGTCAGTGCAGTTTGCCAATTGTCACACAGTTACTTACTACGTGAAGTTTACTTGGGCCATTTCTGTCACTAGAGATAGGTACCGGGGATCTGTATAGCCAATGATTCATGGGTAAAACTTATAGAATGACAAACTAAGTGCAAAATCACACCAGCATGGTATTGTCTGACTGTCGATTTACTCTAAATTCAGTGCCAGGACTTTTAATTACGAGTATATATGAATTCTCTCAAATTAACTTTATTTATGTTTTAATTATTATACTAATGTGCACGGTCCACCAAAAATAACGGGATTCCATACCTTTCATGAACAAATTTTTCAGATACCCATGACAAACAAATGTATCTATCCTAACAGTACCCGTGGTAAAAATATTCTTGTACTTGTGCACTGGTGAAATCGTATCACAGATACGATCATTAAAGCTATCATTATGAGCGTGACAGAGAAATGGAAGAAGCGGACTCCAAATAATTAAACCAAGGGTATTGTTAGGTAGTACCAGGACCCGTGAAAATTCCACTGACAATGTCATTGTTAAGCTAGGTGGACTCGTGAAAATATTCCGTTAAACCTATCCTAACCTATCATGTCGTAACCGAATCTATCCTGATAAAATTTCAAACATGTCAATGCATGCAAGGCCATCTTTCAATACACTGAGGAATTCGGTATCCAAGATACCGCAAACTCAGACATCCTATGTCTCTTAAGAAGCAGACACCAAACAGATTTATAAATAAACACACAACGGGCATTATTAGGTTAGTTAGATACCCAATTTTAGAAGCGTAGGCTATTCTAAATTGAACTTGATCTTTTTTAATTATACCTGTCATTTTTTAAATTAAAGTTAGAACGGTAGTGTCTTTAGGAAGTCTATACGAGAGATGAACATATGGGTCGTTAATTTCTGAACTTAATTAGTTCCTTCAATGGAATTAGGGTAAATAACATCACGGCAGCTGTTGGACAGCTGCAGCAGGGGTGACCCTAACTTCCAGTGCACGCTTATCAACGAGGACTTACACAGTCAGACACGAGCGCTCATCTCAGATAAGATGCCTTATCTAGCGGTAACTTCATGTAATTTTCTTGTCAAATGCTGCTGATGGCAAATTTTCTGAGGATGAGAAAGGATTGCCTCACTGGTCGCAAACGCAATGTGCTGCACGAGCAGAGCAATGAAGTTATGGCTTGAAACGAAAAGGATTTTGTGCTGATGGCGGATTTCCCTGAAATGCGGGCAAAATTAGTTGCAAGTGATGGGAATTGTTTCGCTCATCCTTGCTCGCTCGTACCTCTTTATTTTGGTCACCTTTTATGGACGAAAACGCTCGGAATTTGCGAGTGACCAACACAATTCTACACGATAACGAGTTACTCATTTGAGAAATTTCGCTCCTGAGTAATTAATTTGCCTTGATTTCATACTCGCACGAGCGTCAGCTCAGCAGTTAGACCTTCCTGAGATGCAGCAGGCGTTGGTTAGCTGAGCCTCATTCTTTGCTGAGTGGCCTTGCGTGTTGGTGAGTGACGTGCAAATGGTGGGGGCGTTTGGCGGGTGTGTTGTACACTCTTGAATGTGTTACTGGAGTAAAAAGGATTATTTCGAGCGCAGTTCGTTCATGAAATACATTAAACGCTCATTTAAATGTCCCGTCGTATTAATTCTCATTTGATGAACATATAACAATGAGTAAGGCAATAACCACACACCCACACAAAGTTATCACCGCAGAATAAGTATATACAAATAATGCTTCCATGCAACGATGCTTTCCTTCCTGAGGTACAAGATGAGCGGAAATATCTGCAATCCAATTGTCCGAGTCTGACTTAGGATCAAAGGGATAGAAATTTCCAAATTTCACTGAAGGTTCAGCACTTCAAATATTTCGATTTAAATGATCGAAGAACGAGTACTTTTCTAACTTTATTGTTGACTTGATTTTCAAATTTCTGCACAGCCTTGCCAAGTGAGCATTGATGTCCATTACGACCTAGCTACTGTACTTATCTTGGTCTTTTCCTTGTTATCTCCTCAGTGTGTGTAATGTCACAGCAGAAATGCGTGTGCAGACACACAGATATGCCTAACTGAATGTATCTACTCTGGCTTACATGGGAATTTTCGAAAATAATATCAATGACAAACATCTTGAGTCTGTTCTCAAGTCTTGTCGGTAATTTTAGACTCGTTAAAAATGATCGGATTTGCAAGTTTTCTTCAATAAGTTTCAGAAATGGATGACAAACAGATATATCCATCCTAATAGTACCTGCGATTAAAATATTCTTGTACTTGTGCACTGGTGAAATTCGTATCACAGATACGGTCATTGAGCGTCTGATAAGAGCGTGGCAGAGAGACGCACTAACCAATTTATTGTGTTCAATGAGGTTCTCATTGTAATAACATTGGAGAAATAGCGAAAAAGAATTACATTTATTTTAGACTTAATGAGATACGTGGCGTTTAATATGTAGCTTATAGTATTTATGGCGTTCACACCCAGCCCTTATCAACTATTAATATCAAATTAAACATCGAATCTTTAGTGCACCGACCAACTGATCAGTCTACCGCCCAACTAGATCAAGTGAATGACGTTAAACATTATTGTACACCTTGTGGTGTCGTTGGAGGGAGGATGCCCTAGAAGTCGCTAAAATTTTTCAGGTTCAACAAGTAGGTATGATCATGTGTGTTCATTGTATTATGCTTAGGAAACTATCTACTACTGCATCGCTTGTGGTAAATAAATTGTTTAAGTGTTCAGATAATGAGGCAATTAACTGTAAGCTGCATTCACGGAATTTGGGGACAAATTGTCAAGTTGAACTGCAGTATTCAAAGCGATCATTTCACTGTATTCTTCTAACAGAATTTCACGGCCTCAAAAGGATGTCAGCAATTGTTGATGATGGCAGTTCAATTTGAGAGAATACGGGGCGGCATTTTTGAGCAACAGCGACCTTAAACACAATTTTCCCAACTGAGTGCATAGTTCAGTGACCGTGTTCTATTTCATTTCTAACTTCATGGTCGGAATGCACTCCACTGACAAAGTATCTTCTTTCATCCCCAGTTCGCCAAAATGGCAGCCAACCACCTGACGGTGGGCGCGTGTCTCCTGCTGACGCTGGCCAACATACCGACGCAGGCGACGAGTTCGCGGTTCTCCACCGCGCCGCTGACGGTGCTCAGTAAAGCAATGCTGGGAGTGGATCCCGTACTGTCAAACCCACTTGGCAAAAGAGACCCCGGCGTCAAGGAGCAGATCTTCATACCCGCCGAAAGCAATTACAGAACATCGTAAGACAATTGAACTAAACAACTTCATCGGAAAAGCCGTTCAAGACGTGCGTTGCAACAGAGTATCGGCCTCTTCAATGACAACTGTATCAAATTTCAACTCGTACCGGCAAATGATGACTGATTCTGTCTCATTCAACGCACGAGGTGGCCTATCGGCTCAGTATATGGGATTTGGAGGACGTGTCCACGTTGGTTTTGGCTCCGGTTCAGATACGTACGATCAAAGGTACCTAGAGTTCTTCCGGCAGACAGAAGGAGAAATTGTTCTGGGCGGCGCTGAGTGTCAAACACACGTCGTGTCGGTGAATTTAAACGTCAAGCCAGTCTTCACAGAGAGCTTCGTTGCAGATCTGAGGAAACTCAATCTTGCCTCTCAAAACCCGCAGTCAGAAAACAGTGTCCATGCATTCCAGGACTTCGTCGAGAACTTCGGCACTCATTATCAAGACACTACGATCTTCGGATCTAAATTAGTGATAGAAAAGCTCTTTTCCAGGAAGGAGGCTAGTGTAGCTGAGAACACTGGCCGAACGAATTGCGTCTCCTCTTCTTTTTCTACAAGTTTACAAATGAATGCCGTGTTTGTCCGAACCGAGGGACGTTTTAGTGAGGATGACAACAAGTGTTCAGGGTCACAGAGCTCGTTCAATGCATTCAACTCGCTGGGGCTGTCCTCGGAACGCATCATCACCGTCGGAACTCCTCCATATTCCGAACCAGAGAAGTGGGGAGATCACGCCTTGAAGACTCCCGTACCCATTCACTACAGACTGGAGAAAATATCGCGCATGTTCACCCAGAACTGGTTTGGCGATATTGTACCTGATGAAAAATTCAATGGTACGGCCATGCGGGACTTCTTCGAAAATCTTTCTGGCCAGTACTGCGAGATAATGTTGCAACGGCCCTGCACCGCCACTTGGGACGGATGTGGATACAACAGTAACTGCAGCTTCTGGGAAATATGCGTAGATGACGACACTACTGCTGACGGATTCACCTGCAGAAAAGGATGTGGCATCACCAGCGATTGCCCCAACAACAAAGTGTGCGTAAACGACAACAGCGAGAAGGGATTCCGGTGCGTGGATCTGTGCTCCTCGTCGCACCTCGCGTGTTCCCCCGGCGAGAATTGCCACGCTGAGCCCCACAGCGCCAGGGGCTTCATTTGCGTGCCCACCAAACCAGGTGAGTTGTGCTTACCTTTCCGTGCTGCTGTACGCATACAGTGAAACTTGTGAGCTGTGAGTCCCTCTTGTGCTCGTCGTGAGTAATGGGTACACCACGAGTAACGGGTACACCGCGGGTAATGGGTACACCGCGAGTTATTGATACACCGCGAGTAATGGGTACACCGCGAGTAATGGGTACACCGCGAGTAATGGGTACATCGCGAGTAATGGGTACACCGCAGTAATGGGTACACCGCGAGTAATGGGTACACCGCGAGTAATGGGTACACCGCAGTAATGGGTACACCGCGAGTAATGGGTACACCGCGAGTAATGGGTACACCGCGAGTAATGGGTACACCGCAGTAATGGGTACACCGCAGTAATGGGTACACCGCAGTGATAGGTACACCGCGAGTAATGGGTACACCGCAGTAATGGGTACACCGCGAGTAATGGGTACACCGCAGTAATGGGTACACCGCAGTAATGGGTACACCGCAGTAATGGGTATACCGCGAGTAATGGGTACACCGCGAGTAATGGGTACACCGCAGTAATGGGTACACCGCGAGTAATGGGTACACCGCAGTAATGGGTACACCACGAGTAATGGGTACACCGCGAGTAATGGGTACACCGCAGTAATTGGTACACCGCGAGTAATGGGTACACCGCAGTAATGGGTACACCGCGAGTAATGGGTACACCGCAGTAATGGGTACACCGCAGTAATGGGTACACCGCGAGTAATGGGTACACCGCAGTAATGGGTACACCGCATTAATGGGTACACCGCGAGTAATGGGTACACCGCAGTAATGGGTACACCGCGAGTAATGGGTACACCGCAGTAATGGGTACACCGCAGTAATGGGTACACCGCAGTAATGGGTACACCGCAGTAATGGGTACACCGCGAGTAATGGGTACACCGAGGGTAATGGGTACACCGCAATAATGGGTACACCGCGAGTAATGGGTACACCGCGAGTAATGGGTTCACCGCGAGTAATAGGTACACCGCGAGTAATGGGTACACCGCGAATAATGGGTACACCGCGAGTAATGGGTACACCGCGAGTAATGGGTACACCGCGAGTAATGGGTACACCGCGAGTAATGGGTACACCGCGAGTAATGGGTACACCGCCAGTAATGGGTACACCGCGAGTTAATGGGTACACCGCGAGTAATGGGTACACCACGAGTAATGGGAACACCGCGAGTAATGGGTACACCGCGAGTAATGGGTACACCGCGGGTAATGGGTACACCGCGAGTAATGGGTACACCGCAGTAATGGGTACACCGCAGTAATGGGTACACCGCAAGTAATGGGTACACCGCAGTAATGGGTACACCGCGAGTAATGGGTACACCGCGAGTAATGGGTACACCGCAGTAATGGGTACACCGCGAGTAATGGGTACACCGCGAGTAATGGGTACACCGCGAGTAATGGGTACACCGCAGTAATGGGTACACCGCAGTAATGGGTACACCGCAGTGATAGGTACACCGCGAGTAATGGGTACACCGCAGTAATGGGTACACCGCGAGTAATGGGTACACCGCAGTAATGGGTACACCGCAGTAATGGGTATACCGCGAGTAATGGGTACACCGCGAGTAATGGGTACACCGCAGTAATGGGTAAACCGCAGTAATGGGTACACCGCGAGTAATGGGTACACCGCAGTAATGGGTACACCGCAGTAATGGGTACACCACAGTAATGGGTACACCGCAGTGATAGGTACACCGCGAGTAATGGGTACACCGCAGTAATGGGTACACCGCGAGTAATGGGTACACCGCAGTAATGGGTACACCGCAGTAATGGGTACACCGCAGTAATGGGTATACCGCGAGTAATGGGTACACCGCGAGTAATGGGTACACCGCAGTAATGGGTACACCGCGAGTAATGGGTACACCGCAGTAATGGGTACACCGCGAGTAATGGGTACACCGCGAGTAATGGGTACACCGCAGTAATGGGTACACCGCGAGTAATGGGTACACCGCAGTAATGGGTACACCGCGAGTAATGGGTACACCGCAGTAATGGGTACACCGCAGTAATGGGTACACCGCGAGTAATGGGTACACCGCAGTAATGGGTACACCGCGAGTAATGGGTACACCGCAGTAATGGGTACACCGCGAGTAATGGGTACACCGCAGTAATGGGTACACCGCAGTAATGGGTACACCGCAGTAATGGGTACACCGCAGTAATGGGTACACCGCGAGTAATGGGTACACCGCAGTAATGGGTACACCGCGAGTAATGGGTACACCGCAAGTAATGGGTACACCGCGAGTAATGGGTACACGGCGAGTAATGGGTACACCGCGAGTAATGGGTACACCGCAAGTAATGGGTACACCGCGAGTAACACAACTTGACCCATTTGAAGCTAATGCTCCAAAATCCTAGCCAAAGCTACCATAGACTATCGCTACATATGCTACCTTCATCTATCACATCATCACCGAGCCTAACGTATCCTGGCAGGACCCGTGAAATGATTCCAACATGTGATCAGGCCGTAGCATGGATACCGCAATGGTCTTTGTATTTGTTGATGGAGGCGGTGGAAGCGCAACGGGCGGACTAAGTAACTAAGGAAGGAACAAGCAGAATTTCAATACGATTAATTATTAGCCAAGAAGTTTGTGAACAAATTGTCATATCTTTAAGCCGCGATAAGCTGCATTTTCTCAACAATATATTCAATTTTCACGCAATATTTTGGACACATAAACAAACGTGAGCAGAAGACAAGCTTTTTATATCATTTGAATGGTATTTGTGATACCAACCGAGCAAGCAGATCCCCATTGTAATAACATAGGAGAAATTACGCACAAAAAATGTATGTATTTATGAATTTATGGAGCCACCCGGCGTTGCATTATATAGAGTTGATGAGGGAGTTCTGGTGCACCAGCGCTGTTCTGACGCTGTGTTCACTTTTGGTCGTCGCAACAAAAATATGTCGAGCGACATAAGTACGTCAAAACCTGAACCTTGTCGAACAACAAAAGTATGTCGGAAAATAAACGTGTCAGAAAAATAACAAACGGGCAAAACTTTCGACAGCGCCGGGTCTCGATACCGCGAAATCCTAACTCGTGCCCGCCTTCTTACCCACTCGACCACTCCGACACACCCTCAGATTGAGCGAGTTCAGTTAAGACTCGTACGGCGAGCTGGACTCGATGTAAAAATCGTAAACCATTCGTTTTACGTCAAATAAAAGCGTAAATAAAAATAAGAACTTCAAACCGTTCTAAAATTATTTTAAATCACCGCCTGCGAAAATATTGCGTGAAATTTGTCGTGTTATTATCAGTCGTGCTGGACTCAATGTATTCGTGCTGGACTCAATGTATTCGTGCTGGACTCAATGTATTCGTGCTGGACTCAATGTATTCGTGCTGGACTCAATTTATTCGTGCTGGACTCAATGTATTCGTGCTGGACTCAAAGTATTCGTGCTGGACTCAATGTATTCGTGCTGGACTCCATGTATTCGTGCTGGACTCCATGTATTCGTGCTGGACTCAATGTATTCGTGCTGGACTCAATGTATTCGTGCTGGACTCAATGTATTCGTGCTGGACTCAATGTATTCGTGCTGGACTAAATATATTCGTGCTGGAAACAATGCACCAGACTCGTACTATATCAATAATTCACCACGATTGTGGGATGATTCGTTCTCATTTCTACGCTTATGTTCAACAGGCAGAGCTGTGCTTGCTGGTGGTGGAGACGACTCACTACTCAAGGAGGTGGAGTCCCTCAACTACAAGGCCTTCCCTGACCTCCCTCGGGCAGTTGCCGTCCCTGCGATGGCCAAAGCTGGTGACCGTCTCTACGCGTGCGGCGGGTGGGATGGAGGCGGTACAACTGATGAGTGTTATCGCATCAACGTACACACCCCGGGGAATGTGTGGCGGTCTATGCAGTCCCTTCCGAATAAATTATATGCGGGTTCTGCGGTGTCGGTAGGGGACACCCTGATCTGGTTCTTTCATCGTTCAACATTGGTGAAATTTGATGCAGTAAAGAACGCCTTCACGACAGCTACTTTGCCATTTGATAGCAACACGTTCCATTGTTCAGTTTCGAACAGGAGTCACGCGTACGTCATTGGTGCTGGCAGTGACAGAAATGAAATCTGGACCAACAAAAACCCGATGGATGAAACTGAGTGGGAGTTGGCTGGGCACTTGATGAGGTCTCGACATTACCACGCCTGTCTCTGGTATGGCTCGAATATAATGATAACAGGGGGATATAACCGCAGGAGTGATGTGGAGCTATTCAACACTGAAACGCGTGAGGTGTGGGCAGGGAAGGAGATGCCGAGAGAACTGGAGGATCACAAGATGATGCTGCACAACGGCATGCCCTCGGTCGTTGGTGGGTGGGGCGGGATCAGTACTTCTCATATCACATCTTTTTCTATCACAGAAAATAGATGGATCGAGTCGTTAATGAAGCTAAAAAATCCAAAATACATGTTTGCGCTCGTTGAAGTTTAGATAACATTTTCAGTATGAGCTTTTCAACGACGTAGAGCACTGAACAGCACTGATTCTTGAGGCTGGTCTTTGATTTACATAGTGTGTGTTATCTATTTATCTCCTTGTGCAACTCTGGTGGTGTTGCTGGGTTACACACTCCCTCGGTTGTGTGTTGGTTGTGCACATGTGTTCAGTATTGCAGTCCGCGGCGTGCCTTCAGTCATAACAGAGTGTCCGTAGTGATGACAAGGGCAACATTTGAGACGCCCTTGCCCTGTACAGTGGAAAAGATTTATTTCAAATGTCAATTTTACGAATCATATTTCCCGTAAAATTAGCCGTGCAAGTCGCCATGTAATTGTCTGTGTATGATTTTAATTTTATAGCTGATTTAATTCCGTACAATCTACGAAGAACTTAATTAAATGTGTCTAGTTAGTGATTAAATATAGCAAAACATTTCCTAATGTTGAGTTTGCGTTGCAGACTCGAATTGACGAGCATTGAGTTTTGTAGTTCGCTTGTGCGCATGGAGCTAGGATATATGGAGGGAGCATAGCCGTCTGTGAAGAGAACCAGTTTTTGATATTTCTCCTCTGTCTGTGGTAACCAATAGCCGCCTCGCAAGTGTGACGTCAGCACGGAAGTCAGTGACCTACTAACTACGGTGGGGTGCGCACACGCTCGCTGAATGCTCTTCCAGCTGTTGAGTTACTCGCACAAATTATTAATCATTAATCTGGGATTCTTAGACTCCGAAAGATAATAAATTGTGTTTCCTCACTTGAGGACACTTAATAATATCAAAATTACTGGCAAAGATACATTAGGGGTTGAAAATTATAAAGATTACAGGCCCTTGATAATAACAACTTAGAGCGATTTGCACGCACACCTCCCCCTTCTGTTTCTGGAGCGGTACTAATCCTGCTTTGGAAAATGGGCGGGGAGTTGTAGAGGAGGGGGGAGGAGCCAACTTCAGCCAAGCGTCTGTGGTCGGCTCAGAATTGTGACGTGTCGGGCATTCACACAGCCCGAGTCTTTCAAATTTTGCAGCCAATTTGAACCGGCAATGTTCCATCCATATATCCTAGCTCCATGCTTGTGCGCGTTTGCTGCCATGGGAGAACATTTGCTTCACTTATCGCTTCAATTGTAGCCAGTTTTGGTAGTGAATTGCTGCCTTGTGCCTGTGTGAGCCCCGTGCTTCATTTCGCTTGGTTCTGTGCCATCGTTTGATGGTGCGGTGATCTCTGGCGGTTGTGCTGCGTGCTGGTCTGCTTCTGAGCTCATTCTTTTGCTCTGCCATTTGTGAACTTGTAATTTGTGAACACAAACTTATCACATCAAATATAATGTAACCAAAATTCCAACCCGTCGCGTTATTCATACCTACAACTTTCGGCCGTAAACAAGCGTGTGTCCTGGCGTAGGAGTGTGTCCTTATAGCAAGGAAATGCAAACAGAAAATGTCCGATAGAGATAATACAAAAACCATCATTGGGCTTTACAATATTCAACACAAAGATCCTCAGCTGATAAACACACACGGGCGTCGCAATACCATGTCGGTGGTCGAAACAAATGATGGAGAGAACAGCAAGCAAAACTGCACGCCCTTTGCTGCGTAATCTAGGTTTGATAATGCATGTAAATACAAGTTGAGGAAACTTGATGCCAGTCACGATGTATTGATGAAAACACTCTCATTAGTACTTACATTGCAATACGAGCTCAGCAATTTCCGATATCAGGGATGAATGATGAATATAAAATGGGTAGAAATGAACAATCCGGCGTCCAAGACTACAAGGCCGATTTTCAGAACTATCTTCTCACTCCCACACATCAACTAGTACGCCAGTTGACGAGCTGGTAGGAAATGGAATGTTTTACCTCTTCACGAATTTGTGGTACCTCCTACGCTGACAGTACTGGCGCAAGATACCTCCTACTCTGGCAGTACTGGCGCAAGATACCTGCTACGCTGGCAGTACTGGTGCACGAGAGAAAAGATAAAAAAAAGAAACGGAAAGAAAAGAATGAAAAAAGAAAAAAATTAGGGAAAAGAAAAAATTAGGAAAATGGAAAAGAAAAGAAAAGAAAGGAAAAGGAAGAAAGCAATAAGGAAAGAAAGTAAGAAAAAGAACGAAAGTCGTTAGTTACCAAGAAAGTCATTGCATGAGATAAGTGACACATTGGAGTGACACATAAGTGACACATTCGTGGCCGAACCGTTGAGGGCGCGCCCTGGCATGAAGATGTCGCGGGTTCGAATCTCGGTGACGGAGTAAGATTTTGCTTCTAAATAATTTGAAAACTCCTGGATAATCCTACGCAATTCCTCGTTAATTAGTTGAAACGAAATGAGCAACGACAAAAAGCGCTTCACCGAAACAGACAGAAACACCGTCATAAATGATTATCAAGTTGTCAGAAAGTTAGTCAAAAGTAATTTGTAAACAACATCGCGCAACACAAAAATGTGAACAAACATGCATGCAAAATGAAATTCATAGCTTGTTCATCGTGCGGACAGAAAGATAATGTTTTCACGAATCCTTGGCTCAAATTGCGCTTTATTTCATGTCTGTTCCTCTGGGGTAGGGAATGCTACGAGGGATAGATCTATTTTTGAAACGGTTAGCAAGCGCAATAAATTCATTTGCTGGACGATCGAGTTATTTCTGAGAATGGTTCAGCGTTGGCTGGTCGCAGCGCAGCGAGCGAAGTGTAATGGACCCTCATGTTTTGTTGCGATGCAAAGGAAAGAAACACATTTGAATGTATCTGTAGATATACTTATACATATATACATGCATGTGTGTGTACATATTTAAACAGATACACATCCACATACCCACACACACTCATACATATGTGTACGTATAGAAAATCAATGTGGGAAAAAAATGATGTTGATAATAAACAGTTTCCCTCCTGCTACATCTAAATGACAGCTGCATTGCTCACTGTAATCGGGAGAAATAACTTGGGAAGAAAAGAATAAATGAAGAGAAAAAAGACTTCGAGAACCGCAAAAATGAACTGGTTTCTAATTGTCTAACAGAATTATAAAAGAAATCAAGTTACAGTCTAAGAACAACAACAAAAACATCTCGGGTTTCCCGTCCTCTCGGTATTCTCTTCAACATCGTACGGACATGGGTACATGGTACAACATCATACGGACATGGGTACATGGTACAACATCATACGGACATGGGTACATGGTACAACATCATACGGACATGGGTACATGGTACAACATCATACGGACATGGGTACATGGCACAACATCATACGGACATGGGTACATGGTAGAACATCATACGGACATGGGTACATGGCACAACATCATACGGACATGGGTACATGGCACAACATCATACAGACATGGGTACATGGCACAACATCATACGGACATGGGTACATGGCACAACATCATACGGACATGGGTACATGGCACAACATCATACAGACATGGGTACATGGCACAACATCATACGGACATGGGTACATGGCACAACATCATACGGACATGGGTACATGGCACAACATCATACAGACATGGGTACATGGCACAACATCATACGGACATGGGTACATGGTACAACATCATACGGACATGGGTACATGGCACAACATCATACGGACATGGGTACATGGCACAACATCATACGGACATGGGTACATGGCACAACATCATTCAGACATGGGTACATGGCACAACATCATACGAACATGGGTACATGGCACAACATCATACAAACATGGGTACATGGTACAACATCATACGGACATGGGTACATGGCACAACATCATACAGACATGGGTACATGGTACAACATCATACAGACATGGGTACATGACACAACATCATACGGACATGGGTACATGGTACAACATCATACAGACATGGGTACATGGTACAACATCATACGGACATGGGAACATGGTACAACATCATACGGATATGGATACATGGTACCACATTTCATGGACATGGGTACATGGTACAACATCATACAGACATGAGTACATGGCACAACATCATACGGATATGGATACATGGTACAACATTACACGGACATGGGTACATGGTACAACATCATACGGACAAGGGTACATGGTACAACATCATACGGATATGGATACATGGTAGAAAATTACACGGATATGGATACATGGTCCAAAATCATACGGTCATGGGTACGCGGTACAACATCATACGGACATGGGTACATGGTACAACATCATACGGACATGGGTACGCGGTACAACATCATACGGACATGGGTACATGGTACAACATCATACGGACATGGGTACATGGTACAACATCATACGGACATGGGTACGCGGTACAACATCATACGGACATGGGTACATGGCACAACATCATACGGACATGGGTACATGGTACAACATCATACGGACATGGGTACATGGTACAACATCATACGGACATGGGAACGCGGTACAACATCATACGGACATGGGTACATGGTACAACATCATACGGACATGGGTACGCGGTACAACATCATACGGGTATGGATACATGGCTAATGTACAGAATATATTCCCTGGGGTATTGCAAGCACGGTAAGATGACTGAAGTCTCCTAGAGAATGGCTGGGAATGGCTTCACTGTAAGGGAGAAACGGAAGGATGCAAGACACGAAAACGCTCTACCTAAACCGACTGCAACACCGTCGTAAATGTCCGTAGAGCAGCGAGAAAGTAATTAATTACCAACTTTTTTCATTCTTTCGTTGTTCCTCATCCTTCTTAACTCGCGATTTCTGTGCGCAGAACATTGCGTGGGGAACTCTTCTTGCAAATATTGCCCTCTTTTCACACCCTTACTAAACAGATGTTGTACCATGTACCCATGTCCGTATGATGTTGTACCGTGTCTTTATGTCCGTATGATGTTGCACCGTGCACCCATGTCCGTGTAATGTTGTACCGTGTACCCATGTCCGTATGATGTTGTACCATGTACCCATCCACCTCCATATTTTTTACATGGATGTTTTACAACAATATAAAGATGACGAGTTAGGTAATGTCATAAGTTGAGAGTGAACAGAAAAAAAGGCCGGTATCTCTTGTTAAATGCCAGTTGTCAGTTTAGTACACACATATTGGCAAATGTACCTTTAAATATTTACACATATACATGCACATTCATACCCACGTACATACATACACCTAACACGCACACATACACAAATACATATCTGTGCATCTAGGCAATCACAACACTTATGCGTTCTACAAAAATGCTGTGCGATGCACTCAAATATAGAATAATGATTTTAGAAAGTTTGTGACAACTTTTTCAGTGTGTTGTTGTTTACAATTTCTGATGGAATTTTGAAGCGATGTTTAATTAAATATTGGAACGAAAAGATCATTGTTCGATAAGCGTCTTACATATCATATGTGGGTGATCGCGCAACAAATGTATATATATTTTACATATGCTTTATAATAATCGAGTGAAATGAAGTATTACGTAGTGACACATTCACCTATCTACGCACACATAGTGTGCACACGTACACATATACACAAGTAAGAATGGCGCAAATATCAGCGTAAACTAGTCAGTATAAACTAGCATTCCAATGAAGGGACTTGGATAAAATATCTTTTATTACGACATGAATTTTATAAAATTTCCGTACTAAAAATAGTGGCACAAAACAGTCTACCTAAGTCAGAAACATGAAAACGATTGTTCTACAACGGTTCCCAAGTACAGCAACTTGCAGAAATACTTGAGGCCTTGGTGCGGTTGTTATAATATACTCTAGGAGCGTAGGAGATGGTACGATAATTTCCACTACACTAGCTTAACAACAGCAGTTTTGGAAAGAAGCATTTTGGAAAGATCATTTTTGAATGAGAAAGAAAACATGAATGCCTTATAAGGGTTTTATATTAGAAAAAAATCAAATTATCTTTGAAATATGATGCAGAATGTCTGCAATTGATAAACACACATAGGTACCATGATGGTCTAGTTCGATGCTTGCACAACAACGGAGAAGAAAGACATAAGATGCATCCTGTGGCTGGTTTACTTAGTTTAAATATAGCTCGATTATTCATGAAAGCAATAAAGATACTGATCTTTGTGGGTTGAAAACATGACATTTAACATGTACAAGACATTAAAGTTTTGATTTGCTTTACAATAATAAAATGAAATGATGTGTTGGATAGTGTTAGAAGTTGGGAGTGAAAAAAGGGCGGTATGTTTAGTTTATATGCTAGTTGCTAGTCCAGTGCACACAGGTATATGAGCACATATGCACACCCATATACGCACATACACCCATATACGTGCCACGCATATACAAGTGAGCATGTTTGCAAATCCCAGCGTATTGGCGATCAAATCACAATACCTACGCATTCTTCAAAACTGTTGTGTAATATCTTGAATTATAAAACAATGAGCGAGGGAGATTATTCAGCAATGGAGATACCAGGCAAATAATAGGCACATAGGCACATAGGCACAACGGGCCTCATGCTATCAAAACTGTATTTCTAAATACTAAATTGAATTCTTCATTAGAAATATTTATCGAGTAAGAGTAATACAACATTACTTCAACTTCTTAAATGAAATTCCTCATTAGCAACAAGCAAAATGTGAGAGTTTTGCAGCGTCGTCGAATCAAGAGGGCAGCACAGCGAGCCTGTGCCTGTGTTCTCGAAATAATTCAGAAGTTACGGGTAACTCAATAGGTCGAGACGAATTGGATAGTTCGGGTGCATAAAACTTTACGGTCTCGTATCCCGGCTACTGAATGGCGGAAGTTGGACGTGCAAGCCCTCTACTGTGTTTTATTCTTATCATTAAAGTTCAAAACGTAGAGTGCTCTAAACCTTTGATTTGCTATCTCAGTGCAGGCCAAGTGACGCGAGTCGCTGTTATCGCGACGCTCAGGGGATAAAAGATAAGGCCACGGGTAGCATGGACTATGATGTGCGTGGGGCTTGTCTTGGTGTTAGATATCAGCTGAGTCACGTCCTAACTTGACTCTCAATCTAAACATTTCATTTAAATTAAACTTACGCATTGAGACTGAAGTTTCTTGACCCACCCTCATGAATCCCTTAGGGGGAATACAACTACTAATTCGAGGGGCTCTGAGAGTAAGGCCTTCTTTTTCTTCCAATGTTTTTTGTTCTGTTATGGACCATTCGTTTTCAATTCACAGCTGTCCTTTAGGTTCAGTATCACCTACATTCTTCTTCAATTTTCATCTTGTTCCACACTCTTCCTTCTTAACATGTTGTTTCTATGCGAGCAGAATTGTGTGCTGGAACACACTTCGTGAAAGTTTTCCCCGTTTCCTTAACTCCATACTAAATGGAACTTATATCCTTCCTCTCTTTGAACATCTTCTTTGTGGTATGAGAGGCTAAAACTAAGTTATAATCAACTATTCACCTCCCCAACAAATTTTTGCTGAAGTTTCTGAAATGTTAATTTTTTCATTGACATATCTAATTTGACGGGATAGATTCAGGTGGAAAAAGTATGACTACTCTCTTTTCAATACCCTTATTACATCTCAGAGAGAAATCTACCTATTATTTACAAATACTACCTCACCAATCAGCTGAGCAAGCCCCTCCTCGAATATTCAGGCCCATCTTGGAGGAGGAGGCCGAGTCTCAGCTACTCAGTGAGTAACTTTTTCATGTTCCTCATTATCAGTGTTCCGTCCCTTTTCAGTATACAGGTCGAAACTAACGCGAATGAGGTTCGGAAGTGACGATGCAGTAACGTAGTTATCCTTTATTGGTACTTCAGAATTGGCACAGGCTTGGGGATTGGCAAAGAATCTATTAGATCGGACGGTAGGTGCTAATACGAGTGATGTTACTTCTATAATGCATCTGTGATCTGTACAGGTGCTTCCTCGACAGTCGCGCTTCCGCTAATGAACAGCGACGTCTCTTTTAATGTGCTACCTCTACGGCAGGCCACCGCTAGTGAACGGCGATGTCTCTTGCCGATTCTATTTATATACTCGGCGGGCGCACATAATGCTCCCCCCACCTTTAAAAATTCTTTATTACAATAAAAATTTTCAAAACGATATTCAATTAACTTCGATTTTCCTTTGACTATCAATTAATCTTACAATCCGTCAAATTAATTCGAACAGATCAGAACGTATGACACAAAATGCTTCCGATGTTCACTATTGGATACACCACACAAATTTATTAACCTATCGAAATCAAAAATCAAATTACTTACGTAATAAATCACCTCTATAAGGTACACTATTTTTGAACAAACTGGACACATACCGTCAAGTCGAGAAACACAATTTTTTATGCAAATGAAAAATTTAGAAGGAAAAATCCATCATAAATCTATATTATATAAAGATATAGAGTATAAATTTATATACGCAAGACAATACATTGCATTACTACAAATGGCAAGGTAAAAGTTGATTGCTTCTCCTCAGGATTCAAATCATTCTACGATTCAAATTAACTTATTTCAATTCAGCTAAATTAAATATCGAAAGTAAATTAAATAGAATAATCAATAAATGAACTAATTCAATTCAACCAATCTACAAGCGTACAATTTGGTTTTATTCGCAATACTAATAATTCGTCTCCTTATCTTGAAACAAAACATTTCCATGGGGCGAGTAAAAAAACATCAAAGGATATAATTAACGACACCATGAACACGTAGTTTTCCGTATAAAAAGAAATATTCTAAGACAATATATTCTAAAAGAAATATTCTGAAAATATTCAGATCCATCTTGTATGTACGTGCACGCTGACTCTGTGCGTGAGCGTGTTCCCATTTTTCGAAGTTTCGAGGGACACCCTCGGAGATGAAAACTCAGCGTTGAGGTACGTGTGTTTTGTTATGTTAATATGAATGTAGAAGTTAGCGTTGTAGTGTTATGCGCTAACTTGAGGTGGAAGTGCAACTATTTGCCTAGGACTATTACTGATTTCTTTCCAAGCAGATCGACGCAAAGCTACGTCCTCACCGCTTAGTCGTCCAATGACTTTGTTGAGATCTCGTTTAATGTAAAAACCATTACAGTAATTATAATTGTGATTATTGTGTAAAGGAGCAACAGTATGTCACTCAATTGATCAGGAATGAGGTCGACTCTCGTCTCCGCTGTGTGGCGGATGAGTTCATCCGATATTTGACCATTATTTGCCTTTATTGCAGTTAAAATGGCGTCCACATTAACATTCGAAACTTTGTTGCCCATCTTAGCAGGCCACAAAGCGATTATTAGAGTAGGAAGTAAAATGATTCAAGTCTTTGAGGTGCTTATTGAAATTAAGTAAGTAATTATTATTGATGATTAATTATTATTGAAATTAGATATGTGCGCAAACCAAGTAGTAAGTGAAAGTGTAAAGTATATGTGTATATCGTAAATCGGAATGTCTAATGTCCTGGAATCGTTCAGGAGTCGCCCGAATCTGAAAGGAGACGTGACAGGAAATTGGCATGGCCACAAGTTTAAAGTAAACAATTCTCGTTTTATACTAAGGCAACGCTTCCTTCTCATTAAGACACATTCATTCCAACTACAATGCCTGACGTTGTTTTCAAACAAGTTGCGGCAGATGCGATGCAGTTCTCGCGGGTTTCGCACTCGCACTCTCGTGTTGACATTTCCAAGATTGCACCTAAGTTTATTAACTCTAGCTTACGGCTTGACGAACACAGCTTTTGATGTCGCAACAACAGTATGACAACATCCGAAGCTCAACATCTCGTCACAAGGTGTTTGCGCAACACAATATTTCCGAACGCAAGACATACATAAAGTCTTAAGAAAGAAACTCATAGAACGCACTTACAAGCTAAAAACTCATAGAACGCACTTACAAGCTAAATACCATTTAAATACATATATGGAATGGCAATTTCGGAATATATATGAAATGAACAGTTCCAAACTAGGTTGACAATTTTACCTTTTTAACTTACCTAAAGGCAGTACATGGTTTAAGTTCGTTCGGATAATCTTGTTACCGATCTTAATATCTGCGTAATTTTTACCTAGCCTTTCAATGATACCTGGTCCTAAGAAATTTAGCTGTAGTTTGTGTTTTTTGGCATGATTTTTCACTAGTACACGGTCCGTCACTTTTAAATTTTTATCGCGACGTTTCACGTTTCTATAGGTAGTTCTTTCGATTGTAGCGTTAATGATTGCATTTCTAATATTGTTCACTACAATAGATGACTCTTTAAATTTTTGTTTTTGAACATCTTCATATGTAGTCGCAACATTGAAGTCTTCTAAATTAGTAGAACTAATATACACACACGTATCTCTACCGAAAACCGTGTATGCGGGGGTATCGCCTAAAGTTTCGTTAAAACTATTGTTAATCGAATTCTCCACAATATCCAATAATCTATCCCACTCATTATGAGTAAGAAAATTTAGATATAACTTGAGCAGGTGTCGAATTTTTCCATTACATCGCTCAACAATGCCATTAGAAAAAGGGGAATAAGCCAGAACTTCCCTTTTTAAGATAGAAAGTCCTTTTGTGAAATTTCTCACATTAGATGATTTAAATTCTAAAGCATTGTCGGACAGCAATACGTCCGGGGTACCGAACAAACAGCAAAAATTCCATAGACAATCTGTAACAGTCTCTGTACATCGGTCACTAGTCGAATATAATTTAACAAAACGGGAAAATAGGTCGATTACGACAAGGATATATTTGTTACCATTGTCTGTCATTGTTAATGGACCGTAGAAGTTCATGCTGACCGTTTGAAAACATCGTGTTCCAATTGGAGCATTTAGAATTTTAATCGGCGTCGGTATTCGTGATTTTAGAATCTTACAGATGTCACAAGATTCAACAATTTTGCGTGTAATTGTCCGTTCGTACGGATGAAAATATTTTAATTTAAACTTAAACAAGGTATGATTCAAATCTGTATGGGACAAATTATGGATGAATAGAATTGTCTTGTGTAGCAGAGTATATGGCACCACAATAGTCAGAATGGTGCTGGGTCTGTTGTCAATTCTTCGTCTTTTATACAAAATGTCATTCATAATCAGAAATTCATTCATGTCAGTATTAGTAACTTTTGTTGCATTCTCTAGGGCATCCTTTATTTCAGAACAAAAGGGATCACTATCTTGTTCACGTTTAAATTCGTCTAACGACCAGTTGTCGTTAATACTTGAATGGTCTGTAGTCGTGTTAACTTGATCCAGTCTGCATAAGCTCGTTTTCTGTCTGCTATTAAAGTCACTGGGTTCACGTCTGGGGTCTGTCTGTTGTTCAGCAGTACTGTTGTTGTTTCTTCCGTCCTTACTTCCTGGCATTGTCTCCTCGAACTCTTCCTCAGTCACCGGCTTGTTACATTTGTTACCCGCAGCAGCGGCTTGCAGCCTGGTTACAACGGGAAAAGTCTCTACATCCGGGGTTATTTCAGAACACTCTAATAGTTCTCTTTCTGTTAAAGGATTTTTGTCATGATTTAATCTACTTAATGCATCGGCGGCACTATTCGCCTTCCCAGAAAAATACTTTATTTTGGCATCAAAAGCTTGCACATAAATACTCCATCTAGCGAGCGTGTTGTCTTCAGGCAATTTCTTTGAAAATAAAGGAACTAAAGGCTTATGATCGGTGTAAATGACCAGATCATAGCCTAAAACAAGATATTTAAAGTACTTCAACGCTTCAACTATAGCAAACATCTCCTTTTTAGTTGTTGAGTATCTTCGTTGGGTGGAATTCAACGTTTTAGAAAAAAATGCGACAGGTCTCATGTTTCGAACTTTATCAGTAGATGATTGGAGTAAAACAGCTCCTATGCCGACGTTTGATGCATCACAAAATAGATGAAAATTTTGATCGAAGTTTGGGTGACTCAAGATTGTATTGTCACACAGTTCATCCTTTAATTTTTCAAAAGCGTTTTGACAATCCTTAGACCAATTGAATTCAACATTTTTCTTCAGAAGATTATAGAGCAGGCTTGCGATACTCGCAAAATTTTTTATGTACCTACGAAAGAAATTTACTAGTCCTAGAAATGACTGTAACTGATTCACATTCTTAGGAATTTCTAAATTCTTCACTTTGTCAGTACCGGTGCTTCTGGTTCCCATTCCACTAATGGAATGTCCGAGATATTCAATCTCGTCCCTGAAGAACTCACATTTTTCCGTTTTTATTGACAATCTAGCGTTTCTTAATAGTTCAAGTACAACTTTTATATCGGCAAGATGCTGATTTTTTTCTTTTGAATAGATGAGTACGTCGTCCATAAAGACGAAAGATAGTTTTCCTAGAACAGGAGATAGCGTTTGCGTCATTACCGACTGGAAATATGCAGGTGAGGTTTTTAAACCAAAGGGTAAACGATTGAACTCGTATTTTCTGCTACCAACTGTAAACGCTGTTATTTCCTTACTCTCATCGGTCAGTGTAATATTATGATATCCTGACCTAAGATCTAATTTCGAAAAGTATTTCTGACCATTTAAACTATAGAGAATCTCGTCCATGCGCGGCAGAGGGAATGATTCTTCATGAATTACCTCATTTACTTTGCGAAAGTCAACCACCGGACGTATGTTTCCATCTTTCTTATGAACTACAATTATCGGTGAATTAAAAGCTGAAATCGATGGTCTAATAATTCCGTCGTCTAACATTTTTTCGTTAACGACTTTCAAGTCTTCCATGTAACGGTGGGCAATACGATAGGGAGGGACATTTACGACATCCACGTTAGGTTTCAAACGTATTTTGTATGGTTTAATCGCAGCAGCGGAGATCGATTCATTGTCTATAGTAATAACGTCTCTGAATTCATTCAACAAACTCAGCAATTCAGGCTTCATTTCGTCATCGTTACACTTGATATCATCGTTATTTAATTTCCGCCGACCACGGGCTATTTCTTTGGAATCAGAAACGTACCCTTTGTCGACAACTCCTGTGATCCCGACAGATTTACTATTAGTGTCTTTCTTCTCGACATCTAAATGACTGTCCTGAACAACACTCGCTGCCTGCACAAAGGTACTCAATCCTCCTTTTAATTCTCCTTGTACATCTGACAAGTAAACTTCGGATTCAACGTGATCCTTCTCCACTTTTTCTAAAGTACTTATAATTGCATTCTCTGGTAAAACAATCGCTCTGTCGGAGCTATTAATTAACAACAACGGAATCTTTCTCCTATTGTTAACTCTCACAATCGCTTCTGCGACACAAATGCCTTCTTTTAAAGTTCCTTTCTTTATTATGTATTCTCCATTTTTACACTTTCCAACATGTCCAACATGTTTCAAAATTACATTGGGAGCAATCTCCACTTGTCGAGTATGCACTCTTAACGGCCTTGGCCCTGTGTGGGAATTGGTAACTGCAACTACGCCTCGAACAGGCTGATTTTCTCTCTTACCATCCCTTTTTACTTCCTCGCCTGCTCTCTCAGCATTGCTCGTCCTGAGGTTTTCTCTCTTCTCTCTTAGCTTATTTAGGACTTTTTTCTTAGCTCTGGACGTAATCGTGTCTGCCATGAGACACTCAGTATTCTCTATTAAATACTCGAGACACTCTGTCTTTCTCCTTTTTCGTCGTTTTACCTCTGCAAAGGGAATTTTCTCGTCTTTGATAATTAAACATCTTTGTTTTAAGTCTACAACGGCGTTCTTGTCTGATAAATCACGCCCAATAATGACGTCATAATTGTAAATACCATCTTTAATTATTAAAGCATTTGTCTTTAAACTTACTCCGTTTTTTAACTTTAGGACAAGCTCCACCTCGCCTTCAACATTACTCTTAGCGTTAACGCCTTTTATAGTCAGAGAACTTGGCTTCACGTCATTACTTATCTCACTAATTCTGTGGTAGCTGATTAGGCATTTCTCTGATCCTGAATCAATCAATGCATTCCACAGGTCTGCATCTTTTCTAAGCACAATCATGGGCTTATGACTTTTTCGTATTACAAATAATTCATTTTGTCCTGTAACTTCAACTTCTTCATCTTCTTCGTATTTACAAACGTTCGCCGTCACATGGCTTTCTATTTCAGTTCCATGAGCATTCAAATCATCGCTTAGTTCCGCCTCTCCCAGCGATTCATATCTATTTTGACACTTAATTAGTGGGTCAATTATCTCAAAATTTTTAACGAGGGAACCTCCAGACATGTTTAACACATCAACTCTCTCGACATTTTTAACGAGGGAATCTTCAGCACCAGAATTCTCCTCGGGTTCACAGGGAGCTACTGACGTAGAGTCACACTTAGTTATTTCGATTTCATTTTTATCATTGACGTTATTTCTATCGGAAATGAAATCGTCTCCGCAGCTTACGCTAAAAAATTATCGCCACTGTTAGTTTGGTAAGTTTCTACCTGGCTTTTTTCTGGTACACTAGTTTTATGCTGTCCTCGCGCACGGACACGATCAGGTCTACCTGGTCTGTTGAAATAGTCTCGTCTGGACCTACAGTCTCTTGCGTAGTGTCCTAACTTATTACAACGAAAACAAGCTACATCACGCAGTGAACGCTCGGTGGCTGTCTGAGATGAACCTGGTTTGTACCAATCAGTCGGTTTCCTAGCCACAGTGGGTACCGACACACCTTGTCCTTGACAGACACACACATGATTGTAACAATTCGAGCAACGCTTCGCTTCAGCTGTCTCTAATGCTTGGACTTCTAGAGTTCCTAATTCACGATCTCCAACAAAAGATTTTACGTGAGGTCTAGCACGGAAAGTTGGTCTCGGGAAATTTGGTCTCCAGTAGGGCCTACGCGTCCTACCTCTACCTTGAAATCCGCCTCTTGTCATTGTATGCACTTCGGCCTCATCATAGGCTGCATCAAAGTTTGATTCGGACGAATGGTCATCCTCTGCACAATAGATTTCCACAGATCTCTCAGATCGAGTCGCTAATGTTTGCTTATCCTCGGGAAAATTCCTAATGACAGTCACGAGTCTCTGAAGGAGCTCTTCCGACGAGTTAAAGGATTTGTTAAATAGTTTTTTGGAAAAATCTTCTGTTACTAGGGGGTTGATGATGGCCATAGCTAATGCAACAATTAAAGTATTCTCGACATACTTATCGAGAGCAACAGGATCGGGACAATTTACTACATAGGGGTGGGCTCTGTTCGAACACTCCGGGCTGGTCATTTTTCTGTGGGTTAGTTTACGGATTTTGGATAGTATAGCAACAAACTGGCTCGCTAAAGCATCATTACGTTTTAGGCGTACGTTATTTAGATCACAGGCGACCGCGTGCAAAGATCTTTCACCTTTTGACACGTAGATATTTTCTAACAGGTGCACGACTTCTTCGAAACTTAATTCATAACCTTCACTAATTATGGAAGCGACAACCGTATTGAAGTCGCCTACCCGCTTGTCTGCAGTTCGCAATAATAGATTTAATTTTGCTTCCTCCGAATTATCTGACAGCATATTGAAATATGCTCGCACATTCTTTATATGCGTGTCTAGTGACTTATTTTCTATGAAGTCAGGGTCGTTTCTTCGTTTTCTACCTCGGAACTGCGGCAGATCCTGCCCAGCAATTACAACACTAGGTATCGGACTGACAATAGAAGTCGTCACAGCGGTAACCGTACTAGTTACAGGGCTAACTGTGGTAGTGACTGCACTGGTAACAGGGGTGACTGTGGTGGTGGTCGTCATCGTGATAGGTACAGAAATCGACTTCGCGGAAAAAATAGGAACTGAAACTCTTCCTAATCTAGTCACGTACGGGGTAGTTCTTATGTACTCGTATTCGTCAGAGTCACTGTCCGACATAAGCACAAAAATAATCCTATATTCTTAGACCTCTAATTACCTTTAAGCGAAAAATGTTCTACACACATATAATGAAAATATTCTAGATACAATAAAATGATAACTCACATTTTCAGCGGACTTAAAACAGGCTATTCCAGCACCACAAAGTCAAAGCTCGTGAAGGTCGGCAGCAAACTGAACAGAGACAGGCCGCTCCAGCCTACTCTTATGTGCTAGAGAACAATGGGCCCGAGAACAATAGCTACAACTTCCTTCAATTGTTCTAGAGAACAATGGACTACCGCTTCCGCGTACACGCTCTCTCCCACTTACCAGGAATCTGCGCTTGCAATGCCTATGCTGCTCGCCGCTCAACTTCCACTCCCAGGAATCAGCGCTTGCAATGCTTACTGCTTACTGCTTACTGCTCGCTGCTCAACTTCCTACTCATTAATTTTATAATGATGATGTATAATCATTAATTTGAGCGCATGCTTATTTAATTTGCAAGCAACATTATCGGCGTACACTTAACTTAATATTTTGGCGATGCGTAGCTCTCGTCGATCTTCTCGCTGCAGATGACGGTGCGTAAATGCGTAGATCTCGTCGACAGACCAGGTTGTTGGTCTGGACCCCTCACTTCATCTTCTCCTTTGAGTAGCGATGATCCAGACTGGTGAAGACTGCGTAGCGTGTAAATTTTCGATTCTTTTCTCCCTCGAAGTGTTTCTTTCTCGAAGAGTTTCTTTCTCGAAGAGTTTCTTGGAAAGAACTTCGATTTTCTGCGCTGACGTCTTTCTTCCTTTTCTCGATGCTCTGAAGTAATGTGATAACTATGCGACGTTACTCCAAACAGGGTGACACTCCTCACATTAAAAATCACGGATCAGCAGAACCGAAGATCAATTCTTGATATCTTTCTTCTTCAATGGGGCAATGTGGCAATGTGGATATCTTTAATGTGGCATCCCCATACACGGGCCACCAAATATGTTCCGTCCCTTTTCAGTATACAGGTCGAAACTAACGCGAATGAGGTTCGGAAGTGACGATGCAGTAACGTAGTTATCCTTTATTGGTACTTCAGAATTGGCACAGGCTTGGGGATTGGCAAAGAATCTATTAGATCGGACGGTAGGTGCTAATACGAGTGATGTTACTTCTATAATGCATCTGTGATCTGTACAGGTGCTTCGTCGACAGTCGCGCTTCCGCTAATGAACAGCGACGTCTCTTTTAATGTGCTACCTCTACGGCAGGCCACCGCTAGTGAACGGCGATGTCTCTTGCCGATTCTATTTATATACTCGGCGGGCGCACATCAGTGGTCAAATTTGAGCGTGAGTTCCTCGTGATTCTGCTTTTATTTCTAAGATGTTATTAGCTTTACCGTGACTTCAGTCGCCTACTTTCTGCCATGTTCTCACCTCACGGGGCACAGAATGAACAAAAGGCTTAGGTCAGTTCGGTTTGTCTACCTCGTGCCATAGGGACTGGCTCGCTGAGGGGGATACTGTGAAGCTATAGATGAGCATACGAGACTCCTTTCTCCCTCACTTTGTTTCTTTCAGTTTTTGTGGAGATTTTTCTATTCATTCTTTCGTTGTTCCTCATCCTTCTAAAGTCGCTATTTCTATGCGCAGAATATTGCGTGGGGAACTCCTCTTGCAAAGATTGCCCACTTTTCACACCCTTACTAAATGGTTCGTTGTCTTCGCTCTCTTGCGATCGCCTCTGTCGTGGCTACGAAATTTAAACCAATGTAATGATATTATTTTATAATTTTCCATACACAAATATTTATGCTGATGTGTAAACTTATCGAGCTGTAATTAATTTCACGTTCATTTTGCATCTTGCTTTGGATGCTGACGATCCTCTACAGGTAAACCTAGCATCCATGCTTGATCCCCTCAGGGAAATGCAACTATTGCTGCATTTCCATGAGTTCTGACTTCGATTGTATTCGAAAATTTCTTTTTATTATACCCTGTAACTCCTCAAAACACCGTAAAATAGTCTAAATATATTGCATTATATGTACAATTTCTTTCCTAATATCCATGAAGTTTACGGCCGAGTGGCTGTTTCTTCCTCACGTTGCTCGATGTCTGTGACCATCTGATGTTAGTGCCCCTCCAATGACGGTGGAGGTGATAACGGTAATATGAGTACAAAATTGGGGACGATAATGGGTTAACTTGAATGATTCTGCAAGTAACTTTTTGAAATTAATTCAAGGATTTTGATTGAAATTATTTTTGATTGATTGCGAGGATTTATAATTGATTCAAATCACCAGTTAGTGTCCTATTACCATTCTTGTTTCATCACTAGCGGTTATGTGAGGCAAGGAATGTTTCACCTCCAATGTCCCGCAAGGTAGCACTGTCCAGGCCCAGCGAGGCTGCGTCCGAAGCCAGTACGGACTTCAATTCTGAACAAACAACGTATTTGTGCAGTTTTGAACTTCAGCTGTGCTTGTGTTCACGAACTACGAGTCGGTCTCTGCACAGTGTTGCCGACCTGTGCGCCATTTGTGAAATGAAGCGCCTTTCTAAATGTGCATGAGTGCACGTGATGAGCTCACCAGTTGTATAATGTCTGCTAATGTTGAGATTTCCAACATGATGTACTTTGAGAACCTAGAACTCATATCATTGGAATGAGAACCTAGAATTTAATGTTCACACAAAGGATTCATTTAAAAATTTACAAATACTTGAACTCTCGGATCTCTACAAAATCTCCATCTGCAATTTCATTTACAAAACATTAACTAATGATGGCGACGATAGCCTACAACAATTATTAACTGCGCAAACTGGTCATCACAACCATTTAACGTGAAATAGAAGTAAATTCATGCTTCCTTAATATTCAAAGGCCCGCTCGCAACACAGTATACTATTCGTTGGAACTAAAACTTGGAACTCATACCTGCGGGGATCCGTGAAAGTAATTCTTACAAGGTATTCAAAAGAAATCTTGAGTCTCATTTCTTATCAGAATACTAGTCGTGTAAGATCACCAAGTCAAATCCTGCCTCCTACATGTCTGGTCCTAATAATGTAATTTGCCATGGGTAATATCGCCGATTTTCAGTCGTGAAATCGTAATCGAATATACTGTTAAATATAGACCATATGACCGATATTGTAATGAAACATCAATATCGAGTTCATTATCTCGTTGATCAGTCTAATGCGAATTTAGGTTAAGTGAATTAGGTTAAACATTATTGTACATCTTAGAATAATGTGATGGTAGGATGTCCTAGAAGTCGCTGAACTTATTCGGGCCCACAGGTAGCTATACTCAAATTTAACCATTGTACTAGACTTAGAAACATTCAACTTCTGTATTACCTGTGGTAAATAAATTGCTTAAATTGTTTAAATTGTTTAAACTTTAGTATCTCAAATATCAAGTGTTGTAGTTATTAGAAGTTTTCAACAGCCCATTCAATAATTCAGCAGACGTGATGACCGTTACGTTGCCTCGGAAGTACCCCGCGGCATGTTAGCTTTGCGCTCGGTTAACAACGGACGATGCCACCAGAGCAAGGAAGACGCGGTCTACATGCAACAAATCTCGGCCCTGGGCGCCCTGGAGGACAAGTTCAGCCGCCTGTGGACGCAGTGCCAGCGATACCAGGGCTCCTTGCATGAGGAGGTCATTTGCACCAGGTGAGGACGCCAGCTCGGGTGGCCCGTCGCCCTCTGGCACGTCGGTCCATGGTGAGCCCATCTGTGGCGGGTGTGTGGACACGCCAGCTCGGGTGGGGGTGCGTGTGGCCCGTCGCCCTCTGGCACGTCGGTCCATGGTGAGCCCATTTGTGGCGGGTGTGTGGACACGCCAGCTCGGGTGGGGGTGCGTGTGGCCCGTCGCCCTCTGGCACGTCGGTCCATGGTATGCCCATTTGTGCCAGGTGTGTGGACACGCCAGCGGGGGTGAGGGTGCGTGTGGCCCGTCGCCCTCTGGCACGTCGGTCCATGGTGAGCCCATTTGTGGCGGGTGTGTGGACACGCCAGCTCGGGTGGAGGTGCGTGTGGCCCGTCGCCCTCTGGCACGTCGGTCCATGGTGAGCCCATTTGTGGCGGGTGTGTGGACACGCCAGCTCGGATGGGGGTGCGTGTGGCCCGTCGCCCTCTGGCACGTCGGTCCATGGTGAGCCCATTTGTGGAGGGTGTGTGGACACCAAAGCAAGTGTGGACGCGGGCGAATCGAACGTTGCTCGCACTCTTGCCGTGACAGCTCAGCAGTTATTGTCTTGTCCAAGCGAAGTTGCGCAGCCGTATTGAAGCAAACTTTATGGTGTTGTAAACGGTCTTGTAATTCTTCAAATTAGAATACCGATAAATATCTCGACTTTGAAAACAATATTCTTCTTTAGCCATTGGCAATAATCTATTTCTTTTGTCTACTAACGTTTTGTTTATTTTTAAATTCAAATCGGTGATATCAAATTAAAGTGTTGATAATTCCATTGGTGAATGATGATAGTGTTCGGCTATGATTTCTTTATAAATTTTATTTTAAATTTAGAGCGGTAATCTCAGCAGCCCTAAATATAACAATAGAAACAGTTCCTGTACGATCGAAACCCTAGAGACGCGCAAGCAAGTGTGGCTCAGGAGTGCAATTGTGGACATGAGATCAAGTTTAGCTGGTGCTTGTCTGCAACCTTCAGAGGTTGTCGCACCGGCAGACTCGTGCAGACCTCACCAACTGCTGCTGGTTGTGTGCCATTACAGTTTTCTGTCTGAAAAATCGAGGTTTTATTCGGGTAATTAAAATTTTTACGAATTTTTTATTTATATGTGCTTTCGTTAGCTCTATGTGGACATTTTTACTTTTCTTTAGATTGCTAGTTTCATATGAAACAAAAGAAAGAAAGGAAAAAAGAAAAAACAGTTCATTTCCCATATAGATGGTACAACAAAGATAGTACAATCATTGTTTTTTAAAATATCTTAAAGTTAATACACTTAGATGATACACACACACGAGTATTGTAATACTCATGTCACTAGTCGAAAAGAAACGATTGAGGGCAATGTACTCCTATTGTTGCTTAATCTACATTTGATGATACATGTAATTATAATTATAAGATACAACACAATTTCATGGACGATGCATTTTCATTGTGGGGTGAAAACACTTTTGACAGTTTACATGTACATGACATAAAACTTTGATATTCTTGACGCCAGGAAATAATATTAGAATTGATTGTTTTGGCAGATGTTTAATAATATCATTTCAAGGAAGCATGGAAATATATATATATAAGCATGATGTGTAAGGCGGACCACGAAAATTGCCAGTTTTGTATTTCTAATTAAAATTTTTTAACATAACGGTCATTAGTTGATAAGCATTTCATTTAAGTATATATGGATGACCACACTTCAAATTTATAGTTATTTACGTGAATGCTTTACATTAATAAAGAGATGACGAGTTAGGTAATGTTACAAGTTGAGAGTGAACACTAAAAAAGACCGGTATCTCTAGGTTAAATGCTAGGTGTCAGTTCAGTACACACATATGTGTATGTGTAAATGTATATATATATATATATATATATATATATATAGGGCGATTCATATGGAATCGCCCTAATATATACAGATATACATGAACACACATACCTACGCACATACATCCGCCTAACACGCACACATACACAAAAACATATCTATGCATCGAGGCAATCAAAAAACGTGTGCGTTCTATAAAAATGCTGTGCGATGTCTTGAAATGTAGGATAATACGCAAAGTACGTTCGCTACAACTTTTTCAGTATGTGTTGCTGCTTAAAATTTCTAATGAAATATGGTACCGATGTTTAATTAAATATTGGAAAGCTAGACAATAAAACCGTGTGCAGTAATGACTCATTTCTCAGGAATGAACACCTCTGGACGCGGTGTGCGCGCGTTATCGCTGTGGGATTATTGTGTAGATATGGACCTGATCTTATGATCCGAGGATATATGGCACATGTGGGCAGTCCGTTTAGCGTCCTCAACATATAATGTCTAGTTTAACTTTTACATTTTTCGGGCCAAGGGAATAAATCTCAGCGAGAAGAAATGTTGTGTTCATGCATGTTTACGAATGTTTTCAACATTTCAAAACACACACATGACTTCATTCTGTGTATTCTGTCTAGTTTCAGCTAGGTTCAGGTAGGTTGACCGGTGAAAGAATTCACGCAACGTTACCTTACAAATTCTAACATAATCCATCCTAACCTAACATATACTAACCTATCGCATCCTAACCGAAGCAATTTAGATTTTATGTTCTAACGTAAAAAAACCGTGGACCCGAGAAAAAATCTCATCAAAATTACCTAACCCATGCTAACCTAACCTATCGTAACCTATCCTATAATAACCTATCCAATCCTGATAAAATTTCAAACAAACTGCAAACAAATCAATGCATGTAAAGGCGATCTTCGTATCACTCAGGAATTCGGTATCCCTGATACGGCAAACTCGGACGAAAGCGTAACAGACGAACAAAGTAACTAACTAAGGTGGCAACGAGCAGAATATTATATAGATGGGCTGGATGTGAACAGTATCAATAATATACATCGTATAATAAAACGCCAGTTGTCTCCTTAAGTTTAAAACTAGTACAATTTTTGTGCGTTATTTCTCCCGTGTTATTACAATGGGAATCTCATTAAAGACATTAGATTTGTTAAGCAGAGGATGCTTAAAGATCGTATCTGTGATACGAGTCTACCAGTTCACAATTACAAGAATATTTTAATCGCTGGTACTATCTATATATTAATACGCTTCAAACTAAGTTCTTGTGTAACGCTACTCATAGTTAGGATAGGATAGGTTGGTATATGTTAGGTTAGGATGGGTTAGGGTAGAATATGTTATGTTAAAATTTGTTAGGTTATGTAGATCGATGTTTTTACGGATCCACCTAGCCTAACGATGACATTGGTTAAGTTAGGTCAAGATAGGGGAGGTTAGGGTAAGGTAAGTTAGGATAAGTTAGGTGAGCAAAGGTTAGATAATGATGACCAAATTTCTTCACGGGTTAACATAGCCCAACCATGACATTACGTTGAATTTCTGCGGGTCCTGCGAGTTAGGATGGATATATTTGTTTGTCATCCGTTACTTGGGGGATTTATTCAAGGTAAATATTGAATCCCGTCATTTTTGACGAGTCTTATAAACTAGAATGATCGACAAGACTAAAGAACAGACTCGAGATGTTTGTCATTGACTTATCATTTTTATAAATCCCCTTATAAACCTGAGCAGATATACACATACATGCATATGTGTGTGTCTGCACACGCATTTCTGCTGTGACATTACACACACTGAGGAGATAACAAGGAAAAGACTAAGATACGTACATTAGGTACGGTCGCAATTGACATCAATGTTCACTTGGCAAGGCTGTACAGGAATTTGAAAATCAAGTTAACAATAAAGTTAAAAAAAATATTCGTACTTCGATCATTTAAATCAAAATATTTAAAGCGCTGAACCTAAAATGCCTTAGGTAAAATTTGGAAATTTCTATCCCTTTGAACCTGAGTCAGACTCGGAAAATTAGATTGCTGATATTTCCGCTCATCTTGTAACTCAGGAAGGAAGACATCGTTGAATGGAAGCATTATTTGTATATACTTATTTTGTGGTGATAAGTTATCACGACAGAATTTCGCTGTTATCACTGATAACATCGTGTGGGTGCGAGGTTATTGTATTGCCTAACTCACTATTTAATGTATTTAAAATAAGAATTTATTTGACGTGACATTTTTAGGAAGTGTTTTACGCATTTCGTAAATCTACTGCGTAGAAATAATTTTTTTTACTCTAGTAACCCATTCCAGAGTGTACACCACACCCGCCAAATGCCACCACCATTTGCACGCCACTCACCAACACGCAAGGCCGCGCAGCAAAGAATGAGGCTCAGCTACCCAACGCCTGCTGCATCTCAGGAAGGTCTAACTGCTGAGCTGACGCTCGTGCGAGTATGAAATCAAGGCAAATCAATTACTCAGGAGCGAAATTTCTCAAATGAGTAACTCGTTATCGTGTAGAATTGTGTTAGTCACTCGCAAGTTCCGAGCGTTTTCGTCCATAAAAGGTGACCAAAATAAAGAGGTACGAGCGAGCAAGGATGAGCGAAACAATTCCCATCACTTGCAACTAATTTTGCCCGCATTTCAGGGAAATGCGCCATCAGCACAAAATCCTTTTCGTTTCAAGCAATAACTTCATTGCTCAGCTCGTGCAGCACATTGCGTTTGCGACCAGTGAGGCAATCCTTTCTCATCCTCAGAAAATTTCCCATCAGCAGCATTTGACAAGAAAATTACATGAATTTATCACTAGATAAGGCGTCTAATCTGAGATTAGCGCTCGTGTCTGACTGTGTAAGTCCTCGTTGATAAACGTGCACAGGAAGTTAGGGTCAAATTCCAGAGGGCAGTTGACAACTCTGATTTTACTTGCATAAATATTCTTTCTTTTTAGGTTGATTTACCTCGATATCGTCAAAAAGAGTTGCAAAAATGTATTAAACTTCTTAGTCAAAGTAATATGAAAAGGAAATTTAAATAAACATGGTCATGCCACCCCTTTTTAAAGAAAACTCGACTGGACCCCAATACCGAACAGATTCATGATCTAAAAAGCTCGACGAGTGTTCTCCTCTCTGTACCTTCCTTCAGAGTAATGCAGATGCGGTAGAAAAAATTTCATCCACTATCCCAAGCAAAAAACCAAATTGGAGGAATGATACCTTGGTGAGTTACTGTTCTTCTAGCGTGGGACAAAAAGCTTTCTTGGTCTCTGGAGTTCATTTGTAGAACAAGCGTCCAGCATATCAAAAACTCCAAAAGTGTAAAAGAATTTAGAGTAAATAAGTCACATCATTCCGCATCTCTGTCCTGCAGCACTTCGGTGTGAATATCCCACTTACCTGAAATTTTGATTTTCCTTAAATTTCTATAAGAAAATTAGTAATCATCTCTTTCTTCGTTTACTAAGTCATTCTAACATTGATTTGAATTATTTCTGTCGACTATAATGAGAAACACAGCCGTCAGCTCAATAAATTGGAATGAAAGTCGTTTTTTCCCATTATTAGTAGTATTTTCTCATCTTTATATGTGGTTTTTTATTTTCTGTATTTATATTGAACATCCGTATGATAAACAAACTCTGAAATACATTTTTAGGAGTACATCAGTATATAGGTTTATAGATGTTAAGGTTATGCTATGTTCTTAATAGATTTATTTTGGCTAACGTTGTCTCATTATTTCAAAATCATTCACGAAGATGTTTCAATCGATTTCGGCTGAGCTGGGGAGAAAGGGGAATTTAGCAGTTCTTTTTTTTCGTTTTTCTGTGCTTTCAGCGCACACTAGCACTGAACTTTCATATCATAAATAATTTCAATAATTAAAATTATTTCTCTGGACCATTGTTTAATCTACCTCTACGTGTCAAGTTTGTTAACATTTTCTAGTCAGATGTGATATCCGGCCACTATAGTATTCCATTTTTCCCTATGTACCCATGTCCGCACATTTCTAAAGAGAATACCGATAGGATCGGAAACCAGAGATGTTTTCTTTGTTGTTGTTGTTGTTCCTTGACCGCATCTTGAGTTTTCTGAAAATTTTCTATTAGGAAATTGAAAACCAGTTCAGTTTTACGTTTTTCGAAGTCCTTTTCTTTTAAATTCTTTTTTCCAAACAATTTCTTACGATTGCAGTGAGCTGGACAGTCATTTTCTTTGTAGTAGGAAGTAGGTTGTTTTTTTATCTTTTTGTGATTTTTTCATTTCCAATACGTATATATATTAATATATTTACGTCTGTATGTGTGCATATTTATGTACGTACGCACATGCGAGGATATATCTGTACGTACGCATGTAGGTATTTGTATATCTACATAAACATATATACATAAAAAAGAGAGAACCAGGAAAATGGTATCAAACACTTTTTCATTGAAATGTATTCTCAATACTGTAAAAGACTCGTAAAAAATGGACGTTTCGAGCCTTCGCTCATCATAAGCATCATACATTTTAATGAAAAAATGTTTCAAACCATTTTCCTGGTTCTCTCTTTTTCATTGAAAATTCGAAAATACCGAAATAGCTGTTTCGAATGTATATAAATCGTTCTATTTTTTACTTGAAAGCAATCCAGTATATTAATTTTACTGCACTTGCGAAATGATTCCAAAATAGATCTATCACTCCCTAGAGGGCGTTGCTGCAAATAGGACAAACGAAAAATTCAATTAGACAAATGAAATGAAGCGCAATGTGAGCATATGAATCGTGGATAAATTATCTTTCTATCCGTATGTTAAACAAACTAGAAATTTTCATTTTTAGAACATGTTTGTTTAGGTATTTCTGTCAAAGTTTTGCAGATATTTGCTACTCATAAGTGATATCCGGCTTACTCTGTCTCCATTTTATCCCATGCACCCATGTCCGCATGATGTTGTACCATGTACCCATGTCCGCATGATGTTGTACCATGTACCCATGTCCGCATGATGTTGTACCATGTACCCATGTCCGTATAATGTTGTACCATGTACCCATGTCCGCATGATGTTGTACCATGTACCCATGTCCGTATGATGTTGTACCATGTACCCATGTCCGCATGATGTTGTACCATGTACCCATGTCCGTATGATGTTGTACCATGTACCCATGTCCGCATGATGTTGTACCATGTACCCATGTCCGTATGATGTTGTACCATGTACCCATGTCCGCATGATGTTGTACCATGTACCCATGTCCGCATGATGTTGTACCATGTACCCATGTCCGCATGATGTTGCAGAAAATACCGAGAGGATATGAAATGTTTTTTGTTGTTGTTCCTCGACGGTAACTTGAGTTTTCTTGAAATTTCTGTAAGGAAATTAAAAACCAGTATATTTTTATGTTTTCCGAAGTCGTTTTTTCCTTTTATTATTTAATCTTCAGATTATTTCCTACGATTACACTGCGCTTGACCATCATTTTAGATGTAGCACGAGCTAGATAGTTTTTGTGTTTATTATCAATTTAATTATATTCATTTTCAATACATATATATAGGAATATGTGTGTGTGTAAGTAGGTGCGAGTGTGTTTATGTGTGCGTGTGCACATGTTCATGTTCATATATATACACACATATGCATATATATATGTTTCGTTTTCCATTTTTTGCGCAAAAGCAAAACCTCAAGACACATTACATTTTACTTAAAGTTCTGCGACCAGTTAACACTGAACCATATATTTCAGAAATGAAAATATTTATTGCACTTGCTTAATGATTCAAAATTAGATCTATCCCTAACCCAGAGGGCGTTTCTATGAATAGAAAAAATGAAAAATATAAACAGACGAATGAAATAAAGTGTTCGTGAAAAATTATCTTTCTGTGCGTATGCTGAACAAGCCATGGATTTCATTTCGCGTGTAAGTTTAATTACACGTTTCTAGACGTGCGTGTGTGTTGCGTTGCGTGGTGTTCTTAATAAATTACTTTGTGACCAACCTGTTCTCAACACTTGATTGTCATTTACGACGGTGTTTTAATCTGCTTCATTTTAGCGCATTTTGTCGTCTCTTACTTCGATTCCACTAATAGTGTAAGAATTCTGAAGAATTATAAAGTAGTATTTAAATTATTTATAAGTTCTCAGCCATCTCTTGGGATATAAAATATCCAAGAAATGATATTTTTTATTCAACTAACTAGGGTTAATCTATTGGCGCGCCACGTATGGCTTGTCTATTGGTACGCCTCGAATGGTTTGTCTATTAGTACACCTCGTATGGTTTGTCTATTAGTACGCCTCGAATGGTTTGTCTATTAGTACACCTCGTATGGTTTGTCTATTAGTACACCTCGTATGGTTTGTCTATTGGTACGCCTCGAATGGTTTGTCTATTAGTACACCTCGTATGGTTTGTCTATTGGTACGCCTCGAATGGTTTGTCTATTAGTACACCTCGTATGGTTTGTCTATTGGTACGCCTCGAATGGTTTGTCTACTAGTACACCTCGTATGGTTTGTCTATTAGTAGACCCCGTATAGTTTGTCTATTAGTACTCCTCGTATGGTACGTTTGGCTACGGACGTCTTATATTAAGAAATGTTCAAAACCCAATATGCTGGCATGTATCTCATGTGTCAACTTTTCTGAAAATGAACGGTTTTTCGTCTTTCTTCCTTTCTTTTCTTTCCACTTATATTCACTATTTAATCAGTAACATTTATTCCTACTGCAGAATTGCTTAGCTCATGCGTCAATGTATGTAAAGACCGTGTCAGCAAGGCGTCCTTACCCATGTTCACTGTTATCTTTTTGTGACCAGCATTTGTGGTATTATAGTCCGACCAGAATGAAATGATCGTTAGGGGCGGTTCTTAGAAATGCACGATTGCCAAATCACAAAACCCTTTCCGTTGAAAATATGAGACAACAACGATAATATAAGCACAAAATTGGTAACTTCTATTATTAAATTATATTCATTGAGATATTGTTCCATGCACTAAGCTATAAATGTATATTGCATTTGTGAAATAAAGCGCAATGTGAGCATATGTATTGTGGATAAATTATCTTTCTATCCGTATGTTAAACAAACTAGAAATTTTCATTTTTAGTACATGTTTGTTTAGGTATTTCTGTCAAGTTTTGCAGATATTCGCTACTCATAAGTGATATCCTACTCATAAGTGATATAAGTAAAGCATCCATGTGAAAAAAGCAATAAATTCGTTGTGTGATCATCCATTTATACTGCAGTATTACGCTTGAAGTTATATGCTTATAATGATGTGATCCCTATGTTTGTTTATCAATTGCCGACAATTTGCGCCATATTTCAAAGATAATGTGATTTTTTTTCTAATATGAAACCTTTATTGGACATTAATGTTTTCTTTCTTATTCACGTCCCACAATCGTTTTCGTGTTTCTGATTTAGGTATAGACTGTTTTGTGCCACTATTTTTAGTACGGAAATTTTATGACATTCATGCGATAATAAAAGAAATTTTCTCCGTTTCCCTCGATTGGAATTTCTGGTTTATACGGACTGGTTTACGCTGATATTCGCGCACATGCTTACTTGTAGATATGTGTACGTGTGTACGCTGTGCGTATGACACTAAATAAAATGCGTATGTATTGCCTCGATGCATTGAAATGCATTTGTGTATCCTTACGAGTTTGGTGTAAGTATGTGCGTGCATGTATATGTGTATATATTTGCGTGTATATGTGCACACATGTGTGTACTAGACTGACAACTAGCATTTTACTAGAGATAATGGTCTTTTTTCTGTTCACTCTCAGCTTGTAACATTACCTAACTCGTCATCTCTTTATTATTGTAAAGCATTCATGTAAAAACTTTACATTTGTTGTGCGATCATCCACTTTTTGTTTAAATAAAATGCTTATTAACTAATGACCGCTATGTTAAAATTGTTGAATTAGAAATACAAAACTTATAATCTTCTTGGTCCTCATGCTTATGTGTACGTGTATACATGTTTATATATATATTTTTTTCATGCTTCCTTAAAATGACACTTTTGAACATAGGCCGAAACAAGCGATTCATGTATTATTTCCTGGCGTCAAGAATTGCGAAGTTTTATGTCATGTACATGTAAACTGTCAAAAGTGTTTTCACCTCACAATGAAAATGCATCGTCCATGGAATTGTGTTATCTCTTATAATTATCATTACATGTATTATCAAATATAGATTAAGCTAGATTAGGAGTACTTTGCCCTCAATCATTTCTTTTCGACTAGTGACACGAGTTTTACAATACTCGTGTGTGTGTATCGTCTAAGTGTATTAATTTTAAGAGATTTTAAAAACCAATGATGGTACTTTTGTACCATCTATATTGGAAATATACTGTTTTTCTTTTTTCCTTTTTCTTGTAATGTCCGCACTCTTGGTACGTTCGGCCCAGCTTATCTAGAAATCCATACATTGTGCCACATCTTATTCGTGTCCTGTGGGTGCCCTCCGGTGCCAGATGCCTTCCGGTCGTGGTACGCTGTATACTAGTTCAGTGTCAGAACGTTATTTTTTCCTGCCTGAAACAAACCAATTATATTCAAGTTAGCCCTAAATACTATTTGTATTAAAGACAATGCACCCCTAGTGGCAATTTAACAACGTTGATGACGTTTCATTAGGAGTATTTCCTCATCTTTATTTTGTTATTTTTTCTCTTTTCTGTATAATATTTAACATCCGTATGACAAACATACCCTGAAATACATTTTGTGTGTACACCAATATACAGGTTTATAGATGTGAGGGTTGTGCAAAGTTTTTAATGAATTAAATTTTGGCTAACGTTGTCTCGCTATTTCAAAATCATTCTCGAAGATGTTCTCAATCGATTTCGGCTGAGCTGGAGGGAGGGGGTAATTTAAGAATTTTCATTTAGTCTTTTTATATTTTTCCGTGCGTTCAGTGCACACTAGCACTGAACTTTCAAATCGAAAAAATTCAAAATTTCCGAAATCAAAATTATCACTTTGGACCATTGCTTAATCTACCTATATGTGCCAAATTTTGTAAATATTCGCCACTCAGATGTGATATCCGGCCACAATGTTACTCCATTTTATCCCATGTACACATGTCCGTATAATGCTGAAGAGTTGTGTTGTTTCTTGACTGTAACCTGAGTTTTCTTGAAAATTTCTATGAATAAATTAGAAACCAGTTCATTTTTACGTTTTTCGAAGTCTTCTTTTCCTTTTAGTTATTTTTTTCGAATAATTTCTTAGGATTACAGTGAGCTCAACTGTCATTATCGGTGTAATAGATGGTAGGTTGTTTTTATCTTTTTATTTCATATCTGTATTTTTTTCTTATATTTCATTTTCAATAAGGATATATATTAATATGTGTGTGTACGTATGTAGGTATATATATACATATATATATATATCTAAATAAATAGATAAACATGTTTCTATTTTATTTCTTTACGCAAAAACCATCCGGTTAATAAATTTTATTGCACTACCGAAATGATTCAAAAATAGATCTATCACTTCCCCAGAAGGCGTTTCTGTGAATCGGATTAATGACAAATATAATTAATGAAGTAAAGCGCAATTTGAGCGTATGAACCTTGGTAAAATTATCTTTCTGTCCGTATGTTGCACAAACTATGAATTTTGATGTTGAGTACATGTTTGTTTACGCATTTCTGCAAAAAAAATTTGTAGATATTTGCCAATCATGAGTGGTAACCGGCTTACGCTGTATCTCCATTTTATCCCATGTACCCATGTTCGCATGATGTTGCAGAGAATATCGAGAAGATATGATATATGTTTTTTTTTGTTGTTGTTGTTGTTCCTCGGCAGTAACTTGAGTTTTCTTAAAATTTCTTTTAGGAAATTGAAAAACCATTCCATTTCTACGTTTTTCGAAGTCCTTTTTCTATTCCTTATCTTTCCTCAGGTTATTTCTTACGATTCATCAGAGGTTCGGCTGTCATTTTAAATATTGAATGAGCAAGATTATTTTTCATGTTTATTAGCATTTTTCTTATTTTCATTTTCAATACGTAAATATATGAATATCTGTGTTAGTGTGTGCGTGAGTGTGTATGCGTGCGCACGCAAACATAAATGTCTATGTATCAGTGTACACATGCACACGTTTCGCACACATAAATGCGCACATGTTCATATATATATGTTTCTATTTCTATTTTTTGCATAAAGAGCAAAACCTAAAGACACATTACATTTTACCTAAAGCTCTGCGACCAGTTAACACTGAACCAAATTTCAGAAATAAACAAATTGATTGCGCTTGCTTAATGATTTATAAATCGATCTATCACGACCCCGAAGGGCGTTTCTGTGAATAGATGAAACTAAAAGTATAAATAGACAAATGGAATAAAGCGCTCGTGCGAAAATTATCTCTATATTTGTATGCCGAACAAGCCATGCATTTCATTTTTGAGTGTAAGTTTGTTTACGCATTTCTAGATGTGCGTGCTGTGTTGCGCGATGTTCTTTATGAATTACTTCGTGACTAACCTTTTCTCAATACTTGATTGTCATTTACGGTGGTGTTTCAATCTGGTACGGTATAGCGCTTATTGTATTTTTCCTACTTCGATAAGCTTTTAAATAATTCGAATACTACTAAAGAATTCTTCGGAACTCCCAAGTTCTTAGTTGAAATTATCGAAGTATGAAAAAGACAAAAAACGCTATACCGGAATCTCTTGGAATATAAAATATCCAAGAGATGATATTTTTCATTTCTCATTCAACTACCTTTGACAGAGTTAGACTATTAGCACGCCACGTATGGTTTGCCTATTAGTACGCCTCGTATATTTTGTCTATTAATATGCCTCGTATGGTCTATCTATTTGTACACCTCTGATAGTTTGTCTATTATTATGCCTCGTATGGCTTATCTATTTGCACACCTCGGATGGTTTGTCAATTAGTACTCCTCGTATGGAACTATTGTTTTAGCACGTCCTATATTAAGAAACTTTCAAAAGCCAATATGATGGCATGTATCTCATGTGGGAACTTGGAAAATAAACGTTACTTCTTTTTTCTTTTCTTTGCTCCCTGCCCCTGCCCCCCCCCCTACACTCCCCTCAGGAAGCGTTTGAGTTTTGTTGTATAGGTGTTCCCGAGGGAAATGATTAGAAGTTTACCTTTAAACTAATTTGAATGTTGTGGGTGCAATAGTATAGAAATTATTACAGGCGCAAAATGTGACTTTACGAGAAAATCGGTGGGGATTGTGGGGCTACAATCTTTTGAGCCTCGCTTCCTGACCCCTCACTCCTCCCCGCCCCTGTCCTTCACGAAGGGGGCTTAAGAGTATTTTAACATCCATACAAATGTTGTACTTGCAACGAGCATCAATTTTATACTAATTTCAAGTGTGTACGTTTCATGATTCAGGGTTACCTGTTTTTCGGGTTATTCAAAGTGTCTACATTAGAGTTACCCACGCGAGGGACAGTTCAATGGGTATGAGTGAAGAAATTATCAGGGTTGAATTTTTCATTTAAACTTGTTTGTACACAATTCATTTATGTTAGTTTTCACAGGAGCAGATTAATGCACGAACTTCAGGCGTAGAAATATTATTATGCTCTAGTCCGAGAAGAGTTGGTGAAGAATTACACAATGCGGAGTGCATAAAATTATACGGCCTCGTATCCCGGCCACTGAATAGCAAAATTCGGACATGCAAGCCATATTTCATTATTTATTATTATTACTAAAATTTAAAATGTGAGCGCTGTAAACCTTTGACTTACTATCTCAGTCCCAGCCAAGTAATACGTCGCTGTTATCGCGACGCTCAGAGGATAAAAGATAAGACGACGGGTAGCATGGACTGTGATGTGCATGGGGTTTGTCTTGGTGTTATTTATGAGTTTCTTACGATTTACAAGCATTATGGTGATTAATTTTCCAGTGATCTGATACGGCAGAGCGTTTATATCCGGCTTACTATAGGCAGCTGAGTCACGTCCCTACTTGACTCTAAATCCAAACATTTTATCTAATATAAAAATTCCGCGTTAAGACTCAATTTTCGTGACCTACCCTTACGATCTCCTCAGAGGGAATACAAATTTTGTTTCTTTGGGAATAAGCACTAATAGGAGGAAAATGTGAGGTCCTGAACTGAGAGTTAGGCCATGTTCTTGTTCCAATGATTTTGGTTTTGTTAAGGACAATCTATTTTTGGTTCACTGCTGTCATGGTTTTTCAGCTCCAATTACTCTGCTCTTTAATTTTTATCTTGTTTCAAAATCTTTCTTCTTAATTTGCTCTTTCTACAGCACAGGATCCTGTACGGTAACACACCTTGTACAAGGATTCCGCGTTACTTTAACTCCATATTAAATAGTGATTTCTTCCGTTCTCTCTTCCTTCATTCTCCTTAAAATACACTCATTGCTACTTTAAGGTCATATCATATAAAGCTTTGCGAATTCGGAATGCCAATGCTGATTTTAGATGACTTTGTCAACTTCCTAGAGTTGATTATGAAACCATAATTAGGTTCATATGTAGTACATATGTAAGAAATTTTTAGCTACGTGTTACACATTAGTTATATCAAACTCTCACAGTGTCTCTATTTTATCGTATGTACCCAAATGTTGTTAAAAAGAATACCGAGAGGACGAGGAGCTTGAAATGTTTTTCAAATCCTTATAAATAAAGTATAAAGAGAGTCTGTTAAATATCCATGTCTATGCGAATAAATTGGTTTTAAATTGTTTTAAATGTTGAATGGAATACCTAGAGGGCGGAAAATTCGAGATTTTTGTTGTTGTTGTTGTTCTCAGACTGTAACTTGATTTCCTGTAAAATTCTATTAGGAAGTGAGAAACTAGTTCGTTTTTACGCATTCAAAGTCTTTTTTCCTTTTACTAATTTTTCCATGTAATATCTTATTATTATACTTGGCTCGCCTGTCATTTCCAGTGTAGCAGGAGGAAAATGATTTTTATGTTTACTGTTTTTCTTTTTTTAATTTTCAACACGTATAAATGTGGATATGTGTCTATGTGCACATGTGTGTGTATGTATATCTACTTACACAAATGTTCAGTATCTTTTTATTTCTATTTTTTGCGTAGAAGCAAAACCTCAATGTCCATTACGTTTCACTTAATGCCCTGCGACCAGATAACACTGAACTATATTTCAGAAGCAACTTGGGAGTCCAGTAAATAAATTTATTGCACTTGCTGAATGATTGAAAAATAAATCCATCACCATCCCAGAGGGCGTTTCTGTCAATAGAAAAATAAAAACATAATCAGACAAATAAAATAAAGGTTTTCTGCGCATCTGACTCGTGAACAAATTATCGTTTCTGTCCGTACGTTGAACAATTGCTATGAATTTCATTTTGCGTGTATATCTGTGTATGCGTTTCTATAGATGTGCGTGTTGTGTTGCGCGATGTTTTTCTGAATTACTTTGAGATTAACCTTTTATCAATCTATACTATAATAAGAGCCGCGTCCGTCCGTCTCTCTGTCTGTCCGAAGCCAGCCGAAAGTGCGTGATGAGCGTATCTGTGATACGGGCCGTGTGCACTCGGCCTCATCAACTCTCGAGAGATTGAATTTTTCTATTACATGGACTTTCTTTCGTTTTGCCTTTTTTCTTATTTTCAATGAAAGGGCAGCTGTGTAGTATTTGATAATCATTTACGACAGTGTTTCAGTCTGCTTCGGAGAAGCGTTATTATCTTTTATTATTGCGTTTCAATTAATAATTAAGGAATTCCGAAGAATTCTCTAGTTAACTTCAAATAATTTATTAGTTATCAGCCATCTCTTGGTGTATAAAACATCCAAGCGATGATATTTTTATTGTTTCTCTCAACAAAATAATTAGCCTCCGACAGATCAATTGGCCCCTGGCATGGTCAGTCCATCAGCACGCCTCGTTTGGTTTGTCTGTCAATGAAAAGAAAGAAGAAAAGAAAGAAAAAACTTTATTTCCAATAGAGATTGTACAATATTACAATCATTGGTTTTTAAATATCTTAAAATTAATACACTTAGATGATACACACACACACGAGTATTGAAAAACTCGTGTCACTAGTCGAAAATAAATGATTGAGGGCAATGTACTCCTAATCTTGCTTGATCTACATTTGACAATACATGTAATGATAATTATAAGAGATAACGCAAATTCATGGACGATGCATTTTCATTGTGGGGTGAAAAAACTTTTGACAGTTTACATGTACATGACATAAAATTTCGCAATTATTGATGCCAGGAAATAATATATGAATCGCTTGTTTCGGCAAATGTTCAAAAGTGTCATTTTAAGGAAGCATGAAAAAAAAAATATATATATATAAATACAAATCCATATACATATATATACGTACATACATATATACATACATACATACACACACACATACAGATATATATATATATATATGTACGCATAAGCATGAGGACCAAGAAGATTATAAGTTTTGTATTTCTAATTCAACAATTTTAACATAACGGTCGTTAGTTAATAAGCATTTTATTTAAATATAAATGGATGATCGTACAACAAATGTATAGTTGGTACATGAATGCTTTGCAATAATAAAGAGATGACGAGTTAGGTAATGTAACAAGTTGAGAGTGAACAGAAAATGACCATTATCTCTAGTAAAATGCTAGTTGTCAGTTTAGTACACACATATGTGCACACATACATGTAAATATATACACATATATGTACACATAAAAAAGAAAAAAAAAATGGTTTATTTCCAATAGAGATGGTACAAAAGTACCATCATTGGTTTTTAAAATATCTTAAAATTAATACACTTAGATGATACACACACACGAGTATTGAAAAACTCGTGTCACTAGTCAAAAGAAATGATTGAGGGCAATGAACTCCTAATCTAGCTTAATCTACATCTGATAATACATGTAATGAAAATTGTAAGAGATAACACAATTTCATGGACGATGCATTTTCATTGTGGGGTGAAAACACTTTTGACAGTTTACATGTACATGACATAAGACTTCGCAATTCTTGACGCCAGGAAATAATATATGAAATCGCTTGTTTCGGTCAATGTTTACAAATGTCATTTTGAGGAAGCATAAAAAAAAGAAAAATATATATAAATATATACCCACATACACACATATGTACATATACGTATGCATGTGTGTATATATCCATACACACACTCACACACATACACACACACACACATATATATATACACGCGTTTTACGGCCATGTGTGTGCCTAGGTTACGAAAAACACCGGTTTCGTTAACATGGACACACACGTGTGTACATATAAGCAAGAGGACCAAGAAGACTATAGGTTTTGTATTTCTGATTCAACAATTTTAACATAACGGTCATTAGTTAACAAGCATTTTATTTAAATATAAATGGATGATCGCACAACAAATGTATAGTTTTTACATGAATGCTTTACAATACTAAAGATATGACGAGTTAGGTAATGTTACAAGTTGAGAGTGCACTGAAAAAAAGACCATTATCTCTAGTAAAATGCTAGTTGTCAGTCTAGTACACACATATATGCACGTATACATGTAAATATTTACACATACACATGCACACATATACCCACGCACATATTTACACCTGACTCGTAAGCATACGCAAATGCATTTCTATACATCGAGGCAATACATACGCATTCTACAGAGTGTCATACGCATAGCGTGGACACGTACACATTTACACAAGTAAGCATGTGCGCAAATATCAGCGTAAACTAGTCAGTATAAATCAGAATTCCAATCGAGGGAAACGGAGAAAATATCTTTTATTATAGCATGAATTTTATAAAATTTCGTACTAAAAATAGTGGCACAAAACAGTCTACTTAAGTCAGAAACATGAAAACGATTGTGGGACGTGAATAAGAAAGAAAACCTTAATGTCCTATAATGGTTTCATATTAGAAAAAAAAATCACATTATCTTTGAAATATGGCGCAAATTGTCGTCAATTGATAAACAAACATAGGTATCACATTATTATAAGCATATAACTATAGGCCGAATAAGTATATTACTGCAGTATAAATGGATGATCACACAACGAATTTATTTTTTTTTACATGGATGCTTTACAATTTCATATTAGAAAAAAATACATTATCTTTGTAATATGGTGCAGAATGTCTGTAATTGATCAACACACACACACATAGGTACCATGACGGTCTAGTTTGATGCTTGCACAGAAAAGGAGAGGAATGACATAAAATGCACCTTCGACTGGTTCATCTACTCTAGTGCACACAGTTGTACGTGCACATATACACACCCATATGCGCACATACACCTATATACGTACACACATATACAAGTAAGCATGTTTGCAAATGACAACGTATAGGCGGTCAAATCATAATACCTACGCATACTTCAAAACTGTTGTTTGATGTCTTGAATTATAACACAATGAGCGAGGGAGATTGTTCAGCAATGGAGATACCAGGTAAATGAGATTCGTCAGTACTCATTCAGTATGTTCTGTAACTAAGGATTATTATTGAGACACAAGATGACGAGTTATTTTGGCTTTAAATTCTCTCGGTCTTTGAGGGACTTTAATACTCAGGGGAAGTTTGTTCCACAGTAAGGCGCCTGATATGGACAGAGCCTTCTGCCCTAAGTGAGATGAACGATAGTTGACTAAGACATTATTGTTTCTGTTCGGTTTTTGATTGGTTACAGTGGGTGGATGGAAACGCACTATCTCAGCATTGCTCTGAGGAAGATATAACGAGGAGAATACGTATTGGGCCTTCTGCATGAGGAGCCTTTCTTGGATAGGGATCCAGCCGAGTTTATTGAGGAGAGGGGTTACGTGATCACGTCTTTTGAAATTACCGTTGCATACCACCTTGGCTGCAAAATTCATGCATTTTTGTAAGTCCCTTTGAAGGTATTGAGGTAAGTCTCCCCATACTAGGCTGCAGTAGTCAATGCGCGATAACACAAGGGATTGAATGGCTAATAATCTGGATTTTTCGTCTAGCATACTTTTTATTCGATGAAAAAACATTAAAGTTCCGTAGATTTTGTTGCAAGTAGTCTCAACGTGAGATTTGAAGGACATATTTCTATCGAACCAGATACCTAGATTTTTAACTTTTTCTGATGCATTAATTTTATCATTTCCAACTGCAAGAGTAAGATCTGAAGTTTTTTTAATTGCATCTTTGGATCCAAAAATGATGCATTGTGTTTTGTTAGCATTTAATTTGAGACCATTTCGGTCGTACCATGATTTCAGGCTAGTCAGTAAAGTTTCGGCTTTAATTTGCGTCTGTGGTATTTCCGATACAGAACTTGTTATTGCAATTTGAACATCATCTGCATACATAGAGATACGTGTGTTAGAAGGCATTGGAGGGAAATCATTAATGAAAATAGAAAACAGTAGCGGACCAAGAATGGATCCTTGGGGAACACCAAAATTGTTTTGAATGAATGGGGACAATTTGTTTTCTATGCGGACTGCATGAGATCGATTTGACAAGTAACTTTCAAACCATTGCGTGTCTATTCCCAAGTTCAGTATTTTACGTAGAAGTCTTTCATGTTGGACGCTATCGAACGCCTTAGAGAGATCTAGTAGTAGCAAGAGTGTTACATTCTTTTGATCGATGTCACTGTAAATTTTTTCAGATATATTGAGCAGAGCGTCTTGAGTGCTAGTATTTCTTCTATAGGCATATTGATTTTGGTGGAGTAAATTTGACTAAATTTAAAAAATAAAAATTTGAAGGACGTTTTATATCAAGAAGTTTTAAAACCCAACATGTTGTTATGCATCTCACGTATCAAATTTTCTGGATACTGACGGTTTTTCTTTTCTTTTCTCTTGGAACATCTTTGTTATGGTAACAGAGGCTAAACGAAAACACGAACTGCTGCTGGTTGTGAGCCCACCATCGATAAATTGTCCCCTCTTGTGTAGTTACAAATCTTTCCAAATTGTTAATTTTCATATGGTTTCCGTCTGTTCTCCGTGCTCTGTTTTGACTCTTTCTTTACATCGCTACTATCACGTAAAACAAAAGCCAGACAATAAAACTGTGTGCAGTAATGACTCATTTCTCAGGAATGAACACCTCTGGACGCGGTGTGCGCGCGTTATCGCTGTGGGATTATGGTGTAGATATGGACCTGATCTTATGATCCGAGGATATATGGCCCATGTGGGCAGTACGTGTAGCGTCCTCAACATGTAATGCCTAGTTTAACGCCTTCATGATTTTGTTGGTGAGCTTCCTGGTGGGACACATCATATTTGAATTTTTATAACGGGCGTCACAGAAAAATGTCCTCGACTTTTTAATTGACTATATCTCCGCTTTTAATTAGCATCATATTGGATTTGTCTTTTTGAACAATGTAGTAAATTTTGCTTCCTTTCGAATAATTCACATTTATGGAAATCGGTTGAATACCCACTTTACAATGATTGATTTACTTAAATGGGTAGAAAACTAGTTGTTCATAGGAAAAATTTTAAGAGAAAGAGGAAAGAAGAAAAAAGAAAACGTTTATTTTCAGGTTGCCACATGAGATAAATGCCCACATATTGGCTTTGAAAAAACTTCTTAATATAATACGCCCTAAAATAAAAGTTTCATACGAGGAGTACTAGTTGACAAACCATCCGAGGTGTACAAATAGATAAGTCATACGAGGCATAATAATAGACAATGTTGAAATTCTTCCTTACAATGTAAGGAAACCATGTTGATTTTCTTCCTTATTTTTACATCATAAAAAACGAACCAACAAAAATTTAAAAGAGCAACAAATCATTACTTTAAATAACGCTCAAATAAATAAAGTAATTTAGCACCCGTTGGGGTCTCTATAGCAAAGCTCGGCGTGAGGGGCTCGGTAGACTGCCGGGCTGCACGCGGGCAGCGAGTGTTGCACGGCCTCCCTGACGCTAGGCATGGCTTCTGTACGCGACGGTCGCGTCATTCCTGTTCGTCAGTAAATAACTTCTCACAGGTTTTATATACTTGGTGGTATGTAGGATACATCGTTGTGAAATTATTTTTAACACTAGGTATTGAGAAATGAAGAAAAACACTAGAGCTTTTTAACTTTAATTTAAAAAAGCTCAAGTTCAATCTAAAAAAGCTCATATTTAATTTAAAAAAGGTCAAGTTCAATTTAAAAAAGCTCAAGTTTAATTTTAAAAAGGTCAAGTTCAAAATAAAAAAGCTCAAGTTTAATTTAAAAAAAGGTCAAGTTCAATTTAAAAAAGCTCAAGTTTAAGTTAAAAAAGTTCAAGGTCAATTTAAAAAAGCTCAAGTTTAATTTAAAAAAGCTCAAGTTTAATTCAAAAAAGCTCAAGTTTAATTTAAAAAGTCCATCATTGATGCTTCTCAGCTTGAGAATAAAACCTCTTACAGAACACCTCTTACAGAACAGTACCTCCTACAGAACAGATCTGCGCCTTCTCGAATCTTTGTATATTTAGAAAATGAAACCTGCTCTCAATGAAACTTAAAGTGCTTTCCCGCTTCATGTTGCCAATACGTAATTCAGTTTTTCCTTTATCTTTTACATATTTTTTACCGTTGTTTGTATTTTTTCAAAGTTTAAATTTTGTATGTATACTACTTTAGTGCTTTAATTTCTCTTATTTGGTTTCGTTTTATAGAAATTTTCTTGCTGAAGATGGACAGTTAGTCCAAAACGTTCAGTTTTATTTGATCATTTTTAATAAAAAGGACTCTACGAGTAGCGATTTTTGCCTTGGTTTTTAATTTAAAAAGTCTCAAGCAAGCTATATTTAAAAACGATGAATTTCAATTTTGAAAAGCTTATGTTTCTAAAATTTCATACTAATGTAATAATAATAATATAAGTAAAGTTTATTTGTCAGAAGGCATATTTATTTAAAAGTACTGGCCCTGAAAATAGAGTAAATCGAATATCAGACAAGGCAAGCTGCTGTGGTGTTGTACTTAATTTGGCATTCTTTAAGTTTTACCTATGACTCATTTGCTAAACAGTTCATCGGTACTTATATTCATTGATAAAAATGATGCAAATAAACTTTATGTCATAAGTAACTGTGGGACAATTAGCATTCTGCACTGACTGAAAAGTTGAAGCTCAGTAATGTTCAATTTTTTTTTTCAGTCAGTGCAGTTTGCCAATTGTCCTACAGTTACTTTTAACATGAAGTTTATTCGCATCATTTTTGTCAATAGATAAAAGTTCCGATGACCTGTTTAGCATATGATTAATAGGTAAAACTTAAATAATGTCAAATTGAGTACAAACCACAGCAGCTTGCCTTGTCTGAGGTTCGATTTACTCTATTTTCAGTGCCAGTACTTTTAAATAAATATGCATTCTCATGAATAAACTTCAATTATCTTATTATTACATAAGTATGCAATTTTAGAAACATAAGCTTTTCAAAATTGAACTTGATCTTTTTTTTTAAATATAGTCTGCTTGAGATTTTTTTAAATTAAACTTGATCTTTTTTAAATTAAACTTGATCTTTTTTTTTAAATTAAACTTGATCTTTTTTTTAAATTAAACTTGAGCTTTGTAAAATTAAACTTGAGCTTTTTTTAAACTAAACTTGAGCTTTTTTAAATTAAACTTGAGCTTTTTTAAATTGACCTTGACCTTTTTTTAAATTAAACTTGAGCTTTTTTAAATTGAACTTGAGGTTTTTTGAATTAAAGTTAATAAAGCTGTAATGTTGTTTTAGAAACTTTTTCTGTTGAATAATTAGTTTTTCTTCCCTTTCAGTAAATCGGTCAACGTAAAGGGATTTTTAACCGATTTTCGAAAACTCAAATTATTCGAAAAGGAAAATAAATTTACTACATTTTGATAAATGGACTATTCAAATAAGCTTTAAATAAATTGGAGATATAATCAATTAAAAGCCATGGACATTTTTGTGGGACCCTCGGTATAGGTCATTGCGGGCACAAACATTTGTCTGTGTAGGTGGCCATTGCGGACTGACGCGTGCGCTGTTCCCCAGCCGAGACTGCCCCATCTTCTACAGGCGCAAGAAGGTTCAGCTCGAGTTGTCAGATCAAGACAAGATCATCCACAGGTTTGGATCCACCATGCGTAAAGCTTCGCACAATGTCTAATTTCTGCACTGATGAATTCAACTTAATTCGAATGCTGTCATTTTTGTTTCATTTGATGAGCGAATGAATTTTTATTTGATGAGCGAATAAAAGGCCACGAGTTGTGAATTAGTCACTGCGGCAGCTGCTCGTAATGCAGAATGGACTTAGTGATGTGCCTACACACCGTAGCCGTGCTACGCGTGCTGGCACACTATATAAGTCCAGCGCTGACGGTGTATGCAAGTCAGTCGGGCACAGTTGCAGGCTCACAGCTCGCGGTGTGTGTGTGTGCGCTACAGTTTGCAGAGAGCAGCAGTCTGTTCACAGCTCGACCGTCGCGTCCTCTGAGGTAAGGAGATGGTGTAGCTTTAGTGCCCTGTGGTGTGTCAGGCCGGCTCTTGTATCCATGCCAATTGGGTCCCGAGCTCAGCTTGAGGTAGCCTTTAATTCTGCCTGAAAAGAGTTTTTTGTGTTGATACGGATCATCTTATTCAGTTCACTGCTTTCCCGTTTTTCAACGTCTCAGATTCTCTTCAACTCTACTCTTGTTTCATAGCCTTTGTTCTTGGCTTTCCGTTTTCCTACAGGATCCTGTGCAAGAACAAATCTTTTGCATAGGTTCCCCGTTCCTTCAACTCTATACCAAGAGGTGGCTTCATCCTCCCTCTCTTTTGAATACCTTTGTACAGGTTAGCAGGGCTCAAACTCATTTTTTACTTAACCTAAACTCAATTGATTGGTGACGATATTTGTGTTCTCAATAATTGTGAAGGTATTTTTATCTAAATAGTGGAATGCCCTAATGAGAATCGTTATATATTTATTTTTGTCAGTGGCTGAATCAGGTAAATGCAACAATACGGTGAAAAGTTCCCTCGGGGTTCGTTTCAAGTTGAACAAAAAGCTCTTACTCACTCCGAAACAATCGACGAAGAGAACCTTGAGGCGTTGGTAGAGCAACATTAAGAACGACAGGCCTTCCATTCATTTGTGAGCCGCACGGTTGCGCAATGGTGACAGATGATGAGTGTTATAGAATAGACAGGCATGTGAAGCAGAAGGTTTACTGTCCAGTAATTTGTGCCTGAGAGTAGAGCGTGCGCTGATTGCAGGGAAAATACGCCATAACATGACACCTTGCCAGGAAAGTCTACCCGAAATATTCAGATCAGCGTAAGTGAATTTCTGAGGCAATGAAACTGGGTTGACCAGCTTATCGTACAACGCACAAGTCTGCAGAATGAACAGTTTAAACAATTTTAAACATTTATTTACCACAGGTAATACAAAGGTAGAATGTTTCTTAAGTCTAATACAATGGTTAAATTTGAGTATAGCTACCTGTGGGCCCGAATAAGTTCAGCGACTTCTAGGGCAATGGTAATAGGGGAAACTTTCTTATTAAGAAAATTTTTTATACGCGCGATGAACACCATGTATGAAAATATTAATGAATGAATCCTTACACTTGAATTACATTAATTAACACTAATTTCTCTTCAGAAATAGAAAAAATGACACAATAAATGACAACGATAAACCTCATTTTGAAACAGCCAAGTATCAACTTAATGGCAGAATACCTGAGGAATTTCTGATGTAAAAGTTTAAGTTCGCTGGTAACGGTGCGGCCATTGTGTGCAAACGTCAGAATTTTAACTTATTCACCAATGGTGCGCAAATGCCCATTTTACTTCATGAAATTAGCGGAAGTGTTTTTCGTGTACTTAAAGAAAGAGATCTTCAATTCGTTACGCAAAATTAATTGAGCTTCTGAATTCCGAATGGAAACATCAGAATTTTCAAGTTGAAGTCGAGGTAAATGGAATATTTTAGATGTTCTATGTACTCGCTATTACCTAATTTCAAAACATGCAAGCATCGGTACATGACGTTCAGGGGACAACAGCGTGCATTGACGTTTAAAGTTAAAGCTGACTACACAAAATTCGCATCTAAATCAAAAGTGAATGTAAAAAATAGAGAAACATATTTTCAGAAAGTCAATTCAAAAGATTAACAGATTGGGTCGTTAATTTCTGAACTTATTGAGGTTCTTCAACCTAATTAGCAGAAATAATATCACCAACATCTATGACATTGGTTGGAACAACAGAGCACAGCAGCAGAGATGCCATCTCTCTATTTGCTGTGACTTCACAAGTCAGGAGACTTGAAGCTCTCCACCGACCTACGGATCGGGACATGATGCCGACACGCTGTGATGAACGTAACCTTTATATTGATGTATAACCCTGCTCAGTCATGACTAGAGGTGAGGGCGTGAAGAGAGACGAAATGGATGATGCGTTAATATGAAGCGAAAGGTTTATTGTTTATCATCACGAAACTAACACATGTCTCATCAGAATCTGTTACGCTGCTCGATAATATTTGCACAGTAGATCCAACTCATTTTTTGCGAAATATATCATGTCTGTTACCAATCCACAGGCTGAAACCTACGCATATCGTTGTGTAAATCAATAAAATTTGGGAACAATGTGCACTGTTCTAGAAGAACTAATGACATCATAGGACGTCGATCAAAAGGACAATAATGCAGTTAACATTGATTGAGCAATACTAAATTTAACTAAAATTATAACGACTGCAAACAATCAGTGTTGTCAAGTCATCAATCGTAGAATAACCCCGAAAGATAGACCAAAGCCCTGGATTACTGAAGACATCGTTATCAAGATAAGGAAACGTCAAGCGTACCTAGCCCCACTCTACGAAGGACGAATATCTAAAGAAATGTATAGCAGATACAGGAACCATGTGAAAAATCAAATACGAATATTGAAAAAAACTACGTTACGCACAAATTTACTGAATTCAAAACCGATCTTAAAAAAACTTGGCGCCTGCTTAATTTATACTATAACCGACTAATGTACAGTGCTGCGATAATAATTGAGTCCATTGTTCACGATAACGTAAAATATCACGACAAAAATATATTACCACTTTATTGTAAATATAAGCAAAACTTTATCTGATAATATTTCTATTGAACCTACTGACCTCATGTAATACAAAGACCATGTCTGTGAACACAACTCTTTTTTTTTCTCTCCAACTAACTCCTCCAATTCAATTGCATGAGTAGACAACCTCAAAAATAAATCAATTAGATTAAAAACGTTTTCGTCTAAAGTTTTTAAAGCTATCGCGAATAAAATAGCACCGTTCAAATCTTCTGTTATTAACTAGTCGTTCTCCAGAATATTTTCCCGAACTAACTCAAAATTGCCAGAGTAACCCGTATGTTCAAAAATGGTGATAAAACTCTCATTAATAATTGTAGACCTGTCTCTGTACTACCAATTATTAGTAAAGTATTCGAGAAAATTGCCTTTAAAAAGTGTATTCTGATTTTGAACAAAAATCTTTTCTCTACAAATAATGATATAGTATTCATTCCAAAAATTCAATAACGAATGCTGGATTAAATCATTTAAAATATCTTCATTCGAATATAAATGATGGAAAGCTTGTTTTCGTCGTGTTTCTTGACTTTCGAAAAGCATTCGATTGCGTGGACTTTAACATGTTTCTCTTGGAACTTCATTGTTAATGCATTAGAGGAGTTGCATGATTGGTACGAGTCATACTTAACAGATCGGAAGCAATATGTTGGCATTGACTGTGCACAGTCGGAGCTGCTGACAATCAGCCATGGAGTACCACAAGGGTCTGTCCTTGGGCCTCTCCGCCTTTTGATGTTTTTCAGCTATATAGTTATATCTACTTCATTTTTTTAAATTCATACTTTTTGCGGATGACACAACGCTTTCTGCAATTCTTATTCTCATACGAGGGAAATGCATCTCTTCCACACATTAAGGTTGGTGATTGTGAAATTGAAAACACCAATTCTTGTAAGTCCGTGGTCATTATTATTCTACACCTGACATTCAAAGAGCATGTTGCACATATCAGTACTAAATTATCGAAATCCTTTATAATCTTTCATTAATAAAAAATTGTAGGGCCCAAAGAAGCTTCAAAAATATTTAATCAAACGATCATTATTTCATCATATTTATAATTTGAAATAGAAACTTGGCACGGAATGGATAAAAATAAAATCAATTTGCTATTTGGGCTGCAAAAAAACATAGAGCGGTAAAAAATTGGAATATAATGATCGAACTAATGATTTATTTGAGAATTATAAATACAAATGCTTTTTGACCCCTATAAGCTTTCCATATGCAATTTCATCCATAAAATACTGAATGATGGTGGCAACAGAGAACTCAAACAATTATTAAATGCTCAAACTAGTCATAATCATGATTTAACCCGAACTAGAAGTAACTTCACACTTATTCAATATTGAAAATCTATCACAACACAGTATCCTCTTCATTGGAACTAAGAATTGGAAAGCTAGCCCTGCTGAGATCCGCGAGAACAGCTCTTACCAAACTTCCAACACGGATCTTGAATCCCTCTTCCTATCAAAATATTAACCACATTAGGTAATCAAGTCAATCATTTTTCTACTGTATGTCTTATCTTGATGTAATTTCTCATGGTTAATGACATAGATCTTAAGTCGGCTCATAATCGTTTTGTAGAACATACTCTTCTTATCTAGCTCATATAAACTATTTTTGTACAGTTAAGCATGAAATTTTGAAAGAACCATTTTATTGATCAGGCTAGTGTGCCCCTAGGTTAAGTAAATTAGGTTAAACATAACTGTACACCTTAAAATAGCGTTGATGGTAGGATGCTCTAGAAGTCGCTGAACTTATTCGGGCCCACAAGTAGCTATACTCAAATGTGTCCATTGTTCTAGACTTAAGAAACAATCTACTGCTGTATCGCTTGTGGTAAAATAAATCGTTAGAATTGTTCATTATGAATGCAAATACAGTAGAAGGAATGTTTATGTACATAAAAAAAGTAGTCAACTGCCCCTCGGGAATTTGACCCTAACTTCCCGTGCACGCTTATCAACGAGGACTTACACAGTCAGACACGAGCGCTCATCTCAGATAAGATACCTTATCTAGCGATAAATTCTTGCAATTTTCTTGTCAAATGCTGCTGATGGGAAATTTTCTGAGGATGAGAAAGGATTGTCTCACTGGTCGCAAACGCAATGTGCTGCACGAGCTGAGCAATGAAGTTATTGCTTGAAACGAAAAGGATTTTGTGCTGATGGCGCATTTCCCTGAAATGCGGGCAAAATTGGTTGCAAGTGATGGGAATTGTTTCGCTCATCCTTGCTCGCTCGCACCTCTTTATTTTGGTCACCTTTTATGGACGAAAACGCTCGGAACTTGCGAGTGACTAACACAATTCTACACGATAACGAGTTACTCATTTGAGAAATTTCGCTCCTGAGTAATTAATTTGCCTTGATTTCATACTCGCACGAGCGTCAGCTCAGCAGTTAGACCTTCCTGAGATGCAGCAGGCGTTGGTTAGCTGAGCCTCATTCTTTGCTGAGTGGCCTTGCGTGTTGGTGAGTGGCGTGCAAATGGTGGTGGCATTTGGCGGGTGTGTTGTACACTCTTATTGTGTTACTAGACTGAAAACAATATTTCTAGCGCAGTTTATTCATGAAATACATTAAACACTTCCTAAAAATGTCACGTCGTATAAACTCTTTTTTTAAATACATAAAATAGCGAGTTTGGCAATTACCCCGCACATACACGGTGTTATCAGTGATGACAGCGACATTCCGTCGTGATAACTCATCACTGCTGAATAAGTATATACAAATAATGCTTCCATGCAACGATGCCCTCCTTCCTGAGATACAAGATGAGCGGAAATATCAGCAATCCAATTGTCCGAGTCTGACTCAGGTTCAAAGGGATAGAAATTTCCAAATTTTACCGAAGGCATTTTAGGTTCAGCACTTCAAATATTTCGATTTAAATGATGGAAGGACGAGTACTTTTTTAACTTTATGTTGACTTGATTTTCATATTTCTGCACAGCCTTGCCAAGTGAACAATAATAGCCATTACGACCGTAGGTCTAATGTACTTATCTTAGTCTTTTCCTTGTTACCTCCTCAGTGTGTGTAGTGTCACAGAAGAAATGCGTGTGCAGACACACAGACATACATGTATGAATAAATCTACTCTGGCTTACTTGGGAATTTTTGAAAATAATGTCAATGGCAAACACCTTGAGTATGTTCTTAAGTCTTTTCGAGTTAGTCAGGTTTCTATAGTTTCCTTCAATAAGTCTAAAAAATGGATGACAGACCAATATATCCATCTTAATAGTACCCGCGATTAAAATATTCATGTACTTGTTCACTGGTAAACTCGTATCACAGATACGGTCTAAGGCATCCATTAAGAACATGAAAGAGAGACGCACCAACCCGTTTATGTGTTCAGTGAGGTTCCCATTGTAATAACATGGGGGGAATTACGCACAATATTATATTTTCAAACTTAACGAGAAGCCTGGCAATTTACTATGTACGTGGTTTATAGTATAGATACTGTTCACAGCCTGCTTAAATCAACTATTAATATAAACTTCAGCATGAAATCTCGAGTGCGCCCACCCATTGATCAGTCTAGTGCGCAACTAGGTCAAGTGAATTAGGTTAAACATTATTGTACACCTTGGAGTTGCTTTGGTGGTAGGATGCCCTAGAAGTCGCTCAACTTATTCAAGACCAACAAGTAGCTCTGATCAAATGTGTCCACTGTACTAGACTTAGGAAACTATCTACTGCTGCATCGCTTGTGGTAACGAAATTGTTGAAATCTTCTACTACCATGAATGACCGACGTGTGTTTATATACCATATGTCCAATATAAACCCGAACCGAGTATTTATTTTCCCGTATCAGTAATGCCATCATAAGAATGGTATTACTGATGAGGTTTTACCGATACGGTATTACTGATATCTATTATGATGGTATAACTGATGCAGGAAAATAAATACTCGGTTCGGTTCGGGTTTTTGGAGGACATACTGTATATGTTTCGTGTCACGCTCTTAAGAATAAATAAGAACAAATAAGCACTGGCGGTCCTGGTTTCAGTTCACTGGTAAATTAATAAACTCATTTTCACTGTACAAGTGCACTAAAATAAATCACAGAAAAAATAGATTCCGAGCCTTATGTACTCAAGTCCGTATCGTGGATACCGAGCTCGGCAGGGTTTTGCATATCACAATTTATTACAATGTACGAATTTGTCTTCTTAGACATTCAGAGAATTTTGTGGAATAATATGTCTTTTATTGAAATTTTTAAACAACTTTGGATTTTTCTCCTGTTTCAGCACTGATGGTGTAATTTAATTCCGAAACGTTTGCAATAAATGTAATGTTCGTTTGTACTCTAGTTCTTCCTTTTATTCTACGAGTGAAAGTCTCGACGAATCACCCTATATGAAATTTACCAATACTCTCTATTAAAACCATACCGAATGATACCCTTAGTGACCTGATTTGTTTGGGGTCCCCTGCTTCCGTGTGTCTGTGATGCTCATGAGGATGCTTGATGACCGTATCCGTGATACGAGTTTCACCAGTGCACATGTACAAGTAGATTTTAATGGCTGGTACTATTAAGGTGAATATCTTCGTTTGGCATTCACAGCTGGAAGGAAATTATATGGGAAATATGGAATCCTGGAATTTTGGACGGGTGTGCTAGTTTTTCAAGTAATGAGGCACTTGACAGTAAGCTACATTCACATTAGGGACGAAATATCAAGTTGAACTGCAATGTTCAAATGCAACGTTCATATCACTGTATTCTAACAGAATTCGACGGCTTCAGAAAGATATTAACAATGGGTGCTGATGGCAGTAGAATTTAAGAGAAAGCGGTGGCATTTTGAAGAACTGAGTCCATAGTTCCGTAATCTCGTTCTATTTCAATTCTAGCTTTATGGTCACAATGCACGCCAGTGACAAATTATGTTCTCTCATCCCCAGTTCGCCAAAATGGCAGCCATCCACCTGACGGTGGGCGCGTGTCTCCTGCTGACGCTGGCCAACATCCCGACGCAGGCGACAAGTTCGCGGTTCTCCACCGCGCCGCTGTCAGTGCTCAGTAAAGCAATGCTGGGAGTGGATCCCGTACTGTCAGACCCGCTTGGCAAAAGAGACCCCGGCTTAAAAAATCAAATTTTTGTACCCGCCAAATCAATTGGAACACATCGTGAAACAATTGAACTAAACAACTTCATCGGAAAAGCAGTTCAAGACGTGCGTTGCGACAGAGTGTCGTCCTCTTCAATGACAACTGTATCAAATTTTAACACGTACAGGACAATGATGACGGATTCTGTTTCATTCAAGAGTGGAGGGGGCATTTCGGCTCAGTATAATGGATTTGGAGGAGGTGTCCACGTTGGTTATGGTTCCGGTTCAAATACTTCTAATGAGAAGTACAAAGAGTTCTTCCGGCAGACAGAAGGAGAAATTGTTCTGGGCGGCGCTGAGTGTCAAACGCACGTCGTGACAGTGAGTTTGAACACCAAGCCAGTCTTCACAGAGAGCTTCGTCGCAGGTCTGAGGAAACTCAATCTTGCCTCTCAAAACCCGCAGTCAGAAAACAGTGTCCATGCATTCCAGGACTTTGTCGAGAACTTCGGCACTCATTTTCAAGACACTACGATCCTCGGATCTAAATTAGTGATAGAAAAGCTCTTTTCCAGGAAGGCTGCTAATAAAACTGAGAGCAATGACCGCAAGCGTTGCGTACAAGTCAACGCTCTGTTTTTCGAAGCGGAGACATATTTTAGTGAAGATGCCAAAAAATGTTCCGGGTCACAGAGCTCGTCCAATGCATTCAACTCGCTGGGACTGTCCTCGAAACGCATCATTACCGTCGGAACTCCTCCATATTCCGACCCGGAGAGGTGGGCAAAACACGCCATGCAGACTCCCGTACCCATTCACTACACACTGGAGAAAATATCGCGCATGTTCACTCAAGACTGGTTTGACGATATTGTACCTGATGAAAAATTCAATGGTACGGCCATGAGGGACTTCTTCGAAAATCTTTCTCGACAATATTGTAAGATAATGTTGCAACGGCCCTGCACCGCCACTTGGGCCGGATGTGGATACAACAGTAACTGCAGATTCGGGGAGATGTGCGTTGATGACGACACTGCTGCTGGCGGATTCACCTGCAAAAGAAAAGGATGTGGATACAACAGTAACTGCAGATTCGGGGAGATGTGCTATGATGACGACACTGCTGCTGACGGATTCACCTGCAGAAAAGGATGTGGCATCACAAGCGCTTGCCCCAACAGCAAAGTGTGTATAAACGACCGCAGCGCGAAGGGATTCCGGTGCGTGGCTCTGTGCTCCTCGTCGCACCTCGCGTGTTCCCCCGGCGAGTCCTGCCACGCTGAGCCCCACAGCGCCAGGGGCTTCATTTGCGTGCCCACCAAACGAGGTGAGTCGTGCTTACCTTTCCGTGCTGCTGTACGCATACAATGAAACTTGTGAGCTGTGAGTCCCTCTTGTGCTCGTCGTGAGTAATGGGTACACCACGAGTAATGGGTACACCGCGAGTAATGGGTACACCGCGAGTAATGGGTACACCGCGAGTAATGGGTACACCGCGAGTAATGGGTACACCGCGAGTAATGGGTACACCGCGAGTAATGGGTACACCGCGAGTAATGGGTACACCGCGAGTAATGGGTACATCGCGAGTAATGGGTACACCGCGGGTAATGGGTACACCGCGAGTAATGGGTACACCGCGAGTAATGGGTACACCGCGAGTAATGGGTACACCGCGAGTAATGGGTACACCGCGAGTAATGGGTACACCGCGAGTAATGGGTACACCGCGAGTAATGGGTACACCGCGAGTAATGGGTACACCGCGAGTAATGGGTACACCGCGAGTAATGGGTACACCGCGAGTAATGGGTACACCGCGAGTAATGGGTACACCGCGAGTAATGGGTACACCGCGAGTAATGGGTACACCGCGAGTAATGGGTACACCGCGAGTAATGGGTACACCGCGAGTAATGGGTACACCGCGAGTAATGGGTACACCGCAAGTAATGGGTACACCGCGAGTAATGGGTACATCGCGAGTAATGGGTACAACGCGAGTAATGGGTACACCGCGAGTAATGGGTACACCGCGAGTAATGGGTACACCGCGAGTAATGGGTACACCGCGAGTAATGGGTACACCGCGAGTAATGGGTACACCGCGAGTAATGGGTACACCGCAAGTAATGGGTACACCGCAAGTAATGGGTACATCGCGAGTAATGGGTACAACGCGAGTAATGGGTACACCGCGAGTAATGGGTACACCGCGAGTAATAGGTACACCGCGAGTAATGGGTACACCGCAAGTAATGGGTACACCGCGAGTAATGGGTACAACGCGAGTAATGGGTACACCGCAAGTAATGGGTACATCGCGAGTAATGGGTACAACGCGAGTAATGGGTACACCGCGAGTAATGGGTACACCGCGAGTAATGGGTACACCGCGAGTAATGGGTACACCGCGAGTAATGGGTACACCGCGAGTAATGGGTACACCGCGAGTAATGGGAACACCGCGAGTAATGGGTACACCGCGAGTAATGGGTACACCGCGAGTAATGGGTACACCGCGAGTAATGGGTACACCGCGAGTAATGGGTACACCGCGAGTAATGGGTACACCGCGAGTAATGGGTACACCGCGAGTAATGGGTACACCGCGAGTAATGGGTACACCGCGAGTAACGGGTACACCGCGATTAATGGGCACACCGCGAGTAATGGGTACACCGCGAGTAATGGGTACACCGCGAGTAATGGGTACACCGCGAGTAATGGGTACACCGCGATTAATGGGCACACCGCGAGTAATGGGTACACCGCGAGTAATGGGTACACCGCGATTAATGGGCACACCGCGAGTAATGGGTACACCGCGAGTAACGGGTACACCGCGATTAATGGGCACACCGCGAGTAATGGGTACACCGCGAGTAATGGGTACACCGCGAGTAATGGGTACACCGCGAGTAATGGGTACACCGCGAGTAATGGGTACACCGCGAGTAACACAACTTGACCCATTTGAAGCTAATGCTCCAAAATCCTAGCCAAAGCTACCATAGACTATCGCTACATATGCTACCTCCATCTATCACATCATCACCGAGCCTAACGTATCCTGGCAGGACCCGTGAAATAATTCCAACATGTGATCAGGCCGTAGCATAGATACCGCAATGGTCTTTGTATTTGTTGATGAATGCAATGAAAGCTTAAAGGACGGACTAATTAACTAAGATAGGAACCAGCAGAATTTCATTATGATTAATTATTAGCCTAAAAGTTTGTGAACAAATTATCATATCTTTCCACCGCGATAAGCTGCATTTTCTCAACAATATACTCAATTTTCACGCAATATTTTGGACACATAAACAAACGTGAGCAGAAGTCAAGCTTTTTATATCATTTGAATGGTATCTATGATACCAACCAAGCAAGCAGATCCCCATTCTAATAACATAGGAGAAATTACGCACAAAAAATGTATGTATTTATGAATTTATGGAGCCACCCGGCTATGCATTATATAGAGTTGATGAGGGAGTTCTGGTGCACCAGCGCTGTTCTGACGCTGTGTTGACTTTTGGTCGTCGCAACAAAAATATGTCGAGCGACATAAGTACGTCAAAACCTGAACCTTGTCGAACAACAAAAGTATGTCGGAAAATAAACGTGTCAGAAAAATAACAAACGGGCAAAACTTTCGCCCGCGCCGGGGCTCGATCCCGCGAATTCTTAACTCGAGCCCGCCTTCTTACCCACTCGACCACTCCGACATGCCACAGAAGTCAGCGAGTTCAGTTAAGCATCGTACGGCGAGCTAGACTCGATGTAAAAATCGTAAACCATTCGTTTTACGTCAAATAAAAGCGGTAATAAAAATAAGAACTTCAAACCGGTCTAAAATTATTTTAAATCGCCGCCTGCGAAAATATTGCGTGAAATTTGTCGTGTTATTATCAGTCGTGCTGGACTCAATGTATTCGTGCTGGACTCAATGTATTCGTGCTGGACTCAATGTATTCGTGCTGACTCAATGTATTCGTGCTGGACTCAATGTATTCGTGCTGACTCAATGTATTCGTGCTGGACTCAATGTATTCGTGCTGACTCAATGTATTCGTGCTGACTCAATGTATTCGTGCTGGACTCAATGTATTCGTGCTGGACACAATGTATTCGTGCTGGACTCAATGTATTCGTGCTGACTCAATGTATTCGTGCTGACTCAATGTATTCGTGCTGGACTCAATGTATTCGTGCTGACTCAATGTATTCGTGCTGGACTCAATGTATTCGTGCTGACTCAATGTATTCGTGCTGACTCAATGTATTCGTGCTGACTCAATGTATTCGTGCTGGACTCAATGTATTCGTGCTGACTCAATGTATTCGTGCTGACTCAATGTATTCGTGCTGACTCAATGTATTCGTGCTGGACTCAATGTATTCGTGCTGACTCAATGTATTCGTGCTGACTCAATGTATTCGTGCTGGACTCAATGTATTCGTGCTGACTCAATGTATTCGTGCTGGACTCAATGTATTCGTGCTGACTCAATGTATTCGTGCTGACTCAATGTATTCGTGCTGACTCAATGTATTCGTGCTGACTCAATGTATTCGTGCTGACTCAATGTATTCGTGCTGGACTCAATGTATTCGTGCTGACTCAATGTATTCGTGCTGACTCAATGTATTCGTGCTGGACTCAATGTATTCGTGCTGGACTCAATGTATTCGTGCTGACTCAATGTATTCGTGCTGACTCAATGTATTCGTGCTGGACTCAATGTATTCGTGCTGACTCAATGTATTCGTGCTGACTCAATGTATTCGTGCTGACTCAATGTATTCGTGCTGGACTCAATGTATTCGTGCTGACTCAATGTATTCGTGCTGACTCAATGTATTCGTGCTGACTCAATGTATTCGTGCTGACTCAATGTATTCGTGCTGACTCAATGTATTCGTGCTGGACTCAATGTATTCGTGCTGACTCAATGTATTCGTGCTGACTCAATGTATTCGTGCTGACTCAATGTATTCGTGCTGACTCAATGTATTCGTGCTGACTCAATGTATTCGTGCTGGACTCAATGTATTCGTGCTGACTCAATGTATTCGTGCTGACTCAATGTATTCGTGCTGGACTCAATGTATTCGTGCTGGACTCAATGTATTCGTGCTGACTCAATGTATTCGTGCTGACTCAATGTATTCGTGCTGGACTCAATGTATTCGTGCTGGACTCAATGTATTCGTGCTGGACTCAATGTATTCGTGCTGACTCAATGTATTCGTGCTGGACTCAATGTATTCGTGCTGGACTCAATGTATTCGTGCTGGACTCAATGTATTCGTGCTGACTCAATGTATTCGTGCTGGACTCAATGTATTCGTGCTGACTCAATGTATTCGTGCTGGACTCAATGTATTCGTGCTGGACTCAATGTATTCGTGCTGGACTCAATGTATTCGTGCTGACTCAATGTATTCGTGCTGACTCAATGTATTCGTGCTGGACTCAATGTATTCGTGCTGGACTCAATGTATTCGTGCTGACTCAATGTATTCGTGCTGACTCAATGTATTCGTGCTGGACTCAATGTATTCGTGCTGGACTCAATGTATTCGTGCTGGACTCGATGTATTCGTGCTGACTCAATGTATTCGTGCTGGACTCAATGTATTCGTGCTGGACTCAATGTATTCGTGCTGGACTCAATGTATTCGTGCTGGACTCAATGTATTCGTGCTGGACTCAATGTATTCGTGCTGGACTCAATGTATTCGTGCTGGACTCAATGTATTCGTGCTGGACTCAATGTATTCGTGCTGGACTCAATGTATTCGTGCTGGACTCGATGTATTCGTGCTGGACTCAATGTATTCGTGCTGACTCAATGTATTCGTGCTGACTCAATGTATTCGTGCTGACTCAATGTATTCGTGCTGGACTCAATGTATTCGTGCTGACTCAATGTATTCGTGCTGACTCAATGTATTCGTGCTGACTCAATGTATTCGTGCTGGACTCAATGTATTCGTGCTGGACTCAATGTATTCGTGCTGGACTAAATATATTCGTGCTGGAAACAATTCACCAGACTCGTACTATATCAATACTTCACCACGATTGTGGGATGATTCGTTGTCATTTCTACGCTTATGTTCAACAGGCAGAGCTGTGCTTGCTGGTGGCTATGACAGCAGCTACACGCCACTCACGGAGGTGGAGTCCCTCAACTACAAGGCCTTCCCTGACCTCCCTCGGGCAGTTCGCAGCGTTGCGATGGCCAAAGCTGGTGACCATCTCTACGCGTGCGGCGGGTGGCAGGATGGAGGCGGTGCAACTGATGATTGTTATCGCATCAACGTACACACCCCGGGGAATGTGTGGCGGTCTATGCAGTCCCTTCGGATTAAATTAAGGGGCTCTGCGATGTCGGTAGGGGACACCCTGATCTGGTTCTTTGAAGGATCAACATTAGTGAAACTTGACTCTGAAAAAAACGCCTTCACGACAGCTACTTTACCATTTGATAGCACGCAGTACCATTGTTCAGTTTCGAATGGGACCCACGCGTACGTCATTGGTGCTGGCAGTGGAGGAAATGAAATCTGGACCAACAAAAACCCGATGGATGAAACTGAGTGGGAGTTGGCTGGGCACTTGATGAGATCTCGAGAAAGACACGCCTGTCTCTGGTATGGCTCGAATATAATGATAACAGGGGGATGGTACCTCAGGAGGGATGTGGAGCTATTCAACACTGAAACGCGTGAGGTGTGGGCAGGGAAGGACATGCCGAGGGGACTGAAATGGCACAGGATGATGCTGCACAACGGCATGCCCTCGGTCGTTGGGGGGTATGACGGGAGCCCGTTTACTTCTCGTATCACATCTTTTTCTATCACAGAAAATAGATGGATCGAGTCGTCAATGAAGCTAAAAAATCCAAAAGGCTATTTTGCGCTCGTTGAAGTTTAGACAACATTTTCTCAGTATGAGCTTTACAACGACGTATAGCACTGAACAGCACTGATTCTTGAGGCTGGTCTTAGATTTACATAGTGTGTGTTGTCTATTTATCTCCTTGTGCAACTCTGGTGGTGTTGCTGGGTTACACACTCACTCGGTTGTGTGTTGGTTGTGCACATGTGTTCAGTATTGCAGTCCGCGGCGTGCCTTCAGTCACAACTGAGTGTCCGTAGTGATGACAAGGGCAACATTTGAGACGCCCTTGCCCTGTAGAGTGGATAAGATTTATTTCAAATGTCAATTTTACGAATCATATTTCCCGTAAAATTAGCCGTGTAAGTCGCCAGGTAATTTTCTGTGTATGATTTTATTTTTACAGCTAATTTAATTGCGTACAATCTATGAAGAACTTAATTAAACGTGTCTAGTTAGTGATTAAATATAGCAAAACATTTCGTCATGTTGAGTTTGCGTTGAATACTCGTATTGACAAGCATTGAGTTTTGTAGTTGTAGAGTTTTGTGCGCATGGAGCTGTGGTGAAATAGAATAAATTAGGTATATATATATATATTTGGCAAAATCACATCAAATTTCATTTTTGGGCTAAATTCCGCGATACTATAACATTTTAAAGAAGGGTAAACATTCTGCGGGGCTACAAACATTGGAATGTGTTGTGTGTCGTATCGGCGAGGGTCGGTTCTTTGTACAGCGCTCTCAAGTGCTTGAAACAGGATGTCATATATCAAGGTGTCACAAGGCGGTTGGCGCTTCGTCCAAACTTCTACGGTCCAGGCGTCCATACAACACAAACACACATCGAAGCACACATACACAGGCACAACACAAGCCGAGGCTTTGGAGAGCAAGGAGGCGGGCGTGACGGAGTAACAGAGGCCCGCACGACCTGAGCCAATCACCGCTTGCCAAAGGAATGACGCAAGAAGGTGTGTCTGAGAACACACCAATGAGAGTCCCAGACGTCAGAATAAGCAAGGATTCCGCCAATGAGGTTGCAGATGCTGCCTCTGTAGAATAGAAGCTTCGAGATTGATCTCGTAGCAAGGATGCGAAACGTTTATAAGGAGGGTAAATGAAGCCTCGAGAGGAATTTTCTCTCGGACTCGTGACAAGAGAGACGCACAAAAGTGAGCGCCACAACGAAAAGCCGGCAATGCCGGGGCTTCCCGGTCTTTGTCACAATCCAAAAATTAAACTCCATTGGAAACATCGACACTGATGTTTAACTTCTTCAAGAACGACAAGATTGGGCAACAAGCACCTGCTCGAAGTACATGCTGGTAATCTCTACGAAAGCTCAAGGAGACTGCGGGCGTATCGTCGAAGCTTCAACCGGCAACGAAACCTGCTCGAAGAATTGCGGCCTGAGCACATTAACAATCCAACGTGAAGAGAAACACCCATGGAGAATCTCTACGCTCATCATAAGCTCACAACAACCGCAACATTAAAATCTGGAGTACGCGTTCACCAACAACGCGGAAGGGAACAAGCAAAGATCTACAGTTATCCAGCCCTCCAACGCGGCCAAAACTCCAACATACGAAGCATGGACGAAATGGAGGCATCAGCGCCCGCCCGATGCCGCGATGGAACTCTGAGAACTTTGTCGGAAAATTGGAAGAAGTCGGCACCGAACACTCAGCGATCGCGCATCACAGAAAGGTTGAAAGTTCGTCTTATGGAGATCGTTGAAACAGTGCTTCAAGGTGAAAATTGAAAGCCAGAAAGAGTACACCGAATTGTGCATTCAAAGCGACGTGCGATGTATAAATATGGATTTGTGTTTCCTACTGTGGTGGTGTGCTCTTGGCAGGAGGATGTGTTTAGGTCACAAGTCAAGATTTAGAGGGTACGTGACCCGAAGCGTTCATTAAAATTTGAACTCCTTGTGGTAAGCAAAGTTCTTTGATTTTTATATTGCATTATTTCCAATGTTTCGTGCTCATGCTAGCCCATTCACCGACTATGTTTCCTAATTTTTGCACAGTGCGGAAAGTATTTTTGTCGTAATCCTGTAATTGTTGTGCTAGCGTTCATTGTAATAAGGAGAGTAGATTTCTCGTTCTTTGTGTGGCTTATTACGTTGCTTAGGTTAACGCGTTCATTTCATGCTCATGTTGGCCCAAACACTGCGCGCCCACGGAGCGTGCGCAAAGCACGATTTATGGCAGTCATCGGCCTAGACAGCCAAGGTGCGGCTTTCTCATTGTGTCGTGTGGGATTGCCATGTCGTTAAATTCATGCGCTTGTTGCTATAACATTTCCCTGTGCTTTAATCATTGCATTGAAATAATTTGTGTGTCCTATTCAAATCCACGTGTTTCCAAATAAATTCATGTAAATCTTAATAACTCTTTTATTCTCCATGTCTGGTATGCAGGTGTACGCAAGCATAAAGGATAATACTATAACATGTTTGGGGGTTGAGACTCCCCCTGCGTGCGTGATTAGTAACCCTTTTCACGTTTCGCGACAGGGAAAATTCTAATTATCCTGTGCAAGCGTACTGTCTGTATATCAGCTTGGAAATTTAAAGGAATTCATTTTCAGTTGTCCAAAATTTATGTTTCTTTTAATTCGGTCAAATAGTCGCTCGATAATTAAGCAGAATTTTCTGCAAATACAATTCATCCGTGTCATTTCGTGGGCATTCCAATTTGGAGTAAAAATTCTAATGTAGAGAGCGGTGCTGTGGGCGTGCTGTACCGACGCCTAACGCCGGTCGCGCGGTTGAAGGACGGAGTAGTAAAATTTGAGATTCTGGCAGCTGCAGTCGAACCATTTTCTGAGCGCCTTATTTGAAGTGTACGTGACTGTGTGTGATCCATGGCCATTAATTTTCGAAATATTGCGAGAAATTTATACCTTCTGGAATCTTTGCTCATTTTTTTGTGCCGCTAAGTTTATTGAGTTAATATTGTCTGAGGGAATATTGCATCAAAGTTCAACTTACTCTATCTTCCTGATAATCTGTTCGATGAAATTTTCTTGAGTGCTGAATTTTTGGGTAGAATCTTTCTATGATCTGTACCATTATTAGATGTAACTGAATTTAGGTGTGAAGCATTGGCTGTGGAAAATGACGCATTAACTTCAGCAAACATCGCCTTAGCACAAGTGAATCTTCGAGACAAGTTTACATTTTTCGGGCTTTGAGACATTTTAGTAATTAATCTAGTTGAAATTGTTATTTTTAAAGGATACCTCACTTATAAATAATTTGCAGAATTTTTTTTGGCCTCGTTTGTGTCAAGCTTCTCCAATCAGCTTTAGCAACGTGATTAATATTGGATTCGAGGCGTTTGAGCATTTAATTTATGATAAGTAACATATGCTGAATTTGAATTGAATGTTTCCAGGATGTATCGATCCATTACAATTTACTGACTGACATGTTGAGAGCAATGGATCCCTATTTTATACGTTAAATTTCAGCAGTCACCGCCCTATATCAGTTGAACCATTGAAATGAATGTTAATTTTTCTTAGTGGGCAGGGATAGCTAATGATTGTACAAGTCAAATTTCATATTGTGACCAGTTCAAATTATGTGGTGAAAATGCTTGAGGTTTTGTGTAACTTAGAGTCAGACAATTCCTTTCAAACCAGCTTTGGCGATATGATCCACAGTTTCATTCATTAAAATCCGAGTATTTAATTGTGATGATAAAAACAAAATTTTTCTGAGATATGGTGACGAAGTTTTTGAGAATAAATTTCCCTGCCATCAAATGTGCGGTAAAAAATTTTTTTTTGTTGCAAATTGTTGAATGAATTAAGTGACGGTGCTTAGGATAATAATTAAATGTAGTGTTTTAAAGTAAGTGATAATTTTCAACGATGCTGCACTTGCAATTCATTTCATTTCATTCTGCAGTCGGAGAATAACAGTTGAATGCCATGGTGATGAGAATATAGTCAGCGTGAATTGAACTAATGGAATCCGATGCATTTGCTAAGCGAATACTCATGCAGAGCTTAGTCTTGAATATGTATTTCATAAATGTTCGGTATGCTGTTTTCTTATTGAATGATTCCAGGATTTGTCACCTTTTAACGCTCATTGGTTTTATGTGTTGAACGATGGCCCGGATGTATTCCTATATTTTTAAGTTGAAACCGCGTTACATTACTTGAAAATTTGAATAAATGTTGCGTTTTTTTTTTTGGTATGCAAAATATTGGATGACTGAGCAAGTTTAAATTTATTATGACACCTCGATTAAATTTAAATTGAGAGTTTCCTTGAAGTTTAATATGAATGTAATTTTGCCCTAACAAGCTCAGGAATAGAATTTTTTTTTCTCACCCGTCGAGGTGAGAGTATTTAAAGAAGAATGGTTGATGTCTTCTGCCAAATAATCATGGGATAATTTGAAAAAAGGAATTTTGCTCCTTGCTGTCAAATGCAAAGTAAATTAAATTTTTCATGCCGGTGTCTGATGGAAGCTGAGTCAGTGGCGGTGCCCAGAATAATAAATTTTAATGAAGTGTACTCGTTTCCTCTCTGAGAGTGTGTTGCATCTTCTGAAAATGCCCCGCAGCCAATTCTTGGATAAATTTAGTTACTTAGAGATAAAATACCGCCACACACGTGACCAGTAAAGTAAACTCCACTTGTTGAATTTCAGTATTTATAACAATTTCATGCAAGACTACAGTGTTCAAGAGTGAGAATTGAATATTGCTTTTTTTTTGAGCTTTTGCTGAATTCGATTGCTTCAAACTGATTTGTTTTGTTATTCTTCTCAAATTCCGCGGACATAAAATTTTTATAGCGTCATACCACTATTCATATAAAGTCCTTGGAAAATATAATTTTTTTTGTCGAGTGTTTGGCGAATAAATTTAGTGTGCTTCAATCTCAGCTCCATAGGTGGGTTGAAAATTTATTAATAATTAAGTATACGTAGTTTTAGGAAAGGAACACGTGGGGTGCAGACACATTTTGCCTATTCAGTTTCATGCCACCAATGAATAATTTTTCCTTTTGAAGTGTGCGTTAATAAAAAATTGTGTATTTTTCTTCAAGTCGTTGGTTGTGTAAGAGAATGTTCAAATTATACTCATGTGAGAGGTGCAAATTGTGTCTTACTGACACCGAATTCTACTACAACGAAAGAGATAGAGTTGTGTAGATTTTGCAGAAATACTACGCAATTTCTCGAGTCGGATTCAACCTCGTATTTTATCGCAAAGTAAAGTATTGCCTTGTGTGAGAGACGAATATTTCCTGCGTACGCCTGGGATTATTGTCTCCCTAAACAGGAAAATTTACTTGTCGTATAAAGGTAATTTGCCTGGTGTTTACATATAAATTTATCCCTGAACATCCCTGAGAATTCTTCAGAATATTTTTGGATTTTTATAATGAATTCCTAGTATTTGTCTAAGCATTCTCTCTCGTTCGTGCGCGGATTTTGGACAGGTTCGTACGAGGTAGCTTTGCCTGATCAACAAAGTAACTCAAGCGTACCGTCTGAGGTTTGGGCGCGAGATTGAGGGAGCGGGAGCATACGACAATGCTTTGAATGTTGAATGTTAACATGATGAAGCAGTAACGTTAAATAAATTGTGTGGACCGTTTCGTCAGTAATTGAAATTAAATCGTTAATTGATGGCGAGAGTAGGTTTGCATAACTATGATGTATTTATCAACTTCATTAGGATATGTTCATTTTCTACAACGAAAGTGCTCAATATTTCGAGATGGAGTGTAATTTCTACAGACGCATTGATTATAGCGTAAAAATTGAAAATGAATTACGACTGGAATGTACAAGTGAAATCTTCATTGAGAATGTATGTAAGAGAGGTGCACCGTGCGGCAGAGAGCCTCTGCCGGAATTTTATTGCTTTATGGATAGCACAAGCAATTAAGAAATTGTGGCGGTACGTTCAAGCTGATGTGGTTAAAACTCTAGTGTGGTATTACGGAACGCAAGAATGTAGGATGTTGTGAGAACATGGAAAGAATGTGTATTAAATGGTATCAGTAGCATTGAAGTAAATGCGTTTAAATTGATGGACGACGAAGAAAATGATATCATTGAATAACAATTGTGCAACTCAAAGGCTGAGAATTAGGTGAATAATCATGTCTTTTTGCATTTTGTGTGTGTTATCAGGATGTTAGATCATCAGAACGGCTGTTATCAGCAAGAGTATGATGTAAAGTCTAACAGAGTGATGACACACTGTGTATTCATTGTTCATATAAACTTGCGGCAACGTGGAATCATTTAAATGTGCTGCACTGTCTCTGGGGCTGAGAATTGAATAAATTTTATGTCATGTCTACTTTCTTGCATGTATGTCGGTGTTGTCATTAATGTCGGATCGCTAGAAAAGCCTTCGCGGCCGAGTATAACGTAAAGTCCGATGATCTGGCAATACCCAATTTATGTGTAATTTTTCTCTTGTATGTCGGTGTTGTCATTAATGTCGGATCGCTAGAAAAGCCTTCGCGGCCGAGTATAACGTACAGTCCGATGATCTGGCAATACCCAATTTATGTGTAATTTTTCTCTTGTGTGTCGGTGTTGTCATAATGTCTGATCGTTAGAAAAGCCTTCGCGGCAGAGTATAACGTAAAGTTAGACGCCTTGACAATACCCAATGTATATGTGTTTTTTTTTTCATTGATGCGTATTCAGGATTTCGGCCTACCAGGCAATTCTCCTGCTAGTTCGTACGTCATGAGCAAGAATGTTTTATTTTATTCGGAATATTTAGGTGATTCAACTGATTAGTAACACCGTCGAACGAATTTCAGCTTTGGCTAGAGTTGGTTGAGGATACCGAAAGTAAATATTTATGTATGTATGTAGGAATTCTTCGCGTAGCTCACGTCCGCCTCACTCAAGGCAGATTTGAAGGAAACCGAGGAAACATTTCTTACGGAATGCGCTGTCTCTCGATTACCAAGTAACCATGTTAGACAATCAAACGCGTATTTTCGGAAGGAGATCATTAATCATTAACGCGAACCTCGGGGGTTTTACGTTATGCTAGTCGACAAGCTGACTGAGAACAAAACCTGAAGGTCTTCGTAAGTAAATGTGCTTTTTTTTTGTTTACAATGAAAGAGCTTATGAGCTCCAACGTGGGATTCCAACGCGTATCGACGCAGTAATCTACAGTATTTGTCCGCGAATTGACGCAACGAGGATCTACGGAATTTCCACGAGTTCACGTGACGCCAAGGATGAATTTTTATGGAAAAGCTTCAGTAACTTCGATTCTCAGCAGGGGGCCCCTCCCCAGGATCAGTAGCAAGCCCAGGATCAGTAGCGAGCCAGGATCGGTAGTAAGCCGAGGATCAGTAGCAAGCCGAGGAGCAGCAAGTCACAGGAACGACAACAACAAGCTGAAGCTAGGCGCGCAGGAGGAGCAACAGCAAGTTTTTGTTGCAAGGAAAACGTCTACTTTTGGACCACAGGAGGAAATAATAATTATGATGAAAAAAAAACTTGAGGTTGGAAAATCACCTCCATTTGAGATTGTGTTTTTGGGTGGATTGCAACCGAGAAAGCTGAAAGGATGTCTCTGCTTGTAAGAAATTCGCCGATTTCTCGATCTCTAATTTATATGTTTATCTATGTCGATGAATTTGCCGAGAGCAATCCGAGAATAATATGTCGTGTGTGTTTTATTTGATGCGTGTAAGTTGTCGGATATGTGCGGTATCTTTACTGTGTTCTTTGCTATTTGCGTACTACAATAATGTGTGTAAGAGATGCGTTTCAATTATTTAGTGTGTCAGGTATCAATGAATTTTTCATAAATGTGTCAACATTGGCGTGTTGCAAGAAGGTAAACCATGAGGTGATATGTAAGGATATTTTGATGTCGGGAAAAGCGAAGGAATTGGAAAAGGGGGGTGAACATTTTCTAATTTTAACGTAAGAGGTATGTCACGGTCATAATTGAAATTAACGGGTGAAAATTTTGAACCTTATAATACTTTGATATTGTCATAGGGAAAATTTGAACCGATGGCTCAAATTTTGTGAAGGGCGCGAGGATGTGTGGTGAAATAGAATAAATTAGGTATATATATATATATTTGGCAAAATCACATCAAATTTCATTTTTGGGCTAAATTCCGCGATACTATAACATTTTAAAGAAGGGTAAACATTCTGCGGGGCTACAAACATTGGAATGTGTTGTGTGTCGTATCGGCGAGGGTCGGTTCTTTGTACAGCGCTCTCAAGTGCTTGAAACAGGATGTCATATATCAAGGTGTCACAAGGCGGTTGGCGCTTCGTCCAAACTTCTACGGTCCAGGCGTCCATACAACACAAACACACATCGAAGCACACATACACAGGCACAACACAAGCCGAGGCTTTGGAGAGCAAGGAGGCGGGCGTGACGGAGTAACAGAGGCCCGCACGACCTGAGCCAATCACCGCTTGCCAAAGGAATGACGCAAGAAGGTGTGTCTGAGAACACACCAATGAGAGTCCCAGACGTCAGAATAAGCAAGGATTCCGCCAATGAGGTTGCAGATGCTGCCTCTGTAGAATAGAAGCTTCGAGATTGATCTCGTAGCAAGGATGCGAAACGTTTATAAGGAGGGTAAATGAAGCCTCGAGAGGAATTTTCTCTCGGACTCGTGACAAGAGAGACGCACAAAAGTGAGCGCCACAACGAAAAGCCGGCAATGCCGGGGCTTCCCGGTCTTTGTCACAATCCAAAAATTAAACTCCATTGGAAACATCGACACTGATGTTTAACTTCTTCAAGAACGACAAGATTGGGCAACAAGCACCTGCTCGAAGTACATGCTGGTAATCTCTACGAAAGCTCAAGGAGACTGCGGGCGTATCGTCGAAGCTTCAACCGGCAACGAAACCTGCTCGAAGAATTGCGGCCTGAGCACATTAACAATCCAACGTGAAGAGAAACACCCATGGAGAATCTCTACGCTCATCATAAGCTCACAACAACCGCAACATTAAAATCTGGAGTACGCGTTCACCAACAACGCGGAAGGGAACAAGCAAAGATCTACAGTTATCCAGCCCTCCAACGCGGCCAAAACTCCAACATACGAAGCATGGACGAAATGGAGGCATCAGCGCCCGCCCGATGCCGCGATGGAACTCTGAGAACTTTGTCGGAAAATTGGAAGAAGTCGGCACCGAACACTCAGCGATCGCGCATCACAGAAAGGTTGAAAGTTCGTCTTATGGAGATCGTTGAAACAGTGCTTCAAGGTGAAAATTGAAAGCCAGAAAGAGTACACCGAATTGTGCATTCAAAGCGACGTGCGATGTATAAATATGGATTTGTGTTTCCTACTGTGGTGGTGTGCTCTTGGCAGGAGGATGTGTTTAGGTCACAAGTCAAGATTTAGAGGGTACGTGACCCGAAGCGTTCATTAAAATTTGAACTCCTTGTGGTAAGCAAAGTTCTTTGATTTTTATATTGCATTATTTCCAATGTTTCGTGCTCATGCTAGCCCATTCACCGACTATGTTTCCTAATTTTTGCACAGTGCGGAAAGTATTTTTGTCGTAATCCTGTAATTGTTGTGCTAGCGTTCATTGTAATAAGGAGAGTAGATTTCTCGTTCTTTGTGTGGCTTATTACGTTGCTTAGGTTAACGCGTTCATTTCATGCTCATGTTGGCCCAAACACTGCGCGCCCACGGAGCGTGCGCAAAGCACGATTTATGGCAGTCATCGGCCTAGACAGCCAAGGTGCGGCTTTCTCATTGTGTCGTGTGGGATTGCCATGTCGTTAAATTCATGCGCTTGTTGCTATAACATTTCCCTGTGCTTTAATCATTGCATTGAAATAATTTGTGTGTCCTATTCAAATCCACGTGTTTCCAAATAAATTCATGTAAATCTTAATAACTCTTTTATTCTCCATGTCTGGTATGCAGGTGTACGCAAGCATAAAGGATAATACTATAACATGTTTGGGGGTTGAGACTCCCCCTGCGTGCGTGATTAGTAACCCTTTTCACGTTTCGCGACAGGGAAAATTCTAATTATCCTGTGCAAGCGTACTGTCTGTATATCAGCTTGGAAATTTAAAGGAATTAATTTTCAGTTGTCCAAAATTTATGTTTCTTTTAATTCGGTCAAATAGTCGCTCGATAATTAAGCAGAATTTTCTGCAAATACAATTCATCCGTGTCATTTCGTGGGCATTCCAATTTGGAGTAAAAATTCTAATGTAGAGAGCGGTGCTGTGGGCGTGCTGTACCGACGCCTAACGCCGGTCGCGCGGTTGAAGGACGGAGTAGTAAAATTTGAGATTCTGGCAGCTGCAGTCGAACCATTTTCTGAGCGCCTTATTTGAAGTGTACGTGACTGTGTGTGATCCATGGCCATTAATTTTCGAAATATTGCGAGAAATTTATACCTTCTGGAATCTTTGCTCATTTTTTTGTGCCGCTAAGTTTATTGAGTTAATATTGTCTGAGGGAATATTGCATCAAAGTTCAACTTACTCTATCTTCCTGATAATCTGTTCGATGAAATTTTCTTGAGTGCTGAATTTTTGGGTAGAATCTTTCTATGATCTGTACCATTATTAGATGTAACTGAATTTAGGTGTGAAGCATTGGCTGTGGAAAATGACGCATTAACTTCAGCAAACATCGCCTTAGCACAAGTGAATCTTCGAGACAAGTTTACATTTTTCGGGCTTTGAGACATTTTAGTAATTAATCTAGTTGAAATTGTTATTTTTAAAGGATACCTCACTTATAAATAATTTGCAGAATTTTTTTTGGCCTCGTTTGTGTCAAGCTTCTCCAATCAGCTTTAGCAACGTGATTAATATTGGATTCGAGGCGTTTGAGCATTTAATTTATGATAAGTAACATATGCTGAATTTGAATTGAATGTTTCCAGGATGTATCGATCCATTACAATTTACTGACTGACATGTTGAGAGCAATGGATCCCTATTTTATACGTTAAATTTCAGCAGTCACCGCCCTATATCAGTTGAACCATTGAAATGAATGTTAATTTTTCTTAGTGGGCAGGGATAGCTAATGATTGTACAAGTCAAATTTCATATTGTGACCAGTTCAAATTATGTGGTGAAAATGCTTGAGGTTTTGTGTAACTTAGAGTCAGACAATTCCTTTCAAACCAGCTTTGGCGATATGATCCACAGTTTCATTCATTAAAATCCGAGTATTTAATTGTGATGATAAAAACAAAATTTTTCTGAGATATGGTGACGAAGTTTTTGAGAATAAATTTCCCTGCCATCAAATGTGCGGTAAAAAATTTTTTTTTGTTGCAAATTGTTGAATGAATTAAGTGACGGTGCTTAGGATAATAATTAAATGTAGTGTTTTAAAGTAAGTGATAATTTTCAACGATGCTGCACTTGCAATTCATTTCATTTCATTCTGCAGTCGGAGAATAACAGTTGAATGCCATGGTGATGAGAATATAGTCAGCGTGAATTGAACTAATGGAATCCGATGCATTTGCTAAGCGAATACTCATGCAGAGCTTAGTCTTGAATATGTATTTCATAAATGTTCGGTATGCTGTTTTCTTATTGAATGATTCCAGGATTTGTCACCTTTTAACGCTCATTGGTTTTATGTGTTGAACGATGGCCCGGATGTATTCCTATATTTTTAAGTTGAAACCGCGTTACATTACTTGAAAATTTGAATAAATGTTGCGTTTTTTTTTTTGGTATGCAAAATATTGGATGACTGAGCAAGTTTAAATTTATTATGACACCTCGATTAAATTTAAATTGAGAGTTTCCTTGAAGTTTAATATGAATGTAATTTTGCCCTAACAAGCTCAGGAATAGAATTTTTTTTTCTCACCCGTCGAGGTGAGAGTATTTAAAGAAGAATGGTTGATGTCTTCTGCCAAATAATCATGGGATAATTTGAAAAAAGGAATTTTGCTCCTTGCTGTCAAATGCAAAGTAAATTAAATTTTTCATGCCGGTGTCTGATGGAAGCTGAGTCAGTGGCGGTGCCCAGAATAATAAATTTTAATGAAGTGTACTCGTTTCCTCTCTGAGAGTGTGTTGCATCTTCTGAAAATGCCCCGCAGCCAATTCTTGGATAAATTTAGTTACTTAGAGATAAAATACCGCCACACACGTGACCAGTAAAGTAAACTCCACTTGTTGAATTTCAGTATTTATAACAATTTCATGCAAGACTACAGTGTTCAAGAGTGAGAATTGAATATTGCTTTTTTTTTGAGCTTTTGCTGAATTCGATTGCTTCAAACTGATTTGTTTTGTTATTCTTCTCAAATTCCGCGGACATAAAATTTTTATAGCGTCATACCACTATTCATATAAAGTCCTTGGAAAATATAATTTTTTTTGTCGAGTGTTTGGCGAATAAATTTAGTGTGCTTCAATCTCAGCTCCATAGGTGGGTTGAAAATTTATTAATAATTAAGTATACGTAGTTTTAGGAAAGGAACACGTGGGGTGCAGACACATTTTGCCTATTCAGTTTCATGCCACCAATGAATAATTTTTCCTTTTGAAGTGTGCGTTAATAAAAAATTGTGTATTTTTCTTCAAGTCGTTGGTTGTGTAAGAGAATGTTCAAATTATACTCATGTGAGAGGTGCAAATTGTGTCTTACTGACACCGAATTCTACTACAACGAAAGAGATAGAGTTGTGTAGATTTTGCAGAAATACTACGCAATTTCTCGAGTCGGATTCAACCTCGTATTTTATCGCAAAGTAAAGTATTGCCTTGTGTGAGAGACGAATATTTCCTGCGTACGCCTGGGATTATTGTCTCCCTAAACAGGAAAATTTACTTGTCGTATAAAGGTAATTTGCCTGGTGTTTACATATAAATTTATCCCTGAACATCCCTGAGAATTCTTCAGAATATTTTTGGATTTTTATAATGAATTCCTAGTATTTGTCTAAGCATTCTCTCTCGTTCGTGCGCGGATTTTGGACAGGTTCGTACGAGGTAGCTTTGCCTGATCAACAAAGTAACTCAAGCGTACCGTCTGAGGTTTGGGCGCGAGATTGAGGGAGCGGGAGCATACGACAATGCTTTGAATGTTGAATGTTAACATGATGAAGCAGTAACGTTAAATAAATTGTGTGGACCGTTTCGTCAGTAATTGAAATTAAATCGTTAATTGATGGCGAGAGTAGGTTTGCATAACTATGATGTATTTATCAACTTCATTAGGATATGTTCATTTTCTACAACGAAAGTGCTCAATATTTCGAGATGGAGTGTAATTTCTACAGACGCATTGATTATAGCGTAAAAATTGAAAATGAATTACGACTGGAATGTACAAGTGAAATCTTCATTGAGAATGTATGTAAGAGAGGTGCACCGTGCGGCAGAGAGCCTCTGCCGGAATTTTATTGCTTTATGGATAGCACAAGCAATTAAGAAATTGTGGCGGTACGTTCAAGCTGATGTGGTTAAAACTCTAGTGTGGTATTACGGAACGCAAGAATGTAGGATGTTGTGAGAACATGGAAAGAATGTGTATTAAATGGTATCAGTAGCATTGAAGTAAATGCGTTTAAATTGATGGACGACGAAGAAAATGATATCATTGAATAACAATTGTGCAACTCAAAGGCTGAGAATTAGGTGAATAATCATGTCTTTTTGCATTTTGTGTGTGTTATCAGGATGTTAGATCATCAGAACGGCTGTTATCAGCAAGAGTATGATGTAAAGTCTAACAGAGTGATGACACACTGTGTATTCATTGTTCATATAAACTTGCGGCAACGTGGAATCATTTAAATGTGCTGCACTGTCTCTGGGGCTGAGAATTGAATAAATTTTATGTCATGTCTACTTTCTTGCATGTATGTCGGTGTTGTCATTAATGTCGGATCGCTAGAAAAGCCTTCGCGGCCGAGTATAACGTAAAGTCCGATGATCTGGCAATACCCAATTTATGTGTAATTTTTCTCTTGTATGTCGGTGTTGTCATTAATGTCGGATCGCTAGAAAAGCCTTCGCGGCCGAGTATAACGTACAGTCCGATGATCTGGCAATACCCAATTTATGTGTAATTTTTCTCTTGTGTGTCGGTGTTGTCATAATGTCTGATCGTTAGAAAAGCCTTCGCGGCAGAGTATAACGTAAAGTTAGACGCCTTGACAATACCCAATGTATATGTGTTTTTTTTTTCATTGATGCGTATTCAGGATTTCGGCCTACCAGGCAATTCTCCTGCTAGTTCGTACGTCATGAGCAAGAATGTTTTATTTTATTCGGAATATTTAGGTGATTCAACTGATTAGTAACACCGTCGAACGAATTTCAGCTTTGGCTAGAGTTGGTTGAGGATACCGAAAGTAAATATTTATGTATGTATGTAGGAATTCTTCGCGTAGCTCACGTCCGCCTCACTCAAGGCAGATTTGAAGGAAACCGAGGAAACATTTCTTACGGAATGCGCTGTCTCTCGATTACCAAGTAACCATGTTAGACAATCAAACGCGTATTTTCGGAAGGAGATCATTAATCATTAACGCGAACCTCGGGGGTTTTACGTTATGCTAGTCGACAAGCTGACTGAGAACAAAACCTGAAGGTCTTCGTAAGTAAATGTGCTTTTTTTTTGTTTACAATGAAAGAGCTTATGAGCTCCAACGTGGGATTCCAACGCGTATCGACGCAGTAATCTACAGTATTTGTCCGCGAATTGACGCAACGAGGATCTACGGAATTTCCACGAGTTCACGTGACGCCAAGGATGAATTTTTATGGAAAAGCTTCAGTAACTTCGATTCTCAGCAGGGGGCCCCTCCCCAGGATCAGTAGCAAGCCCAGGATCAGTAGCGAGCCAGGATCGGTAGTAAGCCGAGGATCAGTAGCAAGCCGAGGAGCAGCAAGTCACAGGAACGACAACAACAAGCTGAAGCTAGGCGCGCAGGAGGAGCAACAGCAAGTTTTTGTTGCAAGGAAAACGTCTACTTTTGGACCACAGGAGGAAATAATAATTATGATGAAAAAAAAACTTGAGGTTGGAAAATCACCTCCATTTGAGATTGTGTTTTTGGGTGGATTGCAACCGAGAAAGCTGAAAGGATGTCTCTGCTTGTAAGAAATTCGCCGATTTCTCGATCTCTAATTTATATGTTTATCTATGTCGATGAATTTGCCGAGAGCAATCCGAGAATAATATGTCGTGTGTGTTTTATTTGATGCGTGTAAGTTGTCGGATATGTGCGGTATCTTTACTGTGTTCTTTGCTATTTGCGTACTACAATAATGTGTGTAAGAGATGCGTTTCAATTATTTAGTGTGTCAGGTATCAATGAATTTTTCATAAATGTGTCAACATTGGCGTGTTGCAAGAAGGTAAACCATGAGGTGATATGTAAGGATATTTTGATGTCGGGAAAAGCGAAGGAATTGGAAAAGGGGGGTGAACATTTTCTAATTTTAACGTAAGAGGTATGTCACGGTCATAATTGAAATTAACGGGTGAAAATTTTGAACCTTATAATACTTTGATATTGTCATAGGGAAAATTTGAACCGATGGCTCAAATTTTGTGAAGGGCGCGAGGATGTGTGGTGAAATAGAATAAATTAGGTATATATATATATATTTGGCAAAATCACATCAAATTTCATTTTTGGGCTAAATTCCGCGATACTATAACATTTTAAAGAAGGGTAAACATTCTGCGGGGCTACAAACATTGGAATGTGTTGTGTGTCGTATCGGCGAGGGTCGGTTCTTTGTACAGCGCTCTCAAGTGCTTGAAACAGGATGTCATATATCAAGGTGTCACAAGGCGGTTGGCGCTTCGTCCAAACTTCTACGGTCCAGGCGTCCATACAACACAAACACACATCGAAGCACACATACACAGGCACAACACAAGCCGAGGCTTTGGAGAGCAAGGAGGCGGGCGTGACGGAGTAACAGAGGCCCGCACGACCTGAGCCAATCACCGCTTGCCAAAGGAATGACGCAAGAAGGTGTGTCTGAGAACACACCAATGAGAGTCCCAGACGTCAGAATAAGCAAGGATTCCGCCAATGAGGTTGCAGATGCTGCCTCTGTAGAATAGAAGCTTCGAGATTGATCTCGTAGCAAGGATGCGAAACGTTTATAAGGAGGGTAAATGAAGCCTCGAGAGGAATTTTCTCTCGGACTCGTGACAAGAGAGACGCACAAAAGTGAGCGCCACAACGAAAAGCCGGCAATGCCGGGGCTTCCCGGTCTTTGTCACAATCCAAAAATTAAACTCCATTGGAAACATCGACACTGATGTTTAACTTCTTCAAGAACGACAAGATTGGGCAACAAGCACCTGCTCGAAGTACATGCTGGTAATCTCTACGAAAGCTCAAGGAGACTGCGGGCGTATCGTCGAAGCTTCAACCGGCAACGAAACCTGCTCGAAGAATTGCGGCCTGAGCACATTAACAATCCAACGTGAAGAGAAACACCCATGGAGAATCTCTACGCTCATCATAAGCTCACAACAACCGCAACATTAAAATCTGGAGTACGCGTTCACCAACAACGCGGAAGGGAACAAGCAAAGATCTACAGTTATCCAGCCCTCCAACGCGGCCAAAACTCCAACATACGAAGCATGGACGAAATGGAGGCATCAGCGCCCGCCCGATGCCGCGATGGAACTCTGAGAACTTTGTCGGAAAATTGGAAGAAGTCGGCACCGAACACTCAGCGATCGCGCATCACAGAAAGGTTGAAAGTTCGTCTTATGGAGATCGTTGAAACAGTGCTTCAAGGTGAAAATTGAAAGCCAGAAAGAGTACACCGAATTGTGCATTCAAAGCGACGTGCGATGTATAAATATGGATTTGTGTTTCCTACTGTGGTGGTGTGCTCTTGGCAGGAGGATGTGTTTAGGTCACAAGTCAAGATTTAGAGGGTACGTGACCCGAAGCGTTCATTAAAATTTGAACTCCTTGTGGTAAGCAAAGTTCTTTGATTTTTATATTGCATTATTTCCAATGTTTCGTGCTCATGCTAGCCCATTCACCGACTATGTTTCCTAATTTTTGCACAGTGCGGAAAGTATTTTTGTCGTAATCCTGTAATTGTTGTGCTAGCGTTCATTGTAATAAGGAGAGTAGATTTCTCGTTCTTTGTGTGGCTTATTACGTTGCTTAGGTTAACGCGTTCATTTCATGCTCATGTTGGCCCAAACACTGCGCGCCCACGGAGCGTGCGCAAAGCACGATTTATGGCAGTCATCGGCCTAGACAGCCAAGGTGCGGCTTTCTCATTGTGTCGTGTGGGATTGCCATGTCGTTAAATTCATGCGCTTGTTGCTATAACATTTCCCTGTGCTTTAATCATTGCATTGAAATAATTTGTGTGTCCTATTCAAATCCACGTGTTTCCAAATAAATTCATGTAAATCTTAATAACTCTTTTATTCTCCATGTCTGGTATGCAGGTGTACGCAAGCATAAAGGATAATACTATAACATGTTTGGGGGTTGAGACTCCCCCTGCGTGCGTGATTAGTAACCCTTTTCACGTTTCGCGACAGAGCTAGGATATATGGAGGGAGCATAGCCGTCTGTGAAGAGAACCAGTTTTTGATATTTCTCCTCTGTCTGTGGTAACCAATAGCCGCCTCGCAAGTGTGACGTCAGCACGGAAGTCAGTTACCTACTAACTACGGTGGGGTGCGCACACGCTCGCTGAATGCTCTTCCAGCTGTTGATTCACTCGCACAAATTATTAATCAATAATCTGGGATTCTCAGACTCCGAAAGATAATAAATTGTGTTTCCTCACTTGAGGACACTTAATAATATCAAAATTACTGGCAAAGATACATTAGGGGTTGAAAACTATAAAGATTACAGGCCCTTGATTATAACAAATAAGAGCGCTTTGCACGCACACCTCACCCTTCGATTTCTGGAGCGGTACTAATCCTGCTTTGGAAAATGGGCGGGGAGTTGTAGAGGAGGGGGGAGGAGCCAACTTCAGCCAAGCGTCTGTGGTTGGCTCAGAATTGTGACGTGTCGGGCATTCACACAGCCCGAGTCTTTCAAATTTTGCAGCCAATTTGAACCGGCAATGTTCCATCCATATATCCTAGCTCCATGCTTGTGCGCGTTTGCTGCCAAGGGAGAACATTTGCTTCACTTATCGCTTCAATTGTAGCCAGTTTTGGTAGTGAATTGCTGCCTTGTGCCTGTGTGAGCCCCGTGCTTCATTTCGCTTGGTTCTGTGCCATCGTTTGATGGTGCGGTGATCTCTGGCGGTTGTGCTGCGTGGTGGTCTGCTTCTCAGCTCATTCTTTTGCTCTGCCATTTGTGAACTTGTAATTTGTCAACACAATCTTATCACATCAAATATAATGTAACCAAAATTCCAACCCGTCGCGTTATTCATACCTACAACTTTCGGTCGTAAACAAGCGTGTGTCCTGGCGTAGGAGTGTGTCCTTATAGCAAGGAAAAGCAAACACAAAATATCCCATATAGATAATACAAAAACCATCATTGTGCTTTACAATATTTAACACAAAGATCGTCAGCTGATAAACACACACGGGCGTCGCAATACCATGTCGGTGGTCGAAACAAATGATGGAGAGAACAGCAAGCAAAACTGCAGGCCCTTTGCTGCGTAATCTAGGTTTGATAATGCATGTAAATACAAGTTGAGGAAACTTGATGCCAGTCACGATGTGTTGATGAAAACACTCTCATTAGTACTTACATTGCAATACGAGCTCAGCAATTTCCGATATCAGGGATGGATGATGAATATAAAATGGGTAGAAATGAACAATCCGGCGTCCAAGACTACAAGGCCGATTTTCAGAACTATCTTCTCCCTCCCACACATCAACTAGTACGCCAGTTGACGAGCTGGTAGGAAATGGAATGTTTTACCTCTTCACGAATTTGTGATACCTCCTACGCTGACAGTACTGGCGCAAGATACCTCCTACGCTGACAGTACTGGCGCAAGATACCTCCTACGCTGACAGTACTGGCGCAAGATACCTCCTACGCTGACAGTACTGGCGCAAGATACCTCCTACGCTGACAGTACTGGCGCAAGATACCTCCTACGCTGACAGTACTGGCGCAAGATACCTCCTACGCTGACAGTACTGGCGCAAGATACCTCCTACGCTGACAGTACTGGCGCAAGTTACCTCCTACGCTGACAGTACTGGCGCAAGATACCTCCTACGCTGACAGTACTGGCGCAAGATACCTCCTACGCTGACAGTACTGGCGCAAGATACCTCCTACGCTGACAGTACTGGCGCAAGATACCTCCTACGCTGACAGTACTGGCGCAAGATACCTCCTACGCTGACAGTACTGGCGCAAGATACCTCCTACGCTGACAGTACTGGCGCAAGATACCTCCTACGCTGACAGTACTGGCGCAAGATACCTCCTACGCTGACAGTACTGGCGCAAGATACCTCCTCCGCTGACAGTAGTGGCGCAAGATACCTCCTACGCTGACAGTACTGGCGCAAGATACCTCCTACGCTGACAGTACTGGCGCAAGATACCTCCTACGCTGACAGTACTGGCGCAAGATACCTCCTACGCTGACAGTAGTGGCGCAAGATACCTCCTACGCTGACAGTACTGGCGCAAGATACCTCCTACGCTGACAGTACTGGCGCAAGATACCTCCTACGCTGACAGTAGTGGCGCAAGATACCTCCTACGCTGACAGTACTGGCGCAAGATACCTCCTACGCTGACAGTACTGGCGCAAGATACCTCCTACGCTGACAGTAGTGGCGCAAGATACCTCCTACGCTGACAGTACTGGCGCAAGATACCTCCTACGCTGACAGTACTGGCGCAAGATACCTCCTACGCTGACAGTACTGGCGCAAGATACCTCCTACGCTGACAGTACTGGCGCAAGATACCTCCTACGCTGACAGTACTGGCGCAAGATACCTCCTACGCTGACAGTACTGGCGCAAGATACCTCCTACGCTGACAGTACTGGCGCAAGATACCTCCTACGCTGACAGTACTGGCGCAAGATACCTCCTACGCTGACAGTACTGGCGCAAGATACCTCCTCCGCTGACAGTAGTGGCGCAAGATACCTCCTACGCTGACAGTACTGGCGCAAGATACCTCCTACGCTGACAGTACTGGCGCAAGATACCTCCTACGCTGACAGTACTGGCGCAAGAAAGAAAGAAAAAGAAAAAAAACGGAAAGAAATGACAGGAAAAGAAAATAAAAAGAAAGAAAAGACAAAAACGAAAAGAAAAAAAGCATGAAAAAAAGCAATAAAGAAAGAAAGAGAGAAAAACGTTTGCTGCCAAGAAAGTCATTGCATGAGATAAGTGACACATTCGAGTTCAGTCTCAACTCAGCGCACTTCGTGGCCGAACCGTTAAGGGCGCGCTCTGGCGTGAAGATGTCGCGGGTTCGAATCTCGGTGAAGGATGGCGATTTTGCTTCTAAATAATTTGAAAACTCCTGGAGAATCCTCCGCAATTCCTCGTTAATTAGTTGAAACGAAATGAGCAACAACAAAAAAACGCTTGACTGAAACAGACAGAAACACCGTCATAAATGATTATCAAGTTGTCAGAAAGTTAGTCAAAAGTAATTTGTAAACAACATCGCGCAACACAAAAATGTGAACAAACATGCATGCAAAATGAAATTCATAGCTTGTTCATCGTGCGGACAGAAAGATAATGTTTTCACGAATCATTTGCTCAAATTGCGCTTCATTTCATGTCTGTTCCTCTGGGGTAGGGAATGCTACGAGGGATAGATCTATTTTTGAAACGGTTAGCAAGCGCAATAAATTCATTTGCTGGACGATCGAGTTATTTCTGAGAATGGTTCAGCGTTGGCTGGTCGCAGCGCAGCGAGCCAAGTGTAATGGGCCCTCATGTTTTGTTGCGAAGCAAAGGAAAGAAACATATATGAATGTGTCTGTAGATATACTTATGTATATACATGCATGTGTGTGTATACATATATAAACACGCACATACACATCCATATACCCACCCATGCATACATTTGTGTGCGTACAGAAAGTCAATAAGAGAAAAAATGATGAAGATAATGAACCGTTTCCCTCCTGCTACATCTAAATGACAGCTGCATTGCTCACTGTAATCGAAAGAAATAACTTGGAAAGAAAAGAATAAATGAAGAGAAAAAAGACTTCGAGAACCGTAAAAAGGAACTAGTTTCTAATTGTCTAACAGAATTATAAAAGAAATCAAGTTACAGTCTAAGAACAACAACAAAAACATCTCGGGTTTCCCGTCCTCTCGGTATTCTCTTCAACATCATACGGACATGGGTACATGGTACAACATCATACGGACATGGGTACATGGTACAACATCATACGGACATGGGTGCATAGTACAACATCATACGGACATGGGTACATGGTACAACATCATACGGACATGGGTACATGGTACAACATCATACGGACACGGGTACATGGTACAACAACATACGGACATGGGTACATGGTACAACATCATACGGACATGGGTACATGGTACAACATCATACGGACATGGGTACATGGTACAATATCATACGGACATGGGTACATGGTACAACATCATACGGACATGGGTACACGGTACAACATCATACGGACATGGGTACATGGTACAACATCATACGGACATGGGTACATGGTACAACATCATACGGACATGGGTACATGGTACAACATCATACGGACATGGGTACATGGTACAACATCATACGGACATGGGTACATGGTACAACATCATGCCGACATGGGTACATGGTACAACATCATACGAACATGGGTACATGGTACAACATCATACGGACATGGGTACATGGTACAACATCATGCCGACATGGGTACATGGTACAACATCATACGGACATGGGTACATGGTACAACATCATACGGACATGGGTACATGGTACAACATCATACGGACATGGGTACATGGTACAACATCATACGGAGATGGGGACATGTTACAACATCAAAGCAGGTTACAACATCTCTTGCTTTGGTTCCTCTGATGAGTTGACGATGGTAAAATGATCGGACTGTTCGAGCGCACTCATTTTACGCAATTTTCATTGGGAACCTGCAGCGGAGTTCGTCATCGTGAGCCGAACACAGAATGGCGACCCTGGTCCTGAAGTACAAAAAAAGTTTATTTCCAATTGAAATGATAAAAAAGTACCATCATTGGTTTTGTAAATATCTTAAAGTGAACACACTTAGATGAATCACACACATGAGTTTTGTAATACCCATGTCACTAGTTGAAAAGAAATGATTTAGGCCAATGTACTCCTAATGCTGCTCAAGCTACATTTGATGAAACATGTTATTATAATTATAAGAGAGAACCCAATTTCATAGACGATGCATTTTCATTGTGGGGTGAAAACACTTTTGACAGTTTACATGTACATGACATAAGACTTTGAAATTCCTGATGCCAGGAAACAAAATTAAAATTGCTTGTTTCAGCAGATGTTTAAAAATGCCATTTTAAGGAAGCGTGAAAAAAATATACGTTTATAAGCATGGGGACCACTAAAATTACAAGTTTTGTTTTTCTAATTAAAATTTTTCAACATAACGGTCATTAGTTTTTAAGCATTTTATTTAAGTATATATGGATGATCACACAACAAATTTACAATTTTTTACATGGATGCTGTACAATAATAAAGAGATAACGAAATAGGTAATGTTACAAGTAGAGAGTGAACAGAAAAAAAGGCCGGTATCTCTAGTTAAATTGCCAGTTGTCAGTTTAGTACACACATATTTGCAAATGTACATGTAAATATTTGCACATATACATGCACATTCATACCCACGTACATACATACACCTAGCACGCACACATACACAAATACATATCTGTGCATCTAGGCAATCACAATACTTATGCGTTCTACAAAAATGCTGTGCGATGCACTGAAAGATAGGATAATGAGTTTAGTAAGTTTGTGACAACTTTTTCAGTGTGTTGTTGTTTACAATTTCTGATGGAATTTTGAAGCGATGTTTAATTAAATATTGTAACGAAAAGATCATTGGTCGATAAGCGTCTTATCTATCATATGTGGGTGATCGCGCAACAAATGTATATATATTTTATATATGCTTTTTAATAATCGAGTGAAATGAAGTATTACGTGGTGACACATTCACCTATCTCCGCACACATAGCGTGCACACGTACACATGTACCCAAGTTAGAATGTGCGCAAATATCAGCGTAAACTAGTCAGTATAAACTAGCATTCCAATCAAGGGACTCGGAGAAAATATCTTTTATTACAACAAGAATTTTGTAAAATTTCCGTACTAAAAATTGTGGCACAAAACAGTCTACCTGAATCAGAAACATGGAAACGATTGTTTTACAACGGTTTCCAAGTACAGCATAATTGCAAAAATACGAGTATCCTAGGTGCGGTTGTTTTAATATACTATAGAGCGTAGGAGATGGTATGATAATTTCCACTACACTAGCTTAACAACAGCAGTTTTGGAAAGAAGCATTTTGGAAAGAACATTTTTGAATAAGAAAGAAAACATGAATGCCCTATAAGGGTTTCATATTAGAAAAAATCAAATTGTCTTTGAAATATGATGCAGAATGTCTGCAATTGATAAACATACATAGGTACCATGATGGTCTAGTTTGATGCTTGCACAAAAACGGAGAAGAAAGACATAAGATGCATCCTGTGGCTGGTTTACTAATTTAAAAAGAGCTTGTTAATTCATGAAAGCAATAAAGATACTGATCTTTGTGGGTTGAAAACATGACATATAACATGTACAAGACATTTTAGTTTAGGATTGCTTTACAATGATAAAATGAAATGATGTGTTGGATAGTGTTAGAGGTAGGGAGTGAAAAAAAGGGCGGTATGTATAGTTTATATGCTAGTTGCAAGTCCAGTGCACACAGGTATATGTGCACATATGCACACCCATATACGCACATACACCCATTTACGTACACACACATAAAAGTGAGCATGTTTGCAAATCCCAGCGTATTGGGAATCAAATCATAATACCTACGCATACTTCAAAACTGTTGTGTAATGTCTTGAATTATAAAACAATGAGCAAAGGAGATTATTCAGCAATGGAGATACCAGGCAAATAATAGGCACACAGGCACAACGGGCCTCATGCTATCAAAACTTCATTTTTGCATACGAAATTGAATTATTCATTAGAAATATTTATCGAGTAAGAGTAATACAACATTACTTGAACTTCTTAAATCAAACACTGCATTAGCAACACGTGGTATGTGAGAGTTTTGCAGCGTCTCTCCTGCCACGGAATCAAGAGGGCAGCACAGCGAGCCTGTGCCTGCGTTTCCGAAATAATTCAGAAGTTGCGGGTAACTCAATAGGTCGAGACGAATTGGATAGTTCGGATGCATAAAACTTTACGGTCTCGTATCCCGGCAACTGAATGGCGGAAGTTGGACATGCAATCCCTCTACTTTGTTTTATTCTTATCATTAAAGTTCAAAACGTGAGTGCTCTAAACCTTTGATTTGCTATCTCAGTGCAGGCCAAGTGACGCGAGTCGCTGTTATCGCGACGCTCAGGGGACAAAAGATAAGGCCACGGGTAGCATGGACTGTGATGTGCGTGGGGCTTGTCTTGGTGATAGATATCAGCTGAGTCACGTCCGAACTTGACTCTTAATCTAAACATTTCATTTAAATAAAACTTACGCATTGAGACTCAATTTTCGTGCCCCACCCTTATGAATCCCTTAGGGGGAATACAACTACTAATTCGAGAGGCGAAATGTGAGGTCCTGATCTGAGAGTTAGGCCTTCTTTTTCTTCCAATGTTTTTTGCTCTGCTATGGGCCATTCGTTTTCAATTCACAGCTGTCCTTGTGTTTCAGTAACACCTACATTCTTCTTCAATTTTCATCTTGTTCCACACTCTTCCTTCTCAACATGTTGTTTCTATGCGAGCAGAATTGTGTGCTGGAACACACTTCGTGAAAGTTTTTTCCTTTCCCTTAACTCCATACTAAATGGAACTTATATCCTTCCTCTCTTTGAACATCTTATTTGTGGTAAGAGAGGCTAAAACTAAGTTATAATCAACTATTCACCTACCCCAACAAATTTTTACAGAAGTTTCTGAAATGTTAACTTTTTTCATTGACATATCTAATTTGACGGGATAGATTCAGGTGGAAAAAGTATGAATACTCTCCTTTCAATACCCTTATTACATCTCAGAGAGCAATCTACCTATTATTTACAAATACTACCTCACCAACCAGCTGAGCAAGCCCCTCCTCGAATATTCGAGCCCATCTTGGGGGATGAGGCAGAGTCTCAGCTACTCAGTGAGTAACTTTTAACATGTTCCTCATTATCAGTGGTCAAATTCGAGCGTGAGTTCCTCGTGATTCTGCTTTTATTTCTAAGATGTTATTAGCTTTACAGTCACTTCAGTCACCTACTTTCTGCCATGTTCTCACGTCACGGGGCACAGGATAAACAAAAGGCTCAGGTCAGTTCAGTTTGTCTACCTTGTGCCATAGGGACTGGCGCCCTGAGGGGGATACTGTGAAGCTATAGATAAGCAAACAAGAATTCTTTCTCCCTCACTTTGTTTCTTTCAGTTTTCGTCGCGATTTTTCTATTCAACCTCTCGTTGTTCCTCATCCTTCTTAACTCTCTGTTTCTATGCGCAGAATATTGCGTGGGGAACTCCTCTTGCAAAGATTGCCCACTTTTCACACCCTTACTAAATGGTTCCTTGTCTTTGCTCTCTTGCGATCGCCTTTGTCGTGGCTAGGAAATTTAAACCAATGCAATAATATTGATTTATAATTTTCCAAATTCAAATATTCATGCTGGTATGTAAACTTCTCGTGCTCTGATTAATTTCACGTTCATTTTGCATCTTGCTTTGGATGCTAACGACACTCTACAGGTAAACCTAGCGTCTATGCTTGATCTCCTCAGAGAAATACAACTATTGCAGCATTTCCCTGAGTTCTGACTTCGATTGAATTCGAAAATTTCTTTTTATTATACCCTTTAACTCCTCAAAACACCGTAAAATAGTCTAAATATATTGCATTATATGTACAATTTCTATACTAATATCCATGAAGTTTACGGCCGAGTGGTTGTTTCTTCCTCACGTTGCTCGGTGTCTGTGACCATCTGATGTTAGTGCCCCTCCAATGACGGTGGTGGTGATGATAACGGTAATATTAGTACAAAATTGGGACGTTATTGGGTTACCTTGAATGATTCTGCAAGTAAATTTTTGAAATTATTTCAAGGATTTTGATTGAAATCATTTTTGATTGATTGAGAAGATTCATAATTGATTCAAATTACCAGTTAGTGTCCTATTACCATTCTCGCTTCATCATTAGCGGTTATGTGAGACAAGGAATGTTTCACCTTCAATGTCCCGCAAGGTAGCTCGGGTGGGGGTGCATGTGACCCGTCGCCCTCTGGCACGTCGGTCCATGGTGAGCCCATTTGTGGCGGGTGTGTGGACACGCCAGCTCGGGTGGGGGTGCGTGTGGCCCGTCGCCCTCTGGCACGTCGGTCCATGGTGAGCCCATTTGTGGCGGGTGTGTGGACACGCCAGCTCGGGTGGGGGTGCGTGTGGCCCGTCGCCCTCTGGCACGTCGGTCCATGGTGAGCCCATTTGTGGCGGGTGTGTGGACACGCCAGCTCGGGTGGGTGTGCATGTGGCCCGTCACCCTCTGGCACGTCGGTCCATGGTGAGCCCATTTGTGGCGGGTGTGTGGACACGCCAGCTCGGGTGGGTGTGCGTGTGGCCCGTCGTCCTCTGGCACGTCGGTCCATGGTGAGCCCATTTGTGGCGGGTGTGTGGACACGCCAGCTCGGGTGGGGGTGCATGTGGCCCGTCGCCCTCTGGCACGTCGGTCCATGGTGAGCCCATTTGTGGCGGGTGTGTGGACACGCCAGCTCGGGTGGGGGTGCGTGTGGCCCGTCGCCCTCTGGCACGTCGGTCCGTGGTGAGCCCAGTTGTGGCGGGTGTGTGGACACGCCAGCTCGGGTGGGGGTGCGTGTGGCCCGTCGCCCTCTGGTACGTCGGTCCATGGTGAACCCATTTGTGGCGGGTGTGTGGACACGCCAGCTCGGGTGGGTGTGCGTGTGGCCCGTCGCCCTCTGGCACGTCGGTCCATGGTTAGCCCATTTGTGGCGGGTGTGTGGACACGCCAGCTCGGGTGGGGGTGCGTGTGGCCCGTCGCCCTCTGGCACGTCGGTCCGTGGTGAGCCCAGTTGTGGCGGGTGTGTGGACACGCCAGCTCGGGTGGGGGTGCGTGTGGCCCGTCGCCCTCTGGTACGTCGGTCCATGGTGAGCCCATTTGTGGCGGGTGTGTGGACACGCCAGCTCGGGTGGGGGTGCGTGTGGCCCGTCGCCCTCTGGCACGTCGGTCCGTGGTGAGCCCATTAGTGGCGGGTGTGTGGACACGCCAGCTCGGGTGGGGGTGCGTGTGGCCCGTCGCCCTCTGGCACGTCGGTCCATGGTGAGCCCATTTGTGGCGGGTGTGTGGACACGCCAGCTCGGGTGGGGGTGCGTGTGGCCCGTCGCCCTCTGGCACGTCGGTCCGTGGTGAGCCCATTTGTGGCGGGTGTGTGGACACGCCAGCTCGGGTGGGGGTGCATGTGGCCCGTCGCCCTCTGGCACGTCGGTCCGTGGTGAGCCCATTTGTGGCGGGTGTGTGGACACGCCAGCTCGGGTGGGGGTGCGTGTGGCCCGTCGCCCTCTGGCACGTCGGTCCGTGGTGAGCCCATTTGTGGCGGGTGTGTGGACACGCCAGCTCGGGTGGGGGTGCGTGTGACCCGTCGCCCTCTGGCACGTCGGTCCATGGTGAGCCCATTTGTGGCGGGTGTGTGGACACGCCAGCTCGGGTGGGGGTGCGTGTGGCCCGTCGCCCTCTGGCACGTCGGTCCATGGTGAGCCCATTTGTGGCGGGTGTGTGGACACGCCAGCTCGGGTGGGGTGCGTGTGGCCCGTCGCCCTCTGGCACGTCGGACCATGGTGAGCCCATTTGTGGCGGGTGTGTGGACACGCCAGCTCGGGTGGGGGTGCGTGTGGCCCGTCGCCCTCTGGTACGTCGGTCCATGGTGAGCCCATTTGTGGCGGGTGTGTGGACACGCCAGCTCGGGTGGGGGTGCGTGTGGCCCGTCGCCCTCTGGCACGTCGGTCCATGGTGAGCCCATTTGTGGCGGGTGTGTGGACACGCCAGCTCGGGTGGGGTGCGTGTGGCCCGTCGCCCTCTGGCACGTCGGTCCATGGTGAGCCCATTTGTGGCGGGTGTGTGGACACGCCAGCTCGGGTGGGGGTGCGTGTGGCCCGTCGCCACCTGGTACGTCGGTCCATGGTGAGCTCATTTGGCAGTCAGAGGAAACAGTTAGAGGTTGGTGTTCAGGTAAGGAAAGATAGAATAGTTTATGGAGTTTTATGAGAGTCACAGACCCAGAAAAAATAAATTAATGAGCAGCTCTAGAATGAATAACACCCTATCCAACTACTCGGAAGTTTCGACTCAGTAAGTGCTCAAGGGGATCAACCCAGTGATTTTTGGTTTGTGGATTGATTGTTCTGAAATTTGCCCAGTATATGCAATTTTCAAAAAGAAACACATATTTGCGTATGTAAATTTTTCGATTTTGGCCTTAGTTTTCGAGAAAATGAGAAATCTTATTTCTTTATATAATTTTCTTGGACATTCAAAAGAATAGATGACAATGAGTTTTCATGCTAGAAAAAACCCAAGACAGTTCTGGTTCGAAAGAGTAATGCATAGGTCTGCAAATATTACATAAATCTGCATTTTGTATCTATAATTGTATGTTTTGTTTCGGTAGCAATTATTATTTATGCATTGTGAACTCTAGTTACGTAAACATGGACTTCAATTTCGTCGTGGACAGTACTTTGTGTGTTTGAGCTTTCTATCGATCCACATTTGAGAATAACTTTTTGTAATTTCAATGGAAGGATGTCATTTTATACACATTTTTAAAATGAAAGTGATCAGATTTTGTGAATAACATACACTGCAGGTTCAAGTTATTTAATTTTATTGCGCTAGGCAAACAAATAAGCCTGATCGTAGGCTAAGAAAATCGTGCACAGGCAAGATACAACTCGCTAGTGAGAGTAGGTTTTGAGGTTGCGCAGATTGTTGCGCTAATTAGAAGATGCAAGCGCTCTCGCGCTCTTGTGTCCTTCGGCCAGCAAGGGTTGGAAAGAGGTCTTCCTGGAGTCTTGACTCTGGTCTCGAGCAAAGGTAGAGGAGAGGTGAAAGGTTTACTGCACGAGGAGAGAGAGAAATTGAAATAATTAATTTGCTAAGTTAATTGGATGAGGGTGAATAGCTCTTTCAATGAAAATAATTACAAAATCCGACCCAAGCCCTCTTACCCTCTTAACGTTCGACGTTTGGTGCAAAATGCTTGCGCTACGTGACAATAGAACGAAGTTGCAGGAACAAAGGAAGGTGATTTGGCAGTGAAGTGCAGTTATATTGTAACAGAAGGTTTAGGAGTAAAAACAGGGTAACAAGCGAGTTGGAGCTTATAACTCACTGTGATTCATAAATTAGTTGAATTTATAGGTCAGTCGAAACTCACCTAAGGAATCTATCCTCGGTGAGGTTTCTCCTCTTTTAGTGGCAAGGTAGGTGCAAAGGCTCAAGTGGAGCAACAGAACACAGACGATAATAAAGAAGGCCTTAATAATACCTTAAAGTAATTAAAACTACCTAGGTTATGCGTCGCCTCTCAAGGAGGACGACAAAAGGTAAGCTAAGCGTCGCCTCACAAGGAGGACGACAAAAGGTAAGTTAAGCGTCGCCTCACAAGGAGGACGACAAAAGGTAAGTTTAAGCGTTGCCTCTCAAGGAGGACGACAAAAGGTAAGTTTAAGCGTTGCCTCTCAAGGAGGACGACAAAAGGTAAGCTAAGCGTCGCCTCACAAGGAGGACGACAAAAGGTAAGTTTAAGCGTTGCCTCTCAAGGAGGACGTTAAGCGTCGCCTCACAAGGAGGACGACAAAAGGTAAGTTAAGCGTCGCCTCTCAAGGAGGACGACAAAAGGTAAGTTTAAGCGTTGCCTCTCAAGGAGGACGACAAAAGGTAAGTTTAAGCGTCGCCTCTCAAGGAGGACGACAAAAGGTAAGTTTAAGCGTCGCCTCTCAAGGAGGACGACAAAAGGTAAGTTTAAGCGTTGCCTCTCAAGGAGGACGACAAAAGGTAAGTTTAAGCGTCGCCTCTCAAGGAGGACGACAAAAGGTAAGTTTAAGCGTCGCCTCTCAAGGAGGACGACAAAAGGTAAGTTTAAGCGTCGCCTCTCAAGGAGGACGACAAAAGGTAAGTTTAAGCGTTGCCTCTCAAGGAGGACGACAAAAGGTAAGTTTAAGCGTCGCCTCTCAAGGAGGACGACAAAAGGTAAGTTTAAGCGTCGCCTCTCAAGGAGGACGACAAAAGGTAAGTTTAAGCGTCGCCTCTCAAGGAGGACGACAAAAGGTGAGTTTAAGCGTTGCCTCTCAAGGAGGACGACAAAAGGTAAGTTTAAGCGTCGCCTCTCAAGGAGGACGACAAAAGGTAAGTTTAAGCGTTGCCTCTCAAGGAGGACGACAAAAGGTAAGTTTAAGCGTCGCCTCTCAAGGAGGACGACAAAAGGTAAGTTTAAGCGTTGCCTCTCAAGGAGGACGACAAAAGGTAAGTTTAAGCGTCGCCTCTCAAGGAGGACGACAAAAGGTAAGTTTAAGCGTTGCCTCTCAAGGAGGACGACAAAAGGTAAGTTTAAGCGTTGCCTCTCAAGGAGGACGACAAAAGGTAAGTTTAAGCGTCGCCTCTCAAGGAGGACGACAAAAGGTAAGTTTAAGCGTTGCCTCTCAAGGAGGACGACAAAAGGTAAGTTTAAGCGTCGCCTCTCAAGGAGGACGACAAAAGGTAAGTTTAAGCGTCGCCTCTCAAGGAGGACGACAAAAGGTAAGTTTAAGCGTCGCCTCTCAAGGAGGACGACAAAAGGTAAGTTTAAGCGTTGCCTCTCAAGGAGGACGACAAAAGGTAAGTTTAAGCGTCGCCTCTCAAGGAGGACGACAAAAGGTAAGTTTAAGCGTCGCCTCTCAAGGAGGACGACAAAAGGTAAGTTTAAGCGTCGCCTCTCAAGGAGGACGACAAAAGGTAAGTTTAAGCGTCGCCTCTCAAGGAGGACGACAAAAGGTAAGTTTAAGCGTTGCCTCTCAAGGAGGACGACAAAAGGTAAGTTTAAGCGTTGCCTCTCAAGGAGGACGACAAAAGGTAAGTTTAAGCGTCGCCTCACAAGGAGGACGACAAAAGGTAAGTTTAAGCGTCGCCTCTCAAGGAGGGCGACAAAAGGTAAGTTTAAGCGTCGCCTCTCAAGGAGGACGACAAAAGGTAAGTTTAAGCGTCGCCTCTCAAGGAGGACGACAAAAGGTAAGTTTAAGCGTCGCCTCTCAAGGAGGGCGACAAAAGGTAAGTTTAAGCGTCGCCTCTCAAGGAGGACGACAAAAGGTAAGTTTAAGCGTCGCCTCTCAAGGAGGACGACAAAAGGTAAGTTTAAGCGTCGCCTCTCAAGGAGGGCGACAAAAGGTAAGTTTAAGCGTCGCCTCTCAAGGAGGACGACAAAAGGTAAGTTTAAGCGTCGCCTCTCAAGGAGGACGACAAAAGGTGAGTTAAGCGTCGCCTCTCAAGGAGGACGACAAAAGGTGAGTTAAGCGTCGCCTCTCAAGGAGGACGACAAAAGGTAAGTTTAAGCGTCGCCTCTCAAGGAGGACGACAAAAGGTGAGTTAAGCGTCGCCTCTCAAGGAGGACGACAAAAGGTGAGTTAAGCGTCGCCTCTCAAGGAGGACGACAAAAGGTAAGTTTAAGCGTCGCCTCTCAAGGAGGACGACAAAAGGTGAGTTAAGCGTCGCCTCTCAAGGAGGACGACAAAAGGTAAGTTTAAGCGTCGCCTCTCAAGGAGGGCGACAAAAGGTAAGTTTAAGCGTCGCCTCTCAAGGAGGGCGACAAAAGGTAAGTTTAAGCGTCGCCTCTCAAGGAGGACGACAAAAGGTAAGTTTAAGCGTCGCCTCTCAAGGAGGACGACAAAAGGTAAGTTTAAGCGTCGCCTCTCAAGGAGGACGACAAAAGGTGAGTTAAGCGTCGCCTCTCAAGGAGGACGACAAAAGGTAAGTTTAAGCGTCGCCTCTCAAGGAGGACGACAAAAGGTAAGTTTAAGCGTTGCATCTCAAGGAGGACGACAAAAGGTAAGTTTAAGCGTTGCCTCTCAAGGAGGACGACAAAAGGTAAGTTTAAGCGTCGCCTCTCAAGGAGGACGACAAAAGGTGAGTTAAGCGTCGCCTCTCAAGGAGGACGACAAAAGGTGAGTTAAGCGTCGCCTCTCAAGGAGGACGACAAAAGGTAAGTTTAAGCGTCGCCTCTCAAGGAGGACGACAAAAGGTAAGTTAAGCGTCGCCTCTCAAGGAGGACGACAAAAGGTAAGTTAAGCGTCGCCTCTCAAGGAGGACGACAAAAGGTAAGTTAAGCGTCGCCTCTCAAGGAGGACGACAAAAGGTGAGTTAAGCGTCGCCTCTCAAGGAGGACGACAAAAGGTAAGTTAAGCGTCGCCTCTCAAGGAGGACGACAAAAGGTAAGTTAAGCGTCGCCTCTCAAGGAGGACGACAAAAGGTAAGTTTAAGCGTCGCCTCACAAGGAGGACGACAAAAGGTAAGTTAAGCGTCGCCTCTCAAGGAGGACGACAAAAGGTGAGTTAAGCGTCGCCTCTCAAGGAGGACGACAAAAGGTGAGTTAAGCGTCGCCTCTCAAGGAGGACGACAAAAGGTGAGTTAAGCGTCGCCTCTCAAGGAGGACGACAAAAGGTAAGTTAAGCGTCGCCTCTCAAGGAGGACGACAAAAGGTAAGTTAAGCGTCGCCTCTCAAGGAGGACGACAAAAGGTAAGTTAAGCGTCGCCTCTCAAGGAGGACGACAAAAGGTAAGTTAAGCGTCGCCTCTCAAGGAGGACGACAAAAAGTAAGTTAAGCGTCGCCTCTCAAGGAGGACGACAAAAGGTAAGTTAAGCGTCGCCTCTCAAGGAGGACGACAAAAGGTAAGTTTAAGCGTTGCCTCTCAAGGAGGACGACAAAAAGTAAGTTAAGCGTCGCCTCTCAAGGAGGACGACAAAAAGTAAGTTAAGCGTCGCCTCTCAAGGACGACGACAAAAGGTAAGTTAAGCGTCGCCTCACAAGGAGGACGACAAAAGGCAAGTTAAGCGTCGCCTCTCAAGGAGGACGACAAAAGGTAAGTTAAGCGTCGCCTCACAAGGAGGATGACAAAAGGTAAGTTAAGCGTCGCCTCTCAAGGAGGACGACAAAAGGCAAGTTAAGCGTCGCCTCTCAAGGAGGACGACAAAAGGCAAGTTAAGCGTCGCCTCACAAGGAGGACGACAAAAGGCAAGTTAAGCGTCGCCTCACAAGGAGGACGACAAAAGGCAAGTTAAGCGTCGCCTCTCAAGGAGGACGACAAAAGGTAAGTTAAGCGTCGCCTCACAAGGAGGATGACAAAAGGCAAGTTAAGCGTCGCCTCTCAAGGAGGACGACAAAAGGCAAGGTAATAATAGCTAGGTTTGAACATTGATAATTAAGGACACCATAGTGAAAAAGATAACACGGAAGATATACATTAAGTGCAAGTTTAGAGGAGAAAGGAGAGGATAGCACAAGAGGAACAGAAATGTTCGTCCTCTTGCTCAACCGCGGGCCTTGATGGCAGCCCCGACGGAACTTTTCAGCACTCGTCCGTGTGCACAAATCTTAATATCCGCAGGCACAGGTGACACTGGGTGATTTTCAGTAGCTATAGTCAAGATGATCAAGGTAATAATAGCAATAATGATAGTAGTAGCAATCGTAATAATCTTAAAATTAGGGACCAGTTCACGATCTCACCTCCGTTCGTGCTCCAAACCTCAAGTGTGTGGTGAAACGAGGTCTAGACTGCCATGTTACGAAGGTGAGCGCACTCTATTTCTAATAATTTCTCACTTATTAATTAACGATTCCCCAGAAACTTTAAAAAAGCTGTTAATGTGACGTAATTGAGGGCAAAGCCGATAGCATTATTAAAGTTATGTGGTAATAATTTTATTATCCTCATTTTTATTTTCTAGGGTAATCAATTAGCATTCTAGGGTAAAATATAAGATATAGCCTAATATATATAGCCTAAGGTACAAAGATTGACGAACGTGGGAGGCCTGACTGACGGTGCGAGGCTTAGGCCTGGTGCGTGCAAGTCAATCGGTGTCAAGGTCGGTATCGAGCTGCTCAGGCCGTTGCAGGCTCACAGCTCGCGGTGTGTGTGTGTGTGCGCTGTAGTTTGCAGAGAGCAGCAGTCTGTTCACAGCTCGACCCTCGCGTCCTCTGAGTTAACGATATGGTGTAGCTCACGTCATATACCTCAGAAGGTAGGTGCATTCAAATAAATTCGTAAAAGAGTAGGGGGTGCGGTGACGTTACGGGCCCAAAACGAATCGCAACCCAAATAAAGAGAGATACGCCACCTGGCGATGATTTGTGATCATATCGGGTCAGCTGTACGGCAAGTTGGACAACGTCAATACCACTTTAGCGGTATTTAAATCAGGCCCAAAAGCTACTTGAATTAAACAAAATCTAGGTACATCTAGAAACAAGTGTGAGGTCATTGTCTTATAATTCTTACGGGAGCTTGATTGCAGAAGGTGAGAAATTGAAAAAATTTTATTACCCATTCGTTATGTGTAAATTTATTGGAAATTTTAGGTGGCGTTTCTAATCATGTGTGGATTTATGGTAGTATAATGTAGTCGCGGTCGGACGTGCGGGGAAATGGTGCGGTAATTGTTGAAATTGAAAGGGGGAAATAACCAAGCCATGCATAAAAATTATACTATCAGTGAATGTGTTTGCTACCTGTGGAACAACGAAAAGGAAAAAATAACTTTTGTCTTATTTCTGCTTAAATCAGTGCACTTTAAATGAAAAGCCAACGAAGCAGTGCTGGCAAGGGGTGTGAAATGGTGTGCTCAGCTTGGTCTCGAACGATAGGCCTGAGTGAAGTGTGAAGTATCCTTGTTCCCTCAGTCTCCCCTCACCGCGCCCGCACCCTCCCCCCCCCCCTTTCCCGTACACCTGCCTCCCGTCCTCTGACCGTTCAGAGCATAGTAAAACCTGGACTTTTCCGCTTCAAGCAACCAAAGAAATTACGTTTGTTTTTGATCAATTTTTGGTAATATCTTTTTTTTTTCTTCTTTTCTTTTTTTTTGTCTTTTTCTTTTTGTTTTTTTTTGTCTTTTTTTTGGTCAAACCTCTCAGTTAAGTTTTTGTTCACTTCCTACGTGGCCGAGACGGCAAATGTGCACGAAAGAATTATTGTGTTTCGTACCTCCGTTTCACTACTGACACCGAATAGTTTGAATACACAGAAAGTTTGAAGTGAGCTACCAGTAAGAACAACGGGTGAACGAGAAGTTGAAAAACATTTACAATCACCAGGGAAAATACTATAAAAAGTGCACCTAACCTTGAATTTGTAATTCAAATATGTTCTCACTAAAAGCGTTAGTCATCCTACTGACGATGTGTTTCTTGATCCTGCAAAATTTCCTGCAAAATGACCGCAGCGATAGGAAGCCCATCCGAACGAAGGAAAAGACTGAAGATGAGGCTGAATACTAAGATACGCTTTCTTTATAATCAATGAAACTAAAATTTAAAAATTGTGCTGTCCCTCAATATCATCATATCACATTTTGTACGAGATCTCATTCTGTTGAATAATTAAAACGTCCCTCAAATAGGAAGAAACTCTCGGCCAAAAAAAGAAAAAAAATCACGACTCGTGTCAGAGACTGTGACCTAGTCGTACAAAATGCAAAATGCAAAATTGCATGTCATTGTTCGCGGCCAACCCCAAGCCTCCCAGTTCCTCGCCTCTGTCCTCCAGCATTAAAGGGCAACCCCTCTTCTCTCAGCTGTGAGCTTCAATACCTCGATGAACGGCTTGGATTTACCTCACTTTTCATAAAATACTTGCTGAGCGAGGTAAAATTTAGCAAATCAGTATCAGCGATACATATACAAAAACTACATCGTTCTCATAATTCAGTCATAGCTATGCAAATATAACGCACAATGCATCACTACGAGACTCGCTACGCAGGCCGGAAAGTGCCGTTCTCTGCACAGATGTTGCCCTACACAACATCCCGGAAAAATGGTTCTTTCAGGGGCAAAAATACGACCTTACCAAGCAAAGTGCCTGCAAGTAGGAAACCTACATCCTCTCACTCACAAGATTCTAATGCTCAAAACGCAGGGGACTTGCTAACCGCTGCCAGTAACTCCGTCAGAGAATGTGTGTCACCTTCCGAAGCAACGTCAGTGAAGACTATGCAACCAATATCACAGGACGAGGGAAAACATATCTGCCAAACCTCCAGCAATCATTTGAAGGTTCGAAGCAGTGAAGTCTCAGCCGCAGCACCACAACCAACTGCTGCTCCTCATCTGAACAAGCATAACAGCGTGCCAGCTCCCCAGCTCTCCGTCAACAACAACGCTCCAAACTGTCCGCCAGCGACGGGGACACAAACGCCATCCTCATCAGTGGTACAAGACAGAATAGTTGTTATTAATAAGGACATTTCAAGCGTGGTAGACTCTCCTCATTCTCCAGATTATATGTTCGATAATATTCGCGCACAAACCGATACTGGCAGTAAATTACCCCAGAGCGCAAGCTGTGAGAACAAAATGAAATTTCCAGTACAGAGCAATAGAAAAAACACTGTTACTTCTTTAAATGGCTACTTGCATCCGCTTCAAATCACAAGCTCTCAAAAAATTCATGAAATTATTCACAATTTGTCTCTAACAGCAGCGTTTTTCAATAAATCCCTAAGACAACGTGAGCCTCCTAGCCCGTCGTCGATTTTCTCTACAGTATCAAACATTCAGAACTTAACCGAGCAACTTTTTGCTTTAAATTCACATATAAGTTCTCATGACCTTGCAACTGCGGTACCTGCTAGTATCTCTTGTGAAGTCGACTCCAATTGTCGAGAACCTTACGATACTCTGCTGCTAGGTGACAATATCCTAAGCACGATCAGAAGGAAGGACATCGATCGCTCTTGCTGGATCGAAACTGTTCCATCTGGGCGCTTCGACGACCTTCTCCATGCTATAAATTGCATGCCTAGATTTAAAAATTATATACTAAGTTTTGATGGTCTCTGCTACTCTCCCTCAGACCTTGCTCGAATCAAACAACAAATTGTAAGGAAGTACGCACTTTCTACTATTTATATCGCCAATGCTTGCAGTGCGAAAGAATTCAACAAAGCGATGAATTTCTGCAAAAACCTGGGTTTAAACTTGATTCAATTTCAAACTTACCCAGATAATGAAAATGGTGACGCACTCAATAACATTCAACGGCCTCGCACCCAGGCAGAAAACTTCTGTTTTCTTGGACAACTTGCAATGAAATCAACATTGCGAATCACCGTGCCATATTGTCCTCATTTTAACAAATGTCAAGCAATAATTGGAATTGTAGGTCATTCCAATGAATCGAAAACTTCACGGAAAGAGACAAATAGTCTCACTTTAAACTTTGGAAAAGAATATGAGCCTATGCACATCGCTGCACATGGTACTCCAAATCCTTCAAAATTGATTGCGTCATCAAGCAGAGCTCTGAGTAACTCACCCACCCACAACATGAGGAACATGAATAAGCCTGAGCCTTTCCCTGACTCGATCTCAGACAAATATAATGTCAGTACGAAAAATAAATTTGCGTTACTTGCAACAGACACAAATAGTGATTGCGACATGCCCTTCTTTTCAACCAATTCTCAACTTTCCAGTGAGTACGCAGGAACCGAGGAAAGTCAAGCTAATAACTATATTCAAAACTATTCCAAAAAAAATCAAATCATTAAAAAAAAATCTGTTGCCTCTGCCAGGCCTCCGTTGAACGATCAAACCGATACTGCTACAGCAAAACCAACAGTGAATCAAATTTGCACACGCGTTGCAAACACACTGGACGACTTGAAACGATCGCTCAAAATGGAGCCTGCTTACACTGTAGGTGACGGACACTGTCTCCTCCACGCCGTAACGACGCAGCTTGCTTCACAACAAAGATCGAAATGGGATTATACATCTCTGAAAATAGCCATCAAAACTGAGAGCTCCAGAAACAAGGACCAGTATGCAAAATTCGTTGACAGAACAGTGGCAGTTTCGAACAACTCATCGATAAATACATCAATAGAAAAGTCTTCGATCACGCAGTTGGAGACCTCATACCCCAAATACTTTCTAATGTGACGAGAACACCAATTCACGTATTTGATGAAAGAGAAAATGGGATTTGGAAGACGACAATCTCCCCTACATCAAATGCTCTGACAAACTGTCCTCCGGTAAACATACACCGGAAACAGGACCACTATAGCGCCCTCTTGAAAATGCATGATGAAAATCGTGTTGCTCCCTCCCCCATCTTGTGACTAAATAACAGTGATCAAATTGAATTTGAAGCTGAAATCACAAACAATGAACGCGGCAATAAAGACCTAGAGACGAATACCAAATGCCCTGCTAGACCTAAAAAATGCAATAACTCCACTAAAGATCTGCCTATTGAGATAAATAACATCAAAATATTACACATAAATGCTCGCAGTCTCAATGGTAAAATGGATGACGTACGAGTAATGTTGATCACTAACGATATCGATATTTTATGCGTATCTGAAACATGGTTCGATTCACGAGTCGAAAGCTCATATCTCAGCATTGCCGGGTACACATTGTACCGTTATGACGGAGTCAAGAGTAATAGAGGCAGCGGTTCATGCATTTTCATCAAAGATGTCTACTCTACATCCTTATTTCCGATAAAAGAAAAATGCGAAGACATAGAAATGGTTTGGCTCAATGTTCAGGTAAACAAACACAAGTCTTTCATTATCGGCAGTCTTTACAGACATCCGTCAGCATCTCTACGTCCAACATTAGATTTCATTGAAAATACGTTTAAATTAATCTCTGCAGCCAAAAAATCTTTCTATGTTTTCGGAGATTTTAACGTAGATCTGACAAATAAAAACAATAAGCTAAGCAAGATGCTGCACAGACTTAATCTTTCTCAAATGGTCCAAGAACCAACGCGAATTACCAACGCTTCCAAAACTCTTCTTGACCTAGCAATTACAAACAATCCCCAAGCAGTACTCAGCACAGAAATCTTACCGTCCTTTTCTGATCACCATTCGGTAGAATGCCAAATAAATATTGCAAAAGAGAAACAGAAATCTAGTTACATTTCATATCGCATGAAAAACCACTACTCCCCTGAAATATTTCAAGAGAAGCTATTAGACAGATGGAGTGAATTTCAAGGCATGGAAAACACCGATGATGTCAATTTACAAGTTTCGCTTTTCAACGAAAATTTCGTATCGGCTCTTAACGAATGCGCACCTTTCACTACGAAGAAAGTTAAGCCAAGAATTTCTAAATGGATAACAGATGAGATAAAACAGTTGAACAGAGCTAAAAGAAATTTGCAGCGTGAGTACAAACTGAATAAATCAGACAGTACGCGTCGAAAATTATATAAAGATCATGAGAAGATCCTACGAAGAAAAGTTAAGCAAGCAAAACGGGACTACTTCCACAAAGAACTCTTGGCGGCAAAACAAAACCCAAAAACAACTTGGGAAATCATTAGAGAAGTTGCTCAGTATAAAAACTCGGAGTGCAAAAGCACTTTCGACAACCCCTCAAAAATGGCTAATGACTTTAATACTTTCTTCTCAAAAGTTGGCGAAGATGTTTTCAATGAAGTATCCAGGACAGTTTCAGACACATCTACAGGAGCAAATCCGAGCGATGTATCATCCCCAAATAGTAGAAACAAATGGAGACCAAAGCCGGTTAGCGTCATAGAGTTACGAAAAATCTTATGCTCACTAAAGAATACCAAAGCGACTGGACATGATGGCATAAGCCTCCAACATATAAAAGACAGCTTCCCTGTCACAGCACCCCTCATTCGTTTGATAATAAATACATCTATAGCCACAAACAAGTTTCCCGACCAATGGAAATTATCCATTATTAAGCCATTACATAAATCTGGTGATATCGACATAGCGTCAAACTACAGACCAATCAGTCTCCTGCCTGTTATGTCCAAAATATTAGAAAAAGTAATAACAAACCAGCTCTCGTCTTACATAGACGAGTCACATCTACTGCATCGCAATCAATATGCTTACAGAAGGAATACCAGTACTCAGGACGCCCTGTTAAACATAACAGAAAAAATTTACAATGATATTGACCAAAAAAAACTAACTCTCTTACTATTGCTTGATCTCTCCAAAGCTTTCGACAGTGTTGAGCATAAGAAACTTCTACAAAAAATTTCAAACCTCAGAATTGACACTCAATGGTTTGAAAGCTACCTTCTAAACCGCTCTCATGAAGTGTGCTTGAATAACAAAATGTCATCATTCATACCAAACAATTTTGGCGTTCCTCAAGGTTCAATCATCGGCCCGCTCTTATTTTCAATCTTCATCAATGATTTCCCCACCATGCCGGCAAACAAAAAAATCTCAATGTATGCTGACGACGTACAAATTGCCATGACAAGCTCAACAGCAGATTTAAAAGAAACACAAGCCAACGCTGAAAACCTTCTGAGAACCCTTAAATTGTGGTATGACCATAATGGCCTCAAACTTAACGCAAGTAAAACGCAATGCATTATTTTTGGATCACAGAATGCGACTAAAAATTTACCACCATTCAAGCTAACATTTGGAGACGATACAATTGAACCAGTAGAGACGGTAAAAAATCTGGGTGTTTGGTTTGACAAAAATATGACTTTCAATTCACACGTCGAAACAATGTGCAACAAAATAAACGGAACCTTAATGTTCTTTCATCGCATTAAGAACACACTTGACGAAAAATCTAGATTGTTAGTGATTCAGTCTTTAGTTTTATCGCGCCTGGACTACTGCAGTCTTGTATGGGGAAATTTACCTCAATATCGTCAGGAAGAGTTGCAAAAATGTCTAAACTTCGCCGCCAAAGTGGTGTGCAAAGGAAATTTCAATAAATACGATCATGTCACCCCTCTTTTAAGAAAACTCGACTGGATCCCAATACCGAACAGATTCATGATCCAAAAAGCTCGACGAGTGTTCTCCTCTCTGTACCTCCCCCAAAGTAATGCAGAGGTGGTAAAATTTTTTCCATCTAATATCCCAAACAAAAAACCAAATCGGAGGAATGATGTTTTAGTCAGTTACCGTTCATCTAACGTGGGACAAAAAGCTCTCTCAGTTTCTGGAGCTTTTTTGTGGAACAAGCTTCCCCAGCATATCAAAAACTCTAAAACTGTAAAAGAATTTAGAGTAAATGTGTCACGTCATTTTGCATCTCTATAGACCTGCAGCATTTCGGTGTGAATTTCCCATTTACCAGAAATTTTAATTTTCCTGAAATTTCTGTTAGAAAATTAGAAACTATTTCATTTTACGTTTGCTAAGCCATTCGTGCATTCATCTTAACTATTTCTGTCGACAATAATGAGCACCCCAGCCGTGAGTTCAATACAGCAGAATGAACGTTTTTTCATAATTAGGAGTATTTCCTCATCTTTATTTTGTTATTTTTTCTTCTCTGTGTTAATATTTAACATCCGTATGGAAAACATACTCTGAAATACATTTTGTGTGTACACCAATATACAGGTTTATAAATGTGAGGATTGTGCAAAGTTTATAATGAATTAAATTTTGGCTAACGTTGTCTCGCTATTTCAAAATCATTCTCGAAGATGTTTTCAATCGATTTCGGCTGAGCTGGGGGAGGGGTTAATTTAAGCATTTTCATTTAGTATTTTAATATTTTTCCGTGCGTTCAGTGCACACCAGCACTAAACTTTAAAATCGAAAAAAACTGTTAATTTGTGTTATCAAAATTATCACTTTGGACTATCGCTTAATCTACCTATATGTGCCAAATTTTGTAAATATTCTCCACTCAAATGTGATATCCGGCCACAATGTTACTCCATTTGATCCCATGTACACATGTCTGTATAATGCTGAAGAGTTGTGTTGTTTCTTGACTGTAACCTGAGTTTTCTTAAAAATTTCTATGAAGAAACTAAAAACCAGTTCATTTTACGTTTTCCGAAGTCATCTTTTCCTTTTAGTTATTTTTTTTCGAATAATTTCTTAGGATTACAATGAGCTCAACTGTCATTATCGGTGTAATAGATGGTAGGTTGTTTCTATCCTCTTATTTTATATTTGTATTTTTTTCTTATATTTCATTCTCAATAAGTACATATATTAATATGTGTGTGTACGTATATAGGTATATATATATCTACATAAATAGATATACATGTTTCTATTTCATTTCTTTACACAAAAACCATCCGGTTAATAAATTTTATTGCACTAGCGAAATGATTCAAAAATAGATCTCCCACTTACTCCAGAGGACGTCTCTGTGAATCGGATTAATGACAAATACAATTAATGAAATTAATCGTAATTTGAGCGTATGAATCGTGGTAAAATTATCTTTCTGTCCGTATGTTGTACAAGCAAATTTTGATGTATGAGTATATGTTTGTTTGCGCATTTCTGCCAAAATTTTGTAGATATTTATCAATCATGAGTGGTAACTGGCCTACACTGTATCTCCATTTTATCCCATGTACCCATGTCCGCATGATGTTGCAGAGAATATCGAGAAGATATGATATATGATATGATATATTGAAGATATATGTTTTTTTTGTTTTTTCTTTTTTTTTTTTTTTGTTCCTCAGCGGTAACTTGAGTTTTCTTAAAATTTCCATTAGGTAATTAACAAACCATTCCATTTATAAGTTTTTCGAAGTCCTTTTCTATTCCTTATCTTTCCTCAGGTTATTTCTTACGATTCATCAGAGCTTGGGCTGTCATTTTAAATATTGAAAGAGTAAGATTATTTTTCATGTCTATTAGCATTTTTCTTATATTCGTTTTCAATACGTATATATATGAATATGTGTGTTGGTGTGTGCGTGAGTATGTACGTGTGCGCACGCAAACATAAATGTTTATGTATCAGTGTAAACATGCACACGTTTCGCACACATATATGCGCACATGTACATATATCGGTTTCTATTTCTACTTTTTGCATAAAAAAGCAAAACCTCAAGACACATTACATTTTACCTAAAGCTCTGCGATCAGTTAACACTGCACCAAATTTCAGAAATAAACAAATTGATTGCGCTTGCTTTATGATTTATAAATCGATCTATCACGACCCCGAAGGGCATTTCTGTGAACAGAAGAAATTAAAAAGTATAAACAGACAAAGGAAATAAAGCACTCGTGCAAAAATTATCTCTATATTTGTATGCCGAACAAGCCATGCATTTCAATTTTGAGTGTAAGTATGTTTACGCATTCCTAGATGTGCGTGCTGTGTTGCGCGATGTTCTTTACAAATTATTTCGAGACTATCTTTTTCTCAATACTTGATTGTCATTTACGGTGTTGTTTCAATCTAGTACGGTGTAGCGTTTTTTTTGTATTTTTCCTACTTCGATGATCTTATAAATAATTCGAAAAATACTAAAGAATTCTTCGAAACTGCCAAGTTCTTAGTTGAAATTATCGAAGTAGGAAAAAGGCAAGAAGCGCTGTACCGGAATCTCTTGGAATATAAAATATCCAAGAGATAATATTTCTCATTTCTCATTCAACTACCCTTGACAGAGTTAAACTATTAGCACGACCCGGATGGTTTGTCTATTAGTACGCCTCGTATATTTTTTCTATTAATATGCCTCGTATGGTCTATCTATCTGTACACCTATGATAGTATTGTCTAATATTACATCTCGTATAGTTTGTCTATTATTATGCCTCGTACGGCTTATCTATTTGTACACCTCGTATGGTTTGTCAATTAGTATTCCTCGTATGGAACTTTGTTAGACTATTAGCACACCACGTGTGGTTTGTCTATTATAGTACGCCTCGTATTGTTCCGACCCTTTTCAGTATTAGGTCGTAACTAACAACTAACGCGAATGAGGTTCGGGAGTGAATCAGATGCAGTCACGTAGTTATTCTTTATTGTTACTTCAGGATTGACACAGGCTTCGTAATTGGTAGGAAGTCTTTAGATTGGAAGGTTATCTCGTAACTTCTGTAGCGCATCTATGATCTCTACAGATGCTTTCTCGACAGCCGAGCTTCAGCTACTGACAGCGATGCTTCTGTTTGTAGAAGCGACCTCTACGGCAGACCTCCTCAAATGAAACACGATATCCCCCGCCGATCCTATTTATATGCCTGGCGGGCGCACATCTAGGACCCCCCACGCACAAAAATTTTTTATTACAATAAAAATATTTTAAAACGTCAATCAATCTCATTGATTATCCTTGGCGATCAATAACTCTGATGACAAAATTGCTTCCGAATTATGAACAGAGGTAGACAGGTATGGCCTTTGCTGTCATCATAAACAAATTTCAACGGTAATCCTACATCTTGTTAAACATTATTTTTAGTGTCAATATTATATTTTAGTGTCAATTCAATACCAGATTTATTATCTATAATCAACCAAATAATCACTCTATGCACTTAGCTCAAACAATTTGTTCATTTATTATAAAGTTATTTATCAATTGATTCTTAGAATTCGTGGACACTCCAGATATTTCGGATACAAAAGATACACCGCACAATTTTATTAACATATCAAAATATCAAAATCAAACATCAAAACGCGTACTTAATAAATCCTTTCCATAAGGTATACTTTTCTTGAACAAAATGGACACCTACCGTCAGATCGAGAACATAATTTTTATTTAGGATTAACATATTAACATAGTTCGAGAACAGAATTTTCAATGCAATTGGAAATAAAAAGGAAAACTCCATCATAAGACTAAGTTACATAAAAATATAGAAAAAATGTTTAAATGCGCAAACAATACATTACATTACTACAACTGGCGAGGTAAAAGTAGAATAGGTTTCAAATCGTCCTACGATTTAAATTAACATATCAATTCAACTAAATTAAAGATTGAAAGGAAATAAAAGAAAAATCAATAGCTAATTCAATTCCACCAATCTAAAACAATAAATGAACTTAGCAGAGGGCGAGTAACGCGACATCAATGTTTATAATTAACGACAATAAAAACATATTCCGTATATAATAGAAAAATCTCCGTATAAAATAGTAGTAATCTAAGACATGGGAGGATTCTACTCCTCGGAAGATATTAAAACCAAGAATATGATAATCAGATCCATCTTAATCAGAGCTTAAGGTGAAACTGCAATTACTTGTTTAGGACTATTACAGATTTCTTTTAAGGCGGTTCGACGCAAAGCGACGTCCTCGCCACTTAGACGACCTATTACTTTATTAAGGTCGCGTTTTATGTAAATAATCATTACCGTAATTATGATAGTAATTATCGTGTAAAGAAGCAACATTATGTCGCTCAACTGGTCAGGAATGAGATCTACTCTCGTTTCCTCGGTATGTCGGATGAGTTCATCCGATATTTGACCGTTGTTGGCTTTAATCGCCGTTAGAATGGTGTCTACATTAAGGTTAGATACCTTATTTCCCATCTTAGCAGGCCAAAAAGCTACTAACAGCGCGGGAATTAAAATTGTGATTTATTTTAATCACCTAAATGTGATAAAGAAATTATGACTTTATAAATGTTGATGTAGAAAAAGTAATTCTTCACTGGATATTTGTTGGGAATGCAGCAATTCTGATTATGAACACGAGTTCGACGTGTTCTGCAGATTCAAATATTTGGATTCGAGTACGCAACGGGGATTCGAGGTTCAGGAACACTTGAAAGTTGCAGTAGGCTCCCTGTAATACTTCCTTTCGTATCTTGATACCGAAGACTATTTTTGTTTCCTGCGGCTGCCACAGTTGATTTACACCGGTGCACATCGGGATTTAAAAGTGTTCAGAAGAAACAGTGAATGACAGTGGAAGTCTAGCGTTGTAGTATTAAACGCTAACCTTAGGTGGAACAGCAAGTATTTGCTTATTACAATGGCATTAAACTTTGATTGATTGATTGATTAATTGATCGATTGATTGATTGATTGATTGATTGATTGATTGATTGATTGATTTATTGATTGATTGATTGATTGATTGATTGATTGATTGATTTATTGATTATGAATCATTATTGAAGTTAAATAGGTACGCTACCAAGTACTAATTGAAGGTTCAAAGTGTATGTGTATCTTGTAAATCGGAGTGTGCACTGTCCTGGAATTGTTCAGGAGTCGCCCAAGGATTCTGAAAGGATACGATACAAGAAATTAGCATGGCCCCAAGTTTAAGTAAGCAATTGTCGTTTCATAATAAGGCAACGCTTCATTCTCATTAAGACACATTCTCATTAAGACACTTTCATTCCAACTACACTGCCTAGCATTGTTGTCAAACAATCTGCGGCAGATTCGAGGCAGTTCTCGCGGTTGCACACTCGCACTCTCGTGTCGACATCTCCACGATTACAGCTCAGTTTATCAATTCTAGCTGACGGCTTGATGAGCACAGCTCTTGATGTCGTAACAACAGTATGACAACATCCTGAGCTCAACATCTCTTCTGAAGGTGTTAGCGCAACACAATATTTCCTAACGCAAGACATCATAAGGTCTTAAGAAAGAAACTCGTAGAACACTCTTACAAGCTAGAAACTCATTGAACGAACTTACAAACTAAATACCATTGAAATACATATATGGAATGGCGTTTTCAGAATATAAGGAATGAACAGCTCCAACTAGGTTGACAATTTTACCTTCTTAACTTATCTAAAGGCAGCACATAGTTTAGGTTCGATCGGATAATCTTGTTACCGATCTTAATATCTGCGTAATTTTTACCTAGCTTTTCAATGATACCTGGTCCTAAGAAATTTAGCTGTAACTTGTGTTTTTTGGCATGATTTTTTACTAGTACACGGTCCGTCACTTTTAAGTTTTTATCGCGACGTTTCATATTTCTATAGGCAGTTCTTTCAATTGTGGCGTTAATGATCGCATTTCTAATATTGTTCACTACAATAGATGACTCGGTAAATTTTTGTTTGTGAACATCTTCATATGTAGTCGCTACATTGAAGTTTTCTAAAGTAGTAGAACTGATATACACACACGTATCTCTACCGAAAACCGTGTATGCGGGTGTATCTCCTAAAGTTTCATTATAGCTATTATTAATCGAATTCTCTACAATATCTAATAGTCTATCCCACTCATTATGAGTAAGAAAATTTAGATATAACTTGAGCAGGTGTCGAATTTTTCCATTACATCGCTCGACAATACCATTAGAAAAAGGTGAATAAGCCAGAACTTCCCTTTTTAAGATAGAAAGTCCTTTTGTGAAATTTCTTACATTAGATGATTTAAATTCCAGGGCATTGTCGGACAACAATACGTCCGGGGTACCGAACAAACAGCAAAAATTCCATAGACAATCTGTAACAGTCTCTGTACATCGGTCACTAGTCGAATATATTTTAACAAACCTGGAAAAAAGGTCGATAATCACAAGAATATATTTATTACCATTGTCCGTCATTGGTAATGGACCATAGAAATCCATGCTGATCGTTTGAAAACATCGTGTTCCAATCGGAGCATTTAGAATTTTAGTCGGCGTCGGTATTCGTGATTTTAGAATCTTACAGATGTCACAAGATTCAACAATTTTGCGTGTAATTGTCCGTTCGTACGGATGAAAATATTTTAATTTAAACTTAAACAAGGTATGATTCAAATCTGTATGGGACAAATTATGGATGAACAGAATTGTCTTGTGTAGCAGAGTATACGGCACCACAATAGTCAGAATGGTGCTGGGTCTGTTGTCAATTCTTCGTCTTTTATACAAAATGTCATTCATAATCAGAAAATCATTCATGTCTGTATTAGAAACTTTTGTTGCATTCTCTAGGGCGTCCTTTATTTCAGAACAAAAGGCATCACTATCTTGTTCACGTTTAAATTCGTCTAACGACCAGTTGTCATTAATACTTGAATGGTCTGTAGTCGTATTAACTCTATCCAGTCTGCATAAGCTCGTTTTCTGTCTGCTATTAAAGTCACTGGGTTCACGTCTGGGGCTTTCAGCAGTACTGTTGTTGTTTCTTCCGTCATCACTTCCTGGCATTGTCTCCTCGAACTCTTCCTCAGTCACGGGCTTGTTACATTTGTTACCCGCAGCAGCGGCTTGCAGCCTGGTTACAACGGGAAAAGTCTCTACCTCTGGGGTTAAATCAGAACATTCTGACAGTTCTTTTTCTGTTAAAGGATTTTTGTCATGATTTAATCTACTTAATGCATCGGCGGCACTGTTCGCCTTTCCAGAAAAATACTTTAATTTGGCATCAAAAGCTTGGACATAAATACTCCATCTCGCAAGCGTGTTGTCTTCAGGCAATTTCTTTGAAAATAAGGGAACTAAAGGCTTATGATCGGTGTAAACGACCAGATCATAGCCTAAAACAAGATATTTAAAGTACTTCAACGCTTCAACTATAGCGAACATTTCCTTTTTCGTAGTTGAGTATCTCCGTTGAGTGGAATTCAACGTTTTAGATAAAAATGCAACAGGTCTCATGTTTCGAACTTTATCAGTAGATGATTGAAGTAAAACAGCTCCTATGCCGACATTTGATGCATCACAAAACAGATGAAAATTTTGATCGAAGTTTGGGTGACTTAAGGTTGTGTTGTTACATAGTTCATCCTTTAATTTTTCAAAGGCATTTTGACAACCTTTGGACCAAATGAATTCAACATTTTTCTTCAGAAGATTATAGAGCGGGCTTGCGATACTCGCAAAATTTTTTATGTACCTACGAAAGAAATTTACTAGACCTAGAAATGACTGTAGTTGTTTAACATTCTTTGGAATTTCTAAATTCTTTACTTTGTCAGTACCGGTGCTTCTGGTTCCCATTCCACTAATGGAATGTCCTAAATATTCAATTTCGTCACGGAAAAACTCACATTTTTCCGTTTTTATTGACAATCTAGCGTTTCTTAACAGTTCAAGTACAACTTTTATATCGGCAAGATGCTGTGCCTTCTCCTTGGAGAATATGAGCACGTCGTCCATAAAGACGAAAGATAGTTTTCCTAGAACAGGAGATAGCGTTTGCGTCATTACTGACTGGAAATATGCAGGTGAGGTTTTCAAACCGAATGGTAAGCGATTGAACTCGTACTTTCTACTACCAACTGTAAATGCGGTTATTTCTTTACTCTCATCGGTCAGTGTAATATTATGATATCCTGACCTAAGATCTAATTTTGAGAAATATTTTTGACCATTTAAACTATAGAGAAGCTCGTCCACTCTCGGCAGCGGGAATGATTCTTCATGAATTACCTCATTTACTTTGCGAAAGTCAACTACCGGACGTATAGTTCCATCTTTCTTATGAACTACAATTATCGGTGAATTATAAGCTGAAATCGATGGTCTAATAATTCCGTCGTCTAACATTTTTTCGTTAACGACTTTCAAATCTTCCATGTAACGGTGGGCAATACGATAGGGAGGGACATTTACGACATCCGCGTTAGGTTTCAAGCGTATTTTGTATGGTTTAATCGCAGCAGCTGAGATCGATTCATTGTCTATAGTAATAACGTCTCTGAATTCATTCAACAAATTCAGCAATTCAGGCTTCATTTCGTCATCGTTACACTTGATATCATCATTATTTAATTTCCGCCGACCACGGGCTATTTCTTTGGAAGCAGAAACGTACCCTTCGTCGACAACTCCTGTGATCCCGACAGATTTACTATTAGTGTCTTTCTTCTCGACATCTAAATGACTGTCCTGAACAACACTCGTTGCCTGCACAAAAGTACTCAATCCTCCCTTTAATTCTCCTTGTACATCTGACAAGTAAACTTCGGATTCAACATGATCCTTCTCCACTTTTTCTAAAGTACTTATAATTGCATTCTCTGGTAAAACAATCGCTCTGTCGGAGCTATTAATTAACAACAACGGAATCTTTCTCCTATTGTTAACTCTCACAATCGCTTCTGCGACACAAATGCCTTCTTTTAAAGTTGCTTTCTTTATTATGTATTCTCCATTTTTACACTTTCCAACATGTCCAACATGTTTCAAAATTACATTAGGAGCAATTTCCACTTGTCGAGTATGCACTCTTAACGGCCTTGGCCTTGTGAGGGAATTGGTAACTGCAACTACGCCTCGATCAGGCTGATTTTCTCTCCTACCATCCCTTTTTACTTCCTCACTTGCTTTCTCAGCAATGCACGTCCTCTTATCTCTTAGCTTATTTAAGACTTTTTTCTTAGCTCTGGACGTAATCGTGTCCGCCATGAGACACTCAGTATTCTCTATTAAATACACAAGACACTCTGTCTTTCTCTTTTTTCGTCGTTTTACCTCTGCAAAGGGGATTTTCTCGTCTTTGATAATTAAACATCTTTGTTTTAAGTCTACAACGGCGTTCTTGTCCAATAAATCACGTCCAATAATGACGTCATAATTGTAAATACCATCTTTAATTATTAAAGCATTTGTCTTTAAACTTATACCGTTTTTTAACTTTAGGACAAGCTCCACCTCACCTTCAACATTACTCTTAGCGTTAACGCCTTTTATAGTCAAAGAACTGGGCTTCACGTCATTACTTATCTCACTTATTCTGTGGTAGCTGACTAGGCACTTCTCTGATCCTGAATCAATCAATGCATTCCACAGGTCTGCATCTTTTCTAAGCACAATCATGGGCTTATGACTTTTTCGTATTACAAATAATTCATTTTGTCCTGTAACTTCAACTTCTTCATCTTCTTCGTATTTACAAACGTTCGTCGTTAAATGGCTTTCAAAACTAGTGCCATGAGCGTTCAGATCATCACTTAATTCCGCCTCTCCCAGCGATTCATATCTATTTTGACACTCAATGAGTGGATCTATCCTCTCAACATTTTTAACGAGGGAATCTTCAGCACCAGAATTCTCCTCGGGTTCACAGGGATTTGTCGCCGTAGAGTCATACTTAGTTATTGTAGTTTCATTTTTACCATTGACGTTATTTCTATCGAAAGTGAAATCTTCTCCGCCGCTTACGCTAAAAAATCATTTCCACTGTTAGTTTGGTAAGTTTCTACCTGGCCTTTTTCTGACATACGAGTTTTATACTGTCCTCGCGCACGGACACGATTCGGTCTGCCTGGTCTGTTTAAATAGTCTCTTCTGGATCTACAATCTCTTGCGTAGTGTCCTAACTTATTACAACGAAAACAAGCTACATCACGCAGTGAATGCTCGGTGACTGTCTGAGATGAACCTGGTTTGTACCAATCAGTCGGTTTCCTAGCCACAGTGGTTGCCGACACACTTTGTCCTTGACAGACACACTCATGATTGTAACACTTCGAGCAACGCTTTGTTTCAGCTGTCTCCAATGCCTGAACTTCTAGAGTTCCTAATTCTCTATCTCCAACATAAGATTTTACGTGCGGTCTAGCACGAAAAGTTGGTCTCGGGAAATTTGGTCTCCAGTAAGGCCTACGCGTCCTACCTCTACCTTGGAATTCGCCTCTTGTCATTGTATGCACTTCGGCCTCATCACAGGCAGCTTCGAAGTTTGATTCGGACGAATGATCATCCTCAGCACAATAGATTTCCATAGATCTCTCAGATCGAGTCGCTAATATTTGCTTATCCTCGGGAAAATTCCTAATTACAGTTACGAGTCTCTGAAGGAGCTCTTCCGACGATTTGAAGGGTTTATTGAATAGTTTCTTTGAAAAATCTTCCGTCACTAGAGGGTTGATGATGGCCATAGCTAACGCAACAACTAAAGTATTCTCGACATACTTATCGAGGGCAACAGGATCGGGACAATTTACTACATAGGGATGGGCTCTGTTCGAACACTCCGGGCTGGTCATTATTCTGTGGGTAAATTTACGGATTTTGGATAGGATAGCCACGAACTGGCTAGCTAATGCATCGTTTCGTTTCAGTCGTACGTTATTTAAATCACAGGCGACCGCGTGCAAAGATCTTTCACCTTTTGATACGTAGATATTTTCTAACAGGTGCACGACTTCTTCGAAAGTTAATTCGTAACCTTCACTGATTATGGAGGCTACCACCGTATTGAAGTCGCCCACCCGCTTGTCTGCAGTTCGCAACAATAAGTTTAGTTTAGCTTCCTCTGAGTTGTCTGACAGCATATTGAAATACGCTCTCACATTTTTTATATGCGTTTCTAGAGATTTGTTTTCTATGAAGTCCGGGTCATTTCTTCGTTTTCTACCTCTGTACTGCGGTAGATCCTGCCCAGCAATTACAACACTAGGTATCGGACTGACAATAGAAGTCGTCACAGCGGTAACCGTACTAGTCACAGAGCTAACTGTTGTAACGGCTGCACTGATAACAGGGGTAACAGTGGTCGCCATCGTGCTAGGTATTTGAGGAATTGATAATCTGAAAACAGGGACGGATAACCTACCAAAACTGGTCAAATACGGAATGGTTCTTATATACTCGTATTCGTCAGAGTCACTGCCTGACATAAGCACAAAATAATCCTATCTTCATAAACCTCCAATTTCCATTAAAAAAAAGAATGTTCTACACACAATAAAATTTTCTACATGCAAATGATAATATTCTACACACAATCAAATTTTAACTCACATTTTCTGTGGACTTAAACCAGGCTAAGGCTAATTCAGCAATAAAGTCAAAAAGTCAAACAGCTTGAAGGTTGGCAGCAAACTGAACAGAGCAAGCCGCTCCAGCCTTCTCTTATATGCTAGAGCACAATGGCCGAGAACAATAGCAACAACTTCCTTCAATTGTTATGGAGAACAATGGACTACCTCTCCGCACAACGTTTCCGCGAAGACGCTCGCTCTCTCACTACAGGGAATCTTGCTCACTGCGCTTTCGCAATGCCTAGGCTGCTCGCTCTCGCCGCTACCCGGAATCAGCCTGCGCTTGCAATGCCTCCTGCTTAACTTCCTACTCATTAACTTTATAATGATGATGTATAATCATTAATTTGAGTGCATGCTTATTTTTAATTTGCAAGCAACATTATCGGCGTACACTTAACTTAATATTTTGGCGATGCGTAGATCTCGTAGTTCTTCTCGTTGCAGATGACGGTGGGTAGATGCGTAGATCTCGTCGACAAACCAGGTTGTTGGTTTGGACCCCTCACTTCATTTTCTCCTTTGAGTAGCGATGAGTAGACTGGTGAAGACTGCGTAGCGTGTAAATTTTCGATTATTTTTCTCTCCTTTCTTTCTCGAAGTGTTTCTTGGAAAGAACTTCGATTTTCTGCGCTGACGTCTTTCTTCCTTTTCTCGATGCTCTGAAGTAATGTGATAACTATGCGACGTTACTCCAAACAGGGTGACACTCCTCACATTTAAAATCACGGATCAACAGAACTGAAGATCAATTCTTGATATCTTTCTTCTTCAATGGGCATCCCCATACACGGGCACCAAATATGTTCCGACCCTTTTCAGTATTAGGTCGTAACTAACAACTAACGCGAATGAGGTTCGGGAGTGAATCAGATGCAGTCACGTAGTTATTCTTTATTGTTACTTCAGGATTGACACAGGCTTCGTAATTGGTAGGAAGTCTTTAGATTGGAAGGTAATCTCGTAACTTCTGTAGCGCATCTATGATCTCTACAGATGCTTTCTCGACAGCCGAGCTTCAGCTACTGACAGCGATGCTTCTGTTTGTAGAAGCGACCTCTACGGCAGACCTCCTCAAATGAAACACGATATCCCCCGCCGATCCTATTTATATGCCTGGCGGGCGCACAGTATATTATGTCAATTAATATGCCTCGTATGGTCTATCTATTTGTACACCTCTGATAGTTTATCTATTAGCACACCTCATATAGTTTGTCGATTATTATGCCTCGTATGGCTTATCTATTTTTACACCTCGGATGGTTTGTCAATTAATACTCCTCGTATGGATCTTTTGTTTTAGGACGTCTTATATTAAGGAACTTTTAAAAGCCAATATGTTGGCATATGTATCTCATGTGACAACTTGGAAATAAACGGTTTATTTGTATTTTTCCATTTCTCCTCCCTCTTATTCCCATCATTTCTCTTGCTTGCTTTCATGTGAATTTTGCATTCGTATGCATTTCATAGTGTGCATTGTTGGTCCTGCTCACCATTTCTTGTTTGCAATGACTCATATGGTCATCCTCTTCATCTCAGTCTTAGCACGAGTCTCCTTTCACCATCCACACATCTCTTCCACTTTCCAACTTCTCTCACAGTGTCCATGAATTGCACCTACATCACAGAAATGCTATTGTGTTCAGGGTTTGCTAATTTTTCTTTACCTTTCAGGTTCCGGAACAGAAAAAAGTGGACCCTCAATCTATTGAACAAAAAAAATAAGAAGAAAAAGAACTGCCTACAGTTATGTTCAAGGGAAGCATGGAAAAATGAGAAATTTTCGAACTAGAAGAAGTGAAACGGCCGTACGTCTTTGTAATATATATTTATTATTGAAAAGAAGAATTCTTCAATGCAAAATTGTTACCATAATAGATTCAACTTCGAAGTACCCCTCAGGGGGATACAGCTATTTTATCTGTGGGAATTAACGCTCCCAAAAGGAACATGTGAGGTCTCGTGCTGACGGTTAGGTATCCCCTTTTTTAATAGATTAGTTTTTTGGTTTGTTACGGACTATCTTTTTTCAGTTTTTCGTTGTCCTATTTTTTAGCACCTACATCTTCTTCAATTTTTTACTTGTTTCATGAACTTCTTTCTCAACCTATTATTTCTATGCACCTTCAGCATAGATCCGCGTTCCCTTGACTCTACACTAAATGGTATTTTCCTCCTTCTTCTCTTTGGAATGTTTTTGTTGCGATTCGGTAGGCTCAAACTAACATCTTGTCTATTCTGTATTCACCTTAGAAACATGAAAGTAAGACAACTTTAACCAATGTAACTTGGCTAAATGCATTTGTCTCTGTATTCAGGTATTTTCAGCGAGGAAATTTGCAGCGGTTTCTTTTCAAGGATGCTAGTTATTCATAACTGTTTAGACCTCGAGAAAAGATGTAGCGCAATTTGGTGAGAAGTGACAAATCTATTATAACACTAATTATTTTATATGATGAGCGAAAGCATGACTGGGATTCCATTGGGAATCTGTTTCGTTAATATTCAAGATATTCTAAGATAGAAATTTGTTTCTTTAGAGGTAGTAGTAATGATCCGAAGATCGTTTGAGCGAATCGACTGGTCGCGCTCCAGAGCATATGAGTGAGCAGCAGATTACAAAGGAGAAACAAGAGTAAGAAAGAAAAACAGTTTAATTCCAATAAAGATGGGACAAAAATGTAGCACATCATTGGTTTTTGAAGTATCTTAAGCTAAATACACTTAGATGACACACACACATGAGTATTGTAATACACATGTCGCTAGTCGAAAAGAAATTTTTGAGGGCAATGTACTCCTATTAATCTACGTTTGATGATACATGCAATATTCTATAATATAATAAGAGCCGCGTCCGTCTACATGTCTCTCTGTCCGAAGCCAGCCGGAAGTGTGTGATGAGCGTATCTGTGATACAAGCTTAGGATATGGGTACATGTGTCATGTGATTTGTTGAACATTACTATACATTTTTGACGGGCTGTCTGTACTCGGCTTTATCAACTCTCGAGAGGTTAAATTTTTTTATTTCTTACAGTATGCGGTGGTAGTAAAACACGGTAGAGCAATAGTGTTTATTTGCAGAAGCCAGGTGAGTTGGCAGCAGGTGAGAGTATGAATGACTGAGCGCCACCAACTGGGCACGGCGCAGTTTTATAGCCTGCGAAATCTCAAGATCTCTTACGAACCCTGTCAAGACAATATAGGCAAGAGCTTGTGTGTGCTTGCGCACATACGTCCCTCCCCCTAAACTAAATGTAACCCAATTGGACCAAAAAAGAAATTGAATCCAAACAGGGTAATCAAAAAAACTACGAACCCGTTGAACGCAAGTTACCAAAAGCTCTGCGAACAAAATTAACAAGGGTAGTTAACAAAAGTCACTCAATAATTAACGCGACAACTTAAAACGGTTTCTCAAAAATCAAAAGAATTCGCAGAATGAACAAAACCGTTAAACAACTTAACATGAAGTTAACGTTAAAAAGTTAAAAAGGTATTTAAAAGTTAAAATTAATTTAATTTAATTCAATTTTCAAATAACTCACCAACCCCTCGTCTGAACATCGTTATAGTTACTGGCAACATAAGCAAAACAAGGGCAGCGAAGCGAAAATATAAAATATAATGCCCTGCTTGAAGTTAACTCGCTACATTATGTTAAATAAACCTTAATTAAATAAACGCACAGTTGAAATTTCTAATTAAGAACCGTCTACATAAAAAAAAATCAAAGAATGATAAAACGCACTAAAATAACGAACAATGCCAGAGATAAAAAAAAAATTCAAAACGCAGAACATTATGTTAAGTAAAAAAACATCCGCCATTACCATTAGCACATTAAAGATTTGTATATATCTTTTAAACGCAAAAAATAATATTGTAAATTTATAGAAATACATCGAAAAACTTATGCATCGCAAAACACCGCAAAATAGTTTAGCAAACGTTAAAAACCCATGATTAACCACACAAAAAATAATTAAAAACCTCCACTCCTTACAGCTATGGTTACACTGGATAATATAAAGAACAGCGATTATAATAAAATGATATAAAGCACAAGGCTTAGCGGGGATAAATACTTGCTTAAAAAATAATCAGCAAAAAGCAATAAACCCAACAAGCAAAAGCACTCAACTGACTTACCGTACATCACGGCAGCACGTCGACAGCAGTAAGGAAAAAAAAACAGACGCAACATATTCTTGGTACAACGCATCTAAAACAATAATTTCCGACAATCAAAAGGTATAAAATAAAAAAAAAATAACCGCCACATCTTCTAACATCAACATAACCAAAAAAAATAATTCACTTCAATTTAAAAAACAAATTCCGCAAATTACACATCAAGCATGCTGAAATTACCGAAATTCAATTACACATTAAAAACATGGGAAGTATTGGAAAACAACCAGAAAAACACAATAGCCTTTAAATTAAAATAATTTAAATAATTTGATTATTGAAATAATTAAAACTTTATAAGAAATTGCGCGTCGACATTAGAAAAAAAACATACGGCAAACTTAAACTTAAGATTACATGGCGAAGATTACATCGAACGATTACATTGAAACGCATACATTTTTAGCACTTTGGCATAGCACTTTAGCATAGCACTTTGGCAGTCGCTAATCCCTCACTAGCGCGGTTATCATTTATCACTTTCATTTATTTATTTATTTCTCACTTTCCACCTAATTCATAATTAATTTTTCAAATTTTCCATTTCAATCATTTATCAAAAAATTTTTAACCTTCCCGCCGCACACTTGCAGAGGGACAGGGACGGCCATTGCGTCCCGCGTCTCGTGGACGTCCGGCCTGCCTGACGTTAGGCAAGTTCACGACGACAAAGTCTCTTGCGACGTTGACTGTTATTGATCCTGATTGCCCCTTGGCGGCCTCCCGCGCGAGATTGCGCGGGTGCTCTGTGCTACATCGATGGTGCTCTGTGCACTGCCCATGATGCGCCTCGCACACCTTAAAAGGAAGGATACAGAACCGATTAGCATGACTAACATAAAAACAGAACAAACTAACTCGCAACCCTAAAATTTTAAAATTCCTTAAATGTTCATGATAAATTTTCATGATAAAGTTCATCGAACTCGTCGTTCGGGTAACCACCAACCAGTGTATGAATTCCAATTAAATTTGTGCTGATCACCGAACATTCCGGCTGCAAAAATAAAAATAAAAATAACACTGTGAGACACGCCGCAGCGTCGAATCAGCCCATCTCACAGGATGAACTGCAGCCTCAGCGATTGCATTTGGCAGTCGGAGAATCCGCTCACCATTAAAAAATGTCAATTCAGCGACATCTCCAGACTATGAATTTAACGTCGTAAGCGAATTGGAAAAACAAATAAAGCGTCTCAGCGACAAGGGTTACCAACCCTCAAGGTTAAAATGGGTAGTTGCACATTCCTTTTAACACTCAGGTTAATATCAAGTATTATGCCAAATTAAACTAAAACAGTTTTGTTGTATGGAGCAGAGTCCTGGGGGTTGAGAGCAGCTGAGAGGAGGAAGTTGGATGTGTTTGAGATGAAGTGTTTGAGGAGCATGTATGGAGTAACTAGAAGAGATAGGATCAGGAATGAGTTGGTTAGGGAGCAGACGGGTGTTATCAAAAAGTTGAGTAGGCGAGTGGATGAAAGAGTGCTTGGATGGTTTGGGCATGTAGAAAGAATGAATGTTGAGCGGCTGGTGAAAAAGATATATATGTCGGAAGTGAGTGGTCTTCGAGCGCGAGGTAGACCACGGATGAGTTGGATGGATGGGGTGCGACGTGCTTTGTATGAGAGGGGTCTGACTGTGGACGTGGCGAGAGGGATGGCTGCGGACAGAAGTGAGTGGGGGCAGTGTATAAGGAGGTAATTTTTATTTTTGACGCGTTACTGGAAGCTGCCCGCGTGTGATGGGGTTGACCTGTCATGTGCGGGGGAGGGGCTGCACTCAATGAAGCGGTCTGGGTAAACCAGCTGTTGCTGTCGGGCCTGACTGTGGAAGGTGGTTGTGCTGGGCTGCTGCTGATCCTGGCAGTTCAGGTGCGGCCAGTGCTGCATCTCTCGCCTCCTAGTGACTAAGTGTGGTGATTGTGGCCTGCTGTCGGCTACCCTCCCATGGGGAGGATAAGCCCGGTATATATATGTATATGTATGTAAACTAAAACAACGCAGTACAAAAAGCTGTAAACATAATACATAAAATATAATATATGGATTACTGAGAATATTATGAAACACAACGCATATTGCACAGCAAAACTCCTTAACCTATGATTAATAACCTTAACGCAATTGTTAAACAAGGGTAACATAGTAAATCGTAACTCGTCGAGTCGTTGCGACGTCAAAACGTAATTAGTGGTATGAACGTAGCAGAAGGAACTTGTCATTTTCACTCACAGTTTAACCTTCCTCAAGGGTAATAAATGATTTAAGTTACTTTTACTAATTTTGGAACCAAGTTTGACCTCGGCCCAATTACGCTTGACCTCTTGAACCACAGCTGGCCCGAGCCACGTCAATTCCAATTTATGTTTTTTTCGTGATTTTTCAAAAGGACCCGGTCCCCCACCTTAATGTCTTTATTTCGACGCTTGATGTTCCTGTAAAGATTTCTTTCCGCTGTGTTATTTATAATCAAATTTCTAATGTTTTCTACTGTACGGGCGGCTTCTTTTGCTCGGAAGTTAACTAAATCCAATTCTTCATCACACCTGTAAGTTACGGACTCAAAACTCTCTGATTGATAAAATGCGCACGTATCTCTGCTAAACATTACGAAACTAGGAGTTTCGCCTAAAGTAGAATTCAATGCATTGTTCAGTGCATTCTCAACTACCTCAAGCAATTGATCCCACTCTGCATGAGGGAGCGAGTTCACATATAATTTAAGTAGATTTGTTATTTTCCTATTGTTTCTCTCTACTATAGCGTTGGAATGAGGACTGTACGCCAATACTTCTTTTTTCGCAATGGCGTGTACCTTAGCGAATTGCTTGACCGCCACTGACTTAAATTCCAGTGCATTATCCGTAATCAGGGTTTTAGGAAATCCTAGGAAGGAGAAACAGTTACTTAAACATGAAATTACTGTCTCTGTACGACGATTGGAAATCGCATACAACCTACAGAACCTAGGAAAAAGATCGATAATAATTAAAATGTGTTTATTGCCATTATCTGTAACTTTTAGTGGCCCAAGGAGGTCCATAGATACAACCTCAAACGGTGCTTTCTCTATCGGAGCGGTCAAAATTTTTATTGGAACAGAAGGTCTTGCCTTAAGTAGTTTACAAACTTCGCAATCTTTTACAAATTTCCGCACAATTGTTTTTTCCAACTGATTATAATATTTAATTTTGAACTTAAACAACGTGTGTACGTCATCTGTATGATACATCGCGTGAATAGCTAAAATAGCTTTACCCATCAAAGAGTTAGGTACCACTGCTGTCAAAATGGTGCTAGGTCTGTAGTCAATTTGTCTACGTCGATATAGAATGTCATTCAGAATCAAAAATTTCTGTAGGTCTGGAATTTTCGAAATACTACCATGCAGTAAAGCGTCCTTAACTTCTATGCAAAATGGGTCTTTTTCCTGTTCGTCAATAAACTCTTTTATAGTCCAAGAAATCTCTTCTTCTTTCGGTACATAGTCTAGAAGCTTTGGTCGAGCCTCTTTTGATGCGCCGTCAGCACTGTATCCAGTAGGCTGGTCAACTACCTCATGTCTAGTCATGCCTTTTTTCTGTGACCGTGTCTCCACAACACAGACGTCTGATTCAAGCGCGGATTCCAGAGCATCACAGCGATCTAGTTCTTTAATTGTTAATTTTTTATTGTTTACAGGTAATCTGCTCAGATAATCAGCTACGACATTTTGTTTGCCGGGTAAATATTTAACAATTGGGTCAAATGAGTGAACGTTAATACACCAACGCGCCATGTTAGTATCTTCAGGCAGTCTTTTTGTGAAAAGTGGAGCTAAGGGGCGATGGTCGGTGTAAACCCGAATAGGGTATCCAGTAATTAAATATTTAAAATATTTTAACGCCGAAAAAATCGCGAAGAATTCTTTCTTAGTAGTCGAATATCGCCTCTGGCTGGAGTTTAGATTTTTACTATAATAAGCCACAGGTCTCAGAATTTGATCGTTTGAATCATCTGTCTGCATTAGGACGGCTCCAATTCCAGAGTTAGACGCGTCCGTAAATACGTGGAAGTCCTTAGTGTAGTCAGGATGTCTTAAGACTGTGTCAGACGTCAGCGCAGATTTGATAAAGGTAAAACTTTTCTGGCATTCGTCGGTCCACGTATAGTCAACGTTTTTTCGTAACAGATTATACAGAGGGTAAGCTACCTCAGCAAAATTAGGTAAGAAATTACTGAAATAGTTTGCCAAGCCTAGGAACTGTTGTAATTCCTTCACATTAATAGGAGCTCTGCAGTCTTGCAATTTCTGCGAATATTTACATTTAATACCATCTGCGGCAATAATGTGCCCTAAATACTCGATCTCTTTCTTGAAAAAATGACATTTCTCAAGCTTTAAAGACAAGTTACCGGATCGCAGCATCTTAAGGACGCTTTCTATATCGGCCAAATGCTGATTTTTATTTTTGGAAAATACTAATATATCGTCTAGAAAGACGAATGCTAATTTGCCTAGGATAGGTGCAAGGGCAGAGGTCATTACCCTCTGGAAAACTCCCGGGCTGGTACTCAGACCAAATGGAACCCGTTGGAATTGGAATTTACGATAGTTAACGCTGAAGGCGGTAAACCTCCTACTTTCTTGTTCTAATTCGACCTGATGAAAGGCCGAACGGAGGTCCAAACTAGTGAACCACGCGTTACCCCCCAGGGTCGACAAAATTTCGTCTATTCTAGGTATCGGATATGAGTTCTTCACTAAAACTTTATTTAAAGCCCGGAAGTCTATTACGGGCCGAAGGTCCCCTGACTTTTTCTTAACAACGATGACAGGAAAATTGAAGTCTGAACTTGATTCCTCAATTATACCCTGCAAAAGCATGTCATTAGTAATTTTCATCACCTCTTCCTGATACTTATGTGGAATTCTGTATGGGGCTAAATTTAGTACAGGCGCTCCCGGTTTCAACTGAATCCGGTGCGTCATAATATTTGTAACACCTATAGTTTCTCCTTCTAGCGTAACTACATCACGAAACTTCTTCAATAAATTAACTAAAGGTAACTGCATGTCCCCATCGTCGCAAGAAACAGCATCATTAGTTAAACAACGTCGTACTTCCTGCTTTTCTCCACACGATACACCTACTTGTGCATTAACTTCCAACTCCTCGTCGAGAATTTGTCTTCTACCGCGAGCGTCAGCATCCAACCCAAGTTTTCTTTCGGCTATGGCCTTATTTCCACCACCAGCCAAGACAAACTGCATTGTATCCGACTCCGCGTCAGAATTTAACTCAACATTATTAGCGTCTCTGAGTGCTGTTTCAACACTTGTCAAATATATTTCGCTCTCGATATCATCAGCGGCAATTAATTCCACATTGCACAACATCGTATTCTCGGTCAAATAAACAGCATCTTCATATGCATTTAAGATCATCACCGGCACCACGCCGTCGTCTTCTATACGAACAATGGAGTCAGCCACAAAGGCTCCATTTCCAAGACATCTTTTCAAAATCATATACTCTCCTGGAGTTGCTTTTTTAATGAAACCGTACACAATCTTCATCGAGTTACCAGGCACTTCTACCTGAGAGCAATGAACTGTCCATGGCCGTGAGAACTGTCTCGCCTCAGCTGCGGCCACAATTTTTTTCTTTTCTCTGCAGTTACTATTTTTAGCGGGGTCACTCACTCTGTCGCTCTTTCTTGCAATAGCAACATCGGATATCAGACAATCGCTGCTTACAATTTTTTTCATCACAACTTCTCTGCTTAAAACCGGCTCCATTTTTAACTCGCAAAAGGGGATTGAAATACCATCCCAATGAAGAGTTCTATTTTTAAAATTAATTATTGCATCATTCAGAAAATCGCGGCCGAGAATTAGATCATAATCGAATTTTGCCTCTTTTACTATAAGGGCATTAGTTTTTAGTACTTTTTTAGTGCCTGGAATAGTAATAGACAACTCTACCTCTCCGCTAACGTTACTTTTGCCATTAATGCCCTTCACCATTAAACGACTCGGCTTAACTTCTTCGTTCAAGTTCTTGACCTGCTTATAACTTATTAGACATTTTTCTGAACCGCTGTCTAGCAAGGCACTTAAATACTGATCATTATTTTTCATTATTATTGTGGGTTTGTTGCTTTCTTTAAACGCAACCAAACCAGCGCCTTTTTTACTGCAATTTCCTTTTACGACACTAGCGGAGAAATAGGCCTCGACTGCTTTACTTCGTCCTTGTCTATCCGCAAGTTCTTCGTCTTGCAATAAATTATACCTATTTTCACATTTGAACAATGGATCAATGAAGGATTTGTTTGTCTCGGTGGTATCTGGACTTTCGACCACAGCTTCTAGATTAACGAGGGTGCCGCTCACCTCGGGCTCAATCAGATTCAAATTCTTCCTGCTACCTCTACCTGTTCCTATTCCTGGCTTAAAAAATTCCGAGCACCCGGCTCGGCATCTGCAAAATGTACTTCACTCCTACCGCGCGTTATGCTACCTCTGTTTACATTTCCACCGCGTAAATAAGCCTTATAACCACGTATTTCAGTTCCCGTGGCTCTACAATGTTTCACTAAATGTGCTCCGCCACACGCGAAGCATCCTCTCGCGAACTGGCCTCTCTGGGATCTACACTCAAAATGACCAACAACTGAACATGAATTGCAAAATGGAAAACCTCGTTTTTTAGTTCCCGCTTCATATTTGGAATTTGCAAAATGCCCTGAAGCCTGGCCAGAACTACTAGAACTATTGTCTGTTCTCATCGTATTACATTCCAAGGAACCACTTGCCCGGTCTCCTACGTAGCCACTAAACTCCCTAGCTCTACCACGAGGATTTCGCACCCAGGGTCTAGGACCTGCAATCCTGCGTTGCCCTACACGATTCCTACGGTAGTTTCCAACATTCCCATAGAAGACTTCATTCTCCTGAAAGGAGTCCTGCTCCTCAACGCAGTCATCCAAATCATTGGTTACATCCGCTAAATAGCTCTCACTATCGTTTCTGACTGGGTACTGCGACGCGAGAATTTTCTTAGTTTCGGCCTGACTCCTGACAGTGGCAATTAACTTCGCTAAAAGTTCCTCAGCGGTGCTAAACTGATTTTCAAAAATTTTCCTGGCGAATGATTCGTCTAACAAGGGACCCAGAATGGTTAAAGCGAGACTAAAAGACATGCTGTCCCCTACAAAACGTTTCAATTCTACCTGATTAGTGCAAGCCTGATAGTAAGGATGTCTTTGCCAACCCAGTGTGGTTGACGTCAGAATGTTCTCTGTCAATTTGCGTATTTTTGAGAAAGCCGTTACTAGTTGGGCCGCCAACGCATTGTTTCGTATTAATTGCAATTCATTTAAATCACATGCCAAGGCGTGTATGGACTTCTCGCCACGGCACACATAGATGTCATCTAGAATTTTTACCACTTGATCAAAGGTATAATTCAAATCTGCGTTGACCAGCTTGGTCACCACCGCATTAAAGTCTCCTACATTTTTGTTGGCGGACCTCACCAGGAACTCTTTCTTCCGTTCGTCACTTGTCACGTCCAGAAGAAGTGTCATGTACGCCTTTAAGTTTTGAATATGCGTACTCCAGGATTTGTTTTCAAGGAAGTCCGGGTCCTGACCCCTCCGGCGTCCTTTAAACGTCGGTATTTCAGCGTTCGTCATTATGGTTCCTACTGTAGGAGGCATGTTTGCCACTATTTCGCGAGCTAACTGAGTCCTATCATTATTATTACTAGTGCTAGCACTAGCGCTGGGAGTAGTCATTGTGGTATTTTGAGGAGCAGTAAACCTAGGAGTACTTACTCGACCGCTTTTTGTTATTGTAAGTTCTGAGCGGACGAACTCTTCACTATCCGATGTGTCAGACATGAATCTTAACTCAAAACTGTTTCAAAAATTCTCCTATCCACCGTCAACGCAATCAAAAATATGGAAAAATATCACACTAATGCAACAATACACATCTAAAATCCAAATACACGAGCAATACAAATGAAAATACCACTACACAATCAATCTCTCCCTGGTATCTTGGAAAAGTAACCTCCAAAAAAGTATAAAACTCGAACTCTACAGAAAAATTCTTGAACTCTACAGATAAACTTGGCAACACTCCAGACACCTTGGAGCAGAACTCCAAAAAAATCAGAAAAAACCGAAACCCTTTACTTTTATTTACTTTTCCCTTTTACCCGCAGGGGAAATAAAAATCAATCCGCCTAAATCCTTCTATCAAACTGCTAAACACAACAAAACCAGAATGCACTTACTCTGGACATTGAAAGGAAATCTGTCTTTTGCTCGGCTAAATCCAAATGACGCGCGTCGCACTGCGACTCTCACTACGTACAAGAGGAGACTGAGGTTACTGACAGTGACAGAGACAGAGGCTGAGAGCCTTGAGTGCATACCCGCATTGCGACAGAAAAAAAAGACTCGAGCAGCAACGCTCTCAGTACACACGCACTGAAGAAAAAAATTTCAGGAGAACACTTAACTGCAAAAAAAAGAATGTCGACTGCAGAGTACGTTGCTTGTCGCTGAAGGGTAGGCTGCCGCTGGTATACCCGATGTCTAGGTATGATGTCGAGGTGCCGGGTAAAACGCCGCTGATGAAACACGATGTTATACTATTTCGAAATCTTACTCGTTGATGATTACTTTTGATTTCGTACCACAGTTCACTTAGCACTGCAACAGTTTTGGTACGTTTGGTACAACTCAATTAGGACGTAGTAATGTATCTCACACCAAGTTCTTGTTCACTCAAAGGTTTGTTCCTTTACTCATTACTCGTTGCTGGGGATGCGGCTATTGTCACTTCAAAAACGATCTCGATATCTTCTCCAGATTCATACACCAGTATCCTAGTGCGAAATGGTGACCCTATGTTCAGCCAAATCGTAAAGGTGTAAACTTCCACCAGCGCCTCCACTGGGATTTGAAAACCGAAGACAATCGCGGATGCTTGCGGCTGCCACACTTGACTATTTATATCGGTAGTCATTTGAGACTTTATATAAAGTTTCAATTAGTCAGCGCCGGGACACTTCTTAACTTCTTAATGAATTACACACGAACACGTGAGTTCAGTTCACCACAGACTGTGCCACCAAATATGCGGTGGTAGTAAAACACGGTAGAGCAATAGTGTTTATTTGCAGAAGCCAGGGGAGTTGGCAGCAGGTGAGAGTATGAATGACTGAGCGCCACCAACTGGGCACGGCGCAGTTTTATAGCCTGCGAAATCTCAAGATCTCTTACGAACCCTGTCAAGACAATATAGGCAAGAGCTTGTGTGTGCTTGCGCACAACAGCCTTTCTTTTATTCCGCCTTCTTTTTCATTTCAACTATAGGGGAGTGGACTAGTTATAATTACTAGTACACCCCTGGTTTTTTAATATTAGAGAGGAGGTGATGTTACGCTGCTGGCACTTCTAGAAGGTCGAGGTGTTGGTTTTTTCGGCATACGCGATCCGTCATAAATGGATGGAAGCAAAAATTTTGTAAAAAAATATACTTCAGACGTAGATCAAAAACAAATACATCCAACCCAACAGAACCCGCGATTGAAATACTCTTAATCTTGTGCACTGGTGAAACTCCTATGAAAAATAGTCAGTAAGCTTCCTTGACAGCGTGATAAAGTAGCAGACCAATTGAGCGTTAATATGGCTTTCCCACGATTTTCTATGCTATCTTATACCTTTTCTACACTTTCCTCAGTCTCAACTGCTGATGTTCTATACAACCTTACCTACCAACACACGTGATATTCATTCCAACTCGGAAACTGCTGGGTTATTGAACTGCAAATAATTGTGGAGTTGATGAAGCTTGTATCACAGATACGCTCATCTCACACTTTCCGGCTGGTGGGTGTGACACACAGGTGGACGGACGGACGCGGCTGCTTTTATAATCACTGTTATAAAAGGAGCCGGGTCCGTCCGTTCGTCTGTGTGACACCCTCTTCTGATAGCAACCAGGATAAAGCTTAAGAAATACAAGAAATTATTCTTTTGTATTATTTTATTTTTCTGTGGCGATTCAATTCCCTTTCACTTGCATTATGGTATCCTGAATACGCAAATGACTATTTTTACAAACAGAAATTTTCGTTGGGGCTTTCTCTGATGAAATTCATCATGTCGCTTTGATATTTTCAATTGATAATGCGAAAAAAAGTTTTAAATTCGTTTGACCAGTAACCTGGCTGCTACTTAGTATAAGGCCCAAGATTTTTGAACTTGAGTTATTGTTTTCGAAATAGTGATTTTCTTGACAAGCTCCGAAAAGACAATAGACAACATTTTAAAATAAAATTCCGGGAAAAGAGGCCGCAATGGATAGAAATGTGACTAACCGCAAGAGAAAAGTATATAGCAAGACTTCGACAACAAGAAAAACGCCTAAGACGATCAGATGAACAACGCAAAATGGCAAGACGAAGCAATGCTGCTCGCCAACGAGAAGCTAGAGCTAAATTGACCCTTGACCGGCGTTTGGAAATTCTACGGAATAATGCAGAGCAACACTGAGTAGCTAGAGAGAGCTTAACACATGAAAGAAGCGAGGAAATTCTTCGGCATAATGCTAGACAACATCGAGTGGCACTAGAAAATTCAACTCAAGAAAGAAGGGATGTAATTCTTCAGACTAATGCCTAACAGCATCGACATCCACAATCGAATTTAACTCAAAAAAGAAAGGATGAAATTCTTCAGATTAATACCGATGAGCACGTGTGCACTAGTAATAATTTAATTAAATAATGATGCACAGTTGTTGCTTGCTTGGTTGGTGCGTGTGTCTGTGACGCTCATAAGGATGCTTTATGACAGAATCTGTGATACAAGTTTTACCAGTGCACACGTACAAGATTATTTGAATCGCCTCAGAAGGACGTCAGCAATGGGTGCTGGTGGCAGTTCAACTTGAGAGAAAGTGGAAGCATTTTTGAGCAACAGCAACCTAATTTGAGACAATTTTCTTAAAGAAGTTCTGAATGTATAGTTCAGTGATCTCGTTCTGTATCATTTCTGGTTTCATGGTCAAAATGCACACCAGCGAAAAATTATGTTCTCTCATCCCCAGTTCGCCAAAATGGCAGCCAACCACCTGACGGTGGGCGCGTGTCTCCTGCTGACGCTGGCCAACAACCCGACGCAGGCGGCGAGTTTGCGGTTCACCACCACGCCGCTGCCGGTGCTCAATAAAGCAATGCTTGGCATTGACCCAATTCTGTCAAACCCGCTTGGCAAAAGAGACCCCGGCTTAAAAGATCAAATATTTGTACCCGCCATATCAATAGGGTTACATCGTGAAACAATTGAATTAAGCCACTTCATCGGAAAAGCCGTTCAAGACGTGCGTTGCGACAGAGTATCGTCCTCTTCAATGACAGCTGTATCGAATTTCAACTCGTACAGGAATATGATGACTGAATCTATTTCATTTAACGCAGGAGGTGGCATATCGGCGCTGTACAAGGGATTCGGAGGAGGTGTCCACGTTGGTTATGGCTCCGATTCAAATACTTCTGATGAAAAGTACAAAGAGTTCTTCCGGAAGACAGAAGGAGAAATAGTTCTGGGCGGCGCTGAGTGTCAAACACATGTCGTGTCGGTGAATTTAAACGTCAAGCCAGTCTTCACAGAGAGCTTCGTCGCAGGTCTGAGGAAACTCAATCATGCCTCTCAAAATCCGCAGTCAGAAAACAGTGTCCATGCATTCCAGGACTTCGTCGAGATCTTTGGCACTCATTATCAAGACAATACGATCTTCGGATCTAAATTAGTGATAGAAAAGCTTTTTTCCAGGAAGGCGGCTAGTGTAGCTGAGAGCACTGACCGAACGAATTGCGTCTCTTCTTCTTTGTCAACAAGTTTACAAGCGAATGCACTGTTTGTCGAAGCCGAGGCAGATTTTAGTAAGGATACCAAAAAGTGTTCAGGGTCCCAGAGCTCGTCCAATGCATTCAACTCGCTGGGGCTGTCCTCGGAACGCATCATCACCGTCGGAACTCCTCCATATTCCGACCCGGACAAGTGGGCAGAACACGCCATGCAGACTCCCGTACCCATTCACTACACACTGGAGAAAATATCGCGCCTGTTCACCCAGGACTGGTTTGACGATATTGTACCTGATGAAAAATTTAATGGTACGGCCATGAGGGACTTCTTCGAAAAACTTTCTAGCCAATATTGTGAGATAATGTTCCAACAACCCTGCACCGCCACTTGGGCCGGATGTGGATACAACACTGACTGCAGACTCGGGGAGATGTGCGTCGATAACGACACTGCTGCTGGCGGATTCACCTGCAGAAAAGGATGTGGCATCAAGAGCGTTTGCTCCAACAACAAAATTTGCGTAGACAGCAACAGCGTGAAGGGATTCTGGTGCGTTGATCTGTGCTCCTCGTCGCACCTCGCGTGTTCCCCCGGCGAGTCCTGCCACGCTGAGCCCCACAGCGCCAGGGGCTTCATTTGCGTGCCCACCAAACCAGGTGAGTCGTGCTTACCTTTCCGTGCTGCTGTACGCTTGCAGTGAAACTTGTGAGCGGTAAGTCCCTCTTGTGCTCGTCGTGAGTATTGGGTACACCGCGAGTAATGGGTACACCGCGAGTAATGGTTACATCACGAGTAATGGGTACACTGCGAGTAATGGGTACACCGCGAGTAATGGGTATACCGCGAGTAATGGGTACACCGCGAGTAATGGGTACACCGCGAGTAACACAACTTGACCCATTTGAAGCTAATGCTCCAAAATCCTAGCCTAAGCTACCATAGACTGTCGCTACATATGCTGCCTCCATCTATCACATCATCACCGAGCCTAACGTATCCTGGCTATAGACGGACCGGGGTTGAAAATTTGGCCGGGGCCGAGGTCAACAAATTTGTGATGGCCGGGGCCGGGGTTATCAAATTTACCACAGCCGGGGCCGGGGCCGGGGCGGGACAGGGGTTCAGATCGTGTTAGGAGTTCTGACACCATCATCTTCAGATCCATCTTCTTGGGCAAATGTATTAGATGACTCTGAATACTCTGATGCCAGTGCAGGAGTGTGCCCAAATATAGCGGAATCAGCTCTAGCGTAACTGAGCTGAGAAAGTACTTGAAAGTGAAATAATAGATGTAAAATAAATCATTTAATGTTTTTGCAAATAAGTTCGGCAGAATTTAAATCTTTGACAGCACCAGAATGAACTTATCTCTGTCCACCACCTAGTTCAACGACATGTGAACGCAAATTTGAAAGTGGCTAAAAACTTGCAAAAAAACAGGGTTCGGTTGACACCTGAGAGTGCTGAAGCCTTTCTGTTTTTAATGTATCAGAGCTATGTATAATGTTGAGCAAACAGCTGTTCAACCGACATCGACGCTCCACCGCGGCGTTGCACCTAACTCAAAATTACACAAATCCAAGCCGGATGTAATGGAAGAAACGAAGTCTGTCGATGACTGCGATGATCTGGAACTTGAATTGATAGCTTAAAAAGTTACTAATTACATTTATTAAACATGAAGGATGAACAGCAGTTACTTAATGTAATTTTTTTTCAATGAACCATATTTTGATGTAATAATTATGAGTCTATGACATACGTTACCGCAAGGTGGGGTCACTTCGGACTAGGGGTGACAGCTGACAGGACAGTCAGCCCCATCCAAGCATTTGCTTGGATGTTCATTGTCCAATCTTTTACTGAACTGTCCGAAGTGACCTCACCGTTCGGTATTGTTATCATGCGAAATGAATAATTTGTAACCTTTGCGAATAGTGAATAGGTAGATTCCTCGACAGTACCAGTCTAATTTCTTATGTGTCACATTTCCACTTATGTGTCACATGTATTCTTTTTGTGCATCTGTACTTCATTCTATGTTTTTGTCCGTGTCATACCTTGTATTTTTACTTTCATGATATATTTTTAGTACCTTCAATTCATTTTACTTTAATCTTTTTTTCAGACGCAATTCTTTCTTTTTTCGTTTGAACTGATGATGCAGCTGGACTCCGAAACGTTTTCGTAGTGAAGATGATAAATTTTATCGAAATTTTCTTCGTTTTTAAGTTTCTGATAAGGTTGCGATTGAAGCAAACCACTGACGTGTTCAGATATATTAAGTTAATATAATTACAACCTGCTGGCTAACTGTACGGAGATAATGCTAGTTTGTGCAGGATGTTTACGACAAGAGGTACACAATTTCCCCAGCAGAATATGGCAAAATGAACAATTTTTTCTATGAAATTTTCAGAACACTTTTTATGTTTTCGGGATATTAGCAGTTAATTGTTTTAAAGTATGAAATTTTACGATACAATTACTCTCAATATTTAGTTTGAATTTACGTTATAAACTTTTCTAATGTACGAGGGTGTACTACGATGAAATTTTCTTTTAGAGATGTTCGATTAAAAGGTTTCAGCAAAAACGCTTTGAATGGAAATGTAAGGAAGATCTCGTGGTCAAAATTTCAAAGGCTGCTAGTGAGATTTCTGAAATGCCAGACGTGTTTCCTAATATCCGACTGTCGTTAACACTTTTCACAGAGATTATACAGTATAAGGGAAATAAGAGAACACAATACGGTAGTTACTGGCGGTATCTGGCATGCATCGCAGGTGTATGCAAGATCTGGCAGTATCTGGCATGCAGCACAGGTGACCATGATAGAAGAGGGGCAAAGGCAAGCTTTTGACCGAGCGCGGCCGGGGCCCGGGCCCCGGTTGGTCTATAATCCTGGCAGGACCCGTGAAATAATTCAAACATGTGATCAGGCCGTAGCATAGATACCGCAATGGTCTTTGTATTTGTTGATGGAGGCGATGGAAGCGCAACGGCGGACTAAGTAACTAAGGAAGGAACAAGCACAATTTCAATATGATTAATTGTTAGCCTAAAAGTTTGTGAAAAAATTGTCATATCTTTCAACCGCGATAAGCTGCATTTTCTCAACAATATATTCAATTTTCACGCAATATTTTGGACACATAAACAAACGTGAGCAGAAGACAAGCTTTTTATATCATTTGAATTGTATCTATGATACCAACCAAGCAAGCAGATCCCCATTGTAATAACATAGGAGAAATTACGCACAAAAATTTATTTATTGATAAATCAATGGAGCCACCTGGCGTTGCATTATATAGAGTTGATGAGGGAGTTCTGGTGCACCAGCGCTGTTCTGACGCTGCGTTCACTTTTGGTCGTCGGAACAAAAATATGTCGAGCGAAATAAGTACGTCAAAACCAGAACCTTGTAGAACAACTAACGTATGGTCAACATCATTTTTCATAAATGCGAGTCCACTGGACTCGCATTTATGAAAAATAACAATCGGGCAAAAGTTTTTCCAGCGCCGAGACTAGAACTCGGGACTCCCACACGCTGGGACGCCTTCTTACCCACGCGGCCACGGTGAGCAGTGGGCAGAGAATAGCGAGTCCAGTGGAGAGTCGTACAGCGAGCTGGACTCTATGTAAAAATCGTCTACCATTCGTCTTATGTCAAATAAAAGCGTAAATAAAAATGAGAACTTCAAACCGGTCTAAAATTATTTTAAATCACCGCCTGCGAAAATATTGCGTGAAATTTGTCGTGTTATTATCATTCGTGCTGGACTCAATGTATTCGTGCTGGACTCAATGTGTTCGTGCTGGACTCAATGTATTCGTGCTGGACTCAATGTATTCGTGCTGGACTCAATGTATTTGTGCTGGACTCAATGTATTCGTGCTGGACTCAATGTATTCGTGCTGGACTCAATGTATTCGTGCTGGACTCAATGTATTCGTGCTGGACTCAATGTATTCGTGCTGGACTCAATGTATTCGTGCTGGACTCAATGTATTCGTGCTGGACTCAATCTATTCGTGCTGGACTCAATGTATTCTTGCTGGAAACAATGCACCAGACTCGTACTATATCAATACTTCACCACGATTGTGGGATGATTCGTTGTCATTTTTACGCTTATGTTCAACAGGCAGAGCTGTGCTTGCTGGTGGTGCAAGGAACATCGACGGCAGCTGGACAAAACTCAAGGAGGTGGAGTCCCTCAACTACAAGGCCTTCCCTGACCTCCCTCGGGCAGTTGAGAGCGTTGCGATGGCCAAAGCTGGTGACCATCTCTACGCGTGCGGCGGGTGGCAGGATGGAGGCGGTATAACTGATGACTGTTATCGCATCAACGTACACACTCCGGGGAATGTGTGGCGGTCCATGCAGTCCCTTCCGATTAAATTAAGGGGTTCTGCGGTGTCGGTAGGGGACACCCTGATCTGGTTCTTTTATAGGTCAACATTAGTGAAGTTTGATGGAGTAAAAAACGCCTTCACGACAGCTACTTTACCATTTGATAGCCACCAGTACCATTGTTCGGTTTCGAATGGGACTCACGCGTACGTCATTGGTGCTGGCAGTGGACTAAATGAAATCTGGACCAACAAAAACCCGATGGATGAAACTGAGTGGGAGTTGGCTGGGCACTTGATGGGACCTCGGGATAGCCACGCCTGTCTCTGGTATGGCTCGAATATAATGATAACAGGGGGATCTGGCCGCAGGAGTGATGTGGAGCTATTCAACACTGAAACGCGTGAGGTGTGGGCAGGGAAGGAGATGCCGAGGGGACTGCAGTGGCAAAAGATGATGCTGCACAACGGCATGCCCACGGTCGTTGGTGGGTATGACGGGAGTATGACGGTTGGTGGGTATGACTATCCTTCTCTTATCACATCTTTTTCTATCACAGAAAATAGATGGATCGAGTCGTCAATGAAGCTAAAAACTCCAAAATCCTATTTTGCGCTCGTTGAAGTTTAGACAACATTTTCTCAGTATGAGCTTTACAACGACGTAGAGCACTGAACAGCACTGATTCTTGAGGCTGGTCTTAGATTTACATAGTGTGTGTTGTCTATTTATCTCCTTGTGCAACTCTGGTGGTGTTGCTGGGTTACACACTCACTCGGTTGTGTGTTGGTTGTGCACATGTGTTCAGTATTGCAGTCCGCGGCGTGCCTTCAGTCATAACGGAGTGTCCGTAGTGATGACAAGGGCCAACATTTGAGACGCCCTTGCCCTGTACAGTGGATAAGATTTATTTCAAATGTCAATTTTACGAATCATATTTCCCGTAAAATTAGCCGTGTAAGTCACCAGGTAATTTTCTGTGTATGATTTTATTTTTATAGCTGATTTAATTGCGTACAATCTTCGAAGTACTTAATTAAATGTGTCTAGTTAGTGATTAAATATAGCAAAACATTTCGTCATGTTGAGTTTGCGTTGCAGACTCGTATTGACAAGCATTGTGTTTTGTAGTTCGCTTGTGCGCGTTTGCTGCCAAGGGATAACATTTGCTTCACTTATCGCTTCAATTGTAGCCAGTTTTGGTAGTGAATTGCTGCCTTGTGCCTGTGTGAGCCCCGTGCTTCATTTCGCTTGGTTCTGTGCCATCGTTTGATGGTGCGGTGATCTCTGGCGGTTGTGCTGCGTGGTGGTCTGCTTCTGAGCTCATTCTTTTGCTCTGCCATTTGTGAACTTGTGATTTGTCAACACAATCTTATCACATCAAATATAATGTAACCAAAATTCCAACCCGTCGCGTTATTCATACCTACAACTTTCGGCCGTAAACAAGCGTGTGTCCTGGCGTAGGAGTGTGTCCTTATAGCAAGGAAATGCAAACAGAAAATGTCCGATAGAGATAATACAAAAACCATCATTGGGCTTTACAATATTCAACACAAAGATCCTGAGCTGATAAACACACACGGGCGTCGCAATACCATGTCGGTGGTCGAAACAAATGATGGAGAGAACAGCAAGCAAAACTGCACGCCCTTTGCTGCGTAATCTAGGTTTGATAATGCATGTAAATACAAGTTGAGGAAACTTGATGCCAGTCACGATGTATTGATGAAAACACTCTCATTAGTACTTACCTTGCAATACGAGCTCAGCAATTTCCGATATCAGGGATGAATGATGAATATAAAATGGGTAGAAATGAACAATCCGGCGTCCAAGACTACAAGGCCGATTTTCAGAACTATCTTCTCACTCCCACACATCAACTAGTACGCCAGTTGACGAGCTGGTAGGAAATGGAATGTTTTACCTCTTCACAAATTTGTGGTACCTCCTACGCTGGCAGTACTGGCGCAAGAAAGAATTAAAAAGAAAAGGCGAGAGAGAAAGGAAAAGGAAAAGAAATAAAAAAAACGAAAAGAAAAAAACGGATAGAAAAGAAAAGAAAGAAAAGAGAAAGAAAAGCAACTGAAAGAAAAGAAACGAAAAGAAAAAAAAGAAAAAGAACAGAACAGAAAAGCAACGAAAAGAAAAGAAAATAAAATAAAAAAATGAAAAGAAAAGAAACGGAAAGCAAAGAAAAGAAAAAAAGAAACTAAAAGAAAATAACAAAAACGAAAAGAAAAGAAACGAGAAGAAAAAAAAAGGAAAGAAATAAAGCAATAAAGAAAGAAAGAAAAACGTTAGTTGCCAAGAAAGTCATTGCATGAGATAAGTGACACATTGGAGTTCAGTCTCGACTCAGCGCACTTCGTGGCCGAACTGTTAAGGGCGCGCTCTGACGTGAAGATGTCGCGGGTTCGAATCTCGTTGACTGATGGCGATTTTGCTTCTAAATAATTGGAAAACTCATGGAGAATCCTCCGCAATTCCTCGTTAATTAGTTGAAACGAAATGAGCAACAACAAAAAACGCTTGACCGAAACAGACAGAAACACCGTCATAAATGATTATCAAGTTGTCAGAAAGTTAGTCAAAAGTAATTTGTAAACAACATCGCGCAACACAAACATGTGAACAAACATGCATGCAAAATGAAATTCATAGCTTGTTCATCGTGCGGACAGAAAGATAATGTTTTCACGAATCCTTTGCTCAAATTGCGCTTCATTTCATGTCTGTTCCTCTGGGGTAGGGAATGCTACGAGGGATAGATCTATTTTTGAAACGGTTAGCAAGCGCAATAAATTCATTTGCTGGACGATCGAGTTATTTCTGAGAATGGTTCAGCGTTGGCTGGTCGCAGCGCAGCGAGCCAAGTGTAATGGGCCCTCATGTTTTGTTTTATGCAAAGGAGAGAAACATATATGAATGTGTCTGTAGATATACTTATATATATATATGCATGTGTGTGTTTACATATACAAACAGATGCACATCCACATACACACATATACATATGTGTACGTATAGAAAATCGATGTGGGAAAAAAATGATGTTGATAATAAACAGTTTCCCTCCTGCTACACCTAAATGACCGCTACATCTAAATGACAGCTGCATTGCTCACTGTAATCGAAAGAAATAACTTGGGAAGAAAAGAATAAATGAAGAGAAAAAAGACTTCGAGAACCGTAAAAATGAACTAGTTTCTAATTGTCTAACAGAATTATAAAAGAAATCAAGTTACAGTCTAAGAACAACAACAAAAACATCTCGGGTTTCCCGTCCTCTCGGTATTCTCTTCAACATCATACGGACATGGGTACATGGTACAACATCATACGGACATGGGTACATGGTACAACATCATACGGACATGGGTACATGGTACAACATCATACGGACATGGGTACATGGTACAACATCATACGGACATGGGTACATGGTACAACATCATACGGACATGGGTACATGGCACAACATCATACAGACATGGGTACATGGCACAACATCATACAGACATGGGTACATGGTACAACATCATACGGACATGGGTACGCGGTACAACATCATACGGGTATGGATACATGGGTAATGTACAGAATATATTCCCTGGGGTATTGCAAGCACGGTAAGATGACTGAAGACTCCTAGAGAATGGCTGGGAATGGCTTCACTGTAAGGGAGAACGGAAGGATGCAAGATACGAAAACGCTCTACCTAAACCGACTGAAACACCGTCGTAAATGTCCGCAGAGCAGCGAGAAAGTAATTAATTACCAACTTTTTTCATTCTTTCGTTGTTCCTCATCCTTCTTAACTCGCGATTTCTGTGCGCAGAACATTGCGTGGGGAACTCCTCTTGCAAATATTGCCCTATTTTCACACCCTTACTAAACAGATGTTGTACCATGTACCCATGCATGTCCGTATGATTTTGTACCATGTCTTTATGTCCGTATGATGTTGCACCGTGCACCCATGTCCGTGTAATGTTGTACCGTGTACCCATGTCCGTATGATGTTGTACCGTGTCTTTATGTCCGTATGATGTTGCACCGTGCACCCATGTCCGTGTAATGTTGTACCCTGTACCCATGTCCGTATGATGTTGTACCGTGTCTTTATGTCCGTATGATGTTGCACCGTGCACCCATGTCCGTGTAATGTTGTACCGCGTACCCATGTCCGTATGATGTTGTACCATGTACTCATGCATGTCCGTATGATTTTGTACCATGTCTTTATGTCCGTATGATGTTGCACCGTGCACCCATGTCCGTGTAATGTTGTACCGTGTACCCATGTCCGTATGATGTTGTACCATGTACCCATCCACCTCCATATTTTTTACATGGATGTTTTACAATAATAAAAAGATGACGAGTTAGGTAATGTCATAAGTTGAGAGTGAACAGAAAAAAAGGCCGGTATCTCTTGTTAAATGCCAGTTGTCAGTTTAGTACACACATATTGGCAAATGTACCTTTAAATATTTACACATATACATGCACATTCATACCCACGTACATACATACACCTAACACGCACACATACACAAATACATATCTGTGCATCTAGGCAATCACAACACTTATGCGTTCTACAAAAATGCTGTGCGATGCACTCAAATATAGAATAATGATTTTAGAAAGTTTGTGACAACTTTTTCAGTGTGTTGTTGTTTACAATTTCTGATGGAATTTTGAAGCGATGTTTAATTAAATATTGGAACGAAAAGATCATTGTTCGATAAGCGTCTTACATATCATATGTGGGTGATCGTGCAACAAATGTATATATATTTTACATATGCTTTATAATAATCGAGTGAAATGAAGTATTACGTAGTGACACATTCACCTATCTACGCACACATAGCGTGCACACGTACACATATACACAAGTAAGAATGGCGCAAATATCAGCGTAAACTAGTCAGTATAAACTAGCATTCCAATCGAGGGACTTGGAGAAAATATCTTTTATTACGACATGAATTTTATAAAATTTCCTTACTAAAAATAGTGGCACAAAACAGTCTACCTGAGTCAGAAACCTGAAAACGATTGTTCTACAACGGTTCCCAAGTACAGCATAACTGCAGAAATGCGTGAGGCCTTGGTGTGGTTGTTTTAATGTACTCCTGGAGCGTAGGAGATGGTATGATAATTTCCACTACACTAGCTTAACAACAGCAGTTTTGGAAAGAAGCATTTTGGAAAGAACATTTTTGAATGAGAAAGAAAAACTGAATGCCTTATAAGGGTTTTATATTAGAAAAAAATCAAATTATCTTTGAAATATGATGCAGAATGCCTGCAATTGATAAACACACATAGGTACCATGACGGTCTAGTTTGATGTTTGCACAACAACGGAGAAGAAAGACATAAGATGCATCCTGTGGCTGGTTTACTTAGTTTAAATATAGCTCGATTATTCATGAAAGCAATAAAGATACTGATCTTTGTGGGTTGAAAACATGACATTTAACATGTACAAGACATCAAAGTTTTGGATTGCTTTACAATAACAAAATGAAATGATGTGTTGGATAGTGTTATAAGTTGGGAGTGAAAAAAGGGCGGTATGTTTAGTTTATATGCTAGTTGCTAGTCCAGTGCACACAGGTATATGTGCACATATGCACACCCATATACACACATACACCCATATACGTGCACCACGCATATACAAGTGAGCATGTTTGCAAATCCCAGCGTATTGGCAATCAAATCATAATACCTACGCATACTTCAAAACTGTTGTGTAATATCTTGAATTATAAAACAATGAGCGAGGGAGATTATTCAGCAATGGAGATACCAGGCAAATAATAGGCACATAGGCACATAGGCACAACGGGCCTCATGCTATCAAAACTGTATTTTTACATACTAAATTGAATTCTTCATTAGAAATATTTATCGAGTAAGAGTAATACAACATTACTTCAACTTCTTAAATGAAATTCCTCATTAGCAACAAGCAAAATGTGAGAGTTTTGCAGCGTCGTCGAATCAAGAGGGCAGCACAGCGAGCCTACATGTGCCTGTGTTCTCGAAATAATTCAGAAGTTACGGGTAACTCAATAGGTCGAGACGAATTGGATAGTTCGGGTGCATAAAACTTTACGGTCTCGTATCCTGGCTACTGAATGGCGGAAGTTGGACATGCAAGCTCTCTACTGTGTTTTATTCTTATCATTAAAGTTCAAAACGTAGAGTGCTCTAAACCTTTGATTTGCTAGCTCAGTGCAGGCCAAGTGATACGAGTCGCTGTTATATCGCTACGGTCAGGGGATAAAAGATAAGGCCACGGGTAGCATGGACAATGATGTGCGTGGGGCTTGTCTTGGTGATAGATATCAGCTGAGTCACGTCCTAACTTGACTCTTAATCTAAACATTTCATTTAAATAACACTTACGCATTGAGACTCAATTTTCGTGACCCACCCTTATGAATCCCTTAGGGGGAATACAACTACTACTTCGAGGGGCGAAATGTGAGGTCCTGATCTGAGGGAAAGGCCTTCTTTTTCTTCCAATGTTTTTTGCTCTGTTATGGACCATTCGTATTCAATTCACTGCTGTCCTTGTGTTTCAGTATACCCTACATTCTTCTTCAATTTTCACCTTGTTCCACACTCTTCCTTCTTAACATGTTGTTTCTATGCGAGCAGAATTGTGTGCTGGAACACACTTCGTGAAAGTTTTCCCCGTTCCCTTAACTCCATACTAAATGGAACTTATATCCTTCCTCTCTTTGAACATCTTCTTTGTGGTAAGAGAACCTAAAACTAAGTTATAATCAACTATTCACTTACCCCAATAAATTTTTGCAGAATTTTCTAAAATGTTAATTTTTTTCATTGACATATCTAATTTGATGGGATAGATTCAGGTGGAAAAAGTATGAATACTCTCTTTTCAATACCCTTATTACATCTCAGAGAGCAGTCTACCTATTATTTACAAATACTACCTCACCAACCAGCTGAGCAAGCCCCTCCTCCGAATATTCAGGCCCATCTTGGGGGAGGAGGCCGAGTCTCAGCTACTCAGTGAGTAACTTTTTCATGTTCCTCATTATCAGTGGTCAAATTCGAGCGTGAGTTCTTCGTGATTCCACTTTTATTTCTAAGATGTTATTAGCTTTACGGTCACTTCAGTCACCTACTTTCTGCCATGTTCTCACCGCACGGGGCACAGGATGAACAAAAGGCTCAGGTCAGTTCGGTTTGTCTACCTTGTGCCTTAGGGACTGGCACACTTCATGAGGGGGATACTGTGAAGCTATAGATAAGCATACAAGATTCCTTTCTCCCTTACTATGTTTCTTTCAGTTCTCGTGGCGATTTTTCTATTTACTCTCTACTTGTTCCTCATCCTTCTTAACTCGCTGTTTCTATGCGCAGAATGTTGCGTCGGAAACTCCCCGTGCAAAGATTGCCCACTTTTCACACCCTTACTAAATGGTTCCTTGTCTACGTTTTCTTGCGATCGCTTCGGTCGTGACTAAGAAATTTAAACCAATGTAATGATATTAATTTATAATTTTCCATGCACAAATATTTATGCTGATATGTAAACTTCTCGTGCTCTGATTAATTTCACGTTCATTTTGCATCTTGCTTTGGATGCTGATGACACTCTACAGGTAAACCTAGCATCTATGCTTGATCCCCTCAGGGAAATGCAACTATTGCTGCCATTCCCTGAGTTCTGACTTCGATTGAATTCGAAAATTTCTTTTTATTATACCCTTCAACTCCTCAAAACACCGTAAAATAGTCTAAATATATTGCATTATATGTACAATTTCTATCCTAATATCCATGAAGTTTACGGCCAAGTGGTGGCTTCTTCCTCACGTTGCTCGATGTCGGTAACCATCTGATCTTAGTGCCCCTCCAATGACGGTGGAGGTGATAACGGTAATATTTGTACAAAATTGAGACGTTAATGGTTTACCTTGAATGATTCTGCAAGTAACTTTTTGGAATTAACTCCAGAATTTTGATTGAAAATATTTTTGATTGATTGCGAGGATTTATAATTGATTCAAATCACCAGTTAGTATCTTATTACCATTTTCGTTTCAACATTAGCGGTTATGTGAGGCAAGGAATGTTTCACCTCCAATGTTCCGCAAGGTAGCACTGTCCAGGCCCAACGAGGCTGCGTCCAAAGCCTGTACGGGCGCTAATTCTAAACAAACGCCGAGTTTGTGCAGTTTTGAACTTCAGCTGTCCTTGTGTTCACGAACTACGAGTCGGTCTCTGCACAGTGTTGCCGACCTGAGCGCCATTTGTGAAATAAGGTGCCATTCTAAATGTGCACGAGTGCACTCTCTACAGTGATGGGGTCACCAGTTGTGTAATGTCTGGCAATGTTGAGATTTCCGATGATATGATTTGAAATACTTTAGTATCTCAAATATTAACCATGGTAGGCAAAAGAAGTATTCATCAGCCCATTCAATAATTTAGCGGATGAGATGACCGTTTCGCTGCCTCGGAAGTACCCTGGCATGTTAGCTTTGCGCTCGGTTAACGACGGACGACGCCACCAGAGCAAGGAAGACGCGGTCTACATGCAACAAATCTCGGCCCTGGGCGCCCTGGAGGACAAGTTCAGCCGCCTGTGGACGCAGTGCCAGCGATGCCAGGGCTCCTTGCATGAGGAGGTCATCTGCACCAGGTGAGGACGCCAGCTCGGGTGGCCCGTCGCCCTCTGGCACGTCGGTCCATGGTGAGCCCATTTGTGGCGGGTGAGTGGACACGCCAGCTCGGGTGGGGGTGCGTGTGGCCCGTCGCCCTCTGGCACGTCGGTCCATGGTGAGCCCATTTGTGGCGGGTGTGTGGACACGCCAGCTCCGGTGGGGTGCGTGTGGTCTGTCGCCCTCTGGCACGTCGGTCCATGGTGAGCCCATTTGTGGCGGGTGTGTGGACACGCCAGCTGGGGTGGGGGGGTGCGTGTGGCCCGTCGCCCTCTGGCACGTCGGGCCATGGTGAGCCCATTTGTGGCGGGTGTGTGGACACGCCAGCTCGGGGGGGGGGGGGTGCGTGTGGCTCGTCGCCCTCTGGCACGTCGGGCCATGGTGAGCCCATTTGTGGCGGGTGTGTGGACACGCCAGCTGGGGTGGGGGGGTGCGTGTGGCTCGTCGCCCTCTGGCACGTCGGGCCATGGTGAGCCCATTTGTGGCGGGTGTGTGGACACCAAAGCAAGTGTGGACGCGGGCGAATCGAACGTTGCTCGCACTCTTGCCGTGACAGCTCAGCAGTTATTGTCTTGTCCAAAGGAAGTTGTGCAGCCGTATTGAAGCCAACTTTATGGTGTTGTTAACGGTCTTGTAATTCTTCAAATTAGAACATCGATACATATTTAGAATTTGAAAATAATTTTCTTCATTAGCCATTGGCAATAATCTATTATTTTTGTCTACTTACGTTATGTTCATTTACAAATTCAAATCGGTGATATCAAATTCAAGTGTTGATAGTTCCATTGGTGAATGATGATAGTGTTCGGCTATGATTTCTTAATGAATTTAACTTTAAATTTAGCGCGGTAATCTCAGAAGCCCTAAATATAACAATTGAAAAAGTTCCTGTACGATCGAAATCCTAGAGACGCGCAAGCAAGTGTTGCTCAGGAGTGCAATTGTGGACATGAGATCAAGTTTAGCTGGTGCTTGTCTGCAACCTTCAGAGGTTGTCGCACCGGCAGACTCGTGCAGACCTCACCAACTGCTGCTGGTTGTGACCCATTACAGTTTTCTGTTTGGAAAATCGAGGTTTTATTCGTGGAATTAAAAATTTTTACGAATTGTTTATTTATATGTGCTTTCGTCCGCTCTATGTGGACATTTTTACTTTTCTTTACATTGCTAGTTTCATATGAAACAAAAGAAAGAAAGGAAAAAAGAAAAAACAGTTTATTTCCCATTTAGATGGTACAACAAAGATAGTACCATCATTGTTTTTTAAAATATCTTAAAGTTAAAACACTTATATGATACACACACACGAGTATTGTAATACTCATGTCACTAGTCGAAGAGAAATGATTGAGGGCAATGTACTCCTTTTATTGCTTAATCTACATTTGATGATACATGTAATTATAATTATAAGAGACAACACAATTTCATGGACGATGCATTATAATTGTGGGGTGAAAACACTTTTGACAGTTTACATGTACATGACATAAAACTTTGAAATTCTTGACGCCAGGAAACAATATTAGAATTGATTGTTTTGGCACATGTTTAATAAAGTCATTTCAAGGAAGAATGGAAAAAAATATATAAGCATGATGTGTAAGGCGGACCACGAAAATTGCCAGTTTTGTATTTCTAATTTAAGTTTTTTAACATAACGGTCATTAGTTGATAAACATTTCATTTAAGTATATATGGATGACCACACTTCAAATTTATAGTTATTTACGTGAATGCTTTACATTAATAAAGAGATGACGAGTTAGGTAATGTTACAAGTTGAGAGTGAACACTAAAAAAGACCGGTATCTCTAGGTTAAACGTATGGTGTCAGTTTAATACACACATATGTGTATGTGTAAATGTATATATATATATATATAAGGCAATTCATATGGAATCGCCCAAATATATACAGATATACATGAACACACATACCTACGCACATACATCCGCCTAACACGCGTCACACATACACAAAAACATTTCTATGCATCGAGGCAATCAAAAAACGTGTGCGTTCTATAAAAATGCTGTGCGATGTACTGAAATGTAGGATAATACGCAAAGTAAGTTCGCTACAACTTTTTCAGCATGTGTTGCTGCTTAAAATTTCTAATGAAATATGGTAACGATGTTTAATTAAATATCGGAAAGCCAGACAATAAAACTGTGTGCAGTAATGACTCATTTCTCAGGCATGAACACCTCTGGACGCGGTGTGCGCGCGTTATCGCTGTGAGATTATGGCGTAGATATGGACCTGATCTTATGATCCGAGGATATATGGCGCATGTGGGCAGTCCGTGTAGCGTCCTCAACATGTAATGTCTAGTTTAACTTTTAACATTTTTCGGGCCAAGGGAATAAATCTCTGAGAGAAGAAATGTTGTGTTCAAGCATGTTTATGAATGTTTTCAACACTTCAAAACACACACATGACTTCATTCTGTGTATTCTGTCTAGTTTCCGCTTGGTTCAGCTTGGTGGACCAGTGAAAGAATTCAGGCAACATAACATAACAAATTCTAACATAACATATTCAGGCGAAGAATTCAGGCAACATAACATAACATCATGACCTAACATATACAAACCTATCATATCCTAACCGAAGCAATTTAGATTTTATGTTATAACATAAAAAAACCGTGAACCCGAGAAAAAATTTCATCAACATTACCTAACCCATGCTAACCTAACCTATCGTAACCTATCCTATAATGACCTATTCAATCCTGATAAAATTTCAAACAAACTGCAAAAAAATCAATGCATGTAAAGGCGATCTTTGTATCACTCAGGAATTTGGTATCCATGATACGGCAACTAACTAACTAAGGTGGCAACAAGCAGAAAATTATATAGATGGGCTGGATGTGAACAGCATCAATAATATACATTGTAAAAATAAAACGCCAGGTGTTTCACTTAGTTTAAAACAAGTACAATTTTCGTGCTGTATTTCTCCCGTGTTATTACAATGGGAATCTCATTGAACACATTGGACACGGTAGAGGAAACAAGGTAGGTTCAAACCAGTCTTTTGTTAGTTGACGGTGTGGTTTTGCTGAAGTCATGGCAACAAACCAATAGTAGCTCTTATATTGCATCTGGTAGCACTGCTACCCCCCGAATCTGGCGCCACTATTGGCCTAACGACATGGCGTTTTGGTGACGTCATAAAGTTTGTATGAAATAAAGCCTTTCTATTGGCTAGCCGAACAAGGGAAGGTGCATTTTCTCCCATAGATATGATCCTACCTTGTTTCCTCTACCTTGACATTAGATTGGTTAAGCACTGGATGCTTAAAGAGCGTATCTGTGATACGAGTACCAGTACACAATTACATGAATATTTTAATCCCTGGTACTATCTCCATATTAATACACTTCAAACTAAGTTCTTATGTAACGATCTTCATAGTTAGGATAGGATAGGTTAGTATATGTTAGGTTAGGATGGGTTAGGGTAGAATATGTTATGTTAGAATTTGTTAGGTTATGTTGACCGATTTTTTTACGGGTCCACCTAGCCTAACGATGACATTGGTTAAGTTAGTTTAGGATAAGTAGAATTAGGATAGGTTAGCATAGGTTACGAGGTCTTGATAAAAAAAATTTCGGGTCCACGGTGTTTTATGTTTGACATATTTTCAGAAAAGCTTTGGTTAGCATAGGATAGGTTAGTATTTGTTATTTTAGGATGGGTTAGGTTGAAATCTGCTAGGTTATAATTTTTAAGTTATGTTGACTGAATTTTTTCACGGGGTAAAATTTTTGCGGGTCCTGCGAGTTAGGATGGATATGTTTGTTTGTCATCCGTCACTTGGGAGATTTATTCAAGGTAAATAACGAATCCCGTCATTTTTGACGCGTCTTATGAACTAGAAAAATCGGCAAGATTTAAGAACAGACTCGAGATGTTTGTCATTGACTTATTATTTTTATAAATCCCCTTATAAACCTGAGCAGATATACACATACATGCATGTTTGTGTGTCTGCACACGCATTTCTGCTGTGACATTACACACACTGAGGAGATAACAAGGAAAAGACTAAGATAAGTACATTAGGTACGGTCGTAATGGACATCAATGTTCACTTGGCAAGGCGGTGCAGAAATTTGAAAATCAAGTTAATAATGAACTTAAAAATTACTTGTCTTTTTATCATTTAAATTAAAATATTTGAAATGCTGAACACAAAATGCTGCATGCAAAATTTTGATATTTCTATCCCTTTGAACCTGAGTCAGACTATGAAAACATGATTGTTGGTAATTCTACTCATTTTGTATCTCAGGAAGGAAGACATCGTTGCATGGAAGCATTATTTATATATACTTATTCTGCAGTGATAAGTTATCACGACAGAATATCGCTGTTATCACTGATAACATCGAGTGGGTGCGGGGTTATTGCCAAACTCACTATTTTATGTATTTCAAATAAGAATTTACATGAAATGACATTTTCAAAAAGCGTTTATTGCATTTTGTGAATCTACTACGCTAGAAATAATCTTTTTTACTCTGGTAACACATTCAAGAGTGTACAACACACCCGCCAAATGCCACCACCATTTGCACGTCACTCACCAACACGCAAGGCCACGCAGCAAAGAATGAGGCTCAGCTAACCAACGCCTGCTGCATCTCAGGAAGGTCTAACTGCTGAGCTGACGCTCGTGCGAGTATGAAATCAAAGCAAATTAATTACTCAGGAGCGAAATTTCTCAAATGAGTAACTCGTTATCGTGTAGAATTGTGTTAGTCACTCGCAAGTTCCGAGCGTTTTCGTCCATAAAAGGTGACCAAAATAAAGAGGTACGGGCGAGCAAGGATGAGCGAAACAATTCCCATCACTTGCAACTAATTTTGCCCGCATTTCAGGGAAATGCGCCATCAGCACAAAATCCTTTTCGTTTCAAGCAATAACTTCATTGCTCAGCTCGTGCAGCACATTGCGTTTGCGACCAGTGACGCAATCCTTTCTCATCCTCAGAAAATTTCCCATCAGCAGCATTTGACAAGAAAATTGCATGAAGTTATCGCTAGATAAGGCATCTTATCTGAGATTAGCGCTCGTGTCTGACTGTGTAAGTCCTCGTTGATAAGCGTGCACAGGAAGTTGGCGTCAAATTCCCGAGGGGCAGTTGACTACTTTAATTTTACTTGCATAAACATTCTTTCTTTTTAGGTTGATTTACCTCAATAACGTCAAAAAGAGTTACAAAAATGTATTAACTTCACAGCCAAAATAGTGTGAAAAGGAAATTTAAATAAATACGATCATGCCACCTATTTTTAAAGAAAATTTGACTCGACCCTAATACCGAACAGATTCATGATCTAATATTGATTCATGGTCTAATAAGTATTGACGAATCTCATTTGCCTGGTATCTCCATTGCTGAACAATCTCCCTCGCTCATTGTTTTATAATTCAAGACATCACACAACAGTTTTGAAGTATGCGTTGGTATTGTGATTTGACCGCCTATACGCTGTCATTTGCAAACATGCTCACTTGTATATGTATGTACTTATATAGGAGTATGTGCGTGTATGGGTGTGCATGTGTGCACGTACACCTGTGTGCACTAGAGTAGATAAACCAGTCGAAGGTTGCATTTTATGTCATTCCTCTCCGTTTCTGTGCAAGCATCAAACTAGACCGTCATGGTACCTATGTGTGTTTATCAATTTCAGACATTCTGCACCATATTACAAAGATAATGTGATTTTTTTCTAATATGAAATTGGAAAAGCGTCCATGTAAAAATCAATAAATTCGTTGTGTGATCATCCATTTATACTGCAGTATTACGCTTGAAGTTATATGCTTATAATAATGTGATACCTATGTGTGTTTATCACTTGCCGGCAATTTGCGCCACATTTCAAAGATAATGTGATTTTTTTTATAATATGAAACCCTTATAGGACATTAATGTTTTCTTTCTTATTCACGTCCCACAATCGTTTTCGTGTTTCTGATTTAGGTATAGACTGTTTTGTGCACCTATTTTTAGTACGGAAATTTTATGAAATTCATGCCTTAATAAAAGATATTTTCTCCGTTTCCCTTGATGGGAATGCTGGTTTATAATGATTAGCTTACGCTGATATTTGCGCACATGCTTACTTGTGTATATGTGTACGTATGCACGCTATGCGTATGACACCTTATAGAATGCGTATGTATTGTAATTGCCTCGATGCATAGAAATGCATTTGTGTAAGCTTACGAGTTTGGTGTAAGTATGTGCGTGGGTATGTGTGTGCATGTGTATGTGTATATATTTACATGTATATGTGCACATATGTGTGTACTAGACTAACAACTAACATTTTACTAGAGATAATGGTTTTTTTTCTGTTTACTCTCAACTTGTAACATTACCTAACTCGTCATCTCTTTATTATTGTAAAGCATTCATGTAAAAGCTATACATTTGTTGGGCGATCATCTATTTATATTTAAATAAAATGCTTATTAACTAACGACCGTTATGTTAAAATCGTTGAATTAGAAATACAAAACTTATAATCTTTTTGGTCCTCATGCTTATGTGTACATATATAGATGTATATATGTATGTATATATATATGTATATGTGTATATGGATATGGATATATATTTATATATTTTTTCATGCTTCCTTAAAATGACACTTTTAAACATAAGGCCGAAACAAGCGATTCATATATTATTTCCTGGCATCTATAATTGCGAAGTTTTATGTCATGTACCTGTAAACTGTCACAAGTGTTTTCACCCCACAATGAAAATGCATCGTCCATGAAATTGTGTAATCTCTTATAATTATCATTACATGTATTATCATATATAGATTAAACAAGATTAGGAGTACATTGCCCTCAATCATTTTTTTTCGACTACTGACATGGGTATTACAAGACTCATGTGTGTGGGTATCATCTAAGTGTATTAACTTTAAGATATTTAAAAACCAATGATTGTAATTTTGTACAATCTCTATTGAAAATAAAGTGTATTTGTAGTATCTTGGAATTTCAGCAAGATATAAGGTTTTCTGTACAGAACTTGAAGATCGATTTGCCTAGCCGTAAACCAGGCAAGAAGAGGATAGCAAAACGAACACCAGGACTACGGGTATTGTACTGCTCTCTAGTTCACACAGCTTGCTCTTAAGTCTAGTTCGAACAATGAGCTTCCGCCCGGCAGTGCGGGCGCTTCCGACCTATCCGGCGCTCGTAAATACCAGGCGTGCATCGTCTGTTCCGCCGGAATCTCTATCTATACATGTGACCGTGCCGAGCGAGCGAGACTCATAAATCTCTGCAGCCGGAACCTCCATAAATACCACAAGAGCGTCAATATACAACAACTTCCCTCCCTTTAGATGAATATGTGACAGAGGGAAGGAGGAACTCAACAACCTATTCGTATTACAGGTTTGGTTATTCTGCCTGATCTACGATGTTCACTTTGCGCAGGAGAGCTGTTAACAGGCTGAAAAGCAGGAGTCTCTGCTGCTCCACTCCCGGCAGATTCCAAACTACTGTGCAACAGCTGATTTGAATGTCTCTTCCAGATTACATTTAATGCTAATATTTGAACATGAAAGATATTAACAGCAACTTTACCAACAATAATTCCCTTCAACCACTTGGGACCATTTCTTAAATTCAGAGCCAGAACATGATCCCCGACATCAAATTGAGTTACATACATAGGCTTAGACCTGGACACAGAAAATTTAGGATGAACTCTATCTTTGGAAGTAACAAATTTACGATTGTTCAGCGCAACAGAGGGAACAATTTTTGTAACACTATGCGGAATACAATGCGATTGAAATAATGCTTTTGCTAGACGGGATTTGAACGATTCGGAAGAAGATAGTTTTTTCAACAAGTCTTTAATGACTCTTACCCCCCTCTCAGCTTGACCATTGCTTGCTGGAGAGTAGGGCGGAGGTGTGAGGTGCTCAAAGCCGTTGGAAATAAGAAAATCTTTGAAGTCTTGAGATGAAAAGTTAGAAGCATTGTCACTTACGAGCACATCACACAGCCCGTTTCTGCTGAAAATCATTCTCAACGCATCGACAGTATCTGACACACTCGTGGATGGTACCACTTCACATTCAATATATTTAGATAGTGCATCTACAGCAATGAAAACAATTTTATTCTCGTAGAAAAAATGATCGACATGAATGCGTTCAAAAGGACGAGAAGGAGTAGGCCATTCTACATTTCTAGACTTAGGTTTTGCTCGATTTAATTGACATTGGGGACAACATTTTACGATGTCTTCAATAGTTTTGTCCATTCCGGGAAACCAAATAACAGATCTGGCCAACGATTTCATGCCACAAATGCCAGGATGTCCATCATGAAATGTTTCAAGAACTAAACTACGCAGTGACTTGGGAATAAAAACCCGTTCTTTATAAAGTATGCAACCCTTCATGATGGTCATCTGAGGTAGCAGGTTCTTAAATTTTGAAAAATTGGGATCAGGTTTAGGAGGCATGCCAAACTTTATGTATTGTTTAAGTTGGCATAGTTCGCTATCCATATCAGTATGAGTTTTTATATTTTCACACGTGACAGGAGTTTTATCAAGAGTGTTCACAGCAAAAATCATTTCGTACGGTTCTAGCTCCCTTACAGTCGTAGGTAGTGGCAGCCTACTGAGACAATCGCTATTTACGTTACATTTGCCTTTCGAATATCTGAAAACATAGTCAAACTGGGAGAGTCTAAGAGCCCATCTCTGAATTCGAGCGGAACAGTTGAGAGGTACACCCTTGTCATGTGCAAAAAGTTTACAAAGAGGTTTCTGATCATTATGGATAATGAACTTAGCACCAAGTAGAAATTTCTTGAATTTCTCCACGCCAAAAACCACACTAAGGCTCTCCCTTTCAATGTTAGAGTAGTTTTGTTCCGCACTATTCAGAGATCTCGAAGCAAATTGAACCGGACACCAATCATGAGAAGGACTAACGCGTTGCATGAGTATGGCAGCAACTCCATAACCCGAACTATCAGTTTCAATAAGAGTTTCATGGTTGGGATCAAACAACTTTAGAGGTTTATGCGAACGAAAGATGTTCTTAATTTTCTGGACACTCTCGTCCTGTTCTGGAGTCCACCGGAACTGTACATTTTTCTTAAGCAGCGAATACAGAGGATGCATGACATTAGAAAAGTTGGGTACAAAACGACTATAGAAGTTACACAATCCGATGAAAGCTTGCAACTGTTTGAGGTTTTTAGGAACAGGAGCATTGAGAATAGCTTCTACTTTCTCAGAGTTAGGGTGAACACCCTTGTTATCGAAAACGTACCCTAGATAAGACACACGATCAGTTAGAAAGGCACATTTAGACAGATTTAGGCGAATTCCCGCGTTTTCCAGGACAGACAGGACCCTGTCAAGAACTTCCAAATGAGCATCATATGACGAGGTCAAAATGAGGAGGTCATCCTGGTACACAATGATATTATCGATGCCAGAAAGAGTCCTATTCATGAATGCTTGAAAAATGCCAGGGCTTGCACGTAGACCATAGGGTAAGTAATTGTACATAAATAGACCTTCAGAGGTGTTAATGGTCGTAACTTTCTTTGATTCTTCATCCAACGGAATTTGCAAAAACGCGTTAGACAAATCAATTTTTGAGAAAAACTTAGCGTCTCCGACTTGAGAAATGACATCATCAATAACAGGTAGTACAGATTGAACTGGATTCAGAAAATTGTTAATGGAAGCTGAAAAATCTCCACAGATTCTCACACTGCCGTCAGACTTTAGAACATTAACAGTAGGAGATGCCCATTGGCTATCATACACTTTTGTGATTTTGCCCATACTCTGCAAGCGTTCCAGTTCGGTTTTGACAGAGTCTCTTAGTCTTACAGGAACCGGGCGTGCTTTACAAAATACAGGAACTGCATTAGGCAACACATCAAGATGAACTGTCTCTTTAACGTTAGACTGTGAATCAGATGATAAGTATTCGTCATATTTTAACGACAACTTTTTCGGCAAACTATGACAATCCGTTTTATTTATGGAATCGTATTTGTCAGGAATGACAATGTCTACGTTTAGTTTAGAACAAATATCTCGGCCAAGTAAGTTGATTCTATCATCCTCCACAATGAGAAACTTATGATTAAAACTTACATTTTGGTACATAACCGTTACTGAAGCTTGACCAAGCAGGTTTACCGAGACACCACTGTACCCGAGAATTTTGCTGCATGTAGGATTTACCACAGCACCAACTCTGATTGCATCTCTTTTACGTATAGTTGACACGGCACTGCCGTTATCCAACAAGAATTCAACAGGTTTACTATTTAGGTTGCATGCAATCATAGTGGGCTCTTTAGTGACGGGAATTACAGTGGTGTTTACTCTAAAAAATTAGAATCACTTGGGGAATAATCAGAACACTCATGTAGATGATTACCGTCACCACTTTCGTTCCCAGGTTTTTGCCAAACAGCTTCGTTCTTCTGTAGAGGCATCCGTGAATTCTTCATTAACACGTCTTCTCTTCCGACGATGCCACAGCAACCGCTTCTTCCCGACTGCACTGTGTAAGTGCGAGCTGCGTCAGATTCTCCTCGTGTAGGTCCCCTTCGTGTAGGCATAGCAGGATGAGGCCGAGCTGCAGTTGTAGATTTGCAAACCTTAGAAATGTGGCCTAATTTTCCACATGTGTGACATTTCAATTTCAAAGCATAGCAATTCTTTGCAAGATGCTTTTGCTTGGTTCCGCAGCGAATGCATATGTAGTTCGGCGGGAGTTTTTCTGTAGTGAAATACGATGTAGATGAATCCTCCCGAATAATATCTTGAGCGTCGGAGCTTAATTGTTCGATAAGTTTTGCGTTTTCAACGCATTCGTTGAAGGACTTGCTATCGCACTTCTGTAGAACCGCGCTGAGAATTTGCGCTGAGTGTAGCCCAGCCACGAAGGCATCTCTTAATAAACGATCACGACAGCAATTACCATAATTGCATGCAGATGCTAAGTCATTTAACGTTTTAGCATAACTTTCTATGGATTCATTAGCACCTTGTTTTCTATTTAGAAATGTAACCGATGCACCGACGATGGATTTTTTAATTTCAAATTGTTGGGTTAATTTTTCTTCAAGTTCTTCATATGTAGCCTCAGTGAGTAACGTAGGTTTAATTCTTCGTTGTAGATCAGTAATGATGTTTACAGGCAAAGCTTTGATTAGAATACTAGCTTTTTTACCGCCATTATTTCCTGCTTTCTGAAGAGCGTCTGCACTTTGTACTTTCCAGCGTTCCAAGAATTCACTCACTGTTTCTACTTCCACGTCGAACGGAGGAAAGCTGACTGTAGAATATGCCATCTTAATTTCAGAGCACTTTTAAAGTTCAAATTCACTTCGCAAGTTCGAAGCCTCGTTGCCAATTGTAGTATCTTGGAATTTCAGCAAGATATAAGGTTTTCTGTACAGAACTTGAAGATCGATTTGCCTAGCCGTAAACCAGGCAAGAAGAGGATAGCAAAACGAACACCAGGACTACGGGTATTGTACTGCTCTCTAGTTCACACAGCTTGCTCTTAGGTCTAGTTCGAACAATGAGCTTCCGCCCGGCAGTGCGGGCGCTTCCGACCTATCCGGCGCTCGTAAATACCAGGCGTGCATCGTCTGTTCCGCCGGAATCTCTATCTATACATGTGACCGTGCCGAGCGAGCGAGACTCATAAATCTCTGCAGCCGGAACCTCCATAAATACCACAAGAGCGTCAATATACAACAGTATTTACTTCTCATTTTTTCTAAAAAGCTCGACGAGTGTTCTCCTCTCTGTACCTCCCTCAGAGTGATGCAGATGTGGTAGAAAAATTCCATCCTCTATCCCAAGCAAAAAACCATATCGGAGGAATGACACCTAGGTCAGTTACTGTTCTTCTAACATGGGACAAAAAGCTTTCTTAGTCTCTGGAGTTAATTTTTAGAACAAACGTCCCCAGCATATTAAAAACTCCAAAACTGTAAAAGAATTTAGAGTAAATAAGTCACGTCATTTCGCATCTCTGTCATAGGGCCTGCAGCATTTCGGTGTGAATTTCCCACTTGCCTGAAATTTTGATTTGCCTTAAATTCCTCCTAGAAAATTAGTAATTATTTCTTTCTTCGTTCGCTAAGTCATTCTAATATTGATTTTATTTATTTCTGTCGACAATAATGAGCAACACAGCCGTCAGCTCAATACAGCGGAATGAAAGTCGTTTTTTCCCATTATTAGTAGTATTTTCTCATCTTCATATATTTTTTTATTTTCTGTATTTATATTTAACATCCGTATGATAAACAAACTCTGAAATACATTTTTGTGAGTACATCAGTAAATAGGTTTATAGATGTTAAGGTTGTGCTGTGTTCTTAATAGATTTATTTTGGCTAACGTTGTCTCACTATTTCAAAATCATTCACGAAGATATTTCAATCGATTTCGGCTGAGCTGGGGAGAGGGGGGAATTTAGCAGTTCTTTTTTTCATTTTTCTGCGCTTTCAGTGCACACTAGCACTGAACTATCATATCATAAATAATTTCAATAATTAAAATTATTTCTCTGGACCATTGTTTAATCTACCTCTACGTGTCAAGTTTTGTTAACATCTTCCACTCAGATGAGATATCCGGCCACTATAGTATTCCATTTTGCCCTATGTACCCATGTCCGCACATTTCTAAAGAGAATACCGATAGGATGTGAAACCAGAGATGTTTTCTTTGTTGTTGTTGTTCCTTGACCGTATCTTGAGTTTTCTGAAAAATATCTATTAGGAAATTGAAAACCAGTTCAGTTTTACGTTTTTCGAAGTCCTTTTCTTTTAGATTCTTTTTTCCAAACAATTTCTTACGATTGCAGTGAGCTGGACAGTCATTTTCTGTGTAGTAGGAAGTAGGTTGTTTTTTTATCTTTTTGTGATTTTTTCATTTCCAATACGTATATATATATTAATATATTTACGTCTGTATGTGTGCATATTTATGTACGTGCGCACATGCGAGGATATATCTTTACGTACCCATGTAGGTATTTGTATATCTACATAAACATATATACATGAAAAAGAGAGAACCAGGAAAATGGTATCAAACACTTTTTCATTGGAATGTATTCTCAATATTGTAAAAGACTCGTAAAAAATGGACGTTTCGAGCCTTCGCTCATCTTAAGCATCATACATTTTAATGAAGAAATGTTTTATACCATTTACCTGGTTCTCTCTGTTTCATTGAAAATTCGAAAATACCGAAATAGCTGTTTCGAATGTATATAAATAGTTCTAGTTTTACTTGAAAGCAATCCAGTTTGCTAATTTTATTTCACTTGCGAAATGATTCCCAAATAGATCTATCACTCCCTAGAGGGCGTTGCTGCAAATAGGACAAACGAAACTTGCAATTAGATAAATGAAATAAAGCGCAATGTGAGCATATGTATCGTGGATAAATTATCTTTCTGTCCGTATGTTAAACAAACTAGAAATTTTCATTTTTAGTACATGTTTGTTTAGGTATTTCTGTCAAAGTTTTGCAGATATTTGCTACTCATAAGTGATATCCGGCTTACTCTGTCTCCATTTTATCCCATGTACCCATGTCCGCATGATGTTATACCATGTACCCATGTCCGTATGATGTTGTACCATGTACCCATGTCCGCATGTATTGTACCATTTACCCATGTCCGTATGATGTTGTACCATGTACCCATGTCCGTATGATGTTGTACCATGTACCCATGTCCGTATGATGTTGTACCATGTACCCATGTCCGCATGATTTTGTACCATGTACCCATGTCCGTATGATGTTGTACCATGTACCCATGTCCGCATGATGTTGTACCATGTACCCATGTCCGTATGATGTTGTACCATGTACCCATGTCCGTATGATGTTGTACCATGTACCCATGTCCGTATGATGTTGTACCATGTACCCATGTCCGCATGATGTTGTACCATGTACCCATGTCCGCATGATGTTGTACCATGTACCCATGTCCGTATGATGTTGTACCATGTACCCATGTCCGTATGATGTTGTACCATGTACCCATGTCCGTATGATGTTGTACCATGTACCCATGTCCACATGATGTGTTACCATGTACCCATGTCCGTATGATGTTGTACCATGTACCCATGTCCGCTTGATGTTGTACCATGTACCCATGCCCGCATGATGTTGTACCATGTACCCATGTCCGCATGATGTTGTACCATGTACCCATGTCCGCATGATGTTGTACCATGTACCCATGTCCGCATGATGTTGTACCATGTACCCATGTCCGTATGATGTTGTACCATGTACCCATGTCCGTACGATGTTGTACCATGTACCCATGTCCGTATGATGTTGTACGATGTACCCATGTCCGTATGATGTTGTACCATGTACCCATGTCCGTATGATGTTGTATCATGTACCCATGTCCGTATGATGTTGTACCATGTACCCATGTCCGTATGATGTTGTACCATGTACCCAGGTCCGTGTGATGTTGTACCATGTACCCATGTCTGTATGATGTTGTATTATGTACCCATGTCCGTATGATGTTGTACGATGTACCCATGTCCGTATGATGTTGTACCATGTACCCATGTCCGTATGATGTTGTACCATGTACCCATGTCCGTATGATGTTGTACCATGTACCCATGTCCGCATGATGTTGTACCATGTGCCCATGTCCGCATGATGTTGTACCATGTACCCAAGTCCGTATGATGTTGTACCATGTACCCATGTCCGCTTGATGTTGTACCATGTACCCATGTCCGTATGATGTTGTACCATGTACCCATGTCCGTATGATGTTGTACCATGTACCCATGTCCGTATGATGTTGTACCATGTACCCATGTCCGGATGATGTTGCACCATGTACCCATGTCTGTATGATGTTGTACCATGTACCCATGTCCGCATGATGTTGTACCATGTACCCATGTCCGCATGATGTTGTACCATGTACCCATGTCCGCATGATGTTGTACCATGTACCCATGTCCGCATGATGTTGTACCATGTACCCATGTCCGCATGATGTTGTACCATGTACCCATGTCCGTATGATGTTGTACCATGTACCCATGTCCGCATGATGTTTTACCATGTACCCATGTCCGCATGATGTTGTACCATGTACCCATGTCCGTATGATGTTGTACCATGTACCCATGTCCGTATGATGTTGTACCATGTACCCATGTCCGCATGATGTTGTACCATGTACCCATGTCCGTATGATGTTGTACCATGTACCCGTGTCCGTATGATGTTGTACCATGTACCCATGTCCGCATGATGTTGTACCATGTACCCATGTCCGCATGATGTTGTACCATGTACCCATGTCCGTATGATATTGTACCACGTACCCACGTCCGTATGATGTTGTACCATGTACCCATGTCCGCATGATGTTGTACCATGTACCCGTGTCCGTATGATGTTGTACCATGTACCCATGTCCGCATGATGTTGTACCATGTACCCATGTCCGCATGATGTTGTACCATGTACCCATGTCCGTATGATGTTGTACCATGTACCCGTGTCCGCATGATGTTGTACCATGTACCCATGTCCGCATGATGTTGCAGAGAATACCGAGAGGATATGAAATGTTTTTTGTTGTTGTTCCTCGACGGTAACTTGAGTTTTCTTAAAATTTCTGTAGGGAAATTAAAAACCAGTTCATTTTTATGTTTTTCGAAGTTGTTTTTTCCTTTTATTATTTTATCTTCAGATAATTTTTTACGATTACACTGAGCTTGACTATCATTTTAAATGCATCAGAAGCAAGATAGTTTTTTATGTTTACTAGTCCACTCCCTTTATTTGAAATAAAAAAGAGGGCGAAATGAGAGAAAGGCCGTAAGAAATTAAAAAATACAATCTCTCGAGAGTTGATGAGGCCGCGTGAACACGGCCCGTCAAAATATATAGGGCTGGAGCTTGTATCACAGATACGCTCATCACACACTGCAGGCTGGCTTCGGACAGACCGACGGACGGACGCGGCTCTTATTATAGTATAGATTATTAATTTTATTTAATTAATTTTCAATTCGTATATGTATGAATATGCGTGTGTAAGTGGGTGTGTGTATGTCTATGTGTGTGTGTGTGTGTGTGCACGTGTCCATGTTCATATATACACACACATATGCATAATATTGCATATATATATATTTTTTTCTTTCTATTTTTTGCGCAAAAGCAAAACCTCAAGACACATTACATTTTACTTGAAGCTCTGCGACCAGTTAACACTGAACCATATATTTCAGAAATAAATATATTTATTGCACTTGCTTAATGATTCAAAATTAGATCTATCCCTAACCCAGAGGGCGTTTCTATGAATAGAGAAAGTGAAAAATATAAAGAGACAAATGAAATAAAGTGTTCGTGAAAAATTATCTTTCTGTGCGTATGCTGAACAAGCCATGGATTTCATTTCGCGTGTAAGTTTAATTACACGTTTCTAGACGTGCGTGTGTGTTGCGTTGCGTGATGTTCTTAATAAATTACTTTGTGACCAACCTTTTCTCAACACTTGATTGTCATTTACGACGGTGTTTCAATCTGCTTCATTTTAGCGCATTTTGTCGTCTCTTACTTCGATTCCACTAATGGTGTAGGAATTCTGAAGAATTCTGAAGTAGTATTTAAATTATTTATAAGTTCTCAGCCATCTCTTGGAATATAAAATATCCAAGAAATGATATTTTTTATTTAACTAACCAGGGTTAATCTATTGGCGCGCCACGTATGGCTTGTCTATTTGTACGCCTCGAATGGTTTGTCTATTAGTACACCTCGTATGGTTTGTCTATTAGTACACCTCGTATGGTTAGTCTATTAGTACACCTCGTATGGTTTGTCTATTAGTACACCTCGTATGGTTTGTCTATTAGTACACCTCGTATGGTTTGTCTATTAGTACGCCTCGAATGGTTTGTCTATTAGTACACCTCGTATGGTTTGTCTATTAGTAGACCCCGTATAGTTTGTCTATTAGTACTCCTCGTATGGTACGTTTGTCTACGGACGTCTTATATTAAGAAATGTTCAAAACCCAATATGCTGGCATGTATCTCGTGTGTCAACTTTTCTGGAAATGAACGGTTTTTCATCTTTCTTCCTTTCTTTTCTTTCCATTTATATTCACTATCCAATCAGTAACATTTGTTCCTACTGCAGAATTGCTTAGCTCATGCGTCAATGTATGTAAAGACCGTGTCAGCAAGGCGTCCATATATCCATGTTCACTGTTATCTTTTTGTGACCAGCATTTGTGGTATTATAGTCCGACCAGAATGAAATGATCGTTAGGGGCGGTTCTTAGAAATGCACGATTTCCAAATCACAAAACCCTTTCCGTTGAAAATATGAGACAACAACGATAATATAAGCACAAAATAGGTAACTTCTATTATTAAATTATATTCATTAAAATATTGTTACATGCACTAAGCTACAAATGTATATTACATTTGTGAAATAAAGCGCAATGTGAGCATATGTAATGTGGATAAATTATTTTTCTATCCGTATGTTAAACAAACTAGACATTTTCATTTTAAGAACATGTTTGTTTAGGTATTTCTGTCAAAGTTTTGCAGATATTCGCTACTAATAAGTGATATCCTACTCATAAGTGATATAAGTAAAGCATCCATGTGAAAAAAGCAATAAATTCGTTGTGTGATCATCCATTTATACTGCAGTAATATGCTTGTAATGCTTATAGTTATATGCTTATAATAATGTGATACCTATGTGTGTTTATCAATTGCCGACAATTTGCGCCATATTTCAAAGATAATGTGATTTTTTTTTCTAATATGAAACCTTTATAGGACATTAATGTTTTCTTTCTTATTCACGTCCCACAATCGTTTTCATGTTTCTGATTTAGGTATAGACTGTTTTGTGCACCTATTTTTAGTACGGAAATTTTATGAAATTCATGCCTTAATAAAAGAAATTTTCTCCGTTTCCGTCGATTAGAATTTCTGGTTTATACTGACTGGTGTACGCTGATATTCGCGCACATGCTTACTTGTATATATGTGTACGTGTGCACGCTATGCGTATGACACTAGATAAAATGCGTATGTACTGCCTCGATGCATTGAAATGCATTTGTGTATCCTTACGAGTTTGGTGTAAGTATGTGCGTGCATGTGTATGTGTATATATTAAACAAACAATTTTTAAACAAACAATTTAAACAAACAATTTATTTAACACAGGAGATACAGAGGTAGAATGTTTCTTAAGTCTAATACAATGGTCAGAGTTGAGTATAGCTACCTGTGGGCCCGAATAAGTTCAGCGACTTCTAGGGCATCCTACCATTACATTATTCTAGGGCGTACAATAATGTTTAACCTAATTCACTTAGCCTAGTTTCGCATTAGACTGATCAACAGGATAATGAACTCGATATTGATGTTTAATTTTACAATATAGGTCATATGGACAATATTTAACAGTATATTCGATAACGATTTGGGAGCAGACTGAAAATCAGCGATATTACTCATGGCAAATTGCATTATTAGGACCAGACATGTAGGAGGCAGGATTTGACTTGGTGATCTTACACGACTAGTATTCTGATAAGAAGTGAGACTCAAGATTTCTTTTAAATACCTTGTAAGAATTACTTTCACGGATCTCCGCAGGTATTGAGTTCCAGGTTTTAGTTCCAACGAATAGTATACTATGTTGCGAGCGGGCCTTTGAATAATAAGGAAGCATGAATTTACTTTTATTTCGTGTTAAATGGTCGTGATGACCAGTTTGCGCAGTTAATAACTGTTGAAGGCTATTGTCGTCATCATTAGCTAATGTTTTGTAGATGAAATTGCAGATGGAGATTTTGTAGAGATCCGAGAGTTTAAGTATTTGTAAATTTTTGAATGAATCATTTGTGTGAGCATTATATTCTAGGTTCTTTACCGCTCTGATGGCTCTTTTTTGCAGAGTAAAAATTATATTAGTTTTATTTTTATCAGTTCCATGCCATGCTTCTATTCCGTATTGCAGGTATGGTGAAATGAGCGTTCGATAAAGCATTAGTAAGGCTGTTTCAGGCAGGAAATTTTTAACTTTATTCAGGATTCCGATGGATTTTGATAATTTAGAACTAATATGAGTGATGTGCTCTTTGAAGGTCAGATGTTTATCTATTATGATGCCCAGAAATTTACATGAGTTGGTTTCTTTGATTTCACCTTCGCCAATTTTAATGGATGGTAGAGATATATTTTTCTTGTATGAGAACGTAATATAATTTGTTTTATCGATATTGAGGCTTATTTTATTAGCTTTAAGCCACAGTGAAACCTTATGGAGTTCATTATTTATACTCTCCGCAATCGTAGTGGGATTTTCGTTCGGAAGGACCGCAGAAAGCGTACTGTCATCGGCAAAAAGTATGAATTTAAAAAATGATGTAGATTTAATAATATCATTGATAAAAATCAGAAAAAGGAGAGGCCCAAGAACAGATCCTTGTGGAACTCCATGGCTAATTTTTTGTGGGTCCGATTTTGCGTCGTCAATGACAACGTATTGCTTCCGATTTATTAGGTATGATCTGAACCAATCATGGGCAACCCCACGAATGCCATAACAATGAAGTTTCGAGAGTAATATGTTATGGTCCACACAATCGAATGCCTTTCGAAAGTCAAGAAATACAGAGAAGACAGTCTTTCCGTTATCTATATTAGAATAAAGGAATTGTAAATGATTTAATATTGCCTGTGTTGTTGATTTTTTACAGCGAAAGCCGTATTGTTTATCATAGAGAAATGATTTTTGTTCAAAATAAGAGTACACTTTTTTATACACAATTTTCTCGAATACCTTGCTAATAATTGGTAACATGGAGATAGGTCGATAATTGTTTACACAGGTTTTTTCACCATTTTTAAAGATAGGGGTTACTCTAGCAACTTTGAGGGAGTTCGGGAAAGTGCCTAGTAAGAGAGACTGGTTAATAATATTGGATATCAGCGGGGCCACAATATCAGCAATTATTTTAAGTATTTTAGTTGGAAACGTTTGTAACCCACTCGATTTATTTTTCATGTTGTTTATGCATGCAATTACATCGGAGGAGTTTGTAGGCGTAAAGAAAAAGGAGTTGTGTTCTCGAATATGATCCATAAATTCCAGGTGATCAGTAGGTTCACTTGGAATACCATTGGCTATAGTTTTCCCTACGTTTACAAAGAAGTTGTTGAAGAGATTAGCAATTTCATTCTTCTCATGGTATTTTACATTATCTTGAGTGATATAACCCATTTTCTTTTTTTCGGCGTTATTCGGTTTATAACAAGAGTTAAGGAGGCGCCAAGTCTTTTTAACGTCAGCTTTGAATTGAGTAAACTTGAGGGTAAAGTAGCTCTTTTTTGATGTTCTTATCTGGTTTGTCACATAGTTTCTGAATCGGTTATATGTTTCTCTAGATATTCGCCCTTCGCAAAGGAGGGCTAGGTACGCTTGGCGTTTCTTTATATTTATCACGATGTCTCTAGTAATCCAGGGCTTTTGTTTATTTTTCGGGGTAACTGTACGAGTTACAATTGGGCAACACTGGTTGTATGCGTTCATTATAGTTTCAGTCAACTTTACTACTGATTCATCAATGCTCCTTGCATTATTGTTTTGTTGGGTGATGTGCAATGTTGGCATTAAATCTTCTAGAACGGTGCGCATTTCTTCTAAATTTGATTCGTTTATTTTACGATATGAGTAAGTTTCAGCCCGTGCTTTGGTGCACGCAAGATAGACATTTTTCTTAATAAGAAAAACTGGAAAATGATCTGATAAGTCAGAAGTAATTCTTCCAGCAAGAAAATCACTTGGGTCTTTCATAAAGATATTGTCAAGCAGCGTGGCACATTCTGAGGTTATTCGTGTTGGCTTTGTGATGATCGGAAGGAAAGATTTAGAATGAAATGCATTTAAGAAATTAAAGATTGGTTCATAGCTTTCATGTTTCAGCAAATCATAGTTGAAGTCACCGCATATTATTATGTCATTGTAGAAGGACCTGTTGAACTGAGAAATAATTCGATTAAGCTCATTAAGGAAGGATATAGGACAGGCTGTAGGCGGCCTATACACCGTTCCAAGTACAATTCGTTTGCCATCTCTAGACAGTTCTACGAATAATGATTCTATATGATCCTGATTCAGTGTTGCACTTGCTATGATTCTCGAATCCATGTGCTTAGAAATGTATGTACTGATGCCCCCGCCTCGCTAGTTTTTTCGTAGCGAATGGTAACTATGATAATTTTCAAATTTAATCATGTCTTTGGTCGAGTCATCTAGCCAGCTTTCGGTGAAGCTAATCACATCTAAGGTATACTTAAGTTCAGTAATAGTGCATTGTATCTCTTCCAATTTTGGATAGAGTGACCTACAGTTCCAACACAGTAGCGAAAAATCCTGCCGGGTTATTCGTATAGATTCATATATGCGTGTATATGTGCACACATGTGTGTACTAGACTGACAACTAGCATTTTACTAGAGATAATGTTTTTTTTCTGTTCACTCTCAACTTGTAACATTACCTAACTCGTCATCTCTTCATTATTGTAAAGCATTCATGTAAAAACTATACATTTGTTGGGCGATCATCTATTTATATTTAAATAAAATGCTTATTAACTAATGACCGCTATGTTAAAATTGTTGAATTAGAAATACAAAACTTATAATCTTCTTGGTCCTCATGCTTATGTGTACGTGTATACATGTATATGTATGTGTATATATACATGTATATATATGTATGAATATATATATATATGTATGTATATACGGATGTATATTTATATATATATATTTTTTTCATGCTTCCTTAAAATGACACTTTTGAACATTGGCCGAAACAAGCGATTTATGTATTATTTCCTGGCGTCAAGAATTGCGTAGTTTTATGTCATGTAGATGTAAACTGTCAAAAGTGTTTTCACCTCACAATGAAAATGCATCGTCCATGGAATTGTGTTATCTCTTATAATTATCATTACATGTATTATCAAATATAGATTAAGCTAGATTAGGAGTACATTGCCCTCAATCATTCCTTTTCGACTAGTGACACGAGTTTTACAATACTCGTGTGTGTGTATCGTCTAAGTGTATTAATTTTAAGAGATTTTAAAAACCAATGATGGTACTTTTGTACCATCTATATTGGAAATATACTGTTTTTCTTTTTTTTCTTTTTCTTGCAATGTCCGCACTCTTGGTACGTTCGGCCCAGCTTATCTAGAAATCCATACATTGTGCCACATCTTATTCGTGACCTGTGGGTGCCCTCCGGTGCCAGATGCCTTCCGGTCGTGGTACGCTGTACACTAGTTCAGTGTCAGAACGTTTTTTTTCCTGCCTGAAACAAACCAATTATATTCAAGTTAGCCCTAAATACTATTTGTATTAAAGACAATGCACCCCTAGTGGCAATTTAACAACGTTGATGACGTTTCATTAGGAGTATTTCCTCATCTTTATTTTGTTATTTTTTCTCTTTTCTGTGTTAATATTTAACATCCGTATGACAAACATACCCTGAAATACATTTTGTGTGTACACCAATATACAGGTTTATAGATGTGAGGGTTGTGCAAAGTTTTTAATGAATTAAATTTTGGCTAACGTTGTCTCGCTATTTCAAAATCATTCTCGAAGATGTTTTCAATCGATTTCGGCTGAGCTGGAGGGGAGGGGGTAATTTAAGCATTTTCATTTAGTCTTTTTAAATTTTTCCATGCGTTCAGTGCACACTAGCACTAAACTTTCAAATCGGAAAAAAACTCTAAATTTCCGTAATTAAAATTATCACTTTGGACCATTGCCTAATCTACTTATATGTGTCAAATTTTGTAAATATTCTCCACTCAGATGTGATATTCGGCCACAATGTTACTTTATTTTATCCCATGTACACATGTCCGTATAATGCTGACGAGTTGTGTTGTTTCTTGACTGTAACCTGAATTTTCTTAAAAATTTCTATGAATGAATTAGAAACCAATTCATTTTTACGTTTTTCGAAGTCTTCTTTTCCTTTTGGTAAATTTTTTTCCGAATAATTTATTAGGATTACAGTGAGCTCAACTGTCATTTTCGGTGCAGTAGATGGTAGGTTGTTTTTGTGTTTTTATTTCATATCTGTATTTTTTTCTTATTTTTCATTTTCAATAAGGATATATATTAATATGTGTGTGTACGTATGTAGGTATATATATACCTACATAAATAGATATACATGTTTCTATTTCATTTCTTTACGCAAAAACCAATCGGCTAATAAATTTTATTGCACTACCGAAATGATTCAAAAATAGATCTATCACTTCCCCAGAAGGCGTCTCTGTGAATCGGATTAATGACAAATACAATTAATGAAGTAAAGCGCAATTTGAGCATATGAATCGTGGTAAAATTATCTTTCTGTCCGTATGTTGTACAAGCTATGAATTTTGATGTTGAGTACATGTTTGTTTACGCATTTCTGCCGAAAAATTTTGTAGATATTTGCCAATCATGAGTGGTAACCGGCTTACACTGTAACTCCATTTTATCCCATGTACACATGTTCGCATGATGTTGCAGAGAATATCGAGAAGATATGATATATGTTTTGTTGTTGTTGTTGTTGTTCCTCGGCGGTAACTTGAGTTTTCTTAAAATTTCCTTTAGGAAATTAAAAAAAACATTCCATTTATACGTTTTTCGAAGTCCTTTTTCCATTCCTTATCTTTCCTCAGGTTATTTCTTGCGATTCATCAGAGCATCGGCTGTCATTTTAAATATTGAAAGAGCAAGATTATTTTTCCTGTTTATTAGCATTTTTCTTATTTTCATTTTCAATACGTAAATATATGAATATGTGTGTTAGTGTGTGCGTGAGTGTGTATGCGTGAGCACGCAAACATAAATGTCTATGTATCAGTGTACACATGCACACGTTTCGCACACATATATGCGCACATGTACATATATATGTTTCTATTTCTACTTTTTGCAAAAAAAATCAAAAACTCAAGACACATTACATTTTACCTAAAGCTCTGCGATCAGTTAACACTGAACCAAATTTCAGAAATAAACAAATTGATTGCGCTTGCTTAATGATTTATAAATCGATCTATCACGACCCGGAAGGGCGTTTCTGTGAATAGATGAAACTAAAAGTATAAATAGACAAATGAAATAAAGCGCTCGTGCTAAAATTATCTCCATATTTGTATGCCGAACAAGCCATGCATTTAATTTTTGAGTGTAAGTTTGTTTACGCATTTCTAGATGTGCGGGCTGTGTTGCGCGATGTTCTTTACAAATTACTTCGAGACTAACTTTTTCTCAATACTTGATTGTCATTTACGGTGGTGTTTCAATCTAGTACGGTGTAGCGTTTTTTGTATTTTTCCTACTTCGATAATCTTATAAATAATTCGAATACTACTAAAGAATCCTTCGAAACTCCCAAGTTCTTAGTTGAAATTTGTAAGGAAATCACACACTGCAAGATTTTCATAAGTTTTTAATTTGGTAACGCAACCAAAGACAAGAACGTTGAAGTTTAACAAAGATTGAGGCAGCAACGGAATCTTATTCCGTTCAGAAATTGGTTGATAAGGCCTCGCTTCCTCCTAGCTTGCGAGTGTTCGGAGAGAGACTGGAGGTACCGTTTTCAAGTATTGAATGGTACCTCCAGAAGGGTAGAAACCTCGGACAAATTAGGAGTCAGATGGGCGCTCAACAAGAGTTTAGCGGGGCCGAAATGACGCCCTCATCTGCTGTCGGGTTGGAAGCAGACCGGACTCGGCCGTAGTGGCGGTATACTGCGCAAAAGAAAACTGTAGTAAGCTTGCGAAATACACAAAACTAGCAAGTTTCTCGCAGCAGTTATTTCAATAAAATTTCAACGTAGGACACAAATTTGAAATTAAATACGAGTCAAGTCCTAATGACCCTCACCTAAGGAATTACTTCCCGAGTGAAGCCATTGGAGCTTCTTTTAGAAAGAGGTTAGGCGAGAGATGGAAAAATAACGAAAAGACGACAGTTGAAGAATGCCATTCAGAGCAAGTATCAATAAGAGTTAACGTGTTTAAGGATGGCCCAACGGGCTCTTAATACACGAGAGTAGCTTGACTGCTAAATAATTACGGCTCGACAGAACCGGCAAGTAAGTAAGTACGGCTCGACAGAACCGGCAAGTAAGTAAGTACGGCTCGACAGAACCGGCAAGTAAGTAAGTACGGCTCGACAGAACCGGCAAGTAAGTAAGTACGGCTCGACAGAACCGGCAAGTAAGTAAGTACGGCTCGACAGAACCGGCAAGTAAGTAAGTACGGCTCGACAGAACCGGCAGGTAAGTGAGTACGGCTCGACAGAACCGGCAAGTAAGTAAGTACGGCTCGACAGAACCGGCAAGTAAGTAAGTACGGCTCGACAGAACCGGCAAGTAAGTAAGTACGGCTCGACAGAACCGGCAAGTAAGTAAGTACGGCTCGACAGAACCGGCAAGTAAGTAAGTACGGCTCGACAGAACCGGAAAGTAAGTAAGTACGGCTCGACAGAACCGGCAAGTAAGTAAGTACGGCTCGGCAGAACCGGCAAGTAAGTAAGTACGGCTCGACAGAACCGGCAAGTAAGTGTGTACGGCTCGACAGAACCGGCAAGTAAGTGTGTACGGCTCGACAGAACCGGCAAGTATTTAAGTACGGCTCGACAGAACCGGCAAGTGTGTAAGTACGGCTCGACAGAACCGGCAAGTAAGTAAGTACGGCTCGACAGAACCGGCAAGTAAGTAAGTACGGCTCGACAGAACCGGCAAGTAAGTAAGTACGGCTCGACAGAACCGGCAAGTAAGTAAGTACGGCTCGACAGAACCGGCAAGTAAGTAAGTACGGCTCGACAGAACCGGCAAGTAAGTAAGTACGGCTCGACAGAACCGGCAAGTAAGTAAGTACGGCTCGACAGAACCGGCAAGTAAGTAAGTACGGCTCGACAGAACCGGCAAGTAAGTAAGTACGGCTCGGCAGAACCGGCAAGTAAGTAAGTACGGCTCGACAGAACCGGCAAGTAAGTAAGTACGGCTCGACAGAACCGGCAAGTAAGTGTGTACGGCTCGACAGAACCGGCAAGTATTTAAGTACGGCTCGACAGAACCGGCAAGTAAGTAAGTACGGCTCGACAGAACCGGCAAGTAAGTAAGTACGGCTCGAAAGAACCGGCAAGTAAGTAAGTACGGCTCGACAGAACCGGCGAGTAAGTAAGTACGGCTCGACAGAACCGGCAAGTAAGTAAGTACGGCTCGACAGAACCGGCAAGTAAGTAAGTACGGCTCGACAGAACCGGCAAGTAAGTAAGTACGGCTCGACAGAACCGGCAAGTAAGTAAGTACGGCTCGACAGAACCGGCAAGTAAGTAAGTACGGCTCGACAGAACCGGCAAGTAAGTAAGTACGGCTCGACAGAACCGGCAAGTAAGTAAGTACGGCTCGACAGAACCGGCAAGTAAGTAAGTACGGCTCGACAGAACCGGCAAGTAAGTAAGTACGGCTCGACAGAACCGGCAAGTAAGTAAGTACGGCTCGACAGAACCGGCAAGTAAGTAAGTACGGCTCGACAGAACCGGCAAGTAAGTAAGTACGGCTCGACAGAACCGGCAAGTAAGTAAGTACGGCTCGACAGAACCGGCAAGCAAGTAAGTACGGCTCGACAGAACCGGCAAGTAAGTACGGCTCGACAGAACCGGCAAGTAAGTAAGTACGGCTCGACAGAACCGGCAAGTAAGTAAGTACGGCTCGGCAGAACCGGCAAGTAAGTAAGTACGGCTCGACAGAACCGGCAAGTAAGTAAGTACGGCTCGAGTGAACCGGCAAGTAAGTAAGTACGGCTCGACAGAACCGGCAAGTAAGTAAGTACGGCTCGACAGAACCGGCAAGTAAGTAAGTACGGCTCGACAGAACCGGCAAGTAAGTAAGTACGGCTCGACAGAACCGGCAAGTAAGTAAGTACGGCTCGGCAGAACCGGCAAGTAAGTAAGTACGGCTCGACAGAACCGGCAAGTAAGTAAGTATGGCTCGACAGAACCGGCAAGTGAGTAAGTACGGCTCGACAGAACCGGCAAGTAAGTAAGTACGGCTCGATTGAACCTGCAAGTAAGTAAGTACGGCTCGACAGAACCTGCAAGTAAGTAAGTACGGCTCGACAGAACCGGCAAGTAAGTAAGTACGGCTCGACAGAACCGGCAAGTAAGTAAGTACGGCTCGACAGAACCGGCAAGTAAGTAAGTACGGCTCGACAGAACCGGCAAGTAAGTAAGTACGGCTCGACAGAACCGGCAAGTAAGTAAGTACGGCTCGACAGAACCGGCAAATAAGTAAGTACGGCTCGACAGAACCGGCAAGTTAGTAAGTACGGCTCGACAGAACCGGCAAGTAAGTAAGTACGGCTCGACAGAACCGGCAAGTAAGTAAGTACGGCTCGACAGAACCTGCAAGTAAGTAAGTACGGCTCGACAGAACCTGCAAGTAAGTAAGTACGGCTCGACAGAACCGGCAAGTAAGTAAGTACGGCTCGACAGAACCGGCAAGTAAGTAAGTACGGCTCGACAGAACCGGCAAGTAAGTAAGTACGGCTCGACAGAACCGGCAAGTAAGTAAGTACGGCTCGACAGAACCGGCAAGTAAGTAAGTACGGCTCGACAGAACCGGCAAGTAAGTAAGTACGGCTCGACAGAACCAGCAAGTAAGTAAGTACGGCTCGACAGAACCGGCAAGTAAGTAAGTACGGCTCGACAGAACCGGCAAGTAAGTAAGTACGGCTCGACAGAACCGGCAAGTAAGTAAGTACGGCTCGACAGAACCGGCAAGTAAGTAAGTACGGCTCGACAGAACCGGCAAGTAAGTAAGTACGGCTCGACAGAACAGGCAAGTAAGTAAGTACGGCTCGACAGAACCGGCAAGTAAGTAAGTACGGCTCGACAGAACCGGCAAGTAAGTAAGTACGGCTCGACAGAACCGGCAAGTAAGTAAGTACGGCTCGACAGAACCGGCAAGTAAGTAAGTACGGCTCGACAGAACCGGCAAGTAAGTAAGTACGGCTCGACAGAACCGGCAAGTAAGTAAGTACGGCTCGACAGAACCGGCAAGTAAGTAAGTACGGCTCGACAGAACCGGCAAGTAAGTAAGTACGGCTCGACAGAACCGGCAAGTAAGTAAGTACGGCTCGACAGAACCGGCAAGTAAGTAAGTGCGGCTCGACAGAACCGGCAAGTAAGTAAGTACGGCTCGACAGAACCGGCAAGTAAGTAAGTACGGCTCGACAGAACCGGCAAGTAAGTAAGTACGGCTCGACAGAACCGGCAAGTAAGTAAGTACGGCTCGACAGAACCGGCAAGTAAGTAAGTACGGCTCGACAGAACCGGCAAGTAAGTAAGTACGGCTCGACAGAACCGGCAAGTAAGTAAGTACGGCTCGACAGAACCGGCAAGTAAGTAAGTACGGCTCGACAGAACCGGCAAGTAAGTAAGTACGGCTCGACAGAACCGGCAAGTAAGTATGTACGGCTCGACAGAACCGGCAAGTAAGTAAGTACGGCTCGACAGAACCGGCAAGTAAGTAAGTACGGCTCGACAGAACCGGCAAGTAAGTAAGTACGGCTCGACAGAACCGGCAAGTAAGTAAGTACGGCTCGACAGAACCGGCAAGTAAGTAAGTACGGCTCGACAGAACCGGCAAGTAAGTAAGTACGGCTCGACAGAACCGGCAAGTAAGTAAGTACGGCTCGACAGAACCGGCAAGTAAGTAAGTACGGCTCGAGTGAACCGGCAAGTAAGTAAGTACGGCTCGACAGAACCGGCAAGTAAGTAAGTACGGCTCGACAGAACCGGCAAGTGAGTAAGTACGGCTCGACAGAACCGGCAAGTAAGTAAGTACGGCTCGACAGAACCGGCAAGTAAGTAAGTACGGCTCGACAGAACCGGCAAGTAAGTAAGTACGGCTCGACAGAACCGGCAAGTAAGTAAGTACGGCTCGACAGAACCGGCAAGTAAGTAAGTACGGCTCGACAGAACCGGCAAGTAAGTAAGTACGGCTCGACAGAACCGGCAAGTAAGTAAGTACGGCTCGACAGAACCGGCAAGTAAGTAAGTACGGCTCGACAGAACCGGCAAGTAAGTAAGTACGGCTCGACAGAACCGGCAAGTAAGTAAGTACGGCTCGACAGAACCGGCAAGTAAGTAAGTACGGCTCGACAGAACCGGCAAGTAAGTAAGTACGGCTCGACAGAACCGGCAAGTAAGTAAGTACGGCTCGACAGAACCGGCAAGTAAGTAAGTACGGCTCGACAGAACCGGCAAGTAAGTAAGTACGGCTCGACAGAACCGGCAAGTAAGTAAGTACGGCTCGACAGAACCGGCAAGTAAGTAAGTACGGCTCGACAGAACCGGCAAGTAAGTAAGTACGGCTCAACAGAACCGGCAAGTAAGTAAGTACGGCTCGACAGAACCGGCAAGTAAGTAAGTACGGCTCGACAGAACCGGCAAGTAAGTAAGTACGGCTCGACAGAACCGGCAAGTAAGTAAGTACGGCTCGACAGAACCGGCAAGTAAGTAAGTACGGCTCGACAGAACCGGCAAGTAAGTAAGTACGGCTCGACAGAACCGGCAAGTAAGTAAGTACGGCTCGGCAGAACCGGCAAGTAAGTAAGTACGGCTCGGCAGAACCGGCAAGTAAGTAAGTACGGCTCGGCAGAACCGGCAAGTAAGTAAGTACGGCTCGGCAGAACTGGCAAGTAAGTAAGTACGGCTCGGCAGAACAGGCAAGTAAGTAAGTACGGCTCGGCAGAACCGGCAAGTAAGTAAGTACGGCTCGGCAGAACCGGCAAGTAAGTAAGTACGGCTCGGCAGAACCGGCAAGTAAGTAAGTACGGCTCGGCAGAACCGGCAAGTAAGTAAGTACGGCTCGGCAGAACCGGCAAGTAAGTAAGTACGGCTCGGCAGAACCGGCAAGTAAGTAAGTACGGCTCGATAGAACCGGCAAGCAAGTAAGTACGACTCGACAGAACCGATAAGTAAGTAAGTACGGCTCGATAGAACCGATAAGTAAGTAAGTACGGCTCGATAGAACCGATAAGTAAGTAAGTACGGCTCGATAGAACCGATAAGTAAGTAAGTACGGCTCGATAGAACCGATAAGTAAGTAAGTACGGCTCGATAGAACCGATAAGTAAGTAAGTACGGCTCGATAGAACCGATAAGTAAGTAAGTACGGCTCGATAGAACCGATAAGTAAGTAAGTACGGCTCGACAGAACCGGCAAGTAAGTAACGTTAGAGGCGGCTAGAAAGCCTAGTAATTATGAATACCGCTCTGAATGGCTAGTTGAACAAAATAAACATGAAACACACACATTCACACAAACCAAATCAGGAGCACGGTCAAAGAAAAGAACCAAGATTACGAGAAGGTTGTCGAATGCACAGGCGAAGTGCAGCACTCTGTTGTTCCACGTTACTCCATTAAGGTACACAGGACGAGTACACAGTACAGTTCAAGTCCGTCGTGTAATGGTAAATATTAAGCCTCGCTTTTTTTAGCCTCTTACCCTCTTATTTTCTTAGCCTCTTATATATATAAAAATATCTCACCGACATAGCTTCCTCCTCCGCCCCCGGTCAGCTGAAAGCCTTTAAAGTGCAAACTGACAAGTACCTGAGAGGCGCACAACGAAATTCTCAACAAATTATCGAAGTAGGAAAAAGGCAAGAAGCTCTGTACAGGAATCTCTTGGAATATAAAATATTCAAGAGATAATATTTTTCATTTCTCATTCAACTACCCTTGACAGAGTTAGACTATTAGCACGCCATGTATGGTTTGTCTATTAGTACGCCTCGTATATTTTTTCTATTAATATGCCTCGTATGGTCTATCTATTTGTACACCTCTGATAATTTGTCTAATAGGACATCTCGTATAGTTTGCCTATTATTATGCCTAGTATGGCTTATCTATTAGTACTCCTCGTATGGTTTGTCTATTAGTAGACCACGTATAGTTTGTCTTTTAGTACTCCCCGTATGGTACGTTTGTCTACGGACGTCTTATATTAAGAAATGTTCAAAACCCAATATGCTGGCATGTATCTCACGTGTCAACTTTTTTGGAAATGAACGGTTTTTCATCTTTCCTCCTTTCTTTTCTTTCCATTTATATTCACTATCCAATCAGTAACATTTGTTCCTACTGCAGAATTGCTCAGCTCATGCGTCAATGTATGTAAAGACCGTGTCAGCAAGGCGTCCATATATCCATGTTCACTGTTTTCTTTTTGTGACCAGCATTTGTGGTATTATAGTCCGACCAGAATGAAATGATCGTTAGGGGCGGTTCTTAGAAATGCACGATTGCCAAATCACAAAACCCTTTCCACTGAAAATATTTGACAACAACGATAATATCAGCACAAAATAGGTAATTTCTATTATTAAATTATATTCATTAAAATATTCTTACATGCACTAAGCTATAAATGTATATTGCATTTGTAATGTCCGCACTCTTGGCACGTTCGGCCCAGCTTATCTAGAAATCCATACATTGTGCCACATCTTATTCGTGTCCTGTGGGTGCCCTCCGGTGCCAGATGCCTTCCGGTCGTGGTACGCTGTACACTAGTTCAGTGTCAGAACGTTATTTTTTCCTGCCTGAAACAAACCAATTATATTCAAGTTAGCCCTAAATACTATTTGTATTAAAGACAATGCACCCCTAGTGGCAATTTAACAACGTTGATGACGTTTCATTAGGAGTATTTCCTCATCTTTATTTTGTTATTTTTTCTCTTTTCTGTATAATATTTAACATCCGTATGACAAACATACCCTGAAATACATTTTGTGTGTACACCAATACACAGGTTTATAGATGTGAGAGTTGTACAACGTTGTCTCGCTATTTCAAAATCATTCTCGAAGATGTTTTCCATCTATTTCGGCTGAGCTGGTGGAGGGGGCAATTTAAGCATTTTCATTTGGTCTTTTTAAATTTTTCCGTGCGTTCAGTGCACACTAGCACTAAACTTTCAAATCGGAAAAAAACTCTAAATTTCCGTAATTAAAATTATCACTTTGGACCATTGCCTAATCTACTTATATGTGTCAAATTTTGTAAATATTCGCCACTCAGATGTGATATCCGGCCACAATGTTACTCCATTTTATCCCATGTACACATGTCCGTATAATGCTGAAGAGTTGTGTTGTTTCTTGACTGTAACCTGAGTTTTCTTAAAAATTTCTATGAATAAATTAGAAACCAGTTCATTTTTACGTTTTTCGAAGTCTTCTTTTCCTTTTAGTTATTTTTTTCCGAATAATTTCTTAGGATTACAATGAGCTCAACTGTCATTTTCGGTGCAGTAGATGGTAGGTTGTTTTTGTGTTTTTATTTCATATCTGTATTTTTTTTCTTATATTTCATTTTCAATAAGGATATATATTAATATGTGTGTGTACGTATGTAGGTATATATATACATATATATATATATCTAAATAAATAGATAAACATGTTTCTATTTTATTTCTTTACGCAAAAACCATCCGGTTAATAAATTTTATTGCACTACCGAAATGATTCAAAAATAGATCTATCACTTCCCCAGAAGGCGTCTCTGTGAATCGGATTAATGACAAATACAATTAATGAAGTAAAGCGCAATTTGAGCGTATGAACCTTGGTAAAATTATCTTTCTGTCCGTATGTTGCACAAACTATGAATTTTGATGTTGAGTACATGTTTGTTTACGCATTTCTGCAAAAAAAATTTGTAGATATTTGCCAATCATGAGTGGTAACCGGCTTACGCTGTATCTCCATTTTATCCCATGTACCCATGTTCGCATGATGTTGCAGAGAATATCGAGAAGATATGATATATGTTTTTTTTTGTTGTTGTTGTTGTTCCTCGGCAGTAGCTTGAGTTTTCTTAAAATTTCTTTTAGGAAATTGAAAAACCATTCCATTTCTACGTTTTTCGAAGTCCTTTTTCTATTCCTTATCTTTCCTCAGGTTATTTCTTACGATTCATCAGAGGTTCGGCTGTCATTTTAAATATTGAATGAGCAAGATTATTTTTCATGTTTATTAGCATTTTTCTTATTTTCATTTTCAATACGTAAATATATGAATATGTGTGTTAGTGTGTGCGTGAGTGTGTATGCGTGCGCACGCAAACATAAATGTCTATGTATCAGTGTACACATGCACACGTTTCGCACACATATATGCGCACATGTACATATATATGTTTCTATTTCTATTTTTTGCATAAAGAGCAAAACCTTAAGACACATTACATTTTACCTAAAGCTCTGCGACCAGTTAACACTGAACCAAATTTCAGAAATAAACAAATTGATTGCGCTTGCTTAATGATTTATAAATCGATCTATCACGACCCGGAAGGGCGTTTCTGTGAATAGATGAAACTAAAAGTATAAATAGACAAATGAAATAAAGCGCTCGTGCAAAAATTATCTCTATATTTGTATGCCGAACAAGCCATGCATTTCATTTTTGAGTGTAAGTTTGTTTACGCATTTCTAGATGTGCGTGCTGTGTTGCGCGATGTTCTTTATGAATTGAAAAGCAAGGCGAAAATCGCTGTACGAATTGACATTTTATTATTACAAATAGTAAAGTCTAAATGAATAAAATTGAACGTTTCGAACTAAACAGTTCATCTTCAGCAAAGAAAAGAATTCTGCGACAAAACAAAACGAAAATGAGTAAATTGAAACTATACTATGCAAACGAATACTACAACATATACAGAAAAAGTCGTAGATGTAAAACTAAAATATAAAACAAAACAAAAATTAAAAAACCTAAACTAATGATCATGTATTTGCAACGAGAAGAGGAAAAGCACTTTGAGTATCATTTTTGTACCATCTATATTGGAAATATACTGTTTTTCTTTTTTTTCTCTGAGCTTAAAGATGTATAGCGACTCGAGGATGCGTAAATCAATCATATGAGGGGCACCTGCAAGGATTTTAGAATGATTTACGGAAACAGGGACGTTACAGTTTTCGGCATGGGATCGAACAGAGGACAGTGGAGGAGAACCAAGTGGACGACCGGTTCTACAGCTGCGCCCAGCGTGCTCGGCTACTCTGGACATAAGAGTACGACAGGTGGAACCTATGTACTGTGATTCACAACGTGAACAACTAAACTGGTAAACCACAGAGGAGCACATAGCAGTGGGCAGCTTATCCTTAAAGCGGAAAAGGGAACCGATTGTGAAATTGTTGACTAGAATAGAATGAATTTTAAGTTGCGGAAAAAACTTGCTGGTTAGGAGTTGAACCTCCTGATTTAACTTGATAGATTGATGACCAAAGAAGGGAAGCTTTAAGAAAAATTTCTGTTGATCACATGATTGGAGTGCCGGCGTTCGATCATAAATGTTAGACAAAAATTTACCAATATGTTTATCGATAGTAAACAGAGGAAATCCATTCTTAAGAAAAAATTGTCGTAAAAAGTCAAATTCTTGATGTAAAATTTGAAAGTTAGAACAAACTTTAAACGCTCTATGGACGAGAGTTCGAATGCCGCAGAGCTTAAAACGGGTCGCACAGAAACTAAAATAACTAGTACCTAAACCCGAGAAAGTGCCTTTCCTAAAAACAGAACATTGGAAAGTATTATCAATTCTGCTAACATTGACGTCCAGAAACGGTAAACGGCTGTTCGTTTCATCTTCCCTGGTAAAATTAATATTCTTATGACGAGAATTCAAATAGTTGAGAAAAAGGTCCGCATGAGATCTCTTTTTGAATAGAACAAATGTATCGTCTACATACCTTCTGTAAAAAACCGGTTTGAAAAGGTTGGGACAGTCATTTAACCAACTTTCCTCATGATGGCACATAAAAATATTGGCGAAAGTTGGACCGAGAGGTAAACCCATGCCCAATCCGTCTATCTGCTGGTAATATTTGTTGTTGAAGATGAAAAAACAATTGCAAACAGCCAGTTCTAACAGTTTCTGCATAATCTTACGGGAAAACCCCATGAATACAGAACAATTTGAGAATAATTTGGCCAAACAGATTTCAATGGTTTCAATCAACGGAACATTTGTAAACAAACTATCTACGTCAAAAGAAGCCATGAACAGGTCATCAGTGTTATCAAAGTCTGATAAGCTCTCTACAAAAGATCTTGAGTTGTCAACGGTATAAGAATTCGTAGTAAGGGGTTTTAAGATTGGAACAAAAAACTTAGCTAGATTAAAACTCGGGGTGTTAAACGCTGCAAAAATTGGCCTAAACTGAAATTTAGAGGAGAAATCTGGCTTATGTATTTTGGGGAGACCATACAAAGTACCGGGTCCTGAGCCCGTCGCACGAAGTCTGGTGTAATCCTCTTTACAAAGAGAACCCTCATTCTTTAAGCGTAGTAAAAAATTATTTATTTTATCCTCGATGCGCATGGAAAATTTCTGTATTGGCTCTGTAATCTCTTTAAATTTTCGATCCCCTGACAAAATATCATTCATGCTCTCAATGTACCTCAATTACTTCGTGACTAACCTTTTCTCAATACTTGATTGTCATTTACGGTGGTGTTTCAATCTGGTACGGTATAGCGCTTATTGTATTTTTCCTACTTCGATAAGCTTTTAAATAATTCAAATACTACTAAAGAATTCTTCGGAACTCTCAAGTTCTTAGTTGAAATTATCGAAGTATGAAAAAGACAAAAAACGCTATACCGGAATCTCTTGGAATATAAAATATCCAAGAGATGATATTTTTCATTTCTCATTCAACTACCTTTGACAGAGTTAGACTATTAGCACGCCACGTATGGTTTGCCTATTAGTACGCCTCGTATATTTTGTCTATTAATATGCCTCGTATGGCCTATCTATTTGCACACCTCTGATAGTTTGTCTATTATTATGCTTCGTATGGCTTATCTATTTGCACACCTCGGATGGTTTGTCAATTAGTACTCCTCGTATGGAACTATTGTTTTAGCACGTCCTATGTTAAGAAACTTTTAAAAGCCAATATGTTGGCATGTATCTCATGTGGGAACTTGGAAAATAAACGTTATTTCTTTTTTCTTTTCTTTGCTCCCTGCCCCTGCCCCCCCCTACACTCCCCTCAGGAAGCGTTTGAGTTTTGTTGTATAGGTGTTCCCGAGGAAAATGATTAGAAGTTTACCTCTAAACTAATTTGAATGCTGTGGGTGCAATAGTATAGAAATTATTACAGGCGCAAAATGTGACTTTACGAGAAAATCGGTGGGGATTGTGGGGCTACAATCTTTTGAGCCTCGCTTCCTGACCTCTCACTCCCCCCCCCCCCCCCCCGCCCCTGCCCTTCACGAAGGGGGCTTAAGAGTATTTTAACATCCATAAAAATGTTGTACTTGCAACGAGCATCAATTTTATACTAATTTCAAGTGTGTACGTTTCATGATTCAGGGTTACCTGTTTTTCGGGTTATTCAAAGTGTCTACATTAGTGTTACCCACGCGAGGGACAGTATTCAATGGGTATGAGTGAAGAAATTATCAGGGTTGAATTTTTCATTTAAACTTGTTTGTACACAATTCATTTATGTTAGATTTCACGGGAGCAGATTAATGCACGAACTTCAGGCTTAGGAACATTATTATGCTCTAGTCCGAGAAGAGTTGGAGAAGAATTACACAATGCGGAGTGCATAAAATTATACGGCCTCGTATCCCGGCAACTGAATAGCAAAAATCGGACATGCAAGCCATATTTCATTATTTATTATTATTACAAAAATTTAAAATGTGAGCGCTGTAAACCTTTGACTTACTATCTCAGTCCCAGCCAAGTTATACGTCGCTGTTATCGCGACGCTCAGAGGGATAAAAGATAAGACGACGGGTAGTATGGACTGTGATGTGCATGGGGTTTGTATTGGTGTTATTTATGAGTTTCTTACGATTTACAAGCATTAGGGTGATTAATTTCCCAGTGATCTGATACGGCAGAGCGTTTATATCCGGCTTACTAGGCAGCTGAGTCACGTCCCTACTTGACTCTAAATCTAAACATTTTATCTAATATAAAAATTGCGCATTAAGACTCAATTTTCGTGACCTACCCTTACGATCTCTTCAGAGGGAATACAAATTTTGTTTCTTTGGGAATAAGCACTAATAGGAGGAAAATGTGAGGTCCTGAACTGAGAGTTAGGCCATGTTCTTGTTCCAATGATTTTGGTTTTTTTAAGGACAATCTATTTTTGGTTCACTGCTGTCCTGGTTTTTCAGCACCAATTACTCTGCTCTTTAATTTTTATCTTGTTTCAAAATCTTTCTTTTTAATTTGCTCTTTCTACAGCACAGGATCCTGTACGGAAACACACCTTGTACAAGGATTACGCGTTACTTTAACTCCATACTAAATAGTGATTTCTTCCGTTCTCTCTTCCTTCCTTCTTCCTAAAATACGCTCATTGCTACTTTAAGGGCATCATATAAAGCTTAGCGAATTTGGAATGCCTATGCTGATTTTAGATGACTTTGTCAACTTCCTAGAGTTGATTATGAAACCATAATTAGTTTCATTGGTAGTACATATGTAAAAAAGTTTTAGCAACGTGTTACACATTAGTTATATCAAACTCTCATAGTGTTTCTATTTTATCGCATGTACCCAAATGTTGTTAAAGAGAACACCGAGAGGACAAGAAACTTGAAATGTTTTTTATATCCTTATAAATAAAGTATAGAGAGAGTCTGTTAAATATCGATGTCTAAATGCGAATAAATTGGTTTTAAATTCTTTTAAATTTTGAATGGAACACCGAGAGGACGGAAAATTCGAGATTTTTGTTGTTGTTCTTAGGCTGTAACTTGATTTCCTGTAAAATTCTATTAGGAAATGAGATACTAGTTCGTTTTTACGCATTCAAAGTCTTTTTTCCTTTTACTTATTTTGTCATGTAATATCTTATTGTTACACTTGGCTCGCAAGTCATTTTCAGTGTAGCAGGAGGAAAAGGATTTTTTTATGTTTACTGTTTTTTCTTATACTAATTTTCAGCACTTATAAATGTGGATATGTGCCTATGTGCAGATGTGTGTGTATGTATATCTACATACATATTTATATTCAGTATCTTTTTATTTCTATTTTTGCGTAGAAGCAAAACCTCAAGGTCCATTAAGTTTCACTTTTAATGCCCTGCGACCAGTCAACACTGAACCATATTTGAGAAACAACTTGGGAGTCCAGTAAATACATTGATTGCACTTGCTAAATGATTCAAAAATAAATCTATCACCATCCCAGAGGGCGTTTCTGTAAATAAAAAACTTAAAAATATTGTCAGACAAATGAAATAAAGCGCTTCTTGCGCATTTATTATTATTAAATTTGTACACAAGAACACTTTATAAAACGACTTGACAACTCACCTTCCTGTAAGTCTGAAAAAATGATCGTTTCTGTCCGTACGTTGAACAAGCTATGAATTTCATTTTGCGTGTATGTCTGTGTACGCGTTTCTATAAATGTGCCTGCTGCGTTGCGGGATGTTTTTTATACATTACTTTGTGACTAACCTTTTCTCAATACGTGATAATCATTTACGACTGTATTTCAACCTGCTTTGGAGAAGCGTTTTTTCTTGTCTTTTATTATTGTGTTTCAATTAATAATTAAGGAATTCCGAAGAATTCTCTAGTTTTAATAAAATTATTTATTAGTTGTTAGCCATTTATTAGTGTATAAAACATCCAAGAGATGATATTTTGGTTCTTTCTCTCAACAACATAATTAGGCTCGACACGCCAATTAGCCCCTGGCATGGTTAGTCTAAAAGTACGCCTCGTATGGTGGTTTGCCTATCAATTATGTGCGTTAATATTTAGAAATTTTGAAAACCCAGTATGTTGTAATGTAAAATTTTTCATGTACCAAATTTTTGGCATTAATTTTTTTGTTTTTCTTTTATTTTTTCTTTGAATATATTTGTTGTGGTAAAAGAGGCTAAAACAAACACATGGACTCCTACTGGTTGTAAGCAACGTATCGAAAAATTGTCCTCTTTTGTGTAGCAACAAATCTCTACGAATAGTTGATTTTTAAATGCTTTATGTCTCTTCTACGTGCACTGTTTTGACTCTTTCTTTACATCGCTACTATCGCGTAAAACAAAAGCCAGACAATAAAACTGTGTGCAGTAATGACTCAGTTCTCAGGAATGAACACCTCTGGACGCGGTGTGTGCGCGTTATCGCTGTGGGATTATGGTGTAGATATGGACCTGATCTTATGATCCGAGGATATATAGTACATGTGGGCAGTCCGTGTAGCGTCCTCAAAGCGTAATGCTTTGTTTAACACCTTCATGATTTTGTTGGTGAGCTTCCGGGTGAGACACCTCATATACCGAGTGTCCCTTAAAAATGTCCCGAATTTTTAATTAATTATATCTTACCTCTGAAGTGAATCATTTCATTTGTCTTTTTTTAACAATGTGGTAAATTTGCTTTACTTCCCGAATTATTGAAACTTTTGAAAATCAGTTGAATAACCACTTTAAAATGATTGATTCACTCAAGAGGGCAGAAAAATTAATTGTTCAGAGAAAAAGATTTTAAAACAATATTGACAGTCTTCCTTATTTTGTACATTCCAAAAAATTGAACAAAGAAAAATTTAAAAGAGTACCAAATCAGTACCTGAAATAACGTTTAAATAAATAAAGTAATTTAGTATCCGTCGGGGTTTCTAGCAGAGCTCCGCGTGAGGGGCTCGGTAGACTGCCGGGCTGGACGCGGGCAGCGAGTGTTGCACGGCCTCCCTGACGCTAGGCATGGCTTCTGTACGCGACGGTCGCGTCATTCCTGCTCGTCAGTAAATAACCTCTCACAGGGTTTATATACTTGGTGGTATTTAGGATACATCGTTGTGAAATTATTTCTAACTGTAGGTATTGAGAAATGAAGAAGAACACTAGTGTTGTTTTAGAAACTTTTCCGTTGAACTATTGGTTTTTCTTCCCTTTCAGTAAGTCGTTCAATGTAAAGTAGTTATTAAACCGATTTTCAAAAACCTAAATTATTCGAAAAGGAAACAAAATTTAATACAATGTGAAAAATGGACAATTTAAATATGGTTATATAAAGCGTAGATACAATCAGTTAAAAAATCGTGGATTTTTTGTGGGATACCCGGTACAGGTCATTGCGGGCACAAACATTTGCCTGTGTAGGTGGCCATTGTGGACTGACGTGGGCGCTGTTCCCCAGCCGAGACTGCCCCATCTCCTACAGGCGCAAGAAGGTTCAGCTCGAGTTGTCGGATGAAGGCAAGATCATCCACAGGTTTAGATCCCCCATGCGTAAAGCTTCGTACAATATCTAAAGGCCCTTTTACATTGACGGTGTCTTCGCGCTCCACACCGTCGCTCCATCCATGTTCTGTAAATTATTCTGTCAGTATTGCAAGAGCAATCCTGCCGATTACTGTCTCGGGAGAAGGAGCGTCGAATTTAGCGGCAATGTACAAGCAAGCCGTTGTGCTCTGACGCTCAATCTTTGCGTGGGAGGAGTTGTAGGAATCTTTCTGTCGCTCCACACCGCTAGTGTAAAATGAGCTTAAATTCTGCACTGATGATTTCAACCAAATTGGAATGCTGACATTTTCGTTTCAGTAATTGTTTGATGAGCGAATGAATGGACGCAAGTTGTGGATGAGTCACTGCGGCAGCTGCTCGTAATGCAGAATGGATTTGCTGATGTGCCCACTATAGACCGACAGGGGCCTTGGCCTCGGCCCCGACCCCGGCCAACCCCGGCTATTTTTGCTGACCCCGGCCCCGGCCCCGGCCCCAGCAAAATTTTGCCCTAAACCGGGGTTTTGGCCGAAGTTTTTAGTGTTGTACTACACCTTTTTCACTTCAAATTAATTCAAGTCAAGTTCAATTTAATCCAAGTCAAGTTCAAATTAATCCAAGTCAAGTTCAAATTAATACGAGTCAAGTTCAAATTAATCCGAGTCAAGTTCAAATTAATCCAACCCTAAGTTGAGTTAGGAATTGACATAATCGATCGTCAACTTGAGCGTTTTTTGCGTTGTAAATGTATTTATTGGGTCTAATGAACAAGAAAAACGTTTTTCTTTTCAGCAAGGAATACATAAAATTTCCGACGGTGCTGTAATCTAAAAACAATCTGTCGTAATATGTGGTAAGTATACAGCATCAGGAAGCAGAGTGTGATTCAGATCTTTGAGCGGCATAAACGATACAAGTCAATTATAAAAGTTGCGTATTATACTACTCAATACAGGTTTAAAATTTTACATTAATCGCAGTATGCATTCGTTTAAATATTTATTTTCAAATGGTAATTTTATATTACCCAAAGTAGTATCGAGGATTTATTTACACTCATATAGAGATTTATATGCGTGAAATTCCACTTTATAACATATATGAAATCATGTATACATGCAACTACAGAAGATTACCATTGGACGATGTGTGAATTTAATCTATGAAAGGGATGTACAAATATGATTCACTGAGTACTCATGTTTCGATACCATTTGATTACAATTTAGATGAGAACATTACTACACAAATGCAATCCTGTATTAGCAATGAAAATTGTGTCATTCCGTCAAATTTACAGAAATTAAGAAGAACACTAGTGTTCTTAAAATATATAATGTAATATAATATAATATAATATAATATGATATAATATAATATAATATAATATAATATAATATAATATAATATAATATAATATAATATAATATAATATAATATAATATAATATAATATAATATAATATAATATAATATAATATAATATAATATAATATAATATAATATAATATATATAATAGGCAAATATATCATCTCTGAAGATGAAACAAATTGTAACTTGTTATTACAAAAATCGTTTGAACAAGCAAAAAAAGACTTCGTTGTTTTATTTCTTTTTAAGGTTATCTATATATTGTTTCCCAATGGTAATTTATTGTAGTTGCTTGCATATATGATTTTATATACGTGATAAAGTGGAATTTCACGTATATAAATTTCTTTATGAGTGTAAATGAATCTTCGGTTGTATACTATGTGTATGTGTAATATAAAATTACCTTTTGAATACAAATATTTGAAGGAATGCATGCTGCCTTTAATGTAGAATTGTAAAACATTTTTAATGTGTAGCATTATACGAAGTTTTTATTATTGGCTTATATCTGTTACTCCGCTCAAAGATCTGAATCGCACTCTGCCTCCTGACGCTGGAAACTCACCGCATATTACGACAGCTTGTTTTTAAATTGCAACACCGGCGTAAATTTAACGTATTCCTTGCTGAAACGAAAAGCGTTTCTTTTGTTCATTACACCCAGTAGATAAATATTTAACACAAAAAACGCTCAAATTAAAGAGTGATTATGTCAATTCCTAACTCAACTAAGGGTTGGCGTATTTTGAACTTGACTTGGATTAATTTGAACTTGACTTGGATTATTAATTTGAACTTGACTTGGATAAAATTGAACTTGACTTGGATTAATTTGAACTTGACTTGGATTATTAATTTGAACTTGACTTGGATTAATTTGAACTTGACTTGGATTAATTTGAACTTGACTTGGATTATTAATTTGAACTTGACTTGGATTAATTTGAACTTGACTTGGATTAATTTGAACTTGACTTGGATAAAATTGAACTTGACTTGGATTAATTTGAAGTGAAAAAGGTGTAATGCGCCCGGCTACCAGCGCGTGAAAAATTCACTTGTTTTTAATCAAATTTAAAACGAGTTCTCAAAAGATTTGCGACATCGCAATCCTGAAGAACATGCAGTCACTGAGAAGAAAAAGCAGTATCTATGCTACCATCCAGTGTAATTATAATCCAGTGCGCAGTTATTGACATGAAAGAATCTCGACTTGGAGAGGTCCAAATATCAATAGTTATTGAGTAAACGCTATTTTCGTTAACTTCTTTTGTTTTTCCCTGAAACGGCAAACTGAATTTGGATACTGAGGTTCTGAATTAGACTTGTTCTAATTACCTTCTCTGATGGAACTAGAAACTTCTTATTCAAAAACCCTACAAAATTCAGAAAAGTTTTTTTTTCCACAGGGTCGTAAGGATTGAGCGCGTCACAAAGCCAGTAAATTAACAATTTTTCTCCATGTATTTGGTTAGTATTATTTGGCTCCCAGTTTTTAGTCTAAATGTTTCTTTTAAAGTCAGCTGTTTGCCAGCATACGAAGACGACTTGCTACAATCCGCAGTTTTGCCACTGCTGCAACCTACACTGCCTTTGTTTGTTTTCAATACATAGACATTTAGTTTTCCTTCTTGTTCGTTCTGTTTCTATTTTTAAATTCTTTTTCTTTGTTTGTTTTTTTTTCAGCTTCCAGGAGTTGATCATTTTGGGCCAATTTTAGATGGCCCTATTAAGATTAAGTTGAGAAAGTTTTCTGAGATGCACCGGCCGCTCCTCGTCGTATATTTGCTTCACAAATAGTGCACACTGTAATTTCTACACTCTTAACCGATATATAAAAGTAATCCCATACACTGCCGACGCACTTCTTTTAGTCATGATACCGGGTGTCTCACAAAATGTTCCCGTCTTTTTAATTGATATTTCCGCTTTAAATTGGGGTATTTTAATTGTCTTTATATCCCAATGTAGCAAATTTTGTTTTCTTTTCGAAAAATGTATATTTTTAAAACTCTTTAAATAATCACTTTACATTGATCGATTTACTGAAAGGGGAGAAAAACTAATTGTTCAAAGGAAAAGTTTTAAAATAATATTAATATTCTTCTTTATTTTGTACTTTCTAAAAAACGAACATACAAAAATTTCAAAGAGGAACAAATCATTGCCTTAAATAAAGTTTTAATAAGTAAAGTCATTTAGTATCCTTCGACATACCCTCCATTTCTCTCAAGACAAGAATGACAAGAATGTCGTCCGCTTGGTTCCCCTTCACTGTCCTCCGTTTGATCCCATTCTGTAAACTGTAACGTCCCTGTTTCCGTGAACCATGTTAAAATCCTAGCAGGTGCCCCTCACATGATTGATTTACGCATCCTCGAGTCGCCATACATCTTTAAGCTCAGACCCTCTGTAAATGATACTCAAAAAGCTTTCCTCTTTTCGTTGCAAATACATAATCATTTGTTTTAGGTTTTTTATTTTTATTTATTTTTGTTTTAAATCTAAGACTATTTTCTTTATATGTTGTAGTATTGTTTTGTAAGGTATAGTTTTAATTTGCTCATATTCGTTTTGGTTTGTCGCAGAATTCTTTTTCTTTTGCTGAAAATGAACTGTTTAGTTCGAAATTTTCAATTTTTTTCATTTAGACATTACTATTTGAACTAATAAAATGTCCATTCGTACAGTGATTTTCGCCTTACTTTTCATTTTAAAAATAAGGTGCATTAATGCGGATTCGGTTTTAGATTACGGTAATTCAACATGCATTGAGCCACTGACCGGCGTTATGCATTACTTCGTCGTGATACGTCCTGACACGGTCTAGACCCCGGTCCAGGCCCCGGCCCCGGCCGTGGTAAATTTGACAATCCCGGCCCCGGTCCGGCCCCGGCCATAAAAAATTTGTTGACCCCGGCTCCTGCCCCGGCCCCGGCCAAATTTTCGACCCTGGTCGGTCTATAGTGCCCACACACCGTAGCCGTGCTACGCGTGATGTTGAGCTGCTGGCACACTATATAAGTCCAGCGCTGACGGTGTGTGCAAGTCAGTCGGGCACAGTTGCAGGCTCACAGCTCGCGGTGTGTGTGTGTGTGTGTGCGCTATAGTTTGCAGAGAGCACCAGTCTGTTCACAGCTCGACCGTCGCGTCCTCTGAGGTAAGGAGATGGTGTAGCTTTAGTGCCCTGTGGTGTGTCAGGCCCCGAGTGGTGGTGTGTCAGGCTCTTGTATCCATGCCAATTGGGCCCCGAGCTCAGCTTGAGGTAGCCTTTCATTCAGTCTGAAAAGAATTTTTTTTGTATTGATACGGACCATCTTCTTCGGTTCACTGTTTTCCCGTTTTTCAACATTTCTGACTCTCATCAACACTTTCCTTGTTTCATAGAGTTTCTTCTTGGCTTTCCGTTTTTATCCTGTGCAAGAACAAACCTTTTGCATGGGTTTCATGTTCCCTAAGCTCCATTCTAAATGGTTGCCTCATCCTCCCTCTCTTTGGAATACCTTTGTAGAAGTTAGCAGGGCCCATACTCACTTGTTACCCATCCTTTACTCAATGTAATGGTGACGGTATTGGTGTTTTCAAAAATTGTGAATGTGTCTATCATGTCTATTACATCATGTCTATTACATCTAAATAGTGAAATGCCGCAATGAGAATCGTTATGTATTTATGTTGACAGTGGCTGAAACCGTTAAACGCAACAATACGGTGAAAAGTTCCCTCGTGGTTCGTTTCAAGTTGAACAAAAAGCTCTTTCTCACTCCGAAACAAACAAAGAAAAAAGAAACCGTTGAGGCGTTGGTAGAGCAACACTCAGAACTACACGGCCTTCACATTCATATGTGAGCCGCACGGTTGCGCAATGGTGACAGATGATGAGCGTTATAGAATAGACAGGCATGTGAAACAGAAGGTTTACAGTTCAGTAATTTGTGCCTGAGAGTAGAGCGTGCACTGATTACAGGGAAAATACGCCATAACATGACAACTTGCCAGAGCAGTCTACCCGAAATATATAAATCAGCGAAAGTGAATTTCTGATGCGATGAAAAGGGGTGGACCAGCTAATCTTACAACGCGCACGTCTGTAGCATATACTTTCTAGCTCAGAAAATTTTTTATGGGTTCAATGAACACAATGTATAAAAATTTTAATGAATAAATCCCTTGAACTAAATTACATTTATTAGCATAAACTTATCTTCAGGAATAGAAAACATGACAAAAGAAGAGACAGCGATACACCTCATTTTGAATTAGAGCTTTTTGCAGAATACCTGAGGAATTTCTGATGTAAAAGTCTAAGTTCGCTGGTTACGGAGTGGCCATTGTGTGCAAATGTCAGAATTTTCACTTATTCGCCACAGTTGAGCAAATGCCAATTTTACTTCATGAAATTAGCGGAAGTGTTATTCGTGTAGTTAAAGAAAGAGATCTTTAATTCATTACGCAAAAAGATCTAGCTTCTAAATTCCGAATGGAAACATCAAAATATACAAACATCGCTACATGACATACAACGGAAAACAGCACACACAGATATTTAAAGGTAAAAATTAAAAAAAACAAAATTAAATGAAATCACAAATGAAAGATAAATAGGAAAACTTTATGTCTGTAGAGAGTCTAAACAAGAGATCAACATATTGGGTCGTTAATTTCTGAACTTATAGAGGTCCTTCAGTCGAATTAGTGGAAACAACACCACCAACATCTATGACAGTGGTTGGAACAACAGAGCAAAGCAGCAGAGATGCCATCTCTCTATTTGTCATGACTTCACAAGTCAAAAGACTTGAAGCTCTTCCCCGACCGACGGATCGGGACATGATCCCGACACGCTGTGATGAACGTAACCTTTATAATGATACCTAATCATGCTCAGTCATGGCTAGTGCGTTAAAATGTAACGAAAGGCTTATTGTTTAGTGATGGTTCCTTAAAACATAGCGTGCACAATTCGGACGGGCAGTGCTCACCAAGTGACTATAATTCCGCAAATGCTAGTCTCAAAAAGTAAACAGTGCACATGTATTCGGACGCCTTGTTGACACGGTCTCCATATTTATTGATACTTGAGTTCAGCAATTCTGTTGTATGAATTAATTTTATTGAATGCGTTGTACAATGTATCACTATGTTCATATAACTAACAAAAAAATGGCGAACGGATTATACTTGGAACTGAATGTACGCCACCAACAGCCTTTCCGGCATATTCCTTGAATGAGCTTCTCAGTATTATATCGCAGTTTAATAAGTCTCTTTACAATGACGTAATAATCTGCGGGGATTGCAAATACGATCTTTTAAAGTCTAAGCCATGCGAGCGGTGAACAAATCTCGAATTTCATAAAAGTTTTTCACCCCGAATTTTCCTCCCAATCATCACGAAACCAACACATGTCTCAACAGAATCTGTTAGGTGTTCGATGATATTTTCATTGTAGATCCAACTGATTTTCTTTGCGGAATAATAGCCTCCGACTTATCTGACCATTTCTCGGTGTTTCTCACCAAGAAAACTCTCTATAGTACTTGTACCAACCCACTCGCTGAAACTTACTCAAATCGTTGTACAAATGAAAATAATTTGGGATTAATGCGCACTGTTCTAGACGAATTAATGCCATCATTGAAAATCCATTTACAGGACAACAATGCAATTAACATTGATGGAGAAATACTGAATTTATCTGAAATTTTATCGACTGCATGTAATCGGTGTCGTCCAACTCGAACAATTACTGAAATCATCGGGATATATATAACGAAACGTTGAGCGTTCCTGGCCCTTCTCTACGAAGGACGAATATCTAAATAAATGTATAACAGATTCAGGAATGATGTGAAAAATCAAATACGAACATCGAAATGCTCGTATTATTCAATACAAAACTGATATTAAAAAACTTGGCGCCTGCTTAATTTATATTTTAAGCCGACTAACAATGCTGTGATAACAATTGAGTCCATTGTTCAAGATAATGTGAAATATCACGAGAAGAAAGATATTTCTATAGTGTGTAACAACTTTTTTGTAAAAATAAGCAAAAATATAACTGACAGAATTTCTAGTGAACCTATTTACCTCTTGGAATACAAGGACCATTTCCGCGAACACAAATCTTTTTTCACGCAAACTAATTCCTCCGATGTAATTGTGTGCATAAACAACTCGGAAAAAATATCAAGTGGATTAAAACGTTTTCGGCTAAAGTTCTTAAATTTATCTCTGATGTAGTAGCACCGTGCATATCTAATATTATTAGAAAGTCACTTTTCTAGAATATTTTCCCGAACTCTCTCAAAAATGCCAAAGTGATCGCTATGTTTAAAAATGGCGATAAAACTAGCCCGAATTATTGTAGACCTATCCATGCACTACCAATTAGAATTAAAATATTTTAGAAAATTGTACTATAAAGTGTATTTTTTTACTAAAAATATTTTTTCTACGATAAACAATATGGTTTCGTATCAAAAAAATCAACAAAACAGCCTGTATTGAATTATTTGTAATACCTTCACTCAAATATAATTAATGAAAGATTGTCTTCTCCGCGTTTCACGACTTTCGAAAAGCATTCGATTGCGTTTACAATAACATGTTACTTTCTAGATTATACTATCATGGCATTAGAGGAATAGCTCATGATTGGTTCAAATCATACCTAAGCAAATCGGAAGCAGTATGTTGGCACTAACGATGTACAATCAGAGCTGCTGACAATCAGCCATGGAGTAATTCTATTATGGAGTAATTCTGCAATTCTACCAAATGAAAATTAAATTTTTATCGCGAAGAGCGTAAATAATGAGCTGCAACGGGTTTCAATGAGGCTTTAAGGTAATAAAGTATGTTTCAATATCGATACGACCAAGTACATTTCATTCTCATACAAGAGATTTGTATCTCTTCCACGCAATAATATTGGTGATGGTGAAATTAATAACAATAATTCGTGTACTCTCCTGGGCATTATTCTAGTTAAAGTTCTGATATTCAAAGAGCATTTTACACATACCAGATCTAAATTATCAAAATCCATTGGAATCTTTCATAAAATGAAAAATGAATTTCCCGAAGTTTTAGAATACTTTCTCGAAAGATCATTTCTCCATGTCTACAATACAGAATATAAACTTGGCACGTTCCTGAAAAATAAAACCAATTTTTTTTTTGGGCTGCGAAAAAGTACTATTAGAGTGGGGAAAGAAAACAGAATATAATGCTCACCCAATGGATTTATACAAAAGTTTAAAAATACTTAAGCTTTTTGATCTCTACTAGCTCTCCATTTGTATTCAATTTCACGTATAAAAAACTGGCTGATGATGGCAACAGAGAAATCAAACAATTATTAACTGCACAAACTATCCATCATGATCATTTGACCCGAAATAGAAGTGACTTCATACATCCATACTATTCAAATCTCGGTCACAACACAGTATCCTCTTCATTGAAACTAAGAATTGGAATGCGACCTCTGCTTAGATCCGGGAAAAAAGGTCTTACCAAGCTTTCAAACGAATCTTCAATCTGTATTCCTATCGAAATTTTAGTCACATGAGGTAATCAAGTCCATTTTTTCTGCCATATGACTTATCTTGAATGGGTGATCGGTCAGGATTTATGACATAGTTCTCAAGTCTGCTCACAATCATTTTCTAGAATCTACTGTCCATCTAGCCAATATAAACTATTTTTGTACTATTAAGCATCGAATCTTGAGAGAACCAATTTATTGATCAGCCGGTATGCCCTTAGGTTAAGTAAATTAGGTTAAACATAACTGTCAACCGTAAAATAGCGTTGATGTTAGGATGCTCTAGAAGTCGCTGAACTTATTCGGGCCACCAAGTAGCTATACTAAAATGTGTCCATTGTACTAGACTTAAATCTATTGCTGTATCAGTTGGGGCAGGTGAATTGTTAAAATTGCTTATTTCAAATAGAAATAGAATGAATGTTTATGCAAGTAGAATAAGAGTAGACAACTCCCGCTCGGGAATTTGGCCATAACTTCCTGTGCACGCTTATCAACGAGGGCTTACATAAAACAAGCTCTAATCTCAGATAAGATGACTTATCTAGCGGTAAATTCATGTAATTTTCTTGTCAAATGCTGCTGACGGGAAATTTTCTGAGGATGAGAAAGGATTGCCTCACTGGTCGCAAACGCAATGTGCTGCACGAGCTGAGCAATGAAGTTATTGCTTGAAACGAAAAGGATTTTGTGCTGATGGCGCATTTCCCTGAAATGCGGGCAAAATTAGTTGCAAGTGATGGGAATTGTTTCGCTCATCCTTGCTCGCTCGTACCTCTTTATTTTGGTCACCTTTTATGGACGAAAACGCTCGGAACTTGCGAGTGACTAACACAATTCTACACGATAACGAGTTACTCATTTGAGAAATTTCGCTCCTGAGTAATTAATTTGCCTTGATTTCATACTCGCACGAGCGTCAGCTCAGCAGTTAAACCTTCCTGAGATGCAGCAGGCGTTGGTTAGCTGAGCCTCATTCTTTGCTGCGTGGCCTTGCGTGTTGGTGAGTGACGTGCAAATGGTGGCGGCATTTGGCGAGTGTGTTGTACACTCGTGAGTGTGTTGCTAGAGTAAAAAAGATTGTTTCTGGCGCGGTTGGTCCATGAAATAGATTAAACGCATCTTAAAAATTTCACGTTTTATCAATTCTTACTTGAAATACATAAAATAGCGAGTTTGGCAGTAACCCCGCACCCACACGATGTTATCAGTGTTAACAGCGACATTCCGTCGTGATAACTTATCACTGCAGAATAAGTATATACAAATAATGCTTCCATGCAACGATGTCTTTCTTCCTGAGATACAAGATGACCGGAAATATCAGCAACTTAATTTCCCGAGCCTGAATCAGGTTCATAGGGATAGAAATTTCAAAAAAATTTCGAAGGCATTTTAGGTTCAGCATTCAAATATTTTGATTTAAATGATCGAATTACGAGTACTTTTTTTACTCTATTATGAGCTTGGTTTTCAAATTTCTGCACAGCTTTGTCAAGTGAGAATTGTTGTCCATTACGACCGTACCTAATGTACTTATGTTATTCTTTTCCTTGTTATCTCCTCAGTGTGTGTAATATCGCACAAGAAATGAGTGTGCACACACACAGACATGCATATAAGAATATATCGACTCTAGTTTATCAGGGAATTTTTGCAAATAATAAGTCAAGGATAAACATCTCGAGTCTGTTCTCAAGTCTTGTCGATAATTTTAGTACATAAGACTCGGTAAAAATTACGGGATTCGATAGTTTTCTTCAGTAAGTCTCAAAAATGGATGAGAAACAAATATGTCCATCCCAATAGTACCTGCGATTAAAATATTCTTGTACTTGTGCACTAATGAAGCTAGGAAACACCAACCTATTTAATGTGCTCAGTGAGATTCTCATTGCAATAACATGGGAGAAATTACAACCAAAAATTTAATTGTTTTCAAACTCAACGGGCCACCTGGCGTTTTATCATATAGTGTATAGTATTGATACTGTTCATATCCAGACCATATCAAGTATTAATAAAAAACTAGCAGGACCCGTGGAAATTCCACGGACAATGCCATTTTTAAGCTTTGTGGGCCCGGTCATCATTGGTTTACCATTTTGAACATAGCCTATTTTCAGTCACATTGGAAAAAATGCAGAAACTAACACTTAAGTAGTACAGACAAGATAAGCAGATCACAAAAGACGAAAGCGACTAGACAAAATAACAACCTTTTTATCACAGAAATAGTAGTATGACTAGATTTATTGTACAAAACCGATGTTCATCACACGAGAGACAAGAGCAAAATGGCCGAGCGGCTTCGTCGCACCTAGCAAGCTGAAGTTCTGCTAAACAGTTTGAGAGCGAAAAAATCATTCGTGTTTTCATTAAGGGGAGGTTTAGGTTCATGAATGTGTAAAGCTTCAATTTTATGAATATGATCTTTTTTAATAACATTATAAAGAATTTTGGTGTTAGGGAACAGATCTTCATTGGATGGTTTGCAGCTATGGTCAACACGAAAATGATTGAAAATGGAACCTTGATATTTATGAGCGGTTAATCTTTGCTTCAGGGTCATTCTGGTCATGCCAATGTAACGTTTATCAAGAGACTTACATTCTCTTCGGTTACATTTAAATTGATAAATCACACCGGCCTTGTCCAGATCGTTGACCCCAGATGCAGACAGATTATTTTTTACTAATTGGTCACTGATTTTACGGTTCTTCCCAATTACTGCAAACTTTACGAGCTCTATTTACCAAAGTATGTATGACGCCTTCTTTATAGATTTGAGGAGCTTCACAATCGTAATTAATAGTTTCACCAGAATGGGAAGGTTTGACATGAACGGAACTATGGAATCTACCGTTAGAAGCTTCAACCAAAACATCCAAAAATGAGAGCTCACCGTGTAGACCTAACTCATAAGTGAAATTTAAAACAGATTTTTCAACAAACAAACCCCTCAACGCTTCCAGATGCTCAAGGTCTTGTACTTCAACAAAAAAAAACTTTTGTAAACCAATAAATCCAGAAACTTCTATTAAAGTTTGTGTGTATTATAAGAACCGAAAAATCAGTGACCAATTAGTAAAAAATAATCTGTCTGCATCTGGGGTCAACGATCTGGACAAGGCCGGTGTGATTTATCAATTTAAATGTAACCGAAGAGAATGTAAGTCTCTTGATAAACGTTACATTGGCATGAGCAGAATGACCCTGAAGTAAAGATTAACCGCTCATAAATATCAAGGTTCCATTTTCAATCATTTTCGTGTTGACCATAGTTGCAAACCATCCAATGAAGATCTGTTCCCTAACACCAAAATTCTTTATAATGTTATTAAAAAGATCATATTCATATAATTGAAGCATTACACATTCATGAGATTAAACCTCCCCTTAATGAAAACACGAATGATTTTTTCTCCCTTAAACTTTTGCAGAACTTCAGCTTGCTAGGTGCGACGAAGCCGCTCGACCATTTTGCTCTTGTCTCTCGTGTGATGAACATCGGTTTTGTACAATAAATCTAGTCTGACTACTATTTCTGTGATAAAAAGGTTGCTATTTTGTCTAGTCGCTTTCGTCTTTTGTGATCTGCTTATCTTGTCTGTATTACTTAAGTGTTAGTTTCTGCATTTTTTCCAATGTGACTGAAAATTATTCTGTTTTTTTTTCAACATAGCCTATTCTAACTTAACCCATGCCAACATATTCTAACCTATCCTATCCGAACTGAGCCATTCCTGATAATATGTCTACATAAAAAACCGTGGACCCATGATAAAATTTCGTATTATTACCTTACCTGTCCTAACATAACCTACTCTAACCTAACTTAACCAATGTCATCATTCAGCTCGGTGGACCCGTGAAATTTTCGTTCAACATTACCTTACTAATTTTAACATAACATATTCTAACCTAACCTACCTTTACCTAACTAATTCTAACCAATCCTATTCTAACCTATAGTAACCGAACCGATTCTGATAATATGTCAAGCATGAAAAAAACGTAGAGCCATGATCAAATTCCATCAACAATACCTAACCTATGCTAACATAACCTATCTTAACATAACTTAAAGTAATTATCGTAACCTATCCTAACCTACCCTAGCCAAACTAATCCTAATAATATGTCCAACATAAAAAACCGTAGACCCGTGAAAAAATTCCGTCAACATTACTTAACCTATCGTAACGTAACAAATCTTTAACCTGTTATAACTTAACATATCTTAACCTATCCTAACCGAACCTATCCTAGCCTAACCTATCCTAACCAAACTTAACCAACGTCATTGCTAAGCTAGGTGGACTCGCTAAAAAAATTCGGTAAAAATTACCAAATAAATCCTAACATAACATATTCTAACATAAGTTATCCTAACTTAACATATACTAACTTATCGTTTCCTAACCGAAGCTATCCTAATAATATATCAAACATAAAAAAACATAAAAAATCGTGGACCCGTGAAAAAATTTCACCAACATTATCTAACCTATGGTAACCTAACCATTTGCTGCTCCTCGTTCATTTTTTGCCTTCTTTGCCAAAATAAATTTCTCAGGAGGGCTAGGTACCAAGGCTGCTGCTCCTCATCCATGTTTTGCCTTCTATGCTGGGACAAATTTCTTTGCTGCTAGCGATATCTACTGCGATTGCTGCTCCTCGTTCATATTTTACCGTCTTTGCTGAAATAATTTTTTCTGCCTCTCTAAGTACCAAGGTTGCTGCTCCTCGTCCATATTCCACGCATGATTTGCTGTCTTCAACAGTCTCGCTGAGGTACTCTGCATGTTGTACATCGTTCATTGCAGCTCGCCTCACCTGCTGACGTTGCCTGTCCCTAGCTAGGATTTCCTGCCGTTGTTCATTCCTTATTTTCTGTCGGTAGAGACTCATTCTATCGCGAGCAGCTTCCAATTTTCGCTCCATTGTTTGGTTCTGTGTCGCAATTATCACTTAAACATGAAGAAAAAACGCTGATCCTATCTAGACTTTTTATCGATTTGTATGTAAAATGCGGTCTTCTGATGAAATATATATCTTAACAATCAGGAGAAATTGATATAAATTTTGAAAAAAGCAATGCATGTATAGGCGATATTTTAATGTAACACTCAGGAATTCGGTATCCATGATACCGCAAACTCGGACGAAAGCGTGACGGACGGACTAAGTAACTAAGTAACTAACTAAGGGTGCCCACACACTAACAGCAGTTGAGCAGGCAGGCAGGCAGGCGGGCAGGCAGTCCGGCAGTGTGTCCCACATACCACCAGGAGCAGTATAGCGGTGCGGCAGTGTGTGACAGACGGTCGTTTTAGTTGGTGTTGCTGCAGTGCTCTACGCTGTGACTACGGTACAATGAGTTTTGCAAAGAGAATGTACTTATTAGACAACACTGCTCTGAAATTTAGTTTGCTAGGAGCATCAGATCGCGAAATATGGGTTCACCCTATTAATGAAGAAAGAGACACATTTGGGGAGTACCATCATCTGATTCCCCAATTGCGAAATGATCCCACTAAGTTATTTTGAGGTATTTCCCACTAAGTTATTTTGAGTTCAAACACTTTATCTTTCCAAATATTTTAGAAGTATGGCTGAAATTATTTTTGTAGTAAAGGGTTAATGTGCACATTCAAGTATAATGCATTTTCAACTACCAAAATATTTTATCCAATTATGCTTTTTTTCACATCTAATTATGTCTGTTACATTCACATTTGTTTATAATAAAAACTCACCTGTGACTCCAAGTTTTACTCCTATATTTTCCATTGTTTGGCAACATAAAGTCTGTCGCTACCTTGAGCATCTTTCGCACACCATATGGCTGGACAAGCAAACACTTCGGAAATAAGCAATTTTGCATCCATATCTGAGAGAGCAACACTTCACACCTGACCTTACAACGTCTCTATACACACTTATCGTGCATTGCCAGCGCAACACAGCAGCAGTTTGAGCAGGAACCGCTCGCAACGCGCGCCGACAGCTGACCGCTCGGCCAACTGCTGCTGCCTGCTCAACCGCCAGCTATAGGTGTGTGCGCTTCCAATGCATTCACTGCTTCACAAATACTGCCTGCCTGCCTGCCTGCCTGCTACTCGCTGAACTGCTGTTAGTGTGTGGGCACCCTAACTCAGGAAGGAACAAGCAGAATATTATTTAGAGTGCACCCAGCCATTAATCAGTCTAGTGCGCAGCTAGGTCAAGTGAATTAGGTTAAACATTACTGTACACCTTAGAACAGCGTTGGTGGAAAGATGTCCTAGAAGTCGCTGAACTTCTTCGTCTCCACAAGTAGCTATGACCATGTGTGTTCATTGTACTGGACTTAGGAAACTGTCTACTGCTGTATCGTTTGTGGCAAATAAATTGTTCAAATTCTTCAGAGAATGAGGAACTTACTGTAAGCTGCAGTCGCGGAATTTGGGGACGAAATATCAAGTTGAACTACGATATTCAAAACGCAAAGTTCGTTTCACTGTAGTCTAACAGAACTCCACTGCCTCAGAGGGACGTCACCAGTGGGTGCTGGTGGCAGCTGAATTTGAGAGAGAGCGGAGGCATCTTGGAGCAACAACAACCTTAAAGACAATTTTATTGAGGAAGTACTGAGTGCATAGTTCAGCGGTCTCGTCCTATTTCATATTTAGTGCTATAGTAAATATGCACGCCAATGACAAATTATGTTCTCTCATCCCCAGTTCGCCAAAATGGCAGCCAACCACCTGACGGTGGGCGCGTGTCTCCTGCTGACGCTGGCCAACATCCCGACGCAGGCGCAAAATTTGCACTTCACCACCACGCCGCTGTCGGTGCTCAGTAAAGCAATGCTGGGAGTAGACCCAATTATGTCAAACCCGCTTGGAAAAAAAGACCCCGGCTTGAAAGATAAGATTTTCCTTCCCGTAAAAGCTCTTGGAGAACATCGTGACACTTTTGTACTGAACAACTTTATCGGACAAGCAGAAGAACGCGTGCGTTGCAACAGTGTATCGTCCTCTTCAATGAAAACTGCATCTAATTTCAACTCGTACCGGCAAATGATGACTGATTCTGTCTCATTCAACGCCGAAGGTGGAATTTCGGCTCAGTATATGGGATTTGGAGGAGGTGTTCACGTTGGTTATGGCTCTTGTTCAAATACTTCTAATGAGAAGTATAAAGAGTTCTTCCGGGAGACAGAAGGAGAAATTGTTCTGGGCGGCGCTGAGTGTCAAACACACGTCGTGACCGTGAGTTTGAACACCAAGCCGGTCTTCACACAAAACTTCATTGTAGGTCTAAGGAAACTCAACCGTGCCTCTCAAAACCCGCAGTCAGAAAACAGTGTTCATGCATTCCAGGACTTCGTCGAGAACTTTGGCACTCATTACCAAGACACTACGATCCTCGGATCTAAATTAGTGATAGAAAAGCTCTTTTCCAGGAAGGCGGCTAGTACAGCTGAGAGCACTGGCCGAACGAATTGCATCTCCTCTTCTTTTTCTACAAGTTTACAAATGAATGCTGTGTTTGTCGAAGCGGAGGCACACTTTAGTGAAGACGCCAAAAAATGTTCCGGGTCACAGAACTCATCCAATGCATTCAACTCGCTGGGGCTGTCCTCGGAACGCATCATCACCGTCGGAACTCCTCCATATTCCGACCCGGACAAGTGGGCAGAACACGCCATGAAGACTCCCGTACCCATTCACTACACACTGGAGAAAATTTCGCGCATGTTCACCCAGGACTGGTTTGACGATATTGTACCTGATGAAAAGTTTAATGGTACGGCCATGAGGGACTTCTTCGAAAATCTTTCTCGACAATATTGTAAGATAATGTTCCAACGGCCCTGCACCGCCACTTGGGCCGGATGTGGATACAACAGTAACTGCAGCTTCTGGGAGAACTGCATTGATAACGACACTGCTGCTGACGGGTTCACCTGCAGAAAAGGATGTGGCATCACCAGCGATTGCCCCGACAACAAAATTTGCGTAAACCACAACAGCGTGAAGGGATTCCGGTGCGTGGATCTGTGCTCCTCGTCGCACCTCGCGTGTTCCCCCGGCGAGTCCTGCCACGCTGAGCCCCACAGCGCCAGGGGCTTCATTTGTGTGCCCACCAAACAAGGTGAGTCGTGCTTACCTTTCCGTGCTGCTGTACGCATACAGTGAAACTTGTTAGCTGTGAGTCCCTCTTGTGCTCGTCGTGAGTAATGGGTACACCGCGAGTGATGGGTACACCGCGAGTAATGGGTACACCGCGAGTAATGGGTACACCGCCAGTAATGGGTAAACCGCGAGTAATGGGTAAACCGCGAGTAATGGGTACACCGCGAGTAATGGGTACACCGCGAGTAATGGGTACACCGCGAGTAATGGGTACACCACGAGTAATGGGTACACCGCGAATAATGGGTACACCGCGAGTAATGGGTACACCACGAGTAATGGGTACACCGCGAATAATGGGTACACCGCGAGTAATGGGTACACCACGAGTAATGGGTACACCGCGAGTAATGGGTACACCGCGAGTAATGGGTACAATGCGAGTAATGGGTAAACCGCGAGTAATGGGTACACCGCGAGTAATGGGTACACCGCGAGTAATGGGTACACCGCAGTAATGGGTACACCGCGAGTAATGGGTACATCGTGAGTAATGGGTACACCGCGAGTAATGGGTACACCGCGAGTAATGGGTACACCGCGAGTAATGGGTACACCGCGAGTAATGGGTAAACCGCGAGTAATGGGTACACCGCGAGTAATGGGTACACCGCGAGTAATGGGTACACCGCAGTAATGGGTACACCGCGAGTAATGGGTACATCGTGAGTAATGGGTACACCGCGAGTAATGGGTACACCGCGAGTAATGGGTACACCGCGAGTAATGGGTAAACCGCGAGTAATGGGTACACCGCGAGTAATGGGTACACCGCGAGTAATGGGTACACCGCAGTAATGGGTACACCGCGAGTAATGGGTACACCGCGAGTAATGGGTACACCACGAGTAATGGGTACACCGCGAGTAATGGGTACACCGCGAGTAATGGGTACACCACGAGTAATGGGTACACCGCGAGTAATGGGTACACCGCGAGTAATGGGTACACCGCGAGTAATGGGTACACCGCAGTAATGGGTACACCGCGAGTAATGGGTACATCGTGAGTAATGGGTACACCGCGAGTAATGGGTACACCGCGAGTAATGGGTACACCACGAGTAATGGGTACACCGCGAGTAATGGGTACACCGCGAGTAATGGGTACAATGCGAGTAATGGGTAAACCGCGAGTAATGGGTACACCGCGAGTAATGGGTACACCGCGAGTAATGGGTACACCGCGAGTAATGGGTACACCGCGAGTAATGGGTACACCGCGAGTAATGGGTACACCGCGAGTAATGGGTACACCGCGAGTAATGGGTACACCACGAGTAATGGGTACACCGCGAGTAATGGGTACACCGCGAGTAATGGGTACACCGCGAGTAATGGGTACATCGTGAGTAATGGGTACACCGCGAGTAATGGGTACACCGCGAGTAATGGGTACACCGCGAGTAATGGGTACACCGCGAGTAATGGGTACACCGCGAGTAATGGGTACACCGCGAGTAATGGGTACACCGCCAGTAATGGGTACACCGCGAGTAATGGGTACACCGCGAGTAATGGGTACACCGCGAGTAATGGGTACACCGCGAGTAATGGGTACACCGCGAGTAATGGGTACACCGCGAGTAATGGGTACACCGCGAGTAATGGGTACACCGCGAGTAATGGGTACACCGCCAGTAATGGGTACACCGTGAGTTATGGGTTCACCGTGAGTAATGGGTACACCGCGAGTAATGGGTACACCGCGAGTAATGGGTACACCTCGAGTAATGGGTACAATGCGAGTAATGGGTAAACCGCGAGTAATGGGTACACCGCGAGTAATGGGTACACCGCGAGTAATGGGTACACCGCGAGTAATGGGTACACCGCGAGTAATGGGTACACCGCGAGTAATGGGTACACCGCGAGTAATGGGTACACCGCGAGTAATGGGTACACCGCGAGTAATGGGTACACCGCGAGTAACACAACTTGACCCATTTGAAGCTAATGCTCCAAAATCCTAGCCAAAGCTACCATAGACTATCGCTACATATGCTACCTCCATCTATCACATCATCACCGAGCCTAACGTATCCTGGCAGGACCCGTGAAATGATTCCAACATGTGATCAGGCCGTAGCAAAGATACCGCAATGGTCTTTGTATTTGTTGATGGAGGCGATGGAAGCGCAACGGACGGACTAGGTAACTAAGGAAGGAACAAGCAGAATTTCAATATAATTAATTATTAGCCTAAAAGTTTGTGAACAAATTGTCATATCTTTCAACCGCGATAAGCTGCATTTTCTCAACAATATATTCAATTTTCACGCAATATTTTGGACACATAAGCAAACGTGAGCAGAAGACAAGCTTTTTATATCATTTGAATGGTATTTGTGATACCAACCAAGCAAGCAGATCCCCATTGTAATAACATAGGAGAAATTACGCACAAAAATATATTTATTTATAAATCAATGGAGCCACCTGGCGTTGCATTATATAGAGTTGATGAGGGAGTTCTGGTGCACCAGCGCTGTTCTGACGCTGTGTTGACTTTTGGTCGTCGCAACAAAAATATGTCGAGCGACATAAGTACGTCAAAACTTGAACCTTGTCGAACAACAAAAGTATGTCGGAAAATAAACGTGTCAGAAAAATAACAAACGGCAAAACTTTCGACCGCGCCGGGGCTCGATCCCGCGAAATCCTAACTCGTGCCCACCTTCTTACCCACTCGACCACTCCGAGATGCCACAGTTGTCAGCAAGTTCCGTTGAGAATCGTACGGCGAGCTGGACTCGATGTGAAAATCGTAAACCATTCGTTTTACGTCAAATAAAAGCGTAAATAAAAATGAGAACTTCAAACCGGTCTAAAATTATTTTAAATCACCGCCTGCAAAAATATTGCGTGAAATTTGTCGTGTTATTATCAGTCGTGCTGGACTCAGTGTTTTCGTGCTGGACTCAATGTATTCGTGCTGGACTGAATGTATTCGTGCTGGACTCAATATATTCGTGCTGGACTCAATTTATTCGTCCTGGACTCACTGTATTCGTCCTGGACTCAATGTATTCGTGCTGGAAACAATGTATTCGTGCTGGACACAATGTATTCGTGCTGGACTCAATATATTCGTGCTGGAAACAGTGCACCAGACTCGTACTATATCAATACTTCACTACGATTGTGGGATGATTCTTTGTCATTTCTACGCTTGTGTTCAACAGGCAGAGCTGTGCTTGCTGGTGGTATAGGGGACATCGACGGCACCTTCACACCACTCAAGGAGGTGGAGTCCCTCAACTACACGGCCTTCCCTGACCTCCCTCGGGCAGCAAGCGACGTCGCGATGGCCAAAGCTGGTGACCATCTCTACGCGTGCGGCGGGTGGCGTATCGTAAGCTATTTATCTGATACTGAAATAATTTCCGATATAACTGATGAGTGTTATCGCATCAACGTACACACCCCGGGGGATGAGTGGCAGAAAATGCAGTCCCTTCCGATTCGATTACGGGGTTCTGCGGTGTCGGTAGGGGACACCCTGATCTGGTTCTTTGGAGGGTCAACATTAGTAAAGTTTGCAGCTGAGAAAAATGTTTTTACGACAGCTACTTTGCCATTTGATAGCAACAGGTACCATTGTTCAGTTTCGAACGGGACACACGCGTACGTCATTGGTGCTGGCAGTGGAGAAAATGAAATCTGGACCAACAAAAACCCGATGGATGAAACTGAGTGGGAGTTGGCTGGGCACTTGATGAGATCTCGAGTGGGACACGCCTGTCTCTGGTATGGCTCGAATATAATGATAACAGGGGGATATGACAGCAGGAGTGATGTGGAGCTATTCAACACTGAAACACGTGAGGTGTGGACAGGGAAGGAGATGCCGTGGGGACTACACGGTCACATGATGATGCTGCACAACGGCATGCCCTCGGTCGTTGGTGGGTGGGACGAGAGCTTGCATACTTCTCGTATCACATCATTTTCTATCACAGAAAATAGATGGATCGAGTCGTCAATGAAGCTAAAAACTCCAAAATCCTATTTTTCGCTCGTTGAAGTTTAGAAAACATTTTCTCAGTATGAGCTTTACAAAGACGTAGAGCACTGAACAGCACTGATTCTTGAGGCTGGTCTTAGATTTACATAGTGTGTGTTGTCTATTTATCTCCTTGTGCGACTCTGGTGGTGTTGCTGGGTTACACACTCACTCGGTTGTGTGTTGGTTGTGCACATGTGTTCAGTATTGCAGTCCGCGGCGTGCCTTCAGTCATAACAGAGTGTCCGTAGTGATGACAAGGGCAACATTTGAGACGCCCTTGCCCTGTACAGTGGATAAGATTTATTTCAAATGTCAATTTTACGAATCATATTTCCCGTAAAATTAGCCGTGTAAGTCGCCAGGTAATTTTCTGTGTATGATTTTATTTTTATAGCTGATTTAATTCCGTACAATCTACGAAGAACTTAATTAAATGTGACTAGTTAGTGATTAAATATAGCAAAACACTTTCCTAATGTTGAGTTTGCGTTGCAGACTCGTATTGACAAACATTGAGTTTTATAGTTCGCTTGTGCGCGTTTGCTGCCAAGGGAGAACATTTGCTTCACTTATCGCTTCAATTGTAGCCAGTTTTGGTAGTGAATTGCTGCCTTGTGCCTGTGTGAGCCCCGTGCTTCATTTCGCTTGGTTCTGTGCCATCGTTTGATGGTGCGGTGATCTCTGGCGGTTGTGCTGCGTGGTGGTCTGCTTCTGAGCTCATTCTTTTGCTCTGCCATTTGTGAACTTGTGATTTGTCAACACAATCTTATCACATCAAATATAATGTAACCAAAGTTCCAACCCGTCGCGTTATTCATACCTACAACTTTCGGTCGTAAACAAGAGTGTGTCCTGGCGTAGGAGTGTGTCCTTATAGCAAGGAAAAGCAAACACAAAATGTCCGATAGAGATAATACAAAAACCATCATTGGGCTTTACAATATTCAACACAAAGATGCTGAGCTGATAAACACACACGGGCGTCGCAATACCATGTCGGTGGTCGAAACAAATGATGGAGAGAAAAGCCAGCAAAACTGCACGCCCTTTGCTGCGTAATCTAGGTTTGATAATGCATGTAAATACAAGTTGAGGAAACTTGATGCCAGTCACGATGTATTGATGAAAACACTCTCATTAGTACTTACCTTGCAATACGAGCTCAGCAATTTCCGATATCAGGGATGGATGATGAATATAAAATGGGTAGAAATGAACAATCCGGCGTCCAAGACTACAAGGCCGATTTTCAGAACTATCTTCTCCCTCCCACACATCAACTAGTACGCCAGTTGACGAGCTGGTAGGAAATGGAATGTTTTACCTCTTCACAAATTTGTGGTACCTCCTACGCTGACAGTACTGGTGCAAGAGAGAAAAAAAGAAAGGAAAAGAAATAAAAATAAAATAAAGGAAAAAAGAAAAAAAAACACAAAATAAAGAAAGAAAGAAAGACGGCAGTTACCAAGAAAGTCATTGCATGCGATAAGTGACACATTGGAGTTCAGTCTCGACTCAGCGCACTTCGTGGCCGAACCGTTAACGACGCGCCCTGGCGTGAAGATGTCGCGGGTTCGAATCTCGGTGACGGATGGCGATTTTCCTTCTAAATAATTTGAAAACTCCTGGAGAATCCTCCGGAATTCCTCGTTAATTAGTTGAAACGAAATGAGCAACGACAAAAAACGCTTGACCGAAACAGACAGAAACACCGTCTCAAATGATTATCAAGTTGTCAGAAAGTTAGTCAAAAGTAATTTGTAAACAACATCGCGCAACACAAAAATGTGAACAAACATGCACGCAAAATGAAATTCATAGCTTGTTCATCGTGCGGACAGAAAGATAATGTTTTCACGAATCATTTGCTCAAATTGCGCTTCATTTCATGTCTGTTCCTCTGGGGTAGGGAATGCTACGAGGGATAGATCTATTTTTGAAACGGTTAGCAAGCGCAATAAATTCATTTGCTGGACGATCGAGTTTTTTCTGAGAATGGTTCAGCGTTGGCTGGTCGCAGCGCAGCGAGCCAAGTGTAATGGGCCCTCATGTTTTGTTTTTATGCAAAGGAAAGAAACATATATGAATGTTTCTGTAGATATACTTATATATATACATGCATGTGTGTGTTTACATATACAAACAGATGCACATCCACATACACACATATACATATGTGTACGTATAGAAAATCAATATGAGAAAAAAATGATGTTGATAATAAACAGTTTCCCTTCTGCTACACCTAAATGACAGCTGCATTGCTCACTGTAATCGAAAGAAATAACTTGGGAAGAAAAGAATAAATGAAGAGGAAAAAGACTTCGAGAACCGCAAAAATGAACTGGTTTCTAATTGTCTAACAGAATTATAAAAGAAATCAAGTTACAGTCTAAGAACAACAACAAAAACATCTCGGGTTTCCCTTCCTCTCGGTATTCTCTTCAACTTCGTACGGACATGGGTACATGGTACAACATCATACGGACATGGGTACATGGTACAACATCATACGGACATGGGTACATGGCACAACATCATACGGGCATGGGTACGCGGTACAACATCATACGGACATGGGTACATGGCACAACATCATACGGACATGGGTACATGGCACAACATCATACGGACATGGGTACATGGTACAACATCATACGGACATGGGTACATGGTATAACATCATACGGACATGGGTACATGGTACAACATCATACGGACATGGGTACGCGGTACAAAATCATACGGACATGGGTACATGGTACAACATCATACGGACATGGGTACATGGTACAACATCATACGGACATGGGTACATGGTACAACATCATACGGACATGGGTACGCGGTACAACATCATACGGACATGGGTACATGGTACAACATCATACGGACATGGGTACGCGGTACAACATCATACGGACATGGGTACATGGCACAACATCATACAGACATGGGTACATGGCACAACATCATACGGACATGGGTACGCGGTACGACATCATACGGACATGGGTACATGGCACAACATCATACGGACATGGGTACATGGCACAACATCATACGGACATGGGTACATGGTACAACATCATACGGACATGGGTACATGGTACAACATCATACGGACATGGGTACATGGCACAACATCATACGGACATGGGTACATGGTACAACATCATACGGACATGGGTACGCGGTACAACATCACACGGACATGGGTACATGGTACAACATCATACGGACATGGGTACGCGGTACAACATCATACGGACATGGGTACATGGCACAACATCATACAGACATGGGTACATGGCACAACATCATACGGACATGGGTACGCGGTACAACATCATACGGACATGGGTACATGGCACAACATCATACGGACATGGGTACATGGCACAACATCATACGGACATGGGTACATGGTACAATATCATACGGACATGGGTACATGGTACAACATCATACGGACATGGGTACGCGGTACAACATCATACGGACATGGGTACATGGCACAACATCATACAGACATGGGTACATGGCACAACATCATACGGACATGGGTACGCGGTACAACATCATACGGACATGGGTACATGGCACAACATCATACGGACATGGGTACATGGCACAACATCATACGGACATGGGTACATGGTACAACATCATACGGACATGGGTACATGGTACAACATCATACGGACATGGGTACATGGCACAACATCATACGGACATGGGTACATGGTACAACATCATACGGACATGGGTACGCGGTACAACATCATACGGACATGGGTACATGGTACAAAATCATACGGACATGGGTACGCGGTACAACATCATACGGACATGGGTACATGGTACAACATCATACGGACATGGGTACATGGTACAACATCATACGGACATGGGTACATGGTACAACATCATACGGACATGGGTACGCGGTACAACATCATACGGACATGGGTACATGGCACAACATCATACGGACATGGTTACATGGTACAACATCATACGGACATGGGTACATGGTACAACATCATACGGACATGGGTACATGGCACAACATCATACGGACATGGGTACATGGTACAACATCATACGGACATGGGTACGCGGTACAACATCATACGGACATGGGTACATGGTACAACATCATACGGACATGGGTACGCGGTACAACATCATACGGACATGGGTACATGGTACAACATCATACGGACATGGGTACATGGTACAACATCAGACGGACATGGGTACATGGTACAACATCATACGGACATGGGTACGCGGTACAACATCATACGGACATGGGTACATGGCACAACATCATACGGACATGGTTACATGGTACAACATCATACGGACATGGGTACATGGTACAACATCATACGGACATGGGTACATGGCACAACATCATACGGACATGGGTACATGGTACAACATCATACGGACATGGGTACGCGGTACAACATCATACGGACATGGGTACATGGTACAACATCATACGGACATGGGTACGCGGTACAACATCATACGGAAATGGGTACATGGTACAACATCATACGGACATGGGTACATGGTACAACATCATACGGACATGGGTACATGGTACAACATCATACGGACATGGGTACGCGGTACAACATCATACGGACATGGATACATGGCACAACATCATACGGACATGGGTACATGGTACAACATCATACGGACATGGGTACATGGTACAACATCATACGGACATGGGTACATGGCACAACATCATACGGACATGGGTACATGGTACAACATCATACGGACATGGGTACGCGGTACAACATCATACGGACATGGGTACATGGCACAACATCATACGGACATGGGTACATGGCACAACATCATACGGACATGGGTACATGGTACAACATCATACGGACATGGGTACATGGTACAACATCATACGGACATGGGTACATGGCACAACATCATACGGACATGGGTACATGGTACAACATCATACGGACATGGGTACGCGGTACAACATCATACGGACATGGGTACATGGTACAAAATCATACGGACATGGGTACGCGGTACAACATCATACGGACATGGGTACATGGTACAACATCATACGGACATGGGTACATGGTACAACATCATACGGACATGGGTACATGGTACAACATCATACGGACATGGGTACGCGGTACAACATCATACGGACATGGGTACATGGCACAACATCATACGGACATGGTTACATGGTACAACATCATACGGACATGGGTACATGGTACAACATCATACGGACATGGGTACATGGCACAACATCATACGGACATGGGTACATGGTACAACATCATACGGACATGGGTACGCGGTACAACATCATACGGACATGGGTACATGGTACAACATCATACGGACATGGGTACGCGGTACAACATCATACGGACATGGGTACATGGTACAACATCATACGGACATGGGTACATGGTACAACATCAGACGGACATGGGTACATGGTACAACATCATACGGACATGGGTACGCGGTACAACATCATACGGACATGGGTACATGGCACAACATCATACGGACATGGTTACATGGTACAACATCATACGGACATGGGTACATGGTACAACATCATACGGACATGGGTACATGGCACAACATCATACGGACATGGGTACATGGTACAACATCATACGGACATGGGTACGCGGTACAACATCATACGGACATGGGTACATGGTACAACATCATACGGACATGGGTACGCGGTACAACATCATACGGAAATGGGTACATGGTACAACATCATACGGACATGGGTACATGGTACAACATCATACGGACATGGGTACATGGTACAACATCATACGGACATGGGTACGCGGTACAACATCATACGGACATGGGTACATGGCACAACATCATACGGACATGGGTACATGGTACAACATCATACGGACATGGGTACATGGTACAACATCATACGGACATGGGTACATGGCACAACATCATACGGACATGGGTACATGGTACAACATCATACGGACATGGGTACGCGGTACAACATCATACGGACATGGGTACATGGTACAACATCATACGGACATGGGTACGCGGTACAACATCATACGGACATGGGTACATGGTACAACATCATACGGACATGGGTACATGGTACAACATCATACGGACATGGGTACATGGTACAACATCATACGGACATGGGTACATGGTACAACATCATACGGACATGGGTACGCGGTACAACATCATACGGACATGGGTACATTGTACAACATCATACGGACATGGGTACATGATACAACATCATACGGACATGGGTACATGGTACAACATCATACGGACATGGGTACATGGTACAACATCATACGGACATGGGTACATGGTACAACATCATACGGACATGGGTACATGGTACAACATCATACGGACATGGGTACATGGTACAACATCATGCGGACATGGGTACATTGTACAACATCATACGGACATGGGTACATGGTACAACATCATACGGACATGGGTACATGGTACAACATCATACGGACATGGGTACATGGTACAACATCATACGGACATGGGTACGCGGTACAACATCATACGGACATGGGTACATTGTACAACATCATACGGACATGGGTACATGATACAACATCATACGGACATGGGTACATGGTACAACATCATACGGACATGGGTACATGGTACAACATCATACGGACATGGGTACATGGTACAACATCATACGGACATGGGTACATGGTACAACATCATGCGGACATGGGTACATTGTACAACATCATACGGACATGGGTGCATGGTACAACATCATACGGACATGGGTACATGGTACAACATCATACGGACATGGGTACGCGGTACAACATCATACGGGTATGGATACATGGGTAATGTACAGAATATATTCCCTGGGGTATTGCAAGCACGGTAAGATGACTGAAGACTCCTAGAGAATGGCTGGGAATGGCTTCACTGTAAGGGGGAAACGGAAGGACGCAAGACACGAAAACGCTCTACCTAAACCGACTGAAACACCGTCGTAAATGTCCGCAGAGCAGCGAGAAAGTAATTAATTACCAACTTTTTTCATTCTTTCGTTGTTCCTCATCCTTCTTAACTCGCGATTTCTGTGCGCAGAACATTGCGTGGGGAACTCCTCTTGCAAATATTGCCCTCTTTTCACACCCTTAATAAACAGATGTTGTACCATGTACCCATGCATGTCCGTATTATTTTGTATCATGTCTTTATGTCCGTATGATGTTGCACCGTGCACCCATGTCCATGTAATGTTGTACCGTGTACCCATGTCCGTATGATGTTGTACCATGTACCCATGTCCGTATGATGTTGTGCCATGTACCCATGTCCGTATGATGTTGTGCCATGTACCCATGTCCGTATGATGTTGTTCCATGTACCCATGTCCGTGTAATGTTGTACCGTGTACCCATGTCCGTATGATGTTGCACCGTGCACCCATGTCCGTGTAATGTTGTACCGTGTACCCATGTCCGTATGATGTTGTACCATGTACCCATCCATGTCCATATTTTTTACATGGATGTTTTACAATAATAAAAAGATGACGAGTTAGGTAATGTCATAAGTTGAGAGTGAACAGAAAAAAAGGCCGGTATCTCTTGTTAAATGCCAGTTGTCAGTTTAGTACACACATATTGGCAAATGTACCTTTAAATATTTACACATATACATGAACATTCATACCCACGTACATACATACACCTAACACGCACACATACACAAATACATATCTGTGCATCTAGGCAATCACAACACTTATGCGTTCTACAAAAATGCTGTGCGATGCACTCAAATATAGAATAATGATTTTAGAAAGTTTGTGACAACTTTTTCAGTGTGTTGTTGTTTACAATTTCTGATGGAATTTTGAAGCGATGTTTAATTAAATATTGGAACGAAAAGATCATTGTTCGATAAGCGTCTTACATATCATATGTGGGTGATCGCGCAACAAATGTATATATATTTTACATATGCTTTATAATAATCGAGTGAAATGAAGTATTACGTAGTGACACATTCACCTATCTACGCACACATAGCGTGCACACGTACACATATACACAAGTAAGAATGGCGCAAATATCAGCGTAAATTAGTCAGTATAAACTAGCATTCCAATGAAGGGACTTGGATAAAATATCTTTTATTACGACATGAATTTTATAAAATTTCCTTACTAAAAATAGTGGCACAAAACAGTCTACCTGAGTCAGAAACCTAAAAACGATTGTTCTACAACGGTTCCCAAGTACAGCATAACTGCAGAAATGCGTGACGCCTTGGTGCGGTTGTTTTAATGTACTCCTGGAGCGTAGGAGATGGTATGATAATTTCCACTACACTAGCTTAACAACAGCAGTTTCGGAAAGAAGCATTTTGGAAAGAACATTTTTGAATGAGAAAGAAAACATGAATGCCTTATAAGGGTTTTATATTAGAAAAAAATCAAATTATCTTTGAAATATGATGCAGAATGTCTGCAATTGATAAACATACATAGGTACCATGATGGTCTAGTTCGATGCTTGCACAACAACGGAGAAGAAAGACATAAGATGCATCCTGTGGCTGGTTTACTTAGTTTAAATATAGCTCGATTATTCATGAAAGCAATAAAGATACTGATCTTTGTGGGTTGAAAACATGACATTTAACATGTACAAGACATTAAAGTTTTGGGTTGCTTTACAATAATAAAATGAAATGATGTGTTGGATAGTGTTAGAAGTTGGGAGTGAAAAAAGGGCGGTATGTTTAGTTTATATGCTAGTTGCTAGTCCAGTGCACACAGATATATGAGCACATATGCACACCCATATACGCACATACACCCATATACGTGCACGCATATACAAGTGAGCATGTTTGCAAATCCCAGCGTATTGGCGATCAAATCATAATACCTACGCATACTTCAAAACTGTTGTGAAATATCTTGAATTATAAAACAATGAGCGAGGGAGATTATTCAGCAATGGAGATACCAGGCAAATAATAGGCACATAGGCACATAGGCACAACGGGCCTCATGCTATCAAAACTGTATTTTTACATACTAAATTGAATTCTTCATTAGAAATATTTATCGAGTAAGAGTAATACAACATTACTTCAACTTCTTAAATGAAATTCCTCATTAGCAACAAGCAAAATGTGAGAGTTTTGCAGCGTCGTCGAATCAAGAGGGCAGCACAGCGAGCCTGTGCCTGTGTTCTCGAAATAATTCAGAAGTTACGGGTAACTCAATAGGTCGAGACGAATTGGATAGTTCGGGTGCATAAAACTTTACGGTCTCGTATCCCGGCTACTGAATGGCGGAAGTTGGACATGCAAGCCCTCTACTTTGTTTTATTCTTATCATTAAAGTTCAAAACGTAGAGTGCTCTAAACCTTTGATTTGCTATCTCAGTGCAGGCCAAGTGATACGAGTCGCTGTTATCGCGACGCTCAGGGGACAAAAGATAAGGCCACGGGTAGCATGGACTGTGATGTGCGTGGGGCTTGTCTTGGTGATAGATATCAGCTGAGTCACGTCCGAACTTGACTCTTAATCTAAACATTTCATTTAAATAAAACTTACGCATTGAGACTCAATTTTCGTGACCCACCCTTATGAATCCCTTAGGGGGAATACAACTACTAATTCGAGGGGCTCTGAGAGTAAGGCCTTCTTTTTCTTTCAATGTTTTTTGTTCTGTTATGGACCATTCGTTTTCAATTCACAGCTGTCCTTGTGTTTCAGTATCACCTACATTCTTCTTCAATTTTCACCTTGTTCCACACTCTTCCTTCTTAACATGTTGTTTCTATGCGAGCAGAATTGTGTGCTGGAACACACTTCGTGAAAGTTTTCCCCGTTCCCTTAACTCCATACTAAATGGATCTTTTATCCTTCCTCTCTTTGAACATCTTCTTTGTGGTAAGAGAGGCTAAAACTAATTTATAATCAACTATTCACCTACACCAACAAATTTTTGCAGAATTTTCTAAAATATTAATTTTGTAAATTGACATATCTAATTTGACGGGACAGATTCAGGTGGAAAAAGTATGACTACTCTCTTTTCAATACCCTTATTACATCTCAGAGAGCAATCTACCTATTATTTACAAATACTACCTCACCAACCAGCTGAGCAAGCCCCTCCTCGAATATTTGGGCCCATCTTGGGGGAGGAGGCAGAGTCTCAGTTACTCGGTGAGTAACTTTTTCATGTTCCTCGTTATCAATGGTCAAATTCAAGCGTAAGTTTCTTTTGATTCTGCTTTTATTTCTAAGATGTTATTAGCTTTACTTTAGTTACTTTAGTCACCTACTTTCTGCCATGTTCTCACCTCACGGGGCACAGGCTGAAGTAAAGGCTCAGGTCAGTTCGGTTTGTCTACCTTGTGCCATAGGGACTGGCGCCCTGAGGGGCATACTGTGAAGCTATAGATGAGCATACAAGACTCCCTTCTCTCTCACTTTGTTTCTTTCAGTTCTCGTGGCGATTTTTCTATTCATTCTTTCGTTGTTCTTCATCTTTCTCAACTCGCTGTTTCTATGCGCAGAAAATTGCGTGGGGAACTCCTCTTGCAAAGATTGCCCACTTTTCACACCTTTACTAAATGGGGTGCCTAGTTTTTCTCTTTTGCAATCGCCTTTGTCGTGGCTAAGAAATTTAAGCCAATGTAATGATATTAATTTATCATTTTCCATACACAAATATTTATGCTGATGTGTAAACTTCTCGTGCTGTGATTAATTTCACGTTCATTTTGCATCTTGCTTTGGATGCTGACGATCCTCTACAGGTAAACCTAGCATCTATGCTTGATCCCATCAGGGAAATGCAACTATTGCTGCATTTTCCTGAGTTCTGACTTCGATTGAATTCGAAAATTTCTTTTTATTATATCCTTTAACTCCTCAAAAGACCGTAAAATAGTCTATATATATATATATATATATATATATATATATATATATATATATATAGACTATATATATATATATATATAAATATATTGCATTATATGTACAATTTCTATCCTAATATCCATGAAGTTTACGCCCAAGTGGTTGTTTCTTCCTCACGTTGCTCGATGGCCATCTGATGTTAGTGCCCCTCCAATGACGGTGGAGGTGATAACGGTAATATTTGTACAAAATTGAGACGTTAATGGGTTAACTTGAATGATTTTGTAAGTAACTTTTTGAAATTAATTCAAGGATTTTGATTGAAATTATTTTTGATTGATTGCGAGGATTTTTAATTGATTCAAATCCCCAGTTAGTGTCCTACTACCATTCTTGTTTCATCATTAGCAGTTATGTGAGGCAAGGAATGTTTCACCTTCAATGTCCCGCAAGGTAGCACAGTCAAGGCAGGGCGAGGCTGGGTCCGAAGCCAGTACGGGCGTTAATTCTAAACAAACGCCGTGTTTGTGCAGTTTTGAACTTGAACGTTCTACAGTGATGGGATCACCAGTTGTATAATGTCAACTATTGCTGAGATTCCCACTATGATATAAAATACTTTAGTATCTCAGATATTAAGCGTGATAGTTACTAGAAGCTTTCAACTCCTTATTTGCTAATTTAGCAGATGTGATGACCGTTTCGCTGCCTCGGAAGTACCTTGGCATGTTAGCTTTGCGCTCGGTTAACAACGGACGACGCCACCAGAGCAAGGAAGACGCGGTCCACATGCAACAAATCTCGGCCCTGGGCGCCCTGGAGGACAAGTTCAGCCGCCTGTGGACGCAGTGCCAGCGATGCCAGGGCTCCTTGCATGAGGAGGTCATCTGCACCAGGTGAGGACGCCAGCTCGGGTGGCCCGTCGCCCTCTGGCACGTCGGTCCATGGTGAGCCCATTTGTGGCGGGTGTGTGGACACGCCAGCTCGGGTGGGGTGCGTGTGGTCTGTCGCCCTCTGGCACGTCGGTCCATGGTGAGCCCATTTGTGGCGGGTGTGTGGACACGCCAGCTCGGGTGGGGGTGCGTGTGGCCCGTCGCCCTCTGGCACGTCGGTCCATGGTAAGCCCATTTGTGGCGAGAGTGTGGATACGCCAGCTCGGGTGGGGGTGCGTGTGGTCTGTCACCCTCTGGCACGTCGGTCCATGGTGAGCCCATTTGTGGCGAGTGTGTGGATACGAAAGCTCGGGTGGGGTGCGTGTGGCCCGTCGCCTTCTGGCACGTCGGTCCATGGTGAGCCCATTTGTGGTGGGTACGTGGACACGCCAGCTCGGGTGGGGGTGCGTGTGGCCCGTCGCCCTCTGGCACGTCGGTCCATGTTGAGCCCATTTGTGGCGGGTGTGTGGACACGCCAGCTCGGGTGGGGGTGCGTGTGGCCCGTCGTCCTCTGGCACGTCGGTCCATGGTGAGCCCATTTGTGGCGGGTGTGTGGACACGCCAGCTCGGGTGGTGGTGCGTGTGGCCCGTCGCCCTCTGGCACGTCGGTCCATGGTGAGCCCATTTGTGGCGGGTGTGTGGACACGCCAGCTCAGGTGGAGGTGCGTGTGGCCCGTCGTCCTCTGGCACGTCGGTCCATGGTGAGCCCATTTGTTGCGGGTGTGTGGACACGCCAGCTCGGGTGGGGGGGCATGTGGCCCGTCGTCCTCTGGCACGTCGGTCCATAGTGAGCCCATTTGTGGCGGGTGTGTGGACACGCCAGCTCGGGTGGGGATGCGTGTGGCCCGTCGTCCTCTGGCACGTCGGTCCATGGTGAGCCCATTTGTTGCGGATGTGTGGACACCAAAGCAAGTGTGGACGCGGGCGAATCGAACGTTGCTCGCACTCTTGCCGTGACAGCTCAGCAGTTATTGGGCTGTCCAAACGAAGTTGCGCAGCCGTATTGAAGCCAACTTTATGGTGTCGTTAACGGTCTTGTAATTTTTCAAATTAGAACATCGATACATATTTAGAATTTGAAAATTATTTTCTTCATTACCCATTGGCAATAATCTATTATTTTTGTCTACTTTCGTTATGTTTATTTACAAATTCAAATCGGTGATATCAAATTCAAGTGTTGATAGTTCCATTGATGAATGATGATAGTGTTCGGCTATGATTTCTTAATGAATTTAATTTTAAATTTAGCGCGGTAATCTCAGCAGCCCTAAATATAACAATTGAAAAAGTTCCTGTACGATCGAAATCCTAGAGACGCGCAAGCAAGTGTTGCTCAGGAGTGCAATTGTGGACATGAGATCAAGTTTAGCTGGTGCTTGTCTGCAACCTTCAGAGGTTGTCGCACCGGCAGACTCGTGCAGACCTCACAAACTGCTGCTGGTTGTGACCCATTACATTTTTCTGTCTGAAAAATCGAGGTTTTATTCGTGGAATTAAAAATTTTTACGAATTGTTTATTTATATGTGCTTTCGTCCGCTCTATGTGGACATGTTTACTTTTCTTTACATTGCTAGTTTCATATGAAACAAAAGAAAGAAAGGAAAAAAGAAAAAACAGTTTATTTCCCATATAGATGGTACAACAAAGATAGTACCATCATTGTTTTTTAAAATATCTTAAAGTTAATACACTTATATGATACTCACACGCGAGTATTGTAATACTCATGTCACTAGTCGAAGAGAAATGATTGAGGGCAATGTACTCCTTTTATTGCTTAATCTACATTTGATGATACATGTAATGATAATTATAAGAGACAACACAATTTCATGGACGATGCATTATAATTGTGGGGTGAAAACACTTTTGACAGTTTACATGTACATGACATAAAACTTTGAAATTCTTGACGCCAGGAAATAATATTAGAATTGCTTGTTTTGGCACATGTTTAATAATGTCATTTCAAGGAAGCATGGAAAAAAATATATATAAGCATGATGTGTAAGGCGGACCACTAAAATTGCCAGTTTTGTATTTCTAATTAAAATTTTTTAACAAAACTGTCATTAGTTGATACGCATTTCATTTAAGTATATATGGATGACCACACTACAAATTTATAGTTATTTACGTGAATGCTTTACATTAATAAAGAGATGACGAGTTAGGTAATGTTACAAGTTGAGAGTGAACACTAAAAAAGACCGGTATCTCTAGGTTAAATGCTAGGTGTCAGTTTAGTACACAAATATGTGTATGTGTAAATGTATATATATATATATATATACATATGTAGTACTTATAAGGCGATTCTTATGGAATCGCCCTAATATATACAGATATACATGAACACACATACCTACGCACATACATCCGCCTAACACGCACACATACACAAAAACATATCCATGCATCGAGGCAATCACAAAACGTATGCGTTCTATAAAAATGCTGTGCGATGTACTGAAATGTAGGATAATGAGAAAAGGAAGTTCGTTACAACTTTTTCAGTATGTGTTGCTGCTTACAATTTCTAATGAAATATGGTAACGATGTTTAAATAAATATAGGAGAGCCAGACAATAAAACTGTGTGCAGTAATGACTCATCTCTCAGGAATGAACACCTCTGGACGCGGTGTGCGCGCGTTATCGCTGTGAGATTATGGTGTAGATATGGACCTGATCTTATGATCCGAGGATATGTGGCACATGTGGGCAGTCCGTGTAGCGTCCTCAACTTGTAATGTCTAGTTTAACTTTTAACATTTTTCGGGCCAAGGGAATAACTCTCAGCGAGAAGAAATGTTGTGTTCACTCATGTTTACGAATGTTTTCAACATTTCAAAACACACACATGACTTCATTCTGTGTATTCTGTCTAGTTTGAGCTAGGTTCAGGTAGGTGGACCGTTGAAAGAATTCAGGCAACGTTACCTAACAAATTCTAACATACAATATTCTACCCTAATCCATCCTTACCTAACATGTACTAACCTATCGTATCCTAACCGAAGCTATTTAGATTTTATGTTCTAACATAAAAAAACCGTGGACCCGAGAAAAAATTTCATAATCATTACCTAACCCATGCTAACCTAACCTATCCTAACCTATCCTATCCTTACCTTTCCTATCCTGACCTATCCTATCCTGACCTATCCTATCCTGACCTATCCTGACCTATCCTATCCTGACCTATCCTATCCTGACCTATTCTATCCTGACCTATCCTATCCTGACCTAACCTATCCTGACCTATCCTATCCTGACCTATCCTATCCTGACCTATTCTATCCTGACCTATCCTATCCTGACCTAACCTATCCTGACCTATCCTATCCTGACCTATCCTGACCTATCCGATCCTGATAAAATTTCAAACAAATCAATGCATGTAAAGGCGATCTTCGTATCACTCAGGAATTCAGTATCCATGATACGGCAAACTCGGACGAAAGCGTAACAGACGAACTAAGTAACTAACTAAGGTGGCGACGAGCAGAATATTATATAGATGGGCTGGATGTGAACAGTATCAATATTATACACTGCATAATAAAACGCCAGGTGTTTCCTTAAGTTTAAACAAGTACAATTTTTGTGCGGTATTTCTCCCGTGTTATTACAATGGGAATCTCATTAAACACATTAGATTGGTAAAGCAGTGGATGCTTAAAGACCGTATCTGTGATACGAGTCTACCAGTACACAATTACAAGAATATTTTAATCGCTGGTACTATCTATATATTAATAGGCTTCAAACTAAGTTCTTATTTAAACAATTTAAACAATTTAAACAATTTATTTACCATAGGAGATACAGAGGTAGAATGTTTCTTAAGTCTAGTACAATGGACAAGTTTGAATATAGCTACCTGTGGGCCCGAATAAGTTCAGCGACTTCTGGAGCATCCTACCATCAACATTATTCTAAGGTGTACAATAACGTTTAACCTAAATCACTTAACCTAGTTTCGCATTAGACTGATCAGTGAGATAATTTACTCGATATCAGATATTTCATTTTGCAATACAGGTTGTATGGACTATATTTAACAGTATATTCGATAAAAGATTTAACAGCAGACTGAAGGCAAATTACATATTACATATTACCCATGGCAAATTTCACTATTGGAAACAGTCATGTAAGAGACAAGATTTGACTTGGTGATCTTACACGACTAATATTCCGATAGGAAGTGAGTCTCGAGATTTCTTTTGAATACCTTGTAAGAATTACTGTCACGGATCTCCGCAGGTATTGAGTTCCAAGTTTTGGTTCCAACGAAGAGGATACTGTGTTGCGACCGGGCCTTTGAATAATAAGGAAGCATGAATTTTCTTCTATTTCGGGTTAAATGGTCGTGATGACCAGTTTGCGCACTTAATAATAGTTTCAGGCTATTGTCGCCATCATTTCTTAATGTTTTGTAAATGAAATTACAAATGGAGATTTAGTAGAGATCTGAAAGTTTAAGTATTTGTAAATTTTTGAATGAATCATTTGTGTGAGCATTATATTCTAGATTCTTTACCGCTCTGATTGCTCTTTTTTGCAGAGTAAAAATTATATTGGTTTTATTTTTATCAGTTCCGTGCCATGCTTCTATTCCGTACTGCAAGTATGGTGAAATGAGCGTTCGGTAGAGCATTCGTAAAGCTGTTTCAGGCAGGTAATTTTTAACTTTATTCAGGATTCCGATGGATTTTGATAATTTAGAACTAATATGAGCGATGTGCTCTTTAAAGGTCAGATGTTTATCTATTATGATGCCCAGAAACTTGCATGAGTTGGTTTCTTCGATTTCACCCTCGCCAATTTTTATGTGTGGGAGAGATATGCTTTTCTTGTATGAGAATGTAATATATTTTGTTTTATCGATGTTGAGGCTTATTTTATTAGCTTTAAGCCATAATGAAACCTTATGGAGTTCATTATTTATACTCTCCGCAATCATAGCAGGATTTGGGTTCGGAAGGACCGCAGAAAGCGTGCTGTCATCGGCAAAGAGTATGAAATTGAAAAATGATGTGGATTTGATAATATCATTTATAAATATCAGAAATAGGAGAGGCCCTAGGACAGACCCTTGTGGAACTCCATGGCTAATTGTCTGTGGGTCTGATTTTGCGTCGTCAACGACAACGTATTGTTTCCGATTTGTTAGGTATGATTTGAACCAATCATGGGCAATTCCTCGAATGCCATAACAGTGTAGTTTCGAGAGTAATATTTTATGGTCCACACAGTCGAATGCTTTTCAAAAGTCAAGAAAAACGGAGAAAACATGCTTTCCTTCATCTATATTAGAGTAAAGGTACTGTAAATGATTTAATATAGCTTGTGTCGTTGATTTCTTAGAACGAAAACCGTATTGTCTGTCATAGAGGAAAGATTTTTGTTCAAAATACGAATACACTTTTTTATACACAATTTTTTCAAATATTTTGCTCATAATTGGTAAAACAGAGATAGATCTATAATTATTAACGCAGATTTTATCACCATTTTTAAAAATAGGGGTGACTCTGGCAGTTTTGAGAGAGTTATGAAACGCTCCTCATAGTTAGGATAGGTTAGTGTATATTAGCCTAGGATGGCTTATGGTAGATGATACGATGATATTGTACGTGGAATTTATTCGGGTCCTGCGAGTTAGGATGGATATATTTGTTTGTCATCCGCTACTTGGGGGATTTATTCAAGGTAAATGTTGAATCCCGTCATTTTTGACGAGTCTTATAAACTAGAGTGATCGACAAGACTAAAGAACAAACACAAGATGTTTGTCATTGACTTTGTATTTTTATAAATCCCCTCATAAACCTGAACAGATATACACATACTTGCATGTCTGTGTGTCTGCACACGCATTTATGCTGTGACATTACACACACTGAGGAGATAACAAGGAAAAGACTAAGATAAGTACATTAGGTACGGTCGTAATGGACATCAATGTTCACTTGGCTGTGCCGAAATTTGAAAATTAAGTTAATAGTGAAGTTATAAATTACTCCTCTTTTAGCATTTAAATCGAAATATTTGAAATGCTGAACCTAAAATGCTTCATGTAAAATTTTGATATTTTTATCCCTTTGAACCTGAGTCAGACTCTGAAAATATGATTGCTGATAATTCTACTCATTTTGTATCTCGGGAAGGAAGACATCGTTGAATGTAAGCATTATTTGTATATACTTATTCTGCAGTGATAACATTGTGTGGGTGCGTGGTTATTGCCTTACTCATGATTACATGTTTATCATACAAGAATTTATAGGACGGGAAATTTTCAATAAGCGTACAATGCATTTTATGAATCAACTACGCTAGAAATAATCTTTTTTACTCCAGTAACACATTCAAGAGTGTACAACACACCCGCCAAATGCCACCACCATTCGCACGTCACTCACCAACACGCAAGGCCACGCAGCAAAGAATGAGGCTCAGCTAACCAACGCCTGCTGCATCTCAGGAAGGTCTAACTGCTGAGCTGACGCTCGTGCGAGTATGAAATCAAGGCAAATTAATTACTCAGGAGCGAAATTTCTCAAATGAGTAACTCGTTATCGTGTAGAATTGTGTTAGTCACTCGCAAGTTCCGAGCGTTTTCGTCCATAAAAGGTGACCAAAATAAAGAGGTACGAGCAGCAAGGATGAGCGAAACAATTCCCATCACTTGCAACTAATTTTGCCCGCATTTCAGGGAAATGCGCCATCAGCACAAAATCCTTTTCGTTTCAAGCAATAACTTCATTGCTCAGCTCGTGCAGCACATTGCGTTTGCGACCAGTGAGGCAATCCTTTCTCATCCGCAGAAAATTTCCCATCAGCAGCATTTGACAAGAAAATTACATGAATTTATCGCTAGATAAGGCGTCTTATCTGAGATGAGCGCTCGTGTCTGACTGTGTAAGTCCTCGTTGATAAGCGTGCACAGGAAGTTAGGATCAAATTCCCGAGGGCAGTTGACAACTCTGATTTTACTTGCATAAATATTCTTTCTTTTTAGGTTGATTTACCTCAATATCGTCAAAAAGAGTTGCAAAAATGTATTAACTTCACAGTCAAAGTAGTATGAAAAGGAAATTCAAATAAACACGATCATGCCACCCATTTTTAAAGAAAACTCGACTGGACCCCAATACCAAACAGATTCATGATCTAAAAAGCTCGACGAGTGTTCTCCTCTCTGTACCTCCCTCAGAGTAATGCAGATGCGGTAGAAAAAATTTCATCCACTATCCCAAGCAAAAAACCAAATTGGAGGAATGATACCTTGGTCAGTTATTGTTCTTCTAACGTGGGACAAAAAGCTTTCTTAGTCTCTGGAGTTCATTTTAAGAACAAGCGTCCCCAGCATATCAATAACTCCAAAACTGTAAAAGAATTTAGAGTAAATGTGTCACGTCATTTCGCATCTCTGTCATAGGGCCTGCAGCATTTCGGTGTGAATTTCCCACTTACCTGAAATTTTGATTTGCCTCATATTTCTGTTAAAAAATTAGCAATTATTTCCTTCTACGTTTGCTAAGTCATTCTAATATTGATTTTAAATATTTCTGTCGACTATAAAGAGAAACACAGCCGTCAGCTCAATACATCGGAATGAAAGTCGTTTTTTCCCATTATTAGTAGTACTTTCTCATCTTTATTTTTTGTTTTTATTTTCTGTATTTATATTTAACATCCGTATGATAAACAAACTCTGAAATACATTTTTGTGAGTACATCAGTAAATAGGTTTATAGATGTTAAGGTTGTGCTATGTTCTTAACAGATTTATTTTGGCTAACGTTGTCTCACTATTTCAAAATCATTCACGAAAATATTTCAATCGATTTCGGCTGAGCTGGGGAGAGGGGGGAATTTAGCATTTCTTTTTTCATTTTTCTGTGCTTTCAGCGCACACTAGCACTGAACTTTCAAGTCAGAAATAATTTCAATAGTTAAAATTATTTCTCTGGACCATTGTTTAATCTACCTCTACGTGTCAAGTTTGTTAACGTTTTCTAGTCAGATGAGATATCCGGCCACTATAGTATTCCATTTTGCCCTATGTACCCATGTCCGCACATTTCTAAAGAGAATACCGATAGGATGTGAAACCAGAGGTGTTTTCTTTGTTGTTGTTGTTCCTTGACCGCATCTTGAGTTTTCTGAAAAATTTCTATTAGGAAATTGAAAACCAGTTCAGTTTTACGTTTTTCGAAGTCCTTTTCTTTTAAATTCTTTTTCCAAACAATTTCTAACGATTACAGTGAGCTGGACAGTCATTTTCGATGTAGTAGGAAGTAGGTTTTTTTTTATCTTTTTGTGGTTTTTTCATTTCCAATACGTATATATATTAATATATTTACGTCTGTACGTGTGCATATTTATGTACGTACGCACATGCGAGGATATACCTTTACGTACGCATGTAGGTATTTGTATATCTACATAAACATATATACATAAAAAAGAGAGAACCAGGAAAATGGTATCAAACATTTTTTCATTGAAATGTATTCTCGATACTGTAAAAGACTCGTAAAAATTGACGTTCCGAGCCTTCGCTCATCATAAGCATCATACATTTTAATGAATAAATGTTTTATACCATTTACCTGGTTCTCTCTTTTTCATTGAAAATTCGAAAATACCGAAATAGCTGTTTCGAATGTATATAAATAGTTCTATTTTTACTTGAAAGCAATCCAGTTTAATAATTTTATTTCACTTGCGAAATGATTCCAAATTAGATCTATCACTCCCTAGAGGGCGTTGCTGCAAATAGGACAAACGAAACTTGCAATTAGACGAATGAAATAAAGCGCAATGTGAGCATATGAATCGTGGATAAATTATATTTCTGTCCGTATGTTAAACAAACTAGAAATTTTCATTTTTAGTACATGTTTGTTTAGGTATTTCTGTCAAAGTTTTGCAGATATTCGCTACTCATAAGTGATATCCGGCTTACTCTGTCTCTCCATTTTATCCCATGTACCCATGTCCGCATGATGTTGTACCATGTACCCATGTCCGTATGTTGTACCGTGTACCCATGTCCGTATGATGTTGTACCATGTACCCATGTGCGCCCGTCAAGTACATAAATAGGATCGTCAAGCGACACCGACGTTCATTGGAGGTTGTCTGCCGTAGAGGTCGCATTTCAGCAGAGTCTTCACTGTTCAGTAGCAGACGCGTTACCGTAGAGGAAGCACCTGTATAGATCACAGATGCATTGTAGACGACTTGTACTAGCACCTATCGTTGGATCTCACTGATTTTGCCAACTACCAAGCCTGTATCAACGCTGAAGTACCAATAAAGGATCATCACGCTACTGTTTCAGTCACTTCCGAACCTCATTCGCGTTAGTTTCGGCCGGTACATAGAAAAGGTCGGAACATTATTGGTGGCCCGTGTATGGGGAGTGCCACATTAAAGATATCCACATTGCCATTGAAGAAGAAAGATATCAAGAAGTGATCTTCAGTTCTGCTGATCCGTGATTTTAAATGTGAGGAGTGTCAGCCTGTGGAGTAACGTCGCATAGTTAGCACATTACTTCAGAGCGTCGAGAAAAGGAAGAAAGACGTCAGCGCAAAAAAAAAAAAATCGAAGTGCTTTCCAAGAAACTCTTCGAGAAAGAAACACTTCGAGGGAGAAAAAATCGAAAATCTACAAAATGGGCTACTCAAAGGAGAAGATGAAGTGAGGGTCCAAACCAACAACCTGGTTTGTCGACGAGATCTACGCATCTACGCATCGTCATCTGCAACGAGAAGAACTACGAGATCTACGCATCGCCAAAATATTAAGTTAAGTGTACGCCGATAATGTTGCTTGCAAATTAAATAAGCATGCACTTAAATTAATGATTATACATCATCGTTATAAAGTTAATAAGTAGGAAGTTAAGCAGTAAAGCATTGCAAGCGCAGGCTGATTCCGGGTAGCGGCGAGAGCAAGCAGCCTAGGCATTGCGAAAGCGCAGTGAGCAAGATTCCCTGTAGTGAGAGAGCGAGCGTCTTCGCGGAAACGTTGTGTGGAGAGGTAGTCCATTGTGCTCCAGAACAATTAAAGGAAGTTGTTGCTATTGTTCACGGGCCATTGTCTCTAGCGTATAAGAGTGAGCCGAAGCAGCCTGCTGCTGAGAGTAACAGTCACGCAACAGTCAGTAACGGTAGCAGAGTAACAGTAACAGTCAAGCCGCTTGACTAGGTCTTTTGTGGTGCTGTAATAGCCTGATTTAAGTCCATTGAAAATGTGAGTATCATTTTATTGTGTGTAGAATATTATCATTTGCATGTAGAAAATTTTATTGTGTGTAGAACATTCTTTTTTTATGGAAATTGGAGGTTTATGAAGATAGGATTATTTTGTGCTTATGTCAGGCAGTGACTCTGACGAATACGAGTATATAAGAACCGTTCCGTATTTGACCAGCTTTGGTAGGTTGTCAGTCCCTGTTATCAGATTACCTATTCCACAAATACCCGACACGATGGCGACCACCACCCCTGTTACCCCTGTTACTAGTACAGTTACTACCACGGTTGTCCCAGTAACTAGCTCAGTTACCGCTGTGACGACTTCTGTTGTCGGTCCGATACCTAGTGTTGTGATTGCTGGACAGGATCTTCCCCAATACCGCGGTAGAAAACGTAGATTTGACCCTGACTTCATAGAAAACAAATCACTAGAAACGCATATAAAAAATGTGAGAGCGTATTTCAACATGCTTTCCGACAATTCAGAGGAAGCTAAACTCAATCTATTATTGCGAACTGCAGACAAGCGGGTGGGCGACTTCAATGCTGTGGTAGCCTCCATAATCAGTGAAGGTTACGAATTAACTTTCGAAGAAGTCGTGCACCTGTTAGAAAATATCTACGTATCAAAAGGTGAAAGATCGTTGCATGCGGTTGCCTGTGATCTAAATAACGTACGACTGAAAAGAAACGATGCATTAGCTAGCCAGTTCGTGGAAATCCTATCCAAAATCCGTAAGCTAACCCACAGAATAATGACCAGCCCGGAGTGTTCGAACAGAGCCCACCCATATGTAGTAAATTGTCCCGATCCTGTTGCTCTCGATAAGTATGTCGAGAATACTTTAATTGTTGCATTAGCTATGGCCATCATTAATCCCCTAGTAACGGAAGATTTTTCCAAAAAATTATTTCACAAACCGTTTAATTCGTCGGAAGAGCTCCTTCAGAGAATTGTAGCTGTAATTAGGAATTTTCCCGAAGATAAGCAAATCTTAGCGATTCGATCTGAGAGATCTGTGGAAACCTATTGTGCAGAGGATGATGACCATTCATCCGAATCAAATTTTGATGCAGCCTATGATGAGGCCGAAGTGCATACAATGACAAGAGGCAGATTTCAAGGTAGAGGTAGGACGCGTAGACCCTACTGGAGACCCAATTTCCCAAGACCAACTTACCGTGCTAGACCTCATGTAAAATCTTTTGTTGATCGTGAGTTAGGAACTCTAGAAGTTCAAGCATTGGAGACATCTAAAACAAAGCGTTGCTCGAATTGCTACAATCAAGTGTGCATCTGCCAAAACCAAGGTGTGTCGGTAACCACTGTGGCTAGGAAACCGACTGATTGGTACAAACCAGGTTCAAGTCAGACAGCCGCCGAGCATTCGCTGCGAGATGTAGTTTGTTTTCGCTGTAATAAGTTAGGACACTACGCAAGAGACTGTAGGTCCGGACGAGAGTATTTCAACAGACCAGGTAGGCCTGATCGTGTCCGTGCGCGAGGACAGTATAAAACTCGTGTACCAGAAAAAAGCCAGGTAGAAACTTACCAAACTAACAGTGGAAATGATTTTTTAGCGTAAACAGCAGAGACGATTTCATTTTCGATAGAAATAACGTCAACGGCAATAATGAAACTACAATAACTAAGTATGACCCTACGGCGACAAATCCCTGTGAACCCGAGGAGAAGTCTGGTGCTGAAGATTCCCTCGTTAAAAATGTCGAGAGAATTGATGTGTCAAACATGTACGAAGATTCCCTCGTTAAAAATGTCGAGAGAATTGATGTGTCAAACATGTACGAAGATTCCCTCGTTAAAAATGTTGAGAGAGTTGATCCACTGATAAAATGTCAAAATAGATATGAATCGCTGGGAGAGGTGGATCTAAGCGACTTGAGCGACTTAAACGCTCATGGCACTGATAATTATGAAAGCCATGTTACGGCGAACGTTTGTAAATACGAAGAAGATGAAGAGGTCGAAATTATAGGACAAAATGAATTATTTGTAATACGAAAAAGTCATAAGCCAATGATTGTGCTTAGAAAAGATGCAGACCTGTGGAATGCATTGATTGATTCAGGATCAGAGAAGTGCCTGATCAGCTACCACAGAATTAATGAGATAAGTAATGACGTGAAGCCAAGTTCTCTGACTATAAAGGGCGTTAACGCTAAGAGTAACGTGGAAGGCGAGGTAGAGCTTGTCCTAAAGTTAAAAAACGGTGTAAGTTTAAAGACAAATGCTTTAATAATTAAAGATGGTATTTACAATTATGACGTCATTATTGGACGTGATTTATTAGACAAGAACGCCGTTGTAGACTTAAAACAAAGATGTTTAATTATCAAAGATGAGAAAATTCCCTTTGCAGAGGTAAAACGACGAAAAAAGAAAAAGACAGAGTGTCTCGAGTATTTAATAATGAATACTGAGTGTCTCATGGCGGACACGATTACGTCCAGAGCTAAGAAAAAAGTCCTAAATAAGCTAATAGAGAAGAGGACGTGCATTGCTGAGAAAGCAAGTGAGGAAGTAAAAAGGGATGGTAAGAGAGAAAACCAGCCTGTTCGAGGCGTAGTTGCAGTTACCAATTCCCAAACAAGGCCAAGGCCGTTAAGAGTGCATACTCGACGAATTGAAATTGCTCCCAATGTAATTTTGAAACATGTTGGACATGTTGGAAAGTGTAAAAATGGAGAATATATAATAAAGAAAGCAACTTTAAAAGAAGGCATTTGTGTCGCCGAAGCAATTGTGAGAGTTAACAATAGGAGAAAGATTCCGTTGTTGTTAATTAATAGCTCCGACAGAGCGATTGTTTTACCAGAGAATGCAATTATAAGTACTTTAGAAAAAGTAGAGAAGGATCATGTTGAATCCGAAGTTTACTTGTCAGATGTACAAGGAGAATTAAAAAGAGGATTGAGTACCTTTGTGCAGGCAGCTAGTGTTGTTCAGGACAGTCATTTAGATGTCGAGAAGAAAGACACTAATAGTAAATCTGTCGGGATCACAAGAGTTGTCGACAAAGGGTACGTTTTTGATTCCAAAGGAATAGCCCGTGGTCGGCGGAAATTAAATAATGATGATATCAAGTGTAATGATGACGAAATGAAGCCTGAATTGCTGAATTTGTTGAATAACTTCAGAGACGTTATTACTATAGAAAATGAATCGATCACCGCTGCTGCGATTAAACCATACAAAATACGTTTGAAACCTAACGTGGATGTTGTAAATGTCCCTCCCTATCGTATTGCCCACCGTTATATGGAAGACTTGAAAGTCGTTAACGAAAAAATGTTAGACGATGGAATCATTAGACCATCGATTTCAGCTTATAATTCACCGATAATTGTAGTTCATAAGAAAGATGGAACTATACGTCCGGTAGTTGACTTTCGCAAAGTAAATGAGGTAATTCATGAAGAATCCTTCCCGCTGCCGCGCGTGGACGAGCTTCTTTATAGTTTAAATGGTCAAAAATACTTCTCGAAATTAGATCTTAGGTCAGGATATCATAATATTACACTGACCGATGAGAGTAAAGAAATAACAGCATTTACAGTTGGTAGTCGAAAATTCGAGTTTAATAGATTACCATTTGGTTTAAAAACTTCACCTGCGTATTTCCAGTCAGTAATGACGCAAACGCTATCTCCTGTTCTAGGAAAACTATCTTTCGTCTTTATGGACGACGTGCTAATATTTTCGAAAGAAAGGTCACAGCATCTTGCCGATATAAAAATTGTACTTGAACTGTTAAGAAACGCTAGATTGTCAATCAAAACTGAAAAATGTGAATTTTTCAAGGACGAGATTGAATATCTCGGACATTCCATTAGTGGAACGGGAACCAGAAGCACCGGTACTGACAAAGTAAAGAATTTAGAAATTCCAAAGAATGTTAAACAACTCCAGTCATTCCTAGGTCTAGTAAATTTCTTTCGTAGGTACATAAAAAATTTCGCGAGTATCGCAAGCCCGCTCTATAATCTTCTGAAGAAGAATATGGAATTCATTTGGTCAAAAGATTGTGAAAACGCCTTCGAAAAATTAAAGGATGAACTATGTAACAACACAACCTTAAGTCACCCAAACTTCGATCAAAATTTTCATCTATTTTGTGATGCATCGAACGTCGGCATAGGAGCTGTTTTACTCCAGTCATCTACTGATAAAGTTCGAAACATGAGACCGGTCGCATTTTTTTCTAAAACATTGAATTCCACCCAACGACGGTACTCAACTACGAAAAAAGAGATGTTTGCCATAGTTGAAGCGTTAAAACACTTTAAATATCTTGTTTTAGGATATGATCTGGTCATATATACCGATCACAAGCCTTTAGTTCCCTTATTTTCAAAGAAATTGCCTGAAGACAACACGCTTGCGAGATGGAGTATTTATGTTCAAGCTTTTGATGCCAAATTAAAGTATTTTTCTGGAAAAGCGAACAGTGCCGCCGATGCATTGAGTAGATTAAATCATGACAAAAACCCTTTAACCGAAAGAGAACTAGTAGAGTGTTCTGAATTAACCCCGGATGTAGAGACTTTTCCCGTTGTAACCAGGCTGCAAGCCGCTGCTGCAGGTAACAAATGTAACAAGCCTGTGACTGAGGGAGAGTTCGAGGAAACAATACCAGGAAGCGAGGATGGCAGAAACAACAACAGTACTGCTGAACAGCAGACAGACCCCAGACGCTTATGCAGACTAGATAGAGTTAATACGACTACAGACCATTCAAGTATTAATGACAACTGGTCGTTAGACGAATTTAAACGTGAACAAGATCAAGATCCCTTTTGTTCTGAATTAAAGAATGCCCTAGAGAATGCAACTAAAGTTTCCAATACTGACATGAATGAATTTCTGATTATGAATGATATTTTGTATAAAAGACGAAAAATTGACAATAGACCCAGTACCATTCTGACCATTGTGGTGCCATATACTTTGCTGCACCAGACAATTCTTTTCATCCATAATTTATCCCACACTGATTTAAATCATACCTTGTTTAAGTTTAAATTAAAATATTTTCATCCGTACGAAAGGACAATTACACGCAAAATTGTTGAATCATGTGACATCTGTAAGATTTTAAAGTCACGAATATCGACGCCGATTAAAATTCTAAATGCTCCAATTGGAACACGATGTTTTCAAACTGTCAGCATGGACTTCTACGGTCCATTAACAATGACTGACAATGGTAACAAATATATTCTTGTAGTAATCGACCTATTTTCCCGTTTTGTTAAATTATATCCAACTAGTGACCGATGTACAGAGACTGTTACAGATTGTCTATGGAATTTTTGCTGTTTGTTCGGTACCCCAGACGTGTTGTTGTCCGACAACGCTCTGGAATTTAAATCATCTAACGTGAGAAATTTCGCAAAAGGACTTTCTGTCCTGAAAAAGGAAGTACTAGCTTATTCCCCTTTTTCAAACGGCATTGTTGAACGATGTAATGGTAAAATTCGACACCTGCTCAAGTTATATCTAAATTTTCTTACTCATAACGAGTGGGATAGATTGCTGGATATTGTAGAGAATTCGATTAATAATAGCTATAATGAAACTTTAGGAGATACACCCGCATACACGGTTTTCGGTAGAGATACGTGCGTGTATATCAGTTCTACTAATTTAGAAGATTTAAATGTTGCGACTTCATATGAAGATGTTCAAAAACAAAAATTTAAAGAGTCATCTATTGTAGTGAACAATATTAGAAATGCGATCATTAACGCCACAATTGAAAGAACTGCCTATAGAAATATGAAACGTCGCGATAAAAATTTAAAAGTGAGGGATCGTGTACTAGTAAAAAATCATGCCAAAAAACATAAATTACAGCTGAATTTTTTGGGCCCTTGTATTATTGAAAGACTAGGTAAAAATTATGCAGATATTAGGATCGGTAACAAGATTATCCGATCGAATTTAAATCATGTGTTGCCTTTAGATAAGTTAAGAAGGTAAAATTGTCAACCTAGTTGGGGCTGTTCATTCCTTATATTCTGAAAACGCCATTCCATATATGTATTTCAATGGTATTTAGCTTGTAAGTTCGTTCTATGAGTTCTTAGCTTGTAAGTGTGTTCTCTGAGTTCTTAAGACTTTATGTGTGTCTTGCTCTAGGAAATATTTCTGTTGCGCAAACACCTTCAGATGAGATGTCGAGCTTAGGATGTTGACATACTATCATTGCGACATCAAGGTTGTGCTCATCAAGCCGTCAGCTAGAGTTGATAAACTGAGTTGATAAACTGAGATGCAATCTTAGAAACTGAGTTGATAAACTGAGATGCAATCTTAGAAATCGACACGAGAGTGCGAGCTCGAAGCCGCGAGATCTGCGCTTCTGCCGCAGATTATTTGACAACAATGATAGGCAGTGTAGTTGGAATGAAAGTGTCTTAATGAGAATGTGTCTTAATGAGAATGTGTCTTAATGAGAATGAAGCGTTGCCTTATTATGAAACGAAAATTGCTTACTTAAACTTGGGGCCATGCTAATAAGCTGTATCGTTCTTTTCAGATTCCTGGGGCGACTCCTGAACAACTCCGGAACATTTTTACACATTCCGATTTACAACATACGCATTCACTGCTTAATTTGAACTGATGTGTACCGGGGATACCAACCAACTCTGGCAGCCACACGAATCGACGATCGTTTTTAGTATCAGGGTACCCAAAGAACTGTTACAAGAGGCCTACTGCAAATTAACCGTGTTCCTTAACCTCGATTCCCCTTTACGTACACGTATTTTGGTATATGAATCCGGAAACGATATCGAACTAGTATTTGAAATAAGAATCGCTGCATTCCCAGCAACCATCCAGTGATAAAATAAATTTTCTATATCTGTAATTGCTAAAAACAATATTCACTATTAATCAATAATAACTACTTACGTAATTTCAAGCGGCACCATTTTAATTCCTGCGCTGCTAGTAGCTTTGTGGCCCGTTAAAATGGGAAACAAAGTCTCTAATATTAATGTAGATGCCATATTAACTGCAATAAAGGCCAATAATGGCCAGATCTCGGATGAACTCATCCGACACACGGAGGAAACGAGGGTAGATCTCATTCCTGATCAGTTGAGTGATATAATGTTGCTCATTTACACACTAATCACGATTATTATCACAGTCATGATTATTTATATTAAACGAGATGTAAACAAAATCATTAGTAGACTTAGTGGAGAAGACGTAGCCTTGCGCCGAAACGCTTGGAAGGAGATTTGTAATAGCCCAAAGCAAATACTTGCAGTCCCACCTCAAGTCAACACATAACATTACAACTACAATATCCATACAAGATGGATCTTTTTCAAGCAAATGATACACAGTAAATGTTTTTAGTCTCATTTATAAAAAAAAAAATATATTCAAAATCCTACCTGCACCATACTTAATAAAAATATAGGAAATCACCGCGCAAGTTGACTAGAAGGAAAACTTTTTGCAGACCAGGAAAATGAAAAATTCCGAAGAGTAGATACCTTTTTAGCGTACTTCTATTTTATACAGTATCCTATGTCTTAGTCTACTACTATTTGATACGGTTTATTGTTATTATTCTGATGCCGTTTAATATATCCTTGTTGTCGTTTTACTTGCCCTATGGAAATGTTTTGTTCATCAGTAGTTCGCGAAGGGCAAGAGCTTTTTGAAAATTCGAAGAACCATTCTAATTGTAATGATTGAAAAGCATAAAAGCAGAAAATAACTATTTATATACTCACCATGTAACGATCACTTGCGAATTTAATTTTATTAATGCATTTATCGGAGAGTTTTCATATTCAAAGCATTTTTCAGCGGCGTGCCACGAGAAAAATGTGACACGAGGTAGTTAAATTCTGGTATTGAAATCCGTAGATTTTTCTCTATTATTAAATTATTATCTATTAAATCTCTATTATAGACGGATTATGTATTCTACTTTATAGATTATTTTGTTCATGTACTCACGTGAAAATATTGAGACGAGGTATTATATTGCGAATAAAAAACCAAATTGCACGCTTGTAGTTTAGTTGAATTGAAATATGTTAATCTTAATCGTAGGACGATCAACTTTTACCTTGCGATTTGTAGTAATGTAATGAACTGTTTCGCATATATAACGTATATTCTATATTTCGATTGTATGTGTCCAGTTTGTTCAATAAGTGTACCTTTTTGAGACGGTTTATTACGTACGTTATTTGATTTTTGAGTTAGATATGTTAATAAAATTGTGTGGTGTATCCATATGTATCTGAAATATCTGGAGTATCCATGAATTATAAGAATCAATTGATAAATAACTTGATAATGAATGAACAAATTGTTTGAGCTAAGTGCGTAGAAAGATTAATTAGTTGATTTTGGATAACAAATCAGGTATTGAATTGAAACTTTTGGTCTCGAATTAACTTGATGGATTGTAAGATTAATTGATAGTCACAGGAAAATTAAAGTTAATCGAATATTGTTTTTAAAATTTTTATGGTAATAAAAAATTTATCCGTCGGGGGGAGCAAATGTGCGCCCGTCAAGTACATAAATAGGATCGTCAAGCGACACCGACGTTCATTGGAGGTTGTCTGCCGTAGAGGTCGCATTTCAGCAGAGTCTTCACTGTTCAGTAGCAGACGCGTTACCGTAGAGGAAGCACCTGTATAGATCACAGATGCATTGTAGACGACTTGTACTAGCACCTATCGTTGGATCTCACTGATTTTGCCAACTACCAAGCCTGTATCAACGCTGAAGTACCAATAAAGGATCATCACGCTACTGTTTCAGTCACTTCCGAACCTCATTCGCGTTAGTTTCGGCCGGTACATAGAAAAGGTCGGAACACCCATGTCCGTATGATGTTGTACCATGTACCCATGTCCGCATGATGTTGTACCATGTACCCATGTCCGTATGTTGTACCGTTTACCCATGTCCGTATGATGTTGTACCATGTACCCATGTCCGTATGATGTTGTACCATGTACCCATGTCCGTATGATGTTGTACCATGTACCCATGTCCGTATGATGTTGTACCATGTACCCATGTCCGTATGTTGTACCGTGTACCCATGTCCGTATGATGTTGTACCATGCACCCATGTCCGTATGATGTTGTACCATGTACCCATGTCCGTATGATGTTGTACCATGTACCCATGACCGTATGATGTTGTACCATGTACCCATGTCCGTATGATGTTGTACCATGTACCCATGTCCGTATGTTGTACCGTGTACCCATGTCCGTATGATGTTGTACCATGTACCCATGTCCGTATGATGTTGTACCATGTACCCATGTCCGTATGATGTTGTATCATGTACCCATGTCCGTATGATGTTGTACCATGTACCCATGTCCGTATGTTGTACCGTGTACCCATGTCCGTATGATGTTGTACCATGTACCCATGTCCGTATGTTGTACCGTGTACCCATGTCCGTATGATGTTGTACCATGTACCCATGTCCGTATGATGTTGTACCATGTACCCATGTCCGTATGATGTTGTACCATGTACCCATGTCCGTATGTTGTACCGTGTACCCATGTCCGTATGATGTTGTACCATGTACCCATGTCCGTATGTTGTACCGTGTACCCATGTCCGAATGATGTTGTACCATGTACCCATGTCCGTATGATGTTGTACCATGTACCCATGTCCGTATGATGTTGTACCATGTACCCATGTCCGTATGATGTTGTACCATGTACCCATGTCCGCATGATGTTGTACCATGTACCCATGTCCGTATGATGTTGTACCATGTACCCATGTCCGCATGATGTTGTACCATGTACCCATGTCTGTATGATGTTGTACCATGTACCCATGTCCGTATGATGGTGTACCGTGTACCCATGTCCGTATGATGTTGTACCATGTACCCATGTCCGCATGATGTTGTACCATGTACCAATGTCCGTATGATGTACCATGTACCCATGTCCGCATGATGTTGTACCATGTACCCATGTCTGTATGATGTTGTACCATGTACCCATGTCCGCATGATGTTGTACCATGTACCCATGTCCGCATGATGTTGTACCATGTACCCATGTCCGCATGATGTTGCACCATGTACCCATGTCCGCATGATGTTGTACCATGTACCCATGTCTGTATGATGTTGTACCATGTACCCATGTCCGTATGATGTTGTACCATGTACCCATGTCTGTATGATGTTGTACCATGTACCCATGTCCGCATAATGTTGTACCATGTACCCATGTCCGCATGATGTTGTACCATGTATCCATGTCTGTATGATGTTGTACCATGTAACCATGTCCGCATGATGTTGTACCATGTACCCATGTCCGTATGATGTTGTACCATGTACCCATGTCCGTATGATGTTGTACCATGTACCCATGTCCGCATGATGTTGTACCATGTACCCATGTCAGTATGATGTTGTACCATGTACCCATGTCTGTATGATGTTGTACCATGTACCCATGTCCGCATGATGTTGTACCATGTACCCATGTCCGTATGATGTTGTACCATGTACCCATGTACGCATGATGCTGTACCATTTACCGATGTCCGTATGATGTTGTACCATGTACCCATGTCCGCATGATGTTGTACCATGTACCTATGTCCGCATGATGTTGTACCATGTACCCATGTCCGTATGATGTTGTACCATGAACCCATGTCCGTATGATGTTGTACCATGTACCCATGTCCGTATGATGTTGTACCATGTACCCATGTCTGTATGATGTTGTACCATGTACCAATGTCCGTATGATGTTGTACCATGTACCCATGTCCGTATGTTGTTGTACCATGTACTCATGTCTGTATGATGTTGTACCATGTACCCATGTCCGTATGATGTTGTACCATGTACCCATGTCCGTATGATGTTGTACCATGTACCCATGTCCGTATGATGTTGTACCATGTACCCATGTCCGTCTGATGTTGTACCATGTACCCATGTCCGCATGATGTTGTACCATGTACCCATGTCCGTATGATGTTGTACCATGTACCCATGTCCGTATGATGTTGTACCATGTACCCATGTCCGCATGATGTTGTACCATGTACCCATGTCCGTATGATGTTGTACCATGTACCCATCTCCGTATGATGTTGTACCATGTACCCATGTCCGCATGATGTTGTACCATGTACCCATGTCCGTATGTTGTACCATGTACCCATGTCCGTATGATGTTGTACCATGTACCCATGTCCGTATGATGTTGTACCATGTACCCATGTCCGCATGATGTTGTACCATGTACCCATGTCCGCATGATGTTGTACCATGTACCCATGTCCGTATGATGTTGTACCATGTACCCATGTCCGTATGATGTTGTACCATGTACCCATGTCCGTATGATGTTGTACCATGTACCCATGTCCGTATGATGTTGTACCATGTACCCATGTCCGTATGATGTTGTCCCATGTACCCATGTCCGAATGATGTTGTACCATGTACCCATGTCCGCATGATGTTGTACCATGTACCCATGTCCGCATGATGTGTTGTACCATGTACCCATGTCCGCATGATGTTGTACCATGTACCCATGTCCGCATGATGTTGTACCATGTACCCATGTCCGCATGATGTTGTACCATGTACCCATGTCCGCATGATGTTGTACCATGTACCCATGTCCCCATGATGTTGGACCATGTACCCATGTCCGCATGATGTTGTACCATGTACATATGTCCGCATGATGTTGTACCATGTACCCATGTCCGCATGATGTTGTACCATGTACCCATGTCCGCATGATGTTGTACCATGTACCCATGTCCGCATGATGTTGTACCATGTACCCATGTCTGAATGATGTTGTACCATGTACCCATGTCCGCATGATGTTGTACCATGTACCCATGTCCGCATGATGTTGTACCATGTACCCATGTCCGCATGATGTTGCACCATGTACCCATGTCCGCATGATCTTGTACCATGTACCCATGTCTGTATGATGTTGTACCATGTACCCATGTCCGTATGATGTTGTGCCATGTACCCATGTCTGTATGATGTTGTACCATGTACCCATGTCCGCATAATGTTGTACCATAGACCCATGTCCGCATGATGTTGTACCATGTATCCATGTCTGTATGATGTTGTACCATGTACCCATGTCCGCATGATGTTGTACCATGTACCCATGTCTGTGTGATGTTGTACCATGTACCCATGTATGTATGATGTTGTACCATGTACCCATGTCCGCATGATGTTGTACCATGTACCCATGTCCACATGATGTTGTACCATGTACCCATGTCCGCATGATGTTGTACCATGTACCCATGTCTGTATGATGTTGTACCATGTACCCATGTCCGCATGATGTTGTACCATATACCCATGTCCGCAAGATGATGTACCATGTACCCATGTCTGTATGATGTTGTACCATGTACCCATGTCCGTATGATGTTGTACCATGTACCCATGTCTGTATGATGTTGTACCATGTACCCATGTCCGCATGATGTCGTACCATGTACCCATGTCCGCATGATGTTGTACCATGTACCCATGTCCGCATGATGTTGTACCATGTACCCATGTCCGCATGATGTTGTACCATGTACCCATGTCCGCATGATGTTGTACCATGTACCCATGTCCGCATGATGTTGTACCATGTACCCATGTCCGCATGATGTTGTACCATGTACCCATGTCCGTATGATGTTGTACCATGTACCCATGTCCGCATGATGTTGTACCATGTACCCATGTCCGTATGTTGTACCATGTACCCATGTCCGTATGATGTTGTACCATGTACCCATGTCCGTATGATGTTGTACCATGTACCCATGTCCGCATGATGTTGTACCATGTACCCATGTCCGCATGATGTTGTACCATGTACCCATGTCCGTATGATGTTGTACCATGTACCCATGTCCGTATGATGTTGTACCATGTACCCATGTCCGTATGATGTTGTACCATGTACCCATGTCCGTATGATGTTGTACCATGTACCTATGTCCGTATGATGTTGTCCCATGTACCCATGTCCGTATGATATTGTACCACGTACCCATGTCCGCATGATGTTGTACCATGTACCCATGTCCGCATGATGTTGTACCATGTACCCATGTCCGTATGATGTTGTACCATGTACCCATGTCCGTATGATGTTGTACCACGTACCCATGTCCGTATGATGTTGTACCATGTACCTATGTCCGTATGATGTTGTACCATGTACCCATGTCCGCATGATGTTGTACCATGTACCCATGTCCGCATGATGTTGTACCATGTACCCATGTCCGTATGATGTTGTACCATGTACCCATGTCCGTATGATGTTGTACCATGTACCCATGTCCGTATGATGTTGTACCATGTACCCATGTCCGTATGATGTTGTACCATGTACCTATGTCCGTATGATGTTGTCCCATGTACCCATGTCCGTATGATATTGTACCACGTACCCATGTCCGCATGATGTTGTACCATGTACCCATGTCCGCATGATGTTGTACCATGTACCCATGTCCGTATGATGTTGTACCATGTACCCATGTCCGTATGATGTTGTACCATGTACCCATGTCCGTATGATGTTGTACCACGTACCCATGTCCGCATGATGTTGTACCATGTACCCATGTCCGTATGTTGTACCGTTTACCCATGTCCGTATGATGTTGTACCATGTACCCATGTCCGTATGATGTTGTACCATGTACCCATGTCCGTATGATGTTGTACCATGTACCCATGTCCGTATGATGTTGTACCATGTACCCATGTCCGTATGTTGTACCGTGTACCCATGTCCGTATGATGTTGTACCATGTACCCATGTCCGTATGATGTTGTACCATGTACCCATGTCCGTATGATGTTGTACCATGTACCCATGTCCGTATGATGTTGTACCATGTACCCATGTCCGTATGATGTTGTACCATGTACCCATGTCCGTATGTTGTACCGTGTACCCATGTCCGTATGATGTTGTACCATGTACCCATGTCCGTATGATGTTGTACCATGTACCCATGTCCGTATGATGTTGTATCATGTACCCATGTCCGTATGATGTTGTACCATGTACCCATGTCCGTATGTTGTACCGTGTACCCATGTCCGTATGATGTTGTACCATGTACCCATGTCCGTATGTTGTACCGTGTACCCATGTCCGTATGATGTTGTACCATGTACCCATGTCCGTATGATGTTGTACCATGTACCCATGTCCGTATGATGTTGTACCATGTACCCATGTCCGTATGTTGTACCGTGTACCCATGTCCGTATGATGTTGTACCATGTACCCATGTCCGTATGTTGTACCGTGTACCCATGTCCGAATGATGTTGTACCATGTAACCATGTCCGTATGATGTTGTACCATGTACCCATGTCCGTATGATGTTGTACCATGTTCCCATGTCCGTATGATGTTGTACCATGTACCCATGTCCGCATGATGTTGTACCATGTACCCATGTCCGTATGATGTTGTACCATGTACCCATGTCCGCATGATGTTGTACCATGTACCCATGTCTGTATGATGTTGTACCATGTACCCATGTCCGTATGATGGTGTACCGTGTACCCATGTCCGTATGATGTTGTACCATGTACCCATGTCCGCATGATGTTGTACCATGTACCAATGTTCGTATGATGTACCATGTACCCATGTCCGCATGATGTTGTACCATGTACCCATGTCTGTATGATGTTGTACCATGTACCCATGTCCGCATGATGTTGTACCATGTACCCATGTCCGCATGATGTTGTACCATGTACCCATGTCCGCATGATGTTGCACCATGTACCCATGTCCGCATGATGTTGTACCATGTACCCATGTCTGTATGATGTTGTACCATGTACCCATGTCCGTATGATGTTGTACCATGTACCCATGTCTGTATGATGTTGTACCATGTACCCATGTCCGCATAATGTTGTACCATGTACCCATGTCCGCATGATGTTGTACCATGTATCCATGTCTGTATGATGTTGTACCATGTAACCATGTCCGCATGATGTTGTACCATGTACCCATGTCCGTATGATGTTGTACCATGTACCCATGTCCGTATGATGTTGTACCATGTACCCATGTCCGCATGATGTTGTACCATGTACCCATGTCAGTATGATGTTGTACCATGTACCCATGTCTGTATGATGTTGTACCATGTACCCATGTCCGCATGATGTTGTACCATGTACCCATGTCCGTATGATGTTGTACCATGTACCCATGTACGCATGATGCTGTACCATGTACCGATGTCCGTATGATGTTGTACCATGTACCCATGTCCGCATGATGTTGTACCATGTACCTATGTCCGCATGATGTTGTACCATGTACCCATGTCCGTATGATGTTGTACCATGAACCCATGTCCGTATGATGTTGTACCATGTACCCATGTCCGTATGATGTTGTACCATGTACCCATGTCTGTATGATGTTGTACCATGTACCAATGTCCGTATGATGTTGTACCATGTACCCATGTCCGTATGTTGTTGTACCATGTACTCATGTCTGTATGATGTTGTACCATGTACCCATGTCCGTATGATGTTGTACCATGTACCCATGTCCGTATGATGTTGTACCATGTACCCATGTCCGTATGATGTTGTACCATGTACCCATGTCCGTCTGATGTTGTACCATGTACCCATGTCCGCATGATGTTGTACCATGTACCCATGTCCGTATGATGTTGTACCATGTACCCATGTCCGTATGATGTTGTACCATGTACCCATGTCCGCATGATGTTGTACCATGTACCCATGTCCGTATGATGTTGTACCATGTACCCATCTCCGTATGATGTTGTACCATGTACCCATGTCCGCATGATGTTGTACCATGTACCCATGTCCGTATGTTGTACCATGTACCCATGTCCGTATGATGTTGTACCATGTACCCATGTCCGTATGATGTTGTACCATGTACCCATGTCCGCATGATGTTGTACCATGTACCCATGTCCGCATGATGTTGTACCATGTACCCATGTCCGTATGATGTTGTACCATGTACCCATGTCCGTATGATGTTGTACCATGTACCCATGTCCGTATGATGTTGTACCATGTACCCATGTCCGTATGATGTTGTACCATGTACCCATGTCCGTATGATGTTGTCCCATGTACCCATGTCCGCATGATGTTGTACCATGTACCCATGTCCGCATGATGTTGTACCATGTACCCATGTCCGCATGATGTGTTGTACCATGTACCCATGTCCGCATGATGTTGTACCATGTACCCATGTCCGCATGATGTTGTACCATGTACCCATGTCCGCATGATGTTGTACCATGTACCCATGTCCGCATGATGTTGTACCATGTACCCATGTCCCCATGATGTTGGACCATGTACCCATGTCCGCATGATGTTGTACCATGTACATATGTCCGCATGATGTTGTACCATGTACCCATGTCCGCATGATGTTGTACCATGTACCCATGTCCGCATGATGTTGTACCATGTACCCATGTCCGCATGATGTTGTACCATGTACCCATGTCTGTATGATGTTGTACCATGTACCCATGTCCGCATGATGTTGTACCATGTACCCATGTCCGCATGATGTTGTACCATGTACCCATGTCCGCATGATGTTGCACCATGTACCCATGTCCGCATGATCTTGTACCATGTACCCATGTCTGTATGATGTTGTACCATGTACCCATGTCCGTATGATGTTGTGCCATGTACCCATGTCTGTATGATGTTGTACCATGTACCCATGTCCGCATAATGTTGTACCATGTACCCATGTCCGCATGATGTTGTACCATGTATCCATGTCTGTATGATGTTGTACCATGTACCCATGTCCGCATGATGTTGTACCATGTACCCATGTCTGTGTGATGTTGTACCATGTACCCATGTATGTATGATGTTGTACCATGTACCCATGTCCGCATGATGTTGTACCATGTACCCATGTCCACATGATGTTGTACCATGTACCCATGTCCGCATGATGTTGTACCATGTACCCATGTCTGTATGATGTTGTACCATGTACCCATGTCCGCATGATGTTGTACCATATACCCATGTCCGCAAGATGATGTACCATGTACCCATGTCTGTATGATGTTGTACCATGTACCCATGTCCGTATGATGTTGTACCATGTACCCATGTCTGTATGATGTTGTACCATGTACCCATGTCCGCATGATGTCGTACCATGTACCCATGTCCGCATGATGTTGTACCATGTACCCATGTCCGCATGATGTTGTACCATGTACCCATGTCCGCATGATGTTGTACCATGTACCCATGTCCGCATGATGTTGTACCATGTACCCATGTCCGCATGATGTTGTACCATGTACCCATGTCCGCATGATGTTGTACCATGTACCCATGTCCGTATGATGTTGTACCATGTACCCATGTCCGCATGATGTTGTACCATGTACCCATGTCCGTATGTTGTACCATGTACCCATGTCCGTATGATGTTGTACCATGTACCCATGTCCGTATGATGTTGTACCATGTACCCATGTCCGCATGATGTTGTACCATGTACCCATGTCCGCATGATGTTGTACCATGTACCCATGTCCGTATGATGTTGTACCATGTACCCATGTCCGTATGATGTTGTACCATGTACCCATGTCCGTATGATGTTGTACCATGTACCCATGTCCGTATGATGTTGTACCATGTACCTATGTCCGTATGATGTTGTCCCATGTACCCATGTCCGTATGATATTGTACCACGTACCCATGTCCGCATGATGTTGTACCATGTACCCATGTCCGCATGATGTTGTACCATGTACCCATGTCCGTATGATGTTGTACCATGTACCCATGTCCGTATGATGTTGTACCACGTACCCATGTCCGTATGATGTTGTACCATGTACCTATGTCCGTATGATGTTGTACCATGTACCCATGTCCGCATGATGTTGTACCATGTACCCATGTCCGCATGATGTTGTACCATGTACCCATGTCCGTATGATGTTGTACCATGTACCCATGTCCGTATGATGTTGTACCATGTACCCATGTCCGTATGATGTTGTACCATGTACCCATGTCCGTATGATGTTGTACCATGTACCTATGTCCGTATGATGTTGTCCCATGTACCCATGTCCGTATGATATTGTACCACGTACCCATGTCCGCATGATGTTGTACCATGTACCCATGTCCGCATGATGTTGTACCATGTACCCATGTCCGTATGATGTACCATGTACCCATGTCCGTATGATGTTGTACCATGTACCCATGTCCGTATGATGTTGTACCACGTACCCATGTCCGCATGATGTTGTACCATGTACCCATGTCCGTATGAGGTTGTACCATGTACCTATGTCCGTATGATGTTGTCCCATGTACCCATGTCCGTATGATATTGTACCACGTACCCATGTCCGCATGATGTTGTACCATGTACCCATGTCCGCATGATGTTGTACCATGTACCCATGTCCGTATGATGTTGTACCATGTACCCATGTCCGTATGATGTTGTACCATGTACCCATGTCCGTATGATGTTGTACCACGTACCCATGTCCGCATGATGTTGTACCATGTACCTATGTTCTAATGATGTTGTACCATGTACCCATGTCGGCATGATGTTGTACCATGTACCCATGTCCGCATGATGTTGTACCATGTACCCATGTCCGTATGATGTTGTACCATGTACCCATGTCCGTATGATGTTGTACCATGTACCCATGTCCGTATGATGTTGTACCATGTACCCATGTCCGTATGATGTTGTACCATGTACCTATGTCCGTATGATGTTGTCCCATGTACCCATGTCCGTATGATATTGTACCACGTACCCATGTCCGCATGATGTTGTACCATGTACCCATGTCCGCATGATGTTGTACCATGTACCCATGTCCGTATGATGTTGTACCATGTACCCATGTCCGTATGATGTTGTACCATGTACCCATGTCCGTATGATGTTGTACCACGTACCCATGTCCGCATGATGTTGTACCATGTACCTATGTCCGTATGATGTTGTACCATGTACCCATGTCCGCATGATGTTGTACCATGTACCCATGTCCGGATGATGTTGTACCATGTAGCCATGTCTGTATGATGTTGTACCATGTACCCATGTCCGCATGATGTTGTACCATGTACCCATGTCCGTATGTTGTACCATGTACCCATGTCCGCATGATGTTGTACCATGTACCCATGTCCGTATGTTGTTGTACCATGTACCCATGTCCGTATGATGTACCATGTACCCATGTCCGCATGATGTTGTACCATGTACCCATGTCCGCATGATGTTGCAGAGAATACCGAGTGGATATGAAATGTTTTTTGTTGTTGTTCCTCGACGGTAACTTGAGTTTTCTTAAAATTTCTGTAAGAAAAACAAAAACCAGTTCATTTTTATGTTTTGAAGTTGTTTTTCCTTTTATTATTTTATCTTCAGATGATTTCTTACGATTACACTGAGCTTGACTATCATTTTAAATGCAGCAAAAGCAAGATTGTTTTTTATGTTTACTAGTCCACCCCCATTATTTGAAATAAAAAGAGGGCGAAATGAGAGAGAGGCCTTAAGAAATTAAAAATACAATCTCTCGAGAGTTGATGAGGCCGCGTGAACACGGCCCGTCAAAATATATAGGGCTGGAGCTTGTATCACAGATACGCTCATCACACACTGCAGGCTGGCTTCGGACAGACGGACGGACGGACGGACGGACGGACGCGGCTCTTATTATAGTATAGATTATTAATTTTATTATATTAATTTTCAATTCGTATATGTATGAATATGTGAGTGTAAGTAGGTGCGTGTATGTCTATGTGTGTGTGTGTGTGCACGTGTCCATGTTCATATATACACACACATATGCATAATATTGCATATATATATATATATATTTTTCTTTTTTTTTTGCGCAAAAGCAAAACCTCAAGGCACATTACATTTTACCTAAAGCTCTGCGACCAGTCAACACTGAACCATATTTCAGAAATAAATATATTTATTGCACTTGCTTAATGATTCAAAATTAGATCTATCCCTAACCCAGAGGGCGTTTCTATGAATAGAGAAAGTGAAAAATATAAAGAGACAAATGAAATAAAGTGTTCGTGAAAAAATTATCTTCCTAAAAAAAATTATGCTGAACGAGCCATGGATTTCCTTTTGCGTGTAAGTTTAATTACACGTTTATAGATGTGCATGTGTGTTGCGTGATGTTCTTAATAAATTACTTTGTGACCAACCTTTTCTCAACACTTGATTGTCATTTACGACGGTGTTTCAATCTGCTTCATTTTAGCGTCTTTTGTCGTCTCTTACTTCGATTCAACTAATAGTGTAGGAATTCCGAAAAATCATAAAGTAGTATTTAAATTATTTATAAGTTGTCAGCCATCTCTTACATATAAAATATCCAAGAGACAATATTTTATATTTTTCATTCAACTATCCTTGACAGAGTTAGACTATTAGCACACCACGTATGGTTTGTCTATTAGTACGCCTCCTATATTTTGTCTATTAATATGCCTCGAATGGTCTATTTTTACAGCTCTGATAGTTAGTCTATTAGTACACCTCGTATAGTTTGTCTATTATTATGCCTCGTATGGCTTATCTATTTGCACACCTCGGATGGTTTATCTATTAGTACTCCTCGTATGGAACTATTGTTTTAGCACGTCCTATATTAAGAAACTTTTAGAAGCCAATATGTTGGCATGTATCTCATGTGGCAACTTGGAAAATAAACGTTATTTCTTTTTTCTTTTCTTTGCTTCCTGCCCCTGCCCCCCCCCCCCCTCCCCCGCCTACACTCCCCTCAGGAAGCGTATGAGTTTTGTTGTATAGGTGTTCCCGAGGAAAATGACTAGAATTTTACCTTTAAACTAATTTGAATGCTGTGGGTGCAATAGTATAGAAATTATTACAGGCGCAAAATGTGACTTTACGAGAAAATCGGTGGGGATTGTGGGGCTACAATCTTTTGAGCCTCGCTTCCTGACCTCTCACTCCCCCCCCCCCCGCCCCTGTCCTTCACGAAGGGGGCTTAAGAGTATTTTAACATCCATAAAAATGTTGGACTTGCAACGAGCATCAATTTTATACTAATTTCAAGTGTGTACGCTTCATGATTCAGGGTTACCTGTTTTTCGGGTTATTCAAAGTGTCTAAATTAGTGTTACCCACGCGAGGGACAGTATTCAATGGGTATGAGTGAAGAAACTATTAGGGTTGAATTTTTCATTTAAACTTGTTTCTATACAATTCAATTATGTTAGTTTTCACGGGAGCAGATTAATGCACGAACTTCAGGCTTAGAAATATTATTATGCTTTAGTCCGAGAAGAGTTGGAGAAGAATTACACAATGCGGAGTGCATAAAATTATACGGCCTCGTATCCCGGCTACTGAATAGCAAAAATCGGACATGCAAGCCATATTTCATTATTTATTATTATTACTAAAATTTAAAATGTGAGCGCTGTAAACCTTTAACTTACTATCTCAGTCCCAGCCAAGTAATACGTCGCTGTTATCGCGACGCTCAGGGGGATAAAAGATAAGACGACGGGTAGTATGGACTGTGATGTGCATGGGGTTTGTCTTGGTGTTATTTATGAGTTTCTTACGATTTACAAGCATTATGGTGATTAATTTCCCAGTGATCTGATACGGCAGAGCGTTTATATCCGGCTTACTATAGGCAGCTGAGTCACGTCCTTACTTGACTCTAAATCCAAACATTTTATCTAATATAAAAATTCCGCATTAAGACTCAATTTTCGTGACCTACCCTTACGATCTCCTCAGAGGGAACACAAATTTTGTTTCTTTGGGAATAAGCACTAATAGGAGGAAAATGTGAGGTCCTGAACTGAGAGTTAGGCCATGTTCTTGTTCCAATGATTTTGGTTTTGTTAAGGACAATCTATTTTTGGTTCACTGCTGTCATGGTTTTTCAGCACCAATTACTCTGCTCTTTAATTTTTATCTTGTTTCAAAATCTTTCTTCTTAATTTGCTCTTTCTACAGCACAGGATCCTGTACGGAAACACACCTTGTACAAGGATTCCGCGTTACTTTAACTCCATACTAAATAGTGATTTCTTCCGTTCTCTCTTCCTTCCTTCTCCCTAAAATACACTCATTGCTACTTTAAGGGCATCATATAAAGCTTAGCGAATTCGGAATGCCAATGCTGATTTTAGATGACTTTGTCAACTTCCTAGAGTTGATTATGAAACCATAATTAGGTTCATATGTAGTACATATGTAAGAAATTTTTAGCTACGTGTTACACATTAGTTATATCAAACTCTCACAGTGTCTCTATTTTATCGTATGTACCCAAATGTTGTTAAAGAGAATACCGAGAGGACGAGGAACTTGAAATGTTTTTTAAATCCTTATAAATAAAGTATAAAGAGAGTCTGTTAAATATCCATGTCTATGCGAATAAATTGGTTTTAAATTGTTTTAAATGTTGAATGGAATACCTAGAGGACGGAAAATTCGAGATTTTTGTTGTTGTTGTTGTTCTCAGACTGTAACTTGATTTCCTGTAAAATTCTATTAGGAAGTGAGAAACTAGTTCGTTTTTACGCATTCAAAGTCTTTTTTCCTTTTACTAATTTTTCCATGTAATTTCTTATTATTATACTTGGCTCGCCTGTCATTTCCAGTGTAGCAGGAGGAAAATGATTTTTATGTTTACTGTTTTTCTTTTTTTAATTTTCAACACGTATAAATGTGGATATGTGTCTATGTGCACATGTGTGTGTATGTATATCTACTTACACAAATGTTCAGTATCTTTTTATTTCTATTTTTTGCGTAGAAGCAAAACCTTAAGGTCCATTACGTTTCACTTAATACCCTGCGACTAGTTAACACTGGACTATATTTCAGAAGCAACTTGGGAGTCCAGTAAATAAATTTATTGCACTCGCTGAATGATTGAAAAATAAATCCATCACCACCCCAGAGGGCGTTTCTGTGAATGGAAAAATAAAAACATAATCAGACAAATAAAATGAAGGTTTTCTGCGCATCTGACTCGTGAACAAATTATCGTTTCTGTCCGTACGTTGAACAATTGCTATGAATTTCATTTTGCGTGTATATCTGTGTATGCGTTTCTATAGATGTGCGTGTTGTGTTGCGCGATGTTTTTCTGAATTACTTTGAGATTAACCTTTTATCAATCTATACTATAATAAGAGCCGCGTCCGTCCGTCTCTCTGTCTGTCCGAAGCCAGCCGAAAGTGCGTGATGAGCGTATCTGTGATACGGGCCGTGTGCACTCGGCCTCATCAACTCTCGAGAGATTGAATTTTTCTATTACATGGACTTTCTTTCGTTTTGCCTTTTTTCTTATTTCCAATGAAAGGGCAGCTGTGTAGTATTTGATAATCATTTACGACAGTGTTTCAGTCTGCTTCGGAGAAGCGTTATTTTCTTTTATTATTGCGTTTCAATTAATAATTAAGGAATTCCGAAGAATTCTCTAGTTAACTTCAAATAATTTATTAGTTATCAGCCATCTCTTGGTGTATAAAACATCCAAGCGATGATATTTTTATTGTTTCTCTCAACAAAATAATTAGCCTCCGACAGATCAATTGGCCCCTGGCATGGTCAGTCCATCAGCACGCCTCGTTTGGTTTGTCTGTCAATGAAGGACGTTTTATATCAAGAAGTTTTAAAACCCAACATGTTGTTATGCATCTCACGTATCAAATTTTCTGGATACTGACGGTTTTTCTTTTCTTTTCTCTTTGAACATCTTTGTTGTGGTAACAGAGGCTAAACGAAAACACGAACTGCTGCTGGTTGTGAGCCCACCATCGATAAATTGTCCCCTCTTGTGTAGTTACAAATCTTTCCAAATTGTTAATTTTCATATGGTTTCCGTCTGTTCTCCGTGCACTGTTTTGACTCTTTCTTTACATCGCTACTATCGCGTAAAACGAAAGCCAGACAATAAAACTGTGTGCAGTAATGACTCATTTCTCAGGAATGAACACCTCTGGACGCGGTGTGCGCGCGTTATCGCTGTGAGATTATGGTGTAGATATGGACCTGATCTTATGATCCGAGGATATATGGCACATGTGGGCAGTCCGTGTAGCGTCCTCAACATGTAATGCCTAGTTTAACGCCTTCATGATTTTGTTGGTGAGCTTCCTGGTGGGACACATCATATTTGAATTTTTATAACGGGCGTCACAGAAAAATTTCCTCGACTTTTTAATTGACTATATCTCCGCTTTTAATTAGCATCATATTGAATTTGTCTTTTTGAACAGTGTAGTAAATTTTGCTTCCTTTCGAATAATTCACATTTATGGAAATCGGTTGAATACCCACTTTACAATGATTGATTTACTTAAATGGGTAGAAAACTAGTTGTTCATAGGAAAAATTTTAAAAGAAAGAGGAAAGAAGAAAAAAGAAAACGTTTATTTTCAAGTTGCCACATGAGATACATGCCAACATATTGGCTTTGAAAAATTTCTTAATATAATACGCCCTAAAATAAAAGTTCCATACGAGGAGTACTAGTTGACAAACCATCCGAGGTGTACAAATAGAGAAGTCATACGAGGCATAATAATAGACAATGTTGAAATTCTTCCTTACAATGTAAGGAAACCATGTTGATTTTCTTCCTTATTTTTACTGCATAAAAAACGAACCAGCAAAAATTTAAAAGAGCAACAAATCATTACTTTAAATAACGCTCAAATAAATAAAGTAATTTAGTATCCGTCGGGGTTTCTAGCAGAGCTCCGCGTGAGGGGCTCGGTAGACTGCCGGGCTGGACGCGGGCAGCGAGTGTTGCACGGCCTCCCTGACGCTAGGCATGGCTTCTGTACGCGACGGTCGCGTCATTCCTGTTCGTCAGTAAATAACCTCTCACAGGGCTTATATACTTCGTGGTATGTAGGATACATCGTTGTGAAATTATTTTTAACACTAGGTATTGAGAAATGAAGAAAAACACTAGAGGTTTTTAACTTTAATTTAAAAAAGCTCAAGTTCAATCTAAAAAAGCTCATGTTTAATTTAAAAAAGGTCAAGTTCAATTTAAAAAAGCTCAAGTTTAATTTAAAAAAGGTCAAGTTCAATATAAAAAAGCTCAAGTTTAATTTAAAAAAAGGTCAAGTTCAATTTAAAAAAGCTCAAGTTTAAGTTAAAAAAGTTCAAGGTCAATTTAAAAAAGCTCAAGTTTAATTTAAAAAAGCTCAAGTTTAATTCAAAAAAGCTCAAGTTTAATTTAAAAAGTCCATCATTGATGCTTCTCAGCTTGAGAATAAAACCTCTTACAGAACACCTCTTACAGAACAGTACCTCCTACAGAACAGATCTGCGCCTTCTCGAATCTTTGTATATTTAGAAAATGAAACCTGCTCTCAATGAAACTTAAAGGGCTTTCCCGCTTCATGTTGCCAATACGTAATTCAGTTTTTCCTTTATCTTTTACATATTTTTTACCGTCGTTTGTATTTTTTCAAAGTTTAAATTTTGTATGTATACTACTTTAGTGCTTTAATTTCTTTTATTTGGTTTCGTTTTATAGAAATTTTCTTGCTGAAGATGGACAGTTAGTCCAAAACGTTCAGTTTTATTTGATCATTTTTAATAAAAAGGACTCTACGAGTAGCGATTTTTGCCTTGGTTTTTAATTTAAAAAGTCTCAAGCAAGCTATATTTAAAAACGATGAATTTCAATTTTGAAAAGCTTATGTTTCTAAAATTTCATACTAATGTAATAATAATAATATAAGTAAAGTTTATTTGTCAGAAGGCATATTTATTTAAAAGTACTGGCCCTGAAAATAGAGTAAATCGAATATCAGACAAGGCAAGCTGCTGTGGTGTTGTACTTAATTTGGCATTCTTTAAGTTTTACCTATGACTCATTTGCTAAACAGTTCATCGGTACTTATATTCATTGATAAAAATGATGCAAATAAACTTTATGTCATAAGTAACTGTGGGACAATTAGCATTCTGCACTGACTGAAAAGTTGAAGCTCAGTAATGTTCAATTTTTTTTTTCAGTCAGTGCAGTTTGCCAATTGTCCTACAGTTACTTTTAACATGAAGTTTATTCGCATCATTTTTGTCAATAGATAAAAGTTCCGATGACCTGTTTAGCATATGATTAATAGGTAAAACTTAAACAATGTCAAATTGAGTACAACACCACAGCAGCTTGCCTTGTCTGAGGTTCGATTTACTCTATTTTCAGTGCCAGTACTTTTAAATAAATATGCATTCTCATGAATAAACTTCAATTATCTTATTATTACATAAGTATGCAATTTTAGAAACATAAGCTTTTCAAAATTGAACTTGATCTTTTTTTTTTAAATATAGTCTGCTTGAGACTTTTTTAAATTAAACTTGATCTTTTTTAAATTAAACTTGATCTTTTTTTTTTAATTAAACTTGATCTTTTTTTTAAATTAAACTTGAGCTTTTTAAAATTAAACTTGAGCTTTTTTTAAACTAAACTTGAGCTTTTTTAAATTAAACTTGAGCTTTTTTAAATTGACCTTGACCTTTTTTTAAATTAAACTTGAGCTTTTTTAAATTGAACTTGAGGTTTTTTGAATTAAAGTTAATAAAGCTGTAATGTTGTTTTAGAAACTTTTTCTGTTGAATAATTAGTTTTTCTTCCCTTTCAGTAAATCGGTCAACGTAAAGGGATTTTTAACCGATTTTCGAAAACTCAAATTATTCGAAAAGGAAAATAAATTTACTACATTTTGATAAATGGACTATTCAAATAAGCTTTAAATAAATTGGAGATATAATCAATTAAAAGCCATGGACATTTTTGTGGGACCCTCGGTATAGGTCATTGCGGGCACAAACATTTGCCTGTGTAGGTGGTGGCCATTGCGGACTGACGCGTGCGCTGTTCCCCAGCCGAGACTGCCCCATCTTCTACAGGCGCAAGAAGGTTCAGCTCGAGTTGTCAGATCAAGACAAGATCATCCACAGGTTTGGATCCACCATGCGTAAAGCTTCGCACAATGTCTAATTTCTGCACTGATGAATTCAACTTAATTCGAATGCTGTCATTTTTGTTTCATTTGATGAGCGAATGAATTTTTATTTGATGAGCGAATAAAAGGCCACGAGTTGTGAATTAGTCACTGCGGCAGCTGCTCGTAATGCAGAATGGACTTAGTGATGTGCCTACACACCGTAGCCGTGCTACGCGTGCTGGCACACTATATAAGTCCAGCGCTGACGGTGTGTGCAAGTCAGTCGGGCACAGTTGCAGGCTCACAGCTCGCGGTGTGTGTGTGTGTGTGCGCTACAGTTTGCAGAGAGCAGCAGTCTGTTCACAGCTCGACCGTCGCGTCCTCTGAGGTAAGGAGATGGTGTAGCTTTAGTGCCCTGTGGTGTGTCAGGCCGGCTCTTGTATCCATGCCAATTGGGTCCCGAGCTCAGCTTGAGGTAGCCTTTAATTCTGCCTGAAAAGAGTTTTTTGTGTTGATACGGATCATCTTATTCAGTTCACTGCTTTCCCGTTTTTCAACGTCTCAGATTCTCTTCAACTCTACTCTTGTTTCATAGCCTTTGTTCTTGGCTTTCCGTTTTCCTACAGGATCCTGTGCAAGAACAAATCTTTTGCATAGGTTCCCCGTTCCTTCAACTCTATACCAAGAGGTGGCTTCATCCTCCCTCTCTTTCGAATACCTTCGTACAGGTTAGCAGGGCTCAAACTCATTTTTTACTTAACCTAAACTCAATTGATTGGTGACGATATTTGTGTTCTCAATAATTGTGAAGGTATTTTTATCTAAATAGTGGAATGCCCTAATGAGAATCGTTATATATTTATTTTTGTCAGTGGCTGAATCAGGTAAATGCAACAATACGGTGAAAAGTTCCCTCGGGGTTCGTTTCAAGTTGAACAAAAAGCTCTTACTCACTCCGAAACAATCGACGAAGAGAACCTTGAGGCGTTGGTAGAGCAACATTAAGAACGACAGGCCTTCCATTCATTTGTGAGCCGCACGGTTGCGCAATGGTGACAGATGATGAGTGTTATAGAATAGACAGGCATGTGAAGCAGAAGGTTTACTGTCCAGTAATTTGTGCCTGAGAGTAGAGCGTGCGCTGATTGCAGGGAAAATACGCCATAACATGACACCTTGCCAGGAAAGTCTACCCGAAATATTCAGATCAGCGTAAGTGAATTTCTGAGGCAATGAAACTGGGTTGACCAGCTTATCGTACAACGCACAAGTCTGCAGAATGAACAGTTTAAACAATTTTAAACATTTATTTACCACAGGTAATACAAAGGTAGAATGTTTCTTAAGTCTAATACAATGGTTAAATTTGAGTATAGCTACCTGTGGGCCCGAATAAGTTCAGCGACTTCTAGGGCAATGGTAATAGGGGAAACTTTCTTATTAAGAAAATTTTTTATACGCGCGATGAACACCATGTATGAAAATATTAATGAATGAATCCTTACACTTGAATTACATTAATTAACACTAATTTCTCTTCAGAAATAGAAAAAATGACACAATAAATGACAACGATAAACCACATTTTGAAACAGCCAAGTATCAACTTAATGGCAGAATACCTGAGGAATTTCTGATGTAAAAGTTTAAGTTCGCTGGTAACGGTGCGGCCATTGTGTGCAAACGTCAGAATTTTAACTTATTCACCACTGGTGCGCAAATGCCCATTTTACTTCATGAAATTAGCGGAAGTGTTTTCGTGTACTTAAAGAAAGAGATCTTCAATTCGTTACGCAAAATTAATTGAGCTTCTGAATTCCGAATGGAAACATCAGAATTTTCAAGTTGAAGTCGAGGTAAATGGAATATTTTAGATGTTCTATGTACTCGCTATTACCTAATTTCAAAACATGCAAGCATCGGTACATGACGTTCAGGGGACAACAGCGTGCATTGACGTTTAAAGTTAAAGCTGACTACACAAAATTCGCATCTAAATCAAAAGTGAATGTAAAAAATAGAGAAACATATTTTCAGAAAGTCAATTCAAAAGATTTACAGATTGGGTCGTTAATTTCTGAACTTATTGAGGTTCTTCAACCTAATTAGTAGAAATAATATCACCAACATCTATGACATTGGTTGGAACAACAGAGCACAGCAGCAGAGATGCCATCTCTCTATTTGCTGTGACTTCACAAGTCAGGAGACTTGAAGCTCTCCACCGACCTACGGATCGGGACATGATCCCGACACGCTGTGATGAACGTAACCTTTATATTGATGTATAACCCTGCTCAGTCATGACTAGAGGTGAGGGCGTGAAGAGAGACGAAATGGATGATGCGTTAATATGAAGCGAAAGGTTTATTGTTTATCATCACGAAACTAACACATGTCTCATCAGAATCTGTTACGCTGCTCGATAATATTTGCACAGTAGATCCAACTCATATTTTGCGAAATATATCATGTCTGTTACCAATCCACAGGCTGAAACCTACTCATATCGTTGTGTAAATCAATAAAATTTGGGAACAATGTGCACTGTTCTAGAAGAACTAATGACATCATAGGACGTCGATCAAAAGGACAATAATGCAGTTAACATTGATTGAGCAATACTAAATTTAACTAAAATTATAACGACTGCAAACAATCAGTGTTGTCAAGTCATCACTCGTAGAATAACCCCGAAAGATAGACCAAAGCCCTGGATTACTGAAGACATCGTTATCAAGATAAGGAAACGTCAAGCGTACCTAGCCCCACTCTACGCAGGACGAATATCTAAAGAAATGTATAGCAGATACAGGAACCATGTGAAAAATCAAATACGAATATTGAAAAAAACTACGTTACGCACAAATTTACTGAATTCAAAACCGATCTTAAAAAAACTTGGCGCCTGCTTAATTTATACTATAACCGACTAATGTACAGTGCTGCGATAATAATTGTGTCCATTGTTCAAGATAATGCAAAATATCACGACAAAAATATATTACCACTTTATTGTAAATATAAGCAAAACTTTATCTGATAATATTTCTATTGAACCTACTGACCTCATGTAATACAAAGACCATGTCTGTGAACACAACTCTTTTTTTTCTCTCCAACTAACTCCTCCAATTCAATTGCATGAGTAGACAACCTCAAAAATAAATCAATTAGATTAAAAACGTTTTCGTCTAAAGTTTTTAAAGCTATCGCGAATAAAATAGCACCGTTCAAATCTTCTGTTATTAACTAGTCGTTCTCCAGAATATTTTCCCGAACTGACTCAAAATTGCCAGAGTAACCCGTATGTTCAAAAATGGTGATAAAACTCTCATTAATAATTGTAGACCTGTCTCTGTACTACCAATTATTAGTAAAGTATTCGAGAAAATTGCCTTTAAAAAGTGTATTCTGATTTTGAACAAAATCTTTTCTCTACAAATAATGATATAGTATTCATTCCAAAAAATCAATAACGAATGCTGGATTAAATCATTTAAAATATCTTCATTCGAATATAAATGATGGAAAGCTTGTTTTCGTCGTGTTTCTTGACTTTCGAAAAGCATTCGATTGCGTGGACTTTAACATGTTTCTCTTGGAACTTCATTGTTAATGCATTAGAGGAGTTGCATGATTGGTACGAGTCATACTTAACAGATCGGAAGCAATATGTTGGCATTGACTGTGCACAGTCGGAGCTGCTGACAATCAGCCATGGAGTACCACAAGGGTCTGTCCTTGGGCCTCTCCGCCTTTTGATGTTTTTCAGCTATATAGTTATATCTACTTCATTTTTTAAAATTCATACTTTTTGCGGATGACACAACGCTTTCTGCAATTCTTATTCTCATACGAGGGAAATGCATCTCTTCCACACATTAAGGTTGGTGATTGTGAAATTGAAAACACCAATTCTTGTAAGTCCGTGGTCATTATTATTCTACACCTGACATTCAAAGAGCATATTGCACATATCAGTACTAAATTATCGAAATCCTTTATAATCTTTCATTAATAAAAAATTGTAGGGCCCAAAGAAGCTTCAAAAATATTTAATCAAACGATCATTATTTCATCATATTTATAATTTGAAATAGAAACTTGGCACGGAATGGATAAAAATAAAATCAATTTGCTATTTGGGCTGCAAAAAAACATAGAGCGGTAAAAAATTGGAATATAATGATCGAACTAATGATTTATTTGAGAATTATAAATACAAATGCTTTTTGACCCCTATAAGCTTTCCATATGCAATTTCATCCATAAAATACTGAATGATGGTGGCAACAGAGAACTCAAACAATTATTAAATGCTCAAACTAGTCATAATCATGATTTAACCCGAACTAGAAGTAACTTCACACTTATTCAATATTGAAAATCTATCACAACACAGTATCCTCTTCATTGGAACTAAGAATTGGAAAGCTAGCCCTGCTGAGATCCGCGAGAACAGCTCTTACCAAACTTCCAACACGGATCTTGAATCCCTCTTCCTATCAAAATATTAACCACATTAGGTAATCAAGTCAATCTTTTTTCTACTGTATGTCTTATCTTGATGTAATTTCTCATGGTTAATGACATAGATCTTAAGTCGGCTCATAATCGTTTTGTAGAACATACTCTTCTTATCTAGCTCATATAAACTATTTTTGTACAGTTAAGCATGAAATTTTGAAAGAACCATTTTATTGATCAGGCTAGTGTGCCCCTAGGTTAAGTAAATTAGGTTAAACATAACTGTACACCTTAAAATAGCGTTGATGGTAGGATGCTCTAGAAGTTGCTGAACTTATTCAGGCCCACAAGTAGCTATACTCAAATGTGCCCACTGCACTAGACTTAAGAAACAATCTACTGCTGTATCGCTTGTGGTAAAATAAATCGTTAGAATTGTTCATTATGAATGCAAATACAGTAGAAGGAATGTTTATGTATATAAAAAAAGTAGTCAACTGCCCCTCGGGAATTTGACCCTAACTTCCCGTGCACGCTTATCAACGAGGACTTACACAGTCAGACACGAGCGCTCATCTCAGATAAGATGCCTTATCTAGCGATAAATTCTTGCAATTTTCTTGTCAAATGCTGCTGATGGGAAATTTTCTGAGGATGAGAAAGGATTGTCTCACTGGTCGCAAACGCAATGTGCTGCACGAGCTGAGCAATGAAGTTATTGCTTGAAACGAAAAGGATTTTGTGCTGATGGCGCATTTCCCTGAAATGCGGGCAAAATTGGTTGCAAGTGATGGGAATTGTTTCGCTCATCCTTGCTCGCTCGCACCTCTTTATTTTGGTCACCTTTTATGGACGAAAACGCTCGGAACTTGCGAGTGACTAACACAATTCTACACGATAACGAGTTACTCATTTGAGAAATTTCGCTCCTGAGTAATTACTTTGCCTTGATTTCATACTCGCACGAGCGTCAGCTCAGCAGTTAGACCTTCCTGAGATGCAGCATGGCGTTGGTTAGCTGAGCCTCATTCTTTGCTGCGTGGCCTTGCGTGTTGGTGAGTGACGTGCAAATGGTGGTGGCATTTGGCGGGTGTGTTGTACACTCTTATTGTGTTACTAGACTGAAAACAATATTTCTAGCGCAGTTTATTCATGAAATACATTAAACACTTCCTAAAAATGTCACGTCATTTAAACTCTTATTTTAAATACATAAAATAGCGAGTTTGGCAATTACCCCGCACATACACGGTGTTATCAGTGATGACAGCGACATTCCGTCGTGATAACTCATCACTGCTGAATAAGTATATACAAATAATGCTTCCATGCAACGATGCCCTCCTTCCTGAGATACAAGATGAGCGGAAATATCAGCAATCCAATTGTCCGAGTCTGACTCAGGTTCAAAGGGATAGAAATTTCCAAATTTTACCGAAGGCATTTTAGGTTCAGCACTTCAAATATTTCGATTTAAATGATGGAAGGACGAGTACTTTTTTAACTTTATGTTGACTTGATTTTCATATTTCTGCACAGCCTTGCCAAGTGAACAATAATAGCCATTACGACCGTAGGTCTAATGTACTTATCTTAGTCTTTTCCTTGTTACCTCCTCAGTGTGTGTAGTGTCACAGAAGAAATGCGTGTGCAGACACACAGACATACATGTATGAATAAATCTACTCTGGCTTACTTGGGAATTTTTGAAAATAATGTCAATGGCAAACACCTTGAGTATGTTCTTAAGTCTTTTCGAGCTAGTCAGGTTTCTATAGTTTCCTTCAATAAGTCTAAAAAATGGATGACAGACCAATATATCCATCTTAATAGTACCCGCGATTAAAATATTCATGTACTTGAGCACTGGTAAACTCGTATCACAGATACGGTCTAAGGCATCCATTAAGAACATGAAAGAGAGACGCACCAACCCGTTTATGTGTTCAGTGAGGTTCCCATTGTAATAACATGGGGGGAATTACGCACAATATTATATTTTCAAACTTAACGAGAAGCCTGGCAATTTACTATGTACGTGGTTTATAGTATAGATACTGTTCACAGCCTGCTTAAATCAACTATTAATATAAAATTCAGCATGAAATCTCGAGTGCGCCCACCCGTTGATCAGTCTATGTAGTGCGCAACTAGGTCAAGTGAATGAGGTTAAACATTATTGTACACCTTGGAGTTGCTTTGGTGGTAGGATGCCCTAGAAGTCGCTCAACATATTCAGGACCACCAAGTAGCTCTGATCGAATGTGTCCACTGTACTAGACTCAGGAAACTATCTACTGCTGCATCGCTTGTGGTAACGAAATTGTTGAAATCTTCTACTACCATGAATGACCGACGTGTGTTTATATACCATATGTCCAATATAAACCCGAACCGAGTATTTATTTTCCCGTATCAGTAATGCCATCATAAGAATGGTATTACTGATGAGGTTTTACCGATACGGTATTACTGATATCTATTATGATGGTATAACTGATGCAGGAAAATAAATACTCGGTTCGGTTCGGGTTTTTGGAGGACATACTGTATATGTTTAGTGTCACGCTCTTAAGAATAAATAAGAACAAATAAGCACTGGCGGTCCTGGTTTCAGTTCACTGGCAAATTAATAAACTCATTTTCACTGTACAAGTGCACTAAAATAAATCACAGAAAAAATAGATTCGGAGCCTTATGTACTCAAGTCCGTATCGTGGATACCGAGCTCGGCAGGGTTTTGCATATCACAATTTATTACAATGTACGAATTGGTCTTCTTAGACATTCAGAGAATTTTGTGGAATAATATGTCTTTTATTGAAATTTTTAAACAACTTTGGATTTTTCTCCTGTTTCAGCACTGATGGTGTAAATGGTTAATGACATAGATCTTAAGTCGGCTCATAATCGTTTTGTAGAACATACTCTTCTTATCTAGCTCATATAAACTATTTTTGTACAGTTAAGCATGAAATTCCGAAACGTTTGCAATAAATGTAATGTTCGTTTGTACTCTAGTTCTTCCTTTTATTCTACGAGTGAAAGTCTCGACGAATCACCCTATATGAAATTTAACAATATACTGTATTAAAACCATACCGAATGATACCCTTAGTGTCTTTATTTGTTTGGGGTCCGCTGCTTCCGTGTGTCTGTGACGCTCATGAGGATGCTTGATGACCGTATCTGTGATACGAGTTTCACCAGTGCACAAGTACAAGAATATTTTAATGGCGGGTAGGTACAATTATGGTGAATATCTTCGTTCGCCATCCACAGCTGGAAGGAAATTATATGGGAAATATGGAATCCTGGAATTTTGGACGGGTGTGCTAGTTTTTTAAGTAATGAGGCACTTGACAGTAAGCTACATTCACATTAGGGACGAAATATCAAGTTGAACTGCAATGTTCAAATGCAACGTTCATATCACTGTATTCTAACAGAATTCGACGGCTTCAGAAAGATATTACCAATGGGTGCTGATGGCAGTAGAATTTAAGAGAAAGCGGTGGCATTTTGAAGAACTGAGTCCATAGTTCCGTAATCTCGTTCTATTTCAATTCTAGCTTTATGGTCACAATGCACGCCAGTGACAAATTATGTTCTCTCATCCCCAGTTCGCCAAAATGGCAGCCATCCACCTGACGGTGGGCGCGTGTCTCCTGCTGACGCTGGCCAACATCCCGACGCAGGCGACGAGTTCGCGGTTCTCCACCGCGCCGCTGTCAGTGCTCAGTAAAGCAATGCTGGGAGTGGATCCCATACTGTCAAACCCGCTTGGCAAAAAAGATCCCGGCTTAAAAAATCAAATTTTTGTACCCGCCAAATCAATTGGAACACATCGTGAAACAATTGAACTAAACAACTTCATCGGAAAAGCGGTTCAAGACGTGCGTTGCGACAGAGTATCGTCCTCTTCAATGACAACTGTATCAAATTTTAACACGTACAGGACAATGATGACTGATTCTGTTTCATTCAAGAGTGGAGGTGGCATTTCGGCTCAGTATAATGGATTTGGAGGAGGTGTACACGTTGGTTATGGCTCCGGTTCAAATACTTCTAATGAGAAGTACAAAGAGTTCTTCCGGCAGACAGAAGGAGAAATTGTTCTGGGCGGCGCTGAGTGTCAAACACACGTCGTGACCGTGAGTTTGAACACCAAGCCAGTCTTCACTGAAAACTTCATTGTAAGTCTGAGGAAACTCAATCTTGCCTCTCAAAACCCGCAATCAGAAAAAACTGTCCATGCATTCCAAGACTTTGTCGAGAACTTCGGCACTCATTATCAAGACACTACGATCCTCGGATCTAAATTAGTGATAGAAAAGCTCTTTTCCAAGAAGGCTGCTAATACAACTGAGAGCGCTGACCGCAAGCGTTGCGTGTCGTCTTCTTTTTCTACAAGCGTACAAGTAAACGCTCAGTTTGTTCAAGCGGAGTCAGATTTCAGCCGAGACGCCAAAAAATGTTCCGGGTCACAGAGCTCGTCCAATGCATTCAACTCGCTGGGGCTGTCCTCGGAACGCATCATCACCGTCGGAACTCCTCCATATTCCGACACGGAGAAGTGGGCAGAACACGCCATGCAGACTCCCGTACCCATTCACTACAGACTGGAGAAAATATCGCGCATGTTCACCCAGGACTGGTTTGACGGTATTGTACCTGATGAAAGAAGTCCATGAGGGACTTCTTCGAAAATCTTTCTGGCCAGTACTGCGAGATAATGTTGCAACAGCCCTGCACCGCCACTTGGGCCGGATGTGGATACAACAGTAACTGCAGACTGGGGGAGATGTGCGTTGATAACGACACTGCTGCTGGCGGATTCACATGCAAAAGAAAAGGATGTGGATACAACAGTAACTGCAGCTTCTGGGAGAACTGCGTTGATAACGACACTGCTGTAGACGGATTCACCTGCCGAAAAGGATGTGGCATCACCAGCGATTGCCCCAACAACAAAGTGTGCGTAAACGAAAACAGCGTGAAGGGATTCCGGTGCGTAGATCTGTGCTCCTCGTCGCACCTCGCGTGTTCCTCCGGCGAGTCCTGCCACGCTGAGCCCCACAGCGCCAGGGGCTTCATTTGCGTACCCACCAAACCAGGTGAGTCGTGCTTACCTATCCGTGCTGCTGTACGCATACAGTGAAACTTGTGAGCTGTGAGTCCCTCTTGTGCTCGTCCTGAGTAATGGGTACACCGCGAGTAATGGGTACACCGCGAGTAATGGGTACACCGCGAGTCATGGGTACACCGCGAGTAATGGGTACACCGCGAGTAATGGGTACACCGCGAGTAATGGGTACACCGCGAGTAATGGGTACACCGCGAGTAACACAACTTGACCCATTTGAAGCTAATGCTCCAAAATCCTAGCCAAAGCTACCATAGACTATCGCTACATATGCTACCTCCATCTATCAGATCATCACCGAGCCTAACGTATCCTGGCAGGACCCGTGAAATGATTCCAACATGTGATAAGGCCGTAGCATAGATACCGCAATGGTCTTTGTATTTGTTGATGGAGGCGATGGAAGCGCAACGGACGGACTAAGTAACTAAGGAAGGAACAAGCACAATTTCAATATAATTAATTATTAGCCCAGAAGTTTGTGAAAAAATTGTCATGTCTTTCAACCGCGAACGCTGCATTTTCTCAACAATATATTCAATTTTCACGCAGTATTTTGGACACATAAACAAACGTGAGCAGAAGACAAGCTTTTTATATCATTTGAATGGTATCTATGATACCAACCAAGCAAGCAGATCCCCATTGTAATAACATAGGAGAAATTACGCACAAAAAATATATTTATTTATAAATTTATGGAGCTACCTGGCGTTGCATTGTATAAGAGTTGATGAGGGAGTTCTGGTGCACCAGCGCTGTTCTGACGCTGTGCTGACTTTCGGTCGTCGGAACAAAAATATGTCGAGCGACATAAGTACGTCAAAACCTGAACCTTGTCGAACAACAAAAGTATGTCGGAAAATAAACGTATTTCAGAAAAATGACAAACGGGCAAAACTTTCTACAGCGCCGGGGCTCGATCGCGCGAAATCCTAACTCGTGCCCGCCTTCTTACCCACTCCACCACTTCGACACTGCCACATATTCAGCAAGTTTAGTTAAGACTCGTACGGCGAGCTGGACTCGATGTAAAAATTGTATACCATTCGTTTTACGTCAAATAAAAGCGTAAATAAAAATAAGAACTTCAAACCGGTCTAAAATTATTTTAAATCACCGCCTTCGAAAATATTGCGTGAAATTTGTCGTGTTATTATCATTCGTGCTGGACTCAATGTATTCGTGCTGGACCCAATGTATTCGTGCTGACTCAATGTATTCGTGCTGGACTCAATGTATTCGTGCTGGACTCAATGTATTCGTGCTGACTCAATGTATTCGTGCTGGACTCAATGTATTCGTGCTGGACTCAATGTATTCGTGCTGACTCAATGTATTCGTGCTGGACTCAATGTATTCGTGCTGGACTCAATGTATTCGTGCTGGAAACAATGCACCAGACACGTACTATATCAACACTTCACCACAATTGTGGGATGATTCGTTGTCATTTCTACGCTTGTGTTCAACAGGCAGAGCTGTGCTTGCTGGTGGTGCAAGGAACATCGACGGCAGCCTCACAAGACTCAAGGGGGTGGAGTCCCTCAACTACAAGGCCTTCCCTGACCTCCCTCGGGCAGTTGTATCCCCTGCGATGGCCAAAGCTGGTGACCATCTCTACGTGTGCGGCGGGCTGTGTGAAGACTGGAGTACAACTGATGATTGTTATCGCATCAACGTACACACCCCGGGGAGTGAGTGGCAGTCTATGCAGTCCCTTCCGATTACATTATTGGGTTCTGCGGTGTCGGTAGGGGACACCCTGATCTGGTTCTTTGGAGGGTCAAAATTAGTGAAGTTTGATGAAGTAAAGAACGTCTTCACGACAGCTACTTTACCATTTGATAGCAGGTGGCACCATTGTTCAGTTTCGAACGGGACTCACGCGTACGTCATTGGTGTTGGCAGTGAAAAAAATGAAATCTGGACCAACAAAAACCCGATGGATGAAACTGAGTGGGAGTTGGCTGGGCACTTGATGAGATATCGAAGTGAACACGCCTGTCTCTGGTATGGCTCGAATATAATGATAACAGGGGGATGGTACCAAAGGAGTGATGTGGAGCTATTCAACACTGAAACGCGTGAGGTGTGGGCAGGGAAGGAGATGCCGAGGGAACTGCTCGGTCACAAGATGATGCTGCACAACGGCATGCCCTCGGTCGTTGGTGGGCGGGACGGGGGCTATACTTCTCGTATCACATCTTTTTCTATCACAGAAAATAGATGGATCGAGTCGTCAATGAAGCTAAAATATCTTAAAAGCTGGTTTGCGCTAGTTGAAGTTTAGAAAACATTTTCTCAGAATGAGCTTTACAACGACGTAGAGCACTGAACAGCACTGATTCTTGAGGCTGGTCTTTGATTTACACAGTGTGTGTTTTTTATTTATCTCCTTGTGCGACTCTGGTGGTGTTGCTGGGTTACACACTCACTCGGTTGTGTGTTGGTTGTGCACATGTGTTCAGTATTGCAGTCCGCGGCGTGCCTTCAGTCATAACAGAGTGTCCGTAGTGATGACAAGGGCAACATTTGAGACGCCCTTGCCCTGTAGAGTGGATAAGATTTATTTCAAATGCCAAGTTTACGAATCATATTTCCCGTAAAATTAGCCGTGCAAGTCACCAGGTAATTTTCTGTGTATGATTTTATTTTTATAGTTGATTTAATTGCGTACAATCTACGAAGAACTTAATTAAATGTGTGTAGTTACTGATTAAATATAGCAAAACATTTCCTAATGTTGAGTTTGCGTTGAATACTCGTATTGACAAGCATTGAGTTTTGTAGTTCGCTTGTGCGCATGGAGCTAGGATATATGGAGGGAGCATAGCCGTCTGTGAAGAGAACCAGTTTTTGATATTTCTCCTCTGTCTGTGGTAACCAATAGCCGTCTCGCAAGTGTGACGTCAGCACGGAAGTCAGTAACCTACTAACTACGGTGGGGTGCGCACACGCTCGCTGAATGCTTTTCTAGCTGTTGATTTAACAAATTATTAATCATTAATCTGGGGTTCTTAGACTCCGAAAGATAATAAATTATGTTTCCTCACTTGAGGACACTTAATAATATCAAAATTACTGACAAAGATACATTAGGGGTTGAAAACTATAAAGATTACAGGCCCTTGAATATAATAAATTAGAGCGATTTGCACGCGCACCTCACCCTTCGATTTCTGGAGCGGTACTAATCCTGCTTTGGAAAATGGGCGGGTAGTTGTAGAGGAGGGGGGAGGAGCCAACTTCAGCCAAGCGTCTGTGGTCGGCTCAGAATTGTGACGTGTCGGGCATTCACACAGCCCGAGTCTTTCAAATTTTGCAGCCAATTTGAACCGGCAATGCTCCATCCATATATCCTAGCTCCATGCTTGTGCGCGTTTGCTGCCAAGGGAGAACATTTGCTTCACTTATCGCTTCAATTGTAGCCAGTTTTGGTAGTGAATTGCTGCCTTGTGCCTGTGTGAGCCCCGTGCTTCATTTCGCTTGGTTCTGTGCCATCGTTTGATGGTGCGGTGATCTCTGGCGGTTGTGCTGCGTGGTATGGTCTTTTTCTGAGGTGATTCTTTTGCTGTGCGATTTGTGAACTTGTAATTTGTCAACACAATGTTATGTGATCAAATATAACTTAACAAAAAATATCTACCATTTGTGTTGTTTATACCTACAACTTTAGTTAGAAAACAAACATTTGTCCTGGCGTAGAAATGTCATCTCATAGAAAGACAAAGGAGGACACAAAATGTCCGATAGAGATAATACAAAAACCATCATTGGGCTTTACAATATTTAACACAAAGATCCTGAGCTGATAAACACACACGGGCGTCGCAATACCATGTCGGTGGTCGAAACAAATGATGGAGAGAACAGCAAGCAAAACTGCACGCCCTTTGCTGCGTAATCTAGGTTTGATAATGCATGTAAATACAAGTTGAGGAAACTTGATGCCAGTCACGATGTGTTGATGAAAACACTCTCATTAGTACTTACCTTGCAATACGAGCTCAGGAATTTCCGATATCAGGGATGAATGATGAATATAAAATGGGTAGAAATGAACAATCTGGCGTCCAAGACTACAAGGCCGATTTTCAGAACTATCTTCTCCCTCCCACACATCAACTAGTACGCCAGTTGACGAGCTGGTAGGAAATGGAATGTTTTACCTCTTCACAAATTTGTGGTACCTCCTACGGTGACAGTACTGGAGCAAGATACCTCCTACGCTGACAGTACTGGCGCAAGATACCTCCTACGCTGACAGTACTGGCGCAAGATACCTCCTACGCTGGCAGTACTGGCGCAAGATACCTCCTACGCTGACAGTACTGGCGCAAGATACCTCCTACGCTGACAGTACTGACGCAAGATACCTCCTACGCTGGCAATACTGGCGCAAGATACCTCCTACGCTGACAGTACTGGCGCACGAGAGAAAGGAAAAGAAAAGAAACGGAAAGAAAAGAATGAAAAAAGAAAAAAATTAGGGAAAAGAAAAAATTAGGAAAATGGAAAAGAAAAGAAAAGAAAGGAAAAGGAAGAAAGCAATAAGGAAAGAAAGTAAGAAAAAGAACGAAAGTCGTTAGTTACCAAGAAAGTCATTGCATGAGATAAGTGACACATTGAAGTGACACATAAGTGACACATTCGTGGCCGAACCGTTAAGGGCGCGCCCTGGCATGAAGATGTCGCGGGTTCGAATCTCGGTGACGGAGTAAGATTTTGCTTCTAAATAATTTGAAAACTCTTGGATAATCCTACGCAATTCCTCGTTAATTAGTTGAAACGAAATGAGCAACGACAAAAAACGCTTGACCGAAACAGACAGAAACACCGTCATAAATGATTATCAAGTTGCCAGAAAGTTAGTCAAAAGTAATTTGTAAACAACATCGCGCAACACAAAAATGTGAACAAACATGCATGCAAATGAAATTCATAGCTTGTACATCGTGCGGACAGAAAGATAATGTTTTCACGAACCCTTTGCTCAAATTGCGCTTCATTTCATGTCTGTTCCTCTGGGGTAGGCAATGCTACGAGGGATAGATCTATTTTTGAAACGGTTAGCAAGCGCAATAAATTCATTTGCTGGACGATCGAGTTATTTCTGAGAATGGTTCAGCGTTGGCTGGTCGCAGCGCAGCGAGCCAAGTGTAATGGGCCCTCGTGTTTTGTTGCGACGCAAAGGAAAGAAACATATATGAATGTGTCTGTAGATATACTTATGTATATACATGCATGTGTGTGTATACATACACAAACACATTCACATCCATATACACACCTACACACATACATTAGTATGCGCAAAGAAAATCAATGTGAGAGAAAAAAGATAAAGATAATAAATAGTTTCCCTCCTGCTACACCTAAATGACAGCTGCATTGCTCACTGCAATCGAAAGAAATAACTTGGAAAGAAAAGAATAAATGAAGAGAAAAAGACTTCGAGAACCGTAAAGATGAACTAGTTTCTAATTGTCTAACAGAATTTTAAAAGAAATCAAGTTACAGTCTAAGAACAACAACAAAAACATCTCGGGTTTCCCGTCCTCTCGGTATTCTCTTCAACATCTTACGGACATGGGTACATGGTACAACATCATACGGACATGGGTACATGGTACAACATCATACGGACATGGGTACATGGTACAACATCATACGGACATGGGTACATGGTACAACATCATACGGACATGGGTACATGGTACAACATCATACGGACATGGGTACATGGTACAACATCATACGGACATGGGTACATGGTACAATATCATACGGACATGGGTACATGGTACAACATCATACGGACATGGGTACATGGTACAACATCATACGGACATGGGTACATGGTACAACATCATACGGACATGGGTACATGGTACAACATCATACGGACATGGGTACATGGCACAACATCATACGGACATGGGTACATGGCACAACATCATACAGACATGGGTACATGGCACAACATCATACGGACATGGGTACATGGTACAACATCATACGGACATGGGTACATGGTACAACATCATACAGACATGGGTACATGGTACAACATCATACAGACATGGGTACATGGTACAACATCATACAGACATGGGTACGCGGTACAACATCATACGGACATGGGTACATGGTACAACATCATACGGACATGGGTACGCGGTACAACATCATACGGACATGGGTACATGGTACAACATCATACAGACATGGGTACATGGTACAACATCATACGGACATGGGTACATGGTACAACATCATACGGACATGGGTACATGGTACAACATCATACGGACATGGGTACATGGTACAACATCATACGGACATGGGTACATGGTACAACATCATACGGACATGGGTACATGGTACAACATCATACGGACATGGGTACATGGTACAATATCATACGGACATGGGTACATGGTACAACATCATACGGACATGGGTACATGGTACAACATCATACGGACATGGGTACATGGTACAACATCATACGGACATGGGTACATGGTACAACATCATACGGACATGGGTACATGGCACAACATCATACGGACATGGGTACATGGCACAACATCATACAGACATGGGTACATGGCACAACATCATACGGACATGGGTACATGGCACAACATCATACGGACATGGGTACATGGCACAACATCATACAGACATGGGTACATGGCACAACATCATACAGACATGGATACATGGCACAACATCATACGGACATGGGTACATGGTACAACATCATACGGACATGGGTACGTGGCACAACATCATACGGACATGGGTACATGGCACAACATCATACGGACATGGGTACATGGCACAACATCATACAGACATGGGAACATGGCACAACATCATACGGACATGGGTACATGGCACAACATCATACGGACATGGGTACATGGCACAACATCATACAGACATGGATACATGGCACAACATCATACGGACATGGGTACATGGTACAACATCATACGGACATGGGTACATGGCACAACATCATACGGACATGGGTACATGGCACAACATCATACGGACATGGGTACATGGCACAACATCATACAGACATGGGAACATGGCACAACATCATACGGACATGGGTACATGGCACAACATCATACGGACATGGGTACATGGCACAACATCATACAGACATGGATACATGGCACAACATCATACGGACATGGGTACATGGTACAACATCATACGGACATGGGTACGTGGCACAACATCATACGGACATGGGTACATGGCACAACATCATACGGACATGGGTCCATGGCACAACATCATACAGACATGGGTACATGGCACAACATCATACGGACATGGGTACATGGCACAACATCATACAGACATGGGTACATGGTACTACATCATACGGACATGGGTACATGGCACAACATCATACAGACATGGGTACATGGTACAACATCATACGGACATGGGTACATGGTACAACATCATACGGGCATGGGTACGCGGTACAACATCATACGGACATGGGTACATGGTACAACATCATACGGACATGGGTACATGGTACAACATCATACGGGCATGGGTACGCGGTACAACATCATACGGGTATGGATACATGGGTAATGTACAGAATATATTCCCTGGGGTATTGCAAGCACGGTAAGATGACTGAAGACTCCTAGAGAATGGCTGGGAATGGCTTCACTGTAAGGGAGAACGGAAGGATGCAAGATACGAAAACGCTCTACCTAAACCGACTGAAACACCGTCGTAAATGTCCGCAGAGCAGCGAGAAAGTAATTAATTACCAACTTTTTTCATTCTTTCGTTGTTCCTCATCCTTCTTAACTCGCGATTTCTGTGCGCAGAACATTGCGTGGGGAACTCCTCTTGCAAATATTGCCCTCTTTTCACACCCTTACTAAACAGATGTTGTACCATGTACCCATGTCCGTATGATGTTGTACCGCGTACCCATGTCCGTATGATGTTGTACCATGTACCCATGTCTGTATGATGTTGTACCATGTACCCATGTCCGTATGATGTTGTACCGCGTACCCATGTCCGTATGATGTTGTACCATGTACCCATGTCCGTATGATGTTGTACCGCGTACCCATGTCTGTATGATGTTGTACCATGTACCCATGTCCGTATGATGTTGTACCATGTACCCATGTCTGTATGATGTTGTACCATGTACCCATGTCCGTATGATGTTGTACCGTGTACCCATGTCTGTATGATGTTGTACCTATACCCATGTCTGTATGATGTTGTACCATGTACCCATGTCTGTATGATGTTGTACCATGTACCCATGTCTGTATGATGTTGTACCATGTACCCATGTCCGTATGATGTTGTACCATGTACCCATGTCCGTATGATGTTGTACCATGTACCCATGTCTGTATGATGTTGTACCATGTACCCATGTCTGTATGATGTTGTACCATGTACCCATGTCTGTATGATGTTGTACCATGTACCCATGTCTGTATGATGTTGTACCATGTACCCATGTCCGTATGATGTTGTACCATGTACCCATGTCCGTATGATGTTGTACCATGTACCCATGTCTGTATGATGTTGTACCATGTACCCATGTCCGTATGATGTTGTACCATGTACCCATGTCTGTATGATGTTGTACCATGTACCCATGTCCGTATGATGTTGTACCATGTACCCATGTCTGTATGATGTTGTACCATGTACCCATGTCCGTATGATGTTGTACCATGTACCCATGTCTGTATGATGTTGTACCATGTACCCATGTCCGTATGATGTTGTACCATGTACCCATCCATGTCCATATTTTTTACATGGATGTTTTACAATAATAAAAAGACGACGAGTTAGGTAATGTCATAAGTTGAGAGTGAACAGAAAAAAAGGCCGGTATCTTTTGTTAAAATGCCAGTTGTCAGTTTAGTACACACATATTGGCAAATGTACCTTTAAATATTTACACATATACATGCACATTCATACCCACGTACATACATACACCTAACACGCACACATACACAAATACATATCTGTGCATCTAGGCAATCACAACACTTATGCGTTATACAAAAATGCTGTGCGATGCACTCAAATATAGAATAATGATTTTAGAAAGTTTGTGACAACTTTTTCAGTGTGTTGTTGTTTACAATTTCTGATGGAATTTTGAAGCGATGTTTAATTAAATATTGGAACGAAAAGATCATTGGTCAATAAGCGTCTTATCTATCAAATGTGGGTGATCGCGCAACAAATGTACATATATTTTACATATGCTTTATTATAATCGAGTGAAATGAAGTATTACGTTGTGACACATTCACCTATCTACGCACACATAGCGTGCACACGTACACATATACACAAGTATGAATGTGCGCAAACATCAGCGTAAACTAGTCAGTATAAACTAGCATTCCAATGAAGGGACTTGGATAAAATATCTTTTATTACGACATGAATTTTATAAAATTTCCGTACTAAAAATAGTGGCACAAAACAGTCTACCTGAGTCAGAAACCTGAAAACGATTGTTCTACAACGGTTCCCAAGTACAGCATAACTGCAGAAATGCGTGAGGCCTTGGTGCGGTTGTTTAATGTACTCCTGGAGCGTAGGAGATGGTATGATAATTTCCACTACACTAGCTTAACAACAGCAGTTTTGGAAAGAAGCATTTTGGAAAGAACATTTTTGAATGAGAAAGAAAACATGAATGCCTTATAAGGGTTTTATATTAGAAAAAAATCAAATTATCTTTGAAATATGATGCAGAATGACTGCAATTGATAAACATACATAGGTACCATGATGGTCTAGTTCGATGCTTGCACAACAACGGAGAAGAAAGACATAAGATGCATCCTGTGGCTGGTTTACTTAGTTTAAATATAGCTCGATTATTCATGAAAGCAATAAAGATACTGATCTTTGTGGGTTGAAAACATGACATTTAACATGTACAAGACATTAAAGTTTTGGGTTGCTTTACAATAATAAAATGAAATGATGTGTTGGATAGTGTTAGAAGTTGGGAGTGAAAAAAGGGCGGTATGTTTAGTTTATATGCTAGTTGCTAGTCCAGTGCACACAGGTGTATGTGCACATATGCACACCCATATACGCACATACACCCATATACGTACACACATATACAAGTGAGCATGTTTGCAAATCCCAGCGTATAGGCGATCAAATCATAATACCTACGCATACTTCAAAACTGTTGTGTAATATCTTGAATTATAAAACAATGAGCGAGGGAGATTATTCAGCAATGGAGATACCAGGCAAATAACCCTACATACAAGGTCACGTGGAAGCCACATGGTTACGACATGGATTGTCCATGTTTGCCATATGGGTTCTATCTGCCCATGCTATGTGGAAACCACATGGACTTTGGAAAGGGGCCCCACCTGGTACCCACATGGTTAGGACACTTGTCGAGGATGTGGGTTCTACATGGAAACCACATGGTTACGACATGGATTGTAGATGTTTTACATATGGGTTCTATCTGCCCATGCTATGTGGAAACCACATGGACTTTTGGAAAGTGGCCCCACCTGGTGCCCACATGGTTAGGACACGTGTCGAGGATGTGGGTTCTACATGGACACCATATGCCTCATGGTTATCCCTCGCTTCTGCCAGCTAAGATCCATTTGGTAATTACGCGCGGGTTCCATCTATGAATCAAGCAGACTTACCATGAATTCTACTGACGTGTATTATACACCGTTTCCATGTGGTTATCAAAGTTAGTTGATCGCATCGGTGTGACGGTGCCGCTGCATTCTCATGTCTTGTAGGAGATTACCTGTTTGCAATCAAACGTGTAGAACACGTCCCCCCAAAATGCCATTCTCCTCCCTCACTAATCCTTGATTCCATATATGGTTATTTTATGAACACTCATGCAAATGTTTCGCGACTTGCTTTGCAGTAATTTATCAACCGGGACAGTAATTAGTGGCGAAAGGAATGGCATTTCAGTATTCATAGGGTTTCATGGCAGCCTCCACCACTCTTTGTAGCGTGTTTTAGTGACATATATACAAGTATTATACTAATATTTATGTCACAAGGCTGTTAATTCACAAAGGCGCACATGCATTGTGAATGAAATATCAACCGACGATCTCGGAGCAACTTGCAAATTGCGGTATTTTTTCCCGAGTGAAGAAAGTAGGGTTAACAGCCAGGCTAAGATGCATTGTTCAAACATTTCAAATTTTCTTTGTACTCATTGACTTGTAATAAGATAAATTCAAAAATTGAATGCTTCTATAAATAAGGCTTTCAAAGAAGAACAAAGACTATGAACCCTCCATGGCATAACTTACACCACGCTATACCTGGTGTCCCATGAAAATGTCCCCGACTTTTCGATTGATTATATCTCCGCAATGAATAAACATATTTGAAATGTCTTTTTTTCACAGTGTTGCAAATTTCGTTTCTTTTTCGAATAATTCAAGTTTTTGAAAATCGTTTAAAACCACTTAACAGTGATCGATTTACTAAAAGAGGTAGAAAAACTAATTGTTCACATGCAAGTTTTAAAAACAACACTGGTAATCTTCTTCATTTCTGAATACCTACTGTTAAGAATAATTTCACAATGATGTATCCTACACACCGCCAAGTCTTTAAACCCTCTGAGAGGTTATTTACTTTCTTATTTCATCATTTGAAGTCTGAAGACACTCAAATGCAGCTCACTAACGATCAAAGAATTTTCATCGTATTGGAATGAATATGAAGCAACGAAAAGCGGTGAAAAAGTAAGAGCATTAAATTTTCTTCCATATCTTCTAACAGTGAGAAACACAGTCTTCTTATATGACGAGTTCCTTTCCGGGAATGTTTCATTAAACGCTTTTCAAACTTTTTTATAGATTTCCATTGCTTCGTATTCCAATACGATGGAAATTCATTGATAGTTAGTTAGCTGCATTTTAATCAAATGATGAAATAAGAAAGTAAATAACCTCTCAGAGGGTTTAAAGACTTGGCGGTATGTAGGATACATCATTGTGAAATTATTCTTAACAGTAGGTATTGGGAAATGAAGAAGATCACCAGTGTTGTTTTTAAAACTTTCCTTTGAACAATTAGTTTTTCTACCTCTTTTAGTAAATCGATCACTGTTAGTGTAGTGACATACTAAGCGTTAAAACGCGCTTCCGCGCAAAGCTGCGGTAGCCGCAAATCCGTCAGCACGTGTTGTCTTACCAGGCCTGACATACTAGAGAAACCGCGGCGCGGAAAACGCGCGCGGTATTTTTTCTACCGCGCGTGTCGGCGGAAGGAGATTTACCGCGGCGCGGTTTAGAGCAGTCAACACAGAAAGTAATGACTAGTGACACGTTAGCCTCTCACAGCGCTGCAGTAAGCGCAATTCATTTCTAGTTTCCCATAGAATATCAGGAAGACATCCATATATTTTCATCAAATATTAGTTATTATTATTATTTTATCTATTATCTATTATTATTTCTGATTTGTAATAACAATTATTATTTCATTTATCACTGTGCTCTCTAATATTTTCATAAAAACGAGGAAACTTGTCTCAGCCACGTTGTATGGGTGCACGAAATATCTCCGTACACGAGGCATATCCAATAATCCTTCGCTCTCAGCAGCGCACACAGTGGCAACATTTATGAAATGTGAAACCTCCATTCTGTTCAGAGTTCCAAACAGCACTGTACGAAAAAACGCGCGACAACCTTCACGGTTAGCGCGCCAATGTGTCATCTACCCACAAATGCGTTTTTACCGCGCGCGGTCGCGGTAACAGTTTCCCGCTGCCGCAACCGCATAGTATGTCATAACACTTAAGTGGTTATTAAACAATTTTCAAAAACGTAAATTATTCGAAAAAGAAACTAAATTTGCTACACTGTGAAAAAAAGACATCTCAAATATGTTAATTTATTGCGGAGATATAATCAACCGACAAGTCGGGGACATTTTGGGGGGACACCCAGTTTGGGTGTTCGTAGTAAAAGCACGTTCATAAACTTTTTCCAGGGCAGATATCCACCACATTAATTTGGAATGGAAAAACCTGACCGTCAGCAAGGAATTTTTTGTTTAATTTTGCAATGATTTCTAGAAAAAATTAAAGTCCACTAATACTATGGCAGGGAATATAAATATTCAAACTCGAAAAATCAAGATGACAGATGAATTGTTCAGTTATGAATTGTAACATTTTTATTAAAGCAAATCAAATTCCTATAATATAATGGCACCGCAAACTTCATCAATCAAAATCGAGAAATTGTACTAGCTTAATTGTTCATTCTTGGATTTTGTTAACTTTTCTTAGAAACAAATTCAATTCCTTAAATATGATAAAATGGCAGCGCTAACTTTAATGTTCACATATGAAACATCATGGTTCTATAAAAATGAACTATGAAGAATGAATTTACCCCTCAAATGCATGAAAATTTTTTAACAATTCACTTCCAATTCGTTCAAATTCATATATAATGGTTGTGAATACATGTTTATGCATTTTAGGGTGTAAATTTGTCCTTCATTGTATATTTCTATTGTGTCATGACAAATTCAGGCAAAACATTGACAAAATGAATTATACCCACAAACCTCATCCATAATGTGAAGACTTTTAAACCCTCAAAATGAAGGTCAACACAATAAATAATGAAATGAGCAACAAAATCTTACCAGTCAATAATTGTAATGATGGATTTCTTAGGCGGTATTTCAAATTTAAATGCTTACGTAAATATATTTTATAGCATAAGTACCACAAAGCAACAAAATGAATTACAAGAAAAAGAATTAGAAGATATTTTATTCATTCAGCGCAAACGAGAAATGGCGCAATTAAAGTTATCATTACTGTCGAAAGGTTTACATTTATATAAGAACTAGAACTCTGTATATTAATCTTACACGATTTCCAGCGACTCATCACTCCTCATCACAACGGCGTGCTTATGAGAGAATTATTGTAATAAAATCAGATTATTGTTCATGGCTTCAGTACCAAAATGAGCTACAGTTCAACAGAAAGTAATGAAAACAAATTAACCAGCCGTATCGCTTTAACCAGCAGCACATAAGAACTATGCTCAGTTTTAATGTCTCTAATATGGACAGTGATAAGCTCGTCTTGTTAATTATCCCTATCTTCCACTTAGATTCACTAATACTGCGAATTGAATGATGTTCCTAGAAATATACAGGAGCACAATTAACACCGATCACGTCTTGAGCAGAACTAAGTAACGGCCACGGAAGACGGAGCACGGAAGTTTGAATAGGAGGTGCCACAACGTCTGAGAGGAGGGGTAGTTGCCAGATGCCCATTCTTTCGAAATCGAAACGTCAAAACTTATCCAAATAGTTTCATGTGTGTATATCAATTTATTCATTGGTGTGTTCTGTCTTTCAGTATTATTTTACGAAAGCTTTTGAAATCGCACCAGACGCATATATAGAATTTAGTTATCCCAATTTTTGGTTCAAAGAGATTATCAGCATATATTTCATAGGAAATGATTAACTTATTAGTTATTACTAATGTTTAAAATGAGCATTACAACTGAATAAGACACAACTAAGACTTGAAAAGGCGAATGTTAGATTTTTTAGCACAAAGAGTTTCTTTTATCTCAGCTTGACCCTGAATACTACAAATAATAACGTATATATTTTTGACCATCAAGAAAATATTAATAAATTTGGGAATAATCTGATGTGTAAACGGGTAATTGGTCATAAATGTAGAATTTAATAAGTGCTCTGAATGAAATCTTTGACATTTCATCGAAAACATATAACAATTATTTTAATATTTATATATACGCAATATTTTCTTAAAAGCCGTTCATAAGCAAGTACGTTGCATACACACGTGCCTCCCATGTGGAAAAATTTATTTGAAGGCAATGTGGTAGCTAATAGGAAATCACACGTGGATCCCACGTATCAAATCCAGCATGCAATGTACTAATATGGCTATGATGAGTATATTCAGTGGTAAATCCATTTTGCCAACTAAAATCCACGTAACCAGCACCTAACCACGTGGCTTCCATGTGACATTGTATGTAGGGAATAGGCACATAGGCACATAGGCACAACGGGCCTCATGCTATCAAAACTGTATTTTTACATACTAAATTGAATTCTTCATTAGAAATATTTATCGAGTAAGAGTAATACAACATTACTTCAACTTCTTAAATGAAATTCCTCATTAGCAACAAGCAAAATGTGAGAGTTTTGCAGCGTCGTCGAATCAAGAGGGCAGCACAGCGAGCCTGTGCCTGTGTTCTCGAAATAATTCAGAAGTTACGGGTAACTCAATAGGTCGAGACGAATTGGATAGTTCGGGTGCATAAAACTTTACGGCCTCGTATCCCGGCTACTGAATGGCGGAAGTTGGACGTGCAAGCCCTCTACTGTGTTTTATTCTTATCATTAAAGTTCAAAACGTGAGTGCTCTAAACCTTTGATTTGCTATCTCAGTGCAGGCCAAGTGACGCGAGTCGCTGTTATCGCGACGCTCAGGGGGATAAAAGATAAGGCCACGGGTAGCATGGACTATGATGTGCGTGGGGCTTGTCTTGGTGATAGATAACAGCTGAGTCACGTCCGAACTTGACTCTTAATCTAAACATTTCATTTAAATAAAACTTACGCATTGAGACTCAAGTTTCTTGACCCACCCTCATGAATCCCTTAGGGGAATACAACTACTAATTCTAGGGGCTCTGAGAGTAAGGCCTTCTTTTTCTTCCAATGTTTTTTGTTCTGTTATGGACCATTGGTTTTCAATTAACAGCTGTCCTTTAGGTTCAGTATCACCTACATTCTTCTTCAATTGTCACCTTGTTCCACACTCTTCCTTCTTAACATGCTGTTTCTATGCGAGCAGAATTTTGCGCTGGAACACACTTCGTGAAAGTTTTCCCCGTTCCCTTAACTCCATACTAAATGGAACTTATATCCTTCCTCTCTTTGAACATCTTCTTTGTGGTATGAGAGGCTAAAACTAAGTTATAATCAACTATTCACCTCCCCAACAAATTTTTGCTGAAGTTTCTGAAATGTTAATTTTTTCATTGACATATCTAATTTGACGGAATAGATTCAGGTGGAAAAAGTATGAATACTCTCTTTTCAATACCCTTATTACATCTCAGAGAGCAATCTACCTATTATTTACAAATACTACCTCACCAATCAGCTGAGCAAGCCCCTCCTCCGAATATTCAGGCCCATCTTGGGGGAGGAGGCCGAGCCTCAGCTACTCAGTGAGTAACTTTTTCATGTTCCTCATTATCAATGGTCAAATTCGAGCGTGAGTTCCTCGTGATTCTGCTTTTATTTCTAAGATGTTACTAGCTTTACCGTGACTTCAGTCACCTACTTTCTGCCATGTTCTCACCTCACGGGGCACAGGATGAACAAAAGGCTTAGGTCAGTTCGGTTTGTCTACCTCGTGCCTTAGGGACTGGCTCACTGAGGGGGATACTGTGAAGCTATAGATGAGCATACAAGACTCCTTTCTCCCTCACTTTGTTTCTTTCAGTTTTTGTGGAGATTTTTCTATTCATTCTTTCGTTGTTCCTCATCCTTCTAAAGTCGCTGTTTCTATGCGCAGAATATTGCGTGGGGAACTCCTCTTGCAAAGATTGCCCACTTTTCACACCTTTACTAAATGGTTCGTTGTCTTCGCTCTCTTGCGATCGCTTCTGTCGTGGCTACGAAATTTAAACCAATGTAATGATATTATTTTATAATTTTCCATACACAAATATTTATGCTGATGTGTAAACTTATCGAGCTGTAATTAATTTCACGTTCATTTTGCAACTTGCTTTGGATGCTGACGATCCTCTACAGGTAAACCTAGCATCCATGCTTGATCCCATCAGGGAAATGCAACTATTGCTGCATTTTACTGAGTTCTGACTTCGATTGAATTCGAAAATTTCTTTTAATTATACCCTTAAACTCCTCAAAAGACCGTAAAATAGTCTATATATATATATATATATATATATATAAATATATTGCATTATATGTACAATTTCTATCCTAATATCCATGAAGTTTACGCCCAAGTGGTTGTTTCTTCCTCACGTTGCTCGATGACCATCTGATGTTAGTGCCCCTCCAAGGACGGTGGAGGTGATAACGGTAATATTAGTACAAAATTGGGGACGATAATGGGTTAACTCGAATGATTCTGCAAGTAACTTTATTGAAATTAATTCAAGGATTTTGATTGGAATTATTTTTGATTGATTGCGAGGATTTATAATTGATTCAAATCACCAGTTAGTGTCCTATTACCATTCTCGTTTCATCACTAGCGGTTATGTGAGGCAAGGAATGTTTTACCTCCAATGTCCCGCAAGGTAGCACTGTCCAGGCCCAGCGAGGCTGCGTCCGAAGCCAGTACGGACTTCAATTCTAAACAAACGCCGTGTTTGTGCAGTTTTGAACTTCAGCTGTCATTGTGTTCACGAACTACAAGTCTGTTTCTGCACAGTGTTGCCGACCTGTGCGCCATCTGTGAAATGAAGCGCCATTCTAAACGTGCATGAGTGCACGTTCTACAGTGATGGGATCACCAGTTGTATAATGTCAACTATTGCTGAGATTCCCACTATGATATAAAATACTTTAGTATCTCAGATATTAAGCGTGATAGTTACTAGAAGCTTTCAACTCCTTATTTGCTAATTTAGCAGATGTGATGACCGTTTCGCTGCCTCGGAAGTACCCTGGCATGTTAGCTTTGCGCTCGGTTAACAACGGACGATGCCACCAGAGCAAGGAAGACGCGGTCTACATGCAACAAATCTCGGCCCTGGGCGCCCTGGAGGACAAGTTCAGCCGCCTGTGGACGCAGTGCCAGCGATGCCAGGGCTCCTTGCATGAGGAGGTCATCTGCACCAGGTGAGGACGCCAGCTCGGGTGGCCCGTCGCCCTCTGGCCCGTCGGTCCATGGTGAGCCCATTTGTGGCGGGTGTGTGGACACGCCAGCTCGGGTGGGGGTGCGTGTGGCCCGTCGCTCTCTGGCACGTCGGTCCATGGTGAGCCCATTTGTGGCGGTTGTGTGGACACGCCAGCTCGGGTGGGGGTGCGTGTGGCCCGTCGCCCTCTGGCACGTCGGTCCATGGTGAGCCCATTTGTGGCGGGTGTGTGACACGCCAGCTCGGGTGGGGGTGCGTGTGGCCCGTCGCCCTCTGGCACGTCGGTCCATGGTGAGCCCATTTGTGGCGGGTGTGTGACACGCCAGCTCGGGTGGGGGTGCGTGTGGCCCGTCGCCCTCTGGCACGTCGGTCCATGGTGAGCCCATTTGTGGCGGGTGTGTGGACACGCCAGCTCGGGTGGGGGTGCGTGTGGCCCGTCGCCCTCTGGCACGTCGGTCCATGGTGAGCCTATTTGTGGCGGGTGTGTGGACACGCCAGCTCGGGTGGGGGTGCGTGTGGCCCGTCGCCCTCTGGCACGTCGGTCCATGGTGAGCCCATTTGTGGCGGGTGTGTGACACGCCAGCTCGGGTGGGGGTGCTTTTGGCCCGTCGCCCTCTGGCACGTCGGTCCATGGTGAGCCCATTTGTGGCGGTTGTGTGGACACCAAAGCAAGTGTGGACGCGGGCGAATCGAACGTTGCTCGCACTCTTGCCGTGACAGCTCAGCAGTTATTGTCTTGTCCAAAGGAAGTTGTGCAGCCGTATTGAAGCCAACTTTATGGTGTTGTTAACGGTCTTGTAATTCTTCAAATTAGAACATCGATACATATTTAGAATTTGAAAATAATTTTCTTCATTAGCCATTGGCAATAATCTATTATTTTGTCTACTTACGTTATGTTTATTTACAAATTCAAATCGGTGATATCAAATTCAAGTGTTGATAGTTCCATTGATGAATGATGATAGTGTTCGGCTATGATTTCTTTATAAATTTTATTTTGAATTAAACGCGGTAATCTCAGCAGCCCTCGATATAACAATGGAAAAAGTTCCTGTACGGTCGAAATCCTAGAGACGCGCAAGCAAGTGTTGCTCAGGAGTGCAATTGTGGACATGAGATCAAGTTTAGCTGGTGCTTGTCTGCAACCTTCAGAGGTTGTCGCACCGGCAGACTCGTGCAGACCTCACCAACTGCTGCCGGTTGTGACCCATTACAGTTTTATGTTTGGAAAATCGAGGTTTTATTCGTGGAATTAAAAATTTTTACGAATTGTTTATTTATATGTGCTTTCGTCCGCTCTATGTGGACATTTTTACTTTTCTTTACATTGCTAGTTTCATATGAAACAAAAGAAAAAAAGGAAAAAAGAAAAAACAGTTTATTTCCCATATAGATGGTACAACAAAGATAGTACCATCATTGTTTTTTAAAATATCTTAAAGTTAATACACTTATATGATACACACACACGAGTATTGTAATACTCATGTCACTAGTCGAAGAGAAATGATTGAGGGCAATGTACTCCTTTTATTGCTCAATCTACATTAGATGATACATGTAATTATAATTATAAGAGACAACACAATTTCATGGACGATGCATTATAATTGTGGGGTGAAAACACTTTTGACAGTTTACATGTACATGACATAAAACTTTGAAATTCTTGACGCCAGGAAATAATATTAGAATTGATTGTTTTGGCAGATGTTTAATAATGTCATTTCAAGGAAGAATGGAAAAAAAATATATAAGCATGATGTGTAAGGCGGACCACGAAAATTGCCAGTTTTGTATTTCTAATTTAAGTTTTTTAACATAACGGTCATTAGTTGATAAACATTTCATTTAAGTATATATGGATGACCACACTTCAAATTTATAGTTATTTACGTGAATGCTTTACATTAATAAAGAGATGACGAGTTAGGTAATGTTACAAGTTGAGAGTGAACACTAAAAAAGACCGGTATCTCTAGGTTAAACGCTTGGTGTCAGTTTAATACACACATATGTGTATGTGTAAATGTATATATATATATATAAGGCAATTTATATGGAATCGCCCAAATATATACAGATATACATGAACACACATACCTACGCACATACATCCGCCTAACACGCACACATACACAAAAACATATCTATGCATCGAGGCAATCAAAAAACGTGTGCGTTCTATAAAAATGCTGTGCGATGTACTGAAATGTAGGATAATACGCAAAGTAAGTTCGCTACAACTTTTTCAGCATGTGTTGCTGCTTAAAATTTCTAATGAAATATGGCAACGATGTTTAATTAAATATCGGAAAGCCAGACAATAAAACTGTGTGCAGTAATGACTCATTTCTCAGGAATGAACACCTCAGGACGCGGTGTGCGCGCGTTATCGCTGTGAGATTATGGCGTAGATATGGACCTGATCTTATGATCCGAGGATATATGGCGCATGTGGGCAGTCCGTGTAGCGTCCTCAACATGTAATGTCTAGTTTAACTTTTAACATTTTTCGGGCCAAGGGAATAAATCTCTGAGAGAAGAAATGTTGTGTTCAAGCATGTTTACGAATGTTTTCAACACTTCAAAACACACACATGACTTCATTCTGTGTATTCTGTCTAGTTTCAGCTAGGTTCAGCTTGGTGGACCAGTGAAAGAATTCAGGCAACATAACATAACAAATTTTACATAACATATTCAGGCAAAGAATTCAGGCAACATAACATAACATCATGACCTAACATATACAAACCTATCATATCCTAACCGAAGCAATTTAGATTATATGTTATAACATAAAAAAACCGTGAACCCGAGAAAAAATTTCATCAACATTACCTAACCCATGCTAACCTAACCTATCGTAACCTATCCTATAATGACCTATCCAATCCTGATAAAATTTCAAACAAACTGCAAAAAAATCAATGCATGTAAAGGCGATCTTTGTATCACTCAGGAATTCGGTATCCATGATACGACAAATTCGGACGAAAGCGTAACAGACGAACTAAGTAACTAACTAAGGTGGCAACAAGCAGAAAATTATATAGATGGGCTGGATGTGAACAGCATCAATAAAATACATTGTAAAAATAAAACGCCAGGTGTTTCACTTAGTTTAAAACAAGTACAATTTTCGTGCTGTATTTCTCCCGTGTTATTACAATGGGAATCTCATTGAACACATTAGACACGGTAGAGGAAACAAGGTAGGTTCAAACCAGTCTTTTGTTAGTTGACGGTGTGGTTTTGCTGACGTCATGGCAACAAATCAATAGTAGCTCTTATATTGCATCTGGTAGCACTGCTACCCCCCGAATCTGGCGCCACTATTGGCCTAACGACATGGCGTTTTGGTGACGTCATAAAGTTTGTATGAAATAAAGCCTTTCTATTGGCTAGCCGAACAAGGGAAGGTGCATTTTCTCCCATAGATATGATCCTACCTTGTTTCCTCTACCTTGACATTAGATTGGTTAAGCACTGGATGCTTAAAGAGCGTATCTGTGATACGAGTACCAGTACACAATTACATGAATATTTTAATCCCTGGTACTATCTCCATATTAATACACTTCAAACTAAGTTTTTATGTAACGATCTTCATAGTTAGGATAGGATAGGTTAGTATATGTTAGGTTAGGATGGGTTAGGGTAGAATATGTTATGTTAGAATTCGTTAGGTTATGTTGACCGATTTTTTTACGGGTCCACCTAGCCTAACGATGACATTGGTTAAGTTAGTTTAGGATAAGTAGAATTAGGATAGGTTAGCATAGGTTACGAGGTCTTGATAAAAAAAAATTCGGGTCCACGGTGTTTTATGTTTGACATATTTTCAGAAAAGCTTTGGTTAGCATAGGATAGGTTAGTATATGTTATTTTAGGATGGGTTAGGTTGAAATCTGCTAGGTTATAATTTTTAAGTTATGTTGACTACATTTTTTCACGGGGTAAAATTTTTGCGGGTCCTGCGAGTTAGGATGGATATATTTGTTTGTCATCCGTTACTTGGGAGATTTATTCAAGGTAAATAACGAATCCCGTCATTTTTGACGCGTCTTATGAACTAGACTGATCGGCAAGACTTAAGAACAGACTCGAGATGTTTGTCATTGACTTATTATTTTTATAAATCCCCTTATAAACCTGAGCAGATATACACATACATGCATGTTAGTGTGTCTGCACACGCATTTCTGCTGTGACATTACACACACTGAGGAGATAACAAGGAAAAGACTAAGATAAGTACATTAGGTACGGTCGTAATGGACATCAATGTTCACTTGGCAAGGCTTTGCAGAAATTTGAAAATCAAGTTAATAATGAACTTAAAAATTACTTGTCTTTTTATCATTTAAATCGAAATATTTGAAACGCTGAACATAAAATGCTGCATGCAAAATTTAGCTATTTGTTTCCCTTTGAACCTGAGTCAGACTATGAAAACATGATTGTTGATAATTCTACTCATTTTGTATCTCAGGAAGGAAGACATCGTTGCATGGAAGCATTATTTGTATATATTTATTCTGCAGTGATAAGTTATCACGACAGAATATCGCTGTTATCACTGATAACATCGTGTGGGTGCGGGGTTATTGCCAAACTCACTATTTTATGTATTTCAAATAAGAATTTACATGACATGACATTTTCAAAAAGCGTTTATTTCATTTTGTGAATCTACTACGCTAGAAATAATCTCTTTTACTCCAGTAACACATTTAAGAGTGTACAACAGACCCGCCAAATGCCACCACCATTTGCACGTCACTCACCAACACGCAAGGCCACGCAGCAAAGAATGAGGCTCAGCTAACCAACGCCTGCTGCATCTCAGGAAGGTCTAACTGCTGAGCTGACGCTCGTGCGAGTATGAAATCAAGGCAAATTAATTACTCAGGAGCGAAATTTCTCAAATGAATAACTCGTTATCGTGTAGAATTGTGTTAGTCACTCGCAAGTTCCAAGCGTTTTCGTCCATAAAATGTGACCAAAATAAAGAGGTACGAGCGAGCAAGGATGAGCGAAACAATTCCCATCACTTGCAACTAATTTTGCCCGCATTTCAGGGAAATGCGCCATCAGCACAAAATCCTTTTCGTTTCAAGCAATAACTTCATTGCTCAGCTCGTGCAGCACATTGCGTTTGCGACCAGTGAGGCAATCCTTTCTCATCCTCAGAAAATTTCCCAGCAGCAGCATTTGACAAGAAAATTACATGAAGTTATCGCTAGATAAGGCATCTTATCTGAGATGAGCGCTCGTTTCTGACTGTGTACGTCGTTGATAAGCGTGCACAGGAAGTTAGGATCAAATTTCCGAGGGGCAGGTGACTACTTTAATTTTACTTGCATAAACATTCTTTCTTTTTAGGTTGATTCACCTCAATATCGTCAAAAAGAGTGGCAAAAATGTATTAACTTCACAGTCAAAGTAGTATGAAAAGGAAATTTAAATAAATACGATCATGCCACTCATTTTTAAAGAAAACTTGACTCGATCCTAATACCGAACAGATTCATGATCTAATATTGATTCATGGTCTAATGAGTATTGACGAATCTCATTTGCCTGGTATCTCCATTGCTGAACAATCTATCTTTCGCTCATTGTTTTATATTTCAAGACATCACACAACAGTTTTGAAGTATGCGTAGGTATTGTGATTTGACCGCCTATACGCTGTCATTGCATACATGCTTACTTGTATATGTATGTACTTATATAGGTGTATGTGCGCATATGGGTGTGCATATGTGCACGTACACCTGTGTGCACTAGAGTAGATAAACCAATCGAAGGTTTCATTTTATGTCATTCCTCTCCGTTTCTGTGCAAGCATCAAACTAGACCGTCATGGTACCTATGTGTGTGTGTGTGTTTATCAATTTCAGACATTCTGCACCATATTACAGAGATAATGTGATTTTTTTCTAAAAAGAAATTGTAAAGCGTCCATGTAAAAAACAATAAATTCGTTGTGTGATCATCCATTTATACTGCAGTAATATGCTTGTAATGCTTATAGTTATATGCTTATAATAATGTGATACCTATGTGTGTTTATCACTTGTCGACAATTTGCGCCATATTTCAAAGATAATGTGATTTTTTTTTCTAATATGAAACCCTTATAGGACATTAATGTTTTCTTTCTTATTCACGTCCCACAATCGTTTTCGTGTTTCTGATTTAGGTATAGACTGTTTTGTGCACCTATTTTTAGTACGGAAATTTTATGAAATTCATGCCTTAATAAAAGATATTTTCTCCGTTTCCCTCGATTGGAATGCTGGTTTATAATGATTAGCTTACGCTGATATTTGCGCACATGCTTACTTGTGTATATGTGTACGTATGCACGCTATGCGTATGACACCTTATAGAATGCGTATGTATTGTAATTGCCTCGATGCATAGAAATGCATTTGTGTATGCTTACGAGTTTGGTGTAAGTATGTGCGTGGGTATGTGTGTGCATGTGTATGTGTATATATTTACCTGTATATGTGCACATATGTGTGCACTAGACTAACAACTAGCATTTTACTAGAGTTAATGGTCTTTTTTCTGTTCACTCTCAACTTGTAACATTACCTAACTCGTCATCTCTTTATTATTGTAAAGCATTCATGTAAAAACTATACATTTGTTGGGCGATCATCTATTTATATTTAAATAAAATGCTTATTAACTTACGACCGTTATGTTAAAATCGTTGAATTAGAAATACAAAACTTATAATCTTCTTGGTCCTCATGCTTATGTGTACATATATAGATGTATATATGTATATATATATATATATATGTATGTGGATATGGATATATATTTATATATTTTTTCATGTTTCCTTAAAATGACACTTTTAAACATTGGCCGAAACAAGCGATTCATATATTATTTCCTGGCGTCAAGAATTGCGTAATTTTATGTTATGTACCTGTAAACTGTCACAAGTGTTTTCACCCCACAATGAAAATGCATCGTCCATGAAATTGTGTTATCTCTTATAATTATCATTACATGTATTATCATATATGGATTAAACAAGATTAGGAGTACATAGGAGTGCCCTCTATCATTTCTTTTCGACCAGTGACATGGGTATTACAAGACTCATGTGTGTGGGTATCATCTAAGTGTATTAAATTTAAGATATTTAAAAACCAATGATTGTAATTTTGTACAATCTCTATTGGAAATAAAGTGTTTTTTCTTTTCATTTTTTCTAAAAAGCTCGACGAGTGTTCTCCTCTCTGTACCTCCCTCAGAGTGATGCAGATGCGGTAGAAAAATTCCATCCTCTATCCCAAGCAAAAAACCAAATCGGAGGAATGACACCTTGGTCAGTTACAGTTCTTCTAACGTGGGAAAAAAAGCTTTCTTAGTCTCTGGAGTTCATTTTTAGAACAAACGTCCCCAGCATATCAATAACTCCCAAAACTGTAAAAGAATTTCGAGTAAATAAGTCACGTCATTTCGCATCTCTGTCATAGGGCCTGCAGCACTTCGGTGTGAATATCGCACTTGCCTGAAATTTTGATTTGCCTTAAATTCCTCCTAGAAAATTAGTAATTATTTCTTTCTTCGTTCGCTAAGTCATTCTAATATTGATTTTAAGTATTTCTGTCGACTATAATGAGCAACACAGCCGTCAGCTCAATACAGCGGAATGAAAGTAGTTTTTTCCCATTATTTGTAGTCTTTTCTCAACTTTATTTTTTGTTTTTTATTTTCTGTATTTATATTTAACATCCGTATGAAAACACACTCTAAAATACATTTTTGTGAGTACATCAGTATATAGGTTTATAGATGTTAAGGTTATGCTATGTTCTTAATAGATTTGTTTTGGCTAACGTTGTCTCACTATTTCAAAATCATTCACGAAGATGTTTCAATCGATTTCGGCTGAGCTGGGGAGAGGGGGGAATTTAGCAGTTCTTTTTTTTTCATTTTTCTGTGCTTTCAGCGCACACTAGCACTGAACTATCATATCATAAATAATTTCAGTAACTAAAATTATTTCTCTGGACCATTGTTTAATCTACCTCTACGTGTCAAGTTTTGTTAACATCTTCCGCTCAGATGTGATATCTGGCCACTATAGTATTCCATTTTGCCCTATGTACCCATGTCCGCACATTTCTAAAGAGAATACCGATAGGATGTGAAACCAGAGATGTTTTCTTTGTTGTTGTTGTTCCTTGACCGCATCTTGAGTTTTCTGAAAAATTTCTATTAGGAAATTGAAAACCAGTTCAGTTTTACGTTTTTCGAAGTCCTTTTCTTTTAGATTCTTTTTTCCAAACAATTTCTTACGATTGCAGTGAGCTGGACAGTCATTTTCGATGTAGTAGGAAGTAGGCTGTTTTTTTATCTTTTTGTGATTTTTTCATTTCCAATACGTATGTATATTAATTTGTTTGCGTCTGTGTGTGAGCATATTTATGTACGTACGCACATGCGAGGATATATCTTTACGTACGCATGTAGGTATTTGTATATCTACATAAACGTATATACATAAAAAAGAGAGAACCAGGAAAATGGTATCAAACATTTTTTCATTGAAATGTATTCTCGATACTGTAAAAGACTCGTAAAAAATGGACGTTTCGAGCCTTCGCTCATCATAAGCATCATACATTTTAATGAAGAAATGTTTTATACCATTTACCTGGTTCTCTCTTTTTCATTGAAAATTCGAAAATACCGAAATAGCTGTTTCGAATGTATATAAATAGTTCTATTTTTACTTGAAAGCAATCCAGTTTAATAATTTTATTTCACTTGCGAAATGATTCCAAAATAGATCTATCACTCCCTAGGGGGCGTTGCTGCAAATAGGACAAATGAAACTTGCAATTAGATAAATGAAATAAAGCGCAATATGAGCATATGAATCGTGGATAAATTATCTTTCTGTCCGTATGTTGAACAAACTAGAAATTTTCATTTTTAGTACATGTTTGTTTAGGTATTTCTGTCAAAGTTTTGCAGATATTCGCTACTCATAAGTGATATCCGGCTTACTCTGTCTCCATTTTATCCCATGTACCCATGTCCGCATGATGTTGTACCATGTACCCATGTCCGCATGATGTTGTACCATGTACCCATGTCCGTATGATGTTGTACCATGTACCCATGTCCGCATGATGTTGTACCATGTACCCATGTCCGCATGATGTTGTACCATGTACCCATGTCCGCATGATGTTGTACCATGTACCCATGTCCGCATGATGTTGTACCATGTACCCATGTCCGCATGATGTTATCCCATGTACCCATGTCCGCATGATGTTGTACCATGTACCCATGTCCGCATGATGTTGTACCATGTACCCATGTCCGCATGATGTTGTACCATGCACCCATGTCCGTATGATGTTGTAACATGTACCCATGTCCGTATGATGTTGTACCATGTACCCATGTCCGTATGTTGTACCATGTACCCATGTCCGCATGATGTTGTACCATGTACCCATGTCCGTATGATGTTGTACCATGTACCCATGTCCGTATGATGTTGTACCATGTACCCATGTCTGTATGATGTTGTACCATGTACCCATGTCCGCATGATGTTGTACCATGTACCCATGTCCGCATGATGTTGTACCATGTACCCATGTCCGTATGGTGTTGTACCATGTACCCATGTCCGCATGATGTTGTACCATGTACCCATGTCCGCATGATGTTGTACCATGTACCCATGTCCGTATGATGTTGTACCATGTACCCATGTCCGCATGATGTTGTACCATGTACCCATATCCGCATGATGTTGTACCATGTACCCATGTCCGTATGATGTTGTACCATGTACCCATGTCCGCATGATGTTGTACCATGTACCCATGTCCGCATGATGTTGTACCATGTACCCATGTCCGTATGATGTTGTACCATGTACCCATGTCCGTATGATGTTGTACCATGTACCCATGTCCGCATGATGTTGTACCATGTACCCATGTCCGCATGATGTTGTACCATGTACCCATGTCCGTATGATGTTGTACCATGTACCCATGTCCGCATGATGTTGTACCATGTACCCATGTCCGCATGATGTTGTACCATGTACCCATGTCCGCATGATGTTGTACCATGTACCCATGTCCGCATGATGTTGTACCATGTACCCATGTCCGTATGATGTTGTACCATGTACCCATGTCCGCATGATGTTGTACCATGTACCCATGTCCGTATGATGTTGTACCATGTACCCATGTCCGTATGATGTTGTACCATGTACCCATGTCCGTATGATGTTGTACCATGTACCCATGTCCGCATGATGTTGTACCATGTACCCATGTCCGCATGATGTTGTACCATGTACCCATGTCCGTATGATGTTGTACCATGTACCCATGTCCGTATGATGTTGTACCATGTACCCATGTCCGCATGATGTTGTACCATGTACCCATGTCCGTATGATGTTGTACCATGTACCCATGTCCGTATGATGTTGTACCATGTACCCATGTCCGTATGATGTTGTACCATGTACCCATGTCCGCATGATGTTGTACCATGTTCCCATGTCCGCATGATGTTGTACCATGTACCCATGTCCGCATGATGTTGCAGAGAATACCGAGAGGATATGAAATGTTTTTTGTTGTTGTTCCTCGACGGTAACTTGAGTTTTCTTAAAATTTCTGTAAGGAAAACAAAAACCAGTTCATTTTTATGTTTTTGAAGTTGTTTTTTCCTTTTATTATTTTATCTTCAGATGATTTCTTACGATTACACTGAGCTTGACTATCATGTTAACTGCAGCAAAAGCAAGATAGTTTTTTATGTTTACTAGTCCACCCCCCATTATTTGAAATAAAAAAGAGGGCGAAATGAGAGAGAGGCCGTAAGAAATAAAAAAATACAATCTCTCGAGAGTTGATGAGGCCGCGTGAACACGGCCCGTCAAAATATATAGGGCTGGAGCTTGTATCACAGATACGCTCATCACACACTGCAGGCTGGCTACGGACAGACAGACGGACGGACGCAGCTCTTATTATAGTTTAGATTATTAATTTTATTTAATTAATTTTCAATTCGTATATGTATGAATATGTGTGTGTAAGTGGGTGCGTGTATGTCTATGTGTGTGTGTGTGTGCACGTGTTCATGTTCATATATACACACACATATGCATAATATTGCATATATATATATATATATTTTTTTTTTGCGCAAAAGCAAAACCTCAAGGCACATTACATTTTACCTAAAGCTCTGCGACCAGTTAACACTGAACCATATATTTCAGAAATAAATATATTTATTGCACTTGCTTAATGATTCAAAATTAGATCTATCCCTAACCCAGAGGGCGTTTCTATGAATAGAGAAAGTGAAAAATATAAAGAGACAAATGAAATAAAGTGTTCGTGAAAAATTATCTTCCTAAAAAAAATTACACTGAACGAGCCATGGATTTCATTTTGCGTGTAAGGTTAATTACACGTTTCTGGATGTGCGTGTGTGTTGCGCGATGTTCTTAATAAATTACTTTGTAACCAACCTTTTCTCAACACTTGATTGTCATTTACGACGGTGTTTCAATCTGCTTCGTTTTAGCGCATTTTGTCGTCTCTTACTTCGATTCCACTAATGGTGTAGGAATTTTGAAGAATTATGAAGTAGTATTTAAATTATTTATAAGTTGTTAGCCATCTCTTGGAATATAAAATATCCAAGAAATGATATTTTTTATTCAACTAACCAGGGTTAATCTATTGGCGCGCCACGTATGGCTTGTCTATTGGTCCGCCCCATATGGTTTATCTATTTGTACACCTAGGATAGTTTTTCTATTAGAGCACCTAGTTTAATTTGTCTATTAGTACTCCTCGTATGGTTTGTCTATTAGTACTCCTCGTATGGTACGTTTGTCTACGGACGTCTTATATTAAGAAATGTTCAAAACCCAATATACTGGCATGTATCTCACGTGTCAACTTTTTTAGAAATGAACGGTTTTTCATCTTTCCTCCTTTCTTTTATTTCCATTTATATTCACTATACAACCAGTAACATTTGTTCCTACTGCAGAATTGCTCAGCTCATGCGTCAATGGGGCGTGCAGCATTTCGGTGTGAATTTCCCATCTACCAGAAATTTTAATTTTCCTGAAATTTCTGTTTGAAAATCAGAAACTATTTCATTTTACGTTTGTTCTTATATTCATCTTACTTATTTCTGTCGACAATAATGAGCATCCCAGCCGTCAGTTCAATGCAGCAGAACGAACGTTCTTTCCATAATTAGGAGTATTTCCTCATCTTTATTTTGGTATTTTTTTTCTCTTTTCTGTGTTAATATTTAAGATCCGTATGACAACCATACCCTGAAATACATTTTGTGTGTACACCAATATACAGGTTTACTAGTATTACCGGTTCAACCCGTTGTCCGACTTGCCTAAAAATAAAAAAAAAATAAAAAAAATGATGAAAAAAAAATAGATAAATAGTTTTCTGCAAATATAGACCCCAGTGGCTTCAATTTAATACCTCACTTGACCATATAGACTCAGCCAATTTTCTAAACGGACTCGGACAAATTTTGAGTTACTGAATTAAGTATATAGAATAGATGTGAGGGTTGTGCAAAGTTTTTAATGAATTAAATTTTGGCTAACGTTGTCTCGCTATTTCAAAATCATTCTCGAAGATGTTTTCAATCGATTTCGGCTGAGCAGGGGGGAGAGGGTAATTAAAGCATTTCATATATTATTTTTATATTTTTTCGTGCGTTCAGCGCACACGCGCACTGAACTTTCAAATTGGAAAAACTCTATATTTCTGTAATTAAAATTATCACTTTGGACCATTGCTCAATCTTCCTATATGTGCCAAATTTTGTAAATGTTCGCCACTCAGATGTGATATTCGTCCACAATGTTACTCCATTTTATCCCATGTACACATGTCCGTATAATACTGAAGAGTTGTGTTGTTTCTTGACTGTAACCTGAGTTTTCTTAAAAAAATTTATGAAGAAATTAAAAACCAAACCAGTTCATTTTTACGTTTTTCGAAGTCTTCTTTTCCTTTTAGTTATTTTTTTCCGAATAATTTCTTAGGATTACAGTGAGCTCAACTGCCATTTTCGGTGTAGTAGATGGTAGGTTTGTTTTTTATCTCTTTATTTTATATATGTATTTTTTCTAAAATTTCATTTTCAATAAGTATATATATTAATATGTGTGTGTACGTATGTAGGTATATATATATATCTACATAAATAGATATACTTGTTTCTATGTCATTTCTTTACGCAAAAACCATCCGGTTAATAAATTTTATTGCACTAGCGAAATGATTAAAAAATAGATCTATCTAAAATTATCTTTCTGTCCGTACGTTGTACAAGCTATGCTGAGTATATATGTTTGTTTACGCATTTCTGCCAAAATTTTGTAGATATTTGTCAACCATGAGTGGAAAACGGCTTACACTGTATCTCCATTTTATCCCATGTACAGCGGATTTTCGCATGATGTTACAGAGAATATCTAGAAGATATGAAATATGTTTTTCTGTTGTTGTTGTTGTTCCTCGACGGTAACTGGAGTTTTCTTAAAATTTCTTTTAGAAATTAAAAAAACATTTCATTTATACGTTTTTCGAAGTCCTTTTTCTATTCCTTATTTTTCCTCAGGTTATTTCTTACGATTCATCAGAGCTTTGACTGTCATTTTAAATGTAGAAAGAGCAAGATTATTTTATGTTTATTCGCATTTTTCTTATATTCATTTTCAATACGTATATATATGAATATATGTGTGTAAGTGTGTGCATGAGTGTGTATGTGTGAGCACGCAAACATGAATGTCTATGTATCATGCACACGTTCGCAAATACGCACATGTTTTTATATATGTTTCTATTTCTATTTTTTGCGTAATAAGCAAAACCTCAAGACATATTACATTTTACCCAAACCTCTGCGAGCAGTTAACACTGAACCAAATTCCAGAAATAAATAAATTGATTGCGCTTGCTTAATGATTCATAAATCGATCTATCACGACCCCGAAGGCCATTTCTGTGAATAAAAAAATTAAAAAGTATAAACAGACAAATGAAATAGAGCGCTCGTTCAAATATTATCTCTATATTTGTACGCCGAATAAGCCATGCATTTCATTTTTGAGTGTAAGTTTGTTTACACATTTCCAGATGTGCGTGCTGTGTTGGGCGATGTTCTTTATAAATTACTTCGTGACTAACCTCTTCTCAATACTTGATTGTCATTTACGATGGTGTTTCAACCTGCTCCGGTATAGCGTGTTTTGTCTTTTTCTTACTTCGATAATTTCAACTAATAACTTGGGAGTTCCGAAGAATTCTTTAGTAGTATTCGAATTATTTATAAGTTGTTAGCCATCTCTTGGAATATAAAATATCCAAGAGATGATATTTTTCATTTCTTATTCAACTACCTCTTGACAGAGTTAGACTATAAGCACGCCATGTATGGTCTGTCTATTAGTACACCTCGTATATTTTGTCTATTATTATGCCTCGTATGGCTTATCTATTTGTACACCTCGGATGGTTTGTCAATTAGTACTCCTCGTATGGAACTTTTGTGTTAGGATGTCATATATTAAGAAATTTTTAAAAGCCAATATGTTGGCATGTCTCTCATGTGGCAACTTGGAAATAAACGTTTTTCTTTCTTTCATGCATCAACTTTTTTGGATACAAACAGTTTTTCTTCTTCTCTTCTTCTCTTTTTGAATATCTTTGATGTCGTAAGAGAGGCAAAACAAAGACAAGAATTGCTGCTGGCTTTGAACCACTTATAGAATTTTGTTGTAGGCACAAATCTCCCCGAATTTTGGATTTCGATATGCTTTCCGTCCGCTCTACGTGCACTGTTTTGACTCTTTCTTTACATCGCTACTATCGCGTAAAACGAAAGCCAGACAATAAAACTGTGTGCTGTAATGACTCATCTCTCAGGAATGAACACCTCAGGACGCGGTGTGCGCGCGTTATCGCTGTGGGATTATGGTGTAGATATGGACCTGATCTTATGATCCGAGGATATACGGCACATGTGGGCAGCACGTGTAGCGTCCTCAACGTGTGATGTCTAGTTTAACGCCTTCGTGATTATGTTGGTGAACTTCCTGGTGGGACACCTCATATTTGAATTTTTATACCGGGCGTCCCAGAAAAAATGTCCCCGAATTTTTCATTTATTATATCTCCGTTTTAAATTAACATCATATTTGATTTGTCTTTTTTTTAAATGTAGCAAATTTTAATTTCTTTTCAAATAATTTAAAATTTTGAAAATCGGTTGGATAACCTTTTTACAATGTTTGATTTACTTATAGAGGTAGAAAAACTAATTGTTCAGAGGAAAAGTTTTTAAAACAATATTGATATTCTTCCTTGTTTAGTACTTTCTAAAAACTAAACAAGCAAAACATGAAAGAGTAACAATTCATTACCTTAAAAAATGCTAGAAAAAATAATTATTCAGAGGAAAAATTTTTAAGACAATATTGATATTCTTCCTTATTTTATAATTTCTAAAAAACCGAACAAACAAAAATATATCAGAGTGCCAAATCAGTACCTTAAATAACGTTTAAATACATAAAGTAATTTAGTACCCGTCGGGGTGGCTAGCAGAGCTCCGCGTGAGGGGCTCGGTAGACTGCCGGGCTGGACGCGGGCAGCTAGTGTTGCACGGCCTCCCCGACGCTAGGCATGGCTTCTGTACGCGACGGTCGCGGCATTCCTGTTCGTCAGTAAATAACCTCTCACAGGGTTTATATACTTGGTAGTATGTAGGATACATCGTTATGGAATTATTTTTAACAGTAGTTATTGAGAAATGAAGAAGTACACTAGTGTTGTTTTAGAAATTTCTACGAATTTTTAGTTTTGCTAAATGTTTCAGTAAATCGATTATTGTAAAGTGGTTATTCAAGATTTTTTCAAAAACCTAAACTATTAGAAAAGGAAACAAAATTTGATACATTATGAAAAAATTCAAATACGTTAATTAGAAACGAAGATGTAATCGATTAGAGAGTCGGGGACATTTTGTGGGGCATCCTGTATGTATGTGCCAGCAGCGCTGGAGGGCGTAGTGAAGGTAGAGTGAAGGAGATATCAGCAAATCATTTTATGGGCTTCATTTGAGCTCGAATTGTACACCTTCTTTGCTGCTAGATAATCCAACTCCAGCTCATAGTGACCCCTACTTTTTCTTACGCACTTTCTTGTGCTAGTGACAGCCAATGCCTCTAAAAATATGTTTACAACAGTAATTGATGCGAGGTTTCTAATTCAAATGTAATTAGCCAATACAAATCCCCTTAATTATTATTTTCAATCACACCAAAACATTCATTAGGAAGACCCAAACTACGAAGCGATGTTTTCTCCTCATGTGGCAAATTTGAGCAAAAATGTGTCGTTATTTTCACTGGCCTGCTGGGCTCGTAAATTGTGATTTACGAGCCCAAAGGTGTGAAGTCTAACGCCTCTGATAATTTAGCTTCAAAATGATAGGGCGAGTGTCATATTTTTCCACCGGAAATGCAATACTCAACACCCAATATTGAAATTTTAACCTCTCTGAAGATGTCAGACACAACCGATATTAGATGGAAACACTCATTAGTCACCTTATCTTTGTGTCTTTTTCTTGTGATGCTACAGTTTTGTTGCAATGACCAATGTCCTCACTGACATGGGGTCAGCTCGTAGCGGCAATTTTGGAATTGAAATTACCCTTTCAGCGACGCAATGTTTCCAAACTCGCCTCTTGATTTGACACAAAGTACGAGTCTGTCATGCTGATTTGAATTTGTAGGAATAATTTGACATTTTCGATTTACTTATTTGAAGTTAAAATGGCCTACAGTCCATAGTAATGCCTTTCAATCCACAGTAATGCCTAACAGTCCACAGTAATGCCTGACAGTCCACAGTAATGCCTGACAGTCCACAGTAATAAGTGGTCATGAGATCTAACGTTGCACAACGTTATGAACATTTTTATGAATGGTTGAAGCCCTGCTCACTTCACCCTTTTGGCCTCCCTTTCGGCGAAGCACAAAAAGGGACTTCATTCTGTGTGTAAAGAGAACTGATTATCTTTTTGGCTAATTGAATGTATCTCTCCGTGAACAAATGTTCGACACGTGGTTGCGAATGCTATTAACATTTCAAACGCACAAACGACTTCATTGTGTGAATGAAGACAGTTTTTTAAATGTGAAAAAACATCGCTCGTACAGATTGTACAGGCCATTGCGGGCACAAACATTTGCCTGTGTAGGTGGCCATTGTGGACTGACGCGTGCGCTGTTCCCCAGCCGAGACTGCCCCATCTTCTATAGGCGCAAGAAAGTTCAGCTCGAGTTGTCGGATCAAGACAAGATCATCCACAGGTTTGGATCCACCATGCGTAAAGCTTCGTACAATACCTAACTTTTGCACTAATGAATTCGACCTAATTCGAATGCTGGCAGTTCTATTTCATTAATTGTTTTTTGTGCGAATAAAAGGATGCAAGTTGTGGATGAGTCACCGCGGCAGCTGCTCGTAATGCAGAATGGGTTTGGTGATGTGCCCACACACCGTAGCCGTGCTACGCGTGCTGTTGAGCTGCTGGCACACTATATAAGTCCAGCGCTGACGGTGTGTGCAAGTCAGTCGGGCACAGTTGCAGGCTCACAGCTCGCGGTGTGTGTGTGTGTGCGCTATAGTTTGCAGAGAGCAGCAGTCTGTTCACAGCTCGACCGTCGCGTCCTCTGAGGTAACGAGATGGTGTAGCTTTACTGCCCTGTGGTGTGTCAGGCCAGCTCTTGTATCCATGCCAATTGGGTCCCGAGCTCAGCTTGAGGTAGCCTTTCATTCAATTTAAGGCCATCGAACGGTTTTTTCCTCAAAATTTTCAAAAAATAAATATAAATACTTCTGGAGCGAAATAGGTTCTGAGGTTTTAACAGCATGTTTATAACAATCTAATAAACATTCATAGCCCATAAAATTTTTGAAATTTAAATGTATCCTCCCCCCCCCCCCTCAGAGATAAATTTCTAAAAAATCCTATTTCTCAGCCAATATTGTACATAGAAATGATTAGTTTTTTTTGTTCGATTCACAATGAACTGGTCAACAAAGTTGAGATCCAAATTTTTGATATCGCTTCAAAAAAAATTTTGGGAAGTTTTTGAATTTTTTTCACTAAATATATTACATTTTAGTTATTACTTTGAATGGCAATGAAAAAAATCCTATTTAACTTATCGAAGAACAACTTTGCAGGTTTATAGTCCTCACCTTGATCTTTACAATGCAAAAAAGATCTCCTCATGAGGTAAAAAACTGTTGGAGATATACTGGAAAAAGTTGAGCGCTTTTTCCTAAAAAATGTTTTTTTGTCGTGCGGGTTTATTTCTCCTATAGTTTTTCACTTATGAAGGAGATATTTTCAGCATCATAAAGATAAAGGTGAGTACTATTGGGTGAGTACTATTTTGCCGATGACAGTACGCTTTCTGCAGTCCTTCCTAACCAAAATCCTGCTATGATTGTGGAAAGTATAAATACTGAACTTCACAAGGTCTCATCGTGGCTCAAAGCTACTAAAATAAGCCTTAATATTGAAAAAACAAATTATATTACATTCTCATACAAGAAAGATGTATCTCTCCCATGCATTAAAATTGGCGAAGGTGAAATCGAAGAAACCAACTCATGTAAGTTTCTGGGCATCATAATAGACAAACATCTGACCTTCAAAGAGCATATCACTCATATTAGTTCTAAATTCTCAAAATCCATCGGAATCCTAAATAAAGTTAAAAATTTTCTGCCTGAAACAGCTTTACAAATGCTCTACCGAACGCTCATTTCTCCATGCTTGCAATACGGAATAGAAGCATGGCACGGAACTGATAAAAATAAAACCAACAAAATTTTTACTCTGCAGAAAAGAGCTGTCAGAGCGGTAAGGAACCTAGAAAATAATGCTCACACAAATGATTCTTTCAAAAATTTAAAAATACTTAAACTTTCGGATCTCTACAAAATCTCCATCTGTAATTTCATTTACAAAACATTAAGATATGATGGCGACAATAGCCTAAGACAATTATTGACTGCGCAAACTGGTCATCACGACCATTTAACCCGAAATAGAAGTAAATTCATGCTTCCTTATTATTCAAAGGCCCGGTCGCAACACAGTATTCTCTTCGTTGGAACCAAAACTTGGAACTCTATACCTACAGAGATCCGTGAATGTAATTCGTACAAAGTATTCAAAAGACATCTTGAGTCTCACTTCCTTTCAGAATACTAGTCGTGTAAGATCACCGTGTCAAAATCTTGCCTCCTACATGTACATACATACATACATATACCGGGCTTATCCTCCCTATGGGAGGGTAGCCGACAGCAGGCCACAGTCACCACACTTAGTCACTAGGAGGCGAGAGAGGCAGCACTGGCCGCACCTGAACTGCCAGGATCAGCAGCAGCCCAGCACAACCACCTTCCACAGTCAGGCCCGACAGCCACAGCTGGTTTACCCCGACCGCTTCATTGAGTGCAGCCCCTCCCCCCGCACATGACAGGTCAACCCCATCACACGCGGGCAGCTTCCAGTAACGCGTCAAAAGTAAAATTACCTCCTTATACACTGCCCCCACTCACTTCTGTCCGCAGCCATCCCTCTCGCCACGTCCACAGTCAGACCCCTCTCATACAAAGCACGTCGCACCCCATCCATCCAACTCATCCGTGGTCTACCTCGCGCTCGAAGACTACTCACTTCCGACATATATATCTTTTTCACCAGCCGTTCAACATTCATTCTTTCAACATGCCCAAACCATCCAAGCACTGTTTCATCCACTCGCCTGCTCAACTTTTTGATAACACCCGTCTGCCCCCTAACCAACTCATTCCTGATCCTATCTCTTCTAGTTACTCCATACATGCTCCTCAAACACTTCATCTCAAACACATCCAACTTCCTCCTCTCAGCTGCTCTCAACCCCCAGGACTCTGCTCCATACAACAAAACTGGCACAATCAAACTTTCATACAGTCCCCTCTTAGCATTCATACTCAAACTCCTGCATTCAAAAACTTTCCTCATTGCACCCAATGTCTTACAACCTTCACTCACTCGATGCTTCACTTCTACTTCCATACTATCCTTAACAGTCACATCCGACCCGAGGTACCTAAAATGCTCTACCTCCTCTAAAACTTCCCCATTTAACCTCACATCCAAAGTTCCAAACACTCCACCTCTTGAACATCTCATCACCTTACTTTTATTCACATTTACCCTCAATTTCCGCCTTTCGCACACTCTACCAAACTCTGCAACCAGTCTCCTCAGTTTTTCCTCTGAATCAGCCACAAGCGCTGTATCATCTGCAAACAACAGCTGACACACTTCCCAATACATACCATTTCGTCCCACCAACTGCGCCCCTTTTCCCAACACTCTGGCATTCACTTCTCTCACCACACCATCCATAAACAAATTAAACAACCACGGCGACATCACACATCCCTGTCTCACACCTGTCACAACTGGGAACCATTCACTCACCTCATTCCCTACTCTCACACATGCTCTGCTAACAATGTAGAAACTCTTGATCGCATTCAACAGTCTCCCACCCACTCCATACAAACTTACCACTTGCCATAGAGCCTCGCGATCCACTCTGTCATACGCCTTCTCTAGATCCATAAATGCCCAATATACATCCTTTCCTCCTACATGTAACTAATGATAATGTCATAATGTAACTTGCCTTGGGTACCATAACCAATCTTCTGTCTGCTCTTGAATCGTTATATCAAACATACTGTTAAATATAGCCGATTTGACCTATATAGTAAAATACAGCATAAAATATCGAGTTAATTGTCTCAATGATCAGTCTAATGCGAAACTAGGTTAAGTGAACTAGGTTAAACATTTTTGTACACCCTAGAATAACGTGATGGTAGGATGCCCTAGAAGTCGCTGAACTTGTTCGGGCCCACAGGTAGCTATACTCAAATTTGACCATTGTACTAGACTTAAGAAAAATTCTACCTCTGTATCACCTGTGGTAAATAAATTGTTTAAATTGTTTAAAATTGTTTAAACAACTCTAACTTTCAACATTTAAAAGAATAGAAGTCATTGAGTTTTTATGCTAGGAAGAAAACAAAGACCGTTTTATTTGAAATATTTCTAAAGAATTTTTGAAATATTTCTAACAAAGGTATATTCCTATTTTTCCAATTTTTACATTCTAATTTTTTTATCATAGTTCAAAATCAGAAATTTCTGTATATTTTATACATATTGGCATTACATCGCTAATATAAAAAAAGATTCATATACAAAATAACTGAATATATCTTTGTTAGAAATGTTCCAAGGATTCCAAAACTGTCTTTGAATTTGTTCTAGCATAAAAACTCAATAGCTTCTATTCTTTTGATATATGTACAAAAACAACTCAAAAACGAAACGAATCGAAAAACCGTGTAACCGAAAAACAAAAACTAATATTTCAAATTTTCCGGAAAAACTAAGGCCTAAATCAAAAAAGTTCTCGAATAAAATGTGTTCTCCTTTCGAAAATACATATACTGACCAAATTTCAGACCAATCGGATCACAATTCAAATTCGCTGGGATGACCCCCTTAAATAGAATTTTTTGTGTTGGTACGGACCACCTTCTTCGGTTCACTGCTGTTCGATTGTTTAGCTCCTCTGACTCTCTTCAACTCTTTACTTCTTTCCGCTTCTCTGCGCACGGGATCCTGTGCAGGAACACGTCTTGTGCACATCGCGTGTTGTGCATATCGTGGTCCCTAAATCCTAAATGGTGCCTTCATCCTCTCTCTGTGTAACACCTTTGTAGGGGTTGGAGGGGCTTAAACTCAATTTTTACTCTAAATGGAGCCAACAAATTTCTTCTTGAAATTTCTGTGAAGATATATCTACGTTAGAAGTCCATTTAGAATATTTCACTTGTAATATATGTCTGACAGTGAGTGCATCACCAAAGGGCAACAATAAGGTGGAAATGTTCCCTCACGGTTCGCTTCAAGTTAAACACAAAATAAAAAGCTCTAACGCTCACCGCATGAAAACTTAACAGAAAAGCCATTCTCGAATTGTGAAGATCAGCTTAGGTGAATTTTTGAGGCGACCAAATGGGGTTGACCAAACTTTCTCGCTGAGAAATGTTTGTACGCGCACTGACCGCCATGTATGGGAATAGGTGACATGAAAGGTTAATGTATGAATCCCTAGACCTTAATTGCATTTATTATCTTTAGTTGATCATCTGGAGTATAAAACACGACACAAGGAGGGATTGCGATAAACCTCATTTTAAAACAGTCAAGTACTAATTTTATTCGTTGAATTCATGTAAAATTTCACAGGTGTTGGATGACAAACAAATACATATATCCATCTTAATAGTACCTGAGATTCAAATTTCCATGCACTTGTGCACTGGAGAAACTCGTATCACAGATACGGTCATTGAGCGTCCTTGTGAGCGTCACAGACACACGCACCAACCAAGCAAGCAACAACTGTGTATTGTTATTTATAACTAGTGCACACGGGCCGTAAAAAAAGATGGAATTCAATACATTACTTGAACAAAATTTCGTCGATTATAGTTTTTAAGCCTATTTCAAAAATAACTTATTTATTGACAGTAATCAACACTTAGAATACAGTACTTTTGAGCTGCAATAGAAGTAGTTATATCCATTCGTGTAGGTATTCAAGATACTGAAATTCAGCATTACCGAAAGCAACTGCGAGTTTGTGTTTGTATTATATAAATTGTAATATGCCATTCATTATATTGCAAAACAGTATATTGCAATACTTTATATTGTAATATGCAATACCCCGCCGAATTCAGTATCTACGATATGGACTCGAGTATATAAGGCTCTGGATCTCTCTATTTTCTTTTAAAACAGTTTATTTCCAATAAAGATGGTGCAAAAAGATGGTACATCCTTGGTTTTTCAAATATCTTAAAGTAAATACACTTATTTGATACACACACATGAGTACTGTAATACCCATGTCACTAGTCGAAAGTAAATGATTGAAACCAATGTATTCCTAATGTTGCTTAATCTAGATTTGATGATATATGTAACTACAATTATAAGGGGCAACACAATTTCATTGACGATTCATTTTATTGTTGGTTGAAAATAGTTTCGGCAGTTTGCATGAGCATGACACAAAGCTTTGAATTTCTTGACATTAGGAGAAATTATTAGAGTTGTTTGTTTCGGCAGATGTTCGAAAACAACATTTCGAGCAAGCATTAAAAAATACAAGCATGAGAATAACGAAAATTATAAGTTTTGTTTTTCTAATTGAAAAATTTTAGCATAATGGTCATTAGTTGATAAGCTCTTATTTCAATATGAATGGTTTATCACACAACAAATTTACATTTTTTATATGTATGCTTAACAATGATAAAGAGATGACGAGTTAGGTAATGTTGCAAGTTAAGAGTCAACAGAAAAATCTCAGGTTCAAATGCTAGTTGCTAGTTTAGTACACACATGCAAGTACATATACATGTACATATATACTCGTATTCATTCACATACATACCCACGTACACACATAGACCTAAAACGCATACATACACAAATACATACCCATGCATCGAGGCAATCACAATAAATATACGTTGTACAAAAGTACTGTGCGATGTACTGAAATGTAAGATAATGGGCAAAGGATGTTCGGAACTACTTTTTCAGTGTATGTTGCTGCCTAAAATTTTTAATTAAATATTGAAATAATTTCTAATTAAATATTATAACGAGAAGATTTTTGGTTGATAAGCATCTTATTTACCATATATGGGTCACGCAACAAATATATATTTATTTTAAAAATGCTTTACAATAATGAAGTGAATTGATGTAGTAAGTAGTGACACATCCACCCATACACGCACACATAGCGTGCACACGTACACATATACATAAGTAAGCATGTGCGCAAATATTGGCGTAAGCGAGTATAAACTAATATTCCAATCGAGGTACTTGGAGAAAATATCTTTTACCCTCCACGAGTTTATGATACTTCTATGTTAATGATAGTGATAGTGTATGTTAATGATAGTGGCACAAAACAGTCTAGTTGAGTCAGAAACATGAAAACGATTGTTCTACAGCGGTTCCCAAGTACAACATAAGTGGAGAAATACGTGAGGTCAACCACTTAGGTTGGGTTGTCAAAATGTACTCCAGAACGTAAGAGATGAAATAATTTGCACTACATTAGCCTAATAAGAACATTTCAGACCTGAATAAGAGAAGAAAACATGAATGTCTACAAGGGTTTCAAATTAGAAAAAGTCACATTATCTCCCAAATATAGTACACAATGTCTGTAGTTGATAAACATACTTATGTACCATGACGGTCTAGTTTGATGCTTGCACAAAAACGAAGAGGAATGGCACAAAAATGTATCCTGTGGCTGATTTATTTAGGTTAAATAGCTCTTGTTTATTCATGAAAGTGATAAAGATAATGAACTTTGTGGGTTGAAAATACTTATTTAAACAATTTAAACAATTTATTTACCACAGGTGATACAGAGGTAGAATTTTACTTAAGTCTAGTACAATGGTCAAATTTGAGTATAGCTACCTGTGGGCCCGAATAAGTTCAGCGACTTCTAGGGCATCCTACCATCACGCTATTCTAGGGTGTACAAAAGTTTAACCTAGTTCACTTAACCTAGTTTCGCATTAGACTGATCATTGAGATAATTAACTCGATATTTTATGCTCTATTTTACAATATAGGTCAAGTCGGCTATATTTAACAGTATGTTCGATAAAACGATTCAAGAGCAGAGAGAAGATTGGTTATGGTACACAAGGCAAGTTACATTATGACATTATCATTAGTTACATGTAGGAGGCAAGATTTCGACACGGTGATCTACACGACTAGTATTCTGATAGGAAGTGAGACTCAAGATGTCTTTTGAATACTTTGTACGAATTACATTCACGGATCTCTGCAGGTATAGAGTTCCAAGTTTTGGTTCCAACGAAGAGAATACTGTGTTGCGACCTGGCCTTTGAATAATAAGGAAGCATGAATTTACTTCTATTTCGGGTTAAATGGTCGTGATGACCAGTTTGCGCAGTCAATAATTGTCTTAGGCTATTGTCGCCATCATTTCTTAATGTTTTGTAAATGAAATTACAGATGGAGATTTTGTAGAGATCCGAAAGTTTAAGTATTTGTAAATTTTTGAAAGAATCATTTGTGTGAGCATTATATTCTAGGTTCTTTACCGCTCTGACAGCCCTTTTCTGCAGAGTAAAAATTTTGTTGGTTTTATTTTTATCAGTTCCGTGCCATGCTTCTATTCCGTATTGCAAGTATGGAGAAATGAGCGTTCGGTAGAGCATTTGTAAAGCTGTTTCAGGCAGAAAATTTTTAACTTTATTTAGGATTCCGATGGATTTTGATAATTTAGAACTAATATGAGTGATGTGCTCTTTGAAGGTCAGATGTTTATCTATTATGATGCCCAGAAACTTACATGAGTTGGTTTCTTCGATTTCACCTTCGCCAATTTTAATGCATGGGAGAGATACATCTTTCTTGTATGAGAAAGTAATATAATTTGTTTTATCGATATTTAGGCTTATTTTATTAGCTTTGAGCCACGATGAAACCTTGTGAAGTTCAGTATTTATACTCTCCACAATCATAGCAGGATTTTGGTTCGGAAGGACCGCAGAAAGCGTACTGTCATCGGCAAAAAGTATGAATTTGAAGAATGATGTAGATTTTACAATATCATTGATAAAAATCAGAAACATGAGAGGCCCGAGAACAGATCCTTGTGGAACTCCATGGCTAATTGTCTGTGGGTCTGATTTTGCGTCGTCAATGACAACGTATTGCTTCCGATTTGTTAGGTATGATCTGAACCAATCATGGGCAATTCCTCGAATGCCATAACAGTGTAGTTTCGATAATAGTATTTTATGGTCCACACAATCAAATGCTTTTCGGAAGTCAAGAAATACAGAGAAGACAGGCTTTCCTTCATCTATATTAGAATAGAGGAATTGTAAATGATTTAATATAGCCTGTGTTGTTGATTTTTTAGAGCGAAAACCGTATTGTTTATCGTAAAGAATTGATTTTTGTTCAAAATAAGAGTACACTTTTTTATACACAATCTTTTCGAATACTTTGCTAATAATTGGTAGAATGGAGATAGGTCGATAATTGTTTACACAGGTTTTATCACCACTTTTAAAGATAGGGGTTACTCTAGCAACTTTGAGGGAGTTCGGGAAAGTGCCTAGTAAGAGAGACTGGTTAATAATATTTGATATCGGTGGGGCTACAATGTCAGCAATAACTTTAAGTACTTTAGTCGGAAACGTTTGTAACCCACTCGATTTATTTTTCATGTTGTTTATGCACGTAATTACATCGGAGGAGTTTGTAGGCGTAAAGAAAAAGGAGTTGGGTTCTCGAATATGATCCATAAATTCCAGGTGATCAGTAGGTTCACTTGGAATACCATCAGCTATTGTTTTCCCTACGTTTACGAAGAAGTTGTTAAAGAGATTAGCAATTTCTTTCTTCTCATGATATTTTACATTATCTTGAACAACATATTCAATTTTCTTTTTATCGGCATTATTCGGTTTACAGCAGGAGTTAAGGAGATGCCAAGTCTTTTTAACGTCAGTTTTGAATTGAGTAAACTTGAGCGTAAAGTAGTTCTTTTTTGATGTTCTTATCTGGTTTGTTACATAGTTTCTAAATCGGTTATATGTTTCTCTAGATATTCGTCCTTCGCAAAGGAGGGCTAGGTACGCTTGACGTTTCTTTATATTTATCACGATGTCTCTAGTAATCCAGGGCTTATGTTTATTTTTCGGGGTAACTGTACGAGTTACAATTGGGCAACACTGATTGTATGCGGTCATTATAGTTTCAGTCAACTTTACTACTGCTTCATCAATGCTCGTAGTATTATTGTTTTGTTGAGAGATGTGCAATGTAGGCATTGATTCTTCTAGAACGGTGCGCATTTCTTCAAGATTTGATTCGTTTATTTTACGATATGAGTAAGTTTCAGCCCGTGCCTTGGTGCAAGCAATATAGACATTTTTCTTAATAAGAAAAACTGGGAAGTGATCTGATAAGTCAGAAGTAATTATTCCAGCAAGAAAATCACTAGGGTCTGTCATAAAGATATTGTCAAGCAGCGTAGCACACTCTGAGGTTATTCGTGTAGGCTTTGTAATGATCGGAAGGAAGGATTGAGACTGAAAGGTAGTTAGGAAATTAGAGATTGGTTCATGGCTTTCATGTTTCAGTAGATCATAATTGAAGTCACCGCATATTATTATGTCATTGTATAAGGGCCTGTTGAACTGAGAAACAATACGATTCAATTCATTCAGGAAGGATATAGGACAGGCTGTAGGAGGCCTATACACCGTTCCAAGCACAATGCGTTTACCATCTCTAAAAAGTTCTACGAAGAGTGATTCTATATGATCCTGATTCATGGTTGCACTTGCTATGGTTCTCGAGTCTATGTGGTTAGATATATATGTGCTGATGCCTCCGCCCCGCTGGTTTTTTCTTAGCGAATGGTAACTATGATAATTTTCAAATCGAATCATGTCTTTAGTCGAGTCATCTAGCCAGCTTTCGGTGAAGCTAATCACGTCTAGGTTATATTTAAGTTCAGTAATAGTACATTGTATCTCTTCCAATTTTGGATAGAGTGACCTACAGTTCCAACACAGGAGTGAGAAATCTCGGTCAGTTATTCGTATAGTTTCGTTGAATTCTGATATATTAGTATACCTACACTCTTGAGAGTCGTTTAGGTTTGGATATATTCTGTTCAAATGATTGAAATCTGGATCGATTTCCTCAAATATTACAGGGTGATCAGTCATTTAAAATAAGTAAAAGTAAGAATTAGGTACTATAGAGCTTAAAACGAAATACAGAGTCAAGCTTAAAGGGATATTCCAGTCTAAAAAGTAGCTTATTAAGTAAGAGAGAATAGAGTAAAAAAGAAAAATCTAGCGCGATTTCGTGAGTACACACAAACTCAGTCCATGAGCGAGTGATAATGGAGTTCAATATCACAACATTGGTGCAAACAGATTGCTAAGGGCGTTTTCGCAAGTTCACATACAACAGGTAATAAGTTTCTAAAGATTATGACGACAATGATACAATCAGCTAATATGGTTTACGCGTAATAATAACTGTAGTGGTAAATAAAGAGGAATTCACAGTAACATTGGTTGGTGAAAAATTACTAATTGCGATGTTACAAAATGTGACACCCAGATGTCATAGATGTTTACACACACATCTATTATTTATTTGTTATAATATTGGAGTTCGATATCACTACATTGGTGCAAACAGATTGCTGCAGAGGGCGTTTTCATAAGTTCACATACAAGAGGGAATAAGTTTTAAAGATTATGATGACAATGATAACAATCAGCTAATATGGTTTACGCGTAATAATAACTGTAGTGGTAAATAAAAAAAGAATTCACAGTAATATTGGTAAGTGAAAAATTGCTGATAGATTATAATGACAATGATATAATCAGATTATAAGAAGATTACAACGACAATGATATAATCAGAGTATAAGAAGATTACAACGACAATGATATAATCAGATAATATGGTTGTACGATGGCAGTGGAGGGCAGAAGCGATTATCAGATTATAAGAAGATTACAACGACAATGATATAATCAGCTAATATGGTTTACGCGTAATAATACTTAAGTGGTTAAGAAGAGAAAAAATTCACAGTAACATTGGGAGGTAAAAAATTGCTGATTGCGTTGTTTCTTATGACAGTTTACATGTACATGACATATAAGCTTTGGATTTCTTGACATCATGGGATAACATTAGAATTATTTGTTTCGACAAATATTCAAAAATATCATTTCGAGTGAGCATGAAAAATGGGAAAAAAAGTGAACTGACTGCCTAAATAAGCCGCTTTAGCCAACACAACAAGTTTATAAGACAAATGTAAGTCGCTTGGTCAGAAGTTTTGCAAAAAACTGCTGTTGGTAAGTTTATGTACGCACATATACGTGAATGTACACATACGTAGACACACACATGCACACGGTTACCAGTATACAAGCATGAAAGTTATGAAAATTACAAGTTTTGTTTTCTAATTAAACATTTTATCACGACGGTCATTAGTTGATAAGCATCTCAGTAAAACATATATGGGTGATCACGCAACAAATTTATACTTTTTGTGAATGCTTTACAATAGAAAAGAGAGATGACGAGTTAGGTAATGTTGCAAGTTGAGAGTGAACAGAAAAAAGCGGTATTTCTAGTCCAAATTCTAATAACTAGCTTAGTACGCATATATATGTATTTGTGTAGATATATATGCACATACATGCACACACACGCACTTATATACGTACACACAACACGCCCACATACACACATACATACCTAAGCATCTAGGCAATCATATGATAATACATATGCGTTCTGCGGAACGCCGTATGATGCATTGAAATACCGGACAATGAGCAAAGGAGGTTCGTAATTATCTTTCAGTATGTGCTGCAGCTAGCAATTTCGAATTAAATACTGTAACGTAATGATCATTGGTTGATAAGCATCTCATGTATATTATATGGGTCATCACAAAACAAATATATAAATATATATTTATGCATAGATTATAAATGCTGTACAATAATAAAATGAAATTACATGTTGGTAAGTATTGGAAGTTGAGAATGAAAAAAATTGCGGTATCAATTGTTCATATGCTAGTTGCTAGCCCAGTGCACACAGGCGTATGTGCACATATGCACACATGCACTCATACACACACACACACACACAGAGCTAGAGCACATACATCCACATCCAAGTAAGCATGTATGCAAATACCAGCGTGTAGGTGATCATGTCATAATAAATAAGCATACTTCAAAACTGTAGCACAGTTTCAATGACCGTATCTGTGATACGAGTTTCACCAGTGCACAAGTACAAGAATATTTTTATCACGGGTACAGTTGGGATGGATATATTTGTCTGGCATCAACATCTGGAAAATTTGTTCAAAAAGGTATGGGAGCCCGTCATTTTCAGCGGGTCGTGCACACTAGTAAATACTAATACATCAACAATCTGTAAACTAAATTATAAATTTTACTGTACCTAGTTTACGAGTAGTTGGTTCATATTTTGTAACAAAATATATCGTATAATAAGAAAAGCTTTGGAAATTCTCTATCAAAACGACTCATCACTCATGGCATCTACGGAAGAGGTGGTCCATTTTCACATGTCTCCTTTTTCCCCAGATTTGACTCATTTAGATTATTTTTTATGAGGGCATCTGAAAACCAACAAAATACGCAACAAGACCTCGTCCATTGAGAGACTTGAGAGGTAAAGTGGCCGCTGTGCTCTCTGACATTACTGCTCACCAACTGGCAAACGTCTCTAGCGTGTTGCCCTGTATGCATGCATAGCATAGCTGATGGCGGACGTGTACAAACTTGAGATGGCTGCAATAAATACATTGGAGAAACTATTTCTTTTCTAATACTTTTAAAAGTTTATTTCTATCATGTATAGCTTTCAAGCTACAGTAATTTCAAATTGCACCCCGACTCTATGAACATCCTGTGTAGTGTTGATAAGTCTAAACTGGTCACAGAGCGGTCATTGGGGGCAATCGTCAGAATTTCCATTCATTTTCCCCTCAGGGGGAAACAACTATTGTATCTATGGGAATTGGACCTCCCAGAGAGAAAATGTGAGGGCCCGAGCTGAGAGTTGAGTAGGCCTTCATTTTGTTGAAATAATTTTTTGTCATGTTAAGGACCATCTCTTTTTGGTTCACTGCTGTGCTGTTTTTGAGCACCTACCACTTTTTGCTTCAACTTTTGTCTTATTTCATGAACTTCTTTCTTAACATACTGTTTCTGTGTACCTTGTTCATAAATTCCGCATTCCCTTATCTCCATACTAAATGGTGCTTTCCTCCTTCCTCTCCTAAGATAGCCTATGTTGAGCATTGGGAGGCTCAAACTAACATCTAATGATGTCGTTTAGTTGTTGATTGATGGCACAAAATGTCTATTTGCTTCATAAAAATGACGGCAGGGATAATCGTGGTCTTAAAGAAAGAGATTTTTAATTCTAATCTCAAAAATGATCGAGCTTTTAAATTCTGAATGGAGACATCATAAAATTCTGAATGGAGACCTCATGAAATTCTGAATGGAGACCTCATGAAATTCTGAATGGAGACCTCATGAAATTCTGAATGGAGACCTCATGAAATTCTGAATGGAGACCTCATGAAATTCTGAATGGAGATCTCATGAAATTCTGAATGGAGACATAATGAAATTCTGAATGGAGACCTCATGAAATTCTGAATGGAGACCTCATAAAATTCTGAATGGAGACCTCATGAAATTCTGAATGGAGATCTCATGAAATTCTGAATGGAGACCTCATGAAATTCTGAATGGAGACCTCATGAAATTCTGAATGGAGACCTCATAAAATTCTGAATGGAGACCTCATGAAATTCTGAATGGAGATCTCATGAAATTCTGAATGGAGACATAATGAAATTCTGAATGGAGACCTCATGAAATTCTGAATGGAGACATCATGAAATTTTGAATGGAGACCTCATGAAATTCTGAATGGAGATCTCATGAAATTCTGAATGGAGACATCATAAAATTCTGAATGGAGACCTCATGAAATTCTGAATGGAGACCTCATGAAATTTTGAATGGAGACCTCATGAAATTCTGAATGGAGACATCATGAAATTCTGAATGGAGATCTCATGAAATTCTGAATGGAGACCTCATGAAATTCTGAATGGAGACCTCATGAAATTTTGAATGGAGACCTCATGAAATTCTGAATGGAGACATCATGAAATTCTGAATGGAGACCTCATGAAATTCTGAATGGAGACATCATGAAATTCTGAATGGAGACCTCATGAAATTCTGAATGGAGACCTCATGAAATTCTGAATGGAGACCTCATGAAATTCTGAATGGAGACCTCATGAAATTCTGAATGGAGACCTCATGAAATTCTGAATGGAGACCTCATGAAATTCTGAATGGAGACCTCATGAAATTCTGAATGGAGACCTCATGAAATTCTGAATGGAGACCTCATGAAATTCTGAATGGAGACCTCATGAAATTCTGAATGGAGACCTTATGAAATTCTGAATGGAGACCTCATGAAATTCGAGTTGGAGTCGCGGTGAATGAAATATCTTAGACTAGCAGGACCCGTGGAAATTCCACGGACAATATCATCGTTAAACCTACGTAAACCCGTGAAATAATTCCGTTGACATAACCTAACCTGTGCTCAACTAACCTATCCTAACCCATCTTATCCTATCCTAACCGAACCTATCCTGACACAATGTCAAACATATCCATGCATCTAAAGGCCATCTTTTGATGCTACACTGATAAATGCGGTATCCGTGATACTGCAGACTCGGGCGTGAGCGTTAAGTGCGGCCTAACTAAGTAATTAAGGAACTAAGTGACTAAGGAACTAAGTAATTAAGGAACTAAGTGACTAAGGAACTAAGTAATTAAGGAACTAAGTGACTAAGGAACTAAGTAATTAAGGAACTAAGTGACTAAGGAACTAAGGAAGGAGCAGACAGAATGCTAAATAAATGTCCAACCCACTCGGTATTACCTAATTCCAAAATACGCACACAACGGCACATGACATTCAGTAGAAAACAGCGCGCATTGGCGTTTACCGGTGAAAATAATTACAAAAACATTTACATTTAAATCAAGAATGAAATAAAATAGGAAAACGGAATCAACTCTGTATGATAAAATGCCAATTGTCTCCATAAATTTGAATATCAATATATTTTTTGTGCGTAATTTCTCCTATGTTTTAGCACTGTGGATCTGCTTGCTTGGTTGGTATCATTGATACCATTCAAATGATATTAAAAAACCTGTCGTCTGCTCACTTACATTTTATACGTTAAGATATTGCGTATAAATGAAATATTTTCGAGAAAATGCAGCTTATCGCTATGAAAAAGACATGGCAATTTTGTACGAAACTTCTTGGCTAATGATAATTACACTAAACGATAATGCATAGATGTTGCTTGCTGGTTTGGTGCGTGTGTGTGTGACGCTCATGAAGATGGTTATAATGACCGTATCTGTGATACGAGTTTCACCAGTGCACAAGTACAAGAATATTTTAATGGCGGGTACTGTTGGGATGGATATATTTGACTGTCATCCACAACTGGAGAATTCGTCTGAGAATTTATCGAATCCCGTCATTTATTTCTGGTTGCGTACACTACACTATATTGATGTTAATTTTAAAAATATCAAGTTCAATTTTAAAAAAGCTCAGGTTTAGTTTAAAACGCTCAATTTTGATTTAAAAATGCTCAAGCTTAATTTAAAATCAAGTAGCTTAAATTTTAAAATCTTAAGTTTAATTTAAAATAGATCAAGTATATGTTTGAAAAAAGACCTAGTTCAATCTTGAAAAGCTGTCATAAAGGCGTATCTGTGATACAAGCGTTATCAAGTCCACGATATTTGGTGTATTAATCCATCAAATTCGGAGTCGGAATGAATATCACGTGTATTGTTAGGTTAGATTAGGTTGTATAGAATATCAGCAGCATAGACTCAGGAAAGTATAAGAAAGCCATAGAATATCATGGAAAATCATGGGAAAGCCATGTTGAAGTTCAGTTGGTCTGTCGCTGTCTCGCTGCCAAGGATGCTAAATGATCACTTTTGATACGAGTTTAACCAGTGCACCAGATTAAGAATGTTTTAATCGCGGGTTCTGTTGGGTTGGATATATTTGCTTTCTATCTACGTATGAAATATTTTTTTTTAGGAAAATATCAATTTCCGTCATTTTTGACGGGCCGTGTACACTATCGAAATACACATATTTTTACACTAGACCTAGCTAGAATATACGGGTAACTAGCAATAATAATAAAATAATGATAATATAATTGAGAGAATTCATATTTATTTAAAAGTACTGGCACAGAATTTCGTGTAAATCGAATTTCAGACAATACCGAGCTGCTGAGATTTTGTACTTAATTTGACACTCTCGCTGACCATCACTGAGCACCGAATGGTCTTCCTTGAAGAAGTAATACATGAAGACATTTGATGCCGCCACACCCAGGCCATGTGTCCCTCCTACAGTCATATATAGAAGCATTTTGCTGGAATATTTGCGTTAGGAGGTTTAGAGATGGGAGATAATGTATCAATGCACTTAGCTATGGTATGAATGTGTGAAAATTGAGTTATTAGTCAAGAGATTGGCCTATTATTTGGTATTATATTTTATGTATAGTATTATATTATAGTGTAGTTAATAATAAGCCGTTATTGTAGCAGCCTTATTGTTCATAGATAAGTTTGAAGCTATGCAATGTTCAACTTTTCCGTCAGTGCAGTTTGCCAATTGTCACACAGTTACTTACTACACAAAGTTCACTTGGACCATTTATGTCAATAGAGATAGGTACCGGGGATCTGTATAGCAAATTATTCATGGGTAAAACTTATAGAATGACAAACTAAGTACAAAATCACACCAGCATGGTATTGTCTGACTGTCGATTTACTCTAAATTCAGTGCCAGGACTTTTAATTACGAGTATATTTGAATTCTCTCAAATTAACTTTATCTATGTTATTATTATTATACTAGTGTGCACGGTCCACCAAAACTAACGGGATTCCATACCTTTCTTGAAGAAATCTTTCAGATGAGGATGACAAACAAATATATCCATCCTAACAGTACCCGTGGTAAAAATATTCTTGACCTTGTGCACTGGTGAAATCATATCACTGATACGGTCATTAAAACTATCATTATGAGTGTGACAGAGAAATGGAAGGAGCGGACTCCAAACAATTAAACCAAGTGTATTGTTAGGTAGTACCAGGACCCGTGGAAATTCCACTGACAATGTCATCGTTAAGCTAGGTGGACTCGTAAAAATTTCCGTCACCATTACTTACCTATCCTAACCTATCATGATCTAACCGAATCTATCCTGATGAAATTTCAAACATATCAATGCATGCAAGGCTAGCTTTCAATACACTGAGGAATTCGGTATCCAAGATACCGCAAACTCAGACATCCTATGTTTCTTTTAAGAAGCAGACACCAAACAGATATATAAATAAACACACAACGGGCATTATTAGGTTAGGTAGATACGCAATTTTAGAAGCGTAGACTATTCAAAATTGAACTTGATCTTTTTTAAATTATACCTGTCATTTTTTAAATCAAAGTTAAAACGGTAGAGTGTCTTAAGGAAGTCTACACGAGAGATGAACCTATGGGTCATTAATTTCTGAACTTAATGAGGTCCTTCAATAGAATTAGGGTAAATAACATCACGGCAGTGGTTGGACAGCTGCAGCAGGGGTGACCCTAACTTCCTGTGCACGCTTATCAACGAGGACTTACACAGTCAGACACGAGCGCTCATCTCAGATAAGATGCCTTATCTAGCGGTAACTTCATGTAATTTTCTTGTCAAATGCTGCTGATGGGAAATTTTCTGAGGATGAGAAAGGATTGCCTCACTGGTCGCAAACGCAATGTGCTGCACGAGCTGAGCAATGAAGTTATTGCTTGAAACGAAAAGGATTTTGTGCTGATGGCGCATTTCCCTGAAATGCGGGCAAAATTAGTTGCAAGTGATGGGAATTGTTTCGCTCATCCTTGCTCGCTCGCACCTCTTTATTTTGGTCACCTTTTATGGACGAAAACGCTCGGAACTTGCGAGTGACTAACACAATTCTACACGATAACGAGTTACTCATTTGAGAAATTTCGCTCCTGAGTAATTAATTTGCCTTGATTTCATACTCGAACGAGCGTCAGCTCAGCAGTTAGACCTTCCTGAGATGCAGCAGGCGTTGGTTAGCTGAGCCTCATTCTTTGCTGCGTGGCCTTGCGTGTTGGTGAGTGACGTGCAAATGGTGGTGGCATTTGGCGGGTGTGTTGTACACTCGTGAATGTGTTACTGCAGTAAAAATATTATTTCTCGCGCTGTTGATTCATGGAATGCGTTGTACGCTTATTGAAAATGTCATGTCATATAAATTCTTATATGAAATTCATAAAATAGTGAGTTTAGTAATAACCACGCACCCACACGATGTTATCACTGCAGAATAAGTATATACAAATAATGCTTCCATGCAACGATGCCTTCCTTCCTGAGACACAAGATGAGCGGAAATATCAGCAATCCAATTGTCCAAGTCTGACTCAGGTTCAGAGGGACACAAATTTCAAAATTTTACCGAAGGCATTTTGGGTTCAGCACTTCAAATATTTCGATTTAAATGATCGAAGGACGAGTACTTTTTTAATTTTATTGTTGACTTGATTTTCTAATTTCTGCACAGCTTTGCCGCCATAGCCATGTGCTAGAGGTTCTGCCGCCGTGCGGCAGAGACCCGGGATCGAATCTCGGCGCAGGCAGTGGCGATTTTCTCTGTTGGGTATAGGAGAAAAATTCCAAGCACAATACCCCACTCTACCCAGGTGTCTGAAATGGGTACCGGTCTTGACCGGGGGAAAGCGTCATGGCGTCCTGGCGTTAGTTATAAGGCATTTGAAAATCCAATGTACAAGGTGATATGTATCAGGCTTGATTGGAAATAAAGCATCCGTAGATGCCTTCATTATCATTATAAAAAAAAAATTAGGTTAAACATTATTGTACACCTTGGAGTTGCGTTGGTGGTAGGATGCCCTAGAAGTCGCTAAAATTTTTCAGGTTCAACAAGTAGCTATGATCATGTGTGTGTTCTTTGTACTAGGCTTAAGAAACTATCTACTGCTGTATCGCTTGTGGTAAATAAATTGCTTCAGTGTTCAGATAATGAGGCACTTAACTGCAAGCTGCATTCACGGAATTTGGGGATAAATTGTCAAGTTGAACTACAGTATTCAAAGCGATCATTTCACTGTATTCTTCTGACAGAATTTCACGGCCTCAAAAGGATGTCAGCAATGGGTGCTGATGGCAGTTTAATTTGAGAGAATACTCGGAAGAATTTTTGAGCAACAGCTACCTTAAACACAATTTTCACAACGGAGTGCATACCTTAGTGACCGCGTTTCATTTTATTTCTAGTTTCATGGACAAAATGCACACCAGTGACAAATTATGTTCTTTCATCCTCAGTTCGCCAAAATGGCAGCCAACCACCTGACGGTGGGCGCGTGTCTCCTGCTGACGCTGGCCAACATCCCGACGCAAGCGACGAGTTCGCGGTTCACCACCATGCCGATATCAGCACTCAATAAAACAATGTTGGGTGTTAATCCCATCCTTTCAAACCCGCTTGGAAAAAGAGACCCTGGGTTAAAAGATCCCATTTTTCTTGCCGTATTAGCTCTTGGCGAACATCATGGTACTATTGAATTAAACAACTTCATCGGAAAAGCTGTTCAAGACGTGCGCTGCAACAGAGTATCGTCCTCTTCAATGAAAACTGCATCTAATTTCAACTCGTACCGGCAAATGATGACAGATTCTGTCTCATTCAGCGCAGGAGGTGGCACACTTGCTCAGTATAATGGAATCGGAGGAGGGGCCAACGTTGGTTTTGACTCCGGTTCAGATACGTACGATCAAAGACACCTAGAGTTCTTCAGGCAAACAGAAGGAGAAATTATTCTGGGTGGCACTGAGTGTCAAACACACGTCGTGTCGGTGAATTTAAACGTCAAGCCAGTCTTCACAGAGAGCTTCGTCGCAGGTCTGAGGAAACTCAATCGTGCCTCTCAAAACCCGCAGTCAGAAAACAGCGTACATGCATTCCAAGACTTTGTCGAGAACTTCGGCACTCATTTTCAAGACACTACTATCCTCGGATCTAAATTAGTGATAGAAAAACTCTTTTCCAGGAAGGCGGCTAGTGTAGCTGAGCGCACTGCCCGGAAGCGTTGTGTCTCCTCTTCGTTTTCTACAAGTTTAGAAGTCAACGCTCTGTTTGTCCAAACTGAGGCACATTTTAGTGAAGACGTCAAAAAATGTTCCGGGTCACAGAACTCGTCCAATGCATTCGACTCGCTGGGGCTGTCCTCGGAACGCATCATCACCGTCGGAACTCCTCCATATTCCAACCCGGACAAGTGGGCAGAACACGCCATGCAGACTCCCGTACCCATTCACTACACACTGGAGAAAATATCACGCATGTTCACACAGGACTGGTTTGAGGATTATGTGCCGGATGAAAAATTCAATGGTACGGCCATGAGGGACTTCTTCGAAAATCTTTCTGGACATTACTGTGAGATAATCTCACCACGGCCCTGCACCGCCACTTGGGCCGGATGTGGATACAACAGTAACTGCAGACTAGAGGAGAAATGCAGTGATGACGACACAGCTGCCGACGGATTCACCTGCAGAAAAGGATGTGGCATCACCAGCGATTGCCCCAACAACCATGTATGCCTAAACGACAACAGCATGAAGGGATTCCGGTGCGTGGATTTGTGCTCCTCGTCGCACCTCGCGTGTTCCCCCGGCGAGTCCTGCCACTCTGAGCCCCACAGCGCCAGGGGCTTCATTTGCGTGCCCACCAAACTAGGTGAGTCGTGCTTACCTTTCCGTGCTGCTGTACGCATACAGTGAAACTTGTGAGCTGTGAGTCCCTCTTGTGCTCGTCGTGAGTAATGGGTACACCGCGAGTAATGGGTACATCGCGAGTAATGGGTACACCGCGAGTAATGGGTACACCGCGAGTAATGGGTACACCACGAGTAATGGGTACACCGCGAGTAATGGGTACACCGCGAGTAATGGGTACACCGCGAGTAATGGGTACAACGCGAGTAATGGGTACACCGCGAGTAATGGGTACACCGCGAGTAATGGGTACACCGCGAGTAATGGGTACACCGCCAGTAATGGGTACAACGCGAGTAATGGGTACACCGCGAGTAATGGGTACACCGCGAGTAATGGGTACACCGCCAGTAATGGGTACACCGCGAGTAATGGGTACACCGCGAGTAATGGGTACACCGCGAGTAATGGGTACACCGCGAGTAATGGGTACACCGCGAGTAATGGGTACACCGCGAGTAACACAACTTGACCCATTTGAAGCTAATGCTCCAAAATCCTAGCCAAAGCTACCATAGACTATCGCCACATATGCTACCTCCATCTATCACATCATCACCGAGCCTAACGTATCCTGGCAGGACCCGTGAAATACTTCCAACATGTGATCAGGCCGTAGCATAGATACCGCAATGGTCTTTGTATTTGTTGATGGAGGCGATGGAAGCGCAACGGACGGATTAAGTAACTAATTAACTAAGTAAGGACGGAGCAAGCAGCATTTCAATACAATTAATTATTAGCCAAGAAGTTTTAAAACAATTGTCAAATCTTTCAACCGCGGTCAGCTGATTATTCTTAACAATATGCTCAAATTTCACGCAACATTTTGGACACGTAAACAAACGTGAGCAGAAGCCACGCAATTCATATATGAGTGCGTGAGCACGCTTTGTGTGCGTAGATATGTGAATGTCACTACGTAATACTTCATTTCACTTCTAATTGTAAAGCATTTTTTTTAAAAATATGCATATATAAATTTGTTGCGCGATCACCCCCATATGATAAATAAGACGTTAATCAACCAATGATCTTTTCGCTACGATATTCAATTAAACTTCGCTTCGATACTCCCGTAGAAATTGTAAGCAGCAACATTTACTGAAAAAGTTGTCACGAACTTCCTTTGCTCATTATCCTATATTTCAGTACATCGCACAGCATTTTTGTAGAACGCATCAGTATTGTCATTGCCTAGATGCATAGGTATGTGTTTATGTATGTGTGCGTGTTGGGCGTATGTATGTGCGTAGGTATGTATGCGCATGCGTATGTGTACATACTTACATGTACATTTGCACATATGTGTGTACTATGCTGACAACTGGCATTTTAAGTAAAGATACTGGTCTTTTTTTGCAGTTTCACTCTCAACTTGTAAAAATACCTAACTCGTTATCTCTTTATTATTGTAAAGCATCCATGTAAAAAAAATTTAAATTCGTTGTGACCATCCATATATACTTCAACAATATGCTTATCAACCAATGACCGTTATGTTAAAAAAATATGTAATTAGAAGTACAAATCTTGTAATTTCCGTGGTCCTCATGCTTATATTTATATTTTCTTCATACTTCCTTGAAATGATATTTTTAAACATCTGCCGAAACAAGCAATTTTTAATATTACTTCCTGGCGTCAAGAATTTCAAAGTTTTATATCATGTACATGTAAACTGTCAAAAGAGTTTTCACCACACAGTGAAAATGCATTGTCCATGCAATTGTGTTGTCTCTTATAATTATAATTAGTATTATCAAATGTAGATTCAGTAACATTAGGAGAATATTGCCCTCAATCATTTCTTTCCGACAAGTGGCATGAGTATTACACTACTCGTGTGTGTATCATCTAAGTGTATTAATTTTGAGATATTTTAAAAACCAATGATGGTACTTCTGTACCATCTATATTGTAAATAAACTGTTTTTTTTTATCACTTGAATGGAATCTATGATAGCAACCAATCAAGTAAATCCCCATTGTAATGACAAAGAAGAAATTACGCACAAAAAATATATTTATTTATAAATTAAATTGAGCCACCTGGCGTTGCATTATATAGAGTTGATGAGGGAGTTCTGGTGCACCAGCGCTGTTCTGACGCTGTGTTCACTTTTGGTCGTCGCAACAAAAACATGTCGAGCGACATAAGTACGTCGAAACCAGAACCTTGTCGAACAACAAATGTATGTCGAAAAATAAACGTAAGTCGGAAAAAGTAATAATCAAGCAAAACCTCCGCGCTGCGCCGGGACTCGATCCCACGACCCTCACGCTAGGCCGCCTCTTACCCACTCGACCACGTCGAATCCAATATTTTTAGTAGCGAGTCCAGTGGAGAGTCGTACGGCGAGCTGGACTCCATGTAAAAATAGTATACTATTCGTTTTACGACAAATAAAAGCGTAAATAAAAATAAGAACTTAAAACCGGTCCAAAATAATTTTGAAACAGGCTTGCAAAAATATTGAGTGAAATTTGTCATTCTATTATCATTCGTGCTGGACTCAATGTATTCGTGCTGGACACAATATATTCGTGCTGGAAACAATGCACCAGACTCGTACTATATCAATACTTCATCACGATTGTGGGATGATTTATAGTAATTTCTACGCTTATGTTCAACAGGCAGAGCTGTGCTTGCTGGTGGTAGAGGGTACAGATACCTCAAGGAGGTGGAGTCCCTCAATTACGCGGCCTTCCCTGACCTCCCTCGGGCAGTTACGGTCCCTGCGATGGCCAAAGCTGGTGACCATCTCTACGCGTGCGGCGGGCGGATGAAAGACGGCGATGGAGTGGTGTATACAACTGATGATTGTTATCGCATCAACGTGAACACCCCGGGGAGGGAGTGGCAGTATATGCAATCTGTTCCGATTCAATTATGGGGTTCTGCGGTGTCGGTAGGGGACACCCTGATCTGGTTCTTTGGAGGGTCAACCTTAGTGAAGTTGGACGCTGATACAAGCTCATTCACGACAGCTACTTTACCATTTCAAAGCAACAGGTTCCATTGTTCGGTGTCGAACGGGACACACGCGTACGTCATTGGTGCTGGCAGTGGACTAAATGAAATCTGGACCAACAAAAACCCGATGGACGAAACTGAGTGGGAGTTGGCTGGGCACGTGATGGGATCTCGATATGAACCCGCCTGTCTCTGGTATGGCTCGAATATAATGATAACAGGGGGAGATGACCTCAGGAGTGATGTGGAGCTATTCAACACTGAAACGCGTGAGGTGTGGGCAGGGAAGGAGATGCCGAGGGGACTGGAGGCTCACAAGATGATGCTGCACAACGGCATGCCCACGGTCGTTGGTGGGTATGACGGGGGCACTAGCCGCACTACTTATACTTCTCGTATCACGTCTTTTTCTATCACAGAAAATAGATGGATCGAGTCGTCAATGAAGCTAAAAAATTCAAAAGGCTGGTTTGCGCTCGTTGAAATGTAGAAAACATTTTCTCAGTATGAGCTTTACAACGACGTAGAGCACTGAACAGCACTGATTCTTGAGGCTGGTCTTTGATTTACATAGTTTGTGTTGTCTATTTATCTCCTTGTGCAACTCTGGTGGTGTTGCTGGGTTACACACTCACTCGATTGTGTGTTGGTTGTGCACATGTGTTCAGTATTGCAGTCCTCGGCGTGCCTTCAGTCACAACAGAGTGTCCGTAGTGATGACAAGGGCAACATTTGAGACACCCTTGCCCTGTAGGGTGGATAAGATTTATTTCAAATGTCAAGTTTACGAATCATATTTCCCGTAAAATTAGCCGTGTAAGTCGCCAGGTAATTTTCTGTGTATGATTTTACTTTTATAGCTGATTTAATTGCGTACAATCTACGAAGAACTTAATTAAATGTGTCTAGTTAGTGATTAAATATAGCAAAAGACTTTCCTAATGTTGAGCTTGCGTTGCAGACTCGTATTGACAAGCGTTGAGTTTTGTAGTTCGCTTGTGCACGTTTGCTGCCAAGGGAGAACATTTGCTTCACTTATCGCTTCAATTGTAGCCAGTTTTGGTAGTGAATTGCTGCCTTGTGCCTGTGTGAGCCCCGTGCTTCATTTCGCTTGGTTCTGTGCCATCGTTTGATGGTGCGGTGATCTCTGGCGGTTGTGCTGCGTGGTGGTCTGCTTCTGAGCTCATTCTTTTGCTCTGCCATTTGTGAACTTGTAATTTGTCAACACAATCTTATCACATCAAATATAATGTAACCAAAATTGCAACCCGTCGCGTTATTCATACCTACAACTTTCGGTCGTAAACAAGCGTGTGTCCTGGCGTAGGAGTGTGTCCTTATAGCAAGGAAAAGCAAACACAAAATGTCCGCTGGAGATAATACAAAAACCATCATTGGGCTTTACAATATTCAACACAAAGATCCTGAGCTGATAAACACACACGGGCGTCGCAATACCATGTCGGTGGTCGAAACAAATGATGGAGAGAAAAGCCAGCAAAACTGCACGCCCTTTGCTGCGTAATCTAGGTTTGATAATGCATGTAAATACAAGTTGAGGAAACTTGATGCCAGTCACGATGTATGGATGAAAACACTCTCATTAGTACTTACGTTGCAATACGAGCTCAGCAATTTCCGATATCAGGGATGAATGATGAATATATAATGGGTAGAAATGAACAATCCGGCGTCCAAGACTACAAGGCCGATTTTCAGAACTATCTTCTCACTCCCACACATCAACTAGTACGCCAGTTGACGAGCTGGTAGGAAATGGAATGTTTTACCTCATCACAAATTTGTGATACCTCCTACGCTGACAATACAGGCGCTAGAAAGTAAGGAAAAGAAAGGAAAGGAAAGGAAATTAATGGAAAGGAAGAGAAAAGAAAAGCAAGGTAAAAAATAAAAGAAAGAAAGCAATAAAGAAAAACGTTCGTTACCAAGAAAGGTATAGCATGAGATAAGTGACACATTGGAGTTCATGCTCGACTCAGCGCACTTCGTGGCCGAACCGTTAAGGGCGCGACCTGACGTGAAGATGTCGTGGGATCGAATCTCGGTGACGGATGGCGATTTTGCTTCTAAATAATTGGAAAACTCCTGGAGAACCCTCCGCAATTCCTCGTTAATTAGTTGAAACGAAATGAGCAACGACAAAAAAACGCTTGACCGAAACAGACAGAAACGCCGTCATAAATGATTATCAAGTTGTCAGAAAGTTAGTCAAAAGTAATTTGTGAACAACATCGCGCAACACAAAAATGTGAACAAACATGCATGCAAAATGTAATTCATAGCTTGTTCATCGTGCGGACAGAAAGATAATGTTTTCACGAACCATTTGCTCAAATTGCGCTTCATTTCATGTCTGTTCCTCTGGGGTAGGGAATGCTACGAGGGATAGATCTATTTTTGAAACGGTTAGCAAGCGCAATAAATTCATTTGCTGGACGATCGAGTTATTTCTGAGAATGGTTCAGCGTTGGCTGGTCGCAGCGCAGCGAGCCAAGTGTAATGGGCCCTCATGTTTTGTTGCGACGCAAAGGAAAGAAACATACATTAATGTATCTGTTGATATACTCATATATATACATGCATGTGTGTGTACATATATAAACACACTCAGATACACATTCACAAACCCACACACACCCATACATATGTGTACGTATAGAAAATCAATGTTAGAAAAAAATGATCAAGATAATAAACAGTTTCCCTCCTGCTACACCTAAATGACAGCTGCATTGCGCACTGTAATCGAAAGAAATAACTTGGAAAGAAAAGAATAAATGAAGAGAAAAAAGACTGCGAGAACCGTAAAAATGAACTAGTTTCTAATTGTCTAACAGAATTTCAAAAGATATCAAGTTACAGTCTAAGAACAACAACAAAAACATCTCGGGTTTCCCGTCCTCTCGGTATTCTCTTCAACATCATACGGACATGGGTACATGGTACAACATCATACAGACATGGGTACATGGTACAACATCATACGGACATGGGTACATGGTACAACATCATACGGACATGGGTACATGGTACAACTTCATACGGACATGGGTACATGGTACAACATCATACGGACATGGGTACATGGTACAACATACGGACATGGGTACATGGTACAACATACGGACATGGGTACATGGTACAACATACGGACATGGGTACATGGTACAACATCATACGGACATGGGTACATGGTACAACATACGGACATGGGTACATGGTACAACATACGGACATGGGTACATGGTACAACATACGGACATGGGTACATGGTACAACATCATACGGACATGGGTACATGGTACAACATCATACGAACATGGGTACATGGTACAACATAGGGACATGGGTACATGGTACAACATCATACGGACATGGGTACATGGTACAACATCATACGCACATGGGTACATGGTACAACATTCGGACATGGCTACATGGTACAACATCATACGGACATGGGTACATGGTACAACATACGGACATGGGTACATGGTACAACATCATACGCACATGGGTACATGGTACAACATCATACGGACATGGGTACATAGTACAACATACGGACATGGGTGCATGGTACAACATCATACGGACATGGGTACATGGTACAACATCATACGGACATGGGCACATGTTAAAACATCATACGGGCATGGGTACATGGCACAACATCATACGGACATGGGTACATGGTACAACATAGGGACATGGGTACATGGTACAACATACGGACATGGGTACATGGTACAACATCATACGCACATGGGTACATGGTACAACATTCGGACATGGGTACATGGTACAACATCATACGGACATGGGTACATGGTACAACATCATACGGACATGGGTACATGGTACAACATACGGACATGGGTACGTGGTACAACATCATACGGACATGGGTACATGGTACAACATCATACGGACATGGGCACATGTTAAAACATCATACGGGCATGGGTACATGGCACAACATCATACGGACATGGGTATATGGTTCAACATTATACGGACATGGGTACATGGTACAACATCATACGGAAATGGGTACACGGTACAACATCATACGGGCATGGGTATATGGTTCAACATCATACGAACATGGGTACACGGTACAACATCATACGAACATGGGTACACGGTACAACATAATACGAACATGGGTACACGGTACAACATCAAACGGACATGGGTACATGGTACAACATCATACGGACATAGTACATGGTAGAACATACGGACATGGGTACACCGCACAACATCATACGGACATGTGTACACGGTACAACATCATACGGACATGGGTACATGGTACAACATCACACGGACATGGGTACATGGTAAGACATACGGACATGGGTACATGGTACTACATCATACGGACATGGGTATATGGGACAACATCATACGGACATGGGTACACGGTACAACATCATACGGACATGGGTACTTGGTACATCATACGGACATGGGTACATGGTACAACATCATATGGACCTGGGTACATGGTACGACATACGGACATGGGTACATGGTACTACATCATACGGACATGGGTATATGGGACAACATCATACGGACATGGGTACACGGTACAACATCATACGGACATGGGTACTTGGTACATCATACCGACATGGGTACATGGTACTACATCATACGGACATGGGTACATGGTACAACACCATACGGACATGGGTACATGGTACAACATCACACGGACATGGGTACATGGTACAACACCATACGGACATAGGTACATGGTACAACACCATACGGACATGGGTACATGGTACAACATCATACGGACATGGGTACACGGTACAACATACGGACATAGATACATGGTACAACACCATACGGACATGGGTACATGGACAACACCATACGGACATGGGTACATGGACAACACCATACGGACATGGGTACATGGACAACACCATACGGACATGGGTACATGGACAACACCATACGGACATGGGTACATGGACAACACCATACGGACATGGGTACACGGTACAACATACGGACATAGGTACATGGTACAACACCATACGGACATGGATACATGGACAACACCATACGGACATGGGTACACGGTACAACATACGGACATAGGTACATGGTGCAACACCATACGGACATTGGTACATGGTACAACACCATACGGACATGGGTACATGGTACAACATCATACGGACATGGGTAAATGGTACAACATACTGACATAGGTACATGGTACAACACCATACGGACATGGGTACATGGTACAACATCATACGGACATGGGTACACGGTACAACATACGGACATAGGTACATGGTGCAACACCATACGGACATTGGTACATGGTACAACATCATACGGACATGGGTACATGGTACAACAACATACGGACATGGGTACACGGTACGACATCATACGGACATGGGTACATGGCATAAAATGGGATACTGACATAGCCGGGTATCACCTATGAGTAGCAAATATCTACAAAATTTAGGCACGTAGACGTCGATGGAACAATGGGCCCGACTGGTCATTTTATGAACTGAAATTTAGAGTTATTTCTGATTTGAAGTTTAGTTCTAGTTGTGTGCAGAGAAAGAAAGAATAAGGGAAAAACGCACATTGCTCCCCCCCACCCTCCATGCGGGTTCAGGAAGACCCACCAAACGAGAGGTACAATGGCCCTGTCTGGGGTTAATTGTGTCAATGAGGGAAATAAGCAGAATATATTCTTCAGCATATTTATGCATGTAAGATGTTTGAAAACTCACAAGTACTACTAAAGGATGCCTAGAAAGTCCTTCACTATAAGTGAACAACAAAAGAACAAAAGACACCAATACGCTCTACCAAACCGACTGACACGCCGTCGTAAATGATTTCACGGTAGTGAGGCAAGGCTGGCCAAAAATAACTTATAAAGAACATAGCACAACACTCACATCTAGGAACATATAAACTGATATGCACAAAAATTAATTTTAGAGCTGGTTTTCGTACGGATATTAAACATAAATACGGACAACATGAAATAATGTTAATAATGAAAACGACCTCGTCCTGCTACATTGAGCCGGCGGCTCTGTTGTTATTTTAGTAGACAAAAATAATTTAGAAATAGATTAGAGGGGCTTGGCGGAAACGTAAAAAGGGAATTCCTAATTTTCTGTCAGAAATTTCAGGAAAATGAAGTTACAGAACAAAAACATTTTAGGTGTTCACATTCACAACATATGGGTACATGCGATAAAATAGAGACACGGTGAGAGTTTGATATAACTTATGAGTTACACGTAGCTACACAATTTCTACATATAGACCACATATGAACCTAATTATGTTCCATAATCAACTGCACTACTCAGGCTACGCGTGAGGCCTGGTAGACTACCGTGGCGTGAGGTTGTCGCGGTGGGGATAGCAGGAAGTGGACAAAGTCAGCTAAAACAAGCACAGGTATTCCAACTTCGCAGAGTTTGAAATGCTGACCCTTAGTAGCAATGAGTATATTTTATGAAGAAGGTAGGAAGAGAGGAAGGAAGAAAGCACCATTTAGTATGGAGTTAAGGGTACGTGGAATCCTTCCCCAAACAATGCAACAAAAAGAAGGCCTAACTTTCAGATAAGGACACCACACTTTCCCCTGGGAGTGTTTGGTCCCATAGAAAGCATACTTGTATTCCCTCTGGGTAGATCGTAAGGGTACTTTGCGAAACTCGAGTCACAATGCGCAAGTTTTGTTTAAATGAAATGTTTAGATTAAGAGCCAAGTAAGTACGTGACTCAGCTGCCCTGTAAGCCAGACATAAACGCTCTGCCTTATCAGGTCACTAAGAAATTAATCACCATAATGCCAGCAAATCTTAGGCAGCACACAGTCCGCGCTACCCGTGGCCTTATCTTTTATCTCCTGAGCGTCGCGATAACAGCGACGCGTGTCCCGCGACTGGCACTGAGGTAGCAAATCAAAGGCACTCCATGTTTTGAATTTTAAAGATTACAATAAAAGTTGTGCATTTTATGGGTCTGCTTTTACTTGAACAATTATTTCTCATTTCTTATTAATGTGACCGTATAAAAATATGATTACCTTTTTCAGCCTTAAGATGATGACGAAACGTTGCATTTTATACATTGACAGAGGTATAGAATTTTAACTATTGACATGGTGCAGTAAAAAGTTTTGAGTGAATTCCTTTTCATTTCAACACGTACATGAAGAACTGGAAATTATAATCACTATTATAAAAGGAGCCGCGTCCGTCCGTCCGTCCGTGTGTCACACCCACCAGCCTGCAGTGTGAGATGAGCGTATCTGTGATACGAGCTTCATCAACTCCACAATTTTCGGTGCCTTAACCCAGCAGATTGGGAGTCGGAATGAATATCACGTGTATTGGTAGGTTAGGTTAGGTCGTATAGAATATCACGTGTATTGGTAGGTTAGATTAGGTTGTATAGAATATCAGCGGTTGAGACTGAGGAAAGCATGGGAAAAGTAAGAGATAGCATAGAAAATCGTGGGAAAGCCATGTTAAAGCTCAGTTGGTTTGCCAAATTATCGCGCTGTCAAGGAAGCTTAAAGACAATTTTTGATAGGAGTTTCACCAGTGCACAAGATTAAGAGTATTTTAGTTGCTGGTTCTGTTGGGTTGGATTTATTTGCTTTTGATCCCCATCTGAAAAATATTATTTAGGGAATTATCGATTCCAGTCATTTATTACGGACCCCCCCCCTCCCACCTCCACCCTTTTTTAAACAGGGGTGTATTAGTTTATATAATTCATGGCACTTCACTCACATCTAGAAACATGTAAACTGACATACACACAAAATAAATTTGTGTCTAAGAAACAGCTAAGACACCAGTGAACTCGCGCCTCGTAACTTCAGGGTCGCATCCGATACGATATGTAGGCCACCAAGTCCTGCAGCTGTCCACAGGATTAGCAAAAATCCGCCTGAGACAGGAGGTTGGACAATAGGGAGTGAGGCTCGTTGTATTGTCGACGTCTCGCGAGCCTTACCCGCACGCGAGAGGGCACTCAATGGATAGGAGGGAAGGACTTCTCAGGGTTGATTGTTCCGTTTGAGCTCGTTTTTGTATCACTCATTTCAGCTCGTCTCCACGGGAGCAAATTTGTGCAGGAAGTTCGGGCTTATAACTTTTGCTTTGATTTCTCTGATGAGTTGACGATGGTAAAATGATCGGACTGTTTGAGCGCACTCATTTTATGCAATTTTCATTGGGAACCTGCAGCGGAGTTCGTCATCGTGAGCCGAACACAGAATGGCGACCTTGGTCCTGAAGTACAAAAAAGTTTATTTCCAATAGAGATGGTAAAAAAGTACCATCATTGGTTTTGTAAATATCTTAAAGTTAACACACTTAGATGAATCACACACATGAGTTTTGTAATACCCATGTCACTAGTTGAAAAGAAATTATTCAGGGCAATGTACTCCTAATGTAGCTTAATCTACATTTGATGAAACATGTTATTATAATTGTAAGAGAGAACACAATTTCATAGACGATGTATTTTCATTTTGGGGTGAAAACACTTGGCAGTTTACAGGTACATGACATAAAACTTTTAAATTCTTGATGCCAGGAAATAATATTAGAATTGCTTGTTTCGGCAGATGTTTAAAAATGTCATTTCGAGGAAGCATGAAAAAATATACGTTTATAAGCATGGGGACCACTAAAATTGCAAGTTTTGTATTTCTAATTAAATTTTTTCAACATAACGGTCATTAGTTTTTAAGCACTTTATTTAAGTATAAATGGATGATCACACAACAAACTTACAATTTTTTTCATGGATGCTTTACAATAATAAAGAGACAACGAAATAGGTAATGTTTCAAGTTGAGAGTGAACAGAAAAAAGACCGGTATCTCTAGTTAAATTGCCAGTTGTCAGATTAGTACACACATATTTGCAAATGTACATGTAAATATTTACACATATACATGCACATTCATACCCACGTACATACATACACCCAACACGCACACATAAACAAAAACATATCTGTGCATCTAGGCAATCACAACACTTATGCGTTCTACAAAAATGCTGTGCGATGCACTGAAATATAGAATAATGAGCAAAGAAAGTTTGTGACAACTTTTTCAGTGTGTTGTTGTTTACAATTTCTGATGGAATTTTGAAGCGAAGTTTAATTAAATATTGGAACGAAAAGATCATTGGTCGATAAGCGTCTATCTCTCATATGTGGGTGATCGCGCAACAAATGTATATATATTTTATATATGCTTAATAATAATCGAGTGAAATGAGGTATTACGTAGTGACACATTCACCTATCTACGCACACATAGCGTGCACACGTACACATATACCCAAGTAAGAATGTGCGCAAACATCAGCGTAAACTAGTCAGTATAAACTAGCATTCCAATCAAGGGACTCGGAGAAAATATCTTTCATTACGACATGAATTTTATAAAATTTCCGTACTAAAAATAGTGGCACAAAACAGTCTACCTGAGTCAGAAACCTGAAAACGATTGTTCTACAACGGTTCCCAAGTACAGCATACTTGCAGAAATACGTGAGGCCTTGGTGCGGTTGTTATAATATACTCTAGGAGCGTAGGAGATGGTACGATAATTTCCACTACACTAGCTTAACAACAGCAGTTTTGGAAAAAAGCATTTTGGAAAGAGCATTTTTGAATAAGAAAGAAAACATGAATGCCCTATAAGGGTTTCACATTAGAAAAAATCAAATTATCTTTGAAATATGGTGCAGAATGCCTGCAATTGATAAACATACATAGGTACCATGATGGTCTAGTTCGATGCTTGCACAACAACGGAGAAGAAAGACATAAGATGCATCCTGTGGCTGGTTTACTTAGTTTAAATATAGCTCGATAATTCATGAAAGCAATAAAGTTACTGATCTTTGTGGGTTGAAAACATGACATTTAACATGTACAAGACATTTAAGTTTTAGATTGCTTTACAATAACAAAAGGAAATGATGTGTTGGATAGTATTATAAGTTGGGAGTGAAAAAAGGGCGGTTTGTATAGTTTATATGCTAGTTGCTAGTCCAGTGCACACAGGTATATGTGCACATATGCACACCCATATACACACATACACCCATATACGTACACATATATACAAGTGAGCATGTTTGCAAATCCCGGCGTATAGGCGATCAAATCATAATACCTACGCATACTTCAAAACTGTTGTGTAATATCTTGAATTATAAAACAATGAGCAAGGGAGATTATTCCGCATTGGAGATACCAGGCAAATAATAGGCACAACGAGCCTCATGCTATCAAAACTGCATTTTTACATGCTAAATTTAATCCTTCATTGGAAATACTCAACGGTGAAAAGTAATACAACATTACTTCAACTTCTTCAATGTAATTCTTCGTTAGCAACACGTAAAATGTGAGAGTTTTGCAGCGTCTCTCCTGCCACGGAATCAAGAGGGCAGCATAGCGAGCCTGTGCCTGTGTTCTCGAAATAATTCAGAAGTTACGGGTAACTCAATAGGTCGAGACGAATTGGATAGTTCGGGTGCATAAAACTTTACGGTCTCGTATCCCGGCTACTGAATGGCGGAAGTTGGACATGCAAGCCCTCTACTTTGTTTTATTCTTATCATTAAAGTTCAAAACGTGAGTGCTCTAAACCTTTGATTTGCTATCTCAGTGCAGGCCAAGTGACGCGAGTCGCTGTTATCGCGACGCTCAGGGGGATAAAAGATAAGGCCACGGGTAGCATGGACTATGATGTGCGTGGGGCTTGTCTTGGTGATAGATAACAGCTGAGTCACGTCCGAACTTAACTCTTAACCTAAACATTTCATTTAAATAAAACTTACGCATTGAGACTCAATTTTCGTGACCCACCCTCATGAATCCCTTAGGGGGAATACAACTACTTCTTCGAGGGGCGAAATGTGAGGTCCTGATCTGAGAGTAAGGCCTTCTTTTTTTTCCAATGTTTTTTGCTCTGTTATGGACCATTCGTTTTCAATTCACAGCTGTCCTTTAGGTTCAGTATCACCTACATTCTTCTTCAATTTTCACCTTGTTCCACACTCTTCCTTCTTAACATGTTGTTTCTATGCGAGCAGAATTGTGTGCTGGAACACACTTCGTGAAAGTTTTCCACGTTACCTTAACTCCATACTAAATGGATCTTTCATCCTACCTCTCTTTGAACATCTTCTTTGTGGTAAGAGAGGCTAAAACTAATTTATAATCAACTATTCACCTACACCAACAAATTTTTGCAGAATCTTCTAAAATATTAATTTTGTAAATTGACATATCTAATTTGACGGGATAGATTCAGGTGGAAAAAGTATGACTACTCTCTTTTCAATACCCTTATTACATCTCAGAGAGCAATCTACCTATTATTTACAAATACTACCTCACCAATCAGCTGAGCAAGCCCCTCCTCCGTATATTCAGGCCAATCTTGGGGGAGGAGGCAGAGTCTCAGTTACTCAGTGAGTAACTTTTTCATGTTCCTCATTATCAATGGTCAAATTCGAGCGTGAGTTTCTTTTGATTCTGCTTTTATTTCTAAGATGTTATTAGCTTTACTTTAGTTACTTTAGTCACCTACTTTCTGCCATGTTCTCACCTCACGGGGCACAGGATGAACAAAAGGCTCAGGTCAGTTCGGTTTGTCTACCTTGTGCCATGAGGACTGGCACCCTGAGGGGGATACTGTGAAGCTATAGATGAGTATACAAGACTCCCTTCTCTCTCACTTGTTTTCTTTCAGTTTTTGTGGCGATTTTTCTATTCATTCTTTCGTTGTTCGTCATCCTTCTGAAGTCGCTGTTTCTATGCGCAGAATATTGCGTGGGGAACTCCTCTTGCAAAGATTGCCCACTTTTCACACCTTTACTAAATGGGGTTCCTAGTTTTTCCTCTTTTGCAACCGCCTTTGTCGTGGCTAGGAAATTTAAGCCAATGTGATGATATTAATTTATCATTTTCCATGCACAAATATTTATGCTGATGTGTGAACTTATCGAGCTGTGATTAATTTCACGTTCATTTTGCATCTTGCTTTGGATGCTGACGATCCTCTACAGGTAAACCTAGCATCTATGCTTGATCCCATCAGGGAAATGCAACTATTGCTGCATTTTCCTGAGTTCTGACTTCGATTGAATTCGAAAATTTCTTTTTATTATACCCTTAAACTCCTCAAAAGACCGTAAAATAGTCTATATATATATATATATATATATAAATATATTGCATTATATGTACAATTTCTATCCTAATATCCATGAAGTTTACGCCCAAGTGGTTGTTTCTTCCTCACGTTGCTCGATGACCATCTGATGTTAGTGCCCCTCCAATGACGGTGGAGGTGATAACGGTAATATTAGTACAAAATTGGGGACGATAATGGATTAACTCGAATGATTCTGCAAGTAACTTTATTGAAATTAATTCAAGGATTTTGATTGGAATTATTTTTGATTGATTGCGAGGATTTATAATTGATTCAAATTACCAGTTAGTGTCCTATTACCATTCTCGTTTCATCACTAGCGGTTATGTGAGGCAAGGAATGTTTCACCTCCAATGTCCCGCAAGGTAGCACTGTCCAGGCCCAGCGAGGCTGCGTCCGAAGCCAGTACGGACTTCAATTCTAAACAAACGCCGTGTTTGTGCAGTTTTGAACTTCAGCTGTCATTGTGTTCACGAACTACGAGTCTGTCACTGCACAGTGTTGCCGACCTGTGCTCCATTTGTGAAATGAAGCGCCATTCTAAACGTGCATGAGTGCACGTTCTACAGTGATGGGATCACCGGTTGTATAATGTCAACTATTGCTGAGATTCCCACTATGATATAAAGTACTTTAGTATCTCAGATATTAAGCGTGATAGTTACTAGAAGCTTTCAACTCCTTATTTGCTAATTTAGCAGATGTGATGACCGTTTCGCTGCCTCGGAAGTACCCTGGCATGTTAGCTTTGCGCTCGGTTAACAACGGACGATGCCACCAGAGCAAGGAAGACGCGGTCTACATGCAACAAATCTCGGCCCTGGGCGCCCTGGAGGACAAGTTCAGCCGCCTGTGGACGCAGTGCCAGCGATGCCAGGGCTAATTGCATGAGGAGGTCATCTGCACCAGGTGAGGACGCCAGCTCGGGTGGCCCGTCGCCCTCTGGCCCGTCGGTCCATGGTGAGCCCATTTGTGGTGGGTGTGTGACACGCCAGCTCGGGTGGGGGTGCGTGTGGCCCGTCGCCCTCTGGCACGTCGGTCCGTGGTGAGCCCATTTGTGGTGGGTGTGTGACACGCCAGCTCGGGTGGGGGTGCGTGTGGCCCGTCGCCCTCTGGCACGTCGGTCCGTGGTGAGCCCATTTGTGGCGGGTGTGTGACACGCCAGCTCGGGTGGGGGTGCGTGTGGCCCGTCGCCCTCTGGCACGTCGGTCCATGGTGAGCCCATTTGTGGCGGGTGTGTGGACACGCCAGCTCGGGTGGGGGTGCGTGTGGCCCGTCGCTCTCTGGCACGTCGGTCCATGGTGAGCCCATTTGTGGCGGTTGTGTGGACACGCCAGCTCGGGTGGGGGTGCGTGTGGCCCGTCGCCCTCTGGCACGTCGGTCCATGGTGAGCCCATTTGTGGCTGGTGTGTGACACGCCAGCTCGGGTGGGGGTGCGTGTGGCCCGTCGCCCTCTGGCACGTCGGTCCATGGTGAGCCCATTTGTGGCGGGTGTGTGGACACGCCAGCTCGGGTGGGGGTGCGTGTGGCCCGTCGCTCTCTGGCACGTCGGTCCATGGTGAGCCCATTTGTGGCGGTTGTGTGGACACGCCAGCTCGGGTGGGGGTGCGTGTGGCCCGTCGCCCTCTGGCACGTCGGTCCATGGTGAGCCCATTTGTGGCGGGTGTGTGACACGCCAGCTCGGGTGGGGGTGCGTGTGGCCCGTCGCCCTCTGGCACGTCGGTCCATGAGGAGCCCATTTGTGGCGGGTGTGTGGACACGCCAGCTCGGGTGGGGGTGCGTGTGGCCCGTCGCCCTCTGGCACGTCGGTCCATGATGAGCCCATTTGTGGCGGGTGTGTGGACACGCCAGCTCGGGTGGGGGTGCGTCTGGCCCGTCGCCCTCTGGCACGTCGGTCCATGGTGAGCCCATTTGTGGCGGGTGTGTGACACGCCAGCTCGGATGGGGGTGCGTGTGACCCGTCGCCCTCTGGCACGTCGGTCCATGGTGAGCCCATTTGTGGCGGTTGTGTGGACACCAAAGCAAGTGTGGACGCGGGGAATCGAACGTTGCTCGCACTCTTGCCGTGACAGCTCAGCAGTTATAGTCTTGTCCAAAGGAAGTTGTGCAGCCGTATTGAAGCCAACTTTATGGTGTTGGTAACGGTCTTGTAATTCTTCAAATTAAAACATCGATACATATTTAGAATTTGAAAATAATTTTCTTCATTAGCCATTGGCAATAATCTATTATTTTGTCTACTTACGTTATGTTTATTTACAAATTCAAATCGATGATATCAAATTCAAGTGTTGATAGTTCCATTGGTGAATGATGATAGTGTTCGGCTATGATTTCTTAATGAATTTAATTTTAAATTTAGCGCGGTAATCTCAGAAGCCCTAAATATAACAATTGAAAAAGTTCCTGTACGATCGAAATCCTAGAGACGCGCAAGCAACTGTTGCTCAGGAGTGCAATTGTGGACATGAGATCAAGTTTAGCTGGTGCTTGTCTGCAACCTTCAGAGGTTGTCGCACCGGCAGACTCGTGCAGACCTCACAAACTGCTGCTGGTTGTGACCCATTACATTTTTCTGTCTGAAAAATCGAGGTTTTATTCGTGGAATTAAAAATTTTTACGAATTGTTTATTTATATGTGCTTTCGTCCGCTCTATGTGGACATGTTTACTTTTCTTTACATTGCTAGTTTCATATGAAACAAAAGAAAGAAATGAAAAAAGAAAAAACAGTTTATTTCCCATATAGATGGTACAACAAAGATAGTACCATCATTGTTTTTTAAAATATCTTAAAGTTAATACACTTATATGATACACACACACGAGTATTGTAATACTCATGTCACTAGTCGAAGAGAAATGATTGAGGGCAATGTACTCCTTTTATTGCTTAATCTACATTTGATGATACATGTAATTATAATTATAAGAGACAACACAATTTCATGGACGATGCATTATAATTGTGGGGTGAAAACACTTTTGACAGTTTACATGTACATGACATAAAACTTTGAAATTCTTGACGCCAGGAAATAATATTAGAATTGCTTGTTTTGGCACATGTTTAATAATGTCATTTCAAGGAAGCATGGAAAAAAATATATATAAGCATGATGTGTAAGGCGGACCACTAAAATTGCCAGTTTTGTATTTCTAATTAAAATTTTTTAACAAAACGGTCATTAGTTGATAAGCATTTCATTTAAGTATATATGGATGACCACACTACAAATTTATAGTTATTTACGTGAATGCTTTACATTAATAAAGAGATGACGAGTTAGGTAATGTTACAAGTTGAGAGTGAACACTAAAAAAGACCGGTATCTCTAGGTTAAATGCTAGGTGTCAGTTTAGTACACAAATATGTGTATGTGTAAATGTATATATGTATATATATACATATGTAGTACTTATAAGGCGATTCTTATGGAATCGCCCTATTATATACAGATATACATGAACACACATACCTACGCACATACATCCGCCTAACACGCACACATACACAAAAACATATCTATGCATCGAGGCAATCACAAAACGTATGCGTTCTATAAAAATGCTGTGCGATGTACTGAAATGCAGGATAATAAGCAAAGGAAGTTCGCTACAACTTTTTCAGCGTGTGTTGCTGCTTACAATTTCTAATGAAATATGGTAACGATGTTTAATTAAATATAGGAGAGCCAGACAATAAAACCGTGTGCAGTAATGACTCATCTCTCAGGAATGAACACCTCTGGACGCGGTGTGCGCGCGTTATCGCTGTGGGATTATGGTGTAGATATGGACCTGATCTTATGATCCGAGGATATTAGGCACATGTGGGCAGTCCGTGTAGCGTCCTCAAAGCGTAATGCTTTGTTTAACGCCTTCATGATTTTGTTGGTAAGCTTCCGGGTGAGGCACCTCATATACCGAGTGTCCCATAAAAGTGTCCCCGAATTTTTAATTAATTATATCTTACCTCTAAAGTGAATCATTTCATTTGTCTTTTTTTAACAATGTGGTAAATTTGGTTTACTTCCCGAATTATTAAAACTTTTGAAAATCAGTTGAATAACCACTTTAAAATGATTGATTTACTCACAGGGGTAGACAAATTAATTGTTCAGAGAAAAAAAATTTAAAACAATATTGACAGTCTTCCTAATTTTGTACATTCCAAAAAACTGAACAAAGAAAAATTTAAAAGAGTACCAGATCATTACCTTAAATAACATTTAAATAAAAAAAGTAATTTAGTATCCGTCGGGGTTTCTAGCAGAGCTCCGCGTGAGGGGCTCGGTAGACTGCCGGGCTGGACGCGGGCAGCGAGTGTTGCACGGCCTCCCTGACGCCAGGCATGGCTTCTGTACGCGACGGTCGCGTCATTCCTGCTCGCCAGTAAATAACCTCTCAGAGGATTTATATACTTGGTGGTATGTGGCATAAATTGTTGGGAAATTATTTTTATCAGTAGTTATTGAGAAAATAAGAAGAACACCAGTGTTGTTCCAGAAACTTTTCCTCTGAACAACTAGTTTTTCTACCCCTTTCAGTAAATCGATCACTGTAAAGTGGTTATTCAAACGATTTTCAAAACTTAAATTATTCGAAAAGGAAACAAAATTCATTACATTGTGGAAAAAGACAATTTAAATAAGGTTATATAAGGCGGAGATACAATCTGTTAAAAAATCGGTGATATTTTTGAGGGATACCCGGATATAGGTCATTGCAGGCACAAACATTTGCCTGTGTAGGTGGCCATTGTGGAATGACGTGTGCGCTGTTCCCCAGCCGAGACTGCCCCATCTTCTACAGGCGCATAAAGGCTCAGCTCGAGTTGTCGGATCAAGACAAGATCATCCACAGTTTGATCATCCACAGGACACCACAGTCACAGGTTTCACAAGATCATCCACAGGATCCACCATGCTTAAAGCTTCGTACAATATCTAACTTCTGCACTAATATATTAAACTTAATTCGAATGCTGACATTTTCGTTTCCTTAATTGTTCGATGAGCGAACAAAAGGCCGCAAGTTATGTATGAGTCACTGCGGCAGCTGCTCGTAATGCAGAATGGATTTGGTGATGTGCCCACACACCGTAGCCGTGCTACGCGTGCTGTTGAGCTGCTGGCACACTATATAAGTCCAGCGCTGACGGTGTGTGCAAGTCAGTCGGGCACAGTTGCAGGCTCACAGCTCGCGGTGTGTGTGTGTGTGCGCTATAGTTTGCAGAGAGCAGCAGTCTGTTCACAGCTCGACCGTCGCGTCCTCTGAGGTAAGGAGATGGTGTAGCTTTGGTGCCCTGTGGTGTGTCAGGCCAGCTCGTGTATTGGGTCCCAAAATCAGGTTTAGGTAGCCTTTTATTCAGTCTGAAAATAATTTTTTTGTTTGATACGGACCATCTTCTTCGGTTCGCTGCTTTCACGTTTTTGAACACTTCTGACTCTCTTCAATTCTTCTCTCGTTTCACGGCCCTTCTTTTTGGCTCTCCGTTTTTATTCTGAGGAAGAACAAATTTTCTGCATAGGTTCTACGTTCCCTCAACTTCATACTAAATGGTTGCTTCACCTTTCCTCTCTTTGGAATACCTTTGTAGAGGTTAACAAGGCTCCAGTTCACTTTGTACTCAACCTAAGCTCAATGTATTGGTGACGATATTGATGTTTTTAATAAACGGTGAAGTATTTATATCTAAATAGTGAAGTGGCGCAATGAGAATCGTTATATATTTATGTTGACAGTGACTGAATCAGTTAAACGAAACAATTCGGTGAAAATTTCCTTCGGGGTTCGTCTCAAGTCAAACAAAAAGCTCTTGCTCACACCGAAACAATCGACAAAGAAAACGTTGAGGCGTTGGTAGAGCAACACTCAGAACGACACGGCCTCCACATTCATACGTGAGCCGACACGATTGCGCACTGGTGACTGATGATGAGCGTTATAGAATAGATAGGCATGTGAAACAGAAGGATTACTGTCCATTAATTTGTGCCTGAGAGTAGAGCGTGCACTGATTGCAGGGAAAATACGCCATAACATGACACCTTGCCAGAAATGTCTACCTGAAATATTCAGATCAGCGTAGGTGAATTTCTGAGCTGATGAAAAGGGGTTAACCAGCTTATCGTACAACGCGCGTGTCTGCAGAATAAACTTTCTTGTCAAGAAAAGTTTTTATGCGCTTAATGAACACCATGTATGAAAATATGAATGAAAAAATCCCTAAACGTAAATTACATTAATTAACATTAATTTATCTTCAGAAATAGAAAAAAATGACATAAGAAATGACAACGATAAACCTCATTTTGAAACAGTTAACTGCTAAATTAATATCAGAATACCTGAGGAATTTTTTAACTAAAAGTCTAAGTTCGCTGGTCACGGAGCGGCCATTGTATGCAAAGGTCAGAATTTTCACTTATTCACCAACGGTGCGCAAATGCCCATATTACTTCATAGAATTAGCGGGTGTTATTCGTGTACTTAAAGAAAGAGATCTTTAATTCATTACGCATAAATGATCGAGCTTCTAAATTCCGAATGGAAACCTTAGAAAATTCAGGTTGAAGTCAATATAAATTGAATATCTCAGATGTCCTATGCACTCGCTAATACCAAATTTTACAACATACAAACATCGCTACATGACGTTCAGGGGACAACAGCGCGCATTGACGTTTGGAGGTGAAGCAGACTACACAAAATTCGCATCTAAATCAAAATTGAATGAAAAATAGGAAAACATGCCTTCAAAAAGTCTACACGAGAGACTTACACATTGGGTTGTTAATTTGTAAACTAAATGAGGTCCTTCAACCTAATTAGTGGAAACAACACCACGAACATCTATGCCAGTGGTTGGAACAACAGAGCAAAGCAGCAGAGATGCCATCTCTCTATTTGCTGTGACTTCACAAGTCAAAAGACTTGAAGCTCTCCACCGACCGACGGATCGGGACATGATCCCGACACGCTGTGATGAACGTAACCTTTATATTGATGCATAATCCTGTTCGGTCATGACTGGTGGTGAGGGCGTGAAGAGTGAAAATGAATGCTGCGTTAATATGGAACAAATGGTTTATTGTTTATCATAACGAAACCAACTCATGTCTCATCAGAATCTATTACGCTGCTCGATAATATTTTCATAATAGATCCGACTGATTTTCTTGTCGGAATAGTAACTTCCGACTCATCATGTCTATTACCAATCCACAGGATGAAACCTACTCATATCGTTGTGTAGATGACCAAAATTTGGGAACAATGCTCACTGTTCTAGAAGAACTAATGACATCATAAGACATCTAACAAAAGAACAATAATGCAGTTAACACTGACAAAGCAAAACTAAATTCAACTAAAATTATAAAGACTGCAAACAATCAGTGTTGCCATGTCATCACTCGTACAATACACCGAAAGTTAGACCAAAGCCCTGGATTACTGAAGACATCGCTATCAAGAGAAGGAAACGTCAAGCGTACCTAGCCCCACTCTACAAAGGACGAATATCTAAAGAAATTTATAGCAGATTTAAGAATCATGTGACAAATCAAATACAAATATCGAACAAAAATACGTTATGCACAAATTTACTCAATTCAAAACTGATATAAAAAACTTGGCGCCTGCTTAATTTATAATATAAACCGACGACTGTACAGAGCTACGATAACAATTGAGTCCATTGTTCAAGATAATATGAAATATCACGAGAAAAAAATATACAACCACAGTGTGTAATAAATTTATGATAAACATAGGCAAAAATTTAGCGGATAGTATTTCCATCGAACCCACTGACCTTTTGTAATACAAGGACCATGTCCGAGAACAAAACTCTTTTTTTTCTCGCCAACTAACTCCTCAAATTTAATTGCGTGGGTAAACAACCTCAAAAATAAACCGAGTAGATTAAAAACGTTTTCGTCTAAAAATCCTAAAGCCATCGGTAATATAATAGCACCGTTCAAATCTTCTGTTATTAACTAGTCGCTTTCCAGAATATTTTCCGAACTCACTCATACTAGTCAGAGTAACCCCTATGCATTCAAAAATGGGGATAAAGGTTTCATTAATAATTGTAGACCTGTTTCTGAACTACCAATTATTAGTAAAATATTCGAGAAAATTGCTTATGAGAAAGTGTATTCAGATTTTGAACAAAAATCTTTTCTCTACAAATAATAATATAGTTTTCATTCCAAAAAAATCAAGAACACAGGCAGAATTAAATTTTTAAAATATCTTCACTCTAATATAAATAATGTAAAGCTTGTTTTCTTCGTGTTCCTTGGCTTCCAAAAAGCATTCGATTGTGTGGACTATAACATGTTACTCTCGGAACTACATTGTTATAGCATTAAAGGAGTTGCATATGATTGGTACAAGTCATACCCAACAGATCAGAAGGAATATGTTGGCAATGACTATGCAAAATCGGAGCTGACTATGCACAATTTCATACATAAAATACTCAATGATGGTGGCAACAAAGAACTCAAACAATTATTAACTGCACAAACTAGCTATAACGATCCTTTAAACCGAACTAGAAGTAACTTGATACTTCCTCATTATTGAAAATCCATCACACAGTTTTCTTTTCATTGGAACCAAGAATTGGAATGCGATCCCTGCTGAGATCCGTGGGAAAAGCTCTTACCCATCTTCCAAAACGGATCTTGAATCCCTCTTCCTATCGAAATAGTGATCAGATTAGGTAATCAAGTTAAACTTTTTTCTACTGTATGCATTATCTTGATGTTGTAATTTATCATGGTTAATGACACAGATTTTAAGTCTGCTCATAATAGTTTTGCAGAACTTACTGTTCCCATTTAGGACATATAAATTATTTTTGTATAGTTAAGCATGGAATCTTGAGAGAAGAATTTTATTAACCAGTCTAGTGTGCCCCTAGGTTAAGTAAATTAGGTTAAACATCACTGCACACCTTAAAATATAGCGCTGATGGTAGGATGTTCTAGAATTCGCTGAACTTATTCGGGCCCACAAGTAGCTATGCTAAAATGTGTCCATTGTACCAGACTGCAGAAACAATCTACTGCTGTATCACTTGTGGCAAATGAATTGTTAAATTGTTTATTCTGAATGCAAATAGAAAGAATTTCCATGCAAGTCAAGTAAAAGTAGTCACCTGCACTCGGGAATTTGACCCTAACTTCCTGTGCACGCTTATCAACGAGGACTTATGCAGTCAGAAACGAACGCTAATCTCAGATAAGATGCCTTATCTAGCGATAACTTCATGTAATTTTCTTGTCAAATGCTGCTGATGGGAAATTTTCTGAGGATGAGAAAGGATTGCCTCACTGGTCGCAAACGCAATGTGCTGCACGAGCTGAGCAATGAAGTTATTGCTTGAAACGAAAAGGATTTTGTGCTGATGGCGCATTTCCCTGAAATGCGGGCAAAATTAGTTGCAAGTGATGGGAATTGTTGCGCTCATCCTTGCTCGCTCGTACCTCTTTATTTTGGTCACCTTTTATGGACGAAAACGCTCGGAACTTGCGAGTGACTAACACAATTCTACACGATAACGAGTTACTCATTTGAGAAATTTCGCTCCTGAGTAATTAATTTGCCTTGATTTCATACTCGCACGAGCGTCAGCTCAGCAGTTAGACCTTCCTGAGATGCAGCAGGCGTTGGTTAGCTGAGCTTCATTCTTTGCCGCGTGGCCTTGCGTGTTGGTGAGTGACGTGCAAATGGTGGTGGCATTTGGCGGGTGTGTTGTACACGCGTGAATGTGTTACTAGAATAAAAAAGATTATTTCTGGCGCGGTTGATTCATGAAATGCATTGTACGCTTATTGAAAATGTCACGTCATGTAAATTAGTATTTGAAATACATATAATAATGAGTATGCAATAACCACGCACCCACACAAAGTTATCACTGCAGAATAAGTATATACAAATAATGCTTCCATGCAACGATGTCTTCCTTCCTGAGATACAAGATGAGCGGAAAAATCAGCAATCCAATTGTCCGAGTCTGACTCAGGTTCAAAGGAATAGAAATTTCCAAATTTTACCGAAGGCATTTTAGGTTCAGCACTTCAAATATTTCGATTTAAATGATGGAAGGACGAGTACTTTTTAACTTTATTGTTGACTTGATATTCAAATTTCTGCACAGCCTTGCCAAGTGGACATTGATGTCCATTACGACCGTACCTAATGTACTTATCTTAGTCTTTTCCTTGTTATCTCCTCAGTGTGTGCAATGTCACAGCAGAAATGCGTGTGTAGACACACAGACATGCATGTATGTGTATATCTGTTCATGTTTATAAATGGATTTATAAAAATAATAAGTCAATGACAAACATCTCGAGTTTGTTCTTAAGTCTTTTCGATAATTTTAGTGCAAATGACTCCCGAAAAATGATCGGATTAATAAGTTTCAAAATGGATGACAAACAAATATATCCATCCCAACAGTACCCGCCATTGAAATATTCTTGTACTTGTGCACTGGTGAAACTCGTATCACAGATACGGTCATTGTGTCGCGCCCTTATTCCCCTTCGCCAGGTAAGAAAAACACCGGAAGAAGAAGGAGGTTGTATTGGGCGCGGTTGAATACGTCACTGTAAAAACAAGAGTTATTTAGTTCTACACATGGAGGCACTACCTAGGCTTCGGAAGCAAGGCAAGCCGTTTCATAATAGAGCCACCATTATTATTTTCAAAGTCAGGATTTTCACCCAATTGCTGCAATTTTACTCACGTACTCAGTAAAGATTAGATTATAATGACATCGAAAGGGTGTGAAATTTAGGTTGCACACAAGTTCAATCACGGACTTCTTAGTAAGAGATAAACGGCTTAAAAAGTTGAGTCATAGAGACGAAAGCAACAAAACAAAAACTATAAGCTACACGATACGCAAACTTTCCGTAATAGACAGAAAAGGAGGGGGAATCGAAAACCTAATCAATGTATGTATATTTATAAAATATTTCTCATGAATTCTATCGTGAACAAATGAAATACCTAAAAAGGGCTAAAAAACATCACCTTAATTTTGGGGGCCCGAACGATACAAAAGAGAAACTCTAGTCAATTACGAAATTACTTCATAAAAAATACTCTACCGATAAGGACAGCAACCTTACAGAGTAGCCACAGTTTCAAAGGAGCGCTAATTCACGATATTCAAGTTCACAAGGCGATCAATGCCTTTGCGACATAAACAGTTTCGAGAACAACGCAGATTACAAGAAAAATAAGAAGCACTGCGAGAAAACAAATGTAAGATCAAATAAGAAGTTTCTAATCGTTTCAGAATTATTGCTAGAGCTTAGTGTCGCGCCCTTACATTTAAAATTACTTACATCTTTTGTGCGAGACCTCCGCTATGACACGTACCCTAAGCTTACTTTTTTATGCTTTACATTACCTGTAAAGTAAAGGAATCACATTAAATTGTTATTAAGCGCACACGAGATTTACAAACCAGACTAGGCTTAACTTTACAAAGACACGAAAGGGTTCAAGGTCGGCCATTTTTTATATGGCGCTCGAGGCGCAGTAATACACGACAACTGCAATGGAAGACTCGTAATATGCACATGACCTTCAATTAGTCATGCTGCAAATTAAAGCATCTCGGCCCCTTCAATAAATAACGCACTTCTTCGATCATGCAAATGATTTTGAGACTCAGTGGTCAAACTTACAGAAAACTAAAATACACTTCATGAGTGGCTGCGCCTCTGCCCCTCAGACCCGTCCGAATGAAGCAGCGTGTGATGAGAACTGGAACCACAAGCTTCGCACCTCTGATCTGCGGTGCATTGAGCTATACGGTGCGCTCCGAAACATCGGAAACACGCACCGCACTCAACAACGATACCCTTACGATCCTCAGCATTCAAACGAGAAAATCTATTGCAAGACGCCAGAGAATGCCCGGAGCTATGGTGTAAGGGGCATTCGGTTCTGGTGTTTTTCTTACCTGGCGAAGGGGAATAAGGGCGCGACACATTGAGCGTCCGTTAAGAACGTGGCAGAGAGACACGCCAACCAATTTATTGTGTTCAATAAGGTTCTCATTATTTTAAAATGGGAGAAATAACGAATAAGAACTATATTTATTTTACACTTAAGGAGATACCTGGCGTTTAATATATAGCGTATAGTATTTATACTGTTCACATCTAGCCCTTATCAACTATTAATATCAAATTAAACATCGAATCTTGACTGCACCCACCCTTTGGTCAGTCTAGCACGCAACAAGGTCAAGTGAATTAGGTTAAACATTTTTTTACTCCTTGGAGTTGCGTTGGAGGGAGGATGCCCTAGAAGTCGCTAAAAATTTTCAGGCTCAACAGTAGCTATGATCATGTGTGTTCATTGTATTAGGATTAGGAAACTATTTACTGCTGTATCGCTTGTGGTAAATAAATTGTTTAAGTGTTCAGATAATGAGGCACTTAACTGTAAACTGCATTCACGGAATTTGGGGACAAATTGTCAAGTTGAACTACAGTATTCAAAGCGATCATTTCACTGTATTCTTCTAACAGAATTTCACGGCCTCAAAAGGATGTCAGCAATGGATGCTGATGACAGTTAGTTCAATTTGAGGGAATGCGCTGAAGCATTTTCGAGCAACAACTACCTTAAACACAATTCTCACAACTGAGTGCATAGTTCAGTGACCGTGTTCTATTTCATTTCTAACTTTATGGTCATAATGCATGCCAGTGACAAGTTAAGTTCTTTCATCCCCAGTTCGCGAAAATGGCAGCCAACCATCTGACGGTGGCCGCGTGTCTCCTGCTGACGCTGGCCAACATCCCGACGCAGGCGCAAAATTTGCACTTCACCACCACGCCGCTGTCGGTGGTCAGTAAAGCAATGCTTGGCGTGGACCCGATTATGTCAAACCCGCTTGGAAAAACAGACCCCGGCTTGAAAGATAAGATTTTCCTTCCCGTAAGAGCTCTTGGAGAACAACTTGAAACTATTGTACTGAACAACTTTATCGGACAAGCAGAAGAACGCGTGGTTTGCAACAGAGTATCGTCCTCTTCAATGACAACTGTATCAAATTTTAACACGTACAGGACAATGATGACTGATTCCGTTTCATTCAAGAGTGGAGGTGGCATATCGGCCCAGTATAATGGATTTGGAGGAGGTGTCCACGTTGGTTATGGCTCCAGTTCAAATACTTCTGGTGAAAAGTACAAAAAGTTCTTCCGGCAGACAGAAGGAGAAATTGTTCTGGGCGGCGCTGAGTGTCAAACACACGTCGTGTCGGTGAATTTGAACGTCAAGCCAGTCTTCACAGAGAGCTTCGTTGCAGGTCTGAGGAAACTCAATCTTGCCTCTCAAAACCCGCAGTCAGAAAACAGTGTCCATGTATTCCAGAACTTTGTCGAGAACTTCGGTACTCATTATCAAGACACTACGAACTTCGGATCTAAATTAGTGATAGAAAAGCTCTTTTCCAGGAAGGCGGCTAGTGTAGCTGAGAGCACTGACCGAACGAATTGCGTCTTCTCTTCTATTTCTACAAGTTTACAAATGAAGGTTCCGTTTGCTACAGCCGAGGCAAATTTTAGTGAAGATACCAAAAAGTGTTCCGGGTCACAGAACTCGTCCAATCCATTCAACTCGCTGGGACTGTCCTCGGTACGCATCATCGCCGTAGGAACTCCTCCAATTTCCGACCCCGAGAAGTGGGGAGATCACGCCTTGAAGACTCCCGTACCCATTCACTATAGACTTGAGAAAATATCGCGCATGTTCACCCAGGACTGGTTTGACGATATTGTTCCTGATGAAAAATTCAATGGTACGGCCATGAGGGACTTATTCGAAAATCTTTCTGGCCAATACTGCGAGATAATGTTCGAACGGCCCTGCACCGCCACTTGGGCCGGATGTGGATACAACAGTAACTGCAGACTCGGGGAGATGTGCGTAGATGACCACACTGCTGCTGGCGGATTCACCTGCGAAAAAGGATGTGGATTTACAAGCGATTGCCCCACCAACCAAGTATGCGTCAACGACAACAGCGTGAAGGGATTCCGGTGCGTGGATCTGTGCTCCTCGTCGCACCTCGCATGTTCCCCCGGCGAGTCCTGCCACGCTGAGCCCCACAGCGCCAGGGGCTTCATTTGCGTGCCCACCAAACCAGGTGAGTCGTGCTTGCCTTTCCGTGCTGCTGTACGCATACAGTGAAACTTGTGAGCTGTGAGTCCCTCTTGTGTTCGTCGTGAGTAATGGGTACACCGCGAGTAATGGGTACACCGCGAGTAATGGGTGTACCGCGAGTAATGGGTACACCGCGAGTAATGGGTACACCGCGAGTAACACAACTTGACCCATTCGAAGCTAATGCTCCAAAATCCTAGCCAAAGCTACCATAGACTATCGCTACATATGCTACCTCCATCTATCACATCATCACCGAGCCTAACGTATCCTGGCAGGACCCGTGAAATGATTCCAACATGTGATCAGGCTGTAGCATAGATACCGCAATGGTCTTTGTATTTGTTGATGGAGGCGATGGAAGCGCAACGGACGGACTAAGTAACTAAGGAAGGAACAAGCAGAATTTAAATATGATTAACTATTAGCCAAGAAGTTTTTTAAAAAATTGTCTTATCTTTCAACCGCGATAAGCTGCATTTTCTCAACAATATATTCAATTTTCATGCAATATTTTGGACACATAAACAAACTTGAGCAGAAGACAAGCTTTTTAAATCATTTGAATGGTATCTACGATACCAACCAAGCAAGAAGATCCCCATTGTAATAACATAGGAGAAATTACGCACAAAAATATATTTATTTATAAATTTTTGGAGCCACCTGGCGTTGCATTACATAGAGTTGATGAGGGAGTTCTGGTGCACCAGCGCTGTTCTGACGCTGTGTTGATTTTTGGTCGTCGGAACAAAAATATGTTGAGCGACATAAGTACGTCAAAACCTGAACCTTGTCGAACAACAAAAGTATGTCGGAAAATGAACGTATATCAGAAAAATAACAATCGGGCAAAATTTTTGCGAGCGCCGGGACTCGATCACGTCCACCCCTCACGCTAGGACGCCTTCTTACAAACGCGGCCACGATGAGCAGTGAGCAGGGAATAGCGAGTCCAGTGGAAAGTCGTACGGCGAGCTGGACTCAATGTATTCGCGCTGGACTCAATGTATTCGTGCTGGACTCAATGTACTCGTGCTGGACTCAATGTATTCGTGCTGGACTAAATGTATTCGTGCTGAACTCGATGTATTCGCGCTGGAAACAATGCACCAGACTCGTACTATATCAATACTGCACCACGATTGTGGGATGATTCGTTGTCATTTCTACGCTTATGTTCAACAGGCAGAGCTGTGGTTGCTGGTGGTGGAGGGTACATCGACCGCAGCTACACAAGACTCAAGGAGGTGGAGTCCCTCAACTACACGGCCTTCCCTGACCTCCCTCGGGCAGTTGTATCCCCTGCGATGGCCAAAGCTGGTGACCATCTCTACGCGTGCGGCGGGTGGGATGGAGACGGTGCAACTGATGAGTGTTATCGCATCAACGTACACACCCCGGGGAATGTGTGGCGGTCTATGCAGTCCCTTCCGATTAAATTACGGGGCTCTGCGGTGTCGGTAGGGGACACCCTGATCTGGTTCTTTGGAGGGTCAACATTAGTGAAGTTGGACGCTGATAGACAGTTGTACACGACAGCAACTTTACCATTTGATAGCACGCAGTACCATTGTTCGGTTTCGAACGGGACTCACGCGTACGTCATTGGTGCTGGCAGTGGCAGAAATGAAATCTGGACCAACAAAAACCCGATGAATGAAACTGAGTGGGAGTTGGCTGGGCACTTGATGAGATATCGAAGTGAACACGCCTGTCTCTGGTATGGCTCGAATATAATGATAACAGGGGGATGGTACCAAAGGAGTGATGTGGAGCTATTCAACACTGAAACGCGTGAGGTGTGGGCAGGGAAGGAGATGCCGAGGGGACTGTACCGTCACAAGATGATGCTGCACAACGGCATGCCCACGGTCGTTGGTGGGTGGTACAGGAGATTTACTTCTCGTATCACATCTTTCTCCATCACAGAAAATAGATGGATCGAGTCGTCACTGAAGCTAAAAAATCCAAAAGACTGGTTTGCACTCGTTGAAGTTTAGAAAACATTTTCTCAGTATGAGCTTTACAACGACGTATAGCACTGAACAGCACTGATTCTTGAGGCTGGTCTTTGATTTACATTGTGTGTGTTGTCTATTTATCTCCTTGTGCAACTCTGGTGGTGTTGCTGGGTTACACACTCCCTCGGTTGTGTGTTGGTTGTGCACATGTGTTCAGTATTGCAGTCCGCGGCGTGCCTTCAGTCACAACAGAGTGTCCGTAGTGATGACAAGGGCAACATTTGAGACGCCCTTGCCCTGTACAGTGGATAAGATTTATTTCAAATGTCAATTTTACGAATCATATTTCCCGTAAAATTAGCCGTGTAAGTCGCCAGGTAATTTTCTGTGTATGATTTTATTTTTGTAGCTGATTTAATTGCGTACAATATACGAAGAACCTAATTAAATGTGTCTAGTTAGTGATTAAATATAGCAAAACACTTTCCTAATGTTGAGTTTGCGTTGCAGACTCGTATTAACAAGCATTGAGTTTTGTAGTTCGCTTGTGCGCGTTTGCTGCCAAGGGAGAACATTTGCTTCACTTATCGCTTCAATTGTAGCCAGTTTTGGTAGTGAATTGCTGCCTTGTGCCTGTGTGAGCCCCGTGCTTCATTTCGCTTGGTTCTGTGCCATCGTTTGATGGTGCGGTGATCTCTGGCGGTTGTGCTGCGTGGTGGTCTGCTTCTGAGCTCATTCTTTTGCTGTGCTATTTGTGAACTTGTAATTTGTCAACACAATCTTGTGTGATCAAATATAACTCAACTAAAAGTATCTACCATTTGTATTATTTATACCTTCAACTTTAGTTAGAAAACAAACATTTGTCCTGGCGTAGAAATGTCATCTCACAGAAAGAAAAAGCAAACACAAAGTGTCCGATAGAGATAATACATAAACCATCATTGGGCTTTACAATATTCAACACAAAGATCCTGAGCTGATAAACACACACGGGCGTCGCAATACCATGTCGGTGGTCGAAACAAATGATGGAGAGCAAAGCAAGCAAAACTGCACGCCCTTTGCTGCGTAATCTAGGTTTGATAATGCATGTAAATACAAGTTGAGGAAACTTGATGCCAGTCACGATGTATTGATGAAAACACTCTCATTAGTACTTACCTTGCAATACGAGCTCAGCAATTTCCGATATCAGGGATGAATGATGAATATAAAATGGGTAGAAATGAACAATCCGGCGTCCAAGACTACAAGGCCGATTTTCAGAACTATCTTCTCCCTCCCACACATCAACTAGTACGCCAGTTGACGAGCTGGTAGGAAATGGAATGTTTTACCTCTTATTTATTTTAGGAAAGAAAAGAAAAGATGAGCAAATAATGATAAGAAAAAAATAGAAACCAAAAGAGAAGAAAAGAAAAGAAATGCAAAGAAAACAAAAGAAAACAAAACGAAGAAAAGAAAGAAAGCAATAAACAAAGAAAGAAAAACGTTTGTTGCCAAGAAAGTCATTGCATGAGATAAGTGACACATTGGAGTGACACATAAGTGACACGTTGGAGTTCAGTCTCGACTCAGCGCACTTCGTGGCCGAACCGTTAAGGGCGCGCCCTGGCGTGACGATGTCGCGGGTTCGAATCTCGGTGACTTATGAAGATTTTGCTTCTAAATAATTCGAAAACTCCTGGAGAATCCTCCGCAAATCCTCGTTAATTAGTTGAAACAAAATGAGAAAAGACAAAAAACGCTTGACCGAAACAGACAGAAACACCGTCATAAATGATTATCAAGTTGTCAGAAAGTTAGTCAAAAGAAATTTGTAAACAACATCGCGCAACACAAAAATGTGAACAAACATGCATGCGAAATGAAATTCATAGCTTGTTCATCGTGCGGACAGAAAGATAATGTTTTCACGAATCCTTTGCTCAAATTGCGCTTCATTTCATGTCTGTTCCTCTGGGGTAGGGAATGCTACGAGGGATAGATCTATTTTTGAAACGGTTAGCAAGCGCAATAAATTCATTTGCTGGACGATCGAGTTATTTCTGAGAATGGTTCAGCGTTGGCTGGTCGCAGCGCAGCGAGCGAAGTGTAATGGGCCCTCATGTTTTGTTTTTATGCAAAGGAAAGAAACATGTATGAACGTATCTCTAGATATACTTATATATATACATGCATGTCTGCGTATACATATATAAACAGATACACATCCACATGCCCACACACACGCCTACATAAGTGTACGTATAGAAAATCAATATGAGAAAAAAATGATAGAGATGATAAACAGTTTCCCTCCTGCCCCATCTAAATGACAGCTGCATTACTCACTGCAATCGAAAGAAATAACTTGGAAAGAAAAGAATAAATGAAGAGAAAAAAGACTGCGAGATCCGTAAAAATGAACTAGTTTCTAATTGTCTAACAGAAGTTTGGAAGAAATCAAGTTACAGTCTAAGTACAACAACAAAAACATCTCGGGTTTCCCGTCCCCTCGGTATTCTCTTCAACATCACACGGACATGGGTACATGGTACAACATCATACGGACATGAGTACATGGTACAACATCACACGGACATGGGTACATGGTACAACATCATACGGACATGGGTACATGGTACAACATACGGACATGGGTACATGGTACAACATCATACGGACATGGGTACATGGTGCAACATCACACGGACATGGGTACATGGTACAACATCATACGGGCATGGGTACATGGCACAACATCATACGGACATGGGTATATGGTTCAACATCATACGGACATGGGGACATGGTGCAACATCATACGGAAATGGGTACACGGTACAACATAATACGAACATGGGTACACGGTACAACATCAAACGGACATGGGTACATGGTACAACATCATACGGACATAGTACATGGTAGAACATACGGACATGGGTGCATGGTACAACATTATACGGACATGGGTACATGGTACAATATCATACGGACATGGGTACAGGGTACAATATCATACGGACATGGGAACATGGTACAACATCATACGGACATAGTACATGGTACAACATGCGGACATGGGTACATGGTACAACATACGGACATGGGTACACGGTACAATATCATACGGACATTGGTGCATGGTACAACATCATACGGACATGGGCACACGGTACAACATCACACGGACATGGGTACATGGTGCAACATCATACGGATATAGGTACATGGTACAACATCATACGGACATGGGTACACGGTACAACATCATACGGACATGGGTACATGGTACAACATCATACGGACATGGGTACATGGTACAACATCACACGGACATGGGTACATGGTAAGACATACGGACATGGGTACATGGTGCAACATCATACGGACCTGGGTACATGGTTCGACATACGGACATGGGTACATGGTACTACATCATACGGACATGGGTATATGGGACAACATCATACGGACATGGGTACACGGTACAACATCATACGGACATGGGTACAGGGTACAATATCATACGGACATGGGAACATGGTACAACATCATACGGACATAGTACATGGTACAACATGCGGACATGGGTACATGGTACAACATACGGACATGGGTACACGGTACAATATCATACGGACATTGGTGCATGGTACAACATCATACGGACATGGGCACACGGTACAACATCACACGGACATGGGTACATGGTGCAACATCATACGGATATAGGTACATGGTACAACATCATACGGACATGGGTACACGGTACAACATCATACGGACATGGGTACATGGTACAACATCATACGGACATGGGTACATGGTACAACATCACACGGACATGGGTACATGGTAAGACATACGGACATGGGTACATGGTGCAACATCATACGGACCTGGGTACATGGTTCGACATACGGACATGGGTACATGGTACTACATCATACGGACATGGGTATATGGGACAACATCATACGGACATGGGTACACGGTACAACATCATACGGACATGGGTACACGGTACAACATCATACTTACATGGGTACTTGGTACATCATACGGACATGGGTACATGGTACATCATACGGACATGTGTACGTGGCACATCATACGGACATGGGTACATGGTACAACATCATTCGGACATGGGTACATGGTACAACATCATTCGGACATGGGTACATGGTACAACATCATACGGACATGTGTACATGGTTCATCATACGGACATGGTTACATGGTACATCATTCGGACATGGGTACATGGTACAACATCATACGGACCTGGGTACATGGCACAACATCATTCGGACGTATGTACATGTTACAACATCATACGGACATGGGTACATGGTACAACATCATGCAGACATGCGTACTTAGTACAACATCATACGGACATGGGTACATTGTACAACATCATACGAACATGGGTACATGGTACAACATCATACGGACATGGGTACAGGGTACAATATCATACGGACATGGGTACATGGTACAACATCATACGAACATGGGTACATGGCACAACATCATACGGACATGGGTACAGGGTACAACAACATACGGACATGGGTAAAGGGTACAACACCATTCGGACATGGGTACATGGTACAACACCATACGGACATGGGTACACGGTACAACATCATACGGACATGGGTACATGGCATAAAATGGGAGACTGACATAGCCAGGTATCACTTATGAGTAGCAAATATCTACAAAATTTCGACACGCAGACGTCGATGGAACAATGGGCCCGACTGGTCATTTTATGAACTGAAATTTAAAGTTATTTCAGATTTGAAGTTTAGTTCTAGTTGTGTGCAGAGAAAGAAAGAATAAGGGAAAGCGCACATTTCCCCCCCCCCCCCCATGCGGGTACAGGAGTACCTACCAAACGAGGGGTACAATGGCCCTGGCAGGGGTTAATTGTGTCAATGGGGGAAATAAGCAGAATGTATTCATAGGCACATTTCATGCTTGGTAAGATGATTGAAAACTCATAAGTACTACTAAAGGATGCCTAGAAAGTCCTTCACTATAAGTGAACAACAAAAGAACAAAAGACACCAATACGCTCTACCAAACCGACTGAAACGCCGTCGTAAATGATTTCACGGTAGTGAGGCAAGGCTGGCCAAAAATAATTTATAAAGAACATAGCACAACACTCACATCTAGGAACATATAAACTGATATGCACAAAAATGAAGTTTAGAGCTTGTTCATCGTACGGATAGTGAACATAAATACAGAAAACATAAAATAATAGTGATAATATAAACGACCTCGTCCTGCTACATTGAGCCGACGGCTCTGTTGTTATTTCAGTCGACAAAAATAATTTAGAAATAAAGTGGAGGGACTTGGCGAAAACGTAAAAAAAGGTAATTCCTTATTTTCTGGCAGAAATTTCAGGAAAATGAAGAAACAGAACAAAAAACATTTTAGGTATTCACATTCACAACATATGGGTACATGCGATAAAATAGAGACGCGGTGAGAGTGTGATATAACATATGAGCTACACGTAGCTACACAATTTCTACATATAGACCACATTTGAACCTAATTATGTTCCATAATCAACTGCACTACACAGGCTACGCGTGAGGCCTGGTAGACTACCGTGGCGTGAGGTTGTCGCGGTGGGGATAGCAGGAAGTGGACAAAGTCAGCTAAAACAAGCACAGGCATTCCAACTTCGCAGAGTTTGAAATGCTGACCCTTAGTAGCAATGAGTATATTTTATGAAGAAGGTAGGAAGAGAGGAAGGAAGAAAGCACCATTTAGAATGGAGTTAAGGGAACGTGGAATCCTTCCACAAACAATGCAACAAAAAGAAGGCCTAACATCCAGATCAGGACATCACACTTTCCCCTGGGAGTGTTTGGTCCCATAGAAAGCATAGTTGTATTCCCTCTGGGTAGATCGTGAGGGTAGTTCGCAAACCTCGAGTCACAATGCGCAAGTTTTGTTTAAATGAAATGTTTAGATTAAGAGTCAAGTAAGGACGTGACTCAGCTGCCCTGTAAGCCAGACATAAACGTTCAGCCTTATCACATCACTAAGAAATTAATCACCATAATGCCAGCAAATCTTAGGCAGCACACAGTCCACGCTACCCGTGGCCTTATCTTTTATCCCCCGAGCGTCGCGATAACAGCGACGCGTGTCCCGCGACTGGCACTGAGGTAGCAAATCAAAGGCACTCCACGGTTTGAATTTTAAAGATTATAATAAAATTTGTGAATTTTGTGATTCTGCTTGTACGTGAAGAATTTTTTTTCTGTTTTTTATTAATGTGACCGTATGAAAATATGATCTACTTTTTTCAGCCTGAAGATGATGACGAAACGTTGCATTTTATACATTGACAGAGGTATAGAATTTTAACTATAGACATGGTGCAGTAAAAAGTTGTGAGTGAATTCCTTTTCATTTAAACACGTGCGTGAAAAACTGGAAATTATAATCACTATTATAAAAGGAGCCGCGTCCGTCCGTCCGTCCGTCCGTCCGTCTGTGTGTCATACCCACCAGCCTACAGTGTGAGATGAGCGTACTGTGATACAAGCTTCATCAACTCCACAATTTTCGGTGTCTTAACCACGGTAGAGGAAACAAGGTAGGATCTCTCCTATTGGAGAAATTACACCTCCTCATGTTTGGGTAGCCAATGGAAAGGCTTTATTTCTAACAAACTTAATGACGTCGCCAAAACTCGATGTCGTTAAGCCAATAGTTGAGCCAGATTTGGAGATAGCAGTGCTTTAAGATGCAATATGAGCGCTGCCATTGGTTTGTTGCCGTGACGTCAGCAAACAACCCAGATCGTCAACGAAAAAAAGACTGGTTTGAATCTAACTTGTTTCTTCTACCGTGGCCTTAACCCAGCATATTGGGAGTTGGAATGAATATTAGTAGGTTAGATTAGGTTGTATAGAGTATCAGCAGTTGAGACTTAGGAAAGAATAGGAAAAGTATAAGATAGCATAGAAAATCGTGGGAAAGCCATATTAAAGCTCAGTTGGTCTGCCACTTTATCACGCTGTCAAGGAAGCTTGATGAAAATTTTTGATAGGATTTTCAGTGCACAAGATTAAGACTATTTAAATCGCAGTTTCTGCTGGGTTTGATGTATTTGTTTTTGATCCCCATCTGAAGTATATTTTTATGGAATTATCGATTCCAGTCATTTATGACGGATCGCGTACACCAAAATAATTACACCTCGACCTTCTCGCAGCACCAGCAGCGTAACATCACCTCCTCCCCCCCCTCCCCCGCACCCCTTTTGAAATCAGGGGTGTACTAGTTTATATAAACCTGCCACAACATTCACATCTAGAAACACCTAAACTGACATACACACAAAAATGAATTTGTGTCCAAGAAACGGCTAAGAAAACAGTGAACTAGCGCCTTGTAACTTCAGGGTCGCATCCAATACAATATGTAGGCCACCAAGTCCTGCAGCTGTCCACAGGATTAGCAAAAATCCGCCTGAGACAGGAGGTTGGACAATAGGGAGTGAGGCTCGTTGTACTGTCGACGTCTCGCGAGCCTTACCCACACGCGAGAGGGCACTCAATGGATAGGAGGGAAGGACTTCTCAGGTTTGATTGTTCCGTTTGAACTTGTTTTTGTATCACTCATTTCAGCTCGTCTCCACGGGAGCAAATTTATGCAGGAAGTTCGGGCTTAAATACTCTTGCTTTGGTTCCTCTGCTGAGTTGACGATGGTAAAATGATCGGACTGTTTGAGCGCTCTCATTTTATGCAATTTTCATTGGGAACCTGCAGCGGAGTTTGTCATCGTGAGCCGAACACAGAATGGCGACCCTGACCCTGAAGTGCAAAAAAAGTTTATTTCCAATAGAGATGGTAAAAAAGTACCATCATTGGTTTTGTGAATATCTTAAAATTAACACACTTAGATGAATCACACACATGAGTTTTGTAATACCCATGTCACTGGTTGAAGAGAAATGATTTAGGGCAATGTACTCCTAATGTAGCTTAATCTACATTTGATGAAACATGTTATTATAATTGTAAGAGAGAACACAATTTCATAGACGATGTATTTTCATTTTGGGGTGAAAACACTTGGCAGTTTACAGGTACATGACATAAAACTTTTAAATTCTTGATGCCAGGAAATAATATTAGAATTGCTTGTTTCGGCAGATGTTTAAAAATGTCATTTCAAGGAAGCATGAAAAAATATACGTTTATAAGCATGGGGACCACTAAAATTGCAAGTTTTGTATTTCTAATTAAATTTTTCAACATAACGGTCATTAGTTTTTAAGCATTTTATTTAAGTATAAATGGATGATCACACAACAAATTTACAATATTTTTCATGGATGCTTTACAATAATAAAGAGACAACGAAATAGGTAATGTTTCAAGTTGAGAGTGAACAGAAAAAAGACCCGTATCTCTAGTTAAATTGCCAGTTGTCAGATTAGTACACACATATTTGCAAATGTACATGTAAATATTTACACATATACATGCACATTCATACCCACGTACATACATACACCCAACACGCACACATAAACAAATACATATCTGTGCATCTAGGCAATCACAACACTTATGCGTTCTACAAAAATGCTGTGCGATGCACTGAAATATAGAATAACGAGCAAAGAAAGTTTGTGACAACTTTTTCAGTGTGTTGTTGTTTACAATTTCTGATGGAATTTTGAAGCGAAGTTTAATTAAATATTGGAACGAAAAGATCATTGGTCGATAAGCGTCTATCTCTCATATGTGGGTGATCGCGCAACAAATGTATATATATTTTATATATGCTTAATAATAATCGAGTGAAATGAGGTATTACGTAGTGACACATTCACCTATCTACGCACACATAGCGTGCACACGTACACATATACCCAAGTAAGAATGTGCGCAAACATCAGCGTAAACTAGTCAGTATAAACTAGCATTCCAATCGAGGGACTTGGAGAAAATATCTTTCATTACGACATGAATTTCATAAAATTTCCGTACTAAAAATTGTGGCACAAAACAGTCTACCTGAGTCAGAAACCTGAAAACGATTGTTCTACAACGGTTCCCAAGTACAGCATACTTGCAGAAATACGTGAGGCCTTGGTGCGGTTGTTATAATATACTTTAGGAGCGTAGGAGATGGTACGATAATTTCCACTACACTAGCTTAACAACAGCAGTTTTGGAAAAAAGCATTTTGGAAAGAGCATTTTTGAATAAGAAAGAAAACATGAATGCCCTATAAGGGTTTCACATTAGAAAAAATCAAATTATCTTTGAAATATGGTGCAGAATGCCTGCAATTGATAAACACACATAGGTACCATGACGGTCTAGTTTGATGTTTGCACAAAAACGGAGAAGAAAGACATAAGATGCATCCTGTGGCTGGTTTACTTAGTTTAAAAAGAGCTCGGTAATTCATGAAAGCAATACAGATACTGGTCTTTGTGGGTTGAAAACATGACATTTAACATGTACAAGACATTTAAGTTTTGGATTGCTTTACAATAACAAAAGGAAATGATGTGTTGGATAGTGTTATAAGTTGGGAGTGAAAAAAGGGCGGTTTGTATAGTTTATAAGCTAGTTGCTAGTCCAGTGCACACAGGTATATGTGCACATATGCACACCCATATACGCACATACACCCATATACGTACACATATATACAAGTGAGCATGTTTGCAAATCCCGGCGTATAGGCGATCAAATCATAATACCTACGCATACTTCAAAACTGTTGTGTAATATCTTGAATTATAAAACAATGAGCGAGGGAGATTATTCAGCAATGGAGAGACCAGGCAAATAATAGGCACATAGGCACAACGGGCCTCATGCTATCAAAACCGCATTTTTACATGCTAAATTTAATCCTTCATTGGAAATACTCAACGGTGAAAAGTAATACAACATTACTTCAACTTCTTCAATGTAATTCTTCGTTAGCAACACGTGGTATGTGAGAGTTTTGCAGCGTCTCTCCTGCCACGGAATCAAGAGGGCAGCATAGCGAGCCTGTGCCTGTGTTCTCGAAATACTTCAGAAGTTACGGGTAACTCAATAGGTCGAGACGAATTGGATAGTTCGGGTGCATAAAACTTTACGGTCTCGTATCCCGGCTACTGAATGGCGGAAGTTGGACGTGCCAGCCCTCTACTGTGTTTTATTCTTATCATTAAAGTTCAAAAAGTAGAGTGCCCTAAACCTTTGATTTGCTATCTCAGTGCAGGCCAAGTGATACGAGTCGCTGTTATCGCGACGCTCAGGGGATAAAAGATAAGGCCACGGGTAGCATGGACTATGATGTGCGTGGGGCTTGTCTTGGTGATAGATATCAGCTGAGTCACGTCCGAACTTGACTCTTAATCTGAACATTTCATTTGAAAAAAACTTACGCATTGAGACTCAATTTTCGTGACCCACCCTAATGAATCCCTTAGGGGAATACAACTACTACTTCGAGGGGCGAAATGTGAGGTCCTGACCTGAGAGTAAGGCCTTCTTTTTTTCCAATGTATTTTGCTCTGTTATGGACCATTCGTTTTAAATTCACAGCTGTCCTTGTGCTTCAGTATCACCTACATTCTTCTTCAATTTTCATCTTGTTCCACACTCTTCCTTCTTAACATGTTGTTTCTATGCGAGCAGAATTGTGTGCTGGAACACACTTCGTGAAAGTTTTCCCCGTTCCCTTAAATCCATACTAAATGGATCTTTTATCCTTCCTCTCTTTGAACATCTTCTTTGTGGTAAGAGAGGCTAAAACTAATTTATAATCAACTATTCACCTACACCAACAAATCTTTGCAGAATTTTCTAAAATATTAATTTTGTAACTTGACATATCTAATTTGACGGGATAGATTCAGGTGGAAAAAGTATGAATACTCTCTTTTCAATACCCTTATTACATCTCAGAGAGCAATCTACCTATTATTTACAAATACTACCTCACCAACCAGCTGAGCAAGCCCCTCCTCTGAATATTCAGGCCCATCTTGGGGGAGGAGGCCGAGTCTCAGCTACTCAGTGAGTAACTTTTTCATGTTCCTCATTATCAGTGGTCAAATTCGAGCGTGAGTTTCTTTTGATTCTGCTTTTATTTCTAAGATGTTATTAGCTTTACTTTAGTTACTTTAGTCACCTACTTCTGCCATGTTCTCACCTCACGGGGCACAGGCTGAAGTAAAGGGTCAGGTCAGTTCGGTTTGTCTACCTTGTGCCATAGGGACTGGCACCCTGAGGGGGATACTGTGAAGCTATAGATAAGTATACAAGACTCCCTTCTCTCTCACTTTGTTTCTTTCAGTTCTCATGGCGATTTTTCTATTCATTCTTTCGTTGTTCCTCATCTTTCTGAAGTCGCTGTTTCTATGCGCAGAATATTGCGTGGGGAACTCCTCTTGCAAAGATTGCCCACTTTTCACACCTTCACTAAATGGGGTTCCTAGTTTTTTCTCTTTTGCAATCGCCTTTGTCGTGGCTAGGAAATTTAAGCCAATGTGATGATATTAATTTATCATTTTCCATGCACAAATATTTATGCTGATGTGTGAACTTATCGAGCTGTGATTAATTTCACGTTCATTTTGCATCTTGCTTTGGATGCTGACGATCCTCTACAGGTAAACCTAGCATCCATGCTTGATCCCATCAGGGAAATGCAACTATTGCTGCATTTTACTGAGTTCTGACTTCGATTGAATTCGAAAATTTCTTTTAATTATACCCTTAAACTCCTCAAAAGACCGTAAAATAGTCTATATATATATATATATATATATAAATATATTGCATTATATGTACAATTTCTATCCTAATATCCATGAAGTTTACGCCCAAGTGGTTGTTTCTTCCTCACGTTGCTCGATGACCATCTGATGTTAGTGCCCCTCCAAGGACGGTGGAGGTGATAACGGTAATATTAGTACAAAATTGGGGACGATAATGGGTTAACTCGAATGATTCTGCAAGTAACTTTATTGAAATTAATTCAAGGATTTTGATTGGAATTATTTTTGATTGATTGCGAGGATTTATAATTGATTCAAATCACCAGTTAGTGTCCTATTACCATTCTCGTTTCATCACTAGCGGTTATGTGAGGCAAGGAATGTTTTACCTCCAATGTCCCGCAAGGTAGCACTGTCCAGGCCCAGCGAGGCTGCGTCCGAAGCCAGTACGGACTTCAATTCTAAACAAACGCCGTGTTTGTGCAGTTTTGAACTTCAGCTGTCATTGTGTTCACGAACTACAAGTCTGTTTCTGCACAGTGTTGCCGACCTGTGCGCCATCTGTGAAATGAAGCGCCATTCTAAACGTGCATGAGTGCACGTTCTACAGTGATGGGATCACCAGTTGTATAATGTCAACTATTGCTGAGATTCCCACTATGATATAAAATACTTTAGTATCTCAGATATTAAGCGTGATAGTTACTAGAAGCTTTCAACTCCTTATTTGCTAATTTAGCAGATGTGATGACCGTTTCGCTGCCTCGGAAGTACCCTGGCATGTTAGCTTTGCGCTCGGTTAACAACGGACGATGCCACCAGAGCAAGGAAGACGCGGTCTACATGCAACAAATCTCGGCCCTGGGCGCCCTGGAGGACAAGTTCAGCCGCCTGTGGACGCAGTGCCAGCGATGCCAGGGCTCCTTGCATGAGGAGGTCATCTGCACCAGGTGAGGACGCCAGCTCGGGTGGCCCGTCGCCCTCTGGCCCGTCGGTCCATGGTGAGCCCATTTGTGGTGGGTGTGTGACACGCCAGCTCGGGTGGGGGTGCGTGTGGCCCGTCGCCCTCTGGCACGTCGGTCCGTGGTGAGCCCATTTGTGGCGGGTGTGTGACACGCCAGCTCGGGTGGGGGTGCGTGTGGCCCGTCGCCCTCTGGCACGTCGGTCCATGGTGAGCCCATTTGTGGCGGGTGTGTGGACACGCCAGCTCGGGTGGGGGTGCGTGTGGCCCGTCGCCCTCTGGCACGTCGGTCCATGGTGAGCCCATTTGTGGCGGGTGTGTGACACGCCAGCTCGGGTGGGGGTGCGTGTGGCCCGTCGCCCTCTGGCACGTCGGTCCATGGTGAGCCCATTTGTGGCGGGTGTGTGACACGCCAGCTCGGGTGGGGGTGCGTGTGGCCCGTCGCCCTCTGGCACGTCGGTCCATGGTGAGCCCATTTGTGGCGGGTGTGTGGACACGCCAGCTCGGGTGGGGGTGCGTGTGGCCCGTCGCTCTCTGGCACGTCGGTCCATGGTGAGCCCATTTATGGCGGTTGTGTGGACACGCCAGCTCGGGTGGGGGTGCGTGTGGCCCGTCGCCCTCTGGCACGTCGGTCCATGGTGAGCCCATTTGTGGCTGGTGTGTGACACGCCAGCTCGGGTGGGGGTGCGTGTGGCCCGTCGCCCTCTGGCACGTCGGTCCATGGTGAGCCCATTTGTGGCGGGTGTGTGGACACGCCAGCTCGGGTGGGGGTGCGTGTGGCCCGTCGCTCTCTGGCACGTCGGTCCATGGTGAGCCCATTTGTGGCGGTTGTGTGGACACGCCAGCTCGGGTGGGGGTGCGTGTGGCCCGTCGCCCTCTGGCACGTCGGTCCATGGTGAGCCCATCTGTGGCGGGTGTGTGGACACGCCAGCTCGGGTGGGGGTGCGTGTGGCCCGTCGCCCTCTGGCACGTCGGTCCATGGTGAGCCCATTTGTGGCGGGTGTGTGACACGCCAGCTCGGGTGGGGGTGCGTGTGGCCCGTCGCCCTCTGGCACGTCGGTCCATGGTGAGCCCATTTGTGGCGGGTGTGTGGACACGCCAGCTCGGGTGGGGGTGCGTGTAGCCCGTCGCCCTCTGGCACGTCGGTCCATGGTGAGCCCATTTGTGGCGGGTGTGTGGACACGCCAGCTCGGGTGGGGGTGCGTGTGGCCCGTCGCCCTCTGGCACGTCGGTCCATGGTGAGCCCATTTGTGGCGGGTGTGTGACACGCCAGCTCGGATGGGGGTGCGTGTGACCCGTCGCCCTCTGGCACGTCGGTCCATGGTGAGCCCATTTGTGGCGGTTGTGTGGACACCAAAGCAAGTGTGGACGCGGGGAATCGAACGTTGCTCGCACTCTTGCCGTGACAGCTCAGCAGTTATTGTCTTGTCCAAAGGAAGTTGTGCAGCCGTATTGAAGCCAACTTTATGGTGTTGTTAACGGTCTTGTAATTCTTCAAATTAGAACATCGATACGTATTTAGAATTTGAAAATAATTTTCTTCATTAGCCATTGGCAATAATCTATTATTTTGTCTACTTACGTTATGTTTATTTACAAATTCAAATCGGTGATATCAAATTCAAGTGTTGATAGTTCCATTGGTGAATGATGATAGTGTTCGGCTATGATTTCTTAATTAATTTAATTTTAAATTTAGCGCGGTAATCTCAGCAGCCCTAAAATAACAATTGAAAAAGTTCCTGTACGGTCGAAATCCTAGAGACGCGCAATCAACTGTTGCTCAGGAGTGCAATTGTGGACATGAGATCAAGTTTAGCTGGTGCTTGTCTGCAACCTTCAGAGGTTGTCGCACCGGCAGACTCGTGCAGACCTCACCAACTGCTGCTGGTTGTGACCCATTACAGTTTTCTGTTTGGAAAATCGAGGTTTTATTCGTGGAATTAAAAATTTTTACGAATTGTTTATTTATATGTGCTTTCGTCCGCTTTATGTGGACATTTTTACTTTTCTTTACATTGCTAGTTTCATATGAAACAAAAGAAAAAAGGAAAAAAGAAAAAACAGTTTATTTCCCATATAGATGGTACAACAAAGATAGTACCATCATTGTTTTTTAAAATATCTTAAAGTTAATACACTTATATGATACACACACACGAGTATTGTAATACTCATGTCACTAGTCGAAGAGAAATGATTGAGGGCAATGTACTCCTTTTATTGCTTAATCTACATTTGATGATACATGTAATTATAATTATAAGAGACAACACAATTTCATGGACGATGCATTATAATTGTGGGGTGGCAACACTTTTGACAGTTTACATGTACATGACATAAAACTTTGAAATTCTTGACGCCAGGAAATAATATTAGAATTGCTTGTTTTGGCACATGTTTAATAATGTCATTTCAAGGAAGCATGGAAAAAAATATATATAAGCATGATGTGTAAGGCGGACCACTAAAATTGCCAGTTTTGTATTTCTAATTAAAATTTTTTAACAAAACGGTCATTAGTTGATAAGCATTTCATTTAAGTATATATGGATGACCACACTACAAATTTATAGTTATTTACGTGAATGCTTTACATTATTAAAGAGATGACGAGTTAGGTAATGTTACAAGTTGAGAGTGAACACTAAAAAAGACCGGTATCTCTAGGTTAAATGCTTGGTGTCAGTTCAGTACACACATATGTGTATGTGTAAATGTATATATATATATATATATATAGGGCGATTCATATGGAATCACCCTAATATATATAGATATACATGAACACACATACCTACGCACATACATCCGCCTAACACGCACACATACACAAAAACATATCTATGCATCGAGGCAATCAAAAAACGTGTGCGTTCTATAAAAATGCTGTGCGATGTCCTGAAATGTAGGATAATACGCAAAGTACGTTCGCTACAACTTTTTCAGTATGTGTTGCTGCTTAAAATTTCTAATGAAATATGGTAACGATGTTTAATTAAATATAGGAGAGCCAGACAATAAAACTGTGTGCAGTAATGACTCATTTCTCAGGAATGAACACCTCTGGACGCGGTGTGCGCGCGTTATCGCTGTGAGATTATGGCGTAGATATGGACCTGATCTTATGATCCGAGGATATATGGCACATGTGGGCAGTCCGTGTAGCGTCCTCAACATGTAATGTCTAGTTTAACTTTTACATTTTTCGGGCCAAGGGAATAAATCTCTGCGAGAAGAAATGTTGTGTTCATGCATGTTTACGAATGTTTTCAACATTTCAAAACACACACATGACTTCATTCTGTGTATTCTGTCTAGTTTCAGCTAGGTTCAGCTTGGTGGACCGTTGAAAGAATTCAGGCAACGTTACCTAACAAATTCTACCCTAACCCATCCTAACCTAACATATACTAACCTATCGTATCCTAACCGAAGCAACTTAGATTTTATGTTCTAACATAAAAAAACCGTGGACCAGAGAAAATTTTTTATCAACATTACCGAACCCATGCTAACCTAACCTATCGTAACCTATCCTATAATGACCTATCCAATCCTGATAAAATTTCAAACAAACTGCAAAAAAATCAATGCATGTAAAGGCGAACTTTGTATCACTCAGGAACTCGATATCCATGATACGACAAATTCGGACGAAAGCGTAACAGACGAACTAAGTAACTAACTAAGGTGGCAACAAGCAGAATATTATATAGATGGGCTGGATGCGAACAGCATCAATAATATACATTGTATAATAAAATGCCAGGTGTCTCCTCAAGTTTAAAACTAGTACAAATTTTGAGCGTTATTTCTCCTGTGTTATTACAATGGGAGTTTCATTGAACACATTAGATTTGTTAAGCATTGGATGCTTAAAGATCGTATCTGTGATACGAGTTTACCAGTACACAAATACAAGAATATTTTATTTGCTGGTACTATCTATAAATTAATAGGCTTCAAACTAAGTTCTTGTGTAACTCTCCTCATAGTTAGGATATGATAGGTTAGTATATGTTAGGTTAGGATGGGTTAGGGTAGAACATGTTATGTTAGAATTTGTTAGGTTATGTTGATCGATTTTTTGACGGATCCACCTAGCCTAACGATGACATTGGTTAAGTTAGGTTAAGATAGGAGAGGTTAGGGTAAGGTAAGTTAGGATAAGTTAGGTGAGCATAGGTTAGATAATGATGACCAAATTTCTTCACGGGTTAACCTAGCTCAACCATGACATTGTACGTAGAATTTCTACGGGTCCTGCGAGTTAGGATGGATATATTTGTTTGTCATCCGATACTTGGGGGATTTATTCAAGCTAAATATTGAATCCCGTCATTTTTAACGAGTCTTATAAACTAGAGTGATCGACAAGACTAAAGAACAGACCCAAGATGTTTGTCATTGACTTATTATTTTTATAAATCCCCTCACAAACATGAACAGATATATACATCCATGCATATTTGTGTGTCTGCACACGCATTTAAGCTGTGACATTACACACACTGAGGAGATAACAAGGAAAAGACTAAGATAAGTACATTAGGTACGGTCGTAATGGACATCAATGTTCACTTGGCAAGGCTGTGCAGGAATTTGAAAATCAAGTTAACAATAACGTTAAAAAGTACTCGTTTTTGTATCATTTAAATCGAAATATTTGAAGTACTGAACCCAAAATGCCTTCGGTAAAATTTGGAAATTTCTATCCCTTTGAACCTGAGTCAGACTCGGACAATTGGATTGCTGATATTTCCGCTCATCTTATATCTCAGGAAGGAAGACATCGTTGCATGGAAGCATTATTTGTGTATACTTATTTTGTGGTGATAACATCGTGTGGGTTCGTGGTTTTTGCTATACTCATTGTTATATGTTCATCAAATGAGAATTTATTGGACGGGACATTTCTAAGAAGCGTATAATGCCTTTCATGAATGAAAAGTGCGATAGATATTTCTTTTACTTCATTAACTCATTCCAGAGTGTACAACACCCCCGCCAAACGCCACCCCATTTGCACGCCACTCACCAACACGCAAGGCCACGCAGCAAAGAATGAGGCTCAGCTAACCAACGCCTGCTGCATCTCAGGAAGGTCTAACTGCTGAGCTGACGCTCGTGCGAGTATGAAATCAAGGCAAATTAATTACTCAGGGGCGAAATTTTTCAAATGAGTAACTCGTTATCGTGTAGAATTGTGTTAGTCACTCGCAAGTTCCGAGCGTTTTCGTCCATAAAAGGTGACCAAAATAAAGAGGTACGAGCGAGCAAGGATGAGCGAAACAATTCCCATCACTTGCAACTAATTTTGCCCGCATTTCAGGGAAATGCGCCATCAGCACAAAATCCTTTTCGTTTCAAGCAATAACTTCATTGCTCAGCTCGTGCAGCACATTGCGTTTGCGACCAGTGAGGCAATCCTTTCTCATCCTCAGAAAATTTCCCATCAGCAGCATTTGACAAGAAAATTACATGAATATTTAGTAATTCTGTGATAGGAATAAATGTTGCTGATTGTATAGTGAATAGAAGTAGAAAGAATGATCATGCATGTAAAATAAAAGTAGTCAACTGCCCCATGGGAATTTGACCCTAACTTCCTGTGCATACTATCAACGAGGACTTGCATAGTCAAAAACAAGCTCTAATCTCAGATAAGACGCCTTATCAAACCTAAGCTCACGCGCCAATGTCTGTGGAGACCGTGTCAGCGAGGCGTCCTTATCCATGTTCACGTTGTCTCTTTTTGTGACCAGCATTTGTGGCATTAGTCGTGTGGGGAGCATTTGGAGAAGGAAAGAAAGAAATAAAAAGTTCATTTCCATTAAAGTTCAAACATGAAATGTTGGACAATGTTTTTTAAAATACCTCAGCATTAAAACATCCTTACCTGAAACACACACGTAGGTATCGTAATATCCATGTCACATGTTGAAATGAAGAAAAATACCTGAGAGAAAAGTGCAATAAATGCGTTCCCTTCGTTGCGGTAATCGGATTTTTACAATGCAAATAAATATAGGTAACTAAGAAGAGGTAATCCTAGTGACGCAGAGTTGTAAACACTCTCGTTAGTGCGCACTTGTATTGAAATAAAAGTTGGAGTCCGAGGTGTGCACGCTATATTCTAAGGAACCTTCACTAAACCATAAGCCTTTCGCTTTATATTAACGCATCATTCATTTCCACTCTTCACGCCCTCACCAACAGTCATGACTGAGCAGGATTATGCATCAATATAAAGGTTACGTTCATCACAGCGTGTCGGGATCATGTCCCGATCCGTCGGTCGGTGGAGAGCTTCAAGTCTTTTGACTTGTGAAGTCACAGCAAATAGAGAGATGGCATCTCTGCTGCTTTGTTCTGTTGTTCCAACCACTGTCATAGATGTTCGTGGTGTTGTTTCCACTAATTAGATTTCACCTTCAGTGAAATTTTTTAAACACATTCGCCTTCAGAAGTAAACTATCCTTCCTTCACATTCAAAACCAAAGTGTGGGTACAATTTGGATGGACGGGATACGATATTTTCCTCAGACGAATCCTCCAGATGTGGATGACAAACAAATATATCCATCCTAATAGTCCCCGCCATTAAAATATTTTTGTACTTGTGCACCGGTGAAGCTCGTATCACAGATACGGTCACTCAGCATCCTTATGAGCGTCACAGACACACGCACTAACGAAGCTAGCGACAACGGTGTAATTTATTCAATAATTAGCTACAAAGTTTTTGAAAAATATGCTGTATATTTTTTCCGCGATAAACTGCATTTTCCTGATATAAAATTCAATTTGCATGCAATATTTTTGACACATGAACAGAAGTGAATAGATGCCGATTTTTTATGTAATTTGAGTGGTATCCATGATGCAAACTAAGCCTGCCGATCCCCATTTTAATATCATGGGAGAAATTGCGCTTTTAAAAATATAATTTTTTCTAAATTTATGATCGAAAAATATACTTATTTACCAATTAAATGTAGCCCCATGCTGTTTTGTTATATAATATTCATGAGGGAGTTCTGGTGCACTTGCGCTGTTCTGACGCTGTGGTGACTTTTGCGGTCGACGGACCAAGAATATGTCGAGCGACATTGTTCAAATTCAAAAATTGTATACCATTCGTTTATAGTCAAAGAAAAGCGTAAATAAAAACACGAACTTAAAACTGATCGATAATTCTTTTGAATTAGCGCTAGCAAAAATATTGGGTGATATTTGTAGTGTTCTTATCATTCGTGCTGGACTCAATGTATTCGTGCTGGACTCAATGTATTCGTGCTGGACACAATGTATTCGTGCTGGACTCAATGTATTCGTGCTGGAAACAATGCACCAGACTCGTACTATATCAATACTTCATCACGATTGTGGGATGATTCGTTGTCATTTCTACACTTGTGTTCAACAGGCTGTGGTTGCTGGATTCTCTACAGGCCGCTCCTGTGGAGATTCCTTTTACTTGTTTGTTCCAAGTAATTTCATACGATTACACTGAGCTCGGCTGTCATTTTAGATGTAGCAGAAGAAAGATTGCTTTTATTTTAATTATATTTCCCTTAATTAATTTTAATACGCATGTATATGAATTTGTGTGTATGTGTATGTATACGCACGCACACATGGAAATATAAGTGTGTACGTTTGTGTATATGTATATCTACATACTTCACTACAGTATGATTCCATTTCTAATTTTAGGCTTAAAAACAAAACCTCAAGGTCCACTACATTTCACTTCAATGCTCTGCGACCAGTCAACACTGAACCATATTTGAGAAACTACTTGGGAGTCCAGTAAATAAATTTATTGCACTCGCTAAATGATTCAAAAATAAATCTATCACCATCCCAGAGGGCGTTTCTGTAAATAAAAAAATAAAAAACATTATCAGACAAATGAAATAAAGCGCTTCCTGCGCATTTATTATTATTAAATTTGTATACAAGAACACTTCATAAAACGACTTGACAACTCACCTTCCTGTAAGTCTGAAAAAATGATCGTTTCTGTCCATACGTTGAGCATGCTATGAATTTCATTTTGCGTGTATGTCTGTGTAAGCGTTTCTATAACTGTGCGTGCTGCGTTGCGGGATGTTTTTTATATATTACTCTGCGACTAACCTTTTCTCAATACTTAATAATCATTTACGACGGTGTTTCAATCTGCTTTGGAGAAGCGTTTTTTTTGTCTTTTATTATTGCATTTTAATTAATAATTAAGGAATTCCGAAGAATTTTATAGTATTGTTCAAATTATTTATTAGTTGTTAGCCATTCCTTAATGTATAAAACATCCAAGAGACGATAGTTTGATTTTTCTCTCAACAACATAATTAGGCTCGACACGCCAATTAGCCACATGGCATGGTTAGTCTATAAGTACGCCTCGTATGGTGGTTTGTCTATCAATTAAGTGCGTTAATATTTAGAAATTTTGAAAACCCAGTATGTTGTGATGTCAAATTTTTCATGTACCAAATTTTTGACATTAGTTTTTTTGCTTTTCTTTTATTTTCTCTTTGAATATATTTGTTGTGGTAAGAGAGGCTAAAGCAAACACATGGACTCCTACTGGTTGTGAGCAACGTATCGAAAAATTGTCCTCTTTTGTGTAGTAACAAATCTCTACGAATAGTTGATTTTTAAATGCTTTATGTCTCTTCTCCGTGCACTGTTTTGACTCTTTCTTTACATCACTACTATCGCGTAAAACGAAAGCCAGACAATAAAACTGTGTGCTGTAATGACTCATTTCTCAGGAATGAACACCTCAGGACGCGGTGTGCGCGCGTTATCGCTGTGGGATTATGGCGTAGATATGGACCTGATCTTATGATCCGAGGATATATGGCACATGTGGGCAGTCCGTGTAGCGTCCTCAAAGCGTAATGCTTTGTTTAAAGCCTTCATGATTTTGTTGGTGAGCTTCCGGGTGAGACACCTCATATACCGAGTGTCCCATAAAAATGTCCCGAATTTTTAATTAATTATATCTTACCTCTAAAGTGAATCATTTCATTTGTCTTTTTTTAACAATGTGGTAAATTTGGTTTACTTCCCGAATTATTGAAACTTGAAAATCAGTTGAATAACCACTTTAAAATGATTGATTTACTCAAAGGGGTAGAAAAATTAATAGTTCAGAGAAAAAGATTTTAAAACAATATTGACAGTCTTCCTTATTTTGTACATTCCAAAAAATTGAACAAAGAAAAATTTAAAGGAGTGCCAAATCAGTACCTGAAATAACGTTTAAATAAATAAAGTAATTTAGTATCCGTCGGGGTGGCTAGCAGAGCTCCGCGTGAGGGGCTCGGTAGACTGCCGGGCTGGACGCGGGCAGCGAGTGTTGCACGGCCTCCCTGACGCTAGGCATGGCTTCTGTACGCGACGGTCGCGTCATTCCTGTTCGTCAGTAAATAACCTCTCACAGGGTTTATATACTTGGCGGTATTTAGGATACATCGTTGTGAAATTATTTTTAACTGTAGGTATTGAGAAATGAAGAAGAACACTAGTGTTGTTTTAGAAACTTTTCCGTTGAACTATTGGTTTTTCTTCCCTTTCAGTAAGTCGTTCAATGTAAAGTGGTTATTAAACCGATTTTCAAAAACCTAAATTATTTGAAAAAGAAACAAAATTCAATACATTGTGAAAAATGGACAATTTAAATATGGTTATATAAAGCGTAGATACAATCAGTTAAAAAATCGTGGTTTTTTTGTGGGATACCCGGCACAGGTCATTGCGGGCACAAACATTTGCCTGTGTAGGTGGCCATTGTGGACTGACGCGTGCGCTGTTCCCCAGCCGAGACTGCCCCATCTTCTACAGGCGCAAGAAGGCTCAGCCCGAGTTGTCGTATCAAGACAAGATCATCCACAGGTTTGGATCCACCATGCTTAAAGCTTCGTACAATACCTAAAGGCCCTTTTACATTGACGGTGTCTTCGCGCTCCACACCGTCGCTCCATCCATGTTCTGTAAATAATTCTGTCAGTATTGCATGAGCAATCCTGCCGATTACTGTCTCGGGAGAAGGAGCGTCGAATTGAGCGGCAATGTAAAAGCAAGCCGTTGTGCTCTGACGCTCAATCTTTGCGTGGGAGGAGTTGTAGGAATCTTTCTGTCGCTCCACACCGTTAGTGTAAAATGAGCTTAAATTCTGCACTGATGATTTCAACCAAATTGGAATGCTGGCATTTTCGTTTCAGTAATTGTTTGCTGAGCGAATGAATGGACGCAAGTTGTGGATGAGTCACTGCGGCAGCTGCTCGTGATGCAGAATGGATTTGCTGATGTGCCCACTATAGACCGACAGGGGCCTTGGCCTCGGCCCCGACTCCGGCCAACCCCGGCTATTTTTGCTGACCCCTGCCCCGGCCCCGGCCCCAGCAAAATTGTGCCCTAAAACGGGGTTTTGGCAGAAGTTTTTAGTGTTGTACTACACCTTTTTCACTTCAAATTAATTCAAGTCAAGTTCAATTTAATCCAAGTCAAGTTCGAATTAATCCAAGTCAAGTTCAAATTAATACGAGTCAAATTCAAAATAATCCAAGTCAAGTTTAAATTAATCCAAGTCAAGTTCAAATTTATCCAAGGCAAGTTCAAATTAATCCAACCCTAAGTTGAGTTAGGAATTGACATAATCGATCGTCAACTTGAGCGTTTTTTGCGTTGAAAATGTATTTATTGGGTCTAATGAACAAGAAAAACGTTTTTCTTTACAGCAAGGAATACATAAAATTTCCGACGGTGCCGTAATCTAAAAACTATCCGTCGTAATATGTGGTAAGTATACAGCATCAGGAAGCAGAGTGTGGTTCAGATCTTTGAGCGGCATAAGCGATACAAGTCAATTATAAAAATTGCGTATTATACTACTCAATACAGTTTTAAAATTCTACATTAATCGCAGTATGCATTCGTTTAAATATTTATTTCCAAATGGTAATTTTATATTACCCAAAGTAGTATCGAGTATTTATTTACACTCATATAGAGATTTATATGCGTGAAATTCCACTTTATAACATATATGAAATCATGTATACATGCAACTACAGAAGATTACCATTGGACGATGTGTAGATTTAATCTATGAAAGAGATGTACAAATATGATTCACTGAGTACTCATGTTTCGATACCATTTGATTACAATTAAGATGAGAACATTACTACACAGATGCAATCCTGCATTAGCAATGAAAATTGTGCCATCCCTTCAAATTTACAGAAATGAAGAAGAACACTACATAGTGTTCTTAAAATATATAATATAATATAATACATAATAGGCAAATATATCATCTCTGAAGATGAAACAAATTGTAACTTGTTATTACAAAAATCGTTTGAACAAGCAAAAAAGACTTCGTTGTTGTATTTCTTCTTAAGGTTAAATCTATATATTGTCGCCCAATGGTAATCTATTGTAGTTGCATACATATGTGATTTCATATACGTGATAAAGTGGAATTTCACGTATATAAATTCCTTTATGAGTGTAAATGAATCTTCGGTTGTATACTATGTGTACGTGTAATATAAAATTACCTTTTGAATACAAATATTTGAATGGATGCATGCTGCCTTTAATGTAGAATTGTAAAACATCTTTAATCTGTAGCATAATACGAAGTTTTTATTATTGGCTTATATCTGTTACTCCGCTCAAAGATCTGAATCGCACTCTGCCTCCTAATGCTAGAAAATTACCACATATTACGACAGCTTGTTTTTAGATTGCAACACCGGCGTAAATTTTATGTATTCCTTGCTGAAACGAAAAACGTTTCTTATGTTCATTACACTCAGTAGATACATATTTAACACAAAAAACGCTCAAATTAAAGAGTGATTACGTCAATTCCTAACTCAACTTAGGGTTGGCTTATTTTGAACTTGACTTGGATTAATTTGAACTTGACTTGGATTAATTTGAACTTGACTTGGATTAATTTGAACTTGACTTGGATTATTAATTTGAACTTGACTTGGATAAAATTGAACTTGACTTGGATTAATTTGAAGTGAAAAAGGTGTAATGCGCCCGGCTACCCGCGCGTGAAAAATTCACGTGTTTTTGATCAAATTTAAAACGAGTTCTCAAGAGATTTGCGACATCGCAATCCTGAAGAATATGCGGTCAATAAGAAGAAAAGCAGTATCTATGCTACCATCCAGTGTAATTATAATCCAGTGCGCAGTTATTGACATGAAAGAATCTCGACTTGGAGAGGTCCTAATATCAGCAGTTATTGAGAAGACGCTATTTTCGTTAACTTCTTTTGTTTTTCCCTGAAACGGCAAACTGAATTTGGATACTGAGGTTCTGAATTAGACTTGTTCTAATTACCTTCTCTGATGGAACTAGAAACTTCTTATTCAAAAACCCTACAAAATTAAAAAAAAAAATTTCCACAGGGTCGTAAGGATTGAGCGCGTCACTAAGCCAGTAAATTAACAATTTTTCTCCATGTATTTGGTTAGTATTATTTGGCTCCCAGTTTTAAGACTGAGTAAATGGTTCTTTTAGTCAGCCAGCATACGAAGACGACTTGCTACAATCCGCAGTTTTGCCACTGCTGCAACCTACACTGCCTTTGTTTGTTTTCAATACATAGACATTTAGTTTTTCTTCTTGTTCGTTCAGTTTCTATTTTTAAATTCATTTTCTTTGTTTGGTTTTTCTTCAGCTTCCAGGAGTTGATCATTTTGTGCCAATTTTAGATGGCCCCATTAAGATTAAGTTGAGAAAGTTTTCTGAGATGCACCGTCCGCTCCTCGTCGTATATTTGCTTTACAAATGGTGCACACTACAATTTCTACACTCTTTACCGATATATAAAAGTAACCTCATACTGCCGACGCACTTCTTTTAGTCATGATACCTGGTGTCTCACAAAAATGTTCCCGTCATTTTTAATTGATAACATTTCCGCTTTAAATTGGGGTATTTTAATTGTCTTTATATCCCAATGTATTAAATTTTGTTTTCTTTTCGAAAAATGTATGTTTTTAAAACTCTTTAAATAATCATTTTACATTGATCGACTTACTGAAAGGGGAGAAAACTAATTGTTCAAAGGAAAAGTTTTTAAGATAATATTAATATTCTTCTTTATTTTGTACTTTCCAAAAAAGGAACATACAAAAATTGCAAAGAGGAACAAATCATTGCCTTAAATAAAGTTTTAATAAGTAAAGTCATTTAGTGTCCTTCGACATACCCTCCATTTCTCTCAATGCAAGAATGACTTTTTGCCACCATAAACGAAGAGTTTTGTGGATCATTTCACCGTTTTCTTTTATTTCTTGAAACACTTCTTCAATTCGCTGTCGGAGAATTGTTAATGATGGAGGTGTTGTTTTGAAAACGCGCTCCTTAACAGTAGGTATTGAGAAATGAAGAAGAACACCAGTGTTGTTTTTAAAACTTTCCCTTTGAACAATTAGTTTGTCTGCCTCTTTCAGTTAATCGATCAAGGTAAAGTGGTTATTAAACGATTTTCAAAAACTTAAATTATTCGAAAAGGAAACTAAATTTATTACATTGTAAAAAAATACAATTCAATTATGTTAATTTAAAGCGGAGATACAATCAATGAAAAAGTCGGGGACATTTTTGTGAGACACCCAGTATATTTAATTACTATAATTGTCTCTGTATTAATTAATTCAATAAGCACTGCAACTGCAAGTCTACAAAACTTTAGTGACTCGACTTAAATACACAGCCAACCGCAACCGTAATTCAACATGAAAAGTAAGGCAAAAATTGCTGTACGAATGGCCATTTTATTAGTACAAACAGTAATGTCTAAATGAATGAAATTGAATGTTTCGAACTAAACAGTTCATCTTCAGCAAAGAAAAGAATTCTGCGACAATACAAAACGAATATGAGTATATTAAAACTACACTGTACAAAAGAAAACTACAACATATACAGAAAGTAGTCGTAAATCTAAAACTAAAAATGAAAAAGCCGAGCACGCTGGGCGCAGCTGTAGAACCGGTCGTCCGCTTGGTTCCCCTCCACTGTCCTCTGTTTGATCCCATTCTGTAAGCTGTAACGTCCCTGTTTCTGTGAACCATGTTAAAATTCTAGCAGGTGCCCCTCACACGGTTGATTTACGCATCCTCGAGTCGCTATACATCTTTAAGCTCAGACCCCCTCTAAATGATACTCAAAAAGCTTTTCCTCTTCTCGTTGCAAATACATGATCATTGGTTTCCGTTTTAATTGTTTATTTTTTATTTTTATTTTAAATCTAAGACTATTTTCTGTATATGTTGTAGTATTCTTTTGTAAAGTATAGTTTTAATTTGCTTATATTCGTTTTGATTTGTCGCAGAATTTTTTTTTTTTCTGCTGAAGATGAACTGTTTAGTTCGAAATTTTCAATTTTTTTCATTTAGACTTTACTATTTGAACTAATAAAATGGCTATTCGTACAGCGATTTTCGCCTTACTTTTTATTTTAAAATTAAGATGCATTAATGCGGATTCAGTTTTTGAAGGCCCGAATTTCAAGGCTCCTTCATTTGGTATTTTTCAATAATCTGATACTTCCCGGTGAAGACAAACGAGGGCGCTACAATAATGTCTTCGTTATAATGTAAGGTTACAAAGATGATGACACAAGATAACATGTAACACATAACGCACAATACAAACACAGTTTCAAATTATTGAGTTCTTTAGGTAAAGATCGATCTGAAACAAACGATGTATATACTTAATGTGAGAAAGTAAACAAAGTTCAGAATAGTATGGAAAGCTTTGAATTATGCATAATTATCGGCAAATATTCATTAAATAATTACACAGGTTGGTTGTATGACAAATCTAAGCGTACAAGAAAAAAACGAAAATAATATTCATCATAACGGTGCTACCTAAAGGAATTCCTATAATCACAGTTAACAAAGTGGTATGCGAAGCGAAGCTCACGAGCGTAGATGCGTACGCTACGATCTTGTTCTGCATGTTCGCATACACGAGTGCAGGATGGCGCTTACACCGGCCCCTAATTTGCGAATAAACACAGTTAGGAGCAAATTACATCGAATCAAAACACTTAACAAAGAACTAGAACGAGTGACTGTTACAGAAGTTACAGAAGTTCTACAGAACGCAACAGGATCAGCTTGTTGATAGGACGTTTAATCAACGAATTACCTAACTTAAAGGTATTTGGTTTAACATTTGCAATTCGAACATCCACAACATGAACGTTGCCTAACTTATTCACATAAGTTCTTTCGATGACTCCCAAGGGCCAACAATTACGAGGCGAATTCTGATCAATAACTAAAACTAAGTCTCCAGCTCTGTGAGGTCGTCTGTCGACGTCCCACTTTTGGCGTTCGTTTAAAAGGGTGATATATTCTTTTCGCCAACGCGACCAAAACAAGTCTGCTAAGTACTGGACTTGACGCCAGCGTCGGCGTGTGTAGGAATCATTTTCATTAAATAGTCCAGGCGGGAAAGTTACTCCTGCATTTAAAAGTAACAGATCATTCGGCGTCAGAGGTTTACAATCTTCAAAATCGCTGGTAACAGTTGTGAGAGGTCTATTATTCAAAATGGCTTCTACTTCGCACATTAGTGTGTTCAGTTCCTCATTGGTCAATTTGAGAGGCTGCTCCCTCATTAGGGCTGAGAGAACATTTCTAACAGAACGAATCAGCCGCTCCCAAACCCCACCAAAATTGGAGGCATTAGGAGGGTTGAAATGCCACGAAATCTGACGCTGGTGGAGGTAACCAGCAATTTTAGAGCAGTTCCAATCGGCAACAGCATTTTTTAGTTCTTTGAAAGCTCCCACAAAATTTGAACCATTATCGCTGAACAATGTCTTTACATTTCCTCTCCTGCTAATGAATCGTCTGAGAGCATTAATGAAAGAGTCTGTACTCAAAGATTCAGAAATTTCTAAATGGATAGCTCTGCTAGACATACAAGTGAATATTACACCATAACGTTTGAGAGACTTTCTGCCTTGCTTTATTATGAATGGCCCAAAACAGTCTACTCCTGTACTTTGGAAGGCTGGCCCGTCGCCCTGAACCCGACTCAAAGGTAGGGAAGACATTAGTTGTTCGCTAGGCTTGGCTAAACGCTTCCTACACGCGATACATTTGCGACAAACCTGTCGAACCAAAGAATTGCATCCAATTATACAATATTTTGACGCAATGAAGTCATTACTGACTCTCTACCAAGGTGCCCAGAATTTCGGTGGTGAGCATCTACCAAAAGTTCTATGATAGAAGAGCGTGCCGGTAATATAAGTGGATGCTTAACGTCGTACGAGTAAGGAGAGTTCTCCAGGCGACCACCGACCCGCAGCAGACCCTCGGCATCGACAAATGGACGCAGTTTACGAAGGTGAGAATTCTTTGGAATAGGTTTTTTGTGTGACAACAGATCAAATATATTCTTGTAGAATTTCTGTTGAACGAATTTGAAGATCGAATACTCCGCTTCTTCCAAATCTTGTAGAGAGACCTCTTTCGCGCACCCTTCAGTTTTAAGAAATTTGAAAAATTTCAAAATCCACGCTACCCTTTTCTTCAAAAGATGCCACTGTGAAGACGAGTTCAATAGAACGTCAGTAGGGCTTTGTTCATGCATTTCCGTTTTGAGGACGTTAGGTTTTTGTTTCAGCTCCTTGTCATTTTCTTCGAGGGCCGAGTCGAAGTCTTGGGCAGGTGCCTCTTTATCGTTTCTGTATAAAAATTCTGGACCTCTAAGCCAAAGGCTTGAAATTTTCAGGTCCTCCGCGTGCACGCCACGAGTCAGAAGATCTGCCGGGTTTTGGGATGAAGGAACATACCTCCAATGTGAAGGATCGGAGAAATTTCGAATGAACGCAACCTTATTCGCCACAAAGCGTTGGTAGCGCTTTGTTTCGTTCTTTATGTAACGCAAAACTGTTACACTGTCAGTCCAGAAGGTCATCTTGTTCGCGGAAGTGATTTCTCTTCTCACAACTTCGGCCAACTCTACCGCCAACTTAGCACTGGTAAGTTCTATACGAGGTGTGGTTTTGAGTGTGGAGTTGTTTAAAGGAGTGAGTCTACTTTTTGCCATGATGATTCTTGAGTCTTGCGAGGCAGTGTCGACAGAAAGAGCGTAAGCGACTGCGCCGTAGGCCGTTTCACTACCATCACAAAAAATGTGCACTTCGAATGAGCAGTTAGATGGGTTAATACTTCTAGGGACTGAGAAGGAAGATAAAATTTTCACTTTATCGAGCCAAGTGTTCCACAGCTTCTCTAAGGGTTTTGGAAGAATTTCATCCCAGCCCAATTTCATCCTCCAGGACTCTTGAAAGATTTTCTTGGCCTTAACTAGAGCTGGTGAAGCTAATCCCAAGGGGTCGTAAATTGAGGCTAGAGTTCTCAAAATTTTCCTTTTCGTCAAAGCTTCCTTCTTCATTTCCAGAGTGAACCCTAGCGCATCTGTCCCGGTAATCCACTTCACTCCTAGAGCTTTGCTGGATTGAAGTTCGTTAGGGCCTTTAATGTTTTTGACACGATCCGTCGAGTCATCGCGTGCAATTTGATGAAGGAATTGTTGGGAGTTGCTGTTGAATGCAGTCAGATTGAAACTGTAGTCTGCCAAAGTTTTCTTTACTTCGGATGCTAGATGAATTGCCTCTGAAACTGTGGCAGCCGACTTTAACAGATCATCTACGTAGAAATTTCTAAGGATAGTGTCTCTGACTTCATCATCCAGGTGTGGGTTTTCCAGAGCAGTCCTTTGAAGAGCAAAATTTGCTACACTGGGCGAACTTCGGGCTCCGAACACGTGAACGGTCAATCTAAATTCACGCACCATGCCATCTTTAAGCCAAAACAGCCTCATTAAGTCCGACTGAGATTTAGGAACTTTCACCTGATAATACATTTTTTCAACGTCTGCTGAAAATGCAATCGATTCTTGCCTGAAGCGGAGTAGCACTCCCAGCAGGTTGTTGGTGATGTCGGGTCCCTGTAATAGTTCGTCGTTTAAACAGACTCCCGAAAAGCTCAAAGAACAGTCGAATACGACTCGCAGTTTTCCTTTTTGTTTGTGCCTCACTGAATGATGGGCTAGATACCAAACCTTTCCGTCGTTCCGGTGCAAGTCTTCGCTCGGAATTTCTTCTATGAAGTTGTTCGTAATCATGACCTCCATGAATTGACTGTACTCTTCAAAAAGTTGTGGGTCCTTATGCAATTTTTTTAGCACTCCGTAGAACCTGTCTAAAACTTGTTGCCTATTGGACGGGAACTTCACCTCTCTGTCTTTTAACGGCAACTCCACTTCAATATTCTTGCCCACGCGTTTAGCACTAGAGGTAACAATCTGAAACCACTTCTGATCTTGAACGGAGGACAAGTAGTCGTTCGATGTGTCGAGGAAATCTTGCTTGAAGTAAGTGTCTATTTGATCCTCAAGTGTTTTCAAATTTGCAGTTTGAAGTTTGAAGTTGTAAGATGCTCCTCTCCTTCTGACAGGTCCGTTTACGGCCCAGCCTAAGAGGTGCAAGGATGCGTAAGGCTCATCCAGATGGTTGTCTACGATCTTCAACGGCTTCAGGAGTGAAGGAACATTTAGTCCAACGAGAATGCCGACTTCAGCTTGCACGAACTGAAAAGGTAAGTTACGTAAATGTTCAAATTCTTCCACATCTTCTTGCTTCGGCTCGTCTTCCTCTGTAAATGGCCATTTCGAATCTGACTTTGTGAAAACTACTGGAATGTGTACACAATTATTTCTGTCGAGGTCGGTCAATGTAACGCCATTAACCACCTTTGTTCGAGTCTCACTGTTCTTATTTTCCATCGTAGTTAGGCTCACATTTTTTTCTGGGAAGTCTATTCCTAATTGTTCAAGTATTTTCTCGTTCATCCAACAATCTGATGAGCAGTTGTCTAGAGCCACGTTCACAATTATTTCTCTGCCGCAATTTCCTATGCTAAGACGGGCAGGAACAATAGGGCAAAGAATTTTTGTGGGGTTGTGTTCACTCTCTTTCATTTTCAACGAAATAATACACTGATTGGAACGAGTCTGCTGATTAGGCGGCAATTCAGAAGGAACTGCTGCTGGTGCAGCAGAAGGTTGCTCAGTCGAGACTTTGGATGGTAGATTTCCTTCTAATTTCTCTTGCATGTTAGCAGCATTCGATGACTTGACATCAACATTGCGATGAATGTGCAATACTGTTGGGTGTTTGCGCTTGCATATGGCGCACGTCGCTCTGTTCTTGCAAGCTTTAGAGATGTGATCTTTCTTCAGGCAACCGAAGCACAAACCCTTCTTTTTCACGAATTCAGATTTTTCCGAAGGCGATTTACGCTTGAAGAATATGCAGTCGATTATTTGGTGATTTGTCTTTTTGCAGCATTCACAGAGCGCTTCTACCTTGGGCGCCGAGACTGTGGCACTTGTTGTAGACAATGATCGCTTGCACTTATCAACACCTGCACTGGGTTTCTTCTGTTGCACTCTATCTTCGTAAATCTTGCCAAAAAGAGGTTGCCTCCTTACATTAGTTTCCAGTTGCACGAAATCGACTAGGTCCTTGAAGACAATTTTTCCCGTAGTCTCCATAATGGTGAAGGTTTTTCTCCTCCAACGGTCTCGCATCGATGGCGGCAGTTTTTTAACTATTTTCATGATTTCGTTTGGGCTCTGGAGTTGATTGCACGAGTTCATGTTCTCAAAGTAATGAAAGCAGTCTAAAAGGAAGATGCAAAGGTTTTGAAGGGCTTCGCAGTCTTCGCTGTTAATATCTGGCCAGCTGTCCAGTTTCACAAGGTAAGCATTAGCTGTCTTAAATTCGTTACCGTATTCCTTGGCAAGCAACTCTTTGGCTTTAGCGTAACCTGCTTTGGCATCGTAGTGGCAACACGTTTGTACGAGACGCTTCGCTTGCCCCGTCGTAAACTGTTCAAGATAAATTAATTTGTCTTCTTCCTTGCAGCATTTGGATTCGATAGCCCTTTCGAAATTCAACATGAACGTTTTATACTTGGTTATATTCTCTCCACTAAAGGGCTCAATTTCCTTTTTAGGAAGCAAGATATTTTCTTGAGCAGCGACCAAAGCTTTGGTTATGTCATTTTGACACTCTAGCACATTCACAATAGAAGGAACTTTCACGGTTTGCTCATTCTTACCATTTGTTGTTTCAGGATCTTCTCCACTGGCGGCCGTGGTGATCTGCGCTGGTGGAGCCAATGCAGCTGACAGGGCCTGAGACTGGACTGAAGATTCATCCTTTTCGATGTTGTCCAGCTCCCTTTCTAGGAAGTCTGCTTCGAACTGCACTTGGTTTTGCTCTGCCTCAATTTTCTTGTTTTGTAGCTCCAACTGTTGTTTCTTTATCCTCAATTCCTCTTCGGCAAGTTCTTTCGATTTGATCAAAGAAAATTGCAAAGCGGCGGCCTTTGCTTTCTGTTCCGCTAATTTTACTCTTACCGATGACCAAGAAGACGAACTCTTGTGCGACGACTTCCGTGACACAGACTGAGACACAATCGGGTGTAGAATATTCTCTATTTTTTTCTCTGAAGTCACGAATCGGTTGTTCATGAGGTACTAGCCAATCTTTCCATTCTTCATTATCGCACGATAAATATAAGTTTTCGACACGAGTTAGGTATTCATTAAACTGAACCCTTAAGTCATCAATTTTATAGTTAGGGTCATCAAGGAGAGTTTCTATTTCATTCTTCTTTCTAGTAAGTGCTGCTAGCCTACCGGTTGGTCTCTTACTTGGCACTTCAATCGAATCTGGAGGCGAAGGCTCTTCCATGGTCACCGACGAGGAATAGGTTCAATTGGAATCTGTTCTTCACCACACTTCACTGATCGAAAGTAATTTGAAACGAAACTGAAGGCCCGAATTTCAAGGCTCCTTCATTTGGTATTTTTCAATAATCTGATACTTCCCGGTGAAGACAAACGAGGGCGCTACAATAATGTCTTCGTTATAATGTAAGGTTACAAAGATGATGACACAAGATAACATGTAACACATAACGCACAATACAAACACAGTTTCAAATTATTGAGTTCTTTAGGTAAAGATCGATCTGAAACAAACGATGTATATACTTAATGTGAGAAAGTAAACAAAGTTCAGAATAGTATGGAAAGCTTTGAATTATGCATAATTATCGGCAAATATTCATTAAATAATTACACAGGTTGGTTGTATGACAAATCTAAGCGTACAAGAAAAAAACGAAAATAATATTCATCATAACGGTGCTACCTAAAGGAATTCCTATAATCACAGTTAACAAAGTGGTATGCGAAGCGAAGCTCACGAGCGTAGATGCGTACGCTACGATCTTGTTCTGCATGTTCGCATACACGAGTGCAGGATGGCGCTTACAGTTTTAGATTACGGTAATTCAACATGCATTGAGCCACTAACCGGCGTTATGCATTACGTCGTAGTGACACGTCCTGACACGGTCTAGACCCCGGTCCAGGCCCCAGCCCCGGCCGTGGTAAATTTGACAATCCCGGCCCCGGTCCGGCCCCGGCCATAAAAAATTTGTTGACCCCGGCCCCGGCCAAATGTTCAACCCCGGTCGGTCTAGTCTATGGTGCCCACACACCGTAGCCGTGCTACGCGTGCTGTTGAGCTGCTGGCACACTATATAAGTCCAGCGCTGACGGTGTGTGCAAGTCAGTCGGGCACAGTTGCAGGCTCACAGCTCGCAGTGTGTGTGCGCGCTATAGTTTGCAGAGAGCAGCAGTCTGTTCACAGCTCGACCGTCGCGTCCTCTGAGGTAAGGAGATGGTGTAGCTTTAGTGCCCTGTGGTGTGTCAGGCCAGCTCTTGTCCCCATGCCAATTGGGTCCCAAAACCAGGCTTAGGTAACCTTTCATTCAGTCTGAAAAGAATTATTTTGTATTGATACGGACCATCTTCTTCTGTTCACTGTTTTCCCGTTTTTGAACACTTCTGACTCTCATCATCACTTTTCTTGTTTCATAGATTTTCTTCTTGGCTTTCCGTTTTTATCCTGTGCAAGAACAAACCTTTTGCATGGGTTTCATGTTCCCTAAGCTCCATTCTGAATGGTTGCCTCATCCTCCCTTCCTTTGGAATACTTTTGTAGAAGTTAGCAGGGCCCATACTCACTTGTTACCCATCCTTTACTCAATGTATTGGTGACGGTATTGGTGTTTTTAAAAATTGTGAATGTGTCTATCATGTCTATTACATCTAAATAGTGAAATGCCGCAATGAGAATCGTTATATATTTATGTTGCCAGTGGCTGAAACAGTTGAACGCAACAATACGGTGAAAAGTTCCCTCATGGTTCGTTTCAAGTTAAACAAAAAGCTCTTTCTCACTCCGAAACAAACAAACAAACGAAAAAGAAACCGTTGAGGCGTTGGTAGAGCAACACTCAGAACGACACGGCCTTCACATTCATATGAGAGCAGCATTGTTGCGCACTGGTCACAGATGATGAGTGTCATAGAATAGACAGGCATGTGAAAAAAAATATACGGTTCAGTAATTTGTGCCTGAGGGTAGAGCGTGCACTGATTGCAGGGAAAATACGCCATAACATGACAACTTGCCAGAAAAGTCTACCCGAAATATGTAGATCAGCGTAGTGAATTTCTGATGCGATGGAAAGGGGTTGACCAGCTTATTGTACAACGCGCATGTCTGTAGCATATACTTTCTCGCTCAGAAAATTTTTTATGGGCTCAATGAACACAATGTATAAAAATTTTAAAGAATTAATCCCTTGAACTAAATTACATTTATTAGCATAAATTTATCTTCAGGAAGAGAAAACATGACACAAGAAGGGACGGCGATCCACCTCATTTTGAAACAGTCAAGTACTAACCTAATTAGCAGAATACCTGAGGAATTTCTGAAGTAAAAGTCTAAATTCGCTGGTCACGGAGCGGCCATTGTGTGCAAATGTCAGAATTTTCACTTATTCGCCAATGTTGAGCAAATGCCAATTTTACTTCATGAAATTAGTGGAAGTGTTTTTCGTGTACTTAAAGAAAGAGATCTTCAATTCATTACGCAAAATTGATTGAGCTTCTGAATTCCGAATGGAAACATCAGAATATTCAAGTTGAAGTCGAGGTAAATGGAATATTTTATATGTTTTATGTGCTCGCTATTACCTAATTTCAAAACAAACAAACATCGGTACATGAGGTTCAGGGGACTACAGCGCGCATTAACGTTTAAAGGTAAAGCTGGCTACACAAAATTCGCATCTAAATCAAAAGTGCATATAAAAAATTTTAAAACATATTTTCAGAAAGTCAATTCAAAAGATTAACATATTGGGTCGGTAATTTCTGACTTTATTGAGGTTCTTCAACCTAATTAGAGGAAATAATATCACCAGCATCTATGACAGTGGTTGGAACAACAGAGCAAAGCAGCAGTGATGCTATCTCTCTATTTGCTAGACTTCACAAGTCAAAAGACTTGAAGCTCTCCACCGACCGACGGATAGGGACATGATCCCGACACGCTGTGATGAACGTAACCTATATATTGATGCATAATCCTGCTCAGGCATCACTAGTGGTGAGGGCGTGAAGAGAGACGAAATGGATGATGCGTTAATATGAAGCGAAAGGTTTATTGCTTATCATCACGAAACTAACACATGTCCCATCAGAATTTGTTACGCTGCTCGATAATATTTTTCACAGTAGATCCAACTCATTTTTTTGCGAAATATATCATGTCTGTTACCAATCCACAGGCTTAAACCTACGCATATCGTTGTGTAAATCAATTAAATTTGGGAACAATGTGCACTGTTCTAGAAGAACTAATGACATCATAGGACGTCGATCAAAAGGACAATGATGCAGTTAACATTGATTGAGCAATACTAAATTAAACTAAAATTATGACAACTGCGAAAATCAGTTGTCAAATCATCACTCGTACATTTACACCGAAAGATAGACCAAAGGCCTGAATTACTGAAGACATCGTTATCAAGATAAAGAAACGTCAAGCGTACCTAGCCCCACTCTACGCAGGACGAATATCTAAAGAAATGTATAGCAGATACAGGAACCATGTGACAAATCAAATACGAATATTGACAAAAACTACGTTACGCACAAATTTACTCAATTCAAAGCCGATCTCAAAAACTTGGCGCCTGCTTAATTTATCCTATAACCGACTAATGTACAGTGCTGCGATAATAATTGTGTCCATTGTTCAAGATAATGCAAAATTTCACGACAAAAAGTATATTACAACTTTATTGTAACCATAAGCAAAATTTATCCGATAATATTTCTATTGAACCTACTGACCTCATGTAATACAAGGACCATGTCTGTGAACACAACTCTTTTTTTTCTCTCCAACTAACTCCTCCAATTTAATTGCATGAGTAGACAACCTCAAAAATAAATCAATTAGATTAAAAACGTTTTCGTCTAACGTTTTTGAAGCTATCGCGAATAAAATAGCACCGTTCAAATCTTCTGTTATTAACTAGTCGCTCTCCAGAATATTTTCCCGAACTCATTCAAAATTGCCAGAGTAACCCGTATGTTCAAAAATGATGATAAAACTTTCATTAATAATTGTAGACCTGTCTCTGTACTACCAATTATTAGTAAAACATTCGAGAAAATTGCCTTTAAAAAGTGTATTCTGATTTGGAACAAAAATCTTTTCTCTACAAATAATGATATAGTATTCATTCCAAAAAAATCAACAACGAAGGCAATATTAAATCATTTAAAATATCTTCAATCGAATATAAATGATGGAAAGCTTGTTTTCTTCGTGTTTCTTGACTTTCGAAAAGTATTCGATTGCGTGGACTTTAGCATGTTTCTCTTGGAACTTCATTGTTAATGCATTAGAGGAGTTGCATGATTGGTACGAGTCATACTTAACAGATCGAAAGCAATATGTTGGCATCGACTGTGCACAATCGGAGCTGCTGACAATCAGCCATGGAGTACCACAAGGGTCTGTCATTGGGCCTCTCCGCCTTTTGATGTTTTTCAACAATATATTTATATCAACTTCATTTTTTAAAATTCATACTTTTTGCGGATGACACCACGCTTTTTGCAATTCTTATTCTCATACGAGGGAAATGCATCTCTTCCACACATTAAGGTTGGTGATTGTGAAATTGAAAACACCAATTCCTGTAAGTCCGTCGTCATTATTATTCTACACCTGACGTTCAAAGAGCATGTTGCAAATATCAGTACTAAATTATCGAAATCCTTCATAATCTTTCAATAATAAAAAATTGTAGGGCCCAAAGAAGCTTCAAAAATATTTAATCAAACGATCATTTCATAATATTTATAATTTGAAATATAAACTTGGCACGGAATGGATAAAAATAAAATCAATTGCTATTTGGGCTGCAGAAAAACATAGGGCGGTAAAAAATTGGAATATAATGATCGAACTAATGATTTATTTGAGAATTATAAATACAAATGCTTTTTGACCCCTATAAGCTCTCCATATGTAATTTCATATATAAAATACTGAATGATGGTGGCAACAGAGAACTCAAACAATTATTAAATGCACAAACTAGTCATAATCATGATTTAACCCGAACTAGAAGTAACTTCACACTTATTCAATATTGAAAATCTATCACAACACAGTATCCTCTTCATTGGAACTAAGAATTGGAAAGCTAGCCCTGCTGAGATCCGCGAGAACAGCTCTTACCAAACTTCCAACACGGATCTTGAATCCCTCTTCCTATCAAAATATTGATCACATTAGGTAATCAAGCCAATCTTTTTTCTAGTGTATGCCTTATCTTGATGTAATTTCTCATGATTAATGACATTGTTCTGAAGTCTGCACGTAATCGTTTTGTAGAACACACTGTTCCTCTCTAGCCCGTACAAACTATTTTTGTACAGTTAAGCATGAAATCTTGAAAGAACCAATTTATTGATCAGTCTAGTGTGCCTCTAGGTTAAGTAAATTAGGTTAAACACAACTGTACACCTTAAAATAGCGTTGATGGTAGGATGCTCTAGAAGTCGCTGAACTTATTTGGGCCCACAAGTAGCTATGCTCAAATGTGTCCATTGTGGTAGGTTTAAGAAACAATCTATTGCTGTATAACTTGTGGCAAAAGAAATCGTTAGAATTGTTCATTATAAATGCAAATACAGTAGAAGGAATGTTTATGCATTTAAAAAAAATAGTCAACTGCCTCGGGAATTTGACCCTAACTTCCTGTGCACTCTTATCGACGAGGACTTACACAGTCAGACACGAGCGCTCATCTCAGATAAGATGCCTTATCTAGCGGTAAATTCATGTAATTTTCTTGTCAAATGCTGCTGATGGGAAATTTTGTGAGGATGAGAAAGGATTGCCTCACTGGTCGCAAACGCAATGTGCTGCACGAGCTGAGCAATGAAGTTATTGCTTGAAACGAAAAGGATTTTGTGCTGATGGCGCATTTCCCTGAAATGCGGGCAAAATTAGTTGCAAGTGATGGGAATTGTTTCGCTCATCCTTGCTCGCTCGTACCTCTTTATTTTGGTCACCTTTTATGGACGAAAACGCTCGGAACTTGCGAGTGACTAACACAATTCTACACGATAACGAGTTACTCATTTGAGAAATTTCGCTCCTGAGTAATTAATTTGCCTTGATTTCATACTCGCACGAGCGTCAGCTCAGCAGTTAGACCTTCCTGAGATGCAGCAGGCGTTGGTTAGCTGAGCCTCATTCTTTACTGCGTGGCCTTGCGTGTTGGTGAGTGACGTGCAAATGGTGGTGGCATTTGGCGGGTGTGTTGTACACTCTTGAATGTGTTACTAGAATGAAAAAAGTTATTTCTGGCGCGGTTGATTCATGAAATAGATTAAACGCATCTTAAAAATTTCACGTCATATAAATTCTCATTTGAAATACATAAAATAGTGAGTATGGCAATAACCCCGCACCCACTTGATGTTATCAGTGATAACAGCGACATTCCGTCGTGATAACTTATCACTGCAGAATAAGTATATACAAATAATGCTTCCATGCAACGATGTCTTCCTTCCTGAGACACAAGATGAGCGGAAATATCAGCAATCCAACTGTCCGAGTCTGACTCAGGTTCAAAGGGATAGAAATTCCAAAATTTTACCGAAGGCATTTTAGGTTCAGCCCTTAATTTGAATATTTTGATTTAACTGATCGAAGGACGAGAACTTTTCTAACTTTATTGTTGACTTGATTTTCAAATTTCTGCACAGCCTTGCCATGTGAACATTGATGTCCATTATGACCGTACCTAATGTACTTATCTTAGTCTTCTCATTGTTATCTCCTCAGTGTGTGCAATGTCACAGCAGAAATGCGTGTGCAGATACACAAGCATGCATACATGAATATATCTACTCTGGTTTACAAGGGAAATTTTGAAAATAAAAAGGTAAAGAAAAGCATCTTAAGTCTGTTCTTAAGTCTTTTCCATAACTCTAGTATATACGACCCGTTAAACTTGACGGGATTCAATAGTTCCTTCAATAAGTCTAAAAAATGAATGACAAACCAATATATCCATCATAATGATACCCGCAATTAAAATATTCATGTACTTGTGCGCTTGGTAAGCTCGTATCACAGATACGCTCGTTCGGCATCCGTTAAGAGCGGGGCAGAGAGACGCAGTAACCAATTTAATGTGTTCAATGAGGTTCCCATTGTAATAATATGGGAAAAATAACGCACAAAATTATATTTTTAAACTTAAGGAGACGCCTGGCAATTTACTACGTACTTGGTATATATGTACATAGTATAGATATTGTTCACAGTCAGCCCAAATCACTTATTATTATGGATGAAGCATCGAATCTTGACTGCACCCACCCATTGATCAGCATAGTGCGCAACTAGGTCAAGTGAATTAAGTTAAACATTATTGTACAACTTGGAGTAGCGTTGGTGGTAGGATGCCCTAGAAGTCACTCAACTTATTCAGGACCAACAAGTAGCTACGATCAAATGTGTCCACAGTACTAGACTTAGGAAACTATCTACTGCTGCATCGCTTGTGGTAAATGAATTGTTGAGATCTACTACTAGAAAAGAAAAGAAAAGAAAAAAAGAAAAACAGTATATTTCCAATATAGATGGTACAAAAGTACCATCATTGGTCTATAAAATCTCTTAAAATTAATACACTTAGATGATACACACACACGAGTATTGTAAAACTCGTGTCACTAGTCGAAAAGAAATGATTGAGGGCAATGTACTCCTAATCTTGCTTAATCTACATTTGATAATACATGTAATGATAATTATAAGAGACAACACAATTTCATGGACGATACATTTTCATTGTGAGGTGAAAACACTTTTGACAGTTTACATGTACATGACATAAAACTTCGCAATTCTTGACGCTTGTTTCGGTCAATGTTCACAAGTGTCATTTTTAAGGAAGCATGAAAAAATATATATATATAAATATACATCCGTGTACATATACATATATATATATTCATACATATATCTACATGTACATATACACACATACATATACATGTATACACGTACACATAAGCGTGAGGACCAAGAAGATAATAAGTTTTGTATTTCTATTCCAACAATTTTAACATAGCGGTCATTAGTTAATAAGCATTTTATTTAAACAAAAAGTGGATGATCGCACAACAAATGTATAGTTTTTACGTGAATGCTTTACAATAATAAAGAGATGACGAGTTAGGTAATGTTACAAGTTGAGAGTGAACAGAAAAAAGACCATTATCTCTAGTAAAATGCTATTTGTCAGTCTAGTACACACATGTGTGCACATATACACGCAAATATATACACATACACATGCACGCACATAATTACACCAAACTCGTAAGGATACACAAATGCATTTCTATGCATCGAGGCAATACATACGCATTCTATTTAGTGACGCACAGCGTGCACACGTACACATATATACAAGTAAGCATGTGCGCGAATATCAGCGTAAACCAGTCAGTATAAACCAGAAATTCCAATCGAGGGAAACGGAGAAAATATCTTTTATTATGACATGAATTTTATAAAATTTCGTACTAAAAATAGTGGCACAAAACAGTCTACCTAAGTCTGAAACATGAAAACGATTGTGGGACGTGAATAAGAAAGAAAACATTAATGTCCTATAAAGGTTTCATATTAGAAAAAAAATAACATTATCTTTGAAATATGGCGCAAATTGTCGGCAATTAATAAACAAACATAGGGATCACATTATTATAAGCATATAACTATAAGCGTAATACTGCAGTATAAATGGATGAACACACAACGAATTTATTGCTTTTTTTACATGGTTGCTTTACAATTTCATATTAGAAAGAAAATCACATTATCTTTGTAATATGGTGCAGAATGTCTGCAATTGATAAACACACACACACACATAGGTACCATGACGGTCTAGTTTGATGCTTGCACAGAAATGGAGAGGAATGACATAAAATGCAACCTTCGACTGGTTTATCTACTCTAGTGCACACAGGTGTACGTGCACATATGCACACCCATATGCCCACATACACCTATATACGTACACACATATTCAAGTAAGCATGTTTGCAAATGGCAGCGTATAGGCGAGCAAATCACAATACCTACGCATACTTTAAAACTGTTGTGTGATATCTTGTATTATAAAACAATAAGCGAGGGAGATTTTTGAGCAATGGAGATACCAGGCAAATGAGATTCGACAGTACTTATTTTGTGTGTTCTGTAACTAAGAATTATTCTTGAGACACAAGATGACGAGTTATTTTGGCTTTAAATTCTCTCGGTCTTTGAGGGACTTTAATACTCAGGGGAAGTTTGTTCCACAGTAAGGCGCCTGATATGGACAGTGCCTTCTACCCTAAGTGAGATGAACGATAGTTGACTAAGACATTATTGTTTCTGTTCGGTTTTTGATTGGTTACAGTGGGTGGATGGAAACACACTATCTCAGCATTGCTCTGAGGAAGATATAACGAGGAGAATACGTATTGGGCCTTCTGCATGAGGAGCCTATCTTGGATTGGAATCCAGCCGAGTGTATTGAGGAGAGGGGTTACGTGATCACTTCTTTTGAAATTACTGTTGCATACCACCTTGGCTGCAAAATTCATGCACTTTTGTAAGTCCCTTTGAAGGTATTGAGGTAAGTCTCCCCATACTAGGCTGCAGTAGTCAATGCGCGATAACACAAGGGATTGAATTGCTAATAATCTGGATTTTTCGTCTAACATACTTTTTATACGATGAAAAAACATTAAAGTTCCGTAGATTTTGTTGCAAGTAGTCTCAACGTGAGATTTGAAGGACATGTTTCTATCGAACCAGATACCTAGATTTTTAACTTTTTTTGATGCATTAATTTTATCATTTCCAACTGCAAGAGTAAGATCTGAATTTTATATCAAGTTATTTCCGCTGGAAGTCGTCATCAAAGTAACCGCGTCTGTAAAACCTTGCGTATGAACTACTCAGATATTGAAATGCTCCACAATAGTTTTTCTCAAGAATGTTAGACTAAATGGAGATCAAAGATTGAATTATTATAAAGTGGCAACTGTATTGAGATCAGATTTCGCTATAACGAGTTCCAATTTACTTCAATTTCTAAGAAAAGGATCGTGATGAACAGTTGAAGAAGATGCTGATTGTTTAAGGTCCAGTTGTTTAGTAGGTCACATTATTCTAATAGATATGTGAAAACTCAAGTATATCTAGGACTTTGAATGAATCATTTGCATTGTTGGCAAAGTATGGCAAGAATGACCGTCGTGTGTTTATATACCATATGTCCAGTAAAAAACCTGAGCTGAGTATTTATTTTTCCGTATCAGTAATACCTTCGTAAGAATGGTATTACTGATGCGGTATTACTGATACCTATTAGGATGGTATAATTGATACAGGAAAATAAATACTCGGTTCGGTTCGGGTTTTTGGAGGACATAATGTACATGTTTCGTGCGACGCTCTTAAGAATAAATAGGAACATATGAGCACTGACGGTCTTGGTTTCAGTTCACTGGTAAATTAATACACACATTTTCATTGTACAAGTGCGCTATAAAGAGTCAAAGAAAAAATAAAGAGATTCTGAGCCTTATGTACTCAAGTTCGCGTCGTGGATACCGAGTTCGGTGGGGTATTGCATATCACAATTTATTACAATGTACGAATTGGGCTTCTTAGACATTGAGAGAATTTGTGGAATATATGTCTTTTATTGAGAATTTTTTCAACAACTTTGGATTTTTCTCCTGTTTCAGCACTGATGGTGCAATTTTAATTCCGAAATGTTTGTAATAAATGTAATGTTCGTTTTTACTCTTGTTCATCTTTTTATTCTACGAGTAAGGTTCTCAACGAATCACCCTATAAGAAATTTAACAATATACTCTTATGTGGTGAAATAGAATAAATAAGGCATATATATTTGGCAAAATCATATCACATTTTATTTTTGGGCTAAATTCCGTGAAGCTATAACATTTTAAAAGAAGGGTAAACATTCTGCGGGGCTACAAACATTGTAATGTGTTGTGTGTCGTGTCGGCGAGGGTCGGTTCTTTGTGCAAGCGCTCTCAAGTGCTTGAAACAGGATGTCATATATCAAGGTGTCACAAGGCGGTTGGCGCTTCGTCCAAACTTCTACGGTCCAGGCGTCCATACAACACAAACACACATCGAAGCACACATACACAGGCACAACACAAGCCGAGGCTTTGTAGAGCAAGGAGGCGGGCGTGACGGAGTAACAGAGGCCCGCACGACCTGAGCCAATCACCGCTTGCCAAAGGAATGACGCAAGAAGGTGTGTCTGAGAACACACCAATGAGAGTCCCAGACGTCAGAATAAGCAAGGATTCCGCCAATGAGGTTGCAGATGCTGCCTCTGTAGAATAGAAGCTTCGAGACTGATCTCGAAAGAAGGAAGCGTAACGCTTATAAGGAGGGTAGATGAAGCCTAGAGGAGGAATTTTCGACTCGGTGACGCTACGAGAGAGAGACGCATAATCAAGGAGGGGTTTTGCAGCCGGAATACCGGCAGACGCCGGTATTACCCGGCATTATACCAAGTCCGGTGTTGACTGCAAGTGAAGAGCGCCGCCGGCACATTTTCGACATGAGCAGCCAAAATCCAACATCTAAGGTGAAAGTTAACCATCGTAGTTTCGAGAGGAGGTGTCCAGTGTATCAGCAAGCTTCAAAGGACTGACGTGCGTCAGGAGGCATTCGTAGCACAGCGGCGAGGCAGCGGTTATCGGCAAGTGTAAATGTTGTCAACTACGAAGCATTCAAACATCTCTGCTTCGGGGACGAACTCACAGGCAACTTCAGCGTCAAGACTTGGGGCCACGCAATTGTTAACGTTGCGAGTATCAACAGTCAAGTTCGTTCACCAACATGGAGAAGATCAACGCACAAAATTGCAGTGAATTGGCGCACAACGAAACTCTTAAGTAATTCCCGGCACCAGAACTTCAGCGTCAAGGTGGAGCGGGGAAGGCACCGCGGCAGCGCGGCAGCGCGTCAGCGAGAGAGCAGTCCAGAACAGAGATAGTCTCAGCAATGACGACGAAAATCAGCAGTGAGCGACAGCACATCGGCAGTGAATGTCTATCAGTGAATCACTTATTATCAAAGGGGCGAGTGTTTTATGGATGTGAGAGCCCAGAAAAGTGCTTTTCAAAGTGTTGCGCAAAATCATATAAATTATAATTATAGGCAATCGGTTTCCTGTGTTTATTTAGTCGAGGATCGAATTCACGTTGTGAATGGTGCGGCGCTTCATATAATTCGACACCATGTTGCAAGTTCAGGTTAAATCGTGATGTGTCATTATCGTAAATATTATGCTTGTGTTGCTCTGGAGCCCGCGATTGTGTGGATGCGCAATTTGTTGTCAACGAAGGAGTATTGGTAACTTGAATTATCGGTAAGCATCAAATTTATGCCATGTCGTGTTTCAAGTTTTATGGCGGTAGAAATGTGCATACTTTCATTAACGCAATTGTGCCATTTCAAGTCATTTCTTTCCCATGCCTTGTGTGTTTATCCACGTGTTCATCTCAAAAATAAATGTGTCTTAATCTTTCAAATTCTTTTATTCTCCATGTCTGGTATACAGGTGTACGCAAGCATAAAGGATAATACTATAACATGTGTACGGGGGTTGGAATTCCCTCAGCGTATGGAAAGGGGGTCCTAAACCCACCCCTTCTCTGTATCGCAACACTTACTACAATCTTACATAATGATAACCTTGGTGACTTTATTTGTTTGGTGTCCGCTGCTTCCGTGTGTCTGTGACGCTCATGAGGATGCTTGATGACCGTATCTGTGATACGAGTTTCACCAGTGCACAACTACAAGAATATTTTAATAGCGGGTACTATTAAAGTGAATATCTTCGTTTCGTTTGTCATCCACAGCTGGAAGGATATTATATGGAAAATATGGAATCCTGAATTTTTACGGGTGTGCTAGTTTTTTAAGTAATGAGGCACTTATCGGTAAACTACATTCGCGGCGGATGAGGAATGGGGGAGGAAGTTGGGAGGGGATTTCATGGAGAAAAGGAAGGTTTTCTGGAAGGAAGTGAAGAGAATTAGGAAGGGTCAGGTGGAGAATGAGGCAAGAGTGAAGGATACAAATGGTAGGCTGCTAGTGGAGAGTTGTGATGTGAGAAAGAGATGGGCGGAGTATTTTGAGGAACTGCTGAACGTGAGGAATGATAGGATTGCGAGAGTAGTAGCTGTTGGAAGTGATGTTAGAATGCCTGTGTTTGGTGAAGTGAATAGAAATCGAATAAGAAGTGCAGAGGTGAGATGTGCGTTGGATGAAATGAAAAATGGGAAAGCTCCAGGTTTGGATGGCTGTACGGTTGAATGTCTAAAGAAAGGAGGAAATGTGGTTATAGAATGGTTGGTGCGTTTATTAAATGTGTGTTTCGAGGCTAGTAAAGTGCCGGTTGATTGGAGTAGCGCGTGCGTAGTTCCGTTGTACAAGGGGAAAGGTGACAGGTATGAGTGCAGTAATTCTAGGGGTATAAGTCTACTGAGTGTCGTTGGGAAGCTGTATGGAAGAGTGTTAATTGGAAGAGTGAGAGTGTTGACGGATCGTGTGCTTGCTGAAGAACAGTGTGGTTTTAGGTGTGGTAGAGGTTGTGTGGATCAAATGTTTGCTGTGAGGCAGGTGAATGAAAAATACTTATTAAAGGGAAAGGATGTATATTGGGCATTTATGGATCTAGAGAAGGCGTATGACAGAGTGGATCGCGAGGCTTTATGGCAAGTGGTAAGTTTGTACGGAGTGGGTGGGAGACTGTTGAATGCGATCAAGAGTTTCTACATTGATAGCAGAGCATGTGTGAGAGTAGGGAATGAGGTGAGTGAGTGGTTCCCAGTTGTGACAGGTGTGAGACAGGGATGTGTGATGTCGCCATGGTTGTTTTATTTGTTTATGGATGGTGTGGTGAGAGAAGTGAATGCCAGAGTGTTGGGAAAAGGTGCGCAGTTGGTGGGACGAAATGGTATGTATTGGGAAGTGTGTCAGCTGTTGTTTGCAGATGATACAGCGCTTGTGGCTGATTCAGAGGAAAAACTGAGGAGACTGGTTACAGAGTTTGGTAGAGTGTGCGAAAGGCGGAAATTGAGGGTAGATGTGAATAAAAGTAAGGTGATGAGATGTTCAAGAGGTGGAGTGTTTGGAACTTTGGATGTGAGGTTGAATGGGGAAGTTTTAGAGGAGGTAGAGCATTTTAGGTACCTCGGGTCGGATGTGACTGTTAAGGATAGTATGGAAGTAGAAGTGAAGCATCGAGTGAGTGAAGGTTGTAAGACATTGGGTGCAATGAGGAAAGTTTTTGAATGCAGGAGTTTGAGTATGAATGCTAAGAGGGGACTGTATGAAAGTTTGATTGTGCCAGTTTTGTTGTATGGACCAGAGTCCTGGGAGTTGAGAGCAGCTGAGAGGAGGAAGATGGATGTGTTTGAGATGAAGTGTTTGAGGAGCATGTATGGAGTAACTAGAAGAAAGAAAGAAAGAAAGAAAGAAAAAACTTTATTTCCAATAGAGATTGTACAATATTACACTCATTGGTTTTTAAATATCTTAAAATTAATACACTTAGATGATACACACACACGAGTATTGAAAAACTCGTGTCACTAGTCGAAAATAAATGATTGAGGGCAATGTACTCCTAATCTTGCTTAATCTACATTTGACAATACATGTAATGATAATTATAAGAGATAACGCAAATTCATGGACGATGCATTTTCATTGTGGGGTGAAAACACTTTTGACAGTTTACATGTACATGACATAAAACTTCGCAATTATTGATGCCAGGAAATAATATATGAATCGCTTGTTTCGGCAAATGTTCAAAAGTGTCATTTTAAGGAAGCATGAATAAAAAATATAAATACAAATCCATATGCATATATATACGTACATATATATATACATACATACACACACACATACAGATATATATATATATATGCACGCATAAGCATGAGGACCAAGAAGATTATAAGTTTTGTATTTCTAATTCAACAATTTTAACATAACGGTCGTTAGTTAATAAGCATTTTATTTAAATATATGTTCCGGCCTTTTCAGTATCAGGTCGTGACTAAACGCGAATGAGGTTCGGGAGTGACGAAGCAGCAACGTGGTTATCGTTTATTGGTACTTCAGAGTTGATACAGGCTTCCTCGACAGTCGCGCTTCCGCTAATGAACAGCGACGACCCTTACTTAGTGCTACCTCTACGGCAGGCCACCGCTAATGAACAGCGACGTCTCTTGCCGGTCTTATTTATATACTCGGTGGGCGCACATAATTGCTCCCCCCTAAGGAAAAATTCTTTATTACAATAAAAATTTTTTTAAAACGTTATTCAATTAACTTTGATTATCCTTTGACTATCAATTAATCTTACAATCCGTCAAGTTAGAACCACAATTCGAACAGATCAGAACGTATCATACAACATGCTTCTGAATTACGAACGGAGGTAGGCAGGTATGGCATTAGCTGTCTATAGCAAAGCAAAATTTCAACAAAAGTCAACGGTAATCCTACATCTCAATAAACAATATTAAGTTTAGTTTCAATTCAATAAACAATATACGTAATAAATCATCTAAAGTTATAGAATATAAGTTAAATACGCAAAACAATAAAATACTACAAATGGCAAGTTCAAATCGTCCTACGATTAAAATTAACTTATTTCAATGCAACTAATTTAAATATTGAAAGTAAATTAAATACAATAATCAACAAATGAACTAATTCAATTCAACCAATCTACAAGCGTGCAATTTGGTTTTTAATCGCAATATAATTAATTCGTTACCTTATCTCGCGGGAAACATAAACAAACAGTTCTATAGGGCGAGTAAAACAACATCAAAGGGTATAATTAACGACACCAAGAACACGTAATTTTCCGTATACAATAGAAAAATTCTCCGTAAAAAAGAAGTATTCTAAGACATTCACTCGTAATACGATATTTAGTCGTCTCAATCTTGTATATGTTAAGATCCATCTTGTATGGATATCTCCACACAATTTATATTGTTTGTAGATGTAGAAAACTTATGTCTTCACTGTACGTTTGATGGAAATGCAGCAATTTCGATTTTGAAAACTAGTTCGATGTCGTCTCCGGATTCATATACCAAAATACGTGTACGCAACGGGGAATCGAGGTTCAGGAACAATCTGAATTTGCAGTAAGCTTCTTGTAATACTTCTTTCGGAACACTGATTCTGAAAACGATTGTTGTTTCCTGCGGCTGCCAGAGCTGATTGTTTTCCCCGGTACACATCGGGATTTAAGGGTGTTCAAAATAAGCAGTGAATGAATGTGGAAGTCTAGCGTCGTAATGTTATGCGCTAACTTGAGGTGGAATTGCTATTATTAATTGCTATTAAAATTAGATAAGTGCAAACCAAGTAGTAAGTGAAGGTGTAAAGTGTATGTGTGTATTGTAAAACGGAATGTGTAATGTTCTGGAGTTGTTCAGGAGTCGCCCCAGGAATCTGAAAGTAACCGAGACAAGAGATTATTAGCATGGCCACTAGTTTAAAGCAAACAATTGTTGTTTCACACTAAGGCAACGCTTCCTTCTCATTAAGACACATTGGATGCCTGACATTGTTTTCAAACAAGCTGTGGCAGATGCAATGCAGTTCTTGCGGCTTTCGCACTTGCACTCTCGTGTCGACATTTCCAAGATTGCACACGAGTTTATCAACTCTAGCTTACGGCTTGACGAACACAGCCTTGCTGTCGCAATAACAGTATGACAACATCATAAGCTCGACATCTCGATTGAAGGTGTTTGCGCAACAAAATATTTCCTAGAGCAAGACATACATAAAGTCTTAAGAAACTCATAGAACACACTTACAAGCTAAGAACTCATAGAACGAACTAACAAGCTAAATACCATTTGAATACATATATGGAATGGCAATTTCGGAATATATGAAATAAACAGTTCCAAACTAGGTTGACAATTTTATCTTTTCAACTTATCCAAAGGCAGTACATGGTTTAAGTTCGATCGGATAATCTTATTACCAATCTTAATATCTGCATAATTTTTACCTAGCCTTTCAATGATACCTGGACCTAAGAAATTCAGCTGTAGTTTGTGTTTTTTGGCATGATTTTTCACTAGTACACGGTCCGTCACTTTTAAATTTTTATCGCGACGTTTTACGTTTCTATAGTTGGTTCTTTCGATTGTAGCGTTAATGATTGCATTTCTAATATTGTTCACTACAATAGAGGACTCTTTAAATTTTTGTTTTTGAACATCTTCATATGAAGTCGCAACATTTAAATCTTCTAAATTAGTAGAACTGATATACACACACGTATCTCTACCGAAAACTGTGTATGCAGGGGTATCGCCTAATGTTTCATTAAAACTATTGTTAATCGAATTCTCCACAATATCCAGTAATCTATCCCACTCATTATGAGTAAGAAAATTTAGATATAAATTGAGCAGGTGTCGAATTTTTCCATTACATCGCTCAACAATGCCATTAGAAAAAGGGGAATATGCCAGAACTTCCTTTTTCAAGATAGAAAGTCCTTTTGTGAAATTTCCCACATTAGATGACTTAAATTCTACAGCATTGTCGGATAACAACACGTCCGGGGTACCGAACAAACAGCAAAAATTCCATAGACAATCTGTAACAGTCTCTGTACGTCGGTCATTAGTCGAATATAATTTAACAAAACGGGAAAATAAGTCGATAATAACAAGAATATATTTGTTCCCATTGTCTGTCATTGTTAATGGACCGTAGAAGTCCATGCTGACCGTTTGAAAACATCGCGTTCCAATTGGAGCATTTAGAATTTTAATCGGCGTCGATATTCGTGATTTTAGAATCTTACAGATGTCACACGATTCAACAATTTTGCGTGTAATTGTCCGTTCGTACGGATGAAAATATTTTAATTTAAACTTAAACAAGGTATGATTTAGATCTGTATGGGACAAATTATGGATGAATAGAATTGTCTTGTGTAGCAGAGTATATGGCACCACAATAGTCAGAATGGTACTGGGTCTGTTGTCAATTCTTCGTCTTTTATACAAAATATCATTCATAATCAGAAATTCATTCATGTCAGTATTAGTAACTTTAGTTGCATTCTCTAGGGCATTCTTTATTTCAGAACAAAAGGAATCACTATCTTGTTCACGTTTAAATTCGTCTAGCGACCAGTTGTCGTTAATACTTGAATGGTCTGTAGTCTTGTTAACTTTATCTAGTCTGCATAAGCGTCTGGGAGCTGTCTGCTGTTCAGCAGTACTGTTGTTGTTTCTTCCATTCTCACTTCCTGGCATTGTCTCCTCGAACTCTCCCTCAGTCACCGGCTTGTTACATTTGTTACCCGCAGCAGCGGCTTGCAGCCTGGTTACAACGGGAAAAGTCTCTACATCGGGGTTAATTCAGAACACTCTAATAGTTCTCTTTCTGTTAAAGGATTTTTCTCATGATTTAATCTACTTAATGCATCGGCGGCACTATTCGCTTTCCCAGAAAAATACTTTAATTTGACATCAAAAGCTTGCACGTATATGCTCCATCTAGCGAGCGTGTTGTCTTCAGGCAATTTCTTTGAAAATAAAGGAACTAAAGGCTTATGATCGGTGTAAACGACCAGATCATAGCCTAAAACAAGATATTTAAAGTACTTCAATGCTTCAACTATAGCAAACATCTCTTTTTTCGTTGTTGAGTATCGTCGTTGGGTGGAATTCAACGTTTTAGAAAAAAATGCGACAGGTCTCATGTTTCGAACTTTATCAGTAGATGACTGGAGTAAAACAGCTCCTATGCCGACGTTTGATGCGTCACAAAACAGATGAAAATTTTGATCGAAGTTTGGGTGACTCAAGATTGTATGTTCACATAGTTCATCCTTTAGTTTTTCAAAAGCGTTTTGACAATCTTTTGACCAATTGAATTCAACATTTTTCTTCAGAAGATTATAGAGCGGGCTTGCGATACTCGCAAAATTTTTTATGTACCTACGAAAGAAATTTACTAGTCCTAGGAATGACTGTAACTGTTTCACATTCTTAGGAATTTCCAAATTCTTTACTTTGTCAGTACCGGTGCTTCTTGTTCCCATTCCGCTGATGGAATGTCCGAGATATTCAATCTCGTCACGGAAAAATTCACACTTTTCCGTTTTTATTGACAATCTAGCGTTTCTTAATAGTTCAAGTACAACTTTTATATCGGCAAGATGCTGATTTTTATCCTTTGAGAAAATGAGTACGTCGTCCATAAAGACGAAAGATAGTTTTCCTAGAACAGGAGATAGCGTTTGCGTCATTACTGACTGGAATATGCAGGTGAAGTTTTTAAACCAAATGGTAAACGATTAAATTCAAATTTTCTACTACCAACTGTAAACGCTGTTATTTCCTTACTCTCATCGGTCAGTGTAATATTATGATATCCCGACCTAAGATCTAATTTCGAAAAGTATTTTTGACCATTTAAACTATAAAGAATCTCGTCTATGCGCGGCAGAGGGAACGATTCTTCATAAATTACCTCATTTACTTTGCGAAAGTCAACTACCGGACGTATGGTTCCATCTTTCTTATGAACTACAATTATCGGTGAATTATAAGCTGAAATCGATGGTCTAATAATTTCGTCGTCTAACATTTTGTTGTTAACGACTTTCAAGTCTTCCATGTAACGGTGGGCAATACGATAGGGAGGGACATTTACGACATCCACGTTAGGTTTCAAACGTATTTTGTATGGTTTAATCGCAGCAGCGGTGATCGATTCATTTTCTATAGTAATAACGTCTCTGAATTCATTCAACAAACTCAGCAATTCAGGCTTCATTTCGTCATCGTTACACTTGATATCATCGTTATTTAATTTCCGCCGACCACGGGCTATTTCTTTGGAATCAGAAACGTACCCTTTGTCGACAACTCCTGTGATCCCGACAGATTTACTATTAGTGTCTTTCTTCTCTACATCTAAATGACTGTCCTGAACAACACTAGCTGCCTGCACAAAGGTACTCAATCTTCCTTTTAATTCTCCTTGTACATCTGACAAGTAAACTTCGGATTCAATGTGATCCTTCTCCACTTTTTCTAAAGTACTTATAATTGCATTTTCTGGTAAAACAATCGCTCTGTCGGAGCTATTAATTATCAACAACGGAATCTTTCTCCTATTGTTAACTCTCACAATCGCTTCTGCGACACTAATGCCTGCCTTTAAAGTTGCTTTCTTTATTATGTATTCTCCATTTTTACACTTTCCAACATGTCCAACATGTTTCAAAATTACATTGGGAGCAATCTCAATTCTTTGAGTATGCACTCTTAACGGCCTGTGGGAACTGGTAACTGCAACTACGCCTCGAACAGGCTGATTTTCTCTCTTACCATCCCTTTTTACTTCCTCGCCTACTCTCGCGGCATTACACGTCCTGAGAATATCTCTCTTCTCTCTTAGCTTATTTAGGACTTTTTTCTTAGCTCTGGAAGTAATCGTGTCCGCCATGAGACACTCAGTATTCTCTATTAAATACTCGAGACACTCTGTCTTTCTCTTTTTTCGTCTTTTTACCTCAGCAAAGGGAATTCTCTCGTCTTTGATAATTAAACATCTTTGTTTTAAGTCTACAACGGCGTTCTTGTCTAATAAATCACGTCCAATAATGACGTCATAATTGTAAATACCATCTTTAATTATTAAAGCATTTGTCTTTAAACTTACACCGTTTTTTAACTTTAAGACAAGCTCCACCTCGCCTTCCACATTACTCTTAGCGTTAACGCCTTTTATAGTCAGAGAACTTGGCTTCACGTCATTACTTATCTCACTAATTCTGTGGTAGCTGATCAGACATTTTTCTGATCCTGAATCAATCAATGCATTCCACAGGTCTGCATCTTTTCTAAGCACAATCATGGGCTTATGACTTTTTCTTATGATAAATATTTCATTTTGTTCTGTAACTTCAACTTCTTCATCTTCTTCGTATTTACAAACGTTCGCCGTAATATGGCTTTCATAACTAGTGCCATGAGCATTTAAATCATTTACATCGCTTAAATCCACCTCTCCCAGCGATTCATATCTATTTCGACACCTAATTAATGGGTCGATTATCTCAACATTTTTAACGAGGGAACCTCCAGACATGTTTAACACATCAATTCTCTCGACATTTTTAACGAGGGAATCTTCAGCACCAGAATTCTCCTCGGGTTCACAGGGGGCCTGTCCGGGATCACCATTAGTTATTTCAATTTCAATTTCATTTTCACCATAGACGTTATTTCTATCGGAAATGAAATCGTCTCCGCAGTTTACGCTAAAAAATCGTCGCCACTATTAGTTTGGTAAGTTTCTACCTGGCTTTTTTCTGGTACACGAGTTTTATGCTGTCCTCGCGCACGGACACGATAAGGTCTAGCTGGTCTGTTGAAATATTCTCGTCTGGACCTACAGTCTCTTGCGTAGTGTCCTAACTTATTACAACGAAAACAAGCTACGTTACGCAGTGAATGCTCGGTGGCTGTCTGACCTGAACCTGGTTTGTACCAATCAGTCGGTTTCCTAGCCACAGTAGTGACCGACACACCTTGTCTTTGGCAGACACACAAATTACTACTACAATTCGAGCAACGCCTAGCTTCAGTAGCTGTCTCTAATGACTGGACTTCCAGAGTTCCTAACTCACGATCTCCAAAAAAAGATTTTACATGAGGTCTAGCACTGAAAGTTGGTCTTGGGAAATTTGGTCTCCAGTAGGGCCTACGCGTTCTACCTCTACCTTGAAATCCGCCTCTTGTCATTGTATGTGTTCAGGTTACGGATATTCGACTGGGTGAACCGGTGTAAAAAATAAGAACAAGGTTTTAAAGTTTACTCAAGTTGAACATATGAAACGAAGTGATATTTAGAGCGGGACACTTAAATGCACGAAATTATGAATAGATGACAAAACAGAACTAAATAATAAATACGGACGTCAAGACAGCTATAAGTAACGACATTAAACAATATTAATTTCCGACAATTCTGAGTAAAGTAAAACAAAGAAACTATGCAAGTAGGCGAACAAGTTAAGGCCAAGAGAATGGACTGCTTCGAGCTGGCCAGATGGCAGCTTCTAAGGTAAGCCGCAAAGTTGTAGATCGACGCGAAGATAAGTCCACAAAAGTCGCAATCATAGGAGCTAGGAAGTAACTGGCTCCCGGAAACAGCCACCCGCAGTCTCTGACACTCTTCGGCTGTCACCTCGGAGTTGCGTAGAACGAGTGAACGACTTTACTTCTTTACATATAGGAACCCGGTCATATTGTGGCTGGAACTTGCCAGAGTATCTCAGTGTGGGGGACGACTGGAGACCTCACTGATGAACAATCAAAACCAAGCTGTTACACACTAGAACATGAAAATGAAAATATTGGAAATATTGTCAGGGCAATAACGGAAAAATAAAGCACACAAGTATCCTACAACAAAACGCACCTCCGCCTTGAGCGGTGACTGCTGAAGCTGTGAATGAATTCCTAGATCTCCCCGACTAAATAAGAAAAGATGTTGCGTTCAGCACGCGTTTTCCTCTGACGCAAAATTACAGTAAGAAAGACCGATGAAAAGCAAGCTGAAGTACAACACCGGGCGACACAAAAATAAGTAAAAGTATAACCCGAAAACATTAATTCCTACAGCTTTCCATTCCTTGACATACGCCCCCACCAAAAATGATTCCACCGGAATCAGAAGTGGAATGGAAAGTAGCGTTTACACAGTTTATTAAACATCATTCATTCAAGGACTTAATACACTAACTTAACCTTACAAGCGGCAAGTAGCCAACAGAACATCTACTTTAACAGTCAACGGAACACAATTAAGAACTTCAAATTCTGCTGAGCATATCAGCGACCACCTTTTCCGAACCAGCAAGGTGAACAACACGAAATTTGTATTCTTGGAGAATTAACGACCATCTGAACAGACGGGAGTTCTTATCTCTGAATTACGTCAGGTAAGACAAGGGTAAGTGGTCGCTTTCCGCAATAAATTCTCTACCGTAAAGATAAATTTTAATTTTTTCTACTGCCCAGACCAAAGCTGAACACGGCCTCGACAATAGCATAGTCATGACAATACACACTGACAGAATACCCGACAATGGCCTAGAATACACAATACGACATGGAAGTCACATGTTACATTAGGAAGACTGTCTAGAACTAATCGCATGAGCCTTACGTAAGACGCGCAGGCTGTTGACGAGTCAAATGACGACTCGAGAAAATGGCTCGAAAATTACTGGCATCTTTCTGCATCGGAGGTGGTTCAATTCTACTTTCTAACCAAACCTTACGACACACCTCGAAAGAAGTACAATATCGAGCAATATCGCTACTTGCTCCAGGCCAAAAGAAATGCTCTAAAACGTTCATTTTAGTTTTCTTATGGAAAAAAGGACCTGAAAATGGTGAAGCATGAGCCAATCTTAGAACTGATGGCCTAACTTCTAGAGGTACAACTAACAATTTCGTACCGACCTCATCAAGTCGGGGACTAGCAAAACACTTTCTGAAGATTAATCCCTGTTCTTTTACATATTTTACAGAAACTCCCCCTCTAGTTCTGTCCACTCGTCCCGACTCTACCTTCGACCGGACGTTTTCCAAAGTGGGACACTTTTGCTGCATTTCAGCAAACTTGTCTGGTGACAAATTTAGAGCGTCCACTTGAGGCACAACCAAAGGATGATTTGACTTCTGTTTAGCAGACCTAGTTTGAACAACATTAACAGCATTTTGCACAGGCATAATTTTACTCCTGCTGGAAGTTTTGGCTCCTTCCACGTTCCCAATGAGAACTGAACAAGTTTTCAGAGGTGCCTTTGCCGCCTCTGTCCAACCCTCAAACGATGGACATTTTACATAACATTTTACAACCGGGAATTTATCGACTCTGCCCAGATAGTCTGTCAATACACAGTAGCGCACAATTTTCAATTCTTTGACAAGGTCATCGGACACAACAACGCAGGTGCAACCTGTATCTCTGAGAATATTTGAAACTGAATGACCATTAACAGTTCCCTGCTCTAATTTCCCGCACCCACTGACGGCAAAACAATTATTAACGTTATGTTTATAGGTTAACGGGTTTTGAGGACATTTATTCTTTCTATGGCCAGAAAGACCGCAAGCAAAACATTTTACTTTACTGGGATCGAACAAATTTTTGTGGCCCTCACTAATATTAGATTCTGACGAGTCAAAACCGTGATCACCGTTTCTGGCAACTTTAGGATAAGCGTTTCTTGCAGTTGCGAAGCTATCTGCCAACTTTGTCATCTGCTCTACAGAGTTGCACTCGTGCTCTTTAATGAAGACTCTCAAATCAGTAGATACACTGGAGAGAAACTGATCCATTAGAACGAACTCCCTCATTCCCTCAAAAGTCTTCTCACAACCAGAGCTATCGAGCCAATAGTCAAATAACCTACCTAAATTTGTTCCGAACTGTGCATAACTCTCATCTACACCAATTTTGGCAGCACGGAATTTTGCACGATATTGGTCGGGCGTTTGTTTAAACCCCTTCAAAAGAGCTGCCTTGAGTAAGTCATAGTTGTCGGTCGTAGAAATAGGTAAAGAGGAATAAATACTAAGGGCTTTGCCCCTAAGGAGTGATCCCAGCTGAACCGCCCACTGAGTTTCCCTAGACCATGACAACAAAGAAGCTATGCGCTCGAAACGAGTTAAATAAGCAGAGATATCATCTCCGTCATTAAAGACAGGAGGTTTAGGAAAATCTTTACATGAGAGGCACCCAGGGAAAGGAGAAGAAACGGAAGAAGTGTCTACACTAGAACCCCGAAGCTCGGCCAATCTAAGCTCGTGCTCTCTTTCTTTCTCTCTTTCATCGGCTACTAATTTCTCTTTCTCTAATTCTCTTTCTCTAATCCTATCCTCACGAGCAATCGATTGTTGCTTCTCAACATCTTCGCGAGCAATCTTCTGCTGCTTCTCAATAAACTGAGCCAACTCTGAGCCCTTTAAACCTAAGCTTTCACCGAAAGCTTTCAATGACTGAAGGTCAGACATTTCTAGAAATTATTAGGTCAGGAATCGCAAATGCTACAAAATAGAATACTTCTCCCCCCCAAGAGACAGATATTCAGGTTCCTAATGACCTTGAATGGGAAGTTTTCCCGAAGAAATTGCCGATAGCAATTCTTCCACTACTCCTAATTGTGAATTAGGAAACAAGATGACACCGTGTGATCACGGGAAGATGCACTCTTACCTCCGGTAAGTCACCTCCAGCTCCAGCCACAACCGTCTCACAAACCGTGCTCATACGAAAACCAGAAACTGACGAGGCTCACGACTAGACACTGAACCAGCGCTCTGCAGTCGCTGCTTAGCTGAGGCACTCAACAGAACGATTAAATGGGCACGTACACTTAGGAAATATCAACACCTACATATACCTAGCTAACCTAACTAACTTCACCGGTCACCACAAAAGTCGATCCTGTCTACAGCGCCAATGTTCAGGTTACGGATATTCGACTGGGTGAACCGGTGTAAAAAATAAGAACAAGGTTTTAAAGTTTACTCAAGTTGAACATATGAAACGAAGTGATATTTAGAGCGGGACACTTAAATGCACGAAATTATGAATAGATGACAAAACAGAACTAAATAATAAATACGGACGTCAAGACAGCTATAAGTAACGACATTAAACAATATTAATTTCCGACAATTCTGAGTAAAGTAAAACAAAGAAACTATGCAAGTAGGCGAACAAGTTAAGGCCAAGAGAATGGACTGCTTCGAGCTGGCCAGATGGCAGCTTCTAATGTAAGCCGCAAAGTTGTAGATCGACGCGAAGATAAGTCCACAAAAGTCGCAATCATAGGAGCTAGGAAGTAACTGGCTCCCGGAAACAGCCACCCGCAGTCTCTGACACTCTTCGGCTGTCACCTCGGAGTTGCGTAGAACGAGTGAACGACTTTACTTCTTTACATATAGGAACCCGGTCATATTGTGGCTGGAACTTGCCAGAGTATCTCAGTGTGGGGGACGACTGGAGACCTCACTGATGAACAATCAAAACCAAGCTGTTACACACTAGAACATGAAAATGAAAATATTGGAAATATTGTCAGGGCAATAACGGAAAAATAAAGCACACAAGTATCCTACAACAAAACGCACCTCCGCCTTGAGCGGTGACTGCTGAAGCTGTGAATGAATTCCTAGATCTCCCCGACTAAATAAGAAAAGATGTTGCGTTCAGCACGCGTTTTCCTCTGACGCAAAATTACAGTAAGAAAGACCGATGAAAAGCAAGCTGAAGTACAACACCGGGCGACACAGAAATAAGTAAAAGTATAACCCGAAAACATTAATTCCTACAGCTTTCCATTCCTTGACAGTATGCACTTCGGCCTCATCGCAGGCTGCATCAAAGTTTGATTCGGACGAATGGTCATCTTCTGCACAATAGATTTCCATAGATCTCTCAGATCGAGTCGCTAATATTTGCTTATCCTCGGGAAAATTTCGAATTACAGTCACAATTCTCTGAAGGAGCTCTTCCGACGAATTAAACGGTTTGTGAAATAGTTTTTTGGAAAAATCTTCTGTTACTAAGGGGTTGATGATGGCCATAGCTAACGCAACAATTAAAGTATTCTCGACATACTTATCGAGAGCAACAGGATCGGGACAATTTACTACATAGGGGTGGGCTCTGTTCGAACACTCCGGGCTGGTCATTATTCTGTGGGTTAGCTTACGGATTTTGGATAGTATAGCTACAAACTGGCTCGCTAAGGCATCATTACGTTTTAGGCGTACGTTATTTAGATCACAGGCGACCGCGTGCAGAGATCTTTCACCTTTCGAGACGTAGATATTTTCCAACAGGTGCACGACTTCTTCGAAACTTAATTCATAACCTTCACTAATTATGGAGGCTACGACCATATTAAAGTCACCGACCCGCTTGTCTGCAGTTCGCAACAATAAATTTAATTTCGCTTCTTCCGAATTATCTGAAAGCATATTAAAATACGCCCGCACATTCTTTATATGCGTTTCTAGTGACTTATTTTCTATGAAGTCAGGGTCATTCTTTCGTTTTCTACCTCGGTACTGCGGCAGATCCTGCCCGGCAATCACAACACTAGGTATCGGACTGACAATAGAAGTCGTCACAGCGGTAACTGAACTAGTGACAGGGCCAACTGTGGTAGTGACTGTACTAGTTACAGGGGTGACAGTGGTGGTGGTCGTCATGGTGACCGGTATCGAATTCGACTTCGCGTAAAAAATAGGAACTGATATTCTGCCAAATCTAGTCACATACGGAATCGTTCTTATGTACTCGTATCCGTCAGAGTCACTGTCCGACATGAACACACTACTGTTATATTCTTAGACCTCCAATTACCATTAAGAGAACCAATGTTAAAAATGTTCTACACACATTAAATCATTAAATGAAAACATTCTACATACGATAAAATGATAACTTACAATTCAGCACCACAAAGTCAAAGCTCGTGAAGGTCGGCAGCAAACTGAACAGAGCAAGTTGCTCCGGCTTACTCTTATGTGCCAGAGGACAATGGGCGCTAGAGAACAATGGGTGCTAGAGAGCACTGGCTACAACTTCCTTCAACTGTTCTAGAGACAATGGGCTACCGCTTCCGCGTACACTTGCAATGCCTATGCTGCTCGCCGCTCAACTTCCACTCCCAGGAATCAGCTTCCGCGTTAAGGCTCTCCTACTTACTAGGAAACAGCACGCTCACTGCGCTTGCCATGCCTATGCAGTTCAAATAGTTTTACATAGAGAACTTCTTATTTATTAATTTTACAATGATTATGTATAATCATTAAATTGAGCTCATGCTTCTTTAATTTGCAAGCAACATTATCGGCGTACACTTAACTTATTGGTGACGTTGAACAATACTCTGGCGATGTGTAGCTCTCGTCGATCTTCTCGCTGCAGATGACGGTGCGTAAATGCGCAGATCTCGTCGACAGATCAGGTTGTTGATCTGGACCCTTCACTTCATCTTCTCCTTTGAGTAGCGACGATCCAGACTGGTGGAGACTGGGTAGCGTGTAGATTTTCGATTTTTTCTCCCTCGAAGTGTTTCTTTCTCGAAGAGTTTCTTGGAAAGAACTTCGATTTTCTGCGCTGACGTCCTTCTTCCTTTTCTCGATGCTCTGAAGTAATTTGATAACTATGCGACGTTACTCCAACAGGTTGACACTCCTCACACTTAAAATCACGGATCAGCAGAACCGAAGATCAATTCTTGATATCTTCCTTCTCCAATGGGCAATGTGGCAATGTGGCAATGTGGATAACTTCAATGTGGCATCCTCGTAATGGCCACCAAAAATGTTCCGGCCTTTTCAGTATCAGGTCGTAACTAAACGCGAATGAGGTTCGGGAGTGACGAAGCAGCAACGTGGTTATCGTTTATTGGTACTTCAGAGTTGATACAGGCTTCCTCGACAGTCGCGCTTCCGCTAATGAACAGCGACGACCCTTACTTAGTGCTACCTCTACGGCAGGCCACCGCTAATGAACAGCGACGTCTCTTGCCGGTCTTATTTATATACTCGGTGGGCGCACATATAAATGGATGATCGTACAACAAATGTATAGTTTGTACATGAATGCTTTACAATAATAAAGAGATGACGAGTTAGGTAATGTCACAAGTTGAGAGTGAACAGAAAATGACCATTATCTCTAGTAAAATGCTAGTTGTCAGTCTAGTACACACATATGTGCACACATACATGTAAATATATACACATATATGTACACATAAGCATGAGGAGCAAGAAGATTATAAGTTTTGTATTTCTGATTCAACAATTTTAACATACCGGTCATTGGTTAATAAGCATTTTATTTAAATATAAATGGATGATCGCAGAACAAATGTATAGTTTGTACATGAATGCTTTACAATAATAAAGAGATGACGAGTTAGGTAATGTTACAAGTTGAGAGTGCACAGAAAAAAGACCATTTTCTCTAGTAAAATGCTAGTTGTCAGTTTAGTACACACATATGTGCACGTATACATGTGCACATATGTGTGTAACAAAAAGAGATAGGATAGGAAAGAGATAGGATCAGGAATGAGTTGGTTAGGGAGCAGACGGGTGTTATCAAAAAGTTGAGCATGCGAGTGGATGAAAGAGTGCTTGGATGGTTTGGGCATGTAGAAAGAATGAATGTTGAGCGGCTGGTGAAAAAGATATATATGTCGGAAGTGAGTGGTCTTCGAGCGCGAGGTAGACCACGGATGAGTTGGATGGATGGGGTGCGACGTGCTTTGTATGAGAGGGGTCTGACTGTGGACGTGGCGAGAGGGATGGCTGCGGACAGAAGTGAGTGGGGGCAGTGTATAAGGAGGTAATTTTATTTTTGACGCGTTACTGGAAGCTGCCCGCGTGTGATGGGGTTGACCTGTCATGTGCGGGGGAGGGGCTGCACTCAATGAAGCGGTCGGGGTAAACCAGCTGTTGCTGTCGGGCCTGACTGTGGAAGGTGGTTGTGCTGGGCTGCTGCTGATCCTGGCAGTTCAGGTGCGGCCAGTGCTGCCTCTCTCGCCTCCTAGTGACTAAGTGTGGTGATTGTGGCCTGCTGTCGGCTACCCTCCCATGGGGAGGATAAGCCCGGTATATATATGTATGTATATGTACATTCGCATTAGGGGCGAAATATCAAGTTGAACAGCAATGTTCAAATGCAACGTTCATATCACTGTATTCTAACAGAATTCGACCGCCGATGAAAGATTAACAATGGGTGCTGATGGCAGTAGAATTTAAGAGAAAGCGGTGGCATTTTGGAGCAACAACAATTTAAACACAAGAGTCCATAATTTCGTAATCTCGTTCTATTTCATTTCTAGCTTTATGGTCAATATGCACGCCAGTGACAAATTATGTTCTCTCATCCCTAGTTGGCAAAAATGGCAGCCAACCACCTGACGGTGGGCGCGTGTCTCCTGCTGACCCTGGCCAACATCCCGACGCTGGCGGCGAGTTCGCGGTTCACCACCGCGCCGCTGTCGGTGCTCAGTAAAGCAATGCTGGGAGTGGATCCCGTACTGTCAAACCCACTCGGAAAAAGAGACCCCGGCTTAAAAAATCAAATTTTTGTACCCGCCATATCAATTGGAGCACATCGTGAAACAATTGAACTAAATAACTTCATCGGAAAAGCCGTTCAAGACGTGCGTTGCGACAGAGTATCGTCCTCTTCAATGGAAACTGTATCAAATTTTAACACGTACAGGACAATGATGACTGATTCTGTGTCATTCAAGAGTGGAGGCGGCATTTCGGCTCAGTATATGGGATTTGGAGGAGGTGTACACGTTGGTTATGGCTCCGGTTCAAATACTTCTAATGAGAAGTACAAAGAGTTCTTCCAGCAGACAGAAGGAGAAATTGTTCTGGGCGGCGCTGAGTGTCAAACGCACGTCGTGACCGTGAGTTTGAACACCAAGCCAGTCTTCACTGAAAACTTCATTGTAAGTCTGAGGAAACTCAATCTTGCCTCTCAAAACCCGCAGTCAGAAAACAGTGTCCATGCATTCCGGGACTTTGTCGAGAACTTCGGCACTCATTATCAAGACACTACGATCCTCGGATCTAAATTAGTGATAGAAAAGCTCTTTTCCAAGAAGGCTGCTGATACAACTGAGAGCGCTGACCGCAAGCGTTGCGTGTCGTCTTCTTTTTCTACAAGCGTACAAGTAAACGCTCTGTTTGTTCAAGCGGAGTCAGATTTCAGCCGAGACGCCAAAAAATGTTCCGGGTCCCAGAGCTCGTCCAATGCATTCAACTCGCTGGGGCTGTCCTCGGAACGCATCATCACCGTCGGAACTCCTCCATATTCCGACCCGGAGAAGTGGGCAGAACACGCCATGCAGACTCCCGTACCCATTCACTACGCACTGGAGAAAATATCGCGCATGTTCACCCAGGACTGGTTTGGCGATATTGTACCTGATGAAAAATTCAATGGTACGGCCATGAGAGACTTCTTCGAAAATCTTTCTCGACAATATTGTAAGATAATGTTGCAACGGCCCTGCACCGCCACTTGAGCCGGATGTGGATACAACAGTAACTGCAGACTGGGGGAGATGTGCGTTGATAACGACACTGCTGCTGGCGGATTCACATGCAAAAGAAAAGGATGTGGATACAACAGTAACTGCAGCTTCTGGGAGAACTGCGTTGATAACGACACTGCTGTAGACGGATTCACCTGCAAAAAAGGATGTGGCATCACCAGCGATTGCCCCAGCAACAAAATTTGTGTGAACGTCAACAGCGCGAAGGGATTCCGGTGCGTGGATCTGTGCTCCTCGTCGCACCTCGCGTGTTCCCCCGGCGAGTCCTGCCACGCTGAGCCCCACAGCGCCAGGGGCTTCATTTGCGTGCCCACCAAACCAGGTGAGTCGTGCATGCTTTCCTATCCGTGCTGCTGTACGCATACAGTGAAACTTGTGAGCTGTGAGTCCCTCTTGTGCTCGTCGTGAGTAATGGGTACACCGCGAGTAATGGGTACACCGCGAGTAATGGGTACACCGCAGGTAATGGGTACACCGCGAGTAATGGGTACACCGCGAGTAATGGGTACACCGCGAGTAATGGGGACGCCGCGAGTAATGGGTACACTGCAGGTAATGAGTACACCGCGAGTAATGGGTACACCGCGAGTAATGGGTACACCGCGAGTAATGGGTACACAGCGAGTAATGGGTACATCGCGAGTAATTGGTACACAGCGAGTAATGGGTACATCGCGAGTAACGGGTACACCGCGAGTAATGGGTACACCGCGAGTAATGGGTACACCGCGAGTAATGGGTACACCGCGAGTAATGGGTACACAGCGAGTAATGGGTACACCGCGAGTAATGGGTACACCGCAAGTAATGGGTACACCGCAGTAATGGGTACACCGCGAGTAATGGGTACACCACGAGTAATGGGTACACCGCGAGTAATGGGTACACTGCAGTAATGGGCACACCGCGAGTAATGGGTACACCGCAGTAATGGGTACACCGCGAGTAATGGGTACACCGCGAGTAATGGGTACACCGCGAGTGATTGGTACACCGCGAGTAATGGGTACACCGCGAGTAATGGGTACACCGCAAGTAATGGGTACACCGCGAGTAATGGGTACACCGCGAGTAATGGGTACACCGCCAGTAATGGGTACACCGCGAGTAATGGGTACACCGCGAGTAATGGGTACACCGCAAGTAATGGGTACACCGCCAGTAATGGGGCACCGCCAGTAATGGGTACACCGCGAGTAATGGGTACACCGCGAGTAATGGGTACACCGCCAGTAATGGGTACACCGCGAGTAATGGGTACACCGCGAGTAATGGGTACACCGCGAGTAATGGGTACACCGCCAGTAATGGGTACACCGCCAGTAATGGGTACACCGCGAGTAATGGGTACACCGCGAGTAATGGGTACACCGCGAGTAATGGGTACACCGCCAGTAATGGGTACACCGCGAGTAATGGGTACACCGCGAGTAATGGGTACACCGCCAGTAATGGGTACACCGCCAGTAATGGGTACACCGCGAGTAATGGGTACACCGCGAGTAATGGGTACACCGCGAGTAATGGGTACACCGCGAGTAATGGGTACACCGCGAGTAATGGGTACACCGCGAGTAATGGGTACACCGCGAGTAATGGGTACACCGCCAGTAATGGGTACACCGCCAGTAATGGGTACACCGCGAGTAATGGGTACACCGCGAGTAATGGGTACACCGCCAGTAATGGGTACACCGCCAGTAATGGGTACACCGCGAGTAATGGGTACACCGCGAGTAATGGGTACACCGCGAGTAATGGGTACACCGCGAGTAACACAACTTGACCCATTTAAAGATAATGCTCCAAAATCCTAGCCAAAGCTACCATAGACTATCGCTACATATGCTACCTCCATCTATCACATCATCACCGAGCCTAACGTATCCTGGCAGGACCCGTGAAATGATTCCAACATGTGATCAGGCCGTAGCATAGATACCGCAATGGTCTTTGTATTTGTTGATGGAGGCGATGGAAGCGCAACGGACGGACTAAGTAACTAAGGAAGGAACAAGCACAATTTCAACATGAGTAATTTTTAGCCCTGAAGTTTTTTAAAAAATTGTCATATCTTTCAACCGCGATAAGTTGCATTTTCTAAACAATATATTCAATTTTCATGCAATATTTTGGACACATAAACAAACGTGAGCAGAAGACAAGCTTTTTATATCATTTGAATGGTATCTATGATACCAACCAAGCAAGCAGATCCCCATTGTTATAACCTGGCAGAAATTACGCACAAAAAAAATATTTATTTATAAATCAATGCAGCCACCTGGCGTTGCATTATATAGAGTTGATGAGGGAGTTCTGGTGCACCAGCGCTGTTCTGACGCTGTGTTCACTTTTGGTCGTCGCAACAAAAATATGTCGAGCGACATAAGTACGTCAAAACTTGAACCTTGTCGAACAACAAAAGTATGTCGGAAAATAAACGTGTAAGAAAAATAACAAACGGGTAAAACTTTCAACTACGCCGGGGCTCGATCCCGCGAAATCCTAACTCGTGCCCGCCTTCTTACCCACTCGACCACTCCGACACTCCCTCTAATGTCAGCGAGGTCAGTTAAGACTCGTACGGCGAGCTGGACTCGATGTGAAAATCGTAAACCATTCGTTTTACGTCAAATAAAAGCGTAAATAAAAATAAGAACTTCAAACCGGTCTAAAATTATTTTAAATCACCGCCTGCGAAAATATTGCGTGAAATTTGTCGTGTTATTATCATTCGTGCTGGACTCAATGTATTCGTGCTGGACTCAATGTATTCGTGCTGGACTCGATGTATTCGTGCTGGACTCAATGTATTCGAGCTGGACTCAATGTATTCGAGCTGGACTCAATGTATTCGTGCTGGACTCAATGTATTCGTGCTGGACTCAATGTATTCGTGCTGGACTCAATGTATTCGAGCTGGACTCAATGTATTCGTGCTGGACTCAATGTATTCGTGCTGGACTCAATGTATTCGTGCTGGACTCAATGTATTCGTGCTGGACTCAATGTATTCGTGCTGGACTCAATGTATTCGTGCTGGACTCAATGTATTCGAGCTGGACTCAATGTATTCGTGCTGGACTCAATGTATTCGTGCTGGACTCAATGTATTCGTGCTGGACTCAATGTATTCGTGCTGGACTCAATGTATTCGAGCTGGACTCAATGTATTCGTGCTGGACTCAATGTATTCGTGCTGGACTCAATGTATTCGAGCTGGACTCAATGTATTCGTGCTGGACTCAATGTATTCGTGCTGGACTCAATGTATTCGTGCTGGACTCATTGTATTCGTGCTGGACTCAATGTATTCGTGCTGGACTCAATGTATTCGTGCTGGACTCAATGTACTCGTGCTGGACTCAATGTATTCGTGCTGGACTCAGTGTATTCGTGCTGGATTCAATGTATTCGTGCTGGACTCAATGTATTCGTGCTGGACTCAATGTATTCGTGCTTGACTCAATGTATTCGAGCTGGACTCAATGTATTCGTGCTGGACTCAATGTATTCGTGCTGGACTCAATGTATTCGTGCTGGACTCAATGTATTCGAGCTGGACTCAATGTATTCGTGCTGGACTCAATGTATTCGTGCTGGACTCAATGTATTCGTGCTGGACTCAATGTATTCGTGCTGAACTCAATGTATTCGTGCTGAACTCAATGTATTCGTGCTGGACTCAATGTATTCGTGCTGGACACAATGTATTCGTGCTGGACTCAATGTATTCGTGCTGGACTCAATGTATTCGTGCTGAACTCAATGTATTCGTGCTGGACTCAATGTATTCGTGCTGGACTCAATGTATTCGTGCTGGACTCAATGTATTCGTGCTGGACTCAATGTATTCGTGCTGGACTCAATGTATTCGTGCTGGACTCAATGTATTCGTGCTGGACTCAATGTATTCGTGCTGGACTCAATGTATTCGTGCTGGACTCAACGTATTCGTGCTGGACTCAATGTATTCGTGCTGGACCCAATGTATTCGTGCTGGACTCGATGTATTCGTGCTGGACTCAATGTATTCGTGCTGGACTCAATGTATTCGTGCTGGACTCAATGTATTCGTGCTGGACTCAATGTATTCGTGCTGGACTCAGTGTATTCGTGCTGGACTCAATGTATTCGTGCTGGACTCAATGTATTCGTGCTGGACTCAATGTATTCGTGCTTGACTCAATGTATTCGAGCTGGACTCAATGTATTCGTGCTGGACTCAATGTATTCGTGCTGGACTCAATGTATTCGTGCTGGACTCAATGTATTCGAGCTGGACTCAATGTATTCGTGCTGGACTCAATGTATTCGTGCTGGACTCAATGTATTCGTGCTGGACTCAATGTATTCGTGCTGGACTCAATGTATTCGTGCTGGACTCAATGTATTCGTGCTGGACTCAATGTATTCGTGCTGGACTCAGTGTATTCGTGCTGGACTCAATGTATTCGCACTGGACTCAATGTATTCGTGCTGGACTCAATGTATTCGTGCTGAATCAATGTATTCGTGCTGGACTCAATGTATTCGTGCTGGACTCAATGTATTCGTGCTGGACTCAATGTATTCGTGCTGGACTCAATGTATTCGTGCTGGACTCAATGTATTCGTGCTGAATCAATGTATTCGTGCTGGACTCAATGTATTCGTGCTGGACTCAATGTATTCGTGCTGGACTCAATGTATTCGCACTGGACTCAATGTATTCGTGCTGGACTCGATGTATTCGTGCTGACTCAATGTATTCGTGCTGGACTCAATGTATTCGTGCTGGACTCGATGTATTCGTGCTGGACTCAATGTATTCGTGCTGAATCAATGTATTCGTGCTGGACTCGATGTATTCGTGCTGGACTCAATGTATTCGTGCTGGACTCAATGTATTCGTGCTGGACTCAATGTATTCGTGCTGGACTCAATGTATTCGTGCTGGACTCAATGTATTCGTGCTGAATCAATGTATTCGTGCTGGACTCGATGTATTCGTGCTGGACTCAATGTATTCGTGCTGGACTCAATGTATTCGTGCTGGACTCAATGTATTCGTGCTGGACTCAATGTATTCGCACTGGACTCAATGTATTCGTGCTGAATCAATGTATTCGTGCTGGACTCAATGTATTCGTGCTGGACTCAATGTATTCGTGCTGGACTCGATGTATTCGTGCTGGACTCAATGTATTCGTGCTGGACTCGATGTATTCGTGCTGGACTCAATGTATTCGTGCTGGACTCAATGTATTCGTGCTGGACTCAATGTATTCGTGCTGGACTCAATGTATTCGCACTGGACTCAATGTATTCGTGCTGAATCAATGTATTCGTGCTGGACTCAATGTATTCGTGCTGGACTCAATGTATTCGTGCTGGACTCAATGTATTCGTGCTGGACTCAATGTACTCGTGCTGGACTCAATGTATTCGTGCTGGACTCAATGTACTCGTGCTGGACTCAATGTATTCGTGCTGGACTCAATATATTCGTTCTGGAAACAGTGCACCAGACTCGTACTATATCAACACTTCACTAAGATTGTGGGATGATTCGTTGTCATTTCTACGCTTATGTTCAACAGGCAGAGCTGTGCTTGCTGGTGGTGGACGGGACATCGACAGCAGCTGGACAAGACTCAAGGAGGTGGAGTCCCTCAACTACAAGGCCTTCCCTGACCTCCCTCTGCCAGTTAGCGTCCCTGCGATGGCCAAAGCTGGTGACCATCTCTACGCGTGCGGCGGGTGGCGCGATAGAGGCCGTACAACTGATGATTGTCATCGCATCAACGTACACACCCCGGGGAATGTGTGGCGGTCCATGCAGTCCCTTCCGATAAAATTATATGGTTCTGCAGTGTCGGTAGGGGATACCCTGATCTGGTTCTTTGGACGATCAACATTAGTGAAGTTTGATGCAGTAAAGAACGCCTTCACGACAGCTACTTTACCATTTGATAGCAACTGGTACCATTGTTCAGTTTCGAACGGGACACACGCGTACGTCATTGGTGCTGGCAGTGGCAGAAATGAAATCTGGACCAACAAAAACCCGATGGATGAAACTGAGTGGGAGTTGGCTGGGCACTTGATGAGATCTCGAAATAGACACGCATGTCTCTGGTATGGCTCGAATATAATGATAACAGGGGGATGGTACCTCGGCAGTGATGTGGAGCTATTCAACACTGAAACGCGTGAGGTGTGGGCAGGGAAGGAGATGCCGAGGGGACTGATGTGGCACAAGATGATGCTGCACAACGGCATGCCCTCGGTCGTTGGTGGGTGGGACGAGAGCTTGCATACTTCTCGTATCACATCATTTTCTATTACTGAAAATAGATGGATCGAGGCGTCAATGAAGCTAAAAAATCCAAAAGCCCATTTTTCGCTCGTTGAAGTTTAGAAAACATTTTCTCAGTATGAGCTTTACAACGACGTATAGCACTGAACAGCACTGATTCTTGAGGCTGGTCTTTGATTTACACAGTGTGTGTTTTTTATTTATCTCCTTGTGCGACTCTGGTGGTGTTGCTGGGTTACACACTCACTCGGTTGTGTGTTGGTTGTGCACATGTGTTCAGTATTGCAGTCCGCGGCGCGCCTTCAGTCATAACAGAGTGTCCGTAGTGATGACAAGGGCAACATTTGAGACGCCCTTGCCCTGTACAGTGGATAAGATTTATTTCAAATGTCAATTTTACGAATCATATTTCCTGTAAAATTAGCCGTGTAAGTCGCCAGGTAATTTTCTGTGTATGATTTTATTTTTATAGCTGATTTAATTGCGTACAACCTACGAAGAACTTGATTAAATGTGTCTAGTTAGTGATTAAATATAGCAGAACATTTCCTAATGTTGAGTTTGCAGACTCGTATTGACAAGCGTTGAGTTTTGTAGTTCGCTTGTGCGCATGGAGCTAGGATATATGGAGGGAGCATAGCCGTCTGTGAAGAGAACCAGTTTTTGATATTTCTCCTCTGTCTGTGGTAACCAATAGCCGCCTCGCAAGTGTGACGTCAGCACGGAAGTCAGTTACCTACTAACTACGGTGGGGTGCGCACACGCTCGCTGAATGCTCTTCCAGCTGTTGATTTACTCGCACAAATTATTAATCAATAATCTGGGATTCTTAGACTCCGAAAGATAATAAATTGTGTTTCCTCACTTGAGGACACTTAGTAATATCAAAATTACTGGCAAAGATACATTAGGGGTTGAAAACTATAAAGATTACCGGCCCTTGATTATAACAAATAAGAGCGCTTTGCACGCACACCTCACCCTTCGATTTCTGGAGCGGTACTAATCCTGCTTTGGAAAATGGGCGGGGAGTTGTAGAGGAGGGGGGAGGAGCCAACTTCAGCCAAGCGTCTGTGGTTGGCTCAGAATTGTGACGTGTCGGGCATTCACACAGCCCGAGTCTTTCAAATTTTGCAGCCAATTTGAACCGGCAATGTTCCATCCATATATCCTAGCTCCATGCTTGTGCGCGTTTGCTGCCAAGGGAGAACATTTGCTTCACTTATCGCTTCAATTGTAGCCAGTTTTGGTAGTGAATTGCTGCCTTGTGCCTGTGTGAGCCCCGTGCTTCATTTCGCTTGGTTCTGTGCCATCGTTTGATGGTGCGGTGATCTCTGGCGGTTGTGCTGCGTGGTGGTCTGCTTCTGAGCTCATTCTTTTGCTGTGCCATTTGTGAACTTGTAATTTGTCAACACAATCTTATCACATCAAATATAATGTAACCAAAATTCCAACCCGTCGCGTTATTCATACCTACAACTTTCGGTCGTAAACAAGCGTGTGTCCTGGCGTAGGAGTGTGTCCTTATAGCAAGGAAATGCAAACACAAAATGTCCGATAGAGATAATACATAAACCATCATTGGGCTTTACAATATTCAACACAAAGATCCTGAGCTGATAAACACACACGGGCGTCGCAATACCATGTCGGTGGTCGAAACAAATGATGGAGAGAAAAGCAAACAAAACTGCAGGCCCTTTGCTGCGTAATCTAGGTTTGATAATGCATGTAAATACAAGTTGAGGAAACTTGATGCCAGTCACGATGTGTTGATGAAAACACTCTCATTAGTACTTACCTTGCAATACGAGCTCAGCAATTTCCGATGTCAGGGATGAATGATGAATATAAAATGGGTAGAAATGAACAATCCGGCGTCCAAGACTACAAGGCCGATTTTCAGAACTATCTTCTCACTCCCACACATCAACTAGTACGCCAGTTGACGAGCTGGTAGGAAATGGAATGTTTTACCTCTTCACAAAGCCGTGGTACCTCCTACGCTGACAGTACTGGCGCAAGATACCTCCTACGCTGACAGTACTGGCGCAAGATACCTCCTACGCTGACAGTACTGGCGCAAGATACCTCCTACGCTGACAGTACTGGCGCAAGATACCTCCTACGCTGACAGTACTGGCGCAAGATACCTCCTACGCTGACAGTACTGGCGCAAGATACCTCCTACGCTGACAGTACTGGCGCAAGATACCTCCTACTCTGGCAGTACTGGCGCAAGATACCTCCTACGCTGACAGTACTGGCGCAAGATACCTCCTACTCTGGCAGTACTGGCGCAAGATACCTCCTACGCTGACAGTACTGGCGCAAGATACCTCCTACGCTGACAGTACTGGCGCAAGATACCTCCTACGCTGACAGTACTGGCGCAAGATACCTCCTACGCTGACAGTACTGGCGCAAGATACCTCCTACGCTGGCAGTACTGGCGCAAGATACCTCCTACGCTGACAGTACTGGCGCAAGATACCTCCTACTCTGGCAGTACTGGCGCAAGATACCTCCTACGCTGACAGTACTGGCGCAAGATACCTCCTACGCTGACAGTACTGGCGCAAGATACCTCCTACGCTGACAGTACTGGCGCAAGATACCTCCTACGCTGACAGTACTGGCGCAAGATACCTCCTACGCTGACAGTACTGGCGCAAGATACCTCCTACGCTGACAGTACTGGCGCAAGATACCTCCTACGCTGACAGTACTGGCGCAAGATACCTCCTACGCTGGCAGTACTGGCGCAAGATACCTCCTACGCTGACAGTACTGGCGCAAGATACCTCCTACTCTGGCAGTACTGGCGCAAGATACCTCCTACGCTGACAGTACTGGCGCAAGATACCTCCTACGCTGACAGTACTGGCGCAAGATACCTCCTACGCTGACAGTACTGGCGCAAGATACCTCCTACTCTGGCAGTACTGGCGCAAGATACCTCCTACTCTGGCAGTACGGGCGCAAGATACCTCCTACTCTGGCAGTACTGGCGCAAGATACCTCCTACGCTGACAGTACTGGCGCAAGATACCTCCTACGCTGACAGTACTGGCGCAAGATACCTCCTACGCTGACAGTACTGGCGCAAGATACCTCCTACGCTGACAGTACTGGCGCAAGATACCTCCTACGCTGACAGTACTGGCGCAAGATACCTCCTACGCTGACAGTACTGGCGCAAGATACCTCCTACGCTGACAGTACTGGCGCACGAGAGAAAAGATAAAAAAAAGAAACGGAAAGAAAAGAATGAAAAAAAAAAAATTAAGGAAAAGAAAAAATTAGGATAATGGAAAAGAAAAGAAAAGAAAGGAAAAGGAAGAAAGCAATAAGGAAAGAAAGTAAGAAAAAGAACGAAAGTCGTTAGTTACCAAGAAAGTCATTGCATGAGATAAGTGACACATTCGTGGCCGAACCGTTAAGGGCGCGCCCTGGCATGAAGATGTCGCGGGTTCGAATCTCGGTGACGGAGTAAGATTTTGCTTCTAAATAATTTGAAAACTCCTGGAGAATCCTCCGCAATTCCTCGTTAATTAGTTGAAACGAAATGAGCAACAACAAAAAGCGCTTGACCGAAACAGACAGAAACACCGTCATAAATGATTATCAAGTTGTCAGAAAGTTAGTTAAAAGTAATTTGTAAACAACATCGCGCAACACAAAAATGTGAACAAACGTGCATGCAAAATGAAACTCATAGCTTGTTCATCGTGCGGACAGAAAGATAATGTTTTCACGAATCCTTTGCTCAAATTGCGCTTCATTTCATGTCTGTTCCTCTGGGGTAGGGAATGCTACGAGGGATAGATCTATTTTTGAAACGGTTAGCAAGCGCAATAAATTCATTTGCTGGACGATCGAGTTATTTCTGAGAATGGTTCAGCGTTGGCTGGTCGCAGCGCAGCGAGCCAAGTGTAATGGGCCCTCGTGTTTTGTTTTTGTGCAAAGGAAAGAAACATATATGAATGTATCTGTAGATATACTTATATATATATGTGCATGCATGTGTGTGTATACATATACAAACAGATGCACATCCACATACACACATATACATATGTGTACTTATAGAAAATCAATGTGGGAAAAAAATGATGAAGATAATAAACAGTTTCCCTTCTGCTACACCTAAATGACAGCTGCATTGCTCACTGTAATCGAAAGAAATAACTTGGGAAGAAAAGAATAAATGAAGAGAAAAAGACTTCGAGAACCGCAAAAATGAACTAGTTTCTAATTGTCTAACAGAATTATAAAAGAAATCAAGTTACAGTCTAAGAACAACAACAAAAACATCTCGAGTTTCCCGTCCTCTCGGTATTCTCTTCAACATCGTACGGACATGGGTACATGGTACAACATCATATGGACATGGGTACATGGTACAACATCATACGGACATGGATACATGGTACAACATCGTACGGACATGGGTACATGGTACAACATCGTACGCACATGGGTACATGGTACAACATCATACGGACATGGGTACATGGCACAACATCAAACAGACATGGGTACATGGCACAACATCATACGGACATGGGTACATGGCACAACATCATACAGACATGGGTACATGGCACAACATCATACGGACATGGGTACATGGCACAACATCATACAGACATGGGCACATGGTACAACATCATACGGACATGGGTATATGGTACAACATCATACGGACATGGGTACATGGCAAAACATCATACAGACATGGGTACATGGCACAACATCATACAGACATGGGTACATGGCACAACATCATACGGACATGGGTACATGGCACAACATCATACGGACATGGGTACATGGTACAACATCATACGGACATGTGTACATGGTACAACATCATACGGACATGGGTACATGGCACAACATCATACGGACATGGGTACATGGTACAACATCATACGGACATGGGTACATGGTACAACATCATACGGACATGGGTACATGGCACAACATCATACAGACATGGGTACATGGCACAACATCATACGGACATGGGTACATGGCACAACATCATACAGACATGGGTACATGGTACAACATCATACGGACATGGGTACATGGCACAACATCATACAGACATGGGTACATGGTACAACATCATACAGACATGGGTACATGGCACAACATTATACGGACATGGGAACGTGGTACAACATCATACAGACATGGGTACATGGTACAACATCATACGGACATGGGAACATGGTACAACATCATACGGATATGGATACATGGTACCACATTTCATGGACATGGGTACATGGTACAACATCATACAGACATGAGTACATGGCACAACATCATACGGATATGGATACATGATACAACATTACACGGACATGGGTACATGGTACAACATCATACGGACATGGGTACATGGTACAACATCATACGGATATGGATACATGGTACAAAATTACACGGATATGGATACATGGTACAAAATCATATGGTTATGGGTACGCGGTACAACATCATACGGACATGGGTACATGGTACATCATCATACGGACATGGGTACGCGGTACAACATCATACGGACATGGGTACATGGTACAACATCATACGGACATGGGTACATGGTACAACATCATACAGACATGGGTACATGGCACAACATTATACGGACATGGGTACGTGGTACAACATCATACAGACATGGGTACATGGTACAACATCATACGGACATTGGAACATGGTACAACATCATACGGATATGGATACATGGTACCACATTTCATGGACATGGGTACATGGTACAACATCATACAGACATGAGTACATGGCACAACATCATACGGATATGGATACATGATACAACATTACACGGACATGGGTACATGGTACAACATCATACGGACATGGGTACATGGTACAACATCATACGGATATGGATACATGGTACAAAATTACACGGATATGGATACATGGTACAAAATCATATGGTCATGGGTACGCGGTACAACATCATACGGACATGGGTACATGGTACATCATCATACGGACATGGGTACGCGGTACAACATCATACGGACATGGGTACATGGTACAACATCATACGGACATGGGTACATGGTACAAAATCATATGGTCATGGGTACGCGGTACAACATCATACGGACATGGGTACATGGTACAACATCATACTGACATGGGTACGCGGTACAACATCATACGGACATGGGTACATGGTACAACATCATACGGACATGGGTATATGGTACAACACCATACGGACATGGGTACGCGGTACAACATCATACGGACATGGGTACATAGCACAACATCATACGGACATGAGTACATGGTACAACATCATACGGACATGGGTACATGGTACAACATCATACGGACATGGGCACATGGCACAACATCATACGGACATGGGTACATGGTACAACATCATACGGACATGGGTACGCGGTACAACATCATACGGACATGGGTACATGGTACAACATCATAAGGACATGGGTACATGGTACAACATCATACGGACATGGGTACATGGTACAACATCATACGGACATGGGTACATGGTACAACATCATACGGACATGGGTACATGGTACAACATCATAAGGACATGGGTACATGGTACAACATCATACGGACATGGGTACATGGTACAACATCATACGGACATGGGTACATGGTACAACATCATACGGACATGGGTACATGGTACAACATCATACGGACATGGGTACATGGTACAACATTATACGGACATGGGTACATGGTACAACATCATACGGACATGGGTACATGGTACAACATCATACGGACATGGGTACATGGTACAACATCATACGGACATGGGTACATGGTACAACATCATACGGACATGGGTACATGGTACAACATCATACGGACATGGGTACATGGTACAACATCATACGGACATGGGTACATGGTACAACATCATACGGGTATGGATACATGGTACAACATCATACGGACATGGGTACATGGCACAACATCATACGGACATGGGTACATGGTACAACATCATACGGACATGGGTACATGGTACAACATCATACGGGTATGGATACATGGTACAACATCATACGGACATGGATACATGGTACAACATCATACGGACATGAGTACATGGTACAACATCATACGGACATGGGTACATGGTACAACATCATACGGACATGGGTACATGGTACAACATCATACGGACATGGGTAAATGGTACAACATCATACGGGCATGGGTACATGGTACAACATCATACGAACATGGGTACATGGTACAACATCATACGGACATGGGTACATGGTACAACATCATACGGGTATGGATACATGGTACAACATCATACGGACATGGGTACGCGGTACAACATCATACGGGTATGGATACATGGTACAACATCATACGGACATGGGTACATGGTACAACATCATACGGGCATGGGTACGCGGTACAACATCATACGGGTATGGATACATGGGTAATGTACAGAATATATTCCCTGGGGTATTGCAAGCACGGTAAGATGACTGAAGACTCCTAGAGAATGGCTGGGAATGGCTTCACTGTAAGGGAGAACGGAAGGATGCAAGACACGAAAACGCTCTACCTAAACCGACTGAAACACCGTCGTAAATGTCCGCAGAGCAGCGAGAAAGTAATTAATTACCAACTTTTTTCATTCTTTCGTTGTTCCTCATCCTTCTTAACTCGCGATTTCTGGGCGCAGAACATTGCGTGGGGAACTCCTCTTGCAAATATTGCCCTCTTTTCACACCCTTAATAAACAGATGTTGTACCATGTACCCATGCATGTCCTTATTATTTTGTACCATGTCTTTATGTCCGTATGATGTTGCACCGTGCACCCATGTCCGTGTAATGTTGTACCGTGTACCCATGTCCGTATGATGTTGTACCATGTACCCATCCATGTCCATATTTTTTACATGGATGTTTTACAATAATAAAAAGATGACGAGTTAGGTAATGTCATAAGTTGAGAGTGAACAGAAAAAAGGCCGGTATCTCTTGTTAAATGCCAGTTGTCAGTTTAGTACACACATATTGGCAAATGTACCTTTAAATATTTACACATATACATGAACATTCATACCCACGTACATACATACACCTAACACGCACACATACACAAATACATATCTGTGCATCTAGGCAATCACAACACTTATGCGTTCTACAAAAATGCTGTGCGATGCACTCAAATATAGAATAATGATTTTAGAAAGTTTGTGACAACTTTTTCAGTGTGTTGTTGTTTACAATTTCTGATGGAATTTTGAAGCGATGTTTAATTAAATATTGGAACGAAAAGATCATTGTTCGATAAGCGTCTTACAAATCATATGTGGGTGATCGCGCAACAAATGTATATATATTTTACATATGCTTTATAATAATCGAGTGAAATGAAGTATTACGTAGTGACACATTCACCTATCTACGCACACATAGCGTGCACACGTACACATATACACAAGTAAGAATGGCGCAAATATCAGCGTAAACTAGTCAGTATAAACTAGCATTCCAATGAAGGGACTTGGATAAAATATCTTTTATTACGACATGAATTTTATGAAATTTCCTTACTAAAAATAGTGGCACAAAACAGTCTACCTGAGTCAGAAACCTGAAAACGATTGTTCTACAACGGTTCCCAAGTACAGCATAACTGCAGAAATGCGTGAGGCCTTGGTGCGGTTGTTTTAATGTACTCCTGGAGCGTAGGAGATGGTATGATAATTTCCACTACACTAGCTTAACAACAGCAGTTTCGGAAAGAAGCATTTTGGAAAGAACATTTTTGAATGAGAAAGAAAACATGAATGCCTTATAAGGGTTTTATATTAGAAAAAAATCAAATTATCTTTGAAATATGATGCAGAATGTCTGCAATTGATAAACATACATAGGTACCATGATGGTCTAGTTCGATGCTTGCACAACAACGGAGAAGAAAGACATAAGATGCATCCTGTGGCTGGTTTACTTAGTTTAAATATAGCTCGATTATTCATGAAAGCAATAAAGATACTGATCTTTGTGGGTTGAAAACATGACATTTAACATGTACAAGACATTAAAGTTTTGGGTTCCTTTACAATAATAAAATGAAATGATGTGTTGGATAGTGTTAGAAGTTGGGAGTGAAAAAAGGGCGGTATGTTTAGTTTATATGCTAGTTGCTAGTCCAGTGCACACAGATATATGAGCACATATGCACACCCATATACGTGCACGCATATACAAGTGAGCATGTTTGCAAATCCCAGCGTATTGGCGATCAAATCATAATACCTACGCATACTTCAAAACTGTTGTGTAATATCTTGAATTATAAAACAATGAGCGAGGGAGATTATTCAGCAATGGAGATACCAGGCAAATAATAGGCACATAGGCACATAGGCACAACGGGCCTCATGCTATCAAAACTGTATTTTTACATACTAAATTGAATTCTTCATTAGAAATATTTATCGAATAAGAGTAATACAACATTACTTCAACTGCTTAAATGAAATTCCTCATTAGAAACAAGCAAAATGTGAGAGTTTTGCAGCGTCGTCGAATCAAGAGGGCAGCACAGCGAGCCTGTGCCTGTGTTCTCGAAATAATTCAGAAGTTACGGGTAACTCAATAGGTCGAGACGAATTGGATAGTTCGGGTGCATAAAACTTTACGGCCTCGTATCCCGGCTACTGAATGGCGGAAGTTGGACGTGCAAGCCCTCTACTGTGTTTTATTCTTATCATTAAAGTTCAAAACGTAGAGTGCTCTAAACCTTTTGATTTGCTATCTCAGTGCAAGCCAAGTGACGCGAGTCGCTCTTATCGCGACGCTCAGGAGGATAAAAGATAAGGCCACGGGTAGCATGGACTATGACGTGCGTGGGGCTTGTCTTGGTGATAGATATCAGCTGAGTCACGTCCTAACTTGACTCTTAATCTAAACATTTCATTTAAATTAAACTTACGCATTGAGACTCAATTTTCGTGACCCACCCTTATGAATCCCTTAGGGGGAATGCAACTACTACTTCGAGGGGCGAAATGTGAGGTCCTGATCTGAGAGTTAGGCCTTCTTTTTCTTCCAATGTTTTTTGTTCTGTTATGGACCATTCGTTTTCAATTCACAGCTGTCCTTGTGTTTCAGTATACCCTACATTCTTCTTCAATTTTCACCTTGTTCCACACTCTTCCTTCTTAACATGTTGTTTCTATGCGAGCAGAATTGTGTGCTGGAACACACTTCGTGAAAGTTTTCCACGTTACCTTAACTCCATACTAAATGGATCTTTTATCCTTCCTCTCTTTGAACATCTTCTTTGTGGTAAGAGAGGCTAAAACTAAGTTATAATCAACTATTAAATTGACATAATCAACTATTAAATTTGTAAATTGACATATCAAATTTGACGGGATAGATTCAGGTGGAAAAAGTATGACTACTCTCTTTTCAATACCCTTATTACATCTCAGAGAGCAATCTACCTATTATTTAAAAATACTACCTCACCAACCAGCTGAGCAAGCCCCTCCTCCGAATATTCAGGCCCATCTTGGGGGAGAAGGCCGAGTCTCAGCTGCTCAGTGAGTAACTTTTTCATGTTCCTCATTATCAATGGTCAAATTCGAGCGTGAGTTTCTTTTGATTCTGCTTTTATTTCTAAGATGTTATTAGCTTTACTTTAGTTACTTTAGTCACCTACTTTCTGCCATGTTCTCACCGCACGGGGCACAGGCTGAAGTAAAGGCTCAGGTCAGTTCGGTTTGTCTACCTTGTGCCATAGGGACTGGCGCCCTGAGGGGGATACTGTGAAGCTATACGAGTAGATGAGCATACAAGACTCCTTTCTCCCTCACTTTGTTTCTTTCAGTTTTTGTGGCGATTTTTCTATTCTTTCTTTCGTTGTTCCTCATCCTTCTAAAGTCGCTGTTTCTATGCGCAGAATATTGCGTGGGGAACTCCTCTTGCAAAGATTACCCACTTTTCACACTCTTACTAAATGGTTCCTTGTCTTCTCTCTCTTGCGATCGCCTCTGTCGTGGCTACGAAATTTAAACCAATGTAATGATATTATTTTATCATTTTCCATTCACAAATATTTATGGTGATATGTAAACTTCCCGCGTTCTGATTAATTTCACGTTCATTTTGCATCTTGCTTTGGATGCTGGTGATACTCTACAGTTAAGCCTAGCATCTATGCTTGATCCCCTTAGGGAAATGCAACTATTGCTGCATTTCCCTGAGTTCTGACTTCGATTGAATTCGAAAATTTCTTTTTATTATACCCTTTAACTCCTCAAAAAACTTTAAAATAGTCAAAATCTATTGCATTATGTGTACAATTTCTAACCAAATATCCATGAAGTTTACGGCCGGGTGGTTGTTTCTTCCTCACGTTGCTCGGTAGCTATCTGATGTTAGTGCCCCTCCAATGACGGTGGAGGTGATAACGGTAATATTTGTACAAAATTGGGACGCTAATGGGTTAACTCGAATGATTCTGCAAGTAACTTGGATTAAAAAAATTAATTCAAGGGTTAAAATTTAAAATTCAAGGATTAAAAATTAATTAAAGAAAAAAAAAATTAATTTAAGGATTAAAATTAAAATTTAAGGATTAAAATTAATTCAAGGATTTTGATTGAAATCATTTTGATTGATTGCGAGGATTTATAATTGATTCAAATCCCCGTTAGTGTCCTATTACCATTCTCGTTTCAACATTAGCGGTTATGTGAGACAAGGAATGTTTCACCCTGTATGTCCCGCAAGGTAGCACTGTCCAGGCCCAGCGAGGCTGCGTCCGAAGCAAGTACGGGACATAATTCTAAACATTCTAATTTAATAATTCATTCTAAACATAATTCTGTGTAGTTTTGAACTTCAGCTGTCCTTGTGTTCACGAACTACGAGTCTGTCTCTGCACAGTGTTGCTGACCTGTGCGCCATTTGTGGAATGACATGCCTTTCTAAATGTGCATGAGTGCACGTTCTACAGTGATGGGGTCCCCAGTTGTATAATGTCTACTAATGCTGAGATTTCCATTATGATAAAAAGTACTTTAATATCTCATATATTAAGCGTAGTAGTTACCAGAAGTTTTCAACAGCCCATTCGATTATTTACCAGATGTGATGACCGTTTCGTTGCCTCGGAAGTACCCTGGCATGTTAGCTTTGCGCTCGGTTAACAACGGACGATGCCACCAGAGCAAGGAAGACGCTGTCTACATGCAACAAATCTCGGCCCTGGGCGCCCTGGAGGACAAGTTCAGCTGCCTGTGGACGCAGTGCCAGCGATGCCAGGGCTCCTTGCATGAGGAGGTCATCTGCACCAGGTGAGGACGCCAGCTCGGGTGGCCCGTCGCCCTCTGGCACGTCGGTCCATGGTGAGGCCATTTGTGGCGGGTGTGTGGACACGCCAGCTCGGGTGGGGTGCGTGTGGCCCGTCGCCCTCTGGCACGTCGGTCCATGGTGAGCCCATTTCTGGCGGGTGTGTGGACACGCCAGCTCGGGTGGGGGTGCGTGTGGCCCGTCGCCCTCTGGCACGTCGGTCCATGGTGAGCCCATTTCTGGCGGGTGTGTGACACGCCAGCTCGGGTGGGGGTGCGTGTGGCCCGTCGCCCTCTGGCACGTCGGTCCATGGTGAGCCCGTTTATGGCGGGTGTGTGGACACGCCAGCTCGGGTGGGGGTGCGTGTGGCCCGTCGCCCTCTGGCACGTCGGTCCATGGTGAGCCCATGTGTGGCGGGTGTGTGGACACGCCAGCTCGGGTGGGGGTGCGTGTGGCCCGTAGCCCTCTGGCACGTCGGTCCATGGTGAGCCCATTTATGGCGGGTGTGTGGACACGCCAGCTTGGGTGGGGGTGCGTGTGGCCCGTAGCCCTCTGGCACGTCGGTCCATGGTGAGCCCATTTATGGCGGGTGTGTGGACACGCCAGCTTGGGTGGGGGTGCGTGTGGCCCGTCGCCCTCTGGCACGTCGGTCCATGGTGAGCCCATTTATGGCGGGTGTGTGGACACGCCAGTTCGGGTGGGGTGCGTGTGGCCCGTAGCCCTCTGGCACGTCGGTCCATGGTGAGGCCATTTGTGGCGGGTGTGTGGACACCAAAGCAAGTGTGGACGCGGGCGAATCGAACGTAGCTCGCACTCTCGCCGTGACAGCTCAGTAGTTAGAATTTGCAAATAATTTTCTTCTTTAGCCCTGGGAAATATTGAACTACTTTCGTCTCCTACACCCTTTGTTCATTTTTAAATTTAAAATGAGTAATTTCAAATTAAAGTGTTGATATTTCTTTTTATGAATGATGATAGTGATCGGCTACGATTTTTATGCAATAATTTGAATTTTGCGCGGTAATCTCAGCAGCCCTAAAATAACGATTGAAAAACAATCCTGTACGATCGAAATCCTAGAGACGCGCAAGCAAGTGTTGCTCAGGAGTGCAATTGTGGACATGAGATCAAGTTTAGCTGGTGCTTGTCTGCAACCTTCAGAGGTTGTCGCACCGGCAGACTCGTGCAGACCTCACCAACTGCTGCTGGTTGTGTGCCATTACAGTTTTATGCTTGAAAAATAGTGATTTCATTCGTGTAATTGAAAGATTTCTGAATTGTGGATTTATACGTGCTTCTAGTCCGCTCTATGTGGACTTTTCTTACTTTTTCTTTATATATAAATTGCTAGTTTCATGTATAAATGAAAGCTAGCCAATAAAAATTGTGCTGTAATGACTCATTTCTCAGGAATAAACACCTCTGGACGCGGTGTGCGCGCGTTATCGCTGCAAGATTAGGATGCAGATATGGACCTGAACTTATGATCCGAAGATACACAGCCCATATGTGCAATGCGTGTAGCGTCCTCAATGCCTAGTTTAACTTTTTACATTTTTCGGGCAAAAGAAATAAATCTCAGCGAGAACAAATGTTGTGTTCATGTTTACGAATGTTTTCAACATTTTAAAACACACGTGACTTCACTCTGTGTATGAGGAAAAATGATTGTCTTTTAGGGCAAATTTAAAAAAAAAATCATCTATTGTACAGATTTTACAGGTCATTGCGGGCACAAACATTTGCCTGTGTAGGTGGCCATTGGGGACTGACGTGTGCGCTGTTCCCCAGCCGAGACTGCCCCATCTTCTACAGGCGCAAGAAGGTTCAGCTCGAGTTGTCGGGTCAAGACAAGATCATCCACAGGTTTGGATCCACCATGCGTAAAGCTTCGTACAATATCTAACTGCTGCACTGATGAATTCAACCTAATTCGAATGTTGGCATTTTTATTTCATTAATTATTTGTTGAGTGAATAAAAGGACGCAAGTTGTGGATGAGTCACTGCGGCAGCTGCCCGTAATGCAGAATTGATTTGCTGATGTGCCGGTGTAGCAGTGCTGCCATAATGACTCTTTTAATGTCATATGTCAGAAATATGTATTTTTATTCGTGCTTTTCGTCAGAAATTTTTGTGATGCTTATACTTTATTTTAATTTATAAAGTGTTTAATAATTTCTAACAGTATTAACTGGTTGTCATATTAAAATCAATTCGTTTCGAGAGGTATTTTTCTTCCATGCTTGGGCTTAGACTGTAATGTGGCTTATACAGGTTTGAACTTTGAAGTTTCAGTTGTCATTATAGCGTGGCGGTGGAACGTGGTGCAAGTCGAATTCCTGTGTTATAAGTGAGATGTCTGTGCTCGAGTGTACGTTCTGTTTATTTTATAGCAAAGAATTTCTTATTTTTAAACCTTTCGTCATGCCAAACTGGAAATCATCGTGCGATAGCAGCCAGAAGTATAATGTTAAATGAGAAAGAAGATTTGTGCCGCTCGCTAAATCAACAGATGGCTCCGAATCATCACACTTCGAGTTGTGCCGGTGCAGCGTTGTACCTAGACTTTCAAATCTCGCACATAGCGAGACAACAGAAAAACACGAAAAGAATCAGCATCTTTTCACGAAAAATACATCCAGTGATAAAAACTAGCAATAAAATTGATGATAATACATAAATATGTGAGTTACCAATAGCTGTTGGCATGGCCTGCCATTGCGCCACACGCACCACCGACCACTTGAGTGAAATAATGGGAGCTCATGGAACTGCCAGCGCTCTTGAAATTACTCAGGACAAAGTGTATAGCCCGACTTAAAAATGTAATTTCGTACGCTTTGAAGTCTGACATAATTCTAGAACTGGATGGCAAGAAGTATACCCATATCATTGATGAGTCCACTGATGTTTCAACTCAAAAATGTTGGTGTATCTCAAATAGATACCTATGAACTCTTGCCAAGTGGCGAAATTGTTAGAAATGATTTTCGTTGGAAGCTTTAAGATAATCTGTTAGAATGAGTTGATTCAAAATTGATTAATATGCAAGGTTGGTGATCTTAAATAAGGGCCACCAGTTGGCGTCGAACGCCAACACTTAATTAATAAATTGAATAAATGTATCTGACTCAGAAGGGTTTTCTCTGTGTAATTCGAGTTGCCTTCCTGGCATCTATTTTTCCACTTGCTCTATTGCCTCTGTAGGATAATGACGGGACTGATATTCTCGCCTGGTTTTATTCATGAGGACTCTGAGTGCCGTGACAACGGCAGCAGTATGGGGATCCACTTCTTGAGGGAGGAGATCCGGGTCCAGAGAGTAGCCGCACTTCAGCAGGTGCCGCGGCTCGAGGGAATCCGGGGTGGATTCCGGCGAGAATGAATTTGTTAGTGTATATTCCACAGGTGCGGTATCAGTTAGATTATATGAGTGTATAAAGGTGTGTCAGAAGGAGGTAGCAATTTCTGCTAGTGCCTTGTGACTTTGAGTTGTTGATCGATCTTTTGATTTGATAGCCGTGTGGCTTGGTTTTGATTGACAGCCGTGTGGCTGATAGAGTGTGGGGATTGTTAATTGAATGTTGGTGGTGATTGTTTGTGCGTCGGCCTCCCAGGATCTTCTGTACGGGATGAGAGCTTGGGTTACTTGTTCAAGCATGATAACACAAGGAGAGACAGTCGCTACGCAAGCCAGGCTGCGAGCTTTACTGCTGAATTACAGGATTGCCTCAAATGGAGGACTCTATGCGGGTGCCTCGGCCCAGTTCTGGCGCCTGAACAAGGGCGAGGCAGTCGCAACAATAAGTACTCGTAAGGACAATCATGAATCTCCCTAATTGGCTTTACTTTCCCAACTGGTATTCTCCGGGTAATAATAATCGTGACGCGTCATGTACGGACATCTCCGGATTGGAGTGCAAGATTAATGCATGAGATAAGAATATTGCTGGGTAGGCAATGTAAGTTAGTTTGTCTTCATTAACATTACAGGCGACTGCCGCCCATTAATCTACGCTTTGACTGCTATTTACAATGATTATCTTAAGAGTTGGCAGTGTTTAATTCGAACGTTTACGCTAAGCCGCCATCGAGGGCTGGCTGTATTGGACATAACTAAGGCTAGAATTGTCATACAGATACTTGACTTAAGCTAGGAATTGTGCCAGAGAGGGCACGTGCAGTCTAATTATTGTTATTATTTATTATTATATGAGAAATGAAAGGTGTCCTACGAGAGGAGAGAGGAAAGCACCATTTGAAAAAGGTTAGAGGGAACGCGGAATCTATGCACAAAGTGCACAGAATTGGTAGATGAGGAGGATCAGGGCACAAGAAGGATTTAGAGAACATTGATCATGAGGATACCTATCAGAATAGTATTAGGCGTCCTATGAGTTATAATGACAACAACCACTGGAGGTAGCCGCCATTGCCAAGAGGTCAAAGGAACAAGTAGCTACAGTTGAGGGCGACCAATTACTGGTTACACTAAATTTAGCCCCCCAAATCAGATAGTTGGATGATTTCTGGATTAGAATTTCCAGGAGTTGGGAATTTAGAATATTCGGAGACTTTCCGAGGTAAGCATAATTACTCTAATTATTCACATTTTTATACACACAAATTGACCTAACCAAAATCAATAGTAAGAGTTGTCACGCAAGTGATTATGATAGGAATTCTTGCTACGGTTAATGATCAGGGAAGAATGATTATTCATGTGACTCGTCTTGAGGTAAGTAACTACCGAGGATACAATCTCTATTGTGTAAATAACCTATCATGGTTTCATTACCCAAGATATGACACTTAAACATTGACTAAAATTCAAGGGAATTCCACAAATTAAATAGACCTGACCTAATAAACATAGTAACACTTGAGCCTAGGTCTCACTTAATTGATCAATTATGGTAAAAAAATCTACAGCATTTGCTAAATGCAATTGAACTAGAAAACTCATGTTTCCAGTTATTCCTAACTGAAATAAACAATGTACAATGACTATTTAATTAAATTTACTAACTATCTATTCTTCAGAGTCAAGTATTATTTGTGTTTTTCTAAATTGATTATCTATCTAAATTAATTTAGAAATACAGTTGGGGCAATAATTGGCAATTGATGCTGGAATAGATGCATTCAGAAGGATACATCTGTGACTAAAATATAATTGGTGCTAACCTAACTTGATAAAACGTAAACACATTTTGACATATTGGGCCGAAATTATTTATGACAAAAGGGAAATTCTAGCTTGATAAACAATAACCATACTGAATTTTGGCATGATACAATATTTTTGAAATAACACCACATTGAAATAAAATCACTTTAAAAAAGGAGAATTTCTAGCCTGAATAAAATGCCATCATATAGAAATGTTACAAAAAATTATTTTAAGAGCAAAAGGAGAAACTCCCTAAAAAATGGCTTTACATTGAATAGTGAATTGTTTGCTGAGAGCTTTAAGATAGGAAATACAACAATACACAAGGAAAGATGGCGTGTGAGGAACCCAAATTCTGGGCAAGGAAAATCCTAAGCGTTTAGCACTCTGGCAAATTTCGGCAATTTTTCTTAATACATACACAATAATATTATTGATAGTTTACATATCATACATAAATATAGTTACCCGTAGAACATCAATAGCAAAAAACACGGAATCATCGGAGAATAGTAAACACGAAAGCTATGGCAAAGATGGGCAGTGAGCTTGAGGCTGGTGGCTAACTAATACCGGCACACAGGAAAACATAGTGAATGTTCACACATAGAAAAGTCCAAAACACTTAATATTACACTTGATACTTACAATTGCCCCATCTGGGGCTCGCTCAAACCTAACACAGGAGCATCGAGTACCAGAATGACGCCTCTGCCTGAAAATGTCTATCGGAACTTGCCAAATGGTTCTACGCAAATGTTTCCAACGGAAGTGGCGGAAGGAAACGTGAACGGCAAATATTTTCGAAACACATTTTTGGTAAAATTTTGAGTTAAATCGAATTAATTTGGTCTCGTAAAATTATAAAAATAATTACATTTGTGTAATTTAATTTTAGGATGTTAGTTTTTTAATATTTTATGAAGTTAGGCTGAAGTACGGCTGAGGGCGATCGCTACAGCTACCCTCCCCCCAAAGGAGACCGAAAGGTCTGGTAACAGTGAAGCTGTTACTTGTAAAGTGCAAGTCAGAAATACGAAGGAGAGATTCCAAAAGATGCTTTGACAGAAGAAAATAGATGAAAATAGTGGAAGGTTAACTGTGGAACTATGAAAGTTTCAGCTCGGATCCCGAAATGGGACCATACAAAATCTGTGAGGTTAGCATCACTGGGCATACGGTGCCAGAGTATCCGCCGAAATGGGGGCGCCCGAAAAACCTGATTCCGACTGCGTTCTTTGAACGGTGTAACGGGGAATCTACAATTGGTCGACTTCCATGACTTTAGAACTCAAAGCGAACTAAGACGTACGAATTCGTTGGCTCGACAGGTGTTGACCTGATGCGAAGTCGCAGTATAGGTTTTTATAGTATGCCCTAGTACAAAATCAGTTCCTTCCCTCCCAAAACACATATGCCGGTTACAGCGGCAATTGTGCGACGTGAGTCGTTTGTACCGCCTCCCTAGGCAACGTGCGTGCTCCTCAGGCGTCCCCAAGGCTACAAGCACGCCGACCAGACGGCGACGCAAAAATTGGGAGATCGGGAAAGACTTAGTCAAGTGATGGTGAAATATTTGCGCTGAGCATTCCGACCCGTATGGGATACGGATAACTATTAAAGGACAACCGGTCTGCAGACGGCCGTTCTTTTATATCCGTAAATTGCTCAGGATGGCAAGGTAGTGTTTCACACACAGACATTTTGTTTGCTTTTGTGCTTCAGTAGCAATGGTGCTGCAGTAGCAATGGAAATTGCGAAGGTAATTAGTTAGGAGCTTCAGTAGCACTGGAAGTTATCCTAAAAAGGTCTCCTGTTGTGTTGCTTCAGTAGCAATGGAAATGCATGAAGAGTTTTGTAAAAAGGTGGCTTCAGTAGCAATTGAAAAACATGAAGAATTTGTTAGTATAGGCTGCAGTAGCAATAACTTATTATTAGGGAAGAGTTTAGGGAGGAAATGCTATGTTTGACTACTGAATAATGAGGAGCAGAGTACTACCTCCTTCAAGACAACCATCAACAGAAGTCGACAGCACTGGCATGCGCTCATCAACCCACAAAGGACAACAGTGCAAGTGAAAAACACTCTGGTATTAATGCTATTAAGAGTCACCAATATGAACTCTTGCCAAGTGGCGAAATTGTTAGAAATGATTTTCGTTGGAAGCTTTAAGATAATCTGTTAGAATGAGTTGATTCAAAATTGATTAATATGCAAGGTTGGTGATCTTAAATAAGGGCCACCAGTTGGCGTCGAACGCCAACACTTAATTAATAAATTGAATAAATGTATCTGACTCAGAAGGATTTTCTCTGGGTAATTCGAGTTGCCTTCCTGGCATCTATTTTTCCACTTGCTCTATTGCCTCTGTAGGATAATGACGGGACTGATATTCTCGCCTGGTTTTATTCATGAGGACTCTGAGTGCCGTGACAACGGCAGCAGTATGGGGATCCACTTCTTGAGGGAGGAGATCCGGGTCCAGAGAGTAGCCGCACTTCAGCAGGTGCCGCGGCTCGAGGGAATCCGGGGTGGATTCCGGCGAGAATGAATTTGTTAGTGTATATTCCGCAGGTGCGGTATCAGTTAGATTATATGAGTGTATAAAGGTGTGTCAGAAGGAGGTAGCAATTTCTGCTAGTGCCTTGTGACTTTGAGTTGTTGATCGATCTTTTGATTTGATAGCCGTGTGGCTTGGTTTTGATTGACAGCCGTGTGGCTGATAGAGTGTGGGGATTGTTAATTGAATGTTGGTGGTGATTGTTTGTGCGTCGGCCTCCCAGGATCTTCTGTACGGGATGAGAGCTTGGGTTACTTGTTCAAGCATGATAACACAAGGAGAGACAGTCGCTACGCAAGCCAGGCTGCGAGCTTTACTGCTGAATTACAGGATTGCCTCAAATGGAGGACTCTATGCGGGTGCCTCGGTCCAGTTCTGGCGCCTGAACAAGGGCGAGGCAGTCGCAACAATAAGTACTCGTAAGGACAATCATGAATCTCCCTAATTGGCTTTACTTTCCCAACTGGTATTCTCCGGGTAATAATAATCGTGACGCGTCATGTACGAACATCTCCGGATTGGAGTGCAAGATTAATGCATGAGATAAGAATATTGTTGGGTAGGCAATGTAAGTTAGTTTGTCTTCATTAACATTACAGGCGACTGCCGCCCATTAATCTACGCTTTGACTGCTATTTACAATGATTATCTTAAGAGTTGGCAGTGTTTAATTCGAACGTTTACGCTAAGCCGCCATCGAGGGCTGGCTGTATTGGACATAACTAAGGCTAGAATTGTCATACAGATACTTGACTTAAGCTAGGAATTGTGCCAGAGAGGGCACGTGCAGTCTAATTATTGTTATTATTTATTATTATATGAGAAATGAAAGGTGTCCTACGAGAGGAGAGAGGAAAGCACCATTTGAAAAAGGTTAGAGGGAACGCGGAATCTATGCACAAAGTGCACAGAATTGGTAGATGAGGAGGATCAGGGCACAAGAAGGATTTAGAGAACATTGATCATGAGGATACCTATCAGAATAGTATTAGGCGTCCTATGAGTTATAATGACAACAACCACTGGAGGTAGCCGCCATTGCCAAGAGGTCAAAGGAACAAGTAGCTACAGTTGAGGGCGACCAATTACTGGTTACACTAAATTTAGCCCCCCAAATCAGATAGTTGGATGATTTCTGGATTAGAATTTCCAGGAGTTGGGAATTTAGAATATTCGGAGACTTTCCGAGGTAAGCATAATTACTCTAATTATTCACATTTTTATACACACAAATTGACCTAACCAAAATCAATAGTAAGAGTTGTCACGCAAGTGATTATGATAGGAATTCTTGCTACGGTTAATGATCAGGGAAGAATGATTATTCATGTGACTCGTCTTGAGGTAAGTAACTACCGAGGATACAATCTCTATTGTGTAAATAACCTATCATGGTTTCATTACCCAAGATATGACACTTAAACATTGACTAAAATTCAAGGGAATTCCACAAATTAAATAGACCTGACCTAATAAACATAGTAACACTTGAGCCTAGGTCTCACTTAATTGATCAATTATGGTAAAAAAATCTACAGCATTTGCTAAATGCAATTGAACTAGAAAACTCATGTTTCCAGTTATTCCTAACTGAAATAAACAATGTACAATGACTATTTAATTAAATTTACTAACTATCTATTCTTCAGAGTCAAGTATTATTTGTGTTTTTCTAAATTGATTATCTATCTAAATTAATTTAGAAATACAGTTGGGGCAATAATTGGCAATTGATGCTGGAATAGATGCATTCAGAAGGATACATCTGTGACTAAAATATAATTGGTGCTAACCTAACTTGATAAAACGTAAACACATTTTGACATATTGGGCCGAAATTATTTATGACAAAAGGGAAATTCTAGCTTGATAAACAATAACCATACTGAATTTTGGCATGATACAATATTTTTGAAATAACACCACATTGAAATAAAATCACTTTAAAAAAGGAGAATTTCTAGCCTGAATAAAATGCCATCATATAGAAATGTTACAAAAAATTATTTTAAGAGCAAAAGGAGAAACTCCCTAAAAAATGGCTTTACATTGAATAGTGAATTGTTTGCTGAGAGCTTTAAGATAGGAAATACAACAATACACAAGGAAAGATGGCGTGTGAGGAACCCAAATTCTGGGCAAGGAAAATCCTAAGCGTTTAGCACTCTGGCAAATTTCGGCAATTTTTCTTAATACATACACAATAATATTATTGATAGTTTACATATCATACATAAATATAGTTACCCGTAGAACATCAATAGCAAAAAACACGGAATCATCGGAGAATAGTAAACACGAAAGCTATGGCAAAGATGGGCAGTGAGCTTGAGGCTGGTGGCTAACTAATACCGGCACACAGGAAAACATAGTGAATGTTCACACATAGAAAAGTCCAAAACACTTAATATTACACTTGATACTTACAATTGCCCCATCTGGGGCTCAAACCTAACACAGGAGCATCGAGTACCAGAATGACGCCTCTGCCTGAAAATGTCTATCGGAACTTGCCAAATGGTTCTACGCAAATGTTTCCAACGGAAGTGGCGGAAGGAAACGTGAACGGCAAATATTTTCGAAACACATTTTTGGTAAAATTTTGAGTTAAATCGAATTAATTTGGTCTCGTAAAATTATAAAAATAATTACATTTGTGTAATTTAATTTTAGGATGTTAGTTTTTTAATATTTTATGAAGTTAGGCTGAAGTACGGCTGAGGGCGATCGCTACATACCTTAGCAGTGAAACAAATGTGTTACCCGATTTCTGAGTGTGAGTCCAGTTCAAGAGCCCACTGGAGGTGACATGTTCAACTTGACCAACAAGGACATTAAAAACTGCGAGAAAGTTTAAAAGTTTAATTGCATTGGTATTGCGTCAGATGGCGCTGCTAATGCGGTTGGATGCCACAACTCAGCTTGGTCCAGAATCAAAGAAGTATCCCCTCCGGGTACAGCATAAGTGTGTACGTCATTCTGCAGCTTTGTGCATCAAGTATTCAGTATCAAAAAGATCTCCAAATATTGGATTTTTGTGGACTGAAATTCCAAACTGGTTTCGAATTAGTGATCCAAGATGAGAAGTATTTTAAGATTTGTTCAAAATTATGAGGTCGGAGGCAGAATTTCAGCAAGCTAGAACAGCCCCACTTCCCTTTGAGAAAACTTCTGCGACTTGCTGGCTCTTTAGGGGTAAAGTGAGGTTAACTCGTGATCAATTGGGACCAGCTCAAGCATATTTTATTTCAGCTGAACCAATTTTATATTAATAGTTGATGTGTGCTGAATGCGAACAGTATCCATACTATACAATGTATAATAAAACACCCCGTGTCTTCTTAAGTTTAAAAATAAATACAATTTTGTGCGTAATTTCTCCATGTTTTCACAATGGGAATCTCCCTGAACACATTAGTTGGTGCGTCTCTTTTCACGCTCACAGCGGATGCTTTATGACCGTATCTGTGATACGAGTTCACCAGTGCACAAGTGCAGGACTATTTTAATGGCGGGTACCATTGGGATGGATATATTTGTTAGGCATCCATTTATGAAAATATTGAAGGAAACTATCGAATCTCGTCATTTTCCCCTGGTCGTATTTACTAGAATTAACATAAAGACCTGAGAACAGACATGTGAAGCTTTTCTTCAACTTATTATTTTAACAAATTCCCATACAAGCCAGAGTAGGTCTATTCATACATGTATGTTTGTGACTCTACACCTGCATTTCTGCTGTGACATTACACACACTGAGGAGATAACAAGGAGAAGACTAAGATAAGTACACTAGGTACGGTCGTAATGGACATCAATGCTCACTTGGTAAGGCTGTGCAGAAATTTGAAAATCATGTCAATAATAAAGTTTAAAAAGTACTCGTCCTTCGATCATTTAAATCGAAATATTTAAAGTGCCGAACCTAAAATGCCTTCGATGAAATTTTGAAATTTCTATCCCTTTGAACCTGAGTCAGACTCGGACAATTGGATTGCTGATATTTGATAACTTTGCACGGATTCGGACTCCGCGGTAATTTGGCCATGTATGTGCAGGAATTTCTAAGAGAAAGAACTTTTCGCGTCAGAGTTGGCACAACGTTGTCTTCGCTGCAAGTGCAACACGAGGGCCTACCACAGGGCAGTGTAATGAGCTGCACACTCTTCAGCGTGGGCCTTAACGAGATTACATCTGTATTGCCTCCCGACGTGTCGGCGTCTCTATATGTGGATGATTTCATGCTTTACTCTTCATCTGCACACCTGCCAGCCTTGAGCCGCAGGATGCAAATGACTATCAGCCGTGTAAACAACTGGGCTACAGAACATGGTTTTGTTTTTTCCCCGGATAAGACTGTTGGCCTGCACTTCCAGGGGCGTAAGCGCTGCAACCCTCCGCGGCTGGTACTACAAGGAAGGATAGTAAGCTTTGTTCATAGTGCCAAATTCTTGGGAATGATTGTGGACGATAAGCTGTCATGGAAACCTCACTTGAACTCTCTCAAGCTTGAGTGCACCCGGCGAATAAATATACTGAAATGTCTATCTGGTTTGTCATGGGGGGCAGATAGGGCTACGCTGCTCAGGCTATACAGGACGCTCATTAGAAGTAAGATGGATTATGGATGTGTTGTGTACCAAAATGCCAGGGAAACTAACCTGGCAAAACTAGATCCTCTGCATCATACCGCCCTCCGACTGTGCACTGGCGCTTTTCGCACTTCACCGGTGGCTAGTTTGTGTGTGGAGAGTGGCGAGCCCCCTCTCTGGGCACGGCGGCTTACTTTGAGCCTGCAGTACCTGGCCAGACTGGAGCAGCTCCCTCTATCCCCAACTTGGATGAGCGTACACGCACCTTTGGGACGATATCTGCGCTTTCCATACTTCCTTCCTTCATCCATGAGCTATCATGTGCTGGTTCAGACCATGCAGCTGGATGGTATGCGAGTGTGCCCCTGTATTCCTGATAGCACCCCAACCTGGCGACTGCCAATAGAGACTTTCTGCACTGGGTGTCGGCTGCCCAAGAAGCTTTCATTGCCGGCTAACGCCATTAGAGGCCTGTTTCTTGAACATGTTGTTGACCAGCACGCTGCGTCAGTGAAGATCTACACCGATGGCTCAAAGTCTGGCAACGCTGTAGGGTGCTCCGCTGTCTCGGGTGAGATGGTAAGAGCTGGAAGACTTCTCCCGGAGACCTCTGTGTTCACTGCTGAACTGTATGGTGTCGTGCAGGCTCTGCAACTCATAGAGGAACATCCAAATTACCACTTCACTATTTTCACGGACTCAAAGAGCATCATAGATGCTATTCAAAGCTATGCAAGCAGCCACCCCGTTATTGGTGAGATTTACGACGTGTTGATACGACTTGTACGCGTCTCAAAACAGGTCAGGTTTTGTTGGGTGCCTGGGCACGTGGGTGTCTCGGGAAATGAGAGAGCGGACACTGAAGCAAAATTAGCGGCCGCCGCTGAGGGAGACACTTTGAATGCATCTGTGCCCTGCCGTGACTACTACCCTATAATTAAGGCAGCAGTAAGAGGATTATGGCAACAGCGGTGGGCTGCCGAGAATAACAATAAGCTCTGGAAGATTAAAAACACTGTGCGTGAATGGACCTCGTCCAGCTGCCGTAGCCGCCGGATGGAGGTGGCTTTGTGCCGTCTGCGGATTGGTCATACGAGACTTACGCACATCTACCTCATGGAGCGGCTCCCCCAACCGCTCTGTGAGCGATGCAGGGTTCCTTTGACCGTTGAACACTTCCTTGTCGTGTGCCCGTTGCATGCAGGTGTCCGGCGCGCGTGCTTTCCACGTCTGCGCGGTAATGATCCGGATACAATGATGCGCAGCATTCTGGCGGAACCTGAGCGTGCCCCTTTCCATACTGATGCACTGAGAGCGTTTATTGAATCGTGCAATATACTTTCAAAAATATAAATTAAGTGATGAAAAATAAATTTCAAGCCTTGCTATCTTAATGATAAACTGTAATACGGCCGAGCGCGCCCACGTGATGCCCAACGGGGGTTTCAGCGTGGGTACGGCGCTCGGCCGTAAAATGGGTGGGCAGCTGAAACCCCCTGGGGCTCGGCTGCCCAATGAATGCATATGTAACCTGATTTTCTGTTTTTTCGGAACAATTCCGGGGACTTAATACTTTGATTTAATTACTGAACTGGTGGAGCAGTTGTGTTTGTAGCAACTGAATTTAATTTGAGCTTATCATGACTGACTTTTTGTTGTGTTTGTGGCTGCAACGTCTAACCTGTTTGCGTATTCTTAAATATGTTACATGGAGCTCCGTGATGGCGATTAATGGTTATTTTTGTACCACAACGGTGATGTGACCGATAGGTCGATAATTGTGATGCGAGACCTTCGGCGCGATATAGTAGGACCTACTGAAGCGCTAGCAAATTCATGGTACTACTACTACTACTACTACTACTCGGACAATTGGATTGCTGATATTTCCGCTCATCTTGTATCTCAGGAAGGAAGACATCGTTGCATGGAAGCATTATTTGTATATACTTATTCTTCAGTGATAAGTTATCACGACGGAATATCGCTGGTATCACTGATACACATCGTGTGGGTGCGGGTTTATTGCCATACTCACTATTTTATGTATTTATAATCAGAATTTATAAGGCGTGACAATTTTAGGAAGTGCTTAAGGTATTTTGTGAATGTAATGCGTAGAAATAATATTTTTTACTCCAGTAACACATTCACGAGTGTACAACACACCCACCAAGTGCCACCACCATTTGCACGTCACTCACCAACACGCAAGGCCACGCAGCAAAGAATGAGGCTCAGCTAACCAACGCCTGCTGCATCTCAGAAAGGTCTAACTGCTGAGCTGACGCTCGTGCGAGTATGAAATCAAGGCAAATTAATTACTCAGGAGCGAAATTTCTCAAATGAGTAACTCGTTATCGTGTAGAATTGTGTTAGTCACTCGCAAGTTCCGAGCGTTTTCGTCCATAAAAGGTGACCAAAATAAAGAGGTACGAGCGAGCAAGGATGAGCGAAACAATTCCCATCACTTGCAACTAATTTTGCCCGCATTTCAGGGAAATGCGCCATCAGCACAAAATCCTTTTCGTTTCAAGCAATAACTTCATTGCTCAGATCGTGCAGCACATTGCGTTTGCGACCAGTGAGGCAATCCTTTCTCATCCTCAGAAAATTTCCCATCAGCAGCTTTTGACAAGAAAATTACATGAATATTCTGCAATTTTGTGATAGGAATAAATGTCACTGATTGTATAGAGAATAGAAATAGAAAGAAGGTTTATGCATGCAAAATAAAAGAAGTCAACTGCCCCTTGAGAATTTAACCCTAACTTCCCGTGCACACTATCAACGAGGACTTGCATAGTCAGAAACAAGCTCTAATCTCAGATAAGATGCCTTATCAAACCTAAGCTCACGCGTCATGTCTGTGGAGACCGTGTCAGCGAGGCGTCCTTATCCATGTTCACGTTGTCTCTTTTTGTGACCAGCATTTGTGGCATTAGTCATGTGGGGGGCATTTGGAGAAGGAAAGAAAGAAATAAAAAGTTAATTTCCAATATAGTTCAAACATGAAATATTGGACATTGGGTTTTACAATAAATTAGCATTAAATCATCCTCACTTGGCACTCACACGTAGGTAACGTAATACCCATGTCACGTGTTGAAACGAAGAAAAAATGACTGAGAGAAATGCGCAAAAAATGCGTTCCCTTCGTTGCGGTAACCGGATTTTGACAATGCATATAAATATAGGCAAGTAAGAAGAGATAATCCCAGTGACGCAGAGTTGTAAACACTCTCGTTAGTGCGTACTTGTATTGAAATAAAAGTTGTAGTCCGAGGTGTGCACGCTGTATTCTAAGGAACCTTCACTAAACAATAAACCTTTCGCTTCATATTAACGCATCATTCATTTCCACTCTTCACGCCCTCATCACCAGTCATGACTGAGCAACATTATGCATCAATATAAAGGTTACGTTCATCACAGCGTGTCGGGATCATGTCCCGATCCGTCGGTCGGTGGAGAGCTTCAAGTCTTTTGGCTTGTGAAGTCACAGCAAATAGAGAGATGGCATCTCTGCTGCTCTGCTGTGTTGTTCCAACCACTGCCATAGATGTTCGTGGTGTTGTTTTCACTAATTAGATTTCACCTTCAGCGAAATTCTTAAAACACACTCACCTTCAGAAGTGAACTATCCTTCCTTCATATTCAAAACCAAAGTGTGGGTAATATTAGGATGGACGGAATTCGATATTTTCCTCAGACAAATCCTCCAGATGTGGATGACAAACCAATATATCCATTCAAATAGTACCCACGATATGGTTGTGAATATGAAGTAAGAATAGTTCACTTCTGAAGGTGAAGGAAAATATTGTGGACGAGCTTTTCTTTGTTAGTGCCTGTTTTCTTCTCTGAGTTTTTCCTTATTATTTATTCTTAAAATATGAAAATATTCCGTAATTATTTTTCAATATTATTCTTTCTTAGCAGAGGGCGAGGACACACCTTGTGCATAGATTCGTTAATCTCTCATTTTTTGCGACTTTTTCCGGAAATTAATTTAAGAAAATATTGTGTTCCAATAATAGCGTTCCCTACCATGGTACGATCGCTCTGGAGAAACTAGCCTAGTCCGAACATGAATCACATTATGTCCAATAGATGATGCTCAAAGATGTTCTAATCTCAGAAATAACCAACACCTCGCCACTCCGTGAGACGTGAACTCGTTTCAGGGAGATGCGTAAGAGCCCGACTTTATGAGACGCTGGTGCACACGACCCGTCAAAAGTGACGGGATTCGGTATTTTCTTTACACAAATACTTCAGATGTGGATGACAAACAGACTTATTCATCCCAATAGTACCCGCGATAAAAATATTTTTGTACACGTGCGCTGGAGAAACTCGTATCACAGATACGGTCACTCAGCATCCATATGAGCGTCACAGACACACGCACCAACAAAGCAAGTGACGACTGTGTATTATTATTTAATTAATTATTAGCCAAAACGTTTTCAAGCAATATGCCATATATTTTCCTCGCGATAAGATGCATTTTCTTAGCACTAGATTCCATTTTCATGCAACATTTTTGACACATCAGCGAAATTGAACAGATGCAGATTTTTTTATTTGATTTGAAAGGTATCCATGATACCAACCAAGCGTGCCGATCCCCATTGTAATAACATAGGCGAAATTACGCTCAAAGAATATATTTATTAATAAATCATGATAAAAAAATATACTTATTTACAAATTAAATATAGCCCCCTGTTACGAAAGATTTTGGGGTAGGATTTAAATTAAAGTTATATCCAGCCGGGAATAATTTATTTGCCTATCTTTTGCAACAAAAATACACCAGTCAATGACTAAGGAACACAAATAATCCCGGAAGGGTGGTGTTGATGCAGTTGAGGACCTCTAGGGCTTAGGACCTCTAATCCTGCCACCGTTGCCTGACGAGATAAAAATGGAATCGTGTAGTTTTCGTATTATTAGGTAACAATATACTTTTATTAGTTTTAGTTATAGGCGCCGCAAAGACCAAGTTATAGTTATAGTAATGCCACAAGGGTCAAGTTATAGTTTCAGTAATAGTAATGCCACAAGGGTCAAGTTATAGTTATAGTAATAGCAATACCATAAGGGTCAAGTTATAGTTATATTAATGCCAGACAGTTGTGGTTTACGTTGATAGTTCTAAATTTAAGCCGATTCTAGCATCACCAGTTAACTCACGCCAAGCTAACTGGTAACCAACCTCTAGAACGTCGAATCAGAGGCCGAAGGTGGACGAAGACCGACGCGGTGAGACGTGACGGTCTGCATAAGCATCCAGCAGGCAGGCTTGATGACATCCCTTGTAGGGGTGAGGTGTCACGTAGCGGACGGAAGGACGAGGACTGGACGACACAGGCACCTGGAGTGCTTAGCTCTCCATCTGGAGGGTTATAGCTTCACCGGATGAATGAAAGTGATAGTGCATGCTAAGAGGAGTACAACCGAATTATTACGTTGTGCTTGCTGGAAGGGTCAAAATGATCTCTCCCAAGCTCTACTGGCGAGCTCCCGAAGTAGAGTTGATGATGCATTCAGGAAGCCTAGGTTGCAGTCAGGTTAGCTACCGGTAAGCCTAGCGCTAGAACTGGTGATGCTCTACTGTCTTGTTTATTTTCTACACCTGTTGTTTTATTATATAATATTCATGAGGGAGTTCTGGTGCACCAGCGCTGTTCTGACGCTGTGTTGACTTTTGGTCGTCGGAACAAAAATATGTCGAGCGACATAAGTACGTCAAAACCAGAACCTTGTCGAATAACAAAGGTATGGCGGAAAGTAATATGTAAAACAGGGAAAACAAAAATAAAGACGTGAGTTAACAGATATATCACTGGTCAACAAATTTTGAACAGTTGTGTGCTTCTTAAATGATATTAGTTGATTCTTATGTATTTTCATTCGATGAATCCAAATATCACGTTGAAAATTGTGTATCGGCTACAGGTTCACACATACGAGGCTTGCAATATTTGAGTATTTTATTGTAATATACAGTATATGTCATTATGTTTTAACCTCTAATCCATATCTGCTCTCTGCCTTTGTACAGTACAAACACCTTCTGTGACTGATGAAACAATACTGAGGGCAGAGAGACTGAGCGTAGTGACTCTAGTGAGTAATATACACGTCCGCCAGCCTGTAGGAGCGTGTTGAGACATGTAGGCGTATCACGAAAAGTATAGCTACCAAACAATTGTAACCATGATATTTGTTACCAGCAACCTAAATGCAACTTTGGTCTCCGAAGCATTTTGGTTGTTGACCAGTGTATTTGCATAAGACGTGGTCACTCGTAGATCAAAACTGATATATTTTGAGGTCATTTTTTGTTCAAATTCTGCAGTCATATACCATTCGTTTTCCGTCAAATAAAAGCGTAAATGAAAATACGAACTTGCGGTCCAACATCAGTTTGCAACAGCGAAATATGGCGTGAAATTTGATTTGAGCGACGGGCGGCCGCTCCTGTAGACATTCATTTTACTTATTTTTTCCAAGTAATTGCATACGATTACACTGAGCTCGGCTGTCATTTTCGATGTAGCAGGAGAAAAATTTCTTTTATGTTAATTATATTTTCCTTAATTAATTTTAATACGCATGTATATGAATATGTGTGCATGTGTATGTATACGCACGCATACTTGGAAATATATGTGTGTACGTGTGTGTATGTGTATATCTACAAACATCTATACAGTATGATTCCATTTCTAATTTTTGGCTTAAAAACAAATCTCTAAGTTCACTACATTTCACTTAATGCCCTGCGACCAGTCAACACTGAACCATATTTGAGAACAACTTGGGCGTCCAGTAAATAAATTTATTGCACTTGCTAAATCATTCAAAAATAAATACATCACCATCCCAGAGGGCATTTCTGTAAATGGGAAAATGATAAAAATTAATAGGCGAATGAAATAAAGCGCAATTTGAGCATTTAACTCTTTAAAAAATCATCGTTTCTGTCCGTATGTTGAACAAGCCATGAATTTCATTTTGCGCGTATGTCTGTGTACGCGTTGCTAGATGTGTGTTGTGTTGCGCGATGTTTTTGTAAATTAATTTTTGACTAACCTTTTCTCAATACTTGATAATCATTTTCGGCGGTGTTTCAGTCTGCTCCTGTGAAGTGTTTTTTTGTCTTTTATTATTTCGTTTTAATTAATGAATAAGGAATTCCGAAGAATTTTCTAGTAGTATTCAAATAATTTACTATTTTTCAGCCATCTCTCTATATAAATATCATCAAAGAGATGATATTTTGATTGTTTCTCTCAACAACACAATTAGCCTCCGACACGTCAATTGGCCCCTGGCACGGTCAGTCCATCAGCACGCCTCGTTTGGTTTGTCTGTCAATTAAGGAAGTTTTATATCAAGAAGTTTTAAACCCAACATGTAATGCATCTTACGTATCAACTTTTTTGGATACTGACGGTTTTTCTTTTCTTTTCTCTTTGCATATCTTTGTTGTGGTAAAGGGGCTAAAACAAAAACACGAACTGCTGCTGGTGGTGAGCCCATTACCAAAAATTGTGCTTTTTTGTGTAGTTACAAATCTTCCCGAATAGTTGATTTTCATATGCTTTCCGTCCGCTCTACGTGCACTGGTTTGACTCTTTCTTTACATCGCTACTATCGCGTAAAACGAAAGCCAGACAATAAAACTGTGTGCTGTAATGACTCATTTCTCAGGAATGAACACCTCAGAACGCGGTGTGCGCGCGTTATCGCTGTGAGATTATGGCGTAGATATGGACCTGATCTTATGATCCGAGGATATATGGCACACGTGGGCAGTCCGTGTAGCGTCCTCAACGTGTGATGCCTGGTTTCATGCCTTCATGATTTTGTTGGTAAGCTTCCGGGTGAGGCACCTCATATATTTAACGGGTGTCCCACAAAAATGTCCCCAACTTGTTTATAGTTGATTAAATCTCTGCTTTAAATTGATCTATTTCAATTGTCTTTTTTTACCTTGTGTAAAATTTTGTTTCCTTTTCGAATAATTTGAATTTTTGAAAAACAACTGAATAACCATTATACAATGACTGATTGACTTAAAGGAGTAGAAACACTAATTATTAAAAGGAAAAGTTTTTATAACAATGTTGATATTCTTCTTTATATTGTACTCTCTCCGGACAAACAAAAATATGTCAGAGTACCAAATCAGTACCTTAAATAGCGTTTAAATAAATAAAATAATTTAGTATCCGTCGGGGTTTCTAGCAGAGCTCCGCTTGAGGGGCTCGGTAGACTGCCGGGCATGGCTTCTGTACGCGACGGTCGCGTCATTCCTGTTCGTCAGTAAATAACCTCTCACAGGGCTTAAATACTTGGTGGTATGTAGGATACATCGTTTTGAAATTATTTTCAACAGTAGGTATTGAGAAATGAAGAAGAACACCAGAGTTGTTTTAGAAACTTTTCCTGCGAATTATTAGTTTTTCTGAATTTTTCAGTAAATCGAGCATTGTAAAGTGGTTATTCAAACAACTTTCATAAACTAAAATTACTCCATAAGCAAACACAAATTACTACATTGTAGATGAAAATTCAAATATGTTAATTTAAAGCGGAGATATCATCAATTAGAGAGTCGGGGACATTTTTGTGGGACACCCGGTATGTGTGTGCCAGCAGCGCTGGAGGGCGTAATGAAGGTGGAGTGAAGGATATATTAGCGTTTACTTATTTTATGGGCTTCATTTGAGCTCGAATTGTACCCCTTTTTAGCTGTTAAATATTCCAACTCCAGCTCTTATTGAGGTTTTTTTTCCCACACACACACACTAGTGCCAGTGACAGCCAATGCCTCTAAAAAATATGTTTACATTAGTAATTGATGCGAGGTATATAATTCAAATGTCATTAGCCAATAAAAATACCCTTAATTATTATTTCCATTCACTACAACATTCATTAGGAAGACCCAAACTACGAAGCGATGTTTTCTCCTCACGTGGCAGATTTGAGCAAAAATGTGTCGTTATTTTCACTGGCCTGCTGGACTCGTAACTTGTGATTTACGAGCCCAAATGTGTGAAGTCTAACGCCTCTGATAATTTTGCTTTAAAATGATAGGGCGAGTGTCAGATTTTCCCACCGGAAATGCAATACTTAACTCCCGATATTGAAATTTTAACCTCCCTGAAGATGCCAGACACAACCGATATTGGATGGAAACTTTCATTAGTCACCTTATCTCTGTGTCGTTTTCTTGTGATGCAACAGTTTTGTTGCAGTGACCAATGTCCTCACTGACATGGGGTCAGCTCGTGGCTGCTATTTTGGAATTGAAATTACCCTTTCAGCGACGCAATGTTTCCAACCTAGCCACTTGATTTGACACAAAGTACGAGTCTGTCATGGCTGATTTGAATTTGTAGGATTAATTTGAAGTTATCGATTTACTTATTTGAAGTTGAAATGGCCTACAGTCCACAGTAATGCCTGTCAGTCCACAGTAATGCCTAACAGTTCACAGTAATGCCTGACAGTCCACAGTAATGTCTGACAGTCCACAGTAATGCATGACAGTCCACAATAATGCCTGGCAGTCCACAGTAATGCCTGACAGTCCACAGTAATGCCTGACAGTCCACAGTAATGCCTGACAGTCCACAGTAATGTCTGACAGTCCACAGTAATGCCTGACAGTCAACAGTAATGCATGACAGTCCACAGTAATGCCTGACAGTCCACAGTAATGCCTGACAGTCCACAGTAATGCCTGACAGTCCACAGTAATGTCTGACAGTCCACAGTAATGCCTGACAGTCAACAGTAATGCATGACAGTCCATAGTAATGCCTGACAGTCCACAGTAATGCATGACAGTCCACAGTAATGCCTGACAGTCCACAGTAATGCCTGACAGTCCACAGTAATGTCTGACAGTCCACAGTAATGCCTGACAGTCCACAGTAATGCATGACAGTCCATAGTAATGCCTGACAGTCCACAGTAATGCATGACAGTCCACAGTAATGCATGACAGTCCACAGTAATGTCTGATAGTCCACAGTAATGCTTAATAAGTTATAGAAATAAGTAATAATAAGCACTGTAATAAGTGGTCATGAGATCTAATTTTCACTACGTTGTGAACATTTTTATGAATGGTGAAGCCCTGCTCACATCACCCTTTTGTCCTCCCTTTCGGCGAAGCACAAAAAGGGACTTCATTCTGTGTGTGAAGAGAACTGATTATCTTTTTGGCTGAACGAATGTATCTCTGCGAGACAAAATGTTCTACTCGTGTTTGCGAATGCTATTAACATTTCAAACGCACAAACGACTTCATTGTGTGAATGAAGACAGTTTTTTCAAATGTGAAGAAAAGCATCGCTCGTACAGATTGTACAGGTCATTGCGGGCACAAACATTTGCCTGTGCAGGTGGCCATTGTGGACTGACGCGTGCGCTGTTCCCCAGCCGAGACTGCCCCATCTTCTACAGGCGCAAGAAGGTTCAGCTCGAGTTGTCGGATCAAGACAAGATCATCCGCAGGTTTGGATCCACCATGCGTAAAGCTTCGTACAATATCTAACTTCTGCACAAATAAATTCAACCTTATTCGAATGCTGGCATTTTTATTTCATTAATTGTTTTTTGTGCGAATAAAGGGACTCAAGTTGTGGATGAGTCACTGCGGCAGCTGCCCGTAATGCATAATGGACTTGGTGATGTGCCCACACACCGTAGCCGTGCTACGCGTGCTGTTGAGCTGCTGGCACACTATATAAGTCCAGCGCTGACGGTGTGTGCAAGTCAGTCGGGCACAGTTGCAGGCTCACAGCTCGCGGTGTGTGTGTGTGTGTGCTATAGTTTGCAGAGAGCAGCAGTCTGTTCACAGCTCGACCGTCGCGTCCTCTGAGGTAAGGAGATGGTGTAGCTTTAGTGCCCTGTGGTGTGTCAGGCCGGCTCTTGTATCCATGCCAATTGGGTCCCGAGCTTAGCTTGAGGTAGCCTTTCATTCAATTTAAAGGGGTCCTCCCAGGCCCCTGTCGCTTTGATGAGCCTATTTCATGTTTTTGTTGGAAGAGGACCCTTAGGTGGTGGACTATTCGGTCCTAAAATTTTATGGCGCTACGGACAATAGATCCCCCCCCGGGGGGGAGGGGGGGGGAAAGGGACCAAAATCTTTTATTTTTGACCCCATTTCGACCCCATAATAAACAAAAACGGAACAGGTAATGGAAAATTTGCGAAAATAACGTTGTTAGATATGTTTCAAGGATTTTAAAACTCTCTTTGTTTGTGTTTTAGCATAAAAACTCAATGAGTTCTATTCTTTTGAAATATCAATACCAGCGAAATATCAATACCTAAGAACCAATATGTCAATTTTTTTCAAAAACCAAGGCCTGAATCCAAAAAATGTATAGATGAAATTGTGTTTCTCATCAAAAGTTACATATAATAGTCAAAAATTCATAATTAGATGACTGAAAAAATTCAGACTGAAAAAAAATTCATAATTTTCAACATTCAAAAGAATAGAAGTCATAGAGTTTTTATGCTTGGAAGATAACAAGACAGTTTTAGAATCTTTGGAATATTTATAACAAATAAATGTTCTTTTTTTTCTCATTTTTACATTCTAATTTTTTTATCATAGTTCAAAAACAAAAGTTTCGGTATGTTTTAAATATATTGGTAAAATTTCGCTGATATAAAAAAAAGATTCATATACAAAATAACTGAATATATCTTTGTTAGATATATTCCAAGGATTCCAAAACTGTCTTTGAATTTGTTCTAGCATAAAAACTCAATGACTTCTATTCTTTTGAAATATGTACAAAAATAACTCAAAAACGAAACGAATCGAAAAACCGTTTAACCGAAAAACAAAAAACTAACATATCAAATTTTCCGGAAAAACTAAGGCCTAAATTAAAAAAGTTCTCGAATACAATATGTTCTCCTGTCAAAATACATATACTGGCCAAATTTCAGACCAATCGGATCACAATTCAAATTCGCTGGGAGGACCCCCTCAATTAGAATTTTTGTGTTGATACGGACCACCTTCTTCGGTTCACTGCTGTTCGATTGTTTAGCTCCTCTGACTCTCTTCAACTCTTTACTTCTTTCCGCTTCTCTGCGCACGGGATCCTGTGCAGGAACACGTCTTGTACACATCGCGTGTTGTGCATATCGTGGTCCCTTAACTCCACACTAAATGGTGCCTTCATCCTCTCTGTGTAACACCTTTGTTGGGGTTGGAGGGGCTTAAACTCAATTTTTACTCGAAATGGAGCCAACAAATTTCTTCTTGAAATTTCTGTGAAGATATATCTACGTTAGAAGTTCATTTAGAACATTTCAATTGTAATGTATGTCTGACAGTGAGTGCATCATCGAAGGGCAACAATAAGGAGGAAATGTTCCCTCACGGTTCGCTTCAAGTTAAACACAAAATAAAAAGCTCTAACGCTCACCGCAGGAAAACTTAACAGAAAAGCCATTCTCGAATTGTGAAGATCAGCTTAGGTGAATTTTTGAGGCGACCAAATGGGGTTGACCAAACTTTCTCACTGAGAAATGTTTGTACGCGCACTGACCGCCATGTATGGGAATAGGTGACATGAAGCGTTAGTGTATGAATCCCTAGGCCTTAATTGCATTTGTTATCTTTAATTGATCATCTAGAATAGGAAACATGACAAGGAGGGATTGCGATAAACCTCATTTTGGAACAGTCAAGTACCAACTTCATTCGTTGAATTCATGTAAAATTTCACAGATGTGGATGACAAACAAATACGTATATCCATCCTAATAGTACCTGAGATTAAAATATTTTCGCACTTGTGCACTGGAGAAACTCGTATCACAGATACGGTCATTGAGCGTCCTTATGAGCGTCACAGACACACGCACCAACCAAGCCAGCAACAACTGTGCATTGTTATTTAAAACTAGTGCACACGGCTTGTCAAAATGACGGAGTTAAATTCCTTTCGTGAGCAAATTTTCGTTCGAGTGGAGTTTTTAAGCTGATTTCACAAATAAATTTTTCCTTGTGACAGTAATAAACACCTAGAATACAGTATTTTTGAGCCGCAATAAAATTACTTATAATATCCATGCGGTATCCACGATACCGCAAACTCAGACATCCTATGTTTCTCAAATAAACACACAACGGGTTCCATTAGGTTAGATAGCGTTGATGTATAGTGTCTGAAACTTTAAATTGAACAAAATTTCAAGGAAATGCAATCGAATGATTTATTGTATTTGTAAGCTTCGTCCTTATTACTATCCAAGCTACCGATTAGAAGTGAGTGACACACGGACGGACAGACGGAGGGACGGACGCGGTTCTTGTTTTGTCACGTCCGTCCTTGGTCGTGTGTACGGTTTAGTGTACACGACCTGTCAAAAATGACGGGAATCGATATTTTCCTAGAAATAATATTTCAGATGTGGATCAAAAACAAATATCCAACCCAACAGAACTCGCGATAGAAATATTCTTAATCGTGTGCACTGGTGAAACTCCGGTCAAAAATAGTCATTACGCATCCTTGACAGCGTGACAGCGACAGACCAACTGAGCTTCAACATGGCTTTCCCATGATTTTCCATGCCTCTCTAAGGCCTCCTATACTTTCCTACCTCTCAACTTCTGGCAGTGTATACAACCTAACCTACCAATACACGCGATATTCATTCCGACTCCGAATTTGATAGATTAATACGCTGTATCACAGATACGCTCATCACACACTTTCTGCTGGGGGTGTGACGGACGGACGGACGGACTGACGTGGGTCTTAAGATTAAGATTTTTATTGGCCAAGAAGTTATTAAAAAATTTGCTACATCTGTTTCATTGTAATTCACTGCATTTTCTTAACAACTACTTCAATTTTCATGCAATATCTTTGAATTGAAGACAAAAAGGTGCAGATGCCCGGATTTTACATCATTTGAAAGGTATCTATGATGTGTTACCAAGCAAGCAGATTTTCATTGTAATGACATAAGAGAAACTACACGCGTAAAAAATATATTCATTAATTTATGGAGACACATGGCGTTTAATTATACAGGGCGTCTATCGAGTTGTGATGCAATTTGTGACTGCTGTTGCTTTGTAACTATTTAATCTAATACTAAGGAAGACCATCTTGTTTTTATGTACTGATTTATATATTTATTTATTTATTTATTTATATGCTTCGTGTCACGCTCTTCAGAATAGATAGGGTGAAATTAGTCTGGCGGCCTTGGTTTCAATTCCGCTGTCCGCTGCCTAAAAACACAGGATTTATGTCCCCTCAGGGGGATACAACTATTGTATCTGTTTGAATTAGCGCTCCCGGGGGGAAGATGTGAGGGCCCGAGCTGAAAGTTAGGTAGCCTTTCTTTTTGTTGAAGGAAAACTTTTTTCAGTAACAATTCCACTTTTCTTTCGGTTCACTACTGTCCTATTTTGCAGCACCTACTACTTTATTCTTCAACTTTGATCTTGTTTCATAATCTTCTTTCTCAACTTACTGTTTCTATACCCATTCCGCAAAGATTCCGCGTTCCCTGAACCCCATACTAACTGATGCCTTCCTCCTTCCTCTCTTTTGATCGGCTTTTTTGCGGATAGGGAGGCTTAAACTAACTAATAATGTGATCTATAAGATGTGTATTGATTTGTTTGGTATCCGTTCCACTTCCTAGGATACCGAACTCCTCAGTGTAAAACTAAAATTTCGCTTCTGCATGAATTGATATGTTTGACATTTTATCAGGATAGGTTCGGTTTGAATAGGTTTGTTTAGGTTCGGATAGGTTAGGATAGTAAAGGTTAGGATATATTAGGTTAGGATAGTAAAGGTTAGGATATATTAGGTTAGGATAGGTTAGCATAGGATAGGTAATGTTGACGGAAGTTTTCACGGGTCCACCCAGCTTAACCATGGCATTGTTCATGGGATTTCCTCGAGTCCTGCTACTACCTAATAACACCTTTTGTTTATTTGTTTAGGGTTTGCTTCTTCCATTTCTCTGTCACACTCATAAGGATAGTTATAATAACCGTATCTGTGATACGAGTCTTACCCGTGCACCAGAACATGAATATTTTTCATCACATGTACTATTAGGATGGCTATATTTGTTCGTCATCCACATCTGGAAAATTTGTTCAGGAAAGGTATTCAATCCCGTAATTTTTACCGAGCCGTGCACACTAGTACATGATATGAACAATCTGTGAACAGAATTAGAAAATTACTGTCCCTAGTTTACGAGTAGTCAGTTGATATTTTGTCAAAGAGTATATCGTATTATATTGAAAGCTTTGAATCTTGTCTGTCAAAACGACTTACACCCCATATGGCTTCAACGGGAGAGGTGGTCAATTCTCATGGCCTCCACGTTCCCCAGATTTGGCTCATTTAGATCATCTTTTTATGGGGGCATCTGAAAACCAAGAAAATGCGCAACAAGACCTCGTCCATTGAGAGAATTGGGAGGTAAAATGGCCGCTTTGCTCTCAGACATTACTGCTCACCAGCTGGCAAATGTCTCAAGCGTGTTGCCCTGTATGCATGCATAGCTAATGATGACGGACGTGTAGAAACTTGAGAAGGCTGCAATAAATACAGTGAAAAAACAATTTTTTTGTTTCTAATACTTATTTCAGTTTAGTTCTATCATGTTTAGCTTTAAAGCTACAGCAATTTCAAATTGACGGTCTAGTTTGATGACTTTATGAACACCCTATGTAGTGCTGATAAGTCTAAACTGGTCACAGAGCGGCCATTGGGGGCAAGCGTCAGAATTTCCAGGCATTTTCCCCTCAGGGAGAAACAACTATTGTATCTATGGGAATTGGACCTCCCAGAGAGAAAATGTGAGGGCCCGAGCTGAGAGTTGAGTAGGCTTTCTTTTTGTTGAAATATTTTTTTGTCATGTTGAGGACCATCTCATTTTGGTTCACTGCTGTCCTGTTTTTGAGCACTTACTACTTTTTCCTTCAACTTTTATCTTATTTCATGAACTTCGTTCTTAACTTACTGTTTCTGTGTACCTTGTGTATAAATTCCGCATTCCCTTATCTCCATACTGAATGGTGCTTTCCTCCTTCCTCTCTTAGGATAGCCTTTGTTGCGGATTGAGAGGCTCAAAGTAACATCTAATGATGTCGTTTAGTTGTTGATTGATGGCACAAAAATGTCTATTTGCTTCATAAAATTGACGGCAGGGACAATCGTGGTCTTGAAGAAAGAGATTTTTAATTCTAAAACGCAAAAATGATCGAGCTTTTAAATTTTGAATGGAGACCTCATGAAATTCTCGTTGAAGTCGCGGTAAATGAAATGTTTTAGACTAGCAGGACCTGTGGAAATCCACGAACAATATCATCGTTAAACCGACATAAACCCGTGAAATAATTCCGGTAACATTACTTAACCTATGCTCAACTAACCTATCCTAACCCATCTTATCCTATCCTAACCGAACCTATCCTGACACAATGTCAAACATATCCATGCATGTAAAGGCCATCTTTTGATGCTACACTGATAAATGCGGTATCCGTGATACTGCAGACTCGGGCGTGAGCGTTAAGTGCGGCCTAACTAAGTAATTAAGGAACTAAGTGACTAAGGAACTAAGTAATTAAGGAACTAAGTGACTAAGGAACTAAGTAATTAAGGAACTAAGTGACTAAGGAACTAAGTAATTAAGGAACTAAGTGACTAAGGAACTAAGTAATTAAGGAACTAAGTGACTAAGGAACTAAGGAAGGAGCGAGCAGAATGCTAAATAGATGTCCAGCCCACTCGGTATTACCTAATTCCAAAATACGCAGACAACGGCACATGACATTCAGTAGAAAACAGCGCGCATTGGCGTTTACAGGTAAAAATAATTACAAAAACATTTACATTTAAATCACGAAAGAAATAAAAATAGGAAAAAAACAACAACTCTGTATGATAAAATGCCAATTGTCTCCATAAATTTAAATATCAATATATTTTTTGTGCGTAATTTCACCTTTGTTTTTGGTACTGTGGACCTGCTTGCTTGGTTGGTATCATTGATACCATTCAAATGATATTAAAAAACCTGTCGTCTGCTCCTTCACATTTTATATGTTGAAATATTGCGTGAAAATTACAATTACAATTTTTGCTTAGAAAATGCAGCTTATCGCTACGAAAACGACATGGCAATTTTTACGAAACTTCTTGGCTAATGATAATTACACTAAACGATAATGCATAGATGTTGCTTGCTTGTTTGGTGCGTGTGTCTGTGACGCTCATGAAGATGGTTATAATGACCGTATCTGTGATACGAGTTTCACCAGTGCACAAGTACAAGAATATTTTTACGGCGGGTACTGTTGGGATGGATATATTTGTTGGGCATCCACAGCTGGAGAATTTATCTGAGAATTTATCGAATCCCGTCAATTTTTACTGGTTGTGTACACTACACTATATTAATGTTAATTTTAAAAATGTCAAGTTGAATTTAAAAAAGCTCAGGTTCAGATTAAAAAGCTTAATTTTGATTTTAAAATGCTCAAGCTTAATTTAAAACCATGTGACTCTATTTTTAAAAATCTCAAGTTTAATAAAAAACAGATCAAGTATGTTTTAAAAAGGTCTAGTTCAATTTTTAAAAGATTATGAATGTAAAATTACGTTCCTATGTAATGATCAATACTATGATAAGGGCCGCATCCGTCCACCCCCCCCCCCCCCTCCCCCCCACCCCCCTCCTTCAGCAGAGAGTGTGATGATACGCTATCTGTGATACATGCGTCATCAAATCCATGATTTTTTAATGCATGTATTAATGCATCATGGTGTATTAATGCATCAAATTCGGAGTCGGAATGAATATCACGGGTATTGTTAAGTTAGATTATGTTGTATAGAATATCAGCAGGTGAGACTCAGGAAAGTATAAGAAAGCCATACAATAGCATGGAAAATCATGGGAAAGCCATGTTGAAGTTCAGTTGGTCTGTCGCTCAGTCTCGCTGCCAAGGACGCTAAATGATCATTTTTGAAACGAGTTTAACCAGTGCACGAGCCTAAGAATGTTTTAATCGCGGGTTCTGTTGGGTTGGATATATTTGATTTTATCTACAATTAAAATGTTTGTTTGGAAAAATATCAATTTTCGTCATTTATGTCGGGTCGTGTACACTATCGAAATACACATATGTTTACACTAAACCTAGCTAGAATGTACGGGTACACTAGCAATAACAAAAAAAATAATTTTTTTTTAATTGTGAGAATTCATATTTATTTAAAAGTAATGGCACAGAATCTAGTGTAAATCGAATATCAGACAATGCTAAGCTGCTGAGAGTTTGTACTTAATTTGGCACTCTCGCTGACCATCACTGAGCACCGAATGGTCTTCCTTGAAGAAGTAATACATGAAGACATTTGATGCCGCAACACCCAGGCTATGTCTCCCTCCTACAGTCATATATAGAAGCATTTTGCTGGAATATTTGCGTTAGGAGGTTTAGAGAGGGGAGATGATGTATCAATGCACTTAGCTATGGTATGAATGTGTGAAAATGGAATTATTAGTCAAGAGATTGGCCTATAATTTGGTATTATATTTTATATAAGGATTATATTGTAGAGTAGTATTTAATAAGCCGTTATTGGAGCAGCCTTATTGTTCATATATAAGTTGGAAGCTATGTAATATTCAACTTTTCCGTCAGTGCAGTTTGGCAATTGTCACACAGTTACTTACCACATAAAGTTTACTTGGACCAATTCTGTCACTAGAGATAGGTACCGGGGATCTGTATAGCAAATGATTCATGGGTAAGACTTAAAGAATGACAAATTGAGTACAAAATCTCAACAGTTGGTATTGTCTGACTGTCGATTTACTCAAAATTCAGTGCCAGTACTTTTAATTACGAGCATATATGAATTTTCTTAAATAAACTTCCTTTATGTTATTATTATTACATAGATACGCAATTTTAGAAACGTAGGCTATTCAAAATTGAACTTGATTTTTTCTTAATTATACCTGACATTTTATAAATAAAGATAAAACGGTAGAGTGTCTTTAGGAAGTCCATACGAGAGATGAACATATGGGTCGTTAATTTCTGAACTTAATTAGTTCCTTCAATAGAATTAGGGTAAATAACATCACGGCAGTGGTTGGACAGCTGCAGCAGGGGTGACCTTAACTTCCCGTGCACGCTTATCAACGAGGACTTACACAGTCAGACACGAGCGCTCATCTGAGATAAGATGCCTTATCTAGCGGTAACTTCATGTAATTTTCTTGTCAAATGCTGCTGATGGGAAATTTTCTGAGGAAGAGAAAGGATTGCCTCACTGGTCGCAAACGCAATGTGCTGCACGAGCTGAGCAATGAAGTTATTGCTTGAAACGAAAAGGATTTTGTGCTGATGGCGCATTTCCCTGAAATGCGGGCAAAATTAGTTGCAAGTGATGGGAATTGTTTCGCTCATCCTTGCTCGCTCGCACCTCTTTATTTTGGTCACCTTTTATGGACGAAAACGCTCGGAACTTGCGAGTGACTAACACAATTCTACACGATAACGAGTTACTCATTTGAGAAATTTCGCTCCTGAGTAATTAATTTGCCTTGATTTCATACTCGCACGAGCCTCAGCTCAGCAGTTAGACGTTCCTGAGATGCAGCAGGCGTTGGTTAGCTGAGCCTCATTCTTTGCTGAGTGGCCTTGCGTGTTGGTGAGTGACGTGCAAATGGTGGTGGCGTTTGGCGGGTGTGTTGTACACTCTGGAATGTGTTACTAGGGTAAAAAATATTATTTTTAGCGCAGTTGATTCATATAATGCATTAAAGGCTTCCTAAAATGGTCACGTCATATAAATTCTGATATGAAAACATAAAATAGTGAGTTTGGCAATAACCCCGCACCCACGCGATGTTATCAGTGATAACAGCGACATTCCGTCGTGATAACTTATCACTGCAGAATAAGTATATACAAATAATGCTTCCATGCAACGATGTCTTCCTTCCTGAGATACAAGATGAGCGGAAATATCAGCAATCCAATTGTCCGAGTCTGACTCAGGTTCAAAGGGATAGAAATTTCCAAATTTTACCGAAGGCATTTTAGGTTCAGCACTTCAAATATTTCGATTTAAATGATGGATGGACGAGTACTTTTTTAACTTTATGTTGACTTGATTTTCATATTTCTGCACAGCCTTGCCAAGTGAACAATAATAGCCATTACGACCGTAGGTCTAATGTACTTATCTTAGTCTTTTCCTTGTTATCTCCTCAGTGTGTGTAATGTCACAGCAGAAATGCGTGTGCAGACACACAAACATGCACACATGAATATATCTACTCTGGCTTACGTGGGAATTTTTGAAAATTATATCGATGGCAAACATCTTGAGTCTGTTCTTAAGTCATTTCGATAATTCCATTACATACGACCCCTTAAAATTCACAGGATTCGATCGTTTCCTTCAATAAGTCTAAGAAATGAATAACAAACCAATATATCCATCCCAATTGCATCCGTGATTAAAACATTCTTGTACTTGAGCACTGGTAAACTCGTATCACAGATACGGTCATTGGGCATCCGTTAAGAGCGGGAAAGAAAGGCTCAATAACCAATTCAAAGTGTTCAGTGAGGTTCCCATTGTAATAACCAGAGAGAAATTACACCAGAAATTATATTTTTAAACGTTAGGAGACGCCTGGCGATTTACTATGAATGTGGTAAATAGTATAGATACTGTTCACAGTCAGCCCATATCAACTATTTATATAAAATTCAACACCAAATCTTGACTGCACCCACCCACTGATCAGTCTAGTGCGCAACTAGGTCAAGTGAATTAGGTTAAACATTATTGAACACATTGGAGTAGCGTTTTAAAGGATGCTCAAGAAGTCGCTCAACTTATTCAAGACCAACAAGTAGCTCTGATCAAATGTGTCCACTCTAATAGACTTAGGAAACCATCTACTGCTGCATCGCTTGTGGTAAATAAGTTGTCGAAACCTTCTACTGCTAAGAATGACCTTTGTGTGTTTTTGTATACGTTGTGTGCCACTCTCTTATTAATGGATGGGAAGAAATTACCACCGGCGGTCTTGGTCTCAGTTCACTAGTCAATGAATGCACTCATTTTCGCTGTACAAGTGCACTGTAATAAGTCATTTCCAGAAAAATTAGAGGGAGTCAGAGCCTTGTATACTCGAGCCCGTATCATGGATACCGAGGTCGGCGAAGTATTGCATATTACAATATGCAAATTAGGGGTCTTCGACATTCAGAGAAAATTGCGGAATATACGTGTTGTACTGAGATTTTTAAACAACTTTTGATTTTTTCCTCCTGTTCCAGCAGTGATGATGGAATTTTAATTCCGTAACGTTTGCAATGAATGTACTGTTCGTTTTTACTCTGGTTCTTTTTTTATATTCTACGTGAAATTCTCGATGAATCGCCCTATTGGAAATGCAACAATATACTGTAATAAAATCTTATCAAGTGATACCGTCGGTGACTTCATTTGTTTGGTGTCCGCTTCTTCCGTGTGTCTGTGACGCTCATGAGGATGCTTCAATGGCCGTATCTGTGATACGAGTTTCGCCAGTGCACACGTACAAAATATTAATCGCGGGTACTATTGGGATGGATATATTTGTTTTTTATTGACCTCTGGAGAGAAATTATATGAAAATATGAAATCCCGTAATTTTGGACGGGCGTGCTAGTTGTTCAAATTTAAGCTACATTCACAGTACTTAGGGACGAAATATCAAGTTGAACTGCAATATTCAAATGCAACGTTCATTTCACTGTATTCTCACAGAACCCGACGGCCCCAGAAGGACGTCAGCCATGTGTGCTGATGTCAGTTCAATTTGAGAGAATGCGCTGAAGCATTTTTGAGCAACAGCAACCTAACTAAAGACAATTTTCTTAAGAAAGAATTGAGTGCATAGTCCAGTGATTGCAATCTATTTCATATCTAGTGTTATAGTAAATATGCACGCCAGTGACAAATTATGTTCTTCCATCCCCAGTTCGCCAAAATGGCAACCAACCCCCTGACGGTGGGCGCGTGTCTCCTGCTGACGCTGGCCAACATCCCGACGCAGGCGACGAGTTCGCGGTTCTCCACCGCGCCGCTGTCGGTGCTCAGTAAAGCAATGATGGGAGTGGATCCCGTACTGTCAGACCCGCTTGGCAAAAGAGACCCCGGCGTCAAGGAGCAGATCTTCATACCCGCCAAAGCAATTACAGAACATCGTGAAACAATTGAACTAAACAACTTCATCGGAAGAGCGGTCCAAGACGTTCGTTGCAACAGAGTATCGTCCTCTTCAATGACAACTGTATCAAATTTCAACGAGTACCGGCAAATGATGACGGAATCCATATCATTCAACACTGGAAGAGGCATCTCGGCTGAGTTTATGAGATTTGGAGGCGTACACGTTGGTTATGGCTCCGGTTCAGACAAATACGATCAAAAGCACCTAGAGTTCTTCCGGCAGACAGAAGGAGAAATTGTTCTGGGTGGCGCTGAGTGTCAAACACACGTCGTGTCGGTGAATTTAATCGCCAAGCCAGTCTTCACAGAAAACTTCATTTTGAGTCTGAGGAAACTCAACCTTGCCTCTCAAAACCCGCAGTCAGAAAACAGTGTCCATGCATTCCAGGACTTCGTCGAGAACTTCGGCACTCATTACCAAGACACTACGATCCTCGGATCTAAATTAGTGATAGAAAAGCTCTTTTCCAGGAAGGCGGCTAGTGTAGCTGAGAGCACTGCCCGGAAGCGCTGCGTTTCTTCTTCCTTTACTTCGAGTTTAGAAGCGAGCGTTTTCTTTGCTCAAACTGAGCGGAATTTCGGAATTGAGGTAAAAAAATGTTCCGGGTCAGGAAGCTCGACCGATGCATTCGACTCGCTGGGGCTGTCCTCGGAGCGCATCATCACCGTCGGAACTCCTCCATATTCCGACCCGGACAAGTGGGCAGAACACTCCATGCAGACTCCCGTACCCATTCACTACAGACTGGAGAAAATTTCGCGCATGTTCACCCAGGACTGGTTTGACGATATTGTACCTGATGACAAATTCAATGGTACGGCCATGCGGGACTTCTTCGAAAATCTTTCTGGCCAGTACTGCGAGATAATGTTACAACGGCCCTGCACTGCCACTTGGGCCGGATGTGGATACAACAGTAACTGCAGACTCGGGGAGATGTGCGTAGAAGACGACACTGCTCCTGATGGATTCATGTGCGGAAAAGGATGTGGATTTACAAGCGATTGCCCCGACAACAAAATTTGCGTAAACGACAACAGCGTGAAGGGATTCCGGTGCGTGGATCTGTGCTCCTCGTCGCACCTCGCGTGTTCCCCCGGCAAGTCCTGCCACGCTGAGCCCCACAGCGCCAGGGGCTTCATTTGCGTGCCCACCAAACCAGGTGAGTCGTGCTTACCTTTCCGTGCTGCTGTACGCATACGTTGAAACTTGTGAGCTGGGAGTCCCTCTTGTGCTCGTCGTGAGTAATGGGTACACCGCGAGTAATGGGTACACCGCGAGTAATGGTACACCGCGAGTAATGGGTACACCGCGAGTAATGGGTACACCGCGAGTAATGGGTACACCGCGAGTAATGGGTACACCGCGAGTAATGGGTACACCGCGAGTAATGGGTACACCGCGAGTAATGGGTACACCGCGAGTAATGGGTACACCGCCAGTAATGGGTACACCGCGAGTAATGGGTACACCGCGAGTAATGGGTACACCGCGAGTAACACAACTTGACCCATTTGAAGCTAATGCTCCAAAATCCTAGCCAAAGCTACCATAGACTATCGCTACATATGCTACCTCCATCTATCACATCATCACCGAGCCTAACGTATCCTGGCAGCACCCGTGAAATGATTCCAATATGTGATCAGGCCGTAGCATAGATACCGCAATGGTCTTTGTATTTGTTGATGGAGGCGATGGAAGCGCAACGGACGGACTAAGTAACTAAGGAAGGAACAAGCACAATTTCAACATGAGTAATTTTTAGCCTAAAAGTTTGTAAAAAAATTGTCATATCTTTCAACCGCGATAAGCTGCATTTTCTTAACAATATATTCAATTTTCACGCAATATTTTGGACACATAAACAAACGTGAGCAGAAGACAAGCTTTTTATATCATTTGAATGGTATCTATGATACCAACCAAGCAAGCAGATCCCCATTGTAATAACATAGGAGAAATTACTCACAAAAAATATATTCATTTATAAATTTATGGAGCCACCTGGCGTTGCATTATATAGAGTTGATGAGGGAGTTCTGGTGCACCAGCGCTGTTCTGACGCTGTGCTGACTTTTGGTCGTCGGAACAAAAATATGTCGAGCGACATAAGTGCGTCAAAACCAGAACCTTGTCGAACAACAAAAGTATGTCGGAAAATAAACATGTCAGAAAAATAACAAACGGGCAAAACATTCGACTACGCCCGGGCTCGATCCCGCTAAATTCTAACTCGTGCCCGCCTTCTTACCCACTCGACCACTACGACATGCCACAAATGTCAGTAAGTTCAGTTAAGACTCGTACGGCAAGCTGGACTCGATGTGAAAATCGTAAACCATTCGTTTTACGTCAAATAAAAGCGTAAATAAAAATAAGAACTTCAAACCGGTCTAAAATTATTTTAAATCACCGCCTGCGAAAATATTGCGTGAAATTTGTCGTGTTATTATCATTCGTGCTGGACTCAATGTATTCGTGCTGGACTCAATGTATTCGTGCTGGACTCGATGTATTCGTGCTGGACTCAATGTATTCGTGCTGGACTCAATGTATTCGTGCTGGACTCAATGTATTCGTGCTGACTCAATGTATTCGCACTGGACTCAATGTATTCGTGCTGGACTCAATGTATTCGTGCTGAACTCAATGTATTCGTGCTGGACTCAGTGTATTCGTGCTGGACTCAATGTATTCGTGCTGGACTCAACGTATTCGTGCTGGACTCAGTGTATTCGCACTGGACTCAATGTATTCGTGCTGGACTCAACGTATTCGTGCTGGACTCAATGTATTCGTGCTGACTCAATGTATTCGTGCTGGACTCAATGTATTCGTGCTGGACTCAACGTATTCGTGCTGGACTCAATGTATTCGTGCTGGACTCAATGTATTCGCACTGGACTCAATGTATTCGTGCTGGACTCAATGTATTCGTGCTGGAATCAATGTATTCGTGCTGGACTCAATGTATTCGCACTGGACTCAATGTATTCGTGCTGGACTCAATGTATTCGTGCTGGACTCAATGTATTCGTGCTGGACTCAATGTATTCGTGCTGGACACAATGTATTCGTGCTAGACTCAATGTATTCGTGCTGGACTCAATGTATTCGCACTGGACTCAATGTATTCGTGCTGGACTCAATGTATTCGTGCTGGACTCAATGTATTCGTGCTGGACTCAATGTATTCGTGCTGGACTCAATGTATTCGTGCTGGACACAATGTATTCGTGCTAGACTCAATGTATTCGTGCTGGACTCAATGTATTCGCACTGGACTCAATGTATTCGTGCTGGACTCAATGTATTCGTGCTGACTCAATGTATTCGCACTGGACTCAATGTATTCGTGCTGGACTCAATATATTCGCACTGGACTCAATGTATTCGTGCTGGACACAATGTATTCGTGCTAGACTCAATGCATTCGTGCTGGACTCAATGTATTCGTGCTGGACACAATGTATTCGTGCTAGACTCAATGTATTCGTGCTGGACTCAATGTATTCGCACTGGACTCAATGTATTCGTGCTGGACTCAATGTATTCGTGCTGGACTCAATGTATTCGTGCTGGACTCAATGTATTCGTGCTGGACTCAATGTATTCGTGCTGGACTCAATGTATTCGTGCTGGACTCAATGTATTCGTGCTGGACTCAATGTATTCGTGCTGGACTCAATGTATTCGTGCTGGACTCAATGTATTCGTGCTGGACTCAATGTATTCGTGCTGGACTCAATGTATTCGCACTGGACTCAATGTATTCGTGCTGGACTCAATGTATTCGTGCTGGACTCAATGTATTCGTGCTGGACTCAATGTATTCGTGCTGGACTCAATGTATTCGTGCTGGACTCAATGTATTCGTGCTGGACTCAATGTATTCGTGCTGGACTCAATGTATTCGTGCTGACTCAATGTATTCGTGCTGGACTCAATGTATTCGTGCTGGACTCAATGTATTCGCACTGGACTCAATGTATTCGTGCTGGACTCAATGTATTCGTGCTGGACTCAACGTATTCGTGCTGGACTCAATGTATTCGTGCTGGACTCAATGTATTCGTGCTGGACTCAACGTATTCGTGCTGGACTCAATGTATTCGCACTGGACTCAATGTATTCGTGCTGGAATCAATGTATTCGTGCTGGACTCAATGTATTCGCGCTGGACTCAATGTATTCGTGCTGGACTCAATGTATTCGTGCTGGACTCAATGTATTCGTGCTGGACTCAATGTATTCGTGCTGGACACAATGTATTCGTGCTAGACTCAATGTATTCGTGCTGGACTCAATGTATTCGCACTGGACTCAATGTATTCGTGCTGGACTCAGTGTATTCGTGCTGGACTCAATGTATTCGTGCTGGACTCAATGTATTCGTGCTGGACTCAATGTATTCGTGCTGGACTCAACGTATTCGTGCTGGACTCAATGTATTCGTGCTGGACTCAATGTATTCGCACTGGACTCAATGTATTCGTGCTGGACTCAATGTATTCGTGCTGGAATCAATGTATTCGTGCTGGACTCAATGTATTCGCACTGGACTCAATGTATTCGTGCTGGACTCAATGTATTCGTGCTGGACTCAATGTATTCGTGCTGGACTCAATGTATTCGTGCTGGAATCAATGTATTCGTGCTGGACTCAATGTATTCGTGCTGGACTCAATGTATTCGTGCTGGACTCAATGTATTCGTGCTGGACTCAATGTATTCGCACTGGACTCAATGTATTCGTGCTGGACTCAATGTATTCGTGCTGGACTCAATGTATTCGCACTGGACTCAATGTATTCGTGCTGGACTCAATGTATTCGTGCTGGACTCAATGTATTCGTGCTGGACTCAATGTATTCGTGCTGGACACAATGTATTCGTGCTGGACTCAATGTATTCGTGCTGGACTCAATGTATTCGTGCTGGACTCAATGTATTCGTGCTGGACTCAATGTATTCGCACTGGACTCAATGTATTCGTGCTGGACTCAATGTATTCGTGCTGGACTCAATGTATTCGTGCTGGACTCAATGTATTCGTGCTGGACTCAATGTATTCGTGCTGGACTCAATGTATTCGTGCTGGACTCAATGTATTCGTGCTGGACTCAATGTATTCGTGCTGGACACAATGTATTCGTGCTGGACTCAATGTATTCGTGCTGGACTCAATGTATTCGTGCTGGACTCAATGTATTCGTGCTGGACTCAATGTATTCGTGCTGGACTCAATGTATTCGTGCTGACTCAATGTATTCGTGCTGGACTCAATGTATTCGTGCTGGACTCAATGTATTCGTGCTGGACTCAATGTATTCGTGCTGGACTCAATGTATTCGTGCTGGACTCAATGTATTCGTGCTGGACTCAATGTATTCGTGCTGGACTCAATGTATTCGTGCTGGACACAATGTATTCGTGCTGGACTCAATGTATTCGTGCTGGACTCAATGTATTCGTGCTGGACTCAATGTATTCGCACTGGACTCAATGTATTCGTGCTGACTCAATGTATTCGTGCTGGACTCAATGTATTCGTGCTGGACTCAATGTATTCGTGCTGGACTCAATGTATTCGCACTGGACTCAATGTATTCGTGCTGGACTCAATGTATTCGTGCTGACTCAATGTATTCGTGCTGGACTCAATGTATTCGTGCTGGACTCAATGTATTCGTGCTGACTCAATGTATTCGTGCTGGACTCAATGTATTCGTGCTGGACTCAATGTATTCGCACTGGACTCAATGTATTCGTGCTGGACTCAATGTATTCGTGCTGGACACAATGTATTCGTGCTGGACTCAATGTATTCGTGCTGGACTCAATGTATTCGTGCTGGACTCAATGTATTCGCACTGGACTCAATGTATTCGTGCTGACTCAATGTATTCGTGCTGGACTCAATGTATTCGTGCTGGACTCAATGTATTCGTGCTGGACTCAATGTATTCGTGCTGGACTCAATGTATTCGTGCTGGACACAATGTATTCGTGCTGGACTCAATGTATTCGTGCTGGACTCAATGTATTCGTGCTGGACTCAATGTATTCGCACTGGACTCAATGTATTCGTGCTGGACTCAACGTATTCGTGCTGGACTCAATGTATTCGTGCTGGACTCAATGTATTCGTGCTGGACACAATGTTTTCGTGCTGGACTCAATGTATTCGTGCTGGACACAATGTTTCCGTGCTGGACTCAATATATTCGTGCTGGAAACAATTCACCAGACTCGTACTATATCAATACTTCACCACGATTGTGGGATGATTCGTTGTCATTTCTACGCTTATGTTCAACAGGCAGAGCTGTGCTTGCTGGTGGTGGACGGGACATCGACAGCAGCTGGACAAGACTCAAGGAGGTGGAGTCCCTCAACTACAAGGCCTTCCCTGACCTCCCTCTGCCAGTTAGCGTCCCTGCGATGGCCAAAGCTGGTGACCATCTCTACGCGTGCGGCGGGTGGCGCGATAGAGGCGGTGCAACTGATGAGTGTTATCGCATCAACGTACACACCCCGGAGAGTGAGTGGCAGTCTACGCAGTGCCTTCCGATTACATTAGTGGGTTCTGCGGTGTCGGTAGGGGACACTCTGATCTGGTTCTTTGATGGGTCAACATTAGTGAAGTTTGATGCAGTAAAGATCGCCTTCACGACAGCTACTTTACCATTTGATAGCAACACGTTCCATTGTTCAGTTTCGAACGGGAGTCACGCGTACGTCATTGGTGCTGGCAGTGACAGAAATGAAATCTGGACCAACAAAAACCCGATGGATGAAACTGAGTGGGAGTTGGCTGGGCACTTGATGAGCTCTCGAGAAAGACACGCCTGTCTCTGGTATGGCTCGAATATAATGATAACAGGGGGAGATTGCCTCAGGAGTGATGTGGAGCTATTCAACACTGAAACGCGTGAGGTGTGGGCAGGGAAGGAGATGCCGAAGGGACTGTACGGTCACAGGATGATGTTGCACAACGGCATGCCCTCGGTCGCTGGTGGGTATGACGGGAGCCCGCATACTTCTCGTATCACATCTTTTTCTATCACAGAAAATAGATGGATCGAGTCGTCAATGAAGCTAAAAACTCCAAAAGACCATTTTGCGCTCGTTGAAGTTTAGAAAACATTTTCTCAGTATGAGCTTTACAACGACGTAGAGCACTGAACAACACTGATTCTTGAGGCTGGTCTTTGATTTACTTAGTGTGTGTTGTCTATTTATCTCCTTGTGCAACTCTGGTGGTGTTGCTGGGTTACACACTCACTCGGTTGTGTGTTGGTTGTGCATATGTGTTCAGTATTGCAGTCCGCGGCGTGCCTTCAGTCATAACAGAGTGTCCGTAGTGATGACAAGGGCAACATTTGAGACGCCCTTGCCCTGTACAGTGGATAAGATTTATTTCAAATGTCAAGTTTACGAATCATATTTCCCGTAAAATTAGCCGTGTAAGTCGCCAGGTAATTTTCTGTGGATGATTTTATTTTTATAACTGATTTAATTCCGTACAATCTACGAAGAACTTAATTAAATGTGTCTAGTTACTGATTAAATATAGCAAAACACTTTCCTAATGTTGAGTTTGCGTTGCAGACTCGTATTGACAAGCATTGAGTTTTGTAGTTCGCTTGTGCGCATGGAGCTAGGATATATGGAGGGAGCATAGCCGTCTGTGAAGAGAACCAGTTTTTGATATTTCTCCTATGTCTGTGGTAACCAATAGCCGCCTCGCAAGTGTGACGTCAGCACGGAAGTCAGTTACCTACTAACTACGGTAGGGTGTGCACACGCTCGCTGAATGCTCTTCCAGCTGGTTAGTTACTCGCACAAATTATTAATCAATAATCTGGGATTCTTAGACTCCGAAAAATAATAAATTGTGTTTCCTCACTTGAGGACACTTAATAATATCAAAATTAATGGCAAAGATACATTAGGGGTTGAAAACTATAAAGATTACAGGCCCTTGATTATAACAACTTAGAGCGATTTGCACGCACACCTCACCCTTCGATTTCTGGAGCGGTACTAATCCTGCTTTGGAAAATGGTCGGGGAGTTGTAGAGGAGGGGGGAGGAGCCAACTTCAGCCAAGCGTCTGTGGTCGGCTCAGAATTGTGACGTGTCGGGCATTCACACAGCCCGAGTCTTTCAAATTTTGCAGCCAATTTGAACCGGCAATGTTCCATCCATATATCCTAGCTCCATGCTTGTGCGCGTTTGCTGCCAAGGGAGAACATTTGCTTCACTTATCGCTTCAATTGTGGCCAGTTTTGGTAGTGAATTGCTGCCTTGTGCCTGTGTGAGCCCCGTGCTTCATTTCGCTTGGTTCTGTGCCATCGTTTGATGGTGCGGTGATCTCTGGCGGTTGTGCTGCGTGGTGGTCTGCTTCTGAGCTCATTCTTTTGCTCTGCCATTTGTGAACTTGTAATTTGTCAACACAATCTTATCACATCAAATATAACTTAACCAAAGTTCCAACCCGTCGCGTTATTCATACCTGCAACTTTCGGTCGTAAACAAGCGTGTGTCCTGGCGTAGGAGTGTGTCCTTATAGCAAGGAAATGCAAACACAAAATGTCCGATAGAGATAATACAAAAACCATCATTGGGCTTTACAATATTCAACACAAAGATCCTTAGCTGATAAACACACACGGGCGTCGCAATACCATGTCGGTGGTCGAAACAAATGATGGAGAGAACAGCAAGCAAAACTGCAGGCCCTTTGCTGCGTAATCTAGGTTTGATAATGCATGTAAATACAAGTTGAGGAAACTTGATGCCAGTCACGATGTATTGATGAAAACACTCTCATTAGTACTTACATTGCAACACGAGCTCAGCAATTTCCGATGTCAGGGATGAATGATGAATATAAAATGGGTAGAAATGAACAATCCGGCGTCCAAGACTACAAGGCCGATTTTCAGAACTATCTTCTCTCTCCCACACATCAACTAGTACGCCAGTTGACGAGCTGGTAGGAAATGGAATGTTTTACCTCTTCACAAATTTGTGGTACCTCCTACGCTGACAGTACTGGCGCAAGAAGGAAAAAAAAAGAAAGGAAAAGAAAGGCAAAGAAAACAAAAGAAAATAAAACAAAGAAAGAAAGCAATAAAGAAAGAAAAAAACGTTCGTTACCAAGAAAGTTATAGCATGAGACAAGTGACACATTGGAGTTCAGTCTCGACTCGGCGCACTTCGTGTCAGAACCGTTAAGGGCGCGCCCTGGCATGAAGATGTCGCGGGTTCGAATCTCGGTGACTGATGGCGATTTTGCTACTAAAGAATTTGAAAACTCCTGGAGAATCCTCCGCAATTCCTCGTTAATTAGTTGAAACGAAATGAGCAACGACAAAAAACGCTTGAACGAAGCAGACAGAAGCACCGTCATAAATGATTATCAAGTTGTCAGAAAGTTAGTCAAAAGTAATTTGTAAACAACATCGCGCAACACAAAAATGTGAACAAACATGCAGGCAAAATGAAATTCATAGCTTGTTCATCGTGCGGACAGAAAGATAATGTTTTCACGAATCCTTTGCTCAAATTGCGCTTCATTTCATGTCTGTTCCTCTGGGGTAGGGAATGCTACGAGGGATAGATCAATTTTTGAAACGGTTAGCAAGCGCAATAAATTCATTTGCTGGACGATCGAGTTATTTCTGAGAATGGTTCAGCGTTGGCTGGTCGCAGCGCAGCGAGCCAAGTGTAATGGGCCCTCATGTTTTGTTTTTATGCAAAGGAAAGAAATATATATGAATGTATCTGTAGATATACTTATGTATATACATGCATGTGTGTGTATACATATATAAACACGTTTTACTAGTTTCTAATTGTCTAACAGAATTATAAAAGAAATCAAGTTACAGTCTAAGAACAACAACAAAAACATCTCAGGTTTCCCGTCATATCGGTATTCTCTTCAACATCATACGGACATGGGTACATGGTACAACATCATACAGACATGGGTACATGGTACAACATTATACGGACTTGGGTACATGGTACAACATCATACGGACATGGGTACATGGTACAACATCATACGGACATGGGTACATGGTACAACATCATACGGACATGGGTTCATGGTACAACATCATACGGACATGGCTACATGGTACAACATCATACGGACATGGGTACATGGTACAACATCATACGGACATGGGTACATGGTACAACATCATACGGACATGGGTACATGGTACAACATCATACGGACATGCGTACATGGTACAACATCATACGGACATGGGTGCATGGTACAACATTATACGGACCTGGGTACATGGTACAACATCATACGGACATGGGTACATGGTACAACATCATACGGACATGGGTACATGGTACAACATCATACGGACATGGGTACATGGTACAACATCATACGGACATGGGTACATGGTACAACATTATACGGACATGGGTACATGGTACAACATTATACGGACATGGGTACATGGTACAACATCATACGGACATGGGTACATGGTATAACATCATACGGACATGGGTACATGGTACAACATCATACGGACATGGGTAAATGGTACAACATCATACGGACATGGGTACATGGTACAACATCATACGGACATGGGTACATGGTACATCATACGGACATGGGTACATGGTACAACATCATACGGACATGGGTGCATGGTACAACATTATACGGACATGGGTACATGGTACAACATCATACGGACATGGGTACATGGTACAACATCATACGGACATGGGTACATGGTACAACATCATACGGACATGGGTACATGGTACAACATCATACGGACATGGGTACATGGTACAACATCATACGGACATGCGTACATGGTACAACATCATACGGACATGGGTGCATGGTACAACATTATACGGACATGGGTACATGGTACAACATCATACGGACATGGGTACATGGTACAACCTCATACGGACATGGGTACATGGTACAACATCATACGGACATGGGTACATGGTACAACATCATACGGACATGGGTACATGGTACAACATCATACGGACATGGGTACATGGTACATCATACGGACATGGGTACATTTTACAACATCATACGGACATGGGTACATGGTACAACATCATACGGGCATGGGTACATGGTACAACATCATACGTACATGGGTACATGGTACAACATCATACGGACATGGGTACATGGTACAACATCATACGGACATGGGTTCATGGTACAACATCATACGGACATGGCTACATGGTACAACATCATACGGACATGGGTTCATGGTACAACATCATACGGACACGGGCACACGGTACAACATCATACGGACACGGGTACATGGTACAACATCATACGGACATGGTTACATGGTACAACATCATACGTACACGGGTACATGGTACAACATCATACGGACATGGGTACAAGGTACAACATACGGACATGGGTGCATGGTACAACATCATACGTACACGGGTACATGGTACAACATAATACGGACATGGGTACATGGTACAACATACGGACATGGGTACATGGTACAACATCATACGGACATGGGTACATGGTACAACATCATTCGGACATGGTTATATGGTACAACACCATACGGACATGGGTACATGGTACAACACCATACGGACATGGGTACATGGTACAACATCATACGGACATGGGTACATGGTACAACACCATACGGACATGGGTACATGGTACAACATCATACGGACATGGGTACATGGTACAACATCATACGGACACGGGTACATGGTACAACATCATACGGACATGGGTACATGGTACAACATCATACGGACATGGGTACATGGTACAACATACGGACATGGGTACATGGTACAACATCATACGGACATGGGTACATGGTGCAACATCATACGGACATGGGTACATGGTACAACATACGGACATGGGTACATGGTACAACATCATACAGACATGGGTACATGGTGCAACATCATACGGACATGGGTACATGGTACAACATACGGACATGGGTACATGGTACAACATCATACGGCCATGGGTACATGGTACAACATCATACGGACATGGGTACATGGTACAACATACGGACATGGGTACATGGTACAACATCATACGGACATGGGTACATGGTACAACATCATACGGACATGGGTACATGGTACAACATCATACGGACATGGGTACATGGTACAACTTCATACGGACATGGGTACATGGTGCAACATCATACGGACATGGGTACATGGTACAACATCATACGGACATGGGTACATGGCACATCATACGGACATGGGTACATGGTACAACATCATACGGACATGGGTACATTGTACAACATCATACGGACATGGGTACATGGTACAACATCATACGGACATGGGTACATGGTACATCATACGGACATGGGTACATGGTACAACATCATACGGACATGGGTACATTGTACAACATCATACGGACATGGGTACATGGTACAACATCATACGGACATGGGTACATGGTACAACATCATACGGACATGGGTACATGGTACATCATACGGACATGGGTACATGGTACAACATCATACGGACATGGGTACATGGTACAACATCATACGGACATGGGTACATGGTACAACATCATACAGACATGGGTACATGGTACAACATCATACGGACATGGGTACATGGTACAACATCATACGGACATGGGTACATGGTACAACATCATACGGACATGGGTACATGGTACAACATCATACGGACATGGGTACATGGTACAACACCATACGGACATGGGTACACGGTACAACATCATACGGACATGGGTACATGGTACAACATCGTACGGACATGGGTACATGGTACAACATCATACGGACATGGGTACATGGTAGAACATCATACGGACATGGGTACATGGTACAACATCATACGGACATGGGTACATGGTACAACACCATACGGACATGGGTACATGGTACAACATCATACGGACATGGGTACATGGTACAACACCATACGGACATGGGTACATGGTACAACACCATACGGACATGGGTACATGGTACAACATCATACGGACATGGGTACATGGTACAACACCATACGGACATGGGTACATGGTACAACATCATACGGACATGGGTACATGGTACAACACCATACGGACATGGGTACATGGTACAACATCATACGGACATGGGTACATGGTACAACACCATACGGACATGGGTACATGGTACAACATCATACGGACATGGGTACATGGTACAACATCATACGGACATGGGTACATGGTACATCATACGGACATGGGTACATGGTACAACATCATACGGACATGGGTACATGGTACAACATCATACGGACATGGGTACATGGTACAACATCATACGAACATGGGTACATGGTACGACACCATACGGACATTGGTACATGGTACAACATCATACGGACATGGGTACATGGTACAACATCATACGGACATGGGTACATGGTACAACATCATACAGACATGGGTACATGGTACAACATCATACGGACATGGGTACATGGTACAACATCATACGGACATGGGTACATGGTACAACATCATACGGACATGGGTACATGGTACAACTTCATACGGACATGGGTACATGGTACAACATCATACGGACATGGGTACATGGTACAACATCATACGGACATGGGTACATGGTACAACATCATACGGACATGGGTACATGTTACAACATCATACGGACATGGGTACATGGTACAACATCATACGGACATGGGTACATGGTACTTACATCATACGGACATGGGTACATGGTAAAACATACGTACATGGGTACATTATACAACATACGGACATAGGTACATGGTACAACATCATACGGACATGGGTACATGGTACAACATACGGACATGGGTACATGGTACAACATCATACGGACACGGGTACATGGTACAACATCATACGGACATGGATACATGGTACAACATCATACGGACATGGGTACATGGTACAACATCATAAGGACATGGGTACATGGTACAACATCATACGGACATGGGTACATGGTACAACATCATACGGACATGGGTACATGGTACAACATCATACGGACATGGGTACATGGTACAACATCATACGGACATGGGTACATGGTACAACATCATACGGACATGGGTACATGGTACAACATACGGACATGGGTACATGGTACAACATCATACGGACATGGGTACATGGTACAACATCATACGGACATGGGTACATGGTACAACATCATACGGACATGGGTACATGGTACAACATCATACGGACATGGGTACATGGTGCAACATCATACGGACATGGGTACATTGTACAACATCATACGGACATGGGTACATGGTACAACAACATACGGACATGGGTACATGGTACAACATCATACGGACATGGGTACATGGTACAACATACGGACATGGGTACATGGTACAACATCATACGGACACGGGTACATGGTACAATATCAAACGGACATGGGTACATGGTACAACATCATACGGACATGGGTACATGGTACAACATCATACGGACATGGGTACATGGTACAACATCATACGGACATGGGTACATGGTACAACAACATACGGACATGGGTACATGGTGCAACATCATACGGACATGGGTACATGGTACAACAACATACGGACATGGGTACATGGTACAACAACATACGGACATGGGTACATGGTACAACAACATACGGACATGGGTACATGGTACAACAACATACGGACATGGGTACATGGTACAACAACACACGGACATGGGTACATGGTACAACAACATACGGACATGGGTACATGGTACAACAACATACGGACATGGGTACATGGTACAACAACATACGGACATGGGTACATGGTAAAACAATATACGGACATGGGTACATGGTACAACAACATACGGACATGGGTACATGGTACAACAACATACGGACATAGGTACATGGTACAACATCATGCAGACATAGGTTCAGGAGTACATACTAATGTACATACCCATGCCAGTACAGGAGGACATAGCAAACGAGGGGTACAATAGCCCTGTCACGGGGTTAATTGTGTCAACGAGGGAAATAAGCAGAATATATTCTTTAGCATATATCATGCATGTAAGATGATAGAAAACTCATAAATACTACTAAAGGATGCCTAGAAAGTCCTTCACTATAAGTGAACAACAAAAGAACAAAAGACACCAATACGCTCCACCAAACCGACTGAAACGCCGTCGTAAATGATTTCACGGTAGTGAGGCAAGGCTGGCCAAAAGTAATTTATAAAGAACATAGCACAACATTCACATCTAGGAACATATAAACTGATATGCACAAAAACTCAAGTTTAGAGCTTGTTCATCGTACGGATAGTAAACATAAATACAGAAAACACAAAATTATAGTAATAATAAAAACGACCTCGTCCTGCTACATTGAGCCGGCGGCTCTGTTGTTATTTTAGTCGACAGAAATAATTAAGATATAAAGTAGAGGGACTTGGCGAAAACGTAAAAAAGGTAATTCCTATTTTTCTGACAGAAATTTTAGGAAAATGAAGATACAGAACAAAAACATTTTAGGTATTCTCATTCACAACATATGGGTATATGCGGTAAAATAGAGACACGGTGAGAGTTTGATATAACTTATGAGCTACACGTAGCTACACAATTTCTACATATAGACCACATATGAACCTAATTATGTTCCATAATCAACTGCACTACTCAGGCTACGCGTGAGGCCTGGTAGACTACCGTGGCGGGAGGTTGTCGCGGTGGGGATAGCAGGAAGTGGACAAAGTCAGCTAAAACAAGCACAGGCATTCCAACTTCGCAGAGTTTCAAATGCTGACCCTTAGTAGCAATGAGTATATTTTATGAAGAAGGTAAGAAGAGAGGAAGGAAGAAAGCACCATTTAGTATGGAGTTAAGGGAACGTGGAATCCTTCCACAAACAATGGAACAAAAAGAAGGCCTAACTTTCAGATCAGGACATCACACTTTCCCTTGGGAGTGTTTGGTCCCATAGAAAGCATACTTGTATTCCCTCTGGGTAGATCGTGAGGGTAGTTCGCGGAACTCGAGTCACAATGCGCAAGTTTTGTTTAAATGAAATGTTTAGATTAAGAGTCAAGTAAGGACGTGACTCAGCTGCCCTGTAAGCCAGACATAAACGCTCTGCCTTATCAGATCACTAAGAAATTAATCACCATAATGCCAGCAAATCTTAGGCAGCACACAGTCCACGCTACCCGTGGCCTTATCTTTTATCCCCTGAGCGTCGCGATAACAGCGACGCGTGTCCCGCGACTGGCACTGAGGTAGCAAATCAAAGGCACTCCATGTTTTGAATTTTAAAGATTATAATAAAAATTGTGAATTTTGTGGTTCTACTTTTACTTGAAATATTATTTGTCTTTTTTATTAATGTGACCGTATAAAAATATGATCTACTTTTTTTCAGCCTGAAGATGATGACGAAACGTTGCATTTTATACATTGACAGAGGTATAGAATTTTAACTATTGACATGGTGCAGTAAAAAGTTTGGAGTGAATTCCTTTTCAATCTAACACGTGCATGAAGAACTGGAAATTATAATCACTATTATAAAAGGAGCCGCGTCCGTCTGTCCGTCCGTCCGTCCGTGTGTCACACTCACCAGCCTGCAGTGTGAGATGAGCGTATCTGTGATACAAGCTTCATCAACTCCACAATTTTCGTATCTGTGATACAAGCTTCATCAACTCCACAATTTTCATATCTGTGATACAAGCTTCATCAACTCATCAATTTCCGGTGCATTAACCCAGCAGATTGAGAGTCGGAATGAATATCACGTATATTGGTAGGTTAGATTAGGTTGTATAGAACATCAGCAGTTGAGACTGAGGAAAGTATAGGAAAGGTATAAGAAAGCATAGAAAATCGTGGGAAAGCCATATTAAAGCTCAGTTGGTCTGCCACTTTATCACGCTGTCAAGGAAGCTTTATGACTATATTTGATAGCAGTTTCAGTGCACGAGATTAAGAGTATTTCAATTGCGGGTTCTGTTGGGTTGGATCGATTTGTTTTTGATCTACATCTGAAGTATATTTTTTAGGGGATTATCGATTCCAGTCATTTATGACGGATCGCGTACACCAAAAAAAAACCTACACCTCCACATTCTCACAGCGCCAGCAGCGAAACATCACCTCCAACTATTCACCCTTTTCAAAAACAGGAGAGTACTAGTTTATATAAACATGCTACAACATTCACATCTAGAAACACCTAAACTGACATACTCACAAAAATGAATTTGTGTCTAAGAAACGGCTAAGAAAACAGTGAACTCGCGCCTCGTAACTTCAGGGTCGCATCCAATACGATATGTAGGCCCCCAAGTCCTGCAGCTGTCCACAGGATTAGCAAAAATCCGCCTGAGACAGGAGGTTGGACAATAGGGAGTGAGGCTCGTTGTATTGTCGACGTCTCGCGAGCCTAACCCGCACGCGAGAGGGAACTCAATGGATAGGAGGGAAGGACTTCTCAGGGTTGATTGTTCCGTTTGAACTTGTTTTTGTATCACTCATTTCAGCTCATCTCCACGGGAGCGTGGGGCTTGTCTTGGTGATAGATACCAGCTGCCTGCGACTGACAGGCATTATGGTGATCAATTTCTTAGGGATCTGATAAGGTAGAGCGTTTATGTCTGGCTTACTGGGCGGCTGAGTCACGTCCTAACTTGACTCTTACTCTAAACATTTCAATTAAACAAAATTTGCGCATTGAGACTCAATTTTCGTGACCTACCCTTACTAACCCCTCACGGGGAATGCAAATTTTGTTTTTACGGAACTAGCACTTCCAGGGGTGAGATGTGAGGTCCTGATCTGAGAGTTTGGTCTTCTTTTTGTTCCAATGATTTTTGCTCTGTTATGGACCATTCGTTTTCAATCCACAGCTGTCCTTGTGTTTCAGTATCACCTACATTCTTCTTCAATTTTCATCTTGTTCCACACTCTTCCTTCTTAACATGTTGTTTCTATGCGAGCAGAATTCTGTGCCGGAACACACTCGAGTAAGGTTTCCACGTTCTCTCAACTCCATACTAAATGGATGTTCCATCTTTCCTCTCTTTGAATATCTTTGTTGTGGTAAGGGAGGCTAAAACTAAGTTATAAGCAACTATTCACATACCCCAACAAATTTTTGCAGAAGTTTCTGATATATAAATTTCTTCTGGGAAAATATATAATTTGACGGGATAGAATCAGATGGAAAAAGTGTAATTACACTCTACCTATCGGCTACGAACAACACCCCACCAACCAGCTGAGCAAGCCCCTCCTCCGAATATTCAGGCCCATCTTGGGGGAGGAGGCAGAGTCTCAGCTACTCAGTGAGTAACTTTTTCCTGTTCCTCATTATCAGTGGTCAAATTCGAGCGTGAGTTCCGCGTGATTCTGCTTTTATTTCTAATATGTTATTAGCTTCTTATATCATTAATTAAGTACTTTATTATCTCAAATAACAAGGCGTGGTAGGCACCAGAAGTTTTCAACAGCCCATTCAATAATTCAGCAGATGTGATGACCGTTTCGCTGCCTCGGAAGTACCCTGGCATGTTAGCTTTGCGCTCGGTTAACAACGGACGATGCCACCAGAGCAAGGAAGACGCGGTCTACATGCAACAAATCTCGGCCCTGGGCGCCCTGGAGGACAAGTTCAGCCGCCTGTGGACGCAGTGCCAGCGATGCCAGGGCTCCTTGCGTGAGGAGGTCATCTGCACCAGGTGAGGACGCCAGCTCGGGTGGCCCGTCATCCTCTGGCACGTCGGTCCATGGTGAGCCCATTTGTGGCGGGTGTGTGGACACGCCAGCTCGGGTGAGGTGCGTGTGACCCGTCGCCCTCTGGCACGTCGGTCCATGGTGAGCCCATTTGTGGCGGGTGTGTGGACACGCCAGCTCAGGTGGGGGTGCGTGTGGCCCGTCGCCCTCTGGCACGTCGGTCCATGGTGAGCCCATTAGTGGCGGGTGTGTGGACACGCCAGCTCGGGTGGGGGTGCGTGTGGCCCGTCGCCCTCTGGCACGTCGGTCCATGGTGAGCCCATTTGTGGCGGGTGTGTGGACACGCCAGCTCGGGTGGGGGTGCGTGTGGCCCGTCGCCCTCTGGCACGTCGGTCCATGGTGAGCCCATTAGTGGCGGGTGTGTAGACACGCCAGCTCGGGTGGGGGTGCGTGTGGCCCGTCGCCCTCTGGCACGTCGGTCCATGGTGAGCCCATTAGTGGCGGGTGTGTAGACACCCTAGCACTCTTGCCGTGACAGCTCAGCAGTTTTTATCTTGTCCAAACGAAGTTGCGCAGCCGTATTGAAGCAAACTTTATGGTGTCCTTAACGGTCTTGTAATTCTTCAAGTTAGAAGATCGATAGATTTTTTGAGTTTGAAAATAATTTTCTTCATTACCATGGGTAATAATCTATTATTTTTGTCTGCTTACTTTTTGTTTATTTTTAAATTCAAGCGGTGATATCAAATTCAAGTGTTGATTCTTCCATTGATGAATGATGATAGTGTTCGGCTATGATTTCTTTATGAATTTTATTTTAAATTTAGCGCGGTAATCTCAGCAGCCCTATAATAACAATGGAAAAAGTTCCTGTACGATCGAAATCCTAGAGACGCGCAATCAAGTGTTGCTCAGGAGTGCAATTGTGGACATGAGATCAAGTTTAGCTGGTGCTTGTCTGCAACCTTCAGAGGTTGTCGCACCGGCAGACTCGTGCAGACCTCACCAACTGCTGCTGGTTGTGGGCCATTACAGTTTTCGGTTTTAAAAATAGTGATTTCATTCGTGTAATTGAAATTTTTTACGAGTTGTTTATTTATATGTGCTTTCGTCCGCTCTATGTGGACATGTTTACTTTTCTTTACATTGCTTGTTTCATGTAAAACAAAAGAATAAGGGAAAAACGAAAAACAGTTTATTTCCCATAAAGATGGTACAAAAAAGATAGTACCATCATTGGTTTTTAAAATATCCTAAAGTTAATACACTTAGATGATACACACACACGAGTATTGTAATGCTCATGTCACTAGTCGAAAAGAAATGACTGAGGGCAATGTACTCCTAATGTTGCTTAATCTACATTTGATGATACATGTAATTATAATTATAAGATACAACACAATTTCATGGACGATGCATTTTCATTGTGGGGTGAAAACACTTGACAGTTTACATGTACATGATATAAAACTTTGAAATTCTTGACGCCAGGAAATAATATTAAATTGCTTGTTTTGGCAGATGTTTAATAATGTCATTTCAAGAAAGCATGAAAAATGTATATACAGTATATAAGCGTGAGGACCACGAAAATTACAAGTTTTGTTTTTCTAATTACAAATTTTTAACACAACGGTCGTTAGTTGATAATCATTTCATTTAAGTATAAATGGATGACTACACAACAAATTTATAGCAAAAGCAAAAGGGCAACAACCAGGCGACATATCATTTTTAAAAAACTGTATGTTAAAAATTAGAACGTTTCGGGCCTAGACCCATCTTCAGCAAAACAATCTGAAATGACAATAGTGAAAACATTAATAAACTAGATCCATCATTGGCTAAAACAATCTGAAATGACAATATTGAAATATTGAAAACCTAAACTAGAGAAACTGTTGTTATCTCGACAGTGGCACACATGAGAATGAAAGAAAGTGACAGGAGGATTGGTGAAGATTCTAACTAACTATGTGAAGAAGGTGAGCACTCTGCATGTCATTAAGCTGAGGCTTTAATTTGTGGATGTAGAGGGACTCTAAAATTCTAAGTTTAACATCTATGTTCTAAGTCAAAGTTTAACAAATTTATCGTTTTTTACATGAATGCTTTACAATAATAAAGAGATGAGTTAGGTAATGTTTCAAGTTGAGAGTGAACAGAAAAAAGACCGGTCTCTCGAGTTAAAATGCTAGTTGTCAGTTTAGTACACATATATGTGTATATGTACATGTATATATATATACAGATATACATGAACACACATACCCACGCATACACCTAACACGCACACATACACAAAAACATATCATGCATCGAGGCAATCACAAAACATGTGCGTTCTATAAAAATGCTGTGCGATGTACTGAAATGTACCATGATGAGCAAAGGAAGTTCGTTACAACTTTTTCAGCATGTGTTGCTGCTTACAATTTCTAATGAAATATGGTAACGATGTTTAATTAAATATTGAAAAGCCAGACAATAAAACTGTGTGCTGTAATGACTCATTTCTCAGGAATGAACACCTCTGAACGCGGTGTGCGCGCGTTATCGCTGCGAGATTATAGTGTAGATATGGACCTGATCTTATGATCCGAGGATATATGGCACATGTGGGCAGCACGTGTAGCGTCCTCAACGTGTGATGTCTAGTTTAACTTTTATATTTTTCGTGGCAAGGGAATAACTCTCAGCGAGAAGAAATGTTGTGTTCATGCATGTTTACGAATGTTTTCAACATTTCAAAACACACACATGACTTCATTCTGTTTATTCTGTCTAGTTTCAGCTAGGTTCTGCTTGGTGGACCGGTGAAAGAATTCAGGCAACGTTACCTAATAAATTCTACCCTAACCCATCCTAACCTAACATATACTAACCTATCGTATCCTAACCGAAGCTAATTAGATTTTATGTTCTAACAAAAAACCGTGGACCCGAGAAAAAATTTCATCAACATTACCTAACCCATGCTAACCTAACCTATCCTAACCTATCCTATCCTGACCTATCCTATCCTGATCTATCCTATCCTGACCTATCCTACCCTGACCTATCCTATCCTGACCTATCCTATCCTGATAAAATTTCAAACAAATCAATGCATGTAAAGGCGATCTATGTATAACTCAGGAATTCGGTATCCATGATACGGCAAACTCGGACGAAAGCGTAACATACGAACTAAGTAACTAACTAAGGTGTCAACAAGCAGAATATTATATAGATGGGCTGGATGTGAACAGTATCAATAATATACACTGCATAATAAAACGCAAGGTGTCTCCTTAAATTTAAACAAGTACAATTTTCGTGCGTTATTTCTCCTGTGTTATTGCAATGGGAATCTCATTAAACATATTAGATTGGTTAAGCATTGGATGCTTAAAGACCGTATCTGTGATACGATTCTACCAGTACACAATTACATACATACATATACATATACCGGGCTTATCCTCCCTATGGGAGGGTAGCCGACAGCAGGCCACAATCACCACACTTAGTCACTAGGAGGCGAGAGAGGCAGCACTGGCCGCACCTGAACTGCCAGGATCAGCAGCAGCCCAGCACAACCACCTTCCACAGTCAGGCCCGACAGCCACAGCTGGTTTACCCCGACCGCTTCATTGAGTGCAGCCCCTCCACCCGCACATGACAGGTCAACCCCATCACACGCGGGCAGCTTCCAGTAACGCGTCAAAAATAAAATTACCTCCTTATACACTGCCCCCACTCACCTGTGTCCGCAGCCATCCCTCTCGCCACGTCCACAGTCAGACCCCTCTCATACAAAGCACGTCGCACCCCATCCATCCAACTCATCTGGGGTCTACCTCGCGCTCGAAGACCACTCACTTCCGACATATATATCTTTTTCACCTGCCGCTCAACATTCATTCTTTCAACATGCCCAAACCATCCAAGCACTCTTTCATCTACTCGCCTGCTCAACCTTTTGATAACACCCGTCTGCCCCTTAACCAACTCATTCCTGATCCTATCTCTTCTAGTTACTCCATACATGCTCCTCAAACACTTCATCTCAAACACATCCAACTTCCTCCTCTCAGCTGCTCTCAACCCCCAGGACTCTGCTCCATACAACAAAACTGGCACAATCAAACTTTCATACAGTCCCCTCTTAACATTCATACTCAAACTCCTGCATTCAAAAACTTTCCTCATTGCACCTAATGTCTTACAACCTTCACTCACTCGATGCTTCACTTCTACTTCCATACTATCCTTAACAGTCACATCCGACCCGAGGTACCTAAAATGCTCTATCTCCTCTAAAACTTCCCCATTCAACCTCACATCCAAAGTTCCAAACACTCCACCTCTTGAACATCTCATCACCTTACTTTTATTCACATTTACCCTCAATTTCCGCCTTTCGCACACTCTACCAAACTCTGTAACCAGTCTCCTCAGTTTTTCCTCTGAATCAGCCACAAACGCTGTATCATCTGCAAACAACAGCTGACACACTTCCCAATACATACCATTTCGTCCCACCAACTGCGCACCTTTTCCCAACACTCTGGCATTCACTTCTCTCACCACACCATCCATAAACAAATTAAACAACCACGGCGACATCACACATCCCTGTCTCACACCTGTCACAACTGGGAACCATTCGCTCACCTCATTCCCTACTCTCACACATGCTCTACTATCAATGTAGAAACTCTTGATCGCATTCAACAGTCTCCCACCCACTCCATACAAACTTACCACTTGCCATAGAGCCTCGCGATCCACTCTGTCATACGCCTACTCTAGATCCATAAATGCCCAATATACATCCTTTCCCTTTAATAAGTATTTTTCATTCACCTGCCTCACAGCAAACATTTGATCCACACAACCTCTACCACACCTAAAACCACACTGTTCTTCAGCAAGCACATGATCCGTCAACACTCTCACTCTTCCAATTAACACTCTTCCATACAGCTTCCCAACGACACTCGGTAGACTTATACCCCTAGAATTACTGCACTCATACCTGTCACCTTTCCCCTTGTACAACGGAACTACGCACGCGCTACTCCAATCAACCGGCACTTTACTAGCCTCGAAACACACATTTAATAAACGCACCAACCATTCTATAACCACATTTCCTCTTTTCTTTAGACATTCAACCGTGCAGCCATCCAAAACTGGAGCTTTCCCATTTTTCATTTCATCCAACGCACATCTCACCTCTGCACTTCTTATTCGACTTCTATTCACTTCACCAAACACAGGCATTCTAACATCACTTCCAACAGCTACTACTCTCGCAATCCTATCATCCCTCACGTTCAGCAGTTCCTCAAAATACTCCGCCCATCTCTTTCTCACATCACAACTCTCCACTAGCAGCCTACCATTTGTATCCTTCACTCTTGCCTCATTCTCCACCTGACCCTTCCTAATTTTCTTCACTTCCTTCCAGAAAACCTTCCTTCTCTCCATGAAATCCCCTCCCAACTTCCTCCCCCATTCCTCATCCGCCGCCCTCTTCGCTCTCCTTACCATTCTTTGTACCTCTTTCTTCCTCTCCTTATACTCTTCAAAATTTTGCTGGTTGCCTCGCTGCAACCACCTTTCGAACGCCACCCGCTTTCTTTTCACAGCCGCTCCTACTTCTCCGTTCCACCATTCACTCCCCTTTCTAATCCCCCCTCCAACCTTCCTTACCCCACACACTTCCCTTGCACATTTTTCCACCGCATCTTTAAACAACTTCCATTCCCCTTCCACTCCACCCACCTCACTTTCCTTCACCCTCCCATACTCCACTTTCATCTTCTCCTGATACTCACACTCACGCTCAGAATCATGTAACTTGCTTACATTTAACACCTCCCTTCCACTCCTCCTTTTTACACCTCCCCACATTCCACTAACTCTCAGCTTTCCTTCCACCAAATAATGATCCGAAATCTCATTCATCTCACCACGGAACACATGCACATCGAGCAAACGACCCATCACTCCCCTGCTAACTAAAATATAATCCATCAATGCTCTCTCCTCTATCACACCTCCATTCGTCCTCGCATATGTATACTTGTTTATACTTTTTTCTGAAACAAACTATTCCCAACCACTAACTCACTCTCCACACATAACCCCACCAAGAAATCCCCACTCTCATTCACCCCAGCTACTCCGTACTTACCAACAACACCATCCACCACCTCATCACCCACTCTTGCATTCAGGTCCCTCATCACCACAACTCTACAACCACTCCCCACTCTAGCCACACACTCGGACAATTTCTCCCAAAACTCCTCTCTCTCTTCCCCACTCCTCTCCGATCCCGGTCCGTACGCGCTCACAAACACCCACGACTCTTCCCCCCATTTCACTAGCACCCACATTATTCTTGATCACACCTCACCCCATTCAACTACTTTCTCTCTGATTCTTACACTCAATAATATAGCCACACTCTCTCTTGCATGTCCCCCACGTACTCCAGACACTCTCCCTCCCACACTCTCAAACATCAACTCACCACTACCCTTCAATTTCATCTCACTCAAGGCCAATACATCCATCTTCCGGTTTAACATCATTCTTCCGATCTCCTTCTTCTTACTCTCAGTTGCTCTACTTCCACACCCCCTTACATTCAAAGATCCTAGTACTAGGGTTTGAGTGGTCTTTCGATCTCTCTCACCCCCTTCATTGGCCTGCTGTCTCTCGGGAAAATCATTACAGAGAAGGGGATCCCAGTCCCCTCGCTCCATCCACTATAGTCGCCTCTTACGACACGCAGCGGACCACGGTGGGAGAATTCTAACCCCCCCCCCCCCCCCACAGGGGGAATACAATTACACAACAATTACAGTACTCAATTACGAGAATATTTTAATCGCTAGTACTATCTATAAATTAATACGCTTCAAACTAAGTTCTTACGTAACGCTCCTCATAGTTAGGATAGGATAGGTTAGTATATGTTAGGTTAGGATGGGTTAGGGTAGAATATGTTATGTTAGAATTTGTTAGGTAATGATGAACCGAATTTTTTCACGGGTTTACCTAGCCTAACGATGGCATTGTACGTGGAATTTATTCGGGTCCTGTGAGTTAGGATGGATATATTTGTTTGTCATCCGTTACTTGGGGGATTTATTTAAGGTAAATCTTGAATCCTGTCATTTTTAACGAGTCTTATAAACTAGAATGATCGACAAGACTTCAGAACAGACTCGAGATGTTTGTCATTGACTTATTATTTTATGAATCCCCTCATAAACCTGAACACATATACACATACATGCATGTCTGTGTGTGTGCACACGCATTTCTGCTGTAACATTACACACACTGAGGAGATAACAAGGAGAAGACTAAGATAAGTACATTAGGTACGGTCGTAATGGACATCAATGTTCACTTGGCAAGGCTCTGCACCAATTTGAAAATCAAGTCAAAAATAAAGTTAAAAAGTACTCGTCCTTTCATCATTTAAATCGAAATATTTGAAGTGCTGAACCTAAAATGCCTTCGCTAAAATTTGGAAATTTTTATCCCTTTGAACCTGAGTCAGACTCGGACAATTGAATTGCTGATATTTCCGCTCATCTTGTATCTCAGGAAGGAAGACATCGTTGCATGGAAGCATTATTTGTATATACTTATTCTGCAGTGATAAGTTATCACGACAGAATATCGCTGTTATCACTGATAACATCGTGTGGGTGCGGGGTTATTGCCATACTCTCTATTTTATGTATTTCAAATGAGAATTGATATGACGTGACATTTTTAGGAAGTGTTTTACGCATTTTGTGAATCTACTGCGTAGAAATAATCTTTTTTACTTTAGCAACACATTCAAGAGTGTACAACACACCCGCCTAATGCCACCACCATTTGCACGTCACTCACCAACACGCAAGGCCACGCAGCAAAGAATGAGGCTCAGCTAACCAACGCCTGCTGCATCTCAGGAAGGTCTAACTGCTGAGCTGACGCTCGTGCGAGTATGAAATCAAGGCAAATTAATTACTCAGGAGCGAAATTTCTCAAATGAGTAACTCGTTATCGTGTAGAATTGTGTTAGTCACTCGCAAGTTCCGAGCGTTTTCGTCCATAAAAGGTGACCAAAATAAAGAGGTACGAGCGAGCAAGGATGAGCGAAACAATTCCCATCACTTGCAACTAATTTTGCCCGCATTTCAGGGAAATGCGCCATCAGCACAAAATCCTTTTCGTTTCAAGCAATAACTTCATTGCTCAGCTCGTGCAGCACATTACGTTTGCGACCAGCGAGGCAATCCTTTCTCTTCCTCAGAAAATTTCCCATCAGCAGCATTTGACAAGAAAATTACATGAATATTCAGCAATTTGTGATAGGAATGAATGTTACTGATTGTATTGTGAATAGAAATAGAAAGAAGGTTCATGCATGCTAAATAAAAGTAGTCAATTGCTCCTTGGAAATTTGACCCTAACTTCCCGTGCACACTAACAACGAGGACTTGCATAGTCAGAAACAAGCTCTAATCTCAGATAAGATGCCTTATCAAACCTAAGCTCACGCGTCAATGTCTGTGGAGACCGTGTCAGCGAGGCGTCCTTACCCATGTTCACGTTGTCTCTTTTTGTGACCAGCATTTGTGGCATTAGTCGTGTGGGGAGCATATGGAGTAGGAAAAAGAAAAAGTTAATTTCCAATATAGTTTAAACATGATATGTTGGACACTGGTTTTTAAAATAAATTGGCATTAAAACATCCTTACTTGATACCCACACGTAGGTATCGTAATACCCATGTCACGTGTTGAAAGGAAAAAAGAATAACTAAAAGAAAAGTGCAAAAAATGCGTTCCCTTCGTTGCGTTTAATCTAATTTTGACAATGCATATAAGTTTAGGTAACTAAGAAGAGATAATCCTAGTGACGCAGAGTTGTCAACACTCTCGTTAGTGCGCACTTGTATTGAAATAAAAGTTAGAGTCCGAGGTGTGCACGCTGTATTCTAAGGAACCTTCACTAAACAATAAACCTTTCACTTCATATTAACGCTTCATTCATTTCCACTCATCGCGCCCTCACCACTAGTCATGACTGAGCAGGATTATGCATCAATATAAAGGTTACGTTCATCACAGCGTGTCGGGATCATGTCCCGATCCGTCGGTCGGTGGAGAGCTTCAAGTCTTTTGACTTGTGAAGTCACAGCAAATAGAGAGATGGCATCTCTGCGGCTATGCTCTGTTGTTCCAACCACTGCCATGGATGTTCGTGATATTGTTTCCACTATTTAGATCGAAGGACCTCATTAAGTTCAGAAATTAACGACTCAAACAAACAAACAAACATCGGCATCTAAAAGATGCTTTATTTACAATTCAAGCCTGATACATACCACTTTGTGCGTTGGTTTTTCAAGTACCTTATAACTACCACCAGGACGCCATGACGGTTTCCCCGGTCAATACCGGTACCCATCTTATTGGAGTGGGGTATTGTGCTTTGAATTTTGCCCCTATACCCAATGGAGGAAATTGCCACCCAGAGCAGGGATTCGAACCCTCGATGCCTTCACGGCAGGGCAGGTCCTTACACCACACGGCTATGTGTTGATCTCTCGTGTAGACTTTCTACTGACACAACACAACGCACACAACCAGTGAAACATGATGGGGTTCGATATTTTCCTCAGTCGAAGTCTCCAGATGTGGATGACAAACCAATATATCCATCCCAATAGTACCCCCACTTTGGTTGTGAATATGAAGGAAGGATAGTTCACATCTAAAATTGAATGGAAAATATCTAATCGGAAGAAGTGAGGTAGGCCTTGTTGGAGTAAAATTTAAATTTTTTGTGGACGAGATTTTCTAAGTTTACGCCTGTTTTTTCTCGGTGTTTTTTCTTGTTATTGTTTCTTGAAACTTGAAGTTGTTCTTTATTTATTTTTCAATCTTATTCTATCATAGCAGAGGGCGAAGGGACACACTTTGTGCTTAGATTCGTTGTTCTTTCGTTCTATACAACTTCCGCCGAAAAATGGTTAAAGAAAATATTGTGTTTAAATAATAGTATTCCCTACCATGCTACGATCGCTCCGGAGAAACTAGCCTAGTCCGAACATGAATCACTTTATGTCCAATAGATGATGCTCAAAGATGTTCTAATTTCAGAAATAACCAACACCGCGCCACTCCGTGAGACGTGAACTCGTTTCTGGGAGATGCGGATGAGCCCGACTTTATGAGACGCTGAAATACAAGACCCGTCAAAAATGACGGGATTCGATATTTTCTTTGCACAAATACTCCAGACTCCAGATGTGGATAACAAACAAATATATCCATCCCAACAGTACCCGCCATTAAAATATTCCTGTAATTTGTACTGGTGAAACTCGTATCACAGATACGGTCATTGAGCGTCCTTGTGAGCGTCACAGACACACGCACCAACAAAGCAAGGGACAACAGTTACTGTGTATTATTATTGAATCAATTATTAGCCAAAAAGTTTTTAAAAAATTAGCTATGTATTTTTCCCGCGACAAGGTATATTTTCTTGACACAAGAATCAATTTTCATGCTATATTTTCGACACATAAACAAAATTGAACAGATGCAGATTTTTTTATATGATTTGAGTTGTATCCATGATACCATCAAGCATTCCAATCCCCATTGTTGCCGATCCCCGATCCCCATCATGCCGAATTACGCCATAAAAATATATTTATTCTTAAATTTATGCTCTTAAAGTATATCTATTTACAAATTGTGATGGAGATTATTTTGGTGAGATTGCTCGCCATTTTGCAACACGCATAGCTGAGCACAAGGGGGTGTCGGTCCGTACGGGAAATAGAATGTCAAACCCATTGCACAGCAGTATAAGAGATCACGCCTTAGAATCTGACCATCCAATTCACTCTGATAATTTCAAAATAGTCTCAACTTGTGATAAACAAAGCCTTAAGTTACTAGAAAGTGTCATAATTCATCAATTTAAGCCAAGTCTCAATTATATGTCATCTTCTGCGCCTCTAAATATCTTGCCCTAATTTTTTCATTTAATGTCCAATAACAATATGTATTCATGTACTGTGTTTACCATGTTTCAATTTAATTTTATAGATATTGAAGATCAGGGTGGATGTGCTCGAAAGCTCTATTTTTAAAATACATCGTAAGATTTTCATGGAAGACGTCTTTACCCGCCTTAGTTTTACTATTTTTGTGTAAATTACGCTTTCCCAAGAACAAGTCTAACATTCCATTCATAACGGATGGGATGATAAACACGGCCGGGGTACGAGTACAAGCACATGTAGACGCTGCAGTGACAACCGCTCCCTTATCATCAAGTCAGTGCGGCGTGCGGCTTGAGGAGATATGAGGGTGCAAACAGCGGGAGAAATTACTTACAAAAAGCAACATCGCATTATCGCACTTGTCGTCTTGAAAATAAGCTTCACGCGAAGTTTAGGAGATGGGAGGACAACTACATATCACTGTGCTAAATAATGGCAGACTCTTAAGTGTGAACTATTTAATTTTGAAGTTTTAATTATGCATTCTCATACACTGAATATTAATGAAATATGTAATTCACCATTGCTGCCTATAAATCAGTAATTGGTCACTCATGGATTTGAATCACCAGAGACTCAAGTGCTATATTGATAATAATTAATGAATACACAACCACCGCCTTTGTTCGATACAAGGATCGAAATAAAAAAAGTCACTTTAAAAGAATATATTGGCGCATAAAATGCAATACAATTGATGTATTTTACAAATTTCTTGACTTAAAGATTTCAAATTGATAAATAAACCATAGGAAGTAAAAAATAGTCATGTGAGGGGCTGATTATTGAAGGGTAAAAATTATACCAAATAAATTCTCTTGGATATTTCACTCGAGACACTAGAACTACTAAATACATGCTGTAAATAATAGCGATGAATGCCTCGGGAGGCCTCCTCTTATCGTCACACAAGAGCCAAGGCGTCTACAGCAGCCGTTGTTATTATTGAAAGTAGAATGAGTGCAAGTAAATGATTACGCATCTAAAACTGAGAAATCGACGTTTGAAAATTTCGGAAATAATTTTGCGTGCACACAAATCCACCAGTGCCTACCTAGCAGCTAGCGTGGCGAAGTTGCTGTGCCCCTTAACAAAAAAGGATAATTATTTCTGTACCAGTTCTCTGAGGAAGACTCAGAAGACAGAGCCCAAAACAGGACCTCTGCGCCGCCAGCATCTCTACAGCGCTCCCGGCCGCGGTGAGCGAACGCTGGTCACGCGTCCTACAGGAGGATCCTGCGCAGATTGCTCGGCTGGCCGGGCAGGCAGGCTGTGAGAGGCACGACAGCTCCCTGGCAGGAGATCTGCGGTGTTTTGCATCAGAACACATTTACTGAACACTTCCCGCTCTTCTATCGAACAGCTGGATCCGTAACTCGACCTGCGATGGTTCATGCGATAACAAACACCTCAATGAAGTCTTGACACTTCGCTGCATGGTGTGTCGGATATGGTACATGCCGAATTTTGCTGCATATAGCAAGAATCAATTAAGACAAGAGCATTTCTACGGTTGGTACTGCTAATGAGACACTATACATAAAATGAACGCGTATGTATGATACGTGTTCGCTGCAGCCCTCAAGCGGTAAAGTTCACTTGGGACGCCATTACTGACGATTACATCTCCAAAGTTAATTCATGCAGTGAAGAGTTGAATTGTTACGAACTCCTTCTTTTTCTCATCGATGTCGCATTATTCGTTGGCCAATTTTCAGGAGGCAATTCTTTTCTAGCATTATTATTATCCATCGTTACTTTCTCTTTTTTTCATTTTCTTAAGGTCGAGACAGAAGGTCTCCATCATTCTATTTTATTCATAATAAAGATCAAATATACTGAGGCTTTTCAATGTCTTTTACTGTTAATGGTAGTTTTGTTCTCAATCAAGTAGAACCTTATCTAGGTGAATGATGAAACCGTTGCAACGTAAATTTAATGTTATGATGATGACGTCTTTCAATTAGCAAATGGATGACACATTCGGAAATAAGAAGCGACTCACGATATACGTAGCACATTAGAGATTCTAAATGATTACAATGCTATCAGATCTCGGTGATTGAGTTAATTCCTATCAATATGACACAATTATTGGAACTCGCATTGTTACATCAAATAAGCTGAATAAACCTTATTACTTGATCAATAGACAAACCTATCCTATAACTATATTGAGAAGTCTGACAAGAACATCGTATAAGAGGTGGAGCCTCGACGCTAGGTTATTTAATTGAAGCAAAGATCGTCAAACACTTCTTACGATACTATTCTACACCTAGACATGAAGCTACTAAGACATGAGTGAGAGCATGGATAGACAAATTGGGAATATACTTAGCTCGGTCTTGAGAAACGCTCAGTTGGTCTATGCACGACTTTAACAGCCATTGGAACTCTTAGGCAAAGAGTCCTCTCCCACCTGTCCGCGAGGACAGGCGAGAGAATCACACGTCCTATCTCTATCACGGCAACCCTCCTAATGCCTTCCCTGTCGCTTGCCCAGAGCACTTGCGCGTCTCCCTCGGGAGTGAGAACGAACACGTTCTTTCGTACCGAAGCTTTACGTTAAAATATCATAGGAAATAGCGAGTGTTGCGAGATAATCAAAATGGATTAAGCTTTATAATTAATAAACAAGTAATTTATGTAGAACGAATAAGACTATAGGCCTCTAAGAAAAAGGAGTTAAATGTACGAGGAGAAATATTGTGACATTAGGAAATGATCCTTGGTACAAGCGTCGGTCGCGGAGCAAAGAGTACAAAGTCCAATGGTGGGTTCGTAGAGAGGGGTGAGGTTCGCTGGTTGTTTTCAAATGATGCTTGGCGGTTGGTGAAGGCTCGTCTCGAGGCGTAGGTTTGTAGAGTTCAGAAATGCTGTGCTCACTGACAAGAATGCACAATCCAAAGCCGGATCTTTTTAGAAGATGGTTGTTTGGCCGAACAACCCTTCATTTTAACGTTTATTTGAGCACGGCGAAAGTCTGCCCCAGAAGAACCATGACGAATCCTCGTCGACTTCATTTTTTGTTTCGAGCTCATGCTCGATGTTATCCTTCTTCCTCACCCTTGCGTGCGACTACGACGTTTAAAAACGCGTAGTTCCGAGGAAACAGATTTGAAGCTTGACGACAAGATTTGCTCCAAATAAGTGCTCTGATACGGGGAAGTCCTGTGAAAACATCCGTGCAGTCGTTCTTGGGCAGAACATAGTCCCCTAACAACGGATGTTGACGTCCCCTCTTGTCGTCATGACCGCCGTATACAGCAGTCTTGAAGTTAAAAAACTTCTGGGAATAAATCCCTTTTTTACCCTATAGTCGCATAAAGACGAAGGGGGCTCCTGATTCTTGTCTCCTCTTACAGGAAGAAACTCCGAGTTAAAAGAACTCCGCTGGGACATAGATAGAAGGTGGACGCCTTCCTTTAATATTGAATATCGTCATCTTTTCCACCATCGATGATGGTGTAAACGCTGCCGTACTATTGGTCGTCTCGCCATTAAATGCAGCACATCGTCGCTCTATATTTCTTCGTCGTATCCTCCACCGTTGGTGCTTACCGGGATTGCATCACGTCGTGCGCCAACCAGCTGTTCCTCGAGCGCAAAGTGTGTGTGTGAGAGCAGACGCAAGCGTGTTGGGTTACCTCGTTACGCGAAAGAGGCAGGGTCGGCCTTTAAATAGGGCATTGTTGTTTGAGTCTGAACGTCGCAGTTGCGGTGCTCGCTCTCGCACTCCAGCACTGCGTCTGTGCGTGAGCGAAGTGTGTGTGCGCACACGCTGGCGTGTCGTCTCCCGCGGCTGTCCTAGCCGTGTCGGCCGCTGCTGCTGCCGCTGCGCTGGTCTGTGATGTAGTTCTAGTCGCTCACGTACATGTGAGTGCGTATGTGTCGCTGCGTCAGTGTGATGCTCGCCGCCGCTGGTCGGGCCGTGATGTACGTCCAGTCACGCACACAGACGTGAATGCGAGGCGTGCGTTCGTGTGATCGCTCTGCACAGGCAGAGGCCCTCTGCGCAGTGTTGTTCTTGTGGAGACTGTAGTCGACTCCCACGTCCACAGCAGCAATTGACTGAAAGGTCGGTGAAGGTTATTTGCTGGCTTTATAAATCCAAACTTTTCACTCCTTTTCCCACGCAGGCGTTCACAATCATGCATCCATACTCAGTCCAGTAACTTCATGTTTACAGAAAGGACACACGCTAACCTATTCCTTATTCTTATTCCATTCTTTTTCGATATGTGATAATGCAATGTCAATGACGATTCGCAGAAGGAGAGAATACATCATTTTCTAATAACACATTAACATTGAATTTCAAAATGAATGAGCGGTATGTCTTTCGGATTAAGATCGAATTCATTTACATTTACAGTTATTTTTATATTCTTCGTTATGAAATTTCAACTTGCCAACATAGAAAGATTATTAATTAATTCACAACTTACGCGACACATTCTTTACAATGAAACAATAATCCAGGCATGAATGAGTTACGTTTCAACATTCAATTCGTGGTCGTAATTAGTAATTTGTCGATCATAAAGTGCAAGTAAATTAGAATGCAAATAAATTTCATTACCCCGTCGTCTCGCAAAACACATTCAAGCATCACATCAAAATATCCTAAATATCGATTGTCTCATTTGAATTTTAAATGCTGCCATGTCGTTACATGTTCTATGAGGCTGGGGAGTGAGTCAGCCATGTGTGGCAGTGTTTCAGAGGCAGGAAAGTCAAGAGGTCGAGAGGACCGGGCTGAATTCGTAAACAACGTGCGGGCTAGGCAGCTCCCATACCACACCTCGCAGCCTCACAATTCCTCAAGGTCACACCTCACACACATTACACTCTCCAAAAACGAACATCCACCCTCAAAATTTTCCTCAACATGTCGAATTACACAAAACATCGCATCGAAATTCAGAATAAAACATGAGAATAAATTTATCAAAAGATAATAATTTCTCCACCTGTAAAAATTTATACTTAACATCAATTCCTGAGTGTACGTAATGCATGTGAATTGGTTATGTAGAAAAATTAAAACTAAATGAAATTTTTATTTTAAATGGGCCTCCGTTGACGTATAAAGAAAATAAAGAAAATTTTTAATAAGCAACTTACTTGAAAGTTTTAATTAAAATATTAAATGTTTAGGAGGGTTTTCAATTATATTTCAGTGACGTTAATTTTACAATTTCAGTTTTCGAATTTTAAGATTCCAAACGAGAAGCTAAGATGGCAAAGTGTGAACATTCCACGTAACGGAAATTTGAACTCAGGCTGGCGTCATCAAGAGTGGTGTGGGTGCCAACGCCTTCCTTTGTTGAAAACAAAATGGCGCCGAAAGGTTCACGGTGGATAGATGAATTTCCACAGCGTTCAACTCAAATTAATTATTCTCATAGAGAAACTGTGCAATAAATCGAATGACGCTTGATTTTTAAATTTTAAATCATTTGGAATTAACTGCTTCATATATTGGGTATTTCAATACACGAACAATCAACGCAAAACGACATAATGAAATAAGAAATTCAGAATGGATCATTAATTGGTATAAAACATGATTAGAAATGGTTAACCTAAAGCATGATTATTGAGAGAAATTAATAAACCAAGCAGAGATCAACGCATGATTAGACATATGAATAATTTTATGGCAAAAAAACACAATAAATGAAATGTAAATAGGTTCACAATAGAAATAAAATCGAAAATTATTAGTAAATGGGCATACAAAATAGAAACAACTTGAATGCAAACGGGATACTATGACATGGATGGTTAAACATGGGTACAATGATAATGATAATCATTCAATTCAAAATAAATCAATATAAATTTGCGTCAGGTCGATCAAATGCAATTTTTACGAAGTATTTGAGGCGGATTTGATATAATTAGGTATGGTTTGGTAGATCGTGATGCTATTTTATCAAAATAGTTTGATCATAATGCGGCATAATTTAGTGATTTTTAGTAGTTGTTAATTGGTAAGCGTGACAAATTTTAGCGGTCTCTTTCGGAGCGTGAGCACAGCAAGATTAAGCAGAATTATCATTAAACAAACTTAAAATCCCACCGCTGCCACCATTGTTACGAACTCCTTCTTTTTCTCATCGATGTCGCATTATTCGTTGGCCAATTTTCAGGAGGCAATTCTTTTCTAGCATTATTATTATCCATCGTTACTTTCTCTTATTTTCATTTTCTTAAGGTCGAGACAGAAGGTCTCCATCATTCTATTTTATTCATAATAAAGATCAAATATACTGAGGCTTTTCAATGTCTTTTACTGTTAATGGTAGTTTTGTTATCAATCAAGTAGAACCTTACCTAGGTGAATGACGAAACCGTTGCAACGTAAATTTAATGTTATGATGATGACGTCTTTCAATTAGCAAATGGATGACACATTCGGAAATAAGAAGCGACTCACGATATACGTAGCACATTAGAGATTCTAAATGATTACAATGCTATCAGATCTCGGTGATTGAGTTAATTCCTATCAATATGACACAAATATTGGAACTCGCATTGTTACATCAAATGAGCTGAATAAACCTTATCACTTGATCAATAGACAAACCTATCCTATAACTATATTGAGAAGTCTGACAAGAACATCGTATAAGAGGTGGAGCCTCGACGCTAGGTTATTTAATTGAAGCAAAGATCGTCAAACACTTCTTACGATACTATTCTACACCTAGACATGAAGCTACTAAGACATGAGTGAGAGCATGGATAGACAAATTGGGAATATACTTAGCTCGGTCTTGAGAAACGCTCAGTTGGTCTATGCACGACTTTAACAGCCATTGGAACTCTTAGGCAAAGAGTCCTCTCCCACCTGTCCGCGAGGACAGGCGAGAGAATCACACGTCCTATCTCTATCACGGCAACCCTCCTAATGCCTTCCCTGTCGCTTGCCCAGAGCACTTGCGCGTTTCCCTCGGGAGTGAGAACGAACACGTTCTTTCGTACCGAAGCTTTACGTTAAAATATCATAGGAAATAGCGAGTGTTGCGAGATAATCAAAATGGATTAAGCTTTATAATTAATAAACAAGTAATTTATGTAGAATGAATAAGACTCTAGGCCTCTAAGGAAGGAGTTAAATGTACGAGGAGAAATATTGTGACATTAGGAAATGATCCTTGGTACAAGCGTCGGTCGCGGAGCAAAGAGTACAAAGTCCAATGGTGGGTTCGTAGAGAGGGGTGAGGTTCGCTGGTTGTTTTCAAATGATGCTTGGCGGTTGGTGAAGGCTCGTCTCGAGGCGTAGGTTTGTAGAGTTCAGAAATGCTGTGCTCACTGACAAGAATGCACAATCCAAAGCCGGATCTTTTTAGAAGATGGTTGTTTGGCCGAACAACCCTTCATTTTAACGTTTATTTGAGCACGACGAAAGTCTGCCCCAGAAGAACCATGACAGAATCTTCCAGTTACATAGATATCAGCTGATAGTGAAAACGTAGATTAAATGAGGATGAGTGCTTAAAAGGGGAAACGAATAATAATAAAATTTAACCTGAGCGGTTTTTTCTCGTAAAAGTTGTGAACTACTATCAGGAAGGCTTACTTGCTCCCCATAGACACTTACACATTTATTGTACAAGAAGTATTAACTGCCAGCCTCCAAATTACGAATACTTTGCGACATCTTCTAACTCACCGCATTGGACTACCAACCATCGCTCAAACTCGATTCCATCTATAAATCTAACACACTGCTGATGAACGGTCGTTGTTGCAATATGCTGGAGCTATTTCAGCAGAAAACATATATCCCTTCGCAAATACTCACACTTTAACCGCATATGTGCTAAAATAGCCGACATATTTGCGTTGGAAGGACACCACAGCACTGCTGTACTGTTCCGCAATCGTCAGCAGTAGCGGTTGTAATTGATCTTAGCTGTCAGATTTTTCCATTCTATTTTTGACGCTGGTTGCCAGGGAGAGAATATATTTATCTCCCCTAAGCCTCTCACGCAAGTCGCTCCTGCGACCCAACCACTCTTTTATAAGATAGGAGTGCCAGTGACTGCTATCACTCGAGTGGCTGGAAACATCGCAGCTGCTCTCATCTGTTCAGTGCATTTGATTAGACCGGTCGACAAAAATCGGAAAACGTCATCAGTCTCTTGTGTTTGCGGGTGGTGATATAAGACATCCTTGATGTAAAACTGCTCCGTATTATTGACTCATATTAGAGTTATCTAATCTACCAAACCTTTTTGTAGCTCAAGAAGCACTTCGGGAATATATAACAAGTGATGCTCATTTTCGCCTCAGTTGTGGGGCACGGCACACGTAGTGGAAATATAACTCCTCAGGCATTCATTTTAATTGTTTATCAAAGTTAGTAGTAAATTTTACGTTCTCTTAAATTTGTTCTTCCTCTGTATTTCTGGGCTGTCATACGTGACCGCTGTTAATCGTTAGGATCACAGTGACGGCCTCTCCTTTTGTTGACCGATGAGAAAATCTGCGTTGACTCGTGAAGTTTTGAGGCTGTCATACGTACAACTCAGGACTGTGATGTGTTTAGACAGGTATAAGCCTCATGCAGCTCTTGTGTCAAGATATAGTGCTGAAAAATAAAATGTTCTTCTCACTAAACTCAATTTAACGGAAGTGAACCTTGGAAAAAACTGTGTTTACCGTGGTTCTAAGTTTAAATTGAGCTGAATGAATAAATAAAAACCTGCCAATGCTGCTACTAAATGCATCAGCAGAATAATAGTGAACTCTGAGTTGTTTCGTTTGTTTTCATTCGAAATATCAAACTGAAATATACTCAACGATTGAAATTACTGTGAATTTGACAGCTTATGAAGTAGCTTCGTTAACTAGCGGCAGTTCCTTCAAGAATCTGTACAGTGCGACTCTTTACATATACAGATGAATGAAATCTAATAGAACCACAAATATTACGGCCATGAACGTCCAGTAGCTTTCGCTCTGTAATAACATAATGCTCACCAACTACTAATTTTGGACATTTCATTTTTCAACTCTTAGAAATGAACGCTCTAACGCTGATGTTCAGTGGCATTTTGTCACTTCTATTTGTGTGCAATGCAGCATCGCACCCAAATTCGCAGTTCTCCTCCATACCATTTTCGGTGCTGAGCAAGGCGATGTTGGGAGTCGATCCCGTGCTGTCGAACCCCTTAGGCCAGAGGGACCCAGGTCTGAGGAATCAGATCTTCGTCCCCTCAACATCCAACATAAACTGTGATGGAAGAATTCAACTCAACAGCTTCATTGGGAAAGCAGTTCAAGACGTTCGTTGCAGCAGAGTATCGTCTTCTTCAATGAGAACTGCGTCCAATTTCAACTCGTACAGAAATATGATGACACAATCTGTTGCATTCACCGCAGGAGGTGGCATTTCAGCTCAGTATATGGGATTTGGAGGAGGTGTCCACGTTGGTTATGGCTCCAGTTCAGATATTTCTGATGAGAAGCACCAGAAGTTCTACCGGCAGACAGAAGGCGAGATCATCCTGGGCGGCGCTGAGTGTCAAACGCACGTCGTGTCGGTGAATTTGAATGCAAAACCTGTGTTGACAGAAAACTTTATCATAGGTCTGCGGAAACTCAATCTTGCTGCTCAAGACCCGTCGTCAAAAAACAGCATCCAAACGTTTCATGACTTTGTTCATTATTTTGGAACCCACTTTCAAGACACAACGACCCTCGGATCCAAATTAGTGATAGAAAAGCTGTTCACCAAGAAGGCGGCTAACACTGCGGAGAGGACTGAACGGGAGCGATGTGTCTCCTCATCTTTCACTCAGAGCTTTCAACAAAACGTTCCGTTTGTCCAAGCTGAGCAACATTTCAACCGAGACTCCAATAAGTGCTCCGGGTCAGAGGGCGCGACCAATGTGTTTGACTCGCTGGGGCTGTCTTCGGAACGCATCATCACCGTCGGAACTCCTCCATATTCCGACCCAGAGAAGTGGGCAGAACACGCACTGCTAACTCCCGTACCCATTCACTACACGCTGGAAAAAATATCGCGCATGTTCACCCAGGACTGGTTTGACGATATTGTACCTGATGAAAAACTCAATGGTACGGCCATGAGAGACTTCTTCGAAAATCTTTCTGAAGAATATTGTGAGATTATGATGGGGCGACCTTGCACCGCTACTTTGACCGGATGTGGATACAACAGTAACTGCAGACTCGGGGAGATATGCGCAGATGACAACACTGCTGCTGACGGATTCACCTGCAAAATAAAAGGATGTGGCATCACAAGCGATTGCCCCAACAACAAAGTGTGTGTAAGCGACCACAGCCTGGAAGGATTCAGATGCATGGATCTGTGCTCCTCGTCGCACCTCGCGTGTTCCCCCGGCGAGTCCTGCCACGCTGAACCCCACAGCGCCAGGGGCTTCATTTGCGTGCCCACCAAACCAGGTGAGTCGTGCTTACCTTTCCGTGCTGCTGTACGCATACAATGAAACTTGTGAGCTGTGAGTCCCTCTTGTGCTCGTCGTGAGTAATGGGTACACCGCGAGTAATGGGTACAGTACCGCGAGTAATGGTTACACCGCAAGTAATGGGTACACCGCGAGTGATGGTTACACCGCGAGTAATGGGTACACCGCGAGTAATGGGTACATCGCGAGTAATGGTTACACCGCAAGTAATGGGTACACCGCGAGTAATGGGTACACCGCGAGTAATGGTTACACCGCAAGTAATGGGTACATCGCGAGTAATGGTTACACCGCAAGTAATGGGTACACCGCGAGTAATGGGTACACCGCGAGTGATGGTTACACCGCGAGTAATGGGTACACCGCGAGTAATGGGTACATCGCGAGTGATGGTTACACCGCGAGTAATGGGTACACCGCGAGTAATGGGTACACCGCGAGTGATGGTTACACCACAAGTAATGGGTACACCGCGAGTGATGGTTACACCGCGAGTGATGGTTACACCGCGAGTAATGGGTACACCGCGAGTAATGGGTACATCGCGAGTGATGGTTACACCGCAAGTAATGGGTACACCGCGAGTAATGGGTACATCGCGAGTGATGGTTACACCGCGAGTAATGGGTACACCGCGAGTAATGGGTACACCGCGAGTGATGGTTACACCGCAAGTAATGGGTACACCGCGAGTGATGGTTACACCGCAAGTAATGGGTACACCGCGAGTGATGGTTACACCGCAAGTAATGGGTACACCGCGAGTAATGGGTACATCGCGAGTGATGGTTACACCGCGAGTAATGGGTACACCGCGAGTAATGGGTACACCGCGAGTGATGGTTACACCGCAAGTAATGGGTACACCGCGAGTGATGGTTACACCGCGAGTAATGGGTACACCGCGAGTAATGGGTACATCGCGAGTAATGGGTACACCGCGAGTAATGGGTACACCGCGAGTAATGGGTACACCGCGAGTAATGGGTACACCGCGAGTAATGGGTACATCGCGAGTAATGGTTACACCGCGAGTGATGGTTACACCGCGAGTAATGGGTACACCGCGAGTAATGGGTACACCGCGAGTAATGGGTACACCGCGAGTAATGGGCACACCGCAAGTAACACAACTTGACCCATTTGAAGCTAATGCTCCAAAATCCTAACCAAAGCTACCATAGACTATCGCTACATATGCTACCTCCATCTATCACATCATCACCGAGCCTAACGTATCCTGGCAGGACCCGTGAAATAATTCCAACATGTGATCAGGCCGTAGCATAGATACCGCAATGGTCTTTGTATTTGTTAATGGAGGCGATGGAAGCGCAACGGACGGACTAAGTAACTAAGGAAGGAACAAGCACAATTTCAATATGATTAATTATTAGCCTAAAAGCTTGGGAAATAATTGTCATATCTTTCAACCGCGATAAGCTGCATTTTCTTAACAATATATTCAATTTTCACGCAATATTTTGGACACATAAACAAACGTGAGCAGAAGGCAAGCTTTTTATATCATTTGAATGGTATCTGTGATAACAACCAAGCAAGCAGATCCCCATTGTAATAACATAGGAGAAATTACGCACAAAAATGTATTTATTTATAAATCAATGGAGCCACCTGGCGTTGCATTATATAGAGTTGATGAGGGAGTTCTGGTGCACCAGCGCTGTTCTGACGCTGTGGTGACTTTTGGTCGTCGGAACAAAAATATGTCGAGCGACATAAGTACGTCAAAACCAGAACCTTGTCGAACAACAAAAGTATGTCGGAAAATGAACGTATGTCAGAAAAACAACAATTGGGCAACATTTTTACCTGCGCCGGGACGCGATTTCGGGACTCCCTCACGCTAGGACGCCTTCTTACCCACGCGGCCACGATGAGCAGTGAGCAGTGTATAGCAAGTCCAGTGGAGAGTCGTACGGCGAACTGGACTTGATGTAAAAATCGTATACCATTCGTTTTACGTCAAATAAAAGCGGTAATAAAAATGAGAACTTCAGAACGGTCTAAAATTATTTTAAATCACCGCCTGCGAAAATATTGCGTGAAATTTGTCGTGTTATTATCTTTCGTGCTGGACTCAATGTATTCGTGCTGGACTCAATGTATTCGTGCTGGACTCAATGTATTCGTGCTGGACACAATGTATTCGTGCTGGACTCAATGTATTCGTGCTGACTCAATGTATTCGTGCTGGACTCAATGTATTCGTGCTGGACTCAATGTATTCGTGCTGGACTCAATGTATTCGTGCTGGACTCAATGTATTCGTGCTGGACTCGATGTATTCGTGCTGGACTCAATGTATTCGTGCTGGACTCGATGTATTCGTGCTGGACTCAATGTATTCGTGCTGGACTCAATGTATTCGTGCTGGACTCAATGTATTCGTGCTGGACTCAATATATTCGTGCTGGAAACAATATATTCGTGCTGGACTCGATGTATTCGTGCTGGACTCAATGTATTCGTGCTGGAAACAATATATTCGTGCTGGACTCGATGTATTCGTGCTGGACTCAATGTATTCGTGCTGGACTCGATGTATTCGTGCTGGAATCAATGTATTCGTGCTGGAAACAATATATTCGTGCTGGACTCGATGTATTCGTGCTGGAAACAATGCACCAGACTCGAACTATATCAATACTTCACTAAGATTGTGTGATGATTCGTTGTCATTTCTACGCTTGTGTTCAACAGGCAGAGCTGTGCTTGCTGGTGGTGGACGGATCATCGACGGCAGCTACACAAGATACAAGGAGGTGGAGTCCCTCAACTACAAGGCCTTCCCTGATCTCCCTCGGGCAGTTGACGAAAATGCGATGGCCAAAGCTGGGGACCATCTTTACGCGTGCGGCGGGGAGTGGAGAGACTCCGGTGGAGTGTATGTAACTGATAATTGTTCTCGCATCAACGTACACACCCCGTGGGATGAGTGGCAAAAAATGCAGTCCCTTCCGATTCAATTACGGGGTTCTGCGGTGTCGGTAGGGGACACCCTGATCTGGTTCTTTGGAGGGTCAACATTAGTGAAGTTGGACGCTGATAGACAGTTATACACGACAGCTACCTTGCCATTTGATAGCAACAGGTACCGTTGTTCGGTTTCGAATGGGACCCACGCGTACGTCATTGGTGCTGGCAGTGGAGGAAATGAAATCTGGACCAACAAAAACCCGATGGATGAAACTGAGTGGGAGTTGGCTGGGCACTTGATGAGATCTCGAGAAAGACACGCCTGTCTCTGGTATGGCTCGAATATAATGATAACAGGGGGATATGACAGCAGGAGTGATGTGGAGCTATTCAACACTGAAACGCGTGAGGTGTGGGCAGGGAAGGAGATGCCGAAGGGACTACACGGTCACAGGATGATGCTGCACAACGGCATGCCCTCGGTCGTTGGTGGGTATGACGGGAGCCCGCATACTTCTCGTATCACATCATTTTCTATTACTGAAAATAGATGGATCGAGTCATCAATGATGCTAAAAAATTCAAAAAGCTATTTTGCGCTCGTTGAAGTTTAGAGAACATTTTCTCAGTATGAGCTTTACAAAGACGTAGAGCACTGAATAGCACTGATTCTTGAGGCTGGTCTTTGATTTACATAGTGTGTGTTGTCTATTTATCTCCTTGTGCAACTCTGGTGGTGTTGCTGGGTTACACACTCCCTCGGTTGTGTGTTGGTTGTGCACATGTGTTCAGTATTGCAGTCCGCGGCGTGCCTTCAGTCATAACAGAGTGTCCGTAGTGATGACAAGGGCAACATTTGAGACGCCCTTGCCCTGTAGAGTGGATAAGATTTATTTCAAATGTCAATTTTACGAATCATATTTCCCGTAAAATTAGCCGTGTAAGTCGCCAGGTAATTTTCTGTGTATGATTTTATTTTTATAGCTGATTTAATTGCGTACAATCTACGAAGAACTTAATTAGATGTGTCTAGTAAGTGATTAAATATAGCAAAACATTTTCCTAATGTTGAGCTTGCGTTGCAGACTCGTATTGACAAGCATTGAGTTTTGTAGTTCGCTTGTGCGCGTTTGCTGCCAAGGGAGAACATTTGCTTCACTTATCGCTTCAATTGTAGCCAGTTTTGGTAGTGAATTGCTGCCGTGTGCCTGTGTGAGCCCCGTGCTTCATTTCGCTTGGTTCTGTGCCATCGTTTGATGGTGCGGTGATCTCTGGCGGTTGTGCTGCGTGGTGGTCTGCTTCTGAGCTCATTCTTTTGCTGTGCCATTTGTGAACTTGTAATTTGTGAACACAATCTTGTGTGATCAAATATAATGTAACCAAAATTCCAACCCGTCGCGTTATTCATACCTACAACTTTCGGTCGTAAACAAGCGTGTGTCCTGGCGTAGGAGTGTGTCCTTATAGGAAGGAAAAGCAAACACAAAATGTCCGATAGAGATAATAAAAAAACCATCATTGGGCTTTACAATATTTAACACAAAGACCCTCAGCTGATAAACACACACGGGCGTCGCAATACCATGTCGGTGGTCGAAACAAATGATGGAGAGAACAGCAAACAAAACTGGACGCCCTTTGCTGCGTAATCTAGGTTTGATAATGCATGTAAATACAAGTTGAGGAAACTTGATGCCAGTCACGATGTGTTGATGAAAACACTCTCATTAGTACTTACATTGCAATACGAGCTCAGCAATTTCCGATATCAGGGATGAATGATGAATATAAAATGGGTAGAAATGAACAATCCGGCGTCCAAGCCTACACGGCCGATTTTCAGAACTATCTTCTCACTCCCACACATCAACTACACCTTTTTAGCTTCAAATTAAAATATGTGAAGTTCAATTTAAAATTTGTAAAGTTCAATTTAAAATTTGTAAAGTTCAATTTAAAATATGTAAAATTCAATTTAAAATTTCTACAGTTCAATTTAAAATATGTAAAGTTCCAATTAAAATATGTAAAGTTCAAATAAAAATTTGTGAAGTTCAATTTAAAAATTATATAATTCAAATTTAAAATAGATAAATTTCAAATTAAAATTAGTAAAATTCAAATCAAAACACTTCCAATAATTAGAAATTGTTAAGCTCTCTAACCTCTAAAGTTCTCTAATTTGAAGTATTAATCGCTGTATTTAGCCTTATTATGGTCCCCATAACTTTCACTGTTATAAATTACCTATACTATTGTAGCATGGATACTATACATTTCCTTATAAAACACTGATATTTCACCTTTCATTCACTTTGTTATTGACCCCTTCAAGATGAACAACTTTGCGGACAACTCGGATTTTTCAGAAGACAGCGAAATGGAAACCCAAGAGACTCCAAAGAAACGAGGAGTTAAACCAGGCACTAAAAGGAAGAAATATGTCAAATGGATTTCTAACGAAAAAGACAGAGTAATTAAAGCAGCACAGAACTTGGACGACTGGAGATCAGTAGCAGTTGCAAATGAAGTGCCTATCGCTACAGCGTACGGGTGGATTAAAAGATCGGAGATAAATATTTTGCCCCAAAAGAGGGGTGGTGCCAGATATTCAAAATTAAATCAAAATTTAAGAGAAAAAATGATTCTTTATGTTGAAAATGATCCACTCATATCTTTGAAGGAAATACAGCAGAAGATACAAGTAAATGAAGGAACTACTTTATCCATACCAACGATCTACAAGTGTTTACGCTGTAGCGATGGGCACTTCATTTGCAACTGCTACTGATCTCCAGTCGTCCAAGTTCTGTGCTGCTTTAATTACTCTGTCTTTTTCGTTAGAAATCCATTTGACATATTTCTTCCTTTTAGTGCCTGGTTTAACTCCTCGTTTCTTTGGAGTCTCTTGGGTTTCCATTTCGCTGTCTTCTGAAAAATCCGAGTTGTCCGCAAAGTTGTTCATCTTGAAGGGGTCAATAACAAAGTGAATGAAAGGTGAAATATCAGTGTTTTATAAGGAAATATATAGTATCCATGCTACAATAGTATAGGTAATTTATAACAGTGAAAGTTATGGGGACCATAATAAGGCTAAATACAGCGATTAATACTTCAAATTAGAGAACTTTAGAGGTTAGAGAGCTTAACAATTTCTAATTATTGGAAGTGTTTTGATTTGAATTTTACTAATTTTAATTTGAAATTTATCTATTTTAAATTTGAATTTTATAATTTTTAAATTGAACTTCACAAATTTTTATTTGAACTTTACATATTTTAATTGGAACTTTACATATTTTAAATTGAACTGTAGAAATTTTAAATTGAATTTTACATATTTTAAATTGAACTTTACAAATTTTAAATTGAACTTCACATATTTTAATTTGAAGCTAAAAAGGTGTAGTACGCCAGTTGACGAGCTGGTAGGAAATGGAATGTGTTACCTCTTCACGAATTTGTGATACCTCCTACGCTGACAGTACTGGCGCAAGAAAGTAAGGAAAGAAAACCGTTCATTTAAAAAAAGTTAAAACATGAGATATATAACATATCGGATTTTATAAATTTCTTATTATAAAGTTCCTTAATTGGTAGGCAATTGTGTAATTGAGAGCGATAGACACAATATCTTTTCTTAGAAATTTTATACACAAAGAGATCTCTGATAAAATATAAATAATTTAAATGCTGCCAGAGAATTCTTTGAAATTTCTTATTTATTAATTTAAGTGAAATAGGAAAAGACAAAAAACGCTTTACCGAATCACACTGAAACACCGTCGTAAATGATTATCAAGGAGTGAGAAAAGGTTAATTAAAAAGTAATTTATAAACAACATCGCGCAACACGCACATCTAGAAACCCGCAAACATGTCTAAATCTGATTGATCGCGTAAAATCGAGTTATAATTCTTATAGATCACACGGAATCAAGACGTAATTCTGTATAGATGACATAGGAACGAGTAAGAATTCTGATGGATGACATCGAAACGAGTAGGAATTATCATAGATGAGAGAAAGAAAAACCGTTTATTTTCAAAAAATATGTTACATGAGATTCATTATAACAAATTTGGTTTTAAAAATTTCTGAATTTAAATATAAAACGTCCTTAATTGACAGATAAACAATACAAGGCGTGCTATAGAATAGACTAACCATGCCAGAGGCTAATTACGTTATTGAGAGAAACAAGCAAAATATCATCTTAAGGATAATTTAAACACGAAGAGATGGCTAACAACTTATAAATAATTTGAATACTCAGGGAGGATAATTCAGTACTCCTCAATTATTAATTGAAACGCAATAATAAAAGACAAAAAAACACACTACCGCAGCAGATTAAAACACAGTCGTAAATGATTATCAAGTATTGAGAAAAGGTTGGTCACGAAGTAATTTATGAAAGCATCGCGCCACACAACACGCACGTCTAGAAACGCGTACACAGACAAACACGCAAAATAAAATTCACAGCTTGTTCAACATACGGACAGAAAGATAATTTTTCCAGATTCATATGCGTAAATTGCGCTTTCTTTCATTCGTCTGTTTATGTTATTCATTTTTCTATTCACAGAAACGCCCTCTGGAGTAGTGAAAGATCTATTTATGAATCATTTAGCGAGTACCAATAATTTATTTAATGGTTCCCGGATTGTTTCTGAAATAAGGTTCAGCGTTAAGGGGGTCATCCCAAGATTATGACTATTTTCATCCGATTCGTTTGAAATTTGGCCAGTGTATGTTTTCTTGAAGGTAAACTTTTTGTACTCATGTAACTTTTTCGATTTAGGCCTTATTTTTTGACGAAAAATTAGTTTTTTGGTACATTTGAATGGATATTTCAAAAGAGGACTCGTCATTGAGTTTTGATGCTAGAACATAACCAAAACAGTTTTGGAATCCTTGAAGCATTTCTAACAAAAGTACAGAAGAAAATTGGAACATTTGAAAAAAATTTTTGAGATGAGCGATATTTTATCATTACATCAAAAATACAATATTTTTTGGTTATGAGCGATAAAATTTTTTTCTCAAATTTGAAAAAAAGCTTTGTACTTTTGTTATAAATGTTCCAAGGATTCTAAAACTGTATTTGTTTTTTCCTAGCAGATAAACTCAGTGACGAGTCCTCTTTTGAATGTTGAAAGTTAGAGGTTTTGGGTATAAGCAAAAAACAAAATATTTTCTTGAAGTGTAATATAATGGACAATTTATGTAATTGAATGCTGTTTTCATTTTTATTTCGATATTCTCCATGCATAACTTCATATTCACACTGTTAATTGTAATTTACAAAAAATAAAAATAAAATAATTTTTTTTTGTCTACAAAAATGATGAAATTTTATATTTGTGGTCTGATTTTTATGAAGTTTGACAACTATTTTTACCTTTTAAAAAGAAACCTAATTTCTTCTATTCATTTTTTCGATTCAGGCCTTAGTTTTTGAAAAAATTTGACATATTGGTTTTTTAGTTCATTTTTATTGATATTTCAAATGAATAGAACTCATCGAGTTTTTATACTAGAACAAAACCAAATGCAGTTTTAGAATCCTGTAAGCATTTTAAACAAAGTTACGGTTTCAAATTTTCCATTTCCTGTTTTGTTTTGTTTTTATATGCGGTCGAAATGGGGTCGAAAATTCAGGATTTTTTTGTCCTATTACCCCCCTGAGGGGGGGGGATAGTGTCCGTAGCGCCATAAAATTTTGGGACCGAATAGTCCACCACCTAAGGGTCCTTTTCCAACAACAAAACAAAAAATGCTCACCGGACCGACAGGGGCCTGGCAGGGGCCTGGGATGACCCCCTTAACTGGGCGCAGAGCATTAAGTGAAATGTAATGGGCCTTGAGGTTTTATTCATACGCAAAAAATAGAAATAGAAACATGTATATAATATTTTTGCAGATATACATATACCTGATAATGCATGTAGGGATACGTATATTTATAAACGTTATGAAAATAAATTAACGAAAAAATAATTAACCTAAAAACAACCTTCCTCTTGCTACATCAAAAATGACACTCGCGCTCACTGTAATCGTAACAAATTATTCGAAAAGAAATGCGTAAAGGGAAAAAACATTTCGAATAACGTAAAAATGAACTAGTTACTAATTTTCTGAAAGAATTTTAAGGAAAATCAAATCACAGTAAGAGCAAAAACAAAAAAAATCTCAGGTGTCACATCCTATCGATATTCTCGTTAACACCATACGGACATGGGTACATGGAGTGGGATTCTGAGATGGCCGGATATCACTTATGAGTAGCCAATTTCTACAAAATTTTGGCTCGTAGATGTAGATGAAACAGTGAGCCAGTGAACCAATTTTATATACTGAAAACCAGAGTTATTTCTGATTTGAAAGTTCAGTGCTAACTGAGCAGAAAATTAAAGAATATGGAAAAACGCGTATTTCACACTTCCCATACGAGGAGTACAGGAATGCAATAGCCTTGTCAGGAGTTAATTACTTCAATGAGAAAAACAAACAAAATATAATCTTTGGCATATTTCACGCATGGTAAGATGATTGAAAACTTATAAATACTACTAAAGGATGCCTTGGAAGTCTTTCGCTATAAGTGAAAAACCAAAGAAAAAAAGACAAATTTGTTAGTTGGAGTCTAAAAGGATGCAGGTAGGCTAGACGTGCTAGAGAGGAACTGAAGCTAGCAGGTACACGGGCGTGGTTAGTATCTGTTCGATTACTAAAGCACAGAGCTTCAACTGCGGAAGCAAGATTAAGTAAACTAGGTTAAACGTAATTGTACACCTTAAAATAGCGTTGATGATAGGATGCCCTAGAAGTCGCTAAACTTATTTGGGCCCACAAGTAGCTATACTTAAATTTATCCATTGTACAGGCCTTAAGATACAATCTATTGCTGTATCACTTGTGGTAACTAAATTGTTCAAATTGTTTAAATTGTTGAAGCACATGGCGAGCAAAAACGAGCAAAGTCTGAACAATTGTCAGACGGAGGCGGAACTACGGTGTGCTATCATTGGGAGAAAAGAACCAGGAAGGATAAAAATGATGATTTAATTACCAACATGATACAAATGCAATTTTATCTGGAAAACTTGAGGAAAAAACACTTGAATTATCAAACATCTCCAGTTCTCTAACAATGCTCGATCAGCTAGTCGTTTCCTGGACACTAACTTAGGCACTCTAAATTACCCGGAAAAAACGGGGTAATTCCTGAACCATGTGGCGTATAATCTTGAAAGTAGAACCAGATCGATGCTCGTCACGAGTACAACATTATTATTTGCGTTACAAAATTCTTGCGCCCCGTGGAAGGGGGGAAGGTAGCGAGGTCCCCATGAGCCCTCAATCCTCGGCCAAATTTCTTGTGAAACTTTGGCCTTTTTTGCATATGTACTTACAATCATGAGAAATTGAAAGAAAAGGACAGAAAAAAAGTTTATTTCCAGTTGAGATGATACAAAAAGATGATACATCATTGTTTTCTAGAATATCCTAAAGTAAATACACTTAAATGATCATTAGTGCAGCCAGGGATAGGGCCACGGGGGTTATGCCTCCCCCCCCCCCCTCCCCGAAATGTTGGGCTGGGTGCCAGTTTCAGTCGCCGTTTAAAGAATAAAAAGATTGGTGATAATTTATGTCTGACCAAACTGAAACTATTTTTCGGGGATCCTACCAACACCCCTTCCCCTCCCCCCCCCCCCCTTTCTCGAAATTTTCTGCTGCGTACGCCACTGTACCTGACACACACACATGAGTGTTGTAATGTACCTATGTCACTAGTCGAAACAAATGATTGAAGGCAGTGACGATGCATTAATCGTCGTTTTTAAGTCAAATGAAAATTTTAGCGAATACAAAGTAGCGTTGAAACAATTTCGCTTGTGCGCTGTTGCAAATAGCAATGAAAACGATGTATGAATCATACAACGAGTAAAACAATCTAAGTAGAATCGTTAGAGTAATTATACAGCAAATTTTTAATTTATTGTAAATCAGTAATGCTTTGAATTAATCTCTGAAACTCTTATCACGTATTTTATTTATTGAATTTATTCAAGTTTTTGTTTCATCAGGTTGTAAATCCTCCGTAGATATGAATACATAAATATATCAATAAACAACTCAAAATGTTCGTATAGGTGTAACGGTACCTCAATATCTGCCAAGGAACTCCAGCTAAAAGCAAGTCAATAATTATGAGTGGAAACTGTCACCTGATATTCATTACAAATTTTTTAGATAACTTGATCAACGGTGTCAGAAGTGAATCTCTTATTTATAATCATGAATAACAATGGCTTCTCCAAACGACTGTGAGTATACGAACGCCAGAAATGTCGCTTGGAAAGCAAGAGTCTCCCCTGAACGAGAACGAACACCTGTCTCGCAGCACAGAAAATGTGAGGTGCGGCTGCCCTGCGGGCATGTATATTTAGATACCTGCCGCTTCATCTCAAATTCTTTCGTCTCGTTCCGTAAGCGAGCGCTTCAGGGCTCGCAGAGCACTGACCGCACAGCACCGTCCCCAGCCCTGCGAACAATGGCTGCAATCTTGTCTAATCTGGCCATTATGCGCTAAATTTTATCACAAAGAACACTTTAATGCCAAAATTGTGTAGCAGTCATAGAGTGGAGCACGTGAAATGTCGTACGCTGTGTTCCGTTTTACCTGCATTCCCTCCCCCGTCTCCCCAGCCTCGTGGTTCCTTGCTTTGGCCAAGACCAGAAGTTGTGCTCAGCGTTGAGCAGCCGCTCGCCAGTCTTGATCATGGCTGTGGCAGTGGTACAGGTGGAATGTACAAGCTTCTAGTCAAGTATAGTGAGCGGTCTACCTGGCGAATCATTGTGCTCGTGTTCATTGTACTTCGGTGACTCTCCTTTTGGTTTACAAGATCATTTACAGATAAGCTGAGGTGAGATCACCGAGTTGCAGTAGTGTGCTGTAGGGTAAATGTAAGCAGTGTAGGTGGATAACCACGTACCTACCTAATTCAGTTCTAGGTAAGTACCAGCAGCAGCACCACAATTCCTAGGCTCAGGTACGACCTCTTCGCGTTCGAACGAGTAATTGGTAAGGAAAAATTTTAGGGGTGAAGCGATATTGTAAAAATGTCTACCTCTCAAAATTAAACAATTAGTCGCTATATTGGAGTATTGCTTTCTTGTGAGCTGTGTAAAATTACGAATTCGACTAGGCTAACACTGTTGGTTAACAATCTGAATGCATCCAATATTGGAGTGGGGAGATAAGTGAGGTGCTGGTCGTCAGGTCACAGTGGCTAAAACGTATTTTGTCAATTACGTTTTCATTATTATAACACAGTTATAAGATAACAAAATTTACTTCAAAAGATCATATAAATGTCTGTTTTTATACTTGAACGCAATACTGAGAGTCGTTAATAAAGTTGATTTTTTACAGCATTAGTTCCGTACAACTGACATTTTATGTAAATAAGATCTCGTTCAAGCAAAGAAGCCACATGCAGCTCAGGTTTCATGTCTCAGAAGACTTATTTTTTTAGAGAATATTTTATCCAATATTGGACCCCAGCCGCATTTAGTGCAGTGTCTTTGAGTTAACTAAACAGAAATCTTAGACTCAGATTTTTATTTTCATTAAGTTGTGCAGAAAAGAGATAGAGGGGCGTGGCAGGGGCAACATCGATAGATGCGCACACTTTCCTAACTTTAACAAGCACCCAGAAATGACACCTGCAGCTTTACGGAACAACTTAGGCCCCGCGCCAGCCTGCCGTGCCGCCGACGAACTTGGTTTATTGTCGATCGGGAACGCACCTCTGGAATATATTCTTTGCAAATTACCTAATACTTTATAGCCTATTGTTTTTATTGTTATGAACAATTTTGCTCTGCAATATTACTGTTTAATCATCGTGAAATATTTCTAAGTATAATCACCCGCATTATATTCAACCCTTGTACTATTTCAGTGTAACAGTATTCCGTGATATCAGTTCTATTTCTTTGCTTGAGGTATATTTATTTCTGGAATGGATAAGCATATTTGCCGTCTGAAATACTTAGTATTGTAAATCAAATAAATCGATAACAACATCAGTTAAATTTCATAGATATTGGTTAGTAATGGTTTGTAATATTGATTAGTAATGATTAGTAATTATTAAAAATGGTTTTTAATATTGGTTAGTAATGGTTTGTAATATTGGTTAGTAATGGAAGTTGATCATCAGCAAGTGTTGCCTTTCAATTTCTCTTCGAGGAAGAGGGATTGAAACTGATTAATTATCTTAAAACATAAAATCAAACACAAATTAGTATTGGCAATCACACATAAATATTACTATATCGTAAAAAACATCCGCAAGTTACCATTATAACTACCGCGAAGACATTAGTACTTTTGCCGCAGTGTGGTTGTGCCTCACCACGATGGAGGGCAGTGGACGTCGCTGAGGAGTTCCAATCAGTTGAGACGAACTTCCATCAAGGTTGTGACCTCTAACGCTGCCCAATCAAATTAGATTGTTTCCGTGAACGCAGGATGTCTCCACCGTACTCAAATCGTGCTACAAATCGTACTCTGCGTACTCTTTGTGTACAAATATTCAACATTGATAGCATGGACAGCCTTATTCTTGAATGAATCAAGTTTTTCGTCGCTGTACGACATCCTTTTACCCTTCACTGCGTGAATTATTTTTTGAAAAATGAAGAAATTCACTTGCTTTGTCAGTAACGGCGTCCAAACTGAACTGTACCGTTTGGAAAGTGTATCGACCACGTATCATCGGAGTCCATTTTGTGTAAGGTATGACTTGAAATGCGTTAAATCAAGCCGGACTCACAATTACTCGACATGGGTATAATTTTCTGGTATGAGTTCAAGCCTAAACCAGGTCTCTAAGTCTGAAAACAAAAGAACATCACAGGGAGTAAAACTTGTAGCAGATATTCATTAACACTTTAATATGCTTTGAGGAGCGTTAAACCTAAGAGATCTGAGAGTGAGGATGAATTAAGAAGAACAAGAAAACTTCGAATCTAACATCTGAGGGTATGGCTGAAGTGAAAAGATCAAATGCATGAGAATGGCGTACCTCTGTCCCCGTGCTGCTTAACTCGGTCCCTGCGACGGGTTCAACTGAAGTTCAACATTCAATTCAAATTTGAAGTCAATTGTGGTAATCAATTTCAAAAATAGGGAACATTAACTGGACCGTGTCTTCATTTAGCTTTCATTAAGTTAGTGACTTCAGGTCGGCCAGCAGCATTACGAAAATCCCCTCAGTGACCACCGGTGGGTCCCTTCGCAGGAAACGTGTTAATCTCCTTCAACGTGTTAATCTCCTCGTAACAGCCTTAACGCGTTAATCTCCTCGTAACAGCCTTAACGCGTTAATCTTCTTCAAATCCATAAACATTCGCTGGACGTCAAAAACTGTATTTGACGACTCACTGCTGAATTTCTTGCGGGATGACTTCCGTACAATGACCCGGATAGAGTGAACCTTATTTAAATTAACTATATTTAAGCCAACTAAAAATCATCCCGAGAAAATTTAGGCCTCTCTAATGCATACGGGCCAGCTTGACGACACCACCACACACTTCGAGCACAGACCCAAATATATGTATATACGAGGCCTGTCTAAAAAGTATCCGACCTTTGGCCAGAAAAAATATTTCGAATACCTGTCGGAGTTGGGACCCTAATCCCCTTCAAAGTATGCCCCTTGTGCTTGCACACACTTAGCCCACCGATCCTTCCACTGCTGGAAACACCTCTGGTAGTTTTTTTTTAGAATGGTGTTCAGCTCCATCGTCGCATTGCCTGTTTGACTCCTTCGATGCTGACTGTTTTCTTTGATGTCCGTGGAATTGTGCATCACGAATACGCACCGGAAGGACAAACAGTGACAAAGGAGTACTATCAGGATGTTCTCCGGCGACTTCATGATGCAGTTCGGCGCAAAAGACCAGACATGTGGACTGCGAACAACTGGCACTTGCATCACGACAACGCGCCCGCAAATTCATCCCATTTGATCCGCAATTTCTTGGCCAAACATGGAATTACGACCGTTCGCCAACCTCCCTACTCTCCAGACCTGGCTCCTTGCGACTTCTGGTTGTTTCCAAAATTGAAGACACCACTGAAAGGATCCCGTTTTGAGAGTAGAGAAGAGATAATGCGGAACGCGACGACAGAGCTGAACACCATTCCAAAAGAAGACTTCCAGAGGTGTTTCCGGCAGTGGAAGGATCGGTGGGCTAAGTGTGTGGAAGCACAAGGAGCCTACTTTGAAGGGGATTAGGGTCCCAACCCCGTCAGGTTGTTGAAGTATTTTTTCTGGCCAAAGGTCGGATACTTTTTCGACAGGCCTCGTATTTGTGTTCCCTCTGCGAGGTGCAACTCATATTGATTTGCCCATTTTTCAACTTCGTACCTTTATCCCCAGCATAGTGCTTTTGTATCACTCTAATCGAGCACCGAAGTTAGAATGTAAAAATTCCGGAAGGTTTGCAGGTGTAATTTGTTTATTTTTCGTGTTTTTTTCAAAGTGGATGTGAGATTTTCAATAAGATGATCTAATTAGTTCTGTAAAGTCCTTGTTCAAAGACTAGGAGTCTCAAGTAGAATGCTTCAAGCAACGCTTGTTCATACAATAGAACTATTTCACAACCTACAAATATAATTCACACTTCATCGATGAAGATGCACTAAGTGACAATACGTGACCTGGGCTTAAAAATAGAGCGTCACCTACATTTAATGATGCAAAAGCTGTACTTTTAGCGCATTTAGTGCCATCAGCCTGATCAGTACAAACGGCTGCTGGGTTTGTTGCCGTGTTGGGACTGCCTGATGAGCAGCCTTCCCAGTTTAACTTTTTCGCCGCCTGCATGCATATTTTTCGCCGCATAAGCGATTAATGCGATTAACTCACTTAGGTGGCGAAAAACATGCATGCAGGCAGCGAAAAAGTTAGACTGGGTTGTTTATCATCTCTGCATTGTCCCTCGCGTGTACGTCACAGACACGCCCTCTGAGAACATCGCACGTGCGCAGGAATACCGAGTGAGTTTTTACAGATTTAAAATAATGAAGATGCTTATAATCTGACAAAAGCTCTTTTTCACTATCTTCCACTTGTGTAAGTTAAAAGGTGGGACTCGGTCAATGAGTTGTAACGTGGACCTCGGGCAAAGCAGAGTTTTTGTTTCATATCATAAGAAAAGGAAGAGGTACGGGGAAATGAAGAGGAATGAAAAATGACTTGGGAGCCTAAAAAGTTCTATTATTTCCTGATCAATTAACAAGAGTTAATTTCGTTTAAGCACCGAGCATGTATTTGCGACATGAGAGCAGTCATAAAAAGTAATGTTAGACGTGGTTTACATTTACGCTAAATCTCCTCGCTGGTCGTCCAGTCCTAGACACAGCTGCTATTCACAGATGCTAGTCGCAGCTACTATTCACAGATGCTAGTTGCAGGTGCTGGTTACAAGTTATAGTCACAGGTGCTAGTCTCGGCTACTATTCACAGATGCTAGTTGCAAGTGCTAGTTTTAGGTGCTAGTTACAAGTGATAGTCACGGGTGCTAGTCGCAGCTACTATTCACAGATGCTAGTTGCAGGTGCTGGTTACAAGTTATAGTCACAGGTGCTAGTCTCGGCTACTATTCACAGATGCTAGTTGCAAGTGCTAGTTAGAGACCTCAGTTGCACAATAAGTTACAGGTTAGAGCAAGAGATTATAGTGACAGACGCTGTAGCCAGTCCCAGCAGCAGAATTTGTTTACAGGCTCCAGTTACGAGCGTAAATTCAATCCCAGTTAGTATCACGACTCGTTGTATAGCGCAGTTGTGCTAATGACCAGTTGAAAGTCCCAGTTACACAGCTAGTTGCGTATCCCAATTTCAGTCCTATTTCCTGCAACAGTCCCAGTTACACGTCCTAGTTACAGGCCCCAGTTACAACCCGAATTATTGACTTCAGTTACAGTCCCAGTTACAGCGGCAGTTACATGTCCCAGGTACAACCCCAATCATTCGCCTCAGTTACAGTCCCACTTACAGTGACAGTTAGAGGGCCATTTACAGTGCCAGTATCACGTCCCAGTTACAACTCTAATTATTAGTTTAAGTTACAGTCGCAGTTACAGTGCCAGTTTCACGTCCCAGTTGGAAGTCCTTCACATTTTGATGCGAGTCAGTCCACAAGTGTACGACATCCTCGACGGGTGTCCAGTTTTTGCGCGCTGCCGCCCGTCCGTGTCACAACTCCGATGACACACATCGACTCCCTCCGCATGCCGGAAACGCGGCGCTACCGTCGCTTCAAATTATGGAAGAATGCAGCATAAAGGGCGTAGTGGTGATACTCCAAATTTTGCCATTGTGTATTAAATACGAACTTTGTCTCATTCAATACGGATATTGTCATGTTTAATATGTTCACGCATAAATATAGAATACAGCAAAAAGGACGTCGTGGTTGTCTTGTTCAACACGGGTTCATGTATAAATATAGAATCCTGTAAGCGATTGTTAAGAATGTCAAACTTGAAGAATTTGTTCGTTAATGAAATGAATTCTTGCAAAAGGGTGTTTATAGTAATGTACTTATATACATGAGATTACCAATGTTTAAAATATTGAAGTGTAGATTGCGCTAAGTTATCTTCACGCGACGGTTCAGAGTTGCAGGTATGGTGGCTTATGAGTCTCTTTGTTCAGTAGTGGGGATGCTTTCACAATTAGGCAGAGAGTGCATACCTAGATGATCAGTACTTTTCTGAGCAAGCTTTTAACTACTCTTTCCAAGCACTGTGTAATAGAGGATATGTTTGTAGCACATAAACAAAATAAATTTTAGATTTGTAAAATAAAATAGAATTAGCATATAATATTAAAATTTTGAGAACAAGCGGTCTAAGCTCTCATTTTTTTTCTCGTGTGTCTTCAACTGAAAAATAAATGAGGTGTTTAAACGGCATCATTCTTTTGATCTGCTCGTCCAGGAAACCTTTACAGTTTGTTGCAATGGTGCGTCGAAATGATAATGGGTCACAAAGCCGTCGCCACATTTTTCAGACATCCAAACCAGGACGAGGCGGTGCGGGCATCACGAATTCTGAATAAAAATATCTTCACCCTTGTAAAATGTGTTCATTTATATTTAAATGTTCATTTAAATTTAAAACGTGTTCATTGCATAAGCTTGAAGGGAAATTTCATACATTTCATTTGTGAAATGTGACACGGAATTTCAAGTGTTGTGTAAAAATGTAAAATGTGTGTTTAAATTTTAATCTATATTAAAACGTGAACATACCAGAATGCGTGGAAAACAAAAACCAAATAGGAGGACTTCCATGATCTGCACCGGAGCGAGAACAGCGATAACTCAAACTTTCTCAAAATTCGAACATATATTCACACCTTAACTCTGCTGCAGGTAAAACTGAAGTTTATCATTCAACTCAAATTTAAAGCCAATTGTAGTAAGCAAAGTTGAAAATAGCAAACATGAACTGGATCATGCCTTCATATAAGTTTTATTAAGTATTTATGAATATTGAGTTCGCGACTACTGGTCGGTCAGCAGCATTGTGAAAATCCCCTCCGTGTACCACGGGTGGCTCACGTCGCAGTCAAAGTGTTAAAAACATGGGGGCAACTATGCGCTCGGAGACCTCAACGCTGCCTCGGCGCTGTCCGTCGCGTTCCGGCGCGTCGCGAGTGGGAACTGCCGGACGTGGCGTGGGAAATTCACGTGTGAACGCAGCGTACTGCTGACCAGTCCATCGGAACGTACGGGCAGCGTCAGCACCTGCAGCACCGCTGACTGTAACGAGTCAAATATCCTAGAGAATAGATTTTTGTTATGTTTCTTCAGATTATGTATTTGAACCCTGCAAGGCATGGCTGTTGTCTACTTCTCATGGTTTGTCTGCCAGTTTAGGGCAGTCAAAAGGAGTGAATACAATTTTTTATTTTCCTGCCTCCAACGAAGAAAGAAGTTCTTTTCAATTAAGAACTTATTTCCCCAAACAAAAACTTTCCTCAGAGGGAGTTCACTTTATGGGACGAATTGTATATATACTGTACATGTTTACCACTCATTTCAATTATTGCTCGACAATGGCAAAGAAATGAACGACTAAAGAAGGTTGCACGTTTTGTAACCTTTATTAACCTTTTTGAATGAGGAAATGAGTTAACAATGTCGTAATTTACTCTGAAAATTTATTGTAAGGACCTTGTACGCACCCTGTAATACATCTCATGCGGAGCCTCGATCATTGCAGACTTATGCTCAACTACGCACACTCCTGCGTACAGGCACTGTGCGTACTACTACCACGTGCAGTTCGAGTGTGCGTGTCGTGCGTACACTGAGGGCTGCTCTATAGTGAGACACACGTCCGGCACCAAAGTTTCTATTTCAACCATCAGCAAACATCCGTTCCCTGCAGGATAAAATTACGAATCCGTGTATCGTTAATTCATATTTTGCCGATGCGGAACCTTTCTGCAATTTAGTATTCATGGGATAGAAAGTGTAATACAACTTAATTTCTCCCTCATTCCTGGAATACCTATTTAGATCTTGCAACAAACTTATTCCCATGTTGCACTCAAGTTGCCTTTGCATCCTCGTCATTATTACGTTTTTGTTACAATATTTTATTGTCAATTTTTGCGAGTTGCAGGTATCAATTGTTTTTAACCCTAATTAGATATGTGATGCTGTTAAATCAAAGACATTTGGAAAGGGTGTATGAATGAATTTCCTGCTGCTGTTTTTATTAGACTTTTGAAAATTGCAAGCATTAAATTGATGTTTTCATTTGTTTTGAATACTCACTCCATCCATGTATTCATATATCTACACAACGTAGAAAAAAAGGACCCTGTTCTATAATGAAACTCTCACTGCAGAGAAAACTAAGAACATTTTAATGAACATTACCTATGTATTCATAAGCTGTCATTCGGATTTCTTCGCCCGTTCAGAAGTAACGCGTCGCAGAACTCTTCTGATTTGTGTACGACGTGCCGGTTTTGACGGCAGCGTTGCCGCTGCCTGTTGTCGTACCGCACATGGAGTTACGACAAAACCTCTGATCCAAGAGTTTTGAAAAAAATTATTCTGTGTTCTGTATTTGTTGAGGCGCGCACACTGGCGAGGAGACCATGAATTTAATTGAATTTTTTTTTCTCAAGTTTTTCTCTTATGGAATGAGCGAGATAATGAGCGTTAAAGGTTTGATTTAATTTTGAAGTAAACCGATTGACCTACACCTGCTTTATTTCAACAAAAATGAATATTTATTTTCCAGTCATGTACGTATTATTTTATATTGGCCATTTAGAAGTTTCACAGATTCACTGGCGAGTCGTTAACAACAAATAAAAAAAACACGCCGTTGTATGTGCATAACTGTAGAGTGCATAACAACACTCTTGCATAACAAGAGTGTAGGTATACTAATATATCAGAATTCAACGAAACTATACGAATAAGTGACCGAGATTTCTCACTCCTGTGTTGGAACTGTAGGTCACTCTATCCAAAATTGGAAGAGATACAATGTACTATTACTGAACTTAAATATAACCTAGACGTGATTAGCTTCACCGAAAGCTGGCTAGATGACTCGACTAAAGACATGATTCGATTTGAAAATTATCATAGTTACCATTCGCTAAGAAAAAACCAGCGGGGCGGAGGCATCAGCACATATATATCTAACCACATAGACTCGAGAACCATAGCAAGTGCAACCATGAATCAGGATCATATAGAATCACTCTTCGTAGAACTTTTTAGAGATGGTAAACGCATTGTGCTTGGAACGGTGTATAGGCCTCCTACAGCCTGTCCTATATCCTTCCTGAATGAATTGAATCGTATTATTTCTCAGTTCAACAGGCCCTTATACAATGACATAATAATATGCGGTGACTTCAATTATGATCTACTGAAACATGAAAGCCATGAACCAATCTCTAATTTCCTAACTACCTTTCAGTCTCAATCCTTCCTTCCGATCATTACAAAGCCTACACGAATAACCTCAGAGTGTGCTACGCTGCTTGACAATATCTTTATGACAGACCCTAGTGATTTTCTTGCTGGAATAATTACTTCTGACTTATCAGATCACTTCCCAGTTTTTCTTATTAAGAAAAATGTCTATATTGCTTGCACCAAGGCACGGGCTGAAACTTACTCATATCGTAAAATAAACGAATCAAATCTTGAAGAAATGCGCACCGTTCTAGAAGAATCAATGCCTACATTGCACATCTCTCAACAAAACAATAATACTACGAGCATTGATGAAGCAGTAGTAAAGTTGACTGAAACTATAATGACCGCATACAATCAGTGTTGCCCAATTGTAACTCGTACAGTTACCCCGAAAAATAAACATAAGCCCTGGATTACCAGAGACATCGTGATAAATATAAAGAAACGTCAAGCGTACCTAGCCCTCCTTTGCGAAGGACGAATATCTAGAGAAACATATAACCGATTTAGAAACTATGTAACAAACCAGATAAGAACATCAAAAAAGAACTACTTTACGCTCAAGTTTACTCAATTCAAAACTGACGTTAAAAAGATTTGGCATCTCCTTAACTCCTGCTGTAAACCGAATAATGCCGATAAAAAGAAAATTGAATATGTTGTTCAAGATAATGTAAAATATCATGAGAAGAAAGAAATTGCTAATCTCTTTAACAACTTCTTCGTAAACGTAGGGAAAACAATAGCTGATGGTATTCCAAGTGAACCTACTGATCACCTGGAATTTATGGATCATATTCGAGAACCCAACTCCTTTTTCTTTACGCCTACAAACTCCTCCGATGTAATTACGTGCATAAACAACATGAAAAATAAATCGAGTGGGTTACAAACGTTTCCGACTAAAGTACTTAAAGTTATTGCTGACATTGTAGCCCCACTGATATCAAATATTATTAACCAGTCTCTCTTACTAGGCACTTTCCCGAACTCCCTCAAAGTTGCTAGAGTAACCCCTATCTTTAAAAGTGGTGAAAAAACCTGTGTAAACAATTATCGACCTATCTCCATTCTACCAATTATTAGCAAAGTATTCGAAAAGATTGTGTATAAAAAAGTGTACTCTTATTTTGAACAAAAATCATTTCTTTACGATAAACAATACGGTTTTCGCTCTAAAAAATCAACAACACAGGCTATATTAAATCATTTACAATTCCTCTATTCTAATATAGATGAAGGAAAGCCTGTCTTCTCTGTATTTCTTGACTTCCGAAAAGCATTTGATTGTGTGGACCATAAAATACTATTATCGAAACTACACTGTTATGGCATTCGAGGGATTGCCCATGATTGGTTCAGATCATACCTAACAAATCGGAAGCAATACGTTGTCATTGACGACGCAAAATCAGACCCACAGACAATTAGCCATGGAGTTCCACAAGGATCTGTTCTCGGGCCTCTCTTGTTTCTGATTTTTATCAATGATATTGTAAAATCTACATCATTCTTCAAATTCATACTTTTTGCCGATGACAGTACGCTTTCTGCGGTCCTTCCGAACCAAAATCCTGCTATGATTGTGGAGAGTATAAATACTGAACTTCACAAGGTTTCATCGTGGCTCAAAGCTAATAAAATAAGCCTAAATATCGATAAAACAAATTATATTACTTTCTCATACAAGAAAGATGTATCTCTCCCATGCATTAAAATTGGCGAAGGTGCAATCGAAGAAACCAACTCATGTAAGTTTCTGGGCATCATAATAGATAAACATCTGACCTTCAAAGAGCACATCACTCATATTAGTTCTAAATTATCAAAATCCATCGGAATCCTAAATAAAGTTAAAAATTTTCTGCCTGAAACAGCTTTACAAATGCTCTACCGAACGCTCATTTCTCCATACTTGCAATACGGAATAGAAGCATGGCACGGAATTGATAAAAATAAAACCAACAAAATTTTTACTCTGCAGAAAAGGGCTGTCAGAGCGGTAAAGAACCTAGAATATAATGCTCACACAAATGATTCTTTCAAAAATTTACAAATACTTAAACTTTCGGATCTATACAAAATCTCCATCTGTAATTTCATTTACAAAACATTAAGAAATGATGGCGACAATAGCCTAAGACAATTATTGACTGCGCAAACTGGTCATCACGACCATTTAACCCGAAATAGAAGTAAATTCATGCTTCCTTATTATTCAAAGGCCAAGTCGCAACACAGTATTCTCTTCGTTGGAACCAAAACTTGGAACTCTATACCTGCAGAGATCCGTGAATGTAATTCGTACAAAGTATTCAAAAGACATCTTGAGTCTCACTTCCTATCAGAATACTAGTAGTGTAAGATCACCGTGTCGAAATCTTGCCTCCTACATGTAACTAATGATAATGTCATAATGTAACTTGCCTTGTGTACCATAACCAATCTTCTCTCTGCTCTTGAATCGTTTTATCGAACATACTGTTAAATATAGCCGACTTGTAAAATATCGAGTTAATCATCTCAATGATCAGTCTAATGCGAAACTAGGTTAAGTGAACTAGGTTAAACTTTTGTACACCCTAGAATAGCGTGATGGTAGGATGCCCTAGAAGTCGCTGAACTTATTCGGGCCCACAGGTAGCTATACTCAAATTTGACCATTGTACTAGACTTAAGTAAAACTCTACCTCTGTATCACCTACCTCTGTATCTCCTGTGGTAAATAAATTGTTTAAATTGTTTAACTATTCAGTATTTTTTTAACGAGAAATGTCTACTTATACTAACATCTTATATCAATATGCGCTGGGGATAATTGTCGTACGTTATCATGGAGGACCTCACAACTTGGTCAGTGGACTGCTCGTTGGCAGCAACTGGTTCAATAGTGCCAGACGTACCTTGTGCCTGCAGCGCGCTGAAGAGGTCACCGCTTGCAGCATCGCTGCTGCGCATCAGCTTTCTAATGATACGCAATAACGGTCAAGTTCGCAGCCTTCACAGGCTTGCAGTGAGGGTGCTCCTTGCCCCCTGCGCTGGGGAGTACTCTAGTTCCGACCTTCATCTAGAGCACCATCACAGAAGCCAACTCATTAGCTGTGCGCCGAATAGCTTGCAAACTTTTGTTTGTTTATGTTTGTTAATGAAAGTATATTGACAAATAAAATATTTTCGCACTGTAGATTCTAGCATTTATTTTTACTTTTATGCTATTAGAACCCTGTATACGCTTAGAGTTAAGTTAGTCCGTGAGTGGCAACATTCAATCGGTGTCTTCACGAAAGGTCAGCAGCACGCGACCGACCTGTGGAACACTTTACTTACATTTGCTACTAAGGAGACTTGATATTCAACAAAAAAGCGAAAGCTGGCAATGTTTCACCGATATTTTTCTTGTAAAATCATCGTCTTAAGAGTGTTCATACATTAAATGCAATTTCGTTTTCATCACGTTGTACACCGTAAAAATATGTAGTCGTATTCTCAGTATCTAAATGCTACTTCTTTTATTGTGAGAAACCCATCGTTAACAGATCTATAAGTGTAATTCAGTTGTAGGATATTTTCAAGCACGAGAGTTTAGATCTTGGAAACTACGGAAGTGTTCGCTTTTTATTCGATGACGATAACATCGCACACTAAGGGCACAAGTGATAGGAGTGATGCGAGTGATGGTGAGTTGCATCTTCCGCACCTTTGCGGAACTTCGCAAGAGCTCCGTCCGCTGAAGGTAGTTTTGATGAGATTCATCTATTTCCTCAATATAGGTTATTTATTGCGGTCGTCGGTAATTTAACTTTGTGCAAGATAGAGTTCTTTATTAAAATGACATTCTATAATTGAGGAGAAAAAAATTTTACTCTTTCAGTTCAATATCATTCTAGTTCAAATGTGTAACTAATGTAACTTATGTAACTTAGTGTAACTTATGAATTTTGAATCATTTACGCTTTACTTGACTTTCGTACTAACAGCTTAGCACTTAGACATCACCGCCATCTGGACGCAGAATGGATCCTGCCGACCAAACATTAGAAAAAGCTTGGCACTTCAGAAATCATTCCGTACGTGTTAATAAATGAGTGCACAATGCCGTTTGTTTTGCAAATTAAAAAAAGAATACTGGCTTTTCCCCGAATGACTTTAAATAAATTTCTTTGAAACTGTAATTGGAAATGCTTTTGAAAGAAATGTAAGCTCATAAGTAAAAAGTTTTTTCGAATTTCGCGCTTGATTAATAATATATTTATATTTTCTATGAATGAAATTTTTTCTTGCATGCGCACGTCATTTATCCGCTGGAATTCGGAATTTCTTATCTTATTTATATTAGCATGAAGAATTCAATCTAGTATTTCCTAGCTACGTATTTACGAGTATCTGATGTCACATTCATTTTAACTTTCAACGACGAGCACTGTGACCGTATACGGTACAGCGATGGCTTATTATTTCATAGCACACCCAAATAAATGCATCAAACACGAGAGAGAGTGAACCAGAATGTTTAAAAGACTTCAATGGTTATAATTAATCTAAGGATCTGGAAGTAAGGTCGAAAGTGTTCCGTAGCTGCGGCCAGGGTGAAGCCTTGTTGCACTTGGAATGGACAGTTGGATGGTGACCTGGGAGCTCAGTACTCATCTGACGTGTGTGGGGTGTAGTGGTGGTGCAAGAGTGCTCTCAATCTTCTCTGGAACTTCGTCAATACTGCAAACTGACTATCGCGCGCGAAATAGACTTAAAAATAAAATGTGGATACGCAACAACTCTCCTTTTACGGGATTTATAATTGTTTTTGTTACAACGATCAGTGAAATATTTATTGTAGGGTCCCCATATTGAAAGAATGTTTGTAATGTGTACTTTTCAGTGCAATATACTGTTATCTAAGCCATAATTTTAATACGATTTACACGAATTAGCGCCATGCTTGCTAAGTAACTGCGAATGTCCTTCACGCGTTACCGGAAGTCATTATTTCTTTCTATGTATTTGTGTCCTTAAATTTATTCTGTTGTAGTCATTTGTATTTTTATTTAAATATTTGCGATTGTATTTACCTAGTCTTATAGCAATAATATATGCTCTTTTTGCATTTCATTTAGTCCAATGATATCGATTGATTTGATCTACTATTATAAACACTGCATTTGCGTTGGTAGCTTCGCATGGTAGCATGGTAGCTTCGCTGCCATGACCTGAAGACGGGAACCCCCACAGAATAAAATCAAAGATGAGAGTCAACAAAATTCCAATCTAAAATCCCTTCATTTGGATGCACTATATTTGTCATTAAGATATTTTTTCTTCGCTTACCATTTTTTCTTCAATGTGAATTTCCCGTCTACGTGGTTTTTAACTGCCGTCTCTGCAGCCACATCTTCCGTCTACGGGTTGTTAACTGCCGTCTCTGCAGCCACATCTTCCGTCTACGGGTTTTTAACTGCCGTCTCTGCAGCCACATCTTCCGTCTACGGGTTTGTAACTGCCGTCTCTGCAGCCACATCTTCCGTCTACGGGTTTTTAACTGCCGTCTCTGCAGCCACATCTTCCGTCTACGGGTTTTTAACTGCCGTCTCTGCAGCCACATCTTCCGTCTACGGGTTTGTAACTGCCGTCTCTGCAGCCACATCTTCCGTCTACGGGTTTTTAACTGCCGTCTCTGCAGCCACATCTTCCGTCTACGGGTTTTTAACTGCCGTCTCTGCAGCCACATCTTCCGTCTACGGGTTTGTAACTGCCGTCTCTGCAGCCACATCTTCCGTCTACGGGTTTTTAACTGCCGTCTCTGCAGCCACATCTTCCGTCTACGGGTTTTTAACTACCGTCTCTGCAGCCACATCTTCCGTCTACGGGATCCTATCTACCGTCTCAGCAGCCAAGGGACGTGGGTGTGACCACGCCCGCTTTTGTGCTGCCGTCCTCCCGAAGGAAGGAAGCCCTGGCGATGTCACGCTGTGTTGCCACCGCCACCACTCGCATGCCTGAAAAAAATTCCTTAACACTAGTCACCAACTTAATTTTCATAAATACTTAATAAAAGCTAAATGGAGGCACGATCCAGTTAATGTTTGCTATTTCCAACATAGTTACTACAATTGACTTTGAATTAGAGTTGAATGATAAGCTTCAGTTGTACTTGCTGCAGTCAAAGTGTTGATTTAGAAACAAGTTGAGATGTTGATGCGAGCGAGACCGTTAGGTCTACTCGTGTCCGAATTTTGTAAGCAAAATAGTGGCTTAATATGACATCAATATTTTTGAAAGTCGAGTTGGACGAAATCGATGAAGAGGAGATCTGAATAATAAACAGTAGATTGAAATCGAGGGGTTGTACACTGGAAAATAACAATTGAGTAACGAACGATCAGCTTGTTTTGTCTGTGAGAAAATTACTCTTCAAAGCTGTGAGAGCAACTAAGACCGACTCTTGTTGAAGAGCCTCTCACAATACCGAGCAGCACGGCGCGTAGATGTGGGTGTTGATACTCAGAATTAAAAGAATGTTCTTGGTGGGCTCTTCAAAATGAATAAGTGTCTTCTGTTGCTCGGGTAACGGAAGACACTGCTATATTTGCACCGCTATCTTTGCATTGGCTCACCCAACCCATCTAGTGGAAAAGTTCCTTTAGAGCATCAGGCACTACCAACATAACAAATTAATTTTGCATCACACAATACAAACTTCCCTATCCTTCCTCCATGCGTTGAGAGACCTACTAAGCACACATCCTGTCTATCACAACACGCCTGACTTTATTTATTATTACTTTTTATTCGGTTTGCAGCGAAAAAAAATATCCTGTAATAAATGCTACATGACAACATAACCATTTACACTTAGCGCTGTGCTGGTCTGTTCTAACTGTAGCGTCGGTATGCATCTGGAAAGATATGTTTGTTAATACGTAGTTGTTACATAAAATCATACTCATTCATGACATAGCGAAAACTAAACTGGGAAGCTGAAGAGTTAAGAACGCGAGTTTGAGAGTTGAAATTGAGAGTTAGGAACGCGTTGTGCACATGAGCACACGTGCCTGACGAGGTATAGGTAGCAATAGTTGTCACGCTTATCAGGGTATCGGGAGCATCGCCGTCTCAGGCTCACAATACCGCCATTGTTTACCCTGGAGTAGGTGTTTTAATATCGCATTCATCGCAATACATTATTTTCTCTCCCTCCTAATGACATGGTTCGATTCTAGACGTAACTACTTACTCTGGGTCATGATCTTGTTGTGGGATGTTCAAGTTTTTAAAGTTAGATTTTATTTCGTTTGTTTTAAGTTGAGTCAGATTTTTCCAGGCATGTAGGAGTTGTTGTCGCGTACGCCGGTGGTTGTAGCTGTGGAAGATTGTTATTTTATTAAGTACACAGATGTTTGAATTGCCATTTGTCTCGGATAACGAGGATGGTCATCGGAAAAAGAGAAATCAAGTAATGAAGATCGGAGTTATAAAATGGGAGATCTAAATCAAGCAATGGCAGACAAAAACGAAGAACTGGTAGATCGACGCGAAAAAAAAAGTAGATTGAAAAGAGCATGAGACTTAAAACCACTGTAGCCCACAGAGCAAACGTACGTGAAGCTCTACTCCAAAAACTCAAAATTCCGCTCACCCTAATTACATTCCAATAAAAATAAGCGCACCCGCAAAATGAGGGCTTGTGAGCACAAAAACTTTCACGGAACGAAAACGACTTAATTGTGCCCTTGCTCCCTCGACACCGCCATGTTGGCCTATTCCGTCCTCAAGTGGCCACACTCCAGTACCTGCCCGGTCCCCACGGCCGCTCCCCACGCAAATTCCGTCCTCAACAAGGCAACACTCCAGTACCTGCCCGGTCCCCACATCCGCTCCCCACGCAAAGTCCGTCCTCAAGTGGCAACACTCCAGTACCTGCCCGGTCCCCACGGCCGCTCCCCACGCAAAGTCCGTCCTCAAGTGGCAACACTCCAGTACCTGCCCGGTCCCCACGGCCGCTCCCCACGCAAAGTCCGTCCTCAAGTGACAACACTCCAGTACCTGCCCGGTCCCCGCGGGCCGCTCCCCACGCAAAGTCCGTCCTCAAGTGGCAACACTCCAGTACCTGCCCGGTCCCCACGGCCGCCCCCACGCAACTTCCGTCCTCAAGTGGCCACACTCCAGTACCTGCCCGGTCCCCACGGCCGCTCCCCACGCAAATTCCGTCCTCAAGTGGCAACACTTCAGTACCAGCCCGGTCCCCACGGCCGCTCCCCACGCAAATTCCGTCCTCAAGTGGCAACACTTCAGTACCAGCCCGGTCCCCACGGCCGCTCCCCACGCAAAGTCCGTCCTCAAGTGGCAACACTTCAGTACCTGCCCGGTCCCCACGGCCGCTCCCCACGCAAAGTCCGTCCTCAAGTGGCAACACTCCAGTACCTGCCCGGTCCCCACGGCCGCTCCCAGTGTTGCTGTTCGCCCCGACACCCGACAGTGAACCCCAATATGCTGCGGCGGTAGCCTGCTCACAGCGGGTGTCAGCTGTGTTTGTGTCAGCACGGGCGCTGCCTATAGATTAAAAAAGGATGCTTTATTTAAATCAATCAAGCCTGGTACATATATCATCTTGTGCATTGGTGTCTCAAATGCCTCATAACTAACGCCAGGACGCAGTGACGGTTACCCCTGGTCAAGCCGGTACCCATTTCCGACACCTGGGTAGAGCGGGGGAGCAGCAGAACGCAACCATGCTTCTTTATCGTATTTATTTTGAAGGGGGAGAATTTTACGAATATTTTTACAGCTGCAATCTGAAAAATACAGGAATTCATTATTTTTCGAGCTTGTCAAGCACATAAAAAAGTCCAGAATATAGGTGCGTGTGTGTGAAGTTAGATCATTTGGAGCTCCTGTCAAGATATTAGAGAGGCGACTGTACCGAAGATTTTTTCACTCGTTTCTGCTAAAACTAAACCATGTCAAAAATACGACACATCCGGCGTGAGGGTTGCGTTGTGCACTTGTGTGTATGAGAAATGGAAATAAAAAAACAGCCTCTTTACACAATGTGGAGAGAAAATGTTAACATTATTTACGTTTTTTCTGATTTAAAGGTCCTTATATGTAAGTTGTGTGTAGTGTGACGAGTGTGTGCATCTCAGTGTAGTGTAGCGAACATTTGATACCCCTTTTGTGCTGCCAGAAGCTGGGGCTATTTTTAAAAACTTTTTTAACTACATTTGAGAATTTTGGGTGTGGCAAAGAATGCGACCACCTTTGGAGGTGCGCTCATACCGCCATCACTGATCATGACGGTGTTGTGCTGTGCAAACAGGAGCCTGGTGCTGAGTTCTAAAATGCAAATGCGGTGTGCAGTTCATGTGTGTACCAGCGTGTCTTCACTGCATGTGTGCTGGAAGAGTGTGTGTGTACTGCTGTGCAATACATGCACGATACTATCAGAAATTAGATGTAGTGCAAACGAACCATGTAGTACTGTGCACTTACGTAGGTACCAATAGTACTCTGTACATGTACCCCGTACAGGTGTACAGGGTGCACTGATGTACAGATGTACAGCAGCAGTGTACAGGGTGCACTGTGCAGATGTACATGGCGCACTGTGCAGATGACACCCTCTTCCCCCACGAGCCCCCCATAACAGCAGGAAGTAGGGGGGGGCAACAATACGAGGGGGGCAGAAGGGGGGAGGGGCCACATGATTGTCCCCCATTGTGTGAAGCTGGTGCGGCCCTCACGCCAGGGATGCGAGAACACTGTCATGTGTTTGTTGTGGTGTTCACGAGAGTAATTATCATCTCGTTGAGTTTTGGAACAGAGCACGGCATGTCTAAACAGATGTTCACTTTGCTTAAATCGCAGATTCACTAAAAATTTAAACGCCAAGAGAATGCTTATAAAATTAGTGATTTTATTAAAAAAATCGGAAACGTTTCGGAGACCAGCCCCATCGTCAGTTCTGTAAATTACAAAGTATGATCTGTCCAACGTAGGCATGAAAACACGGTCAGTCCATATATATACTTTCCACACTACAGCATTTGCTGCTCATGATCATTCTTCTCTTATTTGCTTCGGTGGGTGCCTGCAAGGAGTTGTTTCATGTGTCATTTTCTTCTTAGCGTTTCTGGATATTGTGGGCGCAAAATTGTACGTAGTTTTTAGGCGCCGTGCTGAGTGTATACATCGCTTCATGTAGAGTGTAGAGTGTAACAATACTTTTCTACTTCTTCGGAATTTTTTTCTTCTGTATTTACAAAAATGCCGTACACAAATTTTCGAAAAGCTCATAACAAAATTCCTCAATGAGTGTCTTCGACGGCTGATCGTGTTATTGTTTTCGTAGATTTTAAGAACACTGGAAGTCTTAGCGTTGATTACCGGGGGAAAATTCCTGATATTCGCCAACGTCAGCAGCTCATGTTCGTTGTGTCTGCGATCGTCAACGATGGCAATCTTGAAAATCGCCGAAATAAAATCTGGGGTGCTCAATTTTCTGTGAAGCACACATTTCTCGTAGAGGTGTTAAATTAAGTATTCTCCGTGAGCGTCGGATATCTCTTCCATCCCCAACATCATGAGCTATGGATGTCTCCACCCATACGCGCCTGACCGTCCCCGGGCAGCTCTTTTTCCAGTCCAAACTTTAAAATTTGAGCCCTTCGCAAAAGGAAACTTGATCGTGAACATTATTCGACATCTGGCAACCCTCCAGGGTCCCAAATTCGGTGTGAAGAAGGACAAATTTTATAATGTTGAGCAGAACAAAGGCTCGTCTGGCAACTCCAGCTGTTACTGCGCCAGTTTTTGCCTTCGTCGTCGCTATGTGATGACGCAGAATGATGGTGCAGAATGAGGTCTGCGTCAGGTGACGACGCCCGTGCGTCATACGTTGAAGTTCTGTCTGTTGGTGTCTTCACGTCAGGTGCCTTCGTTAATATCTTCATCTTGTGAATGAGCTCCTTACGCAACTGTGAACATGTGGCTACACTATTTTGGGAATTTAAGTGCCGTTCTGAAGATTTTTTTTTGAGCGATGGAACAATTCCAGCGATCTGCCTGCTGATCATATCACGATGTTCAGTTCTGCGAGCCTTATACTAACTCTGAATATACACAAACAGTCTGTGATAGTTTTACTTGCAACATCAATAATTCTCCTATGCAATGACCTGCGCTGTGACTAATTTAACAATCATGTCGACTTGAAAATAATGACTGCGCCGTGACTTGTTTAGCAATCATATTGACTTGAAAATGATGACGTTATTTATGTTGATGTAATGTAGCTTAGTGTAATGATAGAGAAGCACGTCTCTCCACACAGCAAGAGGAGCTATAAAGATGCTCCCACGCCCGCCTCCTCAGTAACTACAGTACGGTCATTTCTGGGCAAGTAATCACTACATGACATCCACTTATCTTCCTGACCATGATCAGCCAGAAAATTATAAAGATCAGGCCCTCTTGTGTAGAGATACTCCGATTAATATACCAGAGAGAAGACTGTAATTCCTGAACTAATAATACTGTGAAAACATTACTTTTATTATTATTATTATTATTATTATTATTATTATTATTATCATTATTACATAGGACATTTCACCACCGAAGAGGCTACTGAGGCGTTTCATCGGTGTAATCGTTATTCCCCAGTTCATGATTTCTGCATACAGGGCGAACATCACTTCTGCCATCGCCGTGTGGCGGCATGGTTGCAATTTTGGGGTAAATTGTATTTGGTGTATTGTGGAGACAAATTAAGGGTTTGCCGCACAGCGTTGCTGTGAACATGAGACCTCACGGTCTGTGGCGCGTTGTGCAATGCGGTGCAGCGGGAGCTCTTTAATTCGCCCATTGCGTATGGGAAAGGAAATGCGTAATAACGGAAGCGCACTAAATGGCGCTGATGATGTGCCGCTCACAGCCAGGAATGTCTCGACCGCCTCATCTCTGCGTGCCGAGTGCAAAATTATCCTTTGCTTGATACATGTCATCTTGTACATCAGATTTCCAAATGCCTTCTAACTAACACCAGGTCGCCATAACGGTTACCCCTACTCTAAAGTATCACTTTTATGCCTGTGAAGACCTGCCGAGCTACAGAACCAGTGCGACAGCTGTAAAATTATAAAAGTATATGTTGGCTTCCTAAGGTAACTCAAGGACCGAAATGTCCTCATGGCCTGGTGGTTAGCGCACTCGGCTTTCATATGGTGGAGTTGACAATGCGAGCCGGGGGTATTATTCCTGTTGGGAAAGTGAATAAATTTGGTCTCAATTATGAGTCTAGTATTTCTACATCTTGAAAAACAATAGCCTCAATTCTCCACTCAACTCTGTAGATTAAAATGGGCACCAGCTTGATCTGGGGTAACCGTCATTACGTCCTATTTAACATTTGTTAACGAGGCGTTTGAAGTCGAACGTGCCGTTTGCCTCAACTTGATTGACACGCATCTTTTTATAACCAAATCTCGATTAAAGAAATTCTGTATGTCGTTCTTGAAGTTCTCGCTGCTCCCGCGTCTAATCTATACTATAATAAGAGCCGCGTTCGTCTGTCTGTCCATCCGAAGCCCGCCAAAAGAGTGTGATGAGCGTATCTGTAATAAAAGCTCGGTCTCATAAACTCTCGAGAGATTTGAATTTTTACTTCTTACGCCATTCTATCATACCGCCTTCTTTCTCATTTCAAATAAAGGGGTGGGGGGTGGACTAATAAGATATAAAGTTCAGCCAGATCGAGGTTTGCAGCGTGAGGAGGGCGTTTCTTGAAGGTAGTGGCAGGTCTCTCGCACCTGGACAAACCTGCGATGTGTGCGCGCTGTTCGTGTGCAAGCTCACCCTGGCGATAACGCAACGGAAAAGTTATTTATATGATGTGCAAAAAGCGAGCATTTAGCAACAGACCAAATGATTGAAAGTGTTTTCGCTTTCGGGAGTGGTGAGTAAGACTTGCTCTTGGTAAGAGGGTGGCTCTCTTTACGGTACAACCGGCTGCGAAAGTTCATCTGTCGACTTGGGTATGTTACGCGTGTTTTTCTCTTGTCCAAATCCCAAAATAAATGTTTTTTACAATAAAATGTGGGCACCGCTCATCTGGCTATACTGCATGAGTGCCAGATATTCAGCGTTCAGCAGTTTTTGCCCCCATTGCACACAATGCACTTCTTATATCATCTGATGGGAACAACGTTGAATGTTTTGACCAGTTCTGTATTGACTTAGCCAAGTGAAGGTATGGGATAAACAAGTACAGCAGCTACAGTTATTTGGCGTCAGTCTCCATGCCGACAGCAAAAGACCGTTGGAATCCGCTGTGGATTTGACTGCAATCCACTCCACTCAACCCTTATAGAAAAGCCTTATAGAAAAATCCTTTTGATACAGTTCTAACCAAAGTGTGAAAAAGTGATGAACTCGTCAATATTCTTCTCAGATCACACCAACGTGTTCCTACATACGAGATACGATGATACATACGAGTTAATGATGATACGCCTGAGGGCTAATTAGATTCTATGCATTGCAAGCCCTAACATCTCTGCTGAAATAATCTCCTCTGTCACAGCGCACAGTTGAATCTAATTCGAATAAAACCATGACATGCTCTCATATATTGTGGACGGGCAGAACCGTATCACAACTACCCGGAATTGACATGAATAGAGCAGGCTTTATTGCTGTGCTGGCAGGTGTGAAGGATAAATGGCGACATCTATTGCATATATCGCTGTGAGGCGGAGTGGCAGGAGGTATGTGCTGCATGTGGTGCGTCATATATGGATATAGTTGGTCGGTGTGGTGATCTGCATGGTGCTGCAACCGTGCTGCATACAGCGTTGTGTGGTGATGTGGTGCTGCAACCGTGCTGCATACATGCGTTGTGTGGTGATGTGGTGCTGCAGCCGTGCTGCATACATGCGTTGTGTGGTGATGTGGTGCTGCACCCGTGCTGCATACAGTGTTGTGTGGTGATGGGGTGCTGCAACCGTGCTGCATACAGCGGTGTGTTGTGGCGGAGCGTTGGTGTGCCTGTGTGTGTGCTGTGTGGTCCTGTGTGTGGTGTATCGTATCCTCGTCCTGAGGATGGTAACATAACCATGAATGGTGAATTCACGGTTATGAATTAACGGTTTATTTTTGCTGTTTTTTCAAATTGTGTACCGAAATGAAATTTTTTTGGTTATTTTACGTTGCGTAACCGAGTAAAAAATATTTTTCTCAGATTCCCCCCGACATGGAAAACTTCCGTTGATGAAATACAATCTAAGTGTGACTATAATATAATTAAACGGTAACACGGAATTCTAAATTAAAAACACCCACCAAAATGTATTCAACCTCGCAGAACACAAACCATTTCCGCCTGCTCTGATGGCGGCATTTTCCCTCGTACAATACATTTTCCAGCCGCAAATGTCAAGGCGGTCGCAAGCGGACCGCCGTGTCGCTGTCTCCTCACTTCTGTTCATTAGAGGCTTCTGTTCTCGCTGTGATATTAATGTCGGAAATGAACGGTCTCTTGTTATGCGATATAACGAATAAAATATAAGGGGAGACTGTTTTAATTTCCATAAGCATATATGTTGTTCGGGTTTCGTTATATCCATGGGAGAAAGCACTCGTGTTGTGACAGTACAGTGTGTGATGAAAATTGCACAAGTTTTCGTTGGGGTTGAGCGAAATGAAACAAGAGACAATGGAGCGCATTTTGGATTTTGTCTCGATACGGAGTATTCATTAATTGCTTCGTAAATTCTAAAAAAAATTAATTTGCGATACGACCTCACATTTCGGAGCACCCCTCATGCAATCCGACGCTGTAGGAAAAAAAACTAAAACCCGTTTATTTCCAAATATTGTCGTTGATAAAATGTGTTACATTAATTGGATTTTAAATATTCCTTCACATAATCTGACGCTGTGAGAAAAAATAATAACCGTCTATCTCCTAAACAAGTCAAAACACAAAATGCATTGGATAAATAAGTTTTGAAATGTTTTTTCTCAGAATGGTCTGGAATTGATAAAGTGTAGGAGCAGCCTCCATACCGCGGCCATCGTGGTGAGGTGGACGGGTGAGCGTACTGGCTCTCCATCTTATCAAAAAGATCTATTCTTCCCCTTTTTTAATATAATTTGGAAGTAAAGTCTATTCATTCCCTTGGCATTCTAAAATAAATTTAGTCTTCGCCTTTTTTAAATATAGTTTTCCATTAAAATCCACTCAGCAAGTTCGCATTCTGCAAAGTTATCAGGTACTGCGTTGCCTTCATTACTATTATTTTATTTCACAAAAATGAATTTTTTGAGAGGAAATTGTAACTCAGTTACTCTGGTCAAGACCAAATGCTGAATAAAGCCTCGCTAAACACACACACACACACACAACGTGCAACCGTAGCAGGTCTGAGTGTTAGCTGTCTTCTCTATCCGTATGAAAGTATGGTAGAAGGCTATAACGATATACAATATATCGGCATATTGTTTTCAAAAATTATTCCTCATTGTGCCTTTTTCAATTTATAGTGTGGAACATCGTGCGTCTGGTGAAACGATTGAACTATTTTAAGGTTCAAACGCCTCAGAGGTTGGTGTGATGTTCTTCCTTCTATTTGGTGCATCAGCCGCACGTTGGCCCAACATTACTCATACATATCCAATTTTGTAATTGTGCAGCGATTTGTTTTAATAGGTTCGAAAATTTAACTTATGTTCCAAAAGCGTTACATCATTTTCAAGTTTGAAACTTGTGTTCACCATCAAACAGTTGTATTTAAATGAAGTATTGTTGTTGACCGAGTGCCACTCTCGCGGCCCGTGGCAGATTTGGGAGAACTATGACGTCGTCTCGAGCAGAGCCAGCAGCGGTGAGGGTGTGAAGGCTGGAGTTGATGGGATACGCTCTTCATTATAGAGGGTGTTAAATGATGCTCGAATTAGCGTGTGTTTGAAGCGTGTGAAGCGTGTAGCCTCAAATTAGCGTGTGTTTATAGCCTATCTAATGCTCAAATTAGCGTGTGAGGCGTTTAGCCTGGCTACGGCTGAAATTATCGCGTGTTAGCAGCGTGTGAGACGCGTACCCTAACTTCCGGAACACTCAGCATGGCCACGAGACACCTCGGAGTGTCCGCAGACGATCTCTTCCATCCCTCGAATGACAATGAAAACTTTCTCACGTTTTTCCTCAAGAGAAACTATTCTCTCAAGAACATTCTGAAGAAAAAATCAGCTAGTGAGGTGGACAAAATGAAGGAATATCCTCTCCCTGAGAGTGTTGTGGGGGGCGCGGTGCCCTCACAGAGCAGGGCAGATTTAGACAAACCAGTTCCCGCAGACCGGGCTCGCGCCGTCGACGATATCCCCAGTAAAACGTCCGTCAATAATGTCTTTTCGAAGAGATATCGTTTCAACTCGGCCTTTGAAAGTGACAGTATCTCGAGGAATGAGTTGTCTCGAAGCAGGTGGTTTGTGTCCGAGTGTGACGTCGAGACCGAAAATGATCTCTCGAGGAGCTCTCCCCTCAGTAAAGGTGCACCTGTTTCCATTCGCGCCGGGGCTTTCCCGAGGTGAGTTGGGTCCAACTTTTTTGAAATGCCACATTTGGGTGTGGTGAAAATCTTATTACAGCTAGGGGCCTTATTAATGCCGTCTGAAAGGTAAGTGTGTCCATCTACTGTATGGTGTCATGCCACACACACAAACACACCTCCACACGCCCGTCATGCCACACAGCCACACACCCGCACCCACATGTGTGTGAGCAGGCTTTGCATTTCAATTTAGCTCATCTGAATTTTCTGCTATTCAAGAATCGCATTTCACATCACTATTCCATGTAAATTTCTCTTTCTTCCACATTAATTTCTCTTTGATAATTTCTATTTCTATTGGCTCGCCCATTTCCTGTGGAAAACCATAGATTAACATTTGCTTCCGTATTCTCATTTTGGATACCCGTGGTGATATACGTGCCGTTATGCATCAGTCACAAGGCCCTGGATCCTTTCATTCCATACGGTGATTTTTATTCGTGTGTTGTAAAGGCTGTCATCTACTGTATACAAAACAGCAAACTTAAAATAATATATATTTTTGTCAATTAGAGGGTGTTGCTGTAATGCATGTCACAAGACACAGGATCATTTCATTGCATACGTTGCTTTTTATTCGTATGCCGGAGCTTCCTGTCGCTCCCGCCACACAGCTCGAGTTACATCTGTTTCTTGTGTGTGTCTGTGTGGCAGCGCATGTCGAGCTGTGTGTTTCTGAGCCGCTGGTGTGTGTGTGTGTGTGAGTGTGTGTGTGGGTGGGTGCGATTTGTGTTGTTCTGATGTTGTTGTGTCTCGAGTGCTGCTGTTGTTCTGATTTTGTTGCTGGTGTTGCCGCTAGTCTTATTTGTTAATATTCTGATTTATATTATGTTATTTGCTTATATTCTGCTTATATTCTGCAATTTGTTGTATTCTGATGTTGTTGCTGGTGTTGTTCTGTTTCGGGTGCTGCTGCTGCTAGTTTTAGTGATGTCACCAGGCTTGAAAGTATTGTGTCTTCTTCAATTGCAACTGTTACTGTTTCCATTGCCACCACATCTACCGAGATTGCCACAACATCTACCGAGATTGCCACCACATTTACTGAGATTGCCACCACATCTAACGAGATTGCCAAGTCACCTACCGAGATTGCCACCACATTTACCGAGATTTCCACCACATTTACTGAGGTTGCCACTACATCTACCGAGATTGCCACCACATTTACTGAGATTGCCACCTCACCTACCGAGATTTCCACCACATTTACTGAGATTGCCACCACATCTAACGAGATTGAAACTACATCTACCGAGATTGCCACCACATCTACCGAGATTGCCACCGCATTTACTGAGATTGGCTCTACATCTACCGAGATTGCCACCACTTCATCAAAGATTGCCACCACACCTACCGAGATTGCCACCACATTTACCGAGATTTCCACCACATTTACTGAGATTGCCACTACATCTACCGAGATTGCCACCACATCTAACGAGATTGAAACTACATCTACTGAGATTGCCACCACATCTACCGAGATTGCCACCACATTTACTGAGATTGCCACTACATCTACCGAGATTGCCACCACTTCTACAAAGATTGCCACCACATTTACCGAGATTGCCACCACATCTACCGAGATTGCCACCACATCTACCGAGATTGCCACCACATCTACCGAGATTGCCACCACACTTACCAATATTGCCACCACTTCTACGGAGATTGTCACTGCCGCGCTACCCTCACGCTACCCTCGGCCCGCAGTTCCCACCCTCACAGCTACCCTCATTGAGCAAATTAGTCCTCATTCCACAGATGGCCGCCCTGCCCTCAGTGCTTTTGTGACCCTCGTGTGGTGTGCACCGTACCCTCAACACTTCTTCTCACCACCAAAACTTGAAGTTTACTCTTTTGTTGCTGTTTCGGAGACAAAAAGGCACACTTTTCGAACGGAAAATATTCCAGCTAATATTCGTGTCTGTTGTTGCAAGAACATCGATTCATCGAAAATTTTAAACAATTTAAACAATTTTTTACCACAAGCGATACAGAGGTAGAATGTTTCTTAAGTCTAGTACAATGGTCAAATTTGAGTATAGCTACGTGTGGGCCCGAATAAGTTTAGCGGCTTCTTGGGCATCCTACCATGGTGCACCAACGCTATTCTAAGGTGTCTCGATAAGACTAATCGTACGATGATATTGGAAAGTTCCGTCAATTTCAGGTTTGACACTTGTACCAAATAGAAAGAGTTTTAATTTAAATGTCTGCTCAGTAATGTGTGAATAACTGAACACGTTAGAAATTCTCAAAGAGCTAGAGTACATTACTGAGTGTCGAATGCGACCTCAGACACATCATGTAGTGCGCTGTGCTCAGTAGACAGACAAAGGATATAACTTTGTTTCAACCAAGCAAACGTTTCGGTATTAATTCTGCATCCATGTTCTAATTAAGTAGGTCCCATCTTGACTTGTTTTGGCGGGTTGTGGAATGAAAGCTGCAGACTTGACTGGCTTAAACCAAGATAAGCACAAAATAAAATCGATCACGAACTAATACAGCATATGTGAAACCGTCACTACATAATGATTATTATCGAGTTCATAATTAGCATCGATTACCATCATAATTATTATCATAATTAACATGTAGCAGATTACAATGGGCTCGATGTTGTGGACGTGCAGGATGTCAGCACGATGCTGTCTTGTACGACACACGAGTGACGTGTTCTTGAAATGTAAATAACACGAAAAAATCTTGATCTGATCATTACAAAGCGAGGAATTAGAGTGGAGCGAGGTTGATGCCGTGACTGAATGCTAATGTTTACTTCTAGGGGCGGAATAAAAATTAATGCGTGTTGCTCCGTACGTTGTCGTAGAATGTGTGGTAGGCACCAGAGCTTCTTGTCTTACTGAGCTTGTGTAGTGTAACTGACAGTGGGAGTATTGCAAACCAATTGTAACAAAAGCTGGGACTATTGAAACGCAACTGCACTGACGCCAGTTATAACTGAAACACAACAGGTATAAGGGACTAGTGTAACGAAACCGAACCTGACGCCAGTTATAAGTGTAACACAACTGACAGTAGGGACTGCTCTAATGCAACTGCTGATCACGAGGTACTACTGCCCCCACAACTGCGACGGACAGCCCCGCGTTGTAGCAGTGCTAAGGCCTGGTCTAACGCGGCAGAACGCGCGGTAGCCAAACACCCAACTCACGTTAAAATAGTTATTATACAATAAATGTTATCCTGAAATAAATACATATTTCACAATGAGTAGTTATAACACAATAAGCAGTTATAACACAATAAAAAGTTATTATATGTAGAATATTCAGGTGGATGACTTTGAGTTCATGGTAGTGTGAGCTTCCATAACTGCTTCCTTAGAATTTTTGAGTTGCTAAAAAAAATACTCGAGGACAAAACCATCGCTTCGGATGAAACACCACGACAAGACGGAATGACGTCGCCCCAATACACCGCACACGTCTACCAACTGAACATCCCCATTCCTGCATCGCCACAATATACTCTTATAAAACTTCACGCTTTGTAACTCAAACTATTCTACACATTTTTCATTAGCCCGAAACTATTTCCGACTACGTGCGTTGAATGCGATGAACTTCCCCGTGCTTTTTCGAAACGTCGGACGATTTGTTAGTTAGATGTTGTAGTGGCGGTGACTTGAAGTGTGCCGATGTGCGTCATGGAGCTGTTGTCGCATCTCTACGGCCTGCAGTACAAGGTGTACAACTGGTGGCACAGGTAACTGGTGCTGCTGCAGTACAAGAGTACAACTGGTGGTCAGTAGTACTGCTTCCAGTACAAGTGTACAGCTGGTGGATGGCACAGGGACCGCTGGTGCAGCGCATATCTGCTCTTAATGTGATGATACATAAGTTTACGAGGCTTGCTTTTATCTCAGCCAAGTGATCAAGTTGGCTCCTGTCACATCCAGTGGGGCGATGGCAAGATCTCTCCCTGCTGAGTGACGTATAGGATGATTTGTGTGGTTTAATTTTATTTCTGGCAGAAACTTGGAAATTTTGGTCTGGAAAAATGGCTCATCAGATGCATGTTTTATCTGAAGGCAATTTTGCTGTGTTTCACCGCTGTTATGAGTTTAGAAATGAGGTGAAGAAATGAAATCTTACTGTAACCATAATTATTCATGCTGCTTGCAGGTATGCAGCTACTATGCTTCACTAACAGCGTTAAAATCCAGAATTAGTTTTTTTTTAACTTTGCCTAGCAAGGAAGAGTTAACTCATCTCCACCTTATACATATTTCTTTTTTAGATTGCTGCGGGCTAATTCCTACGAAACATAACATATCAAAAATGGCCACATGCAAGCTACAGTAATTTATTGATACCGAGCCATTTTCGTCAGCAAATTCAGCATTGACAATACTATTCAAAATGCAGTGCAATACTTCATCTGAAAATTGGATATTTTCTCTCCAAAAGTTTCATTGGACGTGGCCAAATTACCCAAGTAGCAGCACGGGCACTCGAGTGGAGTGGCTGTCACAGTAACACTTAAACTATACTCATGTCAGTACAAAGTGTCCCGTAAAAAATGTGCTCATCCTTCGGCTGATAATGACTCATGTATTTTTCGTCTTTGTGTCATGTACGACTTTGTTTATACATCTGTCATTCAATTTTCTTAAATTTGATGTTATTTTCGTTGGTTTAGGCACTTGGACTTGTATCGTTCAGTAAAACACCTACAGCAAAACAAAATACACGAGTACATGGCAGTCGAAGGGTGAGAACATTTTTTTAAGACCGCCCTGTAAACAGAGACGTGTTGACCCTTTATATATATCATCGCAGAATATCACACCTCGAGCTCGAGCCGCCAACATTAAGTTAACAAACACCAGAACTACCTTGTGCTTTGCTCCAGTGCAACGGGACTCAACTCCTTCCCCGGTCACCTGTTCTGGAGCAAACCGGCCGTTTGCAGAAGAATGGTCACCCCATCTTAACATTATTTTTATAGCTGACCGAATGTTGAGAAAAGCTGGGACTGGACGCATAAACTTTTGTTTGTGTCGGCTTTTGAGACATTGTGTTTTGGAAGAGCTCACTCGTTGCGTCCTGAAAAAAACAATTTAAGTGAAGTTAAGTTAATTCGTCCTTGCCGTGCAACGGGTTAACAAAAATGACAAGTTTTCCAAGCGCTTGAGGGTTCAACTTTAAATGATTGAGAGACAAACATGGAAAAATGCATTCCCTTCGTTGCATAACTTAGATTTGATGATGCATGTAAATGGATGTGTGAAGCTACTCATCAAGTTTTAATTTAATAGTGCTTAATACTGCTTGTGAGCTCTATTTCTGAAGCAGCGAATAGGAGAACTGACCTTTAGATGAGATGTATTTTGTTTGGTCGATGTGTCGGATGTTTATCCCACTTGATCTATCTTAGGAATGAGAATGTATCAAGAATCTCAAAACCAATCAATTTTACTATTTTTCATATGCTATCATTGAGAGCGTATCAGGTGTTGCGCATGTGCAGTGCCAGCCACACCGCCAGCGTACGCAACAACTAACAACACCGTACAATGAACAGGAACAGGAATCTAACTTACTTTGTTCTTCACAGCTTTAGAGTTCACTTTCTGACCCATTCTTGTATTGGCTTTGTAGTATTGCATTCTTATCTGTGTGCGTATTGTGGAGGCTGAGGAAGCTCTTAGAGCTCTTGGTATCAGCAATTGTCCTTATTGTAGAAACCTACCAGTACCCGTATTGTTGGGACCAACTACCGCCCGTATTATTGGTACCAACCACCGCCCATACTGTTGGTACCAACCATTACCAGTATTGTTGATACCAGCCAGCACCTGTATTGTAGGCTTCCAGCAGGTTTTTAAAGAATGCAACCCTTGAATGAGTGAACGTCTGAAGCATTTTTGCCTTGAGTGGACTAGTAGCAGGAACGCGTGCCTAGCTATAATGCACGACTAGAACACACTCTCCCGTGTTCACTCACGTCCCCATTTCTGACTCTCCAACTCGCCCACAGAAGTGGAAGCCCCGACGGTCCAGCGCCGGTGGAGGAGGACGACCCGAAGAAGGGCGTAAAGCGCGGGTACTGGAGGGCCGCTTCCCCAGCAGGAGGGGAGTGCGGTATGGGCTTCAGCGCTAGCCTGCAGGGCCCCACGAGTCATGCGGCGCTGCTGGGGAGGCAGGACGCGGAGGTGCGGCTGCTGGACACCATGCGCAGGGTGCTCGTGGCGCGCGCCAAGTGCGACCGCGACTACTCCACCGCGCTCGCCCACCTCGCCCACACCGCCGCCAAGATGGACCTGCCCGACAACGTCCTCGAGGACTCCTTGTTGCACAAGGTACGCGTTGGTGCCTGCGTGTGATTTGTATATTGTTGGTGGTGCCTGTGCGTGCTTTGTGTATTGTTGGTGGTGCCTGTGCGTGATTTGTGTATTGTTGGTGGTGCCTTTGCGTGATTTGTGTATTGTTGGTGGTGCCTGTGCGTGATTTGTGTATTGTTGGTGGTGCCTGTGCGTGATTCGTGTGGGATAACCGACGTGATTCGTGTGAGGCAATCTGAGTATGGGCTTATCCTTGTTGCATACGGTCTTTGCTGGTGCCTGTGTGTGATTCGTAAAACAACCCGAGTGTGGACCTCTTTTCATGTAGTCATCGTTTATCTGATTCACTATTGCATGTTTTATTCGTTATTTTTTGTTCTTCGAAATGGTGTTCGTTTTTAATGCGTAAGGCATGTCGTAAATTAAAACGTGTTACCTCTAGGTGTGTCGTCAGAGGCTATCATTTCCACGCTACTTCCCACACGCTATGGCTATTTTGGACATCTGTAGACTTGAAAGAACTCTCCAAACTACAGACTTGATAAAACGAAAGACTCTGTACTCGATGTGGTCCACACACTCATTGGTGGCTAAGTACTTGAGTTCCGAACCATAGCAGCGATCGAACTCGACGTCGCGCACCACTTACTCTCTTGAAGTGAAAAACCCAAGTTCCATGTTTTGCGGAGGCTCAGCAGAATACTTTTGACGTATAATGGATAGTCGTGAATATAGTCTCCAGAAATTTTCGAGTTCTTTTTCGTTTACTGGCTATAGGCAATAGCCATGAACTCAGACACTCATCACATCTGGCACAAATCTTACGATCATGAAAACTTCTACTGTTCCTCATACATGAACGAGGAGTGTCGTTTTGCGTGAGTCAAATAATAAGTGATTATATTTTCTGCATTCTACTCTCTACCTCCTTTTTTTGTCCTATTCTAGGTTTTACTTCACTTGCATTCCGTTGCCTCCCCTCTAATTCCCCTTTTTCACGTTTCTGCATTACTTGTATTCTGTTACTTATTCTCTATTTTCCCTTTTTTAAATATCTTCACCTCTTGGTAAAGTGTGTGCATCACTTACACACCCGGTGTGTGTGAGTGTCAGGACATATATACTTACACACCCGGCGTGTGTGTGTCAGGACATATATACTTACACACCCGGCGCGTGTGTCAGGACTTATATACTTACACACCCGGTGTGTGTCAGGACTTACATACTTACACACCCGGTGTGTGTATCAGGACATATATACTTACACACCTGGCGCGTGCAGGCGTGGCAGACGATGGTGGAGAGCCTGGAGCAGTGGAGCAGCGTGATGCGCCAGAACGCGGACGTGCTCGTGCTGGAGGCGGTGGAGAAGGTGGCCGCCCTCATGACAGAGAAGCGTGCCAGCAGGAAGGTCTACTGCGAGGAGCACCACAGGATCGCTAGTGAAGTGGCCAGGGTGGGTGCTGGGAGAGGGGTTATATCAGTACCTTTACAAGGGAGGGGAGCACCAGAGAATTGCTAGTGAAGTGGCCAGGGTGGGTGTCGTGAAACACTCCTATTGACAGTAGAAAAGCAAAGAAAAACATTTTATTTCCAATAAAGTTGATTCATGAAATGCTTAACATTGGGTTTTAAAATAGCTCAACATTAAGATCCTTAGTTTATATTCTCGTATGGGTATAGTAATAGTAGAGACTTTGAAAGGTGATCGAAATTGTAAACTCTTCAATCTAATTGCTGAGCTGCCTCACTGTCTGATATTTTGTATAAAATGAGAGATGTTGCTGATCCACGTGCCTTCATGCCCATAGAGCCCCATGCTCTCCTGCATTACTCTATAGGGGTCGCACTTCCGATGAGACATCTGCTCTCTTTTTGAGACGTCCTGGCTATCTTATGAGACACCTGAACAGCCATGAGACACTCAGAGGGGCCAAAATTTCTTTCAGTGTGACAACCCCGTAAGGGTCTTCGGAGAACTTAAGCCAGTTCTGTGCCCAGTCTAACTTCCCGCTGCAGCGTTCATGTATAATTTAGGCCACCCTACGCACAAGCTACGCAAGGGCGGCTAAAATCATAGATTCATAGATGGCCCGGACAAAAAGCTAGACGGTAAGGGACTAAGTTGTCAAGGCACCTCAGTTCACGAACAACAAAGCATGTGTTCGATTTGTTGACGGATTTGTTTAGAGTGCACGTGAAACAAGCGTAGAGTGTACGTGTCTAGAGCTGAGACTAATAATTTGAAGACAGGTCGTTTTTCTTCAATTCGTTGCTGATATTTTATTGATGGCTGCTGGAGGGGTGACTTCCAGCTCTCCTCTCAAGATTCTCCGCCGTCTCTTTCCCTAGGGTTCTGCTTGAAATATGCTTTGTGTATGCTAATTTTTCATAGAGTCACTCAGCGTACAGGCGTATCTCAAACAATTGACGTTCGTTTTTTTCAATACTTGTTCTGCAGTGGTCTAAGTCCAGCACAGACCAGCATTACTTGCGTAACTCATTCACTACCACTGACTATGACCATAGTCTGTTACAGCCAGTGCCAGTGCCTAGTCAGTGCTAGTACGTGAGACTACCCACTCAGTGACTATCTCCATAGTTAATTACAGTCAATGTCAGCGCTACCAATGCACAAGATGGCTCATATCAGGTTTGACTGGAATAAAAATTAAATATCCTTTATCATTACACGTGACCACCCAATGAGTGACCACCTCCTGTCCGCAGTACCAAGAGGCGGTGAGCAAGGCCAAGTCGAGCTACGAGCTGACACTCGAGAACTACAAAAGCGCCAAGGCCAAGTACGAGGACCACTACTTGAAAAGTGAGCGGCTTGTGAGGGTCGTTACTCGAGTTGTGAGGGTCATTACTCCAGTTGTGAGGGTCATTACTCCAGTTGTGAGGGTCATGTCTCCAGTTGTGAGGGTCATTACTCCAGTTGTGAGGGTCATTACTCCAGTTGTGAGGGTCATTACTCCAGTTGTGAGGGTCATTACTCCAGTTGTGAGGGTCATTACTCCAGTTGTGAGGGTCATTACTCCAGTTGTGAGGGTCGTTACTCGAGTTGTCAGGGTCATTACTCCAGTTGTGAGGGTCGTTACTCCAGTTGTGAGGGTCGTTACTCGAGTTGTGAGGGTCATTACTCCAGTTGTGAGCGTCATTACTCGAGTTGTGAGGGTCATTACTCCAGTTGTGAGGGTCATTACTCCAGTTGTGAGGGTCATTACTCCAGTTGTGAGGGTCATTACTCCAGTTGTGAGGGTCATTACTCCAGTTGTGAGGGTCATTACTCAAGTTGTGAGGGTCATTACTCCAGTTGTGAGAGTCATTACTCCAGTTGTGAGGGTCATTACTCCAGTTGTGAGGGTCATTCCTCCAGTTGTGAGGGTCATTACTCCAGTTGTGAGGGTCATTACTCCAGTTGTGAGGGTCATTACTCCAGTTGTGAGGGTCATTACTCCAGTTGTGAGGGTCATTACTCCAGTTGTGAGGGTCATTACTCCAGTTGTGAGGGTCATTACTCAAGTTGTGAGGGTCATTACTCCAGTTGTGAGGGTCATTACTCACGTGAGCCATGAGGTGGGGACAGGGTTCCATACCCGGGCTGGACGCACTCGAGGGAACGACACTCAGCGCACCACGTGTCTGTGAGGCGCACTGACTCCGTGTGTGTGCCATACAATTGTGTCTGTATATAAAAGGGATATATACAGGACATATTGCTAGGCACTAAATTAAAAGCCTACATTATACAATAAAAACAATAATAATAGTGATAAGAATAATCAAAAGGAGCGCTACCAGAAGTCGTTAGCAATTATAACAATAATAACAATAAGGGGAAAATAACACTAACAATAGCAGTGAAATAGCACTAACAATAAGAGTAAAATACTAATAGCAATAACAATAACCGATGCCGCTGCAGGCAAGCCGGGCCGGAAGCTGGACGAGCTGAAGGAGCGCTACCAGAAGGCGTGCCGCAAGCTGCACCAGCAGCACAACGAGTACGTGCTGCTCGTCAGTGAGGCCGCGGACTACGAGCGTGACTTCCGCACCGTCCTGCTGCCGGGGCTGCTCGAGTACCAGCAGACCGTGCAGGAGGACATGGTCCTCAAGTGGTGGGTGGGGTCTTGTTCAAATGGGGACCGCGGGGGTGGGTGGGTCTTGTTCAGATGGGGGACCGTGTGTGGGGTTTGCATTCTGGTGGGGGGTGTGTTCATGTGTGGAGATGTGGGGCTACCAACTACCAGTTTCAAGTACCAACTACAAATTTCAAATACAACATCAAATTTCAAGTATGTCTACAAATTTCATGTAGACAAGAAGTAAGGTTCGGTGTGCCCCCTGCAGGCGCAACATCCTGACGGAGGTGTGCCAGCTGACGGACACGACGCGGGGCCGCTACGCGCAGCTGCAGCAGGACGTCGTGGACGCCGTCGAGGCCATCAGCCCTGCTGCTGAGTACCTGCCTTTTACTGAAACACACAGGTGCGTTGTGTTCCATCTGGTGTGTTGTGTTCAGCCAAGTGTGTTGTGTTCAGTCGGGTGTTTTGTGTTGCGTGAGGTGTGTTGTGTTCAGACAGAACTGGCAGTGATGCAGCGGTTACAAAACACAAATGTAGTCATTGTCAAGTCACACTGTGTTATGAATGATGAGGGCTCTAGTAGAACAGGACGCATGGCGGATAACTGATATTTCCCCGCTGCTCAAAAGTCAGGGCTGATTGTCTCTAAATCATACCTTCAGTGCCGGCTCTGCATTGTAAGATTGCGGGTTTAACGAACGTTTTTACTAATTTTCAGTTTCAAATCGTTTGTAGTCCAGGCATTTACTTATCTTGCGGCTTTAGATACCTTAACGTGTAATTTTGATGGCCTGATTTCTGAACCGTAGGCTTGAAGTATATCTTCCATTTAAAGTATATCAATTATATGTTTCGAGTGTGTGATTCATTGAAATGTTTGTGAAGTTGGCCTGTAAAATAGCTTGACAGCTGACACTATCTTAGCATGACTAAAATGTATCCCAAAAACTCGCAAAATTATTTCCACTGAGAATTAAAGCTCTTGCTTCACGAATCAATGCCTTACTGACTTTGGATGTGACTAGGCCTCCCTTCTGGGGCATGTCGCCTCCATGCTGTCTTTTGCTGCTCATGTTGCCTGTATGACACCATCTCTGCAACCTCCCCACCTAGCACCCCCCCACCAAGTGCACATAAAGGGACCTCACACCAACTCCCCCGTCACAGATCGACCCCTCCGGACGCGGTGCCCTTTGAGTTCGCGGCCTCGCTGCTGGGGGACGGGGTGGGGAGCCTGCAGGCAGGGCAGCTGGCCATCGACTCCCTGACGGTGGAGCACCTCAAGCGGCGCCTGGCGGAGCTCGAGCGGCGGCTGCGGGACGTGAGCGCCGAGCACAGGGAGAAGCAGAGCCTCCTCGCGCAGCACGAGGCAGAGTCTGCCAACATCAGGAAGAATTCCGCGCAGGATGTCGCCACTTCATCCAGGTCAGTTAAATTTATTTCTTCCGAGTCGGTTCTATTTCTTCTAGGTCAATGCTACTCCGAAAAAATTCTGCGGGTGATGTTGCTATTTCGTCCAGGTCCTCTAGTCTTTGTTTGGGCACATTTCGTTGTGCCTGTTAACGATTGTAGCTTTTTTCGATATTTTCCACTTTATTTACAACTTCCGGAATTAATTGTACATACTGTTCCACGAGTTATATATTTTTAGTCAGATCATATTATTTTCGTAGAGAGAGCAGCGCCTTGTTTCAGTCCTATACGAAGCATTCCAGTCCCTCATTACACAAGTTCTTCTGTGAAACATGGCAGCAGGACGATCCTGATCGTCTCATCGTGTTTCCTGAGTTGCGAGGGCTGTCCTAGCCCTCACAATAATAAACATCTTAAATAAAGTAATGATACTAAACATGGTAAATAAAGTAATGATAATGAACACGTTAACTAAGCTCATAACAATAAACACCTCAGGCTGCCGGTGCTGAAGCGCGCGAGCGACGTGCTGCGGCGTGAGCTGAACGAGCTGCGCTGCAAGGAGACGTGGCTGCAGCACCAGCAGCAGCTCATCCAAGTGCCCCTCACCCTGCTGGGGTGTGAGGAGGCCCCCCAGCCCTGGGAAACCCCCGCCCAGCTCAACGGGGACACGGTGGGCAGGGGGCGTCGGGGTAGCTGTTGCATAGGCTTCACAGAGAAAGGAAATCACGGCAGAGGAAACAATGTAGGTTCAAACCAGTCTTTTTTCATTTAACGGTGCGGTGTTGCTGACGTCACGGCAACGAGCCAATAGCAGCGCTCATATAGCATCTGGTAGCACTGCTACCCTCAAATCCTGGCTTCACTATTGGGCGAACGACATGGCGTTTTTCTGACATCATGAATTCGTTTGAAATAAAGCCTTTCTATTGGCTAGCCGAACTGGAGGAGGTGTGTTTTCTCCCATAGAAATGATCCTACCTTGTTTTCTCCACCGTGAGGACATTCGGTGAGAGAGGGAGTGCTTTAAAGGCCTGGTTGTGTTGCGGGGAAGGTGGTGGGGTTAGAGCTTGTTGTGTGGGTGGTACGTGGACTGGTGTGTAGAAAACCTGGCGTGTTGGTGTTGGGCAGACTGGTGTGTAGGGACGCGCTGCAGTTGTACGGCAAAACAAAACACTTCTGGTTTAACAGCCTCGATTGTGTGCACCTCGTATGACACACAACACACGGCTACCACCAACTCTTCGTTGCAGCCATCAGCACTAAGTAAAGCGCGTTTTCAATATCAGTTTACTTCGATTGTATCAAAATATAAGTTCTGTAATGCTGCTAGTCTTCATTCCTTCCCTGCTACTTCATGTGTCGCTTTTCTTCCTCTTTCGTCCTAACTTGCTGCTTCTATGTGCGGGATCTGCTGTAATGGAGCACATCTTGTGCATAGATTCCCCGTACTGTTCAGTTCATTCTGAAAGGTCACTTTTTTTCTTTTGTAGGAGCATCTTTGCGATAAAGATGGACTGTTGAATTAGCTTTCACAATATTGTAATGAAAGCAATCATTTGAGAAAATTATTGTGAGACGGAACTGCTCGACGGAACGATGCGTGTGAATATATTGAGTATTATTATTCACATTATTGTGAGTATTATTATTTCATTATTATTGAGTATTATTCTTGAGTATTATTCTGTTGGGTATTGTGTAAATCTGAATATTGACGTCTATCACGTGTTATGTGCTTAAACATTGCATAATCTTACTCATCTCACGATAGTGTGGTGCGAGCGGCGCTTGCAGACAAATACACTCAGTGAACCCTCGCACAAATGAAGTACAAATTGCAAGTGAACTACCGCGTATAACTTTTTGCATGCATTTCTTTCACCGCCCAAGTAATTAAATCGCTTAAGCGGCGAAAAACATGCATGCTCCGGCGAAAAAGTGCCTGGGTATGGAGACCCGCACATCAAAACTGTGGCTCCAGGTCTCATCTATACTTAACTAGTTTACCTACTATTTGTCAGTTTACCTAAGTATTTTTCGCCAAAATTCAGTGTCGTCGACATTGCAAGCGTTGTTAGGTGTTCCTGAGAACTCCTCAGCACCTATGTCTCTGCAAATGCAAAATACATGTGCTTTATATTAATGCATATTTCCCTGGTAATTATACTGCTCCGCAAATGCTTGTATCATTACATGTATTATCAAATGTAGAGTACGCTAGATTAGGAGTACATTGCCCTGAATCATTTATTTTGGACTAGTAACATGAGTATTACAATACTCGTGGTGTGTATCATCAAAGTGAATTACCTTTAAGATATTTTAAAAACCAATGATGGTACTTTTGTACTATCTCTGTTGGAAATGATGTGTTCTTTTCTTTTTTCTTTTGTTCTCAATACAAAAACACATCTCTCTCTGCAAATAAATATTTCTCAGCAATGCCTGTACGTAACGCTGCCACTCGCCCGACATAAGACCGTAAGCAAGACTAGCAGGAGCGCTCTGTTGCAGATGCTGCAGTCCAACTCGAAGTCTTTGCTCTCGCTCAAGTCTGTGGCCAGGGCGGTATGTGGTGGTGTGGGGTGCTTGTGATGCTTGTGCTTCTTCTTTTTGCTCTGCTCCCCTCATTATTATTATTATTAATTCTTTAACGCTTTGGCAGCAACGTGCGTCACCGGTGGTCACGGACTGGATTTTCACAGTGCTGCTCTCCGACCAGTAGTCACGAGCTCAATTTTCACAAATACGTGTGGGAGCATTAGCACCTCCTCGTACTTGATTAAAGCTAAATGAAGGCATGATTCCCGTAATGTTGGCTATATTCAAAATTGCTAAATACTATTCCCTTAAAATTTGAGTTCAATATCGAACTTCAGTTTAACCAGTTGCGGGTAAAGTGTTTACGTCGATATTTTCCTACTCACATCACCGATATCATAACCACCATCACTAGACGTACTCTGGCACCAGGGAGTGACCGACATCACAATGAGGAAGGAGCTGCCACTCGACAGTGAACTCCAAAGAACACATTAGGGCACAAATATCACAAGAAATAAAATACATTAGCGCTGTTTATGAAAGTGGATTTTGAAATTCCCTTTGAGGGTAAAAGGTTACCACTTGACTTCGACGTGAGCCATATTTGGTCGCTGAGGGAGTTTTCATTATGCTGCTCGCCAGCCAGGAGTCACAAACTCAATAAAAAATATTCAAACAAAACTAAATGAAAATGCGATCCTGTTAATATTTGATATCTTCAACATTGCTCACTGCTCAACTTTAATTTTTAATTGAGTGAAAGTTTAATTCTGTAGTGTTGGAGTGTGTTCTGATGTTCAGCTAACATTTCTGACTAGTTTATATATTTCAACGTTTCAATTCATTAACATTTTCAACTAGTTTAATTAATTCAACATTTTAATTATTTCAACATTTTAAACTAGTTTACCTACTTCAGCATTTTATTTACTTTATCATTTCAACTCGTTTAAATAGCTAACTCGACCTTTTTAATTAGTTTAACAGACCAGTTAAACAGTTAAACAAACAGTTTTACATGTTCAGTTAAAAGTAACAGTTTACCTGGTTTAATGAGCTTAACTAGAGTGCTGCGGGATGTGTGTTGAGTGTTGTGTGCTGCAAGCAATGAGTGACGAGTGTTACTTGTTTGCAAGCCTATCTCCTCTCTTACTAACCACTAATGTACAGCATCACACGATCAGTACATTATTTACATTTTTTCCTATTAGAAAAGGACAAATAAACATTTTTAAGGTAAATCTCTATGTCATTTAAAAGACATTGGAGTAAATTTCACTTTTGCATGGATAGCGCTGCACGCAAATTATTTAGCAAAAAAAGGGTCAGCAATGAGTTGAACAAAAATTAAGGTAATCACTCCATGACAGCTGTAGCGACCAACATCTGTAAGAAAAATAGACATTCACATTGTAAGGACTCCAGCTTGAGGTCAAAACCAGCTTCATTCGTGTACTTAGCACTCAGCACAACCACACACACGCTACTTGCTTCAGGTACAGGGTGCAGCATTTAATCCTGCATTTTTGAGAAGGCTGTGAAGCCTAAAATGCAGGATTGGCTGCCGCGCCAACACTGCCCTCACGAAGCGTGTGTGCCGAGCAGGGCAGCCACGGGCGGGTCGACTCGCTCTCCATGAGGTCCCGGTCCTCAGCCCTCAAAGACATCCTGAAGAAGCCCTTCCACCGCGGGAGGGGGGGACAGGGAGCCAACAGCAGCGAATCCCCCACCTCCACGCCCCCGACCCCCACTCGTGCCAGCACAGAAGAGCCAGGGGGCGGCACCGAGCCCCCTCCCCCTGCCCCCTCTTCCCCCTCCGACAAACAAGACACGGCCTCTATAGCACCTCCTGTCAAAAGCAACGGCGTGGCAGAGCTGGTGAGTGTCGGTCTGTTGCATGCATGCATGCATGCACAACAACTAATTTACTCGTATTTTGGGGTTGATGTTGCATCAGTCTGTCGCATACATAACTTAAAGATGTAATACTTTACGTTCCTTTTGGGGCGGATGGTGCAACAGTGCCTGGACTTCGATTTAATAGGAGTGGCGTATGTGCAACATTATGAGGTTCCTGACGCCCCGCGACAGACGCTGGACCCCGACCGGCAGCTGGAGGACGAGCCCTGGTTCCACGGGGTACTGCCCCGCGAGGAGGTGGTGCGGCTGCTGAGGGAGGAGGGCGACTACCTGGTCAGGGAGAGCACCAGGAACGACGAGCGGCAGGTCGTCCTCTCCGTGTCATGGGGCTCCCACAAGCACTTCATCGTCCAGACCACACCTGAGGTGCGTGTGTCAGGTTCTGCGTAGGTCTTAACACTATGACTTATAGTACCAGATGTGGGTCAGGTTCTCCATACGTTTTCACACTTTGAACAACCTTTCCTCATTTCGGTTTTGAAAAGATGCAAGTTACTTCGCGTTCCGTGATCTTGTGCTGGACTCTTGATCACTGGGGTGTCATCTGATTTAGAGGAACAAGATGGTTCGAATGATTTTTTCCAGCGTAATGTTTCGTAAAAGCCAGTCATCAGAAATTGCAGTTTTTTTACTCATTTCTTGTGCCGGTGAAATCCCAAAATTTTTTTGCTGTCACCGAAACCTGCGCAGAAGGGACCAAGTCGTCAGTTTTGAAGCCTATAATCTACAAGCTTCCTTCAGTCAGATCGAATTTTTATTTAAGAATATTTAAGATAATTGTTGACATATTTAAAAATTCTCAGGAGCTCACCAGCAGCTGAGGCTGGAGCCGCAGACCGCTGTCCCCTGGTACGGTGGCTGCTTGCACTTCCGCCCAGTTTTAAATGGATGTTTCGAACCATAGTTTCATATTTTTTACTTCTGCGAAAAGCGACTTCAATAGGAAAACTGTTTTTCGTATGTATCTATTGGGGACAATTTAGCTCACAATTATGAGTCTTCAGTGACCTGCGCGACTCGTGAGTTCTGTGTTGGCAACCAAAACGCCTGTCTTAGTCAAGTAAACCCTGAAGTCAGATCTTATTGCCAACTATAGCTCATCCTCGAGTATGATATCTCCAGTACAGCTCATCTTGAAGTATGATGTATCAGGCATGGGAAATTCCCAAGGACGATATCTCAAGTATAACTTGAGTCACGTGTGACATCCTATGTATACCTCACCCTCACGCATGACATCTCACGTATAGCTCCTCCCCAAGCACGATACCTCACGTATTCCCCTTGGTGCTTAGGGCCACTACCGGTTCGAGGGGCCGGCGTTCCCCACCATCCAGGAGCTGATCCTGTACCAGCACTCGTGCGGGCTGCCCGTCACCAACAAGTCCGGCGCCATCCTCAAGACGCCCATCTTCCGCGAGCACTGGGAGCTCAACAACGACGACGTCCAGCTCCTGGATAAGATTGGCAGGGTAATGAAGGCAGTTGGCAGGGTGATGGATACAGTTGGCAGGGTGATGGATACAGTTGGCAGGGTAATGGATGCAGTAATGGGTAAAGCTGGGGAGGATAATAGTTAAAATTGGCAGGGTAATGGATACAGTTGGCACGGTGATGGATACAGTAATGGGTGAAGCTGGGCTGGATAATGGTTAAAATTGGCAGGGTAATGCGTATAGTTGGCAGGGTGATGGGTACAGTAATGGGCAAATCTGGACAGGATAATGGTTAAAATTGGCAGGGTAACAATGGATACAGTAATAGGTAAAGCTGGGCAGGATAATAGTTAAAATTGGCAGGGTGATAGATACAGTAATGGTTAAAGCTGGACAGGATAATGGTTAAAATTGGCTGGGTAACAATGGATACAGTAATAGGTAAAGCTGGGCAGGATAATAGTTAAAATTGGCAGGGTGATAGATACAGTAATGGTTAAAGCTGGGCAGGATAATGGTTAAAATTGGCAGGGTAATGCGTACAGTTGGTTGGGTGATGAGGACAGTTGGTAGGGTATTGGGTACAATTGGCAGGGTGATAGGTACAGTTTGGCAGGGTGATGGGCAACATTGGTTAAGTAATACATACAATTTGCAGGGTAACGCATACAATTGGCAGTGTTGCGGGCAAATTTGGCACTGTCATGGGTAAATTGGCACAGATTTGGCAATTGGAATGTGCATTATTCTGGGCTCGATGGGAATTTTCTTGGGTTTGTACAAAACGAGTTTCTAAGTCCAGAATGTTTAATACTAAAAGGTTCCTAGATCGATAAAACTGAGATTCGTTAACTTCAAATCATATCACGGACGAGGCCATAGGGCTTACATGAACGTTAATGACATTAATGACGTAAAGCAGCCAGATAACGTTGGTAAAGTCCTTACTGAATAATGCTTGACTCGGTGCTTTATATACACCTTACACATGGTATCCTCAACTAACATTGTGACGTGACTTTACAGGGCAACTTTGGTGACGTGTACAAGGCACGTCTGGTGGGGACAGGACTAGACGTGGCCGTGAAGACGTGCCGCGTGACGTTGCCTGACGAGCAGAAGAAGAAGTTCCTGCAGGAAGGAAGGATACTGAAGCAATACGATCACCCTAACATCGTCAGGTTCATTGGCATCTGCGTGCAGAAGCAGCCCATCATGATCGTTATGGAACTGGTCCCTGGTGAGTTCGCCTCCCGGTCCTCCCGCTGTTTTCACCCAAGTACGCGCAGCTTCTCTGGTGATTATGGCAAAAATACTCGTAGAAAACGTGTGGAATAAGTTGACGAAGTTAATGGAGGTAATATCTTTCTCATTGAGCTTACACTTCACTCGTGCACTTTCCCTTGTACCAACAAGCTGAAAAACTATTGCGTCGACTCTATCCCAAGAAGAAAACCAGCACAAGTTTCTCTCAGCGATTGCAGTTTTCAGTTCAGCATTGTCTCCCATCTGTGTTCGTTTTCACTATTAGCTCTGCTCGAGACCGACAGTTACCACTCAGGGGGTTTACCCGTGCATCTGCTCGCATTTGTAGTTCAGCATTGTTTCACATCTGTGTTCGATCTCACTATTAGCTTTGCTTGATACTATTTGTTGTCAGGAGGTTTACCTGCGCACCTGGTGCCCCACAGGTGGGTCCCTGCTGAGTTACGTGCGCAACCACAAGGGCAAGCTGACGGAGAAGCAGATGACGGGCATGTGCAAGGACACGGCGGCAGGCATGGCCTACCTCGAGTCCAAAAACTGCATACACAGGGACCTCGCAGCCCGCAACTGTCTTGTTGGTGCGTGCCTTAAACAAGTTAAACAATTCATACGATTTGAACAATTTGAACAATTTAAACAATTTAGACAATTTAAACAATTTAAATATTTTAAACAATTTAAAGCCCACCGGTGGTTATTGGGGGGGATTTCCATAATGCGGCTGACCGACCAGAAGTCACTGACTTAATTTCCATTAATATCCGATTAAAACTAAATAAAGGCACGATCTATTTAATGTTTGTTATTTTTGAAATTGATCTCTAAAAATAACCCTACGTTGAGTTAGATATTCAACTTCAGTTGAACCCGCCGCATTTAACGTGTTGAACAATTTATGCAATTTATGCAACTTATTTGCCGCAAGCGATACAGTAGTAGATTGTTTAAGTCTCGTGCAGTGGTCACATCGGACTAGACTGGGGAGCCTTGCTGTGTGAAGAGTTGCCTACCCCCACCTGAGGAGCATCACCTGTTCGGGAGTATTAAACATTGTGTCTCTGGCTCACGTATTTAGATATTTGGCAGTCATATCGTAAAAAATTAATTTCGCTGATAAATTAATCGTTTTCACACTTCTAGTAACGCACAAACTGTGTGTTAACGTCGTGTGCTTCTAAACTAGTCCTCGAGATGACAGCCAAACTTTTAACAATGATGCTCAATTCTTAAGAGCTATCAAATACTCTACTCCTAGAGCTCAGAAAATTGAAAACGTAACGTGCTCATGCCGAGCAGGGGAGCGCACCACCGTCAAGATCTCGGACTTCGGCATGTCGCGAGAAGAAGAGGAGTACATCGTCAGCGACGGCATGAAGCAGATCCCCATCAAGTGGACCGCCCCTGAGGCCCTCAACTTCGGTGAGCCTTCCAACCTCCTCGGCTGATGGGGGTGTTGTGTGTGCGTGTGTGTACTCCGCCTAATGTCTTTGGTCTGTGGGACATGCTTCTAGCGTGTGTGAGTTCTCCGTGTAATAAGTGTTTGCTCTCAGCTCAGTCTCTTTGTTTTTTCAGCTCATAGCCTGTGTGTTGTGTGTGTAGTCTGTTTGTCCTGAGAGCTGAGTTGAGTCTCGTGACGAGATGCTTTGTCCAGAGCTGTTGCGGCGCTGAGCTAACATGGCTAACTTGTATATTCTCGTGTGTAAGAGGATGCGTGATAATGGAGTTTCATTTTAGTTTACATGTTGATCTTATAAAATTCTTGTATTTAATATTTCAAGAATCTTTGCTTCATTGAGGAATTACTTTGATTGCTCTCTATAGGATCTCTTTAACATACACTCGAGCAGACACGCTTATCAGTTCAATTTAAACCTCGAAGTGTCTGAAATATTGCTGATAAAAGGGTTTACATAACTTTTTAAAGTCTTTATAGTTTTTTTATTACATTCATTTATAACCATTGACTAACTTAAAATAATTTGAATGTAGAACATTCAAATTCAAATGAAGCTGTTCTATTGGCTAGCCGAACAAGGAGGTATATTTTCGAAAGAAATGACCCTACCTTGTTTCCTCTACCGTGGCCTGAACCTCGGACCAATAAAATGTTTTTGCACCAGACGAAGAAATTAGCAAATTGCTCACAGGCTATCTCTAATTCAGGTAAATACACATCCTTGTGTGACGTGTGGAGCTACGGGGTGCTGTGCTGGGAGATCTTCTCCGGCGGGGAGGTGCCCTACCACGGCTACACCAACACCAAGGCCAGGGAGATGATAGACTCAGGTGCGTCGTGTTGGTTTTTTGTCTGTGTGATGGCTGTTTGTCTGTCTCGTGGTGGTGTGTTCTGTGTGGCGGCGGTGTGCCTGTCTTGTGGTGGTGTGCTCTGTGTGGCGGCTGTGTGTCTGTCTCGTGATTATAGATTCTCGTATTCTGTCGCATAGAATATTTAGAAGCGAAATACTCTTGTCAGATACGTATACTCCGTAGCCTTTATACATCTAAGATCAGAAGCTGATCTCTATCTATTTATCACGCTTTTGATTTTCGAAGCACTCACTTTCATATGAACAAGATGACAACGTAAGAATAAGATGGTATGTATCACTTTAAAAAGAACACGATAGTATTTCCCCCTTTCATGAGAACAATATGACCTGCACCACCTTGATAATAACAAAGCACTGCGCAGGGTACCGCATGCTGGCGCCGCCCAACACCCCGAAGGCGATGCACCAACTCATGCTGGACTGCTGGCAGTACGAGCCGGACGCCAGGCCGCACTTCGACCGCATCCTTAGTGAGGTGGACAGCATCTACTCCAGCCTATAGCGACCGGCCTAGGCCTACTTCCCTCTGCTGCCTTCTGCGCCTGCACCTCCAGAGGGCTGGTCACTGCACCTCCAGAGGGCGAGGGTCTGCAACTCCAGAAGGTTGTTGTGGTCTGCTACTCCAGAAGGTTGTTGTCTTCTGCTACTCCAGAGGATTGCTGGGGTCTGCTACTCCAGAGGGTTGTTGTGGTCTGCTACTCCAGAAGGTTGTTGTATTCTGCTACTCCAGAGGATTGCTGGGGTCTGCTACTCCAGAGGGTTGCTGGGGTCTGCTACTCCAGAAGGTTGTTGTCTTCTGCTACCCTAGAGGATTGCTGGGGTCTGCTACTCCAGAGGGTTGCTGGGGTCTGCTACTCCAGAAGGTTGTTGTCTTCTGCTACTCCAGAGGATTGCTGGGGTCTGCTACTCCAGAGGGTTGTAGTGGTCTGCTACTCCAGAAGGTTGTTGTCTTCTGCTACTCCAGAGGGTTGTTGTGGTCTGCTGCTCCAGAAAATCGTTGTGGTCTGCACCTGCACCACCAGAAGGTTGCTGGAGTTTGCACGTGCACGTCCGAAGAGCTGTAGTCTTCATCTGCAACCCCAGAGAGCTCTGTCCTACCACAGCCCACATTCAGGAGTATGTGTGGTCAGGTGCGTTATCTCCATCCAGATGTGCCTCCTCAGCGGTTGGTGTGCGCCTCATCAAGCGCTGCTAGCCGCAGGGATGTGTGTGTCCCGTGGTGAACTTCGTGTCTGTACTGCATTTAGTCGCACGACAGTCGTGGCAGGCTCTATCTCTGCCTACTCAACAGTCTGACAGCAGCTTCTCTATAATTTCATACGTTGGCAATTATTCCCCGTTTATTGGACACATTGTAAGCAATCCTCAAACTGAACAATATCCTCTTATGCGAGCCTCAACTTTTACAAATGAAAATTAGGTCCAGTAATTCAATTAATTCTATTTTTGGTTCCATTTGTGTATACCCGGAAATTGAAATTCCTTGTGACTAGGAATAGGAGCGCCACTGGGGCATTTCCATGGTAGCACGACAATGTGCTTACACTTTCACAAAGAGAAGTTACTGAATGTTGCCCTCAAAATTTAATGTGTCGTGACCTTCTTCGCATGATTTTCCTTGAGGAAAGATAAAAAAATTACCGATTCTTGCCCTTATGGTATTTGAACAAACTCTCAAGACTGGAGCACAGCCACAAATGTTTTTCTGCAACTTACTTAAGTGTGTGTGGCTGGCTACTCAAGTCAGCTGTTTATAGGTGCAATGTAATAGGTAAAAAACTGGCGTGCAATGTTGAAGCAGCGTCACTAAATGTGGATGCGAACATTTGCTCATTTAGAAGAAGGTAAGTATGTACTCATGCTCGTCAATATACTGCGTTGTCTACTACGAACAGTGAAGCGATGTTGTGTTTTGCTACGGTTCCCAATGTGGCGGCTAAACAAATGTCATCTGACGTTATTTCCGCTCTGCTCTCATAGTCTCTTCTATTTTCTTGATCCGGTCTGCTCACTCGTCCTGTTTTGCTCGTTATTCTGTCCTGTTATCATGCTTATTTCTTGGTGATCCCATCATTTAGTGGCTTGCAGCCTCGCATTTATCATTGCATCTCCTTGGTCATCGATTATTGCTCGTGCAATTTCCAACGAGTCGATGGACTTATTGATGCCATTGGCGTGGAGCTGCCATCATCACAACAGCAGGGGGCGAAAACGAAAAGAAAAACAGTTCATTTCTCATTGGTCACGCAAAAACGATCATTTGTTTTAAAATGTGTTGATACAAAAGTGGTGTTGTGCAACGCAGCCAATGCAACTTTCGGCGTTTGCTCTGTTTTTACTTCCTGTAGTTCTATAAGTCATCCGAGATCACCCGACGCGAACCTCAAACTATGCAGATAAAATTAACCCTTTTTCTTGCACCGATATGGGGCTTCACTCTAGTTATGAACATCTAGGATCAATTTCCACGAGCGTAAGCTGGAGGTTTACGCAGAAAAGGTGCGTGGGAATCCAACAATTTTTTTAATAACTTACCAACTACTTTCTGAAAGCGCAGGTTGCAAGACCTGCCTGCAATTTACTTGTAAATGTTAAGGAATAACAACATTCGCTTGTCTCATCGCATTCAGTCAGCCTCTATTGCCTGTATGAATATTTATCTAAGGTTCTAATTATTTCTTAGATGAAAAAGGCTTGCAGAGCCCTGACCAACCACATGTTGCAACTCAGCGTTGAAGTTCAATGAGCAACTCATCACATCGTAGAGCTCATTTCTATGGTGCGTTTGGTGAGGAAAAGCGCACCCATAATTATACAGGGCATTAAAGCTCCTCTATTTTAAATTCGTGCATGTAGGCTCGTGGAAAAAAGGAGCACAGCTGTGACGGAGAGCGAGTAAACGAGGTAGGCGTGTCCTGCTTAGGGCGCAGTTGTAGCTGCGGTTACCCGCACTGGTCGCCGGATCAGACAGAAGTTGTCTCTCTTACTTCTGTTTTGCTTGCGTGTTGTCAAGCGAGGGCTGATGACGCCGCCTCTTACGCTTGATAATTACTGAATATTATAAAATAAAATAATTTAGTGATTGTGACGCTGAAATTTGTGAATTAGGTCACATTTGTTGAGGCAGATTTTGCTTCTCTTGATTCTTCCCTCTGAAATAAGAACTTTTATACATGTACTTTATTTATGACTATTAGCAATAGTGTGTGTTCTACGCTATCGTTGTGTGTAACTTAACTTTGTATGTGATGTATGGCTGAGTCGCATTACTTTATTATGAACTTATAGCGGTAGACTTTGTTGACTAGTTTTGTACATATTTATATTTTCGTTATTGTCATAGCTTTTGATAGTCGGTAGCGGCCACGGTAGAGGAAACAAGGTAGGGTCAAACCAGTCTTTTTTTCCTTGACGGTGGGGTTCTGCTGACGTCACTGCAACGAACCAATAGCAGCGCTCTTGTTGCATCTGGTAGCACTGCTACCCCCAAATCTGGCTACACTATTGGCCTAACGACATGGCGTTTTGGTGACGTCATAAAGTTTGTTTGAAATAAAGCCTTTCTATTGGTTAGCCGAACAAGAAGAAGTGTATTTTCCCCATAGAAATGAATGACCCTACCTTGTTTCCTCCACCGTGGTAGCGGTGCACATAGTCATAGGCTCGTGTGGCCGGCCCTGCTGGCTATTTCTTGTGCCAAACTCAACGTGAATTCACTTAATGGAATCAATTCTTACAATATATTTGTCCAGCTGCTGATGCTTGCGCGTCACATACAGAATACGCTGTGTGGAGAATAGAACATTTATGCCTTTAGGAATATTTTTGTATTCAATGTATGTGTTGCTTTTGAAGCGAGAAGAACGAAAATTAGTGTTTGTAAGCCTACTTGATTTGAATTGTTTTTTTGTTCTTCGATAAGCGAAGGATTGCGAGGAAAGCGCTCGTTTTTATTCGTTTGCTGGCATTTTATTTTACATTTAATAATTATTGTGTGATCTGATATAATAGAAATTAACGCATGGCTGTTAATTTGGGCTTACAGTAAATATTCTTATGCCATAACCATGTGAAAAAGGTTCAAGAAATAAAAGCACAAAATCCGTAGTAGCTTAGTCAAAGTTGGGAAACATGTTGGTCTTCGTTCTGCCAAATTTGTAGAATTTTATCGAGAAAAGGCCTACCCGACGTCTGTCAACCTTGCTAGGTTACCAGATGTGACTTCTAAGGTGGAATAATATCTCAATAAAAGCCGAATTTTTACTGCAAAAAAAATAATCAGGCGATTCTGTGCTGGACGTAATTTCAAAACTATTTGAAACAAAAGCAATAAAACAAGAGTTTATAACTCATAAATATGAGACAAACAAATCATTGGTTTTTAAAATGTGTTAACTAGAAGATTCTTAGTAAGGAAACACATGTTATAATACCTATATAACATATAATCGAGGCATATAGATGGAAATGTAGACGCGCGCACAACTCGCGCCCTGCAACCCCATTGTAGCACACTCCTCCTCGTGCCATAACATAGTAGGCAAAGTCTACACGCAGCGCTCCCTAGCTATGGCAGGCATGGATGGTACAGTCTTCGCAGTCTTCCATGTCGTGTAATTACGTACAGTCTAAGTTATTCTATAAGGAGACGGCGCAGGCTGGCGATATTTAAGCATAAATGAATCTAGAAATCTCATCTTGAGATCGCCAGCGTCTCTCGGCTGCACAGCGAGTCTGTTTGATTATTGATGTGCTGTTTTGAATGTACGCCTCTTGTATATATGAACATAGGGTGTGTGGGGGCAAGTCTGCGGCGATGCTGTATCCTTACTGATCACCGCATGATGTGTGCAGTTCACGTCGAACTGGAGCATATGTATTTATTTATGTTCGGTGTGATGCTCTTTCTCCACATTCTCTAATTCCTGCAGTCCTCACTTATTGTGAAGATATGTTTATTGAGCCATGTTACTTAGGCGGTGTACAGAATGTTAAGTCCTGGTTGAATTTAGACACACACATACACACATGTGCTCATGTGCTCAACACGCTCTATGGTCTAGACTCGTATACTAGCGTGGATCAACAGCACGCTATAGCGACATTTAGACCCTGCCTTTGTACAGTTAATTCGTTGAGGATGTTTTCTGCTGCTGCGTTTGTGAGGAACGATAGGAGCCAAAAGTATGGGGTGGGCGGGGCCTGTGACGAGCGGAGGCAACCTCATGGAACTGGACCTTCAGAGCCAAGTCGCTCCTCAAACACGCTGGATGTTGAGCTTTGTCTGGTGTCCTCATGCGAATTAAAACGTGACAGTTGATAGTGTTTACTTTATCCTTGTCTGAAATGCGCGATATGCACGTAGGTATTTATTCTTAGTCCGTATCGTTGATGGTCATTGACACAGTAATAAACAAACAGTACTTCAATGAAAAATTTATAAAAAAATTTATTTCCTACGGCTTGAGCATGAACTATAAAAAATATTTACATTTTTCTCACGACTAGCTACCACATTTTTGGCACATATTGGTGAATGCCTAAAGTGAAGTCTCTCCATTGAAATTTAACCAATCCTCTCCTGAAAATAGCAGTTCTTTGACCATCTGCGTCAGCTCCATGTGACTTCTTGTTACAATTCCTTCAAGTGCAGTTTAGTTCCTTGAGTACATCTGGTGTCCAATTTATACTTATTATTTACAGTACTTTAAATTTCCCCGTGAACCCAGATGTTTGCATTGACTTGTTTATTTGTGCGTGTTTTTTGTTATACTTGAGCCAAGGGTCATAATTTTTATAGTCCCGAGTTCATTTTCCGCATTTGCGCGGTACATTTTCTGAAGCAAGCAGTTACCTGATGATGAAGTAAATAAAGTTGGTGTGTAAGAATGGGTGTGGGGAACCCTCCTCCTATATAAATTTTCATTTTACTCCCATTTCCCTTGAGTTAAGACAAAGCTCGCCAAAATAGAAGCAAAATAAATTTCAATTGTGAACTAAAGCAATTAAAAGAGCTTGAAAAATTGTATGACTTGCTTAAAAGACCCCAATTATTCAAAATTATACATAAAGAAAACTCAGAATTGAGTCAAAAGTTGAAAACTGTAGCATTCGCTACAAAGCATAAAAATCTCACATAGTATTAATTCGTATAATTCTTTGCATCAACTATCTTACTGTAATCTTGCTTCAAAATCAAGTTCATGGTTCGTGTTGAAATTATATTCTGTAAATCTAATGTTTCCGTCAATATGAGGGATAAATTACGTATTTATCAATGAATGACTGAGTAAGACATCGAATTTTTATTACATAATCTATTTATAAAAAATGCAAACCGCTAAAAATAATTATATTGATTTCAAAGCAGGGTCATTATCAACCATATATGATGTAATACAGGAGCGATTTACGTAACACGAAACTCAATTGCTCCGAAAGAATAGTCAATAACTGAATACGATTAAAACAAAAAGAAGAATCAACGTTATAGAGAACATCTATTGACACAATACTAATGCTTGCAGTACATGGCTTGAAAACTTTGTATGTATGTTTAATTACACTAGCCTGAAATCATGGTACGACCGAAATGGTCTTAAATTAAATGCTAATAAAACACAATGCATTATTTTTGGGTCCAAAGATGCAATTAAAAAAACTTCAGATCTTACTCATGCAGTCGGAAATGATAAAATAAATGCATCAGAAAAAGTTAAAAATCTAGGAATCTGGTTCGATAGAAATATGTCCTTCAAATCTCACGTTGAGACTACTTGCAACAAAATCTACGGAACTTTAATGTTTTTTCATCGTATTAAAAGTATGCTAGACAAAAAATCCAGATTATTAGCAATTCAATCCCTTGTGTTATCGCGCATTGACTACTGCAGCCTAGTATGGGGAGACTTACCTAAATACCTTCAAAGGGACTTACAAAAGTGCATGAATTTTGCAGCGAAGGTGGTATGCAACGGTAATTTCAAAAGAAGTGATCACGTAACCCCTCTCCTCAATAAACTCGGCTGGATTCCTATCCAAGAAAGGCTCCTCATGCAGAAGGCCCAATACGTATTCTCCTCGTTATATCTTCCTCAGAGCAATGCTGAGATAGTGTGTTTCCATCCACCCACTGTAACCAATCAAAAACCGAATAGAAACAATAATGTCTTAGTCAACTATCGTTAATCTCACTTAGGGCAGAAGGCTCTGTCCATATCAGGCGCCTTACTGTGGAACAAACTTCCCCTGAGTATTAAAGTCCCTCAATGACCGAGAGAATTTAAAGCCAAAATAACTCGTCACCTTGTGTCTCAAGAATAATTCTTAGTTACAGAACACACAAAATAAGTACTGTCGAATCTCATTTGCCTGGTATCTCCATTGCTCAAAAATCTCCTTCGCTTATTGTTTTATAATACAAGATATCACACAACAGTTTTAAAGTATGCGTAGGTATTGTGATTTGATCGCTTATACGCTGCCATTTGCAAGCATGCTTACTTGAATATGTGTGTACGTATATAGGTGTATGTAGGCATATGGGTGTGCATATGTGCACGTACACCTGTAGCATTCGCTACAAAGCGTAAAAATTATAAACTTTCCCATTCGCACTTAAATAAAATAATTATTAGCATTAAAAATCTTACTCTAAATTATTATTAATTATTTTCTACTTCTAATTCGTAATCATTGAAGTTTGTGTGTAAATACATGAGAGATCAAATAATAAATCGACATTTCGAGTTTTAAAGCAGCCAGAAGTGGCAACATCCAAGCGCGACGCTTGAACGGACTCACATTTTTTCTCGTGTCTCGCTAGCGCGTACTTCTCTCGACCTCAACGACATCGCCACGCACCACACACCATAAACACACTCACCTGGGCCTTGAGCTTATCCTATAATTCTGGTTTAATTCTTAAACCACACCGGATACGAGTCCGAGAGATTGAACCCTAAACTGCTGAAATCAGCAGGGCCTTGCCCCCCTAAGAGACGCACCAGAATTGTGCCCTTATTTTCCCGTCCGTTAAACGGGATCTCAGTGATACAATTACACTTACATACCTCCAACCTGCCGGATCAGCTACCTCCCGGATTCGCGAAGTATCTTCAGCAAAGATCGGGCCAGTAACGCAACTCGACGATCCTTTCCGGCTCCTCCAAATAAATTCCCAAAAGCTGAGTTTCCTCGCCTGATTACCCTTCTCTCATGGTTTACAAATACTTATCGATTAAAGTTTAGAGTTTGGCCATACCCACGGCTAAACCTAACACACCTGTGTGCACTAGAGTAGATAAACCAGTCGAAGGTTGCATTTTATGTCATTCCTCTCCATTTCTGTGCAAGCATCAAACTAGACCGTCATGGTACCTATGTGTGTGTGTGTGTTTATCAATTGCAGACATTCTGCACCATATTACAAAGATAATGTGATTTTCTTTCTTGAATGAAATTTTAAAGCATCCATGTAAAAAAAGCAATAAATTCGTTGTGTGATCATCCATTTATACTGCAGTATTACGCTTATAGTTATATGCTTATAATAATGTGATACCTATGTTTGCTTATCAATTGCCGACAATTTGCGCCGAATTTCAAAGATAATGTGATTTTTTTTCTCTAATATGAAACCTTTATAGGACATTAATGTTTTCTTTCTTATTCACGTCCCACAATCGTTTTCATGTTTCAGACTTAGGTAGACTGTTTTGTGCCACTATTTTTAGTACGAAATTGTATGAAATTCATGCCATAATAAAAGATATTTTTTCCGTTTCCTTCGATTGGAATTTCTTGTTTATACTGACTGGTTTACGCTGATATTCGCGCACATGCTTACTTGTATATATGCGTACGTGTGCACGCTGTGCGTATGACACTAAATAGAATGCGTATCTATTGCCTCGATGCATAGAAATGCATTTGTGTATCCTCACGAGTTTGGTGTAAGTATGTGCGTGCATGTGTATGTGTATATATTTGCGTGTATATGTGCACACATGTGTGTACTAGACTGACAACTAGCATTTTACTAGAGATAATGGTCTTTTTTCTGTTCACTCTCAACTTGTAACATTACCTAACTCGTCATCTCTGTATTATTGTAAAGCATTCATGTAAAAACTTTACATTTGCTGTGCGATCATCCACTTTTTGTTTAAACAAAATGCTTATTAACTAATGACCGCTATGTTAAAATTGTTGGATTAGAAATACAAAACTTATAATCTTCTTGGTCCTCATGCTTATGTGTACGTGTATGCATGTATATGTATGTGTGTATATGTACATGTATATAAATGTATGAATATATATATATGTAAATGTACGAGGAGCTCACGAGATTCGAACTCAGGACTTGAATTCACCGCGCCAGAACGCCATCGATCGCGCTACCGACCACCCTAAAAGGTGATCAAAGCACAATGAAAGCAATCTTGGCACAGTGAAAACAGGCACGCACTTGGCCCGACAGATATATTTTTTACTTATGTATCGAGAGTTCAAAGTCAAGGGTCAAATTCCACCCTATATATATGTATATATATATATACGGATTTATATATATATATTTTTTCGTGCTTCCTTAAAATGACACTTTTGAACATTGGCCGAAACAAGCGATTCATGTATTATTTCCTGACGTCAAGAATTGCGAAGTTTTATGTCATGTACATGTAAACTGTCAAAAGTGTTTTCACCTCACAATGAAAATGCATCGTCCATGAAATTGTGTTGTCTCTTATAATTATCATTACATGTATTATCAAATGTAGATTAAGCAAGATTAGGAGTACATTGCCCTCCATCATTTCTTTTCGACTAGTGACACGAGTTTTACAATACTCGTGTGTGTGTATCATCTAAGTGTATTAATTTTAAGAGATTTTAAAAACCAATGATGGTACTTTTGTACCATCTATATTGGAAATATACTGTTTTTCTTTTTTTTCTAATCAAATTATTGGTAAACCTTAAATTTTTGTTGTTATAAAATAGAAAAACTATACAATTACTAAATATTTCAAACTTGCATAACTGGTTCATCAAATTACATAAATGAATTTATGCATTTCAGGTGCAAAAAATTGTTTTATGTATTTTCGGAAAGAATTTTGGAAAATTTCCCAGATAATACCCTTTTCCAATCGAACGGACAGGAGATTTTAAAGGCAACGCCAAGTGTCGGGAAAACGACGCAAATCGCAAGCTGTGCAAAAAAAAGCGTCCTCCTAGGGGTTTAGTGTTGGATTTTAAAATGAGTTATCAATTTTCTTCACAAATAACCTTATGAACTGTCCTGACGAAGTAACAATGGCTTCATTAGTCTTTTTTGATACGTTCTCTCATGAATCAAGCGACGTAAGTAACTTGACATTTTCTATTTTCAGTGTGTTTGCATTGCAAATTTGAACGCGAGTAGTGAACAGCCAAAACTTTGAAATTAAATTGGGTAAATGTTAAGGAGAGGATAGAGATTGAGAGATTGAGAGACAAACAAAAGAGTATGGATTGAATAAGTGGAAGCTTAGCATGATGCGGAAGCCTACACTTAACTGGTATATGAAAAAGAAAGCACCTAAGTTTGAGCTGTTCTATGATGGTAGTTTTGGAAGTCAACTCTTGTTTGCTGTGAGATGTAAGTCATTGAGTGTGAACAGACGTACATGGAGATGGAATGAGAATAATAACAGATTATGTCAGCAGTGTAATAGTGGAGTAGAGGAAACAATTGAGCATTTTGTGCTGGAATGTAGTAAGTATGAGCAAGAGAGAGAGAGTTTTATGAATGTGGTGTCTGAGCAGTATGGAGAGAATGAGTGGAATGCCAGATGTGCTGAAGATGATTGCGGTATGAGCTGTCTTGCTGGATTGGATCAGGAGTGTAATGCGAGTATCACTGAGGCTATGAAAGTGTTTCTTGTGCGTGCCTGGAGTAAGAGACAGTGACTGGAATGAGCCAGTCTGGTAGAATGGGCTGTAATGACCCAATATGCCTGGGGATGGTGTTTTGACACACTGGCTATCCCAGTGACGCCATCCAATGGCAGCTTGTGACAAGGATTGGTAGATCCTGAGTAGTTTAGTGGACAAGTCTGGTACCAGACGCTGAACTCTTTGTGTGATAACTGTGGAGGGAATTGTAGGCCGTTACAAAGGCCCCGACGCTGTCGGCCCTCAATTTCAAGTTCAAGTTCAAGTTACTAATCGATTTTCTATTTTTTGTTGCTTGTGTTATGGTAATTAGATCAAAATAAATAACTTGTCGTCTATGCACTTTCCATTGCAAATGAGTATTTAGCAAGTTATAGCAGTGACATTATGAAATGTAACAACTAATCTAACCTAACCCAACTTAACGTGACCTAAGGTAACGTAACCTAAGGTAACCTAATGTAACGCAGCCTAAGGTAACGTAACTTAATGTAACTAAATGATCATTCAAGCGCATTACAGCCGTCAAAACAAAGACTCTACTGCAGTCACCTATCAAAATGATTTTTCCTATGCTTGAAAGACTAGTATTGTGGTAAGTAACCTACTGCTACAACTTGTTAAATACTCATTTGCAACAGAAAGTGCATAGAAGAAAATTTGTTTATTTCAATCTAATTACCACTTAGTAAGGAGTAACAAAAATGCAAAAAGCGATTGGTATCCTTTCCTTAACAAATACCATTTTGTGTTGTATATGTTGCTATATTTGTATGTCTCTTATAAATGAATAAATCTTGCTAAAAACTGTTAAATGGTTGAATTTTTACAAATTTTGATTTGTCCTGAATAATTTGGTAAATCTGAAGGATATGTCATTTGTCTATTTTCCACTTTTTGGTGCCTGAACCTAATTAATTGAATCACAATAAACAACTTTTCTTCTATATACTTTTTTCGCCAAATGAGTATTTAACGAGGTATAGCGGTAGGTTTGATTTTGTCTTTGATGACGATCGCGCTGGAAGCGAGTGCGCATTGCAGTGTTGCTGTCCGACGTGCTCTTTGAATAACTTGCCGCTTCAAACGCTGGAGTTGCGGTAAGTCATTTACCGCTATAACTAATAAAATACTCATTTGAGACGGAAAGTGCATAGAAGAAAACTTGTTTATTTTGATTTAATTACCTATGCTAAGGCATCGAAATTTACAAAATCCATAACTGACAAATCCTTCAGATTTACCAATAATTTTAAGTAGTTAAGGTAACTTAAATATTTTTGAATTCAAGTATTATGCATAGTAAGAGGCTTTTACTCTAATACCTGAACATTATTAATCTGGGTCTAATTTCTCATGCATATTGCATGTATCCAAATTTATATGGGAGTATTTCAAAATTTCTATTTTTTCTTATGTGCAGTTTTGTAAAAACTGCGGTCAATATTTACTTTATTGTTGTCAACGATTTTCATAATTTTGTAGCTATAGGTAGGTAATATAGTCGACTTTAAAACGTTTTACACAATGACAATATGCTCGGAAATGCTTAGTTTTCGAGATATTTAAGTTTGAAGTTATACGAACGGCGCTCCTGAATGGCCTTTTATGCGCAAAAACAGTCACTGTTTTTGCAATGGAAACGGAAGCTAACCCCCTATTACAAACGTAAAGAGGTTGGGTCGTGAAGGTTAGCCATAGTTCTTTTAGTGAAAATTATAAATAAAGGTTTCTAGTGACGTTTCTTTACATCGACTCCAAGATGGCTGCCGCCATCTTCAGTACTGGTTGGCACCATGGCGGCAGCCACCTTGGAGTTGATGTAAACAAACGTCACTAGAAACCTTTATTTATAATTTTCACTAAAAGAACTGTGGCTAACCCTCACGACCCAACCTCTTTACGTTTGTAATAGGAGGTTAGCTTCCGTTATTAATTAAATTACGCTAGCCGCGCACGCTTCCATGACATGCACAAGCCAGCTTCAAAGTTGAATAATTAAAAAAAACGCTTCACCGGGCAGAATGTCATTCATGTAAAACATTCTTAAATGTGTTCCTTTATTGATTATTTGCAACGAAATTATGAAAATCGTTGACAACATTAAAGTAAATATTGACCAAAACGCTTTGTGCTGAATTTGTTAGATACAAAAATCAAGAATTTACAGCTGACACCTTTAATGCTAGTTTGGATATTTAAAACATTCAGTGATGTTTCTTAATTAAGATATGTAATATTTCCAAAATTTAATGTTAAAGTATATTTTTCTCATGTATACAATATCAAATATCTACTATCTAGAATATGTGAATGGCTATTTTGGATATTTTTCCTGCAATTTGTTATTTAGCTATCTTTTGTTAACCAAGCTGCAGTTGGTTAGGATTTTTGAAAATTTAGATAATATATATACAAATAGAAGAATAAATTATTTTATTCGGTGTAGGAAGTAAATTATAGAAAAGGTATAAAGGGCAAAATTTTGTATGTATGCAAACATTTGTCAATTTTATGCAAATTTAACAGCTCATATTGTAGGTGATTAGGTATCTTTTCTATATTTTAATTAAAGTATATGTAAAATATAATTTGCAAATTGTTTTTCAACATTATGGAATACAAATCTATTATGTATCTTGCTATATCTGTCAATCTGGACATATTCAATGTATGCTTGAGAGTATAATGTAAGATTTAATGATCATAAATTTATAACTTGGAAAACTGTCCATTTATTTGTAGACTAGCTATGTTTTAAAGAGATTAATCATTATTTATCCATTTTATGTTCATCTTATATTTTTCTTTTAAAATTAGATTTCAGAATATCTGGCATCTCAAAGAATACTTTTTGCCAGGTTCCAAAGCTTGACTTGGTGCAGTTTCCCAAAGCCGTGCACGTGAGTGAGGTTCGAGTCATTCCTCTTGGGGCTCGTGTCAAGGCCGACTTCCCTGGGGGAGTGAGGCTTGGGTGAGTTATCATTTGACTTCTTAAGTTGTTTGTCTAATATTCATTTGTTCAGTCTTTTGCCTATATCTGTGCAGCTTAAAATAAGACCTCACACATCTTGTCTAATATCTATTTTTATTGTTGTGAATATTTCTCCCAATATATTATTTACAGAAAATCACTGACTTACGAATTGCGTGACTTGCCACTTCAACTTGACCATCCATGATTTATAAAAAATCAATCAGTAGCTCATATACTTAGGTATCATGTATGTGAATATTATCATTGTAGCTCAGCTGATTTCAGCCTATTTTTAAGGGTGAAATAGGCTATTGTTGATTTAAATTGTGGAATTTTGGTATGAACTTGTAGAAAGGTATGGTATACACACCAGTAGTGATGAAGTAACAAGCTTAACTTGCATCCAAACTGTCTTATAACCTGTTAGTCAGAGACAAATGTGGTCCTAAGTTTGCCACTACTTTACGTGAAAATGTATTCTGCAATTCACAGTTGTACATGACTCACATGCAATGTGCTGCATTTCAGAGCTACAAACCCTAGCCAGTTTGTAATAGACTTTTTCGTGAACGACTGTGGGAAACGAGGAGCAACAACGTTTGAAAATATTGGTCAACTCCAGTACAACCAGCAGGGACCTATCAAACTAGACTTTGAAAAAACAGTAAGTATTGCTTATTTTATTGTATGTATGTGTGTAGCATTTGTGGAATTGAAATGAACCATATCTTGAAGATCTCATAAATTCTGCTTAAATACACATTTTTATGTGTTAGTTCTGTGTAACTATGTACCAAAGATATCTGGTGCTACTCTGGTCCGACATCTACCACCATATATTGCCTACCCAGGTGCAGGTTGAGATGTACAAATTAAGTATTTATTGCTAGATTAAATGCACGGAAGTAAGTAATCTCAGTTGGTAATCTAACCTAACCTCACATTATAGTACTAGCTAAAGGTTAATCTCATGCTACTATGTGGTAGACCTCATGCTATAGTAATAGCTAGAGGTAAATCTCATGCTATGGTGTGGTAGACCTCACTCCACAGCAGCACCAGATAACTGAATCATTAACTACTGAACAGCCCCCAACTGATGGCCTGGTGCTGCGTGGCTGTTACAACACCATCACACTTGCTGTGTACGGCACCCTGAGCAGAGCCACTCGGGAGCCTCCTCCCAAGTCTCCCCCTCCTCCCCCTCCTCCTGTGCCCGTGTCCCCTCCCCCCGCTCAGCCCCCCAGGCAGCCAGTCCGGCCCCCTACTTCACCCTGTAGCCCAGGTTTGTGCCAGGTTGGCCTCTTTATTTGGCTAAAATATTAAAGTTGTTACCATTTAAAAATAAAATTTGACTGCATAGTGCATGCAACATCTGGTGAGTCTACAAGGTTGCCAGATGCTGGTTATTTTTATGAGTAAAATTTGATTTTAAAATATGGATTTTTGGTAGAAAAGAATCAGGATAACTTTTGTTTTTGTGTTTAGTTATATTTTGCTCTTTGCACCAGTTAAGTGCTGCCATTCAGCCTTATTTGAAGCTGTGAAACATTGCACTTGAGATAGTTATAATGATGTGACTATTCTACGTACATTTGGCATCATGGAAATTTCACTAACTACAGCATTTTGGGCTGCCCATGAAGAATATGATACTGTGCTTTTCCTATGTTCCCATTATGTCAATGCCTATTTCAAACAGTTGTGTAATTTAGTTAGAAACATTCTGTGCTGTAGAACAAAAAATATTTGGGTGTCCTTGACTCAAAACTTATGATGAAGTTTGATAATAATTGACTGGTGTCCGCCAGTCAAGCGAGACGGTGCTGCCAGTTCCCCGCCACTGCCACACCCACTGCCTGAGAAGGTCAACCCCAACGAGCGCATCAGGGACTGGCTGCAGGACACCCAGGTCAGTCGTGCTTCTCACGGCTGTTCTACAACGCCTCCAAATTCTGGGGTGACTGTGAGCTTGCTTTATTTCTTGATTTGTGTATGCCCTGGGTTAGTATTTTAGTCCAACAGAGCAAGTCATTGCAACCTAAAGTTATTAAACTGCTTAGAATTTCTCTAGGACTTGGTTATGTACGCATGTTGCAATACCAGCATCACAAGTAAACAGTTGAGTCTGCTGTGAATGTGTTGGCACATGGCTGTGCAAGTGTAAAGCTTTAAAATCTTGTTGTTGTTACAACTAATGCAATTTCTTTATACCTGAAAAATGAGTAAATATTGAGTTTCCTCCCCTCAGGGAGATACAACTATTGTTTCTATGGGAATTGGCGCTCCCAGGAGGACTATGTGAGGGCCTGAGCTAAAGGGTAGGTAGGCTTTCTTTTTGTTAAAATTGAATAGGTTTTTGTTTTGTTACGGACCATCTTTTTTTTGGTTCACTGCTGTCCTGTTTTTCAGCACTTACTACTTTCTTCTTCAACTTTTTCTTGTTTCATGATCTTTTTTTTTAGCTCTCTGTTTCTGTGCCCTTTCTGCATAGATTCCACGTTTTTTCAAGTCCATACTAAATGGTGCCTTCTTCCTTCCTCTCTTTGGATAGCCTTTGTTGCGGATAGGGAGGCTTAAACTAACTAATAATCTAATCTAAGCTATCTATTGAGTTTCCTTTTAGTCCAATGTGTTAATGTTTTGCAATAATTTTGCGCTATCCTCAGGGAGATTTTTTATATAGATTTAGAATAATTTTTCTTCCTAGTGCTACTGTTATTGTACTGCGTGTGAAAATTTGTTTCATAAGCTGGCCAAACTTTAGTTGGATTAGAACACTCAATGTAAACCAATATCATAGTTCTTCCCGATTGCTGTGGAGCTAGGGGAGAAAAGGGCTGCTAGAATTTAGTGCTACATTTGACATCATAAAACACATATGCTAAGTGAATTATCTGAAGTTCTGAGGTATTGATGGCAGAATAAAATTTTGTGTCTGAGTGTTTTCAATTTACATAAAACATGCCATTCACTTCCGAATCATTTAGGCTTGGGTTTTTTGTGTTTTGGAAGCTAAATGAAAGCTACATGACAGTTCTAAGGCTCTCTTGCATGATGCCCACGTGTTTGAGCCTTGCCTGCTGGGTTGTTGTGCAGACCAAGAGTGCGGCTCTCACTTGGAGATGCTGCTTCTACCTTTGAGTTGGTTAGAAAATTATAAAACTACAGGCCAACCTCTAAACTGGCAGTATTCTTTTTCTGTGAGCAGCAAGTATGTTGTGTTAGACTGTTGAGATAAACAGCTTTTGAGCAATTGTTTTAATTGTGTTATTTAGTTTGTGAGTACAATTCTTGTAGTGGTGGTGCTGGTGTGGTTACTGCTAAGTTACCACAGCGTCTGTAATTTTCACTGATCTCTTTACCAAGTTTTACTGACATCCGCTGATGATGACCTTAGGGGTCGAAACGTTCTTTTTTAACAAAAATTTCTTTTAAATTGATAGTCTTTGCTATTAGCTTCATTTTAAACTGTTGAAATTATATAATTATTGAAATAACTAACATATAATACTGAGTTGTGTGTAAGCTATTAATAGGAATAACAATGAGAGATTCTATTCTGTTGTTGGTGCCAGGTGCCCCAGTCGCCCCTGGACTTGGACCAGTCCCCGACCAAGGATGCCTGGGAAGACCCATCCTTGGATGGGGATCAGTGCAAGGAAGAGCTTTCCCCTGCCCCTCCCCCTCCTTCTCCCCCTCCGTCCCAGCCCTCCCAGCCCCACTCACCTCCCCACTCCCCTTCCCCCGAGCGCCACTCGCGCCCCTCCCACTCACGAGTATCGAGCAGCGAGAGGTCACAGAGGCGGAGAGACCACTCGCCCAGAGAGCGCTCTCGAGATCGTGGCCACGATCGCTCCATCGAGATCTACGATCGGTCACTCGACCGCAGTCAGGACTGCTCCCTTGATAGATCGATCGAGAGGTCCCACGACCGCGTGGCCGACAGGTCGCACAAGTCTCGCTCTGAGCGAGACGGAGACCGTGCGGGCCGCAGTGGCAGGGAGAGACACAGGCGCGCGTCTCGAGACCGGTCTCGGGAGGTCTCAGAGAGGAGGTCTCTCAGCCTCGCCAGGTGAGGCACTGTGAAGTTGCTATGCTCCTCTGAATAACTGGCGAGGAAAGTTTGGGTAACACGCTGTGAATTTGGATAAGAATAATGTTAGCAAATCAGAATTTTTTTTCTCAGAATTTTTTTTTTAAGTTAGCAAATCAGAATTTTTTTTCTCCTTCAACTTGAATCTGTTCCAGTCGTTTTTCATTATGGTATTCAGAACCAATGAGGCGATTGCATCAGTAATTGTAATGCATTGCCACGAAAAACTTCATTTTGTAGAAGAAAATGTTTAAAGCTGAAATTATTAAAGCTTGATCCAGGCTCATGGAGTTGCAATATAGGAGTGTACGACCTGTATTTGCTGTTTGCTGCATTACCAATGGAGCTTGAGGACACAGCATGCACCACAGCAAGGCAGTCTGACGACATGTCTGCTCCATGTCACACCTCCAATACATGGAAGGCCAGATTTATTAATTTTGAGAATTCATTTTGTCGTATCAAATTAGTTTAACTTTTCATGCTGTCACTGTTATACGAGTGTCCATCTTTACGTGTGGTTGCTAGTAGCAAACTAACAGTGCTGTGGTTGCAGGTCGCAGGCGGTGGAGGGGAAGGACGTGCCGGAGGTGGAGGGGGAAAGCACGCCGCGGTCCAGGGAGGGGGGCCGCGGCAGGGAGAAGAGGGAGAGGCGCGCAAAGGACGGCAAGAGGAGCAAGGACGAGAAGAGGGACAAGCGCAAGATGCATGAGTGAGTGCTGCCTGCTGCTCAGTTCTGAAATGTTAAACTCTGACTCGTGTTAATCTCGCTGTTGACCAGCTGAGCCTGCTGCTGGGTGGCGGAGATATGAGATTACCTGCAGACGAGAACATCGTGTCATATGGCATTCTCAGTGCAAAGGGCCAAATGTACCATGAATTGAAGGGAATGCATTCAGAATTTTATATTTTTTGAGGTTTTATGAAGTTTAATTTACACGTCTGTGACTGTAGCACACAATGACTAGGTGTTGCATTAACAGGTAGAGTGGTATCTTGCTTGTCTTGCGCCCGGCGTTTTGGTAATGACGTGAAAGTGTTCCAAGGGGCAAGCAAGGTAGAGCTTTTTTTTCTTGTATTGCAATCTCATTTTAAATAATTTTCATTTTTATATTATATTTTTCAACTTTTGCCTCTAAGGGGCCAAGTTCATGCGTTGTTAGCATTTGTTTCGAGTGACATTCTGTATAAATTTCGTGAAGAATCATTTGAGGGGAAACTTTTTATTTCTGGATGAATTTTTTATTTCAGTTTAGTATAATCTTCTTATTTTCATTATTGATCATGATGTAATATTTGTATCGAATACCTCCCACATTTTTTGATTGTGTTTTGCTTTAGAAACTTCTTTGTTGGTAAGAACTAGTCAACTCATAAAGCAACTTGCATGAAGTGAAGCGCAGAGTGAGCGGGTAAATGAGTCTGTAGCTAGTTTCTGAAGGCCAAATTTCGGACGAGTAGAATCATTGCCTACTGGAAAAAAAATCGGATAAAAACCTGTTCACTTGTTTGTCACGGGTTTTAGGTGAAAGTATCATTAGTCACATAGACATTGTTTGTGAAGTATTTTTCCTAATTGCAAATGTTGCTGTCCTGTGTAGTACGCATCATTATTCCCGAGGTCGTAGTTGAGCGCACAAGAAGCCACATTTAGTATGTCGACACTAAATTTACCGCCTGTGACTTGCACCAGTGACTGGGGAGACGGGAGCGGCGGCAGCAGCCACCGCCGCCTGCACCACCGCCGCTACAGCAGCGACAGCCTGCAGGAGGCGGGGCCCCGCACACCGCCCCCGCCCCCACTGCCCCTCGCCAGCCCCCGCTGGGCTGAGAAAGGTCTCGTCTCTCGTGTCTTACTATCTCGAGTTGTGTTCTGTCCCCTCAGGGGGATACAACCATTGTATCTATAGAAATTAGCACTCCCAGTGGAAAATGTGTGAGGGTCCCAGCTGAGATTTATGTAGGCTTTCTTTTGGTTGAAATGAAATGTTTTTGTTATGTTAGGGATCACTTTTTTAGTACACTGCTGTCCTGTTATCCAGCATCAACTTATATTTTCTTCAACTTTGATCAAGTTTCATGATCTTCTTTCTCAACTTACTGTTTCTATGCCCCTTCTGCATTGATTTCTCGTTCCTTTAATTGCATGCTAAATGGTGCTTTCCCCCTTCCTCTCTTTGGGTCGCATTTGTTGCGGATAGGGAGGCTTAAACTAACTAATAATCTAATCCCATTAGATTATAATCGGTCCTTCTAAAATTTACCATTTTACTAAAAAGAAAGAAGTTATTCTCTGTTTGTGTTGTATTGTGTTATATTCTAGGTTTGCTGTTGTAGTGTTTGGCTTCCCATAATTTTCTCTGTGTTGCGCTTCCTTGTCTATCTTCGTGAGAAAAGTCTTTCTTGGAAGAGCTTGCATTTTGACTTACCCCCAAAAAATGATTGACCAATAATGTTCGCCTGATTCGTAAGTTATGTGGATTTCATACGATCCCTGTGAGTGCATTTTAACACTTTGACTGCAATTGGTTAAACTGGAGATTAATATTCAGCTCAAATTTATTGTCAAATGTAAAGATTAATTTTGAAAATAGCTATCATAAACTGAATCATGCCTTCATTGAGCTGTGATTAAGTATTTATAAAAATTGAGTTTGCAACTACTGGTCAGTCAGCAGCTTTATGAAAATCCTTTCTTTCCGTCACCACCGGTTGGACACGTTGCAGTCAAAGTGGTTGAAACGTTGTGTGTGACCCAAAAATCAATGCACTTTGTCTAATAACTCCACCAGAGTTGCCCATTTTGACAGTGTGTGTTTCTCCAGACTCTGAAGACAAGCGGGACTGTGAAGCACCGAGCAAGCGCCCCAAGTTGGACTCTGAGGCGGACCTCGTGCCCCCTACTGGGATGCTCTTCCCTGAGGACGACATGGAGGCCATCAGCGATGACGAGGACCTACCCGACCTGCCCATGGAAGACGCGGACGCTGCCGTGGCGCCCGCTGACGGCGCTCCTGACGGTGCAGCGCAGGCTGACGTGCCCGCTACCTCGACCGTCCCAGCAGAAGGTTTGCTCTCGGCTCTGTGAAATTTTGCTTATGTCGTAGAATATTTCTTAATCGTTCACAAATTTTAACCATAATATTGTGGAATGAGATATGGTTTTAGTTACGTTTGAATATGATTTTAACTCCACGGACAGTTTCTCTGAGTTGTTTCTCGTAAAGGTGTGAAACCTAACTGTTAAGGATTTTATTTCAAGTTTGTTTCATTTTGATTTTAGTTGAGGCTGGAGCAGAAGGAACTGCAGCTGCAGCCTTACCATCCACCACCTTAGACTTTGAGGAGATCATGTCGGACGAGGAGGAGTTGCCGGAGTACCAGGAGTTTGAAGAGGAATCAGCAGAGGAGGACTACATCATCGAGGAGTGGGAGGAGTGGCTGAAGCCATACTCGGTGCTCGAGGAGTTCCAGTTTGTGGCTCCTCTGGTGCAGCTGTGCAGTCCTGCCCTCACCGCTCACCAGGCTGCTATTGCTGCTGCTGTCAACAGCGATGCTGCAGCTGGCACAAACTTGGGTGCTGCAGGCTCTAGCAGCACGTGTGATGGCATCTCTAACAATGCTGGGGCCGCTGCTGCCTCAGCAACACTGCCTCACGGACCTGAGCCTGTTGTTGACACCAAAGACAGGCAAGAGGAGGTGAGCCTTCCTTCTTCTTGAGTAGTTGTGCTGAGCTCTTCTGTGGAGACGTCGTAGTGTCTCGCTTACAGCCTAATACGAGTTTCCGTTATCCTTATCCTGGCCTCAATTTCTGTTTATCTTAATTAATTTCTCTGCTTCTTTATTGTTTTTCATTTGCTCAGGAGTAATTTAAAGTTCAGTTGATGTTCCTAATGTTTGAAATTCGGTTCCCTTCATAATGATTTTTTTCTTTGTTAGCGCTGTGTGTGTTCGAACGTGCCACTGTCATTTGAATGTTTTTGCGCCGTTAATGTTAGGAATGTACACGATTGGAAGTGGATTGAAAAATTTTACCACAGTAAATCATAATAGACTCCTCATGTCTTGACTCAGAGACCAGACTTAGATTTTTTAACAACTGTTAAAGTTAGAAACTTTACTTCTGTATCTATTCCATTTTTGGTTCATAAAGATAGTACAAATTTTGGATACTCTTGTACAAGTTACAAGCTCTTATGTTGTATTGCAATTCTCACCATTCCATTAGCCGTAGTGCGTAATGAAATGGACGTGTGACCGAGGCATTTTTATGTTGACCACCTTACTGAAAGCGCCAAGCTAAGAAGTAGTCTGGCCGCAGTGGCAGCAAAGTTTGGGCTGAGGGTCGGTCAGTCAGGAGTCTTAGAGAGAGCGAGGCAGGGTGCAGACCTTATGGTGTGTATCGCGCGGCTAATGCGTGGATTGTTGCCCCTATATGCTCTACTCGTACGCCGTGTTCCTGAGCAACACGTGCAGTTGTCAGGTTTTGTCAGTGTTGTCAGCACTTGCGCCTGCGGGCTGCCTCGGTTGCTCTACTTGTGCTGTAAGCTCGTGTGTTTACCTTACCCGAGTCGAGGACTTTCCTAGTCTCAAGTCGTCTAACTTTACAGTGCGTTTTTGTCAGTTTCATCTTGTAAACAATCTTTTTAAAACTGTTTGTCAATAAACATGAACTTTTAATCGCATTGCAAATGCTAGTTAATAAAGTGCAATTCCTTCGGTTAATTTAACCACGTTTTTAATAAATTATCAAACTACCGGAACTGTTATTAATATTGGCCTTTCAACTGCATGGAAACGCGGTAATTTCCGTGGAAAAGGAAAGAATAAAGACTTGGAAATAATTTATTGAACATCACAGTCCATTGTGTATCGCCTGTCGGCAAATTTATAGTGGTCAGGAATCCTGAAGTCGTAGTTTATCGGCCACAGACGTAGTACTTGATGCCCTTGGTAAGACAGCACACAGCACTGATCGTGTTAGCGCGAGCTTCGGTATTTTGTATACCGTTCTGCAGTTGCCATGTTGGAGTTGTCATGCAGTTGCCATGTTGGAGTTGTCATGCAGTTGTCACATTGGAGAGTATCCGCAGAGCACGAGCAAGCTGCTGGCTGCGGTGGCGGACGGCTGTGTGCCGACGCTGAGCTCCACAGACGAGGAGCGCGAGAGCTTTGTGTACTCCTGCGAGCAGATCATCAGCCTCCTGCCCTCGTCCCTGCACCTCCTGCCTCACGAGAAAATTGCAGGTACCCTTCGTAGTATTCCAGGTAGTGATAACTGGAAATTGTTACCTCTTACGTGTTGCTGGTGTGAATGTAATGTAAACCTCATTTTGTTCCAGATAGTAGAGAGTAATTATCAATTTTTTATGTTAACGCAGCCCTAAATAAAATTTTTCACCAAGTTAAATTTTTTTTAAAACAATTGTTGTCAATTCAGATGGCCTTATTCAATAATGTTTCATTTTTCTTTGAAAATGGGAAGTATCATTGGATATCATGAGATTGTTCGACCTTGGATGAATTGAGAAAGTGTGCAAATCTGTCGGGCGTTGCAGCCATCGAGTATGGTTTTGGCTGCTCTCTTTTGTCTTGAAGCACGTACTGCCGGATTGTTTGGTTCCAAATTTTAAACCAATATTTCTTTACAACGAAATTATACCATAAAAAGTCATGTTTATTACTTTTCACAAAAAAAGCGCCAATGTGACTTCCCTGGTTGAAATGGTCCTAGGTAGCAGATAAGTACACCCCAAACGGCGATTCTGACTCACTGCAGCACTCGTGATCTCCATTCCTTCGAGGCTGTAGCGATCAAAAAATGGTTACTTCTCAACAGGGGTAAACGTGCGAGAGCTGCTGTCTCTTGCAGAAGTAGTGTCCTGGCGAAACATACCTGTGAGACGACACCAGTGTTTTAGCATATTTTGGTCATAGTTTGGCATGTTTTCGGTTTTTGGACTTTGGGTTTCTAATTGTATCATATTTAGACAGCGGGAAGAATTGCAAGATCAGAAGTTGTAACCATGTCTATCAATCAAGTATTGAAGTCTTGTGCGCTGTAGGACATCAAAAACTCATGTGTGGTAGTTGTAGAGAGCAATGCTCTTGCATGGGTGTGAGCTGGGTGGCTATGTCTTTATTGGTCAAATCCATCATTACAATAGTTTTTTTACAGATGGTTTTTTGGCTTCTCAGCCTAAAATGTGGGCGTGGGAAAGTGTATAGAATAGTTTACCCGGTTTTCTGGGATGAGCAGAAGAGCTTCTTATACTCAAAGTAAAAATTCCCGCCATGGCAGGATTGAAATTGACCCAAGGTCTTTTTTATCTAAAACTGTGATCATTACTCACGCGGCTGGGAACAGACATGTCAATGCTATTAGACCCCCTTGCAGTGAGGGGCTGAGGTGTGGAGGAGATCGTAATAAGAGCAGTTGTAACAAGAGTTACGTGATGATCAGAAGTGAGACAGCTCTGTGTTGGCAGAGTGCGTGTGGTCGCTGTGCGGCTGGGTGGCGGCGGGACTGGACATGGACTGCGCTATGGCTCAGCCCCAGCCAGTCTACAAGGTGAGGCATCATCTCGCTCATCTTCCTCATTCCCAGTCTTTACTCCTTTATTCCCATCTTCACTCCCAGGCATCATCTCGCTCTTCTTGCTTATTGCCATGTTTTACATTCCCATTTAATAATGTGATCATCAGAGCATTGCATTTTTCAGTGCTACCTTGCTATTTTTCTGACCAGGGAAAGGTTGGGTAAATCAAAGAGTTCAAACACATATATTTTACCTTTCATGGAGATGGAAGACTTGTAATGGATAGAGGATAAAGAAGGAAAAGCAATTCCGCGGTGACGGTGTACCTGCGCTTCGAGTAAATTTACTTCTTTGCTTCAGTTCAGACTACCCTCTGACTAATTTTTTGAGTCTTTAAATCAAATGAAAGAATATCTACTGAGAGATTTCATTTAAATTTTGAATATTCCATTGTAAGTTTTTTTAATTGATTAGCAATTGTAGACTTGTAAGTGGAGGACTCGTTTGCTTTATTTTAGCACGTTTTCATTGACTTGCAGAGATGGCGTCAGCACAAGGTTGTGGTGCCTGTGACTCGCGGGCCATTTAGTTGAAGCAAACACTACTTTACAAAATGTAACATTGTGGTTTAACTCAAAATTCGTAGTTTATCATGAAAATACCATTTATTTGGTTTGCAAACACCACTTCACAAAATGTAGCGTGGTGTTTTGAATCAAAACCTGTAGTTAACCTTGAAAATACCGTTTATTTAGTTGCACTGAGGCTCAATTTCACAGCTGCAACTAGCCTTTTGCTCACTTCAGGCCTGCATCCCAAGCTAAGAGTTATGTACCCCTTCTTTTTGATGAAACAGAATGAGTTTTTTGTTTTGTTAAAGATCTTTTTTCTTAAACACATTGTTTTTGTACTTTTGAGCGCCAGATACCTTCTTTTTCAGCTTTTATATCTTGTTTCATAAACTTACTTCTCAACTTACTGTTTCTAAACGCAGGGGATCTTGTGTGGGAACACACCTTGTGTATGGATTCTGCATTCTCTTATCTGTATACTCGGGGGTGTTTTCATCCGAGATAACTCCTCTTTGAAATGCCTGGATTGTGGTTAGAAAAGCGCAAACTAGCTTATAATCTCACTGTGCGGATCGCTTGTTATTGGCAACGGTGGTTAAATAATTACAGTCTCTATACTGTAATATGATCCGCGTCCATTGTCACACTTCTAATTGATATCTTTCCTAGCAACGGAGATAAAGCTTAAGAAATAACGAGTAATCATTCCATTGTTTTATTTTTCTGTGGCAATTCAATTCCCTTTCACTTGCACTAGCATTATGGTATCCAGATTACACAATCAGTTTATTTTTATAAATCAAAATTTTCTTTGGACCTTTTTCTGTTGAAATTCCTCATGATGCTTTGATAGTTTTAGTTGATAATGCGAAAAGAAATCTTTTAAATTAGTTTGACCAGTAACCTGGCTACCACTTAGTATAAAGCTAAAGATTTTGAAAATTGAGTTATTGTTTTTGGAATTGTGATTTTCTTGAAAAACTTCAAAGAGACAATAGAGGATATTTCAGAATAAAATTCTGGCAAAGAAGCCAACATGGACAGAAACGTGCCCAACTGTAAGAGAGTGCTTAAGCAGCAAGACTTCAACAGCAAGAAAGACGCCGAAGACTATAAGATGAACAACGGGAAATTGCAAGACGATGAAATGCTCGCGATGAAAATAAGATGAAATGCTCCTCGCCAATGAGAAACTAGAGCTAACTTGACCCTTATACTGCATTTGGCAACTCTACGGAATAAATCAGAGCAACACCGCTAGCTAGAGGGAGACAGCTTAATGTATGAAAGAAGAGAGGGAATTCTGCATGACGCTGAGCAACATCGAGTGGCACGAGAGAATTTAACTCGAGAAAGGACAAATTTTTAACTCTATATTAACGGACATTGCATTGATGATAATGGCTTATAATCCAATCTAACTTCAGATCCGGCACCTGAAAGCAGGCATCCGGCTGTGCACGGTGCTGTGCCAGTGCAGCGACGGCGTCACGCGGCTCCTGCTCAACCAGCTGCCCCTGTTGCATGCCCTCGGCACCCTCTATCGCGAGCCTCACATGGCCCTTTCCATCAAGCTCCTCATCATCAGGTTACTCGCTTGTTCATGTTCCAGTGTGCTCCTGGCTTGTCTGTATTGCGTCAAACTCAGTGTTAAATGTTTGTATTGCATCAAACTTGAGTATGCAACTCATTAAAGTGACTGGATATAAGTCATAGTCCTGTGCGTTGAACCTATAAATTCAAACCGTCTAAGTTCTTTCAGGTCTGTGTGCATGAAAAGTCAAAATCAAATAGAGTCCCGTGTGGGACCTAAATGTGAGAAACCCTCATTGACTAAAATCACAGAAAAGCTAAGACTAACAAATGTTGTAAAAGGAGTGTTTGGTCGCCAGTTCTCTTCAGTCCCGTAGAGTAGCCAAATTTTGTTTGCTTATAAAGAACTCACTCCTGTTTGTGTGTGTTGCAGGTGCATGGACAGCGTGCTGAGTACCTGCGCTGGTGTGCAGCTGTTCTTGTTGCTGCAGCCCAAGCTCGACTTGACGGGCTACGAGGTGCTGCTGCAGCTCATGGCCGCCACCTCCAACACACGGGCTAAGGTGTCAACATTTGGCTAAACAGAGGCATTTAATATCAACTAAACTGAGTCTGCACGTGTTGAGGCATTTATAGCATTTCGGAGGTCTACTTTGGAAGCACCTATGTGTGTAGTATACTCCTCAGGTGGTAGTCATGCATCTCATTTGTTGGTATTCTGGCCACGCGTCACGGAATGAATAACGCATTGCTTCAGCCTCTGGTGAATTTATATGCATGCAAGTCCTAGTCTCAACATTTTTGTTCCTCAATCTGTGTCGTGTTTGCTCTAAGTATTTGACGCTCGATAAACCAGCTGACAAGTTAATTCCTAATTAAGTCCTGATTTCTGCTGCTGACACCACTCCGATGAGCCACTCTTGTAGGGCGTGTCAGAGAGGTGGCGACTCCACTTCTGACTGTGATGGTGCTCTTTATTCTTCTTTAATATATCTGTTGTGTTCAGTTCTTGGTTTTCGAAGGTCCATTTTTTTCCATTTAATTATCATTGCCCAACCTGTGCTGGTTAGTGGTAGGTGGGGGTACCAGTAGTTGTAGTACAGGTAGTGGCAGCATAACTGTAAGTGGTAGATAGAGTAGCTCCCGCGGTGTAGTGGTAGCGTAACTCAATGGTTATCTTTGTTGAACTCTTCATATAACGGTAATTGCACGACGGGCTTCATCCGCCCTTGAGCACATTGAGGGAGCTAACCTGTTGACAGATAATGATAGTGATAATAGCAATGTTAATAACATGAGTTTATCAAGTTTGAGGGTGTAATGCTATGTGTGCGTTGTGTAAACAGGTGGCGCTGGCGGCAGTGCTGCGCAAGCTGCACCTGCTGGAGGTGCTGGAGAAGCTCCGTGATGACGTCACTGCCCTCCACTCCCTCCTGCCCCCACCGCCCCTCGCTGCCCAGCACCCTGTCCCTCCTCAGGTAAGCAGCGCACTACACTGAAGCTAAATCTTTCACTATTGCTAGTAAAGTGAAAATGTTTTCATGATATTTCTTACATCACATTTGTTATGTTTATTTAACATACCTTGAAGTTTTGATCTACATATTAAAGTTGTGAGAAAATGAATAAAGGATCTATTTCAATTGCTTCATGCATTTTGATATGGGTACTATAGCTTTGAGTTGGAAATATGAGTTTTGTTCTACACTCGTTTCCTCAGTGAGCACTTTGCAATAATGATTGAAATTGTCCATTTGCATTGAGAAAAACCTGAAGCACTAAGGGAAATGCAACACTAAAGGACACCCAACTGACAAAGCTGCCGGTTGCTTTAGTTTAAGGAACTGGGAGTGTTGAGTCGTAGATTCGTCCTTCATTGTGTGCATTTTTCAGGACACTGCAGAGGGACCGTCGGCTGACTGCCAGTTCACCAGGCCACTTGCTACCGAGACCAGGACTGCGGGTGCTGCGCTCTCTGCTGACCCGCCTCTGGGTCAGTTGTGTCTTCTATGCGCCTGCTGATAGCCTGCTGACAGGCATAATACTAGCAACTTGCCTTACTATACTTAATACTTGGCTACACCTGCAACTTGTATTCATGTGAGCGTATAGTTGTGGCTTTGTCTATTTTGCTGCCTTTTGTCATCAAGGCCTCAAAGTTTGGCCGTATCTCATCCACCAATGAAATTTTTATTGGGCACAGGCTATGTCTCTTTGTTTGAAACTAGCTCGTTTGAAGTTTATTAGGAATGTCATCTCAAATTTCACTTTTGAATGTAATGACTTGTCAAAGTACTTGCATTTCTAAGTGTTGATGGCTCAATCATGTTATGGCTTACTGAGAGACACTAATGTGATGGGCTGCACGTCGAGAGCAGTTCTAAGTGTCGAATCTACTGTATTTGTGCATTCGATACTGTGACATTTTGAGCGGTAATGCTATTCTCACATAACTCCAGGCAGAAACTAAAGGTAATGTAATTCTCAGAAGAGCCAGTCTTTGTAGTTAAAAAGGAGCTAATTCGAAGCATGTACGTCTCAACAGGTGCCGAGTCAGCCGAGACCTGTGAGAGGGAAGACGAGTGGGGCGCTGGACTAGACGTTGAGGAGGGCGCAGAGGCCCGAGACGAGGACGTTGGGGAGGAGGGCGATGACGAGGAGCCGCCCCCCCGTGCTGTGGTGGCCGTCCCCCGCCCCCTGGTGGCCTCCCTGACCTCGTGTCTGCAGCACGTCCTGCACACCTTCATCCACGCTGAGCGGCTCCTGGCTCAGCCCATTAGGTGCGCGAGGAAAATATCTCATTAAATCACACAGTAGAATAGTTCGTTTAGGAATCAAATAGAAGAGCTCGTAGATGATGAAATAAAAGAGCTCTTACATAATGAAATTAAATACCTCATTGAGTGATCAAATGAAAGCTTTTAGATGATAAAATTAAATGGCTCATTAGTTGACCAAATATAATTACTCTCATCAGATGGCCAAATAGAAAAGCTCATTAAATAATAGAATAGTGTAACTCACTTGATGTTAAAATAAGGTCTTGCAGAGTGTGTAGACATGATTATTGAATTGTGCCATAGACGCAAGAACACCGAGCTTTTATATTTGTGTCGTCGGACTAACTTTTTGTGCTTGTGTTCCTAAATATAAGTTGAAGTGGCACTCGTGTCAAATTTTATATGTGTTTTAACCTTTGTTAATTCGCCTCTATATCTACCCTAGTACGCTGTATGGTAGCCCGCGTTATGGTACTACGTATGTAACACGAGTGTGTGTGCGTGTGTGTGCAGGTACCTGCCGGTGGGGAAGCAGTTCCAGGTGCCGCGGTGTCCGTACGACGTGCTGCAGGAGGTGTTCGTGCTGCTCGACCACGGGGGCCTGCTGGCGTCCCTCGCGCAGCTCTGCTCTGCTCTCACCTTTGACCTGCAGCTGTGTCCGCCCTCTGCAGGTCAGCCGCTGTTGTGACTGCCTCACAATGTAAATGGAGCAGTTTATGCAACTGCTGTAGGCACCGAGTGTCCTAAAACTATGTGCTTATTCCTTGAGTGATGGTTACTAATATTGTTGAGATATTAATAATATTGTTGAGACCTCACAATTAAAACTGGCACAGTTCGTGCTATTGCTCTATGTAGAAGGTGTTCCAGAAAATGTATTCAATTCCTTTAAGTGACGGTTACTGATGTATTGTTGGTGCCTCACGATGAAAACTGGCACAGTTTGTGTGTTACTGCTCTATATAACATGTATGTACAGAAAGTTTCAAAAATTTACTTACACCTTTGAGTAGCAGTAACCAAAGTATTGTGATTTTTGTTCCAGGTGCAACTAAATTGTCATTTATGACAATTAATTTTATTCAATTTGATGTACTTCTCATTGATTTAACTTATTAGACTAGTATCTCTGTCAATAAACACGAACATCAACACAAAATACACGAGTACTGGGCAGTCAAAGAGTGAGTAATTTTTTGGGGGTAACCCTGTATATGGAGTGATTGTCTTGTGTTTATAACGTCTCCAACTGATACTCGTTCTATAAGTTATTTATTGCCAAATCGATCTCATGGATACAATTATTGTATCTATGGGAACTAGCGCTCCCAGGGGGACAATGTGAGGGCCCGAGCTAAAGGTTAGGTAGGCTTTCTTTTGTTAAAATAGAATAGGTTTTGTTGTGTTACGGACCATCTTTTTTTCGGTTCACTGCTGTCCTGTTTTTCACCGCCTACTACTTTCTTCTTCAACTTTTTCTTGTTTCATGAACTTCTTTCTTAGCTTTCTGTTTCTGTGCCCTTTCTGCATAGATTCCGCGTTCCCTTAACTCCATACTAAATGGTGCCTTCTTCCTTCCTCTCTTTACATCTCATTGTTGAGGATAGGGAGGCTTAAACTAACTAATAAAGTAATAAACTAAACATCGATCTCATGCGAGTTTCAGAGGTTTCCTCATCACGACATACGTATAAACTTGACTTTTGCTATGTCCTTTGGTATACGATCTTTGGTGCCTTGCACTAGCATTTCATGTACGCCTTAAATCCAACAGTTCTTCATTACGTAGCACGGTATTAATTATGTTGTGTTAGAGGGCGCGAATTCTCCGTGCGGGGTGTTTGCGCTGGTGTGCCGGCTGCTGCTGGGGCTGCTACGCGCCCCTCACGGCCTCACCTACCTCGCTGCTCACCCCACGGCCTCCACTGCCGTCGTGAGGGCGCTCCTCAAGGTGCGCTGCCCTCTCTATTTTGACTGAGCATTTTCTTAATATTAATTTGTTGTTGATAGGAGTGTGTTGTTGTTATGAGTGTGTTGTTCCTATGAATGTATTGATGTTTTGAGTGTGTTGTTGTTATGAATGTGTTGTTATGAGTGTGTTGTTGTTGATATGAGTGTGTTGATATGAGTGTGTAGTTGATATGAGTGTGTTGTTATGAATGTGTTGTTGATATGAGTGTGTTGTTGTTGATATGAGTGTGTTGTTGTTGATATGAGTGTGTTGTTGATATGAGTCACGTGTGTTGTTGATATGAGTGTGTTGTTGTTATGAGTGTGTTGTGAATGTGTTGTTGTTGATATGAGTGTGTTGTTGTTGTTGTTGTTGATATGAGTGTGTTGTTGTTGTTGTTGTTGATATGTGTGTGTTGTTGTTGATATGAGTGTGTTGTTGTTGTTGTTGTTGATATGTGTGTGTTGTTGTTGATATGTGTGTGTTGTTGTTGATATGAGTGTGTTGTTGTTGTTGTTGTTGATATGTGTGTGTTGTTGTTGATATGTGTGTGTTGTTGTTGATATGAGTGTGTTGTTGATATGAATATAAATCTGATTCTCACACTGCGGATAGCTTGCTCGTGGTAAATGTGGTTAAAAAATTACAAATACTATAATAATAGTAGGAATGTTATTAATGCGGTGCTCAATTGATATGAACTTCTCCCTGCCCTCACTGCTCCCCAGAGCTCATGACAAACGCATCAGTGAAGAGCTCCGAGCATTTCTTGCTCTGTTGGTCAACGCGTTTTTTTTTAGACTCCTTTCATTTTCCCACGTTTATTACCAATATCAGCGTTCATTCAACACTTGATAACTAGTGCAAGACTTCTGTTCGCCTTTCCATTGCTCTGTTTGTCTAAGTTGTAGAATAAAAAATTTATTTTTGTACTCCACTTGGTAGACAACTGGCTTTCTATTAAAAGGCTTACGTTTAAAAGTATGGAGAATATTACAGTATTATTTGGTTTAGAACTGTCTCACTTCAAAATAAAGCAGTTTGAGGCATGTTTCATGCACTTGTTTTTTGCTCATGGTAACTTTACAATGAAATCCCAATCAAGGGCATACATTTTCAGGAAGGAGTTGGGGGGATGCTGAATTGAAGCAGTTACAAATACTTCAAGTATAGCGCTTTTACTGACTTCAGAGAAAAACGTGAATTGATCACTGCGGGACTAAAGTTATAACACCTCGTTATGATAAAGCATTAAAAATAATTTGGAATAGATGTGGAGTGATATGTTTTAGGAATGCTGGCGGAAATTTGTAGAAGACTGACTTGATCAATACGGGAAAAGTATGAAGGCTTAATACTTTGTGTAGTGTGTTGTGTGAAAGGAGACATAAGCTAATGAGACACTCATGAAGAAATAGATGGCACTATATGTTTAACTTCTTCCTCTCAGATGCCGGGAAACGAGAATGCTCATCTCTTGCCCAGCTATGCGCATGATGCTCTACAAGAGGAGAAACTGGAAGAATCTCCATTGGATCCTCAGGAGCTCGGCATTCTGATTGTGGAGCAGCTTTACGTGCTCCATCAGCTTGACTCGTTGGCCCACGTCAATGCCCACGCAAACTTGAGTGATGCACAGAACAGCGACGCTCGGAACATTTTTAATGATAACCTACAGAGTGATGGTCTAAAAGCTTCGTCAGAGGAGCCGTTGCCTTCTCTGTCTGTCGGTCGTCCCTCGAGCAGCAACATCGACCTCCAGCAGTCTCTGGTGCACCTCAACTCCTTGGCTGGAATTATGCAGACTCACAGATCTAAGATGGCACTTGTAAAAACCCTGGCTACTGGCAGCTATGTAGACCATCTTCTGACATACCTGGTGCTTCTGTCTCCTAAAGATACTATTGAGACTGCGCCTTTGAAAGCAGCGTGCTTTGGATATGTTGTTGAACTGCTTTCTGCTACTGTCAAACTCAGCAATGATGCCAGCTTTCTAGAAAAATATGCTGAAAAGATTTGTCAGATCATTGAATCGGTGGATGCTCGTGAAGGCCCGGTTATGGAGGAGGTTTCTAAGTTGACAGAGTTATTACCGTGGTTGAGCATTGCACGGAAGCCAGAAAGTTTCTTATATGATAACATACCTCATCTGGTCGAAATATTCAAGAGCCGGCTAGAGCAAGTGGATAAATTCCCTGGTGAACTCTTCACAGTCTTACGAATAATGGAGAATTTAGCAATTCCAACACACCACGTAGTGGAGAATCAAGAGAATGAAGAAGTTATCCAAGAGTTGAAATATCAATACTCAATAGTTCAATTCTTTTCAGCGGATTTAACAACACACCTGAACAGTTTCCTGACAAAGCTTTGCAGTTTGTACCCTCAACCTGGGCTACACGCCACTCTACTGAGCGGTACAGAAGGTGGCTTGCTGGTCAGTTTGCTACAACCTGCCCTGACTCTCCTGCATGCGCTTCTGAAGCAGGTGATCCGAGTGAGGGGCGCCGCGTACCACGACCTGTCGAGTGTGCAGCCCCTGCTCTCCACGTACCTGCTGGTGACGTCAGTGCCCGAGTCCTGCCCACACGGGGAGTCATCGAGTGCCCTGCAGCTGCTGGTGCTGCGAACGCTGCTGCTCTACACGCAGCCTGGGCACAACCCCAGCACACCCTGTGATGTTAACGGGCTCTGGCCGCAGATGGTGCTCCAGGTAACTCATTTGCTTGGTGTAAAGAGCTTAATGTCTCTTTGGCTCGGTGGTTCTCAACATTATTGGGGGTACTGAACACCACAAGTTCCATACATGCATTCATCAAACCCTTCGTTGTTGGAAAAATAAAATGAGTTTTTTCTTTAAATTCAAAATATATGTTTAGAACTATCTACTGTATTAGTGCACAAACTGTACCATGCCGAGCCCCTAAAATTAACTCAACGCACCTCTGGTGTTCAACCAAACCCAGGTTAAAAACCACTGGAGTTCAGCTCATTAACGACTCGTTATCCATGGAGAGTTGATAACTGGTGAGAGGAAAAGAAAATAGTGATCCCTCATATCACGTGCGTTTATTTAAGGGCTTCACACATCATACCTGTGTTATGAAAACCTGAAAGGTACCTCGTAATTTTACCTTAATAAAAGTAATGAATACTGTTATGGGCATTTGAGAAATTCCGTGTTGTATAGTTTGAACTACTTGAGCATTAGCAAACCAATGTTACTATTATTGAAGGCACTTCCTGTTAAAGTTTACAATTTCCTGTGATCCTTTACAGTATAGATATTTTATTGCTGCCACACTTCAGTATGTGTTGCAGAGCACTATCTTCGTTGTCTCTTTTTTGCTATTTGTATTGCACTTCATTTATTCATTCTAATTGGTCTCCCATATTTTTTTTAAAGGTGCTCAAATTCTGTGACCGCGCTCCTCACACGATGGTGGCGGGTTTATGCCTACTTGCGGAGCTTCTACCACTCCCTCTACCCGTGTCCGGCCGACAACTTACAGCCGGAGAACAAGAGCGCTATGTGGTTGTCCGCAAGCTATGGGCGACCAACATCGCCCCTCTTGCAGAGGAGCTACACAAGCTCATTCTCAACTTGGCTGTTGGCTGTCAATCAAGTCTAGCGTACGCCCTTCGTCGAGCTTGCGTGGCCCTGGCAGATCTGGCTCCGCAGACCGTCGTGATTGTGGTGCGCCCGCTGCTGGATTTGGCCGTGCAGCACCTGAAGCAAGACCCTGCAAATAGCAACCACAGGGAGCTGGCGCGTGTGCTCTATACCCTCGCGTCTCTGTCGTCCCACGCTGGCATTAAGGCTGCCGTTCTTCACCTGCTCACCACGGAGCCCTACACTCCCCTCCTGCCGCAGTGGATGTGTGTTGCTGCTGAGGCCGACCTCAGACGTCCTGTGGTGCTCACTGTTATGCATCTGTGTCGGGCTCATAATAACCTGCTGGTGAGACGCTCATCAGTAAGGCCTTCATTACAACTTAGAAAACATAAAAGCATTAGTGAATTGTTACGAGCTTTCTTAATTTTCTTATCACTTATATGAGTGAATTTCATGAACGACATATGAAACAGAAAACAATTAGGGAATTTTTTTGGAAAGAGTTTTTGAATCTTGCTCTGGAACATCGGAAGTACTCGCTACACAGCTGTTGATTCTACTTTTCTGATCGATTAGTAAATTGGGGAGAAATGTAAGTAAAGAAGTTGCCTAAAGGAGCCTAGGAAAGACAATGGGTTTAGCATAGTTAGGTTTGCCCATCCCATCCTATGCTATGGAGACTGGCGCCTGCTTGTGGTGTACTGTTGGATTACTTTAGCTATAGATAGACCTTCGGGACTTGTGAATTTCGTGCCTTCTTCGCTTTTCAGTTTTCATGTTTTTTTTATCTCTTATTTCTTCTTCTTCTTACTTCCTAACTTGCTACTTCCATGCGCAAGATATCCTGTGTAGGAATACATCTTGATACTTGAAGTTCCTTGGTTTTTGCTTTCTTGAAATCGCTTTAGATGTAGCTAAGATTTCTTGCGCTAACTAATATAGTAATATAAGTAAAGAAGTTTAATAAGCAGTGGTGCGTAGAGGGCTGTGCTCATAATCTGAAGAAGTAATTATTAAGTAGCACTTTTATTGCTGAATGGTCAGAGGAAATAAATTAACAAGAGCTATTGCTGGATGGTCAGGGTGGCGTAGAAGGTCTCCAGTGGGGCGTGCCGTGCCGAGAGCTGCTGGTGCCGCTGCTGGAGTGCCAGGTGTCAGTGCTGGCTCAGGAGGGAGTGCCGCACTGCACCCTCCAGCCGCTGCTGCTGTCCCTCATGGATGTCTGCTCTCACGACTTCGGCCTCTACCATCTCAAGAGGTGGGACTTGATGGGCAGCTGGCGATCCTGAGTTACTGCTACTATGAGCAGCTGGCGAGTCTAAGTTATTGCTATTACCATGAAGTAATCATTGCTTAATTACAAAATTAACTTTGACAGAATTACTAAAGCTACAGCTGGATAGTCCAAAGTTGTCGTTAAGCGAGTTTCTTATGTATTGTCAAGAGGTGGATGGCTAAGCAGACAACCCAGAGATGAACGTTGTGTGCCATTCAGTGATAATGTACAATTTCTCCTATTTTACCCTCTTGTTTTATGTGCTCAGAGTGTTAACCATCTAATTCTGAGTGATTCTGCATTGCTTATTCAACAAGAAATAGGTGAGGCTTTATAAAAGTAAATTTTTTTTTTTTTGAATTTTCTCTTCTTTAGATGGAAAGTTTATTTTATGCCAAACTTTGTTATTCCTTTTTTATTGTTTTCTTTAAAATTGGAGGTATACGTGTGATTGGTATTACATATTGAAATTTTCGTTCCTCGTTGTTCTTGTCATAATTTTTGTTCTGTAGGTAACATATTAATTCCATGTTTCCCTCATGCCATGTAACTCTTTCTGCTTCACAGCGTACTGGACAAACGAAGAGGTTGTCTCCTGCCTGTGTTGAACACCTTAGTGACGGACCTCCCGAGCTCCAGTGACGCTTTGGACACACTCCAGATCTTGCTGAACTTCATCAGTGCCCTGCTGCATCCTGACGCTGCCGTGCTGCCTGACCATGTACTCTCTGTGCCCTTAGCTCGGGCTGACGGAGGTGTATCAGGCGTGAGGCTGCGCACCATGAGCGTGACTGCAACAGAGCTTTCTTATTACATGTTATGGCAAACCAGCAAAGACACGAAAGTTAAGCCCGTGTCTAACAAAGATGTGAAACCAGTCACCCCTGCAACAATAGGCGCTGATGTCACTGGGAGCACTGAAGATTTATCTAAGAGCGCGCTGCACGACGCGCGCATCACGTCTGATGACTCGACCCTTGCACAAGATGTGGCGCCTGCCGACCCTGCTGTGGTCGGCGACAGTGAGGAGACCACCTCTTGCAAACCTGCGGCTCCTGCTGAGTTACCAGCTGCTGCTCAGCATCCACTGCGGTGTCTAGAACCTATAATCATTGTGAGTATAAAGCTCGGTTTGTGACTTCAGTTGTAAGTAGGGGACACAAATTACTTGTGAGAATATTGCATGGGTCACTTTTTTAGACTATGAGTGAATAACAGCAGGATACACAAGGTTAGTTTTGAGTATATACTACGGGTTGTGGGTTTATTGATTCATTCATTCATTCATTCATTGATTATAACTATAAGTTTCAGCCTCCCTTACTACAGCAAAGATGCTCGAAAATAAGAAGGATGAAGGTCCCTTTTAGTGTGGAGTTAAGGAAACTCTAATTCTATGCACAATGTGTGTTCCCTCCCGCACAGGATCCTCTGCTCATAGAGACAGTAAGTTGAACAAGAAGGTTAGGAAACGAGATAAAAGTTGAAGTGAGAGGCGCTGACAAACAGGAAAGCAGTAAACCGAAAAAGATGGCAGTTGACAAAATAAAAAATCTTTTATTTCAACAAAAAAAGGCCTGCCTAACTCTCAGCTTGGAACCTCGGAAATGCTAATAACCATAGGTTCAATAGTTGTATCCTCTGACGAGATGGTTTGTATGTCTATTTCTGAATGAAAAACGGGATGCGTGGTTTTATTGGCATGTGTGTTGCTAAATATTTGATATGACAGGACTGTGAGGGCCAGGAGGCGCTGCTGGAGCGCCTGTACAGCAACATCACAGAGCTCGCTGCCGTGCTCGACAACTGTGACGCCGGAGACAGCGTCATAAGAGGTTAATATTGTGCAGTTCTTCATAATGTATCCAAAATAACTTTCGTATGGTGATGCTTTAAAAAATGGTTTTGTGAAATTCTGTGTGCTGCTCAAATATTTTATTGCTTAGTGAATTTTTTGGAATGAATCCTGAGGTATTAAAATTATAAATGAAGTAGTAGTAGTAGTAGTAGTAGTAGTAGTCATTTTTATTTCTCAGCAGGAGGTGTATCTCATGAAGTTAATTTTAGGTAAGAATGGTGGTGAGGCTAATTTTGTGCTGTAGATTAGTAAACTTAGCCTTGTGTTCATACCCGTTAGACCTAATGCATTTCTGTTTTCTTGGAAATGTTTCATGGATAAAGAATCCTTTCGTGTGCTCTTTAGGGCTTTAACTATGAAAAATATTGATTATACTTATGTGACTTTAATGTATCGGCTAGCGCTATGACTTGCTCCAGCAGTACAATGCGAAGTACCGATTCTGTAGAGTTCGTGTGTACAATGTCTGCCGTTGCAGTGATCGAGGTGCCAGAAGAAGACGGTGGGTGGGTTTGCAGCGGTGGGCGCAGCATAGCGCAGCAGTACGAGCAACGAATGGTGTGCTGCCCACCTTCTCCTCACCACGAGCCCCCCAAACTTTGGCTGGAGCCGCCGCCCTCGCTCTATACTAGTCAACGAGACGATGATGAAATGGTGAGGTTGATGTAGCATCAGCTGCGTGCTGTTAACTGTCTGAACAGGAGTAGGAGATGAGGTGCCCACTTCTGGGAGGGCATGCGCATTGTGGCTTCAACTTGCAGGGCAAAACTGCAGCCCGAAAAATCTGGCACCGGCTCCTAGCGGATAAATTGCACGTGCCCGCAACGATTTTCATAGTTTTTGCTCAGCTGTTCGGTATGAAACTGAGGGCATTTTCTCCAGGTGTAGAAGGGGTGTTGCTAATTGTTCAATTGCTGAAAAGTGGTGTACACAATTTCTCTCGTTTATAAGCATTTATAGTTTGATGATAGGATTATTTTGGAGCAATTTAGTTTTCAGTTGGATAAGATATTAGAAAATAACGATTAACTAATGAGGTGGTCATAAACGTAACTGTTTGAATGACAACCGCAAACTAGGACTGAAAATTCTAACAGTTCTATCGTAAATACTGCACCAGTTGTTGATGAGCTACACATCTCTTGAGGAATTCCTGATAAATGACCGTCGTACTCACACGATTTGCATGCTAGTAACTAGGTAGCGCATCTGGTGTGTTCAGATTAGCGTGTCGCTGCCGGACTTGCTGCTGGACTGCCGCGCTACAGACTACGACCTGGAGGCGAGCGTACAGAAGGTGCTGCGGGGGCACCAGGGGGGCGTGTCTCCCCAGAAGGGCCCCTCGCTCGCCAAGGGGCCTGCCAAGTTCAGAGGAAACTCTCTCCCCTCAAGGGGATCACCTGGTAGGGGCATCAGACCGTACGGTGAGTTATGTCGTCCCGAATTCTGTGAAATTCAATTCTATGCTTGTTCATTTTTTGGGTTCATTGTGTACCATTTTCCACGGTATGGCACTGGATCAGGTGCGTTGCCCTATTGTTCATTCTATGTAAGCTTAGAAAATTGCTGCTTTACTGCTTAGTCAGAGTTACCGAGGTGCCGCGAAGTGTCCCCAAACGAGTGTGGGAAAGAACAAATTTGTAGACATGATATTCATCAATTTTGTTTTACAGTCGTAGTTAATGAGTTTTTTTTTTTGAGTATTTTAAGAATTCACTCTCCATATTTAAATGTTAGAATTTAGTTATAAAAGTAATAAAAAAATTTAGTTGTCCGTCTTGTTCCTTCGTGACAGATAACTATGTGCTCGCATCAGAATTTTCTGTAAAAAGGTCAAAGTTATTTGCTGGAAGTTTAACACTTGGAAATAAATATTTGTTCTGGTACTTCATAAAATAAATATTTTTCATATGTGATAAATTCAGAAAGAGTGCGGAATTGCACATAATGTGCTAGTAATTTTTTGTGCCGTTCAATTTTTCTAAAAAGACTACAAAATACGGCGTAGATAGTTGCAGTATTGCCAAGTGTAGTTTGCGATATGGCTCTTGATTTAATTATTTTAGATGTTGGTTTTACTGTACAATTTGTCAAGCGTGTATGTGTCGGATCATTTCCTTCTGAAGTTAGCCGTGCCTCACGCGATTGCTGCCGTTGTAAATTAGCTATAAAATTGCAAATGTTGACCCTATGTTAAAAGCTGAGGTAAACGAAGGCTAGCTCGTTTTTGATGTACTGAAAAGAATGAAATATTGCATTGATATATGCTGTACGAATGGTTGAACAGAGCCAAAACGTCACGGAATTGGAGGGCTTATACAGCGCGTGTTCTTCATGGTATCCTGTGTTACTAATGAACGTACGCATTGACTTCATTAAATTCTATTTAAAGTGTGATAGTTGACCAGGAAGGAAGATGATTTTTATTAAACAGTGAAAGAAACTGCAGTATACGGAATATAGTGGAATTCATCGAGTCATATTTTAATAGTCTCCCGAGTTTTGCATGTTGAATAGCTGGTTTAGTAATGTCTCGCCTCGCTTTCCAGTTTTTTTTGCAGCTTGTTTCCTTCGTGATCGGCAAAAAGAATATGATCCTACTCATATTTTACAATAGATAAGGAAATGTGCAATTTGGTTCTCATAACTTTTTCAATATTGCTGTATTTGTCAAATTTTATTTTAAATAAGATAATTCAACATTCAATTGATTATTGATAACGTGTATGCGGCAGTAGATTGCTGCAGCTTACGCGAGCTGTGCTAGTAAATGATGTTCCTCGTACTCTCACCTCTTTTAGTGTGTAGGCTAATATTTTTTTCATTTTAGCTTGAAATTTTTTGTACAATTTTTAACTATTATTAGTGTTTTAATAGGTCAAACACTCGCATGCCATAGTTCGTGGCATCTTTCGAAGCATCATTTCGTTCTCGAAGACATGTATTGTTTAGAAAATAACCACAGCTTGAATCCTTTCTTCTTCTTTTAAGGTTTCTCTGGTCGAGGCATGAACCTGCGCTCTGACCACTTCCGCTGCCGGCCCCCCAACACATCCCGGCCTCCGTCTCTACACGTCGACGACTTCGTTGCTCTCGAAAGCACCGGCCACCAGCCCACTGGGCCTACGGGCTATAATAGGATCTCTTTTGGTCGGGGCAAGGTAAGAACACACTTGTACTAAGCAGAATTTTGCACTTCATTGCGATTCAAATTTAAATGTATGCACGTGTGTCGATTGAACCTTAGATGGCAGGTGTTTGTTTTTCACTGTATGGTCTCATCTTAGGAACCTCGACAGCAAAAAAGTACCACAAATTTGGCCAAAAATAGCAAGATTCCAAAGAAAGTAGCGCCAGGGACTGTAGAGTTTATATTCTTCTAACGACACATTGTATATACTACACTATTATCAGCTTCAATTTTAGATTTTGCTTAAGTTTTATAGTTCGTAAGGTACACGTTCTTGTTGACAACTGTTTGTAAAATGCCAGTTTGTGAACATGTTCGTTACAAGCAGTATCTTATTTTCATCATAACTCATGTTTGAATAACGGAATTTGTTGCATTCTGAGCTCACGTTTCGAATCAAAATAAGATAAACATTCTTAATAATCTGCTCTACTTATGGACCTGCCATATTTTGCCATACATTCTCGCTGTCGAGGGTCTCAAACATATTTCAAGTCGAAGAAACTAAGCAACGTTTTGAAACGATTCAAATTTTACCATTTACTTTTATTAACTATCTGTAATATTAATTCTTTTGTTATTTGAACAATATTTCCCAAAAACACAAAATTTATCTTGAAGTAGCAATTTCAAATAAATATATTGATCATATCACTTATAAGGTGCCGGTGTAGTATGGAATCTACCGTCAGCTTTAATATCTACAAACCTCTTTGTCCAATGTATTTCTTATTCTGAATTCTTTCTGTTGTGCATGGTGCATAACATTGAAATTATATATCTTAAAAAATATGTAAAATATGCAACAAGAGGATTGCCAATCTCATTTGGACCATTACTGTGGTAAGCTTATGAGAAAACACGAGGATCAACTTACTGCTTTTTTTTAAACGATGTAAGGTTTGTTTACAAATAATACAGAATATCCTTTTGAAACATATTTTGTACAAAATGTTTCATTTATCCATAACCAAATAATCTTCATCTTTGATAATTGATTTTAATTTACGGGAGATTTCATACTATACCCGAAAACCGACGGTAGATATACTATACTGGCATCAAAAATAATAAATTTAATAGTGATAATTATTTTTTTAATATTATTTTATCAATATACAGACGTATGCATATTCTGATTTTGTTTCGTCAACCAATATCTTCATGATTATCTTGTTTATAACTGAAATTTATGGACACACATGATCACGATACCCGTATTTAATTTCAGATATTGCTGGACTGCATGAGAGGTCGTGGAAACCGCGGTTTGAACAGAGGAGACAACAGAGGAGGGCCGCTGCCAGGCCGCTTCATGTATAGGCCGATGTACAGACCAGACTTCAATAACAGAGGTAGGTAGAGCTTCCCTCTTTCGGTTATTGCTAGCTCTAATGTTTACTGCTCAGTGCAGCTATTGCGAGAATTACTATTGCCAATCCGTCGATTGAAGAAGCGGAGCATGTGCGTCTTGCGGCATGGTCTTATCAACAGACTGTTAAGTAAAACTACTTTAGTGGAGTAATATTTTACCTCCGGTCATTGTTTATTTGCGTGATGCAAATACTTTCAATTCAAATTAATGCGTCTTTTAAAATCTATAAATATGTCAGTTCTACAGCATTAATTTTAATAACCGTAAATACTTCTCAATTCTCTACAGCTATACTAGATGGGAATTGAAAACTTAAGTTCTGCTTTTCATGCCCCCGCCCTCGAAAAAAAAATCATTGGTTAGTAAAATAACATTTTCAGATGCTGGTCCCACGCGCGAGAAATCAGTTGAAATATCACATAATAGATTTTGAATTTAAGGTAATTTTCATTTTATTGAACCACCAATTGTGTGCAGGCATGATGAACAGAGGCCCGCGCTGGAATTTCCGAGGAGACGGCATGATACGAAGCGGTGGGCCGATGCAGATGAACAACCAATACCGGCAACAAGGCCCCGGAGGAATGGGAATGCGCTTCATGAGGGGAAGAGGCTTTGTTTCTCGTGGGACCCCAGGAGGGTATGGGGACAGGGGAGGCAGGCACATGCGTGGACAGTTTCACTAACGAACTTTTCCAGTGTAATTCAATGGCTATGAGAACAGGAATGATAAATTATCCCCTGCATGTGAAAGGTAACTTTTGTATGAGTACATTATTGAAAGAGATGATTGAATTAATTTCTTTACATTAAAACTATATGTGTGCATGGACTGATGGCATTATTAGTGTAATTTTATCTTGGTTCACAATTCATTAAGTGAAAGATTTTTCAAGCAATTAATACGTGAAGGAATTCACAAAACAAAAATAAAACCATAAAACTGTAATATTCAAAACTGATGTCACGTAGAAATATAACATCCTAGGATTTCGAAAATGCTTGAATCATGTCAAAACATCTCTCACTTATAGGAGAAAGTAGCCATAGACACGATTGAAAATAAAAATACTCTCCTGTTAGTTTCTGTCAGTAATAGATAATTCTGAATCTCACAACGCACGTCCCAACTTGGACAACAAGCAAAGTAGGGAGTGAGTGAAAGTAGTAAAATCTTGTCAATGCACCAGTCCACCAGAAAACGAGATTCGTACACGCGCCAGGAAATCAGGGTGTCCCCTCAGTGTATTACATCACCAAATCTGCTGGCATCGAGGACTTGTGCTTCTTGGGGCAAGGCGCCCATTCCTGGGAGAGCTCATCAGGCGGGCACGGCTCTTCAGTCTCCATTGTCTGCATCAAATGATGTTTATAAATGCGTGTCGCATGTAAACGTTTCTTGTAAGCTGCACCCGATCTCTAGCTCGTAGTTTTAGAAAATTTGTAAGTGAGCCACCCTACGTTTTCGAAAATGAAGCTGGTATTTTTACATGATATTCATATCTACTTAAATTTACTGGTAATACCAGTAAGCATATCTAAGGTAGAAAAATCCTGATATTTCATATAATATTGTAAAAGTTTTCTAAGGTCAAAAATTTTACAAAACCTGACGCTCATATATCTAGATATACCATTAGATTACAAGCGGGTCACTTACGATTTCCATCGTTGAATTCACCCACGGAAAATATGAGAGCGTATGTTATGTTTTCATGCTACGATACACTTTAGCAACAACAAATTTTTAAATAAAAAAATTCCGGAAGCGAGTCGGCGGTTTGCATATCTCCTCCCATTCATCAATATCTGTCCTGGCATAAAATATTGCCCTCGATTAGAATCAATAGCAAGTAAACAAGGACCCCGGCCCTCTATTAATTTGCTCGGTAGCACAACCTATAGAATGCGAAATAAATCTTGCCACAGACTGGTGCTTGCTGAACTTACATTCCTCAGAGTTGGAGATTTTCGCTAAATGACATTGTGTGGAGATACACGTTATGCATAGATTGCCCGTTCCATAAATGCCTTACTAGATGTTCCCCTCCTCTTTTTGGGGTACCTTTTTCGTGATTTTGAGAGGCTTAATCTAACTAATTTATGTAATCGTTTAGATGAGTGGTAAACAACTTCGGTAGAAATACCAGAGCGACAACTAAATGGTCTTTGACCAAAGTTGTCGTTAACTGAGTTCATTATTATTAAATGAGTGGAAACTGGAATTAAATCTTGATTAACTATAATACAATTAATCATTATAGTGTCTGTAACAATCACAAAGCCTAGTAAAAATGAGACATGGCGAAAAAAATTCGACCCGAAACTGATGCTTGACATTTTTAATTGTAAATGGGCTTGGATGGCCAATTGAATAGAGCCTTATTCACCAATTCTATTCACAAGAGACTGCAGCAACCAAGATAGAAATCCCCAAAATTTGAGACTAGATAATCGTAATGAGTGTTTAAGAATATTATTTCTATCTGACGCAACTAAGCAATATTACAATGGTGATCACTTACCTCAGAGTTCTGCTTTTTGAAGAACTTGGGCACGGCATCATTCTTCAGTACACCGTAGTTCACCACTAATTTTCTGAAAAAGGGAACCAATAACAATAAAGACATTTCTCACGGTTTTTCCTGAATTATAAGAACCTAAATATACCGGTAAATAATAAAATATTACCACTAATTACGCGATGCCCTTCATAACATTCATTTACACAATTATCTCTGAAACGCTTTATAATAAATGGTGAACAAATAATAAGCTGATATTAAGAACAATTCCGTTAACGCAAAAATTGTTTGTAATAAAAATGTTGATACATCAAAGAGAATAATAATAATAATAAGTTTAGGGTTACGTTTCCACCAGGGTCGCCAGCAACTTGCAACTATGGACCCCCCTAGCTTCAGCTAGGTAATCACACATCGGCTAGGCGATCACATTATGAGCAACGAGACTTGCTACAGACAACTGGATTGATGTTAGTATTATCAGTTCGTGTGGTGTCGAACACTCATTTCAGCGCACATCGGAAATAAGGTAAGTAGTATGACTGTTTGGACTCTGAGAGGTCCACAAGTGTGCAGTTCCGTATGCTTGGCATCCAATGACGATAGCTAGCTTGCAGTAATTTGGCAGGGGCACGTATAATTCATATGAGGTCGTACGCGTTGATTCTGTGAAGGTATTCCATAAGTTCGGCGATAGGGGCGTCATGACCCAGCAGGTCTCTGATTGTGAGAGGCGGGTGGTGGTCAGCGGCAAATAGACTTATGTGACGGCGTCTTGCGTTGTGTAAGGCTGGGCAGTCCATGACGATGTGATGTACGGTGAGGCGAGCCCCCAAACAAAGAGGGCAGCCGGGCGGAGGTTCTTGGACTGTGCTATTCATTAAGTATCCGTGTGTGAGTTGTGTGTGGCCACATCGCAAGCGGTTCAGTACCACTTCGCTTCTTCTCGTCAGGTTTTCTCGTTTGTAGGAGTTCGGATCGGGTTGTATGTTGAATAGGAAATTTCTTCCCCGATGCCAGTTTTCCTTCCATAGGGCACGTATTTTGCTACTTATGATTGGGTACCAGTCTCCATAGAAAGTCATGACATTTTCTGCTGGTCGAAGTGCTGCCGTTTTAGCGAGTTTGTCAACTGCTTCGTTGCCTTCGATGCCGACATGGCTCGGAATCCAACAGAGTTTAACTGTTTTGTGGTCTTGGGTTAGTTTGTCGATTTGATGTATGAGATACCGCGCAAGGGGATGGGGGGTACGCTTATTTTGCAGAGCTGTGAGGGCGCTCAAGGAGTCACAGAAGATTACAAATCTCTCTTGGTTGCGGTCGCGAATAAGTTTTAGAGCCATTTCAATAGCGTGGAGTTCTGCAGTGAAAATTGATGTAACTCCAGGAAGGGACATCATCTCCCTCGTACCGCCACACAGTGCTGCGGCGCCGACTTTGTCATCATACTTGGAACCGTCGGTAAAGATCGGAACATGCTCTTTGTATTCCTCGCGCCGCAGTCGCTGGTATTCCCGGATGTACAGGACTGGGTGGGTACATTCCTTCTTGTAGAGTGTCAGTTCTGTATTTATTTTGGCGGGGGCGGTTTTCCATGTGGGCGTGGTGATATTCAGTAGCCGATAAGAGAAGGCAGGCTTCATGTGAGGCTCGTGGAGATCGAGAGATTCCATGAGCTCGACGGTGCGAACGGCGAAAGGCGGTGAGGATTGTTTATTATTAAACAGTCTTCTGTCGATGGGCCGTATGGCACAATTGCGCGCTGGGTTTGACAGGTGGCTTTTTATTTTGTAGAGGTACTTTAGTGAGAGGTGCTGTCTTCTCAGCTCAAGGGGCATTTCGCCGGAAATAACTTGTAAGCTAGGGATCGGTGTTGATTTAAATGCGCCTGTAGCTAGCCGTAGGCAGTCATTCACGATGGGGTCAAGCTGTTTGAGTGTTGATAACGAGGCAGAGGAGTAGACCATGCACCCGTAGTCCAATTTTGGCCGGATGAATAGTCGGTATAGGTGGAGCAAAGTTGCCTGGTCTCCACCCCATTCGTGCGAGGCGATAGATTTAAGCATATTCACGTTTTTCTGGCAGCTTGCTTTTATGTTGGTGATATGGGTCTTCCAGGTAAGTTTACGATCCCATGTTAGCCCAAGGAATTTTATTTCATCAGTGTATTCTATATTTTGGTTTCCAATTTTGAGTGGCGGTGACAAATGCATACCCGGTAGAGAGGTGAAATGTACAGCTCTGGATTTGTCCATTGAAAAGGAGAAGCCGTTGGTTCGAGTCCAGAGCCCTACCCTGTCGATGCACTCTTGGAGTTTGGCCTGAACAATTTTGGGGTCGCTGTGGTGGTACCCGAGCTGGGAGTCGTCAACGTATAACGATGCGTGATACCGGGGATCTTTTGGGATCAAGGAGGTAATATTGTTAATTTTAATGATGAAGAGGGTTACTGATAAGACGGAGCCTTGAGGGACACCTTCTTCTTGTGGAAATGGGTTGGATACGTGATTGTTTATCCGTACTCTGAGGGTCCGATGATGCAAAAACTGTTTTATGAAGTAAGGGAGTCGTCCGCGGAGGTTTAGATTGTAAAGGTCTCGCATGATTCCGTATCTCCAGGTGGTGTCGTAGGCTTTTTTAAGATCAAAAAATATGCTTTTGAAGTGCTCGTTGTGGATGAAGGATTTTCGGATGGTGGTTTCCAGACGGATTAGATGGTCGGTGGTGGATCGGTTAGGGCGGCCGCCGCATTGAATATTGGTCAGGTAACCGTGCATGTCACAATGGTCAAGGAGTCTATTATTGATGAGTCGTTCTAGAGTCTTGCAGAGGCAGCTTGTTAACGCAATTGGCCTGTAGTTCAATGGTGAGTATGGAGACTTTCCGGGTTTTTGAAACGGGATGATTACTGCTTCTCTCCAACTGGGTGGGAAGTAACCATGGAGCCACAGCTTGTTGTAGAGGGACAAGAGGCTTTCTTTGCCCTGTTTTGGGAGGTGTTTTAGCATCTCGTATGAGATTCCGTCAGCTCCGGGTGATGTTTTCTTTGCGGTATTCAAAACGGCGTCGAGTTCGGCAGAGGAGAATGCTTCGTTGTACATTTCGCTATTGTGAGACGAGAAATCAATTTTATTCGCTTCTGCTCGTAGTTTTTCTTGTATAAAATCTTGAGGGTAGTTGGCCGTGCTGCTGATATGGCTAAAAGTTTCTGCTAGTTTATTTGCTATATCTGGTACTGTCGAGTATGTCACATTGTTTTCCCTTAGTATTGATACATGCCGCTGCGATTTTCCTTTGATTTTTCGGACACTTTCGTATATAGAGCTGATTGGTGTGTTCTTTGTGAAGGTATTGGCGAGTGAAATCCAGGCTTTTCGTTTTTCTTCCCGCAATAGGTTTCTATGGATGGCTCTAGCTCTCTTCCAACACAGGGCATTCTGCACGGATTTTGTTTGTCTATATCTTTGGTAGAGGCGTTCTCTGTTATTGCGCGTTTCTGTAAGTCTTGCACTCCAGTAGGGTTTCGGAAAAAAGGTTGTTAGTTTGGTTGTGGGGATGCATTCCCCTGCTACGGCAGTCAATGTCCTGGTGAATGCTTCAAGTGCTTCGGCACATGTAGCTTCATTGGGTATCTGGAGCTCCTCCCACAAGGGGTGGGCTTCGTAAGACGTCCAGTCCGCCTTCTTGATGTTCCATACGGTGCGTCTCAGCTCGTTGCGTGGTGAGTTCATTAGTTTCAGTACAATAGGACAGTGATCGCTGTCTTCTGGAGATTCGGATGCGTTCCATAATAGGTCAGCACCAAGGCGAGGAGAGGTTAAGGTCAGGTCTATTGCAGATTCTGAGTTGTACGATATTCGAGTCGGGGTTCCCGTGTTGAGCAAAGTCAGGTTATGTTGGCTGATGAAGTCTTCTACCAGACGGCCCCGGGCATCCGTAGTTTGGCATCCCCAGATTGTGTTGTGGCTATTGAAGTCGCCCATCAAAATGATTGGAGGAGGCAGTTGGGCCAATAACTCGCTCAACAATTCTGAAGATAAGGTGTGGTTTCTTGAGTTGTAAAACGAGACAAAGGTTATTCGCTGAGTGAGTTGGACGGTAGCTGCGATGACTTGCATGGTTGAGGTCAAGGGGACTTCCTGAAAGGGGATGGATTCGTGGATTAGAAGGCCCACTCCTCCATGGGGTGTGATATTAAGGTGTCCATGCTTGGTGAGTAAAACGTATTGTGGTATTGAGAAATTACAGTTGTGCCACAGTTTGGTTTCTTGAAGAGCAATTACAAGCGGTTTGTGGAGGTTGATTAGTTGTAATAATTCGTCTTTTTTCGCCCGAACACCCTGGCAGTTCCTTTGCAGTGCGCTGGCTCCACTATTCATTTTGGCTTAGTTGGGTTTCCACTTGGTACTGTTGGTAAATTTTTCTTGTTTCACTTCTTACGGTCGGATTGTTCTCGCTTGTTATTTCGCTATCACTCATTGCAGAGTCGTAGTTTGATATGATTTGGATAGGGGTTGTATACGTTTCTCCCGTGGATGGGTCAACACAAACTGCTTCAGTTACTTGTTTCTTTTCGGTTGGTTTTTCTTGATCTTCGGAGTTTTTTCTCTTCCTCCGTACGGAGATTTTAGGACTCTGAGGCTCAGAGGGTCCGGATGAAGTAGCTGTGGGAGGTGCTACTGCTTCGGGTTCCTGAGGTACAGGAGGCTGTCGGTTGGGTGCTTCTGAGCTGTTTGACGTTACGGCAGCAGCATAGCTGTGGCGATAGTTTGGTTGTTCTGAGTCAAGTTTAAATTTTGCTTGGGCTCTAGTTAATTTGTATTTGTGTTGAATGGTGAGAATTTCCTGATGATATTTAAATTCGGTACATTTGTAGGATCCTGAGTAGTGATCTTGGCCGCAGTTGTGGCATTCTATTTTGGTGTTGGTGCAATCTCCACTATCGTGGTTTGCATTGTTGCACCTAGCACAGGTCACTATATTGCTAGGGCATCGTTTCTGCGTGTGGTTGTATTCGAGGCACTTTTTGCAGTACATGGGACGTGGCACGTATGGGAGTACTTTTGTTTGAGATTGTTCACCAGGGATGGTGATGTAGTCAGGGAGTTCCTGTCTAAAAGTGAGTAGAAGAGCTTGAGAGAGGGGGTTCTTTGGTCGGATCCAGGTTGCCTTCACCGCGTCGTAAAGTCCGTGATCCGCTTTCAGCCCCTCTCGGAAGCAGTCGAAGTCAGAGAGATCGTACTCGTAGAGATACACGAGTCCTTTGACTAAGTTGAAGTGTGGGTGTTCAGATATGGAGACTGGGATATTGTTTAGGGATGTAATGTTACAGATCTGGATGCTTTGTTGTTTGCCGGTTACCTCGATAATAAAAGAGCTTTCATCTTGGGAGGTAATTCGCTTAGGCTTATCACCCAACTCGACCTGGAGGCATTTCTCGAAAACCCACGGAGACATTTTACGTTTTTCTTTTGGATCCAATGTGCATTTGAAATGTGTGGGATGTTATCATGTAGAGGTGAAGATTTTTCAGGCACGTTCGTTGGGCCGTTGAGCATTTGTCTGGCGCGGCGTTTTCCAACCTTGTGGCTGTTCTGGATGGCAAGTATCTGCTCTTCTTCAATTTGTTTTGGGCATGCTTTGTCCTTGACGCAGTGGGGACCTCGGCAGTGGAAGCACATAGCTTCCGCTGCAAGGCACTGGTCGCTGCTGTGTCCCGCCACTCCGCACTTTCCGCAAGTGAGTGCTCGGGTGCAACGTTTCTTGGTGTGCCCATACATTTGGCAGTTCGTACACTGTTAACACAAGTTTTCCATGTTATATTCTTTAATGTAGATAAGCCCTTTTGATTTGTTGAGCTTTGGGTGGGGGAAGACCTTGCACGGTGTTGAATTTATGTTTGCGATAGTCATGAGTGTCTGGCCTTGGCTCTCGCTTCTTACTTCAAGGGTGAAGCTGTCTTTGCCGCTGGTGGTGATGGACTTCGGTGGCAATTTTGTCAGAGCCAAAATTAACTTTTTAATTGAGTAAGGGTCGATTGCACGCTTTGTTTCTGGTGCAAACTTCATGGTGTAAAAGCGCGTGAATACTGGTGGTGGTGGTGGCTGTTTTGTAATATCCAAAGGGATGAACTTGTTTTTATCTTTCTGTCTTAGAGGGTTGATTGAGCTCTTCAGTCCTCCAGAGGAAGATAGGGACGATAGAACTTCTTTTATTTCTTTAATGGTTTTCTCAAGCTTCTCTATTCTTTCTTCATTGGAGATTAGGTTGGGTGCACCAGAGGCATGGCTCGTATTCACCCGAGCAACATTTCGCTCCGGCAGTACCCCATCCAAATACTTCACTACCTCGCCGATGTTGTTCTCGATGTCGGTGATCCGAGCAGACATGCCTCCATCGTGCTCCCGTTCCCCAGTCTGACGACTTGCGCCTGCTGAAGAGGTTGAGCAAGGGGATGTGCCGCTCTGTGGTCTACTTGCATGTTCTGCAACTGGCGTCCTGATCGATTTTACCTCATTGGGCTTGGCGGATGACTTCTTTTGTTCTCTTGCAGGCGTCTTCCACAGCCCCACAGAGCTCCTCTGGCTGGGTCGCGATCCTTTGCCGCCCCTCGCCATTCTGACTGGTCCTCGGGGCACTAGGCCCCCAGGACCAGGGTCGAGTGTTTTATTTATGATACTTTATTAATTTTAGTTTGTTTTTTCCTTACAAGATACGGAATGAAGATAAATACTCAAAGCTAACAAGAGCAAATGATTTGGTAGGTTATACAACCTAGTTATTCACCTTACACTAACGAACGCAAAGCACACGAAAATGAAAAAGAAATTACAACCTAGAGCACACAGGTGCTCTAGGCGCCCCCCGCGTTGGTTCCACCCACAATAATTCTGATTGGCGATAAACTATTACAATAATCAAGTCGCTATCCCAGTACAACAGGTTGTACAAATGACGGTAGTCGTAGTGGGTGTACTAACGGCACCACCACGAGAAGGTGCGGGTGGGCTGGATACCCGCACCTGAGCACGGGTAACCTCTATCAAATCCTTGTCTGTTTTTCTTTTTTGTTCCCTAAACCACAAAAAGAAGAATGCACATCAAATAACCGTAAGAAAATACTTTGAGTTCGATGCCAGTAAAACGTGGTAAAGGGAACAGTGAAAATTCCAAGAGAAAGGGGCGGTATTTTTTCACTCTTGTTTGACCACACGAATTGAAACAAAGCATCTCAAAAAAAAAAAATCACCGATACATCTACCAAGACTCGAAGCTATCGATGTTCAACGCCAAATTTATCTCCCCGTTCATATCCCGTAAATAAGCCCAGCAAATGCTAAGACAACGATAGGAGCTAACTTCTACTATTATTCAATCACTATAAAGATTAGATTAGATTATTAGTTAGTTTAAGCCTCCCTATCCGCAACAAAGGCGATCCAAAGAGAGGAAAGAAGAAGGCACCATTTAGTATGGAGTTAAGGGAACGTGGAATCTATGCAGAAAGGGCACAGAAACAGTAAGATGAGAAAGAAGTTCATGAAACAAGATCAAAGTTGAAGAAGAAGGTAGGAGGTGCTGAAAAACAGGACAGCAGTGAACCGAAAAAAAAGGTCCGTAACAAAATAAAAACCTATTCTACTTCAACAAAAATTAAGCCTACCTAACCTTTAGCTCGGGCCCTCACATTGTCCCCCTGGGAGCGCTAATTCCCATAGATACAATAGTTGTATCCCCCTGAGGGGTTCAATCACCATAAAGTATTTAAACAAAATACATCAGAAGATAAGGCTTTGACGTAAATATGAAGACTATGTATGAACTTCCAAATATATTCCTTTGACTTGTGTACAAGCGCTGCCATACAATTACATAAACTCGGAACATATTCAATTAGATCACAAGTTAGTTTGAACATTCCTAACCACAACAAAAGTGTTCCAATGAGAGGAAGGATGAGAACTTTATTCAGTTCGGAGTTAATGGAACACAAAATGTTGAGGGTGTGTTCCCACACAAGATCCCATGCGAATAAAAAATGCATGTTACGAAGGAAGTTTGTGAGGCAAGATAAAAATTGAAAGTGTGAGTAATAGGTCCTGGAAAACAGAACAGCAGTCAACAAAAATGATGATCCTTAAGAAAACAAGTAAACAAATCTACTTCAACAAAAGAGAAGGCCAACCTAACTCAGCTCGTGAGCTCACATCCCAAATGGGTGCGCTCATTTCCATAAATACTAAACTCATGTCCTGCTGAGGGGACTTATAACACATTCAAGGTGCGCCACACCCCTCAAAAAATGTCTATACCATTGATGTGAGCATAAGTGTTCGAACCCAGAATATTATCTTATCGAAATCTACACCGATCACTGAAGGATAACAAGCCACGTGGTAAGTGTTGTCTCATTCGCACTGCTTTTTCGAAAACATGGATCAGAACTGAGAAATACTATTTGCCTTCACAATCAAAATAAATAAATTATTATTATTTCACGATATGAATACCTTTTCCTCTTCCTGCCGCCATCTTCGTTTCCCTCGAGGACACCGGCGTCAAGGAGCTTCTCGACTACAGCGTTGGCTCGCGCGATGTCGCAGCCGAGGCGCTTGGCTAGAGCTACGCTCGAGAACTCAGTGTTCGTATTGCAGTCACTGCTGCGCAGAATTGATAGACTGCGCCGGAACAGGCACGTCTCCTCCAGCTGTAACGTAGATTAGACTGAATTAACAGATTATTTTAAGCCTCCTTGACCACAACAAACTGTTTCTAAGAGAAGAAAACGGAAATCTTTTAGTATGAGTTAAGAGAACGAAATATTCATGAACAAGGTGTGTTCCCACACAAAATCCCCAGCACATAGAAATAGTATTTCAAGAAATGAAGTTCATGAAACAAGATGAGAATTGACGAAGAATGTACAAAGTGGTGAAAAAACGGCCAATAGTAAACTAAAGAAAGATGATTAGTAACAAAATTGAAAAAAAAACGATTTCAACCAAGGACGGTCAGCCTAACAAAAAGCTCGGGACCCCACATCCTCCCCCTGAAAACTTCATTGCCCAAAGAGACATGAACTACTCCTGAGGGGTCCAAACAACCGTCATTTAAAGAACTTTGAATAATTACTTTTTCCTGATTTGTAGAACGGCACACTAAATGCAGTACTGAATAATAATCATATCGACTCATGTCTCACAATGAAATAGTAGTCGTTAAAAGAATATACAATAGCTGAAATCTGGATAATGCGAGTCATCATTGATACACAACGCATCAACGTATAGGCTACACTGTTAAACCAGGAGTAAGGTACGAATATTCAATCCTTGAGCGCAGTATACACTAGTTTCACATTCAAACGCAAGAAACAGATTAGGTTAGATTAGATTAGATTAGATTAGTCGTTAATTTTAGCCTCCCTACCCGCAGCGACAAATGCGATACAAAGAGAGAAAGGAGGAAGGTACTATTTAGTATGGAGTTAAGGAAACGCGGAATCTACGAAAAAAGGGCATAGAAACAGTAAGTTGGGAAAGAAGATTATGAAACAAGATCAAAGTTGAAGAAGGAAGTCGTAGGTGGTGAGAAACAGGACAGCAGTGAACCGAAAAAAGCTGGTCCGTAATAAAACAAAAACCTATTCTATTTTAACAAAAAGAAAGCCTGCCTAACCTCAAGCTCGGGCCCTCACATAGTTCCCCTGGGAGCACCAATTCCCATAGATACAATAGTTGCGCAAGAAACAGGTGGCCGAATGATGATAAAGAGGTGAAACAGATGGCCAAATGGTGATAAAGAGGTGAATGTTAGGGCCAGATTCACATATTTCACAACTACAAATATTAGGATAGGAGCAAGACTTGCGGCAATGTCCGTAAGAGACGAAAGGTAACGTGAGAGACAGAAGATTTAGAGGTGAATGAGACGCGCGAAACCCCTAAACATCCCAAAATCGAACAGGAGCAAGCTTGTCCGCAATGACCGTGAGGGGCGAGAGAAAGCACAGTCGCGGATCGGAGCACAGCGAGGGCGGGTCCGAGCAGAGCTGGCACAGGTGCCTCTCTGGTGCGTCCTCCACACTCAAGATGCTGAAGCACGCCTGTTGGAAGTGAAGTCTTAACACGATGACTGCAATAGGTTAAACAGAAGTTCAATATTGAACTCAAAGTCTAACGTTGTTAAAAATTGTATAAATACCAAACATTAACTGGGTATATTGATACTATTAACTTTTAAAAAATTGTTTTTAAAATTTTCAGCAGACCCTCCGATGGGTCGTACCGTAAGCAGCAACGTGTTGAGCAAATCACACAGACCCTACGTCACGCTAAAGCGGTACCTCTACATCATTTATCCTATTCAGGGTTTCAAAAAAAAATTCGCGAAGCGTGTTATGCCAATCCTTCAATAATTTGAGGATGAAGTGTCTCAAATAATTGTCACGCTGATCCCCAATAGACATCACCTACATTCGCCAGTTTTTATTATCGTAAAATTTAAAATAATGTAACACACATGTAGGTCTACGTACTACTGATCAGGATTTATCTGTTGTTTGTTTGTACTCGTGATGAATTTGAACAGTATCGGCACAGTTCTTCAAAGAAACATCTAGCTCATTATGAATACATTGGTAGAACTCCAAGCCTAACTTCTGAAATATTCATTTATACCAAGCTTCACTTTGATTCAGCTTCATGTCTGGATATCAAAAACCTCGGTAGTAAAATACAAAAGAGGCAGCAATAACATTGACGCAAAATAAAGCACTACAACACATAACAAAGAGTTATTTCACATAGCTTGTACTCGAGGACTACTCGTTGTAAACATTCCTAGACGCTCGCCAGCAAAGAGTGAAGCAAGGAAGCACACGCACCCCATGTTGCCAGTAGCCACACACGTCACAGAGGATCATGAGGCCGTCGTCAGCGTGCACGAGGCAGGCGCACCGCACAGGGTAGCCGGGGCTGGGGCAGCTGGGAGCCAGCGCCACAGACACGCTCCGCACGCTGCACTGCGACGTCCCTGAGCCCACTGCGATACCGCGGTTAGGTTCGATGTGAGTTTAAGCCTCTCTAATAAATAAAAGGCGGTCTAAAGAGAGGAAGCAGAATGAAATGAGTAGGTGCTGAAAAACAGGTCAGCAGCGAACCGAAAAAATAGATTGTTCATAACAAAACAAAAATTATTTCAATATAAAGAAGGCCTACCTAACTCTCGGCTTGGTACTCGCCTTTTCCCCCTTGGAGCGCTAATTCCCATAGGTGCAATAGTTGGGTCCCCACGAGGACTGTGATACTGCAGTTATGGGACATGAAAGTCACACTGAGGAGACAATTTAATCCCTCCCCAACTGTAGCCAAAATCTAGTGATAATAATGGATTGGTGGCTGAAAAATTATTAACTTATTTATTACCATACGTCTCTTAGTGTCAGTAACAAATTTGTTTATTTTAAAAGTAAAGAAGATAAAATGGGGTGGAAAATTCGAAAGTTGGACTTGAAACATGCTTAAGTACGGCGTACAACAAGATTCTCAAATCTTCTAGGTCGCTGAGAATACCTCTACGGAGTGCAAAGATTTTATTTAGGATGAGACAAGGGTGCCAACTAGAGACACGTAACTACACCTCCTTCAAAGCTCAGTAATCTGCTTACACTTGAAGAACGCGCGCTCAAATGCATCTCCATGAAAGGCAAAAACAATGATTGCGTGCAGGTATGATGGAAGATGCGATGAAAGGCAACAAAAAGTATAAACCAGAATGTTAGTCAAAATATGAATTTGGACACTTTCAGAGCTCGAGGCTCCGCACGAAAGTTAATTAATTTCTCAACATTGGAGGAGTTACCGGCACCCTACAGTAAAACGCGTACATTAAGAAACCGAGCTACAAAATTCTTACCAGAGCCAGGGGCGCGTAGAGTTGGCGTGCGATATGAGGAGCAATCATTCCCTTTGAACAAAACAGGGCTCTCGGTCCGATGAAATCGCCCGTTTTCAGCCTCGCTCTTGTTGTCTTCAGATTTTAGGACCAGCTCTTCCTTGCAGACTTTAGCGACAAGCAACGGAGTCGTGTCTTCGTATGAACTTTGAGTTTGCACTGGCGTACACACGGTGTTTCGCCTCTCACTACTTTCACCATCCACTTTTGCCACTCCACAGGCAGGGTTCAAAGTAGGCAGAGACCCAGAGTCCTCCGTTGCTTGATCTTGAAAGCCTGAAGTGTGAGTAGCAAGCGTGCTCACAGTAGTAGAATCTATAGAACCGGCAAGGGTATCAGTAAGAACCTCCACGCGTTGTTCTGAACGTCCTAGACCTGCGATGGAGTTGTTCAGAGTGGATGAAGCTGCATCGTGATGTGTTGAAGGGCGTTGAAGCGATTCTGCAGTTGAATCGTCACCGAGATCTACGATATAGATGTTCTTAGTTGTATTTGTCAAGTTCCGGCTGACTTTGCCAGATCCCAAAGGAACTCGCTGCTCTGGTACGTCTGATCCTTCATGTTCACCACGATTATCTTCACAGAAAAAAATTACAAGAGTTTTAGAGAAAATTGGAGAGTGAAAATAAATGGATGACTAAGGACCCTGCATTACACAAGAAGTTATGCGAGCTTCATCTGGAGACTTAAGAGCTCATAAAAAGCAATAGTAAAGTACAAAATTTCTTGGAAAATAACACTCCTCGGCTTTCAGTTCTTATTTGAAATTACCCGAACAATGCTATAGTAGGTATAGGTTAGATAATTAAATCAAATTTCAACTTAGTATAAAGCTCATTAACAATTTCATATCGAACTTAGAGAAGGGGGATCTCTGCGCAAGGTATGTCCCACACTTCGCCAACAGAAACACAATTTGAAAGATTTTTGTGAAACAAAATAGAAATTGGAGAAGAAATTAAAAAAGGCTGATGAGAAGGGCTGTAGTAAGCCGCGGTCTATAAAAAAATCAGATTTCAACAAACAGGAAGGCCTCGGAACATCACATACTTTTCCTGGGAGCGCAAATACTGGAGTGACTTTAAAAATACTCTAAAAAATACTGAAAATCTTGACTTAGGCTAACCTTGACTTATGATAACTTGAATCAAGTCGACACTGAAAAAATATAACATTGTTTAAGGTTCACATCAAATTAAGTCAACCACGCAGATCTACCCAGATTTCAGTGCAAGGAATACAATAGAATGTGATGCTGCCAGGAATGGCAGGTGCTCTGCAACGCTGGTGGGAAGGATCCCACTAACCAGGGGTGTTGCCGGGCACCACCATCGGAGGGCTGGCCCACACCGAGCTGTTGAACCGCCGGCAGCGCGTAGACCGCCGGAAGTTGGCCACTTCGAAGTTCCCCACAGGCTCTAGACTTCGAAGTTCCTCTGAGGACAGGTCAATGACTGTGTTGTTGCCAGGCGAGTCATTGTGAACAGCGTTACGATGGAGCTCATTAGGACCGGTACGCCTGTCTTCGTGTGAAGCAAGTCCATCTTCGGTGGTAGCAGCAACAGCGCTTTCTTGCCTCTCGCCAGAGGCTTGATTTTTGTTGCCGACAGCAACACTTTTCATAATTTCTTTCCCCTCGAGATCACTGGAGTCGGCAGCACTATCGCCATCTCGTGCAGCACAATCATCACCCCGCGCAGCACGATCATCACCCCGCGCAGCACGATCATCACCCCGCGCAGCACGATCATCACCCCGCGCAGCACGATCATCACCCCACGCAGCACGATCGCCACTAGGAGCAAAACGATCACAGTCGTAGTCGTCACGGTAATCACGGTTAGGATCTTCGACATCATAGATCTGGATTTCCATGAAGCCTTTTGGAAGATCGTCGGCGGCAGGAGGGGCGGTGCCGGCGGTCGTCATGGGAGTGCTCGTTGCGGTAGGGCTCCCTGCAGTCGCACAATCAAATAACAGTTAAGCTCATTATCATCAATTCAATACAAATTAAATAAAATTACATTCGAGGTCAGTGCTTCGTAATTCAGATGGACAAAATACTTTAAATATTTTTTAAACGGGAATTAAAACAAAAGCTGACTTCTGAATTGTTAATGCTCAGAGATAATGACTGTTCTACTAAAGTAAGACAGCCGTCTCAATTACGCATGATTTGAGTGCCTGACGATCACGCAACGCTCAAAAGCAAATATCTGTACTTAAAGAATCCAAGGGCCGCTTTTGAATCGGTACAGTTTAAGGTTGTGACTGCTAAGAAGTTGCTATCTTTTCTTCTCTCAAACTTGTATAGTTGTATAAACAAATTGTAAGCAGGAGCTTGATCGTCCAAAGGTTTGTTGTAGCTTTAAGCACATAAACACGAGACACCGATGTATCGGGGCGGTGGAGTTTATCGTCGACCCATAGTACGCATATGAAAATACAAGCTTAAAAATTAAATTAGCATCTTATTTGAGGTCTAGGGTAAGTCTTAGTCAATATTTGACTAAGGAGCCAACGGTAAGAGAGTTTTTATTGCGGAGGAGTCAGGGTTCGATGGGTTCCCTGGTATACAGCATATGTGTTTATGAGTTTTGAGAGTGAAAACGAATAAGGAAGGATTTGCAAGGCTGAGGAAGATTCTGTGTGCTTATGGTCAGAAATTTCTGACAATTGCCTGAACTTGGAGAGGTACTTCCATTCGTAGAACTTTCGATGGCTTTTCCCTTTCTACAAACCCACATAAGTAACCGTTTACAAATCGTTTGCCAAAACACAAAGAAGATGGTAGCAAATACAAATTCCCAACCTTCGATAGGGAAACACAAACCATAAACAGCAGCCTTATAACAAATTTGAACAACCTCTTTCGCATGTACTGTGATCTTTAAAACTGCAAGAACACATACGACACGCAAACAAAAGACCAAATTTTGCCAACATAAGCTATGCTCCATTTTGTACACCACACTAACTGTAAAAGTCGCAAAATCAATCCGTTCCTACTAAAGGCACAGGATGAAAACTCAAAGCATAACATACAGATACAAGGATCACTTCCAATAAGCACATGTAGTTCCTTATAATAAAGCTGCTGACGCCATTTTCCCCCTAACTTATATTTGTAGACTTCACAACAACACAATGGCTAAACACAAAATTTTAGTTTGCAGACAAACTTCTACTCGACCAGTATTCGTGCAGTACCAACAATGGTTACACAGGGTACACAACACTTAACGAGGCACCACAGGGTTCTAAGTTCTTTCTACCTTGCTGCTCACTATTTACTTGCATGATAAATTTAATCCTTCCCCACCCTTATAATGCACGTTCGAGTGAGAAAATCCCCTCGCAACTCACAAATTTCTTGAAATACGGAGACACAAAACAGTTCATTTGAAACAACGTTGATAGATAAAACAGATACAGATAGAAACTCTACAGGAACCCCATTGGGGTTGTCAGGAACACAATTGGGGGTTGTCAGGAACACAATTGGGGGTTGTCAGGAACACAATTGGGGGTTGTCAGGAACACAATTGGGCTTGTCAGGAACACAATTGGGCTTGTCAGGAACACAATTGGGCTTGTCAGGAACACAATTGGGGTTGTCAGGAACACAATTGGGGTTGTCAGGAACACAATTGGGGTTGTCAGGAACACAATTGGGGTTGTCAGGAACACAATTGGGGTTCTCAGGAAGACAATTAGGGTTGTCAGGAACACAATTGGGGTTGTCAAGAACCCCAACGCAGGAAGCCAAACATCCCAGCCAGAAAAGCGCGGGAACTAGAGTCCTGCAGGGCTGACCTGGGCCGCGTGGTGCCGAGGTGCCCTGAGCGTCAGCGCCGGCCACGCTCTCCTGGCTGCTCGCCTCGTCCTGACCAAACAAATGCCTTGAATATTTTACACATGAACTGGGTCTTGGAAGTCTATACATGATGTGTCGAGACATAATTCTTCTCGTTTTTTACGTTTCAACTACTAAAACAGTACTTACACTCTTCTACATATAAACAGAGTATTTGAATGCCCTGAATGTGTAAAATATGTGACGACATCCAATTGCTGAACCTATTTTCTGATTTACATTTGCTCTCCAAAGAACATCGAGACACCTAAAGAAAACAATAATTATCACTATAAAATAAATGGATAATTACCACCATAAAATAAATGAATAATTACCACCATAAAGTAAATGAGTAATTACTACCATAACTAATGCAACTTCGTCATTGCACTGAACTGTAGCTGAAACAACAGCTTAGATTTCAACAGATCCTAATACCATTGAACTCGAACCCATTCTTCGAGGAGATATAACAAAGGCCCAACGCGTACCTTCGCTCCTACAGTGAAGTGGGAGTGACCCTCTACGAAGTGGCTGCTGGTGGTCTTCAGGCGGAGGTTGACTGAGTGGTGGCCAGTGTTCACAGCTCCCATCTGTGCAGTTCACAGAACGCTCACAACAAATGTGGTACAAGAAAAACGCAGAATTTATAACGGAAGGGCAATGTAACCAAAATCACAGATGACTCGAGGAAGTTTTCGATTTACGATTTTTTTATTTTATATGATTTAATAGCGATCTGAACAGAACGTCATCAACACTAGCAATTACAACTTAAAATGAGGCTTATATAAAATATATGATTAAAAAGTGCAGTGGCAACATTCAATGGAAAATATTTATCAACGAATATTTTAAATGGTTGTTACAACCGTAATAAATGCATAGGAAGAAAACTACGGTCAGTTTTACAGGTAAACAAGACCTTTCTCCTCAGATATGTGTAAAAGGCCTAAAATTCTAGGCTTGAACTACAGCAATATTACGACTGCAAATAGCCTCGAGGGAAGCGATGTGTTTGGTTACATCGCGGGGCTCAGACAAACAGATTAGATTAGTCGTTAGTTATAGCCTCCCTACCCAGCAACAAATGCGATCCAAAGAGAGGAAGGAGGAAGGCACCATTTAGTATGGAGTTAAGGGAACGCGGAATCTACGCAGAAAGGCAAAGAAACAGTAAGTTGTGAAAGAAGATCATGAAACAAGACCAAAGTTGAAGAAGACAGTAGTAGGTGCTGAAGAACAGGACAGCAGTGAACCGAAAAAAGGTGGTCCTTAACATAGCAAAAACATTTTATTTCAACAAAAAGAAGGCCTACCTAACTCTCAGCTCGGGTTCTCACATTGTCCCCCTGGGGGCGCTAGTTCCCATAGATACGCTCAGACCAACAGAAACCGCCAAATTGCACATGAGAAATAAAATAGACAACATATAAGCAGTGCTCAAATTACATGTAGTACAACATTATTGCACGTCAGTAAGTTTCAACGATTAAAAAAAAATGCGAAAAAGTAGAAGCTTAGAAAAATTGGGGCCAAAATAAAGGGTTGAAAGACAGCAAAGAGAATAAGCAAAAATGTTCATTAACTGGAACAGACGCTATCATAAGATTCTCATAAGGAAGCTATTGAACGTGGTTTGTTTCAGAACCGCAAAATCTTCAAATAAACTTAAACCGCGCTCACTTGAAGCAAAATTACAAGAGACAACGGCCTGAATGCTCCTTGCGCTCTATACCGAACCTTAACAACGTCCATTGCTTTGATGCGCTATCAGCTGCTTAAATTAATGAGTCTTAAGAGCCGTAAGGGTCAATTTTCCTTTGAGATTATGTACGACACCTCGACACTCTTCCAAGTAGCTGACGATAAGTTCGTAACTACAAATTTCCCAGTAAAAAAAAATAATCTTCAATTAATAAAAAAAAGAAATTCTTGCCCTTTGATTGGTTTTGACGCGATGGAGGCTCCATCTATTTTACCCAGGTAAACATTCTCCTTCAATTCTTTCTTTATACTATTTCACAATCCAATACCATGAAAGAAACTACAAACGGTTAAATCTCTTAATGCCAAATGACAGCAGACAATGACAGCCTCCCGCACAACCCCGTATTGCAGAGAGCCAATCTGATTCTGTAGCACAGAGCCAATCTGCCTTTCATCACGGAGAGCTAATCTGACTCCTCGGTATCACGTCAGCACACTCGCAAGACCCAAGACGTGCGAATATGGACGCACGAGAAGGAAAGAGGCGGACTACTGGCTTACTGCAAGGGAGGACACCAGTCCAGAGAAGACGTAGGCGCTGTGATCCGAGCTATGGAAGCCAGGCGGCTCGTAGTCAGGCGGGGTGACTGCTCAACAACAGGATCACACGTCGTCACTGACAGCAATTGTATGTGTCCTTATGGCGGTATGTGTCCTTATACCTACGCACGAGGAGCTGTATCGGTTCAACCGTCTTTGAAAAGAAGAGTGTTACAAGTAATATCTAGTAACGGTGGAGTTGACCTGGAGTAACACAGCAAGAGGTGCTTTATTTTAATCTTATATGAATATAGAGGGTTCTCACCACAGCTCTGAATCCCTCTGAACACAATTTTAACCCGCCAGCGAAGCTGAACTTACGAGCTGAAAATCGATAAAATAATCATTTCCAGATTCCATAGAGTGGCACAAAATAGATTTTTGCTTCATCAAGTTAGAAACCTTCCCAAAGAACGTTACGGATTTTCGAGAATTAAACTACGTTGAATGAAGAGAAATACAAAAGTGGGCTTTTAGTAGCAATCCCAGAAACCTACCATCAGGTAATTGCCTACTACCCTCGTCTCTCAATAATGCAGTCATGGCAAGCACGCAGCAGCACTCAGTGAGTGCACTAGAGTGCATTGTCTCACATTTGAGCGCAATTTCGTAAAATGTATCCTCAATTGAGCTTCACGCATGTTGTTCATGTGAATTTTCAACGCGCCTGTAATGTTTGAAGCATTCCCAATGTACTCAATCAATCTTTCAAGTAATAAAATAAAGGAAAAAATAACATTTCTTATCATTGTTAGAACATAGAAGGCCACATCAATTTAACAGTGCTCAAAGTTGGAAACATTGTAATAATACGTCACAGATGTACATTTTGCGCTTAATAGATATATATTATCCAAATACAGCGTTGGTGGTAGGATGCCCTCGAAGTCGCTGAACTTATTCGGGCCCACTGGCAGCTATACTCGAATGTGACCATTGTACTAGACTTAAGAAACAATCTACTTCTGAATCGCTTGTGGCAAATAAATTGTTTAAAATTGTTTGAACATATCCAGACTCAGACTGAATGTAGCGTCTATTCAAGAATAGGTGAAACTATGGATGACAGCCTGTGCAAGGCCACACTTTACCTAAGGCCATACAGCCAATACAGTGACAAATTACTCCACAACGCACACACAACAAAATCAATGCACGTCAATAAACAAACGGCCTCTGCCGCTACAGATCAAGCCTGAGAGAGGTAAGCACCAAGAAAGGAACAAAGCTTCATAAATCTAACCGTTGGACTTCTTACTATTGAAGGCGTATACCACAACCACGTTGCGAATAAAATCAACAGATTTCAATCAAATTCGATGCACCAAATCCACAACGGGGCTCCCTACGTAAAGTTCGTTAGCCCGTAATTCCTCACTGGACAGATGTGTAAACAGGTACGAGCTTATTGTGTTCTGCTATAAATTTCAATGAATTCAAAATGCCATCTTGAGCATTTGAAGACCATTTCCATTGAGCACCATTCGCATTGAGCGCCATTCGCATTGAGCGCCATTCGCATTGAGCGCCATTCGCATTGAGCGCCATTCGCATTGAGCGCCATTCGCATTGAGCGCCATTCGCATTGAGCGCCATTCGCATTGAGCGCCATTCGCATTGAGCGCCATTCGCATTGAGCGCCATTCACATTGAGCGCCATTCGCATTGAGCGCCATTCGCATTGAGCGCCATTCGCATTGAGCGCCATTCGCATTGAGCGCCATTCGCATTGAGCGCCATTCGCATTGAGCGCCATTCGCATTGAGCGCCATTCGCATTGAGCACCATTCGCATTGAGCACCATTCGCATTGAGCACCATTCGCATTGAGCGCCATTCGCATTGAGCGCCATTCGCATTGAGCACCATTCGCATTGAGCACCATTCGCATTGAGCAACATTCGCATTGAGCGCCATTCGCATTGAGCGCCATTCGCATTGAGCGCCATTCGCATTGAGCGCCATTCGCATTGAGCGCCATTCGCATTGAGCGCCATTCGCATTGAGCGCCATTCGCATTGAGCGCCATTCGCATTGAGCACCATTCGCATTGAGCACCATTCGCATTGAGCGCCATTCGCATTGAGCGCCATTCGCATTGAGCGCCATTCGCATTGAGCGCCATTCGCATTGAGCGCCATTCGCATTGAGCGCCATTCGCATTGAGCGCCATTCGCATTGAGCGCCATTCGCATTGAGCGCCATTCGCATTGAGCGCCATTCGCATTGAGCGCCATTCGCATTGAGCGCCATTCGCATTGAGCGCCATTCGCATTGAGCACCATTCGCATTGAGCACCATTCGCATTGAGCACCATTCGCATTGAGCACCATTCGCATTGAGCACCATTCGCATTGAGCACCATTCGCATTGAGCACCATTCGCATTGAGCACCATTCGCATTGAGCACCATTCGCATTGAGCACCATTCGCATTGAGCACCATTCGCATTGAGCACCATTCGCATTGAGCACCATTCGCATTGAGCACCATTCGCATTGAGCACCATTCGCATTGCACACCTCCGAATAGACTCCGCACCACCAAGGGGCACTCAAGAAAACAAAACCTACACGAGCACAAGCGTCAGGACAGACCGTGATCATAGTACCGCAGCCTCATGGAGAGGTAGACGTAGTCAGGCAGGTTGTCGAGGCCCTGGGTGAGCACGATGATGGAGCGCAGCATCTTGAGGGTGGACTTGCGCACTTCCTTGCGCCGGTGTTTGCTGGACCCTGTGGTGCTGAACGTCGTCGACAGCCTGAAAATAACGGATGCCGTGATTGTACAATCCATGTCATCTAAATTATAGAATCGTCGTCAAGTCTACCGCTAATATTGAATTATATTCAGAAGTGTCGAGAAGATTAATGCAATGTTCTGTTAGCAATAATGCATGCCTTTATTGTCCGTTTTCATTAATGATTTTCGCTTTATACTACCTTATACAATTTCATTATTATTTTAATTAGTTCTCGAGTATCTAGCCATAACCCAAGCTGTCCCAAGAAAACAAAAAATGGGAACATTTATCATGGACTGTTGAAAACAGAGTATCTGTGCATAAGGCGTGTTTCTACACAGGAAACCATGCACATAAAAATACAAATTTAAAAGGAAGAACAAAAACAAAAATGAAATAGCAAACAAAACATGAAATTCAAAAGAACCAAATTGGACACAAACGATCGAAGTACAAAAGGCTTATCAATAGCCGAGGTAACCGAAGAGTACCTCTCCTGGGATCTTTAGTCTCCATAGCATAGAATACACAAACCTAATTAGCCTAAACCTATGGCCTATTCCACGCTCTTTGAGTGGTGGCATCTTCACACAAACGCACATTCACATTCAAACAAATAATATTCATTGATAAGTTATACATGAATTGAAAATTGAGAAATTGAAAAAATTACACATATACATATAAATAAATGAGACTAGCATACAGAAATAAAACCTTAAAAATAAAGAGCAAATTAACCAGCAATAGAGAGGTAGAGTTGATTTGGACAAGAGCTGTTCGAGATGTTTGGTGGCTGAAATTTTGGCTCATCAAAGAACGTCAGCTTCACGATATTAGCGCTGCTTAGCTCGCTGCACTACTGACTGTGTAATTCAACCTCTAAAGTGGTACCTACACAAGCCAGGAAAAGGATGCTTTATTTTAATCAATCAAGTTTGGTACATATCACCTTATACACTGGTTTTTCAAATGCCTCATAACTAACACCAGGACGCCATGACGGTTGGTATATCAAATGCCTCATAACTAACACCAGGACGCCATGACGGCTACCCCCGGCCAAGCCAGTGCCCATTACCGACACCTGCGTAGAGTGGGGAATTGTGGCCGACTTCTCCCGTTGTCTAACGGGAAACAATCAACGCGCCGGGATTCGGACTGCAAACACCTTCACGGAAGGGCGCGCTCTTAACCACTCGGCCACGGTGACCACAAACAAGCACAGTCACATGAGCTCACTTATCGAAGGACGTCATGTCGTTGATAGAGGCGCTGCCGTCGCAGTTGTACGCGAAGCTGAAGGAGTAGGTCTCCAGCACGCCGGCGTCAGGGTCCTCGCACTCCGAGAACGCCAGCGTCAGCTGACGTAGCTGCAGTCAATTGCTTTTGCTGGTGAACACATCTTCCGACCGCAGCTCAAGCAAAATTGTGAGAGTACAAAAAAAATTGTTCGGCGCTTGCTCATATTTATAAATGAAATGCCAGGCATATTTTAAATTATATTAGCATAATTTTTACACATGCATTTTATTAGCAGACAAAAAATTTGACACAACCTTCAACTTAAGACATCTCATTAAGTTGGTTTATACCCCATAAGAGTAATACAATATCCATGTAAACAGTTGATTCTTGAAAGTTAAGAAAACATATAATAAATCCTATGAATTAGTATACTACATAAATTTGCAATAGCACATAACCACTAGCAACCAATAAAGAAACGGTGAGATGTTGATAAAGAAATGCCTGTGAAAAGAAAACAAATCGAAAACATAAAAAATAAAAAAATAAATCAAAAAAATAAAAGAGAAAAAACGGAAAAAAGGAAAGAAAAGCAAGTAAAAACTAGTTACGTATTTGTGGTGGATGGCATCGAAGGCTCCCGTGATCCACCTGACGAGGTGAGGCACCCCAGGGCAGTCGGAGCTGTTCACCAGCATCTTCAGGTTGAGGCCCTCACAGCGCTTGTCTGTGTACGCTTTCTGCAGCACACATCAGCACGTTAGCCGCCGTGTGAGCCACCGGTGGTACACAAAGGTAACTTTCCTAATGCTACTGACCGTCCAGTAGTCCAAGACTCAATTTTCATAAATGCTTAATACAAACTAAATGAAGGTACAATCCTATTAATTTTTGCTATTCTTCATATTGCTTGCTACAATTGACTTCAACACTTTGACTATGACGTCAGACACCGGTGGAACATAGACGTGATTTTAATAATGCTGTTGACCAACCAGTGGTCACAAACTTAGCTTTCATAAATACTTAATGCTAAATGGAGGCATGATCCTGGTTAATGTGTCACCACATTGTTGCTTAAAATAGAGAGAAACATCCTTTCAAATTGCTCTGGCTTATGCAAGACTCAAAAACATAAAGCATTGAACTTTGAAATTTTCCTCTATGGACACCTACTGCCTACATTTGACAGGTGACTCTTAGCACTTCATTGACAATGATCATTGAATTTTGCTTTTGCTGATGATAAATTCACACCTCAGGTAACAATTTAATTTAAATTATCAAACTAATGCTCACCCAAAAATCATCACCAATCTACCAATGGCTTTAATGGAAAACTTTCAACATAATTCAAGAAAGTAAGTCTTAGGCACCCAGGAGTGGACTCGCGCTTGGAGCTAAGCTATCCGACAGTTGTAGAAAAAACTTCGTCTTCATTGATTATTGTGACTTTCATTTTAGTAGTGATCCAAATTTTTCATACCAAAATGTATATTTACATATATTCAAGATTATAAAAAGCTAACATGAAGCAACAGACTAACATAACATATGCCAATTTTTTACTAGCTGTGGTACAACATCTCATCTCTTCCTTAAATGAAAAAAATTAAGAATAAAAGCTCCCAAACTTAAGAATTCCCAAGAGCCTGGTACACGAGGCACTACAATTCAGAAGCAGGTATCCAAAAACTATAATGCGGAGTGATACATAAACACACACGTCAGAGATTACTCGTCCTCATGTATATGGCTTAGAAATTCTTAATATACTGCAAAGTTTCCATTATTTATGTAACATTTCTACAACTGCATTATCCAGTATGATTTAAATTAAGTGGATTCTGCAACTTTATAGTATACATCACATGTACGGTGTACCTATTCCTTTCCATCCATGACCAGAATTATTACCACTGATGTGGTAGAAGAAGACACCAACCCTTCACGGAAATGCAAGTCTCAACCAGTGATGAAAAAACCGCAAGCTGTGAATCAATCATCCCATTATTCAAAACTTAGGAAATGTTACATTTCTCAAACAATTCAAATGTATCACATACTCAAATTACTACCATTCAAATGTAAAGGACAAAATAAAATTCATTTTAAAAATCACATTAAATGGAAGAACAAAAAATAAATAAATAAACAACACACTAACCTCAGGAAATGCATTTCTCAAGTAAGTCAAAGTCGAGATTCCCACAGCCAGCAACTTCTTCACAAACAGCAAACTTTTTTGTTCAGTCTTAATTTCTGATGGGAAGAGCGATGACCACTGGAACACATATCATTAATTCAACACATGGTAGAAAGAGCTGGAGAACAAATCTTTTAGAAAAGTTTATTAATTAGAATTATTAGATTTTGAAAATAGCTAAAATACACATTTTCATAATGCTGCTCATTTAGCAGTACCTCAAGCACTACATCTGACTTCATTAGATAGCTCGGGATAGTTCTGAGGATGGTAAATTTTTAATGCATACTCAGGTGAGATGTTCCACTTCTTCCCATCTCTTTTCACTATTCTTAAAGAAGAGCTCAGTCAAGGTAAAATAAGTTCAATGACAATTATGGGACATATGCCATTTTTCTACAAGCTATGGTACAACATCTCTTCTTTACCTTATTTAAAAAGTAGGAATAAAAGCTATTCAACTGTTGCCAGTGCTATACAACTCAGAAATTTACAATTGATGCAATTCATGAGATGAGCTAAAAGCAATAAATACTAATAAATCTATCTTCCAGTGACCAGGTGAGGATTTGCACACGAAATTACACTTTCAATGTAATCAATTAAAATACAAGAATGCAAGTGCACGAGCATATGAAAATATTAGCTCACTCCTGCAAGTAATATAACTTTATTACAAGCAGGCAGTATGTGCACACTTGTACTTTTATATTTATGTGCACAAACAGGAAATCCCAATATATCCTCTCAAATATGTGTAATTACGATATCAGACAATTTTTGCAAAAATAAACAATTCTATTCAAAATCTAATAACTTAGATATGTCTAAAACTAGAGAAATGTAAAAATTGCAATCAAAATAATAAGCAGAGCATAGAGCTTTGAGCTTTATTGTTGCTTTGCATAGAGTACAAAATAAAAGCAACCCTTGCTAGAAATGGACCCAATCAAGCCACAGAGTTGGTCCTTCACATCAAACTGTAATTTCAGGATTGGTGGATCAATACTGGTAAAATAGTTTACCAAATTTGGTTATCAGTCAAACTAGAAAAAACTTAGTGTTAATATTTAGGCAGGCTTTGAAAAAACAGTTGACTTTTACATGTATGTAAATTTTTAGGATGTGGATGGTAATAATAAAGCAGCCTCCCATTTTGCCTGCATCACACTACAACAATTTGCTGTGGAGTTGATCCTTTACTTGAATGACCACCCAAGAGCCTTACTGGTTGTCTCAAGATGTTATATCACACTGGGACGAGTATAAATGAGAATATTTCAAACACAAATTTCTTTGATGTATCAAGCAAAACAAAATTATAGATAAATGTCAAGCCTTGAACAAAAATTGCACTGAAGCTAGGTTATCTGCAGAAACATGCAATTTCAAAATTTACCAAAGCTACAACAAGGCCTTTTTCATTTAAAATAATGTGGAAAAAGCTCATACATATGAGAACCAATACTCAGGAAGAGTAGTAGTGATTTCTGTGATTTACTGATACTCACGTTAGAAGTTGCAGTCTCAGCAGCAACGGTCTTCTTACAGTCAGTTTTTTGCTTAACAGACATTTTTGTTCAAATATTTACGTATTTCAGTTCAAGATAACTTAAAATAAAATATTAGATATATAAATGCTCATGTATAGTATCCTATAATCTATAACTTGGAATCAGACTGACACAATGTACTTGAATTTATTTTACACAAGTTAGAACATGGTTATAATTTCGCTGAACTTTCAAGCCTGGAATACAAAAACATACGAGTCAAGAGAAATATTCAGTAAGTTGTAACAAAAAATGACAATGCTAGAAATAAATAATTTAGTAAAGATTGAAGCTTGGCTTCTGCATGCTTTATTTTCATGCTTAGTAGTTTAACCAGTTCTTGTGAAGGACAGGACTGCAATCGATTTTCTAATTTTTGCTGCCTAAACCTCATTAATTAGATCAAAATCAACAACTTTTCATCCTAGCACTTTTTGTTGCAAATGAGGGCAATTGTTGAGCTTTCAGCAGTAATCGATTTTGGAGTTTTTGGTGCCTACCCCAAGTTAATTAGATTGAAATAAACAATTTTTCTTCTATGAACGTTCCATCAGAAATGATTATTTTACGAGTTATAGCAGTGAATGAGTTACCGCAACTCTAGTGTTTGAAGCAAGAAGTAATTCATCTACCATGTCGTATAGCAACATTGCAATGAAGTCTCGCTTCCGATGCGCTCATCAATCGTCATCAAAGACAAAACTAAACCTACCGCTTTTTAACTCATAAAATACTCATTTGTCACAAAAAGTGTATAGAGGAAAAGTGGTTTATTTTGATGTTATTACTGTGATTCAAACAAAAAAAATTCGAAAATCAATGAGTGGCTGTTTATTCAAGCGCATTTGTCATCAAAGACAAAACTAAACCTACCGCTACAACTCGTTAAATACTCATTTGCCATGGAAAGAGCATAGAAGAAAATGCGTCTATTTTGATCTATTTAACAATGTTTAGGCACTGAAAACTCAAAAATCTCTTACTACCCAGCACTCAACATTTACCCAAATGAGTAGCTAACGGTTATGGCGGTACGTTAATTTTTGTCTTTGATGACTGGAATGCATTTGAATAAACACCTACTAACCAATTTTTTAATTTTTATTGCTTGAAACATGGTAATGACATCAAAATAAACTACTTTCCATGGTCAATGTGAAGTTTAATACAATCACAGAAAATAATAATTTTGATCTCAGGAATCACTAAAGGCACACATTTCAGAATGTTTTACATGAATGATACTCAGCTCGCTGATGCATTATTATTGAATTATTAAACTTTGAAGTTGACTTTTGCGGATAAAAGGAAGCGAGCGCGCCAAGCTGAATTTAATTAATAACAGAAGCTAACACCCTTTTACATATTATTATTATTATTATTATTATTATTATTATTATATATACCCTTTTACATATTATTATTATTATTATTATTATTATATAAGAAAGTTTTAGCCTCCCTTAACCACGACAAAGATGTTCCAAGAGAGGAAAGAGGAAGGCACCATTTAGTATGGAGTTGAGGGTACGCGGAATCTATGCACAAGGTGCACAGAAACAGTAAGCTAGGAAAGAAGTTCATGAAACAAGAAAAAAGTTGAAGAAGAAAGTAGTAGGTGCTGAAAAACAGGACAGCAGTGAACCGAAAAAAGATGGTCCGTAACAAAACAAAAACCTATTTTATTACAACAAAAAGGAAAGCCTACCTAACCTTTAGCTCGGGCCCAGACATGGTTCCCCTGGGAGCGCTAATTCCCATAGATGCAATACTTGTATCCCCCTAAGGGGACCCTTTTACATATGTAAGTAGGTTGGGTTGTGAGAGGGAGCCATAGTTCTTGTAGTAAAAATTATAAATAAAGGTTCAAACCCACCCATTAGGGTGATGTCAACAATTGTTTACATCAGCTCCAAGATGGCGCCATCTTGGGTAGCTACCGGGTGGCCGCCATTGGAGATTATGTAAACGGACGTCACTAGAAACCTTTATTTATAATTTTCAATAGAAGAACTGTGGCTCCCCCTCACGACCCAACCTCTTTAAGTATGTAATAGGGGGTTAGTTTCCGTTATTAATTAAATTACGCTTGGCACGCTCGCTTCCTTGGCACGCAAAAGCCTACTTCAAAATTGAATAATTCAAAAATATTGGATCAGCAAGCAGAATGTAATTTAGGTAAAACATTTTTAAATGTGGGAACAAGTCTCGCTGAGCGGCTTCGCCGCTCAGCGAGAATGAAAATATCAATTATAACTGGAATTTGATGCTGATTCCGAATCTGCAATTTGTTTTGACCGCTCACGATTTTTTCGATTTTTTGTGATTTTTTTTTATTTTGAATTTTTATACATTTTTAATGTTTTTTTTGGCCTGCACCACCTCATGATCCGAACTCTGGCATTCTCGACCCAACCTGGTCGGACTTGGCATACTTTGGCTTGCACCACCTCATGATCCGAACTCTGTCATTCTCGACCCAACCTGGTCGGACTTGGCATACTTTGGCCTGCACCACCTCATGATCCAAACTCTGCCATTCTCGACCCAACATGGTCAGACCGTGCCTTGAAAACCTAAGTACCGGATAGGGCCGGGTTCCACCCAACCTGTACGGACATGGCATTCTTTGGGCACCACCTCAGTTGTTGCTAGCCGCCTTTCTAAAAAAAAAAATAAAAAAAAATCGAAAAAATCGAGAGCGGTCAAACAAATTGCATATTCGGAATCAGCATCAAATTCCAGTTACAATTAATATTTTCATTCTCGCTGAGCGGCTTCGCCGCTCAGCGAGACCTAAGCCTAAATGTGTTCCTTTATTGATTCTTGGCAACTAAATTATAAAAATCGTTGACAACCTTATACTCAATATTGACCAAAAAAAATTCTTCCTCAGGCTACCAAGCCATGTTACTCTATTCTTTATGCAAGCTAAGAACATCCTACTATTAGCATCAGTTCATTATACAAAGGTAAAGAAAAGACATTTTTTAAACACTTCATCGTACCAATTTTATGAAAATTGAAATAAATCTCATTTAATAGATGGAACTTTCTTTTCCCACCATTTGCAGACAATAATATAGGCCTAGCTACAATCTTTTGTAGAACATCCACTTCAAAAATTTATGCTTGGCGATTTATTTCCTCCAGCAACTCCCTAGGGTAATTCATCAAATATCGAACTGAACTGATTATCGAACAACTTTGGAAATATGCGCGTAATAAATTTAGTAAGCATCCAAACTTGCTCAGTGCCAGTGATCTTACATCTAAAACTCCTATTTTAGTGATAAGAACTCATTTCTGTGAGCTGCAAACTGCTACCAGCGGTTACGAACACATTTTCTGTACGACCCTTACAAATTGGTCGAATTTTTTCACTCGAAAAATCTTACGCACCTCGGGAAAATTGCGACGGTTTAATTGTTGCTGGGTCACCGTCAACCTCCCGTCATAACTAGAGAGTAGTGTTGTCATATGATGTTCTGTTACTGTATTTTTTTCTTTTCAGCCAAAAACTTGATAATTATTCCATGTTCGACATTCAGTTCCTTTTTCATGTCAGTATTAAATACTGAACAAAGGTGTTCGAATCAAAATTCCTTAGAGATCATGAATTTATGCCTCGAACAAGGCTTTTCGATTCTTAATTCTTTTAAATAACTGAATCGATCTATTGAACGCCTGTTTTATTTGATTAAAATATTGTATTAACGCTTGGTAATAACATTGAATAGTTGAAGATGGGAATTCTGGTGAGGGGCTACCAATCAGCTGCTGGTGTTCCAAGGCCCTCAAGATCATCAATGATTCGTCTGGCTACATGTACTGATGATCAATCCTTGGCCAAGAAAATTGATGCAAGCATCAATAATAATTCATTGACGAGTGCTTTACACTCTACTCCATAAAAGGTCACACAGGTTGATGATCACAATGATGGTTCAACAAACACTGCAAATGAAACATCGACATCATATTCAAATTTTGATAACTCTCCATTCAAATGCATCTTGAAAATAAGTAATGAGACAGTTATTTAAAACAAACAAACAAAACAAACATCGGCATCTTTGGGATGCTTTATTTCCAATCAAGCCTGATACAAATGATCTTAAGCATTGGTTTTTCAAATGTCTTATAACTAACACTATATATAGGACACCATGACGGTACCCCCGTAAAGCCGGTACCCATTTCCGACACCTGGGTCGAGTGGGGTATTGTGCTTGAGCTTTCCCTTAAGCCGGGTCCACACGCTACGTTTTTTACTCCGTTTTAGTTTGCGCAGTCCTAAAACGTGGCAAGTTTTGAGCGTCCACACGGTTCCATGTTCCCACCTGATTAGCTCAGTTGTCTGTCATTATTATAGTGTCATATTGTGATGATGGAGGAGGTGCAACTTCTGACAGTTTTGGCTGTTTGCCTCGTAAAAAAGAAAAGAGTTCAACGCCTTAGAAGAACTCGCCGTTCAAAGTGGTCGAGAACGTGGCTCCTACGAAGACGGAACTTTTCCCATATCAAATTGCTACCTGAATTAAGTGATGAACCTAATGACTGGCGGAATTACTTGAGAATGAACACGGAGACATATACTTATTTATTGGATTTGGTGACACCGCATATTATAAAAAAAGATACTTGTATGAGAGCACCAATTTCACCACATGAAAGGCTGACCGCTACTTTACGATTTTTGGCTACAGGTAGAACGTACAAAGACATGGAATATACAACAACCATCTCTAAACAAGCATTAAGCAAATTTATTCCGGAAACATGTGAAGCTATCTTCCAGGTGCTGAGGAATGAGTATTTGAAGGTGAGTAATACTGTTATTGCCATTTGTAAATATTTACTTATAATAATAGTAATTCCAATTCTATACAAATAAAGTTATAGGATGCTGCATATTAACACCATAAAAATAATAGAAAATTATGGTAACTTTAACTGAAACATAATCATAATTATGTTATAAGAATGGCAATCAAAGATCTAAGCAAGATTCATAGAATCATAGGATATCACAATGAAACATTGTTCGTTTTCAACTTCCTGAGATACCACATAAGCTATCAATGTCAGTTAACATATGCATTTAATTCATGTGGGTTTAAATGTCGAAAATTAGCTTCCAAGTGCAGAGCCATCTTTGCTTTGCTGGACGTCTGCTTCCTCATTTTCATTGCCTTCCCGTGGCTGGATTTGCGACACTGGCAGATTTTGTGCTCTTGTTTCATACCTTACACTGTGTGGACTTGCTTGTGGGATGTATGGTTGTGGCGCTAGCTGCGAGAAGGACTGATATTGTTGAACTGATGCATAGGAAGTATTAGGTATTCTAAATTGTTGGGCCATATTTTGTTGACATTGCCTTTCATTCACTAATTGAAAATCATTTCTTCCCTGGCTGGTCATATCAATAATTTTAAACTGTCTATTCAGTGCACCCAACTCCGCTTCAAATAAAACGTCTGAAATGAGCTTCTGGGCGAATATGTTTTGGGAAGAAGCGACGCCTCTTAGTTTATGAGCCACATGTTTCCCAAACACCTCAAAAGCATCTTCTTCCTTGAGCGACTCCAGTCTCTTTCCTACTACCTTCAACACTTCATCGGTGGCATCTTCTTTCGGGGCTGCTTTCCTCTTTCTTTCCTCATAGAGCTGGTTTGTATATTTCTTCTTCTCCAGCACCAGATCGAATCGAACTATTGACTTTACACAACTCTTTACGAAAAACACTTCTGAGTGAAGTAATTTTTTTTCACAACTGTTTCTCTGTTTGCTTCCGCGTCAATCTCTCTGTATTTTTCAACTAATTTTCCATACGCCTTGGCCTTTTTGTCTCTATCACAATATTCCTTCGATTTGACGCGCCAAAGGCAAGGAAAGCTTTGGTATAGATCAATAAATTCTGTGAGAAACTCCCGAGGGCAATTCCTGATGTCAGCCATTGTCACCTGCTGCACGAGAACTGTGTAAAAAGATGAGCCACAAACGGAGCTAGCGTCTACACGTTCCAACTTGTCTGCGCAGTTCTCGGAAATCTATGCTCATTAGCTCAGTTATCGTTGCAACTGCGCAGTCTTCCTTCAGACCAAAAATTTGCGCAGTTTTCCTGTCTACACGCTACGTTTTACCTGCAACGTCTTGAACTGCGCATGCAAAACGGAGTAAAAAACGTAGCGTGTGGACCCGGCTTTATACCCAACGGGGAAAATCGCAGCGCCAGCGCCGGGATACGAACCCGCGACTCCAACATACAAGTCCGATCCCTTAACCGATGTGCCACCGCGAGCATTTCCAAGAAAATCCAGTGCACCAAAGAAAAAAAAGAATGAAAGAAAAACGTTTATTTTCCAAGTAGCCACATGAGATACATGTCAACATATTGGGTTTTAAAAAGTTTCTTAATATAGGACGTCCTAAAATAAAAGTTCCATACGAGGAGTTCTAATTGACAAACCATCAGAGGTGTACAAATAGAAAAGCCATATGAGGCGTAATAATTGACAAACTATACGAGGTGTACTAATAGACAAACTATCAGAGGTGTACAAATAGATAGACCATACGAGGCATATTAATGGACAAAATATACGAGGCGTAATAATAGAAAAACCATACGTGGCGTGCTAATAGTCTAACAAATGTTCCATACGAATAGAACTAATTGACAAACCATCCTGTTCGAATCAAAATTCTTGTTCGATTCATGTTCGATATTGATGAAATTATGTTATTAAAGAATTCGATTTTTAGAACAATAAATAAATTCCAACAATCTACGTTGTCTTTAAAGCGACATCACAGAACAAGAAAGCAACTGTTCAAGAATAATCTTGAGGCCCGCAACAGTTATTCAGAGCAAAAGTTACCGATTTATGAAGGTTGTTTCTAGACACACGTGGTTTCTGTTCGATATTTGATGAATTACCCTAGTATCGTCAGATGCAGCAATTATTGAATATCTTTCATAAATAAAAACAAAAGCATGAGGATTGTGGAAATAAACTGGCCAAGGTGACGTACGCCGTGGCTTACAAATATAACCGGGCAACTTCATAAATAGAATGAACAAATTGGCCTACCTGCAACGCAAATGATTCGTTAACTTTAAAACGTAGTTGTTTTTCTTTGATACTCGTAGCTATGATAAAAATCCCGATGAAAGTCCTAAGAACATATAAATACAATTCCCAGTCATTTGTATTGCAAATAATAATCTAGAGCATTTGTAATTTAAAAATACCGTCACAATACGGCAGCCCTTGAACTTGAACTTGAACTTGAACTTGAGGGCCGACAGTGTCGGGGCCTTTGTAACGGCCTACAATTCCCTCCACAATTTTCACACAAAGAGTTCAGCGCCTGGTACCAGACTTGTCCACTAAACTACTCAGGATCTACGATCCTTGTCACAAGCCTCCATTGGAAGGCATCACCGGGACAGCCAGTGTGTCAAAACACCATCCCCCGGCACATTGGGTCATTACAGCCCATTCTACCAGACTGGCTCATTCCAGTCACTGTCTCTTACTCCAGGCACGCACAAGAAACACTTTCATAGCCTCAGTGATACTCGCATTACACTCCTGATCCAATCCAGCAAGACAGCTCATACCGCAATCATCTTCAGCACATCTGGCATTCCACTCATTCTCTCCATACTGCTCAGACACCACATTCATAAAACTCTCTCTCTCTTGCTCATACTTACTACATTCCAGCACAAAATGCTCAATTGTTTCCTCTGCTCCACTATTACACTGCTGACATAATCTGTTATTATTCTCATTCCATCTCCATGTACGTCTGTTCACACTCAATGACTTACATCTCACAGCAAACAAGAGTTGACTTCCAAAACTACCATCATAGAACAGCTCAAACTTAGGTGCTTTCTTTTTCATATACCAGTTAAGTGTAGGCTTCCGCATCATGCTAAGCTTCCACTTATTCAATCCATACTCTTTTGTTTGTCTCTCAATCTCTTTCTTCCACCTCTTGCAGTCCCACTCAGGCCCTACACCTCCTACATTTATTAAACTCCAGTCATCCACAGGTCTCCCAATTCTAACATGAATAATCTTTTGCATACTGAGTTTCCTTGCATGCCCCCAACATACTTTCTCCCAATAGCTTACACTCAGATTCCATTCAAAGATTCGCCTTACCCACCTGCTATTCTGCATTCTTTCAATTCTCACCTTATAATTCAGCACAGCTTTCATCATTCTTTCTGAAAATAGGCTCCACCCTAGGTCACCTCTAATGGCTTCTATAGCTGTCCATTTCGGAGCACCCAATGCTACACGTCCTACCTTATTTTGTATCACATCCAGCTTTTCAAGATCACTTCCATTCCAAGCAAGAGCACTCATACCATACATGACACTAGGTACAGCAACATACTTCCACATTCCTCTCACACATTCGTACTTGTTTGCTCTGTATCTGGCCACACTGCCTAACCGTCCACTCCACTGCATTGCTTTAGCCACTTTCTCACCTTTAGTTCTAGTACATCCATCTTCACTCATCATACAACCTAGATATTTGTATTCTTTTGTTCTACCTATTCTGATTTCTCCAATATTCCACAGTCTGTCTCTATCAGTCTCATCACTATTTATAACCATGACCTTACTTTTATCGGCACCAAAGTTCATCTTGAAATCTGTACTATATCCATTCACAATGTCAAGCATCCTTTGTAGTTCATGACCACATTCACTAACCATAACCACATCATCAGCATACAACAAACAGCTCAGTCTCTCATTACCAACTTTCAGTCCTAAACCACTCCCTCTCAGTCGAACTGCTAATTCTTCTGTGTACAATCCAAACAACAGGGGGGACAGAGTACAGCCCTGTCTCACTCCTCTAACACTCGTCACTTGCCCTGTTTCCAAATTTCCTAACCTGTAGATAGCACTTGTGTTCTCATACAGACTCTGTACAATGTTCACTATTTTTCTGCTAAAACCAACTTTTCTCAAAATTTCAAACAGCCTAACCCGATCCACTCTGTCATACGCCTTTTCAATATCCAGGAATGCTAAATATACCTTCTTGTTATCCTTCTTCATTCGCTCAATTATTTCACTCACTACAAACAGATTATCCTCCCCCCGTCTATCTTGCCTAAAACCATTCTGTTCTTCTCCCAGGACTCCTAATTCCTCAACTAAATTTTTCATTCTCTCATTCAAAATACCACAAAAGATCTTACATACGGTGTCACCCAGTGCAATTGGTCTGTAATTTTTAAGTTCTTTCATACTCTTATGTCCACCCTTATGCAACAGAACTACATTACACTTGTTCCAGTCATCCGGTACTCTTTCACTCTTCCATATCTCATCAAATAAACATTTCAACATACTGACTACACTCTCTCCTCCACATTTATAGAACTCATATGGTATCTTATCAGGGCCACATGCCTTTCCATTTTTCACTTTCTTCAAAAAACTTACAATCTCTTCACAAGTGATTTCGTCTTCCATTTGCAGTTCATGTTCGTCTATCAGAAAATTTATTGGTTCATCATCTGTAACCTGCTCATTCATTCCACCAATGTCCTCCCAGTATTCTTCAACTGCTTTCACCATTTGCATCCTATCTTGCACACTGCAACCATTGACTACTAATTCATCAACTTGAACTTCACTACCTCTATCATTACCTTGTATAAACCTATACCAATCTTTTATTCCATCTGGACCTTTCTTTCTTAGATTTTCAACTTGGTGTCTCTCTTCTTTAACCCTAGCCTCATTGATCATTCTCTTTACTTTCTTCTGCTGGTCCTTGTACTCATTCCATACACTCTGCCATTCATCCTCAGTAATTCTGCGTCTTTCATACATTTTCCTCATACTGCGTTGTTTTTTATTTAAAGTCTTCCTTTTCGTTCGTTCTTCCTTTATCTCACTTGTAAACCACCTAGCATTCCCTGTACTTTTCCTGCATTTCATTCTACCGATCTTTTGCTCTGCCACATCATACAAGGTTCTTGCAATCTCCTTATTTAGGTCATTTACATTTCCACACCTGTTCCAGTTACATCTACTCAATTCATTTCTAAATTCTTCCCAGTTTGCCATTTTAATACGCCAATTTTCTCTTACTCTGCTGGCCTTCTGCATCGGCTCCTTTCCACCCCAATTATATTCTAGTACAAGCATTTTATGGTCACTATCAATATCAAAATCATCTTCATCTACAAACATTTCTTTGACACACTCTCTTGCTCTACTATTCACTATCATATAGTCAATTGCAGTTTTACATTCCCTGCCTTGCCATGTATGCAAGCCATTTCCTATTGTTACATTTAGGTTCTCAAGTTCATTCTCATCACAGAAATCAATCAATTTTTGTCCATTTGCATTCACAGGCTCACCAAGTATACCAACATGGCCATTCATATCACCCATCAAAATCAGAGGGCATCTGCAATGCTCTTGCACAATTCTTGTTAATATTTCATATTTTTTTACATTCTCTTGATGAGCTAAAATACCATCAGTTGTCATATAGCATACAACCACAATAACACATTCTCTGGCATGCATTCTTTCACACTTTATTACTAACAGATCTTCACTCTCAGGTTCATTTCCAACAGGAATTTCTTCTAATTTCCAATTTAGAGCATTTTTTACAATGAGACCAACTCCACCACCTCTTTTTTGCCAACTTACACGCCCTTTTCCCATCATGTAGTACTTACTCTCCTTACATTTTAAACTGACTCTATCACGCATTTGGGTCTCTACTACACCAACACAATCCAAATCTCCATTCTCAAATTCTGCTACAAGGTCATTTAACTTTCCTGCATTCCATCCACGCACATTTATACATCCAAACCTTACAACACTATTGGACAATTCACGACATTTTTCATTTTTGCTCTGACAGCTTTCCATTCATCCAGTTCCACCTTCCATTACAATATGAGTACACCCAATCCACTGGATGTATCTCCTGGAGAGTTTCATCTCACCTTCTTGAGTAAGGTGGACTCCATCTCCACGAAAACACCCACTCTGGATCAGGTTATCCATATCAAGGAAGCTGGAACCCATTTCACGCTTTCTCATACTCCCAACGCCCAACGCCTTAACGGTTTGCTCAAGATTTCCGGAACTATTGATTGAGGGCCGCAATCTGCTTAAAACATCGTTGCTCATAAAGGTGGAATCTTAAGTACTTTTTAAAATGAAAATGCCATCCATTAGCACTGCAATAAATGGCCACTATAATAGTGCTTGCGATTATTCATATTGTCAATAGTAATTACTGTAACAGCATTTGAAAAGAAATGTCAAAATCACTGGCAAATATATAAAATACATAAAAAATTCGTGCACTAGCGATTCGATTCATAATAAAATGCATCCAATATTGATAAAAAAAAATTACATCACAGACAAATACGTGGACAACTAAAGCGTACGAAGTAAAATGCAGAAATGAAATATTTTATCGCAGGAAGTCTATAGGAGTGTCAACTTCTAAAATTCTAACCATTATTATACAATTAAACCTCAAGGTTACCTCATAATTGCTTTCTCTCTTACAGATGGAGAAATTTAAACGCCAATAGGCAACACCATTCCCGTGACGAAGCACGACCACGCCATCACGGTATGCTATGGGAACGACCAACCGTAAAGTAGAACTTAACCTCAAAGGCGAACATTTTTAGCACATATATATATTTCAGAATTATTTAGCAAATTAGGATACGATAAGAACGATTAGTTTAAGTATTCGTTAGTACATGAAATTTGGCATGGTTTGAATAATACATGCAAAAGTATGTTTGATCATTGTTGGTTTGCTTGAAAAAGCTTGCCTAGTAAAATTGTTTTCTTGTCATTGTAGTTATGAACTACGTTTTTAATCTCTTTATCAACTTCTGATGCAATAACCTCACAAGCTTGAGCTATTATTTCGATGAGCTGAATTAAAGTGAGATCATTCAAATTATACATTCATTTGAAGTTTTTATTTTTTCATTGACCAGTCTGTGGCACTGAATTACTATCTCTACAGAACTCAAGAGCAGAACTAACACAATAAAGGCGGCAAATCAATGTAAAATTGCAAAGATGGGAGATAAATAATTGGGAAAAGTACTTCAAAGCATTTTACTTTCCTTAAGGTATGACCAGAGTCCAATGAGGCACAGACAACTGTGTTGTAGTTGATCTCTTGTCTGTGAGTTTATTGATGTATGAAGATCACTTAGTGTATGATCAACCCATACGAAAGAAAAATACACTAGTACACGTGCATGCGCCGGAAAATCAGAAAAAAGTTCACTCTCTATCAATAATTAATGTCTCTTGCTAAATCTTCCATTAAAAATTTTCACCCCCAATTTAACGACCGCCCAATTTCACCCTTCACCTTCACACCATCAAGACTGCAGCACTTAGAGAACCTAAAATAATTTTTACGCCTTAGCGGCACTGCACTCTCAATTGCTCTGTACTGAGTCTGAGAGGTCATCGATTTGTGAGCCCATTGCTTGCCAGCCTTCGATAACTTCTTGGTTTGCTGTGTCAATGAAACCCTACTTGATAAGCTCCATCAGCTTGACATTCGGTCTTTTTACAAAGAAGCCATTCTCAGTAGCTTGTTCACCTTTTATTGGTATATCGACGTTCTTTGTAAGTAACTCACGTCTTTTAGATGTATAAGAGGTAGGCCCCGAGCGATTGCTGGGGCATTAAGAAAAAGTCCGTGGGAGTGAATGCAGTCTTTTCAAATTTCAAGCGGTGGACTTTTGACGGGAATTTCATCTGAAAGAAGTCTGGCAAGTCTTTTTGTTTTGAGTTCTAGTTGTCACAAAATATCAACTTTCGAAAAATAACAGAAATCTCAGAACGAAGAATTTGTTGCTCATTTCTGAAAAAATATGAATCATCATAAAACTAACCACAAATTTATAGCTGTATGTTTAACACAGTCCATGTAAACTTAAGTGATTTCTACATGACCTCATCAGCTTGCGTATGCCCTCGGCCAGGAGCTGCACGAGCGTAATGGGTGAGTTGGGAGTTTCTATTTAGTTGTCAATGACGGCTCATTTCATTGATAAGAAATCTTTAAAAAGAATTTCAGGATATTTATCCCTAGTCTAGCAAAGGAACTGATGAGTCGAAATCATGCGAAGGTTCAAACTACCTTAGCTGAATCGCTGCATTCGAATGTACAGTATGTGTGCTTAAGTTATCTGAAGCATTGAGGCTAAATCCTTATATATTTTATTATAAGGTCTCGAAATGAAAAGTAAGAAACTTTTTTTCTTACGAGTTACACACTCTACATTGCAAAAAAATATGCACATGTGTCCTCCCTGATAGTGTTCAGCTTGATCGTCGTTCGTGGATGGAGAGTCAACTTTTTTTGCCCGCTGTAATGAGAAAGAATTTTTATAATTTTTGCGGTTGCTTATGTCAAGAAATATTATAGCTTACTCTTATCAGCACAAAAGAGAAGCTGACCTGCGCTGACTTACGCATGCAATAGCAGCAATGAATCGAAAGACTGAGACACAAAAAGTGTCGGAGTGTAAAATCAGAAGGGACACGTATCTTGACGACAGCGGCGGTAGTGCCTATACGATAATACTTATTATAAATTAATTAGGCGGAATTATTAATAACTCCCTTAAGTTACTTCATATTACGATAATTTTTTATGAAATGAGGTAATCTAATCTTTATAAGAATGAATTTTGTTCTCGTTAATTTCACTAACAGGTATGGAACTGAGCTGCACGTGCGTCAAGGTACCGTCAAATTTTGGTATCACAATGCAAAATGGCTGAAAATTTTTTGTCTAAAAGTACGCCTTAGATACTATCATTTCCAAATCTGTAGCAAAAATTTACTTACACTGTAATTCCCAGATGGTTGGAGTCAGGATGCGCACTCAAGACGGTCATAGAAAAAGGATGAAACTGACATCAGGGTCAAGAATACAGCAAGGGACTGGCAATGCTTAGGGAAATTTCAAGTGAATGTTTTTTTAGAAAAATTGCCAGTACTATTCTATTTGTCTACATCTTATTGCTTTTGGAGATAGCATAGGTTTCATCATGGTTTACTCCTTGTGTTTACCCCCCTCTGATATATGTCATGGTTTGCAAATTTTTGCATTCTAACATTTGTTAATTCCCCATTGTCTTTCCCTTTTAAAACTATGAAGAGTTTTCCTTTTATCAGGCAAGATGTTATCAGCAATTAGCTTATTCATCCTTTCCCTCAGTCCCCTAAAAAGATAAAAATAAATTTCGATTTAATTTCTGTTATTTTATTCCTAGTGAAGTTCAGACAGACCACTCTTGTGAAAATCGAAGCCTGTCAGAGGTTCTCATGAAATAGTATCAGCTTACCTTTGGTTCCATTTATCACTGAACGAGGTGTTCTTTGCAGGTAGGTTAATTATCTGGTTAACGGTCCTACAACTGTTTAGTGTTTTTACTGGCATAGTACTCAACTCTCGCATTGACGCAATGACACATTGGATCAGAACTTTCTTTATAAAGTATTCAACCCTCTCGCATTGATGCAATGACACTTTGGATCAGAGCTTTCTGTATATAGTATTAAACTCTCTCGCATTGATGCAATGACACATTAGATCAGGGCTTTCTTTATATGTTTTCCTCAGATCCCCTGGTGCGGTCGTTTTTGTTAGCGCTGCTTCTGCCACCAACACTGGGGGTCATCGAAGATGGGACGTGTGTCGAGAACGTATCTTCGAAGGGGAAACGCTTCTTCCCGCATTTCATGGAGTTTTCCATCAACTCGCCCATTATTTGCATGCAACACTGCTACAAAGAAGGCTTCCTGTATGCAGCCCCAGACTTCGGGTAAATACAATACGGCTCACCGGTAATTAACATTCTTCCCTATCATGGTATATTGAAATTTAAAATCTAATTAATATCAATTAATTGAATAGATCATTATTGATTGATATTAATAACGAATGCAGGAGCTTGAGTTGAAAAGAATATTTTTTTACGTTTCGACTATTAGTTTGGAATGTTGGACTCTATTGTCGTTCGGTACTGCGACATCTGCTCAGTGAAATCGAAACCTCTTTCTCATAAACGCAAAAGTCGAAGAAGTCTTCAAATGATGCTGTAACAAAACAAACCTGATAAAATAGAGAAAAAAGGGGAGGAGAAATTAAAATCACTGATCATTTTTAAGGAGAGCTAAGAGGATTTATTTAAACCGTAGTGTAAATTATACACGGATGCTAACTAAACAAATTGAATCATACTTAGGCTTACCTTTAGGCCCAGCAGCTTCTAGCTTCCACTTTGAGTTGTCAAATGCATGAATTTTAGCAGAATAAGAATTATTCAGTAATTTTAAAGTTGAATTGAATATGTGGAGTAAAGGCAAAATTTATGTTAACCATCTCAGATGCAAGTGGTGCTAGAGTTGTTCATGGACAAGATGAATGACGAGTAAGGAGGTAGTGCTATTTTAGTGCATTTTAATGCAACCTTTCACTAACTATAGACACTTGAAAACACTGTAACATTGAGCTATCGTCAATATAATTCGACGAAAACTATGAAATAAATATTTATTGCAGAAATGATTCTTGACAAGACATTATGAAATGATTTTCTTAATGAATACTAATAATGTAGAAAAGAGAATGAGCAGAGTCTAAGAATCCTGGCGCCAAATTTTCTATCACTATACGTTGGCGTAGCTGTGTTATCGGCTACCTAAGTCATTTTTCGGCTTGGCTGCCTACTATATAAACTTGTTACTACCTTTAATCCTTTAGTCTTAGCTTTGATAAAAACTCAAGCGTACTTCATCATGTTCCCTCTTGTTCAAGTTCAAGTTCTCTACGGAGTTGTCAGATGCTGCTCAGCAACAAAGAGGTAGAATATTCGAAAGTCCTGTTCCTGAACGAAAATGAATAGTTCATAGTAATGGTTGCTGTCGGTTCACATGACAGAAGTTATTGCTGGTGCGGGAACCAGATGCCCTCCACCGATACCATCTCACCGGGTAAATGCAACTACGACTGCAAGGGCTACGAATGTCTTACCTGCGGTGGACTGTACTTCAACAATTTCTACGCCATCCCCGGTACAGTATTAACTGTAAAACAGTAGCAGGTATTACTGCTTCTAAACTATCCCAGGCACTAAAACCTTTATACCATCCTAAGAACTCCATCCCCGGTACTGCATTATTTTTAAAACAGTAGCAGGTATTACTGCTTCTAAACTATTCCAGGCACTGCAACCTTTATACCATCCTATGAACATAATCCCCGGTACTGTATTAGCTTTAAAACAGTAGCAGGTATTACTGCTTCTAAACCATCCCAGGCACTACAACCTTTATACCATCCTAAGAACACCCTCCCAGATACTGTGCTAGCTTTAAAACAGTTGCAGGTATTACTGCTTATAAGCCATCCCAGGTACTGTCACGTTCACACCATTATAAAAACTATGATAAATTTTACTCCATCTCTGGTACTACAACATTTACACCATTCTAGAAGAGGAAAAAACATAAAATGCAGAACAATAAAAATACTTTTGGCTAGATGAAGCGTAAAAAACATGTTCCACTTTAATGACATGAATTCTTTTTGGGTGGTTGCCCTCTGTTTTTCTTGAACACGAGCTGTGCAACTCGGAATAATAGTAATACTTTTGACGTAAGCATGATTGACGAAATTAAACGAAAATCAGAAAATAGTTAACTGGGAGAAAAATTTTTATGATCTTTATATTTTTTTTCTCTATCAGATGACGTGATGAAGCTCGGTGATGTACCGTGCCAAGACCCTGGAGCTACAACCTCTACCACTAACGGCATGGCAACAGTGTCAACTCTCGGTAACACTTCTACTGTTGCTCATGGTGCGACTACAACACTCACAACAGGCGCGAGTTCAACTGTTGTAACTGATGTGACTACAATACCCACAACAGATGCGATCACAACAGCTGTAACTGAAGCTCCCTCCACAAATTTTCAAACGACAGAAGTGACAGCAGCAGTGACTGTTGGAACATCAGAAATGCCAGCTGCTACGATCACGGACACAACTGCCGCAGCTACCGAAACAATAATAACTACAGAAGCACCAGCAGAAAGCACCACACAGGCAATAACGACATCAGGAGCAACAACAGATGGTACTGTAGCATCAACACTTAGTGTAACTACTGGTGTTCCACCAACGTCTCTTGAATCAACCGTTACTGCCGGTGATACTGCGCCTCCAGGCACTGTCACTTCGACAGGTGGCCTTCAAGGAACAACCACGGGAATTATTAATAACACAAGCTCTGAAGTCTCAACTACTGCCCCCGTCACGCAGCCAGAGACCGCTACACAGCCATCTTCAGAGAAAACATCAAGCGGCAACTCAACGAACGGGTCATCGAACACCTTGCAAGCTGCGGGCGCTGGTGCAGGTGAGAGAGTGTGCCGTGTTCTAAAACAACAACTCCCCAGTTTAACTTTTTTGCAATTGCATCTGTGATTTTGACCGCCCGAGTATAGTTTCTGCAATGGGAGGCTATGATGGTAGATGTTCCGATGGAAAAATTCGACTGAGGCAAGTTGTCAAAAGAGTAAACTTTAATTTAAGGTATTTTAAGTAGCATGAATTAGAATTGAAAGACATGAAAATGAGGGACATGAAGGATTTATCATTAGATATTATAACAAATATTCAATTATGGATATAGCATCAGACTGAGAATACAGTGCCTGATGGACAGAAACCATGTTCTAAGAGCCAGGAAATTCATGTGAGTGTCAAAGTAAAATAATTGAAGGTTGATAGTCAACTGTAAAAGTATTTGTCCGAGACTTCATTGATATTAACGCACAATACCTCAACAATTGAGAGTAAGTTAAATGCTTTGAGTATTTTTTGGAGACTTTACTGAATTTGCACCTCAAGATAGTAAGTTAAATACTGGGAGTATTTCCCGGAGACTTTTTTGCATATGCATTCTTCGAGATTAACTTAAATGCTGGGAGTATTTTCCGGGGACTTTATTGAATTTGGACTTCATCTGAGTAAGTTCAATATTTGGAGTATTTTCAGTAGATTTTAATGAAGTTATACTTTATATTGGTAAGGTAAATGCAGGAAGTATTTCCCGGAACCTTTATTGAATTGATTTACACTTTTTGTTTTGATGTCAAACGCAAGATGCTTCTAGCCAAGATTTTGATGATTTAGACTTACTGTAGACTTCTTGTTAGTAAATCAAATGTATGGATTTGTCTCGAAGATTTTACTGACATTGATCGCACACTGAAACAACTACACACGATCAGTTTGACAGTACGCTGAATGCATGGAATAAATATTCCCCAGGCGCTACATTAACACCTTAACTTCGTTTGTACGGTTGCTACGGTTAGGTTGTGGTTAATAGAATTGAAGAATCGACTGCACTACTCAAATCCATTCATATCCTTTCTAAAATGTCTGAAAAATATAATTGTACGATGACATTAGAAATCGAATGTTGAAATCTATTTTGAAGAAGTTAGTGAATTAATTGAAATGGGATTCATTTATGCCGGTATAGAAATGAACAATTTACCCAGAGGAACTCATGTGTCCCAATACGGAGTCAACGAGTTAACATTGATACGTTCGTATTGTAATAGTGATAGTTGAAGTATTCCATGGGCACGTCATTGAAATCTATTCACTGATATATTACTCTGTGGTACTAGGTACCGGACAATTTTATTTTTTTGCAATTTTACTCTCAGCCTAATTTGTCCTCTTCTATCCTTAGTCTCCAGGGCAGGTGACGGTGTCCTTTTGCAGCAGCAGCAGCAGCACGTGCGTCTCAGCTTTGCAACGCCAGTAAAGATGCCCAATTCAATTCATTTCTCCACTATTTTCTTCTGTGCAGGGTTCGCTTTTTATTCATGCGTACATTTTACTCACCACACATTGTATGGCTAATGTGTTATACATTATTATTATGCAATGTCATGGACGCGAGGTTTCCATCATATCTAGAATTTTTCCTTTGAACGCAAAGGAAGTCTGAATTTTTTGCCATGCTTTGAATTGACGAGCGATTGCGATGTTGGTGGACGACTGAGCGAGTCTAATGTGGAGTATGAGTGGAGGTGTACGTTATTTTATTTATAATGAAACGTTGATCAGCCTATAGAGGTATTTCATTATCAAATCAGTTTTCGATGCTAGTGAATTAAGCACACGGATGAGAACCGGTACAGTTATATTAGTTTGTGTTGCGCGATTGCTAATAGACTAGAGCTCTTAAGAGTTTTAGAATCCTGAGGGAAGTATTTTCAAGGTACGAGGAACAATCCCTTGAATTGGAGTGGACATCTGTGCAGTGGATCGTAATTTGTATCCTGCAACCCGTCGAGAGTACATTCCTACAGATGTCTCTAAAACAACTTAGACGAACAATGGAAAACCAACATAGACAATGCAGACAAAATCAACGAAAAATTATATATCATATAAAAAATTTACAATTTGAACCATAATACCTTTAGGCTAGTGTTGCTATTATCATTATTTTTCAATAAATTGAGTTTCACCTCCAAAAATGCGCTAGTGTTGCTCAAGCTGCGGTGGGCAGCCAGAGATCCCCAGAAAAAAGTTGTCGCTAAACTTAACGTATGTAGACGGACGGAATTACCAGAGGTTTAGCAATTTCACGTCCTTAAAGAAGTGAAAAGAAACGAAGGAAAATGATATACGATGTTATTGAAAATATATTTTTATCAGCATTCTCGCGATTTGAGTTGAACAGTACAACCATGTAATGGCGGTAGTTGAAAAGCACGATAGTATTAATGATGAGGTAGCTAGATCTAGAAACTTTGCCCTTTGCTGAACCGACGCAAATGCGGTTGCTTTCAAAGAAGTTACTTCAGATCTTTAAGTTTCAAATCCATTTCAAATCAAAGACGTTAGCACAGAGTGGCGTCAGAGATTCAGGAAAATCAAATACTCAAAATGAAATGACCGTCAGTAAGCATTTACGCGACTCAGAATAGCGAGTAAAGCTACAGTGTGTAATGATTCATTCAAAACCGATTTGTCTCGAAGGCAGTTTGTCACGCAATTCACGCCATCAAGATGAAAGGACAAAGCGATTCCACCCTTCGCACAAAGTGCATAATTACAGTCCAGTACTTCAAGACATGCCCGGCTTTTTTATGACAAAGGCGTGGAGAACGAGTTCCGGGACACATTGAGGCGACTTTCAATAGCGAGTCATTTGACGGCACAAGCTTTTACAAAAGAGCGAGAAAAAAAGGGATGAATAGCTCAACAAAAAGGTAATTTTCTCGCCCTTGTCAATCGTAGCAACGAACACACACACCGTCACACGCTGCGTGACCTCCACTAGGCCCGAGCACTCAGAGCAATAAAACCTATAGCCACATGGGGCATAAAAACACGAAATTCAGGTACAGCTCTTTGTTAACACCAAACTGAGCGAGCATACGTTTAACACTCTATCTAATATTAAAAATAGGCGCAGTTTTGTAAAACTAAGAGCATTTAAACTGCCAAAGAATTGATCTTGAGTTGTAGAAACAAAGGAAAATTTCTTTATTGAACTGTAGACTGATGTCTCCTTGCATAGAGACTTCCACAGCCGCAACAGCACCGTAATAAAACAGGAGATTTTATAACAAACTCAGAACATACGTCAATGTGAGCTTTGTAACGAATGCATTTCCTTAACTTACAAATTAGCCACCGCCTCACTTGAGCACGGAGGTCGCCGAACCATGGTCTGCAAACAAGCAAGTTCATGTCGAAAAAGAAGAGAAAACCAATGTGAGGGCATTGATGCAAGAATATTGAATTCTGGTTTGTGACATGAAAATAAGAAGGGAAATTTTGCTGGCACTCCTAGACTAAGTGTCACTCTCACTTCTGAGTAGGGTAGCTAGATTGGCCTGATCTCATTGAAAATCTCAGATCATTTTGCAAAAAATTTGCCGAATATATAATTTAGGCGGGAGAAATGTGAGTCTTGACACTCTTCAAGAAGAAAATATATATATTATTAATTAGTTTAAGCCTCCCTATCCTCAACAAATGAGATCCGAAGGAAGGAAGGAAGAAGGCACCATTTAGTATGGAGTTAAGGAAACGTGGAATCTATGCAGAAAGGGCATAGAAACAGTAAGATGAGAAAGAAGTTCATGAAACAAGATCAAAGTTGAAGAAGAAAGTAGTAGGTGTTGAAAAAACAGGACAGCAGTGAACCGAAAAAAAAAGTTGGTCCGTAACAAAACAAAAAACTATGTTATTTTAACAAAAAGAAAGCCTACCTAACCTTTAGCTCGGGCCCTCACATTGCCCCCCTTCAAGAAGAAAAGGATCCCCACAGGAGACCAGGAGTGAACAAATGAGAGCAGCTAGGTTCTGCAGTGAACGTCTACGTGGCCGCGCTCTCACACAGAAAAAATTAATAAAAATATGACACAAGAGGGAATGCGACAGCAGTAATGAACTAACAGGTAAAAATCATCTTCAACACAGAGGACAACGGCAGACAAGCAGTACATTATCAAAAACATAACGAAAAATTATTCACCGATCGCACGATGCCAATGCAGCAGTCATCTAGAGTCAACTGTGTTGTTATTTTTGTTTGTGGTCACAGCCTCGTAGTGGGCTAAGCGGACGTATCTCTCCTGAGCGCAGATTTGACATGTCGTCACTCAGTGTCTTCACTTCGCTCTTCAGAGGTCACTTCCTCCACACTTAGGTTCATACTCTCTACATCCAGATCTGCTCTGGTTTCTTCTTAACACTGTACAGCTATTGAACTCATTGAAATTATAAAGGAATCACTGCACAAAAACAGTGCAGCTGCTTCAAACCTCGGGTAAACTACACTGAAAGAGACCACTCCCCTAACGTAAAAGTTTTAAGGAATGAAACACCAGTAACAAAATGCAGCTTGGCACTTAGTTCAATAAATCACAAAATAATGTACAGAAATATTACACTAAAACATCTATATTACATCAAAATACTTATATCATATCTTGCAAAAATTTGGGATTGCCCGTTCCTGCAACCGTAGTCGGTAGAACACAATTCTCCCATTCACTCGTTACACTAGTTTATACTTCACAAGTTTGAGCACAAAAGTTATTGCCGCAAGAGCGCATTTGTTTGAGCGTAAGAATTGTTGCAAAAACAAGAGACAAGACCTCGCACACGTTCATATCACTGCTCTAATGCACAGGGCAATGCCTGACAGACGTGAACCATTGTTGCCAGCTGGTCAGTTGTTCTTGGCAACTTTCAATTGCAGTCGCTTATTAATGATGAACACGATTGAGAACGACCAACGATCACGTATTTGTGCACGGAAATCCTACCACTGCTACTTCTGGAACTTTCCCTGGGTTTTGAAGATGTATTTGGGTTTTTTTATGGAAGGTAAAGTAGACACCAGGATTTTTCCGATTATATTATCATGTAAAGAGTAAGATGCAGTGTTTTGCGCCCCTATATAAACAGGATAATATATGAAATAATTTTACAAAAAGACTTGGAAGAACCAGAAAACTCGAGGCGACCTAAGTGACGCGAGTTCCCCAATAGAAGAGAAGATAAAACGCGTCAATTTGTCACTATTAAAACACAATCCATCTAAGATAAGAATTGAGCAAATGAAGACGAGAAAGATCAAGGAGGAGAACTTTAAACTGATCTCAGAGTGACTTGGAGCATCACTCACTCGTCCAGGAGATGGACAAGTGGAGAACCGGCCCTGGAACTTGACAGCGTCGGGGCCTTTGTAACGGCCTACAATACCCTCGGCAACGCTCAAAATATTCAAGCAAGAATTCAGCGCCTGGGTACCAGACTTGTCCATTAAACTACTCAGGATTTACCAATCCTGGCGTAGAGCATCACTCACTCGTCCAGGAGATGGACGAGTTTACGGACAAGTGGAGAGCGGCCTTGGAGCAGATGGCTAAGGTGGCGCACGAGGTGGTCAGCTCCCAGGCGCCGCAGCAGCACCACAGCCTTGTGGCCGGAGGCAGCCAGGGCCCACACCAGCACCAGGAGGCTGTGGGTGGCAGAGTACGGAGCGTCACATGCCCCCGCATTGCCAGACGAGCACAGCTGGGACAGGCCGTCTACCAGCTCCTTCAGTAGGCCCTCTGGTGGAGGAACAAGTACTTCATGTGTTAGGCCAACAAATAGTTGTATAATGTTGCTGCTTGCTTCCAGTATTGAATGACGTGCAATGTAAAATGCATCAGTAGTTTTGTATAGTCGTTCATATTGAACGAGGTATCCGTAATTCAACGAACCATAAACGATCAACTGGATTAGATAATAAGAATATAATTAGTTAGTTTTAGCCTCTCTAATGAAAGAAATGTTCTAAAGAGAGAAAAGGATAAAGGGAGCATGTAATATGAAGTTAAGGAAACGCGGAATTTATGCATAAGGTATGTTTCCACCAAAATCTCCTTTGCATTAAAACAGTAAGTTGAGAAGGAAGTTTGTGAAACAAGATTAAATGTTAAAGAAGAAAACATTAGGTGCTGAAATACAGGATGGCTGTGGCCCAAATAAAGATGGTCCGTTACAAAACAAAAACATATTCTAAAACACATTATTACTTCTGTGAACGACGAAAGTCCTTCACTGCCCCATTCGCCTAACTGTTTCTGTTGCGCGTTCCTATGCGTGACATTGGGGTCCGTACTGTGCGGCACTGTGGCCGATAAACTACGACTTCAGGATTCCTAGCCACTATAATTTGCCGACAGACGATACACAATGGACTGTGATGTTCGTCCAATAAATTGTTTCTAAGTCATAATTCTTGTCTTTCCTTTTCCACGGAATTCTTTGCGTTTCTATGCAGTTGGAATGCCTATAGTAAAACAGTTCCGGTAGTTTGATAATTTATTAAAAACGTGGTTAAATTAACCGAAGGAATTGCACTTTATTAACTAGCATTTGCAATGCGATTAAAAGTTCACATTTATTGACAAACAGTTTTAAAAAGATTGTTTACAAGATGAAACTGGCAAAAACGCACTTTAAAGTTAGACGACTTGAGACTAGGAAAGTCCTCGACTCAGGTAGCGTAAACACACGAGCTTACAGCACAAGTAGAGCTACCGAGGCAGCCCGCAGGCGCAAGTGCTGACAACACTGACAAAACCTGACAACTGCACGTGTTGCTCAGGAACACGGCGTACGAGTAGAGCATATAGGGGCAACAATCCACGCATTAGCCGCGCGATACACAAGAAAACAGGTCTGCACCCTGCCTCGCTCTCTCTAAGACTCTCGACTGCCCGACTCTCAGCCCAAACCTTGCTGCCGCTGGAGTCAGACTACTTCTTAGGCTGGTGTTTACAGTAAGGTGGTCAACGTAAGAAATGCCTCGGTCACAGCACCATTGGTGCTGGAACCGCGGGCTGGAACCTCAGCATGCCGGTTGCCCCCTCAGGAGTTCCATGCAAGCGGTCGCGCTGACCGGTCGTTCCATTTACCGTGTCCTGAGTTACCCACAGGCAGTCGCACTGACCGGTCGATTTGCTGTCCTAAGCTACGTTCCAGCTGTCGTGCTGACGTGTACCGTAATTTATGCGCTGTGTGTCTTGTTATAGCAAGTGCAATAAAACTAACTCTTGACTGTCGGCCGCAACTAAGTCGTCTCTGTTTGCCGCCGCTTCGACCGCCCTTCTTTCGTAAAACTTTACAGTGCAATAAAACAATCAATTATGATTTTAACCAACTTTTAAAGTGTTTCAATAAACTGTGCTTTTAATACAAATCTTTTACGTTCTCAGATAAATTTAATAACTTGTCAACTTTTGATTAACACTGAGGAAAAGGAAACTTGAAAAGAACAAACAATTTTTACTGGTTTGTTGCCGTGGCCGTTGGCTTGAAGGCTTGGCCTCCTGACATAGAAAAGCCAGGGGCCCGGTGACACTTCAAAACAAATTCATATTTTAATAAAAGAAATGCCTACTTTGAACTCCAAGCTTGGGATTTCAAATACAAACACAAGAAGCCGAGTGTGACTTAAAATATTGAGGTAATCTAGCCCTGCTCTACAACTCAACAACTCTGGAGCGACCACAGGCCCGTACCGTGTGCGAGCATGGCCGTCACAGCCCCGGGGGCGGCGGTGAGGCTGGTGCAGATGCGCAGCACGAGGGAGCTCAGGGCAGAGGGCAGGCTGCAGTGCAGGCTGCGCAGCCACTCTTCCTGCACACACCAACACTGTTGAGTGGAGCTCTGCTTTGTGTGCAGAATAGAAGATGGATGGCAACAGAATTATCATTTATATTATAATTGCTATCATTACCATTACTGTTATTATTATTGTTTGAGGTCGCTTTTCTACCGGGGTCGCCAGCAATTAGCAAATGTGGACCCCCTTCGCTTCCACGAAGCATGATGGCAACAGAAATGAACCGAGTGACCCATTCTCGACTCCCTACCCAAGTCTTGTGCTGTCCAATCCCAATACTGGACTGGCACCATACGAATAGAAAGGAAATACCAGCTATGTGCGAGGTGGCAATACAGAACAATGCTGATGAGTAGCGTTCTGGTTAGTGTGCGGTGCTGTCCAGTCAGGCCACAATGCGGGGCTGTAGGCTCCGTGCTACTACCAAATAAGTCACTCATCCCAACTACTCTAGCCTCCTGTAGCACATGCTTGGATGGTCCTGTTGCACGACTAGCTGAATACATTCAGGTAAGTTAGGGAGTACCGGATTTGACACCACCAATCGTTAGTTTTCCCGAGAGATTGAAATCGTGGCATTTCTATAATGCACCGAGAAACTGTCCTTACTTGGTACAAAAACATGTCTTCAGTGAAAAAATTTACAATATGTGAAAATAATTCTTGGAAATCACATCTGTTTGAAACTGAGAGCAAGTTTCAAACAATGGGAAAAATGACAAAAAGTCCTTCACTATAGGACATGTTTTCCACACGTTAACTTTAGGCGGATGGTATTTACTTGAGAATTTGCTTTCAAGCGGGTGTGAAGTTTTGTTGAGACAAATTATTTCAATAAGAACCTGCTTTAGGAGTCGATGAAACGATAAAAAATTTTCAGAAAAACTGCACTTTTTTCTGTTTGAGCGTCCTCTAGTAAAAAGTAAAACTAAACGTTCATTCAAGCATGCCAAGCACCAGGTAGATCATACTGAAGTAGTCAAATTACACCCCTCCTCTCACGCACGGAAGTTGCGTGAATAGCAAAAGCGAGCATGTAATGAGACACCCTTTCGTGTAGAGGTGCCATCTGACTTGAGGGCGGCAGCAGAGGAGATAAACACGACGAGGGCAGACACACTAACGACACACAGAGTAAGTCAAAAGGCGCCGCACAAGATGCAGCTCTACCTTCAGGATAAGGGCGCGAGGTCCGGCGTGCAGGGACAGCACCAGCAGCAGTTTGAGGGCCGCCTCCAGCAGCTCGGAGCTGCCAGGTCCCTGGTCTCCATAGCTGCACAGCCGCAGCAGAGGCCCCAGAACGCCGCTCTGGCCAATACATACGTCAAGTCAATTAGTACCTTCAAAAAGAGCCTCTGTGCATAGAGATTAGAGTATTTTGACGGCATTGAACTGCAAATAGTGTGGAAACACAAATATATGAACCCTGCAAATTTGCCTTTAAAGCGCAAGTTCTAGTGAAGACCTGAAGCAATAGCTAAGTTTATAACTCACGCCACCCCGTCTTTTCAGACTGGGAGACTGGGAAAAAGGCAGTTCTTCCGTTGATAGCCTGATGCTTGCAATTATTCAGAAATGAAGTATTGCGATAAAACCTATTGGACCTCGAAAAATATATTGTTCCTTTGACACAATGACGATGAAGGACAGCAACAATGGTGGACACAGTGACAATGGAGGGCACAGTGACAATGGAGGGCACAGTGACAACGAAGGACACAATGAAGTTACCTTAGCGACGGCAGAGGCGCACTCAGAGAACCTGGCGCAGTTGGTGAGGACGCAGAGCACCAGCAGGGTGGTGGAGTCAGGCACGGCCACGGCGCCCCCCAGCAGGGTGGTGTTGGCCCCCCGCAGCGAGGCGGGGGGCGTAAGGTGAGCAGGCGTCAGCAATGACCCACTTCCTGACCAAAATAGAAGAAAAACCAAGGAAATCAATTCAGATTTTTTAGCTAGAATCAAGACCCTTCGATTAAGAAATAACATTTTGTATGTCTTTCCTGCTAAGTGAATGTAGCCATTAAGCAAACTGCAACAGGCTCAACTTTCTCTACATGCGGACCAATATTCATTGAGATGGCTCTTGCCTTACACAAGAATGTTTTCGGACAAGCTCATAACTCCAACATAAAATCATCCCATCACCTCATAAGCCATGGCTGCTGCACAGTTCACTTTCTCCATGGTGCATATTTGCAGCGACGCATATCGTTTACGTTAGCGAAAATAAAACGTTTAAAAAGAGTACGCTATATTTATCATCTTTGTTAAAGTGCAAACTTACTCCTCCCAAATTTCCATTGCATTGCTACAGGAGATGCCAGCAAACACAAAGCTATGTGGACACTTCACGTGAGGTAAGTAATTATCACAGCTACAATTTCTAAAATTTGAGTCACACATTCTTCATGAAACTCGCACTTCCCTCTCGTTACATTACCTGTCCGATTTTAATTGCAACAAATTGTAGTACGGGCATAATTTAAAGCATTACAGAAGGAAGAAGGTTGAAGTTCGTTTTGGTTTCCCGGTCACTGGGATACTCTTGTGGAACGAGGGTTGACTTACGAGAACATGTGCCCATAACTTCTAGAACGCACAAATAAAGAAATAGCCAGAGCTTCAGCCAAATGCTGCAGTTATTTAGAAGATCATTTCCACGACTAGTTGACTAGAAAAGCAGCGCTGTGTTGAAAGAAAAAACGTTTATTTCCAATCCCACGAAGGCAAGACGAGGATGCCTTACCCCGAGCGTTGAGCGGCGCAGGCCTGTGGCGGAGCCTCGCTGGGGCGGCGCTGCTGACGAGGGCATCGAGGTTGTTGAGGGCGGTGTGGGCCAGGCACGCCAGCAATGGGCGGCTGCTGCGCTCCGCCGTCAGTAGCGTCCACTGCAGCGCGCTCGAGTGTAGCAGCCGCTCGCTCACTGCAAAAAAGCGGCCACCATCACGTGCATGCTCTTGTGAGAAGAGTTAGAAGACGGTGCACACATGTCATTAAGTAACACAAGATCTAAATCCAATTTCCCGCTTTTGTAACTAAAACAAGCAAATAAATCACGAGAAGCGCTAGGCGCACACACACCGGAGGAGGCGCTGGTGAGGGCGACCAACAGGAGCAGCAGGTGGCGCAGCAGCTCGGGTGTGTGCAGGGACGGCAGCCACAGCTGGTGGATGAGAGGCAGCACCGCCTCAGCCAGCGTCTGGTCTTCCCCATCACCACCAGGAGGTCGGCCAGGGGACGTGCCATCTCTAGTGAGGTCCTCGGGACGCGGGGCGTCGGGGCGGCGGTGGGCGGCGCAGGCAATGTTGGTCAGGAGGCGTAGACTTCTGCACGCCTGCATGGCCAACGCCCGGGCGTCCTGTACGAGTGTATCGCTTTAATGGCCGTATAGGTAACTGATTTCAAAGCACAGGGTTAAACTTGAAAGCTAAACTCAAAACAAGACCTCAAGTCGAAGAAGAATAATTTACAAGTGCAGCAAGCTCTACGCTCGCCTCGCGTTGTACGCACAAATTCTATTTGTGCGTCAGCAGCGGCTTTCCACTGCCATCTTTGAATGGAGGCGGTGTTCTTGAAATATCTAATAATAGCCTCAGATTTATATCAGGCACATCTACAGATTTATCCTGCATTATTAACTTAATTTAAAAAACAGTTTTGACTTAAATTGCCAATTTCCAAGATCAAACCAAAAGAAGACCTCTGTAGAAGGTAACACCAGGAGACAAGGGCGTCTGACCCACCTTGTGTGTGAGGAGATTAACGGTAAGGTGAACAGCCTGGCGCTGCAGCAGGAGAGGGAGGTCCTCCAGGGGCGCCAGGAGGGGGGGCCAGAGCAGGGCGCTGAGGTGGTGGCAGGCATACCTGCAGCAGGGACTCACCAGTACCAGCAGGCCAAGACTCTCCAGGTACACAGGCTCTGCACCGTCGCCCATTGAACATTTCTTGCAGTGGCCATGGTCTGTAGCGGCAGCTTTGAGGGCGTGCTTGTGGGTCTTGCCAGAGGCCTTGCTATCGGAGGTTCTGGTTATTTGCTTTTCTATGGCAGCATTCTTATCCAGGGAATTTTTCATAGATCGTCCTCTAGTAAGCTGGCCCCCGCGTGGGTTAGTCTGAGACTGAGCTGATGTTGTGGATGGAGCAAATGCTGACGGCGTGAAGGTGTCGGAAATCAGGTGAATTAGGTGTCGGGCCAGTTCGTAGCCAGGATACAGCTTCTGTAATAAGAGGAAAAGCACGTCTAATGTTTGAATCACTCGTTTTTCTTCAATGGAAAATCATTAAATAAGGGCGAGAAATAGAATTTGGGAACATGAACCAAAAAAACTTGCGCTAAAATTCTCAATGGTCTTTGTTATCCCATTGAGCTTGAAGAAATTGGATGCAACACTTCAAATTTTTCAAAAAAGCAAAATTTAGTCTGCCTGAATTATACAGTACGAGAAAACGAATGAAAATTGTGCTAGTGGTAGGACACAACTCAAATGATCTCTGCCGTCATCAATTCAGGCCGCTTGACACAACAATGAATTGGATCAATGCATACGCTAGATAACAATACACAGTTTGTGTTTACTGGTTGGTGCGTGTGTCTAAAACACTCATAAGGGCTCTTAATGACAGTATCTGTGATAGAAGTTTCAACAGTGCACAAGTACAAGATTATTGTAATCGTAGGTACTATTCGGATGGATGTATTTGATGGTCATCCACATTTTTACGATTATTTTAAGGAAAATATTGACTCCTGTCATTTTTGACGGGCCGTGTAATAACGGCGTGTATACTAGTCTTCATTATAATAATGCTACATATAATTTTGAACATACTGAATGAATTCTCTATTAATTTCATAGCAAATGTTGGCAAATAACTAAGGATCCCACCTACCTAAACTGCTACTCCCCAGCAAGCCTTCTGCTCAACACGCTCCAATTGGAAAACCTCACACCACGGTAGAGGAAACAAGATAAAGTCATTTCTTTGGGGGGAAAATACACCTTTTGTTCGGCTAGCCAATAGAACGGCTTCATTTCAAACAAACTTTATGATGTCACCATTGCGACATGTCGTTGGGTCAAGAGTGGTGCTAGATTTAGGGCTAGCAGTATTGCCAGGCGCATTATTAGCACTGCTATGGGTTCATTGCCATGACGTCAGCATTGCCACAAAAAAGACTGGTTTGACCCTACCTTGCTTCTTCTACCGCACCTCACACCGCCTAACAAGATCTAGACTACTCGACACCCATGCATTGTAAAGAGAGACCAACAAACCTGGTACGCGTCGTGCACATTCATAGGCAGTTCCAACATGGGCACCAGCTTCTGCATGGAGTCGGCATCGCCCGGCACATCGCGGTGACGACGTTCCATGAGCGCCGCAACCAACAGAGCCAAAAACGTTGCAGCAGATTTGCTCAAGGCCAGACGTGAGACATCGCTGGGACTCCGCGTGAGCACTTGAGCGCATCGAGCGCAGGGTGGATGCTCACTTAGCATGGTAAACTCGAGGGTGTCGGCACCAGCCGGACAATCCCGTGGACAACAATTCACATCGGAAGTGGGAGTTGCAGAGCTGTCCACTGATCTTGTAACGTGCAAGCAGTGGATCAGAGTCATGAAGAAGCCGTCATGATGCGAGTCAAGCACAGACATAACGCGGAGACAGGCCCAGGAACTGGAAGGCGAGTGGTCGTTACTGAGGGGCTCCGAGGGGCTGTGGGGGGATGCATGGTGCCCTCTGTCACCGAGGGCGCGAGGAGGCCTCACTTCGGCCGGACGACAGCGTGAGTCCACCAGCAGAGCCAGCAGCTCCAAGACGCTCGTCACGCACGAATCTCCAAGCCACGCACCTGCCCAAGTGATGCACCGTCAGCACAACACACTACAATGCTGGTAGAAAATACCGTTGAGATTTGGTCAGGTAGTAGAGTAAGCATATGTGATATTGTCAGGAAATGGAAATGCACGTTGAGGTATGGTGACTCAGACGAGAAGGCTTTTGTAAAGAAGCTATTGTATTGATGAATGTGAGTTTGCTCATCGTATTTTGATCTTTACTTGACCTGAATAGTTATGTGAAGGTGGTGCATGCTGCAGGCAAAGGCATTGGAAATACTTAAATGCAAGAGGAAACTGTTGAGTTAGGTTGTACTATTTTAGCTTGCATGATCGTATACCATATAATTTCAACTATAAATATTAAACAATATTGAAGCAAATGATGATCATTGAGACGTCATTAAATTCTCATTCGTGCATCCCAATTTTTGCGTTTAATCCACCAGCAGAATTGAACCAATGATGGAGGTGAGCAATGCCCCCTAGTACCTGAGGAGAGCACGAGCACAAGAGCGTCAGGGAGGGCGCCGGCATCTCTGGACATGGCGCCCAGACACGGCAGCTGGCGACCCAGCACGCCCAGCAGCAGCCCAGCACCACACTCCAGGCAGCTGGCGAGCAGGGACCAGCTGTCGTGTTGAGTGCCAGCTGACGAGGGCGAGCTCAGCAACGCGCACACCTCCTCGACGTGGCTGCAACGACGGGACCGTAAATGAAGTGAGGGCAGCAGCACATGCGTCAACGATAATGTGTCTCTTCGTCACACACATCATCGCGCTCAGAGAGCCAGGTTACTCTTACACTGGCACGCTATGAAGAAGTTGTGCAAACTAATGTAGGTATAAGTTAGTGAAAAAAAATTCTTGAGCACTCTTCCTCCGGTGGGAAATCCGGATAAACACAAACAAGATCATTCTCCCTCAGAAGCCCAAAAATTTACTCATTGATCTTAACTCTGGCATGGTCTGAGTGCTATCTAATCTGCAAAGGCAGGAAGGAGCAACAGCTCTTTGTTGTCTATGCTCAAATTCCCACCCTCACACGCGCCACAGAATCAGGGCAGACACTCACTCTTTGCTCTTTATGAGACCTGTATTTCAACATCGATTCTTTGTCCCGTGTTCGTTCTTCTTCATCAAGGCACACCTCGGTATTGTTGTAGCATACCCTCTTCTGTTCGAATTTTATCAGTTTAATAACAATCCACTGCACGTTCATTGCTGTAATCCATTCAAATCAACACAATACACATGTGCTAAAATTTCTCCAACAAAATACGACTTATTCAATATCGAATGGATGTAGAAACCAATGAAAAGCAAAAACAACAAATAAAAATACCGAGACAGAAAGCAAATTGCTAGAAGAATATCAAACAAAGCATTTTCCTATACTCCCAGAAAGAAATGAAACTCACAAACTCTATCATGGAGAACTACAACACAAGCAGCATTGCCAACGCTACGGTTGGTCGTTAGGTAGAGTCAGATAACATTGACCACACAATGTAGCGACCATGAAACAAAGTAACGAGCCTGAGGAAGTAGTCCTGAGGAAGTAAGAGAAGCCTCACGTGATGACGAAGGGCAGGAGCCCCTCCTCCACTATCCTGCAGGAGACGGCCTGGGGCCTGAGGGCGGTGAGGTTACCAAGCAGGAGGAACACAGACCGCAGGAGACGGAGCCCCACGAAGTCTCGGCAGGAGACGACGGCGGACACCGTAGAGGAGTTCACCATCAAAGGGCGCGCCATGGCTGCCAGGAGGGCCCTGTAGAGGCAGTGATGCTCCGCCAGCACCAGCACGCCCTCTGCGCCGTTCACGCTCGCCTTCACAAGAAAATCTCCGTAGAGAGAGTGTCCACAAGTTGGGGCTGGTGACTACACCGACCTTGTGCCACCTCAGTTACAATGTTGGAGAATAATGCATTCCTACAACAATATGGCTTCCGTGCCCAGAAGTTGGTGCTGGTAACTACTCCAATCATGTGCCACTTTGGTTGCAGTGTTGGAGAGAAATGCAATTCCAACAATGATATGACTTTCTGAATTCCAAATAATATTTATTTGTAACCGAGCATCCGTATTATGGTCAAAACAACCTACTTTGCACAGAAACCTAAGGCTTAACGTTAAATATTCGTCACAACCAAGGCATTATATGACAAACATATTGTGCTAGAAGAAGCATATATTTTCCCATTACAAGGAAGTACATTAAATAGTGCCACACAAATTTAAGAAGATGAAAAAATCAGAGTCTAATAACGCTAAACACATCACAGTACCTGGGTCTCTGTGTCGACCACAAAAGGAGGCAGCGGAGCAGCAGCACCATCCTGTGCCGCACCCTCCCCCGCAGCAGGCAGTGCGGCAGCGAGGTGAGCGAAGAAGCAGCAAGCGGCAGCGCGCTCCCCCTCCGGCCGGTCACACGACGTGATGCAGCTATATGTTAGACAAGCATATGAGAATACGGTTACTAGAATAAAATAGCATCAACGTGCACGAGAATGTAGGATATCAAGATTAAATCAGTCTCCAAAATTATACATGAGGATACGGTAACTAGAATCAAATAGCATCAACATGCAAGAGACAATAGGATATCAAGATGAAACCAGTCTCCTTGTTTGAAAAATACAAGTAATTCTCACCGCAATCGCGCAAAAACACAGCTCCGAGTGACACCCGCACCACGTTTGTACCTAGAAGACAGTCACCTGAAAAGAGCGTCCCAGAGCTGGACTGTGCCATGCTCAGAGCGGAGGAGGAAGGTGAGGGCAGCGGAATGCTTGGCCAGAGCTGTCAGGGCGCCCCAGCCGGCAGAGCGAACAGCGCTGTCCCTGTAGCTCAACACTGTGGGCAACCACCGCATGGACTTCCGCCCGCCACTTGGGTGATCTTCACACGACAGCAGCGCCAGCAGCTGCCGGCAAGTGTTAAAATAGAAAGTCTCACAATGAATATGAGTGCTGTAAAAAAGTTCCATTTGAATTACACATACTTAGCTTACAAATTACTAAAACTACGCTAGCATTGTGTATTAGTCAAATCCTGTGTTTTCAAAACGTTACGACAGTTTTCACGGCCTACAGCGATCTCGTGATTCTTTCGTTTGTGCCCTGAACACGTCATCAGAAGTTTTGGAGGTGACAGTAGATTTTCTAAGCAACTCTGCATAGCTTACATCGGTGGTTGACTTTTTTAGTGACTGTGTAGCTTACCTCGATGACTTGGCCGGTGTGGGCGAGTGTGTGGCTGAGCGCGACGGTGGCGTGCAGTGTGGCGCACCGGCCCAAAAATGCCTCGTTTGAGCCGCCACGGCCCTCCGACAGCCACTCCAGCAAACTGGAGAGTGACGGATTTTGTACTAAATAACGCCTTATTTTTTGCGGGATTGTATCATCTCTACTGAAAAAGAGAAAGTTTCTTCTCGAGCACAATCCCGAAGAAAAAGTTTTTGAGATAAACGCAACTGTTCAAGACCAATTAGTTTTGAAGGGAGCAATGCAAATGAACCTTCACTGCAATACGTCAAGGGCATAGCTAAGCATGATAGGCCTTCACTTAGTGTATAAGCACGCAACAAGTGACACACACAAACCAGTTTCATCATGTGTTGTCTGAGGAAATGTGCGGCAATAATTGACAAAAAAAGAAGCAACAAACACACCTGACAGCAGAAGACACAGCGGCAGTGGCAGCATCCAGGCTTCTCAGCCAGCCTTTACCTGCCATACTCGAGATGCACTCTATGCTGCTGCACAGCACCCCTGCACACATTTGTTGGCCATCCATGAGACTTAGAATGGGAGGGTGATGCTATGTTATGCAATCACCAACCTGATCAATTACTTCCACACTTCATCAAGTATCATCAAATACTGTTGATGCTGATGCGCTCTGTAAAGTCCCTACTACGCAACACTATTCTCAACACAACATGAATATCAAGTGAAAGTGCTATCAAATAACTTCAGTACCAGACGAAATTATGAGTTAATTTTAACCTTCCTAGCTGCAACAAAGGTGTTCCAAAGAGAGTCAGGCTGAGGGTACCATTTAGAGAGGAGTCAAGAGAATCTATTTACGAGGTATGTTCTCACACAAGATCTCCTACGCATTGCAACCGTATGAAACAAGATGGTCCATAACAAAGTAAAAAGCCTATCCCATTTAAGCAGAAGAAGGCCCACCTAACCCTCAGCTCTGGACCTCACATTTCCCCTAAGAGCGCTATTTTTCCCTTAGATGCAAAAGTAGCACCAGCAGAGGGTAACTTTAGTGCCATCATAGTTTGTTGGAGGACATGTGCAAACAAGCTCAAGGTTACAACACAAAACCCTCGAGCTCCCTGGGGTTACTTATGAGCTTGGTTCTTTCCCACAGCACTTTGAGAACAGACTACTGGGCGCTCGTACATGGAGCAAGACAGAGTTCAATGTTCTACTCTCTGACGAAGAAAATGCCAGTTAATTATGAGAAATGAATAATATTTATGGTGTAAAAGAACCTCTATTAATCAAACAAAAAAATTGAAATTATTTTGATAGAATTTTTTTTTGATTGGGGATACAATCGAAACAATAATTGAAACGCAATACCAAGCTTAAAATTAACACGCAACACTTGGAAAACACAACAATTTTTTTCAAAAATTTCACAAGCCAGAATAATGTAAGTTTTAAATTTACACATGAGTTATGACAGAGAGAATGCTTTACATACCCAAGCTGTAGGGGCTCTTGTGCAGTGACCGCTGGATGACGGCAGCCAGAGCTCGAGTGACCACCACACCCAGCCGCTCTCCGGTATTGGGATTCCCCCCTCCCGGAGGGTCCGCTTCCTCAGCCCTCGGAGCGTTGTGGTTGCCGGCAACATCACAGAGACGGCCCACACACGTCAGTTCTCGTATCACGGATACCAGGCTCGTGAACACACCGAACCACACCTGAGATACACGAGTCATTCTCATAGTAGAGGAAACAAGTTGAAGTTTTTATGGGGAAAAATTACACCTTTTGTTCTGCTAGTCAATCGAAAAGCTTCACACTGGACTTCACAAACACACTGGATGACGTCACTATTGTGACATGTCGTTAGGCCAATAGTGGAGCCAGATTTGGGGCTAGTAGTGTTGCCAGATGTAATATGAGCGCTGCTATTGGTCCGATGCCATGATGTCAGCACTGTGACACAGTCGATGAAAAAACACTGGTTTGACGTTGCTTTGTTTCTTCTACCATGGTCATTCAACTGCTTGAATTTCGAGTCCAGATTATGCACCAGAGTAGCCAGATGGGCTTTTTTTCTCCCCAAAATACTCAAGTGTGGGTTATTCCAAATTACCAATGAGCAAGAATTGCATTGTCTGGCAACACCACGAAGTTGTTAGTTCTTCAAAGGCATAGGCTTGGTAGGGCTTATTTTTAAAATTCATGCCAACAAATCCAGCGAATGCATTGAGCATTTTGAACGCTGGTGCCCACAACAGCCCTGAGTATCAAAAGGTGTATTTGTCCTCAGAATATTTTTATGCCCAGCATACAGGATTACAGTTTCAGTTGGTGAAATACAGGAACATTGAAATCATTTTCAAAACCTCAGTTACACAAAGCATTCAACTAACGCGTGTATCTCCAGTCAAGGTACCACAGAACTTTCGAACCCAAATGCTCAACAAATGAAATGCGCAAAATATTTTTTTTGCCCGTACATCAGAAGACAGCCAAGCACTGCGCCCAGATCAGCGCCAAAAACGGACAAACAAACACACACCTGGTCGGCAGCGATGGAGCTGTTACCATCTCGACTGGCGTCCCCCCACTCCCGGGTCCCTGCAACGCATCTATTTCTATTTTAAACACATTATTTATATTTTATTTGTGCTATTAAATTTTTTTTAATCATATTTATACTTCGTTTTCTACATTTCATGTACATTTCAGTCGATAAAAGTAATTAATTTTTCATTTTATACTCATTATTTTTATTTTATGTATTGTTCTCAAGTCTACACGAGCAATCAAAAACGGAGTTATTTTTAAGCATAAGTTACAATTTATTCCCAAAAACTGATCTCAAACGAACAGAAGACACGTGTCTCAGCGCACCAGTGAACGGATTAAAAATTTAGGAATGACAAAACCAGGTGAATGAGGTTCCAAAACAAGAATAAAAAGATAAAATTCCATAAAACAGTACTCGAGATTGGATTTGCATAAAGAACTGAAGTGAAATAACACATAAAACAATAAAAACATGAAACAACAATATAAATATAAAACCACATTAAAAATAAAATACTCCATGAAACAGCACTAGAGACAGCACTGGCACAAGGCACCAAGTACAACAACACATCCAGCACCAAACGATGAGAACACTGGAGGCAGAGCACACACCCGCAGCGCCGAGCGTGTCACAGAGCGGCGAGCTGGGCTCCAGCAGCAGTGCGCTCAGCGCCGCCACCAGAGCAGGTTCGTGGGACGTTTTCTCCGGGAGATTCTGAGTTGCCTGGGGTGCACATCAGCGAACGTGATACCGCTTTAATAAAATGCTATCAGATGAGTACTGTCGATTTATTCACCAGAATATTTTCACAATATTAATTTTTTCAAACTCTCTATAATTCTTCAAGTCTACAGCGTGTTAAAATTCTCATGGGATCGTGCATCATTTTTAATAAAACGTTCCAACACAACACAATGTTTCAAAGTAAGAAAAACACCGTCACGTTCGGATGAGTAAGATAAGATCTTTTGTCATGTATCAAAAAGCATAAACATTTGATTAAGTTAACTATTTTCAGGACCTGCGTCTCTAGCAATCACGACGGCAAAACAAGGGCTGCTAAGTTTTCCATTTTTTGCGTCAAATTCTCCAATTTTGCCAATAAAATGCCGATTGATTCACTCAGATAACCATTAATTCATTTGTATAACATCCGTCAGCAACCACACACAACAGTTCAGCGAGCAACTGCAGACAAATCAGACTACATCTACACACAGTCTGACAAGCACGCAACCATCAGCATTCCACTTACACACAAGAGTATTATGAGAAGGAACACAGTACACACACACACAGTCTAGCAAGCAACAATAGCAACATTTACACCCAAGAGAAGGAAGACTGGAAGGAAGGAGTGGGTGGCAGACCTTGAGCACGAGGCGCAGCACGGCGATCACGCGGCAGTAGAGCTGGAGCTCAGCGAGGGTAGCGGGGACTCGCCTCAGGAACCTGCTTAGCACCCGCCACCACCCCTCGCTCTGCACCGCCTCCTGCCCAGCACCACAGCTGCACTACATCCACATCAGTTCCTCTGTTCTATTTCACGGAATGCATATGTCACTAATGGCTTCTCACATTAGTCAGTTATCTCACAATAACTGGCATCGATTAGCTAAATTCTTCTAGGTGATACTTCCTTTCAAAAATGGATTTCAATTCTAATAATATCTACATCTAAATGATTAATTTTACCAGTAAAACTTTGCACATGAAACCACGTGCACATTGTTGGAGCATATGTTAACACAGAATAACTAGAAATTGTCAGAGAAGATACAGATGTTAATAGAGAATATCGAGATAGTACTCAATTCCCTACCCATGGCCAGTGAGAGCAGACAAGTCAAATAAGGACGTCCGAGTCACCATCTAAGTATACGGTTTGCAAAGCCTCCTTACACAGGTTCGCACGCAATATTCTCTCAAGGGAGAGGGAAACAAGAAATGAAAGGAGATGTGCCCTATCACGCAATACTAGTACAGCTGAACCCACTCTCTTTCCAAAACACGTGTGACAGACTCAGCACTAGCAAGCTGAAGTCAGTAACAACGATTTAATGAATGAGATAAGCATCAACACACTCCATTATATAACACTCAAATTCTTAAAAACTCAATCTCATAAATGATCCGTGAGTTGTAAGGTCAACAGCCTGCCTCTTCTATCACGTTTGCCCTTAATCCCTCCAGTTCAATCCCGTACTATTGTTTTTCGATGTTGAAACTGAAGGCATTTCTCGGGTCCATTATTATAGACTACTGCAAATGCTTGCACATGAAGCAGGGTATCTTTTCTCCACAACAACTTCACCCAAATAAACACGTATCAGTTGAACGACCAAAAATCCTCAGTAATGTACAAGCAGAGCTAATTACTTAGCTCCGAGCAATAAACCAGCAACTGATTATTTCATCTACCAAAATTAATTGAGCAACTTACACAAGAGCTTGAAATGTTTTGGCAAGGCCCAAACGTAACGGCGAGACGGTTCTCAATGAGACACACGGCCTGCTTGACATCCTTGAGGTTGGTGCCGTTGTCAACATCACGGAGCAAGCCCTTGAAGTACAGCTCGGGCAGCATTGACTCAAAAAGCAGCTTTTCCTTCTCAGTCATGAGGAAGAAGTCGCTGAAGTTGGAAGAGTAGTCCACGTCGAGTCTGACTTTGCTGGCGCCTCCAGCACTACAGACGGCCCACACCATCTTCAAGAAGCCCTGAACAAGCTCTGAGCATCCCTCAGACCCACCTTCCGACAACAGGTCTAGGATAACAAAGGCAGAGCTGCACACGTTCTCCAGCCAAGCCCTCACATCCGGCACGAGGCTTAGCTCCTGGAAAGATTTTGTATTCGTTCCATCACTAGCAGTATGCTCCTCACTAGAGCAGTATGCATTAGTCAACATTTCGTTATCTTCTAAAGGTTCCTCATTTCTTGTTCTACAAGATGATCCAGCGTTCATAAAATTGTGATTCTGCTCGCGACGAGCTCTTAAATTATTTGTGAGATTCATTTGCCTAGAGACCACATGAGGGGAATCATGAGAACCATCCTCACGGGACACCTCATCAGCAGAACAAAAGTCCTCCTCATTCTGGAGGTCCAGCACGCCCTCCACAAAGACACGACTATGTTCAAAGACACGCCCACACTCCTCAGCTCGGATGACCGTGTGCACAAACGGCACATTGAGCGTCCGACTCAAAATTTCAGGGATTGAGGGCACGATCATCTGGCTTCTCGAGCGCGTGCGGTCAGCTGAAGCAGGCGTGTCGGTGTCATTCGGGAGGGGGGAGATGGACTGGTTGTCGTGGGTCACAGAGGAGGGGGAAGAGAGAGGCGAAGTGGAGGGCAGGGGAGGCTGGAGGATGTGAGGCTCCATCAGGAGCAGAAAGAGCAGCACAGCGCCGTGCTGGCGAGCTCGCTGGTCTTCTTCCAATAGCAGCGTGGCTGCACAGATGAAATGTCGACTTTAGCTGTCTTTAATCTAATTTCGTTAACTTAACTTATGCTCAATCTAATTTTATTGACTATAACTGTGCTCAATCTAATTTTGTCGACTTTAGCTGTGCTCAATCCAATTTTATAGACTATAAGTGTGCTTAATCTAAGTAACCTAAGCTTATGGTGCACTTGAGAAAAGATATCACGCAGCTTTAAGAGGATGGGAGCCTTTTAAATTTATCTTGGCAGGAAATAGCAGTGTTTGTAACAGAGTTTATGAAATGGTACAAGTTTGTAGTTAATTTTTTTAATTTATTGATGCCAGCCAAATATCAGGGTTGGATCAACGTAATTAATCCGTTATTTCCGTAAATTATGGTACGATATATGGGTTTTCATAAGAATTATTGATATCTATGAAGTTATTCATGGATACTATGGCTCACACATAGGGCTCCCTCACAGCAAGATAAAAGCAGATACATTTACTTTTGTAAATTTTTCATAATTTAAAAGCGATTGTTCATCATCGAATTACGGGAGAGGTGCCCTTTGGTCAGTCCCATTCAAAACAATGTTCTGCACAAGTTGATTATCATTATTGTTTGAGGTCGCTTTTCCACCGGGGTCACCAGCTAACAGCAAATGTGGACCCCTCCGCTTTCGCGAAGCATTTTATGCACAAGTTGAATATTTAGAGCAGTCACAGCTCAACGTCACCCCGGTTGATTCCAGGCAAATCTCATTTTGATGTAAAACACGTAATAAAGGAGATGGTGGTCACCGTCGGTATATTTTATCAAGGCAATTAATAATAGCTCAGTACGGTGGGATCACCTTCACTTCCTTTATAGATAGCCGGACTTGTATAATACCACATAACTGAACGGCCGGCCACGCTTAACATCGCCACTTAGTCCCGTACGCCGCAACTTATGAGACAGGCTTTTGTATACACGCGTGCCAGCAGTGAGACCTGCGGCTCTTAGGCTAGTGTGAGCACACCATGTGGAGCTAAGCTGCTACTGCACTGCACCCAGCCCCTTCCACTCCCTACACCAGCTGCAGTCTCACATCAGCACACCACCCCATTAGCACCCCCACTCCCTACATCAGCAGTAGCAGTCCCACACCAGCCCCTTCCACTCCCTACACCAGCTGCAGTCTCACATCAGCACACCACCCCATTAGCACCCCCACTCCCTACATCAGCAGTAGCAGTCCCACACCAGCCCTTTCCACTCCCTACACCAGCTGCAGTCTCACACCAGCACACCACCCCATTAGCACCCAGCCCTACACCAGCAGCCCCACTCCCTACATCAGCAGCAGTCCCACACCAGCCCCCAGCCCCACCCCTGGCGATGAGAGAGACAGCGTCCCACTGAGCAGCCAGGAGGCGGCGGCAGGTGGGCTTAAAGCAGGCGAGGTGGCGCAGCAGCTCCAGGCAGCAGCCCGCGTCCCGGCAGGCTGTAGGCCACGCGTCCGTCTCCTGGTGGGACACGTGCTCGCGTTAGCGTCACGCTGGGCGGAGCTTGAGGCTGTTTTCTCAGCCAAACAGTGTATACTGATCTAAATCAGGTACACAGATCTAAACAATGTATTCAAATCTAAACAACGCACACAAATATAAACAACATACACAGAGCTAAACAATATACACAGATTTAAAGACTACATCATCACGGTCTCCAAAGAGGAAATAACTACATGTATGTCTGACTTGAAATAATTTTTCATTAACGGTGTAAGATTGCACACTGAGCTAAGCTGATAATATAATGACCGCTATTAAACAGTTTGGCCTCATACATATGAGCAGAATTTCAATTGTCGAAATCAATATCTATCCAGAGGCCGTATTTTAAACGTCATTCACATAGAAATGTTTCAAGAGGTAACAATTGTAGACATCATCACCTCATACAGAGTTCTAGAGTTACTTCTATGAAACCAGCTAATAAATAATATTGAAACTTAGGTTGAAAACAAATTTGTTTTAGCACAACTCAAGCCTTGCTCTTAATATCAGAAAAACCTAAAAGGTTTATTAAATTGAGATATTGTGCGGGCAGTGAAACGCAGGTCTTCTTGGGGGGTACACTTTATTGGTCCGTAGCAGGTGTGGTACAGGCGAGGGACGCGATCGATTGAGCCCAGAGAAAACATGCTTATCGCTTATAAAGCCTTTGAGGTGCTCAGGGTAGGGGGCGAGAGAAAGCGCGCATGCACAATATGAAATGAGGTATATAATGGTTTAAAGTGTGAAATATGCTCAAGCCCTGAGGCTATTTCCAAGCTCCTTGCCTTGTGGTGAGGACTATATTGCGGTCCCTTTATTAGATCCAGATTTTCGAGCCTCGTAATCCTTCAGTTAGTCTTTGCTATGGAAGACTAACAGTGAAGTCGCTTTTCTAAGTGTTTTCATCCTCAAGTTCCATTATCAAACAAAACAAATTATTTTAAAGACGCTCTCAATTTGAAAGCAATGGTTGTGCCTGATGTTAAAATAAAATCATCTTTACTAAGATCTCCCTCATTACATTGAACGTCATTTTGACACTAAAAGACATTCAACAAACATACATGGATGCAATTGGTGCCTCACCAACAATGCAACAATGCAAGACACCAATGCAACAAGTGTCTCACCAACACATACACACACACACGGATGCTAAATGTATCTCACCAACATCTGTTCCAGTGCAGAAGTGAAAGAATACAAGGGCACAGCACCAAGCAACACTGTGCAGTGGTCAGGGTGTTGCGTGAGGTACGAAAGCTGCCGCCACAACGCACTCCTCATGTTGCGGTCTTGTTCAGAACACGCAGCGTCAGTGCGCCGCGAGGCGTGGTCCAGAGAACTCGAGGATTGTGCGTGCAAGTCCAGCAGCTCGCTTATCCTCATCACTTGCTGTGGCTGCACGTAAAATTCCCTATGTTTACGTTGCAAACTCATAAATTAGTGGCACGCAATGAATGGACACAAAGCATTAAGTTATACTTAATGAAACTAATAAGAAAACGTAATAGTATGACAATGCACCCAATTAGCAGGAAACCAAATCGTCATCAGGAGTAGTTTATGAGCAGCAGCAATGCAGTTCGTCACAACAATTAGACATCAAAAGTCCATTAAGCGGACATTGCAGGCAAGGGCAAAACAAGGAACAGAACTCAGGCAGGTCAGAGTCCCAGTACATGGACACAGATCCCGACGCTCCCAGAAATACTTGGCAGAGAAGTGGGTCTTCATTAGACCAATTAAAAAATAAAATTTTATGTATAAGGAAAATCGATTTGCCTCATATTATGTTCACGAAGTTAGAAAAATAATTGAGGAATAAGTACACTTCTGAAAAATATTATACAAAAACAAATCGAAAATATTGAAGAAGAAACTTGGCTTGTGCAGTTTTCTCACTCAGCATAGCGCAACAGACTCAAAGCTGTCACCTGTATTTGGATGTGATGGTAGTCAGGTAGAAACTGAGTGGGCGGTACAAGGAACCGGTCATGATTAAGACCTCTCGGTGACTGCAGCGTGGGGCACCGCAACCGAGGGGCGGCCTCCAGCAGGCGCTCCACCACTCGCTGGTGGGCGGTCCTGCGAGTCTGTTCCTCGGTGTGGAAGAGGTTCTGGATATCGCATAAGAACACCTGCAAAAACAACAGCCATAATATACTTGGTAATATCAATATTCTTTCTGCATGACAAAATGAACACGCGTTATTAAATATAATAGGAAAGTTGACAGAACTACATTTAAAAATTTCAGGATTATGACTAAATAATGCAAAGAAAATAATCTGACCTCATTCAGCAACAGTCAAGAAATATCACTGCGAATTGCAAGCAAACAATAATCTTTATATGTACTGTTTAATGTTCAAACTCTCCCGCCAGGCCGACACGAGTACGAAATTACTAATTTGCTATTTAGAAATTGACATGTTGTTTAGTCAAAAAAACTTTCATAGTGAATTACGAACTGTTGCTTCGTTTCCTGCCACAGATTTTTCTTACTTTTGAGGCACGGGTGAGCGGAGATAGACGGAACAACGCCACAGCCACAGCTCACAGTTGAAACTGAGGCCAAAAAAGCCCGATAACGACGCAGGATTTCCAAACGACTCACCAGCTGTTGGCGATTGAGGAGCTGTTGGTCGGTGCTGCAGGAGACGCAGAAGGCGCGGCGCATGTTGAGGAAGGGCGCGCCGAGCTGCCCTGCCAGCACGCTGGCGAGGGGCCACACGACGGCCACGCTGCTGCAGAGGCGGCTCCAGAGGGCCTCCCCCATCGTGTGTTGGCTGCAGAGCAGCACCAGCAGCCCGGAGCGCGCCGTCTCTGCCCACTGCACACCAACACAATGCAAACATCACACTCAGTACAGCACTGAGCCACAGAGTTGAGGTAAAGAGCCACATACCAAATAACTACGGCGTAAAAACAGCAAATGCAGAAAATATGCACACAAAGTATCTGCTGGGTTAAGAAGGGAACACAAAAATAGAATACACACATTTTTCTTGCAATTCTCATGATGTTAGTACGGCTCACGAAATGAGGAAGGAAAGCTTAAGAATGAGAGCAATAACTCATAAAATGTAACAAAAGATGAAGGTAAAACGTAAAGGTAACACATAAAATACCAACTCATATCTCAAGCTTTCTTAGAAGGAAACAAGCGCCTCACAAACGTTGGGCAAAAACGGCACACTAGCTGCTTCTATCCCGCACTTTGCATGGAAATCAAAAACATAATTGCACAGAAACCTGAACTGGATGAAAAAGGAATACCAGATCATTGTAGCCTATAGCAGCTTGTGCACGGTACTGAACAGAGCAAGCACGAGCATGTTACTGAGTTCTGAGCGGCCAGCACGTTAGGCATTGAACCTCCTCTTCAGTGACCGCCTGCATCCTTGTCAGGCACCGGCCCGTCTCATGGGCGTAGCAAACATGCAGCTTGTTTACGAGTGTGCTCACCAAATAAGTAACTTTACAATAAGTCACTTTACAGCCTAAAGCTAAACACATGCCATAAGAGCAAACTCGCTATTGTCAAGGTTTCCAAGTTCAGAGTGGTGAAGACAGAACTTTCCTCCTTGACTTGCTACTGCTTTGCCAGTAGCAAATGGCTTGAATTCTATCCCTTTTGATTTGTTGAGATATTCACCAAAATGCCTCTCCAATGATATAACCATTTAAGCGTGCTATTACTCCCAATAATTCTCAGCGGTATGCAAATTTTAAAGTAAGACATACTTCTGAAGTTACAACGCATCCAAACAGCCACATACGTACAACACACCCCGTACTAAGTAAGCTCCATTGCCTGGACTTGGCTAAAGCTCGATTACCTGGACTTGGCGAAGAAAGTTCCATTACTTGGACTTGGCAAAGAAAGTTCTATTACCTGGACTTGGCAAAGAAAGTTCCATTACCTGCACTTGGCAAAGAAAGTTCCATTACCTGGACTTGGCTAAGAAAGTTCCATTACCTGGACTTGGCTAAGAAAGTTCCATTACCTGGACTTGGCTAAAGCTCCATTACCTGGACTTGGCGTTGAGATGTAGGGGCGGCGGCAGCAACGAGCAGAGCCCTGAGCACCTGAGGATGCAGCAGCGGACTACAGCGCGCTGGCTGCAGTTGGCGACCTTGCGCAGCGGCAGCGGCACCCACACACGACACCAGCACCGCGTGCAGACTGGACAACCTGCAGTATGGGGGCATCAATGTAGCTCACCACACTCATGTGGCACTTACAGATGTGTCGCATGTAGCACTCACAAGAAAAACTAGTATAATTCAAAAAATGGAAGCCCTACCTCAATTTACAAGGCTTACAACCTATCCTTACAAGGCCATACACATATTACAGGGGTGGGAAACCTTCTGCATACCATGAGTCAAGTAATCATCGCATGGTTCCGTTCGCGCCATAAATCTCTCATCAATTGACACTCCCCGCATTTTCCCTCATGCAACTCGGACCAAAAATCATTCACAAATTATAATACATCTGAATACGTTACTCTAATCACACAATATGACACAGTTTGGCTTGGAATAGCAAGGTTGTTTGCGGTATCTAGCATGTCAAGGAACAGATCTACCCCGAGCGACTGCATGCATACTCACACAGCGTCCATTACTTGGGGCAGCTTGTGCTGGCTCAGCAGGTACAGCAGCACGCCCCGCATGACGGCCTGGTGCGCTGCAGAGGCAGAGTGGTACTGCTTGCAAATGCCCTCCACCAGTTTCTTGGCACATAGCTGAATTGTACAAAAATTTATTACATACGGTCATGGCAAACAGTATTTCACTTGAGTTTAATGAGCACATATAAACACAAAAGAACACTAAATTATTTTGAAAAGATAGTTGCAAGACAAAAAATTTGTTTCTAAACAGGTAACTTGGCTAAGGCTGCATTGCGGTGCGTGAGACGGTGCTTCGTTACAGGAGGATACTCTGAAGTTCCCAGATGTGCAGCTTAAAGACTGCATGGATAATGCATTTCAACCATTAAGAGGCACCAAGTTGATTGCATCAATAAACGGGCCACGATAGAACCGAGCGACAGACCTGGCTGGAATGGAGCAGCAAGGCAGGTACGGATGAGAGGGCGAGGTCCAGGAATGCAGGGAGGCGCTGACTGGAGCACCGCATGAAGGCCACGCAGCTCTGCAGGCTGCAGCTCACACGTACCATCGAGCTCACCTGCAGCATTATGAACATGCAATCGTTAACTCAAGTAGCTACGTTGCTAGACATTGGAGCACTGACGTGCTGTGGGTAGGGATGGAGGGGGATGGAAGGCAAGGATGGATGGGGATGGAAGGCAGGGATGGAGGGGGATGGAGGTCTGGTGCATTGAAATGCTGTGGGCAAGGGATGGAGGTTGATAATTGTATTCCAAAGGGTGTGCAGTAATTTATTGGAGTGCGCTACAAAATTATTCGTCCCCTGTTATGCTGAGTTATAAAATTATTTGACCATTCATAAAATATTTATAATAACTATTTCTCAGAATTAAATACTAGAATGAACCCCAAGTTTTCAAACAGTAAAGCCAAATGGATCCTTAAGCCAGGAACTCCTCCCTGGTTTCCACGAAGCAAACTCGCCTGCTTTTGTTTCACTTCAAAAACTGATTAGTTCCAAGCATGCATCGTTGTTCGTGGCTACAAGACAACTATTTAGCAACTATCAAGATTCAAACAAATTAGTGTAGTGTAAAATTTAGAAGACTTTGACGTTTGTAAACTTGAAATGTCGAGAATACATGCTTGGAGTTTTTGCTTTCTTTAATATCAAATCTAGGTGTGACTGAATGAACGGAACATGATGTTAAAGAAGAACATTCGAGCATCACCTGGACGTGGGAGAGTTCATCGATCTGGAGGAGGGCAGCAAAGAGAGTCACCAAGCTCTCTGGAGGCTCTCCACACTCTGCTGGCATCTGCAAGAGAGAATTTCTTCCTTTTACTACTTGTGCTAAAATGCATTGTGTTTCACAGAGAATACATTGTGAGGTTTTTTTACAATTATTGTTTATTTGATAATCAACAAGGGCGTCATGATACCCATGTATGCTTAGTAACTATGAATCTTCATGCTAAGATGTTTTAAAACCCAATCATATTTTCGCAAATATCTTTATTGGAAATTAGCTGTCATTTTTCTTCACATTTTTAGCCCAAAGTTTGATCGATACAAACTCGTGGACGAAAGCAATACAAAAGCTGCACGTGTTTGTGACGCTTCAACACAGAGAAAATCACGGTCTGTTATAGACAGATATTCATGTACTTGAACTCTCGCAACAAATTGCAGTTTTCAGGATGTACACTTGACACAATTTCATGTCTTCTAGGTGTAATTCAGGTAAAAATCAAGAAAAAGCCAATAAACTGGCAAAATGATTCCTTCAGAGATTAAAAAGTACAGATTTAAATAGGAAATCATCTCTTGAAAGAGAAAAATACACTTGGCACGCTACATAGTGAGCACCTTAAAATCATCCATAACAACCAACCTACACAAATTTCAAGCAGAAGGAAAAAACTCGTCACTGGTGTAGCTAGGAATAAAACCAAGCAAAGAGCTCACTCACGCCAGCCCACAAGTACACGCAAGTACACCCATTGAAACAGAAAACAGAGAGACCAAATCGTGATACGAAGAGCCACACATGGAAACTAAGGATATCACAGCGTTAGCATCTAGCTAGAAATGAAACCAAGTAAACATTTTACACAAGCCAGCTTACTGCAAGGAAACACAAACAAACCCATCACCACAGAACGAGACCAAATCGTGAGAAGACAATACTGAAAGAGACTGAATCGCGATACTCAGGAATCGGCAACCAAGGACAGTAGCTCACGGTGTTGTTACGCGAGAGGGACGCTCTCAGTGCCGGAGAGTAGCGGTGGTGCACACTGTCCCTTGAGAGGGTGGCAGCTGCAGGGAGCAGGGGGGAGTTGTGGCACGTGTGCAGGGACGGGGACGACGACACACTCGACACGGTACTGGAGGAGGCGCTGGTGGACGAGGCAGGGGAACTCAGGAGCGGAGGTGAGGGCGGCAGCAGCTCCAACAAGCTGCTGATGTCCGCCATGACCAGCACCACCGCCTCTGAAGTCGCCTCTGTCACCAGCTGAGAGCACCGCATACGCAGGGAATGTCAGGATGGATTGTAAATTAGTTTAACGCATTCCCTACATGTTGGGACATGTGTGTACTACTGGATCAATTGCTCATTCACGTACCGGTATAAGTGTAAAGCATTTCATCTAATCTGCGATCTTTTTAGCAAATACCTGTTATCATAAGAGGTGATAAGTTATCGTGCATTTCTTTTTTCATAATTTTTCGAAAGGATAAAAATGTATTTGAACTATCAAATCGATTTTCCCATTCTGTTACTTAAACCTAACCAAAACAACCGCGGGAACGTAGCAAACGCATTAAGCCTCTCTGACCCCAACAAAGGTGTTCACGAGAGTACAAGGCATCATTCAGTATAGCAAAAAGGAATAGGGAATCAATGCACAAGGTGTATATCCACACCTTGCATACAAAAATAGCGAGATTGAAAGAAGCTTGTGAAAAAATATCAAAGTTGAAGGATGAATCAACAGGTGGTAAAAAAAGAGAAAGCAGTCACCAAAAAAATGGTTCAAGACAATACAAAACCAATTCTTTCTTACAAAAAAATTGCCTGTCTAAACTTCATGTTGGGACCTCACGTCTTGCCCCTGGGATAGCTAACACCCACAGATACAAAAATTGTGTCCTGAGGGGCAACAAGGTGAGTTCCTCAAAGTATCAATTCACTCAAGAAGTGCATACAATGTACTTCGATTTCTCTTAGCCGTTTAGCTGCTAAAAATTGAATCTAATTACATGGACGATACAACCACCGAAGTGCTCAAGTACATGTAGATGTATAAAAAAAATGTCATTACTCTCGAGAGGATAAATAATCAACGACTAAAATGTGCCTCGAATCAAAAATTTTATGGCATGCAGGAACACAGCTGCATCTCCAAGAAGTTTCCAGCAGAAGGAGCTTTGGGCTAATTTCAATCACACAGGGAGGGTTACAAAAGATGTACTCACTCTTTGATTGCCCGGTATTCCCGTATTTTGTTTAGATGAAGGTTTTGGTCTATATAGATACATGTATAATGAGTTAAATCAAAGAAAAAACATTTAACATGTATAATGAGCTAAATAAAAGCAAAATCATTTAACTCCAGAAAATTAATCGTCATTACAGAAAATTTAGTAGCACTTGAAACAAAGACCAATAAATAATCGAGTAACCGTCCGTCAGAAGACAAGTACATATTTTTGGCGCACACTGCATAGCGTAGCAAAGGAGGGGGAGAACTGACATGCTGAGCACACAGCGCAGGCTTGGCGAAGGTGTGGAGCCAGTCTACAAGCACAGCACGACTCTGCACAAATGCACTGCAGTGCTGCTTTACCACAGCACGGCTCCGACCACCGCACCGCAGCACGTGGCTGCTGCTCACACACTGCGCCACGCCATCCAAGCTCTGTAGGAACAAGTACATCATGGCTTCAGATTTTATTGGTGCTCTTATATAACCCTACCTTAGAAAAAATTATGTAACCCTAATAGCATAAAAATGCAAGGACTCATGAAAAAAATTCGACGCCAAGAAATTTTTCGGGAAGGTGTCAGGTTTCACATGTCACGGGCACGCATACCTGAACAATGAGAGCCAATAGAATACCCTGCTTGATGTACTTTAAATCAAGAGTGAGGTAACAAATTAAATAAATACTTCAACACATAGGAAGATTTGGTCAATTTTTATAGAAATATTTGAATAATGGGTACACAAAACTAAACTCAACGTGAAGTTGCATGTGCCACAGATACTTATTTATGATTTCAGCCTTTAAATGTAAAAATCAAAATTAATCGGAGGTGCAGCCTACACCAAACATTTCATCAAAAACTACGCTCTTTCATGCACATTTGATGGCAATGTAAATGTGATTTATTCCTTAAAACTAATTGTTTTCAATAACTGCGCAAAAACAGGCAAAATTCGATAGAAAATACAGTTTCACTGTTAAAAAGTTACATCTTATTGAAATCTAGCCTTGCAACAGTGAATGAATCATTTAGAATGTTTTTCCAGTCAGACAATAATTTAGGGTGTTCAGATGACTATAAATCACCATCATATTTCAAAAGCAAAAGCATGGCCAACATCATGCAGCTGTGAAATTCATCTAATTCCAATGTTGGTGGGCACGAAAACATCTTTCCAAAAACCAACCCAGAGAAGGAGAACTAAAGGTGAGAATTGAACAAGCCTCAATTCAGTATATTATGAGCGCATCTAACAATGAAGGTTCATTGACTTGTGCGCGAGCGATGTCGATGTGCCGTCACTCACTATTGCCACCTATGTCTGTGTTATCTTGATCTTGAGTTCTGTGTCTTGACCGCACCTTTATAAGCCGTACTTGTCGAGGCTGAGGTGCTCAAGCTTTCATAATCCTACCTGCTGCCAACCCACCTGGCCAGTAAACTATACCGCCAAGTCCCATCGTGTTTACTTGCCCCGCATACTCATCATAAGGATAGCTGACAGTGATTGTAAACTAAGTAGGATCCTTCACTAACCAGTACAATACCCGCACTGGCACCAATGAAGACAAACCAGCACACACACACAACTCACACATTTGATGGCAGCCACCAGGTCTCTGACGGCCAGCACGGGATGGTCATCAGCGTGTAGGTCACCGCCACCACGTCCGACGTGAGGCTGGGCAGGAGCATCGCAGCTGAGGAAGCAGCGCCACAGCGCCGGTACGCAGACGCAGGCACGCAGCAGCTGCAAGAGGCAAGCAAGGAGGGCGGCAGCAGCTGTCCTAAGAGCGGGGCGGTCGCACCCTAACAACAAGGGCGTGGCGAGGGGGCACTGCAGCAGCAGCACTGCAAACTGCGGCACCGTCAGTGCGCTGCTTTTCAAGGCCTCGCTCTCCTCCGTATCTAGTGGGTCTGCGGGGAGCTGGAAGTGTGGGTGCAGCACCTGGAATGAATGAATGAAGAATGAAGAAGAAGGCCTGACTAACTTTCAGCTCTGGACCTCACATTTCTCCCCTGGGAGTGTTAATTCCCATAGGTACACCAGTTGTATTCCCCTAAGGGGAGAAGATCGAAGTTTAGATTGAGAAGCAGCACAAATAGTACAGCTCAATTATGATCATAAATTATCCCCAACAATGTGCTCATCCTATCATGTTCACCTTCAGTCAAAATTACAACATTTATGACTACCATAGAATGCAAAGATCAGCACCTAACTAGTGGGTTAGGAACGTGGTATTTTTCACTAACCTGCGCTTCCAGAGGCTGGTCTGGAGGCATCCAGCACTTCCCATTTCCTGTCTGGCACACGACAGAAACAAAAATTGGGGTTGCATTCATCTCAACACATAAAATTATATCAAGCCACAAAAGAAGAAGTAAACAAAAAATGGAAGCATTTTATGTCGTAAAAATATCAACAGTAGAACAATGTTGAAGATATACATCAGATTTCTGATGCAACTGAGTTTATATTTAAAGTGTACAATCTATAAGTGAGCATACAGTACAAACAACAGGAGTATCCCAATAAAACAAACAGACCGCAAGACAGCAGAGCTTCCTCACATCACAGGCAAGGAGAGACACCCCCCTCCTCCTCATCTCTTAAATGAACACTAAATACAAAAACCACTGGCTGTGTGTCTCTATTTCTCTGACTGCTAAGTGCCCGAAAGCATTTTATTTTCAATCCAGACTAAACAGCCAATGTTTGTGCTGCTGTTAAATTCAAGAACTAATATGATAAAATCTTCACCCATTACAAGGAAACTTGGGGCCAGTCTCCACTGACAAGTCAAAGAGACATAAAAGAACAACTTTACTTCAACTGATCGCTCTATTTTCCCCACCGCGTTGCAATTACAATGATTTTCGAGTTTTTCAAATCAAAGCCACAAGAATGAAGTGCAAGCTCATTGAGTTGAGGAATTCCCCCCATAATTTTCTTCAACACATCTTAATTTTCACATGTACAATTATAAGAAGCTTGCCTGCTCCAGGAAAGTTTCAAACAGTTGCTGGGAGTGGACTCCAACTCAGGCATTCACAGTGTGATGCAACACATTTAATTCTAATTTTCACAAGTACAATCCCACGGAAGCTGCCTGTTCCAGGAAATTTTCACGCAGTTGCTGGGAGTGGGCTCCAACTCAGGCATATACAGTGTGATGTAGGAAGCTCTACCTAAACCACACGACAACCTGCAGGCGACGCACCTCGAGCAGTGCAGTTGACGAGTGAGGCAGTAGGGCAGTGGTCACCCTCTGCAGGAGGCGCTGAGTGAAGGTCTGCAGGCACTGTGTGGCAGCAAGCTGCAGCTGCCACGCTGTCTTATCCATGCACTCAACCAAACTCTTGAGTGCAGTGAGCACACAAAGATATTTAAGGAATGGTGATGATGCACTAACTCTATATTAGCATTGAATGACTAGACAACAGTCCAACTTCAGAGAAATCTTTAACCTTCTAATTTATGTATTGCTGTAATATCTAACTGTCAGCAAACATTTTAATGAATGGAAATTTGCTTGGAAATACTCAAACAGCAGCAGGGAGTACCTCAACAAGATAATCCATGGAAGACTACAGTAGACAGAAGTTTGAAGCACACTCATGCAAGAAGTAAGTAGCATGGAATGTTAGCCTCCAAGGTAAGAAGAAAACTAAAGTTCCCTTCCTTCAAATAAAATCTGCACCAGCCCTTCTGCATGGAATCTCATTTGTTAATGATAAATATTAGTGATGATTAATTATAAGAGAACCTTGGGTTACTATTATTATTTTTATTGAAGTAATTATCAGATAGTTTGGTGATCCCTTACCACATAGTATGCAATCTCAAGCAAGCACAGAGAAGGAACCATTTAGTACAGATTGAAAAAAAGGGGGGAATTAATGCACAAGATGTGTTCTCACACAGGATACAGGATACACAGGATTAAAAAAATACACACACCAATTAAAAACAAAACAAAGAGTACTATAGCTCAAATTATTACAAAATAAAGCTGCCCAAATAAATTTCTTCTCACCTTCAAAAGTGAGGGCCGTTGCAGCAAAACTTCTGGAGGAAAGTCCTTGATCAGAACAGAGCTAGTGAAGTGCAGGGCGGCAAGCTTGGCTTCTGCATCTCCTTCAGGGGCAGCAATGGACCTGGCAGTTGCATGCAGCACCTCGGCATCAGCAGCGGTCAATGGCTGCAAAAATGAAACATCACTGATATGTAATTTATTAATAATTAATTGATTTAAGAGACTGATTATATTATAATATTATGTACATATATATGTATATATACATATATAAATGATTATATATATAATCAGTTACAAGCAACAATGAGCAGCTACACAATAACATATGAAAATAACATTTAGTGCACATAATCTCCCTATATAAATATTTTTTGAGAGTTAACATTCAAATTTTGGCAGTAATATTTATATTTAACAAATACTGGACAATTTTAACCCTTTCGGTACAATAATTCAAATGGTTTGGGTAAAAACTTCCAGGGGAATAGTTGTCATTACCCTGAATTGTTAGTGAAATTGACCTAGTGTGGGTGCTTTTAGCTTAAGCAAGTGCCTACTTCTTTATTTTTATTTTAAATTTTTTTTTAATTTTTGAAGCTCAATGCTTGGCGACAGAATTTTTCGAATTTTCGACGTTGATAATAAAGTTTTTGTAGTTACGAAGAAATTATTCATAAGTTTTTGCCCGAATTTATCAAAAATAAACGAAGTTCAGAAAAAACTTGCTCAAGTTGAATAAAAAGGTTATTGAATGTGTTGCACGGACACTATGGAATGTGTTGCATGGGCACTTGCATGGACAGAGGCAACCTATGGTAATGTACATGTGCAGGCTTCTGGAAATGTTAAAAACTAGCTTAATGAATGCTTATAATTTCCTTAATTTTGTTGTTTACTTCAAAATATTCCCTCACTAGTTAAATTACTTTAAAACTAGGTTAGATTCCCTAAGCTGGAAGCACTAGCCAACTTAGCACTGGAGTAGCCGTCAGTACCGGAAGGGTTAATAAAAAAAAACCTTAAGTCTGCGCAAAATTGTGACAATTTTACCTTCTTCCTCTAAAATTTGTCAATCACTGTCACCTTCCACTCACTTTTGAATATTCTAGAGCAATTTCATTCATTAAACAGTCCCTTATAACTCTGAAAAACAGAAAGCAAGGTAGCACTTTACATGACTATACCTTCCTATAATTAACTAACAATCTAACCTCTTACCTCTTGGCAAGAATCTTTATTCTCAACTTTATTGTTATGTTTTAATCTTCATAAATGGTAGTTTAAAATACAAGTCCAAAATATTCAAATACAAAACGGAAGACATTTATACACCATACAAAAATGAGCTGCACTTAACATGGGAACTAAATAAAAGCTAACACTTGAGTAAGACTACGACACTCACCAGCCACGGGAAGTTGGTAACCCTGAATGGAGGTCCTGCTCCACCATCAAGATCCCCCAGGCAGCACAGCATGGTATCTTCAGCAGTGGTAAGAATAGCTTGGCCATCCCTGCATTCAATAATAAATATTAATCCCTATTGTATAAATTAAAGAATTTTATTACTCCTCTTACCATGGGCAAATAATGATATCCTCTAACAATTGCTCTAAAATTGGGTTTAAGCGAAACAAAGAATATGGCTTTTTAAAATATCAATAACTGGTGATAGAACTCTAGAATAGAATAGCACAGAAATCTAGAACAAAACAAACGAGCACATAAATAATCATTGGCATTCTGCACTGCTCACAACCAGAGGGAGATTTTAACTGCTTTAGCAATATGGGTAAATGTTGAGGACTTGACTATAATCAATTTTCCACTTTTTGATCAGCAAAGATTGTTGATGAGACCAAAATAAACAAGTTTTCTTGAATGCACTTTCCGGCGGAAATGAGTATTTTAAAAGTTATGGCGTTAAATGAGTTACCGGAACTCCAGTGTGCATCACCCTATTACAAACGTAAAGAGGTTGGGTCGTGAGGGGTAGCCACAGTTCTTTTAGTTTTATAATTTTCACTAAAAGAACTGTTGCTACCCCTCACGACCCAACCTCTTTACGTTTGTAATAGGGGGTTTGCTCTTCGTCGGCTTGGTTGGCGCGCGGGAACGCCTGTTTACTTTCACGTCGGACCGCGCGGTGTATTTTTCCCCGACTCAAACACTGGAGTTACGGTAACTCATTTAATGTCATAACTTTTAAAATACTTATTTCCGCCGGAAAGTGCATTGAAGAAAACTTGTTTATTTTTGTCTCATCAACAATCTTTATTGGTCAAAGAGTGGAAAATCGATTATGGTCAAGTCCTCAACATTTACCGCAATATGTTTGAATTATAGAAATTATTTTTAAAAAATTGCAGAGCATTTGTATTTATTTCCAATTTTCTAATTTAAATAATAATACTTTTAAATTTAGCCTCAAATATAGATACACTGTCTGAGAGGGTCAAAACTGGAGATTAGGTCATCACAACTATGCCACATTTGAAGATACCTTATGGCCGCCCAGGAGTTGCATCACATTACCTAATTCTTCTGACATACATCATGAGTTGTGTGGAAAGAATGATATGTAGCCAATATACTTGACACTATAACATGCAAAGTCTCTATTACATGTTACACATATTGTCTAATACAATGCTATCAAAATACTTACTGGACGACAAGGAATTCTTCTGCGCCAATTTCCATTTTATTTCTTCACCTCCCTAACGGGTTTGTTGAAAAAAAATTATTCCTCAGCTAGTCTTAACAAACATTGATTGACATTAGAGTTCTTTATGGCAATAACTCTTTTCCAAAGAAATAAAAAAAACAAGTGTTCCGAAACACAGTAAAAGTGTTGTGCTACAACTTGAAAACGGCGTCATCTTTCACACACACTGGCAACCAATATCATAAACAAAGGTTTTACGAGTGTTTTGAAATTTTTCCCACTCGTAATTTTCGCGTTTGTGTTTGAATTTGTTTAAACACGTCCGCACATAATTTTCTTTGGTAAACTTAGTCTCTCATGGGTAACTATTATAACTTTTCAAAATTTATTTCTCATTTTTACAATACAAAGTATCTAATCTTCTTAGGCCGATTTAATTTAACAAAATATCCCTCCATATTATTTAGCCACTAAAGCCACTAAAGAGTTTTTCAATGACGAACATCAGAGGGGTTCACGGCTCGTCAAAAATGACGGGAGCCGATTTTTTTCTAAACAAAGCTTCCAAATGTGGATGACAAACAACTATATCCTTGCTAATAGTAACCGCAATTAGAATATTCTTGTATTTTTGTACTGATGAAATTCGTATCATGTGTACGGTGATTAACCATTCTGAAGAGAGTCACAGAGAGACGGGCCAAGCAAGCAAACATTAACTGTGTATTATTATTTAGTGGATTGTTCAAAGTATAATTTCTGACATATTGCACGTAAATACTCTGGATTGCACTGTTATTAACGATCGTTGGAAACCCTATCTCCCCCTGTCCTACTGCTACATTGGATGCTCTATGTTTTTTCTAAGGAGATTGAGGAGAATAAAGAAGACCTCAAAAAAAAACATTTATTGATAAATAAAACTTTTGAAAAACTGTTATTAACTCAAATGAGCACAATTCATGAATTACTACTTGTAGATACTTTAAAATAATATAAAAGGTAAAAGTTTATTCAGTCGTAATTAAAGAGCAATTTAAAATTGCCGCAAGCGATAATTTAGCGATGAATCTCCAGACAGTTAAAAAAAAATCAAGTTAATTAAATGTAAGAGGGCTGTGGCTATATAAAGTATCTCTGGCCTTTTCACCTATCTGTTTTTTCTGATAAAATAAGATTAAATATTAAATTAGTTAGAAGTAATTTTTAATCTTTACAGGCCACAGGTGAGCAATAATAATAATAAATAATGAAGGCATCTACGGATGCTTTATTTCCAATCAAGCCTGATACATATCACCTTGTACATTGGATTTTCAAATGCCTTATAACTAACGCCAGGACGCCATGACGCTTTCCCCCGGTCGAGACCGGTACCCATTTCAGACACCTGGGTAGAGTGGGGTATTGTGCTTGGAATTTTTCTCCTATACCCAACAGAGAAAATCGCCACTGCCAGCGCCGAGGTTCGATCCCGGGTCTCCCGCATGGCGGCAGAACCCTCTAGCCACATGGCTATGGCGGCACATAACACCAGTAAAGACACCTCACACATGTGTTCTATCAATAAGCAAGTCTGATCGTCTGTGAACTTTCTCACTACTATTATTTCGGTCACCCTTGACAACTCTTCACAATAATGCGGCTCAATATCACTGCAACTTCGAAAAAACTTCCTGAAAATCTTTTTCTCAAAGTACTCTGCTGCCCACGTCTGGATGTAATATAATAAAATATAATAAAATGATTAAAATTAGTCAATATAATAAAATGATTTGATATGTATACATATAGTGTTAAGTTGAACTATTTAGGTCTTTATAGTTTCATTCATTGCTTCAATAATTTACTCCGCTGTTCATTCATATATCTCAATGATAACTATTTAAATGATGAATTAATTGATTTTTTAATCATCGAGTACTTGCTTAACATTCGCTTATGTCTATTAATTCATAATAATTCGTTTACTTCTGTTTTTTTATTTATTCTCTTGTACTATTACTTTATTCACTTATTTGCCGGATGATGTGCTATATTTATATAGGCCTCATAAGCTATTTATTAATCTATTAACTACTGCACTTGCATCAGCAAAAATAACTGTTACATGTTTCAAGTTAGAGTTCCATTTCCTTTGTAGGGACTGTAATTAGCTAAAAAAAAGGTTGAGTCGTGGGCTCAAATTTATTGTAAATTCCATAACAATTTCGGTGGCTATTTTACTGGAAGATCAGTTCACTATCAAAAATCAAAAATGTTGTTGTTTTTTTTTGCCGTGATAAATAAATTCAATAACAGTGGTAATTTTGAGGAAAATAAAATATATTCAAGCTAATTTCAGTTTAATTTGAACGAATAAAGGTTTAAAAGCGTTTGGCAGGGCACAGATGCACTGCAATTTGAGGGCTCCTATCCAGCTGTAGGGATATATCCATTAAGCTCACAACTAATGCACTTCAATCTTAATATGAATTGAATTACCATAATATTTCTATAACTGATTCCTGATGAATGAGCTGTTAGAGATTTGAAATTCCCCTAATTGCAATAGCTGTTAACAACATATCATCAGTGTAGGCTACATTCGTTGGAATTTTCAAACACTTTAAACAATTTCAAACCTAAAATAATGAATCATTATCTGTTCACTCATGGTACGGCGCGCATCATTTCGATGGAGAAAATAGTCAAATTGAACTCTAAAAGTAATAAACTTGATTAAGAGAGAGGAGAGAAATCAGAGACATGCTATTTATTAAAAGCGAATATTTAAAAAAAAAACGTAAACGAATCGTTTTCCAGTCCCTAGTACAGAAAACGTAAAAGTTAGACAGAATTGTTTTGTGTCCCGAAATGTCTTTCATCTTCTAAGATGTAGTAAGCTGCAGAGATACTACAATAATCGCACCTGAGTAGCTAGCAATTTTATAAATAGTGAAAAGAGAACTTTATATTTCTCTCATAGCATCCCCACCTCCAGTGTGAAACACATGCAAGTCCATGAACAGAAATCGACCTTCTGGTAATATACTTGTCTTAGTTTATGCGCCAAAGTAAATAGATATATTAATAAACTAGTTCATATCTCTAATTAAAATTAAGCTTTAAAGATTACGAATCACATGTATGCATAATTGGCAGATACGAATTTTATTACTAAGAGCTTCTTTCAATTTAGAAGCTAAAAATTTTGCTTTAAATTATTTTTCAATTACAGACTTTAAAATTTCATTTTCCATAGAATCATTTTGAAATTAAATTTCTTCTGGTTACAATTCCAGAAACACTAGAATAAATTACGTTCCATGGAAACATAAAAACGTTATTTTTATTCCATAAATCTCCCATGATACCTTCAAGCTCTCTGTCCTCTTGAATTAATTCCTACAGCCAAAGGAACTGACCAACGTCTTCAAATTACTATAATAGAATGTTGTGAGTATGAGCGAACATTCTGCAGATGTCCTCCAATGTGGACTGGTGGGGAAAATTTCGGAGCATAAATACCCTCAAAGTGGGGACTGGAGTGAGAGTTGGAGTAGAATCTCAGAACTGAGCCAATGGAATCGTAATTAGGTGGCGGGGGGTTGGAATAGCCCGTCTGAAATGGGAATGGAGGGGAAAATTGGTGGGGGTTTGGCAGAAGCTCCTTGTAGTGAGGTGGTCGAGGAATATCTGCCACAAGGAAGTTGTCTGGAGAGGTTTGGGGAGCGTCTGGGTGGAAGACAGAGGGCGCGATGTTTCTGCTGTACTTGTGAGGACGGCGCAGCAGATACGTTGTTTTCTGTAATGGAAGTGACCGTGAGCAAGGTTTGGTATGGTGAAAACCTGTGCTTTATTCGCCCTTATTGAACTTTACATGTATAAAAAGAAGTTAAAGTCAAAGCTTTCAACTGTAATGAATTTGTTATTCAGCACCTTCTAATATTCCTCAATAATATGAGTTGCTGGACAATATCCGTCTCTGAAATTTCAAGTTCAATGCATTTCAACAGAGTGTCATCTCATTTGGGGTTGAGATAGCGTAGCAAGGAGAGATGGATAAGGCCCACAACCTTACCTTCAATTAACTTTCAAATGACTGCGTTCAAAAGAATTTAAAACAAGTAATTGGTCAAGTTAACCATTACACTGCCTAATAAGTCTAAGTTATATACATGAATTTGAGACACTGGATGAAAACAAAAGTTCAAAGCATTGGATTCAATGTAACAGAATTTCAGTAAAAGCTGTCACAGTTTTGAGATTTGCGGAACTGAATAAAATGAATATATTTTAGTTCCGGAAGAACTACAGTTGAGAATAAAGCAATAGCCTGTTGCTCGTGTGTGAAACTCCTTGGGATATATCCACAAGATAGGAATTTGAGTATCACTTTGAAAATAAGAGGTTAGTAGACCATGGGACCAGGAATCTGATGCAATTCTGCAATTCCCAATTGCAATTCTGATCATCTTTCCTTTATCAAGCATAGAAGTCAAGGGGACTGATGGCCTGAAAGATCATTATCAGCCTTTCTTTTAACCCAAGTTTCACCAAGTCAAAACATTTTCCGTTCTACTTTTAATTTTGGTTGAAAGGACGAAATCAAGCGCAGGAGGAATATACAATTTTTTGCAGCATCTCCCCCACCTACAGCTTGCAAATTGCTTGATGTATAAACAAAAGCATTGCACCATCTCAAATTTACCTTAAAATGTAAAGTTTAACTCATAAAATTCCAATCTCGGGTAAGACTATCCGAAATGTGGACATGAGCTTTTGAGCCCCACGGATAGTTTACGAACAACTCCAGACCTGTGCGGCGGGAGGGATCATTCCGTTGTAGTCCGTGGGTTCGCTGGGGTGCAGCTGCTTCGTCAGGGTCAGAATCTCGTTGATGTCTTCTGGGTCCCGAGCTCCAGGCCGCACGTCAGTTTCTCTGAACAGCACAAGCAAGAAAAAATACACCTTAGACAGTTACGATTGTATTGTAGATGTCTGTAGGCGTGTCGCTATTGGAGCTGAGGACTCTGAGGAAAACTGATGTTTGTTAACTAGTACTTCTGAAATGAAGTTTCAGTCAAAGCATGGTTGACTGATCACTCTTCTATGAAGTTAATTTTGCACTGTGCGTTACATTCAAGACTAAATGGTGAATACTATGGAAGCGTTTGGTGTGAGTCATGCTCTGCTAGCTATCTTGCTTCACCCTATTTATTTATGTGAACGGAAGCAACACTTTTCTTCCTGCTAATATATTAAAAAACACTTTCATTGCTGCAACTTCATTAAAGAAATTTATTTCTTATTGCAACTTCATTAAATAAACACTTTTATTGCTTCAACTTCATTGATAAACACTCATGTTAAATAAACTCTACAGCTTTATTGAATAAACACTACAAATTTATTAAATAAACACTAAAAATTTATAAAATAAACACATTCATTGCTACAACTTCATTAAATAAATACTTTTATTGCTGCTATTTTGTTAAACAAACACTTCCATAGCAGCAACACCACTGCCGCCTTCACCTCGGCTGGTAGACGAGGCCGTCCGGAGCCTCAATGCCGACGGCGTCCTGCGCGTTGTACTTCAGCCGCTCCCTCGACAGCGCCCCGGCGGGGATCACACCCCCCAGCGAGGGGGCCAGCGACTCTCGGTAGATTTGCCGTTTCTGGGTGCAATTAATAATGCAAAATCCTGAGTTCCAGGTTTTTTTTTGTGCTAATGCAACTGAAAATTTATAAAACTGACCATGCCAGCGCAGTGCGTGGGTTACTCTGAATTAAATAACGTATGTAAATAATTACATTTTTGATTTAAGCAAAAATCCTGATTTGCAGTTTTTTGGGGGGCTAACCAAACTGAAAATTTTGAAAACTGAACATGCCAATGCTGTAGGCTACTCTCAACCAAATTATCGTTTATAAATAAGTGAATTTCTGATCTAAAACTCCAATACAACTTCATCTCTCACCTGAATGCCAGGCGAGACGTAAGCGTCGCCTGGCGACTGAGCAGTGGCGGCAGCAGGGGGCGTGGTCAGGAGCATCACGTGCAGCAACACAACCGTCGTCCACTGCACCAATGACGGTCGCGTGCACCGCCGAGACTTGGAGCTTGGAGGACGCCAGGATGTCATTTTTCTGACAGCTGAATCACATGAACACTTTTCACTCTTCAGTTTTTTCGTCCCCATTGGGAGAGTCTTGAAAGTTGCGTTCCGTCTGTTATGTTGAAGAAATGTAGGTGTTTCTTTAGCCAATATTTTGACGGTTTCCAAACTGCTTGAGAATTCTTTCTCACCTGGAATTCCTCTTTTGGCCAAAATACACGACCCTTCTCCGCACAGAACCACTCTTCTTTCTCGTGTCCTCCGCATCACCACTCAATTCTTTTCCACTTTTCTATGCATCTACACAGAGTAATATTTTTTACAAATATAACAGTTAAGATGTTTATCAGAAGGCACACCACAAAAGCGATATTTGTTCAGTTAAAACAGGTTCACCTTTCGACATCCAAACGTAGTCATTTCGTAAACATCGCTCGCCAGTAAGAACTGCCTGCAGTGACCTCTAGTGCTGTTTATGCAACACTTGTCACTCATTCACTGCACATAATGAACTGAAAACATATTTTCATGAATAGAGAAATCATTATTGAAATACACAGGTAGGTTATTAACTACAGCCGTTTCACACTCTATTGGAAATAAACTGTTTTTCGATTCTTTTTCTTTAACATTAGAAAGCGAGGCTCAGTACTCCTGCTTTCAGAAAGTGAAGAGATTTTACAAAAAAATTGGTGTAGTATTTTACACTGCAAATCACCGTTGATATTAATTAAGCCAACTTAAAACACTCGCGCATATTTATTTCTTTAATCCTTTACGGAAACTGCATCTCTTTAAGAGATCATTCTAAACTTGATAAAAATGCAGATTACGATTTCAATCACCTGCCCCTGAGTCACACACAGACTTTCAAATTACTCTTTTTAACAGGCAAATCCGATTGAAAAGCACCGCCACTAGAGAGAAATCTCAGAAGCTAACTTTCGTACAACAGTTATACACGCAGAGAGTTTCCCCAACTGCACTCCGAACCCTTCCCTTCGGTGGGGAACAAAAAACATCATGGAAATAGTATAATCTCATACCAGGTCACATCTGGTGCTCAGATGGCGGCGAGAGCTGCCCGCTATCCTGGACATGAGCAGCAAAAAGTTGGAGGTGGCGTGAGTTTCTAGTACGGGTTTCTTAGTTGGCATTTGCGTAACACTTTGAGTGCGACGTGACCCACCGGTGGTCACTGAAGGGATTTCGATGATGCTGCTGACCCACCAGCAGTCACTAACTCAATTTCAATAGATGCTTAATGTAAGCCAAAGGAAGACGCGATATATCAAAATTGTAATGTAAGCTAAAGGAAGACGCGATATATCAAAATTGTAATGTAAGCTAAAGGAAGACGAGATATATCAAAATTGTAATGTAAGCTAAAGTAAGACGAGATATATCAAGTGTTTGTTATTTTCAAAATTGATCTCCCAAATTAACTATAATTTGAGTTGAATAATGAACTTCAGCTTAGCCCGCCGCACTTAACGTGTTAATAAAATGCTTGTGAGCTCTCATGAGCTACGAACGGCTACCAATATCTCTCTAAGTGTTGCTTAAATTCAAAAGATAGTGTTAATAAAAAATTTTACTTGATTTTAAGATTTTTTTGGCGGTAAACATGTCTTGAGAAATGGTTTAGTTCTGTGAAAATACAGAACATAATGCATGGCTTATAAATGTAATATCATAGTCACTTCATAAAAATGTCATCTGCTCTTGGCATTGAGGCACAATGGACTCATTTGCATGCATAATGTAAATGTAGGTCACCATTTGCCTCACTAGCTGTAAAGACTACCATTTGTTCGATACTTCATTCGAAACAGCGATAAATAGATTATGTGGGATAACCTATATCACACACCTGTAAAATATCGCATCTGTAAAATGAGATTATTTTACAGGTACTGGAACGCCCATGCCAATACACTGATGTACTGCGTCGTATATGTTTTGTCGTTGCACAAGCCAAAACTAGCGCGAAATGAGAAAAATATACATTTTTCTTGCTCCGCTCTCACTAAGAAGTGACTCACGTTGGTCATGCTGAAGGATATGAACTGCGTTTAATATAAAAAAAATCACCCTTTTTTTAATCAATCGACATAGCTAATCGATATCAATCGACTTGTGGTGAAGTCCAGAACAAACGGGAGATTTGTTAGAAGACTAACGTAGTACACCTACACTTTCTTTCATTGGCAATTATATGCCAAATTATTAAAACATCCTGAAAAAAAACATTCACTCTTCGCTTGCTTGTCAGGCCTGACGAGAGAGTTTCACTCCACGGGTAATTGAACGTCTCTTCCCCTCTATTTTCATTTAATTTACATTTGCGTTTTCATGTGGTATCATCTTCATTGGATGGAGCTTTGTCAGTGTCATGTAAATGTAGGAAAAAAAGTTGAATCCCAACCCGTGATGCTAACAACTCGGTACACGCTCTCTGCGTAAGCATGCTGAAAAGAATGCAATAGAAACTCTACCTTTCTCTCGTTGTTACAGTGTTTTTTGAATGGGGATATTTGCTGTTTTTAATGAACAGTTACGAAATAGAGAAATTTCATTTGTACCGCTAAAGAAAAAATAAAAGTGAAATTACTTTAGGGAAAGATTGAAAGAAAGAAAAAATAAAACAGTTTATTTTCAAATAAATTGATACTTTCAATGTTGAACATTGGTTTTGGAAATGTATTAACATTAAGATCCTTAGTTGATAACCCGTACAACCACGAAGTAAACTCGTCCAGGAATTTTGAGGAGAAGGAAATTCTTGTCCAGCCGTCGTTTGTTGTCGTCTACTGGACATAACAACGGGCAATCATCACGGCAGAGAAAACAAGGTAGGTTCAAACCAGTATTTTTTCGTTGACGGCCTGGTTTTGCTGACGTCACGGCAACGAACCAATATCAGCGCTCATGTTGTATCTGGTAGCACTGCTACCCGCAAATCTGGCTCCACTATTGGCCTAACGACATGGTGTTTTAGTGACGTCATAACGTTTGTTTGAAACAAAGCCGTTCTATTGGCTAGCCGAATATGAGGAGGTGTATTTTCACCCAAAGAAATGACCCTACCTTGCTTCCCCTACCGTGACAACCACCTGCACACACCAGGAGGCGTAGCTGCGCTTGAACTTTCATGACTTTCCAGCCTGCAGCGTTTGTGATGACTGGCGCAGTGCAGGACTTACCTCACCATGGTCAGAGAAATTTTGACACACCTGAGTGGGTCGAACGGTGGTTCTGAAATACTTTGATGCACATTGAAGTATTTCCTTTGACCACATATTAAAGCGGTTAAGAGAGTTGAGTCACATATTCACAGTTCAAATGGATCACCTTTTTTGCAGGAAACAGAATTTTGCAGTGCTGGGTTGGCCTCATCAGTGCTGGGTTGGCCTCACCAGTACTGGGTTGGCCTCACCAGTGCTGGGTTTGCCTCGCCAGTGCTGGGTTTGCCTCACCAGTGCTGGGTTTGCCTCACCAGTGCTGGGTTGGCCTCATCAGTGCTGGGTTGGCCTCACCAGTACTGGGTTGGCCTCACCAGTGCTGGGTTTGCCTCGCCAGTGCTGGGTTTGCCTCACCAGTGCTGGGTTTGCCTCATCAGTGCTGGGTTTGCCTCACCAGTGCTGGGTTTGCCTCGCCAGTGCTGGGTTTGCCTCACCAGTACTGGGTTGGCCTCACCAGTGCTGGGTTTGCCTCACCAGTGCTGGGTTGGCCTCACCAGTGCTGGGTTTGCCTCACCAGTGCTAGGTTGGCCTCACCAGTGCTGGGTTTGCCTCACCAGTGCTGGGTTTGCCTCGCCAGTGCTGGGTTTGCCTCGCCAGTGCTGGGTTTGCCTCATCAGTGCTGGGTTTGCCTCACCAGTGCTGGGTTTGCCTCACCAGTGCTGGGTTTGCCTCACCAGTACTGGGTTTGCCTCACCAGTGCTGGGTTTGCCTCACCAGTGCTGGGTTTGCCTCACCAGTGCTGGGTTTGCCTCACCAGTGCTGGGTTTGCCTCACCAGTGCTGGGTTTGCCTCACCAGTGCTGGGTTTGCCTCATCAGTGCTGGGTTTGCCTCACCAGTGCTGGGTTTGCCTCACCAGTGCTAGGTTGGCCTCACCAGTGCTGGGTTTGCCTCACCAGTGCTGGGTTGGCCTCACCAGTGCTGGGTTTGCCTCATCAGTGCTGGGTTTGCCTCACCAGTGCTGGGTTAGCCTCACCAGTGCTGGGTTTGCCTCACCAGTGCTGGGTTTGCCTCACCAGTGCTGGGTTTGCCTCATCAGTGCTGGGTTTGCCTCACCAGTGCTGGGTTAGCCTCACCAGTGCTGGGTTTGCCTCACCAGTGCTGGGTTTGCCTCATCAGTGCTGGGTTTGCCTCACCAGTGCTGGGTTAGCCTCACCAGTGCTGGGTTTGCCTCACCAGTGCTGGGTTTGCCTCACCAGTGCTGGGTTTGCCTCATCAGTGCTGGGTTTGCCTCACCAGTGCTGGGTTTGCCTCACCAGTGCTGGGTTTGCCTCACCAGTACTGGGTTGGCCTCACCAGTGCTGGGTTTGCCTCACCAGTACTGGGTTGGCCTCACCAGTGCTGGGTTTGCCTCACCAGTACTGGGTTGGCCTCACCAGTGCTGGGTTTGCCTCACCAGTACTGGGTTGGCCTCACCAGTGCTGGGTTTGCCTCACCAGTGCTGGGTTGGCCTCACCAGTGCTGGGTTGGCCTCACCAGTGCTGGGTTGGCCTCACCAGTGCTGGGTTTGCCTCACCAGTACTGGGTTGGCCTCACCAGTGCTGGGTTTGCCTCACCAGTACTGGGTTGGCCTCACCAGTGCTGGGTTTGCCTCACCAGTACTGGGTTGGCCTCACCAGTGCTGGGTTGGCCTCACCAGTGCTGGGTTGGCCTCACCAGTGCTGGGTTGGCCTCACCAGTGCTGGGTTTGCCTCACCAGTCTCCGCTGCTCGAGGTCGCAACTGCAGCGAGCATTAGTCGTAGCATCTGTATCTAATTTAACGGTAGCGTTGCGATACATCTGTTAGATCGTCCCTAAACACACACTTAGACACCGACTTTGCGAAGTATTTTACCAATACATCTGTCAATGCATCAATACATCGATCGTCTCTCATTGCACACTAAGACACAAGTTATTGGAAGTGTTTCGTTGCGCGAGGTGCGCGGCTTGGAATACTTGTAATAAGAACGGAATGCCAATGCCATAGGAAATACAGTCATGTTTCCAAGATTGTGCATAGGATTCTGTGCGTCGTAGGTCACCGTGATGTGACGGCTTTGGACTTGTGTTGCTATTTGGAGCCGCATGCATCTGCACTCACACCACTCTGGAGTTCATGAAAATATGGAGAATCGTCACATTCATAAACTATGCTCTGAAACTCACGGGCAACTATCGATGAGCAACATCGGGCGCAGCCATCTCTAGTTGTGGCTGATCACTGTTTTCTATTCCCCTAAGACGACCTGTTATCGATCTAGTTTTCAGTCTCACAACTCGAGACCTCGGCAAGAAATCTATGAAAGCTAATTAAGATTAAATGCGCTCAATTCCAGCGAAAGTTGCTCCTTGCATCACCGTCGATCACGTAACTTTCTCTCCCCTACTGCATTTAAAATTAGCGAACGTCAGAGGAAAGTTCGCCTCCCCGACCGAGATGCACTGTTTAAACAGAAGAAAAATGTGAAAATCTCCAGGTTACTGATATTATATTTGCTTTCTGAGTTTGTGTCATTTAGTGCGTAGTCTTTGAGAAAATTTCCTCATTTTTGCGGCAAGTACTTGAACATTAACAGGTTTCCACTTACTTGGGAGCGTTGACGTTAGTTAATTTTGGACTCATATAATTCAAACTGTGATGGTTTCAAGCTGCCTAAAATCACAGTAACTAGTTACTGAGGTAGAAATGCAGTACATTGTTCCTCCTAGTGTTTGTACAGCATTCATTTGTCAACGTGGATATCATGGTGTCTTTTCTCAAGGATCGGCTGAAAACCAAAAGTTAACATTTCGGTTTCTGCACTAGAAGTCCTATGAGCGAAGTGGTGTTTCGTCTGCAGAAACCGGAACAAAAATTAGCGTTTCTCATCCGATCTTTGAAAATAAAACGCTTGTACGTTTAATAGTTACAGGTAAGAGAAACTTATTCAGTCTGTTTCAAGCACATAAAAATGAACTAACTCGGTCATTAGAATCAGGATAATGGCGAGAAAAAAGTGAGCAGCGCTAGACGAAGACGATCTCCAAATAAACAGAAAATTGCCTAAAGTGGGGCACACAGGCTACAGAATCTCATGACTGGGTAGAAAAAATTAAAATTGCAGTCGAAAACAAATAAGGTAGAAACAACGGAAAAATTTCTCCAAAAAGTGAGATGTGTTGTTGAAAATATTGAAAAGAGTTAAATGATAACCAAGAGTTTCAAAGTACTGGGAAGTCTTGGCACTTCATGAAAAATCATATTAGTACATACCATAAGTATGACTCTCTATTTATTTTATGACTTCCTTTTTATACTTTATTTCTTTAATCCTAATTTTAGTTCCCCGTACATACCTAAATGGAAAGTTTGAGAAAAGTGCCATCCAAACCATGCACGCAACACCAACAATGTTTTCTTCAATATAATACGTTTAATTGAGTTTACATTGACCATCGCATCACCACCCTTGCAATTACGAAAGCTTATTGAAAATTATGAAAGTACAACCCAGTGATTAGGCTTGAACCATGGAACGTTGATCAACAGGACATATTGAGGAACAACACCTCATGTGAACTGGTAACAGGTGGGCAACAAAAATAAGTCAAACGATTTAAAAAGAAAAAATCCTCAGTTTTAATGTGTATTCTATGCTAAGTAGTTTAATTATATGAAGGCCCGCATGATTAGATAGGAGAATGTTCTTTTAGCCTCATAGAATGTCACGGCGCACATCACAGCACCAGCAATCGTGTCAAAGGTTTCATTTCACCTACAATCGTGCCTTGAACTTCCAAGTTAGTAAGTATGGTAAGAAAGTAAATGCAGTGCTAACAATAATATTGTGAAGAACTATCTAGTAATTCTAAGATTGATACCTATTGAATCACACCAAGACATTTTCTTTTGCTTTTTTTAATAAGCAGTCAGCGTCTAAAACGGTTCGGACTGTATCGAAGCCCTTTCTAGCTCGCAATCACCACATTCCATTACGCTCGAATTCCGGGGTTATGAGAAGATTCATCGCATAGTCATTCTCCCCAGCTGATGAAACACATTTTTAACGACACTGACAGTCACATTAATCGTATGGAGCACATTTTTAACGACACTCACAGTCACATTAATCGTATGGAGCACATTTTTGACGACACTCAAAGTCACAATAATCGTACGGAAAGCATTTTTGGAAAAAAATACGTTAATCGCATGGAGCGCATTATGGAAGAAAATCACATTAATCGAAAAACGCACAATCAGGTTAATCGTATGGCGATAAAATGGCGTCTGTGACGACCCCTCCTTCAGGAAGGTTCTCCAGAAACTAAGCTGCTGAGGCGAGGGCGCTATCGCAACACCTCTCGCTCGGGGCCTCAACAAAGCCTTGTGGCCTTTCTTTCCAGAGCGAAAGAAAGACTGGACCAGTTTATTTATTTCGCTCTAAAGGGAACAAATTCAAAAGATTACCGACGTTTGTAGGTCTTGTCACGCTCGCGTAGAGCCGCCCAGCAAACTTCAAATAATAAAGAAAAACGAGGCCGTATTTTTTAACAAACAAAACTTGACCATGATCCACTATTTCCTTTTTTTGCTTTACAGAATATTATTTTGTTGGTTACAACAAAGTGTGCGACCATTTCGTTGCAAAGGTTTTCTTTCGAATATAATTACGTCTTTCTTGAGTCAACTTTTTTTTATGGAATTGGAAATGTGATCCGCAAGTCATTCTAAATGAATATTTAAAAATATAATCAAAATGAGCAGAACAAAATTGTAATATGACGCCTTTACAATTTTCACTTAGTTAATGAAAGGATCACGCAGAGAAGGTCGCCTATTGACGAGAGAATTAACCGGATCCAACCGGATCTGGTTAACTTGGATTAACCTGAGTCTAAGCTAGTGAACACAAAATAATAATAATGTAATCGAACTTATCACTCTCACATCCTCCTCCTCCTCCCCATACAATGTTTCCAAGTATGCTACTTTTACCCGCATAAAATATCATATTATATACCAGCTGCATCAATATATCCTACTGTACACTGACCAACAGCCCTCTCCGTAGCGGAGGATGTAAGGCTCCAGGCTTTGGATAAGAAAGTCCTAGGTTCGATCCCAATTCTGTAACTGCGGTATTTTCACCAGATTGCAGCTTTCTGGTGATGATAGCAAACGGAGAAGACGGGTGGGAGATTTTAGAAGAGGAACATCGTCTTCATCACCCCTGACTTGCTATCATAAGGTTCAAAAACTTGAATACCCTTTCTGCAACCCGAGAGACCAATGAAGAACGAAATTCTCAGTGCCAAGATTCAATGTTGCTAGTTTTATTATTTAGATTGCGAGGTCATTCTCCCAAAAATTAGCTTAATTCAATCGACAAAGACATGATACAGAAAAAACGAACTGGCATTATATTACTATCATTATAAGATCGTTATGCTAAACACTACACTGGTCTCGTCCATTTTGGTTGTCTTCTTCGATGGTCTCAATGCAATCGACGTAGCCTGTAATATTAAAAGAATCTTTAGCAATGCCATCTGAGTGTTAAATTTATAATCAAATTCATCGAAATTTCTTGCATTTATGTATTTTAAAATTTTAATTTGCGTCCATGTCATATTTGAATACTGGACAGTGAACGCGTGACGATACCAAAATTACTTGCTCTATTGATGCAAAAAATTACAACCAGACCAAAAAACAAGGTCTAAAAATTCGGCACACGAGTTTTCCTGCAGTGCAACCATTTTCATTATTTATGTGGAGCAGCGAATGTAAGTTAGGCCATTAGGTTGACGTAATCATGACCAGGCTGCGTAAGCTGCCGTGATGCTGTACGCAAATTCAGGCGCCGCCATTCCTAAGCTGGAGAGCGAGGGAACGAAACCTGGAAAGTGAGAGGCAGGCGATTTCTATGGTAAGCTTGGGAACTCGACACCGTCTTTCAGCTCGAATACATCGCAGTCCTGCACTCAATGAAAGGAATGAATGAAGCTCCCCACACGACTACGGATGCTGAGTTACCATGTAGGCCAATTACGTGTGGTTCTTCATAAAAGCAGCGTGGTCCCTTCTCTTCGTTCTCTCGAGATCTCACTTTGCGTGGCTATGGACCCTTGACCCATCCTGTAACAGCTACGCGTGTTATTACACTATGAGGAGTAAAGTATTGATTTACTGGTTACTAAAAGCAGCAATCAAAGCCATCATGAGAAAACCTTCCTAACCTAAAACTATTAAAAAACCTTCATACCCTTTTTCTTCAGTAAATATGTAAGGAGTTATACCTCAACCTACTACATACATCAGGGGAGCCGTTACAAAGTCTTACTTTTAACGGTCTCTGCTTCACCCCAAACGACTTCATGCTCTGAAATTTTCAGCGACTTGGTAGCCTGCAGCGACTTGTTCAAGTCCGACAGCAAAGTGTCGAGCGAAATGAACATAATGAGCCCCTCTCGAGTGCCACTCACAAGTCATCCGTAAATTGCGATGGACAATTCCAGCGATCACTACATGGAGTAAACGTAATAGTAGCGTAGCGCTATATGGAGTAATGAAGTGAGAAGACGAAACAAAACAACAACCGTATAAAAAAATCCAGGCTGTCATGGAATAAACTTTTATTTTACTTCTAACGGTGTGCTCAAAATAAGATAATTTCGTGAGAAGAGAGACAGTCAAGAGAGTGCATTGCGCTCCAATGCTGAGTCTCCCGTAGGTAGACAAGGGTCTCGGTTATAATAATATGACGATTTTTTTGTGGAAAGTTTTGTAGTACTCAAAAGCATTCAGCGTACGAGGACCGTAGGTCATTTAGTGTAGGTTTGAGACCAAAATTCCAGAGGGTATCAGATGGGACTTCGATGTGACCCTCACGTCCAGCCCTGAGTAAGTGCATGCCTACTGGATGGCCTGAGAAATTTAACAGAAACTCTACCCGGATTCCTCAAGTATATCAGCTATTTCTGAATAATTCCTTACACAATTTTGATGAATACCTCACAGATCCCCTCTAGGGAGACTCACCTACTCAGATCTCTCACAAAATGTGTCCACTGCTACACACAAGTTGTTCATCACCAGAACGTTCTGGTGTCTCTTCGTGACGTGGGTACGAATTCGTCAGACGAAGCCGAGAGCTTGAGATCGTGAATATACTGTTTTATATTGACATACCTCTGAGATGTGAGAGACATTGGTGCAGTAAATAGAGGACGCAGGTGTGCTTGCTGTGGTGTTGTGATATTGGCAGCAGGATCGTGTTTTGCTCTGGCATATTGATCGATGAATAACTTTTGGATGGCTTGTTCACAATCTGTGTGAAACTGAGCTAGTCGAGAAACTACTGATGAGTCTAATGTAATGATTGATGACTCTAATTTGTGATAGAAAAAGTCAAATATTCGTCTTGGAATCATTTTAACCTATGAAATTTTGGGTAAAAAACCTAGGCCTTGAAAGAAAGGAATTCGTTTGAATTTATTCTAGGTGCTCATTAAAATAAGTTTATAATCAACATGAAAATAGTGATAGAAGTCATTCTTAGGTGACCTGCCGAGCGGTACAACTTTGCTATTCATTACATGCAAAGAATATAGCCATATAGAGCCGTGAAGAACAGATTGTGTGTGTTTTAGCAAGTTCTGGCCGGGTTTGTTAGCGATATAATTCAAGGAGCAGGAAGTTCTTTTATTTTGGGGACTGGTTGGCTTACAAATATTCGGAGGTCAATCTGGAGGTCACCCTTTTCTGCGATGTTCAGAGGCCAATTTAAGTGAAACCTTCGCCAGCTCAATTGAAAAGGCAGGGAGAGCTGACCTGTTCTTTTGGTTAAATGAATGCTATTTCTAACGACCACTGGCATGTAAAACGCTCTAATTAGAACCTTTTGGTAATCTTGTACGAAATAAGTTAGTCGTGATGTCCATTAGGTTTGAGATTTATTAGCCTCTCAGTGAGATCTCAAGTTGCAAGTGCAGCGCCATGGGCATTCATTGATAGCGTTGACCTGCTCATTACATTTATGTGAGAGTAAGAGTTGGCCTCATACGAGGACTGTATGTGTTTTTGTTTGTATCTGTGTGTTTCATTTAAGAAGATATTGAAAAGATAAAAAGACAAAATAGCATTTGTTTAGTTTGAAAATTCCTGCTTGCTAAAATGCATTGAACTTTTGATTGAACTTCTTGGGATTGGAACAAAGCATAAACGGGGCGCGTTGAAGTGTGGTGAGGGGACCGTCACTCTTGAAGCCGCTATATTAAACTTAAATTCATTAAATTCATTTATCATCGATCTTTTTCCGAAAATGTTTAATGACTTTGCGCAATTTGGAAGACTTTCATTTTAAAATAAAAGTCGTTATAATAAACTCAAGTTGTTTCAGGTTCGTGTGTTTCACAAAAATTTAGAATGGTTTTTCGAAATTTAACGATAACAAAAGCTAAGTTACGATATTAGTTGACAAATGTAATTATTTAGCAATACGTCAAATAACGTAAGCCTCCTTTAACATGAGCGAGACACAAGTTCTGAGACCGTGAGTTTATTTAACTCGTTTTCTATTTTCGCACTATATGCTCTCCATGACGCAGGGGGGGGGGAGACCTACAAATGTCTCGGCCTGGAGAGAGTAAGCAAGTGCAGAACCTACGATGCAAATTTAGTTCTGAATTACTGGCAGAGAAGAGACCTTCCTGGAGAAAATAAATTGTTTTTTTCCCTGTATTCAGTATCTTAAAATGTGTTTGCAAACCTAAACTGTACTATGAAAACAATAACTTCAAGAAGTGCTTCTGAACCTTTTTGATTTAATTTACTTCATTTTACATAATGGTGAACAAGTAAAAAACCTGCCACATCACAGCTTGTAACCTCAGGTGCGGTTTGAGGCTCATTGAAACTTCTTCGTCTAATCACACCGACTAATATTATTTGAGGCTAATTACCCTATCGTGAGAATTTACCTTCTAATAGCTTGGATATTATAATCATTTAATAATTTGAAAATTATATTTATCTTATCTTGGGTATTCTGTTTATCATTTTCGTGCCTCATTGTCGGTAATTGTCATTGCTCACGTTAACTATTCTTTTACTAGCGGTCACTAATTACAGTTTTTTGTTCCTTTCTCATTTCTTATTCCTGTGAATTATCGATATTGGACATCCAAGTTCAGTGTGGTGAGTGAGTTACCTAGCCAAAGCTCACTCAACAGGGAACGTGTCTTATTCCATTTTAATCTGCAGGAATCTTACGTTTTTAATGAAACCTTGTGATTGGAATGATTTTTAATCTATGAAGGTGTCTTTTCAATCTTAAAGAAGTCTTTAAAAAGCAGTAAATATTTTTCGTAAGCGTGAGTTTTTCGTTATAAATTCATTCACTATGCGACGTATTTCATTCTCGATTTTAAATGTTTTGCGAGTGCAGTATTCTCCTTATTTGTGCAGTGTCCATCTGCATGGACTCAGTCCTTCCTCATCGTTATTTTTACTATATTCCAATCTAATTTGATTTGAATAACGAGTACAAAAGTTGCGCAAGCCATTTTCATCAGACCATATCTCACTTGTGAGAGTGCAGGGAAAAACCCTCCTGTTATTTTACAAGAAGTTAATTATTGCGCTAGCTAACGACTTTCTGAATTTCGGAATATGTGTTTACGCAACTGCTCTTCGAGGCGTGTCCTGCATGACTCTGCAATACCAGCAAAATTGCACATGTTCACAGAAATAATAATGAAAAGATTCGCCAGCTATTGTTATTCAGGAGTTCAGTTTGCAACCTTACGGAAACAAGACCAAAATTACGCCTTTGCTTCTGCGCTGCGTATAGTTGAGAAACAAGCAATCTGCGGCTAGTTCATGTATTACTAATACTATTCATTAGAAATAATGGATAAATAACATGAACATTGTAGAGAATTAGAGAGAACTGAGCTTGCTACGTTGGGGTTTCATCTTAATGCTCGCAGACTCGAGACTTGGGTCAGATATTATATTGTTATCGTAAGCGGAGGTTGAGCTCACGTGGAGCAAAAATAAAGCATCAATGTTTTTATTTTCTCAGTTGAAAAACCCCTGAACGAGATGTGAAAATTTTCAGAAGAATCTGAAAACTTTCTCAAGAACAAGAACTGTTTCCAGCTATTGAAATTTTTAGTTCAGCTGATTAATTTTTTACATCAAAAACTAACGACAAATGAAAGCTTTACAAACCTAATTTTCCAATAGCAGCACCCACTCAGAGTTATCACGCGATGTAATACCAAATGTCATTATTGCTTGTATCAGTGGTGGCCGAACAGCATCGTTGAGGGTAGCATGCGGCATTCTACTGTTAAATTGCTTGTGTTGGAATCTGTATTTATTTGTTCTTTATAACCACAAAATATTGTATTATTTTGAGGTTCGCCACCCGATATAGCGACGTGTGGCCCTTCCACTTGTCATGTCCCACTAAAGCAGCTATAGCTTAAAAAAAGACACTTCCCCCCCCGCTGGCAATACTATCTCCAGACGTTGGCGGCTTGCTATTGTTCATCGACACTAAATTTCCTTTCTACCACTATAATTCCTCATAGCTCCAGAGTGATGCACTCTCCTTAACAGAGTAGCGTTTGTCACAACGGTGTAACAGATCAGACACACTGTTGACCATTACAGGACAAATTACAGCTTGGAATGACGGCTGACGCTTGTCCAACACCTGCCGCACTCAACACAGGGCTTCCACGAGTGCGAAAGTTCCTACCCTAAAACTTTGCTCAAGATTACCCTAAAAATACATAAATTACCCTAAAATATGATATATGCCCATTGCTGGTATTACATGAAAATATTCAATGTTTCCATGTTTATATGTGTAGAAATGACACAACATCAGGGTCATGCAGGTATTTGAAAATGAAATTCTCTGACTTTACGGAGTCATATTTGTCAAGTTACGTGCAACATTTTATATTGCTTTCATTATAGTTTATCCTCCATGTATGCTTACCTAGTTACAAGCTCTGTTCCACGAGCGTAAAGTGTGAGGCCAGGTGATCTATTCCTGACTGGCAGAAAGAAGCAAAGACATAGTAAGAAGAAATGAACGACAAAGTAATACTCGAAATATTTATTTATGGAACACAACACAAACAGAGTTTCACAATTTTTGCGCAAAAAAATTAGAGGAATTTAGATGTGAATAAGTTCATGTACACCCTAATTCTCGGGGCAATTGCAAAGAACGGGGAAAAGAATGTAATGCACTGGATGAAGATTTATTACTTTCCCAAAATTTTCGAAATCATTATGCTCAATTGGCACGAATTTAACTGCGTATAGAGATTTACGTTGAGTAAGGCGAAGCAGATGTTACTCAAGGCTCAATGTTAGCCCCATTGAATTACAAATAAGAGCCTCGTTACAATTAAGAATCTCGGCCCATGGCCGGATTAATTTTCGACAGAAGCCTACATGTCAAAAAAGCCAAAAGATTATCGTTGAATACTTGTAGCACCTCCAAGAATCGGAGTCTTACGTTAGTAAGCCCTAGTGCTAAGAATAATGGACTAAAACCTAGATTTCTATCTCACAAACTTTTTTATTCACTCTCAATATAGGTATTTCCACCAAGCCAACATTTCTTCTATGAAGACGACAATTTTTTTTAACAAAGAAGCCACAGAATGCTTGAATCCCATCATAACATTAGGCGTGTCAAAACAGAATCCTATAATGTCGCTCAATTTAATATTTTTATGATTGAAATCTTTTTTATGTGTAGTAAACAATCCATTGGCTATGCTATCCTCTTTTTCAACATGATAAACAGAGAAGCTCTTAATTGCACTCTCACTCCATTATTGGGCGATGAGGCCGAGCTGTTTAGCTTTACTGCGATCAGTAACTGTTGTTTCACCAATTATTACAGAATATAAATGTTCATTAAGGACAACGACAAGATCACTTAGTAGATGTTCACCGAAACATTGTCTAATAATGTTTGAAGCTCTTTGTTTCCGTAAGCGAATTTTCTTTTAAGAAACATTTGTTTCAGTAGTTTTATTAATGAGTCACTTAACGAAATAGGCAAATTATGCTCAGAAAGGTATGCAAATATCCGTAATTCAGTTTTTATACCTGTCTTGTCAATTGGATCGTGTGATAAAATGAACAAAGTTATAGTTTCTGTTTTCCTTCACTGCACTGAGAGATTTTTTTGGCGTTGACTCTTCGCATGAAGAATAATCTCAGATTTACCTAACGTAATAGTAGTTAAGCATATAGTACAGTATGCCATATCCTTAGTTGAGGTAGAAGACTGAGACCACTCTAACCTTTCTTTTTCTAGCCTCGAAACAGTTGTTCGCATCTCCATCCTTCCTTTCATTTTCATGAAAAAAGGTTATCAGACATTAAAATTTTGCTTTCCTTCATAGGTGGTGTAGCAGCTTCATCGTACACAGAATCCATTTATTAGTAGCAATTTCACTGAGACGCAAGGAACCAAATATTTTGTCACAATGCAGTACTGTACGTGACAGCACCTTTCACATTTAATTGCACTCGACTGAAACAAAACTATCTGCCCTCGGCTCTGGCAGTGTCGTTTTGTACGCGTTATGAAGCTGTTCAATTCCAGTAAACGACGACGACCGATGTGTTGGTGTAAATCATGATACATTTACGAGTTCGTTATGTAAGGCAAGAAAATATGAAATTCCGAACATTACACTCGTATCAAGTTCCCTATCATTTTAATTATTGTCATTAGTATTAATTAACCAAGGTATTATTCATGCAGCAAATCTGGCAACATTATACTGAAGAGAGACCTGAGGGAGATGCAGCGATGAGCATATCAATTTGCGCCTTATCGTCGTGTGCAATAAAGACTAAATTAATAGCGAGTTCGGGCAAGATTTGCGCTTGTTCCAAACATCTCTCATATTGAACATGTTCATCAATGCTTTGTTCCGCAATGTACCTTGCACAAAGCATATTGTAGTACATGAAAGCAAACTTGAAATCAGCATTGAAAACAAGCAATTATTCTACAATTTTGCTGCGCTACCCCGTCAAAAGTCAAATTACCCTAAAAACCATGAAAATTTCCTTTACCCTAAGCTCTACCCTAGACAACCCTTGATTACCCTAAAATGGGGTATTTTACCCTAAAGTGGAAGCACTGACTCAACACCTTTCTTTTTGCGAGTGCGATGCGGAGACAGGCGGTAACCGCATCGGAACCTTCAGTTATCGTTGGAGATTGAAAGTGGTAGGGGTGCGTCGCTCCTGTATTTCAGTCTTTGGAACACGTGCGCGAGGTGCCGGCTGACCATGAAGTTCAGCGGTTAAAGAGACATGATATGAGAGTACGTTTTGAACTGTACAAATTAACCAAACTCGTTGATAGTCTTGGAAGCTTTCTTCTAGATGCCTTTTCTCGATTTAAGTACAGTGTTTTGTTTGGTGTATGACTCATGAGATGCTCTTTAATTAATTACCATGAAAGTCTCGCTTGCTAACCCTTTTGTGTTTCATGTTCACTCTTCGCTGCCCTCTAATTTCCACGAAATCATCCCCTTGCTGTGAGCTTGGTTTTATCATCCGTTCTTACAACGTTTTCGGATTTCGTTCCATTTTTCATTCATGAGGTTTGATATCCACCATTTGTACGGCCATCCCAGGAGCTCTTTTGCTATTAATCCAACATAAGGTACCAGTGAAACTGCAAGAGCTTCTGATCGCTTTTTTTCTTGATAATTCTGTTTGCGTAGAACAAAACTATCCTCTATACATTGTCACTATCCGATTATAAATACGAAATAATAGCTGAAAACTCATTTATTAATTGTACTAGCAAATTAATTGGAATGCTCGATAAGCACTTCCACATCGAAAGACATACATTGGAAGGCTGAAATTACTGTTTTTTCTCGTTATCACTCACCCATGAAGACCTGCGTCTCGACAGCGGCCAGGACACGTTTGGTTCCTGTACTGTACGAGATGCCAACGTGTTCGGGTCGTGTTATGAACATGCTTAGAAACTTAGACGACATTTTGATATGTGTAGTGCGTAACTATCCCGCAATAGACAATCAATTTGAATAAATACAGAATCATTTTAAGCTGGCGCCAATTGAATGTTATCTTGTAACTGGTTATCAATCTCTCCAATACACTACAACTGCAGTCCAAACAAATGCTGATCAGCCAATCTAGCTGATCTGGTCATTCAATAGTTTTAAAAACCTGATGATCAATGTGGCCTGAAGCAGGTTGTGATATTGAGTAATTTGTAAATAACTGATACTAGACTGATATTGACATATAACTGATATTGGACTAGCAGATCTGTTATGCTTATCTGTCGACTTATACGATCAGACCTTGGATGCTCAAAATCTATATTTTATTTTATTTTCAAGTTTTAAGCAGGATTGTAACAATCAGAGACAGTATATCGATTAAATTGAGCATATCAACTTGTAAGTTTAAGAGAGCCTGGCTGGCTGCAGTTTCAGCTGGGGTGAAAAATGAAATTTTCTACATGAGGTATTGTTTCCATGTGTCCGATTTTAAAACGACGTAAACAGAGAAAATATTCTTGAAAATTTGGCAGTGGTATCGGTAGAAACCACTTGAAATTGAAGAATTAGATTTTTTTTGAGTGAGTTTTCAAACGGTATGTCATCGTTTTGAGGTTCTCAACGAAATAGAACTCGGGTGGCGGTACTGGAATTGTGTGGCGGTACTAGAATTGGGTGGCGGTACTGGAATTGGGTGACGGGACTGGAATTGAGTGGTGGTACTGGAATTGGGTGGCGGTACTGGAATTGGGTGGCGGTACTGGAATTGGGTGGCGGTACTGGAATTGGGTGGCGGTACTGGAATTGGGTGGAAGTACTGGAATTGGGTGGCGGTACTGGAATTGTGTGGCGGTACTGGAATTGGGTGGCAGTACTGGAATTGGGTGGCGGTACTGGAATTGGGTGGCGGTACTGGAATTGGGTGGTGGTACTGGAATTGGGTGGCGGTACTGGAATTGGGTGGCAGTACTGGAATTGGGTGGCGGTACTGGAATTGTGTGGCGGTACTGGAATTGGGTGGCAGTACTGGAATTGGGTGGCGGTACTGGAATTGGGTGGCAGTACTGGAATTGAGTGGCGGTACTGGAATTGTGTGGCGGTACTGGAATTGGGTGGCGGTACTGGAATTGGGTGACGGGACTGGAATTGGGTGGCGGTAATGGAATTGGGTGGCGGTACTGGAATTGGGTGGCGGTACTGGAATTGGGTGGCGGTACTGGAATTGGGTGGCGGAACTGGAATTGGGTGGCGGTACTGGAATTGGGTGGCGGTACTGGAATTGGGTGGCGGTACTGGAATTGGGTGGCGGTACTGGAATTGGGTGGCGGGACTGGAATTGGGTGGCGGTACTGGAATTGGGTGGTGGAACTGGAATTGGGTGGCGGAACTGGAATTGGGTGGCGGTACTGGAATTGGGTGGCGGTACTGGAATTGGGTGGCGGTACTGGAATTGGGTGGCGGGACTGGAATTGGGTGGCGGTACTGGAATTGGGTGGCGGTACTGGAATTGGGTGGCGGTACTGGAATTGGATGGCGGTACTGGAATTGGGTGGCGGTACTGGAATTGGATGGCAGTACTGGAATTGGGTGGCGGTACTGGAATTGGGTGGCAGGACTGGAATTGGATGACGGTACTGGAATTGGGTGGCAGTACTGGAATTGGGTGGCTGTACTGGAATTGGGTGGCAGGACTGGAATTGGATGGCGGTACTGGAATTGGGTGGCAGTACTGGAATTGGGTGGCGGTACTGGAATTGGATGGCAGTACTGGAATTGGGTGGCGGTACTGGAATTGGGTGGCAGTACTGGAATTGGGTGGCGGTACTGGAATTGGGTGGCAGGACTGGAATTGGATGGCAGTACTGGAATTGGGTGGCGGTACTGGAATTGGGTGGCAGGACTGGAATTGGATGGCGGTACTGGATTTAAATAGGTATTCGGGTTGGTCGGCGTTACGCGATTAGTTGGCGTTATCGCAGCTCGCCAGTGTCATGCGAGTTGATTGACGTTAGACAAACACGTGCTCTGAATTTCCTTAAAATCTCCTCGCAAGTTCTCACAGGCCAACTCCGTGAAATGCTTGCAGCTCTTGGCAATCAAAAAATATATGTACTTGTTACTTGCGCAAACTCTATTGAGCTGTATACAAGAAATATTTTATACTGGATATTGGTTTTGAAGAACAAAAAATATTGATGGAAACTGGCAGAGGTATTAAGGCTGATGCCCGATGCATGGGCGCTGTGATTAGAAAGTTTGAGGCTGAACCTGCAGTTAAGCAAAGTTTTTCCTTTGGCTTTCTGTGTAGAAATATACTGGCTTGGCTTCCCTTGAGGTGAAGCGGCTTGATTATATTTTCCTGCTCCCTTTGGTCAAATTACACGCGTGTCTTTGCGACTGCTGTGAGGGTGGGTCAAGGTCTTATAATATTAAGTCGACCCTGACATTTATACATATCATGGCACACCATACTGATGCAAATAAAAAAACATAAAAGTCTCGAATAAACTGATTTGATATATCTTCATTACCCTTGTTCTCTACAATTGCTAAATGCTACAACATACATCTACATGCTTCACACATCATACTTCATATTGACGAGATTCCCCTAAATGCTACAACATACATCTACATGCTTCACACATCATACTTCATATTGACGAGATTCCCCTAAATGCTACAACATACATCTACATGCTTCACACAACATACTTCATATTGACGAGATTCCCCTAAATGCTACAACATACATCTACATGCTTCACACATCATACTTCATATTGACGAGATTCCCCTAAATGCTACAACATACATCTACATGCTTCACACAACATACTTCATATTGACGAGATTCCCCTAAATGCTACAACATACATCTACATGCTTCACACATCATACTTCATATTGACGAGATTCCCCTAAATGCTACAACATACATCTACATGCTTCACACATCATACTTCATATTGACGAGATTCCCTAGTTCCAATGAAGATATGATCACACCGTAAATTTCATGGTCATTCTGAAGTATTTCAGTTCATTCGTACTGCGTGGCTGACAAATTATTTTTTTCAAAGACACTCTGCTTCTCACACATTCATACTTCCATTTGACCGCAGTGTGCCTTTTGTGCTCTTGTTTCTCGGTGCTCTTATACACAGCTCCGAGTCCCTGACGCTTTGAAGCTTGTGTCGAGCTCTCAAGGATCACCTCCATGCGAAGTTTCGTTGCCTTTTTGCACAAAAAACACTGTATTCATGCATATAAATCGCTGTTTTCATAAAAATCACTGTCTCCGTGCACAAAAATCACTGTCTTCATGCATAAAAATCGCTGTCTTCATAAAAATCACTGTCTCCATGCACAAAAAACACTGTCTCCATGCACAAAAAACACTGTCTTCATGCATAAAAATCGCTGTCTTCATAAACATCACTGTCTCCATGCATAAATATTTCGGCCCTGCTCGTGCTGCCATCTGGTCTGCAGTTTCCACAAGTTCGGCCTAGCAAGGAAGGAGCATGGAAAGTAGTCTGCTCTGGGGAGGGGGGGGGGGGGGGGGAAGTAGCTGGGGGTGCGGCAGATGAGCCGTGCCGGCATAGCGCCCCCGGTCAGGAGTAACCGTTACTGGAGGGGAGGGGATGGCGGGAGGGGATGTGGGGGGATCGGGGATGTGGGGGACCCCTGCTCATCATGGCCCCCTCGTGCGCCTCCCTGTTTTTTTACTTAAACTGTGTCACTCAACTGTAAAGTTCCCTCAAACCTCAAATTTAAATGCTTGCTCTGGAAAAAAGTTATGAAATTATATCACATATCCAAAATTGTGAATAAAACGATTGAAAGTATAAATGAACATATTTAATAGTGCTGTACGGAATTTGGCGTCTCATAGTGAAGTGATTACCTGCATTAGGTCAGCAAACACACAAGAAAGCAGAGTTGTCGATTCATTTTGATATCGAACACAACATTGTACTAGTGTGCATCATACAATATGAATACCTAGGGCCGTCGGTAAATAGGCTTGTGATTTTTCGGCATTATTCAACTCATTTTGCATAATAGTTTCATATACAATGATTTTTGGGCGAATATTGGTAATATGGCCGTCCTCTATTGATTGTGGCCATCCTCTGTATTCTGATCATAAAGAAAGAAATTTAAAAAGTACACATTTTACCACTTACAAAAAAATTGATTTTGTAGCGAATGCTTCTATTATATACCTTGAAAACTTTAATAATTGGTGATGAGGAAATAATACAAATACAAAGTTACTCCAACACACTTTCCAACTCAGCGAAATTTTTTTTATCAAATTGAGGCATCGTAACTTTGCGGAGTGCTCACCTACGCTGCATCTTTTCCGCTAAATGGTCATAAGAACTTCTTCACGAGCCTTCTGTAGCAGTAATACCTCCTTATTCATGTTTGTTTTAAGCTCAAGTGTGATCCTTCCATTTACCTGTTCGATATTTCGAGTCCGTACTAATTTGTACTTCGTTTGTGCTTTCGGTCTTGCTTTTCTCGAATACTTCAAAGAAACACCGTGTAACCGACCGAAGCCGCGCTTGTATGTGACAGTTGTACAAAGTCCTGACCGCAATGCACTGACGTGGATGTGGAGGCTGACCACCATGGCTGCTGAGGGTGAGTGCCACATCCTTGCTCCTCTGTCCTTCATCTTCGGGTCCTTGGGTTACAGTTCGAATCCTTCAGATTCAGGCCACGTTGGTACGCCGTTGATACACGTCCATTTTAAGTTTTTCTACAGGACATCTGTGATTTTTGCCACCCAAGTATAGCTCCCACACAGGGCAGCTAAAATTATAGAAGAAATGGCGGAAAAGTTGGACTCGGTGCGTGCATTTCCTGGTCTTGCATCCTCTGGTCCCTCGCATCTTGTTCTACTGGGTGGTGCTGGTGGGGTGACTTGTGGCTGTGACAATGGCACTCTGACCGCGACGTGCGCCACCGGTGGCCACGGAGTGGATTTTCATGATGCTGCTAACCAACCAGTAGTCTCGATTTGCATAAATACTTAATAAAAACTAAATCAAGGCATTATCTAGTCAATGTTTGCTATTTTCAAAATTTCTTGCTACAATTGACTTTAAATTTGAGTTTAAATATTGAACTTCAGTTTAGCCAATTGCAGTCAAAGTGTCAATTATCTGGTCTCTCATCCGGGAACTTGCACCCTGTTCTACTAGGTGGTACTATATTACTGGGTGGTATTATATAAGTCACACGGCTTTTGACCGTGGCCCAGCTGTTTATAGTTATGAGCTTTCATGTGTAGTGGTCGAGGTTTCCATACCTCTCTTTCTGTTTCTTCCAGTTGAAAAAAGGAAAAACTTAGACATTATTCCACGCTCGACCCCGATGCGTAGTCTTCACTAGAGTGTCGTCGTGCCCTGGTGTCATTTCATAAGGTATTTTAAAAACGTAATGCATGATATTAATTTGTTAACATGTTTGGTGTGACATCATTTTTCGTGGTTTTTGTACGAGAGCGTACTCGAATGCCTCTCCGACAGCACGTCACTGCTCAAGAGAGAGAGAGAGCGGTGACAGAAGCTAGTCCACTGACGGTCCCATGAAAAAGTCAGGAAATTTTTGATGAAATGAAAAGGTGAAAGAGACCAGAGCATGCAGAATATATTTTGATTATGACTTTCTATATCCGATTGATTCCCATGCACTTTTTCGTTTAAATGAAATAAGGCCAGAAAACACAAACCAAGCATGTGAGTACAGCGTGAGGCCATTTTTTTCGACTCTATTCACTAAGCTCTGTTTTGTGAATTTAATTTCCAAATTAATAGAAAATTATGAACTTGTTAGAGTATAAGTTTTTCATATGTAAGTAAATTTTTACGAAGTTTTCATTTTTGTTCTTCAGTTTTTGCACGCATCCAATTTTTTCCATTATGAACTTTATCCTGCACTGTCGTAGAGTTTGGACGAAAGTTCTGTACACGTCCATTCCACCCTCGTTTTTTGTACGCAATTTTTAACTTTTAAAATTAACAGTTTATTGTGATAAAATCTTCAAATCTTCAATCTTCAAATATTCGTTATGATATTTTATGACACTTATTTTAATGAGTTTTATTGTTCACGTTGCTGCTCTAACATTGCATCTTGAGCTTTCAAACAGCAGTACACGCTCTGAAGGAACGTGGTGCGATACCCGTCATTAATTACATACCAATTCCATGTCATATTACAAAGAACAATAGCATTAAACTCCAACCGTTCGCGCAATACCCGCTTTTTGGAGACTACAGCATGAACATCTCAGCTATTTCTTTTGTTCATAAACTCATTCTGGCCTTTCAAACTCCCTCGATCGCAACACGAGGCCTTATAGTTTGCCTCGGTTACACGCCTCATCTATGTAAACAGAAACCTTCGCAGAAATGGACCTGATTCATTCAACCCTCGCTCTTCAGTAACCATAAGCAGCGGCTGCACACAGCCTACGCAAGTCTTAACGTACCGTAAGCACAACCTACCGAGGACACTCGAGTATGCCAGAGTGACTTGCAGTCTTCCCCGTCTCAAAAAAAAAACACTTCAAGTGAAGAGCGACCTCATTTGGAGCTCTGTACTCGGGACGGTTGTGTGCCCGGAGCGACATGTAGCACTGCAGGACGGAAGTTGTCCTCGAGACTTTTGAGTTATTTTCTGACTTACGCTCTGCACTTTGAAGCTTTTCTATCAACAGCATTACCTGAACTTTGAAGTAATATTTGAACAAAATTAACGCGGCTAGAAACATTCAATGTTTTGTTCGAGAAACCATGGCTTACCGCGGAAAACGATATGGTAAATTTTTCATCAACGTTAATTTGTTAACGTAGGCGAAAACATAGCTTTTAATTAATATCACTTCTGATCCGAATCAACATTCTTACTACAGGGAGTTAATGCCAGAGAATAATATATATGTTCGTTTTCACACCACTGACTTTCTGGGATGTTCTTGACTGCATACACAATATGAAGAGTAAATGAAATCGAATAAAATCGTGTTGGTACACGTGTCAAATGTAAAGCTAATTCAATACATACAATTTCCTTAGACTTAATCCGTCATTCCGGTATTCTCGCAGCCTGCCTGGAAATTACCCGAGTAACTCTCATTTTAAAAAAATAAGAAAGTACCGATATGAACTAGCTGTTATAGACCAACTCAAGTCTTGTAAATTTTTAGTAAAATATTCGAAAAGATGTCTATTCGAAAGTACGCGTACTCCTACTTTGAAAAAATCTAATTTATTTGATAAACAGTACGGTGTCAGATCGGAGAAAATGCAAACAAAAGCCATTCTACATCATTCGCAACATCTTCACTCGAATACGAAGAGAATATCGCTTTCTCCGTATTTCTCAACTTTCGCAAAGCGGTTGACTGAGTTGGCTGCGCATGATACTGATGAGCCTCCAATGTTGCAGCTTTGAGGAATTGCTCATAGCTCCTTCAAATCACACCAGGCGAATCGTAAACAATTTCTTGTAATTGGTAACTCCCACGCTGAACTTCTTGATATCAGCCTTAGCCTTCCACGAGGATTGGTTTTGGGACCTTTTATGCATTTAATATGCTTTAACGATATTGTTAAATGCCCTTCTCTCTTTAAATTCACACTTTCCGCTGGTGATAGCACTAATCCCTTGTTAAAACTCTAATATAATGACGAACGGAACAAAGGGTGAGCTAGTAAAAGTTTCGATATGAGTCAAAGCGAATGAAACTTGCATCAGTGTCGGTACAACTAAATACATCCCAATTCTCCTACTGCATCTCCTCAGCTCATCAAAATCGGTGATGACAGCGAGGAAACGGATTCATCCAAACTTCCAGGAATTATCACTGATATACATCTAACTTTCAGAGAGCACTTTAATACTAAGATACCGATAATTTATTAGTCCGAATATATAGACATGTTTGTTCTAAAACACCTAAATTAATTCATATTCTCAATAGAGGAAATAACGTCTCCCATGAAGAAGGTGTAAAAATACTCTGTAGAATATTAGGCCAACCACTTATACAATGTGGAATAGAAGCAAGGCATGATACTTTCGAAAGTAAAACGAATGCACTTTTTACTCCACAAAATAGAGCCATTAATTACAGCAATAAGAATCTTAGGCTACAACGCCAGTGACTCGTTGGAACACCTTGAAATATCTTCGCTGTAAGATCTCGATTGATTTTCTCTGAGTGGTCTCATGTAAAAAACTTTGGATGATGAGGGGGATAAAGACCTTACATAATTAGAAATTTATCAAAATGGCCATCATGATCATTCAACTTGAAACACAAATATTTTCCAGCTCCCTTACTACAACGTAAGCTGACGGCAGTACAGTTTCCTTTTTATTGGAATTAAGGCTTGGAACTCGATGCTTCTTTACATCTGTGGAAAAAATTTTAATGAGTATTCAAAAAGAGTCATAGATGTCATTTCTTTTCTATAGGCATTGAGGAAGATAACGGCTGAGAAAAATAACCTTCTTAAATGTCTTTTTGATGGCTAAAAATGGTTATTTCACAGCTCTGAAATAAACTAATCTTAAATCTACATTTAAATATACAGTTCTTACTGGCATCATTGCTTTATAATAGTAAATTAAATTAGTGTCATTTTTCGAATCCTCTCACCATTAGAAAATATATTCCATCAGTCTAGTGATAAAGATAAAGATCAAGACCATGAGGCTCGAGTTAAGTGTTCTAGAATAGATGATATTATCAAGATAGATGAAGATTTCCATGTAGAATGCCCTAGAAGTATCTGAACTTAGTCGAGCCCACAAGTAATTGCCTCGGCACGTCTATTGCAATAGTTTTGAGTAAAGATTTTCCTGAGATATTGCTCGGTAATAATGAAATTGTTGAAATAGTTTCAAGGGACGCTCTTCATAAAAACAATGGTAACTGGAAAAAAATCAAGCTCTATCCACAGCGGATTATTTGAGCCCATTGATCCTTTTTATTTATGGCAAGATCCATCGCTTTCATTCATTATTACTTTTTTCATTCATCGCTTTTATTCATTCATTATTCATTCAATGGCACTAAAATGGTCAAGTTAAAAATGAGTCAAATGAGAGTCAGACTCTTTCCTTGTATCGCGTGCACGGCCAGCCCTGAGGGCATCTGGCATCGCACATGTCTACTTGCTATAGCGTTCCAGTTCTCGATGATATCAAGGATATCCGAGAGGAAATTGTATTTACAAGACTTTCTAATTTGTGCCGTGAGAAATTTTGCTAGAGATGTGCGCAATTTCACCCGAGGAGATAACCTGCTTAGCGACGCTCCCCCATGTGCCATTCGCAACTCAGCCTGGCAATGTCGCCGTCTGCCTCACTCAACTTAGTCAGGTGATAGCAGGGTGGCTTGCTTCAGTGATATTGTGCACTTATCAGTGTATAAATCACATATCATATTTCTACATTATATTTGGTCAAAGTTAGCTGTTAAGATATAATGTAACCGCCATATATCGAGAGCTGAGACTTATATCACGAAATTTATTGCGTTTAGATTGTATGAATTATGCAAAACAATTCCATCATTCCATCTGTTGGCTCGAAGTTAAGACTTGATAAATAATACAACCGAAGGTATATCGAGAGCTGAGACTTTTATTAAGAATTTTTAACTGTTAATATATTCGTGTCTCACTTTCATCTTTTCAGGTTTTTTCCTGTGCGCATTATAATTTCTGCCTGCGAAACTTATCCTTCCTGCCTGTTAGATTTCAACTTGCATACTTGACTGCCTTTAACGAAACCAGTATACTGAAAGACAATTTTACTTGGAAAATTTGTTAGAGATATCTCCAATTTATGCTATGACGCTGCACAGCAGAAAAGTTTAAACAACTTTATTGGATTTTCTTCTGTATTGAATGGGAGAGTTTTTACCTAGAGTTAATTTTACAGTTTAGTGTTTTAAATGACGCCCCGTGCGGTTGCCTCGAAAGAGCGTCACATCCTTTAAGGATACATTTGTAAGAATAACACCTGCGTTTGTGCCCACAGAGTTCCCGCTGATATGTCACTTAATAAATAAAAAGAAAGATTCGTCTTTGTGAACAGAGCCGTTACTAAAATTGAAACTTGTGTGATGCTTCTTATCATTACTCAGTGAAACGTTGTCACCGTCAATTTTAATGTTCAAATCGTTTTCAGATTAAGCAGTTACTAGTTTGAAAATTTCTCAAGTATTAATCGTAAGATTAGCGAGCGTATGGTTGTGGTTGTCGAAGCGTCGAACATTTAACAGCTTTTTGTAAATGTGTGAAAACCAAAGAAGCTTTCTTTTCCGTTTTAAATGATATCGAGAGTCTTTCTCTTGCAAGAACGGAACGAAGGAAAACTTTCTTTCCAGTTTGCCATGCTGTCTTGGGAAACCCTGCGCGCATTCGAGATCACCAGAGCGTGTCACTCGTTGGGTTTTCTAGCCGCAAGTTCTCAGACTTAACAAACTTTGATGTCTAAGTTGTTTGTGAAGGTTAATTTGAAGCTGAAGCATTTATACCTGCTACTTTTCTCCTCACCCACGCATACGAGTACTTCGATACCTCGCTTTTTATATGTAAGAGGCCAAGTCTATATGTTTACTTCTCTGATTTCTGTGAATTTCTGTCATTTGGCCTTGATGTATTAGAGCTTTAGACAAACTCAAGTATATTCTCTATATTATCTCAAACTGCATTTAACATTTGGATTACTTTTGACAACTTCATGTATATTCTCTATGTTATCTCGCGCTGAATTCAACGTTTGTAGACTTTTAGACAAATTCATGAATATTCTCTATATTATATTTCCAATAGGGCGATTCGTCGAGAATCTTACTCGTAGAATAAAAAGAAGAACCAATGTATAAACGGACATTAAATTTTTAAAAACGAACATTACAATGTTCTCTATATTATCTCGCGCTGAATTCAGCGTTTGTCACTAATATTGCGTGACACATATCGGTTTGTGTAGTTATATTCATGTGCTGCACACCATGGGGTAAAAAACACGGCTGGCGTGAATGTAGGCCGCCGTGTCGTAATGAGGCGATACCTGGCCCTAGGAGGGTGAAGATTAACCCCTGGGTGACAGTGGTCGTCACGTCATGGCGAATTGCTCGTAAATAATCACGAACAATCCTTGAGTGTATATATTGTATCAGCGTCACACCGGATGTCCTGTTCGCAGGAAGATGTTTTGTTTGAGCTCGATGTGCAGGAATAGTCGTGTTGTTTTCAGATCGAGAAATGCAAACTAGGACTCGCGTGTCAAAGAAAGACAATCAATTCTGCTTTGAAACTCTACTTTGCACTCAAAAAAATGAGCCACTAACACCGTTCTCCTGTGAGTAGGTTTTCGCTGGACGTAAGCAGAACTGGCTGCCGTCGAACAGCTTTTCAGTGACACTAATGAGGGTATTCCCTAGCAGGTTTTGTATCGGTGGAGAGCACTTAATCGGATGCTTGTTAAGTCTTGACGGCCTCTCCTTCAGTTGCTGGCCATTGTGGTGCTCGCGTCAATGGAGAACGAGTCTAGTTGCGAGCTGCAGTGGCGCGAGCCTTCGATTATTTTGAAATAAATGATCTGAGGCCTGATTAAATAGAACTCTTTTTAAACAGTGAGAGCAATTTTCTGAGCAATTTCTAAAAGTGATCATACTTATATCAAGAAGCACGAAATAAATGCTCGGTAACAAAAGTTGACGATTTATATCTGTTTAAACCAAACGAAACCGACGTCGCAGACCTGTGTTTGTCTACAAAATGTGGTAGCGACCCAGCGACTGTTTATCCTTCAGGGCACTCGTGACTTCACGCCTTCTTAAATCCAATTACAATTATTTAAAAGCCAACTCCTCTTATATAGGAGGCACTGGGGATCTCGCTCCGATCTGCACTCTATAAGGATCACTCAATATTCAGCTCCTGTGAGTAGTGAAGTTCTGCTGGGGAAATTCTACCCAGAGAACATGGGCTGAGTGCAGGATGTCTCGGTTGGTTGGTGTCTCCCGTAGTTCATACTTTTTTTCAAATGACAAAAGCTGTTATAAAAGGCGCATCGAATAACTTTAAAACTCATTATTAGACGTAACTTTGTAAGCAGTTGCTTAAGAACCGTTATTTTAGAGTCGTAGAGGATTTTGAGAGCGTGTTGTACAGAGAAGGGTGGGACGCATGCAATCCTACTTGTGTATTATGTTCATTATTTTCTGTGTGTGTGTGTGTGTGTTGTGTTTATTACTACCTGTAAGCACACCCCTACATGTAGGGTCGTGACGTGTACGAGTCACAGGACTCTTTTCAAATTACTTTACTGTATGTCTGAGCGCATAAGTGAAACTTCAGGTTTGTAACTCGACAGCTTACGTTGATATGTGCCACCAAAAATACTACCGTGCTAGTCCCAATGTTGAGTGAGACGTAAACAATACTGATATATACCCTGATATTTTATCGCGATTGGAAAGACTAATCAGTAGACGAGTTTCATGTAAGTATTCAAGATCACGAAATAATATATAAATATACAGTGTTGAGTCACTTCACAGTTCCCTCGTTACGCATTTCGTATATTGAACCCGACTGTCAACAAATAAATATGTGTCGCCACAAGCACACAATTGTTGTCAGGCCCCATCAGCGTACATAATCGAAATTCACCACCTCTGTATCGAACGTTTGAGTTGTGTCCGTGTCATGTGACTAATTAGTTAACGTGATCTATCGATTATCGACTGGAAATATGTGTTACTCATTGAACGATATATGTTTTTGAACTTAGTTTACAATTGATTACAAGAGAGACATTTGTTATTAATCTTGTCCCTAAATGTGTGTTGATATATATTCTTCGATATATAGGTGACCTCATGTCATTACGCAGAAGATAAATAATGTACTACCTCTATTTGTAGAGAGACGTAACGTCACCAGATGCAAATGAAGATATGTATACTGTAGTTACTAAATTGAATGTGATGTTTTGAGCGTAAATATTTAAATTACATTTGACCATTCACCCGTCATTCTGCTGGTCAGTTGTTGATAATTCCAAGCTTGTTAAATTTCACGCTGTTACTCGGTTAGTTAAATAAAAATTTTCCATCTGTGAATGGCGCATCTTACTGAAATATCTTGTTTGCGGTTGCCAATAGCTACAACTGCAGCTAACATAATTTCCGTAGAATCATCAAGGTCAATAAAATAATGTTATGCATTTGTTTTTTCTAAAGCTCAAGTGCGAAATGATTGCCCCAGAAATGATTGCCCCACTCGCGTGGCGGTGTCTTGTTGATAAATTAATTTTGCTAAATAGAAGTGAAGTCAGACTGACTGATTCCATCCTTCTTAACTTCACAATTTTATTTTCCGTATCTTAGTAAATAGGAACTTTCAGATCTTCGATAACATGGCAGTTTTTTTTCAAGAGGGTCATCGATGAGGCTCTTTTCACATGATAGTTTTTCTCTATGACCGTCATCGATGTCTATTTTGCCCTGGCATTTAATTATAATAACTTTAACCCCGCCATTCATGTGTTTAGATCGAAATAAGGCGGTACAGCGAACTCCACCGAAAAAATTAAAAAACACGACAGCACAGACGATGTCAGGCCTGGCTGTAGCTGACGCTCGAGCAGCAGTGATATGAGCCTGTAGTAGCCTACATGGCACCAGAATAATTGAACATGTCAGACTGTGACTGCTGCTAGACAAATCGCTGCCATTACTCATGTGAGTAAAAGTTTAATTACTTATTTTGAAAAAAACCAGTAGCGTTTTAAGGTTGTCTAGACATCACTTTCTATCACCTACTTCGTCTTCATGACGATTGAGGTCATCGCTGTGATCGCACTCTATGCCTTGCGGAGATTGCATTGAATGTGCAAAAGGCAATCGTCATTTGCTTTTTCAATGAATTAGAAACTCGCGGAGTTAGTTTTTTTAGGCGCACTCTTTGTGCGTGATGTGTCTTTTGCTGCTCGTGTCGCTGTGTGACGATGTATGAGGCCTTCCTATTGGCTGGGCACTTCTTATTGTCCGTGCGGTTTGTATTGACCGGGAATTTTTATCGTCTGGGCACTTTTTATTGTCCGGGCGGTTTGTATTGACTGGGAAATTTTCATCGCCTGGGACTTTATTGTCCGGGCGGTTCGTATTGACCGGGAATTTTTTATCGTCTGGGCACTTTTTATTGTCCGGGCGGCATATATTGACTGGGAATTTTTCATCGCCTGGGACTTTATTGTCCGGGCGGTTTGTATTGACCGAGAATTTTTTATCTTCTGGGCACTTTCATTGTCCGGGCGGTTTGTATTGACCGATCACTTTATCTTGTCCGGGTGCTCTATGCTGATTGAGCACTTTATAATGACCTAGCACTTTGTATTCATCGAGCGCTTTTCACACCCTTTGCATCGCTCTTGAATGAACTCCACCTATCTCAGGTGACCACATGAACTGGTGGTTCTGTGCAGTTCTGTGGCAGTTGCGCTTATGGGCTGTGGAACTTCCGTGTTGCATAGATCGTGTATTATTAGGGCCTGGAGCTTTGGGGCTGACGTGCTTTGTAGCTGTGAAAGTATCAACTTTTGGGCTGTGGGGCTTTTGATGATGGAGCTTTTGGGCTGTGGGGCTTTTTAGTTAGGGAGCTTTGGGGCTGCAGGGCTTTGCGATTAAGGAGCTTTGGGGCTGTGGGACTTTTTAGTTAGGGAGCTTTGGGGCTGTGGGGCTTTCAAAGTGAACACTTATGTTGCAGGGAGATATGACGTTGACGCAACCCAAACTTTTTTCTTAATCGACCGTTTCTCAAGATCTCACACGAGTGCTCAGTATCTTTATTCTTTTTGGAATGCTTATGAAGCAATATAAAAGTATCCAGATAAGACTTGATGATTCAATTTCGACAAACGGTTTACATCATTTTCTTTCAGCCATTTACGGCGATATTTCTGCCACTAAGTCGCCCGATGCTGCGTCCTCGAGGCTGGAGCCACGCAGCGGAACTGACGGCACTCTTTTTATTGACATTTTAACGCTGATATCATTACCTGTGCTAGTGTAAATTCAATAATAATTAAATGCAGTGGAGATTTACTTCAATTCATTCCTCTTTTTCATTATAATTATTATTATTTTTTCGAGGGGGGGGGGGGGGGGAGAGGGAAGGAGAAAATGTTATACATAAATAGAGTCGTACTTGCCATCCATGTAGAATTAGAATAGTTAGTTTTCACCTGAAAAAAAACGTATTCGTCAAATTTCTGCTGACGGCTATTTCGTGCATTGAGAGAAGCTCAACATTAAAGCGATCATGTAATCGAATTTTATTCTATCAAATCGAATTTATCTACTTCAGCAATCGAATTCATAAATTTATAATCGAATGCAATCGAATTGATCTACTTCCGTATCGCTTATGGCTAATGGATTGTTTAAATTGTTATTAAAAGTTATTTAAAAATCTATCGAGGGAGTGTGTGTTGCATTCGAAGGTTAGCCGAGCGCGTCCAGCCCCGTCCTGCAGTTGGCAGAATAAGAAGCCTCACGCCCGCCATAACGAAGACGTCTCCTGGAGCTGGAAAATAGCCGTCATTGGAACTGGAAATGACACAGAAAACATACCCATCTACAGGCATAAAAAGTTACCCAACCCAATTCCTTGGCGCAGAAAAAGTCCCAATCTTCTTCTTCTCTGAAAAAGGTTTTTTGAAACTTGACTGTGGACCGAGGAAGAAGGTCGATTGCTTATCGAATCTGGTTGTGCGGAAACAAAAACGATGCCTCGCCTCGGAACTTGTTCTGTAGCGATCTGCTGGGCGTGCTGCAGCCAAGCCTACCTTGGATGCGTGCCGACCTACATAGAGCCTGTATGTACTCTGGGAGATAAGTCCATTGTAAAATGGTGGGAATGAGTGCTGTAACGTTGCTATGTCTACTGCCACGGACTGGAGAGCTGTGCTCATCTCGAGAAGGTCAAAAGCCTCATCACGCTCTTCGGCCTCATTTCTCCGCGAGCTGGTGCATCTCCTATGGGAAACATGCTCCGCTCGATGTTCTTTTTTATGTTTTTCTTAAATTCTTACCACGTGAATCAAGACTTTTAGAATTATTTTGTGTTGTGAATTTGTGGTTCCACACGGGATTAGTTCTTAGGCTTTTAATTAACTAACATGGCAACTCCGGTCAACACAGGAGCGCTGGCGATGCGACATCCAGTTATGGACTCAATTACAGACCCAATAATTAGAAACAATTTTGATTTCAATTATGAACTCCACTGTGAACTTAATTATGAACTAAATTATGAACTCTGTACTGAACCTCGTTTTGAACTCACATATGAACTCAATTATGCTGATTAACTGAATTATGAATTCAATCATGAAGCTAATGATACTCTCAGTTATGAATCCAATTATATACCAAATTTAGACCACAATTTTATACTTAATTGTGAGCTCAAGAACCAGAGATTCTCCAGTCTTTTTTTTTCGTTCACCGAGTGTAACATCAGCGCAGAGCACCACACGCCCCAACATGTGCTCGACGTCGTGTGTCTCACGTGGTCATGTGAAACGCATTTCATTCATAGCAAATTCCGAGGGAAACATGAATGCATTCATGGAAAAAATTCGTTTATGAAGTAGTTCTTGATGCTAAAAACCATGTAGATGCACACATTTATACCTCCGTGGAGACCAGCGGTCCACAATACAGAAGTTTTTCTATTATCTCAGAGATTATCCTATATAAGAAATAAAGCCTTCTTCATAAAAAGTGTATTTCCTATTAATTAATATTGTAATGTTGCCTCATGATAATATTTCTCATTTCCCGTAATGATTTTTATGTATTGTTGTTGTATATTATGCATTGCTGCTTAAAATATGCATTGCAAAATAACGAAGACCACCGGCTGGTAGGTAGATTTAGAATAAATGATTTCTTACTTCAAAAGACGGAGCATCAGCAGCACCAGCTGCTCGTATTCATGATTTATAATTGTCTTCTGTCAACTTTCACATCCATCTGTGGCTGCACACACAACCGCTCCAGTCCTATCTGGTCAATTCCGCCCTGTACAACAGACGCGTAGAATTACCTTATAAATTCCCCCTAGGCTATGTCTGTTATAGAGCGTACTCGAATTTTACTGTATACAAATGCCAAAAAATATACCCGAGCTCTTGACATTTGGTATCTATTAAAATTCACCATACGACACGATAAGTGTTAACGGTCTCGCTCCGCACTTACTTGGTTACTAATTACTGTGTTTCGACGATCGCTTTAAATGCTCGAGCTTTCATGCCAGCAGAAAAAAATCGTCATCTGCACAAATAAGTTGCTACATAAAATGTATCACAGCAAATTGCATTGTAAACTGCGGAGACGCGCATTTGCACCATCATACTGCCCTCACTTAGAGCAGCATACTAATGCGAAGAGGCCAAGCAAAACCACGTTTCTCACACGCAAGGAAAAGAACATGGAACTTATCATCTTTTTCTGCACCAAGTCGCGTTTTTCCTGCACGCTGCAGAACTGAGGCGGGCAGTTGTGGTGTTAGAGAGAGCGGGACTCGGAACTTGTTACGGCTCCAAGACGTGACACAATGAAGTATTAATTAATCTAAACTTCGCTCGCTGTTGTTGAGATCGTGGAACGGTGAACTACCGTAATTTCGTATCAATTTTCAAAATTATTTTAACACCCATATAACCCAAACTATTTGGCACTCAAATTTTTTCCTGATTTAATTTTTGACGAATCCTTTAATTTTTTGCAGCTATGAGATTTCTAGAAAGGTATTGGAACAAAAGAGTCTGCGTTGCTTCTATATTCCAGTCGGAGTTCAGTAGCGTATCATACATACATAAAACCGAAACTTAAATGTTCATTTTTGCTCGAGAAAGTATCCGTGCCCTTTTTTGTTGTTCAGTTTTGACTGCACTAATTAGTTCAGAAATTTTATCTGGAGAACATATTGGTTGACATAATGTATACCTGCCTACAACAAACGATGAAGGTAGGCGCACCAGCCCTCAACCAGCTTCATTGACCACAATGTGGGTCGTTACTCGTTAGGACCATCTGTTGCTGTTCTAAACTAAGCAGGCCCAGCAAATGTACTTCCTGAAGACCAATGTTTTACTTTCTGGAGTTTTATATATATTGTAATTGCTCGATCTTAGCGAAGCTCTTCAGAGTACCTGTATTTCCAAGGAGTGAATTACTCGAGGCATTTCTAGCGATGAGAGCTTCACCTTCACAGACCTTGGAGAGTATAATGTCAATTTCATAGGGGCAAGAAAGAAAGAGAGAAAGAAAAAAATACTAAATGCAATTTACTTTCAATAAAGTTCATACAAAAATCAGCAATGGTTTTTACAATGTCTTGCCATAAAGACCGTAATTTGGTAAGCGTACACGGGTGCAGGTCCAACTGCAAACACTTTATTGTTACCAAAAAACTCAGCGTCACACCCTGACCGAGACGTCACGGTCTGTTGGGGGCTGTGCGATGCGAGCTGAATTAGAACATCTTAGATGTACATAAGGCAGTAGAAACTGGTCTCGATTTGAGTTTGAGGTGTCCTCAAGTTTGATTGGTTAAGTTTAAGTTGAGTGATTGGTCCTCGAGCAAAACTCCAAAACATAAAACTTCCTATTTTAACCGATAGAGGAACCGGTTTTCGATATTCCATATCGCTAAATAATTTTAACGTTTCGAAAGCAGCAATTGTTATACGAGTATACAGCACCTTAACCACCGTCGTTTGGAGTCTAAATCCATAAAATGGTTTGGATGCAAAAAGCCAGCTGAGCTCGTAAAGCCTTCCATTGTTTGGATCTTTTGCTCAAAATAAATTCTTCAGTTTTGAACAGAGAGCACAATCGACTCACCACTCCCTGCGCTCCATGAGCTCTCTTTATCTATGCCAAAATAATTTGAAATATTTTTTGCATCGTTGGATTCAGATTATATTGATAGCAACTGGTTAAAAATATAGCAATGGTGCGGGGCATTTAATTTGTTCATCATTGTGTCGGGTGTATATTAAATAACTTACTTATTTATGTTCGTGGCAAATTATTTACTGATATTAAACTAATTGAATCTCTTATGTGAAAACTCAAAATCTAATCTAACTTATGATCTAATCTGTTACAAAACGAGTAGCGGTCTCGTGGACGTGAAGCGACTGTTCTCTGCATGCATAAACAAATGGGACTCCCGTTCTGATCCCTGGGATACTCCTGTGCTGTCCTCCAATACATGATGACTTTTGCAAACGAAATTTTTCAAGCTCTATTTTGCGACGACATATTCATGTTCTCAGGAATGAATTTTATTTTTTCTGAATATTCGACGTACATCTCGGCCTCGACAACGGAATCTGTAGGACATGCTACGGTCGCACCTTCGCTCACTGCGCTGGATCGATCAAATCTCGAAGAAGGATCAGTGCTGTGTGAGGATTGAAGGGCGCATGATGCGATCTTACTGATAATAAATCCTACCTAATAATACCCTTTGAGTGTTTATTTATTGCTTGGTGTCCGGTTCTTAAGAAACAGCTTCTTTGATTTGAAGGAGTGAATTTCTAATGACCGTATCTGTGATACGAGTTTCACCAGTGCACAAGTACAAGAATATTTTAATGGCGGGTATTGTTGGGATGGATATATTTGTTTGTCATTCACATCTGGAAAATTTAGTGAAGGATAATATTGAATCCCTGCATGTTTGAGGGGCCGTGTACACTAGTATTTAAATGATGACTCCCCTGGGGTCAATTTTCGGCTCACCTCCCTCGTTTTTCCCTCCCTAATTTCCCCCGTTTATTGGTCCAGGTGGGGGAGGGAAGGGGGGAGAGGGGGAGGGAGCGGAGTCCCTCTCCGTTAAGCGCCCCACTTCGCTGCGAGACGCCATATGTTGAAGGCCTCCTGCGCTCTGCGGTCCGATCTGCCATTGTATCTTCATTTTACACATTTCTTCGAGCTAGGGCCGGATTTGTAAACGATTTGCGCCGTCGTATCTGTACCGCCGGCTGTGATAGATTCTCTGCCGACTTGGCTATCGCACGTGCTGTTTTTCTAGGCAGAATTATTAATTTGAATCGTTTTTCAAAATGATGATTCAGGATTTTGGCAATAGAAGCATTTAGTGAAGCCGAATCGACAGAAGACCCAGCGCTGCCGGCTGTACCGCTGTGAAAATGCAAACTGCTCTAAATTTTTAAATTATTAAAAAATAAATTTAATATATCACAGTCACGAAATAATGCCACAAGTTAATGTGAATTAAGCTTATATTTTGCCAACGAAAACCAAACTTGTTGTTGTGTTTGTGGTATTATATACGGCAGCGAAGATGTCCGCTACAGATATGCTCGCTACTTCTGGGCTGTAGCGGATAGGCATAGAACAATTTATGCATATCTGCACAAAATTTAAGTTCAGAGTAGGTTCGATCTTTTTATTATCAATACAAATTTTCTGTTTATTTGTTAGAAAACTGAGTGATGCTTTGCTGCTAATTACGAGCACCTCTAAAGAAAAGAACATTTCACTGTTTTTAAGAAACAAATCCTGCTCATCCTTAAGAAAACACAACAAATGGGGAGCAAGTCTAAAGCAGCGTCTGCGAGATAGAAGGAAACAAGACAAAATGTAATCGCATCAGCACATGTAAATGTAATGAACAAATAATGTAAGGAACAACTCAGGCAGGAGTGGATGGTAAAAGAATTTGGAAGACCTTTAGCCAACATTCGGTTGAGAGCATGTGGACTTTCTCAACTTACTCCCACACATACCCAGTCTAACTCTTTCGCCGAAACACGCATGCAGGCGGCGAAAAAGTTAGACTAGGTATTTAGAAAATGGTGTACTCTGCTCTCAGACCCGCTACCTAGTTTTGTCACATCAAAATATCAACATTTTTTCCTAGCCTGGCTCACTTACTAACATTAGGAATTTGTCCAAAATACTCCCGGTAATCTTACTCGATTGCAAGAAGCTTCCCCCCCCCCCCCCAAGTTAGCAGCAATTGAAAAGAGCACAAAATGGCAACAGAAACGTGCCAAGTGGCTCATGTACTGCGGTTGTCCCCGAGTCGTCAGACCCTAATCACGCACAGGCACCAACGAAGCACATTCACAATAATCAATATTCATGCCAAAGCACCAGTAAATTCTTGTTAGCACAATGGCTCTTGACTTCAGCTTTGGTTTGATCTCACTTCACAGCTCTTAGTAGTGACCCTTTTTTAATTGAGTATAGTGACCTCGCTCTGGGAAAAAACCAGAGTCATTTCAATGTTAGAACTGGCACTAATGAACTGCTTCATTACTTGTTCTTTTTCCCTTCGATATCTCTATTTTTGTTCTAGTATAACATCGAAATTAATCTCAATAAACATAAATTAGCTGCTATTCTATGAGAGAAACTTACAGTCGTTTTGACATGTTAAGGTTCCTGGTTTATGGGGAAGGAGTAACCAAACGTCGTACTAAGCAAGCAACAAACTGTAAGCTGCAATATTTAATAGCTACACAGCAGTCTGACTGGGCCAAAAAGTTAAGCTATATTCTATAGCTTTTTAATTGTGCCTGTAACGTGTTTCAGTTTTAGCTATAGATGTCTCTTTTGTGCAGTTTTTCAAATTTTATTTTCGACTGACTGGAAATTTATGTTCAAGTCCAATTTGGTTATTTACTTTCTCTTACTTCATGTACAGAGTAATTTTTGTTCTCTCGAATCTCTCTTTCCATTACGCGTGCTTATTTGCCCCTATTCTTTCCCATCCACGATTTCGCTCATTATTTAATTCGTAGATCTCGCCAGCGTTGACTGTTATTTGAAGGGTTCATTTTTGTAGCGAAGACGTAAAGAATTTCTCTAGAGTGTCATTGTGTTGGACGTCTTCTTTCTTCACGCTCTGATCGCTGTCGTCCTGTGAGTTTTGACGCGAGTGATCATCTGCTTTAGTCCGTTATGTGCAGCGCATGTGCTGTGCGGGCGCAGCTGCTCGTGTTGAGCGAGCTGCTCCGAGTAGGTACTCTGAAGGAAGGATGCTTTATTTCAATCAATCAAGCCTGGTACATATCATCTTTACATTGTTTTTCAAATGCCTCATAACTAACACCAGTACGCAGTGACGGTTACCCCCGGTCAAGCCGGTACCCATTTCTGACACCTGGGTAGAGTGGGGTATTGTGCTTGAGTTCTCCCTTTACCCAACGGGGAGAAATCACCGCGCAGCGCCGGGATTCGAACTGTCGACACCTTCTCGTGAAGAGCGCATTCTTAACCACTCGGCCACGGTGATCATAGGAAAGAAAGAAAATAAATAAAAACACTTGATTTCCAATAAAGATGACACAAAAAGCACATCATTGGTTTTTAAAATACCTTAAAGTAAAGATCCTTGGTTGATACGCACACATGAGTATCGTAATACCCATGTCACTAGTCGAAATAAATGATTGAGTAACACACCCACAGGATGCAATAGCATCGAACAGCTGATGATGGGTGAAGGCCCGAAGCGTTCGTTTGAGTATTGACCACAATATCATTCCAACAATGTGGACTTCTTCTGTTTTTGTCCTTGACTTTTTAATGTAGTTGCTTACTAAGCAAAATTTCCCTTTTCTGAGAATAGAATGCAATATGGCAGCAGGAACAATAGGATCCTTAAGTTGCTTCCCATGCCTCATGACGTCAGATGTCAATCAAGCTTATAGAAACCAAAGTAGGAAGGAGTCTATACGTTTATGTGTCTAAATACGTCTAGAGGATACGAAATCTTTGCCTCTGATAAAAATACTCCAGGACGCTGTGGGTGTGAGGAGGTACGACATTGATTAAATTATTTCATTTATAATTAAAGAACCGACAGTGAACATGATATGATTCATCAATGCTTGAATAAACGCTATTGTTGATGCCGGGTATTGTCTGCACAGTCCAGAGGGTACGTAATGTCACGTCAGAGCTTATCAGATCTCTACATATTAGAACACGTGAGAACTGTTCAGGAAACACTTGAGACTAAAAAGCATTTAAATAACCATGAATGGGAGCATGAAAGTGTTGAAAAATAATAAATAACTCTTACAAATAAGCTGTAAACATTGTAGCTTGTGATGATTATCGTATCCTGCTAAAGGTACAACATTTACTTCACTCTACATGTTAACGAGGCTTTACTCCTTGCATAGGTGTATGTAATTAACAATATTTTATGGTTGTGTATCGGTATTAGGCATGAGATTTTATTTTTAATGTCGAATTATTAATAGTCATTAACGTGTTCGCTTATAATTGTTGTAGGTAAACAAAGGTGGTGGGATGAAAAACTTTTCATACTTTCACGCATGAAAACGGCGGAGGTTGGGTATTCTCTCTGCTCGATATGCTACTAAATGCATATTTCTGGCTTATCAGTGATTCAATTAAATCGATGACAGTTGCTCGAATCATTTCCTCAAGTTTAACTGGGATTCAAAACAGCGAATTATCGTTCACGATTCCAAATATGACACTCTAATTACAAGTCAACATTCCAAACATGACCCTTTAATTGGAAGTCATGATCCCATACACATACATGAACTGCGAACAGGCAACACAAAAAAGAGCCCACCGAAATATATATCAACGCATCCTCCACGCAAGTCATTACTCTTGAATCCGATGTATGCCCTTAACTTCTACCTACCATCAACATTCTAGAGAATTACAATTTCAGTATTGAAAATTTTAATCACACAGAGCATTTCATAGCCTCGTCTAACTGCGCATGTTCAGCTAATTAAGCTCCATCATAAATTAAGCAGAAAATCAAAGCATGCACTCGTAATTATGAATATTGACGTTCTTTTCAATTCCTGCCACTTGGATCACAGAAAACTTATCCAGCCTTGATCCCTGCTGAACTGTACTGTAGCCAATTAAATTCATTCGTTTTTTCATACTGTAGCACACTGTACACGCAACTTACTAAACATGTTTATAGCGCTATGCTAATTTTTTTTTTGTGTGATCGCTAGTGATTTGTAGGATTTTACCCTGGTGCGCTTTTTTTACTTCTAGTGTTTCCAACCGGTGAATTCATCGCACTTGGGCTGGTATATCTGAGTGTGGTATAATTTTATATATTTAGCTCTTTATCTTATCTCTTAGTGAAGCTTCAAGGACAAAAATTTGCGGACCAAAGCATTGGTAGCTCAAAGTTTAGATATTTCGTTTTACCTCCTCAAGTTTTTCTTACTACGTGTTTAAAAAATTTGACGAAACGAATCTAAAACACAACTCCGCACTTAAAGAGTATGTGTTCTTTCGACATTGAATTTTATCTTGAAGCATAAAATAACAATAAACTCACATGGTCATCGTAACAGCAATACTTACGAAACAAAGTTCGACATAACTTTGCATGGCACACTTGAGGCAGCTTTGGCTACTGTCTGCATTTTGTGGTTTGGTCATAAATTCTAGACTTTTATGTTAAGAAATATTTCAAACCTAATCTGTTGTTGAGCATTTGGTGCCTCCCCTGTTTGGGAAATAAACATTTTTTATTTTTTTCGTTTGAGAGTCAACTCGAGGCGTCATGCTACCTTGTACGTGCTCGGCGCAGCGCTGTGCGGCTGCCACAGTTCGGACGCCCTTGCTGGCATTCTTTTGCTGCGTTTTTGTGAGAGTATTTGAAAATATCACAAATAGGCTTGTCATCAACATATTTTAATTTTATGTTTAGATCTGTGTACAGCGAGATGCAGCTACCTCTGAACTTTTCGCACACTTTGTAACATAATCAGTTTGATAATTTTTTGAGGAGCGAATGCTATTTTCGAAGTTACATATGTGGTATTTAATACGACATTCAGACTGCAATTGTGAACACCGCAGTTATTTTAATACCGAAGGTTTTAAAGCAGAGGCTCACGCCAGGAGAGCTATACCTGCCCTCATCCCACCCTCCGTAAATCAAAGGCGTTTTTGCAGCCGCCCGTCGCGCTTACGCCCGCGGAGGATTTTTTTCAAACACCGGCTCATCCCCGGAGGAAGAAGCGAACTTTCTAAACTGGAAGCCACGAGTGTCGTCTCGGACGTACAGCGCAGTTATTGTTCGAATCCGGTTCCTTTTTTGCTCGCATTGCAGCAAGTTGCTTCTGCTGCTTCTTCTTCCGAGTGTAGGCAACGAGGGACTGTACTTGGATTGAGGGGAGGGGCGGGGTTGGTTGGGTTGTGTACTGGATTGAGGGGAGAGGCGGGAGTGCTGGGGTTGTGTTTTGGATTAAGGGGAGGGGCGGGGCTGGTTGGGTTGTGTTCTGGATTGAGGGGAGGGGTGGGGTTGGTTGGGTTGTGTTCTGGATTGAGGGGAGGGGCGGGGCTGGTTGGATTGTGTTCTGGATTGAGGGGAGAGGGGGAAGGGCTGGGGTTGTGTTCGGGATTGATGTGTTATGTGGTAGTGCTGGGTTGTGTTCTGGATTGATGGGAGGAGGGGCAGTGCTGGGGTTGTATTCTGGATTGAAGAAAGAGGCGGGTGTGCTGGGGTTGTGTTCTGGATTGATGGCAGTGGGAGTGCTAGAGCTGTTCTCTGAATTACTGGGAGGGTTCTGAAGGTCGAACACAAACCAAACCTTGGCCCACTCTAACGATCAGCCAACTGTTTTTAGGATAACAATGGTTAAGAAGTAACAGAATCTTTATTCTAGATTATTTAGTACCACGCTTCAACAAAGGTGCTAAAAAACAACTCTAAAAACACCGATAAGTCATACATACTGATGCCGCTGGCCACACCATGCAGCCGAGCCCGTTGGTCTTGCGCTTACATGCGCATCCGCAGGCTGAGTTCTTGCGGAAGTACATCGCGTTGGATTTGTCCCACTTTTGTGTGAGCAAACTGCTCCTTCTTGTGCCGGTCACATTTTTTGCGCTTAAACCGCTTGGGCAGAATAGAGGGAGGCTGTTATTTGTCCCACTTACGTAACTGCTCCGTTGTTGCTACTTTGGGAGGCTTGTGTTTAATTGGAGACAAATTTTAAAAAATACCTTGATGCCGAAACGAGCTGGCTGTCTAATTGAAAGGGTGAATTATGCAGGTGGATCATTTATACTTTAAGAATTTGGGTCTAGTTCACTGTGCAAATGCCGAGTTTACAGCAGCTTTGAATGATGATTGCATGGTTGCCAGATTACTTTTAAATAGAAATTATTATTACCTTTCACTTTAGATTTTTCTAACTTTTAAACTACATTAATGACTTTTTCGCTTTTTAAATTCGTTATTGAAATTTTATGGTTGCATCCGTAGCATCTATTTTGGTTTTAAGAGTAATGATAATCAAGTGGAATGATGATTATTGCCTTTGAACTAACTGGTCATCAACCTGTCCAATCGAGAGCAATCAAATTAACCATGACAGCAGGAGTTGTTCTTTAAGATTGGAAATCAAAATGAAATGTGCCAAACTTTTTCTCATGCACTGTAGAACTTTTCTTGTGCCATTATGTCCGGTAGATGTTACATTTTTTTGGATGACCAAAAACGAATGTTTATTGTATTTTTCTGAAGCTTTTTCTGACCTTTTTTGTGTTTGGCAATCTTGGCTGTCGATATCTCAGATTTCCAAATTTACAGTAAAGGTAAAGGAATGGTAAACTTCAATTTCATGGCGAGAAGAAATTAAAAAAATCTAGATTAGTTCTGTTTTTCATGTAATAACTTCTTAATTAGGCACAAGTACAGGATAAACGTGTTTTTTCTCTCAATTGAACAGTCCTAAATTCTTACGTTCAATGTCCCATTTAGTTTTAATTGCTTTGCAAATGAAAATTTGGAAATAGGTTTTGCGTCGTGTAAAACATGTTGACAAAAGATATTGATCATAAATAAACATTAACTTCAAAAACCTAGATATTTCCGTTCTTTGATCAAATTCGGGTGATAATTTTTAAGCTCCTGCATGAAGTATATTTTTTTAGCGTTCATTTCAATCTATTACTAATCGATTAAGTTATGCTATGACAATTCCCAACTGCGAAGATATGTTGCCTATTCCAGTACGCTCTGCGTAGCTGAAGTTTACTAGCACGGTTGTGCCCGCTGTGCATCTGAATACGTAGGCATGACCACATCGTGTCTGTACATCAAAGTAGCGGAACAAAAGTAGACACAGCTAGCAAAAATGTCTACCTCACCCATGTGATGCTTCCTCACATTTATAATTTCAGTTTCATTAAAATATTGCGTTTTTTCACATCTATAATTTCAGTTCCATTAACGTGTTATAATGCAGGAGCGCACTTTACACCCTCGAATTCGAGAATCATTAATTATGTCATTTAAAAAGAAGGCGATTACAACCCACAATTTTCTTTCTTTGAAATTTCATAGCTTAAGACTATGATGTCAAACATGCATTTCACACTCCTCTGAAGTTACCTGCAACCAAAGAACGATTGCGATTTTGTTTGAACGAAATTATAACCGGTTATGCTTTGAAATCCACAGAAAATACAAAATTGTCTTTCGTGCAAATATCCTTCTCGCATTTTGATTTAGGAACACAATAAATTTTCCCAACTTTTAGTATCACAACATGAGTATAGGTATACTGTCATGAGTATAGGTATATATTGTCCTGAGTATAATTATATATGTATTTTATGAGTATAGGTATACTGTCCTCATTACAAACAGAAATGGTCTAATTAATATTTATCCAGGGGACTGGCCAGAGGATAATGCTGATCCGAGACTTCTGTCTACGCGCTCTCTCCCGAGGGTTTCGCTGATGAAAAACTTGTCCATTAAAGTTGCTCAGGATTTTGACAACATATTGAGCCAAATTCTCGCGCCACTGATGGGAATCGAGCTGTCGTTTTAACTGTCGTTATGTTTCATTGTGGCGTTTCAGCTTAATGATGCTCATACGAGTACATTGGTTCGATGAAAATCTTTCATATACTTTAGACTGAAATATTTTTGTGTATATATGTAGCTTCAGACTCTATCTTATAATATTACGAATGTAAAATTAACGAGCATCGTTTCTGAGTCTGCTTTTAAGATTACATATCAATACACAAACAAACATTTCACTAATTAAAATAACCCGTTCAAAACAAATGTTCTATAAGCGTTTTAAACATAGTCTTTCTGACCGTTTGTCCTCGAGGCTTGGGCGAGACCGAATCTTCAATAATGATAGCAACTGATTAGTTGTGTCCGTGTACCGCAACATGTGCAAGTGGTTAATCTTCCCAAAAAATGCAGATTATTAACTTTATAACTAATTAACTTTCGAAAAAGAAGAAATTTGCAGCAGATAAACCGCAAACGGAGGTAGTGACCCCAGACAGTACCCATCGGCGGCTCTTCAATATTCTCTGCTGTACGTATCGGACAAGCTACAATGTAAACAATGCAGCTCACTAAACGCAACACTCAGGGCCTTTTGAACAAGATGGCATTGAAGCTCAGTTTTCCTCTCCGTGATTGGCTCTCTCACGAGGCTGACACTGTGGGGATTGATTGGCTCTCTCACGAGGCTGACACTGTGGGGATTGATTGGCTCTCTGACGAGGCTGACAATGTGGGGATTGATTGGCTCTCTCACGAGGCTGACACTGTGGAGATTGATTGGCTCTCTGACGAGGCTGACAATGTGGGGATTGATTGGCTCTCTCACGAGGCTGACACTGTGGGGATTGATTGGCTCTCTCACGAGGCTGACACTGTGGGGATTGATTGCCTCTCTCACAAGGCTGACACTGTGGGGATTGATTGGCTCTCTGACGAGGCTGACAATGTGGGGATTGATTGGCTCTCTCACGAGGCTGACAATGTGGGGATTGATTGGCTCTCTCACGAGGCTGACAATGTGGGGATTGATTGGCTCTCTGACGAGGCTGGCAATGTGGGGATTGATTGGCTCTCACGAGGCTGACACTGTGGGGATTGATTGGCTCTCTCACAAGGCTGACACTGTGGGGATTGATTGGCTCTCTGACGAGGCTGACAATGTGGGGATTGATTGGCTCTCTCACGAGGCTGACAATGTGGGGATTGATTGGCTCTCTCACGAGGCTGACAATGTAGGGATTGATTGGCTCTCTGACGAGGCTGACAATGTGGGGATTGATTGGCTCTCTCACGAGGCTGACAATGTGGGGATTGATTGGCTCTCTCACGAGGCTGACACTGTGGGGATTGATTGGCTCTCTGACGAGGCTGACAATGTGGGGATTGATTGGCTCTCTCACGAGGCTGACAATGTGGGGATTGATTGGCTCTCTCACGAGGCTGACACTGTGGGGATTGATTGGCTCTCTGACGAGGCTGACAATGTGGGGATTGATTGGCTCTCTCACGAGGCTGACAATGTGGGGATTGATTGGCTCTCTCACGAGGCTGACAATGCAGAGATGGATGGATGCGGTTGCTCGCCGTGACGCCGCGCAGCTCGTGGCGCCCCCCGCCGACGGTGCGGTGGCCTACATTGCGGTGCCCGCTGCGGTCGTGACTTTCTCCGCCGCCTTGCCGTGTCGGCTCATAAGCGGGCATTAATGATCACATCAACGATTTAAAATTAAATGTACGAGGAGTTCGCGAGACTGTTTCTGGGGGTGACTGGACTTTGAACTCTCGATATGTAAGAGAATAAAAGATTTAAGATTATTCATAGATTTAAGATTTTTCAACGATTTTAGATTTCTTTAGAGATTTAAGATTTTTCAGAGATTTATGTTTTTTCAAGGATTTATGATTTCTTTAAACATTTACGATTTCTTCGAAGATTTACGATTTCTTAAGCAATTTAAGATTACTTCTGAGAATTATGAATTTTTCAAAGTTTTATGATTCTTTCAAAGAAAAACGCCTTTTTCAGGAATTTAGAATAATTTAATTGGTTATGAAACTAAAATTTCTGGAAAAATTGTTGAAAATAACTTTAGCAGATGAATATTTCATTATCAGTAATTCATCCTTTTAAATAAACTGTTGGCGTTCAAAGCTCTCATCCTTACTTCGTATTTAATTGTTGATTTATGAACTGTACCTAAAATGCAGGGTCAACCCCGGCTGAAGGGGAGGAGGTGGCACATAAAGATAAACGAGGTGCGAAAGAAATAATGAATCACGTACAGGTCCATCAAACAAAAACCTGCCATCTTGTGGCCTACAATCCTAGCTCCGGACTTCGCTAGATTCATTGCAATTGTTCATTATAACATTTTATTATAAATTTGACAGCAATAAAATCCTGCGATATGCTATCACAGATCGTTTAAGAAAGCTTGACTGCACCCTTGAATTTCCGTTCACCTTATTTACTGAGAATTCTATTAACTTATGAATTAGAGCCCTCAGTTTGTAATCTATCCACGCTTTAGCTTTGCATTTCTGTTCTCCAAGAGAAATACAAGACTCAATGGATAACTGATGCCGACGTTTTCCTGTTTAAGTTACTGCTGTTAGCCCACAGTTTGAATCCATCGTGTGTCTATTTACGTTTTCGTGTTGCTTATTTCATCCCAGATGGAGTTACAATTAACAGTTCAGAATTTATGTATTTCAAATATTTTGAAAATTCTGAATGTAATACAAGATAATTTGTTGAAGTAGCTCTATAAGCCTCAATTTCATTTCACTCCCGTCTTTTTCTTATTCACCGTTCTGTTCTATTTTCACAACAAAGTATCCAGCCAAGTGTAGCCTATCACTGACCCTGTAGCTGTCATGCATATTATTCCCTGCTAACGGTTGCCTCTAGTAAATGGGCTCGAATTTTGTTGAGTCAGCATAGGATGACAGTTGAAAAACGCTTTAACCCATTTTAATGCGAGAATTTTAGAAAAAATCGATTGGAAACTTTTACCCCGTTTTATGATAAAAGTATAAGATAAACTTATTTTTATGTTAAATGTGGCACAGCACTTCTGCCAAGTTTTGGAAAATTTATTCTCCGTGTAAGATTGTATCAAAAAGAAATACCTGGAGATCGAGAACACTAAGGGAGACAAAGAGACAAAGGCATGCATGTGTTGAGGGTGGTCCGTGTCTGAGTGTGTGGGAGGCGTACATAGGATGTCAATGAGTGCCTGCTGAAATATTTTGGATTTGTAACGAGAACTAATTTTATTTTCATCTTTTTAAAAAAATTTCATCCCAGATTTTTATTCCTACACTTCATGTTCTGAATTATTTCATGGATTTTCATCTCAGAGCTTCACCATAACATTTCATATCGAACATTTACTTTTTAAATACTTTTAACTATTGGGACGAAATTGACAGAGTATTCATTCTACAGGATGTAATTGAGGGCGGTACGTACACACCGTTATTTAGCGTTCAAATGCAACATACCTTGTAAGTGCGTTAGCAGACAAGTTTTGGTACGCGTTCATACGAATATCTTAGGTGACAGCATCTAACGCTTTTTAAATGTAACAAAATTCTTCCTGAGTCCGGAGGCTGTACCAACTCAAGTATATAACAGTGGAGATAGAGATTTGAATGGGAGAGGTTATGAAAATGATTATGGTAGGGGTGATAAAAATAAAAATGGTAGCGGTTATAACAGGTATTCTATACTCACACAAATAAGATAGAGCAGTTAAAAGCGCTACTACTCGTATGTAAGTTCCTAAACAAAGCAATGGTAGAAGCATTCAAGCTTACAGGTTGACCATCAAACTTCCTGCAATAACCTAGTTTTACTTGCCATTAATATGATGTTATTTTGAGTTTGATTATTCATGTGGTGGGCAATGCTCAAGTCCAACACGTATCTCTCCCTTTTTTTAATCTATTTTGAGGTAGTCTCTTGAATATTAATTTACGTTCTCAGCTTTACGTGCAGAAGATGACGTTAGATTTACAAGACTTACTGAGAAAATTACGCCTAGTCACTGTCAACAACAACAACTTGTCTATAACGTCGAATCGTGTAAAACGAGGAAGAAACTTTCTGAGAAAGAAAGTTCAACAACTTTCCTTCGGGTCTTATCTGTTTTCTATTCGTGAGGTACAGACTTGCAGCACCAATGTTTCTTAACGTGTCTTTCCCTTTTCTCTGCGATGCGAAAGCAAAGCGTCGCACTTTTGAGAGGAAGGCCCTTTCTATACCCGCACCTGCGCGGTTTATTCGCTGGAGCAAGAGGCTCCCATCGTGATGAAACAACGGAAGAGTGAGATACAATCTTAATGATGAGAAAAAAGAAAAAAACAGTTTATTTCCAATAGAGTAAAAACATGAAATGTTGATACATTGGTATTTAAAATACCATAACAATAACATCCATAACTGAAGATAACACTTTGGCATCGTAACATCCTTGCAAGATGTTGAAACAAAAAATGCTTGACAGAAAAGCACAACAAAAATGAGTTCCCTTCGTTGCGTAATCTGATTTTGACAGTGCATTTAATTCTATACTATAATAAGAGCCGCATCCGTCCGTCCGTCCGTCCGTCCGTCCGTCGGTCGGTCTGTCCGAAGCCAGCCTGCAGTGTGTGATGAGCGTATCTGTGATACAAGCTCCAGCCCTATATATTTTGACGGGCCGTGTTCACGCGGCCTCATCAACTCTCGAGAGATTGTATTTTTTTATTTCTTACGGCCTTTCTCTCATTTCGCCCTCTTTTTCATTTCAAATAAAGGGGGGTGGACTAGTATAATTAAAACAGAGAACTCTGACTCACACATCAGTGAAAAAAGAAAAACAGTTTATTTCCAATAGAGTTCAAACATGAAATGTTTAACATTGGTTTATAAAGTCTCTTAACATTAACATCCTTAGTCGATAATTACGCATTGGTTTCGTAATACCCATGTGAAATATCGAAGCAAAATTTATTAACAGTAACAGCACAATAAAAATGAATTACCTCCACAGCGAAGTGAAGAATGAAAAAAGCACAACTTGTATTTAACTCCCTCCCCTCAAAGTTGGGAGCTAAAAACTGTGTAATTGCAAATAATTGCAATTGAAGAACAAAGCGAGTACTGCGGTGTTTTATGTTTTCGTTTTATCGAGTTCTGGCGATGCATTTTACAGTCGGAGAGCAGAACTAAATTTTGATTCGTTTGCCGACTTGGGATGGTGAGCCTCTCTTCTGTCCCCTTACATTACTTGAGAGCTTTCTCATTTTGTTGCTATTCTATGTTTTTTTCGAATCCCTTCCTATTGTTGATTGTAAACTTAAGCTTTAGCTCCGGTTTAGTTTTCCAGTAGAAGCAGAAAATGAATTAATTTTCATTGGTTGTATCAAAAATAAACTATCACGCAAGTAAACGCTGCTCAGAGCGCGGCTCCGAAAGCCCTCATTCATTTTTCATGTTCTTATTACAGTGCAAAGACAACAACTTTCAAGACAGTTCAGATCTTCTTTTTCTTCGTTGTCTTCTACTTTTGCAGACGTGCATGTTTTTAATATGCTTATATTTCTTCACTTGGCACAGCTTGCAGCATGATTTTTCCTTTAATGTCCTCATTTTTAGTGTTTTAAATCATATCTTTCATCTCAGTATTTTACATTTTATGTTAATTATTTGAGCAGATGCACGTGACTCACATACATGCTTCACAGTGGTGCATTCTCTCTTTTTGCAATCGACTGCAGTTTCGCAGCATACTTTCAGGCAGTTAAGCTGTAAAATTTAATTTTGTGTAAAAAAATTGAACATTATCATAATTTTACGTACGTTCTCACTCATTAAGTCTTTTTTGTTGAAGCGCTTTATGGACCTAAATCCTGGTTTCCTAACATTTCCTTATTAACTAGTTTTTTCTGTTTTCTATATTTTTTAATGGGTGCTCAAACTTTCTAGCCCGCAAAGGTCAAACAGCAAGTTACGGGGTCTAAAGAAGCTAAATACCAGTTACGGTTTTTAATGGGTCAAAGTGAACTAAATGGATCATCCACGTTACGAGTTCTTGTGCGTGTTTTTTCTACTTTCATGTTGTACATTCGTTGTTTTTACTAACAAATCTATCTATAAAGTTTTTCGTCTTTACAAATTTTTACTTGATGTTAATTTAAACATAAACATTCAACATTTATGTATTTTCCTTTTGTTCCTCCTAGCGGTAAAAATTTGGTCGAGTTATGTATGTCAACAGGGGTGACTTGCCCGAATGTTGCGGAGAACCGCACGCCGGCTGTGGCAAACCAACGGCGTGTTACTTAAGGAGCGACCTTACAAGTTCACGCTCAAGTATACCGCTCATAAGACAGGTGATACACTTGGTCATTCCGATCGTCAAACCGTGGGTTTGCCCGTACACATTCTGCGGTGACCCACGCAAGTAGTGATACACAGGCATAAACTTCTTCCTTTTTCTTAAGCTTAGTGAGGTCTCCGGTGTTTGTGAGTCCATGCGCTTCAGGTCTCTAGGGTTGTCCTAGGCATTGCTGTACAGCTCTGTGACAGATGAATAGAGCCTTAACATTTATGCCCTTTATTTCGTTTTATACAAACATAAACGCTCTTGTGATCTGGTGTATCATATCTTCGGTGCGTCACCGCTGAACGGCTGCGGGCAAGACAAACGGCTGCGGTGGTGCCGATTGAAGCAAGTCAGTGTATCGTATGCTTGAGAGTGCAGACTTGAAAAGAAACGCTGCAGTTCTTCTGAATCTCAGTAAAATACATTAGTGATTTCAGCACAGCAAGTTGAACATGAACTTTTTCAGTAAAAAGAACGTCTTAATAGGAGCTAACTTTTGTGGAGAAATACAGAAAAGCGTTACTATCATATATAGAAATAAGATTTGTAAATTAGTAGGCTTGAAGAATTTAAGCGTAAATAGGTATTTGTGACATGTTAATGGTTTCCGTTATAAGTTTACCTTCACAAGAATCCATTGATATTTTTCTAAAAACTCCTGGTGAGCCATCGTGCACGTACGAGTATCATAGCCACGGGCTTGATTTAATATTTACATCGTTGTTTATTGCCAATTTACATTTGGCGTTAATTGGCTTTCAAACGTCAACAATGCCAGATGTTGATGTCTATTATTCTTATCACCACCGTCGTTTAAGACGTAATATGAACGTACGTCGGTGAGGAACATTTTAGATTTTCACCATCTTTCACCTTTGCCAGGTTTGAGCGATGGGTCGCCACGAGCACGGAGCGAACAGTGAGCACATCGTGAACCACCGCAAAGTCCACCACCACCACCACGACTCCAGCAGCCACCACCGGGCTCGGTCGTTGTCACCACACCGCTACCGCAAGCAACTCAACCAGCCCCACCGCCACAGCCACCACCGCTTCCACCACCACCACCACCGGGACCGATCTTCCTCCCCCAGGCACCGTTCCCCACCAGGTGGGTAAAGTTATCCACCAGGTGGGTAATTAACAGTTCCCGTGTGGGGCAGTCTTAAAATCACAGGACGCTCTCATTGCGGACTTTTGTTATTTTACCGTTAATTTTATTTGTAATTTTTTATCGTTTTTCTTAACCGTGATACCACTTTTAAAATATGCTTTATAAATTCATGGGAGCTTTATTTTTCCTTGAGTAATAGAATGGAATGGTTTTCGTTCATCCCCAAGGGTCCCCAAGCAGAAGGCGGTCCTCCCCCCCGCCCCGGAGACGCTCCCCCGCCCCCTCCCCTCCCCGCCGGGACTCGGAGTCGCGGCGCCGCTTCAGGAGGCGCTCTGTCTCCCCCAGAGCTAGGTCGAGGTAACGTAGCACACTTGATGTTCGAGTTATACGTCATCTTATGCTAACCTCAACTTATACTCATAATAATCAGTACCATTATTCATCTACAATAGACTTGGAAATGGCTACAAAAATGGGCCAAGTGGCCTATTGACGCATTGTCTCCAAATCAAGAGTCGACTTAATCCAAGTTACGAATAGCAGAGTTATGAGAAATTTGTTATTAGTTTGAGTTTTGAGGCAAAATTTACTATTTACATAGGTATTCAAATGACATCTATTATTCGTTTATGTACTTAGGCAAGACATAAATTAATTTGCGCACTTAGGCGCGAGCACCGACGGCGCAGGAGAGCGAGCAGCAACGAGCGACACTCTGACCGGTCCCCACACTCGTCGCCATCCCCCCCTCCTCGTGAGAGGACAGGCCGCGGCAACCTCGCCAGGCACCTCATCAGGCTCCTCACCTCCTCCAAAAAGAAGAGGTTCGTGCCAGGGCAAACAGAAGGTATTTCTGCAGCGTTTGAACTCCGTGATTTTCACTGAAAGTACGAAGTGGCATGCTACATTGTGTCTATAACTGTCTATACCGATTACTACATTGGGTCTATAAACGTCTATGACTATAAATACATTGTGTCTATAACGATCTATCACTGTTACTACATTATGTCTATAACTGTCTATAACTATGACTCCATTGTGTCTACAACTCTCTCTAACTACAACTATATTGGGTCTCTAACTTTCCTCTGCAAGAAATGCATTTTTTAAAGCCTGTAGTATCTTGGGTCGATGTTGAGTCAGCGGGGAATCGAAACCTCGATATTTATTGAGAAATAGTACTGAAAATTTATAGATTGACTCAGTTTGGGATTTGCTCATGAACATGAATAATTTCTCTGCTCCTTCCTACCTGGAAAAATGTACCAGCCAATTTTGTACATTTTCCTAGTGATTTGGAGCAGCCGATCATATCTTTCGATAGTATCAGCCGATAGTATTGGAAAAAACTGTTCTTCTTTTTTTTTTCTACGTAACTTACTTATCGTATTCAGTTCATGTGACGCTCATGCATAGAGCCTGGTTGTGTGCAGGCACCACGAGGAAGAAGTTCGAGACACGAGCTTCATCTCACAGGACATACGCGACCCTCAAAACACCGCCGCCAGCCGCTCCCAAAACGACCTCCTGCCGCTGATCCTGGCCCGAGAGGAGCTGACAGACCTCGCTGGGGCGACCATGGCGCGGCGAAACTTCGGCCGCAGCGCCGCCCTCCAGAGGGCGCGCGAGGACGAAGCTTTGGAGGTGGAGAGACTGCGTAAAATCAGAGAAGACGCTGCGGAGGCTGAGAGGCTGAGAATCTCCACCGAGGAGGCGGCTGAGCGAGCTCGGAGAACAAGGATACAAATGGAGATGGACGAGGCGGAGATGAGGAGAGTGAGAGCACTCGAGCAGTTCAATGAGACCGAGAGGCAGAGGCGTGAGTTGCAGCTTGAGGACAGGCTCAGGCAGCTTGAGGATCAAGAAATGCCTCCCGAACCTCAGAAAACTGGCCGCTGTAAGAAATACTGTAGGGCATTCAAGGTCTCATTTGGGATTTTCCTTTCCCTTGGACTGATATTTGTGGTGAGTACGTGGAATATGATTGCAGAATTCGGTTGCGATATTTTTGCGTAGTAGAAATGCACGTTAATCTATTCCTGGCTTGAAATCTACTGAAATACCTTGGTCTGCTTCGAATTCTTGAATAGGTAATCTTAAATGCGTTGGGCATGACTGAGATTTGTCTCTGAAAGACAGGTTGCTGGGAGCCGTGTGTGGTAGAAAATAGATACACTTGTATAGCGCTAATTCTTTGACGTACCTCCGACTAAGGCCTTGTAGTGTAGCCCTGCCATAGAGGACGAAAATTTACAAGTTTCTTCCTTAACAACCTTAGAACCGAACGCAAAAGTACCAAAAATGTTTTCTAAAAGTAGGGTCTTCCACAGCGCAAATGCTGAGAGTCTATACATTCCCAGTTACGTAAATCGGTAAACCAGTTTTTGGTCTGTCCCACGACGTGGCTCAAAGTGCTGATGTATGCGCAATATATAAATATTACTGAACGCTAGCCCGTATATAGAATTAGATTTTCTCGCTTGCATTGTGTTTACGGTTTGTAATGACAGTACTTTCCGAGTAACCTTTGAATTTCATAAGTTTGGTTTTTAACTAGCGTTAGCATACGAGTAAATTTTAGTGCATTTCTTACATTTCAGTCATGGTTAGCCAAGATGCAAGTGATAAGAGAACTTTAAATAAATTTTTAGCGATGACTATTCATTTCATTCCTAAAATCAGCTGAACTTTCTTCTTTACAGTTTTACCTGATAGTGGCAAGCATCATGGGCGAGGCCGCTCCGTTGGACATATTCAACTTAGACCAAACTGAAAATCCAAGTTTAGCAGATGTCACCGAACGAAATCCAGGCAAAAATCACACCGGATCGAATAATTTCGACAGCTCCATAGAAAGACACAAACCCATAGAAAATATGAAGGACTCTACGCAAAATGAAAAGGATCTCGTGATGGATAATGTGAGCAATGATTTTGACAACGTCGTCATAAATCCTTACGACACCAGTCGGGCATATGAAGGTCCTAAAATCAACGACCAGCCAGAGTACGGTTCTTTTGATGACATCATGTCCGGTCTTGAGCCCAGCGATGGTCAAATAACACGCGACTCTTTTGGAAACCTGATCATCGAACCCTTCGAAAGCGAGTCAAAAGATGGCTCAGTGATCGTGGAATACATCGACGATTCACCGATAAAAAATGACGAGACAATTTCAGTGGTGGCTCTGGAGCCAGAAATACCATACACGTCCGATGATGACCAGCAGCTTTCACCAAGTAAACCTGCAGATATTTCCTACTTGCCTCCGTTCGTGGCTTCGAACGAAGATCATTTCGCCAATGGAAATTTTGAGTCTGTTCATAGAGACTCGGACCCGTTTATTGGCCGCCAGTTTCCTCCCAACATGTTTGAGTCTTCAGCAACGTCATCTGGAGTAACCACAACGTTTGACGAGGCGCTTTTAGAACGATCAGACACCAACGTCGGAGAGTATGACTATTTTTTGCCGCCTATTCATATCAACGGTCCAATTCAAACGTCTTTCGAAAATCGAGGCATCGAGCGATCGAACATAAACCCAATCAAAGACTTCACTCCGACGCATATCCCAAGTCCAATTTTCGCTCATTCCTACGAAGACGGAGCCGGATCCAACCGACGAAGATCGTTTGAAACCATAGGGGGAGGAGGAGTGAGAGTTGGCGTCGGAGGGAGAAGAGGAGAACGGCGCCCGTCGCTTGAGAAACTGGAGTCTGAAATAATCGAAACTCTTTTAAACATTGCTGAGAAGGACAAATCTATGACCAACAGAAGACTCAGAGTCAGGCAAGGAGCCTCGCCTCGACGACGAGTGCGTGGACCAACCAGGAGGTTGGAGACTCCCAGTCCCAGACGCAGAAAGGTTGACCCGACCAGAAGGGCTGGTCCTAGATCCAAAAGGCCGTCGCTGCGCTTAGACGCCATGCGGGCGAGACAGGCTCAACGACTTCCCCTTTTGCCTCATCCTGATATGAGGACAGCGTCTCAGAGTCCTTCTCAGTTGGGACCTTACCTTGGGCCAGCTTCAGTACCCCGTGCACCAGCAGCTGAGGATCCGATGAAAAGCATGGCTAACGTCCGTCGAGTTCAATACAGCAACCACCGTGGTCCCAGGAACTCTGAAACGCACGTGCCACCTCCTGAGTTTCGGTATCCCAAATCGGCGGAGAATATACAAGACATCATAACCCACATGACTGGAGAAGGACATGCTCAGCCTAAAGTTGCCTTTTCTAGACAGCGACGAATCCCCAAAGGTTTTAAAATTGGCCACCAAGACCATGTTCTGAAGCCAACATTCCTCAAGCCTTCAGACATTCGAAGTAAAGAAAGGCGTCATACTGTCACAGTTCGAGGAAGAAAGGTACCGAGAAAAACGAAGCCCAAGATCCGCCCAATTTTAAAGACTAAGCCTAAAATAGTCCGCATTAAGGAAGATGACGAGGACGAAGTGATATTTAATGACGATGGATCTGTGGTGCACATAAGTAACAACCCCCCGCCACTGCAGTATGGACACCCGGTGGAAGTGACACACGGAGACAAAGATCCAAGTGAGTCATCTCAAAGCAGAGATCATAGCGCTTCGAACAAGGATTACAGTCCGCCAGTGTACGAAAAAAATAAGTCGAAAGTAACACCTATAAAAGTAATGCTTGATGTATACCCTTCGCCCAACTACTCAGGCGAGGGTAGGAAACCGAAGTATGAATCAAAATATTATCTTGAAGATAAATATGATCGTTATCGGCCAATTGACCGGGACAACTTCCGTCATCCTGATCCATATCCCAGTTCCCGAGAACCGTACGAAAGTGACAATCGTTCCCTTGAAGTTGGGTACCGGTCTTCCGATTCAAAATACCGATCTCAAGATGACCGATACCGATCTCCCGATGACCGATACCGCTCTCCTGAAGACCGATACCGATCTCCTGATGACCGATACCGATCTCCTGATGACCGTTACCGATCTCCTGATGACCGATACCGCTCTCCTGATGACCGATCTCCTGATGACCGATACCGATCTCCTGATGACCGGTACAGGTCCGGTGAGCAATACAAATATACAGATGAGCGGGCCCGTACTCCGGAACCGCCATCTTACCGGGATCCGTATTACGGCAGCAGGGAAAAATCTTCGAATCCAGAGTATCGCTTCGATGCCGGCAACGACAGAAGTAGAATTGACGAAAAGCTCCCAAGCATCCAAACTTCGGACCATCAACACACCATCACGCTGCACATCAACCTCTATGACAGGAAGCCCAACTACAGCCGCTTCAGCCGCAGGTCAGTTCTTGAAAGAAGGAAAAGTAAAGAAGTTTGTTTCTGGCAAAGGTTATACGGCAACATTATCGGTTTACAAAATGTCCAACCACAAATTACCTTAGTTGGTTGACATACATGGTCATTGTTATACACAGTCAATGTTAATTGTTGAACAAACGAGTGAGAGAAAAACGTGAAAATGTAATCCGAATGTCAAGTAATTGTAAGTGAAAAATACTTGCAATCGATGTTAGTAAACCTCATTTCATTGAAGTACTGACTTGACATTAAACTTCACTTCAATAATTCTTAAAGTGTGCCCACTGCAAAATTAATTTCTCAACCCAGTGACATTTTCTATAGTACGGCGTTATGAAGGTTAATTAGCTATCAGACTATTCATATTTACCCCCAAGAATTTGAAAAAACTTTCATGTGAAGATTTGAACATAAATAATAATAAAAAAATAGAATGAAAGCGAGTGAATAGTAATTTGAAGAGATTCTACTTTTTTCCACATCGATTTGTACGCGAATACTCAATTTGTTTCGCTTCTATATTCTATTGAACTCGCTACAACCTTCAAACTAGATTCCAAATTTTGGTTTAAGCGTCTCACACTCTTTGTTCAAAATGTCAACATCGCGCAATGAATAAAACTCTTCAGTAAGCTCTATTTGTGATTCTATCTGAATAAATGCAGAGTTCTTCCCTTGATTCTTTTTCAATTCGTATCATGCATCACTAGCAACACGGTTTTTTATATGTCTTTTATTTTGCACCGAGGGATCACCGATGAAAGCATAGTAGTTAACATATTTAAAGAAGAAATACATTCGAATACGGGAAAAATTCATTTCAAGTTATTTTTCATCTCTCAAGATACTGAACACATATCCATACAGATCCTCAACAAAGATTATTTAATCATTGTCCTCATTACAGGATGAACACACCCTCATCCGAGCCACGGTCCACTCTTGTGGCGTCGTCAGACCTGACGCTGTCTCCTGGCAAACAGACAAGTGCGTCAGCTTCAGCTGAAGGACGTCGACCACCAACAGACAACAGAAGATTTTCCATGGAGAACGGACAATCTTCACGACCTCGTCAGTCTTCAACTCACGAAACTGAACCGACAGACCCAGAAATGAAAGAGGCCATGAAAGAGTTGGGCATCAACATCGACCTGAACAAGAGGTTCTCAGCCCTGGACGTGTACCGAGCTCTCATCCGCAACACTCGCAAAATGCGCCAAGGGTCCAACTTCCGCTCCGGGAAAAACGGTACGTTATTTATGCAATACTAACGATGGCGTATTCCCGAGCTGTTCATTTTTGCTCTTAAAATATTTGTGTTAAACTGATTTAAATGAGGAGTTCTTATAAATTGATGTTAAATATGAATGCTAAACTAAATGCATTCATATTTTTAGTACTCAGCACCGTGAAGGATTTTGAATTTAAACAGGAGCACGTGTGCTTGTATTCTTGAGGCTTCTCTTGTTCACATCCCAGCTCGTGAGAGTTTGTTTCTTTTCCTCTCACAAGAAATATATAAAGTGATGGCTCTAATGTCACGTAGATATTCCTCATAGCATACGATGCAGAAAATACTGAAAACCTTGTTCTTGGTAGCGATTTAACAGAACACTGCGAGTAATCGCAGTCATTGATGTTCGATTTTAAAAGTGAAAATAACTGTGTTTACAAAACTGTCAATGCAACTTCGCCCACGTGTTTGACATCGATTACCACATTCTTAGTCCCCGTGGCCGAGTGGTTAAGAACGCGCTCTTCACGGGAATGTTTCGTCATTTCGAATCTCGGCAGTGCCGCCTCACGTTTCTCTCCGTTGGGATAATAAAGAACTCAGCTACAATTCTCAACTCCACCCAGATGTCAGAAATGAGTACCGGCTTGACCAGGGGTAACTGTCATTGTGTCCTGGTGTTAGTTAAAAGGCATTTGAAAACTAGCGTACAAGATGATAAGCATCTGGCTTGATTGATTGAAATAAAACATCTTTTTATCTCACAGGTGGTCCGGTAGCAGCCGGCTTGACATCCACCAAGTCCCTGGACGAAGAGGAAGAAGTGTCCCTCCTGAGTACTGTACACGACGCGCTGCAAGGGATCAACCTCCTGTTGCCCAAGTCGCTCAGGTTTGAGCTGCCCAAGTCTGAGGAGTCTTCCCCTCAGAGCTCTCAATACAAAGCAGTCGTGGCCAAAATCAACAACGATGACTTTGATTACTCCGATGGATTTGAGGCCGTTTTGGATGCCGAAGACGGTAGTTCCGAAGAAATAAGCGAGTTTTCTCAGGGTGTTTTCTCGAGAAGGATGGGTAAGTTCATGAACATTTCAGCAAGCGATGTTCAGGTGCCAGAACCAGAGGCAGCTGGGGCCAATGAGGTGGAGAACCATACTGAGCCTCTTGAATTTTTGGACCTAACGATGAACCCAGAGGATGAAAATCAACAAATACAACCATCAAATTCTTCTAAATATGAATCTTCACTGCGCGATATTGAAGATACTCTCGACGCTTCAGCCTTGGCAATCAAATCAAATTTGCCTGCAGATCTTGATTCGTTGGACTCGGAATCCAAAACTGAAAACCCAACTTCTGTGAACACGGAACTGTCTTCGATGGAAACTACCACGACTAGCAGCCATGCAGCCCGGGCACACGTAAAGTTCCACTTAAAAACTATCATAGAAAGATAAGCATCGTGTGTTTTGAGAACGTGACAGGACGATGACCGAATAGTTCAAATCGATTGTAAATTTCTATCTGAAATAGCCACGTAAAAATTATGGTAGAATGAATTAGCTTGAAAACTAGCTTAAAATTTGCGTAATGAAATTGAAGTCTCATGTGCTACCTCGAATTGATAAAGGCGTCAATCGTAGTGGCACTTTAACTTCCAAATTGTGTTAGAAATATGTTTTGAGGAAAATTTTTTTCAGCGCCGAAAAATGATGATTTACTGTGTGAAACCCCAGATTCTGGGCATCATTTATTACATATTAAAAGAAGAAACTGAAGTTTTACGTATAAGAATGCTTAGTAAAAGTTTAAATTAGGTTAAATATGTGCTTGGTGTGATTTCTCTCATTATGGAGAATTTCTTCTCATATTTTTTGTACATAAGTTGTTCAAGTTTAAATAGTTTAATACCTATTTATTGAATTATGCTATTATATGTCTTAAAATACGTATCTAGATATATATATGTTTCCTATAAGCAATGACTTAGGAATGTCACTTCCTTGGAAAGTAAGTGAATGAGCAAACGTTTATGAACTTTACCAGCAGCAAATGTTTTCAACGAGGAATTTATTCCTTCCCAGTCATCCCTCAACGGGCACCGCCAATCTTCGAATACTCCATGGCTTTGTTAAAAAATCTCTCGTTGTAAATTGGTAAGGTTTAGCACAGTAGATCACTCAATAAACGTGTTTTTTTTCGGCAGGGATTTGAAGCTGACGATAACTATGCGTATTGATCGTTTCATGTTTTGCGATAGTGCAAACATGCCGCCTTATAACTCGTCTCCTGATGGGTCGTACCAAACTTTCAATGCACGATAAGACCCAAGCCCTCACCTAGTAACTCACAGAAGGTGGCCGCAGACCTTTACATAGGTAGCGAAGATGGTCACTCGTGATATACAAAGCAGGATCTGAGCTCCCTCTCATACCACACCCAGTCCCCTTAAACAAGATGAGATGTGACATCAGATCCAGTCATCACAGTCGTTGGTCTCATCAAAAATATCGTAAGAACGTTGCAGTAAGAACGATCTAAAATCAGCTGAATAGGATATGAAAATAACTCTAAGTTGCGCAGAAGAACCCCTGCTCATTCACGGGTCTTCCGAAGGAAATAAGGGAATGCTCTGGTCAGTTTCTTACCGCTAGTAGAAACTGTTTGATTACTACAATAATTAAAGGAATAAAAAATAAAAGCAATGGTAGGAAATATTCCATCACGAAAGTACGTTCGAGTCGGTCAAGGGCAGCTCTAACACAAATTGTCACCCAAAGGACGAAATGAAAAACCATTTATTTCCCAAAAGAGTTGATAGATGAGATGCATCTACTCGTGTAAAAACAACTCAACGCTGTGTACAGATCCGACCAGTGGAATTCGGTTACAGTGCAACACCCAGACGGTGTTGTAATGCGAGGTGCTTCCAGAGGTGGCATTGGCGAAGATGCACCTTTTATCTCCTTTAGAAGGAACATAGTCAGTGTGTAAGAGTAGACTATGAATTAGATTTTCAAATATTTTTTGCGGTCACTGAAGATTGAGTGAGCGCTGCTCAAAAGTTGGAATGTTTGAAGAGTTTGCGTTGTAAACTGAAAGACACGAGATGAAAAGTTCAAACAAGGCTTCAGATCTGCCACCTGCGAGAACCAATCAAATAAATTTAGCTATAATACCAGAAATTTAGAGGTGTCATAGCTGCATTGTAAGGAAGTAGACTTGAGAACAGTCCTTGAGCATTATTGTTGAACTCGCGTGAAAATATATATTTAAAATTGCTGTTAACTTTATTTCCTCAACATTTCTTTTTACTTTCCATCTGATCGTGCTGAGCTCAACGACCTGGTACGACAGAAACGGAATTCCGAGAGGTGCTAATGCAGTGAGAGAATTTATGGCCATTCATTCTTGGTTTTGATCTTGACGTAATTTCTTTTCACTTCCTGAAGCATTTGAAGAAGTTTAAAATATGTATAAACTTATGGACTGCTCGTCTAAAGCAAAGGAGGTCGATGGTAAATAATGCATTTGCTTTAAAAGGAGCCGAGTCTGCTCGCCTGCACTACGCGTGGCCTTAACGAGCAGAAGACACCTGCACTCAAGTCGTGCGCATGACACTGGGATGACACATGCACATGTCATCTCAGATCTTAGCCTGAATACTTTGTAAATACGTACTTCTCTCAACGAAAATATCCTTGAAGGGGGTCAGGGAAGTGTAGTCCAAGAATTGTAACGTAATTACCAAAAAATTAAGTTTAAGTAATGATACGTGAAGTGATCTGACACGTCAGAATAAATTCATTCAAACTTCTTAGGGAATAATTTTTTGATACGAATAGAAAAACTATGGAATTAACCTACAGCAGGCCCCGTAGTAATTCCGGAGCTACCTCGAATTATTGTAAAAAACACAAAAATAAAATTGGCAGATTGTTCTTTAGTTTTAATGCACTTGTATATCATATAAAAACAGGTAGCAGGACTTGGGTGGAGAGGTCGAAGCTTAATATTTCCTTCTCTTCATTATCTCGGGCCTCCAGATGACGGGATGCGTCTCTTCCGTCTGGGGACAAAAGATCACGTCGTGTTAACACTTTGACCGCAATGGGTTAACTCAAGTTCAATATTCAACTCAAATTTAAAGTCAATTGCAGCGAGTAATTTTGGAAAAATAACATACATGAACTGGATCGGGCCTTTATTTGATTGATTGTTTGAGGTCTCTTTTCCACCGGGGTTGCTAGCTAATAGCAAAAATGGACCCCTCCGCTTTCGCGGGCCTTTATTTGGCTTTAATTAAGTATTTATTATGTTTGAGTTTGTGACTACTGGTCAGTCAGCAACACCATGAAATTCCTTTCCTTGGCCACCACTGGCGCAGGTTGCATTCACATTGTTAATGCCCACCGTCAGAAGCTATGCAATCTGAGTAAACTTATAAATAAAAAAGGAGGAATTCTCAAATTTTACAACGTTACCAGTGTCAGTCTTACTTCAACACTCCAGAAAGAAAATGAGTCTGAACACTATTTGGTTCAGATTGCAGATGAATTTCGTACATTACAAGGAAACCTTCAATTTAGTAGCTAACCCAGGCAAATTTTTCCTTACAGTAAATAAGAATTAAGTGTATCAGAGTCCCGTAAATTGGAACTGCACGCTTTGACTCACAACGGAAGGTTTGATGATAAAGCTTCATTTACGAGTGACAGACGCGCTGCTCAATATACACACACAGACCACTATTGTGCGTTTAGTAGCTCGTTTTAGTGACTAGTCTATACCCAGCCATTCCCAACACCATCTGCTGTAATAATGCCTGCGACCATGGTCTATAAAACCTCGAACAACATGAATGCTATTTCATCTAAACTGCGTCTGATTCTCGAAGTACAAGTAAGATGGGAAAGCCGAAGGTAGCTTCACAGTATGCCTCATGAATGTCAGCAATTCTGGGCAGATTTTCAACAAGGATTTTGGCTAAAAGTTCAGACACACGCACTAGCGACACACCAATTGAGAAATCTAAGATCCCATGAAGCTCAGGGTTACTTTTAATAAGTTCAAACATCACCTTATGGATAGTAAAGCATTATTAATCTTGAAAGACTACAACTACCCAGATAGTTCAAAACGAACATGGACTTTTCAAAATAATTTGCGCCGAACAGACAGCGCATGGGGACGTTAGAATTAAAGAAACATTTTCTAAAAACGAACGGCAGTAATCTTTCGCAAAGAAAAGCGATTGCCAATATAAGTTTTCAGAACGCTCAGATTTAGTACAAAGCACAAGGTCCAACTCCCATTTGGTAGCTGGAAAAACAAGTAGAAAAGAAGCTCCATAACTTACAGCCTCCTCATCCTCCTTGTAAATCTTGATGGTCTTGTCGGCATCGCAGGTGATGAGGCGGGAGCCGCTCTGGTCGAACGTCATGGCGTACACGCCCGACTCGCTGTCCATCGACCCTGGACGACACAAGTTAACCTGATTTCAAACGAACTTAAACCGCGGGGTCAATTTAGCCCCAACCTTTCTATTGAAGTAACAAAGCACATAAAGGTTAATATTTGTGAAAAGTCACAAAGCCATGTTCATATATATGGATAAAGCCTAATTATTTGAGCATAAAATTCAGTTGGGGTCATTTTGACCCCTCCGTACATCCACAAGTTAAATGCAGTTCGGAATAGAGCACACAACCTCGAGGTAAACGCTTCAAACAGGCTTACCGCAGCAGTTTCATCATTGTAAAGAACATAACTATAATAAATTAATTGAGCTGGTTGATGAATAAATTTTATATGTCCATAATATTTCGATTCAAGAGAACCGATATAGAGGCCACCGTTGTCCTGAGGAGAGCTCACCAGGCTGGACAGGCGCCTGCAGCTTCTGGAAGTTGTGGCCCGTCCTCCAGTCCCAGAAGTACATGGTGCCATTGTTGGCTCCCGACACCATCACGCCCTCGCTGTTGATGCTCAGGCAGTTGATGATGGCGTTGTGGCCGGTCAGACTCTGCACACGACACCTCGTGTTACTCCCTTCAGTTGTGACAAGGAAACCACCTCGTAATGCTGCCTACAGTTGTAACCAGGCTACCACTTGGTATTATTGGCTCCAGTTGTAATTAGGACACCACCTCATATTGCTGCCTTCAGTTGGAACTAGTACAAAACTCGAGTGCCGCAGAAGTTGGTATAATCAGAACGGGTATGGTGTAGCAGCCCACTAGGCCGCGTTCCGGACATAGCAAGAATAGATGCAACACAAAACTTGGGAAGATTAACAGAAATACCTCAATACAATCTCCCACCTAGCGCTGTCATCCAAAACTAGAAGTTGCATCAAAAAAAAGCCATAGTAACTAGTAAATTGTATGTAGCACCTGAGAACATATTTAGTGCATAACCTTTTCATCAGCACTCATCAGGCACATGACCCAGCAAACAGCTAAGAATTAAGTAATGAACTCAGACGTCATTTTTCCGGACCTATCCTCATTGCCTATACATTTAGTACTCTTTAGCACACTGCTGAACGCAACCAAAGTTTCACTATGAACATAAAGCGAGGTCACCTGCACAAACTCCCCCTTAGGACACTTCCACTGCTTGATGTTATCAGCGCCAGCAGAGGCGAACATGTAGAGGGTGGGGTGGAGGGCGACGGCTCTGACGCTCTTCTTGTGGTGGGTGAGGGTGCACATGGAGCGGCCGGCGGCCAGGTCCCACAGCCTGATGGTCTTGTCGTGCGAGCCCGTCAGCACCTGCACACAAAGACAAGTCAACTCATCCATAGCAGGAGTGGTGCAACTGTTCTTAATTGCCCGTCCTGGCATGGTGATAGCAAGAGTGATACAGCTGGCAATTTCGTAGCAAAGGTGATACAGCTGGCATTTTAGTAGCAAAGGTGATACAGCTGGCATTTTAGTAGCAAAGGTGATACAGCTGGCATTTTAGTAACAAAGGTGATGCAGCTGGCATGTTGATAGCCAGAGTGATACAGTTGTTCCTCATCGCCCCACCTGCATGACTTATTGCTAACAATTGTAAACGAAGTGGAAGGACATAAATCAGGTGAGGGAAAAATAAGACACTGAGGGAGGATATGAGAAACTGTGTAGCGCAACTGGCTTTGATCATATTCCCGTGAAGCGCTAGTGAGTTGGCTTTTGAGAACTGGTGGGCAGGTGTGCATGAACCTACACAACTTGAAAATTACACATAAAACAATTATGTGAGCTCAACATTGAAAGAATTACATAAACTTATATGAAACGAAGTAATGAATGATTTCAACACAGCAGAATTTCTACATTAAATCGTACAGACAATGTAGAAATCACTGCATGAAAATTGTTACAGAAATGAAGTATATGTAATGTGTTTAATTCTGATGCGTGTTTTCAGTACATTTTCATAAATATTAGCTCAACTTGATGGTGAAGGAAAATTAACCATTACTAATAGAACAACTACACAAATTTATAGGACACTACACAATAGTTTACTTGTGGCAGCAACCAGACTCATGACGCAAGAGGAAACTCAGGCAGATCAACTAACAGCATAAATGTAAGAACGAAGTCTTCTCTCGATCTAGCCATGCTACGTGTTGTTCTAACAGCCAAAATCCTTAAGTCTGATATTTTTTCTTTGAAATATGAGTTCAGACACAAAAAGCCTAATTCAGATCTATAAAAGAAGCATAAGTTTGCACAAGACTGCTAATTCAATACACACAAAGAAGCAGCACAGGTTATCATTAACTCTCTCATTAAGACTGAAAATGTGATGATGATCGATGGTGGGAAGATATGTGAGCAAAAATCGAAGAGTTTGACACAGGGTATGCCAAAGAAAAAACATAGAAGTGAAATGAACAGGAGAGTAAAAAACGAAAAGACACAAGTTGCAAGTACAACTAGGTGCATTTTGAGAAGAGCAACGAAGGCGGAAGAGCAAAGAGGAGGACCTGCGGTTCAGCAGCCTGGCACACAACAGAGGCGACGGTCTGGGCGTGTCCGGTGAGCGTGTGGATGTTGGCGGTGGTGCGCATGTCCCACACGCGCGCCGTGGAGTCCCTGCCGCAGGTGAGCAGCACGTCCAGCGTCGGGTGCAGCGAGAGGTCGTAGCACGCGCTCAGGTGCCCGTGGTAGTGACGGATTACCTACCAAACATAGCGTGGTGAATTGTCCGACAAAATAATCTAAAAACATGGCATGATCAACTATCTAAAACCATAGTATGAAGAATTACCTGACAAACATGACATGATGACTTGTCTAGAAACATAGCATGATGAATTGTCTGGCAAACGTGGCATGGTGAATTGTCTGACAAACGCAACATCACGAAATACCTAGCAATGATCTTTTATTCTACAAACTTGGTAGTGAAAAGCAATGCTCGCGGCTATACCCAAAATGAATAACTAAATAAATACTCCTCAAGTAAATAACTGAATGGTATTTCATGCACTTCTCATTAATCAATAATCACATTTATAAAAACAATCACAGTCAAGGGAACAATCACAGTCAAGGAAATAGTCGCATTCAAAGAATGATCCACATTGAGAAAAAGTTTCCAAGCTTCAATTAAGCACTAAACAGACCTTGTTGTACTCGAGGTCCCAGCACTTGACCTGCTTGTCCTCCCCGCAGGAGAAGAGGTAAGGGTGCCGCTTTGAGACGGCCACACCACGCACCGCAGACACGTGACCAGTCAGTGACAGCTTCAGCTGACCTGTTGGTATGTACAGTAATCGATATCAATATATATATATATAAATTGGCTGCCTTTTGCAAACCCGTATTACAGATAAAAGTGCAAAGAAACACGTCTTTAATGAGATCATTACTATTTTGAAGAATGCCAATGAACAAAATATTTTGAACGTTTTTACCTGCTGGGTCATTATTGATATCGTGCAACACACCATACCGTAACTCTCTCTGGATGTATGATTTTGTTTCAAAACTTGATACACTAAATCTTAATCCATGAATTATACAGATTAATAAATACATTCATGCGGAACGGAATGTAAGTTTGTTTAGCAGGTGTCCTGCCTGTTTACCTACTTCTTAGTGAGCAACTTAGAACAAAGCTGATGATCAAGTTTGTCAAGACATAAAACCCAACCCAAACAGAGAATCCATTAGCAGACTAACTGCAAGTACGGAGCTCTCATAAGAAACACAGACTCAAACGAACACAAAGTCAGAACATCCACCTGACGATGCACTGCAATGATAGTTCCTCATCACCTCAGGCATAAAAATGTTAAGAGGTCACCTGAAGCCATGTCCCAGATCTTGATGATGCGGTCTTGTGAGCCGGTGCAGAACCACTCGTTGCCAGGCTCCACGTCCACGCATCGCACCCAGCCTCCGTGTCCTGGATAATTAAAATCATTAACAACAGAAAGGCATTAATTGGCAATACTTGTACAAGAAGATTTAAAAGAAATATTAAAATAATTTCAAACATAGGCAAGTTGAAGAAAAAGATAAAATAAACATTGAATATTTGCTTTAACTCAAAATATACAGCTCTTCATGTCCTAAACATCTTTTGGTAGAGAGACAGTAACTCCCATTACAATGTAATCAATATTTTTTCAATGATACATAGACATGGGCTAGCTTTGATACAGTAAATGAAATTAGTATAGCAATTAGGCTGCTCTGAGAAACCAAAAACTGTTTTGCCATTAAAACCAACAAGCTTTAACAAAGGTTTAATTAAAGAAGGTCTACTAAAGTCAGAGCCTAAAAAAGTTGAAATTTAGAGACAGAATTTAAAATTATGTCAGAATTTAAGATTCTGTCAGAATTTAAAATTTGATTTAAACATTAAATAGATTGAAGCATTTTTACTGAAGCTTCAATATATTACTGGATGTTACAGCTTCTTGAGGAATGGGAGCACACAGTCTCTCCAATACCTGAATTTAAGACCAATTTTAAAGTTAATAAAATGGAAATTCACCCAGTTTTCAATCTGTATTTTCAACAAACCTGAAATAACTCTTGAAAGTTTCCAAGGAGCGTGCCATCTTGGTTTGGGCATGACAGGAGCCTTGCGCAAGGCCAGCTGCTGAGCTCCTCCCAAAGTCGGACCAGAGCCGCCCTCTGTTGCTGCTACGGGTACCAATGCCTGAGAAGTAAATTACATTTTTTTAATCAGTTATCACCTACTGTATTAGAATTATGTTTCAAAACCAAAACCAAATACTAATCTAAGCAGAAGTTGCAAAACGTTCTAAAAAAAGTTCCAATTTTTTTTGTTGGGGAATTTTAATTTAAAGGAACTATTATTTCACCCCCCCTGTTGAGGAGTTTTGATCCTTATCAAGAAATTTTAACCACAATGATGAGTGAATAAGAGCAAAAAAGTACCTACGGTGAAAAAAATGAGCAACTGACCTGAGATGTAGCAGAAGAAACAGCAGATCTAGCCCCTGGAGTGCCTTCAATTGCAAGAGGTGTAGGTGGCCCACTGTTGTCCAGTCCATTTTCTGCTGCTGCAGAGGCCGCCGCAGCAGCAGCTGCTGCCGCAGCTTTTTTTGCTTTGGCAACTCTGTGCAAAACTGGCCCATACTGATCATTGGATTTGACACCTCGTTTGAACTGCTCAGAAGGGAGGTGTGGGGGAGGCAAGTTACCCTGTTCACACAAGAACATGTCGTGTGTGCGCTTCAGAGAGCGGAACACGAGTGTGTGCACAGAGTGCCTCTGGACTTCATCTGTAGAGGGCATGTTTGCGTGGTGCCAATTTCAATCAGATACTGGAATAAAATTCGTTTATTACGACACAATGATGCTTTATATAAACCACATGCCCACCACAACAAAAATAATATAGAATGGATATATAACAGCACTTTAGTTCAAATTTTTATGAATTACCAAAAGACTAGATCAGCAGTTTTTAATTGAAGGATTCCTTATCTGTAAAGATATAAAAAATAACACAATTTACTAAGATGATCTACATGTAGAATAGGTATGCATTTCCCATTGATTTCATAAAAATTTAAAAAAATACAGTCTCTCGTTTCAGTAGCACTGTCAGTAGCAATCAGCTGGTAGGCCAAATCATGGGCTACAAAACTTTATGCAAATCTCCAAAAAATAAAAAAACTACATATACGTACAGAGATGTTTTTGACACAGAAGAAACCAACACCTTCTACAAGTGATATGCAGAAGCAGCAGGAAGCATGTTATGCAACAACATCACTTAAATGGAATCTAATCCTTTAATACTGAGGCAATTTTATTAATGATTGTGTACTGTACTTTGTTACATGAATTGCTTATGAGAGAGATACTGCTAGCCTATGAGACCACTGCATTTTTATATTCATAACTATAGTTTCAAGCATTTTCCTGTTGTGTTCACAAGCCTAATTTTTTTTCTAGTTTCATAGGAAAAATCTAATCAATCATTCAAGTTTATTTATTATTTGAGTGCAATTCTACTTTCTCAAAAATTTAGTCTGTAAAGCCTGTTATATGATCCTGAAAGTAATTCTAGCAATTTTATGCATTATTTAAGTAACTAATTTTCTTTATTTATTGATTAACTATTGTACACAGCATGCCAGAAATCATGGGATTTGATATTTGCCTGGTGAGCAGAATGTCATTCTTGTAAAACATTTTTAAATGTGTTCCTTTAGTGATTTTTTGGAACGGAATTTTAAATTTCCGTGAAAGGCTTAAACTGCATATCGACCAAAATGAAAAACTGACTTTACAGCTTGAGCACATTTCTACACTTTATGAGAAGTATGAAAAATATGATTGCATCTAAATATTTTAACATGTATGCAAAAATTAATTTAAAAAGGCAATAAAATAACTGAAATGCAATTTGTTCACACTAGTACATAACTGAGCAATTTAAATAGTGGTACACATATTCACCAATATGTAGTTAATGTGCTAAGAAGCAGATACCAAACAAGTATTTGAATCAATAAACATAGAAAGGATATTATTAAGCCAGATATCGACCGTGGAATTGGCTAAATATGCACTTTCCGCCTATGTCGCCACGGGAAACAGCAAAAAACACAATTTCTATAAGATCAAAGGCTGTTGAACAGGAACTCTTAAATGGTTAGGTTATTACTGTCTCTAATTATAACTTTGAGCTTTTGAACAAAAGCAATAGACTAGCCTTTTGTCTATCTGCTTTTCCTTTTGCTTGGGACCAATTTAGAAATATTTATCATTGAACAACTGACCACCAAAGACAAAGCTGCTCTAAAAACAATACACAATACTTTTCAACTGGTCTTTCAATCTCCATAACAGCAATGCAAGAATGGCATCTCATATTTTTAATTTATGCTCAAAACTGTTGCATACGCAAAAATTAGGCATAACTAACAAATCTGAGAAGCAGTATGATGCAGTATTTCTAATAATTTTTTTTCCATATTATGAGCATAAATAAAGCATTACATAAACAAAACAATTTGTTAGGAAAAACAGATTTTATGGAAAGGCCAGTCAAACAAATGTTAATAAAAGCTCAAAATCTATGAGCTTAGATTGACTTTAGTAAATTGAAATGAAATTAAAAGAGAAACAAACTAAAATGAACCAATAATGAACTAACATATTTTGTTGGTACATATGAAAACGTTTATTTGTTATTAAAAAAATCTATGTTTTAGAATGAAATAAAGGTTAATATGCAAAGATGCAGTTTGATCCGTTCACAGAAATTAAAAATTTTGTTCCAAAGAATCACTAAAGGAACACATTTAAAAACGTTTTACGGGAATGACATCCTGCTCGCCAATGCGTAATTTTTGAATTATTAAACTTTGAGGTTATAGGAATGTCGTATATAAATGTGGAGGAACGGACATGTTCCCGCCAAGAAAGTGGGCATGACCCAACAATGCACCTACTACGCAACCGACTATATATGTTATTCCTATCTGAACGTAATTATTGTTATATCTCAAAAATAACGCATTAGCATGCAGAATGTCATTCATGTAAAACGTTCCGGCAAATCTGAAGGAGATGACAGTTGTCGATTTTGTAAATTTCGATGCCTTAGCATAGTTAATTAGATCAAAATAAACAAGTTTTCTTCTATGCACTTTTTGTCTCAAATGAGTTTTTTATTAGTTATAGCGGTAAATGACTTACCGCAACTCCAGTCTTTGAAGCGGAAAGAAATTCTTTGGTCGAGTTGTATGGCAATACTGCAATGGCGTCTCACTTCCAGCGCTCTGTCTCGAAAAACGAAACCAAACCTACCGCTATACCTCGTTAAATACTCATTTGACGAAAAAAGTGTATAGAATAAAAGTTGTTCATTTCGATGTTATTACCATGTTTCAAGCAACAAAAATTTGAAAATCGATGAGTAGCTGTTTATTCGAGCGCATTCGTCATCAATGACGAAACTAAACTTACCGCTATAAATCGTAAAATACTCATTTGAGACGAAAAAAGAATAGAAGAAAACTTGTTTATTTTGATTCAATTAAGTAGGTTCAGGCACCAAAAAGTGGAAAATCGACAACTGTCATCTCCTTCAGATTTACCAACGTTCCTAAATGTGTCCCTTTAGTGGTTCTTATTAACGGAATTTTCAATTTTTTTGAACGGATTAAACTGCACATTGACTATAATAAAAGTATGGTCAACTAAATTAAAACACAAACTATAGTAGATGATAAAATAAATAAAAGAACATTATGTAAAAATTAAATCAGTATATGATATCAACATTAGGAAAATTGTAGAAAAAATTTTAAAATCATTTTTATGATTTGTTTCATGGCTCAGCTCATTATCAGCCATAATCTGCAAAAACAAAATATACATATATTGAATAAAAACATGATAAAATTACAAAATTGCTCTTCAAGTATCCAAGTTAGAGTCTAACTAAATAAAACAGAGACATAACATAAAAACTAAATAAAGCTATCAGAAGTTCACTATCCAGCATTATAAAATGCAGAAACAATATTCCTAGTTAATATGGTCTTGTTGCATATAACAAGGTCACACCAAGTATTAGTTAGCTACAAAGGCAGATAATGAACTTTGGTAAATTTAATACACAAAATGGGCACTAATATCAAAATAAACAGACAGAGCAGTATAAATGGAAAACAGGAGAAGACCGTAATGTTGTATAATTGACCAAAATTAATTAAGAGTACACAAATAAATTCGACAAGCTTGTACAGAATATTTTAGAAAATTAGCAAAACCCATGAAACTTCTTTTCAACACAATCTTTACAACCATATGTTAATAAAATGAAACCCCTGCATATTCACTGGATTTAGGAAAGGTAAGCCTAGAAGACGCATGCTTTCACACTCTGAAGCCTGGGTGAAATCTAGCAAAGCCTAATTCATAAAAGTTTTATACCATTTTTGGTAAATGTTGAGGACTTGACCATAATCGATTTTCCACTTTTTGATCAACAAAGATTGTTGATCAGACCAAAATAAACAAGTTTTCTTCAATGCACTTTCCGGCGGAAATGAGTATTTTAAAAGTTATGGCGTTAAATGAGTTACCGGAACTCCAGTGTGCATCACCCTATTACAAACGTAAAGAGGTTGGGTCGTGAGGGGTAGCCACAGTTCTTTTAGTTTTATAGTTTTCACTAAAAGAACTGTTGCTACCCATCACGACCCAATCTCTTTACGTTTGTAATAGGGGGTTTGCTCTTCGTCCGCTTGGTTGGCGCGCGGGAACGCCTGTTTACTTTCACGTCGGACCGCGCGGTGTATTTTTCCCCGCCTCAAACACTGGAGTTACGGTAACTCATTTAATGCCATAACTTTTAAAATACTTATTTCCGCTGGAAAATGCATTGAAGGAAACTTGTTTATTTTGGTCTCATCAACAATCTTTATTGATCAAAGACTGGAAAATCAATTATGGTCAAGTCCTCAACATTTACCCCATTTTTCAGTACAGATGCAAATTTTGATTTAAACTTGGCATAGTCAAACAGGTTGTTCACTAAAAATGCATATAGGGTAATTCATCAAATATCGAACTGAACTGATTATCGAACAACTTTGAAAATATGCGCGTAATAAATTTCGTAAGCATCCAAACTTGCACAGTGCCGGTGATCTTACATCTAAAACTCCTATTTTAGTGATAAGAACTCATTTCTGTGAGCTGCAAACTGCTACCAGCTGTTGCGAACACATTTTCTGTACGACCCTTACAAATTGGTCGTATTTTTTCACTTGAAAAATCTTACGCACCTCGGGAAAATTGCGACGGTTTAACTGTTGTTGTGCCAACGTCAACCTCCCGTCATAACTAGAGAGTAGTGTTGTCAAATGATGTTCTGTTGCTGTATTTTTTTCTTTCCCGCTAAAAACTTGATAATTATTCCATGTTCGACATTCAGTTCCTATTTCATGTCAGTATTAAATACTGAACAAAGGTGTTCGAATCAAAATTCCTTAAAAATCATGAATTTATGCCTCGAACAAGGCTTTTCGATTCTTAATTCTTTTAAATAACTGAATCGATCTATTGAACGCCTGTTTCATTTCCTTAAAATATTGTATTAACGCTTGATAATAACAATGAATAGTTGAAGATGGCGACCAATCAGCTGCTGGTGTTCCAAGGCCCTCAAGATCATCAATGACTCGTCTGGCTACATTTACTGATGATCAATCCCTTGCCAAGAAAATTGATGCAAGCATCAATAATAATTCATTGACGCATGCTCTACACTCTACTCCAAAAAAGGTCACACAGGTTGATGATCACAATGATGGTATAACAAGCACTGCAAATGAAACATCGACATCATATTCAAATTTTGATAACTCTCCATTCAAATGCTTCCTGAAAATAAGTAATGAGACAGTCATTTTTAAACAAACATCGGCATCTTTGGGATGCTTCATTTCCAATCAAGCCTGATACAAATGATCTTAAGCATTGGTTTTTCGGTCAATGTGAAGTTTCATGCAATCACGGAAAATAATAATGCCGATCCCAGGAATCACTAAAGGAACACATTTCAGAACGTTTTACATGAATGACATTCTGCTCGCTGATACGTTATTTTCGAATAATTAAACTTTGAAGTTGGCCTTGGCGCCAAAGGAAGCGAGCGCGTGAAACGTAATTTAATCAATAACGGAAGCTATTACAAACGTAAAGAGGTTGGGTAGTTAGGGGGAGGCACAGTTCTTCTAGTGAAAATTATAAATAAAGCTTCTAACCCACCCATTAGGGTGACGACCGCAATCTTGTTGACATCGGGTCCAAAATGGCGGCGCCCATGGTGGTCGCCATGTTAGACCCGATGTAAACAAGAGTGCGGTCGTCACCCTAATGGGTGGGTTAGAAGCTTTATTTATAACTTTCACTAGAAGAACTGTGCCTCCCCCTAACTACCCAACCTCTTTACGTTTGTAATAGGGGGTTAGCTTCCGTTTTTAATTAAATTACGCTCGCTTCCTTGGGCGCGCGACGGCCAACTTCAAAGTTCAATAATTCGAAAATAACGCATCAGCGAGCAGAATGTCGTTCATGAAAAACGTTCTTAAATGGGTTCCTTTAGTGATTGTTTGGAATATCATTATCAATTTCCGTGATTGCATGAAACTTCACATTGACCGGTTTTTCAAATGTCTTATAACTAACACTATATATAGGACACCATGACGGTTCCCCCGTAAAGTCGGTACCCATTTCCGACACCTGGGTCGAGTGGGGTATTGTGCTTGAGCTTTCCCTTATACCCAACGGGGAAAATCGCAGCGCCAGCGCCGGGATACAAACCCGCGACTCCAACATACAAGTCCGATCCCTTAACCGCTGTGCCACCGCGAGCACTTCCAAGAAAATCCAGTGCACCAAAGAAAAAAGAATGAAAGAAAAACGTTTATTTTCCAAGTGGCCACATGAGGTGTACAAATAGATAGACCATACGAGGCATATTAATGGACAAAATATATACGAGGCGTACTAATAGACAAACCATACGTGGCGTGCTAATAGTCTAACAAAAGTTCCATACGAAGAGAACTAATTGACAAAACATCCTGTTCGAATCAAAATTCTTGTTCGATTCATGTTCGATATTGATGAAATAATGTTACTAAAGAATTCGATTTTTAGAACAATAAATACATTTCAATAATCTACGTTGTCTTTCAAGCGACATCACAGAACAAGAAAGCAACTGTTCAAGAATAACCTAGAGGCCCGCAAGAGTTATTCAGAGCAAAAGTTACCGATTTATGAAGGTTGTTTCTAGACACACGTGGTTTCTGTTCGATATTTGATGAATTACCCTAGTAACGATAAAATTCAGTTTAATTTCAACATTTGCACTAGACTTTATTAAATTTTGTTTTTCTTGTGGTAGGAATAACAGCACATTTTAACTCTTAATGCTAATCATACATTTCCTTTGCTTTTTGTTTCAAGTTCTACGCAAAAACAGTGTGAAATATGAATTTCTACAATATAAAATTTTATTTTCAAAAAAGTATCTCCAGCTTGTTCAATAAATATTCATGTACAAATTAATGAAAAAATGAGCAGAGAAATAAAACACACATGAGAAATACTAATGTATAACACTGAAATGTAGGAAAAATTTCATTGAGAATTGATAAGTGAAAAAATTACACTAGGGTAATTCATCAAAATCAAACAGAAACCACGTGTGTCTAGAAACAACCTTCATAAATCGGTAACTTTTGCTCTGAATAACTGTTGCGGGCCTCAAGATTCTTCTTCTTGTTTCGTGTTATTGGAGCTTCGAAAGCGAGTCCATGTAGCCCCACGCCAGACGGGGGATTACGTTCTTGTATTATGTGTCTGTATGGGAGATTGAAACATTTAATTAGGTTTTTTAGGGATTTTAGGTTACAGAAAGGATATTCTATACATTACAGGGCAATAGGGGGAAGATATATGTTTATGATTTCATCAATTGCAATGACTAACAAGGTATTATACTTGGTATTTTCATTATTTTTCAGTTTGTATATCTATTAATTTCATACACTATACAGTATAAAGTATGCACATATAGAGCATGGCCCGAATTATATAACTAGTCGACAGCATGCCCTATATCTGGCCTCACATGAGCGTCCAAAATTTAAGGGAAGGTCCAGCCTGGGTGGCTCAACCTGGAGCTTCGGCTACTGAAGTCAGCACTGTCAAAGTTTGAAGGCTCTAAAATATAGTTCAACTGCGTAGCACTCCTGTGGGCAGTTCTCTGAGGGAGCAAAGGTGGGTTTACACTTTGAGGGGGTAACTGGCAGCGTGCCATGCATCCCAAGTTAGTACAGAGGCCTCAAGATTATTCTTGAACAGTTGCTTCCTTGTTCTGTGATGTCGCTTTAAAGACAACGTAGATTGTTGGAATTTATTTATTGTTTTAAAAATCGAATTCTTCAATAGGCTAACATAATTTCATCAATATCCAACATGAATCGAACAAGAATTTTGATTCGAACAGGATGGTTTGTCAATTAGTTCTCCTCGTATGGAACATTTGTTAGACTATTAGCACGCCACGTATGGTTTGTCTATTAGTACGCCTCGTATATTTTGTCTATTAATATGCCTCGTATGGTCTATCTATTTGTACACCTCTGATAGTTTGTCTATTAGTACACCTTGTATAGTTTGTCAATTATTATGCCTCATATGGCTTTTCTATTTGTACACCTCTGATGGTTTGTCAATTAGTACTCCTCGTATGGAACTTTTGTTTTAGGACGTCCTATATTAAGAAACTTTTTAAAACCCAATATGTTGACATGTATCTCATGTGGCCACTTGGAAAATAAACGTTTTTCTTTCATTCTTTTTTTTCTTTGGTGCACTGGATTTTCTTGGAAATGCTCGCGGTGGCACAGTGGTTAAGGGATCGGACTTGTATGTTGGAGTCGCGGGTTCGTATCCCGGCGCTGGCGCTGCGATTTTCCCCGTTGGGTATAAGGGAAAGCTCAAGCACAATACCCCACTCGACCCAGGTGTCGGAAATGGGTACCGGCTTTACAGGGGAACCGTCATGGTGTCCTATATATATAGTGTTAGTTATAAGACATTTGAAAAACCAATGCTGAAGATCATTTTATCAGGCTTGATTGGAAATAAAGCATCCCAAAGATGCCGATGTTTGTTTTGTTTGTTTGTTTGAAATAACTGTCTCATTACTTATTTTCAAGATGCATTTGAATGGAGAGTTATCAAAATTTGAATATGATGTTGATGTTTCATTTGCAGTGTTTGTTGAACCATCATTGTGATCATCAACCTGTGTGACCTTTTTTGGAGTAGAGTGTAAAGCACTCGTCAATGAATTATTATTGATGCTTGCATCAATTTTCTTGGCAAGGGATTGATCATCAGTAAATGTAGCCAGACAAATCATTGATGATCTTGAGGGCCTTGGAACACCAGCAGCTGATTGATAGCCCCTCACCAGAATTCTCATCTTCAACTATTCAATGTTATTATCAAGCGTTAAAACAATATTTTAATGAAATAAAACAGGCGTTCAATAGATCGATTCAGTTATTTAAAAGGATTAAGAATCGAAAAGCCTTGTTCGAGGCATAAATTCATGATTTTTAAGGAATTTTGATTCGAACACCTTTGTTCAGTATTTAATACTGACATGAAAAAGGAACTGAATGTCGAACATGGAATAATTATCAAGTTTTTGGCAGAGAAGAAAAAAATACAGTAACAGAACATCATATGACAACACTACTCTCTAGTTATGACGGGAGGTTGACGGTGACCCAACAACAATTAAACCGTCGCAATTTTCCCGAGGTGCGTAAGATTTTTCGAGTGAAAAAATTCGACCAATTTGTAAGGGTCGTACAGAAAATGCGTTCGCAACCGCTGGTAGCAGTTTGCAGCTCACAGAAATGAGTTTTTATCACTAAAATAGGAGTTTTAGATGTAAGATCACTGGCACTGAGCAAGTTTGGATGCTTACTAAATTTATTACGCGCATATTTCCAAAGTTGTTCGATAATCAGTTCAGTTCGATATTTGATGAATTACCCTATTAAAAATACATTGGTTGTAATAATGCTTAACTTAACAATTCTAGATATGCTTCTCGGAGAGCTCATATTGGGGGAAACAATAACATTGAAATCATGAAGATTAGTGTTCAGTTATATTTTCGTAATTGATTATAACATGGATAATATATCAAATTTAAGAGGAATTAGTCAAAAGCACCATGTACAACGATACACAATTGTGTCTACGAACTATATCTTCTGAATTACAGTTTACCCTTTAAGAGATATAGAAAACTGAGAAAAAAGAAAATGTGTGTAAACAGTGTGATTTTGGCATTCATTTACGAACTACATGCAAAGTATTAATAAATCATTAATAACAGAACTTATGGAGAATCTTTAATTTTGATATAGATAGTCTAATTTGAATTCTACATTAGGATTCTGATTTTGACGCACATGCATAAATTTATCTTAATATCTGTAATTCTCATTTTGAATAGAAAATAAATAAATAATTAACTGTGATTTGCATACATAGTTTCCATTTAAATTATTGTATTGCAATTAAAAAAATTATTAGTTGCCTTCATTTAAATCTGGAATTATTACCACTATTGGGCTCAAGAAGACCTAGATTCTTACGCGCAATAAAATTGCTGTACTTGAGTGTTCCGAGGCTCAGTGCGTTGACTGAAGCAAGGAAGAAAATACAAAATGTGGAGTGAAGTGAAAATTTTACTATATTCGACAGAAAAAACTCAGTAAAATCAATATTTTCCTGAAAAAAGTGCCAATAAATAGTCCAATGTCTGATTTATCGAATTTTAATAACATAGGTAAGCTGAAAATTATAATTATGACGTGAAATATTGTATAAATAAGGTTCGCATCACAGTCTGACCGATGCTCTGTCTTTTACAGATCTTTACTTCGTGATTGCTAAGTTTCTCGCCGCTGGTCCGTGCAAAAAGGCATTTGAGGTAAGTGTTGTGATTTATATTGGCTGATAATTGTGTATTTATTTTTGAATTGATTGAACATTGTTATTTATTTTATTTGCAGGTTTTGGTGAACGAAGTACAAGAACACGGGGTGAGTAAACGTTTCTCAGGGTATCAGCTGTTGTGAATGCACGTGGGGTGAACGTTTTTTGTGAAGGGCTAATATTGTGAACGTTTTTTATGCATTGAATTCAGAGTAAGTGATATTTTGAAAAATCGATTTTATATGAAATTTAAAGTATATTGTGGATTTATTTAGGCCTTCTTTTACATAAAAATGAACATTTTTTCAGTTAATTCCCGAGCGCGTCGATTGGACAGGTGAACGCCATGAACGGACTTATGAAGAATTTGTAAGTATTTTCCATCGTATTTAGTTCTATTTAGTGTAATTCCTTATTTTTATTGTTATAATAGCATTCGAGGTCCTGATCGGTCACTTGCATGCCAAAGCGCCACTTGCTGAGCAAGATGTTGCTGCATTCTGGTTCAGCTGCGGCTGCTTGACTGGTGTGTATTATTGCGCGCCTGTCTCATGTGCGTCCAGTGACGCTATTTTCCGTAGAAATTCGAAAGTTTTTTCTATTGCATGCTGATACTATTATATATTTTGTTGATACTTGATATATTATCATTAGGTCAATTTAAATGTGTATTTCTCGTTTGATACTATTTATTGCAGTGCATCTTGGTTATTAATTTGAGAAACATTTATCATGGTTTCAACTTCAAAGAAAGAAAAAAATATTAAGTTCCATTATCATTAACCGTTTGATGTTATTTAATACCGGTAATATGACATGAGATGATTTTTTTTACCAAAAAAATTTGAAGTGAATTCACTAAGGCTCTACTAGGTACTATCTTTAGGTATAAACATTTTCGACAATTCTTATTTTACGTATTCCCTACATAAATTTTGTTTGGAGGAGGTAGGTGGGGGGGGGGGGGGGGGGGGGGGGGGAACTAAGAGGAAAAATTGAAATAATGAGTTAGTAAACTTTACCCGTGGGTTTGATGTTTCTATTTCACCAAGTCACTTATTTAAATTCCACGTCATGACCAAACGTACGTAAGAGAACCATAAATCATATAAATGTAAGCAGAGACTGTCTTTAAAGACGATCATCATCAATGTGTGCCTATCTTTATTTTTCTACTCATTCTTATTTTAAAGCCTTCTCAAATCTAGAATTACTTGAAAAGTGGACGTATAATTTTTTTGTTTTTCTCGCAATCTTTTCTTCAAACTTTGAAAATTATATCATGGTACACACCTAAGTATGTTTAACATCTACTAGTCTTTTTGTGAGACATTTTATAAACTAATTTTGTATATTTGATTTAAACTTTATTGAAGATAAATTAGTTCTTTCATTTTTATATGCTGCAAATGTAGAGCTAGAAGCCCAAAAAAGTCATGTGATTTCAAGATGTGTCTTCAGTTGTGAGTTCAATACAGCAGAATGAACGTTTTTTCCATAATAAGGAGTATTTCCTCATCTTTATTTTGTTATTTTTTCTTCTCTGTGTTAATATTTAACATCCGTATGGAAAACATACTCTGAAATACATTTTGTGTGTACACCAATATACAGGTTTATAAATGTGAGGATTGTGCAAAGTTTATAATGAATTAAATTTTGGCTAACGTTGTCTCGTTATTTCAAAATCATTCTCGAATATGTTTTCAATCGATTTCGGCTGAGCTGGGGGGAGAGGTTAATTTAAGCATTTTCATTTAGTCTTTTAATATTTTTCAGTGCGTTCAGTGCACACCAGCACTAAACTTTAAAATCGAAAAAAACTGTTAATTTCTGTTATCAAAATTATCACTTTGGACCATTGCTTAATCTACCTATATGTGCCAAATTTTGTAAATATTCTCCACTCAAATGTGATATCCGGCCACAATGTTACTCCATTTTATCCCATGTACACATGTCTGTATAATGCTGAAGAGTTGTGTTGTTTCTTGACTGTAACCTGAGTTTTCTTAAAAATTTCTATGAAGAAACTAAAAACCAGTTCATTTTACGTTTTCCGAAGTCATCTTTTCCTTTTAGTTATTTTTTTTTCGAATAATTTCTTAGGATTACAATGAGCTCAACTGTCATTATCGGTGTAATAGATGGTAGGTTGTTTCTATCCTCTTATTTTATATATGTATTTTTTTCTTATATTTCATTCTCAATAAGTACATATATTAATATGTGTGTGTACGTATATAGGTATATATATATCTACATAAATAGATATACATGTTTCTATTTCATTTCTTTACACAAAAACCATCCGGGTAATAAATTTCATTGCACTAGCGAAATGATTCAAAAATAGATCTCCCACTTACACCAGAGGACGTCTCTGTGAATCGGATTAATGACAAATACAATTAATGAAATTAATTGTAATTTGAGCGTATGAATCGTGGTAAAATTATCTTTCTGTCCGTATGTTGTATAAGCAAATCTTGATGTTGAGTATATGTTTGTTTGCGCATTTCTGCCAAAATTGTGTAGATATTTGTCAATCATGAGTGGTAACTGGCCTACACTTTATCTCCATTTTATCCCATGTACCCATGTCCGCATGACGTTGCAGAGAATATCGAGAAGATATGATATATGATATATATTGAAGATATATGTTTTTTTTTTGTTGTTGTTCCTCAGCGGTAACTTGAGTTTTCTTAAAATTTCCTTTAGGAAATTAAAAAACCATTCCATTTATAGGTTTTTCGAAGTCCTTTTCTATTCCTTATCTTTCCTCAGGTTATTTCTTACGATTCATCAGAGCTTGGACTGTCATTTTAAATATTGAAAGAGTAAGATTATTTTTCATGTCTATTAGCATTTTTCTTATATTCGTTTTCAATACGTATATATATGAATATGTGTGTTAGTGTGTGCGTGAGTATGTACGTGTGCGCACGCAAACATAAATGTTTATGTATCAGTGTAAACATGCACACGTTTCGCACACATATATGCGCACATGTACATATATCGGTTTCTATTTCTACTTTTTGCATAAAAAGCAAAACCTCAAGACACATTACATTTTACCCAAAGCTCTGCAATCAGTTAACACTGCACCAAATTTCAGAAATAAACAAATTGATTGCGCTTGCTTTATGATTTATAAATCGATCTATCACGACCCCGAAGGGCATTTCTGTGAACAGAAGAAATTAAAAAGTATAAACAGACAAAGGAAATAAAGCACTCGTGCAAAAATTATCTCTATATTTGTATGCCGAACAAGCCATGCATTTCAATTTTGAGTGTAAGTTTGTTTACGCATTCCTAGATGTGCGTGCTGTGTTGCGCGATGTTCTTTACAAATTATTTCGAGACTATCTTTTTCTCAATACTTGATTGTCATTTACGGTGTTGTTTCAATCTAGTACGGTGTAGCGTTTTTTTGTATTTTTCCTACTTCGATGATCTTATAAATAATTCGAAAAATACTAAAGAATTCTTCGAAACTGCCAAGTTCTTAGTTGAAATTATCGAAGTAGGAAAAAGGCAAGAAGCGCTGTACGGGAATCTCTTGGAATATAAAATATCCAAGAGATAATATTTCTCATTTCTCATTCAACTACCCTTGACAGAGTTAAACTATTAGCACGACCCGTATGGTTTGTCTATTAGTACGCCTCGTATATTTTTTTTCTATTGATATGCCTCGTATGGTCTATCTATCTGTACACCTATGATAGTATTGTCTAATATTACATCTCGTATAGTTTGTCTATTATTATGCCTCGTACGGCTTATCTATTTGTACACCTCGTATGATTTGTCAATTAGTATTCCTCGTATGGAACTTTGTTAGACTATTAGCACACCACGTGTGGTTTGTCTAATATAGTACGCCTCGTATATTATGTCTATTAATATGCCTCGTATGGTCTATCTATTTGTACACCTCTGATAGTTTATCTATTAGCACACCTCATATAGTTTGTCGATTATTATGCCTCGTATGGCTTATCTATTTTTACACCTCGGATGGTTTGTCAATTAATACTCCTCGTATGGATCTTTTGTTTTAGGACGTCTTATATTAAGGAACTTTTAAAAGCCAATATGTTGGCATATGATATCTCATATGACAACTTGGAAATAAACGGTTTTGTTGTTTTGTTGTTGTACTTGAGAATTCATTATCATGTTGATTTTTTGATTCATATGGAAATGCCCTAAAGGGAATTTTCCTTCAGCATATCTTGGAAAATTCAGCTCTCTTGCGGATATGTAGAATGCTTGAACTACACTCAGAAGGAGAGGGATATGCTGATAATGTTTATTGTGAACGCAATTTGAGTAACTTGCACTCTTCATAACTATGTAGGCTACTTCAAACTACTCTAAACAGCAGATACTTGTTTGTTGGATTTGTAGTTATGTAAGCTTTTCATTTATTTTACTCTTTTTTTCTCATAAGAGACATTGGAGAGGCTAACATTCTGTCTAACCCAATCCATGTGTAAATTTCTCCCTCTTCATTTTAAACTTTTATTTTACCATCTTATATCATCAGAGTGCCAAAACCTTTTACTTGCACAGCTTTGTTGACAAAGTAATTCAAGTTTTGGCCTCAGTGTGGTCACTTAAACTTAAATGACATTAAATTTTTATCATGAGTTTCCCTTCATGAACAGCACATGTTGAACCTTGAAGGAGAACCAGTGATGACTTGATGAATTCTCTGCAGGAGTCACTACACCCCACCGTGTCCTCGGAGCACCTGGGCCTGCTGCTGTCACAGCTGCGAAGTTCTGTGGACAAGCTCTACCCCATCCCCCACCTCACCCCTCTCCACCCTTCTCTTCTCAGCACCAGCAAACTCTCCCTCCTGCGCAATGCAATTAGTGAGCACCCTCTTGTGTTGTTGGGGGGGGACTGGTAAACTTGGTGGGGTTGCTTCAGGGTGTTTGCAGGGTTTTGGTTGGGGCTTTGATCCAGGGGCAATTTGCGGGATATTGATGTGCTGCATTGAATAGAAGTGAATCACCTTACAGTGGTATCCATACTACAGCCCATGGGCCAAGTCTGCCCCACCAGTGTGATCAATGCGGACCGCGACAGCTAGGGGTGCGCACTCAGCTACTACTCAAGAAATTATGGTAATGGCAGAAAAATTAAAATGGTTTTGACCCTTGGAACATACTGGAGTAATCACTATGGCCGTAAGGTTAGAAAGTTTGGAGACCCCTGATCTAGGATTTAAAAACTGGCTTGTAGAAACATGGGAAAGGACAGGCCTATTCGTGAGAAGGACGAGATTGTATTGGTGAAGACAGAGTTGTGTTGGTGAAAAGACTAAGTCTGCCCCCCCACCAGGTTTGCTGAAGGGTACTAACTGGATTCATGCAACACAAGAAGCAACAAGTGTGGTTGAATTGTAGTTTCTAAAATTGGGCTCTGGTAATGCCTTGAGTAACGTTTGTCTTTGTGTTGTATTACTTTCATATATGAGGCTGCAATTATACGAAATACTTTTGAGGTTGTACTATGAATTTTATTGAAAGGAAGTTGAAGTTTATGAACATTCTTTGCTAGATTGTGGCATGGTAGTACATTTAGCTCTGTTGGTCTGTTAGATGCAGAACCATTACACTTCTAGTATATGAGTGACATATTTTATAACATCACAGGTAATGAATTTGATCTGTATATACGTATAGGTGAGGTGCGATGTAGTTGTAACTGATTAACTGCATAGGTATTCACTTTGATTTATTATGCTGCTCTTGCTTGCAGGCTCCCCGACAGTTTACCCCACAATCCAGAGAGTTATAGGGTCGTTGAAATGGGGGGCACACGACCCCCCGAGGCGCCTAGTGCACCCCCCCAATTTAACGACCCTGCTGGCTGCCCGCTCCCTCACGGGGCACCTCAACAAGAGGCACGTGTTCAGGGACGAGCTCTACAGCAGCCGCCTGCAGCTACACAAGCGCACAGTGGGGCATCTTTCTTCCGTCTACTGCGTACTCTTTGATAGGACTGGCAGGTGAGGTGGGGGCTGTTTTGGTGTGTTGCTTGTTGCAATCTTACTTAATAATACCTTTGGTGTGTTGCTTGTCACAATCTTGCCTAGTTATAGCCTTGGTGTGTTTAGTGAAGCGTTCTTCTTTAAGGAGCACCTGTTTCTAGTCCTACCTGACAGCCTGGTTTCCATCAGCACCACTTCCTGACTTTAGACATTCTTTGTAATTCATTGTTTAAAATTGTGTCGAATGGTCCTGGTGCTCATTCTATTGTTGCTTACCAATGCTATATAGGTTTGGCATGCCGCTCATTTCCATTTCTTTACTTATATGCAGTAGTTTTTTATTTTTGTAACCTCACACTCTAGTATATTTGCTCCAGATTCTTATTTCTCTCTCATGTTTATGATCCTAGAGGATCATGTATTAAAAAGTCATTACCCATGATTGACGGCATTGAATTCCTCACAAACTACCAAAGCTTGGCAGCCAGCCGAGTCTGGAAAACCGTGTACTAATGCAGTCTTGTTGCAGGTACATCGTGACGGGCTCAGACGACACGCTGGTGAAGCTATGGAGCGTGAGGGACGGGCGCCTCCTGGCTACGCTGCGCGGCGCTGCCGGCGAGATCAGTGACATCGCCGTGGACCCTGAGAATACCATGGTGGCTGCTGGCTGCTGCGACAAGACCATCAGGGTCTGGAATCTCCAGACTCTCAGTCCTGTAAGCTTACGATTCTCTTTTGTGATGGGTGCTACTGTTGCTTCCAAAGAGTTTAGGTAATTATTGCTGACAAATTCACTGGAGTTTAAGTTAAGTTCAAGGTACACTGCAAAAGTGTTTTGAGCTTTCATGGGCTTCTTGGTTATAGACTCTGCTAGGGTTGAGTTACTTTGAGAAATAAGCAATCTAAGACTTAGGACACAGAGGTTCATCCATCGTACATGGTTAATATGTGTCAAATCAAAGCTCATTAAAGCTTCTGGTGAAGTACTGAGTCAGTGGTTGTGTTGCACGGGAAACGCCTGTATGACTCAGGTTTAGGTTATCCTTGCAAGCTTCAGTGAATACGTGAATGAACTAGTATGAATTAACTGGAATAAAACCTGATTACAGATCGCTGTGCTGATATCTCACACGGGCATGATCACGGCGGTGCAGTTCTGCCCCTCCCCTGACACGGAGGACGGCGAGGGGCTGCTCGTGTCCACGGGCGGCGACGGCTGTGTGGCCTTCTGGACCTACACTCGCGCCAAGGGCAGCATCACCTTCAGGTGAGGGGCATGCGTAGTAAGGTGCATAAAGGACAGTGATGGTGTGTTGGCCATCCTCGGGCAAGAGTGATGCAGGCGCACGCCTCGTGAGGATGTAAGATGTTTTTGCCAGAAAAGCCAATGCATTCCAATTAAGGTTGGATTGAGTGGAAAAGTTCTGCTGAGATGTTGAATACTGCAGAAATTTCATGCCAACTAAGTAAATGTACCCAAAATACGAGTTTCATGAGGAAGTATGAAAAATTTGCCAGGAGTACAGTATGATGCATGCTTGTGTTGTTGTAGTCTTTTAAATGAAGTAGTGTGTCTGGAGAGGTTTGTTTATTGTTTGAATTTACTCTGTAATAGGGTGGGGTTTTTTATTCAGTAGAGTCAGGGTTTGAATTAAAAATAGCCGTCAGGGAGAATTAATATATCCTGCATTATAGCCCCATACGAGTAAAATCTCTGCTCTTATCTAAGCTCTATTTGGAAGACAAAACTTGCTTGATGAAATGAACGTTGTGTTGTGCGTCACTTACTAACATCAACTACAAACCTCACTGTCCGTCCAGAATATCTTGTAACTATGTAATCGCACGGCAAACTTCACACCTCTACCGCCAGACGCAAGCCCCTGAAGTTCAACGAGCGCGTGCGTCCGGGGCATGCGCAGCTCATTTGCTGCTCCTTCAGTGCAGGGGGCACGATGCTGGCGCTGGGGGGCGTCGACCACCACGTCAGGTGGGTCTCGGCGAGGTCGTGTTGGGAGCCAAGCATCGCGGCAGGTTAATTGTGCTGAACAAATAATTTAAAAGTTTTATTTCAGTAAAACTTAAATAAATGATGTCAGTTGGTTTGAGGTAGGTACGCTTGTAAAGATGTGGCCAAAAAGTGTCACAGGTTTAATATTTTATTAGTGAGCTATCTAATACGGGCCTGGACTGCCTGCACTGCACAGCATAGTCACACACTTTTGTGCCGAGTAATAAGGATGTAGTGAGAGTTTAATATGATATAAGAGATGAGGTGAGTTGATATGATGTGAGAGATGGTGTGAATCACTGTGTTAGTGGAGCATATTAGTTGCGAACGAGCGGGATTTAATACAGGCACAGATGTAAAATGAGGGTTTGGTTAAGGTTTAAAATATATAGAGCTCAAATCAAGGCTGTCGAAAGAGCAAAGAATATGTCCTTGGGGATTTATATCGAATTTCAGGTTTAGATTCCAGGAGACTAAATGTTCAGTAAAGGATGGGCTTAAAGCCATGTGATGTCAGGAGATTAGAGATACCAACTTGCGCTGCAATAGTTGAAGCGTGTGTGTGTGAACTGCTATCATTTGATAACAAGCTATTAATAACTTCTGTTCTTAACTGTGTATTTCGCATGCATTGCTTACATCATGGAGTTGACCATTGCTGTGGTTGCCTGGCAGAGTGTACAGGTTTGGCGGGTGCGAGGGCCTGGAGAAGATGATAGAGCGGGCCGAGCACAGCGACTGTGTGGACAGCATCCAGTGGTGCCACGAGGGCCTGGCGTTCGCGTCGGGGTCCCGTGACGGCAGCGCCCTCATCTGGCGGTACCAGCGCCAGGCCTGGCACACAACCAAGCTCGACATGGCCATCTCCACCCCAGGGTACGTGTGGCTCCCTTCTGTAGGAGTGCCATCATGGTGTTCTAAGTTGTAAGGCATGGTGTTGCTGCTTCGGCTGTTGAATTCAATTTTGCGGCGGGCAAAGCAGTGCAGCTTATTCTTCTACTGTGGTTGGTATCGGTGATACGCAGTGGAGGACTTGGAACTTTTTTATTGCATAAATTTACATTGAGACATCTTAAGATTACTGAGCACAGAAAGACTAGAATAAGATTTTGAGGGGTAACTAAGGTAGGACACTACAAGGTCTTTAATTCGTAGTAGCTACCTTACTGTGCTGCAGTTGTGTTCACTTTGTATCATGTGTCTCGTGATGATGCTAAGTAAAGTATTTGTGTGATGCTTGGTAGAGCTGCTGGATATAGCGTACTCAGTGACAATCAACTTTTGAAAAAGACGTAGATGATTATTCCTAAGCAAACGAAATAACACTCCTTGTTTTGGTCATTTATTTTCTCACATCCCAATTTCCTGTGTTGAGCAGTATTGGTTGTAATGTTCAGTTTTAATATCGAGTTAGGAACAAAGAGGATGACTAAAGAGGTCCAAGAGCCCGGATCACGGTATGGCGTCATGACTGATAACATGCCTTGTTTTGTTCAATTATTTTCCCACATTCCAATTTGCTGTGCTGAGCGTGATTTGTTGCAATGTTCAGTTTTAATTTCTAGTTAGAAATAAAGAGGACAACTGATAAGCTCCTGGAGCACAGGTCACAGTATGGGGCGTCATGGTCGGTGTTGTGTGCAGAAGCTCGGCAGCAGCAGGACCTGCCGGCGCAGCACACTCCGCCCCCCGCCTCTACAGCGGCTACAGGCCCGCGCCTGCCGCCGCTTCTTCTGAGCAAAAGAAGGTAGTGTGCCGTACTTTGGTGTGTCTCTCTCTCATCCCTTTCTTGCCTCCCTCTCTTTTTCATCTCCTTTTTACCCTCTTTTTCTCTCCTCTTTGCTCCTCTTTTTCTCTCCTCTTAGCCCCTCTTTTTCCTTTCTCTTTGCCCCTTCGTTTTCCCCTCTCTTTGCCCCTTCGTTTTCCCCTCTCTTTGCCCCTTCGTTTTCCCCTCTCTTTGCCCCTTCGTTTTCCCCTCTCTTTGCCCCTTCGTTTTCCCCTCTCTTTGCCCCTTCGTTTTCCCCTCTCTTTGCCTCTTCGTTTTCCCCTCTCTTTGCCTCTTCGTTTTCCCCTCTCTTTGCCCCTTCGTTTTCCCCTCTCTTTGCCCCTTCGTTTTCCCCTCTCTTTGCCCCTTCGTTTTCCCCTCTCTTTGCCCCTTCGTTTTCCCCCCTCTTTGCCCCTTCGTTTTCCCCCCTCTTTGCCCCTTCGTTTTCCCCCCTCTTTGCCCCTTCGTTTTCCCCTCTCTTTGCCCCTTCGTTTTCCCCTCTCTTTGCCCCTTCGTTTTCCCCCCTCTTTGCCCCTTCGTTTTCCCCTCTCTTTGCCCCTTCGTTTTCCCCTCTCTTTGCCCCTTCGTTTTCCCCTCTCTTTGCCCCTTCGTTTTCCCCTCTCTTTGCCCCTTCGTTTTCCCCTCTCTTTGCCCCTTCGTTTTCCCCTCTCTTTGCCCCTTCGTTTTCCCCTCTCTTTCCCCCTTCGTTTTCCCCTCTCTTTGCCCCTTCGTTTTCCCCCCTCTTTGCCCCCCCCCCCTCTCTTTTTTCTCTTTTTATTTTTTTCCTCCCATTTTCTCCTTTTTTACTTCTTTGTGAATTCCTCTTCGTTTTTGTTTTCCCTCTTTTCTCATTTTTCCTTTTCTCTTCCCTTTCTCTTTCTCCTCTCATAACTCACTATTCTTCTGTTTCTTAGTTCTTTCATTCCATGGTACTTCGTCCATCGCATTAACGGTTTGAGTTGTTCTTGGACCCTGCATAAGATATTTGAATGTCTGCAGGCGAGTAAATGAGCTTTACCCTGTGCAGTACGACCGTCACATGTGTCATGGCCTTGTGATGCTAGTCTAAATTGATCCTGATGTCTTGATTTTCTTATCTGATCTGGACCCATCCAAAGGTTTTTCACAAATTAATGTTTATATCAGGTTTCCTGTTTATGAAGTAAGGGAAAATTCTTCCTCATATATTCTCAAATAGATAGAATAATGGACTTAATTATTTCAGTTGCAACTTGTGGGGCTTGAGCCAGAACTATGGCGGTGCACTTCATGCATTGGCACAGACACCGATGATCCCATGCATAATTTTTACCGCGGTGCTCACGTCTACTGGTTACTGAATCCTCGCTCATGTTGATTTTTGAATTATATATCACGTCATGCACTTGTTTTTGGCTTTTGGCCCTACTACTACAACTATTTTGCTCTACTTGTTCCCTACAAATGCTTGTATCCTTTCCCATACTACTTGCAATAATTTTTGCCTACAATCATCTGTTGATGGGAGTAACTGGAAATAGAGTATGCATGATATAGATGCATTACTGGAAATAGAGTACACCCAATAGAGAGGTGCATTACTCCCACCAGGTCCTAGTGACGATGGTGGGCTGGTCACTGGAGGACCAGTACGTGGTGACGTGCAGCAGCGACCACCACGTCAGGGTGTGGGACAGCATCACAGGGAGACTCGTCCGCCTCCTCACAGGACACACCGACGACGCCTTCGTCGTGGAGGCTCACCCCATCAACGTGAACCTCGTGCTCACGGCCGGGCATGACGGTGGGTGTCCTGTCTGTCGTGGTTGCGTCCTGTGACTCCTGTCAGCGGTGGTTGTGGTTGCGTCCCTCTTGTGGGGGTTGCCTTCTGTCTGTGCTGGAGGGGCCTAGTCTTCAGCATCTGAAATTCTTCAGTGTTGATATGATCGTCTCTGCGCACCATTGTTTTCGTTGACTTGCCATTCTAAATAAGATTTCTACTACTGATGGTGTTGGTGGTGGTGCTGATGGTGGGTGAGATCACAAGGCCTGTAACTTTGATTATGAGGGTTGGGGAAATTATAATTATTCATTCCAAGTTTATACAAATTTAATTTTAGGTCTAGTCGGTTATGTATAGCAAAATTTCTGTTTATTCCATGACAGTAGTTTTGATACTAGCAATTTGTGATAAAGTTAGTTTTTCTGGTCAAGTCGTGCGCTACCCTGCCTCCATCATCCATCCATCTCAATCTCAGCTGTCCCTTATTCTATTTACTGTCAATTTTGATGATAAAAAAGCATTAGCAATTGTTTGGAATATATTAAAATTATACTGAATGCATCGTTTTTTCATATTAGTGTAGAATGCAGATATTCTCTTCACTCTGCATCATTTACGAATCAACCACAGAAATTGTTCTGTAGATCTGATCCATTTATTTTATTTTCAAAAATAACCTTTCAAATTGTTCATCTAATTCTGTTTCGAAACAATAACTCCATTTCTCCCCGAAAGTCAGTTCCTTTTCTCCAATGCAACGCCTCAAATTCACATGGGCTGTGCCGTGTTCCCCTCCCTGTGAGAAGGTCATCATAAACTTGTACATTGTTGCCTCGCAGGCCAGCTCATGATCTGGAATGTGCGGTCCGGAGCGCTGGTCTGCAGCTTCAAGAACGCCATCGAGGGCCAGGGACACGGGGCTCTCTTTGACGCCAAATGGTCTCCGGACGGCCTGCACATCGCAGCCACTGACAGCCACGGTCACATCTGCCTCTATGGCATGGGCACCAACGAGCTCTGCAACAAGGTCATTATTCTTGGATGGCTAATGAAGCGTTTCGTGTTGGTTCTTATCCTGAAGGGTTAATGCAGTGTGTTGGTTCTTATACTTGAAAAAATTGAGGGCTCGAGCTGAGAGTTAGATAGGTAGGCCTTCATTTTGTTGAAATAATTTTTTTTTTTTGCTATGTTAAGGACCACCTTTTTTGGTTCACTGCTGTCCTGTTCTTCAGCACCTACTACTTTCTTCTTCAACTTTTATCTTGTTTCATGAACTTCTTTCCCAACTTACTGTTTCTATGCTCCTTCTGCATAGATTCCGCATTCCTTAATATCCATACTTAGTGGTGCTTTCCTCCTTCCTCTCTTCGATACGCTCTTTTTTGTCATGGTTAGGGAGGCTTAAACTAACCTATAATCTATTCCAATAAATCTTATCCTTAGAGGGTTAATGAAGCGTTTTGTGTTGATTCTTATCCTTGGAGGGTTAATGTGTTTTGTGTTGGTTCTTTGCACGAGCCTGCATTACGCACTGAAAAATTGGTTTATTGTTGCCATGTATATATTACACATGGTGATGTGGCTTTGCTTTATGACTTCCAATGCATACCGATTTGTCATGTACCATTCGTTCGAGGAGAAAATTACGTTTGAACGTCTACCCGGGTTCAACTTATTGTGTTGTTTGGCCCTCAGAAGGTATAAAATAGGCAATAGGTTCAGGTTAGTGAGGCTGGTTTATTCGACTCTACTTTATCTGGCCCTGCCGAGATGAGATACTGTACAGTTAGGTTGCCTCAGCTATAAAATAGCTGAGGTAACCTATAGCTAAAAAAATAGAAAAATAGCTATAGATTCTATTTTCCTCTATAGTTACTAGCAGAAAAGGAACTGTGGCTAAGTAGCTTGTGAATAGGAGCAAAAGTTGATTTGGTTGAGTCAATTATTATGGTATAAATCTGAAGTTGTGACGCATTTCATTACTCCCTCAGTAGTATTTTGAAATTTGTATTTCAAAACTATTCTCGTGTCCTTATTCATTTTGAACACAATATCGAGTGCTCCAACCCTGTGTAGGTGCCCCAGGAGCTGTTCTTCCACACGGACTACCGCCCCCTGGTGCGGGACACACACCAGTACGTGCTGGACGAGCAGACCCAGCTTGCCCCTCACCTCATGCCGCCTCCCTTCCTCGTCAACATCGACGGCAACCCGTACCCGCCCGCCCTTCAGCGCCTCGTGCCCGGCAGGGAGACTTGTGACGACACCATGCTTGTGCCCAATGTTATCTTCAACGCTAATGGTGGGTGTGCGAGGGAGGAAGTGTTGCTTATCTTCCTTTGTTGTTGTTACGGAGGCCTGAACTAACCCAACGTTATCTTCAATGCTAATGGTGGGTGTGTGCGTGAGGGCGAAAGTGTTGAACATGTTTTTTTGCGGTTGGGGAGGCTTTAACTAACTCATTAAATTTAATAATTAGTGCTGGTGAATGGAAATGGTCTCAAATTGTGTCTCGAAGTGTTGCATGAAAGCAACCGAGCACAACGAGGTTTTGTATACAGGGGAACATATTTTCAGTGACAGTCAAACAAATTTATTTATGTACATGGAAGCTCCCTTTGTATTTATGAGTGAATAAGAAGGGCGCTATGAGGGAAGACAGGTATGGAAACAGCAGCTGAGGTGCGTGAAGCAGTTTTCGTGTGTTCTTTCATGCAGCAGTAAACGACTGTATTGGGAACTTCTGTTCACATATTCGTAATTCCTAAGACTGAGAGCTGGAAGGGTAGAGTCTAACACCCAGGGAATTTAGTGACAGTACAAAGTGAAGGAATCAGGCGTGAAGGGTTAAAAAAAAGTAAGTCGGCACAACCAGAAAAAAGTAGAGGAAGCAACTCGTACCTGACGGTTGTAGCAGAAGAAGGAATGAATAAAGGAGAAATATAGGAGCAATTATTATGTGCTTGTGAATAGAGGCTTCTATTTACCTGTTTCATTCCTGATTGGGACTTTGTATTATACGTGACGTTTGTTTTAAAAATTATCTAATTATTAAAAATTATTACAAGTGGATGGAAAATGCACTTCCATGTGGTAGGGACAAACCAATAGGCTTTCTTAGAGAGGTGAGAGTGCTTCATACGAGAGACGAAAATTCCCGCCCAAGTGTTTGTGTTTCAACAATTGTAGCCATGTTTCTCTCTCCTTCCCTAATTATCGAATGAATTTTTTGGTTGAAGGTATAAAAGCATCTGCCTGCATTGGGTTCTTAGTAGAAATGGATACTTAGCTTTTAGAAGCTAAGTTGAGCTCGTGTAATTCAAATAAATTTTGAATGTTGTTGCAGGTGACCGAGAAGTGTTTGAGGTGGCCGACCTGAGCGCACTGCACGCCTTCCTCAACCAAATGGGAGGCGACATGCGCTTGGATACTGATGACGACTACGATGAAGAGCCTCCTCCTTTGCCCGCCCCTCCACTTCCTCCCCCACCTCCTCCTCGACCTGAGCCCTCCCCACGACTTGTTCCGCGCCCCTCCGACTCCCCAGGGTTCATGTCACCCGACAGCGTCGTGACGGACGACAGGCCGCGCCTTGTGGATCAGATGATCGAGCGGCTCGTGAGGGAGCAGCAGGAGCAGATCAACCTCTCCTTTGGCAGTGGCGGTGCGTGGTGGGCCTTTACAGTGCTGTCTATTGAGAACTTCTTAAGGCCTGTTTACACGATCATTGAGTGCGCGCGTGAGCAGTGAAGAGAGGCGCAAGTCGCGCCCACTTATTCTCTCTTCAGGAGCATTTACTTGCTCAAAGACAGTGTGCCTGTAATGATACTGACAAGCTCTGGCCACCGCCATGAAAACGAGCATGGTCCGCATTGTCATTGAGTAGTAAATGCTCCTGAAGCGAAAACAAGAGGGCGATGCTTGCGCCTCTTTTCACTGCTCACGCCCGTATTCGATGATCGTGTAAACAGGCCTTTAGGTGAACGTCATGTTGTGCCCCTCAGGAACATTAATACTTGGTGGGAAAATGTGTTAGGGCCCGAGCTGAGAGTTAAATAGCTAAGCTTTCTATTTGTTGCAATATAATATTTTTTATGTCAAGGAGTATCTTTTTTTGGATCACTGCTGTGCTGTTTTTCAGCATATATTACTTTCTTCTAAAATTTTTATCTTGTTTCATGAACTTCTTTCTGAACTCACTGTTTCTATGCCCCTTCTGCATAGATTCCGCGTTCCTTTATCTCCATACTAAATGGTGTCTTCCTCTCTTCGAAATACTTTTTTTAGCGGTTGGGGAGGCTTCAACTAACGTCTAATCTAACTTCATGTTGTGGTTGATGCTCGACAAACTTCTTCACTACCAGCAGGCTTGCCCAATTGAAGGTTGTACCTTCATTTTTTAGGTCTCTTTTTTTTTATTCTTGTTTCCTAATCATTTACCTCTGCATTGAGTGAAGCTTGATTGTTGTTTAGTAAAATCTATCTTGTCTGCCGCTTTTGTAGGAATACAAACGTTGCTGAACGGTTGTGGGTCAGTTCAGTTTCTCATGTGCGTGAATGCCGAGTTGATTTATAGCTCTTCCCCCGTAGAGGTGGCGATACTTTAATCACCCATATAGAGTAATGAATTAAAGTTGAGGTGATGGACAGTAGACTGAGATGTGACCTAATTGAGTGGGAATGACGGTAGATCTCGGAGATAAATACGGATCGAAATTGTGGGTACGTGAGCTGCACCCCAAAAGAAAAGAAGATATGAGCCGGCCAGGAGTGCTTGAATGCAGCCATAATGGTAACTAGAGAAACTAATCATAGCTGTTTTGGTTTTGCAGGGTTAGTTCATGCATGGACTCAATGTCGGGATATGTGCTTTAGAGTTCAAGTAATGATTGAGATGTTTTGAAGACAGGGGAGTATAAATATTACGTTCTTAGTTTTCAATTTATTACCTCTCATTTTGAAATCTCATTTCGGTTAGAAATCTGAAACGAACTGAAAATTTTTGTTTATTGATTTTCATTGTATTTTTATTAATTATCATTACAGATGGAGGCTCTGGGTCAGAAGAACAACAACTGAATTCCTCCTTCTCAGCTGCCCCACTCGTGTCTCCACGGCCCGCAAGCTCCTCTAACTTTGCCTTCAGTCTTCCAGGCTCCACATCTTCAGAAGTTAGGGTTCCTCCTCCGAGACTATCCCCTCTTGTAGCGTCTAGACCCAGTGCGCCCTCTGGTGCTCCCAACGGCCCTGCACATAGTAATGAAAATGGCCCTAGTGCTTCCAGGTCGCTGCTGGCCACTGAACGCCGCCTCAGTGCCCCTATTGGTGGAGAACCCACCAATGATCGGAGACTCTCTAGCTCCAGCATGTCCAATCACAATCTTCCTGGTCCTTCAGGGGTTAATTCAGTTCGTGAACGTCGTCCTAGTCAGTTAGAAGCATTACAAGAGCGTGATAGAAGTGCCTCTGGCGGTGAGCATTCTTACGCAGCCGCCATGCCCAGTAGTGTGCCTCCTCCTGTGCCCAACAGAGGGAGCGTGAGATCGATCGGTGATGTGGAGGGTGTGCGGCACAGCACCGGAAATTGGCAGAGGCAGTCCCATGAGGTCAAGTTTGGACCAAGACGGGTTTTGGTACGTGCTTTATCTCCTTCAACTCTTTGCATATCACGAGAAAGACGGCAATGCCGTGCAGATCAAGAAGAAGAAAGCTACCTGAGAGAGGCATCCAAAGAGCCCTTTTTAGTTAACGCTGATGGCAATGGCCGCAGTTTGAACGATAGAGACGATATTTCTCCACGGTCTGCTCGACAACGGCGTCAGCAGCAGCGTCGCCAGCAACAACAACTTGAGAACAGCTCCAACTCTGGCAGCAGAGTTCGAAGTTCTAACTCTTCTCCTGTGAGAGGCCAGCGCTCTAACCGTGGCACTCGAGGATCTAACGCTAGAGTAAGGAACGGTAATGAGGACGGTACTTCTAACAGAGGAGCAGAAGGCGGGTCATCGTACGCAACTCGTGGCAACCGGGAAGTGGGCAGAGGGCGGTACTCGCACGACTACGAGGATCCCAACGCTGTCGCTTCCCACGAGTCGAGCCACTCCGACGATGACTCGGGCGATTCAAGTTCTTCTGAGTCAAGCAGTTCTGGTGAGTCCACCGACTACTCGGATTGGACGGCTGAGCAAGGAATCAATTTGGAACCCCCAAAACGGACCGCACACCGTCAGAAAAAAAGCCCCTCGTCACGAAGCAAGCGGCGGCAGGCCCGGAATGCCGTGGCTTCTGACGATGACGAAGATGACGACGGTCAGCTGAACACCTCCGGTGAGCAGCAGCAGCAGAAGCGGATCAGCAAGCGAGAGAAGAAAAAGAATCCGCGCTACTTGGAAGAAGACAAGGCGTTGGGACACAGGAGTGGAAGCAGTGATCGGGAGGGGCCGTCTTCTCAACTTTCTCCGCCCGCCCGCCAGCGAAGGGTAAGCTGTGTACAACACTTTCATCAAGATAATTTGAGACATGTTTTTACGGATGTGATCATCTCAATAATTAAAGCAGAATGACGATATTGGCTCACTAAGGGTAGAGGGAGAGTTAAAAGGTATTGCTTTTTTCTCAGAAGATTAACTTTTTTGCCCAGTGCGTTATCGTCAATCATTATCATCAGGAGCCAGACCTAATCATCAGATGAATAACTCAACATGGAACAGGTTATTTCAAAAATGAATCTCATTCCTTTTTCTATTACTTCTCATGTTTGAAATAAACCTGAATTTACTATGAGTATGCTAGAAGAAAACTTCACACGGTTTTGTTTTCTTAATTTTACGGAAGGATAAGGTTATGCCAAGGTTTGTATATGATCTTCTTAACATTTCTGTAGAGTTCACAGAAGCTAAAATGAATAAACTTTCAAAGGCATTCAAATGAATATTTTCACTGTGATAATTTTTGCAAAGTATTTAAAAAAGGAAAGAAATGAGTTGTTGGTGAAGACCGCCCTACTCTCTTTGGTGTAAACTTTGAGTCAATTTGAAATCTTGAAGCCTAATGGGCTCGTTTATTGAAGCACTGCTGTGCTTTAGTCTTTCCTTGCCTGTATCAGCTGTTGTGGCGTGACCCCGAGACTCGCGTCTAGGCCTCATTTTACGCGTCTTGTGAGGACAAGCAGAAACTGCAGCATAGTTAGATCAGAAGTTGTCATCAGTTAACATCTGCTGCATCTCATGTCAGATATTTAACACAATATTGTCATAATATCGGATATTTCTACTTGTCCAGGTTCATAGTTGTTTCCTCTTGTGTCAAAGTGATGCTTGTATACGTGTTATCCTCATGAGGGAACATTTCCTATCCCAATGGATTTCTTGAACGTCAGATGCATGCGTCATCTTCCAGCATTACCCCTTGTTGCTATGATCACATTTGCATTCTCTGACGCATGTTATTTACTCAATAAATCAATGAGGATTCTAACCACAATTCACGGCATTTAAAGGCAATTTGATTGCTTCACATGCGGAAGAAGTTCACGGGCTCAGCATTTTACAATTTTGGTGTGGCCTGAGTTGGGCAGCTACAGTGCTGTGCAGTAAGGGCTCAGATTTTACGTTGGATCTGCGTGCAGCAAATGCATTATATAAAATGTGAGGGCCAAAGCTGGTAGTTGAGTAGGCGTTTTTTTTTTGTGGAAATAAAATGTTTGTGTTATGTTAAGGATCACCTTTTTTTAAGGTTCACTGCTGTCCTGTTTTTCAGCACTTTTTTTATCTCCAATCTTTATCTTGTTTTATGAACTTCCTTCTCAACTTACTGTTGCTATGCCTCTTCTGCATAGATTCTGCGTTCCTTGAACTCCATACTAAATGGTGTCTTCCTCTCTTTGGATGGCCTTTCTAGCGGATAAGGAGGCTTAAACTAACAAATAATCAAATCGAAAGGTATAATAAAAGGGTTATAAGAATACTAAATCCTCCTCGGTGCTTTTCAGGAGGTGCGCGGCCGCCTGAACAATCTGAACGAGTCGAGCGACTCAGAGCCAGGGGAGATACCCGAGGCGTTCCGGCCCCCCGAGTGGCTGACCGAGACCCAGCCGAAGCGAGCCCCTTACTTCCCCCAGATGGGGGACGAGCTCATGTACTTCATGCAGGGCCATATGTCCTATGTTGACGCCGTCATCAAGAGGAAGCTCTACAACATCGAAATGAAGTCCTTGCCTTGGACCAAACCTAACTCGAACATCAAGGTAATGCTGTCTCTTGAGTGTATTTTACCTTGCTGCTCTCAATAGTGAGCAAGCTTAAAATTGTGGAGATTGTTTAAAGTTCAATGTATTCATAGCAGCATGATAATTTTGCTGTGTTTCAACATTCTTTTGTTGAATATTCCGCATTTAAATCCTCTCAACGGCTTTTGAGCATTGTTTGTGTTCTCAATTTTCCAGATAGATTCCTTCTTACTGAGACTAATTTTTTAATGTATTAGGGACCAATTAAAACAGCATAAAGGACTCCTTTCACAAATGGGTCTAAATTATCCCTAAGTTGACTTCCATTCAGTGATGAAATAGCTCAATTTTGTCAAAAAAATGGAAGGTAACTTCATAAGGCACCAAGTTGTGACTCAATACCATGAACCTGTACATGCAGGCGTGCGAGTACGTGAAGATCATAGGCATCAAGTACGAGATCAGGCCTCCACGCCTCTGCTGCCTCAAGCTCGCCATCCTCAACCCGAACACAAACCGCATCTCTACGGACACGTTCACCCTCAAGTACCACGACATCCCCGACGTGCTCGACTTCCTTGTGCTCAAGCAGATGCATGACACTTCTGCTGCCAGAAACTGGCAAGTTGGTGAGTCTCCAGCTACTGCTAACTGTTATTAAATATTAACTAACTATTAGCTGATTAATTCTTGCTAATTATATTTACTATTACTAACTACTAACTGATACGTTGTCTAAAGTAGAATTGAGAGACCGAGTGAGGGAGGAATCGATGTGCCTTCAAGTCTGGAAGTCATTTGAAGTACGAGACCTGTTACTGTAGTCAGGTCAGTTTAAGCACTCTGTAGAAATTTTTCAAACTGATGACTTTGAGGGAGAACAATTAGAAATCATTCTTCTTGAAGCCATGTGATTAATAACGGGTCACGGTAGATGGCACCTGGTGGATGCAATGAACGATGATCTGCTAATCAACTCCTACTTAGCAGTGGGAGGGATTCACGGTGACAAGCCTACCACTTCTTGTACTGACAGCCAATTCACGGGTGGGAAGGGTAGCATGTTGCGTGCTGAAGATATATTCTAGTGCTCCTAACTTAGAAAGAAAGAAACAAACAAACAAAGAGAACGAAGAAGATAAACAGTTTATTTCCAATAAAGTTGATATATTTGAAAAGCATAACATTGGGTTTTAAAATATAGTAACATTAAGATCCTTAGTTGATATTCACACATGGGTATCGTAATACCCATTTCAATTGTCAAAACAAATGATAGAGAGAAAAGCACAAAAAAATGCATTCAAACATCTTAACATTAAAATCCTTAGTAAATATTCACTCATGGGTATTGTAATACCTGTGGCAATTGTCCTAACAAATGACAGAGCTTAGCATACCTTGTACGTGGAAATTAGTTTGAAAGTGAGTATCCCTTGCAGGTGACAGGTTCCGGTGCATCATAGACGACGCTTGGTGGCTGGGGACGGTGACCCGCCGCGAGGCCCCCGGCAGGGAGTGTCCCGAGTCTCTGTTCATGTGCTACTTCGTCACCTGGGACAACGGCGAGACTGAGAAGCTCAGTCCCTGGGACATGGAACCCATCGGGGATGTTGGTGAGTCTCGGTCTACTTTGTGACTTGGCTGCACTTTCTAGGCTTTGCCTCGTAGTTTTACTCGCCTCAAGTTTTTTATTTTATTTCTATGATGAGCAATTGAAGTTTGTTTGGCTCAATTAGAGCTAATTTTGCTCCTTTTGAGGTTTAGTTGTTTGCGGACATGGAACCCATCGGGAATGTGGGTGAGTCGCTCCCCTCAGTCTACTTTGTGACTTGTCTGCACTTTTCAGGCTTTGCCTCGTGGTTTTTTCCGCCTCGAGTTGTGTGTTTTATTTTTATTTCTACTGAAAGAGATTGAAGTTTGTTTGGGTCCATTTAAGCAAATTTTGCTCACTCAGAGGTTTAGTTCTCCGCATTTTTCTTTTTTTTTTTTTCAGATTTGGGCTGTCTTATCAGGTTATGAAAATTAGTGCTCAGCGTAGATGACAACACTGTCTTTGAAAATGTTGTAGTCTGTTTGAATTTTAAATGTGTTGTGCAATAACATGTTCAATGCCGATAATGGGGAAGAGGAGAGTCTCCAACCTGAGGGTAAAGTAGGACTTCTTTTGTTGGAAATATAAATTTTTTCTATAGTTGTGGACCATCTTTCTTCCTGCAGTTCACCGCTGTATTTTTCTTCATCATCTATTGCTTTTACCCTAATTTTTATCTTGTCTCATGTACTTCCTCTAATCTTACTGTTGCTGTTTCTGCACACAGGATGTGAGGACACCTTTTGTGCATAGATTCCCGATTTTCTTAATTTCCTACCAAATGATGCTTTGCTTCTTTTTCTTTCGGTATACTTTTCTGGAGGTCAAGGAGCCTTAAGTTAACGTCTAATGTAATCTTTGATTCGTTTTTTTTACGGAGGAGCTTGAGATCAAAAACCATACAAAAAATAAGTAAATCTTGCATTCAAGATAATTTGATGTAATATCATGTGGTTATAAATCTTCAAGCCAAGTCAAACATTATCAAGTATCTTTCAAAACATCCCTTAATAAGAAATTAGAAAATTTGCTGCAACTGACACTCTCACCTGAAATATTTAGAATTAGCACATGTTGTATTGGCCCCAGCTGAGGCCCACGAGACTATTATCAAGTATTTTTTCACACCACCCCCAAACAAAAGTCTGAAAAATTTGCTAAGACTGACACTTTTAGTGGAAATTTCTATAATTAACACATGTTGGACTTGTGTCAGCTGAGGCGCACGAGAGCGGCGCAGGGATCGTGGTGAGCCCAGAGGAGCTGGAGCGGCTGCGGTACAAGTGGACTGACGAAGACTGGCCGGACGGGCGCGACGGGGGGGACGAGGGCAGCAGGATCGCCACGGGCATCGGGCTCGTCATGGGGCTCTCTGTCGCTGAGCCCTTCCTTGCCCCTGTCGACCTGAGCGTCTACCCTAACTACGCCATGATTGTCGAGTACCCCATGGACCTCTCCACCATCAAGGTGTGTGTGCTCTTCTTCTCCAAAGAGGAACATGAGTTACCAGCTAAGCTCTCCATCATCAAGGTGTGTGTCTTTAACTCTTCTTCTCCAGGTGGCATGCGAAGATTAGTTACGAGCTAAGCTTGGATGCGATCTAGTTGTGTGAATCCGGTTTATGGAATCCCACTGACGCCAGTAATAATTAGGGCTTGTACCTTTAAACTCTATACTAATTGGTGTGCCATCCTCCTTCCTCTCTTTGGAACACCTTTGTTGTGGTTAGGAAAGCTTCAAGGAAGTTATGCAAGCTTATCTGGAGCTTCTTCTTGCATACACATTTAGCCTCACAAATGGAACCCATTAAGTAGTATCTACCTAGGGTTATAATTCATTGTTGCTAACGCTCTTGACTGATGCAAAATTTATCTCATGTCCTATTATTGAACTGAAGTGAAGCTGTAGCTTCTGTGTGGTGTTGCTGATGTGGATCACCAGCAAATGAATTAATATTCATAAAAGGGATTATTCCAATGCACAAGCTTATGGTATAAATTTGCTGTGGTTAGCTGGGGTGAGTACTATTATGATAAAGTCTGTAATGTTGTTCGTGCAGAGTCGCTTGGAGAACGGGTTCTACCGTCGCCTAAACGCAGTTCAGTTTGACGTGCGCTACATCGCCACCAACGCCGAGAAGTTCAACCAGCGCGGCAGCAACATCGTGCGTCAGGCCAGGATCGTCACTGAATTGTGCTTAGACCTCATCAAGTGAGTGCCTACACTGCGCTGCCTGTCTCTCCTGTCTTCTGTTAGATGGAATGAAACTCTGTCGTTGGTCTTAAACTGTTTACCGGAAGCACTTTGCATCAAGGATAGAATTGCTGCAAACCTGCAATAACGGGTTTTTCTATAGTTTCTGAACCAAATCTTCCTAGGGAGCTCCATGCATCAGATGTATGAAGCTGAGTGACTCGTTAACAGCCGATTTAAACTCCTGGCCTATAGACCACTCGTTCAAACTGGGCTAAAGCATACTGTACTTTTACTGTAGAGGAGTGTCATGTATTCAGATGAGTCGCGATTCCATTTTCATAGCAATGATATCCCTGTCATGTTCATTCTCATGAAATCTCCAACGTAACCTGTGTGTGATGTGCGATACAAGGCCCCTCAGGGGGATACAAGTATTGTATCTATGGGAATTAGCGCTCCCAGGGGAACCATGTGAGGGCCCGAGCTAAAGGTTAGGTAGGCTTCCTTTTTGTTGTGATAAATAGGTTTTTGTTTTGTTACGGACCATCTTTTTTCGGTTCACTGCTGTCCTGTTTTGCAGCACCTACTACTTTCTTCTTCAACTTTTTTCTTGCTTCATGAACTTCTTTCTTAGCTTACTGTTTCTGTGCACTTTGTGCATAAATTCCGCGTTCCCTTAAGTCCATACTAAATGGTGCCTTCCTCTTTCCTCTCTTAGAACATCTTTGTCGTGGTTAAGGGAGGCTAAAACTTTCTTATATAATAATAATAATAATAATGTGCGATACAAGGGGGAGGAGAGTTTATCATGCTCTGAGGCTTCTACTAACACAGTACACAGAAGTGCGTCATTTAGTTGATATATACGGGAAAATGAATCAGTTTGGTTACTTTGAGTTGTTAGTTGACCAAGTTTTGTCATTTGCACAATACCTGAATAAAGGAAGGCGTGTTAATTGAGGATGACAACTGAAGTGGCTTCATGAGTCATTCAGGAGTGTTCAACACATTTCTGGCAAAGTGACCCACCGGTGGTCACTTAGATGATTTTCGTAGTACTGCTGACTGAACTGCAGTCACTAACTCATTTTTTATTAATACTCAACGAAATCTAAATGAAGGCCCGACATAGTTAGTGTTGGCTATTTTCAAAGTTGATTACCTCAATTGACTTTACATTTGAATTGAATATTGAACTTTAGTTTAACCCATCGCAGTTAACATGTGAATTGGCGTGGTAAGTCTCCAGACATGAGCCCAACAGAAAATTTAGGTTCCATCCTAGAAAAATTTAAACGTAGATTATGTCATTTACGTTTTTACACGCTCAGCTAAAGCAAGAGTGGTTCAAAATCAATCAGATATAGATAGGAATACTCTTAAATTCAGTGCCGCGCTGATTTACCACAATTATCAGGCTCTAGAAATTCCTACACCAAGTTTGTAACAGATGACAACTTTTTTTGTCCAAGGACCTTATGAAGTTTTGATAATCTTGTTGGGCTGTATCCTTGTTTGTTTCTTTGCGTAAAAGATATTTCCCATTAACTAGCAAAATTTTTTTAGGAACATTTTTATTGTTGATAAATTATTTTAGCCTCCTCAAAAGCTTGATCGACCAAGTTCTTGTTGAGAAAATTGTGAAATCAGCCTGCCCTAACGGGTCACGCGAGATAAAGCATTATGTTATTCTGCGCAGCTTGATGATTGTACGCCATAATTCGAGCAGGAACCCTGCTTGCCGAGACCCGACCGCGCGCTACCACGAGATCGCCTCCACGTACCACTCGCCCAACGCCTCAGACCTCGATGCCCCTGGGCCGTCTGGCGCCTCCACTTCTGCAGGGGTCAACGGTAAGCGCGGCCGTGTTGTCTGTACAGTTCTTTCTGTTGGTGTGGATTAGCTCTTCGGATTGGTTGATTAGTTTTAGCTTCCCTTACCTCAACATAGATGTTCAAAGAGAAGACGGTAAGACTTAACGGTGAGTATGGTCTTGTTGTTTGTGCAGCTCTTTCTGTTGGTGCGAATTAGCTCTTATGATTGGTTATAGATTAATTTTATAGCCTCCCTTGCCTCAACAAAGATGTTCAAAGAGAGGACGGTAAGACACAACGGTAAATATAGCCAGTTGTGTGTCTTTTCTTTTTATTGATGTGGATAAGCTCTTATTCACATACGTAATTATGTCTTCTTCTAATCGGTGTTACTACAACTACGCACATTTGCCATGAACTTGTATTGCTGTTGTGGTCATAGCTAAAAACGGTCAAACCTTTTTAGCTACGATCACTAAGCTATGTTTAAATTATAAACATAGCTATGCTATGTTTATTATATATGCTTTTAGTCAGCATTTAGTTAGATGTTTATTATATATTTTTTTTAGTTAGCATTTAGTTTGATGTTTATTATGTTAATTTGAAATAAGTCATAACTAGGTTCTGTTGATGGTGAGCAGGCAGCCGGCGTGGCAGGAGAGGCCCTAAGGCGACGGCGCAGTCATGGGAGCAGCAGTGCAGGGAGGTGCTGCGCGCGGTCTTCGAGAGGGGCGACAGCGTGCCGTTCAGGTATTGCATGTGCGGCTGTCTAGCTTGTTCTCCATGCGTTGAGAAGTGTGTTCTCAACACGCCCATATGTGTAGGGAAGAATACTTGAGAGAGATTGAGAGAAACAGGAGTAGGGAAGGAAAGCAAAAGCAGGTGTTGGGAGTAGCTCCTGGTGTGCTGGTGGCAGGGGACATTTGATGTTGCACATGTCGTGTACAGTACAGAATTGATCCATGCGATGACCTTTGTTGTATGGCGTTGTTTGTTGAAGATATAAGGTGAAAAAAATGACTTTTTCTCTAGGAAAACTTCTTAACTGAGTAAAGAAGAATGTGTCTGTGTGTAACTGTGTATGCTGCAAGATTAAAAGTACAACTTACACTAATAATTTAAAAAAAGTACCTTGTCACATTGATGTGAAGAATAGCTTAACAATTTCTACAGTAAAGTAAATGCCTGAGTCAGCTGCTGTTTACCAAATTAAGCTCACCAAGACATTAACACACTGTACAAGCTTGGCTTGAACTAAGCACTGAAAAGCATGCTGTATGCATGATACATGCCACAGAACGCTTGCATCTGAACACTTGGTCGTTAACTAATGCACTTGTTATGCTCGGAAAAGTAGTTTTCTGATAGCCACGTTGTCGGTCAGGCACCCGGTAGACTTGGAGCAGTACCCTGACTACAACCACGTGGTCGAGGTGCCCATGGACCTCACCACCGTGAGGGAGGAGCTCGCCACGCAGGCTTACGAGTCCCCGCACCAGTTTGCTGCCGACGTCAGACTCATCTTCTGCAACAGCAAGAGCTACAACACAAATAAAAAGTCGAAGGTATGTTCAATTTCTGGAAGTGTTCTTTTGACATGTTGCTTGCGGTGCGACCCGCCGGTGGGTCGTGCTCATGTTTTCCGGCTGCTAAACCAACCGAAAATTCTAAAAGTCTTTTTTTTAATAATGATATTTAATAGACCCAGTTATTGTTTGGTATTCAGGAAATTTCTAATCACTTTTGACTTTAAATTTGAGTTAAATTTTGGACTCCAGTTTTAACTCCTCACAGTTACCACGTCGTTTTTGTTTGCGCGGTGGCTGCGGACGGTTAGATTTGTTGGAAGTAGCAGAATTTGAAAACCAACTTTACCACTCGAAACCATTTCTATCCTTTCTAAGAAGTGTGAAAGATAGAATTGTACAATAATATTTTGCCTCATAAACTACTTTCTTTGAGTGGGTGATAGAGATTTCATGAGGATTTCAATAGAGTGGGTGATGTAATTGAAATCTTGTTTATTTATACAGCACTTCTTTTGTAGTTTGAATTGCTAAGGTGATCTGCATATTTTGCTGTAGAGTGTGGTGTCCTAACGTATAATGGCTGTTTCTATTTCAGATTTACTCCATGACGGTTCGACTGGAAGCCTTTTTTGAAGATAAAATGAAGAGCGTCTTTGCAAGCTATCAAGGTAACAAAATCTAACACAATTTTCAGTTTAATTATTAGTACAACACATTGTCCTTCACTCGAATGTATTTGCTGACTTTCGTTCGATGTGCTATGTGCATTATTGATAATGGTGAACTTAGAGAGATTCCCAAATTCTGATCTATTTTATGTATTTTTATTTTATTTTTTGTTTGCTCCAGCCCAAGAAAAGGCCGCAAAGAAAAGCAGCAAGCGAGGCTCCAAATCTGGAATGTCATCACAGAGACGAAAACCTTCTCCAAATCCTGCCAAACCGTCCACATCAACTGAAGCCCGACCGCTCTCAGCAGCAGGATCATCTCGAGGGCAAACGCTGCGGTCGACGGTCGGGACAGGGCGGGGCACCAGTCTTCTGGGTCTGACTAACACATCTACAGTGAGGCTAAGGCGTCTGACTAACCCCTATGGGCCATACCCGACTACTTCCAGTCTTCAGAACGGAATTGGAGAAGATTCTAATGAGGAGGAAGAGAGAGGACGGTTGGCTCCCGTTGAAGATGATGAAGATTCTCCTACTGGTGACGATTCTTTCGGAACAAGACGATCTAAAAGAGTGGCCAAACTTAAAAGGTGTTTGAGTTCAGATGACTCCGATGAAGATTACTCCCCCGTGAAGAAACGCGCTCTGGAGGGAAGTGCTCGAGGCAGAAGAAAACTTGGTGGTGCTGCGAGATCCAACATGCCTGAGACTAGCGGCGTTGGAGTTCGCCCACGCATCACTGTGCAGTACCAAGAAGACTCTGATTCTGAACAAGAAGAATACGTTGCTCCGTCTTCTTTAATTTCCACTCCAAGGAATAATTTCTCTCCTGATGCAGGGAACTCCAATGGCGCATCCAAGCGAGTGGTCCTGAAGCTCAGTTTTCCTCAGGAAAGTGACCAAGCCAACGTTGAAGCTGCTGCTGCGTCAGATACTGGAAGCACTGATAACAGCGGTGGCGGTGAGGATGTCCTTGAAAATATTCCTAGCAGTAATTTTAATTCAGCTGACAGTGGTTCAAACAAAAGTGTTAAACGTAAATTAGCAATTGACAGCAGTGATGACCATGGTGAAAATGATGAAGACGAAACGGACGGGTCTTCTTCTGCAGATGATGGCACTGGTGAAAGCCTTAATAATAAAGGGGTTGAAGAACCCAACAATGGCATCTCAGTGAGAAACGCTAATGATAGCGAGTCCTCCGATAGTATTAGCAATAGACCTAAGAAGAAGAGGAGGAGGTTGGCTGATAAGAAGCCTACCAAGTCCATTTCATCTGCAAGTTCCGACTCGCTTCAGGAGGATGAAGGGCAGCGATCAGAATCACCGAGGAGAAATGGCGGCTTTGTTAACAAAAAGAAAATTATTCCTAATATTGGCAGGAAGATGCCGATTTATAAGGGTAGCCTTGTTCCAGGTTCAAACAAGAAGAAACGGAAAGAAGACAGTGAGTTCGAGTGTGACGATAACGATTTTCAGTCGAGTGATTATTCTGAAGAGGAAGTAGATAAGTCGAAAAAAGGTATCAAAAAGAAAAAAGTGCCCCCGGTACGTAAATCTCGTCGCACAGTGTTGGACGGGGATGACGACTTGGGTGACGAGGATTTTGTTGTTGATGATGACAACATTGATGGAAGGAGAGAGTCTGATGAAAGCAACTCATCCTCATCTTCTTCGTCTTCACCCTCTGGATCTTCATCAGACGATGCAGGTCATTCCGAAGAAAGCGATGAACTAATGTCCAGCAGCCGCAAGGGCAGCCAACACAAACATTCTAAGGGCATAGTCAAAAGCAGCGCTACTTTAGGCAAGAAAATTCCCCTCAAGTACAAACCTGAAAAGTCCTCAAAGAAACATAGAGGAAGTGGGAGTAAACCTTCCCCTGGCACTCGAGGAGGTCTTAGAGGCAGAAGAAAAGGTACGAGTGGGACAGTGAAGCGGCGGAAACCGTGGGTGGATGAGGAAGATGACTTGCCTGACTACAAGAGTGGCGAGGAGGTGATGGACGGAGAACAGGTCATAGGGAAAGTTTTCTACAACAGCGATGATGAAACCAGCGACGATTACTCGCCGTCGGTGAAAAAGAAAAGAGGTGGACGTGGAGGCCGGAGGGGGGCAAGTAGAGGTGGTTTTAAGCGTGCAATTGATGCTTATAATGAAGAAGAAGTGCGCAAAAGCAGTCGACGGCAGAGAAAAGTTCGCTACGATGAAGCAGACGATGATGATGATTACGATGACTTGAATGTGAGCAGCCGTGGTCGTGTGCGACGAGCCAACACTCTCATGAAAGATTTCATTTAGCCTTAGTTGTGCGCCTCATACTTTTGTTTGGGTTCCTAGCCAATAATTGCATTTTTTTCCGTGGTGCTCATTGCAGCAATGCAGTTTCCACTACCAGGGTTATGTGAGCTTCATCTTTTTCCATTGACAAACCTTGATAATAGAAATGTTCTCCAATTTGTTCTTGAGTTCCCAAAAGAATTGCGAACCGGTATCGAAATCACACAGAGACCTGGAAATATTTAGCATGGCCCTTATTGCTTTCCTGAAAGTGGCAGATTTGAAATCCTTTAAATCCTCCACATTCAGAAAAGAGCGTTGATGTGCTTTTTCTCTGAGCCTCTCACGGTCATGTCAGACGTTGTCTCCGTCGCTCTTTTCAGGCGCGAGGTACTCTTTCATTGTATTGCGCCATTTCTCTTTCTATTTTTTTATTGTAAAAGTGAACGGAATTGGCGAAAAGTACACTTTTTTTAGCAAGGTTGATGTCGACATAAATAACAATTTTTGTGGCCGACTCAATAAATAGATGTAGAATTAGGTGAAGGTCCAGTGTGCTCGTGAGTAGAATGACTGCTGCTGCATCAAAAATTCAACTCGGAAGATGGTGGCAGTGACATAACATATTTTCCCATAGGTAGAATCTGATGTAATATATTGAGATTGTATTTTTTCATCATTCACTGAATTTTTAGGCGTGCTCTGGCGTGCTGGTGACAGAAGGCCGCGCACAAGTACCTTATCATCGGCTCTGTAAGTAAGCATTTTTCATGAAGATTTGTTGGAAGTTGATGTAGTAACTTAAATTGTAATTAATTTATTTTAGATGAACGTGCTTCGGTGAGGCTTAAGAGCGCTCCTTCTGTGAGATTTGCCATGTGAGGCTTGAATGCGTGAAGCTAGAGTTCGTGCGTAGTCGTTGATCATACTTTCTGCTGGAAGTATTCGTTACTTATTAAAGTTCCATTCACAGTACTGATGCTTGTATCTCATTTCATGCGGTTGTTCATTCCTACCATGAAGTTATAGTACAAATATTTGCAGTGGTTGCGCCTCACGCTTTTATTTCTCTGTGCATTTCCATTCATCCATATCGTCTCCATTTGTGCTATTTATGTCATACTTTTATCTTCCAAAATAATTTATGTACGCTAATTGTTAAAAATGTCAGTGTCTGTCTATTTTCCTAACGCTTGGCGTGCGTTGATTGTTTTGTGAACGAGCTTATTTCCTTTCAGTATAAGTTTAGAATGTCTGTGATACTCTAGAGAGTAAGAGACTTAATGAATAAAATTGATTGAGCCCGCCATTATATTTTTCCTTATTTAATTTTTAACTTAGAAGGTTTGCTGCTCATTTCTGTTGTTTTTAAAACATGCCCTGTCCTTGTTCTAGCACCCGAAGTGCCACAACTCGGTTACGCGCTGAGAGCCCTAAAGAAATGCTCTACCCAAGTCGAGCAGGTCTAACATTAGCGACAACTAAATAGTCTGACTGAAATTGTCGTTAACTGAGTTTATTATTATTAACATGCTAGGTTGGGACTAAAGCAAGATTTTGTCGTGTTAAGATAATTCGCTCGGTAAGAACACAGGATTTTTTTGGCCTAGATTGCCAAGGTTGAGGCAAAAGCAAAAGCACTTGGGCCACTATTACTGCATCATTAAACCTGGATTTTCAACGCGAAGGCTTTCGTTGAGTTTGTCACCCTTTTGTCACAGGGTGTCTACTAGGTAGTAAAGTAGTAAAATTTAAACAGTTGTAAAAATGGAACTAAAAAGCATTAAAATTTGCCTCAGGGCGTCTGCTTTACATGTCAAGGTATTAAAAATTGTGTAGTGGTATAATTCACTGAAAATTGAAAGTAATGTTTAGACCGTATAAAGATTTTCAAAAATTTCTCTTTCCCCATAGTCAGAAATATGCCGCAGTATATGGGAAATATTCCTGTAAGGGGCTCTAACAATCCCCCGGTGTCTGCTAGTTTTTTGTAAATGGTGAACTATTGCTCTCATAGTTCAAAGATGATAAGACAGGGTCTTTGCCCAACATTTGTTGGAGTCCGTTTAGGAAGGGTTCCATTACGAATTTGGGTAATTTTTTGCAGTTATGCATTGGTTGCTGCATTAGTAATCAGTATTTTATCAAGTATTAAGAAACTTGGAATATTTAAAACCTTTGTTAGTTTGTATATTATTGACTCAATCTACTCATTATAGGCCGATTACTTACATCTGGACATTTGGACAACATACATTATGTAAATAATGGGTAGTCGTTTTTTGATTTTCAAGGTAGTATGAGTGGTAAAAAAGTAGTAAAACTTGGAAGTGAAATATGAGTAGACACCCTGTTAAAGTAAGACACAACACGTCTCAATCTGATAACATCCCTGCTAACCGAATTGAAAACTTGAATATACGGAACGTTACATTGGAGACCCGTTTCTCGTTACCTTGACTTCATTGAAAGGAAATTTTACGTGTTCCCTTTACCACGTTTACTGGTACCAAATTATTGAATTATTGAGCTTGGTGAAGGGAAAGAAGTCGTAGACAAGGATTGATACAGGAATACCTACTCACGAGCAGGTATCCAGCTGACCCGGCACCTTCTCGTGGTGGTACCGTTGAAATACCCAACTGCTCTTTCCTCTATCTTTTGAGTTTTCTTTCGAGGGATTAAGATTTTAGGTTTTTTTCCAATTCCCCGTTGTTGGGTAGAACAAAGTCGGGCGGCGGCCCGAGCTCTTCGGAGCTTGGGTCTCATTTGCGTAGTTATTTTCTCTTTAATTTGCCCTATACTCCAGGGCCCTTGAATAACCTATAAGAATAGACTTAAGTTACGCAGACCAATAGTCCATTTTGGACTACTACTTTGGATCCCAAAGTAAAACTTTAAGCACTTCTGGCAACAATCAGCGAATACCTCAAACCCCGACTTCGAGGCGGGGAAACCCCCTCTGAAGCCGGGAGTATGTACGCCAAAAATAAAAACAAATTCAAACAACGAATAAACCCCAACAAAAACAACCTAAGCACTGTGTCAAGATGCAGCGAGGTCCTGTACAAATGTAGCCTAGTTATGTGTAAACGAGATTGCTAGCGGAGGTCTAGAGATAAAGAGAGGAAAAAAGATTTAAATAGATCTCAAATTCTTGTGTATAAAAGAAGTAAGAGCTGCTGCGACCAATTTTATGTCGCAGCTCAAACCTATAAATAAAATAATATTGTATTGCTCCCGCGTGGAAAATTTTACGTGTTCCCTTTACCACACTGGTGCCGAACTGTGTTATCATCATTTGTATCGTAAAGGGAGCAGTCTATAGACAAGGATATTTGATAAGGATTACTTGTCCATAACAAGTATTCCAGCCCACCCACACCTTCCCGTGGTGGTACCGTTAGTATACCCACTAGGAGTTGCAACTCATTACATATCGTTTATGTAAATTGGCAACATAGTGATCATAAGCTTATTTATACGAGTGTTGTCCGTGGGTAGAACCGACGTGGGGGGCGCCCATTAACATCTGGGTTTTTTTTGTTAGCTTTGCGTATTTATTTTCATTCTGTATCTTGTAAGGGAGAAACAAACTAAAACTAATAAAGTATTATAAGTAAAACACGTAATCCTGGTCCCGGGGGGTCAGTGCCCCGAGGACTAGGGAGAATGGCAAGGGGCGGCAGAGGATCGCGACCCAACCAGAGGAGCTCTGCGGGGGAACGAAAGACGACTGCGGGGGAGCAAAAGAAGTCATCCGCCATACCCAACGAGGTAAAATCGATCAGGACGCCAGTAAAAGGACATGCAAGTGGACCAAAGAGCAGCACACCCCTCAGTTCGACCTCTGCAGCGGGCGCAGGCCGTCAGACTGGGAAACGGGAGCACGAGGGGGGCATGTCTGCTCGAATCACCGACATCGAGAACAGCATCGACGAAGTCATGGAGTGCTTGGATGGGGTGCTGCCGGAGCGTAATGTCGCTAGGTTAAATACAACGAGCCATGCCTCTGGTACGCCAAACCTAATCTCCAATGAAGAAAGAATCGAAAAGCTTGAAAACACCATTAAAGAAATCACAAAATTACTATCCTCCTTATCTTCTTACGGAGGACTGAAGAGCTCAATCAACCCTCCAAGACAGAAAGAAAAAATCAAGTTCATTCCTTTGGATACTACAAAACAGCCGCCACCACCTCCAGTATTCACGCGCTTTTACAGCATGAAGTTTGCACAGGAAACAAAGCGTGCAATTGACCCTTACTCGATTAAAAAGTCAATATTTGCCCTGACAAAATTGCCACCGAAGTCCATAACCACCAGCGGAAAAGACAGCTTTACCCTTGAAGTAAGAAACGAGAGCCAAGGTCAAACACTCATGACTATCACACACATAAACTCAACACCATGCAAGGTCCTCCCCCACCCAAAACTCAACAAATCAAAAGGACTTATCTACATTAAAGAATATAACATGGAAAACTTCACTGAATTTGCAGCCGGACTGAAAGAAAATTACAACATTAGCGATGTAATAGACGCAACCTTCATCAAAACCAAATACGAACAGACCAGCGCCCTAATCATAGAATTCAACTCTGAAACTCCTCCCGATTACTTATATATACCGGGTGAGAGGTCCGATACAAGGGTATATCCGTACATCGAGAAACCCATGCAATGTACAAACTGCCAAATGTATGGACACACCAAGAAACGGTGCACCCGAGCGCTCACTTGCGGAAAGTGCGGAGTGGAGGGACATAGCAGCGACCAGTGCCTGGCAGCGGAAGCTGTGTGCTTCCACTGCCGAGGTTCCCACTGCGTCAAGGACAAAGCATGCCCGAGACAAGTTGAAGAAGAGCAGATACTTGCCATCCAGAACAGCCACAAGGTTGGAAAACGCCGCGCCAGACAAATGCTCAACGGCCCAACGAACGTGCCTGAAAAATCTTCACTTCTACATCCCACACATTTCAAATGCACATTGGATCCGAAAGAAAAACGTAAGATGTCTCCGTGGGTTCTCGAAAAATGCCTTCAGGTCGAGTTGGGCGACAAGCCCAAGCGAATTACCTCCCAAGGTGAAAACTCTTTTATTATCGAGGTAACCGGTAAACAGCAAAGCATCCAAATCTGTAACATAACATCCCTAAACAATATCCCAGTCTCCATATCTGAACACCCATACTTCAACTTAGTCAAAGGACTCGTGTATCTGTACGAGTATGATCTGTCTGACTTCGACTGCTTTCGAGAGGGGCTGATAGCGGACTACGGACTGTACGACGCGGTGAAAGCAACCTGGATCCGACCAAAGAACCCTCTTTCTCAAGCACTTCTACTCACTTTCAGACAGGACCTCCCTGAGTACATTACCATCCCTGGTGAACAATCCCAAACAAAGGTACTCCCATACGTGCCACGTCCCATGTTTTGCAAAAAGTGCCTCGAATACAACCACACGCAGAAACGATGCCCCAGCAATGTAGTGACCTGTGCTAGGTGCAACAATGCAAACCACGACAGTGGAGATTGCACGAACACCAAAATAGAATGCCACAACTGCAGCCAAGATCACTACTCAGGATCTTACAAATGTACCGAATTCAAATATCAGCAGGAAATTCTCACCATTCAACACAAATACAAACTAACCAGAGCCCAAGCAAAAGTTAAACTGGACTCAGAACAACCAAACTATCGCCACAGCTATGCTGCTGCCGTAACGTCAAACAGCTCAGAAGCACCCAACCGACAGACACCCGTCTCTCGGGAACAAGAAGCAGTAGCAGCTCCCACAGCTACCCCATCCGGACCCTCTAAGCCCCAGAGTCCTATAATCTCCACACGGAGGAAGAGAAAAAACTCCGAGGATCAAGAAAAACCTACCGAAAAGAAACAAGTAACTGAAGCAGTTTGTGTCGATCCATCCACTGGAGAAACGTATACAACCCCTATCCAAATCATATCAAACTACGACTCTGCAATGAGTGATAGCGAAATCACAAGCGAGAACAATCCGACCGTAAGAAGTGAAACAAGAAAAATCTACCAACAGTATCAAATGGAGACTCAACTAAACCAAAATGAATAGTGGAGCTAGCGCGATGCAGTGGAACTGCCAAGGTGTTCGGGCCAAAAAAGACGAATTATTACAACTAATCAGCCTTCATAAACCGTTTGTAATTGCTCTCCAAGAAACCAAACTGTGGCACAACAGTAACTTCTCAATACCTCAGTACGTTCTGCTCGCCAAGCATGGACACTTCAATGTCACACCCCATGGAGGAGTTGGCCTTTTAATCCACGAATCCATTCCCTTTCAGGAAGTTCCTTTGACTTCAACCATGCAAGCCATCGCAGCTACCGTCCAACTCACTCAGCGAATAACTTTTGTCTCGCTTTACAACTCAAGAAACCACACCTTATCTTTACAATTATTGAACGAGTTATTGGTCCAACTGCCTCCTCCAATCATTTTGATGGGCGACTTCAATTGCCACAACACAATCTGGGGATGCCAAACTACAGATGCCCGGGGTCGTCTGGTAGAAAACTTCATCAGCCAACATAACCTGACTTTGCTCAACACGGGAACTCCGACTCGAATATCGTACAACTCTGAATCTGCAATAGACCTGACCATAACTTCTCCTCGCCTTGGTGCTGACCTACTATGGAACGCATCCGAATCCCCAGAAGACAGCGATCACTGCCCTATTGTACTGAAACTAATAAACTCACCGCGGAACGAGATGAGACGCACCGTGTGGAACATCAGGAAGGCAGACTGGACGTCGTACAAGGCCCACCCTAAGTGGGAGGAGCTCCAGATACCCGATGAAGCTACATGTGCCGAAGCCCTTGAAACATTCACCAGTACATTGACAGCCGTAGCAAATGAATGCATCCCTACAATCGAACTAACAACCTTTTTTCCGAAACCCTACTGGAGTGCAAGACTTACAGAAACGCGCAATAACAGAGAACGCCTCTACCAAAGATATAGACAAACAAAATCCGTGCAGAACGCCCTGTGTTGGAAAAGAGCTAGAGCCATCCATAGAAACCTACTGCGAGAAGAAAAACGTAAAGCATGGATTTCACTCGCCAATACCTTCACAAAAAACACACCAATCAGCTCTATATACGAAAATGTCAGAAAAATCAAAGGAAAACTGCAGCGGCATGTATCAATTTTGAGAGAAAACAATGTGACATACTCGACAGTACCAGATATAGCAAACAAATTAGCAGAAACTTTTAGCCATATCAGCAGCACGGCCAACTACCCTCAAGAGTTTATACAAGAAAAATTACGAGCAGAAGCTAGCGAAATCGATTTCTCGTCTCACAATAGCGAAATGTACAACGAAGTATTCTCCTCTGCCGAACTCGACGCCGTTTTGGACACTACAAAGAAAACATCACCTGGAGCAGACGGAATCTCATATGAGATGTTGAAACACCTCCCAAGACAGGGCAAAGAAAGTCTCTTGTCCCTCTACAACAAGCTGTGGCTCCAAGGTTACTTCCCACCCAGTTGGAGAGAAGCAGTAATCATCCCACTTCAAAAACCCGGAAAGTCTCCCTACTCACCATTAAACTACAGGCCAATTGCGTTAACAAGCTGCCTCTGCAAGACTCTAGAACGACTCATCAATAATAGACTCCTTGACCATTGTGACATGCACGGCTACCTGACCAATATTCAATGCGGCGGCCGCCCTAACCGATCCACAATCGACCACCTAATCCGTCTGGAAACTACTATCCGAAAATCCTTCATCCACAACGAGCACTTCATAAGCATATTTTTTGACCTTAAAAAGGCTTACGACACCACGTGGAAGTACGGAATTATGCGAGACCTCTACAATCTACACCTCCGTGGACGACTTCCTTCCTACATAAAACAGTTCTTGCAGCATCGTACCCTCAGAGTACGGCTAAACAATCACCTATCGGACCCATTTCCACAAGAAGAAGGTGTCCCTCAAGGCTCCGTCTTATCAGTAACCCTCTTCATCATCAAAATTAACAATATTGCCTCCATAATCCCAAAAGATCCACGGTATCACGCATCGCTATACGTAGACGACTTCCAGCTCGGGTACCACCATAGCGACCCCAAAATTGTTCAAGCCAAACTCCAAGAGTGCGTCGACAGGGTGGCGCTCTGGACCCGAACTAACGGCTTCTCCTTTTCAATGGATAAATCCAGAGCTGTTCACTTCACTTCTCTACCGGGCATTCATTTATCACCGTCACTCAAAGTTGGAAATCAAAATATAGAATACACCGATGAAATAAAATTCCTTGGGCTAACATGGGACCGCAAACTGACCTGGAAGACCCATATCACCAACATAAAAGCAAGCTGCCAGAAAAGCTTGAATATGCTTAAATCTATCGCCTCACACGAATGGGGTGGAGACCAAGCAACTTTGCTCCACCTATACCGACTATTCATCCGGCCAAAATTAGATTACGGTTGCATAGTTTACTCCTCTGCTTCGTTATCTATACTCAAACAGCTTGACCCCATCGTGAATGATTGCCTACGACTAGCTACAGGCGCATTTAAATCAACACCGATTCCTAGCTTACAAGTAATTTCCGGCGAGATGCCCCTCAAGCTGCGAAGACAGCACCTCTCGCTAAAGTATTTCTACAAAATAAAAAGCCACCTGTCAAACCCAGCGCGCAACTGTGCCATACGGCCTATCGACAGAAGACTGTTTAATAATAAACAATACTCACCGCCTTTTGCCGTTCGCACCGTCGAACTCACAGAATCTCTCGATCTCCAGGAAGCCCACATAAAGCCTGCCTTCTCGTATCGGCTACTGAGTATCACTACACCCACATGGAAAACCACCCTCGCCGAAATAAACATAGAACTGACTTTCTACAAAAAGGAATCTACCCATCCAGCCTTGTACATCAAGGAATACCAGCGACTGCGGCGCGAGGAATATCAAGAGCATGTCCCGATCTTTACCGACGGTTCAAAGTACGACGAAAGAGTCGGCGCCGCGGCACTGTGTGGCGGTACGAGGGAGATGATGTCCCTTCCCGGAGTTGTATCAATATTCACTGCAGAACTCCACGCTATCGAAATAGCTCTACAAATTATCCGCGGCCACAACAAAGAGAGATTTGTAATCTTCTGTGACTCCTTGAGTGCCCTCACAGCACTGCAAAATAAACGCACCCCCCATCCCCTTGCGCGGCATCTCATACATCAAATCGATAAACTAACCCAAGACCACAAAACAGTCAAACTCTGTTGGATCCCGAGCCATGTCGGCATCGAAGGCAACGAGGCAGTTGACAAACTCGCTAAAACAGCTGCACTTCGACCTGCAGAAAAGGTCATGACCTTCTATGGAGACTGGTTCCCAATCATAGCTAGCAAAATACGTGCCCTATGGAAAGAAAACTGGCATCGTGATGGAAACTTCTTATTCAGCATACAACCGGATCCCAATTCCTATAAACGAGAAAATCTGACCAGAAGAAACGAAGTGGTACTGAACCGCTTGCGATGTGGACACACACATCTCACACACGGATACTTAATGAACAGCACAGTCCAAGAACCCCCGCCCGGTTGCCCTCTTTGTTTGGGGGCTCGCCTCACCGTACATCACATCGTCATTGATTGCCCAGCCTTACACAGCGCAAGACGTCGTCACATAAGTCTATTTGCTGCTGACCAACACCCGCCTCTCTCAATCAGAGACCTGCTGGGTCATGATGCCCCTGTCGCCGAACTTATGGAATACCTTCGCAAAATCAACGCGTACGACCTAATATGAATTATACATGCTCCTGCCAGATGAGTATACTGCAAACCGGCTATTACCATCGAGTTTCAAGCATATGGAACTACACACCCGTGGACCTCTAAGAGTCAACTATTGCACTAATTGCCCCATTTCTTATGTGTGCTGAGACGAGTGCTGGACACCACACCGACCGAGAACACTAACATTAATTAATCCAGTTGCCTGTAGCAAGTTTCGTCACTTATAATGTGATCGCCTAGTCGATGTGTGATTACCTAGCTAAAGCTAGGGGGGTCCATAGTTGCAAGTTGCTGGCGACCCTGGTGGAAACGTAACCCTAAACTTATTATTATTATTGCTCCCGCGTAACTAGGATACGCGGCCGCTTATAGGTCCATCATTTGAAAAAATGGGAGAAGCGTTTTTGTGATTTCGAGAACTTCGCTTCCCAAGTTTCGGCGACTTTTACGAATTGTACTTTTGTCATTCCATCTCCGAATAAAGATATACTTTGGATAAAGTCTCCTGATTATCTACAACTCTTGAAAGGAGTTTAATTTTAAGCTACGCATGGTATCAACGCCGGCGCTTACTAATGATCCAGCCAAGTACTGAGATTCATTTTGAAGTAATCTGCCTAGACAGGAAGGTTCTTCTACTATAAAAGCCGTAACCAACATCTCGGCTGCGACTGACGGCCCAAGGAGGTTCCCTGCAGTACGCTTTAAAAATTTCCTGTCGAACTCACTGAAGGACTAAAATAGACACCCGTGAGAACTCGACAATATTGGCGCCCAACGTGGGGCCACGACCTCAAAGAGAACTAGCAAAGACTAGCGAATCATCCGGCAGAAGAACTCATTCACAGCCAGCCGCGACGATCTCACCAGTAAGATGGACGATCAAGTACACAAAGCCCGGGAGTATGCTGAGGCATTAGGACTCCACCCCGGAGACGGTGAATATCGAGAAGTATTCCTAGGACGGCTAAGAACTCTGGAGGAGAATGACCGAGCCAAACAAGAAGCGCAGGAGGCGCGTGAGAGAGCAGAACGTGCCTTTGAACTAGAACGGGAGGAACGAATCAGAGCACGGGAGCACGAGCTCCAAATATTGCAACTCCAGCAGCGGAGAGAGGTACATGAGCCCCATGGAAGGACTCCGAACCTTCCAAAACCGCCTCCTTTTGACCCTAAACACGAAGGGATGCAGGAATTCCTCAAGAGGATAGAGCAATATGGACGAGCTATGGGCAGTACGGACGTGGAACAGGTCCAGACGATAGAGACCTTAGTAACCCCAAAAGAGCGACGGCTCATAGAGACCTTGCCCGCAGAAGACAGATATCAACTGGAAGAGATCAAAAACCTACTGTTAGGAGCCCACCGAGTGACACCTTCAAAACTCCGGGAAACCTTTTACCAAGTCACTCCGGACGAAGGAGATAATATGAGCAGGTTCCTTCGGAGACTAGAACAGGCTTTCGATGCCTGGATAAGAGGAAGCGAAGTCGCACCCACCTACGCGGCATTAAGAGACTTTCTATTGATAGACCAGGCATATGAAGTGCTGCCAGGTCACATCGCGATCCACATCAAAGACCGGGGAGGGATCGATATTCCGACGATGGGTGAGCAAGGTGATAAATACCTCCAAGCTCGACCTCATCTGTCCCTCCAGCAACTGTGTCAAGGAAAAACCAAAACATCGGGAACAGAAATGCAGAACCAAATTGGTAAGAACGGGGCCGGAACTACAAAACCTGGCACCAATAAAACTTATGGATTCAACAATCATGCCAAACCAGGCTTCGAAAAATCCGTTGTTCCACGACCCATGGCAAGCAACAACCCGCGAAACATGGGGACACGCTTCCCGGAAACCAACCACCACGGTTGGCGGAACTACTATTGCCAGAGGCACGGACCAAACGCAGATCACACCACTGCCCAGTGTAGAGAGACACAGCAATTTAGGAACGAGCAGCGCTCCAGAGTCTACTCAGAGCCTTCGCAACTCATGGATTACATGCCAAACCCTCCAAATGCGCGTTTGGCTACGCCAACCTGCAGTACCTAGGTCACCAACTCAGCAGTGATCAGCTCCGACCTTTGGAGGAACGAACTAAAGCCCTAGCAAAAGCAGCGTTACCTAAAACTAAACCGGAACTGCGAAGTTTTCTGGGAAGCGTAGGGTATTATCAAAAATTCATTCCTAAATTTTCCGACCGCGCAGCCCCGTTACAAGATTTTCTACGAAAAAACTCCCCCGAGGAGATACCATGGACGGACATCGCCCAAGAAGCGTTCGAGCAACTGCGAACCGCACTCACCAAGCAACCGGTGTTGCAACTCCCTGATACCGATGCTCCGTTCATATTACGGACCGACGCATCCCAGACTGGCTTAGGGGCGGTACTACTACAACCCAGTAAAGCGGATTTTCGACAGTATGCGCCCGTCGCCTATGCTTCGCGACGGCTAAAATCCGCAGAACAGCAATACTCTACGATCGAGAAAGAGGCGTTGGCAATTTGTTGGGCCCTCCAAAAATTTGAGGTTTATGTATACGGCCGGGAATTCGTCCTACAGACCGATCATCAGCCATTACTCTACCTAGATCAGGCAGATAAACTAAATCCACGCCTCAAGAGATGGGCCATTTACTTCAGCCTATTTACGTTTAAAGCCGAACATATCGAGGGAAAAAGGAACCACTTGGCAGACTTTTTATTGCGTGCCCCCATAGAAGAGTGAAGAAATTACCCTGGCCCACGATAATTTGTAATTTCATGTACTTTAACCTTGCGGCTATATAAATCAGCATCTAGACTAACTATTTTCCAATTGGGGTTAAAAATAGGGGGCCTAAACGTGAAAAAAATTCTAGAATAAACCAGGAGGATAGCCCCATGTCCAAGCCACAAATATCATAGGTTTGGGGCCTATTTGTACATACCTCCTCAAGCTTTGACTGAAGTAAAAGCTTCACCAAGGGTGGGGATGTCAAGATGCAGCGAGGTCCTGTACAAATGTAGCCTAGTAAGGTGTAAACGAGATTGCTAGCGGAGGTCTAGAGATAAAGAGAGGAAGAAAGATTTAAATAGATCTCAAATTCTTGTGTATAAAAGTAGTAAGAGCTGCTGCGACCAATTTTATGTCGCAGCTCAAACCTATAAATAAAATAATATTGTATTGCTTACGCGTAACTAGGATACGCGGCCGCTTATAGGTCCATCATTTGAAAAATATGGAGAAGCGTTTTTGTGATTTCGAGAACTTCGCTTCCCAAGTTTCGGCGACTTTTACGAATTGTACTTTTGTCATTCCATCTCCGAATAAAGATATACTTTGGATAAAGTCTCCTGATTATCTACAACTCTTGAAAGGAGTTTAATTTTAAGCTACGCATGGTATCAACGCCGGCGCTTACTAATGATCCAGCCAAGTACTGAGATTCATTTTGAAGTAATCTGCCTAGACAGGAAGGTTCTTCTACTATAAAAGCCGTAACCAACATCTCGGCTGCGACTGACGGCCCAAGGAGGTTCCCTGCAGTACGCTTTAAAAATTTCCTGTCGAACTCACTGAAGGACTAAAATAGACACCCGTGAGAACTCGACACACTGCTACCAACGTAGGTGCAACAAACCCCAAAACTAACACTATCACCAGGGAGACAAGCGAAAACAATGACACATCTGACCAAACAACCGAAAAAACTCCACCGGAACCAAACGGTGCTACCTGTAAGGTGGACCAATTGGAGGCTAAATTAAATGAAGTGCTGAATAGACTTGCGGCAGGTGATGCAACCAAATGCATCAACCCCGATAAACATGAAGTTGAAAAAGAAGCACAAAATGTAGACGATCGAATAAGGAAAATCGAAAATACACTCGAAAAAATCCTAGAAATGACGAAAGCGCAGAACATAGGAAAAAATAGTAAAATCATGGGCTGCGAGAAAGAAAATGTGAGACAACAAAGCAAAGCTAACAAATACACACCCATATCGTTGAACCAAGAAATGACGAAGAACGACCATTATACAAAGTTCTTCTCGGTCAAATTCAAAATCGAAGAGAGAAACCAAATAAATCCATTTTGCCTCCAAGAAGAAATAGTCAAAATAACTGGTTTGAAGGCGAAAAGAATAACTTATTCAGGTAAAGATAGCTTTATCATAGAAACTCGAAACAAACCCCAATCTGAGCGCATCACCAGACTTAATAACGTCGACGGCATTAATTGCCAGATCAGCGAACACCCATACTACAATCAATCCAAAGGACTAATATATATTCAAGAATACGATGTAGATAATATGGAAGATTTTGTGGAAGGCCTGAAGAGCCAGTACAATATCAGTGACGCTGTCCGTGCCAGCTTCATTAAAACTCGATTCTCCCAAACCACCCCACTCCTACTAACCTTTAATAGCTACACTACACCAGACTCTATATATATCCCAGGCGAAAAATCAGATACGATAGTATACCCATTTATTAATAGACCAATGATCTGCCACAAATGTCAAAACTACGGCCACACAGCCAAACACTTCCATAACGAAGCAAACTGTAAACGCTGCGGAGAAACAGGCCATGACAGCGAACACTGTGGCAGCGCCCTCTCCTGCATGCATTGCAAGCGTCAACATGAAACTGGCCACAGAGAATGCCCGAAACATATCATGGAAACAGAAATATGCAAAGTCCAACAAGAACAACGAGTTAATAGGCGTCGTGCTGTACAGATAGTCACAGGACACTCCGAGATACCAATATCAGATACGAACACCCCCACAACTCATTTCAATATAACAATGCAGGAAAACGAAAAGCGGAAAATTACTCCATGGCTCCTAGAAAAATGTATTGCAAACCAAATCCAAGGAAAACCCAAATCTATTCGATCGGGCGGCAAAAACACATTTATTGTAGAATTAGATCACACACGACAAAAAGATGAAATACAGAAAGTCAAAGACATAAACAACATCCCTGTGCAAGTAACAGAAAATAACTATGTAAATCTTTCAAAAGGACTCGCCTACATCTATAACTACGACTTCACCAACTTCGAGAAATTCAAACAAGGTTTAATGGAAAACCATATAATCAAAAATGTTGAACCAGCAAATTGGATAAAAAGCCGTAACACAAATGCAAAAGCAATACTTCTAACTTTCAGAGGCTCAACCCCCCCTGAGTATATCGACATCCTTGGCCAAGACTGCAAGAGTAGGATATATGAATACTTCGACCGCCCTATGATGTGTAAAAAGTGCTTGGAATACAACCATACTGCTAAAAGATGTACCAGTGAAGAGTTCGTGTGTGGAAAATGCGCAACAAAAGGCCATGAAGCAGCAAATTGCACGGAAAACAACTTGACATGCTACCACTGCGGAAACAATCACAAAACTGGAGACCGGACTTGCCCGGAACAACGCAAGCAACAAGAACTAATTTCTATCCGTACTAAACAAAACGTATCAAGAGAACAAGCCCTTATAATATACCACAAACGATCCCCACAACTCGATCAAAGCTACGCACAAATAACCAGAAATCGAACGGATCAAATACCCAAAGTACCAACCCCCCAACCCTTTATGGCGGCTACCAAAAACCAAACGATCACCGAACAAAATATGGCTCCCCCACTTTGTAACGAACCAGGTACAACTGATAACACAACCGATACACCAGAAACCAAACCACCGCAAACTTCACAACGCGACCACGAAACATGCGAAAAAGAAATACTCCGCATTAAACCCAACCCGACACAATTGCTCAAATCCACAATTAATATTGAAACTACAGCCGAAGGATCTGAAAATGAGGAAGATGGCACGAGCGAATGCAACCCTATTATGAGACAAGAAGCCAGACGAATATTCAACGAATTCAAACCCCCAAAGCAGCACAAACCTTCCAAAACCCAAAACAAGAAGCGACCAAGATCACGATCAAAATCACGATCCCCCACCTACAGCCGCAACAGACATGATAAACGACAAATTTACTCAGATGAGGAACAATCACACTACTCTCGAGACTCTAGGATTAGAGATAGATCACCCAAAAGAAAGTAACTAATTGAACGATTGAATAACAAAATCAAATTAAACACACCCCATGGCTAACGTAGGAATCCTGCAGTGGAACTGCCAAGGCATCAGGGGAAAGAAAGATGAACTAATGGAAACAATAAACAACCACCAACCCAGTATAATAGCACTTCAAGAAACAAAGCTATGGGATAATTGCCAGTTTAGAATAAACGGCTACAGTAATGTGCTACGACACGGTCATTACAACAGAACCACTCATGGAGGTGTTGGAATATATGTCCATAGCTCAATACCTTTTTGTGAACTGAATCTACAGACTGAACTACAAAGCGTGGCCATTCAAGTAAACATAGGACAGCTGATAACCATCTGCAGCATCTACATACCCGGTAGACAAACAGTCACAAACGAAAAACTAAATAACCTAATCCACCAACTACCGAATCCTTTCATCCTAGCCGGCGACTTCAACGGACACAGCACCATATGGGGCTGCAAGAATACAGATAATAGGGGGAAGCTGATAGAAACTGTTATTACAAACAATAACCTTTGCCTATTAAATACCGGTTCACCCACTAGAATAGGATACAATTCAGAATCAGCTATTGATCTGACAATTTGCTCACCTACTTTGGCCGTGCTATTAGACTGGGTTGCTTTCGACTCGCCGGGTGATAGCGATCATTGCCCAATTTTGATCACCTACCTTAACGAAAATCGTCCCAACCAACCCCCATCAACTATCTGGAACTACTCAAAAGCTAACTGGGATCTATATTCCAATAACAATGCATGGAACAAGCCGATGTTGAACACAACAACTAATAACGAACAACTACTCACCGACTTATACCAGCGGTTCTACTCAGCAGCTGAAAAAGCCATCCCAACTTATATACCAGGAAAATACTACCCCAAACCATGGTGGACAAAAGAACTCCAAGAATCAAAAGAAGAAAGAGAAAAACTTTACAAGAAATACCACCGCAATAAAAATCTTACTAACTTAATTAACTGGAAACGAGCAAGGGCAAATCATAAATACAAAATTCGAGCAAGCAAACAGGAAACGTGGAAGAATTTCGTAAACCAACTTAATAAATATACACCAATGGCCAGAGTATACGAAACAATAAGGAAAATAAAAGGTCGAGTACAAAGAAAAGTCCATATATTGATCGAAAACAATATACACTACAGCACAATCCCTGATATTGTGAATAAACTGGCTGAGAATTTCAGCGAAGTGTCAAGCGATCAAAGCTATTCCCCTGAATTTCAACAAATAAAAACCGCAAATGAAACTATACCGATCCATTTCAGTTCGCCAAACGTAGAAATCTATAACCAAACTTTCCATATGCATGAATTTGAATCCGCCCTAAGAAAAACTAAAAACACATCACCAGGAAACGACAAAATAACATACGACATGATCAAACACCTAAAACTACCAGCTAAACAATACATCTTGAACACTGTTAACAAATTCTGGACAACGGGCTACTTCCCACCACAATGGCAGCACTCGATAATAATACCAATCCCAAAACACGGGAAAGACCATAGTAAACCAAATAACTACAGACCCATCGCACTCACGAGCTGTCTGTGCAAATTAATGGAACGAATGATCAATAACCGACTGATCGAATACTTAGATATGCACAATATAATTAGTAAAGAGCAGTGTGGATGCAGAAAGGGGCGTAGCACTACAGATCATTTGGTCAGACTAGACTCAACCATAAGATTAGCATTCGCAAACAGAGAACACTTCATCTCAGTGTTCTTCGACCTTGAAAAAGCTTACGACAGAACATGGAGATATGGGATCATACGGGATTTATTCGATATCGGACTCAGGGGCAGATTACCAACTTTTGTCGCCAAATTCCTAGAACGTAGAACACTAAGTGTCCGAATAGACAACTATAGCTCAAATATTTACGAACAGCGAAACGGAGTCCCTCAAGGCAGTGTCCTCTCGGTCACGTTATTCGCCCTCAAAATAAACGACATAGCCAAGCAGATCCCACCGGACAACAAATTCCACCACTCACTATACGTTGACGACTTACAAGTTGGATACCACCACCAAGACCTCAAGGTTATCCAAGACAAAATGCAATCCTGTATTAATAAAATATTCAAGTGGTCCCAAAATCATGGCTTCAAATTCTCATCCAGTAAAAGCAAAGCAATACATTTCAATACCATACCCGGACTCTTCCTCAGCCCAATACCTAAACTCAATGATGAAAACATCCAATACACAAACTCACATAAATTCCTCGGCCTGATTTTCGATGAAAAATTGAACTGGCAACAACACATCACTGCTTTAAAGAAAAAAGGGAATGATAGCCTGAACCTATTAAAATCAATAACAGCTCAAAGCTGGGGAGCAGACCAAACCACGATCCTCAAAATCTATCGAAGCATTACAAGATCAATCCTCGATTATGGATCAATAATCTATAACTCTGCCAGCCAAACAACTCTAAAGCCCATCGAGTCTATTACATCCGAAGCACTACGAATCGCTACAGGAGCATTCAAATCCAGCCCAACAAATAGTCTACACATTATTTGCAATGAAATGCCTCCCGATATTAGGCGAAACTATCTATCCCTCTGTTATTACTACAAAATCCGAAGTCAACATGGAAACCCCGCCTACAATTCCACTGTGACGCCGAGTAACCGACTACTCTTCCAAAATAGGAAAATAACTCCAACTTTCGCTATTAAAATGCAAATACTAATAGAAAAATTTGGCCTCCGGAAAAATCTAGTTAAACCAGACTTTTCATACCGACTACTAAACATTAATACTCCCACATGGGCACTAACAAAACCAACAATAAATACCGACCTCACCGAACTACCAAAAAACGAAACCCCTGAATACATAATCCGTCAAGAGTTTAAAAGAATGACAAAAGAAAAATATGACGGATATGTAACTATATACACAGACGGCTCAAGAGGAGAAAATGGCACAGGAGCGGCAGCAGTATGTGGCACCATTGTCCGCTCTGCAACGCTACCGAAAGAGGCCTCAATATACTCAGCCGAAATACACGCCATCCACTTGGCCCTTGGCATCATTAATGAAAAAAGAGATAAAAAATTCGTAATTTACTGCGACTCCTTGAGTGTCGTTAACAGCCTAAAGTACGAGACATACCATCCAGTACTACGCCGAATACAACACGACATACACGAAAAACAAAAAGGCGGCAAAGCCATCAACATATGCTGGATCCCCTCCCATGTCGGAATAGGCGATAACGATGCTGCAGATACTGCAGCCAAGAACGCAACCCAAAAAAACGAAGAATTTATCCTAATTTGCTACACAGATTGGAAACCATTAATTCGACAAGCCGTGATTAACCAGTGGAAAACTAGGTGGGAAAATTGCAGAGACAAATTAAGGGAAATACAACCATCACCAGGAATAGAGTTGGACTTCGGTAAAATATCACGTAAAGAGGAGATAATAGTTAACAGACTCAGAATAGGACATACACTCTTAACACATGGCTACCTGATGAATAATGAAGTACCCGATATCGCACCAGTATGCGAGCTTTGCAATAACTCAACACTAACAGTCAAACATCTAATCATAGAATGTGAAAGTCTCACCAATAGTAGAAATTGTATAAAGGCTTGCCGAACGCTACAACGACCTACCGTCGAGACGGTATTGGGACGCCAATTAGACGTTAGAGAATTGATGAACTATCTTCGTGTGATAGACGCTTATGACCTAATTTATATGTTTTCAGCAACTTTATTTGGCAATTGACTTACCTTTAATGATAAACTGTTGAATTGGACTTTCGGTCACAGACAACATGCGTAGGGGGGAGCAACAAAGGACCCGCATCCGTGCTTTAATGTTGACTATATCAACACCCCTCATTATTATTATTATTATTCATTGAAAATTGGATTATATATATCGCGCATGCGTGGTTGCTCTCAATTGTACCATAGATGAGCGTTCCTATTCGTAGGTTACCTTTGCTGTCTTCTGCACTGCATTTGTGTTGTACGGATTTGATTTTTGATGTTCATCAAACATGGCACTAAGGTATTTGGGTTAGTTTCTAGTATAACCTTGAGCTGGTACAAACGTCATGTACCAAGTATCGAATTACTGCGCTTGACTACTTGGGAGTAAAGCTTATTTACTATTTGGTTGAAGTTGGCTTGCGTGCTTCATTCTTTTTTCCATTTCATTATTTTAATTCATTCTCGTGCGGATGTTTTGATAGTTTATGGCGGTAGACATGCGTGAAGTTATTTTCAGATACTTACGATGAAGCATTAGAAATATCGTGGAAGATAATTGTTTTTCATCGTAGTTTCGAACTTGAACTTGAACTTGAAATTGATGGCCGACAACTTTGGGGCCTTTGTAACGGCCTACAATTCCCTCCTCAATACTCACAATATTCACACAAAGGGTTCAGTGCCTGTGTACCAGACTTGTCTAAACACGAGTGTCACGACTTTGTCTTCAATATTTATAGGGCTCCTAATCGCTCTGAAGAGTAGACGGATAACAAATGCTGTCACCGATTCGTCTTGGGACGTTTCTACAATAAAATTGGTTTAATATGTACTCAGTTAGCATTAGTTATGTTATTAATACAATAATACATTATTGCCTCTAGATAGAAAACTTCAATTAACTGTATCGAGTTGGGAATTGTTGCTAACCCTTTTCTCAAATGATGAAACATTGACTTGGAACTCTCGATCATCCATTCGAATCGAAGCTCTCTTACCACTTGGTAATTCACTGATAATTTTAAATTAATTTACGCAATTAAATTGGTGTACATTTAGAAAAATGGAATACGATTTGTGCATGTGTGTCTTTCTGTTTGGAATTTTTCAAATGTTGATAAAGTTATTGAGCTCTAATTTGAAGATTTCTTACCATTTATAAGCCAAATTACATCACAGAAATTTTGAACAGCTATGCCTAACCCCGTGAAACTTGAGCTTGAGTATTCGCATTTATTTAGTCTAAAGTTACAAATCAGATGATGTCTCATTTAATATTATAATTCCCAATCATTAATCACCGTTTAAAATGCATAAATACTTATTCTATATTTTTTTATCCATGTTTGTCCAAAAATATATTCATACCAATAATTATAATCCTTTCTTCGAACTAAAAAAATGAGAGTGTGTGAGTAAAGCGATTATGCTGGAACTCTACTAATTAGTTATTGAGTGTCACTGGCTGTCTGTAGCCACTTAAAACGGAATGGTGAAGTTTTTTGTAGTGAGCTGTGTCCCAAGTTCTTAACTTTTAACGGACGTATGTGTCAAACTCGGGACACGCGATTTAAAGGCTCATATAGCATTTAAATTAGAAGTGATCGTTCTCGAGCCGGTTGAGCAGAGAGCGTACTCGTCCAAAGGTCGTTCAAAACGTGTTTCATCGAGCCACGAGTTAACCGTTAACGTTTAGTCGCCAGTGTTGACTCGACTCCCTCAGTGACAACGTGCCGGCAGTTTCGTCTTCGAAAGTGCGATATATTTGAAACTATGGATGAAGTATCAGGTAAGATGCAGAAGTGAGGATTTTTTATGACATTTGTGAGATTCTGCTGTAAACATTCATGTGTGTAATTATTCCAAAAACAATTTGTTTGTAAAATCATTCGACTTTTTTTGAATGTCCTGAACACGAGACATACGGCTTGGATAATAGCATTATACCATGTGCCGTACACGGCACAGTGGGCATAGACGTGGACAGTTACATTGAAGTATACGATATCTATGAAGTTTACTGTACTGGAATTTTCTAGCTAGAAAGTACGGTGATTCTATATTGTGGTACTACATTGCAGGTTTCAGCTCAAAAATTATTTCAGCCAAAATTTTTTATTCAGTTCTATTACTGAAGTTGGTAGCGATTTGGATATGGTGAGGACGACAGCTCCGCCGCTGATCGTGATTTCATGCTAACCATCGGAATTAGTGAGATACTAGGCCTATGTGTGATGTCGAAGTTTGTCTTATAATAACTGAAATGATGGGATTTTTATACTAATACGCAATCATGAATAATAAATGATCAATTCTCTAGTTTCTGCATTTACCTCATTGTGAGTATGCACTAATATATTTATAATGAATACATTTTTCTTTTTAGATGACAAGATGGATACTCCTGAATTAGAAGACGATAAAGGTCAAACGGACGGCATTGTTTTGAAAATTGACGAATCTACGCATAACATCACTGGTGAAGTCCACCCAATGCCTAAATCACCGCACTAACAGGAATTTCCAACAACAGTGCTCGACTTCACCTGGAGGTACAACTCAAATTCCAGAGTTTGCGGAATCAATTTTAGTCTGTGAAGGCATTTTGTTCCTGATGAAATATTTCTCAGTATTTTGTTATGTTATTTTGAATATCATCGTAATTAATCGAACTCATTCCCCTCAGGGGGATACAATCATTGTATCTATGGGAATTAGCGCACCCAATGTGGACAATGTGAGGGCCTGAGCAGAGAGTTATGTAGGCTCCCTTTTTTGTTGAAATAAGATGTTTTTGTTTTGTTAAAGACCAATTTTTTTCGGTTCACTGCTGTCCTGTTTTGGTCAATATTGAGTTTAATGTTGTCAACGAATTTCATAATTTCGTAGGTATAGATAGGTAATATAGTCGATTTTAAGACGTTTTACACGAATGACATTCTGCCCGGTGATGCGTTATTTTTGATTTATTCAACTTTGAAGCTGGCTTGTGCGCGCCATATAAGCAAGCGCGGCTAGCGTATTTTGATTAATAACGGAAGCTAACCCCCTATTTCAAACGTAAAGAGGTTGGGTCGTGAGGGGTAGCCACAGTTCTTTTAGTGAAAATAATAAATAAACGTCACTAACTAGAAACCTTTATTTATGATTTTCACTAAAAGAACTCATTTTTTCTTAGAACTGTGGCTGCCCCTCGCGACCCAACCTCTTTACGTTTGTAATAGGGGGTTAGCTTCCGTTTCTATTGCCAAAACAATGACTGCTTTTCCGCAAAAAAGGCCATTCAGGAGCGCCGTTTGTATAACTTCATACTTAAATAACTCGAAAACTAAGCATTTCCGGGCACATTGTCGTTCATGTAAAACGTCTTAAAATCGACTATATTACCTATCTATACCTACGAAATTATGAAATTCTTTGAAAACATTCAACTCAATATTGACCCCTGTTTTTTCAACACCCACTAATTTATTCTTCAACTTTGATCTTGTTTCATAATCTTCTTTCATAACTTACTGTTTCTTTGCCTTTTCTGCGTAGATTCCGCGTTTCCTTAACTCCATACTAAATAGTGCCTTCCTCCTTCATCTCTTTGGATCGCATTTGTTGCTGCGGGTAGGGAGGTTAAAGCTAACGACCAATCTTATCTAATCTAATCGAACTCTTCTTTCATTTTCTAGATATGGCCATAGTGTTGCCGTGTGGGAGCTTGTTCCACAAAAGAGCTCAAGAAACAGAGCTTTTTGTCCCACGTCAGATGACCGCGCCGGCTCCTTACTAGACCTTCCAAGTGGCGTACGCCAGGCGGCCGTGTATGGCGCGACGTGGACCTGCCAACGCTACACATGGAAAAAATAACAAGTGGTGAATAGTTCACTACACCGTTAAACAAGAATCCTACACTACCTAGCGATTGTCCATTGCTGTCGGTTTGCAGTAGAAGTGGAGTGTTGGCCACCCGAAGTTTGCTCCTAACAAGGTTGGATAAGTAGTCTTGAAGAATGCGAGAAGGCTTCCGTACTGCTATTGTTATTAAAGCTAATGTTTGTGGCCCATTCATTGTTTCTAAAGTTGAGAATGGCTTGACCAATGTGTTGCATGATCTTAAGAGTGATGGATCCATATTCGTGCTCATCAAACTCAGGTCCGCATGTGCAAATCTCCTCGGTAAGTATTTACCTGATGCTTTTCAGTATTTGGGGTTGGCAACAGAAGTACAGCCAGTGCAGAGATAGAATCCTTCAATCACTTGGCCTTAGCCCCATGCGTGCGCTTCGGGGTTTTGGAGTCTGATACCTCAAATGAGTTATCGGAGGAATCTGGTTCAGATGCTGGTGATTCATCTTTTTCGGGATTTTCAATCTCGTCTGAATCGGATAAAGTTTCAGGTGATCTTCACGCGTGCCATTCAAAATTAGTAATTGAGAAATCACGGCTTAGTAATACCCTGTGTGGTTATTGCCACAGTTGTGAATTGGAACTTTATAGCAAAAGACTATTTTTATTGCTAACATTTGGTGATCCTAAGAATAAAATGCAAATGCAAACAGCACCTACTGAGAGTCTCTCAAGGATTGACGATTCGCATTGGTGTTGTAGCCCAGCTTTGGGTTTGGATCGGGAAGCCTGTGCGGCAGATTTAATTGAAGCCAATCTTATGAAATCAGCCTGGAATTGTCAAGGGTTTCAGCAGTTCGTGCACCACCCCGTCATGCCACGCCTGGGCAGGATGACATTTCAACCTTTGCTGAGCTAAAAAATTCCATTCAGAGTTATGGCAGTGAGCTTTCATTTGATGGATTCACTGCTGACCCTTATCCATTATCGCGTATTGCTCAGCTTACTGCTGCTAGACATCTAATTGATGCTCATGAGTCCCCAGAATTGCGACAGACGAGGTTGATGGGCCCTGTTCAAGGTTTACCGAATGTTCAATCCACAATTAAAGAAAAGCAGGATAAAAAGAATTAATACATTGATATGAGGTTCAAGAGTAATGTCGCAGGCATATCAGTATTTGACTGGCCCGCCTGAGATCCCTGCGTAGGCGACAATGAGGACATATCTTGGTTGCCGTTCCGAAGTGTTTTCCCAATGGTGCTTCTGATGTCAATTTAGGGATTGGTTACTCTGATTCCCTCTCTCAAGTTTCAGAGTTCATAGGTGGAGGCTTTAAAATGTTCTTGCTTCAAACACCACTGTGCAAACTCTTCGAAGACTCATCAGACAAGCATTTGTCCTCCATTGTCTTCCAATATTTTCTGGTTGAGGTAACATGCGAGGAACTCCGTTGCTTCAATCCAGACACATCCACCTGTTCACTTTCTGAGGTTTGAGAATTTGTACCAGGACCTGTGTTAGTCATATGATCAGACAGCTGGTCATTAGATTCGTGAGAGTGTTGTCGGCGAGTTTGACAGCTGATGGTATCAGTTGCCAACATCGGGTTATCATATACTGGCTTCGTACTTCGCAATCGTTTTAAACCTGTGGTATTATTTGATTTTGATTTGGCATTCAGCTTCCCATCGTTAGAGCGTGCATGACTTTGTCGAAGCGTCAGGAATGGCTGACTTGTCAAAACTAGGCAGCATGGCAGGAACAAGAGTTTTATTGCGACTAGCTTTGGTCGCAACACTTTTGTTTACCGATTTAAGCTGAGGTTTGCTCTCCCTATTTACTGTCTCACCATGGCAGTTTTTCTTGAGGAAAACTGAAGTGCATGTTTCTTCATGGACAGAATCTTGGTCCTGCAAAACGATGGTGCCCTCACCAGGGACATGTTTGTTTATAGCTGCTTTGGCACCTTCTTCAGTGTCTAGAACAGCAATTCTTTCAAAATCCCAGAAGTTTAGAACTTTAGAACGGAATCTTTTCGATCGGCGGCTATCGCCTTCTGAATCTCTTTGTTTCTTTTCACTTGTTGATAGTTCCATTGCACTCATAGACGATGGCTTTCCCCTTAAGTACAGGAGGAAGATTCAAGAGACACAGAAGATTTAAACACCATTTTATATCACACTTTCTAATTTTTTCGAATAAGTATATTCCTTCACTTTGAAGTGAAAGAATGTTATAACAGGCCGATTGGCTTAAAAGGTGGTAAAGGTTCCCTACCTTTAAAGCCAATCGCCCTGTTATAACGTTTAAGCCAATTAGGATGATTTTTCAATTACTAATTTCGAATGGCATGCGTGAAGATCACCTGAAACTTTGTTCGAATAAGATGAGATTGAAAATGCCGAAAAAGGTGAATCACCAGCATCTGACCCAGACTCCTCCCAGGCCGATAACTCACATGAGGTATCAGACCCAAAACCCCGAAGCGCACGCATGGTGCCAAGGATTGAAGGATGCAATCTCCGCATCGGCCACTCGCTCTATTTCGGTTGCCAACTCCATTGACTGGAGAGCATGAGGTAAATATTTAGGAGAAGATTTGCACATGGGGAGTTTTGTATGATGAGCACGATTGGATCCATACCTCTAAAGTACATGCAACACATAGGGTCAAGCTATTGAAATTTTGTTGAACCCTTTACCATGTTTTACTGAGAAAGAAGGTACTTAATCGACAAAATTATCGACAAAAATTGTGCTTAAATCTTCTGTGTCTCTTGAATCTTCCTCCTGTACTTAAGGGGAAAGCCATCGTCTATGAGTGCAATGGAACTATCAACAAGTGAAAAGAAACAAAGAGATTCAGAAGGCGATAGCCGCCGATCGAAAAGATTCCGTTCTAAAGTTCTAAACTTCTGGGATTTTGAAAGAATAGCAGTTCTCGACACTGAAGAAGGTGCCAAAGCAGCTATAATCAAAGATGTCCCTGGTGAGGGCACCATCGTTTTGCAGGACCAAGATTCTGTCCATGAAGAAACATGCACTTCAGTTTTCCTCAAGAAAAACTGCCATGGTGAGTGTTAAATAGTTCTTATGGCTGTCCCTGTTCGGGCGCCACTTTTGTTAAATAGTAGGTTGTGGCGTATCCACATTGGGCGCCAAATTGTTAGATATTTGGTTTTGGCAATATCCTCTTTGGGTGCCAAATTGTAGATAGTTGCAATTTTTGCTGGTCCTTCTTGGGAGCCAGCGAATCGATTATTTAGGTGGGCTAGTCCTGTTTCAGCCCGATTGAAAACTAGATTGGTCCTTCTTGGGAGCCGAAATTTCAGAGTCTTCTTATCCCGGAAGGATCTTCCTGATATCTTCAGGGAAAATGGAAAGTCAGGTTTTGGCGACTTAATTTATTAGTTGGGGCTTGCCCACAGGTTTTCAGGAGGCGAATTATTTTCCAGCAGTTGAAATTTAAGCCGATATAAAAATCAAGCTTTGAAGTTTTAGAGCCGAAGAATTTCTGGATGCGAGCTAATCAAGCTTTGAAGTTTTAGAGCCGAAGAATTCTGGCTATGGAGCTTTTCACGCTGGTAATGCAGCCGTCGAAAGTTAGAGCCGAAATAAAATTCGAGCTGCGAAATTGGAGCCGATATAAAAATCAAGCTGCGAAATTGGAGCCGATATAAAAATCAAGCTTTGAAGTTTTAGAGCCGAAGAATTCTGGCTATGGAGCTTTTCACGCTGGTAATGCAGCCGTCGAAAGTTAGAGCCGAAATAAAATTCGAGCTGCGAAATTGGAGCCGATATAAAAATCAAGCTGTTGAAATTTTGAAATCTGTGATGGATATAGGGTTCGTAAGTATCTGTGATACGCCAGTTCGATTATTTGCGAGAGAATTATTTTTCCTCCCGCGAAATTACAAAGCACTAGTCGGCATCTCTGACAATAGCCTGACACGCCCTTACCGAGAAGACATTACTGCAAGTAATGTCGCGAACATGCTATGAAGCCCGATGTCGACGGTGCTTTTTGGCCTATAAATTAATATAATGGTGCATATGTACATCAGATAGCTTATAAAGAATACTTAAGACTATTTCTTAACAATTAGAAACACTTATTCTAATACAGCTCAGGAACAGTCTTGTCCTTTCTCTTCTGAAGAGGCTGAATCCAGTTCTGGTTGGTTGGGAGAGCGCGATAAGAAGTCGGCGAGATGGTTCTCCACTCCAGGAATATGTTCCGCTTTAAATTGAAAGAGGCTGAAGTATAAAGCCCATCGTTTAAGTCGTGGGTTTAGTTTATCCGCTTGTTGCAGATACATAAGAGGTCGATGGTCGCCAAGGTGCATCGTTGATCTTGGTCGCCAATTTTCGATTGCTGATCTGGTCGCCAATTTTCGATTGCTGATCTGGGCGCCAGTTTGATCGGTGATCTGGTCGCCAGTTTGATCGGTGATCTGGTCGCCAGTTTGATTGCTGATCTGGTCGCCAGTTTTGTTCGTTGATCTTTTTGAGATGACGAGCTCGGAACGCATTCGTCGTTTTCTGGCAGCAGCTGCCGTTTGGAGGCCAGGGTGTCCTGCGGTCTACTGTAGATGCCGGTGGCCATGGACGCCAAGGTCCTTTTAGGTGTAGGCCTTTATCGCGCATGAAAGACCTTAGTGTATTAAGATCATCACTTTCTAATTTCTCTATGTCTTCTTTGGTTGGCTTAAGCACCTTCCCATACAGAGGACATTCCTTGTCCGTGTTGAAGTGGCCATTTTGGAAAGTCTTTCGATAAGGAACTTCTTTGTGAGGCTCGTACGTAGCGATTCCGCTATTTTTCTGAATTTCTTCAGTTTTATTATCTACTCTTTTGAAGAGCTGCTTTGAAGGAGCACAGTTGTGCTGAAGTTTAATGAACTCTTCCTTATTGATTTGCAGCTGTTTTGGTTCTTTAGAATTGTCAATTTCTTCTCTCTTTGCACTTGCTTTTGTAGTGTCATGAGAGGTTTCAATAATGATAGGAGGCGTATGTTCTTCTTCAAAGGATGTAGTTCCTGGCACACGTCCTAGGATTATGTCGGTTGCAGGGTTTTCCATCACTACAACTGTGATGTTGCCTCGATAATATGGGCAGTCAAGTTTGACGTTGGCTAATGGCGCTACGAAAGTTTGGCTGTCAGCTAGCTTCACGGTGATTTTGTTTTTAGATACATTTTGTTCGGGCACAAGGGCTTTATTTACAAATACGGCTGTGGCTCCTCCATCCAGTAAGATTTCCACAGGTTGATCATTGAGTTGGCCTTGGCACTTTTTTAATTCTCCTAATAGTACTTCGGTTGTATTCGAAATTACCGCAGCATGATTGCATTCGACGGGTGGCAGGGTATATCCTGGGGACTCCTCTTCGATATAATTGATGTGGGCAGTAGGTTGGGCCGCACTTCTTTCATTTCGGGAAGAGGTATTTTGCTGAGATTGCGGGTTAAGTACTTGGCACTCCGCGCTAGAATGAGTTGGATTTTCTCCATGGTGATTACAGAAGAATGTTCTCCAGTGGATTGGCGGACGGTTAAAGTAGTTGGGTCTGCCTTCTACGTGAGCTGGTCCAGTTGTCCTTGGCCTATACTGGAAATTCTGATTCTGAGGCGGTGCAGGTCGATACTGGGGATTTCGGTTCTGAGGAGGTCGATAGTTGAAATTTTGGTTCTGAGGAGGTGAAGGTCGATAGTTTCCGGTTGTGGTGCTAGAAGATTGATTCACTTGAGAACTTCTGGAAGGTTTTCCTATTGAAGATTCTGGACCGTCATTTTTGTTGTTCGACGAAGGGTTCTCACAGAGTTTCTGGAGAGTGGTATTTGGTCGGGCTTGTAGGAATTTGTCCCCTTGTTCAGCTAGAGTCGCTAAGGTGTTACCGCTTCTGTCCTTGAGTTGAGTAGCAAGGTGAGACGGTAGACTGGCGTAGACCCTATCCATAAGCATGAAATTTTTCAATTGGTCGTAGTTTTCTTCTACTTGGCTTCCGGTGAGCCATGCGTTAAGCGCTTGTTCCAATCTCCGGATGTATCGACTCATGTTGTCTCCTTCCTCAGGCTTCAGTTCATAGTAGTTACTGCGCAGTTTAGCGGGGGTTATCTTGTGGGACTCCAGCAGTAAATTTTTGATTTCCCTAAATTGGTAGCGGTCGACAGCGGCCAATGTCTGGATGAGTCTTCTTTCCTTAGCCGTTACTAGATTTTCTAGTGCGAGAACAGCCTCAAATTCCGTGTATTCGAGTGCGTTGCTGTGACTCTCGAAACGCTGCATGAATTCTTGGATCCCCTCTTGTTCAGGGTTAAAAGCAGCGATATCGGGTATTTTGACCCGTCTGGCTTCTGGTGCCTTTTGCTGGTTGAGTTGTTGGAGCTGGATTTCATGCTCTCGTTCTCTTTCTCTCTCTCGTTCTCTTTCTCTCTCTCGTTCTCTTTCTCGTTCTTCTCTTTCTCTTTCTCGTTCTTCTCTTTCTCTTTCTCTTTCTTCTCTTTCTCTTTCTCTTTCTCGTTCTCTTTCTCGTTCTTCTCTTTCTAGTGCTCGTTCTCGTTCTTCTCTTTCTAGTGCTCGTTCTCGTTCTTCAGCTTCCTCCAGAATTCTTATTCTTTGAAGGAAGGTTTCACGGTAGTCTGGTTGCTCCGGAGTGAGGCCTAGGGCAGTCATGTACTCTCGGGCACGTTGAACGCAATCCATTTTGAAATTTTTCTTTTGCTTCAGGAAGTCGAAGTTCCTTTATTTTTGTTATTTTTTTTCTTGGGTTTTCAGGATTCAAAGTCCTTCTTTATTTTCTTCTGCTTCAGGGAGTCAAGTCCTCCTGTTTTATTTTAGTTTTTCTTAGCTTTCAGGATTCGTAGTCCTTCTGTTCGGGCGCCACTTTGTTAAATAGTTCTTATGGCTGTCCCTGTTCGGGCGCCACTTTTGTTAAATAGTAGGTTGTGGCGTATCCACATTGGGCGCCAAATTGTTAGATATTTGGTTTTGGCAATATCCTCTTTGGGTGCCAAATTGTAGATAGTTGCAATTTTTGCTGGTCCTTCTTGGGAGCCAGCGAATCGATTATTTAGGTGGGCTAGTCCTGTTTCAGCCCGATTGAAAACTAGATTGGTCCTTCTTGGGAGCCGAAATTTCAGAGTCTTCTTATCCCGGAAGGATCTTCCTGATATCTTCAGGGAAAATGGAAAGTCAGGTTTTGGCGACTTAATTTATTAGTTGGGGCTTGCCCACAGGTTTTCAGGAGGCGAATTATTTTCCAGCAGTTGAAATTTAAGCCGATATAAAAATCAAGCTTTGAAGTTTTAGAGCCGAAGAATTTCTGGATGCGAGCTAATCAAGCTTTGAAGTTTTAGAGCCGAAGAATTCTGGCTATGGAGCTTTTCACGCTGGTAATGCAGCCGTCGAAAGTTAGAGCCGAAATAAAATTCGAGCTGCGAAATTGGAGCCGATATAAAAATCAAGCTGCGAAATTGGAGCCGATATAAAAATCAAGCTTTGAAGTTTTAGAGCCGAAGAATTCTGGCTATGGAGCTTTTCACGCTGGTAATGCAGCCGTCGAAAGTTAGAGCCGAAATAAAATTCGAGCTGCGAAATTGGAGCCGATATAAAAATCAAGCTGTTGAAATTTTGAAATCTGTGATGGATATAGGGTTCGTAAGTATCTGTGATACGCCAGTTCGATTATTTGCGAGAGAATTATTTTTCCTCCCGCGAAATTACAAAGCACTAGTCGGCATCTCTGACAATAGCCTGACAGTGAGACAGTAAATAGGGAGAGCAAACCTCAGCTTAAATCGGTAAACAAAAGTGTTGCGACCAAAGCTAGTCGCAATAAAACTCTTGTTCCTGCCATGCTGCCTAGTTTTGACAAGTCAGCCATTCCTGACGCTTCGACAAAGTCATGCACGCTCTAACGATGGGAAGCTGAATGCCAAATCAAAATCAAATAATACCACAGGTTTAAAACGATTGCGAAGTACGAAGCCAGTATATGATAACCCGATGTTGGCAACTGATACCATCAGCTGTCAAACTCGCCGACAACACTCTCACGAATCTAATGACCAGCTGTCTGATCATATGACTAACACAGGTCCTGGTACAAATTCTCAAGCCTCAGAAAGTGAACAGGTGGATGTGTCTGGATTGAAGCAACGGAGTTCCTCGCATGTTACCTCAACCAGAAAATATTGGAAGACAATGGAGGACAAATGCTTGTCTGATGAGTCTTCGAAGAGTTTGCACAGTGGTGTTTGAAGCAAGAACATTTTAAAGCCTCCACCTATGAACTTGAAACTTGAGAGAGGGAATCAGAGTAACCAATCCCTAAATTGACATCAGAAGCACCATTGGGAAAACACTTTGGAAAGGAAACCAGGATATGTCCTCATTGTCGCCTACGCAGGGATCTCAGGCGGGCCAGTCAAATACTGATGTGACTGCGACATTACTCTTGAACCTCATATCAATGTACTAATTCTTCTTAACCTGCCTTTCTTAAATTGTGGATTGAACATTCGGTAAACCTTGAACAGGGCCCATCAACCTCGTCTGTCGCAATTCTGGGGACTCATGAGCATCAATTAGATGTCTAGCAGCAGTAAGCTGAGCAATACGCGATAATGGATAAGGGTCAGCAGTGAATCCATCAAATGAAAGCTCACTGCCATAACTCTGAATGGAATTTTTTAGCTCAGCAAAGGTTGAAATGTCATCCTGCCCAGGCGTGGCATGACGGGGTGGTGCACGAACTGCTGAAACCCTTGACAATTCCAGGCTGATTTCATAAGATGGGATTCAATTAAAGGATTCATCTGCCGCTCAGGCTTCCCAATCCAAACCCAAAGCTGGGCTACAACACCAATGCGAATCGTCAAGCCTTGAGAGACTCTCTGTAGGTGCTGTTTGCTTTTATATTTTATTCATAGGATCACCAAATGTTAGCAATAAAAATAGTCTTCTGCTATCACGTTCCAATTCACAACTGCGGCAATAACCACACAGGGTATTACTAGGCCATGATTTCTCAATCACAAATTTTGAATGGCACGCCTGAAGATCACCTGAAACCTTGTCAGATTCAAACTGGATTGAAAGTCTTGAAAAAAGTAAATCAACATCTGACCCGGCGTTTTTCTATTAAGGGTTTTTTCTGTGCGTTCTGCGTACAGTAGCACTAAACTTTCAAATCAGAAATAACTAAATTTCGTGAAATAATATTTTACTCTGGCTCACTGTTTAATCTACGTCTACGTGCGAAGAGTTTTAAATATTTGCTACTCAGAAATGATATCCGGCCACGACAGTTTCCCCTTTAATCCCATGTACCCATGTCTTATGATGAAGAAAATACCGATAGGATATGATATCCGAGGTAATTTTTTGTTGGTATTCCTCTACTGTAACTTGAGTTTTCTTAAAATTTATTTTAGGAAATTAAAACCAGTTCAGTTTTACGTTTTTCGAAGTGTTTTTTCCTTTTTGTTATTGTTTCCCAAATAATTTCTCATGATGGCAGTGAGCTCGACTATCATTTTCGATGTCGTAGGAGGAAGGTTGTTTTTTATGTTTATATTTTTCCTTGTATTCATTTTTAGTACGTATATGTATTAATATGTGTGCATGTGTGTGTGTGTGCGTGCATATATATGTATGTGCAGGAGACCCTTGAAAAAATTATCATGCCTGTCCGTACGTTGAACAAGTCATGAATTTCATTTTGCGTATATATTTGTTCAAGTGTTTCTAGATTTACGTGTTGTGTTTCGTGATGTTTATTTTATAAATTACTTTGTGACTAACCTTTTCTCAATATTTGATTGTCATTTACGACGGTGTTTCAATCTTCTACGGTAAAGCATTTTTTGCCTTTTCTTAATTCGTTTCAACTAATAATTTAGAAATTCCAAAGAATTCTTTAGTAGTATATAAATTGTTCATAATTTGTCAGCCATCTCTTGAAGTATAAAATATCCAAGAGATAACATTTGCGATTTAATTAGCCCTTGACTGGGTTAATCTATTAGCACGCCTCGTATGATTTGTCTATTAGTACGCCTCGTATGGTACGTTTGTCTCAGGAAGTCTCATATTAAGGAATTTTTAAAAGCAACTATATTGTCATGCATCTCGTGTATCAACTTTTTTTAAAATAAACGGTATTCTTTCTCTCTTTCTTTCTTTTCGATAGGGTTTAATCTGTTTCGTCAGGACCTCGGTAGAGTGCACTTAACTATAAAATGGGTTAAAGCTTTTCCACGTACCCCAGTATGCTTGTAAGTGCCTGTACCGTGTTTGGAAAATCCTCCGCTCCTTTAGTATCGTTATAGTTTAGGGCGTTTCTAAGCGGTGCGGGTTTTTTTACAGTCAAGCGGGAGGTTTAAGCGGCCCATAGACGATCAATTTCATTGTCAATGGCTGGAATGTATAAAAATAGAATATTTTATCTTCTTCCAAAAATAGGAAAAAGCAAATCCTTAGTAGAAAATAGAATATTCATTAAATGTGGTATGCATAACAATTTGCTATTTGCTTCGTGATAAAAGAGAGCAAAGTAGAATATTCTTCGGGAAAAAGAGAGCGTCATAAGCACTAGCTTGTATTCGTAGGAACATAAATATCTATAATTGAACACACCATTCTTTTTATTAAAGTTCTCTGTACGTGTCAGGTGTCTAAATGCAATTGACTAACTTCTAGGTACGACCAAGTTGTCGTTGCACAGCATCTGTTTCCACACGATGTTCTTCAATTTCTTCTTTGACAATAGGCTCAGGATTTCTTTCCTCTGGCAGTGTCAGGGCCAAGTGACGGAAGTATTCCGTACAGCTCTAATAGTGGGGACGTCAGGTCAAAACGCTCTACTTTCCCCAACCGCCTCGGGAATTGAAACACGGAACAACCAATAGATTTATTGATTGCATAAATAAAGGAAAAATATATATATCTTAACTTAAAGTTAGGACAGTGGAATGCAGGTCGAGAACCCGTGATGGTGGGCGAGCACAACAGCGGTCATCGAACACACGCCAGGATGGGGCACCAGGGACCCGTGCAGGATAAGGCACCAAGGACCCGTGCAGGATAAGGCACCAAGGACCGGTGCAGGATAAGGCACCAAGGACCGGTGCAGGATAAGGCACCAAGGACCGGTGCAGGATAAGGCACCAAGGACCCGTGCAGGATAAGGCACCAGGGACCCGTGCAGGATAAGGCACCAGGGACGCGTGCAGGATAAGGCACCACGGAGGAGGCACGCGGGTGCGCTAGGCTACAAGCCAGTGAGTGAACTAGTTGGTAGACTAGTCGGATGAACATGAACAGAAACGAGCGTGGCTTCCTTTGGCACAGGGCAAGTCCAGCCTGCGAACAAACACACCACCATTAACACTGTTCGCGGCTTGCTAGGGTCAAACCTTGAATTAACGGCGAGAGAAAATCTCACTAGCAGGTCTAGCGGGAAATAAGGTAACTAGTATTTCAATTTCAGTAAATCTACAAAAAGCAAGACAATGCAGAAATACTTGTTAGATTTGTCTCTAACTAACAGCCAGTCTAAGCCTATCGATTCACACAAGGCGTTCCAAAGAGAGGAAGGAAAGGGCACCACTTAGCACGGGGCTTCGGGTACGCAAAATCCACACAGGAAGAGCACAGACACAGTTAACGGAGAAAGAAGATTATGAAATACGATACAGTTGGGGTAGAAAGTAGTAAGTGCTGAAAACGGTACAATTAACCGGAAAAGAGTACTTGACATTACAACACTTGAACAAACAATTTAAACAATTTATTTACCACAGGTGATACAGAGATAAAATGTTTCTTAAGTCTAGTACAATGGTCAAATTTGAGTATAGCTACCTGTGGGCCCGAATAAGTTCAGTGACTTCTAGGGCATCCTACCATCAAGGTTAGTCTTAGGAGTACAATAATGTTTAACCTAATTCACTTAAACTAGAGACGCATTAGACTGATCAATGAGATAATTAACTCGAAATTAGACACTTCATTTCACAATATAGTTCATATGGACTTGATTTAACAGTATAGTCGACAAACGATTCATGAACAGACTGAAGATCGGCGAAATTAACCACGGCGAATAACATTATTAGGACCAGTTATGTAGGTGACAAGGTTTGACTCTGTGATCTTACACGACTAGTAATCTGATAGGAAGTGAGACTCAAGATTATTTTTGAATACCTTATAAGAATTACTTTCACGGATCTCCGCAGGTATTGAGTTCCAAGTTTTAGTTCCAACGAAGAGGATACTGTGTTGTGACCGAGCCTTTGAGTAATAAGGAAGCATGAATTTACTTCTATTTCGGGTTAAATGGTCGTGATGACCAGTTTGCGCAGTTAATAGTTGTTTTAGGCTATTGTCGCCATCATTTGTTAATGTTTTGTAAATGAAATTGCAAATGGAGATTTTGTAGAGATCCGAGAGCTTAAGTATTCGTAAATTTTTGAATGAGTCATTTGTGTGAGCATTATATTCTAGATTCTTTACCGCTCTTATGGCTCTTTTTTGCAGGGTAAAAATTTTGTTGGTTTTATTTTTATCAGTTCCGTACCATGCTTCTATTCCGTATTGCAAGTATGGTGAAATGAGCGTTCGGTAGAGCATTTGTAAGGCTGTTTCAGGCAGGAAATTTTTAACTTTATTTAGGATTCCGATAGATTTTGATAATTTAGAACTAATATGAGCGATGTGCTCTTCAAAGGTTAGATGTTTGTCTATTATGATGCCCAGGAATTTACTTGAGTGGGTTTCTTCGATTTCACCTTCGCCAATTTGAATGCGTGGGAGAGATATATTTTTCTTGTATGAGAATGTAATATATTTTGTTTTATCGATATTAAGGCTTATTTTATTAGCTTTAAGCCACAATGAAACCTTATGAAGTTCATTATTTATACGCTCCGCCATCCTAGCGGGATTTTGGTCTGGAAGGACCGCAGAAAGGGTACTGTCATCGGCAAAGAGTATGAATTTGAAGAATGATGTAGATTTAATGATATCATTGATAAAAATTAGAAATAGGAGAGGCCCAAGGACAGATCCTTGTGGAACTCCATGGCTAATTGTCTGTGGGTCTGATTCTGCGTCGTCAATGACAACGTATTGTTTCCGATTTGCTAAGTATGATCTGAACCAATCATGGGCAGCCCCTCGAATGCCATAAAAGTGTAGTTTCGAGAGTAATACGTTATGGTCCACACAATCGAATGCTTTTCGAAAGTCAAGAAATACGGAGAAAACAAGCTTTCCTTCATCTATATTAGAATAAAGGTATTGCAAATGATTTAATACCGCTTGTGTCGTAGATTTCTTAGAACGAAAACCGTATTGATTGTCGTAGAGGAAAGATTTTTGTTCAAAATACGAATACACTTTTTTATACACAATTTTCTCGAATATTTTGCTAATAATTGGTAGTACAGAGATAGGTCTATAATTGTTAATGCAGTTTTTATCACCATTTTTAAAAATAGGGGTGACTCTCGCAACTTTGAAAGAGTTGGGGAAGATACCTTGAGAAAGGGATTGGTTGATAATATAAGATATGCACGGTGCTATTATATCAGCTATAGCCTTAAGAACTTTAGCCGAAAAATTTTTCAATCCACTTGATTTATTTTTCAAGTTGTTTATGCACGTAATTACATCGGAGGGATTAGTTGGCGTGAAAAAGAAAGAGTTAGGTTCACGGACATGGTCCATGTATTGCAAGTGGTCTCTGGGTTCACTGAAGACACTATCGGCTATATTTTTTCCTATGTTTACAAAAAAGTTGTTGAACACAGTTGCAATATCTTTTTTCTCGTGGTATTTTACATTTTCGTGAACGACGGACTCAATTGTTTTCGTAGTATTATTATTCGGTTTATAGCATGAATTAAGCAGGCGCCAAGTTTTTTTAATATCAGTTTTGTATTCAGTAAATTTGCGCGTGAAGTAGTCTCGTTTTGAGGTTCGTATTTGATTTGTCACATGATTCCTGAATCGGTTATACGTTACTTTAGATATTCGCCCTTCGTATAGTAAGGCTAGGTACGCTTGACGTTTCTTTATATTGATCACGATATCTTCAGTAATCCAGGGCTTATGTCTATTTTTCGGCGTAATTGTGCGGGTGATTATTGGGCAACACTGGTTATATGCGGTCGTTATAATTTCAGTTAAATTTAGTATTGCTTCATCAATGTTTATCGTATTATTGTCCCGTTCATAGATGTCTAATGATGGCATTAATTCTTCTAGAACAGTTCGCATTGTTCCCAAGTTGTATTCGTTTACACAACGAAATGAATAAGTATCAGCCTGTGGGCTGGGACAAGGATTATAGACATTTTTCTTGATGAGAAACACCGGGAAATGGTCAGATAAGTCAGAAGTTATTATTCCGGTAAGAAAATCAGTCGGATCTAACATAAAAATATTATCGAGTAACGTAGCCGATTCAGAAGCAACACGCGTAGGTTTCGTGATGATTGGAAGGAAGGAGCTAGACTGAAAAACATTTATGAAGTTTGAGGTTTGCTCACAGCTATCATATTGTAGAAGATCGTAGTTGAAATCCCCGCAGATTATTATGTCATTATATAGAGACTTGTTGAACTGAGATATTATGCTTTGAAGCTCGTTCAGGAAAGAGACGTTACAAGCTGTTGGGGGCCTATATACTGTCCCAAGCACAATCCGTTTATCATTTTTCGTTAGTTCTATAAATAAAGTCTCAATATGTTCACGATTCATAGTTGCACTTAAAATGACTTTCGAAGATATATGTTTAGATATGTACGTACTGATGCCACCACCACGTTTGTTACTACGGAGTGAATGATGGCTATAATAGTTTTGAATTTGAATCAGGTCTTTAGATGAGTCGTCTAGCCAACTTTCGGTGAAACTGAGAACATCAAAATTGCTGTTCAGCTCAGTGATAGTACAAGATATTTCATCTATTTTCGGGTAAATGGATCTACAGTTCCAACATAATAGAGAAAAATCGTTACAGGTCTTCCTCATCGATTCATTGAATTTTTTAATATTTAGGTATTTACAGTTTCCAGTTTCATTTAGGTTTGGGTGCAGTCTATTCAAATGATTGAGATCTGGATCAATATTGTCGAATACGTCAACATGGTCAGTCATTAGAATTAAGAGACAGTAAGTAAAATGTGACGTAAAAATAAAAATGATTAAAACTACAGGATCAAGGTAAAAATAAGGACATTCCTACTTATAATTAAATTTAAAAAAAAGAGAAACTAAAAACACACAGAGATTATTAGTCTAAATTGTCTGAAACCTAGTATGATTTCATAAGGAGAGCGCAAATTCAGTCCATGAGCAGGAACATTAGGGATCATAAATGGCAAATAATGTAGTTACAAGGCTGTCGTACCAGTGGTTTCCGCATGTAACACTTATAAGATGTAGCAAGGACGAAATGGATTTAAAAACGATGTGACAGTGAAGTTATTTATGGAATTTAAAAATCTTGTCGGGTTTTCTTCTCGCCGTTGGGTGGTTTGAATGTAAATAATAATTTGAACGGCAAAGACAAACTCGATCAATTCTCGAAATACTCTGGGAAAATTATGAGAGGGATAATGAAAAGCGGTGTTAGACTCAGCTCGTTTCAGGTGGAGTTTTATTGGAAGAGGAAACCAGGACTGGCTTGGATCTTGATCTCGGAGAGCTTGTCTAGGTGGGCAATCCGTGCCGGAGGACCAGGCTGGCGTTGACGAAGGCCGGCACGCGATGGAGTAGGCAGGGTGAGTGAGTTGTATTTGGGAGGTTGAATTAAGCAATTTGAGGTAATGGAGCGAGGGTCAGTGAATTAGTCCAGGTAGAACTAATGACTCAAAATTAAGGTGAGTTGTGAGGGAGCAAGTTAATTCCGGCTCATGTGAGCAAAATCCAGTCAGCACATTAGCACATTAGCAGGAGCTGGTTAAGTGACGTGCTCATTAGTAAGTGGCAAGTTTAGTCACAGGTTATGTGAGAATAGCATTTAGCAATCAGCATGGCACTCAGAGAAAACACCCAGGGAGATTCAACTTGTGAGTGTTGCGTGTATGGCGATGATGTAGAGGTCCTGCACAGGGGTCCAAGGTGCTGGGTGAAATATTCCAGGAGAGACATCAAGACATTCCACTACTGACAATCCAACATAATAATGACAAATCCTCCCACACGGATAAATCCGAGAAACTCCTACAGGTATTGACAGTTGCTACTTTAAGATTCTCAATTTGGCAAACTCAAAAGAGATAGGACAGATTTTTGGTTGACAGATTGTAACAGATTTAAACAACAAATAAATTGTTCAATCACTAATGCCTTCTGGCTTCAAAAATATCTTCCGGTAATAAAGATCGTGATTCCTGACAGAGACTACGGGCAAGTGAACACGAGATCTACGGAACATCGTGAAAATCTCAAGTGGCTGCACTTTTGAAAGCAGTAAGAGAAAGACATAAAAAATCCTAAAGTTCGTGGATAAAAAATCCTAGTAAAAAATCCTGGTAGATCATTTGCAATACTAAAGGAATTAAAGGAATAATATATATTCCCAATAAAAAGAAAAGGAAAAAAAAGGGAAAAACCTAAGCGTTGATTTTACAGGCGGAAAATGCGCGAAGAAAGAAAACTCGAAAGCACGAAGGTTCAGTGTGTCGATATAGCCGACGACTTACGCGTCGGCCTGAGCCAGAGCCGCCAGCAATTAACACACACTTAAGATAGGCAGATAGTAATGGGTGTTTTGTCGCAATAATGCGATGAGTTAAATTGAATTTTATTGAAATGTTTTTATATTGAAATAAGTACGGTTTACGTAAGGTTTGCAAGGATATGGAATTTACGAAATGAAATTCCAAATTTTATCAAGCATAGGCATGAATACTTTTTCGTAATTAAAGACTACTGCGAGTCGGTTTGTAAAAAAAAAGAATAAATGCTACTATAACACATGCCTATGGTATTTATAGTCACAGAGTAGTAACAGGAGACGACGGTATGCTGTTCCGCCATTACACGAAGACGCTATCGGCAACGAACGCCGGCAAATTTCAGCCGTGTTCGCTCCGAACAGAGATTATCGTAGATCAGTAGGTTATCGAAAAGAAAAGGAACGAACATGATTATGCTTTGATAATAGATTCATGACACGGAAATGCAATGCACATCTGGCGAGATATCTTTACGCTAAGTCACGTTGGGAAAAGACAACAGAGCACTGAATGAGAAACATGCTACATCAATATTCCCTCGCATAACTACGTAACTTAATAATAACACTGCACTGTCACTTCTTAACATATTAATACTCACTGACACGACGAAAAGGAACACGACAATTTTCTAACACATTTAAACTCACGAGGATTTGCTGTAACACCGCCAAAGTAAGACGCCAGAGTCAGAGTGGCTTTGAACCTAGGGACGCGCAACTGCGCATTGTTGCCACCAGAGGGCTTCTCTCTCGCAAAATGGTAATTGTTATTTTGTCGTCTCATGTATTTACACAAAAAGTTCAATGGTTAAGAATTAGAAGTAGAAAATACTTAATAATAAATTAGAGTAATATTTTTAATGCTACTAATTAATTTATTTAAGTAAGAATAGCAAATTTCTAATTTTTGCTTATGTAGCGGTATGCTACAATCTTGACTATCTAAATTGTTTCCAGATTTAGAAACATATACACGAGTCAAGTCTGAGCAGCAAGTTCGGTATGAGCATTCGATAAAAAGGAGAAAAGAAAGAAATTGAAAAACAATTTAGTAAGCAGCAAAACAAGGCTGCAAGGTCGACGTGGATGCCTTGAAGAGGTAAACGTAATTCAATCAAAAATCAAGAAGAAAACATGTGGACAGATATCAAAATAATATTAAACTCAATACGTCAGTCTAAAAAAAATATCAGTATTAATTTCAATACAAAGAACGCCTACTTAACTTCAGCTAGGGCCCTAACAGCACCAAAAAAAAAACAGAAGTAAACTTACTCGTCAGAAATGGTGACACTATCTACTGTTTAGAAAATTACGTTCACCAGGGTTCTATACGGTTCAAGTTCAAGTCTAGAATGGAAAAGAAACACAATTAGCGACAGGGCTCAACTCTGAGCTACAATAAACAGTTAATAATCACACATTAGGAGGAGACTACAGTAGGCTCGTATGATCACAAAACGGTACCAATCTGTGAAGCATCGCAGGCTATATAAAGGACTAATCTATGTCTTCCGATGTCACTGGGAAGAAGAGCGGAAGGCCGGCAGGGTCGCCCCTACAGGCAGGTTTGAAATATTGTGTAAAACAACACATGCTACAATAATTTTTGGAACTTGTTTTGTCGCAACACGAACAACACCTGCCAGCATAGGAAAACGTTTCTTAAGTTGCCCAAAACATCGCTGAATAATTACTCGTTCTTTGGTGAAAACTTGGTTGAATTGTTGCTGCGCGGGAGTTTCAAGGTTTCTGAAGGGTACCATAAGCCAAGGTTTTATAGGATATCCACTGTCACCTAATGACAGAAAGTCACCTGTTGATTGATTGCATGATATGTGGAATGTTCGAACATCGTAGTATCCTCGAATCATGAACACTGCCAGGCCAAGTAGCGCAAACACTTGTAAAACACTCTTTAAGAGTCAAAAGTGGCCTGCACATCAATTGAATGCACTCCCTTTCCGTTAACAAATTCGTCAGGGTGGAAGCGACGCACAGGCTTCTTTATCTTTATATGAGCACAATCAATCGTCCCGATAACTTGCGGAAATGAATATTTTGCAGTCTACATCGAGGAAGCGTTTTCTTTCTCTTGCCGTGTTTGAGGAAATTTGATCCAGTTGTCAGCTATTTGTACGAGTCTCTCACAGATGTAGTGAACTGAACGGCAAACTGAAGATTGGTCTATTCCAAAGTCTTCACCAACTCCGACTTGAAAACCTGGAACGGCCTCATACCTAAGAAATGCTTCAAGCTGCGGTTTTGTAGATAATGCTCCTCCTCTGGTCTTAACACCATTATTGTCCAGTAGTACGTTTTGTACAATCCAATATACGTTATCCTCGTCCAATCGGAAAAGACGTTTGTAGTCATGGGCATGACGGCTTGAGCGACGAACGTTACATATTTTAGGTTTTCTAATATTCATGAACGCAGCCATAATGCACGACGACCACTACCGGCAACTGCTCGAAGACACCGGATGGCATGCCTTTCAAATGTGAAGGAGGCAATTATGAACCTGCATACTGATAAATTGCATCTGCCGGTGAAGTTTTCTGGCAAACCAGGTAACTGCCAGGTTTTAATATTTTGGCCACGTTCGAAAAGTAAGCGGAATCTAAATACCAAGATAATAAGGGTGCATTGGTTACGGCATTACCAGCGTTTCTTGAGAGGTAAGCCAGGAAATTAGCACAAGTGTATGGAACGGGAGCTGATTATGGAGAAATAAAATTTAGGCTAATTGAGGAATTTGATCAGCAGGAAAAACTGAATGATGCCGGGTATGCTGAATTCTTGCGTCCAGAGAGAGATAAAGACGAGTCGTTGACGTGCCATAGTATTAGATTCGAGAGGTTAGTAGCAAAAGTAGCTACCTAGTCAGGGAGTAGAGAGAAGAGAACTATTAGTTCTGAATTAATTTCTTAGTTCAATGTCTCCGGAACCGGTACATCAGCTAGAATTAATCGTGGGCCATCGGGAATCCGTTTCACTCGACGCAATAGTTTGGATAGCGATTAGTTTGACAGTCGATATTGTAACTACCAAGGAAAGGATAGGGAATCAGACACGCCAGGAGTAAATTTATGTAGCGACGCCATATGCGACAGAAACAAACTAGATAATGTTACAACGGAACACCGGGAGCATAAAAGAGGCAAAAACAGTGCGCTGTTTTCGCTTTAAATAGGAAGAACATTTTGTGCGGGACTGTACACAACATGTAGGAAATAAAGATGGGCACATAGATGATGTCAGTTCGAAATGCAGCCCGGAGTGCGCCTATTGCGGCACAAAGGGGCATTTGATGAAAGATTTTCAGGGATTAATGGAGATGCGCAGCTTGTGCATGGTGGGTGGAAGTCACACACCGCAGTTTTCAGTGTGCAGATAAGCCCAGGCGACAGTCGGGAAACTTGGTGTTGGTGATTCCGGCGTTGAGGAACTCGGGAGGACAACCGGAACAGCTGTTACAACCGGAACAGCTGTTACAACCGGAACAGCGGAGGACAACCGGAACAGCTGATTTCAAGATGAACTTTGGTGCCGATAAAAGTAAGGTCATGGTTATAAATAGTGATGAGACTGATAGAGACAGACTGTGGAATATTGGAGAAATCAGAATAGGTAGAACAAAAGAATACAAATATCTAGGTTGTATGATGAGTGAAGATGGATGTACTAGAACTAAAGGTGAGAAAGTGGCTAAAGCAATGCAGTGGAGTGGACGGTTAGGTAGTGTGGCCAGATACAGAGCAAACAAGTACGAATGTGTGAGAGGAATGTGGAAGTATGTTGCTGTACCTAGTGTCATGTATGGTATGAGTGCTCTTGCTTGGAATGGAAGTGATCTTGAAAAGCTGGATGTGATACAAAATAAGGTAGGACGTGTAGCATTGGGTGCTCCGAAATGGACAGCTATAGAAGCCATTAGAGGTGACCTAGGGTGGAGCCTATTTTCAGAAAGAATGATGAAAGCTGTGCTGAATTATAAGGTGAGAATTGAAAGAATGCAGAATAGCAGGTGGGTAAGGCGAATCTTTGAATGGAATCTGAGTGTAAGCTATTGGGAGAAAGTATGTTGGGGGCATGCAAGGAAACTCAGTATGCAAAAGATTATTCATGTTAGAATTGGGAGACCTGTGGATGACTGGAGTTTAATAAATGTAAGAGGTGTAGGGCCTGAGTGGGACTGCAAGAGGTGGAAGAAAGAGATTGAGAGACAAACAAAAGAGTATGGATTGAATAAGTGGAAGCTTAGCATGATGCGGAAGCCTACACTTAACTGGTATATGAAAAAGAAAGCACCTAAGTTTGAGCTGTTCTATGATGGTAGTTTTGGAAGTCAACTCTTGTTTGCTGTGAGATGTAAGTCATTGAGTGTGAACAGACGTACATGGAGATGGAATGAGAATAATAACAGATTATGTCAGCAGTGTAATAGTGGAGTAGAGGAAACAATTGAGCATTTTGTGCTGGAATGTAGTAAGTATGAGCAAGAGAGAGAGAGTTTTATGAATGTGGTGTCTGAGCAGTATGGAGAAAATGAGTGGAATGCCAGATGTGCTGAAGATGATTGCGGTATGAGCTGTCTTGCTGGATTGGATCAGGAGTGTAATGCGAGTATCACTGAGGCTATGAAAGTGTTTCTTGTGCGTGCCTGGAGTAAGAGACAGTGACTGGAATGAGCCAGTCTGGTAGAATGGGCTGTAATGACCCAATGTGCCGGGGGATGGTGTTTTGACACACTGGCTGTCCCGGTGATGCCTTCCAATGGAGGCTTGTGACAAGGATCGTAGATCCTGAGTAGTTTAGTGGACAAGTCTGGTACCAGGCGCTGAACTCTTTGTGTGAAAATTGTGGAGGGAATTGTAGGCCGTTACAAAGGCCCCGACACTGTCGGCCCTCAAGTTCAAGTTCAAGTTCAAGTTCAACGTTGAGGTTTAGTAGAATTATGAATTATAGTAGAATATAACTGGGGTAGAAAGGAGTCAATGCAAAAGGTCAGTAGTGTGAAAGAAAGTTGGCAGATAAAAAAGGCAAACTGGGAAGAATTTAAGAATGAATTGAGTAGGTATAACTGGAACAGGTGTGGAAATGTAAATGACCTAAATGGTGAGATTGCAAGAACCTTGTATGATGTGGCAGAGCAAAAGATTGGTAGAATAAAATTTAGGAAAGGGACAGGGAATGCCAGGTGGTTTACAAGTGAGATAAAGGAAGAACGAATGAGAAGAAAGACTTTAAATAAGAAACAACGCAGTATGAGGAAAATGTATGAAAGAAACAGAATTACTGAGGATGAATGGCAGAGTGCATGGAATGAGTACAAGGACCAGCAGAAGAAAGTAAGGAGAATGATTAATGAGGCTAGAGTTAAAGAGGAGAGACACCAAGTTGAAAATCTAAGAAAGAAAGGTCTGGATGGAATAAAAGATTGGTATAAGTTTATACAAGGTAATGATAGAAGTAGTGAAGTTCAAGTTGATGAATTAGTAGTTAATGGTTGCAGTGTGCAAGATAGGATGCAACTGGTGAAAGCAGTTGAAGAATACTGGGAGGACATTGGTGGAATGAATGAGCAGGTTACAGATAATGCACCCATAAATTTTCTGATTGATGAACGTGAACTGCAAATGGAAGACGAAATCACTTGTGAAGAGATTGTAAGTTTTTTGAAGAAAGTGAAAAATGGAAAGGCATGTGGCCCTGATAAGATCCCATATGAGTTCTATAAATTTGGAGGAGAGAGTGTGGTCAGTATGTTGAAATGTTTATTTGATGAGATATGGAAGAGTGAAAGAGTACCGGATGACTGGAACAAGTGTAATGTAGTTCTGTTGCATAAGGGTGGACATAAGAGTATGAAAGAACTTAAAAATTACAGACCAATTGCACTGGGTGACACTGTATGTAAGATATTTTGTGGTATTTTGAATGAGAGAATGAAAAATTTAGTTGAGGAATTAGGAGTCCTAGGTGAAGAACAGAATGGTTTTAGGCAGGATAGACGTGGGGAAGATAATCTGTTTGTAGTGAGTGAAATAATTGAGCGAATGAGGAAGGATGATAAGAAGGTGTATTTAGCATTCCTGGATATTGAAAAAGCGTATGACAGAGTGGATCGGGTTAGGCTCCTTGAAGTTCTGAGAAAAGTTGGGTTTAGCAGAAAAATAGTAAAAATTGTACAAAGTCTGTATGAGAACACAAGTGCTATATACAGGTTAGGAAATTTGGAAACGGGGCAAGTGAGGAGTGTTAGAGGAGTGAGACAGGGCTGTACTCTGTCTCCCCTGTTGTTTGGATTGTACACAGAAGAATTAGCAGTTCGACTGAGAAGGAGTGGCTTAGGACTGAAAGTTGGTAATGAGAGACTGAGCTGTTTGTTGTATGCTGATGATGTGGTTGTGGTTATTGGATGTGGACATGAACTGCAAAGGATGCTTGACATTGTGAACGGATATAGTACAGATTTCAAGATGAACTTTGGTGCCGACAAAAGCAAGGTTATGGTTATAAATAGTGATGAGACTGATAGAGACAGACTGTGGAGTATTGGAGAAATCAGAATAGGTAGAACAAAAGAATACAAATATCTAGGTTGTATGATAAGTGAAGATGGATGCACTAGAACTAAGGGTGAGAAAGTGGCAAAAGCTATGCAGTGGAGTGGACGATTAAGTAGCGTGGCCAGATACAGAGCAAACAAGTATGAATGTGTGAGAGGAATGTGGAAGTATGTTGCTGTACCTAGTGTCATATATGGGATGAGTGCTCTTGCCTGGAATGGAAGTGATCTTGAAAAGCTGGATGTAATACAAAATAAGGTAGGACGGTTAGCATTGGGTGCTCCAAAATGGACAGCTACAGAAGCCATTAGAGGTGACCTTGGGTGGAGCCTATTTTCAGAAAGAATGATGAAGGCGGTGCTGAATTATAAGGTGAGAATTGAAAGAATGCAGAATAGCAGATGGGTAAAGCGAATTTTTGAATGGAATCTGAGTGTAAGCTATTGGGAGAAAGTGTGTTGGGGGCATGCAAGGAAGCTTAGTATGCAAAAGATTATTCATGTTAGAATTGGGAGACCTGTGGATGACTGGAGTTTAATAAATCCTGGAGGTGTAGGGCCTGAGTGGGACTGCAAGAGGTGGAAGAAAGAGATTGAGAGGAAAACAAAAGAGTATGGATTGAATAAGTGGAGGCTTAGCATGGTGCGGAAGCCTACACTTGACTGGTATATGAAAAAAGAAGCACCTAAGTTTGAGATGTTCTATGATGGTAGTTTTGGAAGTCAACTCTTGTTTGCTGTGAGATGTAAGTCATTGAGTGTGAACAGACGTACATGGAGGTGGAATGAGAATAATAACAGATTATGTCGGCAGTGTATTAGTGGAGTGGAGGAAACAATTGAGCATTTTGTGCTGGAATGTAGTAAGTATGAGCAAGAGAGAGAAAGTTTTATGAATGTGGTGCTTGAGCAGTATGGAGAGAATGAGTGGTATGCCAGATGTGCTGAAGATGATTGCGGTATAAGCTGTCTTGCTGGATTGGATCAGGAGTGCAATTTGAGTATCATTGAAGCTATGAAATTGTTTCTTGTGCGTGCCTGGAGTAAGAGACAGTGACTGGAATGAGCCAGTCAGGTAGAATGGTCAGTAACGACCCAATATGCCTGGGGATGGTGTTTTGACGCACTGGCTATCCCAGTGACGCCATCCAATGGCAGCTTGTGACAAGGATTGGTAAATCCTGTGTAGTTTAGTGGACAAGTCTGGTACCAGGCGCTGAACTCTTTGTGTGATAACTGTGGAGGGAATTGTAGGCCGTTACAAAGGCCCCGACGCTGTCGGCCCTCAATTTCAAGTTCAAGTTCAAGTATGCTTCCGGACGCCGCAGTCCGCACGGCTTGCTTTGTTTGACAGAGTTGTAAGATGGGAATCGCTCACTTTACGCTGGGGACATTACGCCGAGCTTCATGATTCTGATGGTGATTCTCCGACGAAAATTGTGGTGAATTAAAGTGAAGTTGCTGAAAAACTGGTATAGTTTGTATATTCACGTGAGTACAGTGTGTGACTTTGTATGGAGTGCTCGTGAGAGTAGTTTTTTTTTGTTGCGTGAGAGTTGAGACTGAGCATTGGAATTTGGTGTGGTGACTTGTAATTTTTGACTGAGGTGTTCTGACTGGTAAGCTTTCTTTGCATATAAAGAGTATAGTGTGTGACATTGTAGAGAGTGACTGTGAGAGTAGTAGGAAACGTTTTTGTTTCTTTTGGTTTGATGACTTGATTTTCAGTAGATTTGGTGAGTGAAGACTTCTTCTGCCTGTGAAATTTGTACTGAGAGAGAAGTCTGTGTTTGAGGATGGCAAGAAATAGGACTGGTCGTAGGAAGGGAGGTGCAAGTGGAATGGATGAGGAGATTGAGTGCATGACTTGTAAAGAGTGGATAGATATAGATGCATGCAAAGGTTTGAGAGAAATGAGTCGGAGAAAGTTGAGTGATCTTGTGTTTACGTGCTGGAAATGTTTGAATGATGAGAGTAAGAAGTTGAAAGAGGAGGTTGAGAGATTGACAATTTTGATGGTTGCTTTAGAGGCTGACTTGAAGGATGAAAGGAAGCTGAACGAAGGAAAGAATGAGAATGGTGCAAATGCAGTGAATGAAGAGGTAAATGGTGGTGCAAGGAGTGCAAATGAAGTGGATGATAATGCAAATGATGGTGCAAGGAGTGTGAATGAAGCAAATGATGGTGCAAATGTGACAGATGAGAGTAGAAGGATGAATGAGCATGATGAAAGAGGTAAAAATGGAAAGAGAGTGAATGAGCCACCTGTTGTGGGGCCACATGAGGTGCAGGAGCCTGTAGTGGAAGCGAATGAAAGGAAGATGAATGGAAAGAATGATCTGAGTGAAAGAAGTGAGCGAAAGAGTAGCATGAAAGGGAGAGTAAGACCTATGATTAGAATATGTGGAGATAGCACGGTGAAGAATGTTGATAGGTTTGTATGTATGAGTGACAGTAGTGGATGTATGAGCATGAGAGGGAAAGGAGTGGAGGAGATTTGTAGGCATGCTGAGAGAGTGATAGATGGAATGGATGAAGGAATGGTTGTACTGCAAGGAGGTGGCAATGGGTTGCTTGAATGTGGGAGAGAACGTACGGTGAATGCAATTATGAAAGTTGTTGATAGGGCGCGGAAGAAGAATGTTAGAGTGGCGGTGACTAGCCTCCTAAGAAGGCCTGCGTGTGATGAGGAGTATGAAAGGGTGCGAAAGGAGGTGAATAGAGAGTTGCATGAAAGGATTATGAGTATGAGAGCTGAGAGTGTGAGAAAGCGTGAGCTGGGTTCCAGCTTCCTTGACATGGATAGCATGATCCAGGATGGGTGTTTTCTTGGAGATGGAGTCCATCTTACAAAAGAAGGTGAGATGAAACTCTCCAAGAAATATATCCAGTGGATCAGGGCTACTCATGTCATAATGGAAGCTGGAACTGGATGAATGAAAATCCGTCAGAGCAAAAGTGAGGAACGTCTGGAATTGTCTAATTGTGTTGTAAGGTTTGGAAGTAGAAATGTGCGTGGATGGAATGCAGTAAAGTTAGATGACCTCGTAGTAGAATTTGATAATGGAAAATTGGATTGTGTTGGTGTAGTAGAGACCCAAATGCGTGATAGAGTCAGTTTAACATGTAAGGAGAATAAGTATCATATGATAGGAAAAGGGCGTGTAAATTGGCAAAAAAGAGGTGGTGGAGTTGGTTTGATTGTAAAGAATGCTCTAAATTGGAAATTAGAGGAACTTCCTGTTGGAAATGAACCTGAAAGTGAAGATTTGTTAGCAATTAAGTGTGAAAGAATGCATGCCAGAGAATGTATTGTTGTGATTGTATATTATATGACAACTGATGGAATTTTAGCTCATGAAGAGAATGTAAAAAGTATGAAATATTAACAAGGATTGTACGAGAACACTGCAGGTGCCCTCTGATTGTGATGGGTGACATGAATGGCCATGTTGGTATACTTGGTGAGCCGGTGAATGCAAATGGACAAAAATTGATAGATTTTTGTGATGAGAATGAACTTGAAAACCTGAATGTAACAATAGGAAATGGCTTGCATACATGGCAAAGCAGGGAATGGAAAACTGCAATTGACTATATGATTGTGAATAGTAGAGCAAGAGAGTGTGTCAAGGAAATGTTTGTAGATGAAGATGATTTTGATATTGATAGTGACCATAAAATGCTTGTGCTTGAATATAACTGGGGTAGAAAGGAGTCAATGCAAAAGGTCAGTAGTGTGAAAGAAAGTTGGCAGATAAAAAAGGCAAACTGGGAAGAATTTAAGAATGAATTGAGTAGGTATAACTGGAACAGGTGTGGAAATGTAAATGACCTAAATGGTGAGATTGCAAGAACCTTGTATGATGTGGCAGAGCAAAAGATTGGTAGAATAAAATGTAGGAAAGGGACAGGGAATGCCAGGTGGTTTACAAGTGAGATAAAGGAAGAACGAATGAGAAGAAAGACTTTAAATAAGAAACAACGCAGTATGAGGAAAATGTATGAAAGAAACAGAATTACTGAGGATGAATGGCAGAGTGCATGGAATGAGTACAAGGACCAGCAGAAGAAAGTAAGGAGAATGATTAATGAGGCTAGAGTTAAAGAGGAGAGACACCAAGTTGAAAATCTAAGAAAGAAAGGTCCGGATGGAATAAAAGATTGGTATAAGTTTATACAAGGTAATGATAGAAGTAGTGAAGTTCAAGTTGATGAATTAGTAGTTAACGGTTGCAGTGTGCATGATAGGATGCAACTGGTGAAAGCAGTTGAAGAATACTGGGAGGACATTGGTGGAATGAATGAGCAGGTTACAGATAATGCACCCATAAACTTTCTGATTGATGAACGTGAACTGCAAATGGAAGACGAAATCACTTGTGAAGAGATTGTAAGTTTTTTGAAGAAAGTGAAAAATGGAAAGGCATGTGGCCCTGATAAGATCCCATATGAGTTCTATAAATTTGGAGGAGAGAGTGTGGTCAGTATGTTGAAATGTTTATTTGATGAGATATGGAAGAGTGAAAAAGTACCGGATGACTGGAACAAGTGTAATGTAGTTCTGTTGCATAAGGGTGGACATAAGAGTATGAAAGAACTTAAAAATTACAGACCAATTGCACTGGGTGACACTGTATGTAAGATATTTTGTGGTATTTTGAATGAGAGAATGAAAAATTTAGTTGAGGAATTAGGAGTCCTAGGTGAAGAACAGAATGGTTTTAGGCAGGATAGACGTGGGGAAGATAATCTGTTTGTAGTGAGTGAAATAATTGAGCGAATGAGGAAGGATGATAAGAAGGTGTATTTAGCATTCCTGGATATTGAAAAAGCGTATGACAAAGTGGATCGGGTTAGGCTCTTTGAAGTTCTGAGAAAAGTTGGGTTTAGCAGAAAAATAGTAAAAATTGTACAAAGTCTGTATGAGAACACAAGCGCTATATACAGGTTAGGAAATTTGGAAACGGGGCAAGTGAGGAGTGTTAGAGGAGTGAGACAGGGCTGTACTCTGTCTCCCCTGTTGTTTGGATTGTACACAGAAGAATTAGCAGTTCGACTGAGAAGGAGTGGCTTAGGACTGAAAGTTGGTAATGAGAGACTGAGCTGTTTGTTGTATGCTGATGATGTGGTTGTGGTTAGTGGATGTGGACATGAACTGCAAAGGATGCTTGACATTGTGAACGGATATAGTACAGATTTCAAGATGAACTTCGGTGCCGACAAAAGCAAGGTTATGGTTATAAATAGTGATGAGACTGATAGAGACAGACTGTGGAATATTGGAGAAATCAGAATAGGTAGAACAAAAGAATACAAATATCTAGGTTGTATGATAAGTGAAGATGGATGCACTAGAACTAAGGGTGAGAAAGTGGCAAAAGCTATGCAGTGGAGTGGACGATTAAGTAGCGTGGCCAGATACAGAGCAAACAAGTATGAATGTGTGAGAGGAATGTGGAAGTATGTTGCTGTACCTAGTGTCATGTATGGTATGAGTGCTCTTGCCTGGAATGGAAGTGATCTTGAAAAGCTGGATGTAATACAAAATAAGGTAGGACGGTTAGCATTGGGTGCTCCAAAATGGACAGCTACAGAAGCCATTAGAGGTGACCTTGGGTGGAGCCTATTTTCAGAAAGAATGATGAAGGCAGTGCTGAATTATAAGGTGAGAATTGAAAGAATGCAGAATAGCAGATGGGTAAAGCGAATTTTTGAATGGAATCTGAGTGTAAGCTATTGGGCGAAAGTGTGTTGGGGGCATGCAAGGAAGCTTAGTATGCAAAAGATTATTCATGTTAGAATTGGGAGACCTGTGGATGACTGGAGTTTAATAAATCCTGGAGGTGTAGGGCCTGAGTGGGACTGCAAGAGGTGGAAGAAAGAGATTGAGAGGAAAACAAAAGAGTATGGATTGAATAAGTGGAGGCTTAGCACGGTGCGGAAGCCTACACTTGACTGGTATATGAAAAAAGAAGCACCTAAGTTTGAGATGTTCTATGATGGTAGTTTTGGAAGTCAACTCTTGTTTGCTGTGAGATGTAAGTCATTGAGTGTGAACAGACGTACATGGAGGTGGAATGAGAATAATAACAGATTATGTCAGCAGTGTATTAGTGGAGTGGAGGAAACAATTGAGCATTTTGTGCTGGAATGTAGTAAGTATGAGCAAGAGAGAGAAAGTTTTATGAATGTGGTGCTTGAGCAGTAAGGAGAGATGAGTGGTATGCCAGATGTGCTGAAGATGATTGCGGTATGAGCTGTCTTGCTGGATTGGATCAGGAGTGCAATATGAGTATCATTGAAGCTATGAAATTGTTTCTTGTGCGTGCCTGGAGTAAGAGACAGTGACTGGAATGAGCCAGTCAGGTAGAATGGTCAGTAATGACCCAATATGCCTGGGGATGGTGTTTTGACGCACTGGCTATCCCAGTGACGCCATCCAATGGCAGCTTGTGACAAGGATTGGTAGATCCTGAGTAGTTTAAGGACAAGTCTGGTACCAGGCGCTGAACTCTTTGTGTGATAACTGTGGAGGGAATTGTAGGCCGTTACAAAGGCCCCGACGCTGTCGGCCCTCAATTTCAAGTTCAAGTTCAAGTACGTAAAAGTCCCCAGAACAGAGATGAAAGGGCAGAGACGTGACGTGGCGGTAGCCTAGTCGGTAACGTTAGCTATTTAGATTTGGCAGTTGCGGGTTGATAGTCTGGTAGCCTCAGGTGCATCAGTTTCTTTTATAACAGAAGAACAGTTCCATAAAATATCGGGTTTCAAAGGACAGCTTTGCGTGTCCACTAGTTAACCGTAAGGAATGTGGTAGGAATTTCGGGAAATGAAATGCGCTATCAGCTGGGGACTTACCACTCCTCAGGGGGGAGACAACTATTGTATCTATGGGAATTAGCGCTCCCAGGGGGACAATGTGAGGGCCCAAGCTAAAAATTAGGTGGGCTTTCTTATTGTTGAAATAACATAGCCTAGGTTTTTGTTTTGTTATGGAACAACTTTTTTTGGTTCACTGTTGTCCTGTTTTTCAGCACCTACTACTTTCTTCTTCAACTTTGATCTTGTATCATGAACTTCTTATTCATCTTACTGTTTCTATACCCTTTCTGCATAGATTCCACATTCCTTTAACTCCATACTAAATGGTGCCTTCTTCCTTCCTCTTTTTGGACCTCATTTGTTGAGGATAGGGAGGCTTAAACTAACTAATAATCTAATCTGGGGACTTGCCAGCCCCCTCAGTCCATGCTCCCCAATTAAAGAAGAAAATTGTAGATTTGTTTCTGACATGCAATAGAGTAGTGTAAGAGTTGGAAATATGCAGTGAAAGGACAAGATAAATCCCGTCAGAGATGAAAATGTCAAGAGGTCAGAATTTCCAATATATCATTGATCTCTCTTGTATAGTGAGTTTTGAACTAGTGACGAAATGAAACTGAGGTGTTTGTTACAGTTTACTCAGATCCAAAATAAGGAGAAAAATAAATCCAGAAGTACAGCAAATAGAAGAGACTTTACAGACAGATATGACAAGATGGGGCTGACAGTAGGGAGCATGGAAAGAATTAGTGTAACTTATAAGTACAAGAACTGCAAGCAACTCCCAAAACCAGGCTTTATATGAAAAGAATAAAACAAAGGGTCAATGTGAAGTTTAATGCAATCACAGAAACTAATAATTGCGATCCCAGGAATCACTAAAGGAACCCATTTAAGAACGTTTTACAGGAATGACATTCTGCTCGCTGATGCATTATTTTTGAATAATTGAACTTTGAAGTTGGCCTTTGCGCCAAAGGAAGCGATCGCATGAAACGGAATTTAATTAATAACGGAAGCTATTACAAACGTAAAGAGGTTGGGTCGTGAGGGGGAGGCACAGTTCTTCTAGTGAAAATTATAAATAAAGCTTCTAACGCACCCATTAGGGTGACGACCGCAATCATGTTGACATCGGCTCCAAGATGGCAGCGCCCATGGTGATCACCATCTTAGAGCCGATGTAAACAAGATTGCGGTCGTCACCCTAATGGGTGGGTTAGAAGCTTTATTTATAATTTTTGCTAGAACTGTGCCTCCCCCTCAAGACCCAACCTCTTTACGTTTGTAATAGGGGGTTAGCTTCCATTTTTAATGAAATTACGCTTGCTTCCTTTGGCGCGGGAAGGCCAACTTCAAAGTTCAATAATTAGAAAATAAAGCAGCGAGCAGAATGTTGTTCTTGTAAAACGTTCTTGAATGGGTTCCTTTAGTGATTTTTTTTAATATAATTATTAATTTCCGTGATTGCATTAAACTTCACAATTCAGGGAAGAATTTCAGGGAACTTTTTTATGCCTGGACACAATGGCAAATTGGAACTTGATGTAGCAATCCAGGGAATTTCTGTGAACTATTTTGAAGTACCTTATAATCAAAATTGGCACAATAAATTGAAACAAATACAACTTAAAATTAGTTTTTAAAAGGTTTTTATCATAAAATAATTGTTATTATATATATTTTCCTTTTTATACGTGAAAGAATCAACGTAGTCTGGATCGAGTGATAGGAGCGTCGCACACCTCCTCAGACCATGTTTCGTAATGAACTGATGAGCGAGACCGCGCAGATAAACGAATACTTTCCAAGAAAACGTCATTCATCGTATTAAAAGACATTTTTATACCATATATCTTGCTTTAAATGGCCTTCAAATTATTTCATTGGAAAAAGGAAACTTTCAGCTTTAGGAAAAGGTAAATTTTTTAGTCAAAAACCCCTTCAGAGTAATAGTTTTTCATTATTGTTCCCTGTGGACGAGACGGAGAAGAATCCCTTAATGCTATTCTTACGAGAATGATTCGCTATTCGGCCTTGTACGAGACTCAAATTGAGCTCGTTCACGAGAAATGAACTTCCGAGAGGACCGAGAGTTCCATTTGCTCCGGAAAGCTGTTCCTTCCGCGCCGCAGCTACCTAGCAGTTGTATGCATGGTAGAGTATACCTGCTGTTTAAAAATTATATGGTTATTCCGTTTTTCCTTTAGAGTGCGTAAATATTCACACATTATTTTGGTTTGTCTTAGAGTAAGTTGTATGATACTTTTTATATTTCGTTTATAATTAATCACGTCATGAAGTTAAAGAAAACCAATTTCTGCCAATCAATTTGGTGGCTTGAAATCAAATATTAAGCATTAGGGCTAAAAAATGTAATGTGAGCAAAGCGTGACATTTGAAATGACAGTGGGTGTCTTGAACAGGTATTTTGGAATGATTTTCTTTCGTTGTTCACGTTTGCGGATAAAATGCAATTAACGGTTTTTAAGTATAAAATACACAAAGAGAACATCTATGTAAATTAATAAAATCCATCGCACAGATAATTTCAACATTGATAAATGTGATTCATTGTAAATTTAGTAGTTATTTGATATCCGATAAAATTACTCTACCAAAGTTTTTACTGGATATTTCTCGATGAAGTTAGATGGCATAAGAAAGAAAGAAAACCCATTCATTTCCAAAAATTGTAATACATGGGATGCCCTACAACATATTGGGGTTTAAAAATTTCCTAATGTAAAACGTCCTCAATTGAAATCATAACAATTTCATATGACACTCTTGTGTTCAGTAATGCCAGTTGATACATGTAAGTTACGATAACATATTTCAATTTTGAATGTTGTGCAAAAATTTCCTACATTACAGTTTTTTGTTCTTGATCAATGCCAGAGGAGCAAAATTGTTTGAAAAAATACAATTAATTACTCTAAACATGTTTCGAATTTGTGGAGACATTGAGTGTTCCATTTGCAATTGCAACCAGTGCTTTGATGTTTAAGTGACCAACCCATCCGCAGTCATTGCGCTGACGCTAATAATTTATAAATCGCGTCAGTAAAATTTTGAAGGTTGAAAAGTGTGGGTGCGTTGAAGCGTTTCTACTCACTTTTATTCTGATTCGGTGATTTCGCCAATTGTAGTTTTTTACCTCTTTTATTCGTAAGTAACCAATGTTTTAAAGAGATGTTTGGCAAAATGTGCAGCAGTTGTGTAACTAGTTTAAAGATTTGTAGTCTTTATATAGGTAAGTACACATGCCAGTGTATTGCCTAACATTCTGAGGACCACAAAATTATTTTTATTATTTTACCGGTTACTCACGCAATACAAATGAGGTTTTGCTTGCTAGTTATTTCCATTCCTGTGAATTATTTAACAAGATTTGAATGAAATATTATCGCGTAAAGGGCCTGTTAGAAAAACACGTAACTAACTCATTATTGTCAGTCGTAGTAGTTTGAGTTACATCAAAACAGGGCTTCATCGGAAGAACATGAATTTTAGAGATATCATATTTGCCATGCTTTCTCTATAGTTTTATTTTGCTACGAGAAGATTAACTGTGCATAAGAGTTTAATTTTAAAAAAGGTAATTTTTGACGTCTGGTACTCAAGAAGCTCTTGTAAGTAACAGCTTAAATGTCAATAACACAGTATCAATTTTTTGAAATAAATGCAAATATTTTCAAATTTTGTTGTGCTTCACACAACGATGAGAGAAAGCTGAGAACTTTTGAAGGATTTGTCCGGATTTGCGAGAAAGACAAAGTTGTACAGTGCACGAAAAGCCCGAGTAATCGAAGAGTTGAGATTCTATCATTATCAGTGCTCTGCAGGTCTCTTCGTTCTAAGATGTTTTTATTTTCCAGAACATTGTCGTGAAGCTCATAGAACTCAAATGATTGATATTGCTGGAGAAAGATTCGAAATTTTGAGTATTACGTAAATTAATTTTGAGACTAATTTAGACAAGCACAATAATTTAACCAAGTGCACGGAGGTTAAAAACATTATTTAAAAAAATATATCTTCTACAGAGGTTTACAATATGGTATTACCAAACATCGTAATAACGAGAAAGAATATCAACAACATGGATTCAAAATAGCTATTTATTGTTTCGGCAGCTAGCTTATGTAGTGAAACTATTTCACTGCGTGTTTTGTACCTTGCGGGTAGTGCTGTACGGTACGTAGCGCTCCATACTGCGACCGCCTGGCTTAAGCCATTCGGAAGCCAAAGTTAACGTTTGCACGGCTGTTCCGTTAGGACCTTCATGCAGTGCACTTGACTACGCGTAGGCTAAATTAAGCTTCTTGCCTGAATTCAGCCTGATGCTTGTGTTAGTCTCTATCATGGTACCATGGTCTCTATACCGTGCTTGGGTAATCCTGCACCCTCTTTTACCATTGTACTTTAGGTGTTTTTGCGGTGTGTTCAGTCGGCGGAAGAGCTACGATCTCGTGTAATAGAGAGACGGCTCTTGCAAAACACGTCCTGAGATTATACGTGTTATGTCTATTATACTTGTCATGTTTTAATACATTGTTAAATCCCGCACCTTACCCTAGTGTCTGGGCCTAGCTAATTAGCCTGAATAGCTAACCCTTGCCTGGTTGGCATCCTAACAGAACGGCGTCCTAGTGGTGAGACAATTAGTTAGCAGGCTAGTTTCACTACACTTATATTACTTCAAAACTCAACTGAATTCAATACTCAAAAGCTTTCAGGAAATGCCAATCATTTACTTCTAGGTACCTGGTAGCCTTATAAATTATCCAATGATATTGATATTTGAATAATCTCCAAGGTTTTTAATGAAATGAACTATTCTTCATGAACAGATTTTGAAATTTTTCAAAACCAAATAGATACTTGGAAAATGTGAACTATTTTAATGTTAGATCAAAAATTTTTTGAACTTTTTTCTAATTTATGCCCTGCAATTCTGAAATTACACCCTGCTTCACATTGACCAAACAAAGAAACATAAGTGAAACAAAAGCCTCATGCAAAGAAATCTCTTAAAGTATAATAAATGAGAAGTAGAAATTATATAAGTAAAATGAACCAAAGAAGAAACAAAAATTCTACTCTAAATAAAGGAAATCAATCAAAATGAATATCTCAAGACACAATGGAAATGAATGAAACCAGCAAATCAAATCTGATGAACTGAAAATTCCAAAAATGCACATGCTAATTAGGCTTAACCATAAAAACTGTTCAACTCACCTACTAAGAAGATAGAACTCAAGCAAGACAGGTCTTCCAGGTTTATAATTATTTTTTGCACAATAATGGTTTATAACTTAGCATGAATATATTAAAAAAATATCATACCTAGCAATATTCTTACAGAAAACACAAAAATCACATCCAGTAGTATGAGATGAGAACTTTAGGAGGCCTCACGGTAACATCAAGAATGCTGACAATTGCAGAAAAAAAGCTGCTCAATGTTGTTTAAAAAACTCGGCCACTCAGTGGAATTCAACTTTTGAAAAGTTTGAAATCCTTTGAGTTATTTATTGATCATTGGCCTAAAAATTTATCAAATGTCAATAAAATAATATACAATTCACACATTCAAATGACTCAAAATATTTTTATCAAATGAACTTTTCATTGTAAAATTGCTTTAATGACTTTTAAATCAAATTAAACAAAGGAAAAAAGTGAATTATTTGTACAATTGGTTGCAAATAAGTTTTAGAACTTTTTTCCAATTTGTGTCCTTTAATTCAGAAATTACACCCATTCTTAGGAGGAGACTGTAAAATTACCCCTATAGATAAATTTTTCTATCTTTTGTATGTACTTAACATCTTTTGAGATGCATGCAATCTTTGCTCTTTGTTTCTTTTCTTTTTAACCTTAATGTTGCTCTGTTCCAGATGTTGCTCTGTATCTTATGTGGAAACAAAGCATGTGCATAGATTTCTTGTCCTTAGTCTTGGTTAATGATCTCATTGGTTGCTTTGTTAAAACTGTCTATTATATTGTGGCTAGGAAGTTTTTTACTATTGTAATTATTGTAATATGCATGCTTTAACAGAAAAAGATCATTTGACTTGTGGAGATCTTTGGAAAAATAGAATTGACTTGGATAAATGTTGAGCGTTTGGTGGTTGTAATGGATTTTTCAATTTTTGGTGCCTGAACATAGTTAATTAGATTGAAATAAACAAGTTTTCTTCAATGCACTTTCCGTCGTAAATGACTATTTTACAAGTTATAGTGGTAAATGACTAACCGCAATTTTAATGTTTGAAGCGGAATGAAATTCATCTAGTATGATAATTTCTATTGGGTTATTAACTAAAAGATCATAAAAGTGGGTTCAGGCTCCGTGGGGTGAGCTAATAATAAATTACAAAATATTCAAATGTACTCTAACAGCTCAATCGCGCAAAAAATAAACCTACCGCTCTAACTCATAAAAAACTCATTTGCCGCAAAAAGTGTATGGAAGAAAAGTTTTTTATTTTGATGTTATTACCATGATTCAGGCAAAAAAAATTGAAAACTGATAAGTAGCTGTTTATTCAAGCGCATTCATCACCAAAGACAAAACTAAACCTACTGCTATAACTCGTAAAATAGTCATTTTTGATGGAAAGTGCATAGAAGAAAACTTCATTTTGATCTAATTAACTATGTTTAGGCACCAAAAACTGGGAAATCAATTACCACCAAACGCTCAACATTTACCTTGACTTGTATCACAACTTTTCTCAACATTTACTTTTTCTTTTTCTAGTATTGGTAAGTGCATCTTTAAAGAATCTTTGAAATTAAGGGAACCATTCCCAAACGATGGTCCACTTTTTTTCTATCGGACGTACGTCTATGAAAATTTGCAGACTACTAGATCTCCACATAAATAACAACTTTTGTTTAAGAAAAATTTTTCATAAGGCCATAGAAAATTAATTATTTGAAAAAAAAAATTATATATATACATATATTATTCATTATAACTTCGAAATTTACAAAGCTAGAGCAATGCGGTTTGCTGCATTTGAAAGTCAAACGTGGGCTCTATCTAAATTACAATATGGAATTTTTGGATCATTTCAATCAGAATTTTTATGAATTTTTCATTGTAAGGGTCAGAGCAAAAGTTATAATTTTAGGGTAAAAAAGTCTACGGAAATCTTTACAGAAAAAATTTTGGAAAATTATATTGTAATGTAGATAGAGCACATATGTCACTTTCAAATGCAACAAACCGCATTGCTCTAGCTTTGTAAACTTCGGAGTTATAACGACAAACGTCTTGATAAGTTACTTTTTTTATAAAACCTATTTTTAAGAAAAAAAATGGTTCTCCTACATTTTTTGAGCTACAGTGATGATTTTGGTATCATTGAATGCAGAAAAACAAAGGCTTTACAATGCATTGAGAAGTTTTTCAAAATTCATTCTTGTTTCAAAGTTATGACATCATAAATTTGAATTTTCTTGAGAATATTTTTCTTTTTTTTCTTTTTAATTTTTTAAATTTTTATATTGGAAATTTGAGGAAAAGCATTCAAGTTTTTGGAATGTCCACGTTATTCTGCATCCAATGATACCAAAATCATTACTGTAGCTCAAAAACTATCAGAGAAAAAGCATTTAGAAACCCCCCTCCCCAACTGTTGTTTTCTATGATTTCCCATTTTCTTTTCAAGAAAATCGCATTTTGTCATAAATGATAAATGATTCTAAATTGTATTTCCTATCAGTATACCAAATTTCATTGCTCTAAATTCAATATTAAAAAAAATATTCGGATGGGGATGAGGAATATGAATGATGAAATATATAAAAAAAATAAAATGAAAAAAATTGAAAATTGGAGTGTTTTGTTTTTTGTCCACGTTATTCTGCATTCAATGATACCAAAATCATTACTGTAGCTCAAAAACTGTAGGAGGAGAAGCATTTAGAAAACCCCCCAAAAATGTCGTTTTCTATGATTTCCCATTTTCTTTTCAAGAAAATCGCATTTTGTCAAAAATGATAAATGATTCAAAATTGCATTTCCTATCAGTATACCAAATTTAAAAATGGAAAAAAAGGTCCGTAAGAGGGATGCCCCCCCCCGGGGGGGACGTTAGCTCTGTGATACGTTCCTGATATTTTTACAGACATTCGGGGACATATCTCAAACTCATTTAAAGCAATAAAAAAAAAAATCGGGAGAATCGACTTTTGTACTGCAGATGCCCCAATTGCCATGTAAATGCTTCCCTTAAATTACTTGTAAATAAGAAATTGCTAATTGAAAAGCTTAAACAGTTAGTTGGGGGATATTGGTCATTTTGATGAATCCTAATTCAATTGCCAGAATACATCTACATATATTTAGCTCATGATTGTTTCTCACATGCATAGTTGATGTTTTGTATGCAAAAAAACTTTGATAAGACAGAAAAATGTTCAAACCTTGCTAAGTTTGAGGCGGTTCACTCTTCAACCTGTTTTATATCAGATGCAGCTTTTGTTGGTTGCAGTTTTGATGCTTAAAAAGGTTAGCCAAGTTATAAATAGTGTGCTCAATGAAATACAATATTTTAAATCCCCTGAACTATGGTTAGCAAATTTTAACTTCCTCGGTGTAAATCTACGTGAAGAATGTATAGTTGTTATGGAGAAATTTACCAGGGTATAATGCTGCTTTTTTAACACATGGACTACAGAGTGGTACAACTGTGTACCACTAGGTAAATAATTCATATATGCACCAATGTTAATATATATCATTTAAAGTCATTTCATGACCTCTTTTTGAAGAAATTTTATCATACAATGAAAACATTATTAAGCACTTATATTTTGTACATTTCCTACAAAGGATGGAAACTTATTCAAGCAGGGTAGTCAATTTTACCAGTCTGCTTTTTACAACCTAACCAAATCAACTCTACAACCTGCGCAATCAAAGTCAACATGTTAAATGTTTTGATCTCCAAGTTTGTTCAATAATGACAGTTCTATTATTATGTATCTATTTTCTCATAAGTGCATGGGTAGAAATCTACTAAACCAAAAAAAAACTACGAGCATCATCACAGAGGTGCACCGAACACCTTTGAAAGAAAACCTTAGAATTTTTTTAAAAATATTATTTCTAGCCAAGAGTGCAAAGAAAATTTAATATCAGTAGGAATATATCATATTTTGCCTGAAATGAAATCTGATCATGCCTGAAAAAGCAGAATTCAGGTGAGAGTTCTTTTCTCATATATTTTACCATTCATTATTGTAGAATAAATTATGAAGAAATTCAGAATTATTGTGAAATTTGTTCTACTGAATTTACCATTGAAACCTTAAAAAAGTCATTCCCCCTCAGAAAGATGCAACTATTGTATCTGGGAAGTGGGGCTTCCAGGGGAACATGTGAGATTCTGGGCTAATGAGATAGATTTTCCCCAAGGAAAGCATCCCCCATAAATTGAGAAATTGATTTTAGCTGCTATAAGAAGTGTAAGAGATCAGGTACATCCTGTGAAAAAATGAGGATTGTACATTCACTGGATTGCAAACTACGAGGGTTCAAAGCCAGGGGGAGGTGGTGTTTGAGACCGTGTAACACCCCACCTCTGCTGTTTCTTCACGGTGGGATGCTGCTATGCCTCTTTATTACTGTATAATGATTTCAAGGGTCCTAGCTGAGCTCACAAATATTAATAAAGAAAAATTGAGATTGTTTATGTTTCTTTGTTTGCCTTTTTTGGGAGGTTCTGGTTGTGGGGTTTCAAAATGCATCTCCTACAGTTTTTAAGCTACAGTAATGGTATGGGTATCAATGGATGCAGAAAGACTTGGGCATTACCCAATGCTATATGGCAATTCAAAATTTGTTTTTAATCAAAGGTTGTCATCAGAAGAACAAAATTTTATGAACAAAAAGTATGCTTTGGAATTTTTGTTTTTTCATTTCAATGTACAAATTTGGAAAACGATATACTGTATTTCATCTGGTAATGCCAAAACTTTTCCACATCCAATGACACCAAAATCATCACTAGCTTAAAAATTGTAGGAGATCCATCTAGAAACCCCCTAAAATTCCATTTTCTATGAGTATCACGCTTTCTATAAAGAAAATCGCATTTTTTAGACTAAGGACAAAAGTTTTCCCTTTGCATTTTTTATCTGTATACCAAATTTTATTGGTGTAGGTTCAATAACAAAAAAATCTTTCGTAAGGGGGACACTTTCCTTGTCAATATTTGCTTTAGTACGTTCAATGATATTTTGAAGTTTTGATCCCATAAATTGGTAATAGGATACATTTAAAGATGTTTTACACAAATGATATTTTGCTTGGAAATGCTTACTCTCCAAGATATAACATTAAAAATGTTTTGGTACGAATAATATTATATAGTCAGCTGTATTGTTGAAACACATGCTGTTTTTTGGGGCAAAAATATCAGTCTTGGTGTGGCTAAGTTAACACGTTCCCTGCGTATTGGGCCACATGTGTACCAACAGGTAAATTGCTCATTCACGCACCAGTGCAAATGAATGACATATCATCTGTTTCGCTACCTTTTTAATAGAATAAATTTCATCGTACAAGGTGAAACGTTACCGTGCAATTTCATTTTGCTTATATCTTGGAAAAATAAAAATGTTTATGAGCAGTAAAGTCAATTTCCGAATTTTGCTACGTACAATCTAACCAAACAATCTTCAACAACCGAGGAAACGCAGTGAACGTGTTAAGTATTTTAGGTTTATTTAGGTTAATTTATTTAACTAACTAACGTTACCTAACCTAAGCTTACCTATTGTTACATTAATACCGTATTACTGCATATTTGCGTGTCGGTCTCTTCAATTTTGTATACAGCATCCCTAGAACTTCAAAGTTGAAAATCTCAAAAAGTAAGCATTTGCGAGCCGAGTGTCATTTATGTAAAACGTCCTAAAATGTATCCTATTACCAATTTAAGTTATCAAAATTTTAATAGTTGAATGCACTAAAGTAAATATTGATCTTTCCTTATGCTGAAATAAAATAGTTTTTTTTAAACCATCTTTTTTTTGTTTACTGTTGTAATACTTTTCTGTACCTACTACTCTCTTCTCCAACTTTTATATTGTTTCATGAACTTCTTTCTCAACCTACTGTTTCTATGCCCATTTCAACATAGATTCTGCATTCCCTTATCCTCATTCCTTTCCTTGATATTATATGTGCTGTTTTTGTAGTGGTTAGAGATGCTTAAACTAACATATAATCTATAATAATCTTAAGTCATTCTCATGCAATGTATGAGTGCTGCATCAAGTACTATGCTGGTAGTTGTCAGTGCAAACATTCAAGCAGTTCATTTATTCTCATTGCGTAAGTAAATTTAACTAGGATATTAAATGACTGTAAGAAACAAGGACAAATCAGGGTTTGCTGCAATATGTTTGCAAGTCATCAAATATGAAAAGCTGCTGGGGAGAAAATGGGATTTCTATTGATGCAGCATATTTAGTCACCAAAAGTATAGATTAAAATGTTTTGAGCAAATTTCATGACATTTGAGGCACTTCCAGTCTTATGAATTTCAGCTGAAATGTTTTAATAAGGCAAATTACTTTTAAATGTGAATAAAATGACATGAATATTGAAATTGAATAGCCCACACTTGAATTAAATTTTGTTCAATTGCTTATTTTTTATAGTTTTTACTCATTTTATTTATGGTTATCCTTTAATTTCATTTCATTGTTGAGCGTTTCTTAAATAAATTTTACCCACTAATGTTTTTTGGAATAGAAATAAATGTATTGGTCTACGCGTATCTATTCCTATACTTTTGAAATTTTGGTAATCTTGCATGGTAGCTCATTGTCACCATCTACAGTTCTACACAGTGGAAAAGCTGAGCATAGATGATGTCAAACAAACTAGCAAGCTACTTTGCAAGAAGTTGAGTGTGGACTGAAACACAATAATATGAGTTTTATAAATTTTTTATAAATCTGCAACTCATCAGGTTGGGTTGCTTTTAAAGCTAATGTTTGAGAAATATTCTTTGTTAGGTAAATTTCTGAGGAGTACAACAGAAGTTTTTATTGCACTGGGAAAACTGTGGAGTCCTGAGCTGAAGGCTAGGTAGGCATCTATTTTGGTGAACTAAAACAGATTCTTTGTTCTGCATCAAACCATCTTTCCTTAATTCACAGTTGTTTTGTTTTCAGTGCCTATTATTTCATATTCTATTTTATCTTGTTTTACAAACATCATCTTTCATTTACTGTTTCTATGTTTTACTTCTGTAAGTTTCAATAAATTAAGATGTTCACGGTACTGACTTTGATTTCCTTTTCCTTAGTGGCAATGCTTTTTTATAGGTTGTAATTTATAGCTTATCTATTGTTTTGAACATCTTAAACTATACAAAAATAACACACATGAAGTATTGAAATTTCTATTTATAATCTTTTTTTGAACTCTAAAAAGTATTTTAAGTTCTAATGATAAAAAAATCTTGGCTCTATGGGCATAATTTGATTATACAGTCTTGACTTCAACCAGTTGGTGCTTCTACATCCATCCTTTGATTTCCTTTCACTTCTTTGCACCTATGCCTGCTGTTGGTTTAACTCAGCTCTCATTAGTTACCTGCCTTTTTCATGTCTTACTTGATTGATCTTATTTTCTGTATGCATTTTCTGCTTGGGATTTTTATTTAAAAGAGTTTGTTAACAAAGATTCAAACTACAAACTCCATGTACCATCTGTAGTTTGTAATTGTTTGGCATAGAAATATTTGATAAACACTGCAAAAGTGTCATTTTATAATAGGTTTTTGTTCTGTACCTTATTCAAACTCTGGAAGTCTGGTTTCTTTTTTTTTCTATGTTTTCCTTCTTTCTAGCAATGTGAGTCTCATGCTAACTAAAATTTATGTTGGATATGTGTTCATGTAGAGAAAAAACTGCATTGCCTTATTAATAGTATTTTTTTTCTTGAGCAGATGTCATCTTGGGTGGTTGAAGAGAAGAGAACATGGCCGGAATGGCTAGTTTTGCAGGTGCTAAGGGTAGGCCCCATCCCTTCACACATTGCTCTTATCATGGATGGCAACAGACGATATGCCAAGCAGCTCCAGCAGAGTGCAATACATGGCCACACACAAGGATTCAAAACCCTCACTGATGTGCTTGCTTGGTGCTGGAATCTAGGCATCACTGAAGTGACGGCTTATGCTTTCAGCATTGAGAATTTCAAAAGAGCAAAAGAGGAAGTGGATGGCTTGATGGCTATCATGGTTGAAAAATTTGAGCAACTTTTAAATGAACGTGAGAAATTAGCAAAACATGGTGTTTGCATTCGCATTTTGGGAAATTTGAAACTTTTACCTCTATATGTACAGTGTCAGGCTGCAGAAGCAATGCTCATGACTAAAGACAACAAAAAGTATGTTTTAAATCTGGCCATTGCATACACATCTCTAGATGAGATCACTACTGCTGTGAGGGAGTGTGCCGTGGCAGTGGCAGAGGGACGTTTGGAAGAGACTGACATAACTCCCAGGCTTCTGGAAGACTGCCTCTACACTTGCCAGTCTCAGCACCCAGATCTGCTTATCAGGACTTCTGGAGAGACCAGATTGTCTGATTTTCTATTGTGGCAGTCTCAGTTTTCATGTCTTTACTTTACTAAGGTATGTTTTGTTATGTGTTTTCTTATATTAATTGCTCCATAAATCTACAACTGACTTACTGATACTGTATTTTCTCATCTGTTCATAATGTTTTTATTTCTTTACTTCTGCAAGCAATGGACTTTTTCGAAAATATTTCAAAAAGTTTTCTTTTACACAAAGCAGGTTGCTGTTGGCTTCTTCTGTCATGAAAACAAAACAAAGAGTTTTGTGTTTCTTAGAATTTTTGTATGGCTGTAATTTTATTTGAAAAAAAATTTTATTTGAAATTAATTAATTACATTTAAAGTATACTGTCTTTATTTACCCAACAATATTCATCAACCTTTTCCTATGTAGAAATTTAAGTATATTACTTACCCAAATTTTGATGTGTTACAATTGTTACATAACCATGTGCTGCATTTCCTAGGTACTGTGGCCAGAGCTGAGTATATGGCACATATTTGGAGCTGTGTTCCACTACCAGCGCCACCACCACACCATCACTGCTGCTCGCAAGGAGGCCGCCCTGCTCTATGATCGGTACGAGAGTGTAGCTGACCAGGCTCACTTGGCTACGTCTGATGACAAGGTGAGCTATACATGCGAGTTAATTGCTACTGAAAACAGCTGCTAGTTTTTCTCAGGATATTTTTAAAGTCGCCAAAAATATCTGGGACTAATTCTTCATCTTTAACAATGGCACTTCAGATGTCCGTTTGTGTTGAGTCCCAGTAGCAGGATCTTCCTGTTGCCAAGTTTTAAATCACCTCTGTCAACTGCGTTCTGTACTTGAACTGTTCATTGCCATCACTTCATTTCAGCATCCTGGATATATGCGATACATTTTGTACATTACATAATTGAATTAAAGAGTTATTGATCTATGATTTAGTGTGTTCTTTTCTAATTTTTCACCCCTCTGGGGATACAACTATTGTATCTATGGGAATTAGCGCTCCCAGGGGGACTATGTGAGGGCCCGAGCTAAAGGTTAGGTAGGCTTCCTTTTTGTTAAAATAACATAGGTTTTTGTTTTGTAACGGACCATCTTTTTTCGGTTCACTGCTGTCCTGTTTTTTCAGCACCTACTGCTTTCTTCTTCAACTTTGATCTTGTTTCATGAACTTCTTTCTCATCTTACTGTTTCTGTGCCCTTTCTGCATAGATTCCACGTTCCCATAACTCCATACTAAATGGTGCTTTCTTCCTTCCTCTCTTTGGATCTCATTTGTTGAGGATAAGGAGGCCTAAACTAACTAATAACTAACTAATTCTAATTTTTCAGCCTTACGAAGTAGTTCAATTTCTTCATGATTTAGTGTGTTCTAAACTTACTTCTATATAATGGATGTGTTGGACAGTATACGCCATATGTCTGCATTTTTCTTCTATGAAAGGCAAAGTCTTTTATTTACATCAAACATGACCTTGCTTTGAGTGGTATTGTCAAGTGTACAAATCAACTTAATTTGACGTAGAGGCTGTTCAAATTTCTGCATCCAAACCAGTCTTGGTTAGATGATGCGTTAATGTTTTCTTTTAATTAATGCCAGAGTGTGTGCTATTCCTAACATTTTAAATTTGGAAATGAGTAGTCATCATCAAATTTAATGTTATGATGGAATCAAGATTTGTGAGGTATGCCCCCTCAGGGAGATACAACTATTGTATCTTTGGGAATTAGCACGCCCAGGGGAAAGTGTGTGAGGGCCCAAGCTGGAAGTTAGGTAGGTCTTTTTTGTTGAGATAAAATGTTTTGGTTTTGTTAAGGAGCAATTTTTTTTGGTTCACTGCTGTCCTGTTTTCAACACCTACTACTATCTTCTTCAACTTTTATTTTGTTTCATACAGACCTTTTTTAACTGACTGTTTTTATGCCTCATTTGCATCGATTCCACGTTCCGTTATCTCTATACTACAATTTAAACAATTTTACAATTCATTTACCACAAAAGATCAGCAATAGATTGTACCTTAAGTCTAGTACAAGGACATATGAGTATAACTACTTCTGGGCCCGAATACTAGATGGTGCATTCCTCCTTCCTCTCTTTGAAACACTTTTTTTTTGCTGTTAGGGAGGCTTTAACTAACATCTAATCTAACATCTGATTTTTTCCAATCTGTGTTTCACACATGTCAGGTTGAATACTTTTACAACACCACCAGAAACGTAGCTAAATGAATACATCAATTGAGTTAATATTCGATCTACTGCAATGCTTTTATTGAAAGTTGATTCAACTCTACCACAGTGATATCGATTTTGTAGATTTTTTCTGAAAATAATATTTTTTGTTAAATTATATTGCCCTCCTAAACTCTTATGTAAAGTTTGCATCATTACTACCCCAAGTTTTGATGTTACAATTGTTGCATAACCATGTTTATGTGAGGTTATTATCCTTGTGACTCAAGTTTTGTTTTCAAATTTTTAACGTAATAAACAAGTTTCAAAACTTGAAGGCTTAACAACCAATTTAATTTCTGTTTTAAAGTAATTGATTTTTCACCCTCTTGATATTCATAGGAAAAATATTCCAGCGGTTCTCTTTCAATCGGATTTCTTAATTCAGCTAACAGTTGTGCCTCATTTCCATTTACTTTAAACTCATGTTTTGAATTATAGGTTTTTTATTTAAACAGTGCTTCATTTAGATTGCATTTCCCTTCATCTAAAAATTAGTGTTTCACCTCGACAGGCTGTAGTGGAAGAGCGCAAGCTGCGCGTTCAAAATTTCCTGAAGCGCCTGCAGCAACAGCGGCTGGATCGCCTTTGTGTGAGTAGTCCCTGCTTTCTTGTTTTATCTGTAGGTGCAATTGATTTCACGATGTAATTCACTTAGTCATCTTTTTGATATTCTTCTCCTAAGGGGTCATAGAATAGGCGATAGGTTTGGGTTAGTTTGATTTGTCTATCCTATGGTACGGAGACTGGTGCTCCCAGGGAAGGTACTGTTTGATATCTTAGCTTTAGAGGGGGCCTTCGAGACGTCTGTCTTCTGTGTTCACTTTGTTCAGTTTCATGCCTTATTTTATGTCTCTTCTTATAGCTTTTTTTCTCTTCCTTCTGAACTTGTATCCATGCGCAGGGTATCCCTTTATGGGGACACTATGCATGCATTGATTCCCCGTTTTATACAGACCATACTAAATGGTCTCTTCTCCTCCACGTCTTGAGATCGCTTTTGCTGTGGCTAAGGAGTCTTGAACTAAAATTTCTCCTCTGAGAAAACGATCAAAATCAGCTATCACAATGGCTTAACAAGATTGGAAATGAACCTTAGCGATTGCTTTGATGGGGTAGAGTGATATTGTATAGTATTGCTGTTTAGGGACCACTTATTTTAGTTCTTTTTCAGCTACTCTATAACCGTATTTAGTAAGACCCATTAATAAGAGCCGGTGAAGGACTGAAATTAATAGTTAACTCACCTTCGACAATGTTTCCGTGTCATGAGGCTGATGCGCGAGAAATGAAAACAATCAAAGAGCAGAATATTCAGGCTGCCGTGAGCCAGTTGCTATCAACTAGAATTCGAAAGGATCTTCGAGTGCATTGCTTACTAATAGTTCCATTGTGCCTTTGTATTATTACATTTTGCTGGGTATGAGCTGTAGATAGTATCAATTAATTTGATAGTGCGAGACACTCAGTTTGAAATAAATTTCAGTGTATTTGCCTAGTTGGATTTCAGTTAGTTTTGAAGCACTAAATTCGTCCTTTTAAGTTGAAGGGGCTAAAAGACTGTCAGTAATGTCAGGACATCTTATCGTGATAATTGTGCATTGGCGACACTGTTTGATCAGACAATTTAATGCATGGGGCGAGACTAGTTATTTTGAGCTGTCTTTTTGGAAAGGAATTATCATTCTATTTATTTCATGTTATGCACAAATTTTAATAATATGTAACGTTTTTATATTTACTTCTTCCGCAGGAGCTGTCTGTAATACTGAAGGATCTGAAGAACCAGATGCTGCAAGGTCAGCTATCAACGACAGACGCTATTGAAGGATCAAAGTTCAGCATCATGGGCGAGAGCGGCGGCAGAGCGGTGACGGTGTCCGTGAGTGACCCCGACCCAGCCCTCCTGCACAGGCTCGAACAGAGAGTGCGCCAATTTGACACTAAGCAATAATTCCTTGTCTTCGCTTATTTGTAAAGATCTGTTGACACATTGTTATAGGCTTACAAAATTACTAGTGTGACAATTGGGTGTGATATGCATGATTGGAAATGCTCGTGATCCAGGAAAGCAGCCATTCTCAACAGCACGGTTCTTCGTTAATAATTGGATATTTAATTATTAAATGAAGTGCAATAATATATGACGGTCAAAGTATAGATATTTATTTTTCAATATACATTTCTAATTGTATTACTAGCGAAGACGATTTGTTTCTTCAGGACCTGAAATTATTTCCTTCTGTACGAGATCGGAATCAGTTACTGTACATTTATTATGTAGCTGCGCTAAATTCACAAGTTTTTGGAAAATTTTTCAAGTTCCTGTGAGTTCAGTGAGAAGTTTCATAGGCAACAATTGGGACTGCATTGTTTGAATATACACAAATATCCACGAATGCAACGCAGGCTCATGCGCATTTCCTCGTGAACAAGGTGCCTTACATCATAGGTGATTTCAGTTCAAAACTAAAATGACGATCGTTATTTTCTTAAGCTTTCATCTGAACATGCTGAAATTTTGTGGTTCAAATAAAAGAAACATTCCGAGGAGAATTATTTACTAACACGTCCCTGACAGGTCTTCGAAGCAAATTAAATTATGTATGAAATACCATAGTTACCATCCTGATGAGAATTGACTTGAGAGTTTTCTGCTGGAATGCTGCAGCACTCTTCACAATTGATTGTATTTATTAACAGATTTCGGTTAGCGTACAAAATGAGGTACATGTAAATCGTGCTATCATTACCAATATCCTGTGAAAAGAAAAACACAGGAAATTGTCAATAACAAATTTTGTTGTCTGAACAGTCACGTTCAATGAGTACATTAACGCTCGAATCTGGAAATATCAAAAATGCTTAATTCGATTAACGGAACATATGCTGGTTGATTTAGTGCAACTAAAGCTGGTTGCTGCAAACTTACCAAGTAACAGTTGCTTACAAACGAGTGCAAAAACTACATCCTAGCTACAGTAAAAAGCTTCTTACTTTTCATGTAGCAAAATATTGAAACAAGCTTATCGCATTACATATACTATAACCTATTATGTGTTCTGAACTTCATCACATCTAAATTTAAGAATGAGAAAGGAGTGCAAGTCTGGGATTGGTTCCAGAACATTGGCAAGGTTGATTTTCAGTATTTGACACTTGATATTTTTCATCTCAACCGGCCACAAAAATAAATTTCAAAGTGAAATTAATAACGGATACAATAATGGATGTATCGGAGTCCACAACTTTTCCAACAAGAATTACTTATACCAGTTATATCTGAAAGTGAACTTTTTACGCTTGGGTATGCATGGACAGGAAACCGGTCGCACTAAGCTTTAGTTGCTCTTTGAGAGTGGAAAAGACAACCTATGATACGTTATTAATAACGAGGACATGTGACCCTGAAGTATGTGTCAAATAAGAATTGGGACACTATAAGCGATCACTGAATCGAGTGGGAAACTATCTGTACCATCGTGAAGCCGAATGTTGTGTACCGAGATGGTCTCTATCTTATTGGTAGCAAATTTTTTGACGTGTCACTACTGCGGACCAAGTTTAACTCCTGTCTTCTATTTAAAGAAACTAAAATTAAAGTGCTAGCCTAATTCTCCAAATGTAAAGCTAAAATTATTCCAGAAAAAACAAGAAATCAATAGAACTTTGAATCTACCGACGGTGAAGCTAGATAATTACTCGAATGTGCTTATAAATTGATGCTACTACGTTTGATGAAGTGACTTTCTTTTCTTTCCTATTAGCAATTTTGAGAGACCTTTAGATGACGACAGTGAACTGCGCTTTTGCCTTAATGTTGCACTCAGTGTCTCTTCAGTTCAGTGAAAATAGACTAGAAATTTTGCAAACTCTAACACGACTCCTAAAGCTGACCTTAACGTTACCTCAAATTCATCGGCACCGATATCACGTATGGGGGAGACTTAACTTAAATTTACACATTCTCATAAAGATACCTCAGAGCCTAGTTCTTAAACATTTAGCTGCTCATAAATACTAACTTATGTTCGTCCATTCGATACATCAACAGGAGTCAAGCAAGAGAATACAGTAAGAATATCAAGAAACAAACTTTTAGAGCTATTTGAAATCGTCCAATTTTTATCGAAAATAAACCACAAATACGTTATGCACTAAAGAAATTAGCTGCCTACTGCAAAATGAGGTCCTCGAGATTAGATTAAATTAGATTAGATTAGATTATTAGTTAGTTAGTTAGTTTAAGCCTCCCTATCCGCAACAAAGGCGATCCAAGGAGAGGAAAGAAGAAAGCACCATTTAGTATGGAGTTAAGGGAACGTGGAATTTATGCAGAAAGGGCACAGACACAGTAAGATGAGAAAGAAGTTCATGAAACAAGTTCAAAGTTGAAGAAGAAAGTAGTAGGTGATGAAAAACAGGACAGCAGTGAACCGAAAAAAGATGGTCCGTAACAAAACAAAAACCTATTCTATTTCAACATAAATAAAGCCTACCTAACCTTTAGCTCAGGCCCTTACATAGTCCCCCTGGGAGCGCTAATTTCCATAGATACAATAGTTGCATCCCCCTGAGGGGTGAGGTCCTCGAGTAGCATTACTGCTCGAGCTGTTGAGTAATTTTCACGATAAGATGCTCTGACATTGCAGCATTTGTTAGGAATGCTGCCATGAAAGTTACCTTCATTAATAGGAACGAACGGTAAAATATATCTTGACAAAGTTTCCTAATAGAATTGAATGGGAACATGAAAACCATACCTCAAGATCAAATCCAGCAACAGACATTTAATTTGTCATTTGCTCGTTGTTTCTGTGTCGTATTGGCTCCTTGATATAAAAATAAGCGAGTACCCCAAAAAAATTTAGTTTGCGACTTCATTGAAGGTTCGGTGAACAAAGATATTTTATATAGCACCATTATAAAATAAAAACTTAGTCCAATACAAGATGCAAACCTTAATTAGACAAATAGAAGAAAAACCATATATACACACATTAAGAATAAATGTACATCGATGAATTAAAATTAAACGTTGCCGGATAAGAAGATAGCAACTCAATTGGATCTAAGCTTTGGTTTGTGTTTTATACCCGCAAAATATGAAAACTCGAACAAACTGGAACGGAAGTTCGGCATTCAGCGTGATCAGATCTCACAAAAACCAAATAGCTGCGAATAAGACAAATTTCAAAATACCTCTAAAAAACTTTTGGTTTGTGCTTTTACACCCGCAAGACAAAAACATGTAGATTCGAAGAAACTGCAACGGAAGCTCGACAAGCAGCGGATCAGATCTCACGAAAGGAAAATAGCAGCAAATTCGGCAGTTTGAAATACCTTGAAAAGTAATCAGCCGACAGTAAAAATAATGATGTGTTATCTTCGCAGGGAACAAGCAAGTGAAAAAAACCTGTAACAGCGACTTAGATTAATTGGGATATTTGTTCATTTGTACTCCGACCTAATAGTGAAGAGAAAATTGCTAAATCAGCACAGATCATCATAACCCAAAAATTATAATTATAAGTCAACCAAATCCATGACAGCGAACAACCAACACTAAGCAAAAATGTATTACTATTGGATTTAACCAAAATTTATACATTTGCGCACGCGAGTACATTCACTTCACGTTTACACGAAACAATTTTATTCCGAGTAGCAGCCACTCCCTCACATAAGTTAGGTCAAGACTCTAACCTCAACAAAAGCGAAAGAGAGCAAAGAGAAGGGGCCATTTAGTATCGACTAGGAAACGGAGAATCAATGCAAAAAGTGTTCCCACGCCAGCGCATAGAAACAGCAATGTAAGAAAAAGATAAAAACGAAGAAGGGATTGCGAATCAGGCATGAAAACAGACTGTAGTTAAGTGGGCACGAAAGATAAAAGTACCGAAAGCCTATCTTTAACTGAAAAAACCCTAAGTCGTCTCCTCTCGGGGCGCCGGTCTCTACACAGACTAAGATAGACAAACTGACCTAAGTTTTAACCTTTAACGTATCCTACGCTCCGCCGAGAGCAGCTACCCAGTTAAGCCAACATTTACCACACCTTCGATGAATGAAAGAAATGTTATAAACCACTGCAATAGCTTCGTTTTAACTAGAGTCATAAGTGATTAGACTTTTCCATTACACGTCACGCATCAATGGTTTTAACTATTTCGGTAGGTCAGGGAATGAAGCGAGAATGATAGTCAAGCTAATGCCTTCTATGTCACGAGTAAAAATTTTTCTTCCCTAACAGAACACAGTTCTCTTATTGAGTAATAGCAAGATGTTGATCAGTCGCATTCTCTTATAAACCGTACAAAACATGCCTTGTATTCTGAACAGAGAATTGGTAGTTGCAGCAGAGAAGTAACTCACTGATATGTTCCTGTAGATATTATGTCGGAACTTACAATGCAATGCAAATAAATATGATCTAAGTATATGGTTTTTCTGTAAGCTCTAGATGCTTAGTTTCCAAATTACCTAGTATGAAAGCGACACGCTGATTACTTTGCTCAATACAATAAATTGAGTTCTGACGTATAATCGTTACATTATATAAAACCCATCACAGCACATTGGAAAGCTACAGAGATAAATACATGGATTAAACTGAATTATAGTAGTGCTAGAACTCGATCTGATCATGACAATTTTCATCAACCCACTGTCAAACAACATTTTCAACAGTGAATGCGAGCTTCCGTCACCTTACCTACAACAAAAATAAAATTTCCATCCTGCTGAACACAAGCTTTGCATGTCATAGAGGTCACTACGTATAGAAGTAAATACGTCAAGAACCTGCAACATGCAGCAAAAGATTTCAAAAAATAATCATTCTGACACAGATGAAAGTAGCTGTGGTCCATTCAAATTATAAGAACGTTTAGAACGTAACGAGAACAAAAATATTCAGATTTCAATGATATTTATTCCGAGACCACCAATACCGATAGGTGTTGTGACACATAGCCTACAATCATTAGTATCAAAATACCCGTTCGTAATACTAATTTGGAGCATTCAATACAAGTAGAAACTCGAACTGATTAAATCAGCGCAGCCTCAGCAACAAAATAAGCTGCGGTAGTCTGGAATTAATTTCACAATGGGAACGCCGCACTTTCAGGTGGTGTAAAAAATAATATGCGAAAGACCAGTAACGTTTCCTCTGATGATAAAAGCCACTAAAATAAAAATTAATGCTAGGATATTTTGGGAACTAGAGTATATAGACATGTGTTGCTCATGCCTGTCTACACAAATTGTTGAGGTGTTAAGAGTAAATGTGCAGCCGAGTACAAGACATACCCCGCCTTTCGAAAACAGTCCAGGTCAGAAGAAAGCTCTAATATTGTAGTATACACTAAAACTACGCTTTTAAAAGTAGATCTTACACCGGAATGTCACGAGAACATCTCACACGTGGTTATAGAGATTCAATGTCAATGTAAATTTATAGATCCTGCCTCTATTTCAAGCATCATAACCTGACCTATATCAAAAAAGCACAAGAAATCGTCCAAGTCTAAATGCCTGGATCGCGAGTTTAGTGCGCGTTATGAAATTTTTCATTGTATCCCTATCTAACCCATCCTTTGTACACACAACAGAATGTGATCTGAAAATTCTTGTTAGTATGATTTAAAATATTTCTGTGTCATGGAAATGATTCGTCCACTAGCTAAATCGTCTCATTTCACGATTTTGATTACATCCCTACATTTCTCACAAAATAAAAAGCTCTTAGAAGCGGTTATTCCGACCAGTGGTAGGCGCGCTAAAGAAAAGATTGTAAGAGATATAGAGGCACACACAACATCCACAGCAAAGATAGAAATCAGTGATTTCATCTTTTGCAATATTCGACAAGATAAGTTGACGTTTCACTTACCCAAGTATCTCACTAAACACTCAAGTCAAGTGCAAATCGTTTTCGAGTATATATCAAGCCTAATTTTCCCCTTCTATCGCTTACGTAATACACATATACTAGCCTCCGGAAATACATATTCAGCATATAGTTATACTTTTGGATGGTGATAATACAAGAAAAATTGTTTTCGATCCATGGTCAACTCAGATATCCAATCAACAAGCCCTAGTTCAAGTATGTAACTGTAGACAAAGTACAAACTTGCTCGTTGCAACACATCTCAAGAAAGGTCTCACCTTCACAAATGACAACGGACTAAATGCCAACGAAATCTTCCCTTAACTATAAATTCACAATAATAATAATAATTTTACAGAGACGTTTCTACCGGGGTCGCCAGCGTAACGCCGATGTGGACCCCCCGGTGCTGGCCGGGAATATATGAATTTACAAATGCTTTGCAAATAATCAATAATTAATGCGCATAACAAAGAAAGTAACAGTTACCCTCCAACTGTAAACGAAATGATAACTTTTCCACATAGCACCTGATCCTTTGTTATCAGAAATCATAAATTTCAAGTTGATGTGTTTAGACCCTCACAACTCAAAAACAAATGCTGTTGTCAGCTCAAGTAGACATTTTCGGTCCATGAATTAGGAAGACTAAGTGAAATTTTATACCACCAAGATTAAACATATAGTGTGTCGTATGAGAGACGTGTACGGTTGGTATTATATATATTAGTAGATCGCTTCCACGTCTCCAGCTGACTATCATAGTCTCGTAAGAATGCACAGAGTAACCAGTTTTATTGTAAAGAGCTACACAACACTTTCATTTGATGGATCACTATGCCAATAGTTAATTCGCAATTAATATTTAGCATCACATCATTCTAGGCGTTAATTTTCATTGGTGTTTATATATCGTAGTTTTCATTGGCGTCTTTTCACGCTCATTACCGCAAGCTCCCTACGTTATTATAACTCAAAATCTACCACACGGCAAGAGATGTTGCACGCGCAAGCAAAATTATCCTAGTGCCCTAGAAATACAATAACTTGATCACACTTAGGTTTCCCTTTCCATGCACCCGTCATCAGTATTGACGCATGAGACATCAGCTTTTCATCCGCTACCCCCGCATTACCGTTAATCCAACCTTATGTTTGTTTTGGCATACGTCATTAAGTGAAACAAACAGGTTGCCTTACTTACCATGGAATTTTATGGCGCAATGACGCAAATGATTTCTCACGTAAACGCGTTGAAATGCTGTTACGCGTATCGTGCCAGAGCAGCAGACTCGTTACCAGAGCTTGTGATGATGGAACTTGAGGTGGCCGTGCACCGACTCGTTTTCCTTGAGCACCCCGGCCGACGTGCCCTCGTTGTCCGGCTTCGAGATGTGCGAGATGACGCTCTCGCTGTTGCGGGCGATGCTGTCCCGCCAGCTCCCCGTCTTGCCTGAAAAACTCGACACGTCACACAGCAGAACGACAATTTTTAAATTAATCACCATGTTCTAACCAGTATGTGAATGTAAATATTAATAATTATTGGTCATGACTAGAAGTTTTCTTTGCAGCACGTCTATAAAGAGTCGAGATGGGTAATTGACCATTCAGAAAATAAATTCCGGGTAAAAATGTTTACTATTTCCTTAAGCATTTTCTGAATTTGTTTTAACAGTTCTGAAATAAAATTTCAGATACTGTTCTCATCGTTCACATTACTTGATAAAATACTGATGTTTAGATACTATTTCTGTTGGGATTTATGAGCCGCATCGTTAAATGTTTTTAAACTCACACCTCTAATCTCACAGTTTTCAATTTTTTCAATTGGGCAAAACGAATCGAGCTTAAAAATGAATGTTAAACATGTCTAGACACCCTGACAGGTTTTAACGCACCAATACCACGAAATTGCAGCTCTGTTTTATTGAACCAACACTATAATGACAACATCAAAATATCCTCTCTCCATACTTTGTCGCTTATCAAAAACTTATCACGTTCACAAGTTCAGGAACTGGAAAAAGTAAGCTTACACAAATGAGGCAAGAGGCCCCGATCCCTACCTGGCGAACGCGGAGGCGTAGCAGCCAGAGAAGAACTTTTCAGTTCCTCAGCCAGCTCCTCGACCTCCTCGTCAGCTGTACCGTTCAAATTCTCTCTCGCATCCACGACGTCATCTGCTTCAGCGTCATCTGCCTCGGCGACGCCGTTCACTTCTTCCGCCGGCACGTGCTCTTCAGCTGGCGCTGTGGGCCGGCCTGGGGTCGGCGATGTGGCGGGGGTGGGAGCGATAGAAGCCTCCCGTCTGCAAAACATGCAAAATGTAACGCAATATTTTCAAAAGAAATGCGAAAACTAACGCACAATTTGCAAAAGAAGTTTATTTTTAACCAGGCAGATTAGATTTTGCCATTCATGAAGTCTTTGAGGCGTAATAGCCTACGGTCTAGGCATCATTTCCAACTATGTTCCACTGCAGCAGAACTTGTTCTATTAAGTGACCTCATGCACACATTTCTCGGACGTGGTCTGAGTTATCGATGGGCGATCATTGTTAGGGAAGTCATTCGGTAGCCTAATGGCGACGGAGAGAGCTATAAATCTTTGTGGGCATTAAATATTTTCACAAAAAATTAAACTTGAGAGTTATTATTATTCGAAAAGTTAGTTTAAGCCTCCGTAAGCAAAATAAAGGTGTTTAAAAGAGAGGAAGGGGAAATGTACCATCAAACATGGAATAATGGGAATGGGAAATTTATGCACAAGATGTATTCTTACACAAAACCCCTTGCGCATAAAAACAGTAGAAAGGGTTAGGAAAAATGTTTCTGAAAAAAGAAAAAAGTTGAAATGGTACGTTCTGACAAGCAGGACAGCAGTGAACAGCAAAAAGATAGTTGTTAACTAAACAAAAAATCTAATCTACGAGTATGTCTCAAAAAAAAGGCCTATTTAATTCACACCTTACGATCTCACATTTTATCTCTGGAAGTGAAAATTTCAACATATACACTAGCTGCATCTCGCTAAGGGGATCATACTTTAGAAGGTAAACTACCTCGAAAAGGGGAAAACGGCTTCGTGTACTAATACAATATTAGGCGTTGTCCTTATTTGATAGAACACAGATAAGGAAAATTAGTAATTAGTTTACTACGCTCCTTTGATGGGACACAGACACGAGAAATGTTCGCGCCACATAACGCATTGAATAAGCAGAAATATGAGGGAAGCGTACGTGCGAGGGACGTCAGGTAGGTCCGCCCCTACAGGGGTCCTCGTGCCCCTCGGAGGTGTAGCTGGGGGAGACCCGGCAAGAGGGGTCCTGCTGAGAGGCGACCCCGCATTGCTGGGGGTCCGGGAGTAGTAGGGGGAGCCCCCTCCCTCAGTTTTCATCCACTGAAAATGGAAAAGACAGCACTGTAGACTTCGATGCTGCATTTAGTTAACAACCGGGTGTCGCAATGATCAGTTTTGTTCCTACATAGCTACCAGATTAGTTCTTTCGAAACTATAATTTTGTTATAACAATTATACTACATATTTTTTAGGATTTTCGAAAGTTTGGGCTCGCCACAACTGCACGCTTAACACGCAAATGATGTTCCGGAATGGCTTACGTTGACAAGCTGAAATTTGACTACATCGCAGGTTCCGTGCGGTGAAAATATGAACAAAAGTTTTGTATACGCAAATTGACTGTATAAACTGTCACTGATCATCGAGATACATATACATAATTATTGCAGTTCCAAATAAATTCTATTTTCACAATTAGAGTAACTACATGATGAACCAATAAATAATCTGTTCATCGCAATAATTTTGTCAAATCAACCCTACAATTTTAGATTACATGTCAATAGATACAAGGCCTTCGCATGTTTTTATGGGGAGAGGCGCAACAACCAGAGGCTGAAGTTCACACAACAAACAGTCCCGCCGATCCTGACACAGCTGCTGCAGCTGTTATTGTTATACGAACTCTTAAGTAAAAACACCAGCTCTTCTTTAACAATCGAAGCACATCCAACTTGCAGGCGATTTCATTAGGCGTTAATAGGAGTAGAAAAGCAAAAATAGAAGAAGAGACGCTAATAGAAAAAGAAAAAATAGAGGAAGAGACAATAATAGAAAAGCAAAAACAAAAAGAATCATGGGCGATAATAAAAAAGCAAAGATAGAATAATAGGCGCTAGTAGAAAAACAAAAAAATAGGAAAAATTAGAAGAGTCGCTAACAGAAAAGGAAAAACTAGAAGAGGCGTTAATAGAGAGGAAAAATAGATGAGGTGCTAATAGGAAAGGGAAAAAGGCACTAAAATAAAAGTTAAGAGATAATATTGCAAAAATGAAAAAAGTAGAAGAAGATGAGCCAACAGAGGAAGGAGCTGACAACAGACCTCGAGAGTGGGCTGGTAGCGAGGGTTCTTGTGAGCTGCAGGAGTGTGCCGGTCTGCTCGCCCGTGCAGGATGTCCGCCCTGCAACACGCACCGCATTTCATTCAAAAGTCACCAACAAAACAATCACTCATGTTATCAATAAAAGTTCTATGATTCACTCGGAAAAATAAAAGTATTACAGACTAAGTTGTGCAGTGCTAAAACCATTGCAACTTTAATAAAATGATACAAAAATATAATCAGTGATCACAAAAAATTAAGACACTGAACAACACATTAGTGTGAGTGCACTCACTGTAATCAGGCACACTGAACCTCAGCAATGCTTACTAAAACCGACATTTACAAAACAAGGAGTGAACCTTAAGGATCTTAACGAGTTTCAAGAGGTCATACGGTAGGAGAGTCGTAGTTGTAAAAGAAACACGCCTAAAAGCACTCACTAGCAGCTGCATTTAGGAAATGACCAAACATTGGATACTTACCGCACGCACATGCAATGACAGTGAGAAAAAATGCGTACCATCAGTTTACTTACGCGAGACAATACGGGCACTTTTGATCGAGTAAATTAAACAAGTTAATTTAAGCCTCTTTAACAATAATAAAGAAACTTCAAAGCAAGGAAGGAGAAAACATTATTTAGTACAGATGGATTTTAGGGAATGGAGAATCTGTCCCCACACCATTCGTGTCGTAACAGCAAAGTTGAAAAAAAATGAAACAAGATGAAAGTTGAAGAAACAAGTCCTGAAAATATGGACAACACCTAACCAAAAAATATGGTCCATAAGAAAACAAATACTTATTGTATTTTAACAAAAGAAAAGCCTACCTAACCTTCAGCTCGGGACCACACATTTCTTATCCCCCTTAGGAGGGCTAATTACAAGAGACAAAATACTTGTATCCCTTGGGTGGTGAGACGAGGAAATTTTACTCATTACATACAGTACCCAAACATGTACTCATTAAAATGAGAGGTCACTGCTTATGTAAATATACGCAGATAGGAATAGTGAGCATTACAGTGGGACGGTTTAGATCTATTCGAATCATAAACGGTAAATAACGAACACATAATTAGACGCCAGAAGGAACTGGTCCCTTAAAATTCAAGAATTAATGATCAGTTTAACAAAGTCAACACGAGAACGACTTTTCAGGTATTCACTTAAATAGTTAAAATGCGAGTTACCATTACCTGATCGTGCAAGTTCGTAAGCAAGTAATCGCATCCCTACAGAAGTGCAGTTACCTTACCAGGCATCAAGGTTACTCAACATCTCTGCCATAGCTTCACTACTCTTCATTACCCACCTCTCAAAGTTAGAGATGCTATTAATTTGCTCACATTCTAACACCGTTTATACTATGTTTGACTGTTTTTCTACTTGGGCTTGTAAGTAATACATTACCGATATAGAATAATCCATCTCAGTTAGTAAACCTAGTAAAATTTTCCGCGAATATTAGTTCTTAACTTTGATCGAACTATAACCGTTAGTAAAACGAAAGCATAACAAGTGAAACTAAAAAGGTAAGTGACAGAACAAAAACATAATAGTTAAAACTAAAACGATTAGTGGCAGAACGAAAGCATGATAGTTAAAAATAAAACGATTAGTGGCAGAACGAAAGCATGAAAGTTAAAACTAAAACGATTAGTGGCAGAACGAAAACATGATAGTTGAAACTAAAGCTGTTAGTAGTCGAACGAAAACACAGTAGTCAAAGCTGAAACAGTTAGTAGTCGAACGAAAATATAAGTTAGAACTAAAACCGTGAGTTCATAAACGCTAAGGGCCTCATGCAATCCATGGGGGCGGCGTAGGGAGAGAGGGGCGCAACACGTCTTACGGTGGGGGGCGGTAGGTGGGGGGCAGGATGGTGGTGGAGTACGAAGGGTGGAACGTTGCGAACTGAATGTCGTTCGTGCCCACGTATCTGTGTAGCGAGACGTGCTCACGTGCGTTGAAGTAACAAATGATAAGCCACCAGTGCACGGTGCAAAACTGAAGTAACTCGGACAAACACAGAACTTACAAATTCGGCGGTTAAATAACACTAACGATCATTTTAGCTCTGGTAGCCGAGCTAACACTAATTCCTGTATTCCATTGCAACAGTCGCCATGTAATTTATCACTCACAACCACGGCTCTTAACTCAAAGCAAGGAGAGACAACAACACGCTGGGTCTCCTGCTATTTTTACCCTCTAAGTGTCCCCCAAGGCCTGGAGGGCAACTCTGAGCATCGTTGTAGACCTAACGCCTAGTTAGTAAATCCCAGTTCTCAGCCAGACCCCTGAGCTAGCACTCTATTAGCCCGTGTCCCCTCACACGGCTCCTCTCCACCACAGCGACAGGTACACACGCAAGTGGTCAACTGAAGACATGGCAGCTAGATGAACATTTTTTGTTTACCATCCCAACGTTAATTCTTTTTAGGTTAGAAGGCCTGTGCTCTTAGCAGGTTGAGCAATGCGAAACGAAGATTATACTATTCAATATACTATCACCAATAATGCAAGAACATATTTTTATTCAGGGATAAAATAGTTCGAGATTACCGTGGTACCACATACTTGCCGACCTATAATTCCGAGAGAGCGTGATTCACATGATCGTTCGCGAACTAACTAACCAACTCAATAGAATGGATTTAAGCAACACAGAACACTATAAGTAGGGTGGTCACGAAGCACGACGGCCCACCGACACAATAGCGAAATACTCGCCATTGTAGCGTTACGGAGCTCACACGCCTGAGTACATCGCTGTTATATTGCAAACATTAAGCAAGAAAAAGTTTGGAAATAAAACAATGAAAATCTGCAACTCAGGAAAAGCAAATGATGGAAGCGCAAAACAAGGATAAAAAAAAGCCGTGCTAAGAACAATTGAATATATATTGAGAGAAATCTATTGTTTTCCATTCATTATCAATGCTAATGTTAAAAGAGCGCCACACTATCACAAATTTACACGTATAACCCAATCAAATGAATAATCTAGCAAAACGTGCAAAGAGAAATATCTATAAGAGAAGAGAAAACAACAAAGATTGAAGAAAATTTCCAAACATTTACAGAAAATTGAAAAAAATGATAGCCAACATGGTGAGTCTTTAATAAAGAACAATGAATCAAATGCCCAAAGAATGACTCGAGAAGAAAAAATTTCTTTTTGAAAGGGCTAGCTCAGAGTACGGCCCTCAATTGCTATCACCATCATTGTGTCTCGTCAGTACAGAGTTTAGAGAAAGTGACGCGCAATACGCCTTCAAAAAATAGGACGGCAAGGAACAAAGACTCAGAGTAGTGTAAGGAGTCAAGATTTTAGAGCACACTTTCAATACGCCTCGGAACAGCAGTGCTGCAGAACTGCAGACGAGAGCATTATCGAACAAGGAAATCCGAGCAGTCTTATCTAGAGGGGTCGGCTCCACACGGTGCTTCCAGGCCTTCTGACTCACAGCTTTCCCTACACTATATAATACTAGCCCATCATAATTGCCATATAAATCCATACACATCTCCGAAATTAATATAGGTTAACCATCAAAAGGTGTTGCGTTTGTTTGGTCGACGTACAATATAATGCCCACTAGAGCTATCGTTGCCTTATAGGCTTGAATAATGAATTATAGGCATGAATTTACCAAGATTGAATAATGTCAAGGTCAATGTTACTCAATTTCTTTTTAAAACTTCAGTCAACTCTTTCAAGGTAGGTCGTAAAAATTTTGAGAACGTGTAGATGTACAGCACCAGCAACTAATAAATAGCACGACATTTTTGTCGTCTCTTTAGAGCAAGCAGCTTACCCCCACTATGCTTCATGTACATCACGGTACAAGAAACAAGGTAGGGTCAAACCAGTCCTTTTCGTCTATCGTGCGGCAAAGCTGACGTCATGGCAAGGAACCAATAGCAGCGCTCATATTGCATCTGGCAACACTGCTAACCCCAAATCAGACACCACTATTGGCCTAACGACATGTCGCAATGGTGACATCATAGTTCGTTTGAAATGAAGCCGTTCTATTGACTAGTCGAACAAGAGGAGGTGTATTTTCCTCCACAGAAAAGACTCAACCTTGTTTCCTCTACCGTGGTGTACAGTCTCAGCCAGACATCAACACAAACACTCCACAGAAAATGACTTAATAACAACAGAAAATGAAACGAGAGTATCTCACATTGCGCTGTGTCGGGGCCCATGCGTGGGCTTGCCGGCGGGGTTGCTGAGGTTGTTGGCGTGGGGGAGACGCCTCGTGGTGGAGGGCGAGGTTGAGTTGGGGGTGGATGGCAGTTCAGGGGACACTCCACGCGATCCAGCTCGTGAACCTGTCCGGGAACCGGTCCGTGATCCGGTTTTGGACCCGCCTCGTGAACGGTTCACAGCCGTCAGCTGTTGCTCCTCGTACGAGACTGCAAAAAGGCAAACATCAGACCATGCCGTCAAGCCGAGACAGTGAGACGTCCTAACGACGGACCGTGAACTTTTCAGCATCATCCTACAAAGCCCTAGCAACTCTTCTACCAACGAAACATTTTACCGATAATTCATCAAACTTGCAATAATAGTTGAACAGTGAATCGCACAAACGACCACTGTACTCGGCGAAGGTTACTGCATCAGGGAAAGTTGAGGGCGAGTAGAGCCCTTATATTTTCAAAAAGATAACGTCACTGTGACGGATTTCGACACGTTATGGTAAGACACTCGAGATTTTGTTGTGTCCACCAGCCGCCGAATCTCCACTTTGTCCCAGCTGAATTTTCACCGATCATTTTCCGAACGATTTAGGATTCGAACAAAGTAGTACAACATTGCATGCTTCTTGACGTACACCCAGTTCAAGATTGGAAGGTCTAAAGGTAACGATAAATCACGAAATTAAGGGTCGTCGATACGTGATTCAAATGAATACGGCAAACTTCCAGAAGACTTCAATGCTGCGTCGACATCAACGTTCACCACTCAAGTGATTGCTTTTCAATAGCTTTCTTAACGAATTTGTACGAGACGGTTGTTTCCAGATTTTTCCTTTCATCAATTTCAGTTTATTTATCAACGTCTAAAATCACTGCATCATTTTCCTGGTACTTGATGAACGAATTTTTGAGAAATATTTTCAAGAAGTCGACATTTATGACAGATCGTATCCACAATACAGCTTGCGAGAAGGTTACATTTTCGCATTTATTAGAACTAAAATCCGAGTAGACAATTAAGCTCACATTATTACTGACAGCAGAGCGAGCATGGTAACAACCGCACAAAAACAAACAAGGCCTTCAAAGTATACAATATGGAGTAAAACAAGGCCACGATGTGACGATTCACAGGAAGCGAATTCGAAGGCAAATTATAGAACTCTCCCTCACTCAAATTCTTGCAGGCCCGATATTTAAAACTCTGCCTGACTTGTGTTTCAATCAAAAATGAGTACATTAGTTGAATGAAATGTTCGAAATTAGTTCTCATTCTAAATTACTCGAGTGCAATAGAACAAAACATTCAAGAATAGCAACTAACAAGAACTATTATAACCGGTTAAGATTCAAGCTTTGTTTTCACGAATATTGCCATTCACTGAACAATTTACTCATGGCATCTCATTATGAACTCAAAACTAAACAAGGAGAACTGATAGAGATCGAGCAATTACAGAGTAAAGAATTATGAATTCATGACAGTTTCCAGTCGAATAATCATGATGGTAGATCGACCCTACGCCAGTTTCTGATCGAGTAATCGTGACGGCAGTTCGATCTCACCCAGTGTTTCAGAGAGTAGGAGGTATTTGTTCACCGGATCGGAGAGTAGGGATGTCAATTCAAAGACGTTCCTCCATTGCAATAACCAAATGCACACTAACTTGGTCTCTCGTCAAAGAAGGAGTCGAAGACAACGAAGTTGTTGATCTGCGGCACCTGCTTCTCCAGCCTGTAGTGTTTCTTCAGGAAGCCGAGGAACTTCTCTGACGGCTTGTCCACCGCCATGTGGCCAGCCTCTACTTCTTGGTCCTGACCAAACACAAGTTAAATAAAATAATCATCGTCGTAATGAAACGAAAATATTCCTCTAAAAAAAAGTTCCATATTATAGTCAGTTGGTTATTTCTTCTACGCATGTTCCCGAAGAAGACAACTTTTTCAACAAAATGCCTTTTCACCCAATATTTTACGACAGGGGCTCCCAACTTGAGGTGCAGGCACTCCCCTGAGAGTGCGAGACATACATTCCAGGGGATGCGAGAAAAGTCCACGTAAACAATAAGATATCGGCTATACGTTGACAATTAAATTTCAGGGGTGCGAGGTTCGGATGGAATTTCTTTATGGTGCGGGGGAAAAAAGTTGGGAACTCCTGCTCTACGGGTATGCTCTGGAAGTACGAGATTTTTATTCATAAATACGCGTCCGTACTAGTGGTGTCAAGAAACATTCCCACAGACTATTTTTTTTTCAAATCCACTTTGCAACTGGAATAGAGAACTGATATAAATGATAATAATCTGAATGAGACTATATATACGAGAATTTAAAGAAGAAGAGAGCTAAAAAGCAGTTCAAAAATGAAGCGATCGTTATTGGAACACAAACGGTCGATGCTGTTCCGTTTGCGCACAAAAATATATTAGATAAACTAATTACAGCCCCTGCTGGCACTGCAGCGTCATTTGGAAGCAGTGGCAAGTCATAAAACAATCGTGTCCAGCAGCCAGCTCGAGTACGAGTAACAAACAATATCGAATACTGAATATTTGCAACCTACCTTTAACCAAGGCAGCAACCAGAATGGGCTAAAAAGAACCCAAAGCAATTGCGCAGCATTAAATGAAGTTTTCAATTAATCATTAGTTACACGCTTCAATGCTCTCTGATAGCTTGGGTAGGGAAACATCTAGAATTGTGTGAAACACGTTTACTGTAATTAATTTCTCAATAATTTGTACCGGGGCGAGCCACTGGCACAGCTCACCTGGAGCATGTGGTCGAAGAGCCGCCTGCCATAACCGCGTCGCTGGCGACTCTCGTGGATGTAGAAGTCGAGCACGCAGAGAGGCGCCACCTCCTTCGTCTGGCGATCCTGGTCCAGCAGGAACAGCTTCTTGCGTCCGATTTTCAGCATCCCGACCACCATCGTCGCCCGGCTGGTGTACACACGTCACGGAGATATTTAAATGAAATCGCGTCTAGGGACGTCACGGAGACATTCGAGTAAAATTATTTGAGCGTGATATTCACGCTCAATTAGCAATGAAAGTTATCGTAATTCCGACAGAATTGAATCATTTCATAGTACGAAGAATCACGGAGACAACTGAGTAAAATTACCCTTCATGTTCAAGTAGCAATGAAAGTTATCGTAATACCGATAGAAGAGTCATTTTAAATTTTGAAGCAATCTCACAAGAACGCTGCAGCACACATATACGGCAGGGAGGACCACTATAATATTGGTACACCTTATGTGTCTTCAAATCGTGAATCCCGAAATGTTGCACCTTCATTGATACTTCAAACAACCTATATATACACTTAAACAAGCAAAGTGCTTTGAGTACATTTATCTCATAAAGTATTTTAACGCGAAGGGTAAAAGAGTATGTACCCTTCACACAGTACATCTACTGTTACATGGAACAAATAATTCATCAGACAACTCTAAAATGATATTGAACTTCGACAACAGAACAGTTCAATCACTCATAAACTAAGCCATTACTAAAATTCATAGTCAAGTTATTATAGATGCTCAAGTTATTTTCAAATCACTAGAGGCAATCGCAAACACATCAATAAGCAAGTCAGCTCGTGAACCGAGCAGCCCTCGGGAGACGCACCTGGTAGGGTCGTCCTCCTTCATGAGGTAGAGGAGGTGGTCGGAGTTCTGGAGCTTCTCTGAGGTGGTGATGACGTTGCTCAGGCCCTGAGCGAAGGAGGACGCCTCCCCGATTGTGTTGATGATCTCGTACAGCTGCTGGTACTCCACCCTGCACAGATCAGGAGTGTGTCGTCAATTGATTGACTATAAATTAGTTTTAGCCTAACACAGGATTAGATGTGTTAGTTAAGCCTCCATAACCATTACAAAAAAAGAGCGGATCGAAGAGAGGAAGGAAAAAGGTACCATTTATAATGGAGATAAGAGAATGCGGAATCTATGCAGAAGGGGCATAGAAACAGTAAGTTGAGAAAGAAGTTCATGAAACAAGAAAAAAGTTGGAGAAGAACGTAGTAGATGCTTGAAAACAGGACAGCAGTGAACTGAAAAAAGGTGGTCCTTAACACAACAACAAAAAAAAACATTTTATTTTAACAAAAAGAAGGACTACCTTACTCTCAGCTCGGGCTTTTCCCCCTGGGAGTGTGCTTATCTATATCATTAAAATGTATTCTAAATAAATAATTGCAACTTACACCCATCAATGAATAACGCTTTCTATCCAACATAATTATCACTAAGTTACACAACAACACGAGAGTAAACAGGCCATACGAACATCAGATTCCACCTCGTTTTGTACTCCAGAACGCATCTCGCATGAAAGAGAGAAATGCAAGACGCCAGAACATTCAAATAGAAATGAAGACATTTTCAGTGTATGAAAGGAAGCAACAAAAACGCCGGTATATTAACTTACAAACTAGTGCACTTTCTCCGCCTCACTGCAGCGGCTCTGAGATAGCCGAGAGCTGATCTCCCGTGGTCTCTCATACGCGCAAATTGGAAAGTTTCTCACGGGAACGCAGAGGCTGCAGCCGAGTGCGTATGAGTGTGCGTGAGTCATGACGGCCTCGCAGAACACGTCACGCTCCCAATCCGACATGACCTCATATTCCTTGTGCTAACATTTTGTCCTCGCATGCTCTAACGACTCTCCGATTGTCAGTGGAGTGTTCTCCCTCCATGAAGCTGCTCCTCTCAAATGCACGCAGAGGTTCACCAAAGTCGCAGTTTCACAGCGCGGAGCACCGGGAGCAGGAAGCAGAACGCACGTCACGTTTTGTGGCGCAGAGCGTCTGGTCGGAGGCGTGAAGTTCTCCAGCGTTAGCGAGGCGATGTTGAACACTTGAGTAGGCAATGAAAGTATCTATGCATCAAGCCTTGTGTGAAACAATGTTGTTAACTTCCCAACAAATTATTTTCGTTAACCACAGAAACTTACTTACTACACTTCAACCCAAACAGAAAGATAAAAGCAGCTTCTTACACAAGTTTTTGACGACGCTTTCCAAACGAATCCTGCGAAATAATGATTGCAAAATGTCGTTCTAGATTTTGAGAAGCACTCCATTATTGAACTGAGATACATCAAAACTAAAGACTAAATTAGATGATAGCTTAACCGCAACCAAGACGTTTCAAAGAGAGGAAGGAAGAAGGCACCATTTAGTATGGAGATAAGGGAACGGGGAATCTATGCACAAGGTGCATAGAAATAGTAAGCTAAGGAAAAAGTTCACGAAACAAAATAAAAGTTGAAAAAGAAAGTAGTAGGTGCTGAAAAATAGGACAGCAGTGAACCGAAAAAAAGATGGTCTTTAACATAACATAATGCATTTCACTTCAACAAAAAGAAAGCCTACCAAACTCTAAGCACGGGACCTCACATTTCACCCCAGGAGTGCTAATTCCCATAGAAACAATAGTTGTATCCCCCTGACTCGGAAATCGGTGGTATGATACCTGAATTACAAACACAAATAACTGCCCTGACACCGTCTTGTATAACCATACGTTAGATGTGACGTTTATACATTATTTCGCAGCTTATAAAAAACAGGGCTACTCGTGATCAAACACAACAGCAGCATAGTTTATTTCGAGAAACAGGTATTGGCCCACGGAAATATCCGCCACCGCAGCAATATTGCGGACAAATAATAGATATCTCGCGTAATACTTACTGAAATTGAGGCTCGTGTGCCGGCCTCGTCACATCGGAAGCATCTCTGCTTCATGAACTGAGGGCTGCAAGCCTTCGTATCACTGCTCTCCAGTGTAAAGGAGTTATTCAGGGCTTCAATTAATCGAAAATTGATCAGAGAGGGGATGTAAGCCCGCTAAAGGGAGCGCAAATTGAATGACAACCCGAAAGGAAAAACACAGAGTACCAAAATAAAAATACGGAGCTGGCTGACGTGAAGTAATGGAAGCACGACAGGGTGCGTTAGAATGATGTACTGGTGCGTCTAATATTCAGAGAACAGGAGCAATATAACCATTTCAATAATAACTAATACTGTTATATCCACAGCAGCGAACGGCGGTCTTTCTTAAAATTTTGCAACCCTGTTTGCAGGTACCGAGATTTTAAATAATTAAATAACTAATAATAATTGTACGCTACAAAAAATGAGAGCAAGGATGAATACTTTTATAAATGGCTTGTAAAAAATTGAAGTAAGTATGGAATGACATTCACTGTGTTGCAAAATAAATAGATTATGCTATTTATTCTCAAGAACTTGAGCTTTTCACCCAGAATGTTTGCTGTACCCTCAACGAGTCGCAACAACTCTAGCTGGTGCGTCTGAACTTTGCTGTTATAGCAGTTGTATCTTCCCTGAATTTTGAAGTAATTGGAATTTTGTCAACAGAAGAAAAGGATAACTGCCATATGAACCTATAAATTGGAATTTGTCAACAGAAAAAAAGGATAACTGTAATACGGAACCTGTTCAGATGTGTCAAAAAGTCGACTAAAATACGGTAATATACGTACTTTTTACTAATTTTAGCGCCGCAATATTCACAGCTACGACTACATAGACTACATTAGCCATCGCTCTTCTCACGTGACCCATCCCTTCTTCATGCTCATCCCTCACCCTCCAGCTGACGTCATCACTTCTCCCTGGCGAACTCTCACCGCGTCTCCGCCTCACCTCAAGGTTTTGGTATCAACTCTACGGTAGAGGCACCCAGACAGAAAGGAAAAACTGGTCACATTAATGGTCTTGATAATTGCTATTTACGATCCTCGAATTTTAAATCAGTTGAGACTTAGTTTTTTTTTTGGAAGAACGTCCTTAACAATAATTATTTCACGATTTTAGATAATGTACTTGATTTTAAGTTAGTTGAAATCATAATAACCACAACAAAGCTCTTACCAAGAGAGGAAGCAATAAGACATTTCGAGTGAAATTTCTTTTTTATTAATATTATATAAGAAAGTTTTAGCCTCCCTTAACCACGACAAAGATGTTCCAAGAGAGGAAAGAGGAAGGCACCATTTAGTAGGGAGTTGAGGGAACGCGGAATCTATGCACAAGGTGCACAGAAACAGTAAGCTAGGAAAGAAGTTCATGAAACAAGAAAAAAGTTGAAGAAGAAAGTAGTAGGTGCTGAAAAACAGGACAGCAGTGAACCGAAAAAAGATGGTCCGTAACAAAACAAAACCTATTTTATTACAACAAAAAGGAAGCCTACCTAACCTTTAGCTCGGGCCCTCACATGGTTCCCCTGGGAGCGCTAATTCCCATAGATACAATAGTTGTATCCCCCTGAGGGGGAACAAGGTGTGTTTCCACACAACATCCCTTGGGCGTAAAACCAGCTAGTTAATTAGTTAGATTAGTCGTTAGTTTTAGCCTCCCTACCCAGTAACAAATGCGATCCAAAGAGAGGACGGAGGAAGGCACCATTTAGTATGGAATTAAGGAAACGCGGAATCTACGCAGAAAGGCATAGAAACAGTAAGTTGTGAAAGAAGATCATGAAACAAGACCAAAGTTGAAGCGGAAAGTAGTAGGTGTTGAAGAACAGGACAGCAGTGAACCGAAAAAAGGTGGTCCTTAACATAACAGATTAGATTATTAGTTAGTTTAAGCCTCCCTATTCGCAACAAAGGCTATCCAGAGAGAGGAAGGAAGAAGGCACCATTTAGTATGGAGTTTAAAGAAACGTGGAATCTATGCAGAAAGGGCACAGAAACAGAAAGCTAAGAAAGAAGATCATGAAACAAGACAAAAGTTCAAGAAGAAAGTAGTAGGTGCTGAAAAACAGGACAGCAGTGAACCGAAAAAAGATGGTCCGTAACAAAATAAAAACCTATTCTATTTTAACAAAAAGAAAGTCTACCTAACCTTTAGCTCAGGCCCTTACGTAGTCCCCCTGGGAGCGCTAATTCCCATAGATACAATAGTTGTATCCCCCTGAGGGGCCTTAACATAACAAAAAAATTTTATTTCAACAAAAAGAAAGCCTAACTAACTCTCAGGTCGGGCCCTCACATTGTCCCTCTGGGAGCGCTAGTTCCCATACATACAATAATTGTATCCCCCTGAGGGGAACCAGCTAGCTAGTTAATAAGTTTTTGAAACATAAGGAAAGTAAAAAAAAACAGCAATACGGGGTCACAAAAGGACAGCTTGGAACCGACAAAAGATGGTCTGTAAGAAAAAAAAATACCATTCAATTCAATGGCTACTAGATCTTCAGGTCGGGAGCTTACATCTTTCTAACAGGGCTGATTTCCACAGATGCAATAGTAGTACGAGTAGTATACCCGTGAAGGAATCATTCTTCGACGAGCAGCACGAATGTCAGCAGAATGAACTTGATCAAGTTTCCTTGCTCAGGAGAACTGGCTGGACACCGGCAGACAGAGGCATGCGAGGGCGCTCAGATGGCGCGCCAGCAGCGCTCGGCCTGCACTGTTGGACGGTAGCGCCCACGTGCTGGCTGGGGCACGCATGCGTCATGCACGTGGGCACGTGCATCATGAGAGATTGGAAGTGCATCATGCGCGTTTGCACGTGCGTCATGAGTGTTTGGAAGTGCGCTATGCGCGTTTGCCCGTGCGTCATGCGCGTGGGCACGTGCATCATGCACGTCACCGTAACAACGTGCGTGGTGATGTGGGGACGATCAGTAACAGGTAGCAGCCCTCTCAGGGTCAGAGCGTATTCCAACCATCGAATTTGCTATATGGCATTTGAAGAGACACAGTTTAATTCTTAAAAGTGCGGTATGAATTATGAAATACATTTTCCAGATTTTCCTTCCATTAAATGGGTAGTCTTCTCAAGGCATAAGCATATCACTAATAGATGTGGAAGTTTTTCAGTCCTTCCGATTTCATTGCAGGAGAAGACGTCCAATCCATGCGGATTAGACATCTCAATCCATTAGCCATGCAGAGTTTGTACACACACTTACCGCCTCAATTTGAGCCTTGAACAACATGACAGGACAATAATATGACGTAAACATAAGATCTAATGAGCAAAATAAAACCGTAACCAGTCTTACACACGTAGCAAGTGGTACAGAAGAGAGGGCCGGGCTGCCTTGAAGAGGTTCACTTCTAAGACTCACAGACGAGCACACACACACACACACACTTCGACACAGGAAATCACCTGAGAGATCTTAGCCTTCAAGTTCCCGTCGTAAGATTGGATGTGCGAGACGGTCCAGTCGGGGCATCTTTACGAGTTGTGGGACTATCTTAGAAACTGCTAAATACATCCAGTAATGCTGCTAGTGCTGGTATGAACTCCTAAATACATAAATCCAGTAATCCTGCTAGTGCTGAGATGATGTACGAACTCCTAAATACATAAGTCCAGTAATCCTGCTAGTGCTGGGATGATGTATGAACTCCTAAATACATAAATCCAGTAATCCTGCTAGTGCTGGAATGATGTATGAACTCCTAAATACATAAATCCAGTAATCCTGCTAGTGCTGAGGATGATTTAAGAACTAAATACACAAATCCAGTAATTCTGCTTAGTACTGGGGATGTCATCAACAGTCGATCTTAAGAGGAATTAGAGAACACGAGTGCGTTGAGTTTTCCCTCCCTACAGAGGTTTAGAGAAATTTTACCGTAAACAGCTGATAGCTGGCGTATGTTTTCTCTGCAAACCTATAGCTTGGCCCAAGCCGGAGCAAGATCGTTCAATCAATTAAGTACCGATTAGTTTGATATACTCGATCCGATTGGAACAAGCCAAAATATCCTAACATTTACAGCCCGCTCGCACTACATGTTTCACTAAATCTTTTTTTCCTTCCACGCAATCATAAATTACAGCTGAGCAAAACCCAACAGCGATTTAAGATGTACACTCTTCACGAAAATAAAACGACTGCTGCCATTGAAGGACGCCACATGAGCAATAGAAAACATTGCGACCAGCAAGCAGCAAACAAACGCACTGCAGCGCCAGGAAGTGAACAGAAGTACGTGCGGGAGAATAAAAAACTCTCACACCCTCATTAGGAGAAGATGTTAATTTTGTCTTCAACAGATAATTAGAGCAGATTAACTTACAGCTCCACCAAATCGACGGCCACACAAGCGACGAACAGGGAAGCCCATGACCTATTAATGCACGAACTTATTCTTTCGATACCACAAGTTTATTTTTGGCAGGAATAAATCATGAAGATATGAATAATTAGGAAAAATTAATTGAACTTTGTTCACACATCACAGGGTGTGGAAACGCTATGTACTGAACAAGTTATGCAGGCAATGGTCGAGTTGTAGTATAGTTTTACTCTTCAATTTTCTAGACGATGTGCCATAATAGCTTAAAGAAATAAACACCCAACACACACTCCTATGATTGTAATAGAGTGTGTCCGTGCGTGTTCTCCCTGCAGCAATTAGCAGGGCCATTGTCATGCATAAGATAGTTCAAATTAGCATGTTCGATCCATGTTATAACGCGTACACGGCACGCAGCAACGGACGAGCACGGCGTTCTCCCTGTAAGGCCCATTTCACACCGAGCTAGCAAAGCAGCATCTAGCAAGCTTGCATGAGCTATCTAGCAGATGGTCTGCGAGACTGATATGTAGGAATAGCACTATTACGAGCCGTTGCCTTCACACTGAACTCGCAAGTTTTGTCCAGCATCCAGTATGCTAGGTAAAAATGTTATTCCTACCTACCAGTCTCGTAGACCTTCTGCAAGATAGCTCACGCGAGCTTGCTAGATGCTGCTTTGCTACCCATTTGCTTGCTGCCCATTTAACACTGCTGCTCAGTGTTAAATGGGCCTAACACAGTAGGTAACACTTCACCCTTTTCATCATTTCCAGCAAAATAATTTCCATCTTCCATTTGCAGTTGTGAAAGGAATTCAAACTAAGCAATGTTTAATCCACAACATCAAACCTATTGTAACTACATTATTTGCCATTTATGATCCCTAATGTTCCTGCTCATGGACTGAATTTGCGCTCTCCTTATGAAATCATACTAGGTTTTAAACAATTTAGACTAATAATTCATATAATCTGTGTGTTTTTAGTTTCTCTTTTTTTTAGTTTAATTCTAAGTATGAATGTCCTTATTTTTACCTTGATCCTGTAGTTTTTATCATTTTTATTTTTACGTTACATTTTACTTACCGTCTCTTCATGCTAATGACTGACCATGTTGACATATTCGACAATATTGATCCAGATCTCAATCATTTGAATAGACTGCACCCAAACCTAAATGAAACTGGAAACTGTAAATACCTAAATATTAAAAAATTTAATGAATCGATGAGGAAGACCTGTAACGATTTTTCTCTACTATGTTGGAACTGTAGATCCATTTATCCGAAAATAGATGAAATATCTTGTACTATCACTGAGCTGAACAGCAATTTTGATGTTCTCAGTTTCACCGAAAGTTGGCTAGACGACTCATCTAAAGACCTGATTCAAATTCAAAACTATTATAGCCATCATTCACTCCGTAGTAACAAACGTGGTGGTGGCATCAGTACGTACATATCTAAACATATATCTTCGAAAGTCATTTTAAGTGCAACTATGAATCGTGAACATATTGAGACCTTATTTATAGAACTAACGAAAAATGGTAAACGGATTATGCTTGGGACAGTATATAGACCCCCAACAGCTTGTAACGTCTCTTTCCTGAACGAGCTTCAAAGCATTATATCTCAGTTCAACAAGTCTCTATATAATGACATAATAATCTGCGGGGATTTCAACTACGATCTTCTACAATATGATAGCTGTGAGCAAATCTCAAACTTCATAAATGTTTTTCAATCTAGCTCCTTCCTTCCAATCATCACGAAACCTACACGTGTTGCTTCTGAATCGGCTACGTTACTCGATAATATTTTTATGTTAGATCCGACTGATTTTCTTACCGGAATAATAATTTCTGACTTATCTGACCACTTCCCGGTGTTTCTCATCAAGAAAAATGTCTATAATCCTTGTTCCAGCCCACAGGCTGATACTTATTCATTTCGTTGTGTAAACGAATACAACTTGGGAACAATGCGAACTGTTCTAGAAGAATTAATGCCATCATTAGACGTCTATGAACGGGACAATAATGCGATTAACATTGATGAAGCAATACTAAATTTAACTGAAATTATAACGACCACATATAACCAGTGCTGTCCAATAATCACCCGCACAATTACGCCGAAAAATAGACAAAAGCCCTGGATTACTGAAGATATCGTGATCAATATAAAGAAACGTCAAGCGTACCTAGCCTTACTATACGAAGGGCGAATATCTAAAGTAACGTATAACAGATTCAGGAATCATGTGACAAATCAAATACGAACCTCAAAACGAGACTACTTCACGCGCAAATTTACTGAATACAAAACTGATATTAAAAAAACTTGGCGCCTGCTTAATTCATGCTATAAACCGAATAATATTACTACGAAAACAATTGAGTCCGTCGTTCACGAAAATGTAAAATACCACGAGAAAAAAGATATTGCAACTGTGTTTAACAACTTTTTTGTAAACATAGGAAAAAATGTAGCCGATAGTGTCTTCGGTGAACCCAGAGACCACTTGCAATACATGGACCATGTCCGTGAACCTAACTCTTTCTTTTTCACGCCAACCAATCCCTCCGATGTAATTACGTGCATAAACAACTTGAAAAATAAATCAAGTGGATTGAAAAATTTTTCGGCTAAAGTTCTTAAGGCTATAGCTGATATAATAGCACCGTGCATATCTTATATTATCAACCAATCCCTTTCTCAAGGTATCTTCCCCAACTCTTTCAAAATTGCGAGAGTCACCCCTATTTTTAAAAATGGTGATAAAAACTGCGTTAACAATTATAGACCTATCTCTGTACTACCAATTATTAGCAAAATATTCGAGAAAATTGTGTATAAAAAAGTGTATTCGTATTTTGAACAAAAATCTTTCCTCTACGACAAACAATACGGTTTTCGTTCTAAGAAATCTACGACACAAGCTGTATTAAATCATTTGCAATACCTTTATTCTAATATAGATGAAGGAAAGCTTGTTTTCTCCGTATTTCTTGACTTTCGAAAAGCATTCGATTGTGTGGACCATAACGTATTACTCTCGAAACTACATTGGTATGGCATTCGAGGGGCTGCCCATGATTGATTTAGATCATACTTAGCAAATCGGAAACAATACGTTGTCATTGACGACGCAAAATCAGACCCACAGACAATTAGCCATGGGGTTCCACAAGGATCTGTCCTTGGGCCTCTCCTATTTCTAATTTTTATCAATGATATCATTAAATCTACATCATTTTTCAAATTCATACTTTTTGCCGATGACAGTACCCTTTCTGCGGTCCTTCCAGACCAAAATCCCGCTAGGATGGCGGAGCGTATAAATAATGAACTTCATAAGGTTTCATTGTGGCTTAAAGCTAATAAAATAAGCCTTAATATCGATAAAACAAAATATATTACATTCTCATACAAGAAAAATATATCTCTCCCACGCATCCAAATTGGCGAAGGTGAAATCGAAGAAACCAACTCAAGTAAATTCCTCGGCATCATAATAGACAAAAATCTAACCTTTAAAGAGCACATCGCTCATATTAGTTCTAAATTATCAAAATCTATCGGAATCCTAAATAAAGTTAAGAATTTCCTGCCTGGAACAGCCTTACAAATGCTCTACCGAACGCTCATTTCACCATACTTGCAATACGGAATAGAAGCATGGCACGGAACTGATAAAAATAAAACCAACAAAATTTTTACCCTGCAAAAAAGAGCCATAAGAGCGATAAAGAATCTAGAATATAATGCTCACACAAATGACTCATTCAAAAATTTACGAATACTTAAGCTCTCGGATCTCTACAAAATCTCCATTTGCAATTTCATTTACAAAACATTAACAAATGATGGCGACCATAGCCTAAAACAACTATTAACTACGCAAACTGGTCATCACGACCATTTAACCCGAAATAGAAGTAAATTCATGCTTCCTTATTACTCAAAGGCTCGGTCACAACACAGTATCCTCTTCGTTGGAACTAAAACTTGGAACTCAATACCTGCGGAGATCCGTGAAAGTAATTCTTATAAGGTATTCAAAAAAAGTCTTGAATCTCACTTCCTATCAGATTACTAGTCGTGTAAGATCACAGAGTCAAACCTTGTCCCCTACATAACTGGTCCTAATAATGTAATTCGCCTTGATTAATTTCGCCGATCTTCAGTCTGTTCTTGAATCGTTTGTCGAATATACTGTTAAATCTAGTCCATAAGAACTATATTGTGAAATAAAGTGTCTAATTTCGAGTTACTTATCTCATTGATCAGTCTAATGCGTCTCTAGTTTAAGTGAATTAGGTTAAACATTATTGTACTCCTAAGACTAACCTTAATGGTAGGATGCCCTAGAAGTCACTGAACTTATTCGGGCCCACTGGTAGCTATACTCAAATTTGACCATTGTACTAGACTTAAACATTTTATCTCTGTATCTCCTGTGGTAAATAAATTGTTTAAATTGTTTAAATTGTATAGAGAACTTCACGAAAACGCGTTCACAGCACGTGATGTCACAACGCAAGAGATGACATGTAAACGATCCCAATTTCAGCAAGCACGAAGCCCTCAGATATTTATAACTGAGAATCGCGAGGTCTGGAATTTATAGGAGACATTGAGCTATGCTTGCTTTTTCGTTGCACAAGCAGTGTCAGAAGAAATATTCAGACATGCAGCAAGAAGCACCACACGGAACTTTGCGTCCCCCAGCAGTCACCATTGATTGTCGGCGCTGGGCGAGGGGTGGCGGCCGCGGCACCATGCCGCATTGCAGCTATTCAGCTACAATTGAAGCTCCAATCAAACAAATGTCATGAATGTAACCTCAAAAACAAAGTCACTATACCTGTTCACGATAGGCTCAATAATTGGAGAAATGTAGTAACGGTCGCAAAGGCTTCACTTGTAATGAAAATTTAGAATAAAAAAGTGGTTTGTTTTCATTAAGCAGCGAAACTTGAAGTTTAAATGTTTTGCTACACAGAGTGCAAGATTCATGTGACGGAATATCAGTTTTTGTTATTTACCTTTTCAACACATAAATAAAAGTTTAAAGGTAATTTCTTCAGGGTGAAACTACTGAGTTGTCTCGAAAGGTGTCATTAACCAGAAGCACTGAAGGTATGAAGAAAAATAATACAACACGAAGCAACAGAAGCATCCGTACTGAAGTTCAGTTGAACATAAACAAATCAATAAAAAAACAGTTTCTTTGGTGAACTACGACAAACAGATCTAAGAAATCTTACCAATAACGAATGAAATGTTCTACACTTGAAAAATTCGTTAATAAAACGTTTTTGACAACAGCCACCGCTCGTGAGGCATTCAAATAGAACTCAATATTCGTTCCTTGACAATATTCTACGTCAAAACTTTGTCCACTATAAATTCAGTCTTCAGCTAATTTAATAGCAGTAGGTCCATAACTTATACAAAAAAACACATCAGGTTATCGTCATTCCCTAATTTCTAATTAACACAAATACAAAAAAATACGACAACATCAAACATACCGTAAGTGAAGTATCTGTGATGCGAACCCCTACACCTATCTAAGCAACTAGTCAACTACATGTGTAACTTGTAGCACGGTCACGGTAGAAAAAACAAGGTCGAGTCAAACCAGTCTTTTTTTCGTCGACCGTGTGGCTATGGTGACGTCATGGCAACGAACCAATAGCAGCGCTCATATTGCATCTGACAACACTGCTAGCCCCAACTCTGACACCACTTTGGCCTAACGACATGTTGCAATAGTGACGTCATCCAGTTTGCTTGAAATGAAGCCTTTCTATTGGCTAGCCGAACAAGAAGAGGTGTATTTTCGCCCATAGAAATGACTACCTTGTTTTCCGTACCGTGGGCACGGTCTTGCCACAAGCTCCGGTACTGGAAGGTACACACGCACGAGACCCAGGCCAGGCAGGAAGCAGGGAAGCAACCATCTGCAGGCCAGAGATGGAATGTCCCACGGCCCAAGTCAGCTGCTAAAGGTCGGCGCCAGCTGCATCTGTTACTTCCAACTATGCGTTCTTATTATTTTCTCCAACGTCTAATATGTTCGTCCGAATAATGCTACGTAATTGTAAAATTGAATAGGCAATTGGCAAAATGGATAATTCTGGATTATTTTTAACATCGATTTCACCATGAGCATTTTTCAAGTTTTGCCCTCAGCGTGAGGAAACGAAAACATTCTGTAAGAATATCATTTGTTATTTATTTTTATTATTATTATTATTATTATTAAATAAGAAAGTTTTAGCCTCCCTTTACCCCGACAAAGATGTTCAAAGAGAGGAAGGATGAAGGCACCATTTCTTTTTAGATCCAGGGGAACGGGGAACCAATGTACAAGGAGTGTTCGCACATCCTGTGCATAGTAAGAGTAAAATTGAAAGATGTTCATGAAACAAAAAAAAAATCGAAAAAATAACACGCGCTGAAAGAACGACAGCAGTGAGTTGAAAAAAATGGTTCATAACAAAAGAAAATCTATTCTATTTCAATAAGAGGCCTCTTCAACCTTCAGCTCAGGACCTCACATTTCCCCCTGGGAGCGCTAATACCAATAGATGCAGTGTGCATCTCCATGACAAGTGTAACTCGCTCTGTCGATCATTACTCACACAAGAATGAACGGCAAAAACCATTGAAAGCAATATGAGTACAAAGAAGACGTACGCCAACTAATAACACGATCCCATTCCGTGTCAGTAATACAACCCTTATTTACACAAGAACGGAAAGTAAAAACCATTAAAAGCAACACGAGTAGGAAGAATACGAACGCCCCCTACTAACACGATCCCATTCCGTGTCAGTAATACAACCCTTATTTACACAAAAATGGAAAGTAAAAACCATTGGAAGCAACACGAGTAGGAAGAATACGAACGCCTCCTACTAACACGATCCCATTCCGTGTCAGTAATACAACCCTTATTTACACAAAAATGGAAAGTAAAAACCATTGGAAGCAACACGAGTAGGAAGAATACGAACGCCCCCTACTAACACGATCCCATTCCGTGTCAGTAATACAACCCTTATTTACACAAAAATGGAAAGTAAAAACCATTGGAAGCAACACGAGTAGGAAGAATACGAACGTCCCCTACTAACACGATCCCATTCCGTGTCAGTCCGGACAGCCCCGCTGCAACGCCGGCAGCACAAAACACGGGGCGCGCTCAGCTCCAGCAGGAACAGGTCGCCCCTCATCTCGCCGGTGCGGAATCGATACATGGGCGTCGCCGCGGAGTGATAAGGGCTCCCCTCGTGTCTGGAGTCGCCGTCTGGAGAGCGGCCGGCCATCCCAACGTACCGGTGCTCTCTTCCTGCCAAAATCCTGTTATAATAAACTCGACATCCAAGGTCGCGGCCGTTACCTTGTGAGGTGTTACGGGGCAGATCGTGCTCACGGGTGGTGGGCGCTTCTCGCTTTTCAAAAATATTATTTTAATCTTGTTTTTTGAGAACTATCACTACTATTTAACAATTTTTACTGTTCTCGCGTTTTAAAATAATCGGTGTCGCTATTAAAGATTACTGTTTTAACTCAACGCCAATACGTTTTTGTGAGGAAATGAGAAAACATCGAATCGAAAAAAAATCAAAGAATCAAACAATCATTTTTAATGGCCAGCACATTATACGTTAACGGGAAACTTGAACTAGCACTGACGCAATTTACGAGCGATTCACAGCTGCCTTAGGACTTACACTACATAAATCCGTCCAGCAATAGCCGATGCTCAAATGAACAATACTTGCAACAAAGGAACAGAATCCAAGCATCCACACAACAATAAACGTGGGATTCATGCAGACTGAATAACCGAGAGTTGCCTGATGCTACGTTTGTTTCCAGCAGAAGAGGCATCCAAGACACCGCGACTGCAGTGGCACTAGCTCCAGCCCCAAATGTATGCTAATCCAACGCTCTCGGAGCTCGAGCGCATAAAAAGGTGAGTAAGGTCCCCCAACCATGAGAGCGTAATTCCGCTAAGTGAATGCCGTACGTATTACCCGCTGAAAAATGTTGTTTGTGGTACGGCTGTACATGAACAATTTTACTGCATTTCTTTCACACAATATTGGTAAAAGTTTTAAACTTCCATGGCAGTACTACAGGAAGTGCAATGAAAGTAGATATATAACTTTCGAAAAACACAGTTATAGCAAACGAGACAAGTCAAGATTAAGATTATAAGTTAGTTTAAGCCTCCCTAACCGCTGCAAAAATAGAGCGTATCGAAGAGAGGAAGGAGGAAGGCACCATTTAGTATGGAGATAAGAAAATGAGATCTATGCTGAAGGGGCATAGCAACAGTAAGATGAGAAAGAAGTTCATGAAATAAGATAAAAGTTGAAGAAGAAAGTCAGAGGTGCTGAAAAACAGGACAGTAGTGAACCGAAAAAAGGTGGTCCTTAACATAACAAAAAAATATTTTATTTCAACAAAAAGAAGGCCTACCTAACTCTCAGCTCGGGCCCTAACATTTTTCCCCTCGGAGCGCTAATTCCCATAGATACAATAGTTGTATCCCCCTGAGGGGACGAGGCAAGTCAAACATTTCCAGAATATCATTCCCCCTACTCAGCAACGGCACCAACACAGAACTTCAAAAAATAATCAAAATACACACTGTGCCCATAATTTCGAGTGAGTAGGGGCATCTCGTGACTTGCTGTCATGCCACCTTCAATGGCCCCAGAAATAGAGAAGTCATCGTATACGACTGTCAGTTAGGCTAAGCACATGTAACTTATTGAAGTTAGTAAAGCAGTGTCTGAATAATAAAGTACTACACTGTTCGTATGCATGTATCCAAACCTGAAATGGAATTCTTACAGTACTCGGCAGGAGGAAATGAAAAGCCTAAAACAATTAACGATCAGTAATGTACCGATGTATCGGTATCGGCCACAAAAATGGAATCGGTACATCACTATTAACGATCATCATTGCTCATGAGGAAGGCCTGTCACAACGAGCTAACGGATTTTCTTTACATCGAAGCTGGCAGACGTGACACAAAATATGGGATAATTCAACAGGACTGATGCAACTCAAATTCCACGCGCAGCTATTGTTAACAATTGTACCGAGAAGTAATTCACAGCATGAGGGAATTGAAATTGCCCTCAATTATGTCAACCATGCATGATGTGCTTCAGTTAGCAGATGTTGCACGAACATGATCTGGGTAACACAAGGCATGAAGGTGCATCCAAAAAATGAAATAAAATATACTTTCGCGCCAACAGCGAATGAATTAGCTAACTTCATCCCTATGTACGGAAACAAATGCAAAATTGTTTTATCGGTAATGAATGAATGAATTAGCTAACTTCATCCCTATGTACGGAAACAAATGCAAAATTGCTTTATCGGAAATGAATGTATTAACTAACTTTATCCCTGTTTCCGCTGCATAGCAGAAGCACGAGGTAGCCACCGCAGCAACCCACGCCACTTGACGACACGCAGCACGTGTGTTGAAGGTCCAGCGAGCGCACGGCAGCCAGTGCACTGCTCACCCACATGTGGGCGTGTCCTCCGTTACGGTACGGTGCGCGTGGGTGACAAGTCGCATCTTGCAGCCGTACACGTTAACTGTCTTACCGTTTATTGTATTTCTCTGCTTCCGCCTATTGGTAGGTGAATGAGAATTTCCTTCTCGGAAAACCACCAATGAAAAGCTTATCCCTTGATATAAACACGTTGATTACCATTGCGCGAGAGCTTAAAGTTAGTTGGGTTGGGTTGAGGAGTTGAAAAACCGACTGTACAGTTCGAATGGATCTCTTTTTGCGCAGATTGTTCTCGGATAGCCGAAAAATTCATTTCAACTGTGAGATCTCTGTATCGACATTTAAATGCCCGCGTAGAAAACGGCCTCGAGTGTGTGATGGCGAGTTTTTGACGCAATTATTGTAAGTCAGACAGATCGTACGCCGATATCAAAAACAGAACTTGAATGAGAATTGTTCCAAGTTATCTTTTAACACCTCGTTCCTTTAAATTCAGACTTTTGCGTTAGGTTCGCAGTCCTCAATTCACAAAATTACCGTCAAAGCAAACCATTTACCTAACTGAACCAACAATATGGACTTATAAAAATGGGAAATTAAATAACACAATGGTCACAAACAAATATGAATGAAAATTTTATCCAAGTGTCCTAAAAAAAAGTAGGCAGTTCGAGGACACCTCAACATTACGCGTACATCAGCAACCTTAGTTCCCGTATTTGAAAAGGATTTCATATGAAATTTTTCATTGATTTCTTCACGGGTTAGCGAGAAAGAGACTATAATTCCCCGACTTTCTTAGATGCCTCCACCCAGTGGTGCTTTTTAACGAAAGTCAAGCTATATATAACTTCACCGCCTGAGCAGCGCGTACGTCTGAGCGGCTGAGCAAATGTGTACGTCAATATTGGGTGAATCACCGCAGTTGAGTCGTAAATGAGCAGCACATCAGCAATCAATGAAGGCGTGCAGGCTTCTCCCGCACCAAGCTGATTACTGCACTCAACATTTGGCGCCTGACAGTATGTCTGAGAGGACTCGGATTATCGGAACGTAAGTAACTCAACGTAATATATAACAAATGAGAACAAAAAAAGACGAATAGAAGCCCTCAGATCAATGATATAGCGTACATTTGAAAACCATCAGATAAGTGAAACGATAAGGTAAAAGTTTGGAAAAAGCGCCGTAAATATTTCACGTAGTTTGAAAAGCTACTGCGCCAATTTATTTCACAAGTTCAACTTCCGAAATGAATGAATAGGGACTTTTGTTTTTTTAGAATCAATTTCCCTACTTAATGACCTAAGCCTATCGAGTGGAAGGAAGTGTCCACGAAGCAGCCATGGTCAGAGCGTGAGGCAATTTCACGGAAGAGTAAGCCAGCACCGACCAATCGAACACCAGTGAAGGTCGGACGATCAGCGGTGCGTTCGGTGTGGTTGAGCACTTGACAGCGCGCGACTTGCTCAATAGCCCTGATGGACGGCGCCATTTCACACTTGAAGTGACAAAAAACTTTCACCAATAACGAGCAACAGAAAACGTAATGACAGCTATTGGTGGTCAATCAAGTCGGGCGTAGCAAAACATTTAAACACACCGCATTTTTTGGGTGAATAGCAGTGGAGGGAGCACTTTTTTTTTAGAGCGGGACAGAATTAGATGAAAAATATTGTAATACGGTAAAATTATGAAAAATACAACACGTGACTACACTTACGGTTCACCAAGTTCAATCACTTCCTTTAGCAGCAGAAATCATGATGTTTAGACTTCCATTTTGAGAAGAACGTTGCAAATCAAAAGCCTACAGTACCAATAGGAGTTCTTCCAAGCGACCGTAACATGACCCACAACACTCGACAGTTTGCAGCTTGCTAACCCAGAATAAATTTTTCGTTGGGGCATCTATGATTTTAGCTGCCCAAGCATTGCTTCTGCGTAAGCGACCGATTTTGGCTATCCCAGAGCATGATTCATTGACAACCGAATTTTATTTATCAAATAAAAACCTACGTGAGTTGCACTCGCCACTTTGAGGTGAAAACAACGCTTGAAACACCAACGTAAAAATGATAGACAAACGGCACAGTCTACCATATACATGATACAGCAACATGACAGGTAAACAGAACACTATTATAAATTAAAGTAATAATACACAGTAATCAAACGAACAAATCCCACAAGTTTGTGTACATTTCAATGACCATTTTGTTAGTAAAAATGCCTCTATGCAACATTAAATACACAATTAAGAAACAACGGATTACGTTTGCCCGCCAGACACTCAAGCCTGTAACTCTAGAGACCTGCAACAGTCACACGACTTTTTCCCGCTGTTCTAGGCTCCTTTCCCCACTGCCATCGTAAAGCTCAAAATAGATACTTCCCCTCGAAGTAAAGAAAAAGTGAGAGGCCGCAAAAAGACGCACACAGGAAGAACAAGCATCCAATTAAGAAAGAATTCAGGAGATCAACGCTCGCCTACCTTGCAGCTTTTTCTGGTTCTTCCTGCGATCGGGAGAGGAGCCAGCCCTGCGATATTAGACAGCAGTGTGAAGCGAAGCAGTTGCTGCAGGGTTATGGGTTAAGTACTATTTTCTTCCATCTGCACACTTGCAAAACTCTGATCATCTTGTTATGAGGCTTGTTTGTTTGCTACCGTCCACACCGTCCAAAGCAAACTTCAGCATCCGTTCAGTAAGAAGACATCAGAAAATCGAAGAATCTGCTAGCAGTAATACCGCGGGGAAAATTCCAACTTTATATTGAAGGTAATTCAAGTCTATCCCTGAGACGCAGAAAAAAAATGCGCTTTTCTTCATAATAATCCAACCCGCTGTATTGTGGATACATACACTCGGTTACGAAGGCTCATTTTACGAGAAACATTTGCCAATGACTTCCCAATAAGTTTTGGTGTTCCGAATTATTTTACTCTTTACCATCAGCCATTTTCGAAAATTATGACACAAAGCTAACCAGACGTGTCACGGGTGAGTGGCCTCTTGAGAAAGTAACATAACTACAGGCAACCAGAAGCATGACACGGAATACACAGGCATTGTTGTGTTGCCTACAATTGCGAAGTAGGTTCACGCGACCAGTCGCTTTCGTTTCAACTCTTCAATAGTTCAGCATGTAAAACGAGCTACTCTATTTTATTATTGAACCTATCGTTCTACGTCTCCTTGATCACTTCATTTACAAGGAATAATTCTTGTAAAACTCGTCTAAATATGTTAAAACGGTAACCAATTTAACTTCGTAACACAGTAAGAGCGAACAAACCTGCCGCAACGGTCGTCTGGAGCAGATGGTTGCGCTCAGAAAGCATGCCACAAATGTCCAGGAATAATTAGAGTAAGTGAACTCATAAAATCCTTGATTCCCATGACTGCCCTAAGCATTGCTCTAAGAAAAGTAAAACGAATAACATTGTTGAGATAACATCAAATTAATGAACATGACGGCACAAAATGAAGAAATTCAACCGTATAGCTTTGCAAACACTGCACCAACACCGACGTAATGACTCGCTAGTTACAGCTTTACTTACAATCGCAGGCTTGCATTAGATGTTAGTTCAACTTCAAGCCTCTCACACCGCAACAAAGGAGTTCCGAAGAGAGGAAAAAGGAAGGCACCATTTATTAAAGAGTTAAAGGAACGCGGAATCAATCCACAAGGTACATAGAAACAGAAATTTGCAAAAAAGCTCATAAAACTAGATATAAGTTGAAGAAGAAAGTAGTAGGTACTGAAAACAGGACAGCAGTGAACCGTGAGAAGATGGTCGGTAACATAAAAAAACTACTCAATTTCAACAAAAAGAAGGCCTACCTAGCCTTTAGTTCGGAACTTCACATGTTCCCCGGAAGTACTTATTCCCATAGATGCAATAGTTGTATCCGCCGGAGGAGAGACCGTCTATATTACCCTCGGCATCAATCAGTTTCACGCTGGAGACTTCGTTATTATTCCAACGAAAATTCAATTAATCTATACCTTGTGAAAGCGAATATGATCTCCAAATTTTCAACAACAAAAATAGGTGAACAAAAGAAGCTTCAAAAGGACTCCGATCCCACAGTGATGAAGTATTTCATTCCCATAACGTTTAGATTAAGTTTCCGTACTCTTATTTTTTCAATTTAGGAGTCACATTGTGCAGCACACTAATTAGTTTTTTTTCTAACTTCGCTTTTCATCACAGCACTGACAGAATGAATTGTTATGCTCTTAACACTTTGACCGCAACGCGCGCCACCGGTGGCCAAGGAGGGGATTTTCATAATGCTGCTGACCGACCAGTTGTACAAACGCGATTTTCATAAATACTTGATTAAATCTAAATGAGCGTATTCTACAGTTAATAATTGTTATTTTTCAAATTGTTTTTTACAACTGACTTTAAATTTGAGCTGAATATTGAACTTAAGTTTTACCAATTGCGGTCGAAATGTTAATTAAACTGAGTAATGCGCTTCGCAAGGTCCTAGTCTTATATAAGAAAGCGCTTTCCAAATTTGCCAGACAATGCTTTCCATAAAAGGAGGTATTGGTAATACGCATTCATTGCTGTTCGCAATGAAACGTCTGCTCCTGCTGACACAGGAAATTCCTTTTCCCGGCACTAGCTCGAGCTTCCAATCCAAACCTAAAAACTGTTTTCTTCAAATGCTGATCGTAATCACCAACTATAAATGTTCTGCATTTTGCTACAAGAACGTGTATCGCTCTTCAATAGTCCATTTCGATGCCACACGGACACGTCGAAGATTGTGCAACTACTGAAGCATTTGATGTTCGATTTCCTCTACTCGATTCCATAGATTTGGAGTAAATCTTGGCAAAGTCACGTGATGACAACAAGCGCTGTGGGAGAGATGATGCAGCACTTAGCGATTTTTGTCATCTGCAGACGCTGATATTCTTGCATAACATTTTCAATTCGTAACTTGTATTATGCATTACGGCGGTGTGGCTACGCGACAGTCCACAGAGCAGCAATTCATTGGAGAACTTGTCTTTCTTTCGGAAAGCGCACCTTTGCACTGATACTGCTATGATCAAGACGTCTTTTCAGATAAAAAAAATACTCGACTACGTAGTAAAATTTGCCTATTCATAATAATAATTTTACTAAATAAGAAACAGATGTTTGCTAATTTCATCCCTCTCGCGAGCGTTTCAATAAACGAATTTATAGTGAATATAGACCACGTTGTTTCTTCACATCTGTGTCAAGGGTTTGTGCTGCCGCCGTTGGAGAAGAAAGCAGCTGCAGTTGACGCGGTGCCGCGATGGGTTCATCAGAAGTTCAATATTCAACTCAAATTTAAAGTCAGTTGTAGTAAGCCATTATGAAAATAGCAAACATGAACTAGATCGTGCCTTCGTTTAGATTTGATCAAGTATTTATGAAAATTGAGTTTGTGACTACTGATAGATCAACAGCATTATGAAAATTCTCTCCGTGTACACCGGCGGCCCACATCGCGGTCAAGTGTTAATAATTAGGTAGTAACGTGATTAGTGAACTAAATCTAGGACGTATCAACTCATAATTATTACCATGGCATATACTCCACACAATGATTTCTATACAAGTACAACCCTACCACTACACTCGGCGCGCCCGTCACATTTAACTTCAGAACAGTGGTGGAAAGCTGAGGATTCTTGTAAGTTAAAACTTCTTTTATTAAATCAGCTTTCAACTGACAGCTACACAATAGTCGAAACTTAATAATGGTTCTAATTTAAATAGTATATCGTAAAAATTAGCATACGGGATGAATTTCCTGCAGCAAAGAAAAACTAAGCAATTAAAATCCTACAGAATAAAGTTGACTCGCATGTACATGGGAAAACTATCTATTTATACGTCATCATAATCGAGATTTATTCATATAGCTATAATATTCATGAAAAAGAAGTTCGAGAACTTTTTATTTTAATAATTATATTATTTTAAGTTACTCCAATTCCAGATTTAATAATTCAAGAGTTGAAATAGTTAAAAATTGTTATTCACTTTCCAAGCATCGTAACAACACTGGACAACAAACCCGTGTTTGCTGGCAAGTTTTGCAATCGTAGCCTCGTGTCTCGAGAGCTCGTCAGAATAGCCTACGCAAGTGGCCGCTTTGCGCTACGCAGTTCTGGCCACGTGTATTTAAGCTGAAACATACACCAGCCGAACCATCACCAATACCTCATCCTCTGATTGATTATTCGTTTAAGTACGGTGGTAACGTCGTATCACCCACCATTCGTTTCACCCAACAGGAACTAAATCTTCGTTTTTATTCCTCCGGTCTCAACCAACTTGAATCCTACGACGCAGCGGCTCCCAATATCGGGTTCTATGGAGTAATGTTATCTTTATCAGAATTCTAAGCACACACACTCATGTGTACCCATTTAAAACTTGGGTGAATGCTATGATGTTGACTAAAAATCCCTAGTCAACATAGAATTAGAAGCCTTTTTGTGGTAAAAGAAATCTATAAGCGCACCTCACAAGTTAGATTCCACCAATTGCGACTACCAACAACCAACGGAAGAAAATAAACAGGGCTAGCCCTATCTGTGACGACCAAGTACAGAAAATAATTTCTCCGACTAAGGCGAAGCAAGCAATCAATGACGAGAGAGCAGATGCACCTAACATTGAAAATGGTAACACCGGCAAACAATAAATAACCTATTTATTATATCCGTGCTCCCTACTGCCGCCTTCGTGGATGCCGGCGAACATAAACACAAATTAAAGCGAAGCGACCGATGAGCAAACTGTGACTCACGTCAAAACGGTGCCGCGCCCCCACTTGTCGCAAACGCAATCCTTCCTGCTTCCCTCTGCTGTACTCACCTAAAACGTGTCTTGGAATTCCATCCTTTAATTATGAGAGAGTTGTCCACTTTCAAGATATCCTCCAGGAGTATATTTCTTACATCGAACCTGAATTCCATTTTGTATTTGTTCGTAGAGTAAAAGAATTAAAAGCGGTGCAATCGGGGTGTGTTCAAAAGAGAGCACTTCTAGAAACGGAGCGACGAGAAAGTTGCTGTATATGCAACCACTGCACTAATACAACTGGCACTAGCAGACGAATTGCTCACACCCACCCTCTGCAGCAGCTCAGCACGCACTGATCGATTTTGTCAGTAGTAAATTGTCACAGAAAATTGCGTCGTTACTCTGGGATACAACAGCAAATGTTGAAGGTGTGAAATAATTTTTGTTATATTTATTCCTTTAGACTTGAAGTGGAAGCCACTATAAGGATTTCTATTAGATTTTAGTATCCCCTGAAGATCTTAGATATTTTGAATATTTTCATACCTAACAGATTATTAATATTTTAACTAATATCATAGATTGATAAACGTCCCCATTATTGTATTTTTCTTTTCACTGTCTCTAAATGAAAAAGAATTTAATAATGTGGCAATTTTTCATTCTCAGAAATTAAAAATTCTAGTTGAACGGTTTTCTGTATCGCTTTCAAAAACTTATTCTCATTATTCATGAATATTTTGAATATTTAAATGAAATTTTGAAAGAGGGATAGGCCAATGCCACCTCACTTTGGGACTTGGGAGTATTGGTAGAGTACTGTGAATGTTTGCCACTTCAAAGTATCTTCCGCTTTGGTTTGAGATAACATAGTATCTGTATAATGTTGATAATTAAATCGACATTTTTATCATTCTTGATTCTATTTCTCCCAATGATAGCACACCTTCATAGTTGTAGTTGTTCCTTAACTGTAACCTGAGGTTTCTTAAAAATTTCTATTAAAGAATTAAAAGCCAGTTAATTTTTACATCTCTCGAAATCTTTGTCTTTTTAGTTATTTAGTGTGTGTGTGTGCATATGTACGCACGCATTTGCATAGATATATCTGTGCGTACGTATGCAGGTATATGTATATCTAAATAAAAATACACACACTTTTCTATTTCTATTTTTTCATGTGAAAACAATCCAGTTAATTAAGTTTATTGCACTTAATGATTCAAAATTAGATCTATCATTACCCCAGAGGGCGTTTCTGTAAATATAAATAATGAAAAATATAAACCGACTAATGAAATAAAGCGCTCGTGAAAAAATTATCTCCCTGTGCGTATGCTGAACAAGCCATGAATTTCATTTTGCGTGTAATTTTGTTTACGCTTTCCTAGAAGGGCGTGTTGTGTTGCGTGATGTTCTTTATAAATTACTTTGTGACTAACCTTTCCTCAATACTTGTTAGTCATTTACGACGGTGTTTCAATCTGCTTCGATATGGCGTTTTTTGTCTTTTTCTTACTTCGGTCCAACTACTAATTTAATAATTCCGAAGAATTCTCTAGTAGTATTTAAATTGTTTATAAGTTGTCAGCCATCTTTTGGGATGTAAAATATCCAAGAAATTATTTTTTTATTTAACTAGCCCTTGACAGGGTTGATCTATTTGTACGCCACGTATGGTTTGTCTATTAGTACGCCTCGTATGGTTTATCTATTTGTACACCTCGGACAGTTTGTCTATTAGTACACCTCATATAGTTTGTTAATTAGTACACCTCGTATAGTTTGTTAATTAGCACTCCTCGTATGGACGTCTTATATTAAGAAATTTTTAAAAGCCAATATGCTGGCATGTATCGCATGAGTCAACTTTTTTGAAAATGAACGGTTTTTCTTATTTCTTTTCTTTCTTCATAGTTGCGCCTCCGTCTAATAATTGTCCAGACTTTGCTCGTTTATGCTCGCGATGCGCGTAAACCAGGAGTCCCCAAACTATGGCCCGCGGGCCACATCCGGCCCGCCACATAATATCATCCGGCCCGCCAAACAAATCCCTTTGTAGTGGCCTTGAAAAATAATTATCGTACGACTGGCATCGCTGAATTATTCAAAGCTGGGCCTTCATTTTTTATTCTTCCGGCCCGCATCAATGAAGGAAATATATAACGTGGCCCTTACATTGCAAAGTTTGGAGACCCGTGGCTTAAATCACTGAAGCTCTACACTTCAGTAATGGAACAGTTGGTAACCATGCCTGCCTACCGGCTTGTTTCCATTTCCCTGCTGTATCACGCAGTGTCTCGCCTCGAAGTCTCAATGTTTCTGACTCCGGTGAACTGTTTTGTGCCTGCATTTCTGGCGTAGGAAGTATCATTGAGTTATGTAGAGGAAAAATATTTTATTTTCTCTGAGTTCGTTAATTGGTATACTAGTTGGTACGTGGGTGTGAGAAGACAGTTCTGAAAATCGACCTCTGAGTCTAACAAATCCATCCATGTTACTTTCAACACTAATTCCTGATATCGCAAGTTCCTTAGCTCGTCTTTAAATGCAAGTGCACACTAATAAAATGTTTTAAAAAATGTATCGTCATTGGAATTATGTTTTTTCAACTTGTATTTACATGCATAATCAAACCTAGGTTAAGCAGCAGAGGGAATACAGTTTTACCTGCTTTCTTCTCAATCATTTGTTTCGAGTATTGGCATGGTATTACGACACCCATGCGTGTTTATCAGCAGAAGATCATTAGGGAAAAATATTATAAAACCTTATGATAGTTTTTGTATTATATTTGTTGGATATTTTCTGCTTTTCTTTTTCTTTCTATATGATCATATTTCTGCGACAGGACATATGTTGATTTTCGATCGAAAGTTGTAGGTATAAATAAAACAAATGGTAGATATTTTTTTGAAATTATTTTTGATCTCATAAGATTGCGTTCACAAATTACAAGTTCCCAAATCGCACAGCAAAAGAATGAGCTCAGAAGCAGACCACCACGCAGCACAACCGCCAGAGATCACCGCACCATCAAACGATGGCACAGAACCAAGCGAAATGAAGCACGGGGCTCACACAGGCACAAGGCAGCAATTCACTACTAAAACTGGCTACAATTGAAGCGATAAGTGAAGCAAATGTTCTCCCTTGGCAGCAAACGCGCACAAGCGAACTACAAAACTCAATGCTTGTCAATACGAGTCTGCAACGCAAACATAACATTAGGAAAATTTTCTGTTATATTTAATCACTAACTACACACATTTAATTAAGTTCTTCGTTGATTGTACGGAATTGAATCAGCTATAAAAATAAAATCATACACAGAAAATTACCTGGCGACTTACACGGCTCATTTTACTGGAAATATGATTCGTAAAATTGACATTTGAAATAAATCTTATTCACTGTACAGGGCAAGGGCGTCTCAAATTTTGCCCTTGTCATCACTATACGGACACTGTTATGACTGAAGGCACGCCGCAGACTGCAATAATGAACAAATATGCACAACCAACACACAACCGAGTGAGTGTGTTACCCAGCAACACCACCAGAGCTGCACAAGGAGATAAATAGACAACACACACAAGTAAATCAAAGACCAGCCTCAAGAATCAGTGCTGTACATTCACAAAAGCAGCATGTGCAGAACTCGCCCGTGGCACATCTCTGTGCGGGCGCGTCCCCAACCCTGACGGTTGTTTGGCCACTTCAATAGACTGCCTGTAAAGTGTTCCCATGAACTGCTCTACATAGCGCTCCCAATATCTATCGATAGCTTCACTTGCGCTGCTCGCGTCTTCAGTGAGATCAAATTTATTCACACCATTATTTTCCTCAGATATTAATCTATTTCTGATGCGGGCAGATATTTGCTCAGCTGTTCGTCAGTGGAGCTAAATCGACTTCGTTGTAAGTCTGGTGACGCGAGACTTCATACTTCGTGAACATCAGATACAACGAAAATGCGTCACTGTCTCAGTGTTCCGACCGATAATGTGCTGGTTTCTTTTCTACGTTTGAAAAGTTCATGTAGAGAAAATGTTTTCTACATTTCAACGAGTGGAAAGAAAGCTCTTGGCCTACTTAAATTCATTGATAACTCAATCCATCTATTTTGAGTTATGGAAAAAGATGTGATACGAGAAGTAAGGCCCTCGCTCCCTCCACCAACGACCGAGGGCATGCCGTTGTGCAGCATCATCTTGTGACCGTGCACTCCCTCCGGCATCTTCTTTCCTGCCCACGCCTCACGCGTTTCAGTGTTGAATAGCTCCACATCCCTCCTGTGCCCATATCCCCCTGTTATCATTATATTCGAGCCATACCAGAGACAGGCGTGTCTGTCTCGAGATCTCATCAAGTGCCCAGCCAACTCCCACTCAGTTTCATCCATCGGGTTTTTGTTGGTCCAGATTTCATTTCTATCACTGCCAGCACCAATGACGTACGCGTGAGTCCCGTTCGAAACCGAACAATGGCGCAGCCTGCTATCAAATGGTAAATTAGCTGTCATGAAGGCGTTTTTTTCAGAGTCAAGTTTCACTAATGTTGATCCTTCAAAGAACCAGATCAGGGTGTCCCCTACCGACACCGCAGAATGCTCTAATTTAATCGGAGCGGACCGTATTTTTTGCCACACATTCCCCGGGAACCATGCGTGGATGCGATAACATTCATCAGTTGTGCGCCATCCCACGGAGTTAACAATCCGCCCCCCGCCGCACGCGTAGAGATGGTCACCAGCTTTGGCCATCGCATTGAAGCGAACCGGCTGAGGGAGGTCAGGGAAGGCCTTGTAGTTGAGGGACTCCACGTCCTTCACTGCAGTGTAGGTGCCGTCGATGTACATTTCACCGCCAGCAATCACAGCTCGGCCTGTTTGACATGGGCGTGGAAATAAATAACGATTATCTCATCACGGTAATGAAGCATTGAAATACTGCAAATCTGATTCTTTAAGTCCAGCACGAATATACTGAGTCCAGCATGAACACATCGAGTCCAGCACGAATACATTGAGACCAGCACGAATACATTGAGTCCAGCACGAATACATTGAGTTCAGCACGAATACATCGAGTCCAGCACGAATACATTAAGTCCAGCACGAATACATTGAGTCCAGCACGAATACATTGAGTCCAGCACGAATACATTGAGTCCAGCACGAATACATTGAGTCCTGCACACATACATTGAGTCCAGCACGAATACATTGAGTCCAGCACGAATACATTGAGTCCAGCACAAATACATTGAGTCCAGCACGAATACATTGAGTCCAGCACGAATACATTGAGTCCAGCACGAATACATTGAGTCCAGCACAAATACATTGAGTCCAGCTCGAATACATTGAGTCCAGCACGAATACATTGAGTCCAGCACGAATACATTGAGTCCAGCACGAATACATTGAGTCCAGCACGAATACATTGAGTCCAGCACGAATACATTGAGTCCAGCACGAATACATTGAGTCCAGCACAAATACATTGAGTCCAGCACAAATACATTGAGTCCAGCACGAATACATTGAGTCCAGCACGAATACATTGAGTCCAGCAAAAATACATTGAGTCCAGCACGAATACATTGAGTCCAGCGCGAATACATTGAGTCCAGCACAAATACATTGAGTCCAGCACGAATACATTGAGTCCAGCACGAATACATTGAGTCCAGCACAAATACATTGAGTCCAGCACGAATACATTGAGTTCAGCACAAATACATTGAGTCCAGCACGAATACATTGAGTCCAGCACGAATACATTGAGTCCAGCACGAATACATTGAGTCCAGCACGAATACATTGAGTCCAGCACAAATACATTGAGTCCAGCACGAATACATTGAGTCCAGCACAAATACATTGAGTCCAGCACAAATACATTGAGTCCAGCACAAATACATTGAGTCCAGCACGAATACATTGAGTCCAGCACAAATACATTGAGTCCAGCACGAATACATTGAGTCCAGCACAAATACATTGAGTCCAGCACGAATACATTGAGTCCAGCACGAATACATTGAGTCCAGCACAAATACATTGAGTCCAGCACGAATACATTGAGTCCAGCACGAATACATTGAGTCCAGCACGAATACATTGAGTCCAGCACGAATACATTGAGTCCAGCACGAATACATTGAGTCCAGCACAAATACATTGAGTCCAGCACGAATACATTGAGTCCAGCACAAATACATTGAGTCCAGCACGAATACATTGAGTCCAGCACGAATACATTGAGTCCAGCACGAATACATTGAGTCCAGCACGAATACATTGAGTCCAGCATAAATACATTGAGTCCAGCACTAAAGATAATAACATGATGAATTCCTCCCAATATTTTCGCAAGCGGTGATTTAAAACAACTTTGGACCGGCTTTGTATTCGCATTTTTATTTACGCTTTTATTTGACAGAAAACGAATGGTATACGATTTTTACATCGAGTCCAGCTCGCCGTACGACTCTCCACTGGACTCGCTATTGAAAAGTCTAGCAATTTTCATAGCCGTGTGGTTACGAACGCGCGCTAGTGAGGAAATTTTGCGGTTTCGAGTCCCGGCGCTAATTATTAAGTGGAAATTTTGCCCGTTTTGAGAAAAGAGAATATAAGCACAATTCCACACTCTATTCATGTGTCGAAAATGGGTACCGGCATGACCGGGAGTAACCATCATGCGTCGGTGTTAGTTATAAGGCATTCGAATAACCAATGTACATGGTGATATGTGCCAGGCTTGATTTTTAGGAATGATGCATCTTTTCAAATGAAATTTTAAATTCATTAATAAATACCAAGACCATTGCGGTATCTATGCTACGGCCTGATCACATGTTGGAATTATTTCACGGGTCCTGCCAGGATACGTTAGGCTCGGTGGTGATGAGATAGATGGAGGTAGAAAATAATAGCTAGGTGTAAGGCTTTGAAAATTAGCATTTTATATAAAAAGCTTTACTGTTGAAATTGAACATTTCGACTCAATGAGTCGAAATTGAACTCACCAAATATGCTCTTAAAAATATGTACATATTGAAAATATAGAAAATAAACGTAGGAGTAAAGAAAACTGAATAAAACTAAATCGAATTCCTAAACTATTTAAACAATTTAAACAATTTTAAACAATTTAAACAATTTATTTACCACAGGAGATACAGAGGTAGAATGTTTCTTAAGTCTAGTACAATGGACAAGTTTGAATATAGCTACCTGTGGGCCCGAATAAGTTCAGCGACTTCTGGGGCATCCTACCATCAACATTATTCTAAGGTGTACAATAATGTTTAACCTAAATCACTTAACCTAGTTTCACATTAGACTGATCAGTGAGATAATTCAATCGATATCAGATATTTCATTTTACAATATAGGTTATATGGACTATATTTAACAGTACATTCGATAAAAGATTTAACAGCAGACTGAAGGCGAATTACATATTACCCATGGCAAATTTCATTATTGGAAACAGTCATGTTGGAGACAAGATTTGACTTGGTGATCTTACATGACTAATATTCCGATAGGAAGTGAGTCTCTAGATTTCTTTTGAATACCTTGTAAGAATTACTATCACGGATCTCCGCAGGTATTGAGTTCCAAGTTTTAGTTCCAACGAAGAGGATACTGTGTTGCGACCGGGCCTTTGAATAATAAGGAAGCATGAATTTACTTCTATTTCGGGTTAAATGGTCGTGATGACCAGTTTGCGCACTTAATAATAGTTTCAGGCTATTGTCGCCATCATTTCTTAATGTTTTGTAAATGAAATTACAAATGGAGATTTTATAGAGATCTGGAAGTTTAAGTTTTTGTAAATTTTTGAATGAATCATTTGTGTGAGCATTATATTCTAGATTCTTTACCGCTCTGATTGCTCTTTGTTGCAGAGTAAAAATTATATTGGTTTTATTTTTATCAGTTCCGTGCCATGCTTCTATTCCGTACTGCAAGTATGGTGAAATGAGCGTTCGGTAGAGCATTCGTAAAGCTGTTTCAGGCAGGTAATTTTTAACTTTATTCAGGATTCCGATGGATTTCGATAATTTAGAACTAATATGAGCGATGTGCTCTTTAAAGGTCAGATGTTTATCTATTATGATGCCCAGAAACTTGCATGAGTTGGTTTCTTCGATTTCACCTTCGCCAATTTTTATGTGTGGGAGAGATATGCTTTTCTTGTATGAGAATGTAATATACTTTGTTTTTTCGATGTTGAGGCTTATTTTATTAGCTTTAAGCCATAATGAAACCTTATGGAGTTCATTATTTATGCTCTCCGCAATCATAGCTGGATTTTGGCTCGGAAGGACCGTAGAAAGCGTGCTGTCATCGGCAAAAAGTATGAATTTGAAAAATGATGTTGATTTGATAATATCATTTATAAATATCAGAAATAGGAGAGGCCCTAGGACAGACCCTTGTGGAACTCCATGGCTAATTGTCTGTGGGTCCGATTTTGCGTCGTCAACGACAACGTATTGCTTCCGATTTGTTAGGTATGATTTGAACCAATCATGGGCAATTCCTCGAATGCCATAACAGTGTAGTTTCGAGAGTAATATCTTATGGTCCACACAGTCGAATGCTTTTCGAAAGTCAAGAAAAACGGAGAAAACAAGCTTTCCTTCATCTATATTAGAGTAAAGGTACTGTAAATGATTTAATACAGCTTGTGTCGTTGATTTCTTAGAACGAAAACCGAATTGTCCGTCATAGAGAAAAGATTATTGTTCAAAATACGAATACACTTTTTTATACACAATTTTTTCAAATATTTTGCTCATAATTGGTAAAACAGAGATAGGTCTATAATTATTAACGCAGTTTTTATCACCATTTTTAAAAATAGGGGTGACTCTGGCAGTTTTGAGAGAGTTGGGGAATATACCTTGAGAAAGCGAATGGTTGATAATATCAGATATACACGGTGCTATTATATCAGCAATAGACTTAATAATTTTAGCTGAAAATGTATTGAATCCATTTGATTTATTTTTCAAGTTGTTTATGCATGTAATTACATCGGAGGGGTTAGTTGGCGGGAAAAAGAAAGAGTTGTGTTCACGGACATGGTCCATGTATTGCAAGTGGTCTGTAGGTTCACTAACGACACTATCGGCTATATTTTTTCCTATATTTATAAAAAAGTTGTTGAACACTGTTGCAATATCTTGTTTATCATGATATTTTACATTTTCGTGAACGATGGATTCAATTGTTTTTTTAGCGTTATTATTCGGTCTATAGCATGAATTAAGCAGGCGCCAAGTTTTTTTAATATCAGTTTTGTAGTCAGTGAATTTGCGCGTAAAGTAGTTTTGTTTCGATGTTCGTATTTGATTTGTCACATGATTCCTGAATCTGTTATACGTTAATCTAGAGATTCGTCCTTCGTATAGTAAGGCTAAGTATGCTTGACGTTTCTTTATATTGATCACGATATCTTCAGTAATCCAAGGTTTTTGTCTATTTTTCGGCGTAATTGTGCGGGTGATTATTGGACAACATTGGTTATACGCGGTCGTTATAGTTTCAGTTAGTTTTAGTATTGCTTGGTCAATGTTAATCGCATTATTGTCTAGTTCATAGATGTCCAATGATGGCATTAATTCTTCTAGAACAGTTCGCATTGTCCCCAAGTTATATTCGTTTATACAACGATATGAAAAATCTCAGCATGTGGGCTGTTGCAGGGACTATAGGCATTATTCTTGATGAGAAACACCGGAAAATGGTCAGATAAGTCAGAAATTATTATTCCTGTAAGAAAATCAGTCGGATCTAACATAAAAATATTATCGAGCAACGTGGCAGATTCGGATGTAATACGCGTAGGTTTCGTGATGATTGGAAGGAAGGAGTTAAACTGAAAAACATTTATGAAGTTTGAGATTTGTTCACAGCTTTCATATTGAAGAAGATCGTAGTTGAAATCCCCGCAAATTATTATGTCATTGTATAGAGATTTGTTAAACTGAGATATTATGCTTTGAAGCTCGTTCAGGAAAGAAATGTTGCAAGCTGTTGGGGGCCTATATACAGTCCCAAGTACAATCCGTTTACCATTTTTCGTTAGTTCTATAAATAGAGTCTCAATATGTTCACGATTCATAGTTGCACTTATAATGTTTTTCGATGATATGTGTTTAGATATGTACGTACTGATGCCACCACCACGTTTGTTGCTACGGAGTGAATGATGGCTATTATAGTTCTGAATTTGAATTAGGTCTTTAGTTGAGTCATCTAGCCAACTTTCGGTGAAACTGAGAACATCAAAATTGCTGTTTAGCTCAGTGATAGTACAAGATATTTCATCTATTTTCGGATAAATGGACCTACAGTTCCAACATAATACTGAGAGATCGTTACAGGTTTTTCTCATCGATTCATTGAATTCTTTAATATTTAGGTATTTACAATTCCCAGTTTCATTTAGGTTTGGATGCAGTCTATTCAAATGATTGAGATCTGGATCAATATCATAGAAAATATCAACATGGTCAGTCATAAAGATCAAGAAACAGTAAGTAAAATGTGACGTAAAAAATAAAGAAGATGATACAGACTACAAGGTCAAGTTAAAAGTAAAGACATTCCTACTTATAGTAAAATTTAAGAAATAGAGAGAAACTAAAACACACAGAGATTATTAGTCTAAATTATTTAAAATCTAGAATGATTTCATAAGAAGATGGCTAACTCAGTCCATGAGTGGGAGCATTAGAGATCATAAATTGCGAATAGTGCAGTTACAAGGCTGTCATACCAGTGGTATCTGCATATAACACATACGATGTAGCGAAGAACGAAGTGGATTAGAATCGAAGTGACAGCGAAGTTGTTTAATTAATATATAGATCTTGAGTATCTAGATTATTTTCAGATTTTGAGACAGGTGGTAACATAATATTTAAATCAGAGTAGAAAATCCGGCATGAGCCTTCTATGAATAATGAGAAAAAGTAGATAAAAAAACAATTTAGTGAGCAGTAAAACAAAGTTGCAAATTCTGCGTGGTTGCTTTGAAGAGCCAAAGGCGATTCTATCAGAAAACAAAAGAAATCATGTGGACAGAGATCAAAATGCTATTAAATTCAGTACATAAGTCTCTAATTACGAATAATTTCTTCTGAGGACTTGCCGACACGTTGTAGTAAGTACTGGTCAAGTGATTCAGGTGTGTTGATGGTGTGAGGTCTAGGAGTTTCTTGTCCAGGTATCCGAGGAGAGTAGACGTTGATATTACCATCCAGAGTTCTTGCGAGACCTATTTTGTCGGGAAATTTTCGTTTGGCCAATCTCAGAGTGTACATAATATTAGCTCGCGAAGGGATGAGGTATTCGTTTACGTAGAATTTCGGCTTGGTCACTCGGCAGGCTGACAAAACTTCTTGTTTCTTTTCGTATTGTCGTAGCTCAAAGGTAATGTTTCTCCTATCGACGTTTCCAGGGGCAGGTTTTTTACCCAGTCTAGTCGCTGTAGTGATGTCAGAGTTACTAAGGTTGACGTTGATTTGGTCCTTCAGGAGCTCCCGCACAGTCTGTCTACAGTCTTCATCAGAATGTGATTGCGGTAGTTCCCCTGTGATAACCAGAGTGCATTTTCTGTTTTCCAACTCTTCCCGTTCTTCTTTCCTTTCGAATTGCTCTAGACGGGAGACTAGCCTGTCTATCTTTTTATTTTGCTCTTCAATCACTGCCTTTTGATTTGATTCTTTTTTCGTTAGTGTTTCAATCATCGTTTTCAAGTCACTAATTTCACTTTGAAATTTCTCCATTACTGAGTTAAAGTGATCAATTATGATGGAGGCCATTTGCTTATTTTGTTTTGACAGGTTTTGTATGTCTGGACAGTCAAGCTCCAGCGTACCCTCATTGTTCTTCTTGTTTGCCTTTCTTTCCGCCATCTTGTGAGAAAGGAGACACTTGCGAAAAAGAAGCAAGGGTTGAGTGCTATTTTGAGGGAATATCACACTTTTTGTTCGATTGTTTGGATTTTGGTTAGATGAAATTTACTTTCGGATTCTCATGGTCTGAGTGAGCACTCTTTTTGGTTAGAAATGCATGTTCATTAACCAATTGTGCACTTTGATTCCGAGCAAAGACAAAGTACGTCCTCACTTCACGGAGACACTGTTGACAATTTGCAAAGGAAAAGCAGATTAGGCTTTCGTTGTAAAATATAAAGAGATTCCATTATGTTTAAATCAACGGGGTTTGAAGCAGCGGCTAAAATGTTAAATTCGCCTTTTTTTAGTGGATGATTACATCTTTCAGCATAGATTCGTATGGCTGAGTGAGAAGGAGCAGCAAGAGGATGGTTAGTGTGATAACTTCTGCCGGCATGCTCTGCAACGCGAATACGCAAGGCTCTAGTGTTAGAACCCATTTATATTCATATTACTATATTATATTACTCAGACCGACACTGTGCGCAACTGTGTTGATAAATTACAGAAGAGAGCATGCCTTTCGAAATTTTGATAAATGAAAGTTAACATGAGTGAAATATTTTGATAAAAGTACGAACAATTCTTTCTTCATTTTTTCCGATTGCTGACCTAAAAAAGGAATACAAAACAAAATTTCTTTTCCACAGTAGGAACAGTAGAAGTTTGCTAGTACTTTCGATTGAAAAAATTCCTCAGAGTTCCCTCAAAAAGTCGCATTTCAAAGCCATTGTAATGGAAAAACATTGAAAAAAGTAAAACTCCCTATGAAGATTGCTAAAGTTAGCAATGCAATCCAACCTTGTAACCGTGACGGTGTAGTTTCCAATTTTAGTTCTGTTACTATGTCTCCTCGTTTGAAGCCTTTGCTAGCATTTGGCCTGGATTTCAATTTGCCCGTCTACCGCATAGATTTCAACAAATACTTTCTATGTTATGAGAAACTTGGATACCGAATTCTTATAACATTATAAAACTATTATAAAAGGAGACGCGTCCGTCCGTCCGTGTGTCACACCCACCAACAGTGCGAGATGAGCGTATCTGTGATAAAAGCTTCATCAACTCCACAATTTTCTGCGCCTTAAACCTAGCACATTGGGAGTCGGACTGAATACTGGTAGGTTAGATTAGGCTGTGTAGAATATCAGCAGTTGAGACTGAGGAAAGTATTAGAAAGGTATGAGATAGCATAGAAAATCGTGGGAAAGCCATATTAAAGCTCAGTTGGTCTGCCACTTTATCACGCTGTCAAGAAAGTTTAATGACAATTTTTGATAGGAGTTCAACCAGTGCCCAAGATTAAGAGTATTTTAATCGCGGGTTCTGTTCAGTTGGATTTATTTGTTTTTGATCCACATCTGAAGTATATTATTTAGGAAATTATCGATTCTAGTCATTTATGACGGGTCGCGCACACCGAAAAATCTACACCTCGACTTTCTCACAGCGCCAGCAGCTTAACATCACCTCCTCCTCCTACCCCTTTAAAAAAAACATAGGTGTACTAGTAACATTAAAAGATGGCGTATACATGCAATGAAAAATGAAACGATGGCCTTTACATGCACCTATAAGGATAGGTTCGTTAAGAATAGGTTTAGTTAGATTAGGATAAGTTAGATAATACTGACAGAACTTTTTCACTGGTCCTCCTAGCTTAACGATGACATTGTCCGGGGAATTTCAACGGGTCCTTCTACTCCCTAATAGTACCCTTGGTTCATTTATTTGGAGTCTGCTTCTTCCATTTCTTTGTCACACTTATGAAAATAGCCATAATAACCGTATCTGTGATACGAGTTTCAAGTACATCAATATTTTTTATTACGGGTACTGTTAGGATGGATATATTTGTTTGGCATCCTCATCGGAAAGTTTATTCAAGAAAGGTATTGAATCCCGTCATTTTTGGCGGGTTGTGCACACTAATCTCTTTATATTTTACAACGAAAACCTTTTTTAAATGACTCCCAATCCGCTTTTTTCTTTCTATTTTCTATTTCCGTCTATTTTCAATCTGTACAAATTTTTTTCAGAGCATTTTTGTTGAGAATGTTTCATCGAGTCGAAACGTTCAATTTTAAAAGTTAAACTTTTAATATAAAATGATAAGTTTCAAACCCTAATTCCTCGCTCTAATTTTCTTAGTTAAAATTTGTGAAAATACAAACCGACATGTGCTTCCAGATGAAGGCAGCATATGTGGCGATAGTCTATGGTAGCTTTGGCTAGGATTTTAGAGCATTAGCTTCAAATGGGTGAAGTTGTGTTACTCGCGGTGTACCCATTACTCACGGTGTACCCATTACTCACGGTGTACCCATTACTCGCGGTGTACCCATTACTCGCGGTGTACCCATTACTCGCGGTGTACCCATTACTCGCGGTGTACCCATTACTCGCGGTGTACCCATTACTCGCGGTGTACCCATTACTGGCGGTGTACCCATTACTCGCGGTGTACCCATTACTGGCGGTGTACCCATTACTGGCGGTGTACCCATTACTGGCGGTGTACCCATTACTGGCGGTGTACCCATTACTCGCGGTGTACCCATTACTGGCGGTGTACCCATTACTGGCGGTGTACCCATTACTCACGGTGTACCAATTACTCGCGGTGTACCCATTACTCGCGGTGTACCCATTACTCGCGGTGTACCCATTACTCGCGGTGTACCCATTACTCGCGGTGCACCCATTACTCGCGGTGTACCCATTACTCGCGGTGTACCCATTACTCGCGGTGTACCCATCACTCGCGGTGTACCCATTACTCGCGGTGTACCCATTACTCGCGGTGTACCCATTACTGGCGGTGTACCCATTACTCGCGGTGTACCCATCACTCGCGGTGTACCCATTACTCGCGGTGTACCCATTACTGGCGGTGTACCCATTACTGGCGGTGTACCCATTACTCGCGGTGTACCCATTACTGGCGGTGTACCCATTACTCGCGGTGTACCCATTACTGGCGGTGTACCCATTACTGGCGGTGTACCCATTACTCGCGGTGTACCCATTACTGGCGGTGTACCCATTACTGGCGGTGTACCCATTACTGGCGGTGTACCCATTACTCGCGGTGTACCCATTACTGGCGGTGTACCCATTACTCGCGGTGTACCCATTACTGGCGGTGTACCCATTACTGGCGGTGTACCCATTACTCGCGGTGTACCCATTACTCGCGGTGTACCCATTACTGGCGGTGTACCCATTACTGGCGGTGTACCCATTACTCGCGGTGTACCCATTACTGGCGGTGTACCCATTACTCGCGGTGTACCCATTACTCGCGGTGTACCCATTACTGGCGGTGTACCCATTACTCGCGGTGTACCCATTACTCGCGGTGTACCCATTACTGGCGGTGTACCCATTACTGGCGGTGTACCCATTACTCGCGGTGTACCCATTACTGGCGGTGTACCCATTACTCGCGGTGTACCCATTACTGGCGGTGTACCCATTACTCGCGGTGTACCCATTACTGGCGGTGTACCCATTACTGGCGGTGTACCCATTACTCGCGGTGTACCCATTACTGGCGGTGTACCCATTACTCGCGGTGTACCCATTACTCGCGGTGTACCCATTACTGGCGGTGTACCCATTACTGGCGGTGTACCCATTACTGGCGGTGTACCCATTACTCGCGGTGTACCCATTACTGGCGGTGTACCCATTACTGGCGGTGTACCCATTACTCGCGGTGTACCCATTACTCGCGGTGTACCCATTACTGGCGGTGTACCCATTACTGGCGGTGTACCCATTACTCGCGGTGTACCCATTACTGGCGGTGTACCCATTACTCGCGGTGTACCCATTACTCGCGGTGTACCCATTACTGGCGGTGTACCCATTACTCGCGGTGTACCCATTACTCGCGGTGTACCCATTACTGGCGGTGTACCCATTACTGGCGGTGTACCCATTACTCGCGGTGTACCCATTACTGGCGGTGTACCCATTACTCGCGGTGTACCCATTACTCGCGGTGTACCCATTACTGGCGGTGTACCCATTACTCGCGGTGTACCCATTACTCGCGGTGTACCCATTACTGGCGGTGTACCCATTACTCGCGGTGTACCCATTACTGGCGGTGTACCCATTACTCGCGGTGTACCCATTACTCGCGGTGTACCCATCACTCGCGGTGTACCCATTACTCGCGGTGTACCCATTACTCGCGGTGTACCCATTACTCGCGGTGTACCCATTACTCGCGGTGTACCCATTACTCGCGATGTACCCATTACTCACGACGAGCTCAAGAGGGACTCACAGCTCACAAGTTTCACTGTATGCGTACAGCAGCACGGAAAGGTGAGCACGACTCACCTGGTTTGGTGGGCACGCAAATGAAGCCCCTGGCGCTGTGGGGCTCAGCGTGGCAGGACTCGCCGGGGGAACACGCGAGGTGCGACGAGGAGCACAGATCCACGCACCGGAATCCCTTCACGCTGTGGTCGTTTACGCACACTTTGTTGCTGGGGCAATCGCTGGTGATGCCACATCCTTTTCTGCAGGTGAATCCGTCAGCAGCAGTGTCGTCATCGACGCATTTCTCCTCCGATCTGCAGTTACTGTTGTATCCACATCCGGTCCAAGAGGCAGTGCAAGGGCTGCCCATCATAATGCTGCAGTATTTTTCACAATGATTTTCGAAGAAGTCCCTCATGGCCGTACCATTGAATTTTTCACCCGGTACAGAATACTCGAACCAGTCCTGGGTAAACATGCGCGATATTTTCTCCAGTGTGTAGTGAATGGGTACGGGAGTCTGCATGGCGTGTTGTGCCCACCTGTCCGGGTCGGAATATGGAGGAGTTCCGACGGTGATGATGCGTTCCGAGGACAGTCCCAGCGAGTTGAATGCATTGGACGAGTTCTGTGATCCGGAGCACTTATTCACATCTACGCTGAAACTTCGCTTGGCTTCACTATAGAGATAGTACATTTGTAAACTTGTGGAAAAAGAAGAGGATACGCAACGCTTCCGGTCATTGCTCTCAGCTGCACTAGCCGCTTTCCTGGAAAAGACCTTTTCTATCACTAATTTAGATCCGAAGATCGTAGTGTCTTGGTAATGAGTGCCGAAGTTCTCGACGAAGTCTTTGAATGCTTGTACGCTGCTTTCTGAGTGCGGGTCTTGAGCAGCGAGATCGAGTTTCTTCAGACCTGCGACGAAGCTCTCTGTGAAGACTGGCGTAACGTTCAACGTCACCGACACGACGTGCGTTTGACACTCAACGCCGCCCACAACAATTTCTCCTTCTGTCTGCCGGAAGAACTCTAGGTACCTTCCATCGTACGTATCTGAACCGGAGCTATTACCAGCGTGTAATGCTCCTCCAAACCCCATATTTTGGACCGATGTGCCACTTCCTGGGTTGAATGAAATAAATTTGTCCACCATGTTGCGGTACGAGTTAAAGTTAGATACAGTTTCCATTGAAGAGGACAATACTCTGTCGCAACTCACGTTTTGAACCACTTTTCCGATGAAGTTACTCGATTCAATTGTTCCACGATGTGATCCTATTGATTTGCGAGGTTCGAAGATCTGTTTCTTGATGCCGGGATCTCTTTCCATAAGCGGGTTTGACAGAACTGGATCCACGCCCATCATTGCTTTACTGAGCATCGTCGGCGGCAAGGTGGGGAAGTTCAAATTCGTCGCCTGCGTCGGGATGTTGGCCAGCGTCAGCAGGAGACACGCGCCCACCGTCAGGTGGTTGGCTGCCATTTTGGCGAACTGGGGATGAAAGAACATAATTTGTCACTTGCGTGCATTTTGACCATAAAGCTAGAAATGAAAATGAACAAGATCACTGAACTATGGACTCAGTTCTTCCTTAGGAAAATTGTTTTTAGTTAGGTTGCTGTTGCTTAAAAATGTCTACATCTTCTCTCAAATTGAACTGCACCCATTGCTGACATCCGACTGAGGCCGTCAAATTCTGCAAGAATACGGTGAAATGAACGTTGCTTGAGTATTATAGTTCAACTCGATATTTTATTTCTAAATACTGTGAATGCCGCTTACAGTCAAGTACCTAATTATTTGAAAAAATAACTCGCCAGTCAAAAATTTCAGGATTCCATATTTTCTATGTAATTTCCTTCCAGCAATGGATGACCAACAAATATTTCCATCCTAATAGTACCCGCAGTAAAAATATTTTTGTACATGTGCACTGATGAAACTCGTATCACAGATACGGTCATTGAGCGTCCTAGTGAGCGTCACAGACACACGGAAGCAGCGGACACCAAACAAATAAAGTCACCAAGAGTATTATTAGGTTAGATTTTAAATTAGTATATTGTTATATTTCCTATAGGGCGATTCGTCGAGAATCTCGCTCGTAGAATAAAAAGAAGAACCTGAGTAAAAACGAACATTACATTTATTACAAACATTTCGGAACTATAATTTCATCATTTGCGCTGAAACAGGAGAAGATCCAAAAGCTGTTTAAAAATCTCAATAAAACACATATATTTCACCAAATTTCCTGAATGTCTAAGAACCTCAATTTGTAAATTGTAATGAGTTGTCATACACAATACCCCACAAAACTCGCTATTCACGATGCGGACTCGAGTAAATAAGGCTCTGAATCTCTCTAATTTTTCTGTAAGTGACTTATTATAGTGCACTTGTACAGTGAAAATGGGTTTATTAAATTACCAGTGAACTGAAACCAAGACCGCCAGTGCTAATTTCTCCCTATTTATTCCTAAAAGCGTTGCACGAAACATGTACAGTATGTCCTCCAAAAACCCGAACCGAACCGAGTATTTATTTTACTGTATCAGTTATACCATCATAATAGATATCAGTAATACCGTATCAGTAAAACCGCATCAGTAATACCATTTTTACGATGGTATTACTGATACGGGAAAATAAATACTCGGCTCGGGTATATAAACACACGACGGTCGTTCATAGCAGTATAAGATCTCAACAATTTATTTACCACAAGCGATGCAGCAGTAGATAGTTTCCTGAGTCTAGTACTGTCGACACATTTGATCGTAGCTACTTGGTGGTCCTGTTGAGTTGAGTGACTTCTAGGGCATCCTACCACCAACGCTACTCCAAGGTGTACAATAATGTTTAACCTCATTCACTTGACCTAGTTGCGCACTAGGCTGATCAATGGGTAGGTGCAGTCAAGATTTGGTGTTGAATTTTACATTAATAGTTGATAACGTGGGGTGTCTCCTTAAGTTGAAAGATATAATTTCGGGTGTAATTTCTCCCTGGTTACTACAATGGGAACCTCACTGAACACATTAAATTGGTTGGTGCGTCTCTCTTTCCCGATGTTAGCGGATGCCTAATGACCGTATCTGTGATACGAGTTTACCAGTGCACAAGGATAAGAATATTTTAATCGCTGGTGCCATTGGGACGGATATATTGTTTGTCATCCATTTTTTAGACTTATTGAAGGAAGCTATCGAATCCTGCCATTTTTAACGGGTCGGTTATACTGGAATTATTGACAAGACATGAGAACAGATTCAAGATGTTTGTCATTGACTCATCTTCACATATCCATATATATAAACCTGAACAGATATACACATACATGCATGTTTGTGTGCCTGCACCCGCATTTCTGCTGTGACATTACACACACTGAGGAGATAATAAGGAGAAGACTAAGACAAGTACATTAGGTACGATAGTAATAGACATCAATGTTCACTTGGCAAGGCTGTGCAGAAATTTGAAAATCAAGCTCATAATAAAGTCAAACAACATCGGATGACTTCATTTGGCCCACCCTGTATGATACGTTCATCTGATGAGTTAGTTGCTATGTTGCGCAGTACAGCCCCAAGTGGCATCATAGCTTCGTTAGACGTCGAATCTTTGTTTACAAATGTACCCGTTGCAGAAACCATTGAGATAATTCTAGATTGCTTATATAATAATGACGATCTTTCCCCACCTAATTTGTTTCCTCGTCATATTTTGAAGGAACTCCTTGCAATGTGCACGACTGCAGCCCCTTCTCGGCATACTGATGGCAGCTTGTTCCGTCAGGTGGATGGCGTTGCCATGGGTTCCCGATTAGGGCCCACTTTTGCCAACTTCTGCATGTCATACGTGGAAAATCTCGTTATGAACACTTTGCCTACTAAGCCGTCATTGTACTGTAGATACGTAGATGATATTTTTGTTGATGTAGATGGCCTGACGCAGTTGGAGATGTTAAGAAATTTGATGTCTGAAAAATCCGTGGTGAATTTTACGTTTGAGTTGGGCGTGCACGGTAAGCTGCCATTTTTAGATGTTTTGATTGAAGCGTACATTTCATAGATGAGTTTACGGTAAGCAATCTAATGCAGGTGAAACTATAAATTATGACTGTGATGCTCCACAAACGTACAAAGAGGGTGTTATACACATGTTAATAAATAGAGCGTATAAGGTGTGCAGCAGCTGGTCGAGTTTCCATTCAGAAGTGCTTAGAATTAAGCGGTTGCTGGTTAACAACAATTCTCCTAATACTCTCATTGATAGAACCATTGGTAATTTTTTGAACCTAACATTGGGCAATAAAAATAATCCTGAACTTATTTCTCGCAATTTTAATATCTTTTATGAAAACCAAATGCACAATAATTACAAAATTGATGAACGAGTCTTTAAGAACATTGTTAAAACCTTTGTTAAGTCAACAGATCCAGATACGTCAATGAAAGTCTGTGTATATTATAAAAACCGCAAAATCAGTGACCTCTTAGTGAAAAATAATATGTCAGCCTCTAGGGTTATCGATCTGGACAGGGCCAATGTAATTTACCAATTTGAGTGTGACAGAAGGGAATGTAAGTCTTTAATAAATGTTGCAATGGCTTGACCAGGATGACCCTGAGGCAAAGGTTAACCGCCCATTAATACCAAGGTTCTATTTTCAACCATTTTCGCATTGACCATAGTTGCAAACCATCAAATGAAGATTTATACCCTAACACGTAAATCTTATATAACGCGACTAAAAAAGAGCATATTCAAATTATAGAAGCGTTACGCATCCATAAACTTGAACCTGTCCTCAACGAAAACACTAATGACTGTTTTGCTCTAAAATAATTTACTAAAACCGCTTCTTAGTAGTCCGACTGTCCGAGGCAACTGCTAGTCCGGTCATTTCGTCCCTATCGCTCGTCCAGTGAACATCTATAGTGTGCAATACTATTACAGTACCTGATCTCGTGTATGCATATTTTTGTCGTACAAACTTTATGTCTAGTCACTTGTAAAATATTTTTGTGCTGTGATTTCATCTTTCATTCTAGTCTCATATAGGGTAATTCATCAAATAGCGAACAGAAACCACGTGTGTCTAGAAACAACCTTCATAAATCGGTAACTTTTGCTCTGAATAACTTTTGCGGGCCTCAAGATTATTCTTGAACAGTTGCTTTCTTGTTCTGTGATGTCGCTTTAAAGACAACGTAGATTGTTGGAATTTATTTATTGTTCTAAAAATCGAATTCTTTAATAACATAATTTCATCAATATCGAACATGAATCGAACAAGAATTTTGATCCGAACAGGATGGATGGTTTGTCAATTAGTTCTCCTCGTATGGAACTTTTGTGAGAGTATTAGCATGCCACGTATGGTTTGTCTATTAGTACGCCTCGTATATTTTGTCCATTAATATGCCCCGTATGGTCTATCTATTTGTACACCTCTGATGGTTTGTCAATTAGTACTTCTCGTATGGAACTTTTGTTTTAGGACGTCCTATATTAAGAAACTTTTTAAAACCCAATATGTTGACATGTATCTCATGTGGCCACTTGGAAAATAAACGTTTTTCTTTCTTTTTTTTTTCTTTGGTGCACTGGATTTTCTTGGAAGTGCTCGCGGTGGCACAGCGGTTAAGGGATCGGACTTGTATGTAGGAGTCGCGGGTTCGTATCCCGGCGCTGGCGCTGCGATTTTCCCCGTTGGGTATAATGGAAAGCTCAAGCACAATACCCCACTCGACCCAGGTGTCGGAAATGGGTACCGGCTTTACGGGGGAACCGTCATGGTGTCCTATGTATAGTGTTAGTTATAAGACATTTGAAAAACCAATGCTTAAGATCATTTGTATCAGGCTTGATTGGAAATAAAGCATCCCAAAGAGGCCGATGTTTGTTTTGTTTGTTTGTTTGAAATAACTGTCTCATTACTTATTTTCAGGAAGCATTTGAATGGAGAGTTATCAAAATTTGAATATGATGTCGATGTTTCATTTGCAGTGCTTGTTGAACCATCATTGTGATCATCAACCTGTGTGACCTTTTTTGGAGTAGAGTGTAGAGCACTCGTCAATGAATTATTATTGATGCTTGCATCAGTTTTCTTGGCAAGGGATTGATCATCAGTAAATGTAGCCAGACGAATCATTGATGATCTTGATGGCCTTGGAACACCAGCAGCTGATTGGTCGCCATCTTCAAATATTCAATGTTATTATCAAGCGTTAATACAATATTTTAAGGAAATGAAACTGGCGTTCAATAGATCGATTCAGTTTTTTAAAAGAATTAAGAATCGAAAAGCCTTGTTCGAGGCATAAATTCATTATTTTTAAGGAATTTTGATTCTAACACCTTTGTTCAGTATTTAATACTGACATGAAATAGGAACTGAATGTCGAACATGGAATAATTATCATGTTTTTATCGGGAAAGAAAAAAATACAGCAACAGAACATCATTTGGCAACACTACTCTCTAGTTATGACGGGAGGTTGACGTTGGCACAACAACAGTTAAACCGTCGCAATTTTCCCGAGGTGCGTAAGATTTTTCAAGCAAAAAAATATGACCAATTTGTAAGGGTCGTACAGAAAATGTGTTCGTAACAGCTGGTAGTAGTTTGCAGCTCACAGAAATGAGTTTTTATCACTAAAATAGGAGTTTTAGATGTAAGATCACCGGCACTGTGCAAGTTTGGATGCTTACGAAATTTATTTCGCGCATATTTTCAAAGTCGTTCGATAATCAGTTCAGTTCGATATTTGATGAATTACCCTAGCTTAAGAATTAGATTTGCATTTTACCAATGTGACTGGTCAATTTTTCTGTACATTTTCAGCCTGATGATGATGTTTGTACATCGAAACGTTGCGTTTTATAGACTTCATAGGTTGTACTTTTTGATGATTGACAGTGTTCCAATAAAATGTTGAGTGAATTTCTTCGAACTTAATCACGTGATGAACTTCAACAGTCACTTAGTTCCTTAATTACTTAGTTAGGCCGCACTTAACGCTCACGCCCGAGTCTGCAGTATCATGGATACCACATTTATCAGTGTAGCATCAAAAGATGGCCTTTACATGCATGGATATGTTTGGTATTGTGTCAGGATAGGCTCGGTTAGGATAGGATAAGATAGGTTAGGATAGGTTAGTTGAGCATAGGTTAGGTAATGCCAACGGAATTATTTCACGGGTTTACCTAGGTTAACGATGATATTGTTTGTGGAATTTCCACGGGTCCTCCTAGTCTAAAATATTTCATTTACCGCGACTCCAACTTGAATTTCATAAGGTCTCCATTCAGAATTTAAAACTCGGTCATTTTTGCGATTAGAATTAAAAATTTATTTCTTCAAGACCACGATTATCCCTGCCGTCAATTTTACGAAGCAAATAGACATTTTTGTGCCATCTGTCAACAACTAAACTACATCATTAGATGTTGGTTTGAGCCTCCCAATCCGCAACAAAGGCTATCCTAAGAGAGGAAGGAGGAAGGCACCATTTAGTATCGAGATAAGGGAATGCGGAATTTATGCTCAAGGTACACAGAAACAGTAAATTAAGGAAGAAGTTCATGAAATAAGACAAAAGTTGAAGAAAAAGTAGTAGGTGCTCAAAAACAGGACAGCAGTGGACCAAAAAGAGATGGTCCTTAACATGGCAAAAAATTATTTCAACAAAAAGAAGGCCTACTCAACTATCAGCTCGGGCCCTCACATTTTCTCTCTGGGAGGTCCAATTCCCATAGATACAATAGTTGTTTCTCCCTGAGGGGAAAATGCCAGAAAATTCTGACGATTGCCCCCAATGGCAGCTCTGTGACCAGTTTAGACATATCTACACTACACAGGGTGTCCATAAATTCGGGGTGCAATTTGAAATTACTGTAGCTTTAAAGCTATACATGATAGAAATAAACTTTTAAAAGTATTAGAAACAAAAAAAATAGTGTCTTCAATGTATTTATAGCAGCCATCTTAAGTTTGTACACGTCCGCCATCATTAGCTATGCGTGCATACAGGGCAACACGATAGAGACATTTGCCAGTTGGTGAGCAGTAATGTCTGAGAGCACAGCGGCCATTTTACCTCTCAAGTCTCTCAATGGACGAGGTCTTGTTGCGCATTTTGTTGGTTTTCAGATGCCCCCATAAAAAGATGATCAAAATGAGCCAAATCTGGGGAACATGGAGGCCATGAAAATTGACCACCTATCCCGCTGAAGCCATATGGGTGGTAAGTCGTTTTGATAGACAAGATTCAAAGCTTTCAAAATAATACGATATACTTTTTGACAAAATATCAACTGACTACTCGTAAACTAGGGACATTAAATTTTCTAATTCTGTTCACCGATTGTTCATATCATGTACTAGTGTGCACGGCCCGTTAAAAATTACGGAATTGAATACCTTTCCTGAACAAATTTTCCAAATGTGGATGACGAACAAATATAGCCATCCTAATAGTTCATGTGATGAAAAATATTCCTGTATTGGTGCACTGGTGAAACTCGTATCACAGATACGGTTATTATAACTAGCCTTATAAGCGTGACAGAGAAATGGAAGAAGCAAACGCTAAACAAATAAACAAAGGGTATTAGGTAGTAGCAGGACTCGAGAAAATTCCACGGACAATGTCGTGGTTAAGCCCCGTGAAAACTTCCGATAACATTACCTATCCTATGCTAACCTATCCTAACCTTTACTATCCTAACCTATCCGAACCTAAACAAAACTATTCAAACCGAACTTATCTTGATAAAATGTCAAACATATCAATTCATGCAAAGGCAATGTAACACTGAGAAGTTCGGTACCCATGAAAGTGGAACGGATACCAAACAAATTAATACACACCTTATAGATCAGATTATTAGTTAATTTAAGCCTCCCTATCAGCAAAAAAGCCGATCTAAAGAGAGAGGAAGGAGGAAGGCATCAGTTAGTACGGGGTTAGGGGAACGCGGAATCTATGCGGAATGTTCACAGAAACAGTAAGTTGAGAAAGAAGATTATGAAACAAGATCAAAGTTCAAGAAGAAAGTAGTAGGTGCTGCAAAATAGGAGAGTAGTGAACCAAAAGAAAAGTGGTCGGTATCACAGGAAAAAAGTTATATTTCAATAGAAAGAATGGCTACCTAACTTTCAGCTTGGGCCCTCACATCTTCCCCTCGGGAGCGCTAATTCAAACAGATACAATAGTTGTATCCCCCTGAGGGGACGTAAATCCTCTGTTTCTTAAGCAGCGGACAGCGGAATTGAATTTCACCCTATCTATTCTTAATAGCGTGACTCATAGCTTATAAATAAATAAATGAATATAAGAACCAATGTATACAAACACGATGGTCTTCCTTAGTATTGGATTGAATAGTTTCAAAGCTACAGCAGTTTCAAATTGCATCACAACTTAACAGACGCCCGTATAACAAAAGGCCAGTTTTTTTCCGTTTGCTGTTTCTTCTGTGTTATTACAATGAAAATCTACGTGCTTGGTAACATAGATACCTTTCAAATTATATAAAATCCTGGCCATCTGCACTTTTTTGTTTTCAAGTCAAAGATATTGCGGGAAAATTGATCCTGTTGTTAAGAAAATGCAGCGAATTATAATGAATAAAATGTAGCAAATTTTTAAAAAACTTCTTGGCCAGTAATAATCTTAATAATAATCCTAATCTTATGACCCGCGTCCGTTGGTCCGTCACACCCCCAGCAGAAAGTGTGTGATGAGCGTATCTGGGAGACAAGCTTCATCAACTCCACAATTTTTTGCCTATTAATCCATCAAATTCGAAGTCGGAATGAATATCACATGCAATGTTAGGTTAGGTTGTATACACTGCCAGAAGTTGAGAAGTAGAAAAAAACTGGAAGCCATACAAAGGCATGGAAAATCATGGGAAAGCGATGTTGAAGCTCAGTTGGTTTGCCGCTCTGTCACGCTGTTAAGGATGCGTAATGACTATTTTTTATAGGAGTTTCACCAGTGCACATGATTAAGAATATTTTTTCGCGAGTTCTGTTGGGTTAGATATTTGTTTTCAATCCACATCCGATATATTTTTTTAGGAAAATATCGATTCCCGTCATTTTTGAAAGATCGTGTACACTAAACTGTACACACCACCAAGGACGGACGCGACTATGTTAAGAACCGCGTCCGTCCCTCCGTCTGTCCGTATGTGTGTCACATGCTCATAATCGATAGCTTGGAAAGCAACAAGGACGAAGCTTACATATACAATAAATCATTCTAGTGCACTTCCTTAAAATTTTGTTCAATTTAAAGTTTCAGACACTATACATCAAAACAATCTAACCCAATAGAACCCGTTGTGTGTTTATTTGAGAAACATAGGATGTCTGAGTTTGCGGTATCATCGATACCGCATGGATACTATAAGAAATTTTATTGCGCCTCAAAAATACTGTATGCTAAGTGCTTGTTACTGTCACAAGAAAAAAATTGTTTTGTGAAATCAGCTTAAAAACTCCACTCGAACGAAAATTTGCTCAAGAAAGGAGTTTAATTCCCTCATTTCTGACGGCCCGTGTGCACTATACCATTTCCAATCCAATTTCCTCCCAGTGAAACTGAATTTCCTCCTATTGATATTGAATTTCCTCCTAGTGAAATTGAATTTCCTCCCAGTGAAATTGAATTTCCTCCTATTGATATTGAATTTCCTCCTAGTGAAATTGAATTTCCTCCTAGTGAAATTGAATTTCCTCATAGTGAAACTGAAATTCCTCCTAGTGAAATTGAATTTCCTCCTATTGATATTGAATTTCCTCCTAGTGAAATTGAATTTCCTCATAGTGAAATTGAATTTCCTCATAGTGAAATTGAATTTCCTCCTAGTGAAACTGAAATTCCTCCTAGTGAAATTGAATTTCCTCCTAGTGAAATTGAATTTCCTCCTAGTGAAACTGAATTTCCTCCTAGTGAAATTGAATTTCCTCCTAGTGAAATTGAATTTCCCCCTAGTGAAATTGAATTTCCTCCTAGTGAAATTGAATTTCCTCATAGTGAAATTGAATTTCCTCCTAGTGAAATTGAATTTCCTCCTAGTGAAACTGAATTTCCTCATAGTGAAATTGAATTTCCTCCTAGTGAAACTGAATTTCCTCCTAGTGAAATTGAATTTCCTCATAGTGAAATTGAATTTCCTCCTAGTGAAATTGAATTTCCTCATAGTGAAATTGAATTTCCTCATAGTGAAATTGAATTTCCTCATAGTGAAATTGAATTTCCTCATAGGGAAATTGAATTTCCTCTTATTGAAACTATATAAATTTCCTCCTAGTGAAATTGAATTTCCACATGATGAAAGAAGTTGATATAGCACTTTTACAATCAGTTTTCTTGGAAATATAACTGCACAGTAGACGTACTCTGCTTGTAAAGATGTTACCATTAGTGATATAATACAGGATTTCATCCGCTTTTATTATTCTGACGAAAAATTGCCCCCTCCGAGATGAAGTACAAGAAGATCAGTGATAATGAAAGGAAAAGAATTTATGAAGCTTACATAAACGAGGAGGACTGGAGAACAGTTGCAAACGCTATGGGGGTTAATTTGAAAACAGCATACGAATGGTTAAAGAAAAAACAAGAAACTCCAAAGAAGAAAGGTGGCGGCATATCTAAGAAAACAAATGAAATTGTTGAACTGCCTACTTCTACCATTGAAAACAACGCCTCAACTACCTTGGCTGAGCTGAAGACCATTATCAGCACCCGTGTCAATATTAATGTTAGCATTAATACCGTGAAGAACTGGTTAGACTGTGAACTCTTCACAGTAAAACTTGTGCGTTCCCAAACGTGCAATATGAACACCCCAGAAAACAAGGATAAAAGAGCTACATACATGGACAACTTTTTCCAAGCGAAATCAGAAGGCCGTACTACAATATGGGTTGATGAAACCAATTTCAATCTTTTTTGCAAGCGAAAGGAAGGCCGGTCAAAAATTGGGACAAGAGCATCGGTTGTGACACCAGTGAGCAAGGGGTCAAATCTCCATTGCATTGGGGCAATGACATCAAGTAGAATGGTACTCTTTACCACTCAACGTGGCGCTTTCAACGCTGATGATTGCCTCCAATGGTTCCGAGAGCTCATCCAGGCTTGCATAGACTAGGGGATAGAAAAACCAACATTTATCGTTGATGATGCCCCAGCCCACTGCAGGATTGAAAGCCTTTCAAATGAATATCCATCTGTTCAGTTTCTCAGACTAGCACCATATTCTTATCTACTGAACCCAATAGAGCTCGTCTGGAGTACCTTCAAGAGCCACGTGAAACGCAATCTCAGAGAGCGAATGGATTATTTAGTGAATGTAACAGCAAATAATGGACTTTCAATAGCTGAACAAAGAATGAGAGAATTGGAAGTGATTGCAAGAGATGCAATTGGACATATCACTCCAAATATGTTACTCGCCTTCACTAATAGAGTAGAAAAAGATTATCCAGCTTCTACGAGGAGAGAAGACTTAAAAGGAAGTGCCCTAATCTTCCAATAACTACTCATAATAAATAAGTTTCTCTTGTTACATTATTTAACTTTTATGCCAAATATTTACAAGTATAAATTTTAGCTTTCACCTATCTTTGGGTTGTGACTATGGAAATGATTTAAAAGCATGATTTATATATGACATGGTATTGTTTTCATGGGATTTATAATTATAATATATGGTATAGCACTATTGTAGATTTTCTCATTCATCCCCATAGCCACAGAAAATATAAACAATTTTTATTAATAATTTATATTATCACTAGGAAATACAAATTCACTAGGAAGGAAATTCAATTTCAGTAGGAGAATATTCAATATCAATAGGAGGAAATACAATTTCAATAGGAGGAAATTCAATTTCAATGGGAGGAAATACAATTTCAATAGGAGGAAATACAATTTCAATAGGAGGAAATTCAAATTCACTAGGAAGGAAATACAATTTCAATAGGAGGAAATTCAATTTCAATAGGAGGAAATTCAGTTTCACTAGGAGGAAATTCAATTTCAATAGGAGGAAATTTAGTTTCACTAGGAGGAAATTGGATTGGAAATGGTATAGTTATAAATAACAATACACAGATGTTGCTTGCTTGGTTGGTGCGTGTGTCTGTGACGCTCATAAGGATGCTGAATGACCGTATCTGTGATACGAGTTTCACCAGTGCACAAGTGCAAAAAAATTTCAATCTCGGGTACTATTAAGATGGATATATGTATTTGTTTGTCGTCCTCATCTGTGAAATTTTACATGAATTCAACGAATGAAGTTAGTACTTGACTGTTTTGAATTGAAGTTTATCGCAATCCCTCCTTGTGTCATGTTTTCTATTCCAGATGATCAATTGAAGATAATAAAGGCAATTAAGGCCTAGAGATTCATACATTAACGGTTCATGTCACCTATTCCCATACATGGCGGTCAGTGCGCGTACAAACATTTCTCAGCGAAAAAGTTTGGTCAACCCCATTTGGTCGCCTCAAAAATTCACCTAAGCTGATCTTCACAATTCGAGAATGGCTTTTCTGTTAAGTTTTCATGCGGTGAGCGTTAGAGCTTTTTATTTTGTGTTTAACTTGAAACGAACCGTGAGGGAACATTTCCACCTTATTGTTGCCCTTCGATGATGCACTCACTGTCAAACATTTATTACAATTGAAATATTCTAAATGAACTACTAACGCAGATATAACTCCTTATTTTCACATAACTCGGCTCCTTATTTTCATAAAAATTTCAAAAAACAAATTCGTTGACTCCACATTAAGTAAAAAATTGAGTTTAAGCTCCTCCAATCCAAACAAAGGGGTTACACAGAGAGAGGATGAAGGCACCATTTAGTATGGAGTTAAGGGACAATGATATGCACACGATGTGTTCCTGCTCAGGATCCCGTGCGCAGAGAAACGGACAGATGAGGAGGGTTGAATGAATGAAGAGAGTCAGAAGAGCTAAAAAATCGAACAGCAGTAAACCGAAGAAGATGGTCCATATCAACACAAAAAATATTAATTAAACTGAATGAAAGGCTACCTCAAGCTGAGCTCAGGACCCAATTGGCATGGATACAAGAGCTGGCCTGACACACCACAGGGCACTAAAGCTACACCATCTCCTTACCTCAGAGGACGCGACGGTCGAGCTGTGAACAGACTGCTGCTCTCTGCAAACTGTAGCGCACACACACACACCGCGAGCTGTGAGCCTGCAACTGTGCCCGACTGACTTGCACACACCGTCAGCGCTGGACTTATATAGTGTGCCAGCAGCTCAACAGCACGCGTAGCACGGCTACGGTGTGTGGGCACATCACCAAGTCCGTTCTGCATTACGAGCAGCTGCCGAAGTTACTCATCAACATTTTGCGTCCTTTTATTCGCTCATCAAATAATTAATGAAACAAAAATGCCAGCATTCGAATTAGGTTGAATTCATCAGTGCAGAAGTTAAATATTATTCGAAGCTTTACGCATGGTGGATCCAAACCTGGGGATGATCTTGTCTTGATCCAACAACTCGAGCTGTACTTCCTTGCGCTTGTAGAAGTTGGGCAGTCTCGGCTGGGGAACAGCGCACGCGTCAGTCCACAATGGCCACCTACACAGGCAAATGTTTGTGCCTGTGCAAACTGTACGAGCGAGGCTTTCTTCATATTTTAGAAAAACTGTCTTCATTCACACAATAAAGTCGTTTTTACATTTTGAAATGAAAAAAACATTCCTAACATTAGTTCAAAATTGGTTCTTGCAGAGATACATTCGTTTAGCAGAAAAGATAAGCAGTTCTAAGAACACACAGAATGATGTCCCTTTTTGTGCTTCACCAAGAGAGAAGCTAAAAGGGTGAGGTGAGCAGGGCTTCAACCATTCATTAAAGGTTCACAATGTTGTGCAAATTTAGATCTCGTTACCACTCCTTACTGTGGACTGTCAGGCATTTCTGTGGACTGTCAGGCATTACTGAGGACTGTCAGGCATTACTGTAGACTTTCAGGCTTTACTGTGGACTGTCAGGCATTACTGTGGACTGTCAGGCATTACTGTGGACCGTCAGGCATTACTGTGGACTGTCAGGCATTACTGTGGTCCGTCAGGCATTACTGTGGACTGTCAGGCATTACTGAGGACCGTCAGGCATTACTGTAGACCGTCAGGCATTACTGTGGACTGTCAGGCATTGCTGTGGACTGTTAGGCATTACTGTGGACTGTCAGGCATTACTGTGGACTGTCAGGCATTACTGTGGACTGAAAGGCATTAATGTAGACCGTCAGGCATTACTGTCGACTGTCAGGCATTACTGTGGACTGTCAGTCATTACTGAGGACTGGCAGGTATTACTGTGGACTGTCAGGCATTACTGTGGACTGTCAGGCATTACTGTGAACTGTCAGGCATTACTGTGGACCGTCAGGCATTACTGTGGACTGTCAGGCATAACTGTGGACTGTCAGGCATTACTGTGGACTGTCAGGCATTACTGTGGACTGGCAGGCATTAATGAGGACTGTCAGGCATAACTGTAGACTGTCAGGCATTACTGTGGACTGTCAGGCATTGCTGTGGACTGGCAGGTATTACTGTGGACTGCCAGGCATTACTGTGGACTGGCAGGCATTACTGTGGACTGTCAGGCATAGCTGTGGACTGTCAGGCATTACTGTGGACTGTCAGGCATTACTGTGAACTGTCAGGCATTACTGTGGACCGTCAGGCATTACTGTGGACTGTCAGGCATAACTGTGGACTGTCAGGCATTACTGTGGACTGTCAGGCATTACTGTGGACTGGCAGGCATTAATGAGGACTGTCAGGCATAACTGTGGACTGTCAGGCATTACTGTGGACTGTCAGGCATTGCTGTGGACTGGCAGGTATTACTGTGGACTGTCAGGCATTACTGTGGACTGGCAGGCATTACTGTGGACTGTCAGGCATAGCTGTGGACTGTCAGGCATTACTGTGGACTGTCAGGCATAACTGTGGACTGTCAGGCATTACTGTGGACTGTCAGGCATTACTGTGGACTGTCAGGCATTACTGTGGACTTGCAGGCATTAATGAGGACTGTCAGGCATAACTGTGGACTGTCAGGCATTACTGTGGACTGTCAGGCATTGCTGTGGACTGGCAGGTATTACTGTGGACTGTCAGGCATTACTGTGGACTGGCAGGCATTACTGTGGACTGTCAGGCATAGCTGTGGACTGTCAGGCATTACTGTGGACTGTCAGGCATTACTGTGGACTGTAAGCCTTTTCAACGTCAAATAAGTTTAATCGAAAATTTCAAATTAATCTTAGAAATTCAAACCAGCCATGGTAGGCTCGTACTTTGTGTTAGATCAAATGACGTGTTTGAAAACATTGCGTTGTTGCAAGGGTAATATCAATTTCAAAATAGTAGTTACGAGCTGACTCGAAGTAAATATGAGACCAGAAATGTAAATTAAAATAATTTTCGTTTGTTTGAATATTTCTGACTTCAGAAAGATATGTGCAAATAAATTTTAATTTTTTTCTATTTTCATTTTTAATTTTCATACATAATAGTAGCAAATAACTTGAGATGTGATCTCAGTAACAAACGTACAAACCTTTCAGTTCACGAATTTAATGCTAGCCAATAACTTTAACGGTATGTGCGAAGAAATATTGCTGAAGTAATCCCTGAGTGAAAACGAAACTCACATAGTAATGGCGTAGTAGGAAATGAAAATTTCATTTTTCAAGTAATAAGTGTTAGGATTTTATTCCACTGTTTCAGAATAGAAAGAATCTTTCCTTTGTTTTGTGAGACTTTTAAATTTTTTGAACTTGAAATAAATAAGATACTATTTGGTCTATTCCAACATTTTCCGATTTATCACCCCGCCAGTGCGTTTGACTTCGCAAGTGATAGCCAAGTCATACAACGCACTGTCTACATGCAGAGGATCTTGTGTGAGAACACATCTATTTGTATTGTTCATTGAGCCGCGGTCTCGCTCAACACGTTTCCTGCAAAGACCCACCCCACCGGTGGTCACTGAATGGATTTTCATAATGCTGCTGACCGACCCGCGGTCACTTACTCAATTTTTATAAAAGTTAATAGGAGCAAAGGAAAGTTAAGATCGAGTTGATACTTCCAATGTTTGTTACTGCAATTGACTTTAAATTTGAATTGAATACTGAACTTCAGTTTAACCCGTAGCAGAAAACGTGTTGAACGAATTTTTAATTTTTCTAATACTAGCCAAGAATTTGAGGTGTGTTTGCTCAGGGATTATTGTATTCATGTCAATGGAAATGGAATTACTCCTTTATAGGAGTGGATTATTTAATGAGAATTTGACGCGGCCTTTGGATAGGTATGGCAACGTAAAATGACTAATTTAAATTAAATTTTGACCATGTGTGTGTATCATATAAGTGCCTTTTCCTTACCTTAAAATATTTAAAGAAGCCAATGATGTTTTGTACCATCTGTATTGGAAATAAACTGCATTTCGTTTGTTCTTTTTTCTAAGTTAAGGTATTTGAATACGATTTTAGTTTTTATTTCAATATACGTGCGTACAAATTTATGCATTTTTCAGCTAAGCGTTACGAGGATTGTGTTCTCCTATTTAATTATATTTAAATGCACTGTCAAAATCAGATTACGCAACGAAGGGAACTCATTTATGTGCTTTTCTGTCAATCATTTTTTATTTCAACATTTTACTAGGGTATTACGATACCAACGTGTTATTATCAGTTGAGGATGTTAATGTTAAGGTATTTTAAAAACCAATTTTTCAACATTGCATGTTTTTACTTTATTGGAAACAAACTGTTTCTCCTTTTCTTGTGCTTCTCACAGCCTGCCCGCCCGGCCAGCCGAGCAGTCTGTGCAGGGTCCTGTTGTAGGATGCGAGACCAGCGTTCGCTTACCTCGGCCGGGAGCGCTGTAGAGGTGCTGGCGGCGCAGAGGTCCTGTTTTGGGCTCTGTCTTCTGAGTCTTCCTGAGATGAATGGTACAGAAATATCTACCATTTTTGTTATGCGGCACAGCAACTTCGCCACGCTAGTTACTAGGTACGCACTAGTGGACTGTGTGGTTGAATGGTTATTTCCAAAATTTCGACATGTCCATTTCTCAGTTTTAGTTGCGTAATCATTTAATTCCCCTCAGCATACCTTCAGTAATACCAACAGCTGCTGCAGACATCTCGGCTCGTGTGTGACAATAAGAGGAGACTCTCCTTCAAGGCATTCATCGTCAGTATATACTGTGTGTATTTTGTAGTCTTCGTGTCTCGAGTGAAACTTATTTTGTTTATTTTCCAAGAGAAGGTATTTTTATTTTTTCCACTAATTGTGTACAATATAGCTATTATTTACATGGTTTATTAATCAATTTGAAACCTGTAAGTCAAGAAATTTGTAAAATGCGTAAATTTTATTGCATTTAATGAAGCAATACATTCTTTTAAATTAACTGTTTTTCTTTTTTCTTTCGTTTTTTAATCGAACAAAGGCGGTGGTTGTGTATTTATTTATTATTATCATTACAGCGTTTGAGTCTCTGTTGAATCAAATCAATGAGTGACCTATTACTGATTAATTGGTAGCAATGCTGAATTACATATTTAATTTGATATTCAGTGTATCAGAATGCAAAATTGAACTTTCAAAATTAAATAGTTCAAACTTAAGAGTCTTTCATTGTTCAGTACAGTGATATGTAGTTGTCCTCCCATTTCCTAAACTTCGCGCGTGGTGCTTATTTTGAACACGGCGAGTGCAATAATACAATGTTGTTATTTCTTAGTAATCTTCACACTGTTTGCACCCTCATCACACCTCAAGCAGCAAACAGCGCTGAAGTATCAGAGAAAGAAAATCGTAGAATATCATAGAAGAAAGTAAATACACAATTAAAATTATTTATTTGGCACAACCGATACAGAAGTAGATTATTTTCTAAGTCTATTACAATGGTAAAATTTGAGTATGGCTACTTGTGGGCCGTATAAGTTCAGTGACTTTTAGGGCATCGTCCACCAACGCTATTCTAAGGTCTACAATTAAGTTAAACCTAATTTACTTAAGCTGGTAACGTACTAGTCTGACCATGGAATTAGTTTACTCGATATTCGATGCTTAAGTTACCAAGTAGTTTATACGGGCTAACAGTATATTCTAGAAACGACTTGAGGACAGACTGATGGTCACTTTTAATAACCAAGGGAAATTACTCTATCAGGATGAGTCGTGTAAGAGAAGAAATTTGGCTTAGGTATCTCAATTAGGACTTAGATAGGTAAAAGGCTTCGAGACTTATTTTTAAACATGTAAAAGAATTTATTTCGCGGACCTCCGCAGGAATTGAGTTCCAAGTATAAGTTCTAATGAAGAGGATACTATGTTGCATCCGAGCTCTTGAATAATATGGAAGCATGAAGTTACTTCTATTTCGGGTTAAATGGTCGTGGTGACCAGTTTGTGCAATTAATAATTGTTTGAGGTCTTTTTCGCCATCGTTGTTCATTGTTTTATAGATGAAATTACAAATGGAGAGTTTGAAGAGACCCAAAAGTTCAAATATTTTTTGAATTTTGGATAAATCATTTGTATGAGCATTATATTCGAGTCTCTTTACCGCTCTATTAGCTCTTCTTCGTAGAGTAAAGAGTACAATGGCTTTATTTTTATCAGTGCCGTGCCATGCTTCTATTCCGTATTGTTAGTATTGTGAAATAAGCGTTCGGTAGAGTATTCGCAAAGCTTATTCAGGCAATACATTTTTCATTTTATGGAGGATTCCAATCGATTTTGACGATTTAGTAATAATATGTGCAGTGGGCTCTTTGAAGGTTAAATGATTATCTATTATGATGCCCAGGAAATTACATGAGTTGGTTTCTTCGATTCCACCTTCGCCAATTCCACCTTCGATTCCACCTTCCCAACATCGGCGGTAGAATAACTGCGAGTTACCAGCTGGACCGTCGCAACGTTCCAAAACACCAAAGACGAGCTGTAGGAGCACCTCCCGACGCGCCGCCTCCGGACGCAGACACGTCAGACGATGGGTAGCTTCTCCTCCCCACTCCGCAGCTGGGCTCTCAGCCAGCTAAAGAGGCGCATTTTCCCTCAACCTGTGGACAGGTGCACGACTTTGTGGTGTGTATATCGTAACTGATGCAACCACAGAATTACAAGATGCGAGCTCGGAGAAGCGCAATGCTCGCTCGATGTCCCCATTTCGGCTGCACATCTTGACGTTATGGAATCGGCCATTCAGTGACATGGTAAAGTGTAAGTCCCTTCGTATTGTCAAAGAAACAGCAAGGTAACTCATTGAGGTGAGTGTTGTAGAACTGTAAATTTCTCCGCAATCTGTATTTATGTTTAATCCTACCATAGTTGTGTTTATCATTGCATTGTGGATGAAAAACTATGTCAATATCATTGTGTTTGATATGATACACTAATTGGCCTTAATAACTGTATGAGAGGTGGCACTTAGGGATTCAACTAGTTGAGTTAAAACAACCCATTATTTTTACAACATTAACTCATGATATTGCAAGCTGCTAAACTCGTACTTTAATGCAAGTGCGCTCGCATAAGAATGTCTTGAACTATGAATCATCATTCGTTTTTGTCAACTTGTATTTGCGCACATTATCAAACCAAGATTAATGCAATCAAGTGAATGTATTTTTCAGTGATTTTCTCACAATCATTTATTTCGATCATTCATTTGGGTATTACGACACCCTTGTGCGTATATCAAGTAAGGACCTTCATGTTAAGACATTTTAAAACCACTCATGGTTTTTGCATCATCTTTACTGGAAATAAAGTTTTTCTTTCTCCCTTTTTTAGTGATAATTAGCCGGTTCTTACGCTCGTATGCTAAGACTGCATTATTTAGGCAGTTAGTGTGATATATTGCTTCAATTATGTTGAAAATATTTTGGTTAGTGTGCACAATAATCCTTTTCATGTTTCTGGCTCTGGTAAACTCTTTATGAGCCAGCGTTATTAGCGTAGGAACTATCATAAATTTGTGTTGTGGTTTAATATTTTATTTTCCCCAAGTTCGTTAATTATCATACTAGTAGATACGTTAGAGTGGGTAATTGAATTCAACTACCTACCTAATTCTAAATCGCATAACTGCTTCTGCTCTACATGAGCTTCTTTTCTTGCCTGTATAAATCGCATTTTTCAACTCTTCAAGGGTTTTCCACACTGAAGCACAATTATACTCAGGTTAGCCTTAAAGTACTTTCTTTGAATAGTATACTTATTACGGCGCTTTGCTGAAGTGCAAAAGGCCCCAGCTGCTCTGCTTCGTAGTAATTCATCTCCGTTTTCGTTATTCTAGTTTCTGCAACTTGGGGCTTCAATAGCCTAGGATGAGGCTGCTGAATTGGGGACCGTATGGGACCTCTGTTTTTTCGACCGGATTATAATTATCGGACTGCTCTAACCAGTAGTTAGAGGTTCTTGAGACTGTGCGAGAAACTGTCGGCTTTAGCCAGCTGGACGTGAGCACCGATGTCAGCCCGAGGGTACAGACGCAATCCGTCGAAGATCACCGCAAAGAACTGCACGTAGATCTTGTCTTCTCGTTGGTGAAGCGGAGCTGCAGCTGTCTAGTAAACCGAGCGAGGGGTCGCCATCCTTTTATCTGTTAGGATTCAAGGATCGCCTTTCCTTTATTTTTTAGGTTTAACCATAAATTCTATCGTTGCTAAATTCTTATCATTGTTTCTTTCAGTATTGAACGTTCGTACAATCATCTACGCAATGCCCTAATTAGAGTTGAGGTTTGTGCGTGTGTCCGTTAATGTTCTTGAATCTAGCTCGTGGAGCTTTCTCCTAAACTCAAGTCTTCTGTGTTGGTACGTGGATATTTAAATTTAGGGCTACTTGCAACGTTAATAAACATTCTTGCTATCGTAGCAGTGTTCATATTAATCCTATTTGTGTGGATTCTCCACATATCAAATCAAGATTACGCACTGTAAGTAATTCGTTTTTTTTGCTTTTCTTTCAATCATTATTTTCAACTATTGCCATGCGTATTACGATACTTATGTGTGTATATCAACTAAGGATCTTCAAGAGATTTTAGAAGCCAATGATGGGTTTTGCATAATCTATATCAGATGGAAAAGGCTTTTATCTTTCTTTCTATGACACATTCTTACACCAGGACAAATGTTTAATTACGATCCAAATTTGTAGGTATAACACAACGAAATAAAATTCTCGATTGGGTTATATTAATTTTGATCCTATAACATTATTTTCACAAATTATCAGTTCTCAAAACCATAAATCCCATGCTAAAAGAATTATCTAAGAAGACTATCATACGGCATTAACTGTCATAAATCATTATCATCAAACAATGTTCCAGAATCAAGCGAAATGAAGCCATGGGTCATACACAAACATAAGTGAGTGATTCACATGAAAACGAAAATTGTCTACAATTATATCTAATAGTTTAGGAACTTTTCTTGGTTCACAGTAAACGCTCTTTTGGTTATGTTGGCACATGCAAAGCGTCAGAATTTGTGGACGCGCATTCCCACACGATCGATGCTTACTAGTTTCACCACGATATTCAACACAGCTTAGAGCAGATTGTTCAATTCCCTTAAAGACGGTTTATGACACAAAGTTACGCAGGCAGTCTTCATCGACGAATGTTGAACCTTTGCTGGTCCAAGCGGAAGGAGCAATAATTTTGGAAATCAATAGGAACTCGACCATCTCGGGCTGACCCGTCGACAAAGAGTTGGAAGCCTGATATTTGGAGAAAGATTTCATGGGGAAAAACAGGCAAGATTTAGCAAGTGACCTCAAGAAGTAAAATAAAAAGTCAAAATTCATATGAAGTTTCTGAGGTAATCGATATTGAATTACTATGATTATGAAATTCAATGCTTATAATTTCGAGTTTGCCATGAAAGCCAAACATTGAGAAAATATTTTATATTATCAATCAATAACTAGACAGCTCGTAGCGATCCTTCGGGTCAAGTTGCTTGTATAACTAATTTTTGAGAAAAATTCTTCGTAAGAAAATAATTTGTTCCCAAAACGTCCACAAAAAGAGTTAGTAATTTGAATTTGGTCTGTTGCTACCAATAAATGTAGGTCCTTGAATTTCTCCCTATCTTGTTGCTTGCAGCAAATCATGGACAGCGACAACCAAGCGAACTTGAATGTAGACAAGCAGCTAAACACGGTTGACTAAGTTTTACAAAGATGCTAGACCACATATGGTCCGTTTCATTAGATTGCGCATAGATTTTAAGGAGTTAAATCAGGAATAAAAGTAAAATTATGTGAATTAATAAATTTTTTTGGCTACTTGCACGGCTAATTTCAGGTGAAATATAATTCGTAAAATTGATATTTGAAATAACTCTCATCCACGGTTCAGAGCGAGAGAAATTGAAATTTTTTCCCTTGTCATTTCTAGGAATTGTTTGTAATTACTGAAGACCCACCGCGCATTGTAATACTGAACAAATATGCATAGCAAAAAACAACCGGGTAAGTATGTAGCCTAGCAATGTCATCAAAGTTACGTAAGGATATAAATTGGCAGTACATTTTATGTAAATAAAGATAAGCTTTAATAATCTGTGCTGTTCATTCATAAAAAAAGAGCATGTGCGGACCTCGCTCGCGGCACATCTCTGTGCGAGCGAACCCTTAAATCCTGACGGTTGTTTTGCCACTTCAATAGACTGATTGTAAAGGTTTTCGCAATGAATTACTTTACACAACGCTCCCAATATCTATAGCTTGACTTACACTGCTGGCATTTTCAGTAAGATGAAATTTATTCCCACCATTATTTTCCTCTCTCAGATAATAATCTATTTCTGAAGCAGGCATGTATTTACTCAGCTATATGTGAATGAAATTCAAACGAATTCAATGTAAGTTTGATATACGAGACTTCATATAATATGAATATTTGATACAACGAAAATACGTATTGGTTCAGTGTTCTGACCGATAATGCGCTGGTTTTCACTCTCTGTCGGTGAAAAACTAATCTTTAAAAAAAATTCTAAACTTGAGCGAGCGCAAAATAGCCCTTTGGATTATTTAGCCGCATCGACGACTCAATCCAACTATTCTCGGTTATAGAAAAAGATATGATACGTGAAGTATAGCCTCCGCAATACCCACCAATGACAGCGGGCATGCCGTTGTGCAGCATCATCCTGTGTCCACGCAGTCCTCTCGGCATCTCCTTCCCTGCCCACACCTCACGCGTTTCTGTATTGAATAGCTCCACATCACTCCTGTACTCATATCCCCCTGTTATCATTATATTCGAGCCATACCAGAGACAGGCGTGGTGTGCTCGAGATCTCATCAAGTGCCCAGCCAACTCCCACTCAGTTTCATTCATGTGATTTTTGTTGGTCCAAATTTCATTTTCTTCATTGCCAGCACCAATGACATGCACGTGAGTCCCGTTTGAAATCGAACAATGTTTCGGGTTACTATCGAATGTTAAAATACTTGTCGAAAATATGTTTTTTTCAGCATTGAACTTCACTAATGTTGATCGTTTAAAGAACCAGATCAGGGTGTTCCCAACCGACACGGCAGATGGTGTTATTTTAATCGGTGCGGACTGCACATCATGCCACTCATTTCCTGGGAAATCTGCGTGGATGCTATAACAATCATCAGTCTTTTAGCGTCCCACGTAGTCTAACCGCATCCCGCCGCACGTGTAGAAATAGTCACCAGCTTTTGCCATCGCATTGAGAAGAACTGCCCGAGGGAGGTCAGGGAAGGCCTTGTAGTTGAGGGACTCCACCTTCCTAGTTCCTTGGTAGCGGTAGTCGATGTACGCTTCACCACCAGCAATCACAGCTTCGCCTGTTAAACGTAAGCGTATAAATGGACAACGAAATATCTCACATTGGTAATAATGTATTGTTATACTAGGAGTCTGATTCATTGAGTCCAGCTCGAATACACCGAGTGCTGTTTGAATAAATCGAATCCATCTCGAATACCTTGAGTCCAGCACGAATACATTGAGTCAAGCACGAATGATAATAACCCGACAATTTCTCCGCAAGCGCTATTCAAATAATTTTGAATTGATTTTAAGTTTACATTCTTATGCACGCTTTTATTTGACGGAAACGAACGGTTTACGATTTTTTGATTGGAATAAAAATGACCTTAAAATGGCGTGTAGTTTTGAAAAACGATTGACCGCGCCTAATTCAAATATCCGTTCTCGCCCATTATTTTTGTTTTTGAGATTTTCTTAACTTCCGACATGATTTCTTTTTGGCATACTTTTATTTTTCGACATGCTTTTGTTCTTCGACAGATTTTTTTTTCTGAGGCACTTTAGTTTCTTTACACATTTTTGTTTCGATGAAAGAAAAAAATTCGCCAATAAAGCGTTAAAGCTACGCTAGTACACTAGAACTCTAATGAGATAAACTTGGGCTCATCCGTATCTCTCTGGAATAAGTTCACATCTCACTAAATGGCTCTGTAGTAGCTATTCTAAAAATTAGAATATATTTGATTATTTTCATTGAAAATCAAGACATTAATTTTTGGACCACGCTAGTTCTTTCAGTTCGATCCTGCTGAAGTATGCAACAATATTTAGTAAAATGGAATATTTTTATTATTTGCTATTTCCTTGATATAACGTTTTTCAATCACATTAGATAATAAGTCAGTTCAAGCCTCCCTAACTAGAACAAAAGTAATCCTAATGGAGGAAGGAACAAAAAACATGTAATTGTAGGCACGAGGAATCTATACACAAGATGTGTACCTACTTATTGTACATTTCAGTAGCAAGACTGAGAGAAATTCATGAAACAAGTTCAAGTTTGAAGAAAAAAACTGGAGTTCAAACAGAACAGGCGTGAACGATGAAAAGTTGGTCCACAAAAAAAAAAATCAATTTTACTTCAATAAGACCTACCTCACCTCTTCCCCTTAGACATTTTCCATTCACCCTCAGAAGTGAACTTTTCCTTCTTTCATATTTGCAACCAAAGTTTGGGCGTTTTCTTGAACATTTAGACATACACTGTACGTAGTTTCAGAACTGTTTACAAACTCGTTAAATTTTAATTGTGCTCCAAACAATATGTTCCAGTGAACTTACTACTCGCAATGTACCCAATACTGGCGATATACCCATTTCTCGCGGTGTACCCATTACTCGCGGCGTACCCATTACTCACGACTAGCACAAGAGGAACTCACGGCTCTGAAGTTTCACTGTATGCGTACAGCAGCACGGAAAGGTAAGCACGACTCACCTGGTTTGGTGGGCACGCAAATGAAGCCCTGGCGCTGTGGGGCTCAGCGTGGCAGGACTCGCCGGGGGAACACGCGAGGTGCGACGAGGAGCACAGATCCACGCACCGGAATCCCTTCACGCTGTGGTCGTTTACGCACACTTTGTTGCTGGGGCAATCGCTGGTGATGCCACATCCTTTTCTGCAGGTGAATCCGTCAGCAGTTGTGTTGTCATCAATGCACTTCTCCTCCAGTTTGCAGTTACTGTTGTATCCACATCCGGTCCAAGTAGCGGTGCAAGGGCTGCCTAGCATTATCTCACAGTATTCTTCAGAGATTTTCGAAGAAGTCCCTCATGGCTGTCCCATTGAATTTTTCATCAGCAACATAATCGTCAAACCAGTCCTGGATGAATATGTGAGATATTTTCTCCAGTGTGTAGTGGATGGGTACGGGAGTATGCATGGCGTGTTCTGCCCACTTGTCCGGATCGGAATATGGAGGAGTTCCGACGGTGATGATGCGTTCCGAGGACAGCCCGAGCGAGTTGAATACGTTGGTCGCGCCTTCTGACCCGGAGCACTTATTGGCATCTCGGCTGAAATGTTGCTCAGTTTGGACAAACAGAGAGTTCGCTTGTAAACTCGATGTAAAGGAAGAGGAGACGCAACGCTTTCGGTTAGTGTTTTCAGATATATTAGCCGCCTTCCTGGAAAAGAGCTTTTCTATTACTAATTTAGATCCGAGGATAGTAATGTCTTGAAAATGAGTACCGAAATTCTCGACGAAGTCCCGGAATGCATGGACACTGTTTTCTGACTGCTGGTTTTGAGAGGCAAGATTGAGTTTCCTCAGACCTACAAGGAAGTTCTCTGTGAAGACTGGCTTAGCGTTTAAATTCACCGACACGACGTGTGTTTGACACTCAGCGCCACCCATAATAATTTCTCCTTCTGTCTTCTGGAAGAACTCTTTGTGCTTTTCATTAAAAGTATCCGAACTTGAGCTATAGCCAACATGTACACGACCACCAAATCCGAAATACCAAGCAGAAATGCCACTTCTTGCGTTGAATGAAACCAATTCATTCATCATATTCCTGTACGAGTTAAAATTAGATACAGTTTTCATTGAAGAGGACGATACTCTGTTACAACGTACGTCTTGAACTGCTCTCCCGATAAAGTTGTTTAATTCAATTGTTTCACCCCCTTGTCCAATGGATAATGCGGGAACGTAAATTTGATCTTTTAAGCCGGGGTCTTTTTTGCCAAGCGGGTTTGATAGTATTGGATCAACGCCCAACATCGCTTTATTGAGTGCCGACAGCGGCATGGTGGTGAACCGTGAATTCGCCGCCTGCGTCGTGATGTGGACCAGCGTCAGTAAGAGAAACACCCACAGCATCAACCGGTTGGCTGCCATTTTCGCAAACTGAGGATAAAAAGGAATAATTATTCGTCGCCGAGTGTGGTAAATTGGGAAAGAACGATAAATTGAAAAAAAACGATATCACCAATCCATACTCTCTGCACTTCTTATGAAAATTATTTTAATTGCTATTGCTCATGAATGCTTCCTCAATATTATCTCAAATTGAACTGCCATCAGCATCTGTTGCTGATGTTCTTCTGAGACTGTTATATTTTGTTAGAATACAGAAATATAAACTTTGTATTTTGAATATCGTAATTGAACTTGATATTTCATCCTCAAAGTCTCTGAATACAGCTAACACTTAAGTATCTCATTCTTAATTTAATTAATTTCAAGTATTGTAGCAAAACAATCTAATAGTCACCGAATGAATTTTAGAATTATGTCCGGGGCAAAAACTTCAATGCGTGCAGCTATCTTACAATGCCAAGTATAAAACATTAATTGGGAACAAAATAACATAAGCTACGCTGTGCGAATACTATCGAAACCGTTCGGTATTGTGCGCTTCTAAAACTATTTAGTATCAAACTGGGTTTTTATCATCGTTAACTTCTTTTTTCGCCCTCCCTCGGTCGACTGATGTTCGCGATGTTTTCACCAGACCGCAGCTCCTCTGATAGGAATAACACAGGGAGAAGACGGGTAGAAGGAGGAACTTCTATTCACTGAGCCTGCTCTTCAGTCCCCCACTCTTTTCCTTTAGGTGAGAAATCTAAAAAACATTTCTTCAGCCTGAATGTAATAATGTACCGATCAAGAGAGATGAGTCTTGCAACTACAGCAGCGATAAGAACTCAGGCCTTAGTCCTCATTCGTCTCTCGCATAATGTGATAAACCATTGTTTGGATTTGCCCCTCAAGTGTGTTTGAAACAAGCCTAAACACTTTATTTAAAACTCGTTCACCAGCTTTTAGAAAAAAAATTTGAAATTTTTCGCCGTTTTTGATGGGTTATCAAAATTACTTTTGCAGTCAGAGCTTTCTACTGAGCGATGTCTAATGATTCCCACGTTCTTTTAGGATTTCATTTTGCCGCTACTAGTTCTTAGTTGAAATACTCTTGCTTAGTTTCACAAACTTTACTTCGTAGGATCTTCTAGTGATGTTTGTACAGGTTTTGGAAAGTTTTGCCAAATTTGTAGTTTTTACACGCGCTGATAATTTTTTAACTTTACCCAAATCTGATATCTCATCTGTCATCCATTTAGCATTTCTTGGCTTAATTTTCTTTGTGGTGAAAGGAGCGCATTTATATCAAGGGCTGATATGAAATGGTCATTAAAAAGCAAAATTTGTAAATTGACGTCATTGGTGTTTTCCACCTTTTGAAATTCGCTCGATTTGGCGAATATTTTTACTTGGAATATGTCAAGGGGATAGTAGTTTTTCATGCAAAAAATTAAATCAAGGATTGACGCCATTCTACCAAATGGTGATCGGAAAGGGAGGGTTAAATTTTTGTGCTGAGTACGTACTGCTTGAAATTGCTAGGTCTAAAAGTCTTGAAAGTGCAAGCAATGCGCGTTGGTTTTGGAATCTTTTGTGACAAAGGAAGTCTGAACAATATTTTACTTAGCTTGTTGTTTTTGTCTGATTTATGGTGAAATCACCAAAACATGAAAAGACATTTTGGTGGCTGATATCAATATAAGCGTATTTTCAATGAACTTTAATGTTGGATGTACTGTAGAGCAGCAGATGGGTGTCTGAAATGACTGCCGATAACGAAAGTCTTGTGTTTGTTTACTCGAATATAGATACAAGCCATTTCTATGTCTTCGTACTTTTCTCTTATTAGAAGTAGGGAGGGTGAATAGACGTTTTTAAGGAAAACGAATCAGCCGCGTCTTCTTTTATTAACTCCGTCATAATGACACGACGTGTTTTTTTACATTGTTTCACAATGGTATTGAAATATGAACTTTCGTCTCGTGAGTCGAAACATATTTCGGATACCTATAAAATGTCGATGTCGCTGGTAATCAATATTACCCTTACATCATCCATTTTACGATTGAGACTTCGACATTTGTTTTATTTTTATACTAGTGTACACGGCCCGTCAAAAATGACGGGATTCGATATTTTCCTTGTATAAATCTTTCAGATGTGGATGCCGAACAAATATATGCATCCTAATAATACCCGTGATTAACATATTTTTGTACTTGTGCACTGGTGAAACTCGTATCTCAGACACAGTCATGAAGCATCCTTCAAATTAAAGAAGCTGTTTCTTAAGAAGCGGACACCAAACAAATAAACTACCCAAGGGTATTATTAGGTAAGATTACCTATCCTTGTAGTCAGATGTTCATTCGAGGTAGTGCATTTACGAGGTCTAGCGGAAGATTTGGTATTTTATTTGCATCCAATTCAACGTTACCTAGTTTACTGGTTGTGATATTGGCTATAGGTAAAAATTTATATATTTATTCAATGCTATTTAGCCACAAAGTTGAGATGAAAGCATCATGATTTTCATTACACATTTTTACGAGGGCACTGCACTGTTTATGTTTTCTATGAATGCTCACCGTAAGACAATTTATTAAGGTACTGGATGTAAGGGAAATTGTTTTTTTACATTATCATGTTTTTTTCAGTGAAAATTTGAATCTGCATTCTCGTCACATCAGAAATTATTCGAGGTATGAGGTATTTTTCATCGATGTATTTTAGATTGGGAATTCGAGGTTACCACTGATGCGGTCAACAAATTTTGCATAGTGATCTTTTTTGTTAGTGAAATCCGTCCTCATGTTTTTTCACGAGTTATATAGTTCCATTACGAGATTTGTTGTGTTGCAGCTGCGTGGAGGAATGTGTTCGTCAGCCAAGGTATGCAGTATCTTGGGCGATTGTTTCAGAGCACGCCGTGTGCTGGCACCGCAAGTGCAAATTGAAAAAGATGCTGGTTTTTTGTAATGAGTTTGGTCGTAGACCGGGGGCTTTACGCAGGCTATAAATTTGTTCAGGGGTGGTGTTCCATTACAGTAACTGCCTTCGTGATTTTAATTTTCGGAAAGAGGCTCGACGAACAATGAGGTTCACGTAATTATTTGATTTTCGCGGGAATGATTTTGATTACGGTTATTTGATCGGCTTTTTTCTACTTTATGGTAGAGAATAAGAGGACATTTTCTTTCTGTTAACTTCAATATTCCTGCGTATGTATTGGATAATCGATGACTGATTGAAAGGAGGGCATATTTCAGTCCCAATTTGTGTCCACTTAAAGTAACGCACATTTAGTGATTCATACTTGTAATGGCCTGAGATTGGGTTCGGGGAAATGCTAAGGTGTATTCACATACCTCAATCTGAGTATGGGTGAGTTGCTGAAAGCTCTGCTTGAAGGCGCTCTCAATTTGGAAGGGCTTGGGCTTGCTTGTTCATTTACGTGTATTAGAAAAAACTTTTCTAAGCATAAGCTAATAGTAATACTGACTGTCTCAAAAAGTTGTACCCCACACTTTAAATGACGGGGAAAAACATCATTAATGAACATAGTGGAATGGAATGGCTTTGAACACAGAAGACAAATGTACTTGAAGAATCCTGTTTGCAAATGTTTTAATAATTGATGACCATATTTGCCCAGAAAACGCGCACCAAGGATTCGCAAACGTCACGCAACGGGTCATTAGAGGAACATCGCGGCATTGTCTATTTTCAATTTCAATGCACCAATTGTCCGTGGTCGGGTGCGATAAAATTTGTCTTTGAGATATCCCCCCAAAATGCGTCCATGCTGTGATGAATTAACAATGGCTGCAATTCAAAACAAGCAGCTTGTTGGTGACAGTTAAAAATGTGAGTACATTTTTTTAGACACCCTGTAGTTCTATTTCGTGGACTTTCCGTTTCACTGGAGTGATCCATAATCTGCTTTTTTTGTGGCATTTGTTGAAATTAGGATAATAAGGCACAGTCATTCACAATGAACATTTCATTGCGAGTTGTTCAAGAAAAGAACATGTTTCTCCATGGATGCGAAGCCTTGGAAGTTGTACATCAAGTCATAATAATAAGTTTCAGCGTAATTTCAAAGTTGAAAAAATTTTGCTCGTACGCCTAAGTTTTTGCATAAATTTAACACTTCGTAGAACTGTTGAGCACTGGAAGCATTACTAATGTAAATACTTATACACTCTCCGTTGCAGAATGAATTGATGTTTAAAATGAAACCAATTTCAAGTTTTTAGGTGCAATAGTTTAGGAATAAATGATGGCGGAAAATGATGTTAATCGAGAACACCGGCCGACCATTGCGAGCGTATGAAAACTTCCATCCATGCCTCGCCATAAAACGTTTGAGAGTTTTATTATACACTCTCCGTTGCAGAATGAATTGATGTTTAAAATGACACCAATTTCAAATTTTTAGGTGCAATAGTTTAGGAATAAATGATGGCGGAAAATGGGGTTAATCGAGAAAATCGGCCGACCATTGCGAGCGCATGAAAACTTCCATCCATGCTTCGCCAAGAAACGTTTGAGAGTTTTATCATACACTCTCCGTTGCAGAATGAATTGATGTTTAAAATGAAACCAATTTCAAATTTTTAGGTGCAATAGTTTAGGAATAAATGATGGCGGAAAATGGGGTTAATCGAGAAAATCGGCCGACCACTGAGGGGTCACGAGAGCCACGCTTCCTGCCGCCCACGGGGGCGTAAAAAATTATTTAAATACATAACAATGTTGTACTCATCAGGAGCATTAATTTGGTTTTAATTTCAAGATTCTACGTCTTATAGTTCAGAAATTACCCTATTTGTCAGGGTAACTCAGGAAGGATCTTAGATGGGTTCTCTAAAATGGCGCGCCGGTGTTGTACTATCGCTTTAGAAATTCGTTGGCAGTGTTAAAAGTGTTTCATCAAATTGAAATAGTGCAAAAAATAATATTACACTTTAACAAATATTCCAGAGTTCAACCTTGACAGTTATTTTATCATAGGGTATCTGAAGCGACTCGTATAAACCACGTTCATTCCAAGTAGCGCTGTGCGTCAAATTACGTATTTTTTATTTGAGCTGATACATTCGTCTGAACGCGTTGACTGCTGCTGGTTAAAGTGAAGTTTAAATTTCAACAAAAGGAACGTCTGTTTTTTCAATCTTAAATATTACAAACGCAAAATGGGTCGCCCTTTATTTGACTATAAGTAAGCATCCAGCAAAATTGGACTGGGAGATATCGCGACGTGTCATGCCCCGATGTGAAAATCCCACCAGAGACCACCGCTGGGTCGGGTCGCAGTCCACGTGTTCAGCTCTGCGCATGCGCCGCCCAAAGGTGTCGTGTATCAGGGGCTTGGTTTTCAAAAATTTGAGTCTTTGTAGCACTGCAGATGACTGTCCAAGTTCTTCTTAGTCAACTGTAACGAACTTAGGTTGTTAGCTGCGTCGCTAAGACGGCGTTAATTATTTGACAATCCGCCACGGAAAAGAGAGTAGCTGAAGTTATTTTGACAGAGACATTAGTTCCAAAAGTCACGATGCTTCTCGTCTCTACTTAGGTCTGAGACATGATGACACCGCTTCTTCGCTTTAAACTGTTATATTCTTTCACCTTAATATCGTCTAATAAACAAAAAAGGAGAAAAGACAGTCCAATCTTTTTACATGTGCTGGTCTGAAGGCTTTATTGTCATTTTTTCTATCTTCTTGAGCGCATTTAAATTTCTATTACATATTATTGTATTTCGTTTAGCGAACATACTGAGTTATTTGCTGCACAAATTCATTGCAGAAACTTTGTCCTTGCAAGGGATTTCTTCACTCACATTTGTTACAAACTCGAATTTTTTCATACGAAAGTTGGATTCTGATCACTAAAATGATTCAATTCCTATTACCTCTCATGACTAAATTCTGTACTAGAAAGATTTTTTCATTCTCTTTCACATTAATTTCTTTCATATCGGCATTTTTTTCACATTCATTGTCGAAAGATATTGACTATGCTTCAATTGTGAGACCAATAAATCATTGACCGACTTCACAAATGGTTGAACTACGTCATTCAACTTAAGGAACATACACAACCGCATGAAAATTAGATCTCAGTCGTGATAGTGTGGAAGATAATGGCGAGCGTGCATTGGAATGTGTGTGCGACCAACAATACCGACTCCAAAATGCGTGACCACCACACAAGGGCGCTGAGCCAGCGCTTCCATAGGGGCTCCGGCGGTCAGTAGCTATTGACTTGTCCGTGGTACAAAAACAAGATTAATGATCCCTGTAGAGGCATTCTGCTGACATGTTGTTAGATTAGCAGCAGAATTTCCATTTGAGAAATGACATGTCAAGTTTTTTGGGATGTGGTTTACATTCTCCAAGTGTAGTTTTGCAAGTTCTCATGTACTAAGCTCCGTAACGAACTCATACAGATACTTGTGAACTGTGTGATATGAATAGAATTAAACACTAATTTCTAATGTTTCTTTTTGAAAACTGTTATTGGAGGCAATTTTAATTTGACAAGTTTCATTTTCTGTATTTTTGATCCCAATAATGAATTCTTACTATGTTCGCTGACCATAAAATTTTAGGGCCTAATTCTCTTAGCAATTGGTGTTTATATCATCTAAAAGTCGAAAAAATTATAGAAAATTCAGCTTGTGTAGAAGCAATCTTCACTGAAATGATGTACCAACTCTCGGGGGAAAATTATACAATTACTCTGCGCTTATATTTTATTTTATACAGGCAATATTATTCTTACCGTTGTCCGATGATCATTCTTAAAAGTGATACAAGAATCAAATCCACTCCTGGCTACAATGCGATCAGTGATCAAACTTTCGATTATATTCTGGAAAACTTTGAAGAAAATTTCTCCCCACAATCGGTACGTGTCGTCCTGGAAGTGCGACGTTAAGTGGTACATTGGAAGTAATTTTTCTTGAAAAGTTCAACAAGCGTGCAGGCAAATGTCTTTCGTTCTTGCGGTCATACATTTGAACTTTCATTGTAGTTTTTGCGCTTAAAAACTTTTTGGCCAGGACAAATGAGACTCCAACTACAGACTGCTAGTAGACGAATCAGAGTATGAACATATTTGTTCAGACGTAAGAATTTCTTGTAGAATGGTTGAAATTTTGTTTGAGAAGCAATTAAATTCGAATTAATTATAAAATAATGGTGAGGATTTCAAGGGGAAAGATTCGGTTTTATTTATCACCTATCATTAGTTCGTCATTCGAGAAATGTCAGAAAAAATGAAGTGATGCAATACTCGGAAGTGTATGGCAGCGTCGAGATGATGATTTAGATGAAGTGTGGAGATGCTTGCAGGCAGAGATCACAGTTTGTCGATATAGTACTCGCGTTACGATGATTTGGTATAGCCAATGTGTAGAAATGGAAGCTCTGGATTTTGAGACAATGAATTAAGTTAAGCGTGATATCACTTAATCACATTTTGAAATGCAAAACGTCCAAATTTCATACTTTACCCTCAGAATATGAAATCAAAGATGACTGATGACAGCATCATCATCCAGTGCGGCGACATGCGGTTCCAGCCCAGCCGCCGGCTCCTCATCCAACACTCTGGATACTTCCGCACGCTCCTCCAGGGGGCGTGGGCAGACAGTGACCAGTCCGGGCACACCTTGCACCCTCAGGTATGGTCGCGCCCTCCGCTCGCTCCTGCATCACACTACACTTGATCCTCGAGTCATGTATTATCATGTGCGAATTTCGCCCTGCACGGATACAGAATTACTCCCTGTAATGCTACTGACACGGTGCTTGATTCTAGTATTGAAAAACTGGGAACAATTTTGTCCGCAGAAGTTGTTGATGTTAGCGAGGATCGACTTAGCAAGATTTGCCTGGCCCTGCCACTCTGATGAACAAAATTTAGCATTGGAAAAACTTGAAGTGAATTTGAATTGACTATATCGAGTTTTAACTCGCACATCGTCAGCAAAAATCAGAGAGTTACTAAGAATATATTAAGTTGAAACATTTTAATAAAATTTAGGGCAAGAACCACACCACAAAGCATATTATTTTTTCAAAAATTAAAAAAACATATTTGTGGTCATCTATAAGAACGTTTCGGGCCGAAACCCATCATCAGCTAGGAAATCTGGAATGATACAAAAAGTCGTACGTAAAATAGAAAAACATGAGCCAGATATTTGAACAAAAAACATTTATAAAGCAAAAAATTTTTTAAAACAGACACGAAAACTGCACCAGCTACGCATCACAAAGGAACAAAAGACAAAACGCTTAAAAAATAAAATCGAAGCTAACTATCCTAAGATCACAAAGGGACGGAAGGGCAAGTGATCACTGGAATTCGGTGAGAGTAACTGACTAACCAACTAAAAGTAGAGGATGCGCACTTTGCATGTCGTTGAGCTCAGGTTTAGATTTATGAATATGCAGAGATTCTAATATTCTAAGTTTTATGGAAGAACTAGAGGAGCCAATGATAGAAAAGTCAGAGTCTGAGATTTTTATGTTACATTGAAAATCAGTGTGTGAACGGATCGAAGAGTGGGATGGGTGGCAAAGACGTGCACCTGTTCTATGACTGATTCCAACGTGCTCAGCTCGCCTAACGCGCAAAGTTCGGTTCGTAGAACCAACATATGCAGATGCACACTGTGCACAACGAAAACGATAAACTAAGCAAGAGCGGAGACACATTGGAATTTTGTCTTTGTAATGGAACAAGGAACCTATTGTATAGGAATTGACAGGGATGAGCTTGAGGGAAATTTGGGGAAAGTAGGTTGACACAAGTTGCAATAATTCACGTTTCAATTTTTCAGATAGCTGACCAAAGTATGGCATTGAAACATACATATCCAATTTCGCAGCGGTCAAAGGCGTAAGATCAGCTTTGTGTATGCTATCCAGAAAATACCTAATTTTTGATTCAACTAAATTAAGAGGAAAACCATTGTCAGTAAAAAAAGAACGTAAAAATTGTAGTTCAGCATGTAAAACCTCATATGTCGAGCAGATCTTATAAGCTCTAGATAGCAGAGTTTTAATTGCATTGATTTTAAATTTAAAATCCTTGTTCCATTACAAAGACAAAATTCCAATGTGTCTCCGCTCTTGCTTAGTTTATCGTTTTCGTTGTGCACAGTGTGCATCTGCATATGTTGGTTCTACGAACCGAACTTTGCGCGTTAGGCGAGCTGAGCACGTTGGAATCAGTCATAGAACAGGTGCACGTCTTTGCCACCCATCCCACTCTTCGATCCGTTCACACACTGATTTTCAATGTAACGTAAAAATCTCAGACTCTGACTTTTCTATCATTGGCTCCTCTAGTTCTTCCATAAAACTTAGAATATTAGAATCTCTGCATATTCATAAATCTAAACCTGAGCTCAACGACATGCAAAGTGCGCATCCTCTACTTTTAGTTGGTTAGTCAGTTACTCTCACCGAATTCCAGTGATCACTTGCCCTTCCGTCCCTTTGTGATCTTAGGATAGTTAGCTTCGATTTTATTTTTTAAGCGTTTTGTCTTTTGTTCCTTTGTGATGCGTAGCTGGTGCAGTTTTCGTGTCTGTTTTAAAAAATTTTTTGCTTTATAAATGTTTTTTGTTCAAATATCTGGCTCATGTTTTTCTATTTTACGTACGACTTTTTGTATCATTCCAGATTTCCTAGCTGATGATGGGTTTCGGCCCGAAACGTTCTTATAGATGACCACAAATATGTTTTTTTAATTTTTGAAAAAATAATATGCTTTGTGGTGTGGTTCTTGCCCTAAATTTTATAATTAGTCTGATCGTTAAGATAAATATTCCTAACTTCTTGAGAAATAATTATGGCATTGAACATTACAAAGCTTTTCGTAAATTTGAAACGAACTCAAGAAAATATGAGAAACTGAAACTTGATTACGATTTTTTAGTGAAGTGCAAAGTTTATAATGTGTGTCCAAAATTTTTAAGATTCAAATTATATCGCCGTTCTTTGCAATCAGCATCTTTTTATAAATCGTGGCAAGCCCAGCTCTTAACACGGGAAATCAATTCGAAAAAAGCCTCCATTAAGACAGCTTCTGCAGCAGTAACGGCTTCTGAGAGTGATGTCCGTGATTTGTTCTCGCCTATTATGAGGGCAGTCATTTTTAGATCTGTGCGTCTCTCAGTTGGTGAATTTATAGCTGCCACGAAGATCACTCATATGAAGAAACTCAAAGATCTGGGAATTCTCAACCATCTTCAGCCCTGCAACCCTGACAAGGTTATTTTCAACTTCAGCTCTATTCACCTAACTTCACGTCTTAGAACTCTACTGGCCTTTGGCTTGGATTTTGGTTTGCCCGTGTACAAACTTGATTATTTTAAATATTTTCTATGTTTCGAAAAGTTAGCGCTTGATCTTAAATCTCAAATAATTGCAGAAGATACTAGTTTTGATGAATTTTACAACCGTTTGCGGTCAGTGACTCATAAATTCTTTTACAACTTCAGAAGTTCAAAAATATTTTCTGCTGTATTTTCGTATGCAGATGTAGCCTTGTTGAAAGAGCTAGGCCGTAATCCGAATCTGGTAGTGTGTAAGCCTGATAAGGGCCGGGGTGTGGTCCTTGTTGACAGACCGGTATATGTCGAAAAAATGACCGCTATTATTTCTGACCCCACAAAATTTGAATTAATAATTGAACCTATTCATCGCTACGCTACCAAAATAGGGGATAAAATCAACAACTTTTTGCGCAAACTCAAGAAGATTTCGGTGCTCAGTGACGGAGTTTACAATAGCTTGTTTGTTTCCGGTTCTGGCCCAGGCATACTATATGGCTTACCTAAGGTTCACAAGGCCGATTTCGCTAGGAAGTTTCAATTTAGACCCATATTTGCCGCTTATAATACTCCTAGCTTCAAAATTGCAAAGTATCTCGTTCCTGTTTTGAACCCACTTACCACTAGTAATTACACTGTTGATAATTCATTTGTATTTGTAGATAGACTCTCCAAACTGAGCAGTTCAGCTAATTATTTTATGGCATCCTTTGATGTTGAAAGTCTGTTCACCAATGTACCTTTAAAAGAAACCATGGATATTTGTATTTCGCAGCTTTTTAGAAATGCTGCTTCCACTGTTTTAGGGTTATCGCGGGATCTGTTTAAAACCTTGCTTGAGCATAGTGTTCTTAATTCATTTTTTATTTTCGAGGGCAAATTATACAGGCAGCTTGATGGTCTGGGGATGGGACTTCCCCTGGGGCCAACGTTTGCCAATCTTTTTATGAGCCATCACGAAAAGGCTTGGTTGCGGGATTGTCCTCAAGAGTTTGCCCCAGTATTTTATCAGAGATACATCGATGATAGTTTCGTTTTGTTTAAGGACCCCTCTCATCCCCATCTCTTCCTTGAATATCTTAATAGTAAACACGATTCAATTAATTTCACCATGGAATGCGAAAGCAACAACCAGTTAGCGTTTTTAGATACCATGGTCACCAGGCGCAATGGCACGCTGGAAACTTCTGTGTTTAGGAAACCCTCTTTTTCGGGCCTTGGTTCTAGTTTTTTTAGCTTTTGTTCTTTTAAATTTAAAATCAATGCAATTAAAACTCTGCTATCTAGAGCTTATAAGATCTGCTCGACATATGAGGTTTTACATGCTGAACTACAATTTTTACGTTCTTTTTTTACTGACAATGGTTTTCCTCTTAATTTAGTTGAATCAAAAATTAGGTATTTTCTGGATAGCATACACAAAGCTGATCTTACGCCTTTGACCGCTGCGAAATTGGATATGTATGTTTCAATGCCATACTTTGGTCAGCAATCTGAAAAATTGAAACGTGAATTATTGCAACTTGTGTCAACCTACTTTCCCCAAATTTCCCTCAAGCTCATCCCTGTCAATTCCTATACAATAGGTTCCTTGTTCCATTACAAAGACAAAATTCCAATGTGTCTCCGCTCTTGCTTAGTTTATCGTTTTCGTTGTGCACAGTGTGCATCTGCATATGTTGGTTCTACGAACCGAACTTTGCGCGTTAGGCGAGCTGAGCACGTTGGAATCAGTCATAGAACAGGTGCACGTCTTTGCCACCCATCCCACTCTTCGATCCGTTCACACACTGATTTTCAATGTAACGTAAAAATCTCAGACTCTGACTTTTCTATCATTGGCTCCTCTAGTTCTTCCATAAAACTTAGAATATTAGAATCTCTGCATATTCATAAATCTAAACCTGAGCTCAACGACATGCAAAGTGCGCATCCTCTACTTTTAGTTGGTTAGTCAGTTACTCTCACCGAATTCCAGTGATCACTTGCCCTTCCGTCCCTTTGTGATCTTAGGATAGTTAGCTTCGATTTTATTTTTTAAGCGTTTTGTCTTTTGTTCCTTTGTGATGCGTAGCTGGTGCAGTTTTCGTGTCTGTTTTAAAAAATTTTTTGCTTTATAAATGTTTTTTGTTCAAATATCTGGCTCATGTTTTTCTATTTTACGTACGACTTTTTGTATCATTCCAGATTTCCTAGCTGATGATGGGTTTCGGCCCGAAACGTTCTTATAGATGACCACAAATATGTTTTATTAATTTTTGAAAAAATAATATGCTTTGTGGTGTGGTTCTTGCCCTAAATTTTATAATTAGTCTGATCGTTAAGATAAATATTCCTAACATTTTAATAAACAATATAACATTTACGATACCTGACCATCTGGTATGCAAATGACCGTACAGTTTCATTGCTGAATTTCTTCCACGTTCCTAAAGTAGAAATATAAATCGAAATTTAATTTGAAATATGATTGAGAGTTCCCAGTATACGAGCTTTTAGCAGATTCGACACTTAACAGAGTTTTTTACCTTCGGAATGAACAGAAGCCCGGAGTAAACAGTATTTACCGTGGCAAACGCAATGTTATCGCTGTCTTCTAAAGCTTTGTGATACGCTCTGTTGTCTCGCTAAAATTATACTACGCTGCTCTTTCTCGCTGAGGCCAAAAGGGTCCTTTGATATTGTGTCAGCTTTTCACATGAGAGAGTTCATTTATATCCCAGCAACTAGCTCGTTATAAAAAAAAGAGATATTCTTTTCCTTCTCCGTGTTCAGCTACAATAATCTTCTAATCCATCAAATATCGAAATAATTACGGCATCTTTTAGTTTTTATTACTTCATGAGTTTTTGAAGTAGGATCACCCTTTCCGGTAGAGATATTTCATTGAATTTTCTACCATTGGATTAGCTGTCGATTCATTATTCGCTGAACAAAATGTATTCACTGATCCTTGCCACTTTATTTCATAACTTGGAAAATTTACTGAGGATTTAGGGTTCAGAGTTGACCATGCCATATCCTCATCCTATTGCAGATGGTCCAACCAGACTCGCTGCAGCTCATACTGAGGAGCCTGCATTATAGTGCCCCTTCGTGGCTGGACTGTCTCGACGCGTCTCTTCTCTATCGCACGGCCTTGGCCTGTGAAGCGCTCCAGGTTTGTTCTTGAAAACCATTTCTCCAACTCAACAAAACTTCTAAACAACGAACCAGAAACTTCATTCTCCTGAGTAGAGTGGTTAAATTTTGAAATACAGCTATCTTCTTGCATGAGTTACCTTTGTTAGACTATTCAGAGTGTTAAGGAAGTGTTTGTGGTACGTCATCACAGCATAATCAAAGAATTAATGTGAACAAAACATGCTCAAATCTCACATTCGCTGCCATCATGGTAGCGAGCTCCTCTTGGCAATCTTACAGACGTCGCACTATTGTTGCGGGCTCTTCGTAACTTACCTCCTTGTGACGTCGTATCATACGTCGTAATCAATATTTATTCAGCCGAACATATTCTTTTCAGACCATTTTGCTGCCAGCAGCACAATATTTGGGGAAAAATATATTTATATTTCTTTTAAATCAATTATTTCCTAATTGTCATCATGATCAATTATTTTTAACAAGCCTGTAGCCAGAGCCGTATTTTCAAGGCTATTATTATTGCATACCCGTACCCCTAGCTACTGTGTAAAGGCCCGTTGATGAAACCAAACGCAGCATAACGGCATCTACCAAAGCTCATGGAGGAGGAGGAGTTATGACTTCTAAATGATGTGGGCTGATGGCGCCTTGAAATCTGTAATGAAGGTTACAGTGTCTTCACTGAAATCTAGCACAACCGTAGCACACTGTAAACTTTAGCTCAATGCAGAGTGGTCCCAACAACCTAGAGAGACGGGCTAGGTTATGTGTTCAAGAGCCGAAGTTGTCAGCGCAAGTTGTCTTTTCTTCGCGGATAAGGCTAGATAAATTTCAACTCAAAGCACCTTGTAAATTCACTAAGCCGAGGTTTCCTCAGTGACTACCTGCGGGTTATTTTGAAGGAACTATCTTTTCAGAAAACTATTTTGAGATGAGGACTGCCCCTTGATTCACTTTGCTTTTATTTTTAAACTTCTACATTTCGTTAAAATGATCTCCGATACAAATATTTTTTTCAAGTCTTACAACTACAAAGTTTGAAGACTACTGATAATTTCATTGTTCCCATTGTCACAAAAAGCACTCCCAGATCATAACGTTACCTTTATCATGTTTCACTGTTGGGGTGAACCCAGTCTAACTGTTTCACCGTCTCCATGCATGTTTTTCGCCGCCCAAACGATTGAATTACATGGTCGGCGAAAAACGTGCATGCAAGTGGCGGAAAACTTAGACTGGGTATTGTTCATGTCATACGCAGTAGCATCTTTCTGCCAGACGTGTTTTCTTGTAGCCAAAAAGATCAATTTTGCCCTCGTGTGACCAAAAAATGCATCCGTAAACGCTGTTCGTTTTATTTGAATGCTATTTCACAAAATATAATCTTGATTTTAGGCGCACAGGGTGTGTTACGAGGCCTACGTGACTGTAGATCCTGCGGGTGGAGTTCGTTACTCATTCTTTTGTTGCAAGCGTTAGTGCCATCCAGTTGTATTCACTAATTTATGCCAGAGAACCACTCTGGTTAAACGCATTGATTGAGAAACAGCGGCTAATGCAAGCTAGCGGTTGATGTATAAAATATATATTAATTTTCTTGTACATTTTTCGAGACCCGTGCAGTGAATACCACTAGTGCCATCCACGCTGAGGTCTGTTTGTAGCATTTCTAGAGTCCTCAACAGTACGCAACATCTATCTTTAACTTTTTCTAGAGTCCTCAACAGTACGCAACATCTATCTTTAACTTTTTCTAGAGTCCTCAACAGTACGCAACATCTATCTTTAACTTTTTCTAGAGTCCTCAACAGTACGCAACATCTGTCTTTAACTTTTTCTAGAGTCCTCAAGAGTACGCAACATCTATCTTTAACTTGTGTAAGAAATTCTCGATGAGTTACCGATCTCGGCATGGTGGTCGTTGTCCCTGACCTTTTCCACTTCTTCACAATGGGTCTTACTGTATTAGCAGGCACATAAATTGTTCTTGCCATGCTTCTATGGCTTTGGTGTTTTTTAAATCCAAAATTCTTCACTTTTCATACATTCCTACGACTCCTCTTGCTTAGGCTTGTTGCTATGCTGTCACATCGAAGTCTTGGGCAGCAATGACGAGTAGTCGCTCTTATAAGCTAACGTAGCCTCTCATTTTTTTGTAGTTCATTCTAGAAAGGTTTATAGGCATGGATTTTAGCAAAAGTACAAAATTGAGAGAATTTTATACAGAGAATAAAAATGTCCGAATTTTTTTTCACCACCCATTAACTAAAGTGATTGATCAAATGTATATATTGGAGATGTACCGTGTGTTAGCTTATTGGTTATGTTTGTATGTGTTACTGCTATCGTATCTATCGTATTTTAAGTTTCATAGATTACTCCTTCACTTAAATGCCAAAAATGAATATTTTTTTCATATCCAAATATTCAATTTACTTCACTCCATGAAAAAAGATGTTCTGTATTGAGTAGCAGACACTTATCTTACATTTTTGTAACTAGGTAGGTATATATTACACCAGAAAATATTTCTATGCATTTGAAAAATGACTGAACATCATCTGAAAATATTTCTCACGAATAATTTCTGAATTGTATTTCATTGCAGATCAAACACCTCGAACCAATATTTTAGTCTTTCTTCACCTCAAAATTCGTTCCAGGGAATTGTATTCTGGATATGAAGTTTTTTTATTTACCTAGCCCCAAGTCATATGAATTTGTGGAGCAAATCTGGAGTATTTTCCAATGGAAATTTTTTGAACACTGCTGGCCAAAGGAAGTTTTGTGTGATTTATCTGAAGCTGAATTGTTTTGGATTTTACGCAACCCCAACATAGTGGATCCAACGGGAGGTGTCCTGGCTTCAATTCTAATTGATACCTACGTGCGGCATCACCACGATGTGTTGTACGCCGACACGCATACGAAGTCTAGAAAAGCTGAAGAAGACAGAAGTTTCTCAGACGGAGGTGGCGGTTGCGTTGGTACCACTGCAGAAAAGGACTCCAGCAACAGCAAATCACAATGCCATAATATCCTCGAACAATCCAAAGCCATGACTTCTCGACTCGTTTTTGCTTTACTCGAGTCTATTGAAGCCCGAGTTACGAAGGACTCACCAGAAGGGTTTGTGCGTAGAGCGATATTGCCTACCGTTGTTGACGAGAGTTCTGATGAATGTTCTCGGAGTGAAATGAGCTCTCCTGAGGGAAAAACGCAGTCTCCAAATTCATATCTCTCAAGTTTAGAAAATGTTGGAGGGGTTTTAGAAGAATTTCCCTCCAAATTGAAACTTCCTCTGACACGCAAGGATCTTTACGCCATCAAGAAGCACCTTGAGGACGACAATGCCTTCGCCTACATGTACAAAAAACAGAAGAAAACTCCCTGGAAAGCTTGCTTCGTTGCGGTTACAAATAGTGAGGTAAGTCGTAAGATTGGTTGCTAAAATTATCCATGTAGCGTGCCATGCCCCGGCCATATGAGCTCATACTTTATCGTTAAGAATTATATTCCTGTTTTCACAATAGTATGAAATTTTGTGGGTTTGGACATTTTGAGATATGTTTGAGGCTATTTTTGTATAAATGTGCTTTAAACACATTCCTGCGCTGCTGATGAGCATCATTTGATTTTCTGGTTTTCAGTCTTACAGACTCTACGGTGATGGCTGTGTCTCTATTATATCCTTCAACGATGAGGCTCACCGCTTCGATGTTGAACTGAGTGGTTTGAAGACCTCCAGACGGTCCAATATCTGCGCTTATGGTTAGTATTACCGTAGTACTGACGAATGACAGGTCATAGTGATCTTATGAGCTTATTGGTTCCGACTGACTCCCGGTTTCGTGAAAGTCAGATCTCATACTTGTTTATTTGATTGAACAGCGTCCATCCCGTCGTTCTCTCCGCCTCAAAATGTTAAGTTCTTTTCGAGTGAAAGGCTTAATTTATTCGAGAAGAATTGCTTTCATTTAACTAGTTAAATGCTCGTCTGTCCTCCTTTTGATTCCTCTGCATTAAAGTTGGGATAACCTTCATATGCATTTCAATCAACGTAAAACACTACACTGAAGGAAATAAATTATAGCTATGACGCACTTCAGGTATCCAGCTTACAGAGTTGCCGTTGATACAGACAGACTGACTAAACAAGCCACAAAATGTATAACTGTTAAAGGAAATTACACGCTGCAACTACTAATCTTCCTACCTACCTATGTCATGTATATCACACAGTCAAGAGTAAAGAAAGCTAAAATTGGTTTGTTATTCATTCACGATAATTTGTGCACACTTTCGAAAAAATATGTTTCTTATATATGACACGCCATGATGCGATGCGTCAAGTTTTTTTTTCGTGGAATTGCCAATTGTTGAGCAAGGTTAAGTTATTCAGTGTGAAAATATGACCGTAAATTGTTACATGGATCAAGTTATAAAGTAACTTAATGGCTTTGAACAATTGGTTGCCGTAAAAGTTCTTAACGCTACAGCTTTACTATCTCTTCATTTTTTTATGCACTGGTATGTCAGCCTAAAAACTTGTAGGAACTGTTGCAGGTGAGGATGTTTTCGTGGTGACGGTCAGTGACAATAAACAAATGACCGGCTTCGGGAGCGTCCGCCACTACAACTGGCGTCCAAGAAGTGGAGGAATATTCCCCTGTAAGTTGTCTCATCTAGCCAGGTGTGGTCTCATCCAGCCAAGTGTTGTCTCATCCAGCCAGGTGTGGTCTCATCCAGCCAGGTGTGGTCTCATCCAGCCAGGTGTGGTTTCATCCAGCCAGGTGTGGTCTCATCCAGCCAGGAGTGGTCTCATCCAGCCAGGTGTGGTCTCATCCAGCAAGGTGTGGTCTCATCCAGCCAGGTGTGGTCTCATCCAGCCAGGTGTAATCTCATCCAGCCAGGTGTGGTCTCATCCAGAAAGGTGTTGTCTCATCCAGCCAGGTGTGGTCTCATCCAGCCAAGTGTTGTCTCATCCAGGCAGGTGTGGTCTCATCCAGCCAGGTGTGGTCTCATACAGGCAGGTGTGGTCTCACCCAGCCAGGGGTAGCCACATCCAGCCAGGTGTGGTCTCATCCAGCCAGGTGTGGTCTCATCCAGCCAGGTGTGGTCTCATCCAGGCAGGTGTGGTCTCATTCAGCCAGGGGTAGCCACATCCAGCCAGGTGTGGTCTCATCCAGCCAGGTGTGCAGGTGTGGTCTCATCCAGCCAGGTGGGGTCTCATCCAGCCAGGTGTGGTCTCATCCTGTTGTAAACGTGGTTTCTCATCGAAGCCGTGATCGTAATTTTCATCATACATTTATTCATCGTGCGATTTTCAGGAGGCAATTCTTTGATCGTATTATTTATCGTCATTTTCTTTTCGGTTTCATTTACTTTCGATCAATAGTCGAGACGGAAGGCCTCATTTATTCTATTTTTTTGTAATTTCATTAAAGATCGAAATATGCAGTGACTTTTCAACGTCATTAGTTGCAGTCAATCATGATATTATAACAAATCAAATAGGGCCTCATTAGGTAAATGACGAGATGGTTGCAACGTAATTTAATGTTATGAAAATGACGTCTTCAAACTCAATTAACAAAAGGAATGATACATGTGGAAATAAGAAGCGACTAACGAAGTACACAGCATATTAGAGGTTCTAAATAATTACAATGCTATCAGATCTCGGTGATTGAGTCAAACCTTAACTGTTAGATGACATAAATCATAAGAATTCGCGCTATGGCATTGAGATAAATCGGTGAAGCCTTTTAACGTGAAATAATAGATGAAATATAGATTATCAACATATTGAGAAGCCTGACAAGAACATCTCAAAATAAGCAGGTGAAGCCTTCATTACTTGAGCATTAATACATTGATAATTACGATAAGCACATTTTATATGAGGTGAAGCCTCCGCGGAATCAGTTATCTTGCGAAATACTAAACATTTTATTCATCAATAAACCTGACGCGATGCATTTTTGGGTACAGAACCTAAACCTACCACGCGAAGCAAAGTGGCTTGAATGTATGGAATACGAAAACATTAGGATACTTAGCTCGGTCGTTGATGACGCTTAAGAGTCAATACACGACTCATTGAATAACAGAGAATAACCCAACCCTCACTGCTTGGCAAGCCTGCCATGGCAGCGAGGTGGGAGGACACAAACAGACGTGACTGTGCTTTGCGATAGCTGGGACGCTTCTGCCCGGGCTGTCGTCTACCAAGCGTAGGAGTCTGTGAAGCCGTTCGCATAGAGAACAAACATGTCCTTATAGACAATGCTTTACATTAGTTGATTTAATCGGAATTGGCAAGCGTCGTCATATAATTAGAAGAGAATAGACTTACAATTGGATGACAGTTAATTTACCCAGAGTAAACACAATCCTAAGTCTCTAATGAAGGGAAAGAATATACGTTGAGCAAATGGAGGCGTTTGGCAGTCCGGTAACCTATCGTTGCCTGTGACGTGGCACTCGTAGAGGGTGCGCAGGTGCGCCTTCAAACAATGAGGTTGATGTTGTCAATGTTGGTAGAGCTGAAGGTGACGGTTGACGATGTCTGGGCGAAGTTCGTGGAGACAAGAATATGCAGCCTTTATTGACGAGAAGATATTTCTATGGAAGCCAGTCTTTTCGAAGGTATTTCAGTCGCTAGCTAGGCAGACTCCTTCTTAACGCCCATTCAAACACAGCGTAGAGTATAGTCACAGCAGAATCATGACAAATATCCCTCCGTCGCGTTTTTTTGTTTAAAAGCTCCTGCTTTTTCTTCTCCTTCACTCGACCTCAACGCGTGCGACTATGCGTTGAAATAACGCTTAGTTCCGAGGAAACAGATGTGAAGCTTGACGACAAGATTTGCTCCAAATAAGTGCTCTGATACGGGGAAGTCTTGTGAAAACAACCGTGTAGTAATCCTTGTGCAGGATCTATTCACCTAGCAACGGATGTTGACGTCCCCTCTTGTCGTCATGACCGCCGTATACAACAGTCGTGAAGCTAAAGAACTTCAGGGATCAAAACCCCTTAAATACCTTGGCCGTCTAGGGTCCAAGGGGCTTCCATTACTTGATTCCTCTTGCAGAAATTTTCGAGTTAAATAACTCCGCGGGGCCTGAGATGTAAGGTGGACGTATTCCTCTTATGCGGGATGTCGTCATCTTTTTGGAGCGCTGCTGTCCCATTTGTCGTCTCGCTGGCAAATACAGCATAACGTCGCTCCCTTCACTTGCCGTCACGCCTTCCGTCGTCGATGTTACCTGCTGTGGGAGTTGTGAGATTGCGTCGTGTCGCGTGCTGACTAGCTGAGGCTCGTACGCGAAGCGTATGTGCGTGCGTGCGTATAGGGGTGTGTTGGAGTAGGAGCGTATCCCTCAAGCGCCGACGCCCGAGCTGTGACGTCATGCCGCTGCCTCAGGTACCGCGCTGTGCGTGCGTATGTCCATCCACTCGCTCACGTCCCCGGTGCGCGCAGGCGTTGCCGCCTACCCTCTGGGTTGAGCGGTGCGGTTGTGGTTGAGGTTGAGCCTGTGCTCTGTGCGACGTGGTTGGGCACCACACAAGGCAAGCGCGTCCTTGCGATGCCCGTTGTCGGCCGGCGCACGACTTGCCCTTGACGCCATGACTGAAAGTTCAGTTTTGGTTATTCAATGACCTTATCAGTCCGAGATTTCCACTCCCTTGTTGCAGTCATACGCATTCGCATCCATATCGCGTTCAACTCATTCACCCCACTTTACTTCGCGTTCACAAAGAGGACATAAGCCTAATTTTAATTCCAATCTTAACTAGACGTGATATTACGTGACAATTATAAATCGCAGAAAGAGAGACTACATAAATTTCTAATAACACATTAGCGTTGGAAATTAGACAATGACGGAGCGGTATGATCTTTGAATTAGAATCAGATTCACTTGATTTTAATAACATTTACATTTTGTTGCGATGCAATAATTCATATAAACATTAAGAGAATAATTTTTTTCATAAAATCAATGATCCAGATATGCACATGAGTTACATTCAAGTATTCAATTTGCGGTGGTAATTAGTTTATTCGTTGACTATAAGATATGGCAAGCAATCAAGAATGACAAATGATAGAATGTTAAAAATAAAAAATCACATCATCATGCTTAAGTAGTGCACGTCCAACATTACGTTAAAATTTAAGCATTAAACATTTCAATTGAGTGTGAGATAAAATCAATACTTCGATACGTGTAATGAAGATAGAGTTCACTATGAGTAGCACGAGTGGTCGTAGCATGTCCGTTAGGCATCGAGAAAAAAGGAATGTAGAGAGCAGTCACTCCGGCATAGGGGCAGAGGGAAGGAGGGTCCAAATAGTCAGGCGCCAGGCAAGAGCGAACATCTGGCAGGGCCAGACGCTCAGAGGGCGACTCAGAATGTAAACAAAGGCTCAGCTAGGCCTTCCGACACCACAGCACACACTGCCTTGTCTACGTCACACCTCCCATAGCATCTCAACACCAATATTCTAGACGTGAATATTCATTCATACAACATCCTCTCAACAAGAAATCATATGGTTACATATTGCAACAAATTTGAAATGGACGTGGAATGAAATTACCATTACATTACATAAATTTGCACCAGTAAATTTAGTAAATATCAAATTTATAAGTATACATAGTGTATGTAAAATTTTTTGATGCGCGGAAAATGTTGTTTTGAATGGAATTTTTTCTTTTATATGAGTCTCCTTTAGCATGTGAGAATGAAATTTAATTTTTAATAAGGTATAAATTTAATTATCCATAGAAGATTTTTTTTTTGGAGGTTTACGAATCATACTTTAGAGTTGATAACTTCACAAACATAGTTTAAACTTTGGCGAGCTAAGATGATATAGCTTTAAACGTTCAACTCAGTCTGAAGATTTGAATCTCAAAGTCGGCGTTATGAACAGTGTTGTTCTCATGTCTCCCTCGCCGATTACAAAATGGCGCCTGTAGTTTAATGGCTTGGCTCGTAGGCGTAATTTTCACAGAGCCCTATTCCAACTCATTGCTCGAATACAGTAACATGTGCGATAATTAATTGAATGAGGCTTGAATTTATTTCTGTAGATCGACTGTAATTAATTCTTTTGCATATTTGGTAATTCCAAATACGTCGGCAATTAATACACACAATATAATAATGAAATATGAGGTTTCATAATGGGAATAATTAGTACAATGGGCAAAACACAATCAGAGAATTACAAACGGCTAACCTGAAACATGGTTATTCAAAGAAATCAATAAGGCACAACGGGAATCAATGCACAATTAGACATATGAACAATTACACAGTAAATAAACACAATAGAGAATATAGATGGTTCTACAATAGACACAATAATAGCAAAATAGTTCGAATGGGTACAACATGATAATAAAATAGGAATGATTTAAATGCAAACTGTTATAATGTATGGATTATTAAACGCATTAGTACAATTTTAGAATTCTATAAATTTCTTAATCACACACAATTAATTTGGTTCGGCAGATCGTAATGCTATTTTTATCAAATTAGTTTGATCATAATGTAGTATAATTTAGTAATTTCTGGTAGTTGATAGCTGGTAAGCGTGACAAATTTTATTGGGAATTGGCAAGCGTGACAATTTTGATTGGGAATTGGTAAGCGTGACAATTTTTGAGCGGTCTCTTTCGGAGACGATTAAAAATAAAGATCCGCCACCGCTTGGCACCATATGTTGTAAACGTGGTTTCTCATCGAAGCCGTGATCGTAATTTTCATCATACATTTATTCATCGTGCGATTTTCAGGAGGCAATTCTTTGATCGTATTATTTATCGTCATTTTCTTTTCGGTTTCATTTACTTTCGATCAATAGTCGAGACGGAAGGCCTCATTTATTCTATTTTTTTTGTAATTTCATTAAAGATCGAAATATGCAGTGACTTTTCAACGTCATTAGTTGCAGTCAATCATGATATTATAACAAATCAAATAGGGCCTCATTAGGTAAATGACGAGATGGTTGCAACGTAATTTAATGTTATGAAAATGACGTCTTCAAACTCAATTAACAAAAGGAATGATACATGTGGAAATAAGAAGCGACTAACGAAGTACACAGCATATTAGAGGTTCTAAATAATTACAATGCTATCAGATCTCGGTGATTGAGTCAAACCTTAACTGTTAGATGACATAAATCATAAGAATTCGCGCTATGGCATTGAGATAAATCGGTGAAGCCTTTTAACGTGAAATAATAGATGAAATATAGATTATCAACATATTGAGAAGCCTGACAAGAACATCTCAAAATAAGCAGGTGAAGCCTTCATTACTTGAGCATTAATACATTGATAATTACGATAAGCACATTTTATATGAGGTGAAGCCTCCGCGGAATCAGTTATCTTGCGAAATACTAAACATTTTATTCATCAATAAACCTGACGCGATGCATTTTTGGGTACAGAACCTAAACCTACCACGCGAAGCAAAGTGGCTTGAATGTATGGAATACGAAAACATTAGGATACTTAGCTCGGTCGTTGATGACGCTTAAGAGTCAATACACGACTCATTGAATAACAGAGAATAACCCAACCCTCACTGCTTGGCAAGCCTGCCATGGCAGCGAGGTGGGAGGACACAAACAGACGTGACTGTGCTTTGCGATAGCTGGGACGCTTCTGCCCGGGCTGTCGTCTACCAAGCGTAGGAGTCTGTGAAGCCGTTCGCATAGAGAACAAACATGTCCTTATAGACAATGCTTTACATTAGTTGATTTAATCGGAATTGGCAAGCGTCGTCATATAATTAGAAGAGAATAGACTTACAATTGGATGACAGTTAATTTACCCAGAGTAAACACAATCCTAAGTCTCTAATGAAGGGAAAGAATATACGTTGAGCAAATGGAGGCGTTTGGCAGTCCGGTAACCTATCGTTGCCTGTGACGTGGCACTCGTAGAGGGTGCGCAGGTGCGCCTTCAAACAATGAGGTTGATGTTGTCAATGTTGGTAGAGCTGAAGGTGACGGTTGACGATGTCTGGGCGAAGTTCGTGGAGACAAGAATATGCAGCCTTTATTGACGAGAAGATATTTCTATGGAAGCCAGTCTTTTCGAAGGTATTTCAGTCGCTAGCTAGGCAGACTCCTTCTTAACGCCCATTCAAACACAGCGTAGAGTATAGTCACAGCAGAATCATGACAAATATCCCTCCGTCGCGTTTTTTTGTTTAAAAGCTCCTGCTTTTTCTTCTCCTTCACTCGACCTCAACGCGTGCGACTATGCGTTGAAATAACGCTTAGTTCCGAGGAAACAGATGTGAAGCTTGACGACAAGATTTGCTCCAAATAAGTGCTCTGATACGGGGAAGTCTTGTGAAAACAACCGTGTAGTAATCCTTGTGCAGGATCTATTCACCTAGCAACGGATGTTGACGTCCCCTCTTGTCGTCATGACCGCCGTATACAACAGTCGTGAAGCTAAAGAACTTCAGGGATCAAAACCCCTTAAATACCTTGGCCGTCTAGGGTCCAAGGGGCTTCCATTACTTGATTCCTCTTGCAGAAATTTTCGAGTTAAATAACTCCGCGGGGCCTGAGATGTAAGGTGGACGTATTCCTCTTATGCGGGATGTCGTCATCTTTTTGGAGCGCTGCTGTCCCATTTGTCGTCTCGCTGGCAAATACAGCATAACGTCGCTCCCTTCACTTGCCGTCACGCCTTCCGTCGTCGATGTTACCTGCTGTGGGAGTTGTGAGATTGCGTCGTGTCGCGTGCTGACTAGCTGAGGCTCGTACGCGAAGCGTATGTGCGTGCGTGCGTATAGGGGTGTGTTGGAGTAGGAGCGTATCCCTCAAGCGCCGACGCCCGAGCTGTGACGTCATGCCGCTGCCTCAGGTACCGCGCTGTGCGTGCGTATGTCCATCCACTCGCTCACGTCCCCGGTGCGCGCAGGCGTTGCCGCCTACCCTCTGGGTTGAGCGGTGCGGTTGTGGTTGAGGTTGAGCCTGTGCTCTGTGCGACGTGGTTGGGCACCACACAAGGCAAGCGCGTCCTTGCGATGCCCGTTGTCGGCCGGCGCACGACTTGCCCTTGACGCCATGACTGAAAGTTCAGTTTTGGTTATTCAATGACCTTATCAGTCCGAGATTTCCACTCCCTTGTTGCAGTCATACGCATTCGCATCCATATCGCGTTCAACTCATTCACCCCACTTTACTTCGCGTTCACAAAGAGGACATAAGCCTAATTTTAATTCCAATCTTAACTAGACGTGATATTACGTGACAATTATAAATCGCAGAAAGAGAGACTACATAAATTTCTAATAACACATTAGCGTTGGAAATTAGACAATGACGGAGCGGTATGATCTTTGAATTAGAATCAGATTCACTTGATTTTAATAACATTTACATTTTGTTGCGATGCAATAATTCATATAAACATTAAGAGAATAATTTTTTTCATAAAATCAATGATCCAGATATGCACATGAGTTACATTCAAGTATTCAATTTGCGGTGGTAATTAGTTTATTCGTTGACTATAAGATATGGCAAGCAATCAAGAATGACAAATGATAGAATGTTAAAAATAAAAAATCACATCATCATGCTTAAGTAGTGCACGTCCAACATTACGTTAAAATTTAAGCATTAAACATTTCAATTGAGTGTGAGATAAAATCAATACTTCGATACGTGTAATGAAGATAGAGTTCACTATGAGTAGCACGAGTGGTCGTAGCATGTCCGTTAGGCATCGAGAAAAAAGGAATGTAGAGAGCAGTCACTCCGGCATAGGGGCAGAGGGAAGGAGGGTCCAAATAGTCAGGCGCCAGGCAAGAGCGAACATCTGGCAGGGCCAGACGCTCAGAGGGCGACTCAGAATGTAAACAAAGGCTCAGCTAGGCCTTCCGACACCACAGCACACACTGCCTTGTCTACGTCACACCTCCCATAGCATCTCAACACCAATATTCTAGACGTGAATATTCATTCATACAACATCCTCTCAACAAGAAATCATATGGTTACATATTGCAACAAATTTGAAATTGACGTGGAATGAAATTACCATTACATTACATAAATTTGCACCAGTAAATTTAGTAAATATCAAATTTATAAGTATACATAGTGTATGTAAAATTTTTTGATGCGCGGAAAATGTTGTTTTGAATGGAATTTTTTCTTTTATATGAGTCTCCTTTAGCATGTGAGAATGAAATTTAATTTTTAATAAGGTATAAATTTAATTATCCATAGAAGATTTTTTTTTTGGAGGTTTACGAATCATACTTTAGAGTTGATAACTTCACAAACATAGTTTAAACTTTGGCGAGCTAAGATGATATAGCTTTAAACGTTCAACTCAGTCTGAAGATTTGAATCTCAAAGTCGGCGTTATGAACAGTGTTGTTCTCATGTCTCCCTCGCCGATTACAAAATGGCGCCTGTAGTTTAATGGCTTGGCTCGTAGGCGTAATTTTCACAGAGCCCTATTCCAACTCATTGCTCGAATACAGTAACATGTGCGATAATTAATTGAATGAGGCTTGAATTTATTTCTGTAGATCGACTGTAATTAATTCTTTTGCATATTTGGTAATTCCAAATACGTCGGCAATTAATACACACAATATAATAATGAAATATGAGGTTTCATAATGGGAATAATTAGTACAATGGGCAAAACACAATCAGAGAATTACAAACGGCTAACCTGAAACATGGTTATTCAAAGAAATCAATAAGGCACAACGGGAATCAATGCACAATTAGACATATGAACAATTACACAGTAAATAAACACAATAGAGAATATAGATGGTTCTACAATAGACACAATAATAGCAAAATAGTTCGAATGGGTACAACATGATAATAAAATAGGAATGATTTAAATGCAAACTGTTATAATGTATGGATTATTAAACGCATTAGTACAATTTTAGAATTCTATAAATTTCTTAATCACACACAATTAATTTGGTTCGGCAGATCGTAATGCTATTTTTATCAAATTAGTTTGATCATAATGTAGTATAATTTAGTAATTTCTGGTAGTTGATAGCTGGTAAGCGTGACAAATTTTATTGGGAATTGGCAAGCGTGACAATTTTGATTGGGAATTGGTAAGCGTGACAATTTTTGAGCGGTCTCTTTCGGAGACGATTAAAAATAAAGATCCGCCACCGCTTGGCACCATATGTTGTAAACGTGGTTTCTCATCGAAGCCGTGATCGTAATTTTCATCATACATTTATTCATCGTGCGATTTTCAGGAGGCAATTCTTTGATCGTATTATTTATCGTCATTTTCTTTTCGGTTTCATTTACTTTCGATCAATAGTCGAGACGGAAGGCCTCATTTATTCTATTTTTTTTGTAATTTCATTAAAGATCGAAATATGCAGTGACTTTTCAACGTCATTAGTTGCAGTCAATCATGATATTATAACAAATCAAATAGGGCCTCATTAGGTAAATGACGAGATGGTTGCAACGTAATTTAATGTTATGAAAATGACGTCTTCAAACTCAATTAACAAAAGGAATGATACATGTGGAAATAAGAAGCGACTAACGAAGTACACAGCATATTAGAGGTTCTAAATAATTACAATGCTATCAGATCTCGGTGATTGAGTCAAACCTTAACTGTTAGATGACATAAATCATAAGAATTCGCGCTATGGCATTGAGATAAATCGGTGAAGCCTTTTAACGTGAAATAATAGATGAAATATAGATTATCAACATATTGAGAAGCCTGACAAGAACATCTCAAAATAAGCAGGTGAAGCCTTCATTACTTGAGCATTAATACATTGATAATTACGATAAGCACATTTTATATGAGGTGAAGCCTCCGCGGAATCAGTTATCTTGCGAAATACTAAACATTTTATTCATCAATAAACCTGACGCGATGCATTTTTGGGTACAGAACCTAAACCTACCACGCGAAGCAAAGTGGCTTGAATGTATGGAATACGAAAACATTAGGATACTTAGCTCGGTCGTTGATGACGCTTAAGAGTCAATACACGACTCATTGAATAACAGAGAATAACCCAACCCTCACTGCTTGGCAAGCCTGCCATGGCAGCGAGGTGGGAGGACACAAACAGACGTGACTGTGCTTTGCGATAGCTGGGACGCTTCTGCCCGGGCTGTCGTCTACCAAGCGTAGGAGTCTGTGAAGCCGTTCGCATAGAGAACAAACATGTCCTTATAGACAATGCTTTACATTAGTTGATTTAATCGGAATTGGCAAGCGTCGTCATATAATTAGAAGAGAATAGACTTACAATTGGATGACAGTTAATTTACCCAGAGTAAACACAATCCTAAGTCTCTAATGAAGGGAAAGAATATACGTTGAGCAAATGGAGGCGTTTGGCAGTCCGGTAACCTATCGTTGCCTGTGACGTGGCACTCGTAGAGGGTGCGCAGGTGCGCCTTCAAACAATGAGGTTGATGTTGTCAATGTTGGTAGAGCTGAAGGTGACGGTTGACGATGTCTGGGCGAAGTTCGTGGAGACAAGAATATGCAGCCTTTATTGACGAGAAGATATTTCTATGGAAGCCAGTCTTTTCGAAGGTATTTCAGTCGCTAGCTAGGCAGACTCCTTCTTAACGCCCATTCAAACACAGCGTAGAGTATAGTCACAGCAGAATCATGACAATCCAGCCAGGTGTGGTCTCATCCAGCCAGGTGTTGTCTTAGTGCAGTCATTTGGTGAACTGAACCATGGAGCGCATAGCATAAGAACGAGAGATATGTACCGTCTCAGCTTTGAATCTATCAAGGATGACTGGGCACACAGAAGAACAGCTGGAACGTAGATTGATGGAAGGGCGCACTCATTTTTGAAAATATAAAAATGCAGGTATCACAGTTTTTTATAGACAAGATTTAAATTGACTAGACCGGAATTTGAGTTTGTTTGTGACTAATACATGATATGTTTTGAAACTATCGTAACTTTTTAAATTCTTTTCGATCCAAAAGAAGTTCTAATTCTTATTTTCTATTCAAAAATTTAGCTACATTACGTACAACGATTTACACAACTTTTTCATTATTTATATCTCTTAAATATCATACTAGGGCTCAAAACTCTGAAGGAAAGTCATCCAGTCATCGATTTTATGAACTTGTTTTAAACTGAAATTTGGGCTGTTATTTGGACTGTTTCGGGCTTGGAAACATTTATTAATAAATTTTAATTTCCTGCTTCTCAGAACTCAGCCTTTACTTCGAGGATCATTCACGTTGTGTTGGCTGACATCCAGAGGGCTTTCGCTCTACGCGCGTAATGATTGGTCGAGCGGAGTTGTGGATGAAGTCTCTTTATTGACGACCAGCGATGGGGCATGTGAAGCTCCGGTCAATGCCTCTGAGCTTGCCTTGCGTAGTAAATATGCCTCAGAGCAAGGGGAAATTGTTCAGCAAAGACTGAGAAGAGAATTACTCCGAAATCTTATTAATCCATGGTATCCGCATGTCCTATTGGGAACTACCGCACAGCGCTCTCACACACATACCAGAGAAGTTGAACGTTGTATTGATTCAGAACATAAAAATGAGCTTTTTTTATTCAGTGCCTGCAAAGCGCCGTACCTCCGTATTAACAACCCATACAACAACGAATTGTATACAGCCAATTGCAAAAAAGGGCGCCAGCTTCCAATACTGAAGAAATTCAAGAGGCTAACCAAGGCTGAATCAGAAGAATGTCAGCAGGTAAGCATAGTAATAATATATTGCTCATCTAAATGGACTAGGTCCTTCAACTTGTGACTTCATTGTAAACTTGTTAAGAATTCCTGGCGATGAGTGACTTAGGTTCTATAACTTTGCCAAATGGGAGTAGGATATTGGTGACCTTGTTTTTTTGTAGATCTATTTCTCCTATGAAACTTACCACTTCTCTAGATGATATATTAAGTTTCGTATCAGACGGATAGCCATTTATAAGCTCCAAAGTGAGCTGGCGGGATTCTCTCAACTTATCTCCTAAAAAGAGTGTGGATCTCTGGTGTAGGTGCGGAGGCACACATCGCCGAGAGCACTGGACAGCGCTCACATGACCCATGACTGCAGTGCCCGAACTTTAACTCGTTTGTTTGGCATATTCTAAACAAAACCTGGTCAACGACACCCCAAAATATCCCATCACTGCATCTCTTAAGAAAAAGAGACCGACTACAGATGAAAATTTTTTAAAACTCCTCGAGCCCAAAGTGTAGTGTGATCCTAAAATTTTTTTGAATTTTAATTAAAACTGGAATATGCCCAAGCTTTCCTGTTTTCAACAAAAAACAGCAATGGGGTTTTCATACGTCAGTTAACGATTTTCGGTTCCACTCTCTACTATAAAGTGCAAGTATTATTTTGTTTCACTATTTCTGCCCCTATAAGTATTGATGAAACATGACATGTCATAGATCTGTATCAAGATGATTTGAGATTTCAACAACTGAAAAGAATTCTTACTATAAAATTAAATTGAGGAATACTGTTTTTCCACTCTTTTTCTGCCAAGATATGCCTGTATCATAGAAGATCTTCTCGGTTCGAGTCAGCCGATCGTAAATAAAAATGTTCGAAAACATATACATTCAAAATCGTGCCTTTGTGATTATTACATTCAACTTGCTATTTTATTGTGTTTATCACGATTTAATTACTTAATTATCTGACAGTGTGACCAAAGGATCGAGTTCAGCGAGAGCTCAAGCCTGAATCACGTCAGGCCGTTCGACGCACCTGTGCAGCCGATGGAGAGACAGGGAAACTGCTTCTTCACTGTGGGAGATCATTGTCTTCTTTTCCACCTCTGTTCGCTCTACATGTGAGTTGTCGGCACCTGCTCAGGTAGTGACTAAAGAATACTGTAGACTTTGTTACTACTGAGAACAATGATTTTCATTGTTGCTTCAATGTCATAGACCTATTAACATTGTACTCCGTTTCGGCACCGGATGTTATGGACCTATTCTGCTTGAGGTTTCTTGATCTTGAGAGATTTTTCTCGTGATATGTTAAGAATATATGCAATGCGGTATGCGCTGTTCGTGATCTCGCCATTATGTTTTATCTTAGTCATGGTAATCTTCTATTATCACTGCAACAATCCGTAAATCATTCACAAGATAAATATATCAGCAATAGTTCAGACTGAAATTGTCCTATGATATGATTTTTTTATACGTTCTAGCCTTCAAAGCTGCAATGTGCTAAATAGCGTGAGCATTATTATCAATTTCAACAATATCAGCGGCAATTTATAGCTCTATCCCTGAGAAGGAAGTGAAACGATCTGAACCACATCGAGAGGATACTGCATGAAAGTAAGAAATTCCATAATTACCTAGCGAATCAAAGATAATCCTACGACATTAAAGATAAAACTACTAAAAGAAAGATAACTCTATTGTTAAAGCTAATCCTACGCGTGAAAATGTGAAATTAATAGGGCTCATGTGAGCACAGGTAAATGATGGCACTGAGCTGGTCTCGTGGGCTCCTGGTTGGTGAATGGAATACGAACTATAGGTACGTTCACCCGTCACTTAGATTCAATGTTCAGTGACAACGAAAGGATTTTGTCGAGAAATTTCCTTGCTATGCTTGAAGGGCGAGTGCAACCTCCGCCAATCTCTGCCGTCTCACGCGCGCCGGACTCCCTCATGTGAAGGTAAAGCGTTCACCATGTCTACCGTGGCGTTCACCACGTCTACCGTGGCGTTCACCATGTCTACCGTGGCGTTCACCGCACCGAACCCGTATTGTTACCGCAATAATTAAACTCCACGAGCAAACAACGTCGTTTGATGATTATTTGGTAAAGTGTTATTCTCAACTGAACACTGATAATTGCTCAATTGAGTTGCTAATAATATTTTACAAATTTTCATACGAAAAAATAATCAAATGATGACGTACGAAGATTATAACAGAAAGAATTTTCCATGGCGTCAACATCTGGCATCTTTAGAGCGTCCTATCCTGTCTCATTCGGACGAGATGGTTTTCAGAAGAGCGTTGTAAGATGATTTGGAATACTTTAAGACTCATGACCGGTTCATTGTTTTTGACAGACATGAAACAAAACAGGAGGTACGAAGAACCTCGGTAGACCTTCCACTAGAAATTTTGAGACAGCTGACATTTTATGTAGCAGATAGGGAGATCAAATGAACATAACACATTAGAACACACTTTGAAGTTCTGCATTTGATTATGTTCACCTTTTAGAATTTATTATTTTGATTTTTATGTTCTTCGCATCGTTTTAGTATTTTTCAGTCCATAGTAAAGTAATTTCGAGAATTCAGTTGTCTTTGACCCGTGTGAAGTTTGCTTGTGAGTATTTTTGTCCTTTAGTGAGACCGGAATATCTTTATCAAACTATTTTCAAGTCTGAAAGTTCCATTTTCACCTACTGAGACTTACGGGACAATCTTCTAAGCTTTTGATGTAATTTTTTTCAATATAAAACAAGAATGCATTCCTTCAACTGAATTCAAAGGTTTTATCGTCTAGACTTATGTGCTAATTAACGCTTTTACCAATCGGAGGCAAATCGGAATTTTGTTTCATACAATCCACGAATGTCGAATAATTAATATTAGTTTGAAATTAAAGGGTCCTGTATCTTCCAAGCACACAAAACTAACTTTTTCAAATAACCAATCGAATCATACTCTGATGGATAAAACATGCTCCTTTCCAAGAAAATATCTTCCATAATAACCGTGCATGCCTCGGATATGAATCGAAATCATTACATGGGAGAAAACCCATTTTGTTGAGTTGTACGTAACTAAAAAACTCAATTAAGTTTTGCTGTGTTACAGAAAGTGTCCTGGAAAGCTGCACTGGAGGAAGCTCAGCGTCTTCATGCCTGACTTGAATATCCGTGTGCAGTCTTTTCGAGCTGTCATTCCATTTGGTATTGGCGTGTACATCGTAGGTGAGCTTTTTTCTGCCGTGTTCCAAACTATCAAGTTGAGTTAATGGTCTTCCGGTGCTGTTAGGCTTTCGCACGGGATGGAATTTTTTTAAAGTTGTTTTACCTCCTCGATTGCGTTACTCCAGTCTAACGCATAAAGAAGCAGGTTGTATAACAGTAATATTCCTGCCATGCCATTTTTAATACCTGGCAGAGCATCCCCAAGCAACAACAGTGAATGTGAACGTAATATCTCTTGTTATATAAAACCATGAGTAGTCATAATATTTCAGACATATAATGTGTAAAATTCGCGCCCAAAGAAATAAATACCAAAATGTCTTAAATAATACCAGCATTCATGGTTCAAACACCCCGTCAGTTTTCTGATATAGTTTCAGTGTTTTTTTCTCAGTACCGGTTTATATAAACAAAACCGGCTAATGAGAGTCGTGACAAAAAAGAGTTTAAACAAAGTAAACGTAGAATTGGAATGAAAGTCTTTATGGGTGAGAAGAGACAGTTTTTAGTGCTTTCTTGGAGTTTAAATGTTTCAATACAATATGATTCTGAGGGTCTGCTTCTTGGCATCACTCGACTATATCGAAAACACTCGTACCTCCTAACATGAAACTATAACTTTTGAAGCCGTATGTTAGAAATTTTAATCATAGCAAGAAAATTCCTATATATTGTACCGAGTTTACTTACTTTGTGCCTAGAGAAGTCAGTTAAGGGGTGCATAATGCGGCAGAGAAAGTTGCCTGCTTAACGAACTCGAGATCCAATCCTACCCATTCACGAATGAGAGCGTTTTTGAGGTCTTTGGTAAAATATTTTTGTGAGAAAATTATTCTCAAGAACTCGACATCTTGAGAACTAATGGTCACCTAGCCTTGCTAGAGCACAAATTAATATACAAGAGACATAGTGCTGCCAACATGGAATGTCAGATGTCGGAGTGTTGCAATGAAAGCTTGAAAGAGATTACTCAAATTTGTGGATATCCTGACTGTTTTGCAATATGAACGATCAACGTATTGAGAACGCAAACAAGACGTGGAAAAAATGCTTCGACATTCGTTAAATACTAGAAAACAATCTTTATTTATGTTCTTGTTGATAACGTCCTGAGAAAAGTGAATGGAAAATGAATGATGTCGGACTGAAGGGGAATAGATAATTTAAGAGAATCAGTAGGTCGTGTGCGGGGCACGGATGATATGAAGAAAAACTCGAGAACTCGCAATATCATCGCAGTCCAGATCAAGAAAACCTGCTGTTAAGGACGCGGGACTTATGGAGATAATCAAAATTTCTAAGCAAAGCACCAGCTTTAGGATGGCAAAGGGATTAACACGAAGGCTTTGGTTTGAAACTAAAATGGTTTTTATTAGTTTCTACTCAGCTAAATGATCAGCCACTTGGATTATAACATATTTTTTATTAGCGACTTGTCGACTAATGGTTTGGTTAAGATGCAGAGTCTATTGACACCTTGCTCTGTTGAGTACCGGTTTTATTTTCATCGTATTATTTTATTTCAAGAAATGGACTTCTGTACGAAGCCTGTTTTATTGACATTGTTGAAGTGTAAAAAAGAAATGTTATTTGCAATTATATAAGGAATATCATTAATATCATTGGGCAAAATATTCAAGTAGAACACCCCGCCCCTAGTGATTGTACCAATTTACAAATTTTGTTTGAAAATCAATTATTTAATGAATATCATTACCATCATTGGCAAAATATTCAAGTAGAGCACCCCGACGCCAGTGATCTATTGTACCAATTTAAAACTTTTGTTTCTAAATCGTATTTCTTTTGCGCTCTATTCCTCACAGCGGATCAGGGGTACGTTTACTTCATGCCTCTCAGAACATTCAAGTGCTTAGCACCTGCGACGCCTACCAGCTCCAATCCTGATGCATGCTACAGTCTTTCGCTCATTCTTTTCCCGTACGCGATACTTGAAACGAACGGCCGCCAAGTGTGTCGCGTGGAGGATAAGCTTTACATCGCTGGTGGATGCAGAATCCGGAAGGTGAGCATTAAGTTGATCTTTGTTATGACATTTGTGAATTAACCACTAGTCACCCTCTGAGATCTCATCAGTGATGCGCTTTAGGTTATAGCAGTCATCTCTCTTTGTTTGATACATCTGAGAAAATGTCGAGTTTGTTGAGTTTCGAGATAAATCATTTACGATTCCTCTTCCGGTTCACATTAGCTTTGATTGACACACCGTTTGAATCCGTGTAGGTCTTTCGATGCGAGACGTTCAAGTTGCGCGGTATCACTTATTAAGAGTTTTTGTGTTCCATTGGGAAATACTACTTAACGTAAGTGTGCACAAAATGCACAATCAAGTTCTCAAGGACCGTATCCTTCAAATACACTGGTGAACTATCCCGACTCGAAATTAGTCAAAGAATGTCGCGAGTAAAGTGCAAAATATTCGTGAAAACGAAGGGTAATATTAAATAATGCCATCAAAAATTAGCGATGAAAGGACCAGCGGATTATCGCGTGACTGTCATATCTGCAACTGTGATAACTAACCATCTCGTGCTACAGTATAGACCCTTGAAGCTTCAGAAAAACCTTTCTTCAAGATTGGACTTACTACGTAGAACAGTATCAAAAGGGCATTAACCCCTTTCTCATATCACATTTTCCTTTTCCCTTGTAGAATATTTAGGTGCTCATAGTATGCTAAATTTTAGGACCTTTCCAGTTTGAGCCGAGCTCGTATACCAGTGTATACCAGGATGCGGAGTACACTCTGCCCGTAGAGGTGCTCCAGCTCCTTTACAACCCTCTGCAGCCCACCGGCGATATCATGGATACACCAGATCCCGCATCAGTACCTTTTGTTGAGTCTTTGTTCGAAGAATATATCGCAGAGGTTTATTCGCCTTTCAGAGGTAAGCAACGCACAAGCAAAATATTTCATTATGTATCGCAATTTTAAAATGGTAACCGTCAATTTGTGATCTCAATAACCAAATTGTCAAAAACATCAGTTCATTGGCAGAATAATGAAATTCTACACATTCATTGAAGCAAACATTTCGGGGATAATTTCATCATCATCTGAAACAAATAAATAAACATGATTCGTGTTCAATATAATTCGAACATGAATTAACACAAACTATACAGGGAAAGTGGAAGCGCACACACGAAAAGAACTCATGGGCCATTGTTTGCCTGCATACGTTATAAACTGTACAACATCTCTGAAGTACGCTTGTATTAAGGCTAGACTCACCTGAAATCTCAATGTTTTTGTCGATTTCAAAGGGCGCTTTAACTCGCAAAGTGTGAAATGACGAGGATGCCGTTGCACTGCACCTACAGTACACTGTACATGACTCCCTCATGATCTGCTACTTCCCGTGTCTCGACTCGCACAATTTACATAACTAGATTCGTAAACAGTAGAGGAACACTTCACTTTCGAATGAGTGTGCTTATAGTTAATAAAAATTAAATGCGTAAATACTTTGTAACTATTACGTGCAACTTAACATCGAAGTACAGGAAACCAAAAACTTTATTTTTTACCTCTCTCTAAGACATTTCGACTTAATACTGATATGTGGACAAAAAGAAACCAATCTATTATCATCCGCACTGCTACTAGGAATACAACGTTGATTTTTATATAAAAACCGCTTGAACTGGGAATCCCTATCCATTACAGCGTAGTTTTCGTCAAAGGAGTTCACTGACTCAAGCTTAGCAAAACTTCCGAGCCTGCCCCACGAGAAACGTTGCTTGTGTAGAGAATTAGGCACGTATACGTAAAGGATAGTACATGAGTAATGAATAATAGTAATTGCAGACTTTAAAACGAAGACATGATGCCGTGAAGATAATTCATGCTTGGAATTATGTGGAATATATGAGTTAGATATATTCTAACATTTAACAAGTCATTTGGTGTGACTTGCTATATGTTAGAATATATCTAATTCATATATTTTAAGTTACAGCGTAAACGGAATATTTTAAATTCGTGATGTGTTCATATTGATGCACATATTACAGCTCATATTGATGTACAGAACGGATAGTTGGGTCTTACAGTTGTACCGTTATCATTATAATCAAATGAATTTTCAAGTATTATCTCGATTATTTTCTTTTTCAGTGTCAACCTCTCACGAGGGCAGTTTAAGCCAACACGACCGAATGTCGTATAAAGCTTCAAATGAAAGGACGACTGATAAAACTGCTCCCGTTCTTTCACGGGATGTTGACCCCGCAGCTGCGGCCACACCTGTCGGGGAGACAGTGTTGCCAGACGTGATGCCGAGCGCTTCATCCATCCGCAGAGCGGCCGCAACCCAGCACAGACTTTTGGACCGCAGTGTTCTGAAACCACTTCTCAATTTTTGCCATACAGCGCCCCTGATTTCTCCACGACTCTCAACGGCTGGACTATTGGCTTTCTCATTGATTGAGGAAATGAAAAGTAATTTCTACCCAAACTGGACGATTGAAAAAACTGACCATTTTAACCTTCCAGAGGAAGAACGTTTTTTTAAAAACGACGAATGTCGGTGGTGTAGAAACGTCAGTAAACTGTGGCCTATGCCAGCAGAATACAATCCTACCCTGCGCGAGAGTACTGTCATCGAAGTAACAGCAAATGAGTGGATTAACTTTCGCGGTCGTGCAGCTGACTACCAAACTTTTACAATCCTTGCAAATTGAAAAGTTTTCCAATCCTTACCGTTAGTATGCGATAGAGGATTAACGACCGCATTAGTTGCTGTATGATCAGTTAATAATTCATAGCTGTAACCTTTCTCAATTTTGGATACATTTCTGTACCATGTTTTATGCACAATCATCTCAGGTTCCTCGCAGCGTCTCCATGTCTTGAATTTCCAATAAATTTTCTGAAACTCAGTGCCTTAAAAATTTTTTCCAATAACTACAACACATTCAATTCGCACTAACGTGAATGTTCATCTGAAGAAAATGTCCTACCAATATTCGACTAAATGAAAGTTTCATCGACTCAATATGCACTGATTAATTAAACATTCGTTTAGCAAACCATCGCGAATAGTTCAAATCCACCAGAGTTATGGTGATGCGAGCAACATTTTCGTTAAATCCATAATTTTTCAATGTCTCAATCAACATTTCCACAGATAATTTAGATTTAATCTCTAACTCACTTGCAAAGGAGATATGTTCTTCTTTAATTCACTCAAACCTGGTACATATCCTTTTGCTCATTGATTTTCCAGACGAATAATCAATTGCAGTGAAGTACATTTGACGTTAGACTACTCACAGTAATGACACGTGTAGTTATACAATATAGTACATGTAAACAACGGCGCATATGCACGTCTGGAAACTTCTTCCCCTGATATATTACCCAGTTTTCACATAGTTTTTGAAATATGTGCTAAATTTACTTGGGGAAATATCGGTGAACAGCGGGGCACAATCGATGATTCATTTTTTCAGTCTGTGATTTAATAAATGGTGGTCGGGATGTACGCAAATTGAGTTTAGAACGGGAAATGCTGTTTTTTCAAACATACGAACAAGCTTCGCATGCATGAGCTGACAAAAATTCGTAATTTATAATTTAGTGAAGAAATTGAGTTCATATCGACGGCCGCGCTCTGGGATCTCTATTGTTCCCAATAGTTTCTAGCATATTTCCTAATGATTTTTTTGGAGTTTTTCTTTACTACTAGTCTTTTGCATTTTAAACTAGTTTTTCAATGTCGGTCACTCGATGATACAATTATAGTTCTCTGTAACAAAAAGTTTCGAACAATTTTTACGTTATTTAGACAATTTCCACACTAATGTCAAATTCATTTGAGAAATGTTTAAATCACATGCCTTTGCTTCTATGATAGATTTAAATGAACATAGTTTCAGTAACCATTGCATGACTCCAATTCAGCAATAGGATGCTTCTACACGGTTAAGTTAAATTATTTCAAGAACATATTTTCAGGCAAACGATATCTGTTTTTTTCATCACATGGAGCATTTCATATCACTGCAAATAACCAATTCTTTCATTCAGAGATTCAGTTTTTACTCGATTATCATCAAAATAACTTTCCATCTTAACTTTTCAATGAAGTAAATGGAAAATTAACCAATTTATACATATAAATGAGAAGAACTGCATTTCTCATTCTGTACCCATATTGTGTTTACATTCCAATTATTTTTCATTCCCTCACAGACGTGAAATGAAAATGAAGGGCGATATTTACACAAGATTTTTATTTAGGAATAGTAATACTGTAAATGTATTTCACAGCCGGGAGCGGCGTAACTCCTATATTTCAGAATAACCACCGCTATGATGTAAAACAGCAAGGATTCTGATTAAGCATAGCCTTCTAGAAAAAGTGATGAACTTAAGTTCTAGCGCTACTTAAAGATAAATAAGGCACCACAGTAGGAATTAATTTCGACGACAGAAGAAGATAGTGAGATAGTGTTTCTTTCAGGTGCTCAAAGTATTCTGCTTAGATCGAAAAATAGGTTTCGAGGATGAGTTCGATGTTGCATTGAAACAATATTAATATTATAGCCAAGGAGGTTACTGGCAATCCTAGCGCTAGCTACTTGTGTGCTGTATATATTATTTCTCATCTTTAACTCTCAAAACATTTTGTTTGTTGTGAAGATATTTTCCTCGAGTAAATATGTGGGAACATTTCTCAGAGGCTATTTGAACATTGGTTCAGATTTCGAGCCAAGTGAGGCTGGCTGATGAGAAGTGGCGTCGCACACATGTGCGGTTGCTGTGAGCGATCTACTCGTAATATTAGTTTCACCACGTTCCATCTACATGAGTACGATGCTCTCAGCACTGAGGAGTCTCCTTCCATATGGGCAAAACCCCCGCGCGAAAAATTTTAATTGGTCAATCCATGACGATTGATGGAATGACTGAATTTACAATCAATACAAAAAACCATCCAGTTTGGATTATTTATGAGCATTTTTTATTTAGGGCTCCGTCCACACCCATGGCAACCTCCTTATATCACAATCATTTTGAAGCACTCTGCTGAAATCATTGTATACGGTCTTTTTAGGTTAAGAAGGGTAAACCAGTTTGTAGAGCGTTTGTAGAGGAAATATGTATGAGAATTTTTGCATTAGTGTTTTTATAGCTTTTTCACACATTATCTGGAAAAAAATACCCATAGTTATCATCTTTGAGGCACTAATGACGTGTTTTTATAGATCTGAACCGATTACTCTAAAATATTTAGCGTTTCGTTGGTACTTCGTGATAATTTTATTGTTAATAAACCATTTCACTCTGCAAAAAATTCCTGCACTACGGCTCGTACAAGCCATGCTTTATACCAATACTTCCTGCACACATTCATCGTCCCACAGTTGACTCGCGCGAGTTTCTACCGTCATAGATGCATGTGAGCACAATTCGCCTTCGTTTGTTTCTTATCCCTGCTATTAGACTGATGTATGCCGATGAAATCTTCAACATGGTTACTCCTGTTTGATTGTATCTTCGTGGCTACCATCTGATCTGGTTGCTGGGATAACTGTAGTTCCTTAACTAAATTTCCCTTCACATTTCTAGAGCACATGTATGAGTGAAAATAGGATTTCAAATTTATTTGAGTGCTGCAAATATGAAATCTTTCAGGCGATTCGACACTTTACAACAGGACAGGATTTCAGGATTTCGTAAATGAACAGAAACAGAGAGTAAACGAAAGTTAGCCGGCGTTACCCATCACGAGACGGCATCTTAACAGGAAAAGACCGTATACAATGATTTCAGCTAAGTGCTTTAAAATAATTCTGATATAAGAAGGTTGCCATGGGTGTGGATGGAGCCCGAAATAAAAAATGGTCATAAAAAATTCAAACTGGATGATTTTTTGTATTGATTGTGAATTTAATCATTCCTCCAATCGTCGTGGATAGCCCAATTAAAATTCTTCGCGCGGGGGTTTTGCCATGTGGAAGGAGACTCCTCAGTGCTGAGAGCATCGTACTCATGCAAATGAAACGTGGTGTTACCAATATTAGATCGCTCACAGCAACCGCACTTGTATGTGACGCCACTTCTCATCAGCCAGCCTCACTCAGCTCGAAATCTGGAAAATTTCTTCACAACAAACAAAATGTTTTGAAAGGTAAAGATGAGAAATAATATTAACTTCACACAAGTAGCTAGCGCTAGTATTGCCAGTAACCACCTTGACTATAACATTAATATTGTTTCAATGCAACATCAAAATCATCCTCGAAACCAGTTTTTCGATTTAAGCACAATACTTTGAGCCCCTGAAAGAAAGACTATCTCTGAATTAATTACTTCCTTTGTTGTCGAAATTAATTCCTACTGTGGTCTAGCTACAAGCGACAGGAGATCGCCGTCCAGAAGTGCTGCTGAAGTTCCACGAGGTGTAGACAGTCAGGTTAGTTTCTGTCTGTCCAACCCACATCCTAAAGCTCCTACGAGGGTAAATTTGCGGCTGCGTTAGGGACTCATTCTGCCGTGTATCGCGTCAAGTCTACGTCGGACGTCCAGAACGGGCTCTGCAGTCGCTGCCTAATAGAGGTGACGGGAGATGAGGTGGTGGTTTGGAGGTCATGCGGCCTTTTTGTCCTCAATAGCGCTAGAACGATTATGTTAATCACTGTTTCTAGAAGGCTATGCTTAAGTAGAATCCTTGCTGTTTTACATCATAACGGTGGTTATCTGAAATTTAGGAGAAACGCCGCTCCCGGCTGTGAAATACATTTACAGTATTACCATTCCTAAATAAAAATCTTGTGTAAATATCGCCCATCATTTTCATTTCACGTCTGTGAGGAAATGAAAAATAATTGGAATGTAAACGCAATATAGGTACAGAATGAGAAATGCAGTTCTTCTCATTTATATGTGTAGATTTATTAATTTTTCATTTACTTCATTTAAAAGTTAAGATGGAAAGTTATTTTGAAGATAATCGAGTAAAAATTGAACCTCTGAAAGAATTGGTTATTTGCAGTGATATGAAATGCTCCATGTGATGGAAAAAACAGATTTCGTTTGCCTAAAAGTATGTTACTGAAATAATTTAATCTGAACCGTGTAGAAGCATCCTTTCGCTGAATTGAAGCATGCAATGGTTACTGAAACTATGTTCATTTAAATCTATCATAGAAGCGAAAGCATGTGATTTAAACCTGTTTCTCCATTGAATTTGACATTAATGTGGAAATTGTTCAAATAGCGCAAAAATTGTTCGATACTTTTTGTTACAGAGAACTATAATTGTATCATCGAGTGACCGACATTGAAAAACTAGTTTAAAATGCACAAGACTAGTAGTAAAGAAATAACTCCAAAAAAATCATTAGGAAATATGCTAGAAACTGTTGGGAACAATAGAGAGCCCAGAGCGAGCCCGTCGATCTGAACTCAGTTTCTTCACTAAAGTATAAATTACGAATTTTTGTCAGCTCATGCATGCGAAGCTTGTTCGTATGTTTGAAAAACAGCATTTCCCGTTCTGTAATCAAGTTGCGTATATCCCGACCAACATTTATTAAATCACAGACTGAAAAATGAGGCATCGATTGTGATCCGCTGTTCACCAATATTTCCCCAAGTAAATTTTGCATATATTTCAAAAACTATGCGAAAACTGGGTAATATATCAGGGGAAAGAAATTTTCAGACGTGCGCATGCGCCGTTGTGTACATGTACTATATTGTATAACTACATACACGTGTCATTACTGTGAGTTGTCTAACGTCGAAAGTACTTCACTGCAATTGATTATTCGTCTGAAAAATCAATGTACAAAAGGATATGTACCAGGTTTGATTGAATTAAAGAACATATCTCCTTTGAAAGTGAGTAAGAGATTAGATCTGAATTATCTGTGGAAATGTTGATTGAGACGTAGATAAATTATGGATTTAACGAAAATGTAGCTCGCATCACCATAACTCTGGTGGATTTGAACTGTTCGCGATGGTTTGCATTAAACGAATGTTTAATTATTCAGTGCATATTGAGTCGATGGAACTTTCATTTAATCGAATATTGGTAGGACATTTTCTCCAGATAAACAATCACGTTAGTGCGAATTGAGTATGTTGTAGTTATTGGAAAAAATTTTGAGGCTCTGAGTTCCAGAAAATTTATTGGAAATTCCAGACATGGAAACGCTGCGAGGAACCTGAGATGGAAGTGCATAAACATGGTACAGAAATGTATCCAAAATTGAGAAAGTTACAGCTATGAAGTATTAACTGATCATACAGCAACTATGCGGTCGTTAATAATACCCTCTATCGCATACTAACGGTAAGGATTGGAAAACTTTTCAATTTGCAAGGATTGTAAAAGTTTGGTAGTCAGCTGGATGAATGCCAAGGTTAAGCCACTCATTTGCTGTTACTTCGATGACAGTACTCTCGCGCTGGGTAGGATTGCACTCTGCTGGCATAGGCCACAGTTTACTGACGTTTCTACACCACCGACATTCGTCGTTTTCAAAAAAACGCTCTTCCTCTGGTAGGTTAAAATGGTCAGTTTCTTCAATCGCCCAGTTTGGGTAGAAATTACTTTTCATTTCCTCAATCAATGAGAGAGCTAATAGTCCAGCCGGTGAGAGTCGTGGAGAAATCAGGGGCGCTGTATGGCAAAAATTGAGAAGTGGTTTCAGAACACTGCGGTCCAAAAGTCTGTGCTGGGTTGCGGCCGCTCTGCGGATGGATGAAGCGCTCGGCATCACGTCTGGCAACACTGTCTCCCCGACAGGTGTGGCCGCAGCTGCGGGGTCAACATCCCGTGAAAGAACGGGAGCAGTTTCATCAGTCGTCATTTCATTCGAAGCTTTATACGACATTCGGTCGTGTTGGCTTAAACTGCCCTCGTGAGAAGCCGACACTGAAAAAGAAAATAATCGAGATAACACTTGAAAATTCATTTGATTATAATGATAACGGTACAACTGTAAGACCCAACTATCCGTTTTGTATATCAATATGAGCAGTAATATGTACATCAATATGAACACATCACGAATATAAAATATTCCGCTTACGCTGTAACTTACAATATATGAGTTAAATATATTCAAACATATTGCAAGTCACACTAAATGACTTGCTGAATGTTAGAATATACGAGTTTCTAACTCATATATTCCACATAATTCCAAGTAAGAATTATCTTCACATCATCATGTCTTCGTTTTAAAGTCTACGATTACTATTATTCATTACTCATGTGCTATCCTTTACGTATACGTGCCTAATTCTCTACACAAGCAACGTTTCTCATGGGGCAGTCTCGGAAGTTTTGCTAAGCTTGAGTCAGTGACTCCTTTGACGAAAACTACGCTGTAATGGATAGGGATTCCCTGTTCAAGTGGTTTTTGTATAAAAATCACTATTGTATTCCTAGTAGAAATGCGGTTGATAATAGATTGGTTTCTTTTTCTCTACATATCAGTATTCAGTCGAAATGTCTTAGAGAGAGGCAAAATCTTTGGTTTCCCACACTTCGATGTTAACTTGCACGTAATAGTTACAAATTATTTACGCATATAATTTTTATAAACTATAAACATACTCTTTCGAAAGTGAAGTGTTCCTCTACTGTTTACGAATCTAGTTATGTAAATTGTGCGAGTCGAGAGACGGGAAATAGTAGATCATGAGGGAGTCATGTACTGTGTACTGTAGGTGCAGTGCAAAGGTATCCTCGTCATTTCACTCTTTGCGAGTTGAAGCGCCCTTTGAAATCGACAAAAACATTGAGATTTCAGGTGAGTCTAGCCTTAATACAAGCGTACTTCAGAGATGTTGTACAGTTTATAACGTATGCAGGCAAACAATGGCCCATGAGTTCTTTTCGTGTGTGCGCTTCCACTCTCCCTGTATAGTTTGTGTTAATTCATGTTCGAATTATTTTGAACACGAATCATGTTTATTTATTTGTTTCAGCTGACGATGAAATTTGCCCCGAAACGTTTGCTTCAATGAATCTGCAGAATTTCATTATTCTGCCAATGAACTGATGTTTTTGACAACTTGGTTATTGAAATCACAAATTGACGATTACTATTTTAAAATTGCGATACATAATGAAATATTTTGCTTGTGCGTTGCTTACCTCTAAGCGAAATATCATCTGGGAAATATTCTTCGAACAAAGATCCAACAAAAGGTACTGATGCGGGATCTGGTGTATCCATGATATCGCCGTTGGGCTGCAGAGGGTTGTAAAGGAGCTGGAGCACCTCTACGGGCAGCTTGTACTCCCCATGCTTGTGTACACGAGTATACGAGCTCGGCTGGAACTGGAAAGGGCCTAAAATTCAGCATACTATGAGCACCTAAATATTCTACAAGGGAAAAGGAAAATATGACATGAGAAAGTGGCTTATGCCATTTTGACACTGTACTACGTAGTAGGTCCAATCTTGAAGAAAGGTTTTTCTTAAGCTTCAAGGGTCTATACTGTAGCACGAGATGGTTAGTTATCACAGTTGCAGATATGACAGTCACGCGATAATCCGCTGGTACTTTCATCGCTAATTTTTGATGGCATTATTTAATATTACCTTTCGTTTTCACGAATATTTTGCACTTTACTCGCGACATTCTTTGACTAATTTGGATTCCGGATAGTTCAACTGTATTTGGAGGATACGGTCCTTGAGAACTTGATTGTGCATGCTGTGCACACTTACGTTTAGTAGTATTTCACAATGGAACACAAAACTCTTAATAAGTGATACCGCGAAACTTGAACGTCTCGCATCGGTAGTCCTACACAGATTCAAACGGTGTCACTCACAGCTAATGTGAACCGGAAGAGAAATCGTAAATGATTTATCTTGAAACTCAACAAACTCGACATTTTCTCAGATGTATCAAACAAAGAGAGATGACTGCTATAACCTAAAGCGCATCACTGATGAGATCTCAGAGGGTGACTAGTGGTTAATTCATAAATGTCATAACAAAGATCAACTTGATGCTCACCTTCCGGATTCTCCATCCACCAGCGATGTAAAGCTTATCCTCCACGCGACACACTTGGCGGCCGTTCCTTTCAAGTATTGCGTACGGGAAAAGAATGAGCGAAAGATTGTAGCATGCATCAGGATTGGAGCTGGTAGGCGTCGCAGGTGCTAAACACTTGAATGTTCGGAGAGGCATGAAGTAAACGTACCCCATATCCGCTGTGAGGAATAGAGCGCAAAACAAATACGTATTAGAAACAAAAGTTTTAAATTGGTACAATAAATCACTGGCGTCGGGGTGCTCTACTTGAATATTTTGCCCAATGATGTTAATGATATTCATGATATAATTGCTTTTAAAACAAAAGTTTTACCTTGGTACAATAAATCACTGGCGTCTGGGTGCTATACTTGAATATTTTGCCCAATGAGGTGAATGACATTCATGATATAATTGCAAGTAAAATTTCTTTTTTTTTCGCTTCAACAATGTCAATAGAACAGGCTTCGTACAGAAGTCCATTTCTTGAAATAAAATAGTGCGATGAAAATAAAACCGGTACTTAACAGAGCAAGGTGCCAATCGAGCCTGCATCTTAGTTAAGCCATTAGTCGACTTGTCGCCAATAAAAATAGGTTATAATCCAAGTGGCTGATCATTTAGCTGAGTAGAAACTAATAAAATCCATTTTAGTTTCCAAACCAAAGCCTTCGTGTTAATCCCTTTGCCATCCTAAAGCAGGTGCTCTGCTTAGAAATTTTGATCATCTCCATAAGTCCCGCGTCCTGAACAGCAGGTTTTCTTGATCTGGACTGCGATGATATTGCGAGTTCTCGAGTTTTTCTTCGTATCATACGTGCCCCGCACACGACCTACTGATTCTCTTAAATTATCTATTCCCCTTCAGTCAGACATCATTCATTTTCCATTCACTTTTCTCAGGACGTTATCAACAAGAACATAAATATAGATTGTTTTCTAGTATTTGACGAATGTCGAAGCATTTTTTCCACGTCTTGTTTGCGTTCTCAATACGTTGATCGTTCATATTGCAGAACAGTCAGAATATCCACAAATTTGAGTAATCTCTTTCACGCTTTCATTGCAACACTCCGACATCTGACATTCCATGTTGGCAGCACTATGTCTCTTGTATATTAATTTGTGCTCTAGCAAGGCTAGGTGACCATTAGTTCTCAAGATGTCGAGTTCTTGAGAATAATTTTCTCACAAAAATATCTTACCAAAGAGCTCAAAAACGCTCTCATTCGTGAATGGGTAGGATTGGATCTCGAGTTCGTTAAGCAGGCAACTTTCTCTGTCGCATTATGCACCCCTTAACTGACTTCTCTAGGCACAAAGTATGTAAACTCGGTACAATATATAGGAATTTCCTTGCTATGATTAAATTTCTAACATACTGCTTCAAAATCTATAGTTTCATGTTAGGAAGTACGAGTGTTTTCGACATAGTCGAATGATGTCAAGAAGCAGACCCTCCGAATCCTGTTGTATTGAAATATTTTATCTCCGAGAATGCACTAAAAACTGTCTCTTCTCACCCATAAAGACTTTTATTCCGATTCTACGTTTACTTTGTTTGAACTCTTTTTCGTCACAACTCTCATAAGCCGGTTTTGTTTATATCAACCGGTACTGAGAAAAAAAACACTGAAACTATATCAGAAAACTGACGGGGTGTTTGAACAATGAATGCTGGTATTATTTAAGACATTTGGTATTTTTTTCTTTAAGCACGAATTTTACTCATTATATATCTGAAATATTTTGACTACTCATGGTTTTATATAACTGGAGATATTACGCTCACATTCACTGTTGTTGCTTGGGGATGCTCTGCCAGGTATTAAAAATGGCATGGCAGGAATATTACTGTTATACAACCTGCTTCTTAATGCGTTAGACTGGAGTAACGCAATCAAGGAGGTGAAACAACTTTAAAAAAAATCCATCCCGTGCGAAAGCCTAACAGCACTGCACCGGAAGACCAGTAACTCAAATTGATAGTTTGGAACACGGCAGAAAAAAGCTCACCTACGATGTACACGCCAATACCAAATGGAATGACAGCTCGAAAAGACCTCACGCGGATATTCAAGTCAGGCATGAAGACGCTGAGCTTCCTCCAGTGCAGCTTTCCAGGACACTTTCTGTAACACAGCAAAACTTAATTGAGTTTTTTAGTTACGTACAACTCAACAAAATGGGGTTTCTCCCATGTAATGATTTCGATTCATATTCGAGGCATGCACGGTTATTATGGAAGAAATTTGCTTGGAAAGGAGCATGTTTTATCCATCAGAGTATGATTCGATTGGTAATTTGAAAAAATTAGATTTGTGTGCTTGGAAGATACAGGGCTCTTTAATTTCAAACTAAAATTAGTTATTCGACATTTGTGGATTGTATGAAACAAAATTTCGATTTGCCTCCGATTGGTAAAAGCGTTAATTAACACAAAAGTGGAGACTCAAAAACCTTTGAATTCAGGCGAAGGAATGCATTTTTGTTTTATATTAAAAAAAATTACATCAAAAGCTTAGAAGTTTGTCCCGTAAGTCTCAAGTAGGTGAAAATAGAACTATCAGAATGGATAATAGTTTGATAAAGATATTCCGGTCTCATTAAAGGACAAAAATACTCACAAACAAACTTTACACGGGTCAAAGACAACTGAATTCTCGAAATTACTTTACTATGGACTGAAAAATATTACAATGATGCGAAGAACATCAAAATCGAAATAATAAATTCTAAAAGGTGAACATAATCAAATGCAGAACTTCAGAGTAAGTTCTAATGTGTAATGTTCATTTGATCTCCCTATCTGCTACATAAAATGTCAGCTGTCTCAAAATTTCTAGTGCAAGGGCTACCGAGGTTCATCGTACCTCCTGTTTTGTTTCATGTCTGTCAAAAACAATGAACCGGTCAGGAGTCTTAAAGTATTCCAAATCATCTTACAACGCTCTTTTGAAAACCATCTCGTCCGAATGAGACAGGATAGGACACTCTAAAGATGCCAGATGTTGACGCCATGGAAAATTCTCTGTTATAATCTTCATACGTCATCATTTGTTTCTTTTTCGTAGGAAAATTTGTAAAATATTATTAGCAACTGAATTAAACAATTATCAGTGTTCAGTTCAGAATAACACTTTAACAAATAATCATCAAACGACGTTGTTTGCTCGTGGGCTTCAGTTATTGCGGTGGCAATACGGGCTCGGTACGGTGAACGCAACGGTAGACATGGTGAACGCTTTACCTTCACATGAGGGAGTCCGGCGAGCGTGAGACGGCAGAGATTGGCGGAGGTTTCACTCGCCCTTCAAGCATAGCAAGGAAATTTCTCGATAAAATCCTTTTGTTGTCACTGAACACTGAATCTAAGTGCCGGGTGAACGTACCTATAGTTCCTATTCCATTCACTAACCAGGAGCCCACGAAACCAGCTTAGTGCCATCATTTACCTATGCTCACATGAGCCCAATTCATTCCACCTATTCACGCGTAGGATTATCTTTAACAATAGAGTTATCTTTCTTTTAGTAGGTTTATCTTTAATGTCGTAGGTTAACTTTGATTCGCTTGGTAAACTAGTTATGGAATTTCTTACTTTCATGCAGTATCCTCTCGGTGTGGTTCAGATCGTTTCACTTCCTTCTCAGGGATAGAGCTATAAATTGCCGCTGATATTGTAGAAATTGACAATAATACTCACGCTATTCAACACACTGCAGCTTTGAAGGCTAGAACGTATAAAAAATCATATCATAAGACAATTTTAGTCTGAAGTACTGCTGACTTATTTATCTTGGGAATGATTTACGGATTGTTGCAGTGATAATAAAAGATTACCATGACTAAGATAAAACATAATGGCGAGATCACGAACAGCGCATACCGCATTGCATATATTCTAAACATATCACGAGAAAAATCTCTCAAGATCAAGAAACCTCAAGCAGAATAGGTCCATAACATCCGGTGCCGAAACGGAGTACAATGTAAATAGGTCTATGACATTGAAGCAAAAATGAAAATCATTGTTATCAGTAGTAACAAAGTCTACAGTATTCTTTAGTCACTACCTGAGCAGGTGCCGACAACTCACATGTAGAGCGAGCAGAGGTAGAAAAGAAGACAATGGTCTCCCACAGTGAAAACGCAGTTTCTCTGTATGTCCAACTGCTGCACAGGCGCGTCGAACAGCCTGACGTGATTCAGGCTTGTGCTCTCGCTGAATTCGATCCTTTGGTCACACTGTCAGATAATTAAGTAATTAGATAGTGATACACTCAATAAAAAAGCAAGTTGAATGTAATAATCGTTAAGGCATGATTTTGACTTTGTATGTTTTTGAACTTTTTTATTTACGATCGACTGACTCGAACCGAGAAGATCTTCTGTGATACAGGCATACCTTGGCAGAGAAAGAGTGGAAAAACAGTATTCCCCAATTTATTTTTAAAGTAAGAATTCTTTTCAGTTGTTAAAATCTCAAATCCTTTTGATACAGATCTATGACATGTCATATTTCATCAATACTTATTGGGACAAAACTAGTGAAACGAAATAATACTTGCACTGTATTGGAGAGAGTGGAAACGAAAATTCTTAATTGACTTATGAAAACTCCATTGCTGTTTTTTGTTGAAAACAGGAAAGCTTGGGCATACTCCAATTATAATTAAAATTGAAAAAAACTTTTTAGATCACACTACACTTCGGGATCGAAGAGTTTCAAAAAATTTTCTTATGTAGTCGGTCTCTTTTTCTTAATTAAGAGATGCAGTGATGGGATATTTTGGGGTGTCGTTGACCAGGTTTTATTTAGAATATGCCAAACAAACGAGTTAAAGTTCGGGCACTGAAGTCATGGGGGATGTGAGCGCTGTCCAGTGCTCTCGGCGATGTGTGCCTCCGCACCTACACCAGAGATCCACACTCTTTTTAGGAGATAAGTTGAAAGAATCCCGCCAGCTCACTTTGGATTTTGTAAATGGCTATCGCTTTGATACGGAACTTAATAAATCATCTAGAGAAGTTGTAAGTTTCATAGGAGAAGTAGATCTACAAAAAAAAAACAAGGTCACCAATATCCTACTCCCATTTGGCAAAGTTATAGAACCTACGTCACTCATCGCCAGGAGTTCTTAACAAGTTCCCAATGAAGTCACAAGTTGAAGGACCAAGCCCATTTAGATGAGCAATATATAATTCACTATGCTTACCTGCTGACATTCTTCTGATACAGCCTTGGTTAGCCTCTTGAATTTCTTCAGTATTGGAAGCTGGCGCCCTTTTTTGCAATTGGCTGTATACACTTCGTTGTTGTATGGGTTGTTAATACGGAGGTACGGCGCTTTGCAGGCACTGAATGAAAATAGCTCATTTTTTTGTTGTGAATCAATACAACGTTCAACTTCTCTGGCATGTGTGAGAAAGCGCTGTGCGTTAGATCTCATTAGGCAAAGCGGGTCGGGGGTATCAAACATAATTTCGAATAAGACCATTCTCAGTCTTTCCTGAACCATTCTCCCTTGCTCTGAGGCATATTCACTACGCAAGGCAAGCTCAGAGGCATTGACCGGAGCTTCACACGCATCTTCGTTGGTCGTCAATAAAGAGACTTCATCCACAAGTCCGCTCGACCAATCATTACGCGCGTAGAGCGAAAGCCCTCTGGATGCCAGCCAACACAACGTGAATGATCCCCGGAGTAAAGGCTGAGGTCTGAAAAGTAGAAAATTAAAATTTATTAATAAATGTTTGCAAGCCCGAAACAGTCCAAATAACAGCCAAAATTTCATTTTGAAACATGTTCATAAAATCGATAACTGGATAACTTTCCTTCAGAGTTCTGAGCCCTAGTATGATATTTAAGAGATATAAATAATGAAAAAGTTGTGCAAATCGTTGTACATATTCTAGCGAAATTTTTGAATAGAAAATAAGAATAAGAACTTCTTTCGGAACGGAAAAATTTAAAAAGTTACGATAGTTTCAATAACATGTCATGTATTAGTCACAAACAAACTAAAATTCCGATCTAGTAAATTTAAATCTTGTCTACAAAAAACTGTGATACTTGAATTTTGATATTTTTAAGAATGAGTGTGTCCTTCCATCAATTTACGTTCCAGCTGTTCTTCTGTGTGCCCAGTCACCCTTGATAGATTCAAAGCTGAGACGGTACATATCTCTCGTTCTTATGCTCATACAATTCACCCATAATTAATTCACATCCTCCTAACGGACCTCTCGCACTGAGTCCGAGTCTAGTATGCGCTTCATGGTTCAGTTCACCAAATGACTGCACCAAGACCACACCTGGCTTGATGAGACCACACCTGGCTTGATGAGACCACACCTGGCTGGATGAGACCACACCTGGCTGGATGAGACCACACCTGGCTGGATGAGACCACTCCTGGCTGGATGAGACCACACCTGGCTGGATGAGACCACACCTGACTGGATGAGACCACACCTGGCTGGACGAGACCACACCTGGCTGGATGAGACCACACCTGGCTGGATGAGACCACACCTGGCTGGATGAGACCACACCTGGCTAAATGAGACCACACCTTGCTGGATGAGACCACACCTGGCTGGATGAGACCACACCTGGCTGGATGAGACCACACCTGGCTGGATGAGACCACACCTGGCTGGATGAGACCACACCTGGCTGGATGAGACCACACCTGGCTGGATGAGACCACACTTGGCTGGATGAGACCACACCTGGCTGAATGAGACCACTCCTGGCTGGATGAGACCACACCTGGCTGGATGAGACCACTCCTGGCTGGATGAGACCACTCCTGGCTGGATGAGACCACACCTGGCTGGATGAGACCACACCTGGCTGGATGAGACCACACCTGGCTGGATGAGACAACACTTGGCTGGATGAGACCACACCTGGGTGGATGAGACAACACTTGGCTGGATGAGACCACACCTGGCTGGATGAGACAACACTTGGCTGGATGAGACCACACCTGGCTGGATGAGACCACACCTGTCTGGATGAGACCACACCTGGCTGGATGAGACCACACCTGGCTGGATGAGACCAAACCTGGCTGGATGAGACAACTTACAGGGGAATATTCCTCCACTTCTTGGACCGCCAGTTGTAGTGGCGGACGCTCCCGAAGCCGGTCATTTGTTCATCGTCATTGCCCGTCACCACGAAAACATCCTCACCTGCAACAGTTACCACAAGTTTTTAGGCTGACATACCAGTGCATAAAAAAATGAAGAGATATTAAAGCTGTAGCGTTGAGAGCTTTTACAGCAACCAACTGTTCAAAGCCATTAAGTTACTTTTTAGCTCGATCCTTGTAACAATTTACGGTCATATTTTCACATTGAAAAACTTAACCTTGCTCAACAATTGGCAATTCCATGAAAAAAAAACTTGACGCAACGCATCATGGCGTGTCATTTATAAGCAACATTTTTTTTCGAAAGTGTGCACAAATTATCGTGAATGAATAACAAACAAATTTTAGCTTTCGTTACTCTTGACGGTGTGATATACATGACCTAGGTAGGTAGTTGCAGCGTGTAATTTCCTTTAAAAGATATACATTTTGTGGCTTGTTTAGTCAGTCTGTCTGTACCAACTGCAACTCTGTAAGCTGGATACCTGAACGCTGCGTCATAGCTATAATTTATTTCCTTCAGTGTAGTGTTTTACGTTGATTGAAATACATATGAAGGTTATCCCAACTTTAATGCAGAGGAATCATAAGGAGGACAGACGAGCATTTAACTCGTTAAATGAAAACAATACTTCACGAATAAATTATGCCTTTAACTTGAAAAGAACTTAACATTTTGAGGCGGAGAGAACGAAGGGATGGACGGAACCAATAAGCTCTTAAGATCACTATGACCTGTCAGTCATCAGTACTACGGTAACACAAACCATAAGCGCAGATATTGCAGCGTTTGGAGGTCTTCAAACCACGCAGTTCAACATCGAAGCGTTGAGCCTCATCGTTGAAGGATATAATAGAGACACGGCCTTCACCGTAGACTCTGCGAGACTGAAAAACAAAAAATCAAATGATGCTCATCAGCAGCGCAGGAATGTGCTTAAGCACATTTGTACAGAAATAGCCTCAGACATATCTCAAAATGTCCATACCCACAAAATTTCATACTACTCCTATTATGAATTACAAGAACATAATGAATGTCTCAACGATAAAGTCTGAGCTCATATGGCCGGGGCATAGCACGCTACATGGATAATTTTAGCAACCAATCTTACGACTTACCTTATGTTTTGCATTCGCAATGAAGCAAGCTTTCCAGGAAGTTTTCTTCTGTTTTTTGTACATGTAGGCGAAGACATTGTCGTCCTCAAGGTGCTTCTTGATGGCGTAAAGATCCTTGCGTGTGAGAGGAAGTTTCAATTTGGAGGGAAATTCTTGCAAAACCCCTCCAACATTTTCTAAACCTGAGAGATAAGAATTTTGAGGCTGCGTTTCTCCCTCAGGAGAGCTCATTTCACTCCGAGAACATTCATCAGAACTCTCGTCAACAACGGTAGGCAATATCGCTCTACGCACAAACCCTTCTGGTGAGTCCTTCGTAACTCGGGCTTCAATAGACTCGAGTAAAGCAAAAACGAGTCGAGAAGTCATGGCTTTGGATTGTTCGATGATATTTTGGCATTGTGATTTGCTGTTGCTGGAGTCCTTTTCTGCAGTTGTACCAACGCAACCGCCACCTCCATCTGAGAAACTTCTGTCTTCTTCAGCTTTTCTAGACTTCGTATGCGTGTCGGCGTACAACACATCGTGGTGATGCCGCACGTAGGTATCAATTAGAATTAAAGCCAGGACACCACCCGTTGGATCCACTATGTTGGGGTTGCGTAAAATCCAAAACAATTCAGCTTCAGATAAATCACACAAAACTTCCTTTGGCCAGCAGTGTTCAAAAAATTTCCATTGGAAAATACTCCAGATTTGCTCCACAAATTCATATGACTTGGGGCTAGGTAAATAAAAAAACTTCATATCCAGAATACAATTCTCTGGAACGAATTTTGAGGTGAAGAAAGACCAAAATATTGGTTCGAGGTGTTTGATCTGCAATGAAATACAATTCAGAAATTATTCGTGAGAAACATTTTCAGATGATGGTCAGTCATTTTTCAAATACATAGAAATATTTTCAAGTATAATATTCACCTATCTAGTTACAAAAATTTAAGTTAAATCTCTGCCACTCAATGCAGAACACTTTTTTTATGGAGTGAAGTAAATTAAGTATTTGGATATGAGGAACATATTCATTTTTTGCATTGAAGTGAAAGAGTAATCTATGATACTAAAAATACGAAAGATATGATAGCAGTAACACATACAAACATAACCAATTAGCTAACACACGATACATATCTAATATATACATTTGATACAGCTCTTTAGTAAAGAGGTGCTGAAAAAAAATTCGGACACTTTTATTCTTTATTTAAATTTCCCTAAATTTTGTACTCGTACAAAAATCCTTGCCTATAAACCTATCTAGAATCAACTAGAAAATAATGAGAGGCTACGTTAGCTTATAAGAGCGACTACTCGTCACTGCTGCCCAAGACTTCGATGTGACAGCATAGCAACAAGCCTAAGCAAGAGGAAACGTAGGAATGTACGAAAAGTGAAGAATTTTGGATATAAAAAACACCAAAGCCATAGAAGCATGGCAAGAACAATTTATGTGCCTGCTAATACAGTAAGTCCCATTGTGAAGAAGTGGAAAAGGTCAGGGACAACGACCACCATGCCGAGATCGGTAACTCATCGAGAATTTCTTATACAAGTTAAAGACAGATGTTGCGTACTGTTGAGGACTCTAGAATAAGTTAAAGATAGATGTTGCGTAATGTTGAGGACTCTAGAAAAGTTAAAGACAGATGTTGCGTAATGTTGAGGACTCTAGAAAAAGTTAAAAAAAGATGTTGCGTACTGTTGAGGACTCTAGAAAAAGTTAAAGACAGATGTTCCGTACTGTTGAGGACTCTAGAAATGCTACAAACAGACCTCAGCGGGGATGGCACTAGTGGTATTCATTGCACGGGTCTCGAAAAATGTACAAGGTAATTAATATATATTTTATACATCATCCGCTAACTTGCATTGGCCGCTGTTTCTCAATCAATGCGTTTAACCAAAGTGGTTCTCTGGCATAAATTAGTGAATACAACTGGATGGCACTAACGCTTACAACAAAAGAATGAGTAACGGACTCCACCCGCAGGATCTACAGTCACGTAGACCTCGTAACAACCCTGTGCGCCTAAAATCAAGATTATATTTGTGAAATAGCATTTAAATAAAACGAAAAGCGTTTACTGATGCATTTTTTGGTCAGACGAGGGCAAAATTGATCTTTTTGGCTACAAGAAAACACGTCTGGCAGATAAATGCTGCTGCGTAAGACATGAACAATACCCAGTCTAACTTTTCCGCCACTTGCATGCACGTTTTTCGCCGCCCAAGTAATTCAATCGTTTGGGCGGCGAAAAACTTGCATGGAGACGGTGAAAAAGTTAGACTGGGTACACCCCAACAGTGAAACATGATGAAGGTAACGTTATGATCTGGGGTGCTTTTTGTGACACTTGTGACAATGAAATGTCAGTAGTGTTCAAACTTTGTAGTTGTAAGACTTGAAAAAAATATTTGTATCGGAGATCATTTTAACGAGATGTAGAAGTCTAAAAATAAAAGCACAGTGAATCAAGGGGCAGTCCTCATCTCAAAATAGTTTTTTGAAAAGATAGTTTCTTCAAAATGACCCGTAGGTAGTCACTGAGGAAACCTCGGCTTAGTGAATTTACAAGGTGCTTTGAGTTGAAATTTATCTAGCCTTATCCGCGAAAAAAAGACAACTTGCGCTGACAACTTCGGCTCTGTAACACATAACCTAGCCCGTCTTTCTAGATTGTTAGGACCACTCTGCATTGAGCTAAAGTTTACAGTGTGCTATGGTTGTGCAAGATTTCAATGGACAGTGTAACCTTCATAACAGATTTCAAGGCGCCATCAGCCCACATCATTCAGAAGACATAACTCTTCCTCCTCCATGAGCTTTGGTAGATGCCGTTATGCTGCGTTTGATTTCATCTGCGGGCCTTTACACAGTAGCTAGGGGTACGGGTATGCAATAATAATAGCCTTGAAAATACGGCTCTGGCTACAGGCTTGTTGAAAATAATTGATCATGATGACAATTAGGAAATAATTGATTCAAAAGAATTATAAATATTTTTTTCCCCAAATATTGTGCTGGTGGCAGCAAAATGATCTTAAAAGAATATGTTCGGCTGAATATACATTGATTATGACGTACGATACGACGTCACAAGGAGGTAATTTACGAAGAGCCCGCAGCAATAGCGCTACCTTTGTAAGATTGCCAAGAGGAGGTCACTAGCATGATGGCAGCGAATGTGAGATTTGAGCATGTTTTGTTCTCAACAATTTTTTGATTATGCCGTGATGACGTACCACAAACACTTCCTTAACACTCTGAATAGTCTAACAAAGACAACCCATGCAAGAAGATAGCTGTATTTTAAAATTTAACCACTCAACTCAGGAGAATGAACTTTCTGGTTCGTTGTTTACAAGTTTTGCTGTGTTGGAGAAATGGTTTTCAAGAACAAACCTGGAGCGCGTCACAGGCTAAGGCAGTGCGATGGAGAAGAGACGCGTCGAGGCAGTCCAGCCACGACAGGTCACTATAATGCAGGCTCCTCAGTATGAGCTGCAGCGTGTCTGGTTGGACCATCTGCAATAGGATGAGGATATGGCATGGTCAACTCTGAACTCTAAATCTACAGTAAAGTTTCCAAGTTATGAAATAAAGTGGCAAGGATCAGTAAATACATTTCGTTCAGCGAATAATGAATCGACAGCTAATCCAATGGTAGAAAATTAAACGAAATATCTCTCCCGGATAGGGTGATCCTACTTCAAAAACTCATGAAGTAATGAAAACTAAAAGATGCCGTTATTATTTCGATATTTGATGGATTAGGAGATTATTGTAGCAGAACACGGAGAAGGGAAAAAACATACCTTTTTTATAACGAGTTGCTGGAATATAAGTGAGCTCTGTTTTGTGAAAAGCTGACACAATATCAAAGGACCCTGTTGGCCTCAGCGAGAAAAGCAGCGTAGTTTAATTTTAGTGAGACAACAGAGCGTATCACAAAGCTTTAGAAGACAGCGATAACATTGCGTTTGCCACGGTAAATATTGTTTACTCTGGGCTTCTGTTCATTCCCGAGGTAAAAAACTCTGTTAAGTGTCGAATCTGCTAAAAGCTCGTATACTGGGAACTCTCAATCATATTTTAAATTAAATTTTGACTCACACTTCTACTTTAGAAACGTGGAAGAAATTCAGCAATGAAACTGCACGGTCATTTGCACACTAGATGGTCAGGTATCGTAAATGTTATATTGTTTCATATAATGTAACAAATTTAATATATTCTAAGTAACCCTCTGATTTTTGCTGACAATGTGCGAGTTAAAACTCGATTTGGTCGACTCAAATTCACTTCAAGTGTTTTCAGTGCTATGTTTTGTTCATCAGAGTGGCAGGCCAGGCAAATTTTGCTAAGTCGATCCTCGCTAACATCAACTTTTGCGGACAAAATTGTTCCCAGCTTTTCAAAATATGAATCGAGCACCGTGTCAGAAGCATTACAGTAATTCTGCATCAGTGCAGGGTGAAAATCGCACGAGATAATACATGATTCGAGGATCAAGTGTAGTGTGATGTAGGAGCGAGCATAGGGCGCGACCATACCTGAGGGTGCAAGGTGTGCTCGGACTGGTCACTGTCTGCCCACGCCCCCTGGAGGAGCGTGCGGAAGTATCCAGAGTGTTGGATGAGGAGCTGGCGGCTGGGCTGGAACCGCATGTCGCCGCACCGGATGATGATGCTGTCATCGGTCATCTTTGATTTCATATTCTGAGGGGAAAGTATGAAATTTAGACGTTTTGCATTTCAAAATGCAATTAAGTGATATCACGCTTAAGTTTTGATGTATTCCTCCATCATCGGCTTAAAACATCCTCTTAAGCAAAAGAAAAGAAAGAAAGAAAAAAAAAAACAGAAAAGCTTTAAAGAATAGTAACCAACACTTATCAGGAATATTCATCGTCTCACAGCCGCCTATATTGTATAAAAATAAATTCCTCCTTTCGTAGCTTAAATGTTGCAATGTGGTACTGATCTCACGTCATGATCCGAAGCGCGTTTTGCTGCTCCATTTGAAGTTTGCAAGTCATTCAGCATCACGTCTTAAAGTTACAATTCGCCAACGGTAGAACTTCAGCAACTCGTTCGTAACTCAGCAACTTAATTCATGGAGTCTCAAAATCCATAGTTTCCATTTCTACACATTGGCTACCAAACCATCGTAATGCGAGTACCATATATACAAACTACGATCTCTGCCTGCAAGCACCATGCTCCTTCTGGAGCTCATCTCCACACTTCATCTAAATCATCATCTCGACGCTGCCATACACTTACGAGTATTTATTCCCTATTGTATCGAGAGTTCACAGTCTAGTAACCCCCATAAACAGTTAATGAATCTGGTACGAGAAGCTGCTGCTTCCATAAGTTCAAATGAAATAAACGTACAAGGAGCTCGCGAGACTCGAACTCTGGACTATAAATTACCGCGCCGTCACGCTATCGACTGCGCTATCGATCACCCTAAAAGATGATCAAAGCCCAACGAAAGCAATGCTTGGCCCAGTGCAGGTACGTGCTGTCCCGACATATATTTATTCCCTATTGTATCGAGAGTTCACAGTCTAATAACCCCCAGAAACAGTTAATGAATCTGGTACGGGACAGCACGTACCTGCATTGGGCCAAGCATTGCTTTCGCTGGGCTTCGATCATCTTTTAGGGTGATCGATAGCGCAGTCGATAGCGTGCCGGCGCGGTAATTTATAGTCCTGAGTTCGAGTCTCGCGAGCTCCTTGTACGTTCACTTACGAGTATTGCATAACTTGATTTTTTCTAACATTTCTCGAATGACAAACTAATGATAGGTGATAAATAAAACCGAATCTCTCACCTTGAAATTCTCACCATTATTTTATAATTAATTCGAATTTAATTGTTTCTCAAACCAAATTTCAACCATTCCACAATAAATTCTTACGTCTGAACAAATATGTTTCATACTCTGATTCGTCTACTAGCAGTCTGTAGTTGGAGTCTCATTTGTCCTGGCCAAAAATGTTTTGAAGCGCAAAAACTACAAAGAAAGTTCAAATGTATGACCGCAAGAACGAAAGACATTTGCCTGCGCGCTTGTTGAACTTTTCAATTAAAAATTACTTCCAATGTACCGCTTAACGTCGCACTTCCAGGACGACACGTACTGATGGTGGGGAGAAATTTTCTTCAAAGTTTTCCAGAATATAATCGAAAGTTTGATCACTGATCGTATTGTAGCCAGGAGTGGATTTGATTCTTGTATCACTTTTAGGAATGATCATCGGACAACGGTAAAAATAATATTGCCTGTTTAAAATAAACTATAAGTGCAGAGTAATTGCATAATTTTCCCCCGAGAACTGGTACATCATTTCACTGAAGATTGCTTCTACACAAGCTTGATTTAGCAATAAATTTTTCAAACATTATGATGTTATAAGCACCAATTGCTGAGAGAATTAAGCCCTAAAATTTCATGGTCAGCGAACATAGTAAGAATTCATTATTGGGATCAATAATACAGAAAATGAAGCTTGTCGAATTAAAATTGTCTCCAATAACAGTTTTCAAAAAGAAACCATAGAAATTAGCGTTTAATGTTATTCACACCACGTGGTTCACAAGTATCTGTATGAGTTCGTTACGAAGCTTAGTACATGAGAACTTGCAAAACTATACTTGGAAAATGTAAAGCACATCCCCAAAAACTTGACATGTCATTTCTCAAATGGAAATTCTGCTGCTAATCTAACAACATGTCAGCAGAATGCCTCTACTGGGACCATTAATCTTGTTTTGTACCACGGACAAGTCAATAGCTACTGACCGCCGGAGCCCCTATGGAAGCGCTGGCTCAGCGCCCTTGTGTGGTGGTCACGCATTTTGGAGTCGGTATTGTTGGTCGCACACACATTCCAATGCACGCTCGCCATTATCTTCCACACTATTACGACTGAGATCTAATTTTCCATGCGGTTGTGTATGTTCCTTAAGTTGAATGACGTAGTTCAACCATTTGTGAAGTCAGTCAATGATTTATTGGTCTCACAATTGAAGCATAGTAAATATCTTTCGAAAATGAATATGAAAGAAAATGAAAAAAATATTTCTAGTAAAGAATTTAGTCACGAGAGGTAAAAGGAATTGAATCATTTTAGTGATCAGAATCAAACCTTCGTATGTAAAATAATTCATGTTTGTAACAAATGTGAGTGAAGAAATCCCATTCAAGGACAAAGTTTCTGCAGTGAATTTGTGCAGTAAATAACCCAGTGCGTACGCTAAGCGAAGTACAGAATTACGTAATAGAAATTTAAATGCGCTCAAGGAGATAGAAAAAATGACATTAAGGCCTTAAGACCAGCACATGATAAAGGATTGGACTGTCCTTTCTCCTTTTTTGTTTTGTTAGACGATATTAAGGTGAAAGAATATAACAGTTTAAAGCGAAGAACCGGTGTCATCATGTCTCAGACCTAAGTAGAGACGAGAAGCATCGTGACTTTTGGAACTAATGTCTCTGTCAAAATAACTTCAGCTGCTCTCTTTTCCGTGGCGGATTGTCAAATAATTAACGCCATCTTAGCGACGCAGCTAACAACGTAAGTTCATTACAGTTGACTAAGAAGAACTTGGACAGTCAACTGCAGTGCTACAAAGACTCAAATTTTTGAAAACCTACCCCCTGATACACGACACCTTTGGGCGGCGCATGCGCAGAGCTGAACACGTGGACTGCGGCCCGACCCAGCGGTGGTCCCTGATGGGATTTTCACATCGGGGCATGCACGTCGCGATGGCTCCCAGTCCAATTTTGCTGCTTTTTAATTATAGTCAAATGAAAGGGCGACCCATTTTGCGTTTGTAATATTTAAGATTGAAAAAACAGACGTTCCTTTTAATGAAATTTAAACTTCACTTTAACCAGCAGCAGTCAATGCGTTCAGACGAATGTATCAGCTCAAATAAAAAATACGTAATTTGACGGACAGTGCTACTTGGAATGAACGTGGTTTATACGAGTCGCTTCTGATGCCCTATGGTAAAATAACTGTCAAGGTACAACTCTGAAATATTTGTGTAATTGTAATATTATTTCTTGGTCTATGTTGATTTGATGAAACACTTTTAACACCGCTAACGAATTTCTAAAGCGATAGTACAACAAAACAATTGCCAGTAGGTGCGCAAGCTGATGATATAATATCTATAACAATTAGATTCTAAAATCCTCATCTCGAATTATATTTAAAATGCACTTCTCTAACACATGGAATATAGACGCTCCAAAAATATCTTTAACTAGGAGCTGAGTTCCACACTCACCTTCCAAAAGCACAAAGAATTCCGAACAAACTATCCACTGAGCACTTCCACAGCCACACTACAGAACAAGACTTCGAGCCGACAGCGCAAACGACCTTTTCACGAATGCGTCACTTCAGTTAAGGACGACATGAGCTGGGGCAGGCCTTTTTGTACCTGGACGTATCGGCCATAATCGGGAAAAAGATCATTGTTGCCATATTTCCATGTTACCAATTATTAGCAAGGTATTCGAGAAAATTGTGTATAAAAAAGTGTACTCTTATTTTGAACAAAAATCATTTCTCTATGATAAACAATACGGCTTTCGCTGTAAAAAATCAACAACACAGGCAATATTAAATCATTTACAATTCCTTTATTCTAATATAGATAACGGAAAGACTGTCTTCTCTGTATTTCTTGACTTTCGAAAGGCATTCGATTGTGTGGACCATAACATATTACTCTCGAAACTTCATTGTTATGGCATTCGTGGGGTTGCCCATGATTGGTTCAGATCATACCTAACAAATCGGAAGCAATACGTTGTCATTGACGACGCAAAATCGGACCCACAAAAAATTAGCCATGGAGTTCCACAAGGATCTGTTCTTGGGCCTCTCCTTTTTCTGATTTTTATCAATGATATTAATAAATCTACATCATTTTTTAAATTCATACTTTTTGCCGATGACAGTACGCTTTCTGCGGTCCTTCCGAACGAAAATCCCACTACGATTGCGGAGAGTATAAATAATGAACTCCATAAGGTTTCACTGTGGCTTAAAGCTAATAAAATAAGCCTCAATATCGATAAAACAAATTATATTACGTTCTCATACAAGAAAAATATATCTCTACCATCCATTAAAATTGGCGAAGGTGAAATCAAAGAAACCAACTCATGTAAATTTCTGGGCATCATAATAGATAAACATCTGACCTTCAAAGAGCACATCACTCATATTAGTTCTAAATTATCAAAATCCATCGGAATCCTGAATAAAGTTAAAAATTTCCTGCCTGAAACAGCCTTACTAATGCTTTATCGAACGCTCATTTCACCATACCTGCAATACGGAATAGAAGCATGGCATGGAACTGATAAAAATAAAACCAATATAATTTTTACTCTGCAAAAAAGAGCCATCAGAGCGGTAAAGAACCTAGAATATAATGCTCACACAAATGATTCATTCAAAAATTTACAAATACTTAAACTCTCGGATCTCTAAAAAATCTCCATCTGCAATTTCATCTACAAAACATTAGCTAATGATGGCGACAATAGCCTTCAACAGTTATTAACTGCGCAAACTGGTCATCACGACCATTTAACACGAAATAAAAGTAAATTCATGCTTCCTTATTATTCAAAGGCCCGCTCGCAACATAGTATACTATTCGTTGGAACTAAAACCTGGAACTCAATACCTGCGGAGATCCGTGAAAGTAATTCTTACAAGGTATTTAAAAGAAATCTTGAGTCTCACTTCTTATCAGAATACTAGTCGTGTAAGATCACCAAGTCAAATCCTGCCTCCTACATGTCTGGTCCTAATAATGCAATTTGCCATGAGTAATATCGCCGATTTTCAGTCTGCTCCCAAATCGTTATCGAATATACTGTTAAATATTGTCCATATGACCTATATTGTAAAATTAAACATCAATATCGAGTTCATTATCCTGTTGATCAGTCTAATGCGAAACTAGGCTAAGTGAATTAGGTTAAACATTATTGTACGCCCTAGAATAATGTAATGGTAGGATGCCCTAGAAGTCGCTGAACTTATTCGGGCCCACAGGTAGCTATACTCAACTCTGACCATTGTATTAGACTTAAGAAACATTCTACCTCTGTATCTCCTGTGGTAAATAAATTGTTTAAATTGTTTAAATTGTTTAAAATTGTTTAAATATTGGCGTTTTTTCTGGCAAAATTTCTCAGCTTTGAAGGTTTGGACTTTTTTCGAATGAAATTTGACTATTAAAACAACTCATTTTGTGTCATTCTTGCAAGATTACAAGATGATAAAGTGACCTTCAGAGGTTACATTTTATTTCAGAAGTCAATACTAGTGGAGCTCAGATAAAAAATCTAAATTCAGTAATCTAGGTGGTGAGAGTTTTCCATTCTCTATGGAAATACAGATTTTCCAGATCCGAACAAAAAATAGAAGATGCGCTACGGCAAGGAAAATAAACAACCATGACCAGAATGAAGAGTGAAAGAAAACGGAAAAGGAAATAGAAAACACTTACCGAAAACCTTTTTCGTGATTTCCTTGATAAACATGTAGAGAGGCTAACGATTAGAAGAACATTGTTATTTTCAAGCGCTTTCGACGTACTTTCCAGTAAATCGCTCATATTAATGTAAAGTATAAACGCATTAAATTTACTCATGGGATCAATAAATTTGGAAAATAAAGTCAATCATCCTTTATTTTAAATTTCGTGAACTCGCAGCTTGAACGCACGGTCACCAATTCTTTCGCTTAAATATGTTTTGAAATTGAGCAACTATATTATGCAATTGGGCTGTGTTCTTACGGAGAATATTAAATTATAAGTAAGTTTCAGCCTCTCAAACTACAAGAAAAGGGTTTCCGAAAGAGGAAGTAGGAGGCATCATTTAGTATGGAATTAAGGGAACGTGGATTCTTTGCACAAGAGGAGTCACTTTCAATTCAAAATTATTAATTCTATTTATGCTTAACCTCTGCCACACTAACAATAGTTTTACACAAATACACCAGTAGAATTTGGATAATATTGGGAATGTATGAGTGATGGACAGAACCCGCTTGTTTTGGATTCCAATAACGTTGAACAATAGATAGCGAATCGCTCCGAAATATTTTTTCCTTACCAGAGGTTCAACTTCCTACAACCATGAGGAGGAATAGAGCTTCTGATTGTGTCAGGTGACGTAGTTGTTAATCGAAGTACAAAAATTAACGACGTAAGTACACGGAAAATTTTTGTTTGGATACTAGAGAAAAGATTCGTCAAGTGCGTTCGGAATTGTGACTGTTCCCAGTCTGGTGAGACTGGTGGTAAGGCTGATAAATTAGAATCTTCCATGCACTTTTCGTGTTTTTCAAATGTTGTCATAAGTGCGGTGTTCTTTTATTACTTCAATGTCAAAATGTAATACTTCTTATCACTTGTTTTCTATTAAATCTGACAATGCTATATTAGCAATGTCCTAATTAAATTGCAAATTCAACGGTTAAACAAAGCAAATAATTTTTACAATGCGATGAACAAGCGAAATCGTTTTTAGGACTTTCGCAAAAGGCAATTTCCAGTACAGTAACGGATGGGCCGAAATGAGTCCAATATACTTTAGGGCATTCTAAGGAAGCGTAATTTCACATTACATGTACAAACAATTTTACCCCAGCACACTCCCCCTTAACCTGTTCTTAACTGATCAAATAATGAATTTACCTCAGAGAATTGAAAACAATTGCTAAATAAACAATGTTTTATTTTATTACAAATCGAACGGGAAAGAATATTCAACAACAGACTCATAATTTGTTTTGTCCCATAATAGTTCGCCTATCATTTCAATAACCTCATACAGGAAAAAAGTTATATTTCGATAGCTTAACTAAAATACAAAGATCAGAAATAATTTTTAAAATTCTTCTCGAATGATTTACGTAGATATTTGGGATCAACTCGGATTTATCAGGGTATCAAGTTCCATACTTCAATTCCACCCTGTTTAAGCTGCAATACATTCAGATTTGATGAGGAATACTGGGGTAGAAGGAACGTTCGTACTTCCGTTTCCTGTCATCTGATCGTAGTGGTGAGTTTGAACCAATATTTGAAATCCCTCTCACCTTCATAATTCAACGTTTTTGCCTGAAATTACAGAGGAAATGTTTATGAAAGTCAAAAATTTGATTCACTTTTATGCATTCGAATGGATCCTTTACTTGTACAGAGTATTCCGAGCGTCATATCACTGTAACGACCAGCGATTTGTGAGTGAAACAGTACTGAGCGTGTGCCTGTCAATCCTCTACCATTTCTCTACGTCGTTCAGCACATATGAGTGGATTAGTACCTAGTACCATATTTTTAAGATTCTCGAGGTAAGAATTTTTCATAAGATTCTTTAGAGTTCTAAATAGGGTTTGAGAGCTTAGCTCCATAATATGCGAAAGGCAAATTTTTATTAACAATTACTGACATTTTGGTATGTATATCAGGGATTTTCAGCCGTTAGTGTTGCAGAGCGGAAAATATAATATGACGGGAAGACAGCATCTCTAATTTACACGGGTCGTAAATGTAAGCCGGCTTTCGAGCGTGGGTTTTGGGAAATAGGGGAGGGGAGCGCTGTCCGAGCAGGGTGAGTGTGACGAGTAGACAGGTCACAGGACACTTCGGGCGGAGTCGCGGGCAAGGACGGACAGACCGGAGCGTCGTTTCGATCAGTGAGATAGGTTGAGACGGTATTCATATACTTAGAAAATTCCAGTAAGCTAGCGAAGTCACAGCCAGAGTCGATTGAGGTTGGAGGTTCCTGCTTGTACGTGTTGTGGTGATCGACTTAGTAATCTCTCAGGCCGAGATCGGCGTTTCACATATTTGGGCTTTATTTAATCCGGGTTCGTGTTGAACGTATGCGAAACGTTCTTGGTGGATTGGGTCGGGTTAGTATTTGACTGTCTGTTAAACAGTCTTTGATATGTGTTGAATCGTAAATCAAGGGCACTCGCCTGTATTATGTGCTGAGAACGTGCTCATATTAGCGCACTTGTTTCGAACGGTGGTTGTAAAGTCTTTGTAGAGTAATTGCGGGGAAGGTCAAATACCCCAAATTCTTGGTGTCAATCTAAAATCTCGCGAGTGCTAGTGACGGCCAGTCTTTTCCCAATAAATGATTAAATCTTCAGGAGTCGTCCCTTACCTCTCTCTCCATTAGTGTATCTCGTCGCACGGTTTTGAAACACGTGCCTAGACCCTCGCCATAGCTACCAAAGTCGTATATCTGAATAGGGGTGGACGTAAGAACTTTCGCTTGCGCGCTAACGCCACCCAGAGACGTACTCAAGTGACATTCGGAAACTACGTATTAAATCTCTAATTTTAGTCGAGGCTTCACACCTCGTGGTGGCAGCAAATTACTCATGACGTATTCAAAGTAGGCTGAACTCTAATGCTATAAATCTAGTAAGTGGAAGAAAAAACCAACAACATACAGGTAGAGTTACGACCATACGTGTTCTACTACGTTCACCGGTGGCTTAGGAGCATGTTTCGAGAAAACATAACCTTCTTAGAACATACTTTTTACGGTGAGTATCATTACAGTGTCATTTAAGAGGTAGAAACGTCTGCTTAGTTTTAAGTTTCTTGGATACGACGACAGAGATGCACTGCCGTCTCGCGCTGGGTAACGCCGGCTAACTTTCGTTTACTCTATGCTTCTGTTCATTTACGAAATCCTGAAATCCTGTCCTGTTGCAAAGTGTCGAATCGGGTGAAAGATTTCATATTTGCAACACTCAAATAAATTTGGAATACTATTTTCACTCATGCATGTGCTCTAGATGTGTGAAGGGAAATTCAGCTGAGGAACTACAGTTATCCCAGCAACCAGATCAGATGGTAGCCACGAGGATCCGATCAAACAGGAGTAACCATGTTGAAGATTTCATCGGCATACATCAGTCTAATAGCAGGGATAAGAAACAAACGAAGGCGAATTGAGCTCACATGCATCTATGACGACAGAAACTCGTGCGAGTCAACTATGGGACGGTGAATGTGTGCAGGAAGTGTTGGTAAAGAGCATGGCTTGTACGAGCCGTAGTGTACGAATTTTTTGCCGAGTGAAATGATATTTGACAATTAAATTTTCACGAAGTACCAACAATATCCTAAATATTTTAGAGTAATCGGTTCAGATCTATAAAAACCCGTCATCAGGGCCTCAAAGAAGGTAATTATGGGTAATTTTTTCCATAAAAAGTGTGAAAAAACAATAAAAACATTAATGCAAAAATTCTCATACATATTTCCTCTAAAACGCTATACAAACTGATTTTCCCTTCTTAACCTGAAAAGACCGTATACAATGATTTCAGCTAAGTGCTTTAAAATGATTTTGATATAAGGAGGTTGCCACGGGTGTGACCGGAGCCCTAAATAAAAAATGCTCAAAAATAATACAAACTGGATAATATTTTGTATTGATTGTGAATTCAATCATTCCATCAATCGTCGTGGATTGACCAATTAAAATTTTTCGCGCGGGGGTTTTGCCTGGTGGAAGGAGACTCCTCAGTGTTGAGAGCATCGTACTCATGCAAATGGAGCGTGGTGCTACCAATGTGAGATCGCTCACAGCAACCGCACTTGTGCGCGATGCTCAAACTCAGCTCAAAATCTGACCCAATGTTCAAATATTTTCTGAGAAATGTTCACACATATTTACCCACATACATATACTGGGCTTATCCTCCCTATGGGAGGGTAGCCGACAGAAGGCCACAATTACCACACTTAGTCACTAGGAGGCGAGAGAGGCAGCACTGGCCGCACCTGAACTGGCAGGATCAGCAGCAGCCCGGCACAACCACCTTCCACAGTCAGGCCCGACAGCCACAGCTGGTTTACCCCGACCGCTTCATTGAGTGCAGCCCCTCCCCCCGCACATGACAGGTCAACCCCATCACTCGCGGGCAGCTTCCAGTAACGCGTCAAAAATAAAATTACCTCCTTATACACTGCCCCCACTCACTTCTGTCCGCAGCCATCCCTCTCGCCACCTCCACAGTCAGACCCCTCTCATACAAAGCACGTCGCACCCCATCCATCCAACTCATCCGTGGTCTACCTCGCGCTCGAAGACCACTCACTTCCGACATATATATCTTTTTCACCAGCCGCTCAACATTCATTCTTTCAACATGCCCAAACCATCCAAGCACTCTTTCATCCACTCGCCTGCTCAACTTTTTGATAACACCCGTCTGCCCCCTAACCAACTCATTCCTGATCCTATCTCTTCTAGTTACTCCATACATGCTCCTCAAACACTTCATCTCAAACACATCCAACTTCCTCCTCTCAGCTGCTCTCAACCCCCAGGACTCTGCTCCATACAACAAAACTGGCACAATCAAACTTTCATACAGTCCCCTCTTAGCATTCATACTCAAACTCCTGCATTCAAAAACTTTCCTCATTGCACCCAATGTCTTACAACCTTAACTCACTTGATGCTTCACTTCTACTTCCACACTATCCTTAACAGTCACATCCGACCCGAGGTACCTAAAATGCTCTACCTCCTCTAAAACTTCCCCATTCAACCTCACATCCAAAGTTCCAAACACTCCACTTCTTGAACATCTCATCAACTTACCTTTATTCACATTTACCCTTAATTTCCGCCTTTCGCACACTCTACCAAACTCTGCAACCAGTCTCCTCAATTTTTCCTCTGAATCAGCCACAAGCGCTGTATCATCTGCGAACAACAGCTGACACACTTCCCAATACATACCATTTCGTCCCACCAACTGCGCACCTTTTCCCAACACTCTGTCATTCACTTCTCTCACCACACCATCCATAAACAAATTAAACAACCACGGCGACATCACACATCCCTGTCTCACACCTGTCACAACTGGGAACCATTCACTCACCTCATTCCCTACTCTCACACATGCACTGCTATCAATGTGGAAACTCTTGATCGCATTCAACAGTCTCCCACCCACTCCATACAAACTTACCACTTGCCATAAAGCCTCGCGATCCACTCTGTCATACGCCTTCTCTAGATCCATAAATGCCCAATATACATCCTTTCCTTTTAATAAGTATTTTTCATTCACCTGCCTCACAGCAAACATTTGATCCACACAACCTCTACCCCACCTAAAACCACACTGTTCTTCAGCAAGCACACGATCCGTCAACACTCTCACTCTTCCAATTAACACTCTTCCATACAGCTTCCCAACGACACTCAGTAGACTTATACCCCTAGAATTACTGCACTCATACCTGTCACCTTTCTCCTTGTACAACGGAACTACGCACGCGCTACTCCAATCAACTGGCACTTTACTAGCCTCGAAACACACATTTAATAAACGCACCAACCATTCTACAACCACATTTCCTCCTTTCTTTAGACATTCAACCGTGCAGCCATCCAAACCTGGAGCTTTCCCATTTTTCATTTCATCCAACGCACATCTCACCTCTGCACTTCTTATTCGACTTCTATTCACTTCACCAAACACAGGCATTCTAACATCACTTCCAACAGCTACTACTTTTGCAATCCTATCATCCCTCACGTTCAGCAGTTCCTCAAAATACTCCGCCCATCTCTTTCTCACATCACAACTCTCCACTAGCAGCCTACCATTTGTATCCTTCACTCTTGCCTCATTCTCCACCTGACCCTTCCTAATTCTCTTCACTTCCTTCCAGAAAACCTTCCTTCTCTCAATGAAATCCCCTCCCAACTTCCTCCCCCATTCCACATCCGCCGCCCTCTTCGCTCTCCTTACCATTCTTTGTACCTCTTTCTTCTTCTCCTTATACTCTTCAAAATTTTGCTTGTTGTCTCGTTGCAGCCAACTCTCGAACGCCCCCCGCTTTCTTTTCACCGCTTTTCACTTCTCCGTTCCACCATTCACTCCCCTTTCTAATCCCCCCTCCAACCTTCCTTACCCCACACACTTCCCTTGCACATTTTTCCACCGCATCTTTAAACAACTTCCATTCCCCTTCCACTCCACCCACCTCCCTTTCCTTCACCCTCCCATACTCCCCTTTCATCTTCTCCTGATACTCACACTCACGCTCAGAATCATGTAACTTGCTTACATTTAACACCTCCCTTCCACTCCTCCTTTTTACACCTCCCCACATTCCACTAACTCTCAGCTTTCCTTCCACCAAATAATGATCCGAAATCCCATTCATCTCACCACGGAACACATGCACATCGAGCAAACGACCCATCACTCCCCTGCTAACCAAAATATAATCCATCAATGCTCTCTAATCTATCACACCTCCATTCGTCCTCACATATGTATACTTGTTTATACTTTTTTCTGAAACAAACTATTCCCAACCACTAACTCACTCTCCACACATAACCCCACCAAGAAATCCCCACTCCCATTCACCCCAGCTACTCCGTACTTACCAACAACACCATCCACCACCTCATCACCCACTCTTGCATTCAGGTCCCCCATCACCACAACTCTACAACCACTCCCCACTCTAGCCACACACTCGGACAATTTCTCCCAAAACTCCTCTCTCTCTTCCCCACTCCTCTCCGATCCCGGTCCGTACGCGCTCAAAAACACCCAGGACTCTTCCCCCCATTTCACTCGCACCCACATTATTCTTGATCACACCTCACCCCATTCAACTACTTTCTCTCTGTTTCTTACGCTCAATAGTATAGCCACACCCTCTCTTGCATTTCTCACATATTTACTCCAGGAAAATGTCTTCACAACAAACAAAATGTTTTGAAAGTTAAAGATGAGAAAGAATATTAACATCACATAAGTAGCTAGCGCTAGGATTGCCAGTAACCACCTTGCCTATAACACTGTATTGTTTCAACGCAACATCGAACTCGTCCTCGAAACCTATTTTTCCATTTAAGCAAAATACTTTGAGCCCCTGAAAAAAACACTATCCCACTATCTTATTCAGTTATCGAAATTAATTCCTACTGTGGTCTAGCTACAAGCGACAGGAGATCGTCGTCCAGAAGTGCTGCTGAAGTTCCACGAAGTGTAGACAGTCAGGTTAGTTTCTGTCCGTCCAACCCACATCCTAAAGCTCCTACGAGGGTAAATTTGCGGCTGCGTTTGGGACTCATTCTGCCGTGTATCGCGTCTCGTCTACGTCGGACGTCCACAACAGGCACTGCAGTCGCTGCCGAATAGCGGCGACGGGAGATGGATGAGGTGGTGGTTTGGAGGTCATGCGGCCATTTTATCCTCAATAGCGCTAGAACTATTATGTTAATCACTGTTTCTAGAAGGCTATGCTTGAGTAGAATCTTTGCTGTTTTACATCATAGCCGTGGTTATTCTGAAATATAAGAGTAACGCCGCTCCCTGCCGTGATATACATTTAAAAGGAATGATAAAGCAAAGAAGTATTTTAAAAACATTTAGTTCGAACGTTTCGAGCACTAGGCTCATTCTCAACGAAATCTGCAAATACAAAGACACAACTTACCCACAGTTCCCAAATAAAATTTATATATTGACAGGCAAAAGTAGAATTTCAAAACGGACCGCAATGAAATAGGAAAGCGGTGAGCAAGGTTTCTAACACTTTCTACGCTGACGCTATTTTTTCATTTTTTTACAATTTTTAGTTGATATGAGCTCTGCATGTCATTTAACGGAGGTTTTAATTTATGTATGTACAATGACTCTAATATTCGGAGGTCAAAACTAGCTGAACATGAATCCAGTATTTTAAATTGATCACTATTAATGACTTGATCACATGAGGCATTGCAGTGCTCCCTTATGCTAGAATGAGACGGAGAACTTAATATCCGACCGGCACGATGACTCCGTCTAGCATGCTCAGCTGTCCGTATATACAGTGCTCGCTGGGTTGAACCAACGTACTGAGATGCGCAATGCAATGTCGAATGTTTATGACCCTTCTCCTGTTTCTAATCAAACTGTTTCTCAAGTCTATTGTGTTTTTCCATACTTCGGTCATCAGTCAGAAAAATTAAAACTAGAACTCACTAATCTCATTTCTAAATATTTTCCTGAAGTTTCGTTACGCATTATATTGGTTAATATACGTACAATTAGTTCATTTTTTCGATTTAAAGATGTACTTCCTAAAAGCATGAGATCTTCCGTCGTCTATGATTTCCGTTGTGCGCATTGCGCATCTCAGTAAGTTGGTTCAACCCAGCGAGCACTGTATATACGGATAGCTGAGCATGCTGGACGGAGTCATCGTACCGGTCGGATATTAGGTTCTCCGTCTCATTCTAGCATAAGGGAGCACTGCAATGCCTCATGTGATCAAGTCATTAATAGTGATCAATTTAAAATACTGGATTCATGTTGAGCTAGTTTTGACCTCCGAATATTAGAGTCATTGTACATACATAAATTAAAACTTCCGTTAAATGACATGCAGAGCTCATATCAACTATAAATTGTAAACCGCTAACTTTTGTCCGTGTTTCTGAATAGCGTCAGCGTAGTAAGTGTTAGAAACCTTGCTCACCGCCTTCCTATTTCATTGCTGTCCATTTTGAAATTCTACTTTTGCCTGTCAATATATAAATTTTATTTGTGAACTGTGGTTAAGTTGTGTCTTTGTATTTGCAGATTTCGTTGAGAATGAGCCTAGTGCTCGAAACGTTCGAACTAAATGTTTTTAAAATACTTCTTTGCTTTATCATTCCTTTTAAAGTTGCTACGCAAACGTGATGTACCTAATGATATACATTTATTATAATTCCTACATAAAATCTTGTGTAATAATCGCCCTTCATTTGTATTTCACGTCAGTGAGGGAATGAAAAATAATTGGAATGTAAACGCAATTTGGGTACAGAATGAGAAATGAAGTTCTTCTCATTTGTATGTATAAATTTGTTAATTTTCCATTTACTTCATTGAAAAGTTAAGATGGAAAGTTATTTTGATGATAATCGAGTAAAAACTGAATCTCTGAATGAAAGAATTGGTTATTTGCAGTGATATGAAATGCTCCATGTGATGAAACAAACAGATATCGTTTGCCTGAAAATATGTTATTGAAATCATTTACCTTAAACGTGTAGAAGCATCCTTTCGCTGAATTGAAGTCATGCAATGGTTACTGATATTATGTTCATTTAAATCTATCATAAAAGCGAAAGCATGTAATTTAAACCTGTTTCTCCATTGAATTTGACATTAATGTGGAAATTGTTTAAATAGCGTAAAAATTTGTCGATACTTTTTGTTACAGTGAACTATAATTGTATCATCGAGTGACCGACATTGAATAACTAGTCTAAATGCACAAGACTAGTAGTAAAGAAATAACTCCAAAAAAATCATTAAGAAATATGCTAGAAACTATTGGGAACAATAGAGAGCCCAGAGCGCGGCCGTCGATCTGAACTCAGTTTCTTCACTAAATTATTAATTACGAATTTTTGTTAGCTCATGCATGCAAAGCTTGTTCGTATGTTTGAAAAACAGCATTTCCCGTTCTGTACTCAAGTTGCGTACATCCCGACCACCATTTATTAAATCACAGACTGAAAAAATGAAGCATCGATTGTGATCCGCTGTTCACCGATGTTTCCCCAAGTAAATTTAGCACATATTTCAAAAACTATGCGAAAACTGAGTGATATATCAGGGGTAAGAAGTTTCCAGACGTGCATATGCGCCGTTGTGTTCATGTACTATATTGTATAACTACACGTGTCATTACTGTGAGTAGTCTAACGTCAAAAGTACCTCACTGCAATTGATTATTCGTCTGAAAAATCAATGTGCTAAAGGATATGTACCAGGTTTGAGTGAATTAAAGAAGAACATATCTCCTTTGCAAGTGAGTTAGAGATTAGATCTGAATTATCTGTGAAAATGTTGATTGAGACATAGAAAAAATATGGATTTAACGAAAATGTTGCTCGCATCACCATAACTCTGGTGGATTTGAACTGTTCGCGATGGTTTGCATTAAACGAATGTTTAATTAATCAGTGCATATTGAGTCGATGAAACTTTCATTTAATCGAATATTGGTAACATTTTCTTCAGATGAACAATCACGTTAGTGCGAATTGAATGTGTTGTAGTTATTGGAAAAAAATTTTAAGGCACTGAGTTCCAGAAAATTTATTGGAAATTCCAGACATGGAAACGCTGCGAGGAACCTGAGATGGAAGTGCATACAACATGGTACAGAAATGTATCCAAAATTGAGAAAGGTTACAGCTATGAAGTATTAACTGATCATACAGCAACTAATGCAGTCGCTAATCCTCTATCGCATACTGACGGAAAGGGTTGGAAACTTTTCAATTTGCAAGGATTGTAAAAGTTTGGTAGTCATCTGCATGACTGCGAAGATAAAGCCACTCATTTGCTGTTACTTCGATGACAGTACTCTCGCGCTGGGTAGGATTGCACTCTGCTGGCATAGGCCACAGTTTACTGTCGTTTCTACACCACCGACATTCGTCGTTTTCAGAAAAAAAACGTTCTTCCTCTGGAAGGTTAAAATGGTCAGTTTCTTCAATCGTCCAGTTTGGGTAGAAATTACTTTTCATTTCCTCAATCAATGAGAAAGCTAATAGTCCAGCCGGTGAGAGTTGTGGAGAAATCAGGGGCGCTGTATGGCAAAAATTGAGAAGTGGTTTCAGAACACTGCGGTCCAAAAGTCTGTGCTGGGTTGCGGCCGCTCTGCGGATGGATGAAGCGCTCGACATCACGTCTGGCAACACTGTCTCCGAGTCAGATGTGGCCGCAGCTGCAGGGTCAACATCCCGTGAAATAACGGGAGCAGTTTCATCAGTCGTCCTTTCATTTGAAGCTTTATACGACATTCGGTCGTGTTGGTTTAAACTGCACTCGTGGTTGGCTGACACTGAAAAAGAAAATAATCGAGATAATACTTGAAAATTCATTTGATTATAATGATAACGGTATAACTGTAAGACCCAACTATCCGTTATGTATACCAATATGAGCAGTAATATGTACATCAATATGAACACATCACGAATTTAAAATATTCCGCTAACGCTGTAACTTACAATATATGAGTTAGATATATTCTAACATATAGCAAGTCACACTAAATGACTTGCTGAATGTTAAAATATACGAGTATCTAACTCATATATTCCACATAATTCCAAGCAAGAATTATCTTCACGGCATCATGTCTTCGTTTTAAAGTCTACGATTACTATTATTCATTACTCATGTGCTATCCTTTACGTATACGTGCTTAATTCTCTACACAAGCAACGTTTCTCATGGGGCAGGCTCGGAAGTTCTGCTGAGGTTGAGTCAGTGAACTCCTTTGACGAAAACTACGCTGTAATGGATATGGATTCCCAGTTCAAGCGGTTTTTGGATAAAAATCACTATTGCATTCCTAGCTGCAATGTGGTTGATAATAGATTGGTTTCTTTTTGTCTACATATCAGTATTAAGTCGAAATGTCTTAGAGAGAGGTAAAGTCTTTGGTTTCCTGTACTTCGGTGTTAACTTGCACGCAATAGTTACAAGTATTTACGCATTTAATTTTTATAAAAGATAAATACACTCTTTCGAAAGTGTAGTTTTCCTCTACTGTTTACGAAACTAGTTATGTAAATTGTGTGGGTCGAAATGAGGGAAGTAGCAGATCATGAAGAAGTCATGTACAGTGTACTGTAAGTGCAGTGCAAAGGCATCCTCGTCATTTCACTCTTTGCGAGTTGAAGTGCCCTGTGAAATCGACATAAACATTGAGATTTCAGTTGAGTCTAGCCTTAATACAAGCGTACTTCAGAGATGTTGTACAGTTTATTACGTATGCAGGCAAACAGTGGCCCATGAGTTCTTTTCGTGTGTGCGCTTCCACTTTCCCTGTATAGTTTGTGTTGATTTATGTACGAATTATATTGAACACGAATCGTGTTTATTTGTTTCAGATGATGATGAAATTTGCCCGGAAATGTTTACTCCAACAAATGTACAGAATTTCATTATTCTGCCATTGAACTGATGTTTTTGACAACTTGGTTATTGAGATCACAAATTGACGATTACAATTTTAAAATTGCGATACACAATGAAATATTTTGCTTGTGCGTTGCTTACCTCTAAGCGAAATATCATCTGAGAAATATTCTTCGAACAAAGACTCAACAAAAGGTAATGATGCGGGATCTGGTGTATCCATGATATCGCCGGTGGGCTGCAGAGGGTTGTAAAGGAGCTGGAGCACCTCTACGGGCAGCGTGTACTCCACATGCTCATATACACCAGTATACGATCTCGGCTGGAACTGGAAAGGGCTTAAAATTCAGCATACTATGAGCATCTGAATATTCTACAAGGTAGAAGTAAAATGTGACATGAGAAAGTGGCTTATGCCCTTTTGATACTTGTACTACGTAGGAAGTCCAATCTTGAAGAAAGGTTTTTCTTAAGCTTTAAGGGTATATACTATAACACGAGATGGTTAGTTATCAAAGTTGCAGATATGACAGTCACGCGATAATCCACTGGTCCTTTCATCGCTAATTTTTGATGGCATTATTAAATATCACCCTTCGTTTTCACGAATATTTTGCACGTTTCTCGGGACATTCTATGACTAATTTGGAGTCCGGATAGTTCGACAGTGTATTTGGAGGATACGGTCCTTGAGAACTTGATTGTGCATGCTGTGCACACTTACATTAAGTAGTATTTCACAATGGAACACAAAAACTCTTAATAAGTGAGACCGCGCAACTTGAACGTCTCACATCGAAAGACCTACACGGATTCAAACAGTGTGTCACTCACAGCTAATGTGAACCGGAAGAGAAATCGTAAATGATTTATCTTGAAACTCAACAAACTCGACATTTTCCCAGATATATCAAACAAAGAGAGATGACTGCTATAACCTAAACCGCATCACTGATGAGATCTCAGAGGGTGACTAGTGGTTAATTCACAAATGTTATAACGAAGATCAACTTGATGCTCATCTTCCGGATTCTGCATCCACCAGCGATGTAAAGCTTATCCTCCACGCGACACACTTGGCGGCCGTTCGTTTCAAGTATCGCGTACGGGAAAAGAATGAGCGAAAGACTGTAGCATGCATCAGGATTGGAGCTGGTAGGCGTCGCAGGTGCTAAACACTTGAATGTTCGGAGAGGCATGAAGTAAACGTACCCCTGATCCGCTGTGAGGAATAGAGCGCAAAACAAATACATATTAGAAAAAAAAGTTTTAAATTGGTACAATAAATCACTGGCGTCGGGGTGCTCTACTTGAATATTTTGCCCAATGATGTTAATGATATTCATGATATAATTGCTTTTAAAACAAAAGTTTTAAATTGGTGCAATAAATCTCTGGGGTCGGGGTGTTCTACTTGAATATTTTGCCCAATGATGTGAATGACATTCATGATATAATTGCAAGTAAAATTTTTTTTTCGCTTCAACAATGTCAATAGAACAGGCTTCGTACAGAAGTCCTATTCTTGAAGGAAAATAGTGCGATGAAAATAAAACCGGTACTCAACAGAGCAAGGTGTCCATTGAGTCTGCATCTTAACAAAACCATTAGTCGACTTGTCGCTAATAAAAATATGTTGTAATCCAGGTGGCTGATCATTTAGCTGAGTAGAAACTAATAAAACCATTTTAGTTTCCAAATCAAAGCCTTCGTGTTAATCCCTTTGCCATCCTAAAGCAGGTGCTCTGCTTAGAAATTTTGATTATCTCCATAAGTCCCGCGTCCTTAACAGCAGGTTTTCTTGATCTGGACTGACACGATATTGCGAGTTCTCGAGTTTTTCTTCATACCATCCGTGCCCCTCACACGACCTACTGATTCTTTCAAATGATTTATACCCCTTCAGTCCGACATCATTCATTTTCCATTCACTTTTCTCAGGACGTTATCAACAAGAACATAAATAAAGATTGTTTTCTAGTATTTGACGAATGTCGAAGCATTTTTTCCACGTCTTGTTTGCGTTCTCAATACGTTGATCGTTCATATTGCAGAACAGTCAGAATATCCACAAATTTGAGTAATCTCTTTCACGCTTTCATTGCAACACTCCGACATCTGACATTCCATGTTGGCAGCACTATGTCTCTTATATATCAATTTTTGCTCTGGCAAGGCTAGGTGACCTTTAGTTCTCAAGATGTCGAGTTGTTGAGAATAATTTTCTCACAGAAATATCTTACCAAAGAGCTCAAAAACGCTCTCATTCGTGAATGGGTAGGATTGGATCTCGAATTCGTTAAGCAGGCAATGTTCTCTGCCGTATTATGCACCCCTTAACTGACTTCTCTATGCACAAAGTAAGTAAACTCGGTACAATATATAGGAATTTCATTGCTATGATTAAAATTTTTAACATACTGCTACAAAAGTTATAGTTTTATGTTAGGAGGTACGAGTGTTTTCGATATAGTCGAGTGATGTAAAGAAGCAGACCCTCCGAATCCTGTTGTATTGAAACATTTAATCTCCAAGAAAGCACTAAAAAACTGTCTCTCCTCACCCATAAAGACTTTCATTCCGATTTTACGTTTACTTTGTTTGAACTCTTTTTCGTCACGACTCTCATAAGCCGGATTTGTTTGTATAAACCAGTACTGAGAAAAAAACACGGAAACTATGTCAGAAAACTGACGGGGTGTTTGAACCATGAATGCTTGTATTATTTTAGACATTTTGGGATTTATTTCTTTAAGCGCGAATTTTACACATTATATTTCGGAAATATTATGACTACTCATGGTTTTATATAGCTAGAGGTATTACGTTCACATTCACTGTTGTTGCTAGGAGATGCTGTGCCAGGTATCAAAAATGGCATGGCAGGAATATTACTTTTAAAAAACCAGCTTCTTTATGCATTAGACTGGAGTAACGCAATCGAGGAGGTAAAACAACCGTAAAAAAATTCCATGCCTTGCGAAAGCCTAATGGCACCGGAAGACCAGTAACTCAACCTGATAGTTTGGAACACGGCAGAAAAAGCTCACCTACGATGTACACGCCAATACCAAATGGAATGACAGCTCGAAAACACTTCATATGGATATTCAAGTCAGGCACGAAGACGCTGAGTTTCCTCCAGTGCAGCTTTCCAGGACACTTTCTGTAACACAGCAAAATGTAATTGAGTTTTTTTAGTTACGTACAACTCAACAAAATGGGTGTTCTCCCATGTAATGATTTCGATTCATATCCGAAGCATGCACGGTTATTATGGAAGATATTTTCTTGGAAAGGAGCATGTTTTATCCATCAGAGTATGATTCGATTGGTAATTTGAAAAAATTAGTTGTGTGTGCTTGAAAGATACAGGACTCTTTAATTTCAAACTGAAATTAATTATTCGACTTTTGTAGATTGTATGAAACAAAATTTCGATTTGCCTCCGATTGGTAAAAGCGCTGATTAGCACAAAAGTGGAGACGCAAAAACCTTTGAATTCAGTCGAAGGAATACATTTTTGTTTTATATTAAAAAAAAATTACATCAAAAGCTTAGAAGATTGTCCCGTAAGTCTCAAGAAGGTGAAAATAGAACTATCAGAAATGATAATAGTTTGATAAAGATATTCCGGTCTCATTAAAGGACAAAAATGTTCACAAGCAAACTTCACACGGTTTAACTGAATTTTCGAAATTACTTTACTAAGGATTGGAAAATACTACAAAGATGCGAAGAACATCAAAATCAAAATAACAAATTCTAAGAGGTGAACACAATCAAATGCAAAAGTGTGTTCTAATCAAGTGTGTTCTAATATGTGTAATGTTCATTTGATCTCCCTATCTGCTACATAAAATGTTAGCTGTCTCAAAATTTCTAGTGCAAGGGCTACCGAGGTTCTTCGCACCTCCTGTTTTGTTTCATGTCTGTCAAAAACAATGAACCGGTCAGGAGTCTTGAAGTATTCCAAATCATCTTACAACGCTCTTTTGAAAACCATCTCGTCCGAATGAGACAGCATAGGACGCTCTAAAGATGCCAGATGTTGACGCCATGGAAAATTCTTTCTGTTATAATCTTCATACGTCATCATTTGATTATTTTTTGTAGGAAAATTTGTAAAATACTATTTGCAACTCAATTGAACAATTATCAGTGTTCAGTTGAGAATAACACCTAAACAAATAATCATCAAACGACGTTGCTTGCTCGTGGGGTTCAATTATTGCGGTGACGATACGGGCTCGGTGCGGTGAACGCCACGGTAGACATGGTGAACGCCACGGTAGACATGGTGAACGCCACAGTAGACATGGTGAACGCCACGTTAGACATGGTGGACGCTTGACCTTCACATGAGGGAGTCCGGCGCGCGTGAGACGGCAGAGATTGGCGGAGGTTTCACTCGCCCTTCAAGCATAGCAAGGAAATTTCTCGACAAAATCCTTTTGTTGTCACTGAACACTGAATCTAAGTGACGGGTGAACGTACCTATAGTTCCTATTCCATTCACCAACCAGGAGCCCACGAGACCAGCTTAGTGCCATCGTTTACCTGTGCTCACATGAGCCCTATTAATTCCACCTATTCACGCGTAGGATTATCTTTAACAATAGAGTTATCTTTCTTTTAGTAGGTTAATCTTCATTGTCGTAGGATTATCTTTGATTCGCTAGGTAAATATGGAATTTCTTACTTTCATGCAGTATTCTCTCGATGTGGTTCAGATCGTTTCACTTCCTTCTCAGGGATAGAGCTATAAATTGCCGCTGATATTGTAGAAATTGACAATAATACTCACGCTATTCAACACACTGCAGCTTTGAAGGCTAGAACGTATAAAAAATCATATCATAAGACAATTTTAGTCTGAAGTACTGCTGACTTATTTATCTTGTGAATGATTTACGGATTGTTGCAGTGATAAGAAAAGATTACCGCGACTAAGATAAAACATCATGGCGAGATCACGAACAGCGCATACCGCATTGCATATATTCTAAACATATCACGAGAAAAATCTCTCAAGATCAAGAAATCTCAAGCAGAATAGGTCCATGACATCCGGTGCCGAAACGGAGTACAATGTAAATAGGTCTATGACATTGAAGCAACAATGAAAATCATTGTTATCAGTAGTAACAAAGTCTACAGTATTCTTTAGTCACTACCTGAGCAGGTGCCGACAACTCACATGTAGAGCGAGCAGAGGTAGAAAAGAAGACAATGGTCTCCCACAGTGAAGAAGCAGTTTCTCTGTATGTCAAACTGCTGGACAGGTGCGTCGAACAGCCTGACGTGATTCAGGCTTGTGCTCTCGCTGAACTCGATCCTCTGGTCACACTGTCAGTTAATTAAGTAATTAAATAGTGATACACACAATAAAAAAGCAAGTTGAATGTAATAATCATAAAGGCACAATTTGAATGTATATGTTTTCGAAGTTTTTTATTTACGATCGGCTGACTCGAACCGAAAAGATCTTCTGTGATATAAGCAAATCTTGGCAGAGAAAGAGTGGAAAAACAGTATTCCTCAATTTATTTTTAAAGTAAGAATTCTTTTCAGTTGTTGAAATCTCAAATCCTCTTGATACAGATCTATGGCATGTCATATTTCATCATTACTTATTGGGACAGAAATAGTGAAACGAAATAATACTTGCACTGTATTGGAGAGAGTGGAAACGAAAATACTTGACTTTTGAAAACCCCATTGCTGTTTTTTGATGAAAGCAGGAAAGCTTGGGCAGATACAAATTATAATTAAAAATAAAAAACTTTCAGGATTACACTACACTTTGGGATCGGGGAATTTCAAAAAATTTTTATACGCAGTCGGTCTCTTTTTCTCAAGAGATGCAGTGATGGGATATTTTGGAGTGTCGTTGACCAGGTTTTGTTTAGAATATGCCAAACAAACGAGTTAAAATTCGGGCACTGAAGTCATGGGGGATGTGAGCGCTGTCCAGTGATCTCGGCGATGTGTGCCTCCGCGCCTACACTAGAGATCCACACTCTTTTTAGGAGATAAGTTGAGAGAATCCCGCCAGTTCACTTTTTAGTTTGTAAATGGCTATCGGTTTGATACGGAACTTGATAAATCATCTAGAGAAGTGGTAAGTTTCATAGAAGAAATAGATCTACAAAAAAAACAAGGTCAACAATATCCTACTCCCATTTGGCAAAGTTATAGAACCTACGTCACTCATCGCCAGGAGTTCTTAACAAATTTCCCGTGAAGTCACAAGTTGAAGGACCTAGTCCATTTGGATGAGCAATATATTATTCTCTACGCTTACCTGCTGACATTCTTCTGATTTAGCCTTGGTTAGCCTCTTGAATTTCTTCAGTATTGGAAGCTGACGCCGTTTTTTGCAATTGGCTGTATACACTTCGTTGTTATACGGGTTGTTAATACGGAGGTACGGCGCATTGCAGGCACTGAATAAAAAAAGCTCATTTTTTGTTGTGAATCATTACAACGTTCAACTTCTCTGGCATGAGTGTGAAAGCGCTGTGCGGTAGATCTCATTAGGCAATACGGGTGGGGAGGTATCACACTGAATTTGGATTTAGGCTTTTCTCAGTCTTGGCTGAACAATTACCCCAAGCTCTGACGCATATTCACTACGCAAGGCAAGCTCAGAGGCATTGACCGGAGCGTCACATGCCCCTTCGTAAGTCGTCAATAAAGAGACTTCATCCACAACCCCGCTTGACCAATCATTACGCGCGTAGAGCGAAAGTCCCCTGGATGCCAGCCAACACAACGTAAATGATCCTCGGAGTAAAGGCTGAGTTCTGAGAAGCAGGAAATTAAAATTTATTATTAAATGTTTGCAAGCCCAAAACAGTCTAAATAACAGCCCAAATTTCAGTTTATAAAATCGATAACTGGAAAACTTTCTTTCAGAGTTCTGAGCCCTAGTATGATATTCAAGAGATATAAATGATGAAAAAGTTGTGTAAATCGTTGCACGTATTGGAACGAAGTTTTTGAGTAGAAAATAAGAATGAGAACTTCTTTCGGATCGAAAAAATTTAAAAATATACGATAGTTTCATTAACGCGTTATGTATTAGTCACAAACAAACTCAAATTCCGGTCTAGTCAATTTAAATCTTGTCTATAAAAAACTGGGATACTTGCATTTCGGTACTTTCGAAAATGAGTGTGCCCTTTCATCAATCTACGTTCCAGCTGTCCTTCTGTGTGCCCAGTCATTTTTGATAGATTCAAAGCTTAGACGGTACATATCTCTCGCTCTTTTGCTCATACAATTCACTCATAATTAATTCACATCCTCCTAACGGACCTCTTGCACTGAGTCCGAGTCTAGTATGCGCTCCATGGTTCAGTTCATCAAATGACTGCACCAAGACAACACCTGGCTGTATGAGACCACACCTGGCTGGATGAGACCACACCTGGCTGGATGAGACCACACCTTGCTGGATGAGACCACACCTGGCTGGATGACACCACACCTGGCTGGAGAGACCACGCCTGGCTGGATGAGACCACGCCTGGCTGGATGAGAACACACCTGGCTGGATGAGACCACACCTGGCTGGATGAGACCACACCTGGGTGGATGAGACCACACCTGGCTGGATGAGACCACACCTGGCTGGTTGAGACCACACCTGGCTGGATGAGACCACACCTGGCTGGATGAGACCACACCTGGCTGGATGAGACAACTTACAGGGGAATATTCCTCCACTTCTTGGACCGCCAGTTGTAGTTGCGAACGCTCCCGAAGCCGGTCATTTTTTTATTGTCATTGCCCGTCATTACGAAAACATATTCACCTGCAACAGTTACTACAAGTTTTTATGCAGTCATACCAATGCATGTAAATAATGAAGAGATTTCAGAGCTGTAGCGTTAAGAACTTATACGGCAACCAATTGTTCAAAGCCATTAAGTTACTTTTTAGCTTGATCCTTGCAACAATTTACGGTCATATTTTCACATTGAATAACTTAACCTTGCTCAACAATTGGCAATTCCCTGAAAAAAAACTTGACGCAACGCATCATGGCGTGTCATATATAAGAAACATTTATTTTCGAAAGTGTGCACAAATTTCCTAAAATGAATAGCAAACAAATATTAGCTTTCGTTACTCCTGAAGGTGTGATATACATGACCTATGTGGGAAGGAAGATAAGTAGTTGCAGCGTGCAATTTCCCATAACAATTATACATTTTGTGGCTTACTCAGTCAGTCTGTACTAACTGCAGTTCTGTAAGCTGGATACCTGAACGCTGCGTCATAGCTAAAATTTGTTTCCTTCAATGTAGTGTTGCACGTTGATTGAAATATATATGAAGGTTATCCCAACTTTGATGCAGAGGAATCATACGGAGGACAGACGAGCATTTAACTAGTTAAATGAAAACAATTCTTCACGAATAAATTAAGCCCTTCGCTTGAAAAGAACTTAACATTTTGAGGCGGAGAGAACGAAGGGATGGGAGCTGTTCAATCAAATTAACATGTATGAGATTTGAGTTTCACGAAATCGGAATTCAGTCTGAACCAATAAGCTCATGAGATCACTATGACCTGTCATTCGTCAGTACTACGGTAATACTAACCATAAGCGCAGATATTGGACTGTCTGTAGATCTTCAAATCACGCATTTCAACTTCGAAGCGTTGAGCCTCATCGTTGAAGGATATAAGAGAGACACGGCCATCACCGTAGAGTCTGTAAGACTGAAACCCAGAAAATTAAATGATGCTCATCAGCAACGCAGGAATGTGTTTCAGCACATTTGTACAGAAATAGCCTCAAACATATCTCAAAATGTCCAAACACACAAAATTCATACTATTATGAATTATAGGAACATAATAAATGTCTTAACGATAAAGTCTGAGCTCATATGGCCGGGGCATAGCACGCTACATGGATAATTTTAGCAACCAATCTTACGACTTGCTTCACATTTTGTAATCGCAACGAAGCAAGCTTTCCAGGAAGTTTTCTTCTGGTTTTTGTTCATGTAGGCGAAGGCATTGTCGTCCTCAAGGTGCTTTTTGATGGCGTAAAGATCCTTGCGTGTCAGAGGAAGTTTCAATTTGGAGGAAAATTCTTGCAAAACCCCTCCAACATTTTCTAAACCTGAGAGATAAGAATTTTGAGGCTGCGTTTCTCCCTCAGGAGAGCTCATTTCACTCCGAGAACATTCATCAGAACTCTCGTCAACAACGGTAGGCAATATCGCTCTACGCACAAACCCTTCTGGTGAGTCCTTCGTAACTCGGGCTTCAATAGACTCGAGTAAAGCCAACACGAGTCGAGAAGTCATGGCTTTGGATTGTTCGAGGATATTTTGGCATTGTGATTTGCTGTTGCTAGAGTCCTTTTCTGCAGTTGTACCAACGCAACCGCAACATCCATTTGAGAAACTTCTGTCTTCTTCAGCTTTTCTAGACTTCGTATGAGTGTCGGCGTACAACACATCGTGGTGATGCCGCACGTAGGTATCAATTAGAAAAAAGCCAGGACACCGCCCGTTGGATCCACTATGTTGGGGTTGCGTAAAATCCAAAACAATACGTGTGTGCTACTCAATGCAGGAAATCTTTTTTTATGGAGTGAAGTAAATTAAGTATTTGGATATGAAGAAAATAATAATTTTTGGCTTTTAAGTGAAGGAGTAATCTATGAAACTAAATATACCACAGATATGATAGCAAAAACCCATACAAACATAACCAATTAGTTAACACATGATACATATACAATATATACCATTGATACAGCACTTTAGTAAATAGGTAGTGAAAAAAAATTCGGACACTTTTATTCTTTCTGTAAAATTCTCAAATTTTGTACTTGTACAAAAATCCTTGCCTACAAACCTTTCTAGAATCAACTGGAAAATAATGAGAGGCCTCGTTAGCTTATAAGAGCAACTGCTCGTCATTGTCTCCCAAGACTTCGATGTGACAGCATAGCAACAAGCCTAAGCAAGAGGAGTCGTAGGAATGCACGAAAAGTGAAGATTTTTGGATTTAAAAAACACCAAAGCCATAGAAGAATGTCAAGAACAATTTATGTGCCTGCTAATACAGTAAGTCCCATTGTGAAGAAGTGGAAAAGGTAAGGGACAACGACCCCCATGCCGATATCGGTAACTCATCGAAAATTTCTTACACAAGTTAAAGATAGATTTTGCGTACTGTTAAGGACTTTAGAAAAAGTTAAAGACAGATGTTTCGTACTGTTGAGGACTCTAGAAAAAGTTAGAGATAGATGTTGCGTACTGCTGAGGACTCTAGAAATGCTACAAACAGACCTCAGCGTGGATGGAACCATTGGTATTCATTGCACGGGTCTAGAAAAATATATAAGTTAATTATTACAAATTTTATACATCATACGCTAATTTGCATTAGCCGCGGTTTCTCAATCAATGAGTTTAACCAAAGTGATTTTCTGGCATAAATTAGTGAATACAACTGGATAGCACTAACGCTTGCAACAAAAGAATGAGTAACGAACTCCACCCGCAGGATCTACAGTCACGTAGATATCGTAACACACCCTGTGCGCCTAAAATCAAGATTATATTTGTGAAATAGCATTTAAATAAAACGAACAGCGTTTACGGATGCATTTTTTTGGCAGACGAGGGCAAAATTGATCTTTTTGGCTACAAGAAAACACGTCTGGCAGATAAATGCTGCTGCGTATGACATGAACAATACCCAGTCTAACTTTTCCGCCACTTGCATGCACGTTTTTCGCCGCCCAAGTTATTTCAATCGTTTGGGCGGCGAAAAACATGCATGAACGCAATGAAAAAGTTAGACTGGGTACACCCCAACAGTGAAACATGATGCAGGTTACGTTATGATCTGGGAGTGCTTTTTGTGACACTTGTGACAATGAAATGTCAGTAGTGTTCAAACTTTGTAGTTGAAAGACTTGAAAAAAATATTTGTATCGAAGATCATTTAAGCGAGATGTAGAAGTTTAAAAATAAATGCAAAGTGAATCAAGGGGCAGTCCTCATCTCAAAATATTTTTCTGAAAAGAAAGTTCCTTCAAAATGACCCGTTGGTAGTCACTCAGGAAACCTCAGCTTAGTGAATTTACAAGGTGCTTTGAGTTGAAATTTATCTAGCCTTATCCGCGAAGAAAAGACAACTTGCGCTGATAACTTCGGCTCTTGAACACATAACCTAGCCCGTTTCTCTAGATTGTTGGGACCACTCTGGATTGAGCAAAAGTTTACAGTGTGCTATGGTTGTGCTAGATTTCAGTGGACACTGTAACCTTCATTACAGATTTCAAGGCGCTATCAGCCCACATCATTCAGAAATCATAACTCTTCCTCCTCCATGAGCTTTGGTAGATGCCGTTATGCTACATTTGATTTCATCTACGGGCCTTTACACAGTAACTAGGGTTACGGGTATGCAATAATAATAACCTTGAAAATACGGCTCTGGCTACAGGCTTGTCAAAAATAATTGATCATGATGACAATTAGGAAATAACTGATTTAAAAGAATTACAAATATTGTTTTCCCCAAATATTGTGCTGGTGGCAGCAAAATGGCTCAAAAGAATATGTTCGGCTGAATAAATATTGATTACGACGTATGATACGACGTCACGAGGAGATAATTTACGAAGAGCCCGCAACAATAGCGCGACGTCTGTAAGGTTACCAAGAGGAGGTCGCTACCATGATGGCAGTGAATGTGAGATTTGAGCATGTTTTTGTTCACATTATTATTCTTTGATTAGGCCATGAGGACGTACCACAAACACTTCCTTAACACTCTGAATAGTCTAACAAAGGTAACTCATGCAAGAAGATAGCTGTATTTCAAAATTTAACCACTCTACTAAGGAGGATGAACTTTCTGGTTCGTTGTTTACAAGTTTTGCTGTGTTGGAGAAATGGTTTTCAAGAACAAACCTGGAGCGCTTCACAGGCCAAGGCAGTGCGATGGAGAAGAGACGCATCGAGGCAGTCCAGCCACGAAGGGGCACTATAATGCAGGCTCCTCAGTATGAGCTGCAGCGAGTCTGGTTGGATCATCTGCAATAGGATGAGGATATGGCATGGTCAACTCTGAACTCTAAATCCTCAGTGAATTTTCCAAGTTATGAAATAAAGTGGCGAGGATCAGTTAATACATTTTGTTCAGCGAATAATGAATCGACAGCTAATCCAATGGTAGAAAATTCAATGAAATATTTCTCCTGGAAAGGGTGATCCTACTTCAAAAACACATGAAGTAATAAAAACTAAAAGATGCCGTAATTATTTCGATATTTGATGGATTAGAAGATTATTGTAGCTGAACACGGAGAAGGGAAATTATATCTCTTTTTTATAACGAGTTGCTGGAATGTAAGTGAGCTCTGTTTTGTGAAAAGCTGACACAATTTCAAAGGACCCTGTTGGCCTCAGCGAGAAAAGCAGCGTAGTATAATTTTAGCGAGACAACAGAGCGTATCACAAAGCTTTAGAAAACAGCGATAACATTGCGTTTGCCACGGTAAATATTGTTTACTCTGGGCTTCTGTTCATTCCCAAGGTAAAAAACTCTTTTAAGTGTCGAATCTGCTAAAAGCTCGTATACTGGGAACTCTCAATCATATTTGAAATTAAATTTTGACTTATATTTCTACTTTAGAAACGTGGAAGAAATTCAGCAATGAAACTGTACGGTCATTTGCATACCAGATGGTCAGGTATCGTAAATGTTATATTGTTTTATATAATGTATTTAACTCAATATATTCTTAGTAACCCTCTGATTTTTGCTGACAATGTGCGAGATAAAACTCGATATAGTCGACCCAAATTCACTTCAAGTGTTTTCAGTGCTATGTTTTGTTCATCAGAGTGGCAGGCCAGGCAAATCTTGCTACGTCGATCCTCGCTAACATAAACTTTTGCGGACAAAATTGTTCCCAGTTTTCAAAACATGAATCGAGTACTGTGTCAGTAACGTTACAGTAATTCTGCATCCGTGCACGGTGAAAATCGCATGAGATAATACATGACTCGAGGATTATGTGTAGTGTGATGCAAGAGCGAGCGGAGGGCGCGACCATACCTGAGGGTCAAGGTGTGCACGGACTGGTCACTGTCTGCCCACGCCCCCTGGAGAAGCGTGCGGAAGTATCCAGAGTGTTGGATGAGGAGCTGGCGGCTGGGCTGGAACCGCATGTCGCCGCACCGGATGATTTAAACAAACAATTTTTAAACAATTTAAACAATTTATTTACCACAGGAGATACAGAGGTAGAATGTTTCTTAAGTCTAATACAATGGTCAGAGTTGAGTATAGCTACCTGTGGGCCCGAATAAGTTCAGCGACTTCTAGGGCATCCTACCATTACATTATTCTAGGGCGTACAATAATGTTTAACCTAATTCACTTAGCCTAGTTTCGCATTAGACTGATCAACAGGATAATGAACTCGATATTGATGTTTAATTTTACAATATAGGTCATATGGACAATATTTAACAGTATATTCGATAACGATTTGGGAGCAGACTGAAAATCGGCGATATTACTCATGGCAAATTGCATTATTAGGACCAAACATGTAGGAGGCAGGATTTGACTTGGTGATCTTACACGACTAGTATTCTGATAAGAAGTGAGACTCAAGATTTCTTTTAAATACCTTGTAAGAATTACTTTCACGGATCTCCGCAGGTATTGAGTTCCAGGTCTTAGTTCCAACGAATTGTATACTATGTTGCGAGCGGGCCTTTGAATAATAAGGAAGCATGAATTTACTTTTATTTCGTGTTAAATGGTCGTGATGACCAGTTTGCGCAGTTAATAACTGTTGAAGGCTATTGTCGCCATCATTAGCTAATGTTTTGTAGATGAAATTGCAGATGGAGATTTTTTAGAGATCCGAGAGTTCAAGTATTTGTAAATTTTTGAATGAATCATTTGTGTGAGCATTATATTCTAGGTTCTTTACCGCTCTGATGGCTCTTTTTTGCAGAGTAAAAATTATATTAGTTTTATTTTTATCAGTTCCATGCCATGCTTCTATTCCGTATTGCAGGTATGGTGAAATGAGCGTTCGATAAAGCATTAGTAAGGCTGTTTCAGGCAGGAAATTTTTAACTTTATTCAGGATTCCGATGGATTTTGATAATTTAGAACTAATATGAGTGATGTGCTCTTTGAAGGTCAGATGTTTATCTATTATGATGCCCAGAAATTTACATGAGTTGGTTTCTTTGATTTCACCTTCGCCAATTTTAATGGATGGTAGAGATATATTTTTCTTGTATGAGAACGTAATATAATTTGTTTTATCGATATTGAGGCTTATTTTATTAGCTTTAAGCCACAGTGAAACCTTATGGAGTTCATTATTTATACTCTCCGCAATCGTAGTGGGATTTTCGTTCGGAAGGACCGCAGAAAGCGTACTGTCATCGGCAAAAAGTATGAATTTAAAAAATGATGTAGATTTAATAATATCATTGATAAAAATCAGAAAAAGGAGAGGCCCAAGAACAGATCCTTGTGGAACTCCATGGCTAATTTTTTGTGGGTCCGATTTTGCGTCGTCAATGACAACGTATTGCTTCCGATTTGTTAGGTATGATCTGAACCAATCATGGGCAACCCCACGAATGCCATAACAATGAAGTTTCGAGAGTAATATGTTATGGTCCACACAATCGAATGCCTTTCGAAAGTCAAGAAATACAGAGAAGACAGTCTTTCCGTTATCTATATTAGAATAAAGGAATTGTAAATGATTTAATATTGCCTGTGTTGTTGATTTTTTACAGCGAAAGCCGTATTGTTTATCATAGAGAAATGATTTTTGTTCAAAATAAGAGTACACTTTTTTATACACAATTTTCTCGAATACCTTGCTAATAATTGGTAACATGGAAATAGGTCGATAATTGTTTACACAGGTTTTTTCACCATTTTCAAAGATAGGGGTTACTCTAGCAACTTTGAGGGAGTTCGGGAAAGTGCCTAGTAAGAGAGACTGGTTAATAATATTGGATATCAGCGGGGCCACAATATCAGCAATTATTTTAAGTATTTTAGTTGGAAACGTTTGTAACCCACTCGATTTATTTTTCATGTTGTTTATGCACGCAATTACATCGGAGGAGTTTGTAGGCGTAAAGAAAAAGGAGTTGTGTTCTCGAATATGATCCATAAATTCCAGGTGATCAGTAGGTTCACTTGGAATACCATTGGCTATAGTTTTCCCTACGTTTACAAAGAAGTTGTTGAAGAGATTAGCAATTTCATTCTTCTCATGGTATTTTACATTATCTTGAGTGATATAACCAATTTTCTTTTTTTCGGCGTTATTCGGTTTATAACAAGAGTTAAGGAGGCGCCAAGTCTTTTTAACGTCAGCTTTGAATTGAGTAAACTTGAGGGTAAAGTAGCTCTTTTTTGATGTTCTTATCTGGTTTGTCACATAGTTTCTGAATCGGTTATATGTTTCTTTATTCGCCCTTCGCAAAGGAGGGCTAGGTACGCTTGGCGTTTCTTTATATTTATCACGATGTCTCTAGTAATCCAGGGCTTTTGTTTATTTTTCGGGGTAACTGTACGAGTTACAATTGGGCAACACTGGTTGAGCCAAGATCATGTACACCTTGAGAGTAGCCAAGAGAAATTTCCCGGAAAAAATCGGAACCCCGAGGACCCAAGATGGAAACATCTTCGCATTCATCCCTGGACAACCGGATTCGAGACGTCAGATTAACACGCCAGAAGAGCTCGACCAATACCTGATGCGGCAACTGGATAAATCATCGAATCAGGTCTTGGGTGTTCACCTCAATTAGGTATCAAAACATGTACCTGTGTCAAATTATATACTCGTATGCCAATAACGCCTAGAATTCTATAACTTTACACTAGATCTTCAAACTGCATAACTTCATGTCATGAATCAGTTCCAACCTCTAAAGATATATACGGCAGTTTTACCTCAATTTTGACAATCTTATGACAGATATATATGAACATTTATGACAACTGTATTGGAAATTGCAACAACACCACCAGCAATTTGTACCTACCAATATTATGATGGAATATTGATATCCACCTTGTTCACCTTTCCTCGTAAATTGTATGTAATTTTTAACCAACAAACCTATTATTATGTGTAAAACATATTAGCTGATTAGATTATCATCGTCGCTAAATTTTTTTCTATTTATTTTTATTTTTTTAAAACTTATTACCTGTTGTATGTGAACTTTGTAACAACGCCTTCAGCAATTTGTACGCATCAATTTTGTATATTGAACTCCAATATTAATCGCTCTTGGCTGAGTATTGAGTGTACCCACGAAATCACGCTAGATTTCTTACTCTTTTCTATACTTTCTAAGCTAGTTTTTAGATAGATATATCCTTTTAATCTTGACTCTGTATTTCGTTTTAAGTTGTACAATAGTACTTACTGCCTACTGTTTACTAATTTTGAATGACTGATCACGCTGATATATTAGATGAAATCGACCCGGATCTCAATCATTTGAACAGAATATTTCCAAACCTAAACGACTCTGAAAACTGCAGATATACTAATATATCAAAATTCAACGAATCTATACGAATAACCCGGCAGGATTTTTCGCTACTGTGTTGGAACTGTAGGTCACTCTATCCAAAATTGGAAGAGATACAATGCACTATTACTGAACTTAAGTATACCTTAGATGTGATTAGCTTCACCGAAAGCTGGCTAGATGACTCGACCGAAGACATGATTAAATTTGAAAATTATCATAGTTACCATTCGCTACGAAAAAACAAGCGAGGCGGGGGCATCAGTACATACATTTCTAAGCTCATGGATTCGAGAATCATAGCAAGTGCAACACTGAATCAGGATCATATAGAATCATTATTCGTAGAACTGTCTAGAGATGGCAAACGAATTGTGCTTGGAACGGTGTATAGGCCGCCTACAGCCTGTCCTATATCCTTCCTTAATGAGCTTAATCGAATTATTTCTCAGTTCAACAGGTCCTTCCACAATGACATAATAATATGCGGTGACTTCAACTATGATTTGCTGAAACATGAAAGCTATGAACCAATCTCTAATTTCTTAAATGCATTTCATTCTAAATCTTTCCTTCCGATCATCACAAAGCCAACACGAATAACCTCAGAATGTGCCACGCTGCTTGACAATATCTTTATGACAGACCCAAGTGATTTTCTTGCTGGAATAATTACTTCTGACTTATCAGATCATTTTCCAGTTTTTCTTATTAAGAAAAATGTCTATCTTGCGTGCACCAAAGCACGGGCTGAAACTTATTCATATCGTAAAATAAACGAATCAAATTTAGAAGAAATGCGCACCGTTCTAGAAGATTTAATGCCAACATCGCACATCACCCAACAAAACAATAATGCAAGGAGCATTGATGAATCAGTAGTAAAGTTGACTGAAACTATAATGACCGCATACAATCAGTGTTGCCCAATTGTAACTCGTACAGTTACTCCGAAAAATAAACAAAAGCCCTGGATTACTAGAGACATCGTGATAAATATAAAGAAACGCCAAGCGTACCTAGCCCTCCTTTGCGAAGGGCGAATATCTAGAGAAACATATAACCGATTCAGAAACTATGTGACAAACCAGATAAGAACATCAAAAAAGAGCTACTTTACCCTCAAGTTTACTCAATTCAAAGCTGACGTTAAAAAGACTTGGCGCCTCCTTAACTCTTGTTATAAACCGAATAACGCCGAAAAAAAGAAAATTGGTTATATCACTCAAGATAATGTAAAATACCATGAGAAGAATGAAATTGCTAATCTCTTCAACAACTTCTTTGTAAACGTAGGGAAAACTATAGCCAATGGTATTCCAAGTGAACCTACTGATCACCTGGAATTTATGGATCATATTCGAGAACACAACTCCTTTTTCTTTACGCCTACAAACTCCTCCGATGTAATTGCGTGCATAAACAACATGAAAAATAAATCGAGTGGGTTACAAACGTTTCCAACTAAAATACTTAAAATAATTGCTGATATTGTGGCCCCGCTGATATCCAATATTATTAACCAGTCTCTCTTACTAGGCACTTTCCCGAACTCCCTCAAAGTTGCTAGAGTAACCCCTATCTTTAAAAATGGTGAAAAAACCTGTGTAAACAATTATCGACCTATCTCCATGTTACCAATTATTAGCAAGGTATTCGAGAAAATTGTGTATAAAAAAGTGTACTCTTATTTTGAACAAAAATCATTTCTCTATGATAAACAATACGGCTTTCGCTGTAAAAAATCAACAACACAGGCAATATTAAATCATTTACAATTCCTTTATTCTAATATAGATAACGGAAAGACTGTCTTCTCTGTATTTCTTGACTTTCGAAAGGCATTCGATTGTGTGGACCATAACATATTACTCTCGAAACTTCATTGTTATGGCATTCGTGGGGTTGCCCATGATTGGTTCAGATCATACCTAACAAATCGGAAGCAATACGTTGTCATTGACGACGCAAAATCGGACCCACAAAAAATTAGCCATGGAGTTCCACAAGGATCTGTTCTTGGGCCTCTCCTTTTTCTGATTTTTATCAATGATATTATTAAATCTACATCATTTTTTAAATTCATACTTTTTGCCGATGACAGTACGCTTTCTGCGGTCCTTCCGAACGAAAATCCCACTACGATTGCGGAGAGTATAAATAATGAACTCCATAAGGTTTCACTGTGGCTTAAAGCTAATAAAATAAGCCTCAATATCGATAAAACAAATTATATTACGTTCTCATACAAGAAAAATATATCTCTACCATCCATTAAAATTGGCGAAGGTGAAATCAAAGAAACCAACTCATGTAAATTTCTGGGCATCATAATAGATAAACATCTGACCTTCAAAGAGCACATCACTCATATTAGTTCTAAATTATCAAAATCCATCGGAATCCTGAATAAAGTTAAAAATTTCCTGCCTGAAACAGCCTTACTAATGCTTTATCGAACGCTCATTTCACCATACCTGCAATACGGAATAGAAGCATGGCATGGAACTGATAAAAATAAAACCAATATAATTTTTACTCTGCAAAAAAGAGCCATCAGAGCGGTAAAGAACCTAGAATATAATGCTCACACAAATGATTCATTCAAAAATTTACAAATACTTAAACTCTCGGATCTCTACAAAATCTCCATCTGCAATTTCATCTACAAAACATTAGCTAATGATGGCGACAATAGCCTTCAACAGTTATTAACTGCGCAAACTGGTCATCACGACCATTTAACACGAAATAAAAGTAAATTCATGCTTCCTTATTATTCAAAGGCCCGCTCGCAACATAGTATACTACTCGTTGGAACTAAAACCTGGAACTCAATACCTGCGGAGATCCGTGAAAGTAATTCTTACAAGGTATTTAAAAGAAATCTTGAGTCTCACTTCTTATCAGAATACTAGTCGTGTAAGATCACCAAGTCAAATCCTGCCTCCTACATGTCTGGTCCTAATAATGCAATTTGCCATGAGTAATATCGCCGATTTTCAGTCTGCTCCCAAATCGTTATCGAATATACTGTTAAATATTGTCCATATGACCTATATTGTAAAATTAAACATCAATATCGAGTTCATTATCCTGTTGATCAGTCTAATGCGAAACTAGGCTAAGTGAATTAGGTTAAACATTATTGTACGCCCTAGAATAATGTAATGGTAGGATGCCCTAGAAGTCGCTGAACTTATTCGGGCCCACAGGTAGCTATACTCAACTCTGACCATTGTATTAGACTTAAGAAACATTCTACCTCTGTATCTCCTGTGGTAAATAAATTGTTTAAATTGTTTAAATTGTATGCGTTCATTATAGTTTCAGTCAACTTTACTACTGATTCATCAATGCTCCTTGCATTATTGTTTTGTTGGGTGATGTGCAATGTTGGCATTAAATCTTCTAGAACGGTGCGCATTTCTTCTAAATTTGATTCGTTTATTTTACGATATGAGTAAGTTTCAGCCCGTGCTTTGGTGCACGCAAGATAGACATTTTTCTTAATAAGAAAAACTGGAAAATGATCTGATAAGTCAGAAGCAATTATTCCAGCAAGAAAATCACTTGGGTCTGTCATAAAGATATTGTCAAGCAGCGTGGCACATTCTGAGGTTATTCGTGTTGGCTTTGTGATGATCGGAAGGAAAGATTTAGAATGAAATGCATTTAAGAAATTAGAGATTGGTTCATAGCTTTCATGTTTCAGCAAATCATAGTTGAAGTCACCGCATATTATTATGTCATTGTAGAAGGACCTGTTGAACTGAGAAATAATTCGATTAAGCTCATTAAGGAAGGATATAGGACAGGCTGTAGGCGGCCTATACACCGTTCCAAGCACAATTCGTTTGCCATCTCTAGACAGTTCTATGAATAATGATTCTATATGATCCTGATTCAGTGTTGCACTTGCTATGATTCTCGAATCCATGTGCTTAGAAATGTATGTACTGATGCCCCCCGCCTCGCTTGTTTTTTCGTTGCGAATGGTAACTATGATAATTTTCAAATTTAATCATGTCTTTGGTCGAGTCATCTAGCCAGCTTTCGGTGAAGCTAATCACATCTAAGGTATACTTAAGTTCAGTAATAGTGCATTGTATCTCTTCCAATTTTGGATAGAGTGACCTACAGTTCCAACACAGTAGCGAAAAATCCTGCCGGGTTATTCGTATAGATTCGTTGAATTTTGATATGTTAGTATATCTGCAGTTTTCAGAGTCGTTTAGGTTTGGAAATATTCTGTTCAAATGATTGAGATCCGGGTCGATTTCATCTAATATACCAGCGTGATCAGTCATTCAAAATTAGTAAACAGTAGGCAGTAAGTACTATTGTACAACTTAAAACGGAATACAGAGTCAAGATTAAAAGGATATATCTATCTAAAAACTAGCTTAGAAAGTATAGAAAAGAGTAAGAAATCTAGCGTGATTTCGTGGGTACACCCAATAGCGATTAATATTGGAGTTCAATATACAAAATTGATGCGTACAAATTGCTGAAGGCGTTGTTACAAAGTTCACATACAACAGGTAATAAGTTTTAAAAAAATTAAAGATAAATAGAAAAAAATTTAGCGACCATGATAATCTAATCAGCTAATGTGTTTTACACATAATAATAGTTTGTTGGTTAAAAATTACATACAATTTACGAGGGAAGGTGAACAAGGTGGATATCAATATTCCATCATAATATTGGTAGGTACAAATTGCTGATGGTGCTGTTGCAATTTCCAATACAGTTGTCATAAATGTTCATATATATCTGTCATATGATTGTCAAAATTGAGGTAAAACTGCCGTATATATCTTTAGAGGTTGGAACTGATTCATGACATGAAGTTATGCAGTTTGAAGATCTAGTGTAAAGTTATAGAATTCTAGGCGTTATTGGCATACGAGTATATAATTTGACACAGGTACATGTTTTGATACCTAATTGAGGTGAACACCCAAGACCTGATTCGATGATTTATCCAGTTGCCGCATCAGGTATTGGTCGAGCTCTTCTGGCGTGTTAATCTGACGTCTCGAGTCCGGTTGTCCAGGGATGAATGCGAAGATGTTTCCATCTTGGGTCCTCGGGGTTCCGATTTTTTCCGGGAAATTTCTCTTGGCTACTCTCAAGGTGTACATGATCTTGGCTCGTGAAGGTATTAGATATTCATTTATATAGAACGTTGGTTTATTTACTCGGCAGGCAGAGAGGATTTCACGTTTTTTGTTGTAAAGTTTCAGTTCGAAAGCGATGTTTCTTCGATCCTCGTTTCCACTTAGTGGTTTTCTTCCCATTCTGTTAGCTGACGTGATGTCAGCATCACTGAGGTCGATGTTGATGTCCTTCAGAATTTTGCAGACTGTTTCTTTGCAATTTTCGTTGTTGTGTGAATGAGGTAGTTCCCCTTCGGAAATGACGAGAGTACATTTTCTATCTTCCAGGTCTCGGCGCTGATCATTTTTTTCCAAGCGATCGAGACGTGACTCCAAGCTTTGTATTTTTTCATTCTGCTCTTCAATAATTTGTTTGTGTTCTGCTTCTTTTCCTGCTATTGTTTCAGATAGTGTTTTAAGGTCGCTTATTTCACTTTTCATTTCGTCAATATCACTATTAAATTTTGTCATCACTGAGTCGAAATATTTTATTAGAACAGATACCACTTCTTTGCAGTCTTGCGTTAGGCTAGACACATCAGGATATTGACCAAACTTTGGTTGATATTCACAGCTGTTATTGCAGCTGCTGATGTTGTTGCGTTGCTTCCTCGCTCCCATCTTGTAGGTTTAGAGAGTTGGCTTTCTTGTATAAACGAGGGTTGAACACCTTCACACTTTATGAGGGAATATTATATTCTTAGTTTGATGATTTATATGTTGATATCACATTTGAATCCTCATGGCGAGAGAGGGTACCCATTCAGGCTAGAAGTACATTCTTTCTAACAATAGGCACTTTGTTTCGGAGCGAGCGGAGCGAGCGCAACGCACATCCTCACCATATGGAGTCTCAGAGGACACTCTGTTTTTGGAGCATTAGCTTCAAATGGGTCAAGTTGTGTTACTCGCGGTGTACCCATTACTCGCGGTGTACCCATTACTCGCGGTGTACCCATTACTCGCGGTGTACCCATTACTCGCGGTGTACCCATTACTCGCGGTGTACCCATTACTCGCGGTGTACCCGTTACTCGCGGTGTACCCGTTACTCGCGGTGTACCCATTACTCGCGGTGTACCCATTACTCGCGGTGTACCCGTTACTTGCTGTGTACCCATTACTCGCGGTGTACCCGTTACTCGCGGTGTACCCATTACTCGCGGTGTACCCATTACTCGCGGTGTACCCATTACTCGCGGTGTACCCATTACTCGCGGTGTACCCATTACTCGCGGTGTACCCATTACTGGCGGTGTACCCATTACTCGCGGTGTACCCGTTACTTGCTGTGTACCCATTACTCGCGGTGTACCCATTACTCGCGGTGTACCCATTACTCGCGGAGTACCCATTACGCAGTGTACCCATTACTCACGATGTGCCCATTACTCGCGGCGTACCCATTACTCGCTGTGTACCCATTACTCGCGGTGTACCCATTACTCGCGGTGTACCCATTACTTGCGGTGTACCCATTACTCATTTCGTCAATATCACTATTAAATTTTGTCATCACTGAGTCGAAATATTTTATTAGAACAGATACCACTTCTTTGCAGTCTTGCGTTAGGCTAGACACATCAGGATATTGACCAAACTTTGGTTGATATTCACAGCTGTTATTGCAGCTGCTGATGTTGTTGCGTTGCTTCCTCGCTCCCATCTTGTAGGTTTAGAGAGTTGGCTTTCTTGTATAAACGAGGGTTGAACACCTTCACACTTTATCAGGGAATATTATATTCTTAGTTTGATGATTTATATGTTGATATCACATTTGAATCCTCATGGCGAGAGAGGGTACCCATTCAGGCTAGAAGTACATTCTTTCTAACAATAGGCACTTTGTTCCGGAGCGAGCGGAGCGAGCGCAACGCACATCCTCACCATATGGAGTCTCAGAGGACACTCGAGGAAAGTATGAAAGTATATTCTGAGGGGAAAGTATGAAATATTGACGTTTTGAATTTCGAAATGCAATTAAGTGATATCACGCTTAAGTTTGATGTATTCCTCCATCATCAGCTTAAAACATCCTCTTAAACAAAAGAAAAGAAAGAAAGAAAAAAAAATGCTTTAAAGAATAGTAACCAACACTTATCAAGACTATTCATTGTCTTACAGCCGCCTATTTGTAAAAAAATGAATTCCTCCTTTCGTAGCTTAAATGTTGCAATATGTGGTACTGATCTCACGTCTTGATCCAAACGCGTTTTGCTGTTCCATTTGAAGTTAGCAACTCATTCAGCATCACGTCTTAAAGTTACAATTCGTCAATGGTAGAACTTCAGCAACTCGTTCGTAAGTCAGCAATTTAATTGATAGATTCTCAAAATCGATAGTTTCCATTTCTACACATTGGCTACCAAGCCATCGTAATGCGAGTACCATATCTACAAACTGTGATCTCAGCCTACAAGCATCTCCACACTTCATCTAAATCATCATCTCGACGCTGCCACACACTTACGAGTACTGCATCACTTGATTTTTTCTCTAACATTTCTCGAATGACGAACTAATGATAGGTGATAAATGATACAGAATCACTCACCTAGAAGTTCTCAACATTATTTTTCAATTAATTCGAATTTCCGCTACTTATAATTATTTTCTCAGACAAAGTTTCAACCATTCTACAAGAAATTCTTACGTCTGAACAAATATGTTCATACCCTGATTCGTCTACTAGCAGTCTGTAGTTGGAGTCTCATTTGTCCAGGCCAAAAAAATTTTGAAGTGCAAAAACTAAAATGAAAGTTCAAATGTATGACCGCAAGAACGAAAGACATTTGCCTGCGCGCTTGTTGAAGTAAAGTTACTTCCAATGTACCACTTAACGTCGCACTTCCAGGACGACACGTACTGATGGTGGGGAGAAATTTTCTTCAAAGTTTTCCAGAATATAATCGAAAATTATCACTGATCGCATGGTAGCCAGGAGTGGATTTGATTCTTGTATCACTTTTAAGAATGATCATCGGACAACGGTAAGAATAATATTGCCTGTATAAAATAAAATATAAGTACAGAGTAATTGCACAGTTTTCCCCCGAGAGTTGGTACATCATTTCAATGAAGATTGCTTCTACACAAGCTTGATTTTGCAATAATTTTTTCAAACATTATGATGTTATAAGCACCAATTGCTGAGAGAATTAGGCCCTAAAATTTCATGGTCAGCGAACATAGTAAGAATTCATTATTGGGATCAGGAATACAGAAAATGAAACTTGTCGAATTAAAATTGTCTCCAATAACAGTTTTCAAAAAGAAACCATAGAAATTAGCGTTTAATGTTATTCACACCACGTGGTTCGCGTGTATCTGTATGAGTTCGTTACGGAGGTTAGTACATGAGAACGTACAAAACTACACTTGGAAAATGTAAACCACATCCCCAAAAACTTGACATGTCATTTATCAAATGGAAATTCTGCTGCTAATCTAACAACATGTCAGCAGAATGCCTCTACAGAGACCATTAATCTTGTTTTTGTACCACGGACAAGTCAATAGCTACTGACCGCCGGAGCCCCTATGGAAGCACTGGCTCAGCGCCCTTGTGTGGTGGTCACGCATTTTGGAGTCGGTATTGTTGGTCGCACACACATTCCAATGCACGCTCGCCATTATCTTCCACACTATTACGACTGAGATCAAATTTTCATGCGGTTGTATATATTCTTTAAATTCAATGAGGTAGTTCAACCATTTGTGAAGTCGGTCAATGATTCATTGGTCTCACAATTGAAGCATAGTAAATATCTTTCGAAAATGAATGTGAAAAAAGCCGTTATGAAAGAAAATGAAAAAATGAAAAAAAATTAAGGTAAAGAATTTAGTCATGAGAGGTAAGAGGAATTGAATCATTTTAGTGATCATAATCAAACCTTCGTATGAAAAAGAATTCAAGTTTGTAACAAATGTGAGTGAAGAAATCCCTTGCAAGGACAAAGTTTCTGCAGTGAATTTGTGCAGCAAATAACTCTGTATGTTCGCTAAACGAAATACAAAATTACGTAATAGAAATTTGAATGCGCTCAAGGAGATAGAAAAGATGACATTAAGGCCTTCAGACCAGCACATGATAAAGGATTGGACTGTCCTTTCTCCTTTTTTGTTTGTTAGACGATATTAAGGTGAAAGAAAATATCACTTTAAAGCGAAGAACCGGTTCCATCATATCTCAGACCTAAGAAGAGACGAGAAGCATCGTGACTTTTGGAACTAATGTCTCTGCCAAAATAACTTCAGCTACTCTCTTTTACGGGGCGGATTGTCAAATCATTTACGCCGTCTTAGCAACACAAATAACAACGGAAGTTCATTACAGTCGACTAAGAAGAACTTGGACAGTCAACTGCAGTGCTACAAAGACTCATTTTTGAAAACCAAGCCCCTGATACACGACACCTTTGGGCGGCGCATGCGCAGAGCTGAACACGTGGACTGTGGCCCGACCCAGCGGTGGTCCCTGATGGGATTTTCACATCGGGGCATGCACGTCGTGATGGCTCCCAGTCCAATTTTGCTGGATGCTTACTTATAGTCAAATGAAAGGGTGACCCATTTTGCGTTTGTAATATTCAGGATTGAAGAAGCAGACGTTCCTTCCAATGAAATTTAAACTTCACTTTAACCAGCAGCAGTCAACGCGTTCAGACGAATGTATAAGCTCAAAAAAAAAAACGTAACTTGACTGACAGCGCTACTTGGAATGAACGTGGTTTATACGAGTCGTTTCTGATACCTTATGAGAAAATAACTGTCAAGGTTGAACTCTGAAATATTTGTAAAAGTGTAATATTATTTCTTGCTTTATGTCGATTTGATGAAACACTTTTAACACTGCTAACGAATTTCTGAAGTGATAGTACAACAAAATATTGCCAGTAGGTGTGCACGCTGACGAAATAATATCTATAACAACTAGATTCTGAAATATCCTCATCTCGAATTATAGTTGAAATGTATTTCTCTAACACATGGAATTAGACGCTCCAAAAATTTTTTTAACTAGGAGCTGAGTTCCACACTCACCTTCCAAATGCACAAAGAATTCAGAACAAACTATCCACTGAGCACTTCCACAACCACACTACAGAACAAGACTTCGAGCCGACAGCGCAAACGACCTTGCCACGAATGCGTCACTTCGGTTTTAAGAACGACATGAGCTGGGGTACACCTTTTCTGGTACCCCATGAGCTGGGGTACCAGATAAAAAAATATAAATTCAGTAATCTAGATGGGGAGAGTTTTCCATTTTCTATGGAAATACAGATTTTCCAGAACCGAGCAAAAAATAGATGATGCGCTACGGCAAGGAAAATAAACAACCATGACCAGAATGATGAATGAAAGAAAACGGAAAAGGTGATAGAAAACACTTACCCAAAACCTTTTTCGTGATTTCCTTGATAAACATGTACAGAGGCTAACGACCAGCAAAGGGACTTTCTATAGTGTGCAGGGTATTGGGATCATATGTTCAACCGGTAACCATTTGACGATCATCCAGTAGCTGCATTACCTAAGGGTTATTTCCTACCGACGATCATCCGGTAGATGACACCCTATCAAATAAAACAATACTTATTATCATCATTAAACATGTTTAGGTCGCAATCCCTAGCGGGATTGGACAATAAATTGATAAAAAGCGTTTTGAAATTAAAAACAAATGATAAATGTATATTTTCCTGATGACTCGTGTACAAATACATTTTGATGAAGAAGTACAGTAATGTTATCGAAAGAATAATACTACTCAAACGTCATAACTAAACATCACAAAATGAAATGTAAGCATATATTACAACATTTGCACAAGTTTTGATAATTATTGCCTCATCAACATATTTCTATAAGATCTCCTTGATCAACGTCATGATCTTTTTGTACTTTTTGTCGAAGTTGTAAGAGGGTAATCGAAGGCTTTTCTTCTATAGCTTTTGTCAGTGTCCTTAATATTTCGGGACATTTCTTATTTATTTCTTCCTTTCTTCTTAGATATGACTTGCTTTTTTTTCATCCACTTATATGCAGTCTTAATATTTTTTCCAAGTGCGTTTGCAACTTTCTTCCAGTCCTCTACATTACTGAAAGCTTCTATTGTTCTCTGTCTGTCTCGCGCACTTGTTTTATTATACTCCATCTTGAAGATTTTGGTTTCTAAAAGATGATGTTTGGAGTTGAGGTAAAAACCTATTGCTGATGACAGTAGCAGGTCTACACAAGTTGCGACGAGATGTGCAGCAATGTGCAGCGTGGCGGTATCTCTGTGATGCTTCTTTGATCAAAATGTCTGAGATACGACTCTTTTGTCTAATGGTTTGATAATGAGGAATGGTCCATACAACGATAATTATATCCTGTATTTTTTTGTAAATTATACCCAGCAAAAACTCTGTATCTTTGGACGCATTATTGAAATAAAATCGATTCACAAAGAAAAAATAAATTTCACTAAGATTCTTTCAAATAACATTATAAAGCTAGTAAAATTGTTATGTAATGATTTAAAATTGAAAAAGAGCAAATCAAATTTCACTTGGAGCAATTCTATTTTTACGAGGAGCAAATTAAAATTCATTTTGAGCAATTCTAATTTCGGGAGGACCAAATCAAATTTCACTTGCAGCAAATCAACTTGTAAATGATATAGTAGGTATATATATTAGTAAAACTTGATTTTTAACTTTCTGTTGTCATTTAAAAGTCGTTCGAAAATAAAGACCATTATAACCATATGTACAGGTTGTCACACATGCAACCAGTAATATTAATCTTATAAATTGTGAATAGGAGGAGTTGGAGTCACAAAATTGTGATTAGGTGGAGTCGGAGTCGGAGTCGCAAAATTCTGAAAAGGCTGAGTCGGAGTCGGAGTCACAAAATTCTGGAAAGGTGGAGTCGGAGTCGCAAAATTCTGGAAAGGTGGAGTCGGAGTCGGAGTGGCAAATTTATTCCTCCGACTCAGCAACCCTGCTACAGTGTGATCGAAACCTTCGGCTTGTGAAGTGGATAACATCATTTTAGGTGCATTTGCGGCGTCTTTGAACTACACACACTAGTCGGATTAAACAAAAGATAGGGGAAACAAACACGAACCGGATTCCTCAGTTTTCATTATGATGCTAAAATATACACATCACATAAACAAACATCAATTTCACCTTAATTGTACGGTCTCTTGAACACACAAAGAAAACACACTAAAGAATCACCTACATTTATTGGTCCCACACAATGAAACCTGTGAGCTGCACGCCCTCAATACGATGATTTAGATAAGTTAGTTTGAGCCTCACCAACTCAACATAGGCGTTCCAATGAGAAGAAGGAGTAAGCCATCATTTAGTAAAGACATGATGACACGCAGATTTTGCGCTCAAGGTGCGTAGATACAGTAATTTGAGAAATAAAACTAGCGGCAAGGTAAAAGTTAACACAGAAAGTAGTAGGTGGTTAAGAACAAGAAACAATTAACGAAAAAAATTGTACGAAATGGAATTAATAAATAATTCTACAAAAAAATTTTTCCAGCCTTTAGCTCAAAACCTCACATATGTCACCTGGAAGAGTATGTATATGTACGTTGATTCTAAAAGCGGTCGGTCCCACATATAGAGACAATTGAATAACATCACTGTACATTGACTTCATCGCTAATCTAGCTCTATAAATGCACCAGGACTGAAATAATCAGTTGGCTCATGAGTATGTCGTGACAGAGAAAGTAGGAGTCGTAAATGCATGAGAATCTCACGTTCCCATTATGAAAGAAGCATGTCAGAAAAAGAAATAGAGTTCATTTCCGATAAAGTCGATAGAAAGATTAAAATTGGTTTCTAAAATATCCTAACATCAAGATCAATAGTTATTAAGCGTACACGGGTTTCTTTCATAACAGCACATGCCAATGTTTCACCAAAAGAGTGAGATAAAAACATTAAAAAGTATTCTCATGGTCAAGTTGCTCCAAGTTTGATGACAGTAATAAGTACATAAGATGATGAAAATAACAAAGATGGTGACACACTGATCCAAAACGCTTTGTGCTTTTAATTTCTTCAGTAAACACTGAATAACATTGCAGCACAAGTTAGCAGAGGTCACACCCCTCAGGGAGAAAGAAGAGAGAGAGAAAGAAAGAAGGAAAAAAAGAAAAAAAGAAAGGAAAAGCGTTTATATCCCAAAAATTTGACACATGAGATGCATGACAACAAATCGGGGTTTAAAAATTTCTTTATATAAGACGTCCTTAGACAAACGCACCATACGAGGCGTACTAATAGAGACGCTCGCTGGAGCCTGTGAGCTACACGGAAGTGAAGGCATTTCGCCGCATCGTTGCAAGACTGTCATAACTGAAAAATTTCAAGTATAGAGTTACAATGTTCATAGGAATGCTGAAATAATTCTGCGTCTTTTGACAGTAAAGCCGTTAGTCCAAGTGCATTTTTGAATCAGATTTGTGAGATTTGATTTAAGTAAAATTATTTAAGTCAAATGACCTAGAAACTTTGAAATGCTTCCCCTGAAAATCTCGAAATTTGAGTTAAGAGTCTTGCAATGATTCGATTTGGCCTCGCATTGGGGTCACAACATTGGGGTCACATTGGGGTCACAACACAAAGCAGTCGATGGATCTGTTTTCGGTACGTGTTGGTGTGGGAGGTGATGCACGATCGAGGAGCGCTTGGAAGCTATGTTGGAGGTTTAATTTTTTGGAACATTCACTAAAGATTGTATTGAACAAACCTTTGACTTATTAATAATTCTTGACCTTCTGATATTCTCCATTTTATTAGATGTGTAAATGATAATTCTATCGAAGGCATGTATTTCTAACTGAAAACGAATTAAGACGCCCATGGCATAATTCCCTTGTACAATCAAAATACATAATTTAAAGTCCTTTCAATTCAGCGTTCAGAGCACGTTTTTTTTGTTCAATTTGAGCTCACGTCCACTAAAACCTGTACGATTTAGGAGCCGTCTAATGAGAGAACACATAAAACAACGAAGATAATAATCTTTGTTGTAGTATAAATAATATAATTATACTTATGGAGCAAAGTCGATTATTTAGGCAAATAAAAATTACGTTTCTCGATGTTATACTATCTTGGCAAGTCAGGAATGATTGTATCCCATATCTTGAGGGTGAGTTAAAATGCAGTTAGTCAGAACTGAAAACGTCGTTAGCCAACGTTCCTCACGATTGCATTTCCGAGATGACGCTCCTTATTTTCATTACACATAATGAAAATTTTTAATTTCGCTCACGAGAGTAACTGTGAACTAATTTTCATCAGCTTCCTTTCCTCTCTTCCTCAAATGTCTTTGAACGTGTTACCGAGAGGAGATCACGAGACTACATTACCTCGGAAGCAAGAACCAAATATTTCGAATGTTTATGCAGTATTTCTGTTCTTCGGCTGCCTTTAAGTTTGCTTTCGAGAAGAGGTCACGAGTGTACAACCCGGCAAGTAAGAACCAGTTGCTGTTAATGTCTCTAAAGTATTTCATTTTTTTCAAATCCTTTAGGTGTTAGTGTGAAGAGGTCACGAGTGTAAAGCCCATCTAGTAAAAACCAACGATTATTTTCACAACAATTGTTGTGAAAATATCTACAGTGTTTATGTTCTTCAAGTGCTTTTGAGTATATCGCCAGGAGTGTCGCCGTAAAATGTAAAACCCACTCAGATAAAAACATTATTGTTAATATATCTACAGTACTTCTGTTCTTCCAGTGCCTTTGAGTGTGAGGCCGTGAAGGAGAGGCGAGCAGATCCGCCCTTAGCTGCGGTCGGACTTGCCGGAGTAGAGGCAGCAGAAGAGGGCTACGATGGCGTTGTTGATCACCACCACCGCTACCAAAATGATCCACGAGTTCGGCGGAGATCCTGGAACGCAACACGTGTTCATCTTGAGTCATTATGAGTGTTTTCATGCGATTCCGAAACGCAATGCGTGTTTGTCTTAAGTCGTTTAAGTGTTTTCATGCACTGCAGGTACGATGGGCTTCTTAAATATTGAGCAATGTTGAAGTTAGAGTAGAACCAGCGACATGGCTGTTCTGCCCTCACTCAATGACGCAAAATCGCATAGTGAAAAATTTCTAATGTATTCTGCAATTCCTCTAATCGAATATATTTTAATTAAAAGATTTAGCGCCGATCATTGCTGCAAGATTTCCCTAGCCAGTTAGAAATGATCACAAACAACTGTTTATGACACCCATGTGGCTAACCAGCTAAGGATATTTATTTAAGACATTTTAAAATCCAATGTTGTGCGTCTAATGTCCCAACTCCATTGAAGGTGAACTGTTGTTCCTTCTGTCTTTCAAAAACTTATAAGTTGAAAGGACACTCAAATCATATAGGAGGGAACCTCAGCGGCTCACAGTCACCCTCGCGTCACGAGAAAAAAGTTTGCTCCCAACAAAGAAGATACAGAAGGCTCATCATTGGTTTTTAAAATATCATAGAGTAAGGATCGTTAGTTGATACACACACGTGAGGATCGTAATACCCATGTCACTAGTCGAAATAAATGATTGATGATAGACACACATGAATATAATAGTGCTCTTATCACTCGTCGAAACAAATAATTGAGGACAATGAATTCCTCTTGTTGCGTAATCTAAAATTGATAATATATGTAACTAAAATTAGCTCCTTACTTCGATCACCCTACCTGACGCCAGCTATATGAACCACAGCAGTCACCAACCCTCACTCACGTCAGCGCAGGCACCTCAAACACTCAAGTCACTACTGGTCTCAAAAATGCAAATGCTCGGTGTTCCCTGTGACGATTTTGTCCACAGTTCGCTGACCTATAATCCCGCAGCTACAGTGGCTCCCATAGCGCACCCGGTCTAAGCATCAAACAGCGGTTCTTATTCTTTGGGAAATTGGCTATTTGGATCTATAATTGATCTACATACTTCAAAAATCGATCTATTTCATTTAAATTTTTTTAAGCATACGTAATTTATGTTCGATGATACTGAGCGCAATCGTAGGAATACAACCAAATCTGGATTAAACAACCATTGTTTGTAGTGGCTTATTTAATTTGTGTCCTATTGCGTTTAGGATCATAAACTAATATGATCCGTCTTCATGTCAGTTTGTACATCTACGGTCATTTCTATTTCAGTGATATATGTCAGATTCTTTTAATGAGCTGATGATGGGTATTTGCCCGAAACGTTCTCAGTATAATGAAATTTTTATCAGTGATATTTGCTCCCCTATTTATATTGAAATTGAAGAAAATTTAAGAAAATGTACCTGATTAGTATTCACTTTGCACTAGAAAAAGAGCACTCCCTTCGGTTCGTGTCTTTGGGAACTGGACTTCGCCCCACGTAGAAATATGGCATTGACGAAATGTAGAACCACCGGGTCGGTGCGCCGAATACCCGGTACCGCGAGGTGTACCTGATTGAGAAGGAATTATTAATAACAATATTCCTACTAATTGTTATTTTAAAAATGAGCGAAACTCAAAATTTTCATTGGACGAAATGAAAATGAAGAGTGTCATCAGGTCTGGGAAACGCAATCATGAAGAACGTTAGCTAACAACTTCTTCAATTCAGACTAACTGCGATTTGATGTGTTAACTTCTCATATTGGTTGCTAAATTACATGCATACTAATGCAGGTGCTGAAGATGCTTTAAAAATCGCGTGCGAAATTGTTCGATGAATCTCACAAGCACGTGGAACACTGCATGCGAGACGATGATGGCGTAGAGAGCAAGGATGTATTTGTTATGCATGGCTGAGGTACCAGCTGCATTGATTTCATTTACGTGCACGGATGTGGAGGCAGTTCGTGTTGGAAAAGAACATATTTAGTAGGACTTGGAGTTGAACAAACTTGATGTAACCTCACCAGTGTTTTATTTTTAATGCATATGAAACCCTATTTTTACAGCTACGAAGACACAATAGGGAAGGGTTTCCCCGTATACGCCGAATGTTACTCATCATCCAGTGTGTCAGTAAAAGGGTATGTATCTAAATGCATGTGCTGCATGGGCTTACTCAACGTACTAAGCGACCCAAAAATCTTGGGAAAGGTTTGATTGTCAGCTCAATTTTCTCTATTTTCCACTTTTAAGATTCACATTTTCAACACCTTATATATTTGGTATGAGTTATCGGATATTGCCAAAAAAATAACAATCTTGCTAAAATATTGTGATATCCCAGAGGAAAGTCAACGGAGTGCAATCGTATAGTTCCGTACGTCAAGGCACTCACCTAATGCAATTTGAAACTCACAAAGCTTCAAAATTGAGGCAAAATTTTTCTTTACGGTGTAATAGAGCTACATCAGAATACTAGAAATGTTGAACACCGTATACGAGGTAGCCGTCCAAGAAGCACAGCGACTCAGAAGGTATAAGAAAAGATTGCATCGCGGATTGTAATAAATCTTCAGCGCCTTGTGAAAAAATGGCTTCAGAGATTGAAACTTGGAGAGAGAGTGTTCACAGAGTCCTGTGAAGGAATTTAGGGCTCGCTCTCTTGGAATCAAGACAAATATACAGCCTCACAGGTGTATAGAAGGAGAAAAGAAGCACGAGAAGTCGAGCTTCGCTATGCTGGGTGCAGTTCATGGTCTCCTCTCAACTGTTTATAAATGTCAAAATTTTCAAGCTTATACAAGCTTTCAAGAAAAAGAAAATAAAAACCATTTATATCCAAAAAATTTGACACATTGCATGATGCCAGAATATTGGCTTTTAAACATTTCTTAATACAAGACGTCCTTAGACTCCTCACAATGACCGAGCTATTGCGCAGTGTTTCAGTAAAATAAAAAACATCAGAAATGATCACTGCGTCAAAAAATGCATCCATCATGGTCTGGGGAGGAGTATCAGGAAAGAAAAAACTCCTTGAATTATGTTTGGTTCCCAAGGGAGTGAATGAGTGTGAAAAGAAATGAAGAAAAAATCATGGAACCAGAATATAATCCTTCATGACAGAACCATCAAGAAATGTGCCCCAAGGAAGGTCATTTCTCTTTCATCAATATATGTAGGACTCTTTAGTACAAGAAGAGTCCGTGCATTTGACACCAAAAAAACCCGCGTCTTTAACAACGAAACTAAATTTTTTCGTTTCCTCAAAAATAGAAAAGAAAGCACGAGCAAGAAGATGTGAACTTGGTGCATAACACAAAGCAAATGTAGCTTGTTTCAAAGGAGTGTTTGACCTGTGCGGTGACTGGCTCGAGACTGTGAAGTGCAATTTTTATGGAAGTCGACTTATTGAGACTCACCCCCTCAATCCCCTCTCCAGCCCACCGCACGGCCGCTGAGCCCCTCGGAGCGGCTCCCCCAGCCCCTCCCCACTGTCGTCCTGCCTCCAAACCCGCCGCCTCTTCCGCCTCCTCTGCCTCCGCCGCCGCTGCCGCCACCTCTGCCCTCCACCACTTTCTTCTCTGTGGTCAGCAGCAGAGCTGGAACACAATGAGCGTCATCGTATAAACGGGATTATTATTTTTTAACAATAAATAATTCACAAAACGCGTTATCGTATTAACGCGGTTATTATTTCATAAGATTAAGTAATTCACTAAACGCCTCATCGTATTAAGGGATTATTATTTTATTTCATTGCATAATTCTCAAAACGCGTCATCGTAGTAACGGGATCTCTGCTTCATAACATTATATTATTTTAATTGCTGCATAACATCATCGGAGACCAACTTGACAAAGCAAGGGATCTCGGCTCTTTTGACAATTGACATTGGTAATACGATACCCATACGTGAATATCAGCTAAGGATCTTGATGTTAAGAGATTTTTAAAGCTCAATGTTACACATTTTTATCCATCAACTTTATTGGAAATAAACTGTTTTTTCTTTCTTCTTTCTGTTTTTCCGTCTGCTAATTCTAAAAAGTCATTAAAAGTTTTCTCGTATCTCCAGTCCGTTGAGCTGACACTTCGTTTAGTCATCATATCTGACCGTCACGAAACGTGTGCGTCTGGCACTGACGAGCTCGTCATAATTGGGAAGTTCTCGATTTTTGATGGAAGGGGCTGAAATGCGCAAAATAGATGTAACGTGTGATTACAAATAAAATAACAAGGATAGTCACTTTTAAAATAGACATTATTTCTTAGAGAGTTTAATAGGTCAGAGCTAAAAATATAAACGAAAAAATGAACCTTTTTGACTACAAGGGTCATCTTCAACATCTAGGAAAATACAAGAGATTTTTCATAGACAAAAAAAATATACACACATATAATTGACATTTGTAATTGCTAACAGGAAATTTGCAAGGGGAAGGAAGATTGGGCATCATTTAAAACCGGTTTGTCTTTCACGATAAAAAGAAACTCTAAAATTCGAAGATCATTTTGACTAGAAGATGTTGCAATTATCTGGAAATCGTCTAAACGAACAGGCAAGTCGCACTTTTCTGCATGTGCACGCACAGAGGATTGAGAAGGAGAAGCAAGAGGCCTATTTGTTCGAAAGCTTCGTCCGGCATGCTCTGCTACACGAGCACGCAAGGCCCTTTTTGTGGACCCAACGTACTCAGACGCACACAGTGCGCAACGACACTTGTAGACGACTGACGAGAGCAAAGCCTTCGGGAGCTTATCTTTGTAATTGAAAAAAGAATTGACTTTGTATGCGTTCACTAAAATTATCAGAAAATTAATATGCCTTAAATGTTTTGATAAAAGCGTCATCAAAACTTTTTCCAATTTTTCAGACTGGGAACCAAAATATGGTATAACAAAATAAAAATCTTTTTTCCGTACAGTTGTCATTGGTGGGCGGTGACAAAATTTTGAATTCAAAAACTTTTTGATTGAGGAATGTATCAGCCAAGCAGGGAAACCATTATTACGGAAAAAGTTATTAAAAAACTCAACTTCACCATGAAACGACTGAAAACTTGAACATACATTATACGCTCTACATAACAGAGTTCCGATACTATTTAATTTGAAACGAAAATTACAAAAACTATAGAAACTCAAACCCAACCCAGTAAATGTTTGCTTGCGATAGACGGAACTATAAAATTTGTTATTTCGACGAGTAATCATAGAATCCAGAAACGGGAGACAGTTTTCTTTTTCAAGTTCCATGGTGAACTTAATATCCGGATGCTGAGAATTCAAGTACGACAAAAAAAGGTTACAATGAGAACTATCTTTAAATAAAAGGAATGTATCATCAATGTAACGTTTATAGAATACAGGCTTATATTCAACCGGACACATTTCCAACCACCTTTTTTCGTAAAAAGCCATGAACATATTAGCAAATGTAGGTCCTAACGGGAGCCCCATTCCTAGCCCGTCTAATTGCTGACAAAAGATATTGTCAAAAATAAAAAATGAATTTAGAACAGAGAGTTGCAACAAAGTTTTGAACAAAGATTTGGTTAAGCCAATAACAGAATCAGTCTGAGAAAATAAGTAGTTTAAACAAATTTCTATGGTCTCGTTGTTATAGAGCTGTTTTTCCAGCCTGCCTCTTGTAGGTGCCTGCGATGTACATAGGGTTAAGAACTTTAATTATGCTTTTGTTCCTTTTAAATTTATCATTCATTTTATTTCTTACTGTTTCTATTTATCATATGTATTATTGGTTGTCATATTTCTACGGAATATTATGGTTGTTCCTCATGAGTGTGTTTATGCGAACGGAGAAGCCGCCTCTGCGGTTACGTACGGAGGCCTGCCACCGCACCCTATTAATCTGTTGTGGGTTGTCGCTGTGTGCGGGTGTGCGGGGGCTTCTCGGGCGGTCGCTTAGGACCGACATGTGACTTTGATAATTTGTATAGGAGTTTAGGAAAGTGTAGTCGTTAGTGTAATTGTTATTCATTTTTCATATTATCGAATCTTGGTGATAGTTAGCATTAGTTATTAGAATACTTGCCAGTTTGAACTAAAGTTAAACTCTACACAACTAAAAAGTAGAATTCAGATTATCCCGTGTATAAGTGTTTTCCAAGTTAGTTTATTGTTTCAATAATGAACATCTGTAGAGCTCGTTGGCTTCACGTTACGTCTGGTGACAGTAAGATGCTTTTCTCTCTGCCGAGCTCCTATTATTGAGCTACCGAGGCTATAGAGCAGTGGCACCCAAGGGGAGCTTAATACAGTTCTATTGTCTATAACCCGAGTTTCTGTGTGTAAATCTATTAAATTCATTTGTATATTTCCTGAAGCTTTATATTGATAGTGTGTAACTATTTATTTTTTATTTGTTTTCAGGCTCACTTATCGGACTTCGTTTTGTCCACTTTTGTTTACTTAGTTTTTTCAATTCTATCTACTTCAACCAATAAAGCCTGCACCCCGTCGCCTCTTCCTAATTTCCACCGAGCATCATTAAGTGTTAACTTAGCTCAGTGGCTGGACCTATAACATTTGGGGGCCTGTCCGGGATAAATTAGGTTTGGTAAGATGGCGGATGGGGGTAGTGCCCCTGATGATTCAGGAGGTGAAGTGAACAGTGCATTTATTCCGACCAGTGGAGAAGAGGTTAACGGCAGCATCGCTCCTGGTTTTCTTGAAGAGGTAATTACCATCCAGAGTCTCCTGATGCAGTTTGGACATCAAAGTGTGCGTGAAGCTCTTTTGGAGGGTGAGTTTAACCTACCGGCGGATGATATGACTCTTCTCATGCAGCTTGATCACCTGCGATTTAAGCTTTTACCTCAATGGAACTACGTTGATTCACCAAATTTGAGAGAAGGAGCAATTCATTTTGAGAAATTAGTGAAGTGCTGTGATGATGTTTTTGTGATTGGTGAGGAAGAAGTCTTCAGGAAAACTTACGCCGCTTGGCGCACCATGCTCAGACTCATCGCAGAATGTGACTACTGGAAGAGGGTTCCCTTCTCGAAAAGATGTGTGCATTTCAACGATCCTCATAAAACTAGTCCGATAAGTGAGCAGCCCCAGCCTGTGGTATATCGTGCTCGTGAGCAGGGCTTAACTCAGTTGAGGGATGCGTTAAGGCAGCCTCAGAGTGCAAGCTACGTCAAGCCAGAGAAGCCTGCTCGATACGCCAATGTCCAACATGATTGGAACGACCCTGTGGCAAGACGTAGACACATCGAAACTGTCTCCTTGTCTGACTCTGAGTCTACGACCGACGAGGAAATCAATTTCAAAACCCCGCCAGTGTATCCAAGTAAAGTTGTGAAACCTAACTTATTTGTTGTGGATGGCCAATGTCATTTAAGGGATTTTCTCGCTGATTATGAGCATTATTTCTCGCGGAAGTACGTGGGTGGCACCGATCGTGAGCAAGCTAGACACCTTGGAGAGTTTCTGAACGGGGAAATTAAAGAAGTTTATCACCAAATCAGTGCATCAAACTGCCACTACCCTTACGTCCGTGCAGAACTACTCAATTGGTACAAGAACCTGAAAATCGGCAAAAAGTCCTACTGGCGCAAGGAGTTGAGGAACTCAACGATTGGTCCAGAAGAGAAACTCTACCTATTCGGCATGAGGCTCATGAACTTGGGACAGCAGGGATACGAAAACGATCGCGAGTGTGCCCGTGAAGTGCGAGAGCAATTCCTGCGCTCCGTGCCCAGCAAGTTTTCTCGTGAGGTTAGGACAATCGAGCGACATGGGAGACTCAACCGAGGCGCATCGTACCGGCTTCCTTGGAAGTCCCTCATGGAGTTAGCTCGCGACTACGACGAAGCAGCGGACGATAAAACGTCGAATGCGAGTCATGCCTCAGAAACTCCGAACGTAGGTTTCACTCGTGCTCAGCCTGAGTTCCCGTTGATGGACCCTCCAAGTATTGGTGGGTTCGGGCCAACTTCTGTCCCACATCGTGGAAAATCTCGGAATGCGACCAAGCAGATTTCACCTAATCTTTGCATGTGGTGTGGTAAAAGAGGCCATGAAACGAAAAATTGTCGCATGGGAAAAACCTGCTACAATTGCAATGAAACTGGACATGTAGCTGCTTTCTGTCCCAGAGCCCCACAGCCTAAACTTGAGTGTCCCAAATGTAGACTAGACCATCTCGGGAAGGACTGCCAGCGAGGAACGAGGTTAAACTAACCTGCCCTGAACGCCGGAGGAAATCTTCAGGGCCTTCCACCGAGCACAAAGTCCTCCATCGCACCAGGATATTCTCAAATTCAGCACTCGCTCGAGGTCGAGCTGCGGCGGATGCGACACAGACTACAAGGGTTGCTTCGGGAAATTCTGCTCTTCAGACAGAGAAGCAAACTCCAAGCAGCGGTCCTACTTCGCTACTTCCCGGTGTATCCGACCTGGCCTCTACTTCTATTGAGAGCGACGACTTTCCAAGAGAATCTCACGAAAGGGGGAGATGTGAGCCGATATCTTGCGACGGTGGTGTAAAGGAAATCCTACAGGCTACAGGTAAATTTGTAAATGTTTCAGGCGATTTGACCGCATTACCCAGAGTCGAAATTACGCTAGGGGGTATAAAGTGTCATGCGTTATTAGATACTGGGGCGTGTAGATCTTTAATATCAAGCGAACTTGCCAATAGCCTTAATTTAGTAGGTCGTGCAACTTCAGAGACGTTGATTGCCATTGGTGAAAATTTTAAATCTGAGAGCGAACTTGATCTCGAGTTTTCCATAGCCGATGTTCCATTTTCAATCAATCGTGTAATTGTTGTGCATAAATCTAAATCTATGACTTTTCCAATCATCTTGGGGGTCGACTTTTTTACCAGTAATTGTCTTGAATTCGATGTTCTGTCTAGAACTTTGGAGAAAACGACTAGCGAGGTAAAATTCAGAATAGCATTCAGTGAAGATGGTGTCCCATGCAGTGTAAATTTTACAAATATTGTCTGCCGTGCAGCCTGTAACCTAACTATTTCTGGTGATTCTCAAGTGGAACTCACCACTGACTGTTCAGATCTTATCAGGGGCCGTAACTTAACCTTCATGGTTGAGAATAAACTTCCCAGTAAACTTGCAGACAGAGTGGAAATCAGAACTTGTATCATTGATGGGTCTCGTCCCAATATTCTCGTTTCTCCTCTGGTAAATTCTGTTAATATCAAAAAGGGAACTGTTCTTGGAGTCATGTCTTCCATTGACGTAGAAAGTCTCGATCATCCTAACCCTGTTAGATGGGATAAGGCTGAAATCAGGGAGAATGTAGACTTGTCTCATTTGAATCTGGCCGAAAGGGACAAAGTTTATCTCATGATGGAGAATGTTGTTGATGTGTTTAGTTCGGGAGAGTACGATGTGGGCGTTACCCAGTCGATAAAACACACCATCGAGCTCACGGATCTCACTCCTATCTACGAGAGACCGCGAAGATTCCCTAAGCCTATTCAAGATGAGATAAATAAGCAATGTGAAGAACTCCATTCATTAGGTATCATTGAACCTAGTGTATCGCCTTGGGCTTTCCCAGTTGTGCCTGTTAGGAAGAAAGACGGTACTATCAGGATGTGTGTTGACTATCGTAAATTGAATAAGGTCATGAAAGCCGATAAGCACCCGATACCTAACCTAGTAGATTCATTGTATAGCTTGAACGGGGCTAAATATTTTACTAGTCTAGATTTGATAAAAGGGTATTACCAAATTCCTCTTGAAGATTCCTGTAAAGAGTACACCGCTTTCGCTACCAACCGTGACCAGTGGCAGTTCGCCAGAATTCCGTTTGGAATTAAAACCGCTCCAGCAGGTTTTCAGCGTGCACTACAAGACATAATTTACCGAGAGATATCGAGTGATAAAGTAAAGATTTACCTAGACGACATCCTAATCGTTGAATCAAACTTAGATGCCCACGTTGATCTAGTGCGTAGAGTTTTGAACGTTTTGAACGATCATGGGCTGAAGGTAAAACCTTCAAAGTGTCGTTGGGCTGGGCGTGAGCTGGAATTCCTCGGTCACATTGTTAGCGAGAGTGGAGTGCGAAAGACTCCTCATTATATGGACGCTGTGAAAGATTACCCGCGCCCTAATACTGTTAAAGAATTACAGGGTTTCTTAGGCCTGATTAATTTTCAGCGCAAGTTTATACCCTCATGTTCTGATATCATGAAACCTTTGTCTGAATGGACGGGAAAAAGAGGATCAGTTAAGCTGAAATGGACGAGTTCAATGGTCGAGGCGTTTGAATCTCTCAAGCAGTTCATATTGAAAGATGTCGAGTTAGCGTACCCCGATTATGCTGAAACTGCTGAAAAGCTCGAACTTTGGGTTGACGCTTCTGCGAGCGGTGCCGGAGCTTGCCTCGCCCAAAAGTGTGATGGCGAATCAAAAGTTATAGTGTACGCTTCGACCACGTTCTTGCCAAATCAGCGAAACTATTCTACAATTGATAGGGAACTTGCCGCTTTACGATGGGCAGTTAAGAGCTTGCGTCCATTTTTGTACGGAGTAGAATTCATAATTCATACTGACCATCAAGCTCTTGTGTACCTACATAATATGAAGCTGGTTAGCAGCCGTTTAGCTAGAACCGTGGAGGATTTGGCAGAGTATTCTTTTGAGATAAGATACACTCCTGGTCGACTGAACGTTGCTGCTGATAAGCTTTCTCGTCTTGGTGCTTTCCCCAATGCGGTATAATTTAAAAGCGATTCACAACAGACCCTACCTCCGGGGCTGATAGTGGAGTCATATGCTCCAGGACGCGGAGGTTCGTTGTTTTATAGCTTATACCAGTTGTTGCGGGAAAGGGCCAATAACGAATTTTTTCCTCGTGACCAATTTGAATTAAGGAAGGTTGTGGTGGACGAGATTCTACAGAACCCTACCGATTATAATGTTGAGCTAACCACAGAGGTGCGTCGTTCGTTAAAATTAATGACACTGCCTGGTCAGTTACCTTGTCTGGAAGCTTTGGTGGCAACCAGTAAGCTCTTTGATGTTGTAATATGTGTGTATTACTGGGACTCCGCTCCAGTGGTGTACAAGCACGGTGGGGTGACGGAGGAAGCCTCTATTGTTAACCTGCAGTGCTTATCAGGTGTTCACTATAATCCTCTTGTCGAGCTTAAATCCTACTGTGGCTACCCGCGAGAAACTTGTTGTGCAGCGGCCATAGCTTCACCGGACGGAATAGTGGAGGTAGGAATGAACCGTTTTGATGAAGATTTCATACTCGATGTAGCGCAGTTGTTCATCAGTGATTTTCCCGATTGTCACACTGTAACTAAACACCCGATGATTGAAGTTAAAATTTCTAACAAAGACGGTTGCGCTATCCTAGATTCCGGTGCTCAATGCAGTTTAATTGTGGAAGAATTTGTGGGAGAACTTGCGGGTTATTCTGTGCACTACGGAGATGCCGTTCACTTAATCGGTCTTACTGGAGCAGTGTTAACTGTCGAGAAATTCACTACTCTTAAATTGGAAGTAGGTGGATCAATGATCGAGCAACGGTTTCTTATTGTACCCAATAACGTTTTACCTTCATGTTGTTTACTCGGGCTCGATTTCATGGCTTCCAACCAGGTTATTATGAACTTCAATTTTGGGCTGTGTCGAGTACACGGTGGTCAGCCGGTTGAATTCCTGACTTGCCGTCTCGCATCGGATAATTCAAAATTGTGGATAGCGGTAGCCCAAAACTTGGAAGTTCCGGAGAGCTCTGGACGCTTGGAGGTACGAACTAGTGCCCTAAGAGCTCTGGAAGTTTTAACTAATGAAGACCATACATCAATGATAATGAGACAGAAGAGATGCTCGGAAATTCGATCGGTTCGCCATGGATTGCGTAATGACGTTTCTCCCGAACAATGGCAAGGGCCGGCATCTCGGTTCAAAAGATATGCCAATAACTTGTGTGTGATAGACGATTTGTTGTGTTTCGGTAAAGAATGTGTAGTCCCTGTCCTACCTTTCAACTTTGTACTAAATTTAATAATCCGTCTTCATGTTGAGCTCGCGCATATAGGTAGGGATAAACTGTTGAATTAAGTTAAATCTATGTTCTGGCATCCAAAAATCGGACAAATTGTAGGAGATGTCTGTTCCTCCTGTTCGCATTGTCAAATGTTCAAGTCTAGTCGGACCATCTTGGTTCCTCCTACGTGGAAGGTAGTAACTAGCGAACCTTTTGATTTGGTGGCCGTGGACTTGGTCTCCTATTCGCGATCTACGTCTGGTTACGTTGCTGCACTGGTCCTAATAGATGTGCACAGCAAATGGTTGTCGGCTGTCCCGCTTAAGGATAAAACCGGCTCTACCGTAGCTGATGCCCTGGATAAGGCTGTCCTACCTTGTCTGGCAGCGGTTCCAACCAGATTGTTGAGCGATAATGGGCCTGAGTTCATATCTTCTAAATTCGCGGCCGTCCTCGACAAATGGGGGATCGTTCATGTACGAAGTACCCCTCACAAAGCTTCGAGTAACGGTGCGGCGGAGCGTGTCATAAGGACTCTAACGGGACTCATCGCGAGGCTACTCGCCGATTCTCGTGACTGGGATGCGGAGCTGCCGTCAGCAGTATCTATTTACAACAATACTGCCCATACAGAACTGAAAATGTCCCCTTCACAGTATTTGCTTTCTCAGAAGCACGTGGCGAATCCAGGGGTGCCGCCATCGCAGAAATGGCGCCTTGGACACGATGCTTACTCTCCGTTTCGGGTGAATGACCTAGTTTTGAAAGAGCGTCCAGTTCACGGTCGCTTGAACGTAAATAAATTTCTCCCTATTTACGACGGACCGTTGAGAGTGCTAAAGGTTAACCCGAATGAAGTAACTTACGAGCTAATGGACGTTAAAGGTGGCGAAGTCATCAAAACTCACCATAAATTTCTCAAACGGCACAAAACCGCACCGCTGTATTTGCGGCGAAATAAACTATTTCAAAGATTGAACGTAGAGTTTAGCGAGTCCACGAAAGTTTCTGAGGAGACCTCGGAGACGGAAACTCGCCCTTTGATTGGTTCCCACGAGCACCTTGATTCAGATTCCGCTTCTTCGGGTTCTGTTCAAGATTTCTGTTTCATAACAGAGACAGGGAGCCGAGAGAAGCATACTAGCAAGATAGCGGATCCTTACTTCGAAGCATGGGCCAGGGGTTGCTGCAAAGGTAGTATCATCTTCCTCTCCGAGTTCTATAAGAAAACTACAGCGGAGTTGAGGCGTAATCCAGACCAGTCGCTCCAGCCAGTTTGTGCTGAGGTCGAAACTTTGGCAACCGCATCTCCCGTCAGTATAGGAGCTTTGGAACGAAGCATTGATCGATTGTACGACGCGCTCACCCCGGCGGTGATACAAAGCTGCCGCAATGATGGTAGACTCGGCCCTACTATTTCTGAGTCACCCCGCTGTCTTAGATCTCGAGGTCCCGCTAGAGAACAACCCCATGTACAACCTCGAACTTTAGAATATAAAGCGAAACGGTCACTAGACCAGACTGAATAAAAATTTACCATTGTGTGTTCATGTCGTCCTAATTAGCTAGGTTTAAGTAGATGACATAAAACGTATTCTTTTTCCCTATGTTTGCTATGTTCTGTTGTCGCTAGTAAGATTGTCTATTAATAAGTGTTAATGCGTTCTGTGAGATCAATTTCCAGGAATTGAATTGGATAAATTAGGTTAAGTTGTATTGCGAGATTTGCTGCATCCTAGGCTTACAGAGACGAGGCTGAGTGGGGAGTGTGTTATAGAGCTGTTTTTCCAGCCTGCCTCTTGTAGGTGCCTGCGATGTACATAGGGTTAAGAACTTTAATTATGCTTTTGTTCCTTTTAAATTTATCATTCATTTTATTTCTTACTGTTTCTATTTATCATATGTATTATTGGTTGTCATATTTCTACGGAATATTATGGTTGTTCCTCATGAGTGTGTTTATGCGAACGGAGAAGCCGCCTCTGCGGTTACGTACGGAGGCCTGCCACCGCACCCTATTAATCTGTTGTGGGTTGTCGCTGTGTGCGGGTGTGCGGGGGGCTTCTCGGGCGGTCGCTTAGGACCGACATGTGACTTTGATAATTTGTATAGGAGTTTGGGAAAGTGTAGTCGTTAGTGTAATTGTTATTCATTTTTCATATTATCGAATCTTGGTGATAGTTAGCATTAGTTATTAGAATACTTGCCAGTTTGAACTAAAGTTAAACTCTACACAACTAAAAAGTAGAATTCAGATTATCCCGTGTATAAGTGTTTTCTAAGTTAGTTTATTGTTTCAATAATGAACATCTGTAGAGCTCGTTGGCTTCACGTTACGTCTGGTGACAGTAAGATGCTTTTCTCTCTGCCGAGCTCCTATTATTGAGCTACCGAGGCTATAGAGCAGTGGCACCCAAGGGGAGCTTAATACAGTTCTATTGTCTATAACCCGAGTTTCTGTGTGTAAATCTATTAAATTCCTTTGTATATTTCCTGAAGCTTTATATTGATAGTGTGTAACTATTTATTTTTTATTTGTTTTCAGGCTCACTTATCGGACTTCGTTTTGTCCACTTTTGTTTACTTAGTTTTTTCAATTCTATCTACTTCAACCAATAAAGCCTGCACCCCGTCGCCTCTTCCTAATTTCCACCGAGCATCATTAAGTGTTAACTTAGCTCAGTGGCTGGACCTATAACATCGTGTAGCGGAATATTAGTAAATAAATTCTCGACGTCAAAGGAAGCCATAAAAAGATTATCAGCGTTATCAAAAGAAACCACATCGCTTACAAAAGATTTTGAATTTTCCACTGTATAATCATTAGAAGTAAAGGGAGTCAGAATAGTCACCAAAAATTTTGCCAGATTGAAGCTAGGAGTACCGTAGGCTGCAAAAATAGATCTGAACGGAAAATTTAGATCGAAATTGCGTTTGTGGATTTTAGGTAAGCCACATGAAACACCAGGAGCGCTTCCGGAAACAAATAAGGTTCTGTACACATCATCGGAAATTGAGCCAGAATTTTTGAGTTTACGTAAAAAATTATTTATCTTATCTTCAACACTGGTTGTGAATTTTAGTATTGGTTGAGAAATCACTCTAAATTTAGTTGCATCAATTTTCCGTTCAGACCTATATTTGCAGCCTACCGTACTCCTAGCTTCAATCTGGTCAAATTTTTGGTGCCTATTCTGACTCCCTTTACCTCTAATGATTATACAGTGGAAAATTCAAAATCTTTTGTAAGCGATGTGGTTTCTATTGATAACGCAGATAACTTTTTTATGGCTTCTTTTGACATCTAGAATTTATTTACTAATATTCCGCTACATGAGACCATAGAGATTTGTTTAGACTACTTATTTTCTCAGACTGATTCTGTTATTGGCTTAACCAAATCTTTGTTCAAAACTTTGTTGCAACTCTCTGTTCTAAATTCATTTTTTATTTTTGACAATATCTTTTATCAGCAATTAGACGGGCTAGGAATGGGACTCCCGTTAGGACCTACCTTTGCTAATATGTTCATGGCTTTTCACGAAAAAAGGTGGTTGGAAATATGTCCGGTTGAATACAAGCCTGTATTCTATAAACGTTACATTGATGATATATTCCTTTTATTTAAAGATAGTTCTCATTATGACCTCTTTTTGTTGTACTTGAATTCTCAGCATCCGAATATTAAGTTCACCATGGAACTTGAAAAAGAAAACTGTCTCCCGTTTCTGGATTCTATGATTACTCGTCGAAATAACAAATTTCATAGTTCCGTCTATCGCAAGCAAACATTTACTGGGTTGGGTTTGAGTTTCTATAGTTTTTGTAATTTTCGTTTCAAAATAAATAGTATCAGAACTCTGTCATGTAGAGCGTATAATGTATGTTCAAGTTTTCAGTCGTTTCATGGGTGAAGTTGAGTTTTTGAATAACTTTTTCCGTAATAATGGTTTCCCCGCTTGGCTGATACATTCCTCAATCAAAAAGTTTCTAAATTCAAAATTTTAGGACCGCCCACCTATGACAACTGTACGGAAAAAAATTTTTACTTTGGTATACCATATTTTGGTTACCAATCTAAAAAATTGAAAAAATATTTGCTGACGCTTTTATCAAAACATTTAATTCATATTAATTTTGTGATAATTTTAGTGAACGCATACAAAGTCAATTCTTTTTTCAATTACAAAGGTAAGCTCCCGAAGGCTTTGCTCTCGTCAGTCGTCTACAAGTGTCGTTGTGCACTGTGTGCGTCTGAGTACGTTGGGTCCACAAAAAGGGCCTTGTGTGCTCGTGTAGCAGAGCATGCCGGACGAAGCTTTCGAACAAATAGGCCTCTTGCTTCTCCCTCTCAATCCTCTGTGCGTGCACATGCAGAAAAGTGCGACTTGCCTGTTCGTTTAGACGATTTTCAGATAATTGCAACATCTTCTAGTCAAACAGATCTTCGAATTTTAGAGTCTCTTTTTATCATGAAAGACAAACCGGTTTAGAAGTGTCCTCTGAGACTCCATATCAGTGTCCTCTGAGACTCCATATGGTGAGGATGTGCGTTGCGCTCGCTCCGCTCGCTCCGAAACAAAGTGCCTATTGTTAGAAAGAATGTACTTCTAGCCTGAATGGGTACCCTCTCTCGCCATGAGGATTCAAATGTGATATCAACATATTAATCATCAAACTAAGAATATAATATTCCCTCATAGAGTGTGAAGGTGTTCAACCCTCGTTTATACAAGAAAGCCAACTCTCTAAACCTACAAGATGGGAGCGAGGAAGCAACGCAACAACATCAGCAGCTGCAATAACAGCTGTGAATATCAACCAAAGTTTGGTCAATATCCTGATGTGTCTAGCCTAACGCAAGACTGCAAAGAAGTGGTATCTGTTCTAATAAAATATTTCGACTCAGTGATGACAAAATTTAATAGTGATATTGACGAAATGAAAAGTGAAATAAGCGACCTTAAAACACTATCTGAAACAATAGCAGGAAAAGAAGCAGAACACAAACAAATTATTGAAGAGCAGAATGAAAAAATACAAAGCTTGGAGTCACGTCTCGATCGCTTGGAAAAAAATGATCAGCGCCGAGACCTGGAAGATAGAAAATGTACTCTCGTCATTTCCGGGGGGGGAACTACCTCATTCACACAACAACGAAAATTGCAAAGAAACAGTCTGCAAAATTCTGAAGGACATCAACATCGACCTCAGTGATGCTGACGCCATCACGTCAGCTAACAGAATGGGAAGAAAACCACTAAGTGGAAACGAGGATCGAAGAAACATCGCTTTCGAACTGAAACATTACAACAAAAAACGTGAAATTCTCTCTGCCTGCCGAGTAAATAAACCAACGTTCTATATAAATGAATATCTAATACCTTCACGAGCCAAGATCATGTACACCTTGAGAGTAGCCAAGAGAAATTTCCCGGAAAAAATCGAAACCCCGAGGACCCAAGATGGAAACATCTTCGCATTCATCCCTGGACAACCGGACTCGAGACGTCAGATTAACACGCCAGAAGAGCTCGACCAATACCTGATGCGGCAACTGGATAAATCATCAAATCAGGTCTTGGGTGTTCACCTCAATTAGGTATCAAAACATGTACCTGTGTCAAATTATATACTCGTATGCCAATAACGCCTAGAATTCTATAACTTTACACTAGATCTTCAAACTGCATAACTTCATGTCATGAATCAGTTCCAACCTCTAAAGATATATACGGCAGTTTTACCTCAATTTTGACAATCATATGACAGATATATATGAACATTTATGACAACTGTATTGGAAATTGCAACAACACCACCAGCAATTTGTACCTACCAATATTATGATGGAATATTGATATCCACCTTGTTCACCTTTCCTCGTAAATTGTATGTAATTTTTAACCAACAAACTATTATTATGTGTAAAACATATTAGCTGATTAGATTATCATCGTCGCTAAATTTTTTTCTATTTATTTTTATTTTTTTAAAACTTATTACCTGTTGTATGTGAACTTTGTAACAACGCCTTCAGCAATTTGTACGCATCAATTTTGTATATTGAACTCCAATATTAATCGCTCTTGGCTGAGTATTGAGTGTACCCACGAAATCACGCTAGATTTCTTACTCTTTTCTATACTTTCTAAGCTAGTTTTTAGATAGATATATCCTTTTAATCTTGACTCTGTATTTCGTTTTAAGTTGTACAATAGTACTTACTGCCTACTGTTTACTAATTTTGAATGACTGATCACGCTGATATATTAGATGAAATCGACCCGGATCTCAATCATTTGAACAGAATATTTCCAAACCTAAACGACTCTGAAAACTGCAGATATACTAATATATCAAAATTCAACGAATCTATACGAAAAACCCGGCAGGATTTTTCGCTACTGTGTTGGAACTGTAGGTCACTCAATCCAAAATTGGAAGAGATAAAATGCACTATTACTGAACTTAAGTATACCTTAGATGTGATTAGCTTCACCGAAAGCTGGCTAGATGACTCGACCAAAGACATGATTAAATTTGAAAATTATCATAGTTACCATTCGCTACGAAAAAACAAGCGAGGCGGGGGCATCAGGGGACATTTCTAAGCTCATGGATTCGAGAATCATAGCAAGTGCAACACTGAATCAGGATCATATAGAATCATTATTCGTAGAACTGTCTAGAGATGGCAAACGAATTGTGCTTGGAACGGTGTATAGGCCGCCTACAGCCTGTCCTATATCCTTCCTTAATGAGCTTAATCGAATTATTTCTCAGTTCAACAGGTCCTTCTACAATGACATAATAATATGCGGTTACTTCAACTATGATTTGCTGAAACATGAAAGCTATGAACCAATCTCTAATTTCTTAAATGCATTTCATTCTAAATATTTCCTTCCGATCATCACAAAGCCAACACGAATAACCTCAGAATGTGCCACGCTGCTTGACAATATCTTTATGACAGACCCAAGTGATTTTCTTGCTGGAATAATTACTTCTGACTTATCAGATCATTTTCCAGTTTTTCTTATTAAGAAAAATGTCTATCTTGCGTGCACCAGAGCACGGGCTGAAACTTATTCATATCGTAAAATAAACGAATCAAAATTAGAAGAAATGCGCACCGTTCTAGAAGATTTAATGCCAACATTGCACATCACCCAACAAAACAATAATGCAAGGAGCATTGATGAATCAGTAGTAAAGTTGACTGAAACTATAATGACCGCATACAATCAGTGTTGCCCAATTGTAACTCGTACAGTTACCCCGAAAAATAAACAAAAGCCCTGGATTACTAGAGACATCGTGATATATATAAAGAAACGCCAAGCGTACCTAGCCCTCCTTTGCGAAGGTCGAATATCTAGAGAAACATATAACCAATTCAGAAACTATGTGACAAACCAGATAAGAACATCAAAAAAGAGCTACTTTACCCTCAAGTTTACTCAATTCAAAGCTGACGTTAAAAAGACTTGGCGCCTCCTTAACTCTTGTTATAAACCGAATAACGCCGAAAAAAAGAAAATTGGTTATATCACTCAAGATAATGTAAAATACCATGAGAAGAATGAAATTGCTAATCTCTTCAACAACTTCTTTGTAAACGTAGGGAAAACTATAGCCAATGGTATTCCAAGTGAACCTACTGATCACCTGGAATTTATGGATCATATTCGAGAACACAACTCCTTTTTCTTTACGCCTACAAACTCCTCCGATGTAATTGCGTGCATAAACAACATGAAAAATAAATCGAGTGGGTTACAAACGCTTCCAACTAAAATACTTAAAATAATTGCTGATATTGTGGCCCCACTGATATCCAATATTATTAACCAGTCTCTCTTACTAGGCACTTTCCCGAACTCCCTCAAAGTTGCTAGAGTAACCCCTATCTTTAAAAATGGTGAAAAAACCTGTGTAAACAATTATCGACCTATCTCCATGTTACCAATTATTAGCAAGGTATTCGAGAAAATTGTGTATAAAAAAGTGTACTCTTATTTTGAACAAAAATCATTTCTCTATGATAAACAATACGGCTTTCGCTGTAAAAAATCAACAACACAGTCAATATTAAATCATTTACAATTCCTTTATTCTAATATAGATAACGGAAAGACTGTCTTCTCTGTATTTCTTGACTTTCGAAAGGCATTCGATTGTGTGGACCATAACATATTACTCTCGAAACTTCATTGTTATGGCATTCGTGGGGTTGCCCATGATTGGTTCAGATCATACCTAACAAATCGGAAGCAATACGTTGTCATTGACGACGCAAAATCGGACCCACAAAAAATTAGCCATGGAGTTCCACAAGGATCTGTTCTTGGGCCTCTCCTTTTTCTGATTTTTATCAATGATATTATTAAATCTACATCATTTTTTAAATTCATACTTTTTGCCGATGACAGTACGCTTTCTGCGGTCCTTCCGAACGAAAATCCCACTACGATTGCGGAGAGTATAAATAATGAACTCCATAAGGTTTCACTGTGGCTTAAAGCTAATAAAATAAGCCTCAATATCGATAAAACAAATTATATTACGTTCTCATACAAGAAAGATATATCTCTACCATCCATTAAAATTGGCGAAGGTGAAATCAAAGAAACCAACTCATGTAAATTTCTGGGCATCATAATAGATAAACATCTGACCTTCAAAGAGCACATCACTCATATTAGTTCTAAATTATCAAAATCCATCGGAATCCTGAGTAAAGTTAAAAATTTCCTGCCTGAAACAGCCTTACTAATGCTTTATCGAACGCTCATTTCACCATACCTGCAATACGGAATAGAAGCATGGCATGGAACTGATAAAAATAAAACCAATATAATTTTTACTCTGCAAAAAAGAGCCATCAGAGCGGTAAAGAACCTAGAATATAATGCTCACACAAATGATTCATTCAAAAATTTACAAATACTTAAACTCTCGGATCTCTACAAAATCTCCATCTGCAATTTCATCTACAAAACATTAGCTAATGATGGCGACAATAGCCTTCAACAGTTATTAACTGCGCAAACTGGTCATCACGACCATTTAACACGAAATAAAAGTAAATTCATGCTTCCTTATTATTCAAAGGCCCGCTCGCAACATAGTATACTATTCGTTGGAACTAAAACCTGGAACTCAATACCTGCGGAGATCCGTGAAAGTAATTCTTACAAGGTATTTAAAAGAAATCTTGAGTCTCACTTCTTATCAGAATACTAGTCGTGTAAGATCACCAAGTCAAATCCTGCCTCCTACATGTCTGGTCCTAATAATGCAATTTGCCATGAGTAATATCGCCGATTTTCAGTCTGCTCCCAAATCGTTATCGAATATACTGTTAAATATTGTCCATATGACCTATATTGTAAAATTTAACATCAATATCGAGTTCATTATCCTGTTGATCAGTGTAATGCGAAACTAGGCTAAGTGAATTAGGTTAAACATTATTGTACGCCCTAGAATAATGTAATGGTAGGATGCCCTAGAAGTCGCTGAACTTATTCGGGCCCACAGGTAGCTATACTCAACTCTGACCATTGTATTAGACTTAAGAAACATTCTACCTCTGTATCTCCTGTGGTAAATAAATTGTTTGTTTAAAAATTGTTTAAATTGTTTAAAATTGTTTAAATGATGCCCAATCTTCCTTCTTCTTGTAAATTTCCTGTTAGCAATTACATATGTCAATCATATGTGTGGATCTTTTTTTTGTCTATGAAAAATCTCTTGTATTTTCCCAGATGCTGAAGATGACCCTTGTGGTCGAAACGTTCATTTTTTCGTTTATATTTTTAGTTCTGACCTATTAAACTTTCTAAGAAATAATGTATATTTTAAAAGTGACTATCCTTGCTGTTTTATTTGTAGTTAGACTTTGCAAAGGGCAAAACATTGAAGTAAATCATTACCTTTGTCGTTGCTAACGTGTGATGTAACGTAAATAAAAATTTACCTAATAAATATGGAATATTGTAAATTATTGTGAAAATATTTTGTGCAATAAATACGTAATAATTAAAGTATGTTATAGTTGTGTAATATTTTAAAATGTAGTATAATACATGGGACGTTCAGCCGTGTAAGAATAAAAGCCAAGACTCCATGACATTTTCTCACGGTCGAGCGGTAGCCATTTAAACATCTAGTGCGAGTGAGCTATTGTGCCTAACTCTTTCCTTTTCCCAGCGAGGAGAAACACGGGGATTGCAATCTGTTGTCCCAATCTCAGAACCTTTCATACGAAAGGTGAGCTCTTGTTGCAGCAAGGCGATGATTTGTGCCTTGTATTAAACGAATGTAAATCATTGTTTTTACCTGAATCATTTCGAGAGTGAGATAAAATGTAATACTTCAGTGAAACTTCAAAGTTTATTCTGTTATCTTAAAGTCATAGAGATGTTTACAAGAGAGAAAGAGTGAGAGCTCAACGGTAGCTAACGTTATAGCGCAACATTTCATTTTGTGCACATTAAGCATTTTCTATCGATAGTTTCATCTTTCGTTTGACTTGTCAAAAAACCAGATACTGGGTTCATGGCATCAAGAGACCGGTTTGGTCTCCATAGATATCCATAACACCCACAGTGGTCTCACACGCTCCCTCTCCCTCCACCCCAGTCTTCCCCCCTACAGTCATGAGGTAGGCTCAGGCCCGGTGACGTCACGAAGGCTCGTGAAGACACAAAGGGCACCAACAACGGCCCACAAATCTATACATGAGCACCGTGACGTGATCTCAACACTTGCGTGGTGATGACGCCTTCAAACACATACAGCTAACCTGTTGTTGCTCCGCCGGGCACCTGACCCGTCCAGACCATTTGTGTCACTGTGTCTCCTAGAATTATTGTTAACGTAGGTGGTGCTCGGTAAAATGACGGCATGCGATAATGAAAACAATTTAACTCGGCCAGGTGTCTCCATAAATTTATAAAGATGTTTTTTGTGCGTAATTTTTCCTATGTTCTTTCAATGGGGATCTCATTGAACACATTGAATAGGTCGGTCCGTCTCTCTGTCACGCTCGTATCACGGCCGTATCTGTGATGTGAGTTTTACCGGTGCACAAGTACAAGAATATTTTAATCGCGGGTACTATTGGGATGGATATATTTGTTTGTCATCCACATGACTTATTTAAGAAACCCATTAAATCTCGTCAGTAGTAAAGGAAATACCAGTTAGAGCACAATTCACCACAATTAGCTTATAATGAAATAAATTAAGACAAAAATTTAATAGAAGAGTTATTCGTTGTCGAATTTTTTACTTTTTTATTAGCAGAAACGACTTACACAAACGACCAGGTATCTTTTATATATAAATTACATTGTTCAATAAACAAAAACAATAAATAGCATGTTTAGGAATAATTCCATTCTTTGAAGAATTTTTTAGGAATATGTAATTTATCAAAGTTTTGAAAATACCTACTTTGAAGTGGATGTCTGTCTCTATTAATAAAGATAAAATTATATGGTTCTTTATATGTGTTGGAACAAAATTATTTAAATTCTTCATAAGGGCATGTCCTGACAAATGATATCTGTGTAAATGTTCTTCATATCAGTTGAGTCTAAACCAAAAAGAATCAGAACGTTGGCATTTGTTCTAATTGTTTGTCTCGGTAATAAATAATAATTTTGTGATAAGTAAATCGAACTACAGTTATTGTGTCTCCCTCTAGTATAAAAGCTATCAGCTGGACTTTGATCTCTTTCAGTTGCTATATCATCAAAAATGAAAAGATTTTTCTTTATTGAATCTACGTCACTTGGGTGGGGAATAGCTGTCGTATCTTAAAAGTATTCAATTTTAGATTTTGAGTTTCTTTCAATCGGTAAATTTTCAAGGGAATCGCCAATATCACCATTTCCATTTTCAAATAATTCAATTATTTCAGATTGGTTATGGCCTTTATCAAACGCATTTTTTAATAATTTATACTCTGGTTGGTGTATTGATTCACTGTACAGAAAAAGATGATTAAAATCGACAAATTTTTCTAACAGAAGCTTTATTAATAAAAAAGTTTTACCACAGTTTGATCTCCCTACGATGAGACATCTCAAGCCAGGAGAAGGAAAAATGAAGTGATTCTTTTGATTATTTCTTTTACTGTCTTTCCACATATACACCGTTTTATATAACCAATATACTGCAACTGATTTTCCAAAATTTATTTTCTGTTTGTAGCAATTGTAAACATTGTTTTTAAATCTGCTACTTCGTCTCTGATTAATGAATAACTTCGCCTGAAACGTCTCTGATTAGTGTTTCAAGATGGATGATATGTGACTGTAATTGATTTATATCTTCCCTACTTAATTCGATATCATTTTGAATTGGATTAACATCTAGTTGCAATTGATTTATGCTTGCAGTATTGAGAACAACTTCTCTTTGAATATCTGTTATAATATCTTCCATTTTATTAAGTATAATTCTTCAATGTGTTTTTCTTTTTATTGGTTGTCGCATTAGGCAATAACGAGAGAAGGAGCTACCTTTGGTGAAAAATATTTTTTCTCCATCATATACTAAAGAGTTGTATATTTTAATATCTCTAGGGAATTTTTCACATCTAATTAGAAGATTTTTTTTTCAAATCCCAGTTGTAAATACAGCAAATACATCGAGTTTACAATTTTTTGAGCATCTATTACTTCATATGGCATTGCTTTTCATTTTGATTACTATAAATTTTCAAAATACTTTAAAATTTACATTGGAAAAAAAACACATTGAAATTTTTAAAATATGTTGAGAAAATAATTTATTAAAAATGGAACCATTTGATGTATCACATCTATCTAATACTAAGAATACAAAAAGGCATAGTAATTTTAAGAAAATTTCAGTGAAGATGACTTCAAGCAACAATTTTTGTTATATTTGTAACATTTACATAATAAACTTAAGAAGACATGAGAAAAGTATTAAACACAACAAAAACGTGAGTAAACTATTAATCTCAGATCTGCATTTGGATAGAAACAAAAATTTCTGTAATAAATCAAATATAAATGTCTCTAATCTAAAAACACATCAAAAATCTACTAGGCATAGTAAAAACATAAATTTTTAAACAATTTAAACAATTTAAACAATTTATTTACCACAGGAGATACAGAGGTAGAATGTTTCTTAAGTCTAGTACAATGGACAAGTTTGAATATAGCTACCTGTGGGCCCGAATAAGTTCAGCGACTTCTGGGGCATCCTACCATCAACATTATTCTAAGGTGTACAATAATGTTTAACCTAAATCACTTAACCTAGTTTCACATTAGACTGATCAGTGAGATAATTCAATCGATATCAGATATTTCATTTTACAATATAGGTTATATGGACTATATTTAACAGTATATTCGATAAAAGATTTAACAGCAGACTGAAGGCGAATTACATATTACCCATGGCAAATTTCATTATTGGAAGCAGTCATGTTGGAGACAAGATTTGACTTGGTGATCTTACATGACTAATATTCCGATAGGAAGTGAGTCTCGAGATTTCTTTTGAATACCTTGTAAGAATTACTATCACGGATCTCCGCAGGTATTGAGTTCCAAGTTTTAGTTCCAACGAAGAGGATACTGTGTTGCGACCGGGCCTTTGAATAATAAGGAAGCATGAATTTACTTCTATTTCGGGTTAAATGGTCGTGATGACCAGTTTGCGCACTTAATAATAGTTTCAGGCTATTGTCGCCATCATTTCTTAATGTTTTGTAAATGAAATTACAAATGGAGATTTTATAGAGATCTGGAAGTTCAAGTATTTGTAAATTTTTGAATGAATCATTTGTGTGAGCATTATATTCTAGATTCTTTATTGCTCTGATTGCTCTTTTTTGCAGAGTAAAAATTATATTGGTTTTATTTTTATCAGTTCCATGCCATGCTTCTATTCCTTACTGCAAGTATGGTGAAATGAGCGTTCGGTAGAGCATTCGTAAAGCTGTTTCAGGCAGGTAATTTTTAACTTTATTCAGGATTCCGATGGATTTCGATAATTTAGAACTAATATGAGCGATGTGCTCTTTAAAGGTCAGATGTTTATCTATTATGATGCCCAGAAACTTGCATGAGTTGGTTTCTTCGATTTCACCTTCGCCAATTTTTATGTGTGGGAGAGATATGCTTTTCTTGTATGAGAATGTAATATACTTTGTTTTTTCGATGTTGAGGCTTATTTTATTAGCTTTAAGCCATAATGAAACCTTATGGAGTTCATTATTTATGCTCTCCGCAATCATAGCGGGATTTTGGCTCGGAAGGACCGTAGAAAGCGTGCTGTCATCGGCAAAAAGTATGAATTTGAAAAATGATGTTGATTTGATAATATCATTTATAAATATCAGAAATAGGAGAGGCCCTAGACAGACCCTTGTGGAACTCCATGGCTAATTGTCTGTGGGTCCGATTTTGCGTCGCCAACGACAACGTATTGCTTCCGATTTGTTAGGTATGATTTGAACCAATCATGGGCAATTCCTCGAATGCCATAACAGTGTAGTTTCGAGAGTAATATCTTATGGTCCACACAGTCGAATGCTTTTCGAAAGTCAAGAAAAACGGAGAAAACAAGCTTTCCTTCATCTATATTAGAGTAAAGGTACTGTAAATGATTTAATACAGCTTGTGTCGTTGATTTCTTAGAACGAAAACCGAATTGTCCGTCATAGAGAAAAGATTTTTGTTCAAAATACGAATACACTTTTTTATACACAATTTTTTCAAATATTTTGCTCATAATTGGTAAAACAGAGATAGGTCTATAATTATTAACGCAGTTTTTATCACCATTTTTAAAAATAGGGGTGACTCTGGCAGTTTTGAGAGAGTTGGGGAAGATACCTTGAGAAAGCGAATGGTTGATAGTATCAGATATGCACGGTGCTATTATATCAGCAATAGACTTAATAATTTTAGCTGAAAATGTATTTAATCCATTTGATTTATTTTTCAAGTTGTTTATGCATGTAATTACATCGGAGGGGTTAGTTGGCGGGAAAAAGAAAGAGTTGTGTTCACGGACATGGTCCATGTATTGCAAGTGGTCTGTAGGTTCACTAACGACACTATCGGCTATATTTTTTCCTATATTTATAAAAAAGTTGTTGAACACTGTTGCAATATCTTGTTTATCATGATATTTTAAATTTTCGTGAACGATGGATTCAACTGTTTTTTTTAGCGTTATTATTCGGTCTATAGCATGAATTAAGCAGGCGCCAAGTTTTTTTAATATCAGTTTTGTAGTCAGTGAATTTGCGCGTAAAGTAGTTTTGTTTCGATGTTCGTATTTGATTTGTCACATGATTCCTGAATCTGTTATACGTTAATCTAGAGATTCGTCCTTCGTATAGTAAGGCTAAGTATGCTTGACGTTTCTTTATATTGATCACGATATCTTCAGTAATCCAAGGTTTTTGTCTATTTTTCAGCGTAATTGTGCGGGTGATTATTGGACAACATTGGTTATATGCGGTCGTTATAGTTTCAGTTAGTTTTAGTATTGCTTGGTCAATGTTAATCGCATTATTGTCTAGTTCATAGATGTCCAATGATGGCATTAATTCTTCTAGAACAGTTCGCATTGTCCCCAAGTTATATTCGTTTATACAACGATATGAAAAAGTCTCAGCATGTGGGCTGTTGCAGCGACTATAGACATTCTTCTTGATGAGAAACACCGGAAAATGGTCAGATAAGTCAGAAATTATTATTCCTGTAAGAAAATCAGTCGGATCTAACATAAAAATATTATCGAGCAACGTGGCAGATTCGGATGTAATACGCGTAGGTTTCGTGATGATTGGAAGGAAGGAGTTAGACTGAAAAACATTTATGAAGTTTGAGATTTGTTCACAGCTTTCATATTGAAAAGATCGTAGTTGAAATCCCCGCAAATTATTATGTCATTGTATAGAGATTTGTTAAACTGAGATATTATGCTTTGAAGCTCGTTCAGGAAAGAAATGTTGCAAGCTGTTGGGGGCCTATATACAGTCCCAAGTACAATCCGTTTACCATTTTTCGTTAGTTCTATAAATAGAGTCTCAATATGTTCACGATTCATAGTTGCACTTATAATGTTTTTTCGATGATATGTGTTTAGATATGTACGTACTGATGCCACCACCACGTTTGTTGCTACGGATTGAATGATGGCTATTATAGTTCTGAATTCGAATTAGGTCTTTAGTTGAGTCATCTAGCCAACTTTCGGTGAAACTGAGAACATCAAAATTGCTGTTTAGCTCAGTGATAGTACAAGATATTTCATCTATTTTCGGATAAATGGACCTACAGTTCCAACATAATACTGAGAGATCGTTACAGGTTTTTCTCATCGATTCATTGAATTCTTTAATATTTAGGTATTTACAATTCCCAGTTTCATTTAGGTTTGGATGCAGTCTATTCAAATGATTGAGATCTGGATCAATATCATCGAAAATATCAACATGGTCAGTCATAAAGATTAAGAAACAGTAAGTAAAATGTGACGTAAAAAATAACGAAGATGATACAGACTACAAGGTCAAGTTAAAAGTAAAGACATTCCTACTTATAGTAAAATTTAAGAAATAGAGAAAAACTAAAACACACAGAGATTATTAGTCTAAATTATTTAAAATCTAGAATGATTTCATAAGGAGATGGCTAACTCAGTCCATGAGTGGGAGCATTAGAGATCATAAATTGCGAATAGTGTAGTTACAAGGCTGTCATACCAGTGGTATCTGCATATAACACATACGATATAGCAAAGAACGAAGTGGATTAGAATCGAAGTGATAGCGAAGTTATTTAATTAATATAAAGATCTTGAGTATCTAGATTATTTTCAGATTTTGAGACAGGTGGTAACATAATATTTAAATCAGAGTAGAAAATCCGGCATGAGCCTTCTATGAATAATGAGAAAAAGTAGATAAAAAAACAATTTAGTGAGCAGTAAAACAAAGTTGCAAATTCTGCGTGGTTGCTTTGACGAGCCAAAGGCGATTCTATCAGAAAACAAAAGAAATCATGTGGACAGAGATCAAAATGCTATTAAATTCAGTACATAAGTCTCTAATTACGAATAATTTCTTCTGAGGACTTGCCGACACGTTGTAGTAAGTACTGGTCAAGTGATTCAGGTGTGTTGATGGTGTGAGGTCTAGGAGTTTCTTGTCCAGGTATCCGAGGAGAGTAGACGTTGATATTACCATCCAGAGTTCTTGCGAGACCTATTTTGTCGGGAAATTTTCGTTTGGCCAATCTCAGAGTGTACATAATATTAGCTCGCGAAGGGATGAGGTATTCGTTTACGTAGAATTTCGGCTTGGTCACTCGGCAGGCTGACAAAACTTCTTGTTTCTTTTCGTATTGTCGTAGCTCAAATGTAATGTTTCTCCTATCGACGTTTCCAGGAGCAGGTTTTTTACCCAGTCTAGTTGCTGTAGTGATGTCAGAGTTACTAAGGTTGACGTTGATTTGGTCCTTCAGGAGCTCCCGCACAGTCTGTCTACAGTCTTCATCAGAATGTGATTGCGGTAGTTCCCCTGTGATAACCAGAGTGCATTTTCTGTTTTCCAACTCTTCCCGTTCTTCTTTCCTTTCGAATTGCTCTAGACGGGAGACCAGCCTGTCTATCTTTTTATTTTGCTCTTCAATTACTGCCTTTTGATTTGATTCTTTTTTCGTTAGTGTTTCAATCATCGTTTTCAAGTCACTAATTTCACTTTGAAATTTCTCCATTACTGAGTTAAAGTGATCAATTATGATGGAGGCCATTTGCTTATTTTGTTTTGACAGGTTTTGTATGTCTGGACAGTCAAGCTCCAGCGTACCCTCATTGTTCTTCTTGTTTGCCTTTCTTTCCGCCATCTTGTGAGAAAGGAGACACTTGCGAAAAAGAAGCAAGGGTTGAGTGCTATTTTGAGGGAATATCACACTTTTTGTTCGATTGTTTGGATTTTGGAATAAGGAAATAAGGAATTAATAAGGAATTAATTTCTGATTCATATTTTGAGAAAAAGATATGTAAGATTTGTAAAGTAGAAGTAAAAAATCTACAACAGCATAAGAAATCAAAGAAGCATTTTAGAAACTTTTATGGCTGTAAATGCAAATAAAAAAATGTGCTATAAATAAAAAATGCCTGGAATATATGTTCTCTGATATATCAGTTATAGATACGACAGTTTATATGAGGAATATGACACCGGTTGTGGGATCAATTTTGAGAGAGCAAAAGTTTGATAATATGAAAATACAATTGGCAATTTTAGTTAAATTTTATAAATACAAAGAAAAAAATGAAAAGGTCTATTCATCCGCATGGATGAACACAGGTAAGTTTGTAGGTATATCGAAAAACTTTACAAACATTGAGGATGTGTATGAAGAAGCCATTAGAAAGATTGAAGAATATACAAAAAACTCCTCTGGCTGGATAACAGATAAATTATTAGATTTCAATGTAAAAATTATTGAATGCAAACCTATCAAAGGTTCTAGTTATATAGAATTACCTGAAAAGTTTCAAAAGTCTACTTATAAACTAATTACTATTAAAAATACCGATAATAAATGCTTTATGTGGAGTGTAGCGAGATATTATTGCCGAGATGAGAAATACGGCAATAGAATATCTAAAAGATTAAAAATTGAAGCTGAAAAGTTAAATTTTAGAGACATGACATTCCCAGTAAACCTTAAAGATATCGATAAATTTGAAAGAAACAATGTGTCAATAAATGTTTACAACTTCAATTACCTGAAAGAATTGTGTCCTCTGAGAATAACAAAGGTAAAAAATGAAGATTTTATATTACTTTTATTGTCAACAGATGAAAATAAAAGTCATTATGTTTTAATGAAGTCATTAAGTCCATTTATGCAAACTAAAGATGGTCATATAAAATGTCATGCTTCTCCGCATGACTGTGTAAGGAACATCGCTAAGAATCTAGAATCGTTATCTGGCCAAATAACGTATTCCTAAATGGTTCTAAAATACCAAACAATATTAAGTCTGAGTATCAACGTGGGAGCACTTCAAATCGCCTATTCTTTCAAATCGTCTATACCTTCGGGAAGAATCTCCGCTTGGACTTCGAGGACAACGACAGCCCAACAGAAGATGCCAGGAACTCCAATGATTTCTCTTATGTAATGTTTACTTCTTATTAATAATATTTGCGGGGATTGTTAGTATAAATATGTCAACGAGAGTAAGTAGCAGCGTATTTAAATTAATCGGGGAAATATCTTCCATTCATATACCAATCTTGTGATGCCGTTATTACTAGTTAGCATCTCAAATGTTCGCATCGCCAAGAGCATTACGTTTGAAAAGAGTCAGTCGGACCGTGGCAACCGCTGAGTTAAGACCTGAAAACACGTCGTGCCGAGGCCGGTCCCCAGCTTGGGGCTGGCCAGGGCTTTGTCTTTATTGAACAACTTATATTCAAGTGAATTCGCATACATCATCCAGTAACGTAAACTATAAATTATTGGTTGCCACGGAACGCATATCAGCTACTTTCCTGGAATTATAAGATAAGTCCCATTCATATTGTCCTATAACACTTATCCGCTCTAATGCATCCTCATTTCTTGCCTCTGTGCAATAGGTAATTCATAGGAACATTCAGCGTACATCCGATGTTTTAACAAATGTGACTAGGTGCGTTAGATCCATTTTGATTATTTCTGTGTCAAGATTAGGGAATAAATAGTGATGTCAATGCCTCGTGAATTTCCCCTTTAATAAGAAAAGAATTATCGTTTCTGTCATAGAGAAAAGGTTAACCCGCTACCATATTAATTGTTTATTAAATAACGTAAATTACTAATTATGTTGGAGACGTTGAAAAGTCTCAATTGATCTTATTGACAAAATAGAATAATGTGGCCTTAAGTCACGACGGTCATCAAAAGAAATGAAAGTAAAGGAAAGAAATAACGACGAATAATGCCGGAAACGAGAGGGTCACGACAAATGGCGGCTAGCGGTGGGGGATCTTTTATTCTTTGTAATAAGAGTTAAATTTCCCTTACCCATTCCTCCGAAGTAATTAAAGCTCGAGCCTACGAAAAAAAAAATTAACAGAAACCTTTTAACCTCTTGACAGATTCGATAACTTCTATCTCCATAATAAACTAAACCCGTTTCATTCAGAGTGTACGTTAGGATGATTTTAACCGAAATTTTATCATGTATTTCATGTAACTTTATATTATAGATGTATTTCTTTGCATTTATTATTTCCTATGTACGTGTGAACCTTGCCTTGGTAGCTAATTAAAATTTAATTCATGTATCAACCATTAGTATATGTCCATTGATCATAACTTTAATATGTCAAACCGTTTGAATTATATAGTTAGAATTCGATAATTCGATTATTTTATCTAAAGCCATTTAATTACTTAATATAAATTTAATATCGTGCCATTCAATTTATTATACTATTCATTTAAACTGTGCTTCAATGATTTTTGTAAAAATTATAAAATGATACTATATAAATTTCATCATTCGCATTTTGTTTGAGAGAAGCCTAGGCAGCTTCGATAACGGCAGACGCTTCGAATCACATTTCCCTCAACTTATGCCATTCAAATCTAAATTCGGAATCCAAATCCCATGTTATACACATAAAAATAAATACTAATATGAAACTCTCCTTGAATTCGACTTTGTAAATGAATTATTCAGTAAATTATCTACTTAATCTATCGTATGTATACGCTAAAGAAAATTCATTTAGAGTAAAGTTCAATCAATCGGAATGATGTTTTCGCGTAACTACGAATATAACTTTGCACATTCTCATTTCATGTAATTATCGTATATGTTGTTATGCTAAATTTATTGCAAATTTTATTTCATTTGATGCCCGTGTCAAAATTACAATTTCAATGCATTTTCCATCATGTAATGAACGCCTGCTTCTACATTTGAATGTTGGTATGTGGCACGTGAGGTTATGAAGTAAGGGAAGGTGGACGAAATGTTCAAGACTCACTGGGTAGCAAGTGTGGTTCTCTGGTGCTAGCTGCTCACTTTGTTTACAAATATCCTTCTCCCCTCGCCTGGTCATTAATCTCAGCTCTGCCCTGTCGCTCGAAACCACGAGGCTGAACTCAGGCACTGCTTCTTGCTGTGGTAGACTTTGAATTGCTTTGCTATTCTGTTGAGATACTTAAGAGATAAACTGGGAGCTTAAGGTAAATGTTTCAACGCTCAAGTTTTGATGTAATATCTTAAACATATGATGCGAAGTAACGTAAAAATGTAATAGTTTTAATTAAAAATTTGCAATTTACATAGATAAAACTTTGACTTACGATTACGATCTAAATAAAGAATTATATTTTATGTCCATCAAAGTATTTCTCAATGAGGAGAACGTCATGAGTATATTAAAGGATAATTATCTCAACAATATGTTACAGGAATTCACGATGAATTACAAATTTTGAGCTTCATTGATATACGCTCCACATTAAATTGAAATTACTGGAGAACTTTGTCATATGACGTCCTCAATGTTAATGCATTATTTAAAATTTAATCCTCATGTTCCGCATTATATTTAGAATTTAATGTCATTCGAAACAATGGAATATTATTTTAAGTTCGATAGGTATGTCAAATATGTGAGCACAGAGGTAGAATGAGACGAGATGCTAGGATATGTGTGTGAGAGATGAATGGGAGCTTGTCTAGAACGAATGAAATTCACAAGAATTCACTGAATAACAATAACGATGATTTCAGTTGTTGCTGTCGCGGATGGTGCGCTGCAGCCAGCACCACTGCCGGCGTACCGCCACCCCATCGACTTCACTCACCACCATGGGTTCAACCACGCCCACATCAACCACGGAGTCAACCATGCTCCCAAGACCCAAACGCACTAGACAGGCAGCACCCGCACCATCGACGGCGATGATCGGAGCTTACGATACGCATCGACATAGAAAACGAGGTGTAGAAAATATCCACGACATGACTCAGACGACTGCCACGGAAAGTTTTCTACGAGGGTCCGGCGCTCAGAAAACAACTGCCACGGAAAATTTTCTACGAAGGTCCGGCGCTCAGAAAACAACTGCCACGGAAAATTTTCTACGAAGGTCCGGCGCACAGAAAACAACTGCCACGGAAAATTTTCTACGAAGGTCCGGCGCGCAGAAAACAACTGCCACGGAAAGTTTCTACGGGGGATCAGCGCGCAGAAAATGGCGCCCTTTTAAAATTTAAAGGTCATAATTCAACAGGAGGCTTCGGCTACGACTTCGGGATTCTGCGAGTTCAGCGACAACAGAGAACGACGACGACTACGGAGAGTATCTACGCGACGAAGGAAATACTACGAAGGCCCAGACGTAAACAACGTGTATAAATTGCACTTCGGCGATCTCAGCATAAATGGCAGCGTCTTCTATTACACCCTCTAGAAAAGAAGACGAAATCCACGAGATAGTAGTCCACCTCGATTGATGGCCCACTGAGTATCTACTCGGAGATCTCTATAAAACTTCTGCAAGTGAAAAGGAACAGCTCAATGCCACCCAGGACGAATGAGCCTGCGGTATTATGGAAGTAGTAATTACACTTCCGAGAGTTTTTACTCTCAGGGTTTTCGCGAAAATCCCAACGTCGGAGGAGGAGGTCGACATCATCTATAGGAAAAGTTTCTGCCCAAGAAAAAACTATTATGGTGTCTGTATTTGGCGTCCTCGTTTCAGCGCTCGCCACATGAGCAAACTTCGGTCGTCTGCATGCTGCCTCTTTCACGATCCATGTGTTTCGACACGTCGGCTGCAAGTGAGGTTCAATATTGAGGATAAGCCTTTCGAACACAAGCGGGAGCTTGTAATTTGGTCGGCTATGGGGGATATTGTCATGCTTCTCCGCATGACTGTGTAAGGAACATCGCTAAGAATCTAGAATCGTTATCTGGCCAAATAACGTATTCCTAAATGGTTCTAAAATACCAAACAATATTAAGTCTGAGTATCAACGTGGGAGCACTTCAAATCGCCTATTCTTTCAAATCGTCTATACCTTCGGGAAGAATCTCCGCTTGGACTTCGAGGACAACGACAGCCCAACAGAAGATGCCAGGAACTCCAATGATTTCTCTTATGTAATGTTTACTTCTTATTAATAATATTTGCGGGGATTGTTAGTATAAATATGTCAACGAGAGTAAGTAGCAGCGTATTTAAATTAATCGGGGAAATATCTTCCATTCATATACCAATCTTGTGATGCCGTTATTACTAGTTAGCATCTCAAATGTTCGCATCGCCAAGAGCATTACGTTTGAAAAGAGTCAGTCGGACCGTGGCAACCGCTGAGTTAAGACCTGAAAACACGTCGTGCCGAGGCCGGTCCCCAGCTTGGGGCTGGCCAGGGCTTTGTCTTTATTGAACAACTTATATTCAAGTGAATTCGCATACATCATCCAGTAACGTAAACTATAAATTATTGGTTGCCACGGAACGCATATCAGCTACTTTCCTGGAATTATAAGATAAGTCCCATTCATATTGTCCTATAACACTTATCCGCTCTAATGCATCCTCATTTCTTGCCTCTGTGCAATAGGTAATTCATAGGAACATTCAGCGTACATCCGATGTTTTAACAAATGTGACTAGGTGCGTTAGATCCATTTTGATTATTTCTGTGTCAAGATTAGGGAATAAATAGTGATGTCAATGCCTCGTGAATTTCCCCTTTAATAAGAAAAGAATTATCGTTTCTGTCATAGAGAAAAGGTTAACCCGCTACCATATTAATTGTTTATTAAATAACGTAAATTACTAATTATGTTGGAGACGTTGAAAAGTCTCAATTGATCTTATTGACAAAATAGAATAATGTGGCCTTAAGTCACGACGGTCATCAAAAGAAATGAAAGTAAAGGAAAGAAATAACGACGAATAATGCCGGAAACGAGAGGGTCACGACAAAAACGTGGCTGTCCATATTGTTTTTGGCCATTCACAAAACAATGTTTATTAACAAACCACATTAATGATTGCTCAGCTCACACCCAACAAAGTATCTACTTGAAGGAGGTAAATTGAAATTTAAACATTACCAAAAAACAATTAGGCATCCTTTTGCAATTTATGGTGATTTCGAATCAACGTTGGCAAAAATAGATACGTGTCAACCAAATCAAACCTCAAGTTACACCATGAACATTCAGAAGCACAATCCTAATTCATTCTGTTGCTATACAAAATCTGAAGCAGATGAATATTCCCGGTTAGAAATATTTAATGGTAAAGATGCTTCCCAAAAGTTTGTAGAATATTTAGAAAAGAAACCAAAAGAATTTATAGTCTGTTGAAAATAAATAAGAAAATGTATTTACCATCAGGTAAATTCAAAAAATATAAAGAAGCCTCAAGATGCTATGTATGAGGCGGAGAATTTACGAAAGATAACTATAAAGTTAGAGACCACAATCATTTAACAGGTCATTACAGAGGTCCAGCTCATTTAAAATGTAATTTAAAAATTAGGAATCCAAATTTTATTCCGGTGTTTTTACATAATCTGTCTAATTACGATGCTCATTTGTTCGTGAAAGACATGGGAAATATATCCGGAAAGTTGAACGTTATTCCACAAGCAGATGAAGAATATATTAGTTTTACACAAACCATACAAGTAGATTCTAATGTATGTAAACATACAGGAAAAATTAAGGATATCACTTGAGACGTACGGTTCTTAGACAGCTACATGTTTTTACATTCGTCTCTGGATAAACTTTCGAAGAATTTATCCGAGCACGAAGAATTGTCGAAGTTCTTTCTCAATGAACAACAATTACAATTGATTAACAAAAAAGGTATTTATCCGTATGAACATGTAAATAGTTATGAAAAAGTGAACTGTAATAGTTTACCAGCTAAAAGTGAATTCTACAGTAGATTAAATAAGAAAAATATTTCAGAAGGTGAATATCAGCATGCACTTAAAGTATGGAGAGCTTTTAATTGTAGAACATTCAAAGAGTACCATAATTTATATCTAAAAGTCGATACATTATTATTAGCAGAATTATTTGAACAATTTAGACTAACATGCATGAAAACTTATTCTCTAGACCCAGCACATTATTTTACAGCTCCAGGATTGTCTTTCGATGTTCTACTGAAACATACAAAAATAGAATTGGACTTGTTTGAAGATCCTGATATGCTCCTATTCATCGAAAAAGGAACAAGGGGTGGGATTTCTACAATATCAACACGATATGAAAAAGCAAACAATCCATATATTCCAGAAACATTCGATTAAGGAAAACCAAATGGTTTTATCACATATATAGATGCAAATAATCTTTACGGCTGGGCTATGTGTCGATCATTACCTACTGGAAACTTTAAAAGGAAAGATCCTAAGTCGAAACTCAAAGCAGATAAAGGTTAAATATTAGAAGTTAATTTAAGTTATCCGAAAGACTTACATGCTCAACATAATGATTTACCATTAGATGATTTTATTAATTAGATGATTAGATTAGATGATTTCATTAATGATGATTAATGATTAGATAATCATAATGATTAGATGAGATGATTTCATTAATGATTTCATTAAATACGAACCTCAAAACGAGACTACTTCACGCGCAAATTTACTGAATACAAAACTGATATTAAAAAACCTTGGCGCCCGCTTAATTCATGTTATAAACCGAATAATACTACTACGAAAACAATTGAGTCCGTCGTTCACGAAAATGTAAAATACCACGAGAAAAAAGATATTGCAACTGTGTTTAACAACTTTTTTGTGAACATAGGAAAAAATATAGCCGATAGTTTCTTCAGTGAACCCACACTTGCAATACATGGACCATGTCCGTGAACCTAACTCTTTCTTTTTCACGCCAACTAATCCTTCCGATGTAATTACGTGCATAAACAACTTGAAAAATAAATCACGTGGATTGAAAAATTTTTCGGCTAAAGTTCTTAAGGCTATAGCTGATATAATAGCACCGTGCATATCTTATATTATCAACCAATCCCTTTCTCAAGGTATCTTCCCCAACTCTTTCAAAATTGCGAGAGTGACCCCTATTTTTAAAAATGGTGATAAAAAATTCATTAACAATTATAGACCTATCTCTGTACTACCAATTATTTGCAAAATATTCGAGAAAATTGTGTATAAAAAAGTGTATTCGTATTTTGAACAAAAATCTTTCCTCTACGACAATACGGTTTTCGTTCTAAGAAATCTAAGACACAAGCTGTATTAAATCATTTGCAATACCTTTATTCTAATATAGATGAAGGAAAGCTTGTTTTCTCCGTATTTCTTGACTTTCGAAAAGCATTCGATTGTGTGGACCATATCGTATTACTCTCGAAACTACATTGTTATGGCATTCGAGGGGCTGCCCATGATTGGTTCAGATCATACGTAGCAAATCGGAAGCAATACGTTGTCATCGACGACGCAAAATCAGACCCACGGACAATTAGCCCTGGAGTCCCACAAGGATCTGTACTTGGGCCTATCCTATTTCTGATTTTTATCAATGATATTATCAAATCTACATCATTTTTCAAATTCATACTTTCTGATGATGACAGCACACTTTCTGCGGTCCTTCCGAACCAAAATCCCACTATGATTGCGGAGAGTATAAATAATGAACTCCAAAAGGTTTCGTTGCGGCTTAAAGCTAAGAAAATCAGCCTTAATATCAATAAAAAATAATATATTACATTCTCATGCAATAAAATTATATCTCTACAACGCATAAAAATTGGCAAAGGTGAAATCGAAGAAACCAACTCATGTAAGTTTCTGGGCATCATAATAGATAAACATCTGACCTTCAAAGAGCACATCGCTCATATTAGTTCTAAATTAGCAAAATCCATCGGAATCCTAAATAAAGTTAAAAATTACCTGCCAGAAACAGCTTTGCAAATGCTCTACCGAACGCTCATTTCACCATACTTGCAATACGGAATAGAAGCATGGCATGGAATTGATAAAAATAAAACCAACAACCGTCGATTTTCAGTCTGCTCTTAATTCGTTTATCGAATATACTGTTAAATAGAGCTGATTTGACCTATATTTTGAAACTGCAGCATCAAATGTCGAGTTAATTATCTCATTGATCAGCCCAATGCGAAACTAGGTTAAGTGAGTTAGGTTAAACATTATTGTACACCTTAGAATAACGTGATGGTAAGATGCCCTAGAAGTCGTTGAACTTGTTCGGGCCCACAGGTAGCTATGCTCAAATTTTACCATTGTACTAGACTTAAGAAACATTCTACCTATGTATCTCCTGTGGTAAATAAATTGTTTAAAAATTGTTTAAATTGTTTAGGCTAGAAAACAATGTTTATGACTGTTCAAAGTGAGTGTACATTTTCTGCAGCACCATGTTTATTACTCTGAAGGTTTGTAGTAATTCGCTCATTTATCAGTTGTTGTATTCTTCTTCTTAGCTTTCTGAGTATTTGAATATACAGGGTGAGCCATAAATATCCATTTTTTCTTCATATTAGCCATCAGTATATCACTGACGTATTTTTTCTAAAAAAAAACGCAAGAAAATGAATTAATTAATTACGGAGTTATTTCCTTTTAATATCACAATTAGGGCCAACGTACCCACTCAATACATGTATAGAAAGCAAGTGTGTATACTAGTTTCCTACAAGCAGACAAATGTAAGAGCAATTCATCCGACTCTATGAATCCATATTAGTTACAGTCCACAGGATTTAAACATATATAACCGTGTATATCCCTGACTCTTAGATTAATCAAGACATTATATCGACAAAACATTTCATTGGCTTTTATTATTGTTGTTTTGATTATTATTATATTTTTGTATTATTTTTGGGATGTTGGGCAAGAGTTGAGATAGGACCACATCACCACATGTGATTCAGGGTAATTTTAAAGTCACTACGCCTTTCAGTATTGTATCATACGATACAATTTTATTAAAGAAAATGTGAAACTCGGCTGATATCAGAACGATTGGCCGTTGTTTGTGCTCTCGGTAGATATGATATTTGGGGACAGATTTCACCTGTAGGTTTGAGAAGTCATTTGCTACCAAAGTAGCTATCAAGATCTTGGGTAAAAAATTTAAAATTTTCAGCGAAAAGTTCCAAGATCTGCAGATTAACAGCGTCTACGGAAGCTATTCGTACCCCTAGGAAAGTGGTGAGGATGAAATCAAACATTGCCCTATGGCGTCTACCAATCCTCATACAAGAGAAAAAGTTGTCTTTTGAATGATGTGGGCTGATTGCACCTTCATCTCCATAACGGACATTACAGTGTCTTCACTGAAATCTAGTACAAGCATAGCACACTGTAAACTTTGGTTCAATACAGAGGGTTCCCAGTAACCTAGAGAAAAGGGCTGAGTTAATTAAGAGTAGAAAAGCCCAAGTTATCGGCTCAAGTTGTCTTTTCTTGTCGGAAAAGGCTAGATAAATTTTATTTTCAAGCACATAAAAATTCAGTATGCAGATGTTTTCTCTGCGAATACCTACAGGTAATTTTGAAAGAACTATGATATCTTTTCAATAAAGTATTTTGAGATGAGGACTACGCCTTGACTAACGTTGCTTCTATTTTTAGACTTCTACATTTCGCTAAAATGATCATCGGTAAAAGGCGTTTTGAACAAATGTTACTACCACAACGTTTGGATACTACTGACGTCTCAATGTCATGAGTATTTCCATTGACATGGTTAATGAGCAGGAGATGAGGCCGAGGATGTTAGTAAAATGTCATCTTTCTTTGTAACTCTGGCAGCCATGGAACATAAATCAAATTAAAACAACAACATTGCTTTCAACGTGTCGTGCGAATTGCCTAAAGGTGATGATGCCCAACAATTTCTTAACTATTGATTTAATACTACTAGTCTCAACTTTTTACCGTTGCGTTCACCGCTGGGAAACCCTGCTCTTCCGACTTAATCCTTTAAAAGACGCCATGGAACTTCGCTAGATTTCATGCATTCTTTGTACAGGGGCTTAGATTACTGGAGGCCTCCTATGACGTTGATTTTCTGCAGCACCATCGGTTCGCTTGATTTAGTTACCCGACGTCTTGAGAGTTCGTTTGAAGGGTAATAACTCTCCCGAAATTACGAGGGAAACTCTCCGCAGTTATCCACGCGACGTTGACTGTTCGTGTTTCTGCAGTTAGAATTATTTCACATAATCTGCAAAGAAATCATATCTTTTAATGATATCAACAAAACCGACGTGCTTTTCCAATCAAGTATTATGTTATATTTGTAACACTACGTAAATTTAGACAAATGACTTACCTATTCTTGCAATGAGGTGAAATAAGTATTTGGACATACAGAAGAGGTACTTGCGTGTTATCTGTCACCACTATTAAGGTAACTTGAAAACTTTACTCGGGTAAATCTATTGCATTAAGTTGTTTAAAAATACATAGAAATAAAATATGCATAACCATGTTGCTAAAATTATTTTTCGTCCATCGGTAAAAAAACAGAAATTGATTCCCCAGAATATATCAAAGAAAGAACCATAATATACTTTTTAAAGGACAATAATTCATGGTTTACAAAAAATTGAAAACTTTTATTTTAAATAAAGAATAGCCCACAAAAATTAAAGCTTTTAAATTATAAATAATTCAATTACTAACCTATTTACCATTCCCCTTCTCCTGCCTCTTCTCCTGGTCGTCTGACCTGACCTAACTTAACATAACATTAACATCACAGGGAATCCATAATTTGAAAATGTTGACTGAGAGCCCACAAGGCCCAAAGAAAACGCTTATTTTTTGGCACTCAGGTAATATAGTAGCAGATGAAACGAATAATGTGATCGCAGCAACACAAACAAATATATTCTATTAACTAAAACATGATATATATCGAATGAATACCATTTCTACACTATTTAGCAAATAGGTGGTGAAAAAAGTATTTGGACTGGTGCAAAAATAACGCTTAATATTTAATCGAAGCTCCTCTAGCCGGAATTACTGCTATTAAGCGATTTTGTAAATTTTTAGTAGGTCTGAACAACACTTCAAATAAATTTTGTTCTATTCCTCTTAAATGAAAATCTTCAATACATCAAAATTTGAAGGCAGTCTTGCATGAATTCGCTTTTTCAGGAATTGCCATAAACTATCGATTGTATTCAAGTCTGGCGGTTGGCTTAGCTGTTTTAAAATGTTAATAACCTTGTCTACAAATGTTTTTTTTTGCTGCTATTGCGGAGTGCTTTGGATCATCATACTGAAATCACCATTATTTAGAAATTCTACCTTTTCTGCTGACTGTTGCAAATTATCAAATATTACTAGTTTTCCAACTTAATTAGAAGAAAATCACTACCAGATCAAAACGTTACGGTCATCAAGTTTCTCTGTAGGGGTTGTATTGTTCATGTCATGCGCAGTACCATCTATCTGCCAGATGTGCGTTGTATCATTGAAGCCAAAAAGCTCAATTTCGATTTCGTCATACCATCAAATGCATTCAAAAAACGAATTAATTTTATTGAAGTGCTTTTTCACAAAATGAAATCTTGATTTAATGTGCATTTTCCTCAACTAGGGAGTCTAACGAGGCTTTTGTGACTTTAGATCCTGCGGGTGGAGTTGGCTGCTTATTATTTTTTCCTTGCGTTAGTGCCATCCATAGTGAGGTTTGTTTGTAGCATTTTTAGAGTGGAATAGGGATTATCCTCCACAGTACGCAACATCTATCCTAAGCTTTTCTTAAAAATTTTCGAGGAGTTCCCGATCTCGGCATATGGTTGTCGTAGTGCCTGACTCTTTCCACATCCTTACAATGTGACCTACTGTACTTGCAGGGTTATAAATAGTTCTTAGTATGCTTCTATAGCTTCTGTGCTTGTTAGATTCCAAAATAGTTCACTTTTCTGTGCATTCCTTAGACTCCTTTCGCTTAGGCATTTTGCTATGTTATCACATCGAAGTCATGGGCAACAATGACAGGCAGGCGTTCTGATAAACAAACGCAACCTCTCATTATGTTTCTAGTTCATTTTAAAACGCTTTGTAGGCAAGGATTTTTGTAAAAGTTCAAAATTTTGGGAATTTCACATGAATAGTGAAAGTATCCAATTACTTTTTTCACAACCTATTTACCATGGTACTGTATAAATTGTATGCATTCGACATGTATCATGTTTTAGTTTATGGAATATGTTTGTAGATGTTGTAGATGTCCTTGTAGTCGTATTATTAGTTTCATGATCTACAAATTCACCTAAATGATAGAAAATGAAAGTTTTATTTGTGTCCAAATACTTATTTCACATCACCTAATAAATATAGCCGTACAGCATTGAATTAGGCGCACTTTTCTTGTACATTTTGTACCTAGATAGGTATATTTTATACGTGAAAATATTTCTAAGCATTTGCAAAATGACTGACCATCATATAAAAATATTTGCCATGAATAATTTCTGAATTGTATTTCATTGCAGATGAAACGCGTCGAATCAATATTTCGGTCGTCCGTCGCCTCAATATTCGGTCCAGGGAATTGTATTCTGGATATGAAGTTATTTTATTTACCTAGCAGCAAGTCATTTGAATTTGTGGAGCAAATTTGGAGTATTTTCCAAAAGAAATTCTTTGAACCCTGCTGGCCAAAGGACGTTTTGTGTGATTTCTCTGCAGCTGAATTGTTTTGGAACTTGCGCAACCCCAACATAGTGGATCCAACGGGCGGTGTCCTGGCTTTAATTCTAATTGATACCTACGTGCGGCATCACCACGATGTGTTGTACGCCGACACGCATACGAAGTCTAGAAAAGCTGAAGAAGACAGAAGTTGCTCAGATGGATGTTGCGGTTGCGTTGGTACAACTGCATAAAAGGACTCTAGAAACAGCAAATCACAACGCCAAAATATCCTCGAACAATCCAAAGAAATGACTTCTCGACTCGTTTTTGCTTTACTCGAGTCTATTGAAGCCCGAGTTACGAAGGACTCACCAGAAGGGTTTGTGCGTAGAGCGATATTGCTTACCATTTGTGATGAGTCTTCCGATGAATGCTCTGAAAGTGACCATGTCGATTCTGAGGGAGAAAATCAGTCTCCAATATCGGATCTTTCAAGCTTAGAAAATGCTGGAGTTGTCGGAGAAGAATGTTTCCAAAGTTAGTTCTCAAATCTTGTTTTCAAAATTTATTTTAAAACATTGCACCCATTGTACAAGTATTTACATTCACTAGTTCAAAACTCGTTTTCGTGAGTATGTTGTCGAGCTCTAATTTGTTAATCACTTTTCTACATTTTCAGAATCGAAAAGTTGATCGGTTGGCGCTCACTCAGCCCCTGTAATATACAGTAAGACTTCGTTTGTGTGTGTGTTTTCAGCCTGCATCACTGCTAGCAGCTTATACAATGGGAACTTTAAGCAATGTTGTACCTTCATGAAAATAATATCCTGCAATATTGTACCTTCATAAAAAGCACCGTGCAACATTGTACGCTTATGAATTTGCAGCATTGTATCCTCCTGCAACATTGTACCCTCATGAAAAACATCTCGCCACATTGTACCTGCATACAAAGCATCTCGCAACACAGTACCGCTATGAAGAGAACCTCCTGCAACATTACACCCTCAAGAAGAGAACGTTGCATAATGCCATACCGAAAGCGAAATTCGGAACCCGTCAGGCCGCCTTTGACACTCGCGCTCTGGCAGATATGAAGAACAGTCGCTGCTGAAGAAGAACTGAGGCCATTACGACGGCTCCAAGTACGGCGTTTATTACAGAAAAGAATGCACGATGATGACAAGACAGCAATATGAGCTATCTCAAAAGCTCTGCCCAAAGCACACGTTTACATTGGGCCTGAAACGAAGACTTGAATGAACAAGCATAAGCTGTAGACACATGGAGCATGAGATGTAGCTCAGACACTCTCGAACTACTGCATTTATTGCGTGACAAATGCAGTAATAAGTTGAGAATATCTCGCGGTAAATAAGGGCTGGGCTTGATTTCATCTCTGATGGCGAACTCATGTTCACATGTGACAAAACAGCGTCCGATTTTTGCACCTCGAGCTGATGAAGACTGACTCGCTGAGAAACTCCCATGAAATAAAGATTTTTCAGACCAAAAAGGGCAAAAACCACCGGATCATATGGATAGGGAAGTTGGTGAAATGAAGAGAAGTCTGTAGTACTCCAAGATGTTATTCTGTCGCTAATTTCCTGCGACGCATCAAAACTATACTTAATGTCCTAATCGACTCAAAGGTTTAAGGAATACAATATACGCAACGAGGGAATTTATTAATCGATTTCCGTTTTACAATACTCTTTGGGTTTTTAGAGATTCCCGTTTCACCAGAATTTCTCCTCCTGCAGGTACAAACAAGTAACTAATTAAATTAAACTGATACAAATGGTACTTCACAATATTACAATATGTCAATTGTTAACTCAAAATTATACTTTATTTAATGGCTACACCACTTTCCTGGAACCGCCCACTTACGGATAGCACAACTGCTCGGCGCCCATCAGTATAAGAATACCGAGACGTAGAAAGCACGCAGTGCGCGAGAAGTTCAAGTTGAAGAATACTTCACGATTTACAAAACCCAGTGTTCGAACATTATCCCCGCTGGTTGAGATACTGAAAAACCACAGTATCGTTAGGAACTTAGCTTAGTAGTTGCACGTATGACATATTTCACTTAAATTCCACATATTACATAGTTAGTTAAACACTTAAAACCTCACCTATAGCTCACCTTAAACTTTAATACCATTGGCCCTGACAAGATGAAGTTAGCTCGGGAAGCTATTTTAGGAAATTAGGAGGAATTATTGTTGAAGGAACCTATCCTCGGTATAGGACAGGTAGAGTTGTAAGCGTTAAGTTATTCGTTACGTTAGGCATTGCCCGAAAAAATTAATTTGTTTAACTTTCTCTTAATTTGAGACATACTTTCTCAAGAATTAAACATGATTGTAAAATTGTTCAAGACGAAAGTTTACTCGTTAAGTGAAAAGGACACAGTCCAACATTTGAAGTTATAAGGTTGAGTTGACGTGACTATAAAGTCACTCTTCTAGAGACATTGGTCACATTGGAAGTTTATATTTTCCTTTAATTCTTCGTTCAGAAGATTATTTTTACATTTAAAAGTTCGTTTATTTAATCTCCTTAGTTTCACTTCATTAAGAGAGAAGTTAAAAACCGAGGTAAGGTAAAGAAGTGACAAACGACATGCAAAGAAAAAAACAAATGAACGAAATTGAAATAGTGGCCACTATAAATAATAAATAGGAAAATTAGAGCGCAGCCAGTGGAAAATTAACTGAAGAGGCTTCCCAGCAATACTCAGGCGCAAAAAGACCGATTCAAAGAGCTGCCTCTCAGTCTCCTCCACTCTGTGCCGCCTGGCTCTGTTTTGTCTTTCGGTACTTGATCGGGACCTCGGCTCATACCGATACTCTTCTTTCATCGTCAGAGCGAAGAACAACGGATGACTCGCGACAATTCTTTTATGATATGTGTAGGGCACTGAAAACTCTTCAATGTCATTTTTCTATTTTCTAGTATAAGATAGGTTTTAATGCTGTAAATTTTTTAGCCAAATTTATGAAAAAACGTCAAATATCACGGGAATTCTACGAACGCTTCCTCCATAAATCAGGAGAAGCAGCGGCGTGACAATACAGGGTCGTTAACATGGCAAAAAATTATTTCAACAAAATGAAGGCCTACTCAACTCTCAGCTCGGGCCCTCACATTTTCTCTTTGGGAGGTCAAATTCCCATAGATACAATAGTTGTTTCTTCCTGAGGGGAAAATGCCTGAAAATTCTGACGATTGCATCCAATGGCCGCTCTGTGACCAGCGAACTTTGGCTTATCAACACTATACAGGGTTAGTCAACGCATAAAATCGTGGTGCAATTTGAAATTGCTGTAGCTTTAAAGCTATGCATAAAAGAAATAATCTGTATAAACTATTAGTTAAGTTTCTACAGGTCCGCCATCATTAGCTATGCATGCATACAGGGCAACACGCTAGAGACATTTGCCAGTTGGTGAGCAGTAATGTCTGAGAGCACAGCGGCCATTTTACCTCTCAAGTCTCTCAATGGACGAGGTCTTGTTGCGCATTTTGTTGGTTTTCAGATGCCCCCATAAAAAGATGATCTAAATGAGCCAAATCTGGGGAACGTGGAGGCCATGAAAATTGACCATTTCTCCCGCTGAAGCCATATGGGTGGTAAGTCGTTTTGATAGACAAGATTCAAAGCTTTTAATATAATACGATATACTTTTTGACAAAATATCAACTGACTACTCGTAAACTAGGGACATTATATTTTCGAATTCTGTTCACAGAATGTTCATATCATGTACTAGTGTGCACGGCCCGGTAAAAATTACGGGATTGAATACCTTTCCTGAACAAATTTTCCAGATGTGGATGACGAACAAATATAGCCACCTTAATAGTACATGTGATGAAAAATATTCATGTACTGGTGCACGGGTGAAACTCGTATCAAGATCCGGTCGTTATAACTATCTTTATGAGCGTGACAGGGAAATGGAAGAAGCAAACCCTAAACAAATAAACCAAGGGTATTATTAGGTAGTATAGTAGGACTCGTGGAAATTCCATGAACAATGTCATGGTTAAGCTAGGTGTACCCGTGAAAACTTCCGTCAATATTACCTATCCTATGCTAGCTATCCTAACCTAATATATCCTATCTTTTACCATCCTAACCTATCCGAACCTAAAAAAAACTATTCAAACCGAACCTATCTTGATAAAATGTCAAACATATGTTACACTGAGGAGTTCGGTACCCATGAAAGCGGAACAGATACCAAACAAATTAATACACATTTTATAGATTAGATTATTAGTTAGTTTAGCTTCCCTATTCGCAACAAAGACCACCAAAGAGAGGCAGGAGGAAGGCATCAGTTAGTATGGGGTTAAGGAAACGCGGAATCTATGCAGAATGGGCATAGAAACAATAAGTTGAGAAAGAAAATTATGAAACAAGATCAAAGTTGAAGAAGAAAGTAGTAGGTGCTGCAAAATAGGACAGAGCAAACCGAAAGAAAAGTGGTCATTATCACAGGAAAAAAGTTTTATTTCAATAGAAAGAATGGCCATCTAACTCTCAGCTCAGGCCCTCACCAGGGCTGCCAATGCTTGAGTTTTGCCCCAAGATCTTGGGTTTTTGGGACATGCCTTGGGTTCTTGGTTTTTTTTTTAGAATATATCGATGTTCTTGGGTTTTGAGCCACATACGTTTATTAGAGTATAAAAAAAATTGTCGAAGTCAAATTATTACGTACAAATGCCCATATTCTATTATGCTTCAAGGTTTCATTACACGTTTGAAATGCGTTGCATACACATCACTGACTCAGCCTGCGCGCGCTGCCACTGCCTGCTCGCCTTACCCCGTTCGAACGCGTTTGATACCCGTCACAAATCTCAATCAGTTTTACGTGTCGGTGTCCGACCCCTCACATCTTCGGGGGGAAGATGTGAGGGAGCGCTTATTCAAACAGATACATACTAATACGGCAATTGTTACCGCAGTTTACTTATTATTAAATTTCGTGTTCTAGGTTTAGAGAAATGAAATTAATGTCAATAAATTTAATTACTATACTTAAATTAGGATTTAGCATATTTACCGAGACTTGACTTAGTCTCAAAACAGCTAATCCTAGAAATTCCTTAATAATTACTAAAGCTGAACGCAGTATCCCTGCATTATTTTCTGTAGGGCTCTCGTTCACCCAATACCTAATTCTCACGTCGCTATTCTTAAATTTTACTTACGCGGTCTCTCTGACCCGTCAAATTTTGCGGCGTGACTTAACTTAATATTGAATCAACATTTTAATTACCAAATTTTTGAGCAGTCGTTATCGACTCTATTTTCTTGTACTAAATATGTGTTCTCCCACGACAGTGATCGTGGCACGGTGCTGGAGGGGCGTATGGGCGTGCTGGTGTCCCAGCTCTCCCGTCTTCCAGCCCATTCGCGGGATACAAGATTGGTCATTTATTTTCTAAATGAAATAAATTAACCTAAACTTTTGACGGTTTCCTATCCCTGCGTCAGTGCCACGTTTCGTTTATGTTAAGCCATGCTTATTTCGCATGATTCCTAACAAATCAACCTTCTATTTGGTATAATAGAGTGGAACTATTCCTTACTCTATTTTCCTCTTTCTAAAAGCTTCACATGTAGAGGCTCTTGTTTATGGTCTCTTTTGAAGGCGACAAATAGGTACGTAAAGTAGGCTTTTGAATTGTACGATTATATTCATCATATTGTTACACCTTCCTTGAATTATTCGAATACTTTATATTAAAGTGCCTTAGTAAACCATAACATTGAATCTGATTATTGTTCAGATAAGAATACGCGGCGCGTCTCTACTTCTTCGGTGGTGCTTGGTAACTTTCGACTGGGCGTGTCGACTGGTTATCTTGTGTATAAGCCTTCGTTATCTTATGTGTGAGCAGAGGGAGATTCCTGTTCTTGAACAAAGCAACGTGCCTATTACTGAACCGTAGTAATTTTTTATTAGCTTGGTGGATTGCACTTAGTTTCCTTGTCCTTTCATTCCAGGATGCGTCGATCCTTCCATTGAACAAGTTAACTTAAATGGTCTCTAACATCAGTGAACTACGTTATCGTGTTGACGCTCCAATACATCTGCTGTTGGTTGTTCGCTTTTAATTTCCTCCTTTAAAATTATCATATGTTTAATTAGGTTACGATATGTAAGGTTAGCATAGGATAGGTTAGCATGGGTTGGGTAATTTTGACAGAATTTTTCACGGGTTCACCTAGCTTATTGATGGCATTGTCCGTGGAATTTCCATGGGTCTTCCAACAACCTAATAACAACCTTGGTTTATTTGTTTAAAGTCTGCTCTTTCCATTTCTCTGCCACACGCATACGGACAGTTATACTGACCGTATCTGTGATACGAATTTCATCAGTGCACATGTACAAGAATATTTTTCATCCCGGATGCTGTTACGATGGATACATTTGTTTGTCATCCACATCGGTAAAATTTTTCGAAGGAAAATATTGAATCCCTTTATTTTTGACGGGTTGTGTGCGAGAGTCTACTACTAAGAATGACCGTCGCGTGTTTTTAAATGTTTCGTGCCACGCTCTCTAAGAATAGATAAGAAGAAATTAGCACTGACGGTCTTGGTTTCAGTTCACCTGTAAACGAATACACTCATTTTCGCTGCACAAGTGCACTAGAATAAGTGTATTGCAATATACTGCATTTCAAGATACTGAACGCCATATTACAATTTACAAACACAAGCTCGCTGATGCTTTCAGTAATGCTTGATTTCTGTATCTAGGATACCTACGCAAATGGCTATAACTACTTTTATTGCGGCTCAAAAATACTGTATGCTAAGTGTTTATTAAAGTCACAAGAAAAAAAATTATTTGCGAAATCAGCTTAGAAACTCCACTCAAACGAAAATTTGCTCAAGAAAGGAATTTAATTCCGCCATTTTGACGGGTTGTGTGCACTAGTTATAAATAACAATACACAGTTGTAGCTTGCTTGGTTGGTGCGTGTGTCTGTGTCGCTCATAAGGATGCTCAATGACCGTATCTGTGATACGAGATCCACCAGTGCACAAGTGCAAGAAAATTTTAATATCGAGTTCTGTTAAGATGGATATATGTTTTTGTTTGTCATCCACATTAAAATTTTACAAAAATTCAACGAATAAAATTAGTACTTGACTGTTTCAAAATGAGGTTTATCGCAATCCATCCTTGTGTCATGTTTTCTATTCCAGATGATCAATTAAAGATAATAAATGCAATTAAGGTCTAGGGATTCATACATTAACGGTTCATGTCACCTATTCCCAAACATGGCAGTCAGTGCGCGTACAAACATTTCTCAGTGAGAAAGTTTGGTCAACCCCATTTGGTCGCCTCAAAAATTCACCTAAGCTGATCTTCACAATTCGAGAATGGCTTTTCTGTTAAGTTTTCATGCGGTGAGCGTTAGAGCTTTTTCTTTTGTGTTTAACTTGAAGCGAATCATGAGGGAACATTTCCACCTTATTGTTGCCCTTCGGTGATGCACTCACTGTCAAACATATATTACAAGTGAAATATTCTACATGAACTTCTAAAGTAGATATATTTTCACAGAAATTTCAAGAAGAAATTTGTTGACTCTATTTCAAGGGAAAATTGAGTTTAAGCCCCTCCAACCCCAACAAAGGTGTTACACAGAGAGAGGATGAAGGCACCATTTAGTGTTGAGTTAAGGGACCACGACATGCACAATACGCGATATGCGCAAGACGTGTTCCTGCACAGGATCCCGTGCGCAGAGAAACGGAAAGAAGAGGAGGGTTGAAGAAAGTCAGAGGAGCTAAAAAATGGAACAGCAGTGAACCTCAGAAAATAGTCGGTATTAGGACAAAAATTCTAATTAAACTGAATGAAAGGCTACCTCAAGCTGAGCTCGGGACCCAATTGGCATGGATACAAGAGCTGACCTGACACACCACAGGGCACTAAAGCTACACCATCTCCTTACCTCAGAGGACGCGACGGTCGAGCTGTGAACAGACTGCTGCCCTTTGCAAACTATAGCGCACACACACCGCGAGCTGTGAGGCTGCAACTGTGCCCGACTGACTTGCACACACCGTCAGCGCTGGACTTATATAGTGTGCCAGCAGCTCAACAGCACGCGTAGCACGGCTACGGTGTGTGGGCACATCACCAAGTCCATTCTGCATTACGAGCAGCTGCAGCAGTGACTCATCCACAACTTGCGTCCTTTTATTCGATCATCAAATAATTAATGAAACAAAAATGCCATCAACTGAATTAGATTGAATTCATTAGTGCAGAAGTTAGATATTGTACGAAGCTTTACGCATGGTGGATCCAAACCTGTGGATGATCTTGTCTTGATCCGACAACTCGAGCTGAACCTTCTTCCGCCTGTAGGAGATGGGGCAGTCTCGGCTGGGGAACAGCGCACGCGTCAGTCCACAATGGCCACCTAAACAGGCAAATGTTTGTGCCCGCAATGACCTGTACAATCTGTACGAGCGAAGTTGTCTTCACATTTTAAAAAACTATTTTCAAATTTGCAATGAAGTCGTTTATGCGTTTTGAAATGTAAAAAAAGCATTCGCAGACAAAAGTACAACATTTGTTCTAGCAGAGATACATTCGTTTAGCCAAAAAAAATGAGCAGTTCTCCGAACACACAGAATGAAAAGGAAAGAAAGGGACAGAAGTCCCTTTTCGTGCTTCGCCGAGAGGGAGGCCAAAAGGGTGAGAGGAGCAGGGCTTCAACTATTTATGAAAAGTTCACAACGTTGTGCAAATTTAGATTTCTTGACCATTTATTACTGTGGACTGTCAGGCATCAATGTGGACTGCCAGGCATTGCTGTGGACTGTCAGGTATCGCTGTGGACTGTCAGGCATTGCTGTGGCCTGACAGGCATTACTGTGGACTGTCAGGCATCACTGTGGACTGCCAGGCATTGCTGTGGCCTGACAGGTATTACTGTGGACTGTCAGGCATTACTGTGGACTGTCAGGCATCACTGTGGACTGGCAGGCATTGCTGTGGACTGTCAGGCATTGCTGTAGACTGTCAGGCATCACTGTGGAGTGTCAGGAATCACTGTGGACTGCCAGGCATTGCTGTGGACTGTCAGGCATTGATGTGGACTGCCAGGCATTGCTGTGGACTGTCAGGCATTACTGTGGTCTGACAGGCATCATATTGGACTGTGAGGCATCACTGTGGACTGCCAGGCATTGCTGTGGACTGTCAGGCATCAATGTGGACTGTCAGGCATTGCTGTGGACTGTCAGGCATTGCTGTGGACTGTCATGCATTGCTGTGGACTGTCAGGCATTAATTTGGACTGTCAGGCATTGTTGTGGACTGTCAGGCATCGCTGTGGACTCTCAGGCATTACTGTGGACTGTCAGACATTGCTGTGGACTGTCAGGCATTACTGTGGACTGTCAGGCATTACTGTGGACTGTCAGGCATTGCTGTGGACTGTCAGGCATTGCTGTGGACTGTCAGGCATTACTGTGGACTGTCAGGCATTGTTGTGGACTGTCAGACATTACTGTGGACTGTCAGGCATTGCTGTGGACTGTCAGGCATTACTGTGGACTGTCGGGCATTGCTGTGGACTGTCAGGCATTACTGTGGACTGTCAGGCATTACTGTGGACTGTAAGGCATTACTGTGGACTGTCAGGCATTACTGTGGACTAAGCATTGCAGTGGACTGTCAGACATTACTGTGGACTGTCAGGCATTGCTGTGGACTGACAGGCATTGCTGTGGACTGTCAGGCATTACTGTGGACTATCAGGCATTGCTGTGGACTGTCAGGCATTACTGTGGACTGTCAGGCATTACTGTGGACTGTCAGGCATTGCTGTGGACTGTCAGGCATTGTTGTGGACTGTCAGGCATTGCTGTGGACTGTCAGGCATTACTGTGGACTGTCAGGCATTGCTGTGGACTGTCAGACATTACTGTGGACTGTCAGGCATTGCTGTGGGCTGTCAGGCAATACTGTAGACTGTCGGGCATTGCTGTGGACTGTCAGGCATTACTGTGGACTGTAAGGCATTACTGTGGACTGTCAGGCATTACTGTGGACTGTCAGGCATTGCAGTGGACTGTCAGACATTACTGTGGACTGTCAGGCATTGCTGTGGACTGACAGGCATTGCTGTGGACTGTCAGGCACTACTGTGGACTGTCAGGCATTGCTGTGGACTGTCATGCATTGCTGTAGACTGTCAGGCAATACTTTGGACTATCGGGCATTACTGTGGACTGTCAGGGATTACTGTGGTCTGTCAGGCATTGCTGTGGACTGTCAGGCATTACTGTGGACTGTCAGGCATTGCTGTAGACTGTCGGGCAATACTTTGGACTGTCGGGCATTATTGTGGACTCTCAGGGATTACTGTGGACTGTCGGGCATTATCGTGGACTGTCAGGAATTACTGTGGACTGCCAGGCATTACTGTGGGCTGTCAGGCATGGCTGTGGACTGCCGGGCTCTACTGTGGACTATCAGTCAATACTGTCGACTCTCAGGCACTACTGTGGACTGTCGGGCATTAATGTGGACAGTCAGGCATTACTGTGGACTGTCAGGCATTACTGTGGGCTGTCAGGCATGGCTGTGGACTGTCGGGCTTTACTGTGGACTATCAGTCAATACTGTCGACTGTCAGGCATTACTGTGGACTGTCAGGCATTACTGTGTACTGTCAGGCAATATTGTGGACTGTCAGGCATTACTGTGGACAGTCTGTCATTACTGTGGACTGTCAAGCATTACTATGGACTGTAGACCTTTTCAACTTCAAATAAGTAAATTCTAATTTCAAATTAATCCTCCAATAGATTCAAACCATCCATGGCAGACTCGTACTTTGTGTCAAGTCAAGTGGCGAGTCTGGAGACATTGCGTCTCTGAGAGGGTCATTTCAATTCCAAAATAGCAGCTACGAGCTGACCCCATTGCAGTGAGGACTTTCGTCATCGCAACAAATTTGTTGACTAATGAGTGTTTCCATCTAATATCGGTTGTGTATGGCGGTAGAGTTTACAACAACAGCGGGTGTAGAGCGTACCATTCCCGGCAGCACAATGCGACACTCGGCCTATCGTTTTGGAGCAAAGATTCTGGGCATTCATTTGTACACGAACTGTTGCGCATGTTTTTCATGATGCAATAATTTGCTTGCACCATCATAATGACTCAATAATTTTCTTGCATCATCACAATGATGCAATGGATGGCTTGCACCATCACACAGATCTTTTCACTGGCGCTTGACGCGCTGTCCCTTCATAGACGCAAACAACAACACGGGTACCACAACTGTTGATCATCCGCTACAGTGTCACGTGAGGCATCTACCAGCCCAAGTAAAGCAATGAAAATAATAACACATTTTCGGCTCAAATTAGCCACGTCAAGTAATTAATCACTCCGCAGTTTGGGTCTTCCTAATGAATGTTGTAGTATATGAAAATAATAAATAAGTGTATTTGTATCGACTAATTAAATTTGAATTAGAAACCTCTGATAAATAACTGCAGTGAACATATTTTTTAGTGACATTGGCGGTCACTAGCACAAGCAAGGGGTAAAAAATAGAGGGTCAATTTGAGCTGGAGTTGGATTAATTAGCAGTTGAAGAAGGGAAAAATTCAAGCTCAAATGAAGCCCCTAAAATGAGTAAGTGCTGATTCACTCTACCTTTATTACGCCCTCCAGCGCGGCTGGCACATATATATGAGGTGTCTAACTCGGAAGCTCACCAACAAAAAATTGAAAAAATTAAACTAAGCATTAAACGCTGAGGACGCTACACGGACTGCCCACATGTGCCATATATCCTCGGATCATAAGATCAGGTCCATATCTACGCCATAATCTCACAGCGATAACGCGCGCACACCGCGTCCAGAGGAGTTCATGCCTGAGAAATGAGTCATTACTGCACACAGTTTTATTGACTAGCTTTCGTTTTGCGCGATAGTAGCGATGTAAGGAAAGAGTCAAAACAGTGCACGTAGAACAGACGAAGAGCATTTAAAAATCAACAATTCGGAAAGATTTGTAACTCCACAAAAAAAGGCAATTTTTCGACAATGGACTCACAACCAGCAGCAGTTCGTGTTTTCGTTTTAGCCTCTTTTACCACAAAAAAGATATTCAAAAAGAAAAAAAAGAAAAGAAAAGAAAAACCGTCAGTATCCAAAAAAGTTAATACGTGAGATGCATTACAACATATTAGGTTTTGAAACTTTTTGATATAAAACTTCCTTAATTGACAGACAAACCAAACGAGGCGTGCTAATGGACTGACCATGCAAGGGGCCAATTGACTTGTCGGAGGCTAATTATTTTGTTGAGAGAAGCAACCAAAATATTATCTCTTGGATGTTTTTTACTCTAAGGGATGGCTGTCAACTAATAAATAATTTGGATACTACCAGAGAATTCTTCGGAATTCCTAAATTATTAATTAAAACGCAATAATAAAAGACAAAAAACGCTTCTCTGATGCAGACTGAAACACCGCCGTAAATGATTATCAAGTATTGAGAAAAGGTTAATCAAAAAGTAATTTATGAAAAAACATCGCACAACACAACACGCACATCTAGCAACGCGTACACAGACATGCACGCATAATGAAATTATGGCTTGTTCAACATAGGGACAGAAACGATGGTTTTTTAAAGAGTTAAATGCTCAAGTTGCGCTTTATTTCATTCGTCTGATTATGTAACGCCCTCTGGGGTAGTGAAAGATTTATTTTGAATGATTTAGCGAGCGAGTGCAATAAATTTATTTACTGGACGCCAAAGTTGTTCTCAAATATGGTTCAGTGTTGACTGGTCGCAGGACATTAAGTGAAATGTAGTGAACTTAGAGGTTTTTTTAAGGAAAAAAATTGAAATAGAATCATACTGTATATATGTATGTAGATATACATATACACACACGTACACACATATATTTACATGTATGCGTGTGTATACATGAACATACACATACATACATATTCATATATATATGCGTATTAAAATTAATTTAAGAAAATACAATTAGCATAAAAAACAATCTTCCTCCTGCTACATCGAAAGTGACAGTCGAGCTCAGTGTAATCGTATGAAATTACTTGGAAAAATAAGTAAAAGGAATCTTTACAGGAGCGGCCGCACGCCACACGCGTAGAGATGACCAGCTTTGGCCATCGCGACGTCGCTAGCGGCCCGAGGGAGGTGAGGGAAGGCCGCGTAGTTGAGGGACTCCACCTCCTTGAGTTGTGTGTCGTATCCACCACCAGCAACCACAGCTCTGCCTGTTGAACATAAGCGTAGAAATGACAACGAATCGTCCCACAATCGTGGTGAAGTATTGATATAGTACGAGTCTGGTGCATTGTTTCCAGCACGAATGGATTGAGTCCAGCACGAATACATTGAGTCCAGCACGAATACATTGAGTCCAGCACGAATACATTGAGTCCAGTACGAATGATAATAACACGACTAATTTCAACCAATATTTTCGCAAGCGCTAATTGAAAATAATTTTGGACCGGTTTTAAGCTCGTAGTTTTATTTACGCTTTTATTTGTCGGAAAACGAACGACACACAATTCTTGAATTCGAACAATAAATGACCTTAAAACGTTTTGCTCTGCGAGTGACCACGTCTTTTTCAAATATCCGTTTACACAAATCTTCAGTTTATTTTCCTTGTTCTATGCATTATTTTATTCGATACACTTTTGCTCCTCGACAAGGTTTGCTTATGACTTATTTGTGTCGCTCTACATATTTTGTTCCGACGACCAAAATGTCACCACAGCGTCAGAACAGCGCTAGTGTAGCAGAACTCCCCCATCAACTCTATATAATAGAACAGCAGGGGGCTATTTTAACTTGTAAATAAATATATTTTTAGAGCAAAAATTTATAAATAAATATATTTTTTGAGCAAAAATTTATAAATAAATAAATTTTTAGAGCGTAATTCGGTGTGCTGGGGATCGGGGATCGGCAACAATGGGGATCAGAATGCTTGACGGTATCATCGATACCACTCAAATCATATAAAAAATCTGTATCTGTTCAATTTTGTTTATGTTTCAAAAACATATATACCGAATCTTGTGTCAGGAAAATGCAGCATATCGCGGGAAAAAATACTTAGCAAATTTTTTTTAACTTTTTGGCTAAGAATTTATTAAATAATAATACACAGTTGTCGCTTGCTTTGTTGGTGCGTGTGTCTGTGACGCTCTCAAGGACGCTCAATGTCCGTATCTGTGATACGAGTTTCTACAGTGCACAAGTACAAGAATATTTTAATGGCGGGTACTATTAGGATGGATATATTGGTTTGTCATCCACATATGGAGTATTTGTGTAAAGAAAATATCGAATCCCGTCATTTTTGACGTGTCGTGTACACCAGCGTCTCATAAAGTCGGGCTCGTCCGCATCTCCCAGAAACGAGTTCACGTCTCACGGAGTGGCGCGGTGTTGGTTATTTCTGAAATTAGAACTTCTGTGAGCATTATCTATTGGACATAAAGTGGTTCATGTTCGGACTAGGCTAGTTTCTCCAGAGCGATCGTACCATGGTAGGGAATATTTTTATTGAAACACAATATTTTCTTTGATTATTTTGCGGCGGAAGTGGCAAATAATGAGAGAACAACGAATCTATGCACAAGGTGTGTCCCTTCGCCCTCTGCATAGATAGAATAAGATTGAAAAATAATTAAGGAATAATTTTAAATTTTAAGAATAAATAATAAGAAAAAACTCGGAGAAAAAAAACAGGCGTAAACAAAGAAAAGCTCGTCAACAAAAAATTCAAATTTTACTTAAACAAGGCCTCCCTCACTTCTTCCGATTAGATATTTTTCATTCACCTTCACAACCAAAGTGTGGGTACTATTAGGATGGTATATTGATTTGTCATCCACATCTGGAGGATTCGTCTGAGGAAAAAATCGAATCCCGTCATGTTTCACTGGTTGTGTGCGTTGTTTAGCGTCAGTAGAAAGTTTATACGAGAGATCAACGCATAGCTGTGTTGTGTAAGGGCTTGCCCTTCCGTGAAGGCATCGAGGGTTCGAATCCCGGCTCTGAGTGGCGATTTCCTCCCTTGGGTATAGGGGAAAAATTCAAAGCACAATACCCCACTCTACCCAGGTGTCTGAAATGGGTACCGGTCTTGACCGCGGGAAACCGTCATGGCGTACTGGTTTTAGTTATAAGGCATTTGAAAAACCAATGTACGAAGTGATATGTATCAGGCTTTAATTGGAAATAAAGCATCCTTTAGATCCCGATATTTGTTTGTTTGTTTGAGTCGTTAATTTTTGAACTTAATGAGGTCCTTCAATCGAATTAGTGAAAACAGCACCACGAACATCCATGACAGAGGTTGTAACAGCTGAGAGCTAGGCAGCAGAGATGCCATCTCTCTATTTGCTATGACTTCACAAGCCAAAAGACTTGAAGCTCTCCACCGACCGACTTCACAAGCCAAAAGACTTGAAGCTCTCCACCGACCGACGGATCGGGACATGATCCCGACACGCTGTGATAAACGTAACCTTTATATTGATGCATAATCCTGCTCAGTCATGACTGGTGGTGAGGGCGTAAAGAGTGGAAATGAATGAAACGTTAATATGAAGCGAAAGGTTTATTGTTTAGTGATGGTTCCTTAGAATAAAGCGTGCACACCTCGGACTACAACTTTTATTTCAATACAAGTGCGCACTAACGAGAGTGTTTACAACTCTGCCTCACTAGGATTATCTCTTCTTAGTTACCTATATTTATATGCATTGTAAAAATCAGATTAACGCACAGGTATGGTGTGACGATTGTCATAGATTGTCAGATTGTCAGATTAAACGCAGCGAAGGGAACGCATTTTTTGCGCTTTACTCTCGGTCATTTTTTTTCGTTTCAACACGTGACATGAGTATTACGATACCTACGTGTGAGTATCACGTAATGATGTTTTAATGCTGAGGTATTGTAAAAACCAAAGTTAAACATTTCATGTTTGAACTTTATTGGAAATAAACTTTTTCTTTTTCTTTCTTTCCTTCTCCAAATGCTCCCCTCATGACTAATGCCACAAATGCTGGTCACAAAAAGAGACAACGTGAACATGGATAAGGACGCCTCGCTGACACGGTCTCCACAGACATGACGCGTGAGCTTAGGTTTGATAAGGCATCTTATCTGAGATTAGAGCTTGTTTCTGACTATTCAAGTCCTCGTTGTGCACGGGAAGTTAGGTTCAAATTCCCAAGGGGCACTTGAGTACTCTAATTTTACATGCATGAACCTTCTTTCTACTTCTATTCACTACACAATTAGTAACATTTATTGCTATCACAGAATTGCTGAATATTCATGCAATTTTCTTGTCAAATGCAGCTGATGGGAAATTTTCTGAGGATGAGAAAGGATTGCCTCACTGGTCGCAAACGCAATGTGCTGCACGAGCTGAGCAATGAAGTTATTGCTTGAAACGAAAAGGATTTTGTGCTGATGGCGCATTTCCCTGAAATGCGGGCAAAATTAGTTGCAAGTGATGGGAATTGTTTCGCTCAGCCTTGCTCGCTCGTACCTCTTTATTTTGGTCACCTTTTATGGACGAAAACGCTCGGAACTTGCGAGTGACTAACACAATTCTACACGATAACGAGTTACTCATTTGAGAAATTTCGCTCCTGAGTAATTAATTTGCCTTGATTTCATACTCGCACGAGCGTCAGCTCAGCAGTTAGACCTTCCTGAGATGCAGCAGGCGTTGGTTAGCTGAGCCTCATTCTTTGCTGCGTGGCCTTGCGTGTTGGTGAGTGACGTGCAAATGGTGGTGGCATTTGGCGGGTGTGTTGTACACTCTTGAATGTGTTGCTAGAGTAAAAAATATTATTTCTATGCAGTAGATTCACAAAATGCAATAAACATTTCCTAAAAATGTCACGTCTCATAAATTCTTATTCGAAATACATAACACAGTGAGTTTGGCAATAACCCCGCACCCACACGATGTAATCAGTGATAACAGCGACATTCCGTCGTGATAACTTATCACCACAGAATAAGTATATACAAATAATGCTTCCATGCAACGATGCTTTCCTTCCTGAGATACAAGACGAGCGGAAATATCAGCAATACAATTTTCCGAGTCTTACTCAGGTTCAAAGGTATAGAAATTTCAAAATACTACCGAAGGCATTTTAGGTTCAGCGCTTCAAATACTTCGATTTAAATGATGGAAGGACGAGTACTTTTTTTGATTTTATTGTTGACTTGATTTTCAAATTTCTGCACAGCCTTGCCAAGTGAGCATCGATGTCCATTACGACCGTACCTAATGTACTTATCTTAGTCTTTTCCTTGTTATCTCCTCAGTGTGTGTAATGTCACAGCAGAAATGCGTGTGCAGACACACAAACATGCATATATGTGTATATCGTTCAGGTTTGTGAGGGGATTTATGAAAATAATAAGACAATGACAAACATCTTGGGTCTGCTCTTTAGTCTTGTCGATCATTCTAGTTTATAAGACTCGTTAAAAATGACGGGATTCAATATTTGCCTTGAATAAATCTCCAAGATACGGATGACGAACAAACATATCCATCCTTACTCGCAGGACCCGTAAAAATTCTACGTACAATGTCATCGTTGAGCTTTCTTAACCCGTGAAAAAATTCAATCAATATAACTTAACAAATTTTATCATAACATATTTCAACCTAACCCATCCTAAATTAACAAATAACCTATGCTAACCGAAGCTTTCCTGAAAATATGTTAAACATAAAACACCGCGGACCCGTAAATTTTTTTATCAAGATTACGTAACCTATGCGAACCTATCTTAATTCTACTTATCCTAACCTAACTTAACCAATGTCATCGTTAAGCTAGGTGGACCCGTAAAAAAATCAGTCATCATTACCTAACAAATTCTAACATAACATATTCTACCCTAACCCATCCTAACCTAACACATACTAACCTATCCTATCCTAACTATGAATAGCGTTACACAAGAACTTAGTTTTAAGCGTATTAATATATAGATAGTACCAGCGATTAAAATATTCTCGTAATAAAATGAAGGTTATAGCGACGACAACAGATTTAAAATACATATCTATTAAAAATTAGTACGTTTCGATCATATAGATCATCATCAGCTATAGTCTGAAATACAAGAAATGACAAATTAAGACCGGCAATAAAAACCATTCAGTAAGTAATATAATAATATGTACACAAATGAAAATTACGTAATACCTATTTTTATTTGTGTACATATTATTATATTACTTACTGAATGGTTTTTATTGCCGGTCTTAATTTGTCATTTCTTGTTTTTCAGACTATAGCTGATGATGATCTAAATGATCGAAACGTACTAATTTTTAATAGATAAGTATTTCAAATCTGTTGTCTTCGCTATAACCTTCATTTTAAAGCTGTGCCGTGTTGTGCAACCTAATCTAATTAACAAAATTCTCGTAATAATATTGTGCAGTGGTAAACTCGTATCACAGATACGGTTTTTAAATATCCAATGCTCAACCAATCTAATGTGTTCAATGAGATTCCCATTGTAATAACAGGAGAAATGCCGCACGAAAATTGTACTTGTTTTAAACTTAAGGAGACACCTGGCGTTTTATCATACAATGTACATTATTGATGCTGTTCGCATCCAGCCCATCGATATAATATTCTGCGTGTTGCCACCTAAGTAAGTTACTTAGTTCGTATGTTACGCTCTCGTTCGAGTTTGCCATATCATGGATACTGAATTCCTGAGTGATACATTAAAAAATCACCTATACATGCATTGATTTCTTTGAAATGTTATTATGATAACATAGGTCAGGATAGGATAGGTTAGGATAGGTTAGGTTAGCATGGGTTAGGTAATGATGAAATTTTTTCTCGGGCCCAGGTTTCTTTTTATGTTAGAACATAAAATCTAAATAGCTTCGGTTAGGATGCGATATGTTAGTATGTTAGGTTAGGATGGGTTAGGCTAGAATAAGTTATGTTAGCATTTGTTAGGTAACATTAACCGAATTCTTTCACAGGTCCACCTACCTGAACCTGGCTGAAACTAGGCATTACATGTTGAGGACGCTACACGTGCTGCCCACATGTGCCATATATCCTCGGATCATAAGATCAGGTCCATATCTACGCCATAATCCCACAGCGATAACGCGCGCACACCGCGTCCTGAGGTGTTCATTCCTGAGAAATGAGTCATTACAGCAGACAGTTTCATTGTCTGGCTATCTAATATTTATTTAAACATCATTACAATATTTCATTAGAAATTGTAAGCAGCAACACATACTGAAAAAATTGTAACGAACTTCCTTTTCTCATTAACCTACATTTCAGTACATCGCACAGCATTTTTATAGAACGCATACGTATTGTGATTGCCTCGATGCATAGATATGTTTTTGAGTATGTGTGCGTGTTAGGTGTATGTATGTGCGTAGGTATGTGTGTGCATATATATGTGTAATATTTACATGTACATATACACATATGTGTGTACTGAACTAACAACTAGCATTTTAACTAGAGATACCGGTTTTTTTTCTGTTCACTCTCAATTTGTAACATTACCTAACTCGTCATCTCTTTATTATTGTAAGGCATTCACGTAAAAAAACTATAAATTTGTTGTGTGATCATCCATTTATACTTAAATAAAATGATTATCAACTAACGACCGTTATGTTAAAATTTTTTAATTAGAAATAAAAAACTTGTAATTTTCGTAGTCTTCATGCTTATATATATTTTTTTCATGCTTCCTTGAAATGACATTATTAAACATCTGCCAAAACAAGCAATTCTAATATTATTTCCTGACGTCAAGAATTTCAAAGTTTTATGTCATGTACTTGTAAAGTGTCAAAAGTGTTTTCACCCCACAATGAAAATGCATCCTCCATAAAATCGTGTCGTCTCTTATAATTATAATTACATGTATCATGCAATGTAGATTAAACAACATTAGGAGTACTTAGCCCTCAATCATTTCTTTTCGACTGGTGACATGGGCATTACAATACTCATGTGTGTGTATCATCTAAGTGTATTAACTTTAAGATATTTAAAAAACAATGATGGTACTATTTTTGTCGTACCATCTTTATGGGAAATAAACAGTTTATTTTTCTTTCGTTTTACATGAAACTAGCAATGTAAAAAATTTTTTAAAATGTCCACATAGAGCGGACGAAAGCACATATAAATAAAAACTCGTACAAAGTTTTAATTACACGAATAAAATCTCTATTTTTCAGACAGAAAACTATAATGGCTCACAACCAGCAGCAGCCCGTGAGGTCTGCACGAGTCTGCCGGTGCGACAACCTCTGAAGGTTGCAGACAAGCACCAGCTAAACTTGATCTCATGTCCACAATTGCACTCCTGAGCAACACTTGCTTGCGCGTCTCTAGGATTTCGGTCGTAAAGGAACTTTTTCCATTGTTCTATCGAGGGCTGCTGAGATTCCCGCGCTAAACTTGAAATGAAATTCATAAAGAAATCATAGCCGAACACTATCATCATTCACCAATGGAACTATCAACACTTGAATTTGATATCACCGCTTGAATTTATAATTAAACAAAACGTTAGTTGACAAAAATAATAGATTACTGCCAATGGCTAATGAAGAAAATTATTTTCAAACTCGAAATGTTTATCGATGTTCTAATTTGAATAATTACAAGACCGTTAACGACACCATAAAGTTGGCTTCAATACGGCTGCGCAACTTCGTTTGGACAAGACAATAACTGTTGAGCTGTCACGGCAAGAGTGCGAGCAAAGTTCAATTCGTCCGCGTCCACACTTGCTTTGGTGTCCACACACCCGCCACAAATGGGCTCACCATGGACCGACGTGCCAGAGGGTGACGGGCCACACGCACCTCACCCGAGCTGGCGTGTCCACACACCCGCCAAAAACGGGCTCACCATGGACCGACGTGCCAGAGGGTGACGGGCCACACGCACCCCACCCGAGCTGGCGTGTCCACACACCCGCCAAAAACGGGCTCACCATGGACCGACGTGCCAGAGGGCGACGGGCCACACGCACGCCACCCGAGCTGGCGTGTCCACACACCCGCCACAAATGGGCTCACCATGGACCGACGTGCCAGAGGGCGACGAGCCACACGCACCCCACCCGAGCTGGCGTGTCCACACACCCGCCACAAATGGGTTCACCATGGACCGACGTGCCAGAGGGCGACGGACCACACGCACCCCACCCGAGCTGGCGTGTCCACACACCCGCCACAAATGGGTTCACCATGGACCGACGTGCCAGAGGGCGACGAGCCACACGCACCCCACCCGAGCTGGCGTGTCCACACACCCGCCACGAATGGGTTCACCATGGACCGACGTACCAGGAGGCGACGGGCCACTCGAGCTGGCGTGTCCACACACCCGCCACAAATGGGCTCACCATGGACCGACGTGCCAGAGGGCGTCAGGCCACCCGAGCTGGCGTCCTCACCTGGTGCAGATGACCTCCTCATGCAAGGAGCCCTGGCATCGCTGGCACTGCGTCCACAGGCGGCTGAACTTGTCCTCCAGGGCGCCCAGGGCCGAGATTTGTTGCACGAAGACCGCGTCTTCCTTGCTGTGGTGGCATCGTCCGTTGTTAACCGAGCGCAAAGCTAACATGCCAGGGTACTTCCGAGGACAAGAAACGGTCATCACATCTGCTAAATTATTGAATGGGCTGATGAAAACTTCTGGTGCCTACAACGCTTATTATTTGAGATAATAAAGTACTTCATATCATAGTGGAAATCTCAACATTAGCAGACATTATACAACTGGTGACCCCATCACTGTAGAACGTGCATTCGTGCACATTTAAAATGGCGCCTCATTTCACAAATATCGCGCAGGTCGGCAACACTGTGCAGAGACAGACTCGTAGTTCGTGAACACAAGCACGCTGAAGTTCAAAACTGCACAAGCTCGGTGTTTGTACAAAATTAACGCCCGTACTGGCTTCGGACGCAGCCTCGCTTGGCCTATGCGGTGCTACCTTGCGGGAAATTGAAGGTGAAACATTCCTTGCCTCACATAATCGCAAATGTTGAAACGAGAATGGGAACAGGACACTAACGGGTGGTTTGAATCAATTAAAAATCCCTTCAATCAAATTCCTTGAATTAATTTCAGAAGAATACTTGCAGAATCATTCAAGTTAACCTATTAACGTCTCAATTTGTATACTATCTGTACCGTTATCACCTCCACCGTCATTAGCGTGGCAGTAACATCAGATTGTCACCGACATCAACAATAAGAAGGAACCACCACTCGGTCGTGAACTTCAAGGATATTAGGATAGAAATTGTATATATAATGCAATTTATTGAAACTTTTTACAGTTTTTTGAGGAGTTAGAGGGTAGAATAATTTTTTTTTCGAATTCAATCGAAGGTCAGAAGACTCAGTCGAAGTCAGAACTCACGGAAATACAGCAATAGTTGCATCAAGCATAGATGCTAGGCTTAACTGTTGAGTCTCATCAGCATCCAATGCATGATAGTTACCATTCGCTAAGAAAAAACCAGCGGGGCGGAGGCATCAGCACATATATATCTAACCACATAGACTCGAGAACCATAGCAAGTGCAACCATGAATCAGGATCATATAGAATCACTCTTCGTAGAACTTTTTAGAGATGGTAAACGCATTGTGCTTGGAACGGTGTATAGGCCTCCTACAGCCTGTCCTATATCCTTCCTGAATGAATTGAATCGTATTATTTCTCAGTTCAACAGGCCCTTATACAATGACATAATAATATGCGGTGACTTCAATTATGATCTACTGAAACATGAAAGCCATGAACCAATCTCTAATTTCCTAACTACCTTTCAGTCTCAATCCTTCCTTCCGATCATTACAAAGCCTACACGAATAACCTCAGAGTGTGCTACGCTGCTTGACAATATCTTTATGACAGACCCTAGTGATTTCCTTGCTGGAATAATTACTTCTGACTTATCAGATCACTTCCCAGTTTTTCTTATTAAGAAAAATGTCTATATTGCTTGCACCAAGGCACGGGCTGAAACTAACTCATATCGTAAAATAAACGAATCAAATCTTGAAGAAATGCGCACCGTTCTAGAAGAATCAATGCTTACATTGCACATCTCTCAACAAAACAATAATACTACGAGCATTGATGAAGCAGTAGTAAAGTTGACTGAAACTATAATGACCGCATACAATCAGTGTTGCCCAATTGTAACTCGTACAGTTACCCCGAAAAATAAACATAAGCCCTGGATTACTAGAGACATCGTGATAAATATAAAGAAACGTCAAGCGTACCTAGCCCTCCTTTGCGAAGGACGAATATCTAGAGAAACATATAACCGATTTAGAAACTATGTAACAAACCAGATAAGAACATCAAAAAAGAACTACTTTACGCTCAAGTTTACTCAATTCAAAACTGACGTTAAAAAGACTTGGCATCTCCTTAACTCCTGCTGTAAACCGAATAATGCCGATAAAAAGAAAATTGAATATGTTGTTCAAGATAATGTAAAATATCATGAGAAGAAAGAAATTGCTAATCTCTTTAACAACTTCTTTGTAAACGTAGGGAAAACAATAGCTGATGGTATTCCAAGTGAACCTACTGATCACCTGGAATTTATGGATCATATTCGAGAACCCAACTCCTTTTTCTTTACGCCTACAAACTCCTCCGATGTAATTACGTGCATAAACAACATGAAAAATAAATCGAGTGGGTTACAAACGTTTCCGACTAAAGTACTTAAAGTTATTGCTGACATTGTAGCCCCACTGATATCAAATATTATTAACCAGTCTCTCTTACTAGGCACTTTCCCGAACTCCCTCAAAGTTGCTAGAGTAACCCCTATCTTTAAAAGTGGTGAAAAAACCTGTGTAAACAATTATCGACCTATCTCCATTCTACCAATTATTTGCAAAGTATTCGAAAAGATTGTGTATAAAAAAGTGTACTCTTATTTTGAACAAAAATCATTTCTTTACGATAAACAATACGGTTTTCGCTCTAAAAAATCAACAACACAGGCTATATTAAATCATTTACAATTCCTCTATTCTAATATAGATGAAGGAAAGCCTGTCTTCTCTGTATTTCTTGACTTCCGAAAAGCATTTGATTGTGTGGACCATAAAATACTATTATCGAAACTACACTGTTATGGCATTCGAGGAATTGCCCATGATTGGTTCAGATCATACCTAACAAATCGGAAGCAATACGTTGTCATTGACGACGCAAAATCAGACCCACAGACAATTAGCCATGGAGTTCCACAAGGATCTGTTCTCGGGCCTCTCTTGTTTCTGATTTTTATCAATGATATTGTAAAATCTACATCATTCTTCAAATTCATACTTTTTGCCGATGACAGTACTCTTTCTGCAGTCCTTCCGAACCAAAATCCTGCTATGATTGTGGAGAGTATAAATACTGAACTTCACAAGGTTTCATCGTGGCTCAAAGCTAATAAAATAAGCCTAAATATCGATAAAACAAATTATATTACTTTCTCATACAAGAAAGATGTATCTCTCCCATGCATTAAAATTGGCGAAGGTGAAATCGAAGAAACCAACTCATGTAAGTTTCTGGGCATCATAATAGATAAACATCTGACCTTCAAAGAGCACATCACTCATATTAGTTCTAAATTATCAAAATCCATCGGAATCCTAAATAAAGTTAAAAATTTTCTGCCTGAAACAGCTTTACAAATGCTCTACCGAACGCTCATTTCTCCATACTTGCAATACGGAATAGAAGCATGGCACGGAACTGATAAAAATAAAACCAACAAAATTTTTACTCTGCAGAAAAGGGCTGTCAGAGCGGTAAAGAACCTAGAATATAATGCTCACACAAATGATTCTTTCAAAAATTTACAAATACTTAAACTTTCGGATCTCTACAAAATCTCCATCTGTAATTTCATTCACAAAACATTAAGAAATGATGGCGACAATAGCCTAAGACACTTATTGACTGCGCAAACTGGTCATCACGACCATTTAACCCGAAATAGAAGTAAATTCATGCTTCCTTATTATTCAAAGGCCAGGTCGCAACACAGTATTCTCTTCGTTGGAACCAAAACTTGGAACTCTATACCTGCAGAGATCCGTGAATGTAATTCGTACAAAGTATTCAAAAGACATCTTGAGTCTCACTTCCTATCAGAATACTAGTCGTGTAAGATCACCGTGTCGAAATCTTGCCTCCTACATGTAACTAATGATAATGTCATAATGTAACTCGCCTTGTGTACCATAACCAATCTTCTCTCTGCTCTTGAATCGTTTTATCGAACATACTGTTAAATATAGCCGACTTGACCTATATTGTGAAATACAGCAAAAAATATCGAGTTAATTATCTCAATGATCAGTCTAATGCGAAACTAGGTTAAGTGAACTAGGTTAAACTTTTGTACACCCTAGAATAGCGTGATGGTAGGATGCCCTAGAAGTCGCTGAACTCATTCGGGCCCACAGGTAGCTATACTCAAATTTGACCATTGTACTAGACTTAAGTAAAATTCTACCTCTGTATCAATTGATACAGAGGTTTAAATTGATTGTTTAAATTGATTAAATTGTTTAAATGATGCAAAATGAACTTGAAATTTATTCAGAGCACGAGAAGTTTACACATCAGCATAAAGATATGAATATGGAAAATTGTAAATTAATATTACTGTATGAGTCTAAATTTCCTAGCCACGACAGAGGTGATCGCAAGAGAGCGAAGACAAGGAACCATTTAGTAAGGGTTTGAAAAGTGGGCAATCTTTGCAAGAGGTGTTCCCCACGCAATATTCTGCGCATAGAAACAGCGAGTTAATAAGGATGAGGAACAACGAAAGAATAAATAGAAAAATCGCCACGAAAACTGAAAAAAACAAAGTGAGGGTGAAAGGAGTCTTGTATGCTCATCTATAGCTTCACAGTATCCCCCTCAGGGCGCCAGTCCCTATGGCACGAGGAAGACAAACCGAACTGACCTGAGCCTTTTGTTCATCCTGTGCCCCGTGAGGTGGGAACATGGCAGAAAGTAGGTGACTGAAGTGACCGTAAAACTAATGACATCTTAAAAATGAAAGTGGAATCACGAGGAACTCTTCCGAATTTGACCAATGACAATGAGGAACATTGAAAAATTACTCACTGAGTAGCTGAGACTCGGCCTTCTCACCCAAGATGTGCAGCAATATTCGGAGGAGGGGCTTGCTCGGCTGATTGGTGAGGTGGTGTTCGTAGCCGACAGGTAGAGCGTTCTCCAAGACGTAATAAGGGTCCTGAAATGAGAGTATTTACACTTTTTCCACCGGAATCTATTCTGTCAAATAATATATTTCAATGAAAAAAATAATTCTTCAGAAACTTTTACAAAAATTTGTTGGGGTTGGTGAATAGTTGATTACATATTAGTATAAGCCTCCCTGACCACAACGAAGATGTTCAAAGAGAGGAAGGATGAAAGTTCCATTTAGTATGGAGTTATGGGAACGTGGAAACCTTTCATGAAGTGTGTTCCGGCACAGAATTCTGCTCGCATAGAAACAACATGTTGAGAAGGAAGAGTGTGAAACAAGATGAAAATTGAAGAAGAATGTAGGTGATACTGAAACACAAGACAGCTGTGAATTAAAACAAATGGTCCATAACAGAGCAAAAAACATTGAAAGAAAAAGAAGGCCTAACTTTCAGATCAGCACCTTACATCTCACCCCTGGAAGTGCTAGTTCCGTATTTAGAAACAAAAGTTGTATTCCCCGTGAGGGGTTGGTTAGTAAGGGTAGGTCACGAAAATTAAGTCTCAATACGCAAATTTTGTTTAATTGGAATGTTCAGATTAAGAGTCAAGTTAGGACGTGACTCAGCTGCCCAGCAAGCCAGACATAAACGCTCTGCCTTATCAGATCCCTAAGAAATTGATCACCATAATGCCTGTCAGTCGCAGGCAGCTGATATCTATCTCTGGCTAGCACCACGCACATCACAGTTCATGCTACCCGTGGTCTAATCTTTTATCCCCTGAGCGTCGCGATAACAGCGACTCGTTCCACTTGGCTGGAGATAGTAAATCAAAGGTTTACAGCACTCTCGTGTTGAATTTTAATAATTATAATAAAATGTAAAAGATGACTTGCACATCCAACTTCCGCCATTCAGTAGCCGGGATACAAGGCCGTAAAGTTTTATGCACCCGAACTATCCAATTCGTCTCGACCTATTAAGTTACCCGTAACTTCTGAATTATTTTGAGAACACAGGCACAGGCTCGCTATGCTGCCCTCTTGATTCTGTAGCAGGAGAGACGTTGCAAAACTCTCACACTTTACGTGTTGCTAATGAAGTATTTCATTGAAGAAGTTGAAGTAATGTTGTATTACTCTTACTCGTTAAGTATTTCTTATGAAGAAGTTCATTTATAAAGTACAAGTGCAGTTTTGATGGCATGAGGCCCGTTGTGCCTATGTACTTCAGGACCAGGGTCGCCATTCTGTGTTCGGCTCACGATGACGAACTCCGCTGCAGGTTCCCAATGAAAATTGCCTAAAATGAGTGCGTTCAAACAGTCCGATCATTTTACCATCGTCAACTCATAGAGGAACCAAAGCAAGAGATGTTGTAACCTGCTTTGATGTTGTAACATGTCCCCATCTCCGTATGATGTTGTACCATGTACCCATGTCCGTATGATGATGTACCATGTACCCATGTCCGTATGATGTTGTACCATGTACCCATGTCCGTATGATGCTGTACCATGTACCCCTGTCCGTATGATGTTGTACCATGTACCCATGTCCGTATGATGTTGTACCATATACCCATGTCCGTATGATGTTGTACCATGTACCCATGTCCGTATGATGATGTACCATGTACCCATGTCCGTATGATGTTGTAACATGTCCCCATCTCCGTATGATGTTGTACCATGTACCCATGTCCGTATGATGATGTACCATGTACCCATGTCCGTATGATGTTGTACCATGTACCCATGTCCGTATGATACTGTACCATGTACCCATGTCCGTATGATGTTGTACCATGTACCCATGTCCGTATGATGTTGTACCATATACCGATGTCCGTATCATGTTGTACCATGTACCCATGTCCGTATGATGTTGAAGAGAATACCGAGAGGACGGGAAACCCGAGATGTTATTGTTGTTGTTCTTAGACTGTAACTTGATTTCTTTTAAAATTCTGTAAGACAATTAGAAACTAGTTCATTTTACGGTTCTTGGAGTCTCTTTTCTCATCATTTATTATTTTCTTTCCAGGTTATTTCTTTCGATTACAGTGAGCAATGCAGCTGTCATTTAGATGTAGCAGGAGGGAAACTGTTTATTATCTTCATCATTTTTTTCTCATATTGATTTTCTATACGTACACATATTTATGCGTGTGTGTGTGTGTGTATGTGGATGTGTATGTGTGTGTGTTTATATATGTATACACACACATGCATGTATATACATAAGTATATCTACAGATACATTCATATATGTTTCTTTCCTTTGCGTCGCAACAAAACATGAGGGCCCATTACACTTGGCTCGCTGCGCTGCGACCAGCCAACGCTGAACCATTCTCAGAAATAACTCGATCGTCCAGCAAATGAATTTGTTGCGCTTGCTAACCGTTTCAAAAATAGATCTATCCCTCGTAGCATTCCCTACCCCAGAGGAACAGACATGAAATGAAGCGCAATTTGAGCAAAGGATTCGTGAAAACATTATCTTTCTGTCCGCACGATGAACAAGCTATGAATTTCATTTTGCATGCATGTTTGTTCACATTTTTGTGTTGCGCGATGTTGTATACAAATTACTTTTGACTAACTTTCTGACAACTTGATAATCATTTATGACGGTGTTTCTGTCTGTTTCGGTCAAGCGTTTTTTGTCGTTGCTCATTTCGTTTCAACTAAATAACGAAGAATTGCGGAGGATTCTCCAGGGGTTTTCAAATTATTTAGAAGCAAAATCGCCATCCGTCACCGAGATTCGAACTCGCGACATCTTCACGCCAGGGCGCGCTCTTAACGGTTCGGCTACGAAGTGCGCTGAGTCGTGACTGAACTCCAATGTGTCACTTGCCATAACTTTCTTGGCAACGAACGTCTTTCTTTCTTTGTTTATTGATTTATTTTATTTTATTTTCTTTTCTTTACTTTTCTTTTCTTTTCTTTTTTTTTATTTTCTTTTCTTTTCTTTTCTTTTCTTTTCTTTTCTTTTCTTTTTTTCTTCATTTTCTTTCTTTTTCTTTCTTTTTTTTCCTTCTCGCGCCAGTACTGTCAGCGTAGGAGGTATCACAAATTTGTGAAGAGGTAAAACATTCCATTTCCTACCAGCTCGTCAACTGGCGTACTTGTTGATGTGTGGGAGTGAGAAGATAGTTCTGAAAATCGGCCTTGTAGTCTTGGACGCCGGATTGTTCATTTCTACCCATTTTATATTCATCATTCATCCCTGACATCGGAAATTGCTGAGCTCGTATTGCAATGTAAGTACTAATGAGAGTGTTTTCATCAACACATCGTGACTGGCATCAAGTTCCCTCAACTTGTATTTACATGCATTATCAAACCTAGATTACGCAGCAAAGGGCGTGCAGTTTTGTTTGCTGTTCTCTCCATCATTTGTTTCGACCACCGACATGGTATTGCGACGCCCGTGTGTGTTTATCAGCTCAGGATCTTTGTGTTAAATATTGTAAAGCCCAATGATGGTTTTTGTATTATCTCTATCGGACATTTTCTGTTTACTTTTCCTTGTTATAAGGACACACTCCTACGCCAGGACACACGCTTGTTTACGACCGAAAGTTGTAGGTATGAATAACGCGACGGGTTGGAATTTTTGTTAAATTTATTTGATCACACAAGATTGTGTTCACAAATTACAAGTTCACAAATGGCACAGCAAAAGAATGAGCTCAGAAGCAGACCACCACGCAGCACAACCGCCAGAGATCACCGCACCATCAAACGATGGCACAGAACCAAGCGAAATGAAGCACGGGGCTCACACAGGCACAAGGCAGCAATTCACTACTAAAACTGGCTACAATTGAAGCGATAAGTGAAGCAAATGTTCTCCCTTGGCAGCAAACGCGCACAAGCGAACTACAAAACTCAATGCTTGTCAATACGAGTCTGCAACGCAAACATAACATTAGGAAAATTTTCTGTTATATTTAATCACTAACTACACACATTTAATTAAGTTCTTCGTTGATTACGGAATTTAATCAGCTATAAAAATAAAATCACACAGAGAAAATTTTTTTGGTGACCTAACTTATGGTCTTGGCGGACTGGAAGGAAGGATGTAAAACGCAGATCTTCTTGGAGACGTTTACATGGCAAGAAGGAAGACGGACAGGTGTGGCTTACAGGGGTTCGGACGCGAACGATTTAGCGCTATGCCTGAGGAGCAGCCCTCTTATATCAACTCTGAGGCGCATAGGGTGAAGGGGGCATATGTGCGCACACACACACGACTAATTTTACGGGAAATATGATTCATAAAATTTGTATTTGATATAAATCTTATCCATTCTAAAGGGCAAGGGAGTTTCAAATTTTGCCCTTGTCATCACTACGGACACTCTGTTATGACTGAAGGCACGCCGCGGGTTGCAATACTGTACAAATATGCACAACCAACTAACAACCGAGTGAGTATGTAACCCAGCAACACCACCAGAGTTGCACATGAAGATAAATAGACAACACACATTATGCAAATCAAAGACCAGCCTCAAGAATCAGTGCTGTACATTCACAAAAGCAGCATGTGCAGAACTCGCTCGTGGCACGAGCGAGTTTTGCACATCTCTGCGAGTTCTGCACGAGATCCACGTGCCACGAGCACGTGCCACGGCACATCCACGTGCCACGTGCCACGGCACATCTCTGTGCGGGAGCGTCCCCAACCCTGACGGTTGTTTGGTCACTTCAATAGACTGCCTGTAAAGTGTTCCCATGAACTGCTCTACACAGCGCTCCCAACATCTATCTATAGCTTCACTTGCGCTGCTCGCGTCTTCAGTGAGATAAAATTTATTCACACCATTATTTTCCTCAGATATTAATCTATTTCTGATGCGGGCAGATATTTGCTCAGCTGTTCGTCAGCGAAGCTAAATCGAATTCGTTGTAAGTCTGATGACGCCTGACTTCATACTTTGTGAACATCAGATATAACGACGAGGCGTCATTGTCTCTGTGTTCCGATCGATAATGTGCTGATTTTTACTCTAAGTTTGAAGAGTTCATGTTGAGAAAATGTTTTCTAAACTTCAACGAGCGTAAAATAGGCTTTTGGATTTCTTAACTTCAATGACGACTCGATCCATCTATTCTCTGTAATAGAAAAAGATGTGATATGAGATGTATATGTATAGACTCCGCTATACCCACCAACGACCGTGGGCATGCCGTTGTGCAGCATCATCTTGTGACCTTGCAGTCCCCTCTGCATCTCCTTCACTCCCCACACCTCACGCGTTTCAGTATTGAATAGCTCCACATCCCTCCTGTTCCCATATCCTCCAGTTATCATTATGTTCGAACCATACCAAAGACAGGCGTGGTATTCTCGAGATCTCATCAAGTGCCCAGCCAAATCCCACTCAGTTTCATCCATCGAATTTTTGTTGGTCCAGATTTCATTTTTTCCATTGCCAGCACCAATGACGTACGCGTGAGTCTCGTTCGAAACCGAACAATGTTTTGACATGCTATCGAATGGTAAAGTAGCTGTCTTGAAGGCGTTTTTTTCAGAGTCCAATTTCACTAATGTTGATCCCTCAAAGAACCAAATCAGGGTGTCCCCTACCGACACCGCAGAACCAAATAATTTAATCGGAAGGGACTGAATTTTTTCCCACACATTCCCCGGGGTATGTACATTGATGCGATAACAATCATCAGTTGTAAACTCTCCATCGGAGTCTTTCCGCCGCCCGCCACACGCGTAGAGATGGTCACCAGCTTTGGCCATCGCAGGGACGCTAACTGCCCGAGGGAGGTCAGGGAAGGCCTTGTAGTTGAGGGACTCCACCTCCTTGAGTTTTGTGTTCCATCCACCACCAGCAATCACAGCTCTGCCTGTTGAACATAAGCGTAGAAATGACACCGAAGCCTTCCACAATCGTGGCAAAGTATTGATATATTGATATAGTACGAGTCTGCTTCGTCGGTTCCAGTCCGAATACATTGAGTGCAGCTCGAATACATGGTGTTCGACACGGAAAAATTGAGTCCAGTACGCGAGGAGTCTCCATAAATTTAAAAAAACGACAGGTGTCTCCATACATTTATGAATAAACTTTTTTCTTGCGCAATTTCGCCTATGTTATTACATTGGGGATCTGCATGCATGGTTGGTATCATAGATGCTGTTCAGATTATGAAATGAGTCGGCATTTGCTCACTTATGTGATATGTGTCAAAATATTGCATGAAAATTGAATCTAAAGTTAAGAAAATAAAGCTTATCACGGTAAAAAGGTACGAAATTTTTTCTAAAACTTTTAGGCTGAAAAATACCTACGTTGAACTTCTGCTTGTTCCTTCCTGAGTTACTCAGTCTATCCGTTTGGCTTTCATCGCCTCCATCAATCAATACACAGACCATTGCGGTATGTATGCTATGGCCTGATCGTGTGTTGGAATTATTTCAAGGTCCTGCCAGGATACGTTACCCTCGATGATGATGTGATAGATGATGGTAGCATATGTAGCGATAGCCTATAACAGCTTTGGCAAGGATTTTAGAGCATTAGGTTGAAATAGATCAAGTTGAGTATTTGCGATACACCCATAACTCGCGATGTACCCAGTCCTCGCGGTGTGCCCATTACTCGCAATGTACCCATTCCTCGCGGTGTGCCCATCACTCGCGGTGTACCCATTACTCACGACGAGCACAAGAGGGACTCACAGCTCACAAGTTTCACTGTATGCGTACAGCAGCACGGAAAGGTAAGCACGACTCACCTGGTTTGGTGGGCACGCAAATGAAGCCCCTGGCGCTGTGGGGCTCAGCGTGGCAAGACTCGTTGGGGGAACACGCGAGGTGCGGCCAGAAGCACCAATTTTCGCACCGGAATCCCTTCAGGTTGGTGTCGGGTACACATACTTGGTTGCTGCGGCAATCGCTTGTGATGTTGCATCCTCTTTTGCAAGTGAATTCATCAGGGGCATATTTTTCAGGAACGCACCGTTCCTCCGGCCTGCAGTTCCTTTTGTTCCCACAAGTAGCGGTGCAACTGCCGCCTCTCATAATTTCGCAGTATTGTTGAGAGAGATTTTCGAAGAAGTCCCTCATGGCCGTACCATTGATTTTTTCATCAGGTATAATACCGTCAAACCAGTCCTGGGTGAACATGCGAGATATTTTCTCCAGTTTGTAGTGAATGGGTACGGGAGTTTGCATGGCGTGTTCTTCCCACTTCTTTGTGTCGGAATATGGAGGAGTTCCGACGGTGATGATGCGTTCCGAGGACAGCCCCAGCGAGTAGGACACGTTGGTCGCGCCCTCTGACCCGGAGCACTTATCGGCTTCTCGGCCGAAACGCGCCTCCGCTTGGACAAACGGAACGCTTACTTGAAACATATGATTGAAGGATGAGGAGACACATCGCTGCCGTTCAGTCTTTTCCGCAGCGTTAGCCGCCTTCTTGGCGAACAGTTTTTCTATCACTAATTTGGACCCGAGGATCGTTGTGTCTTGGTAATGAGTTCCAAAACTATCAACAAAATCGTAAAATGTTTGGATGCTATTTCCTGACGACGGTTCTTGAGCAGCAAGATTGAGTTTCCGCAGACCTATTACGAAGTTTTCTGTAAACATGGGCTTAACGACCGACTTCACCGACACGATGTGTGTTTGACACTCAGCACCACCCAGAACAATTTCTCCTTCTGTCTGCCGGAAGAACTCCCGGTGCTTCTCATCAGAAGTATCTGATCTGGAGCCATAACCAACGTGGACACCTCCTCCAAATCCCATATACTGAGCTGAAATGCCACCTCCATCGTTGAATGCAACAGATTCACTCATAAGCTGTTGGTACGAGCTGAAATTGGATGCAGTTCTCATTGCAGAAGACGATACTCTGTTGCAACGAACGTCTTCAACTGCTTTCCCAATGAAGCTGTTAAGTTGAATCGTTTTATGACAGGTTATGTTGGATGGTGAGGGGACGAAGATCTGATTCTTCAGGCCTGGGTCCCTCTGGCCTAAGGGGTTTGACAGCACGGGATCGACTCCCAACATCGCCTTGCTCAGCACCGAAAATGGTATGGAGGAGAACTGAAAATTTGGGTACGATGCTGCATTGCAGACGAGTAGAAGTGCCAAAATGCAACTGATCATCGGCTTTGGAGCGTCCATATCTAGGATCTGGAAATAACGTCGATAGGAGAAACATTACTTTTGAGCTACGACAATACGCAAAGAAACAAGAAGTTTTGTCAGCCTGCCGTGTGACTAAACCGAAATTCTACGTAAACGAATACCTCTTCTTTCGCGAGCTAATATTATGTACACTCTGAGATTGGCCAAACGAAAATTTTCGGACAAAATAGGTCTCGCAAGAACTCTGGATGCCAATATCAACGTCTACTCTCCTAGGGTACCTGGACAAGCAACTCCGAGACCTCAAACCATCAACACACCTGAATCACTTGACCAGTACCTACTACAACATGTAGGCAAGTCCTCAGAAGAAATTATTCGTAATTAGAGACTTACGTACTGAATTTAATAGCATTTTGATCTCTGTCCACATGAGTTCTTTTTGTTTTCTGATAGAATCGCCCATGCCTTTTCAAGGCAACCACGCCGAACTTTCAACTTTGTTTTACTGCTCACTAAATTGTTTTTTTATCTACTTCTTTTTCTCATTTTTTTATAGAAGGCTCATACCGAATTTTATACTCTGACTTAAATTATATGTTACCATATGTCTCTAAATCTGAAAATAATCTAGATACTCAAGATCTTTATATAAATTAAATAACATCGCTGTCACTTCGATTCTAATCCACTTCGTCCTTTGCTACATCGTATGTGTTATATGCAGATACCACTGGTATGACAGCCTTGTAACTACACTATTCGCAATTTATGATCTCTAATGCTCCCACTCATGGACTGAGTTAGCGCTCTCCTTATGAAATCATACTAGATTTTAGACAATTCAGACTAATAATCTCTGTGTTTTAGTTTCTCTCTATTTCTTAAATTTTATTATAAGTAGGAATGTCTATACTTTTAACTTGACCCTGTAGTCTGTATCATCTTCTTTATTTTTCACGTCACATTTTACTTACTGTTTTTTAATCTTTATCACTGACCATGTTGATGTATTCGATAATATTGATCCAGATCTCAATCATTTGAATAGACTGCATCCAAACCTAAATGAAACTGGGAATTTTAAATACCTAAATATTAAAGAATTCAATGAATCGATGAGAAAAACCTGTAACGATCTCTCAGTATTATGTTGGAACTGTAGGTCCATTTATCCGAAAATAGATGAAATATCTTGTACTATCACTGAGCTAAACAGCAATTTTGATGTTCTCAGTTTCACTGAAAGTTGGCTAGATGACTCGACCAAAGACCTAATTCAAATTCAGAACTATAATTGCCATCATTCACTTCGTAGCAACAAACGTGGTGGTGGCATCAGTACGTACATATCTAAACACATATCATCGAAAATCATTATAAGTGCAACTATGAATCGTGAACATATTGAGACTCTATTTATAGAACTAACGAAAAATGGTAAACGGATTATATTTGGGACTGTATATAGGCCCCCAACAGCTTGTAACGTCTCTTTCCTGAACGAGCTTCAAAGTATAATATCTCAGTTTAACAAATCTCTATACAATGACATAATAATTTGCGGGGATTGCAACTACGATCTTCTACAATATGAAAGCTGTGAGCAAATCTCAAGCTTCATAAATGTTTTTCAGTCTAACTCTTTCCTTCCAATCATCACGAAATCTACGCGTATTACATCTGAATCTGCCACGTTGGTCGATAATATTTTTATGTTAGATCCGACTGATTTTCTTACCGGAATAATAATTTCTGACTTATCTGACCATTTCCCGGTGTTTCTCATCAAGAAAAATGTCTATAATACTTATACCAGCCCACAGGCTGATACTTATTCATTTCGTTGTGTAAACGAATCCAACTTGGGAACAATGCGAACTGTTCTAGAAGAATTAATGCCATCATTGGACATCTATGAACCAGACAATAATGCAATTAACATTGACCAAGCAATACTAAATCTAACTGAAATTATAACGACCGCATATAACCAGTGTTGTCAAATAATCACCCGCACAATAACGCCGAAAAATAGACAAAAGCCTTGGATTACTGAAGATATCGTGATCAATATAAAGAAACGTCAAGCATACTTAGCCTTACTGTACGAAGGACGAATATCTAGAGTAACGTATAACAGATTTAGGAATCATGTGACAATTCAAAAACGAACATCGAAACAAAACTACTTTACTCGCAAATTTACTGAATACAAAACTGATATTAAAAAAACTTAGTGCGTGCTTAATTCATGCTATAGACCGAATAATAACGCTAAAAAACAATTGAGTCTATCGTTCACGAAAATGTGAAATGTCATGATAAACAAGATATTCAAACAGTGTTTAACAACTTTTTTATAAATACAAGGAAAAATATAGCCGATAGAGCCGTAAGTGAACCTGCAGGCCACTTGCAATACATGGACCATGTCTGTGAACACAACTCTTCCTTTTTCACTCCAACTAATCCCTCCGATGTAATTACGTGCATGAACAACTTGAAAAAGAAATCGAATGGATTAAATACAATTTCAGCTGAAATTATTGAGTCTATAGCTGATATAATAGCACCATGCATAATTAATATTATCAACAATTCACTTTCTCAAGGTATATTCCCCAACTCTCTCAAAACTGCCAGAGTCACCCCTATTTTTAAAAATGGTGATAAAAACTGCGTTAATAATTATAGACCTATCTCTGTTTTACCAATTATGAGCAAAATATTTGAAAAAATTGTGTATAAAAAAGTGTATTCGCATTTTGAACAAAAATCTTTTCTCTACGACAGACAATACGGTTTTCGTTCTAAGAAATCAACGACACAAGCTGTATTAAATCATTTACAGTACCTTTACTCTAATATAGATGGAAGAAAGCTTGTTTTCTCCGTTTTTCTTGACTTTCGAAAAGCATTCGACTGTGTGGACCATAAGATATTACTCTCGAAACTACACTGTTATGGCATTCGAGGAATTGCCCATGATTGGTTCAAATCATACCTAACAAATCGGAAGCAATACGTTGTCGTTGACGACGGAAAATCGGACCCACAGACAATTAGCCATGGAGTTCCACAAGGGTCTGTCCTAGGGCCTCTCCTATTTCTGATATTTATAAATGATATTATCAATTCTACATAATTTTTCAAATTCATACTTTTTGCCGATGACAGCACGCTTTCTACGGTCCTTCCGAGCAAACATCCCGCTATGATTGCGGAGAGTATAAATAATGAACTCCATAAGGTTTCATTATGGCTTAAAGCTAATAAAATAAGCCTCAACATCGATAAAACAAAATATATTACATTCTCATACAAGAAAAGCATATCTCTCCCCCACATAAAAATTGGCGAAGGTGAAATTGAAGAAACCAACTCATGCTAGTTTCTGGGCATCATAATAGATAAACATCTGACCTTTAAAAAGCACATAGCTCGTATTAGTTCTAAATTATCGAAATCCATCGGAATCCTGAATAAAGTTAAAAATTACCTGCCTGAAACAGCTTTACGAATGCTCTACCGAACGCTCATTTCACCATACTTGCAGTACGGAATAGAAGCATGGCACGGAACTGATAAAAATATAACCAATATAATTATTATTCTGCAAAAAAGAGCAATCAGAGCGGTAAATAATCTAGAATATAATGCTCACACAAATGATTCATTCAAAAATTTACAAGTACTCAAACTTTCAGATCTATACAAAATCTCCATTTGCAATTTCATTTATAAAACATTGACAAGAGATGGCGACAGTAGCCTAAAACAATTATTAACTGCGAAAACTGGTCATCACGACCATTTAACCCGAAATAGAAGTAAATTCATGCTTCCTTATTATTCAAAGGCCCTTATTATTCAAAGACCCAGTATCCTCTTCGTTGGAACTAAAACTTGGAACTTAATACCTGCGGAGATCCGTGACAGTAATTCTTACAGGATTCAAAAGAAATCTTGAGAATCACTTCCTATCGGAATATTAGTCGTGTATGTTCACCAAATTAAATCCTGTCTCCTACATGACTGTTTCCAATAATGAAATTTGCCATGGGTAATATGTAATATGTAATTTGCCTTCAGTCTACTTTAAATCGTTTATCGAATATACTGTTAAATATAGTCCATATAACCTATATTGTAAAAGGAAATATCTGATATCGAGTAAATTATCTCACTGATCAGGCTAATGCGAAACTAGGTTTAGTGATTTAGGTTAAACATTATTGTACACATTAGAATAACGTGATGGTAGGATGCCCCAGAAGTCGCTGAACTTATTCGGGCCCACAGGTAGCTATATTCAAACTTGTCCATTGCACTAGACTTAAGAAACATTCTACCTCTGTATCTCCTGTGGTAAATAAATAGTTTAAATTGTTTAAATTCATTACCGTAATATTTGTGGTTTTACTAGATTTAATTCATCTGTATCTATTAAAAATTTTACTGAGAAAATTGTGTAAGGAACTACCGCTAATTAATGAATCTACTTCATTGGTCGTTAAATTCGAAGGAATTTAAATCGTTGACAATAATTCATTTTGATATTTCATCTAAAAATATATAAAATAACTCAAAATTTGACTTAATTTTCAAAATACATTTTGTAAAAGCATTAAAGGATTTTCATTCATTCATTCATTCATTCAGCAAATTTTAAGCTTAGAATCATGTAAAACCCGGTAGTTTCCTAGATTTACTTATGTTAAATTGGGTTCAGTTAGAAATAAATTTTATTTGTCAGCAATATATCTTCACACAAGAGCTGCATGAGGCCAATAAATGTCGGAGCATATCACAGTGCTGAGATGTATGGCGGCTACATCACACAAGTCAACGCAGGATTATTTTTTTCGGAAATCAGAAAGCAGAGACGGGCACTGTGATCCTAACGATACGGACTAGTAACGTATGATAGCCAAGAAAACAACACAAACAACGATTCAACGAGTATGTTCAATTTAGAGCTAATTTAATAAACACTCAAAATGAATGCCCGAAGAGTAATATTTTCGCTACATGTGCCGTGCCCGACAAGCGCGGCGGCAATAGGCATCCACGTTTAAATATTCCCGAAGGGCTCAGTGAGCTACAGAAAAGTTTGACTGATGGGAGAACTTAATATGAGTCCATATAATCCATAGAGCAGTTTCTGAATTGCTTATTTCCACTGAACTTGTATCTCAGAAAGTAAAATACCGTTAATTAAACATGTAGAAGTAGCAATTGCACATACTTATTCTGTAGTGAAAATATTATGAAGTTGATTAGTTATTACCATACTTGTTATACGTGTGTCGAACGAGAATTTATGAGACATAACATTTTTAATAGGCGTTTAATGCATTACATAACTCAACAGAGTTATATATATGTTTTTTACTCTAGTAACTCATTCAAGAGTGTACAACCCATCCGCCAAATACCACCACCGTCACTCATCAACACGCAATGCCACGCAGCGAAGAATGAGGCTCAGCTCAGCTATAATGAGGCTCGGTAAAATTTTTGCTACATCTCAGGAAGGTCTAACTGCTGAGCTGACGCTCGTGTGAGTATGAAATCAAAGCAAATAAATTACTCAGGAGCAAAGTTTCTCAATTAGTAACTCGTTATCGTGTAGAATTATGTTAGTCACTCGCAAGTTCCCAGCGTTTTCGTCCATAAAAGGTGACCAAAATAATGAGGTACAATCGATCATGGATATGCGAAGTAATTCCCATCACTAGCAACTTATTTTGTCGCATTTCAGGGAAAGGCGCCATCAGCACAAAATCCTTTTCGTTTCAAGCAATAACTTCATTGCTCAGCTCGTGCAGCACATTGCGTTTGCGACCAGTGAGGCAATCCTTGCTCATCTTCATAAAATTTCCCATCAGCAGCATTTGAAAAGAAAATTACATAAATTTATCGCTAGATAAGGCATCTTATCCGAGATTAAAGCTTGTTTCTGACTATGCAAGTCCTCGTTGATAAGCTTGCACAGGAAGTTAGGGTCAAATTCCCGAGGGCAGTTGTTTACTTTTATTTTACTTGCATGAACATTCTTTCTATTTAAATTCAAAATAAACAATTCAAACAATTTATTTGCCACAAGTGATACAGGAGTAGATTGTTTCTTAAGTCTAGTACAATTTGAGTATAACTATTTGTGGGCCGAATCAGTTCAACAAATTCTAGATCATCCTACCATCAACACAATTTTAAGGTGTGCGGTTATGTTTAACCTCATTTACTTAACGTAGGAGCACACTAGACCGATCAATAAAATGGTTCTCTCAAGATTCGATTCTTAACTGTACAAAAATAGCTCATATGGACTAGATGGGAACAGTATATTCTACAAAATTATTATATGCAGACTTGATATCTACATATGTCATTAATCATGATAAATTACAACATAAGGCATACAGTAAAAAAAAGAATGACTTGATTACCCAATGCGATCAATAGTTCGATAGGAAAAAGGATTCAAAATCATTTTGAATTTTGGAAGCTTTGTAAGAGCTTTTCCCACGAATCTCAGCAGGGATCGCATTCCAATTGTTAGTTCCAATGGAGAGGATACTGTGTTGTGATAGATTTTTAATAAGGAAGAAGTGATGAGTTACTTCTAGTTCGGGTTAAATGATCATTATGGCCTGTTTGTGCGATAAATTATTGTTTGATTTCTCTTTTGCCACCGTCATTCAGTATTTTATAAATGAAATTAAATGTGGTGAGCTTATGGGGGCCAAAAAGCATATGTATTTTTAACTTTTAAATGAATAATCAGTGTGATCATTGTTTTCCAATTTCATTACCGTTCGATGTTTGTTTTGTAGCCCAAATAGTAAATTGATTTTTTTATCATTTCCGTGCCAAGCTTCTACTCTGTATTATAAATATGATAGAATGATCGTTTGATTAAGGTTGTTTTAAAGCTTCTTCGTGCCCTGTATTTTTTAATGAAAGATTCCACAGTATTTCGATAATTTAGCACTGATATGTGCAACATTCTCTTTGAATGTCCAATACGAGTATTTATCTAGAATAATGCCCGGGAACTTATATAAATTGGTGTTTTCAATTTCACCATCACCAATCTTAATGAGTGGAAGAGATGCATTTCCCTTGTGTGAGAATAAAATGTATTTGGTCTTTTCGATATTGAAACAATTTTATTAGCTTAAAGCCTCACCGCAACATTTTGAAGTTCATTATTTACGCTCTTCGCAATATAAAATAAGACTTTAATTTTGAAGAATTGCAGAAAGCGTGCTGTTATCCGCAAAAATTAGGAATTTAAAAAATGAAGAATATATAATTATATCGTTGAAAAACATCAAACGGCAGAGAGGCCCAAGGACCGACCCTTGTGGTACTCCATGGCTGATTGTCAGCAGTTCCCATTGTGCATAGTCAATGCCAACATATTGCTTCCGATCTGTCAGAAATGAGTTGTACCAATCCAAAGCAACTTCTCTAGTGCTATCACAATGTAGTCCCGAAAGTAACATGTTATACTCCATGCAATCGAACATTTTTTGAAAGTCAAGAAACGGAAAGAAAACAAGCTTTCCATCATTTATATACGCGTGAAGATATTTTAAGGGATTTAAAAATTGTTCAAATCCTTATTATTATTCAAATATTATTATTATTTAAATCCTTATTAATTATTTATATATTTAAATATTAAATAGGAGATTTTAAAGGATTTATAGTCCATGTAATCGAATGCTTTTCGAAAGTCAAGAAACGGAAATAAAACAAGCTTTCCATCATTTATATGCGAGTGAAGATATTTTAAATGATTTAATACAGCCTGTGTTGTTGATTTTTTGGCATGAAACATACATTGTTAATCGTAGAGAAAAGATTTTTTCCAAAATCAGAATAAACTTTTTATAAACAATTTTCTCGAATATTTTTCCAATAATTGGTAATATAGAGACTGGTCTACAACTATTAATGAAAGTTTCATCGCCATTTTTAAACATAAGGGTTACTGTGGCAATTTTGAGAGTTCGGGAAAATATTCTGATTTGTGACTGGTTAATAAGAGTAGATTTGAACGGGGCTATTATATTAGCGATAGCTTTATGAACTTTAGACGAAATCGTTCTTAGTCCACTTGACTTATTTTTGAGGATGTTTATGGACGCAATTAAATTGGAGGAGTTAGTTGTCGAGAAAAAAAAATTGTGTTCACGGACATGGTCCATGTATTACAAGATGTCAGTAGGTTCAGTAGAAATACTGTCAGCCTAATTTTTGCCTATGTTCGCAATAAAATTGTTACACACTGTCTTAATATATATTTTCTCGTGTTACTTCATATTATCTTGAACAATGGACTCATTTGTTATCGCAGCACTGTATAGTAGTTGGATTATAGTATAAATTATGTAGGCGCCAAATTTTTTAATCCCAGTTCTGAATTCAGTGAATTTGTGCGTAAAGTAGTTTTTTTCGATATTCGTATTTGATTTGTCACATGATTCCTGAATCTACTATACATTTCTTTAGATATTCGTCCTTCGTTGAGTGTGGCTAGGTACGCTTGACGTTTCTTTGTATTTTGATAACGATGTCTTCAGTAATCCAGGGCTTTGGTCTATCTTTCGGTGTAATTGTACGAGTGATGACTTGAAAACTGATTGTTTGCAGTTGCTATAATTTCAGTTAAATTTAGTATTGATTACTAAATGTTAACTGCATTATTGTCCTTTGGATATATATCCTATGATGACATTAGTTCTTCTAAAACAGTGCACATTGTTCAAACATTTTGTTCATTTACACAACGATATGAGTAGGGTTCAGCCTGTGGATTAGTAATAGACATGATAAGTTATAAGTTATTATTCCGCAAAGAAAATCAGTTAGATCTACCATGCAAATATTATCAAGCACAGGAACAGATTCTCATGAGACATGCGTTGGTTTCGTGGTTATAAACAATAAACTTTTCGATTAATATTAACGCCACCATTCATTTACACTCTTCACGCCCTCACCACTAGTCATGACTGAGCAGGATTATGCATCAATATAAAAGTTACGTTCATCACAGCGTGTCGAGATCATGTCCCGATCCGTCGGTCGGTGGAGAGCTTCAAGTCTTTTGACTTGCGAAGTCAAAGCAAATAGAGAGATGGCATCTCTGCTGCTTTGCTCTCAGCTGTTACAACCACTGCCATTGATGTTCGTGGTGATGTTTCCTCTAATTCGATTGAAGGACCTCACTATGTTCAGAAATTAACGACCCAATATGTTGATCTCTCGTATAGACTTTGTAGAGACACAACGTTTTCCTATGTATCTTTTATTTGTGATTTCGTTTTACTTAATTTTTTTTCAAATAATTTTTACCTTTAAATGCTAGTGTGTGCTGTTTTCCATTGTATGTCATGTAGCGATGTTGGTATATTTTGGAGTTAGTTATTAACCAGCGGATAGGACATCTAAAATATTACGTTTGCCTTGACTTCAACTTGAATTTTACGATGCTTCCCATTCGGAATTTAGAAGCTCGCTCATATTTGCGTTTTGAATTAACGACCTCTTTCTTAATGTCTACGAAAAGAACTGCCTCCATTCTTCGGAGCAGAATAAAAATTTTTGTACTTTCGATAAACCACTGAACGATTTGATTAAATGTTATTTTAAGCCTCCCAATCCGTAACAACGGCGATCCAAAGAGAGGAAGGAGGAAGGAACCATTTGGTATGTGGATAAGGGAATCCGTAATTTATGCACAAAGTACACAGAAACAGTAAGTTGAGAAAGAAGTTCATGAAACAAGATGAAAGTTGAAGAAGAAAGTAGTTCGTGCTGAAAAAACGGGACTGCACCTAGCCAAAAAAGATCATCCTTAACAAGACAAAAAATTTTTTTTAGCGAAAATAAGGCCTACTTAACTCCCAGCTCGGGCCCTCACTTTTTCTCCATCGGAGTGCCTATTCCCATTGATACAATAGTTGTTTAACCCTGAGGGGAAAATGCCTGAAAATGCTGACGATTGCCCCAATGGCCGCTCTGTGACCAGTGAACTTAGACTTATCAACTCTATACAGGGTGTCCATAAAGTCGTGGTGCAATTTGAAATTGCTGTAGCTTTAAAGCTATACATGATAGAAACAATCTGTAAAAACTATTAGTTAAGTTTCTACACGTCCGCCATCATTAGCTATGATATAGGGTAACAGGTTAGAAATATTTGCCAGTTGTGAGCAGTAATGTCTGAGAGCACAGCAGTCATTTTACCTTTCCTGTCTTTCAATAAACGAGGTCGTTTTGCGAATTTTGTTTGTTTTCAGATGCCCCCATAAAAAAAATCTCAGTGAGTCAAATCTGGGGAACGCGGAGGCCTTGAAAATGGACCTCCTCTTCCGTTGAAGCTGTGGGTGATAGTATGTTTGGATTGAAAAGATTCAAAACCTTTAATATATATATGGTACTGAATATTTTTTGACTAAATATCAACGAACCCCGCGTAAACTAGATACAGTTATTTTTCTAATTCAGTTTACATATTGTTTCTACAAAGACTTTATAGACACCCTGTACATAAAATAACACGCCAGGTGTCTGCATAAATTCATGAATATATTTTTTATGAGCTCAGTTTCTCTTACGTTTTTTCAACGGGGATGTGCTTGGTTGGATAGTCTCATAGATACCTTGCAAATGATGGAAAAATTCTGACTTCCGCTCACTTTTGTAAACAAGTCAAAAATTTTGTGTGCAAATTGAAAAGAATGTTAAGAAAAGAAAGAAAGAAAAGAAAAACACTTTACTTCCAACAGAGATTGTAAAAAATTACAATCATTGGTTTTTAAATATCTTAAAGTTAATACACTTAGATGATACACACACATGAGTCTTGTAATACCCATGTCACTAGTCGAAAAGAAATGTTTGAGGGCAATGTACTCCTAATCTTGCTTAATCTACATTTGATAATACATGTAATGATAATTATAAGAGATAACACAATTTCATGGACGATGCATTCTCATTGTGGGGTGAAAACACCTTTGACAGTTTACATGTACATGACATAAAACCTCGCAATTCTTGACGCCAGGAAATAATACATGAATCGCTTGTTTCGGCCAATGTTCTGAAGTTTCATTTTAAGGAAGCATGAAAAAAAAATATAAATATATATATATATATACATACATACACACACATACACACACACACATATATATATATAAACAATTTTAACATAACGGTCGTTAGTTTATAAGCATTTTATTTAAATGTAAATGGATCATCGCACATCAAATGTATAGTTTCTACATGAATGTTTTACAATAATAAAGAGATGACGAGTTAGGTAATGTTACAAGTTGAGAGTGAACAGAAAAAAGACCATTATCTCTAGTAAAATGCTAGTTGTCAGTCTAGTACACACATATGTACACATATACATGCAAATATATACACATACACATGCACACACATACCCACGCACATACTTACACCAAACTCGTAAGCATACACAAATGCATTTATATGCATCGAGGGAAATACAATTCATTCGCATTCTATAAAGTGTCATACGCATAGCGTGCACAGGTATATCACATATACACAAGTAAGCATGTTTGCAAATATCAGTATAAACTAGCATTCCAATCGAGGGAAACTAAGAAAATATCTTTTATTATTGCATGAATTTTATAAAATTTCCATACTATAAATAGTGGCACAAAAACAGTCTACCTAAGTCAGAAACAAGAAAACGATTGTGGGACGTGAATAAGAAAGAAAACATTAATGTCCTATAAGGGTTTCATATTAGAAAAAAAATCACATTATCTTTGAAATATTGCGCAAATTCTCGGCAATTGATAAACATACATAGGTATCACATTATTATAAGCAAATAACTATAAGCATTATTAGCATATTACTGCAGTATAAATGGATGATCACGCAACGAATTTTTTTATATGGATGCTTTACAATTTCATATTAGAAAAAAATCACATTATCTTCGTAATATGGTGCAGAATGTCTGCAATTGATAAACGCACACACACTCATAGGTACCATGACGGTCTAGTTTGATGCTTGCACAGAAACGGAGAGGAATGACATAAAATGCAACCTTCAACTGGTTTTTCTACTCTAGTGCACACAGTTGTACGTGCACATATACACACCCATATGCGCACATACACCTATATACGTCCACACATATACAAGTGAGCATGTTTGCAAATGGCAGCGTATGGGCGATCAAATCATAACACCTACGCATACTTCAAAACTGTTGTGTGATGTCATGAATTATAAAACAATGAGCGAGGGAGATTGTTCAGCAGTGGAGATACCAGGTAAATGAGATTCGTCAGTACTTATTCAGTATGTTCTGTAACTAAGAATTATTTTTGAGACACAAGATGACGAGTTATTTGGCTTTAAATTCTCTCGGTCTTTGAGGGATTTTAATACTCAGGGGAAGTTTGTTCCACAGTACGGCGCCTGATATGGACAGAGCCTTCTGCCCTAAGTGAGATGAACGATAGTTGACTAAGACATTATGGTTTCTGTTCGGTTTTTGATTGGTTACAGTGGGTGGATGGAAACGCACTATCTCAGCATTGCTCTGAGGAAGATATAACGAGGAGAATACGTATTGGGCCTTCTGCATAAGGAGCCTTTCTTGGATAGGAATCCAGCCGAGTTTATTGAGGAGAGGGGTTACGTGATTACTTCTTTTGAAATTACCGTTGCATACCACCTTGGCCGCAAAGTTCATGCACTTTGGTAAGTCCCTCTGAAGGTATTGAGGTAGGTCTCCCTATACTAGGTTGCAGTAGTCAATGCGCGATAACACCAGCGATTGAATGGCTAATAATCTGGATTTTTCGTTTAGCATACTCTTCATCCGATGAAAAAACATTAAAGTTGCGTAAATTTTGTTGCAAGTATTCTCAACATGAGATTTGAAGGACATGTTTCGATCGAAACAGATACCTAGATTTAGCTTACAGCTTACCGCGATGAAAAAGATATAGCAAACTTTTCAAGAGATATTTGTGTTCATTTTTAATAAGCAAAATTGCGATGCAACCATTGTAAACCTTTTCTAAATAAACATTAAAAAATTTGAAAATAGGAGTCGGGTCCGTCTGTCTGTCCGTGTGTCACACCCGCCAGCAGAAAGTGTGCGATGAGCGTATCTGTGATACGAGCTTCATCAACTCCACAATTTTCGGTGTATTAATTCATCACATTCTGAGTCGGAATGAATACCACGTGTATTGTTAGGTAGGAAATAGGAACGTGTGTCATGTGATATAATTATACATTTTTGACGGGTCGTGTGCACTCGCCCCCAACAACTAGAGAGATTTAATTTTATTTATTTATTTCGGCCTATATTTCCCTTCGCTTTCTCTCTTATTTCAAATAAAGCGGGTGGGCTAGTTTTAAATAATGAAACACAGTTGTTGGCTTGATCGGTACGTGTGTCGGGGACGCTCATTAGGATGTAATGACCGTACCTGTGATACGAGTTTCACCAGTGCACAAACACAAGAATATTTCAGTCGGGGTTACTATTAGGACGGATATATTTGTTTGGCATTCACATCTGCGAGATCTATCTGATGAAAGGAAAGGTCTAGGAATTTATTCATTAACCGTTAATGTCCCCTAATTTCATACATGGTGGTCAGTGTGTGCATAAAAACATATTTCAGCTAGAAAGTTTAGGCTTTAGACGAGCGCGTTGTAGAATTCGCTGGTCAACCCCTTTTCATCGCCCTCAATATTCACCTGCTCTGATCTACATATTTCGGGTAGACTTTTCTAACAAGGTGTCATGTTATGGCGTTTTTTATCTGCAATCAGTACACGCTCTGCTCTCAGGCACAAATTACTGAACTGTAAGCCTTCTGTTTCGCATTCCTGTCTATTATATGACACTCGTCATCTGTCACCATTGCGCAACCGTGCGGCTCACATATGAATGTGAAGGCCGTGTGGTTCTGAGTGTTGCTCTATCAAGGCCTCTACGTTTTCTTCTCCGTCCGTCCTGTAGTGCGCTATAGTTTTTTGTTAAACTTGCAACGAACCACAAGGGAACTTATTCACCGTATTGTTGCACTGAACTTATTCGGGCCCGCAGGCTCAACTCTGACCATTGTACTAGTACTGCTAGACTTGGGAAACAATTTACTTCTCTATCGCTTGTTACCAATAAATTGTTGAAATTGTTTTCGATTATTCAATTGCTGACAAACATGTATGATAATTCTAATATGCTAAACAAACTAATCTCAAATAAATACTTTCACAAGAATTTCAGAAGCTGATCTATCGACTCCATATTAAGAAAAAAATGAGTTTAAGCCTCTCTAACCACAACAAAGGTATTTCGCAGAAAAAGGATGCAGGCACCATTAAGTATAGAGTTAAGCAAAACCTATGAACATAATGTGTCCCTGCACAGAATTGCGTGTGCGTAAAATAAGTGATGAAACACGAGGAGAGTTCAAGAGAGTCAGAAGAGCTAAAAAATGGAACAAACCGGAGAAGATGGTCCATATCAACACATAAAATTCTATTTACCTGAATGAAAGGCTACCTCAAGCTGAGCTCAGGCATGGATACAAGAGCTGGCCTGAAACACCACAGGGCACTAAAGCTACACCATCTCCTTACCTCAGAGGACGCGACGGTCGAGCTGTGAACAGACTGCTGCTCTCTGCAAACTATAGCGCACACACACACACACCGCGAGCTGTGAGCCTGCAACTGTGCCCGACTGACTTGCACACACCGTCAGCGCTGGACTTATATAGTGTGCCAGCAGCTCAACAGCACGCGTAGCACGGCTACGGTGTGTGGGCACATCAGCAAATCCATTCTGCATTACGGGCAGCTGCCGCAGTCACTCATCCACAACTTGCGTCCTTTTATTCGTTCAACAAACAAATAATGAAACAAAAATGCCAGCATTCGAATTAGGCTGTATATATCAGTGCAGAATTTAGATATTGTACGAAGCTTTACGCATGGTGGATGCAAACCTGTGGATGATCTTTTCTTGATCCGACAACTCAAGCTGAACCTTCTTGCGCCTGTAGAAGATGGAGCAGTCTCGGCTGGGGAACAGCGCACGCGTCAGTCCACAATGGCCCTCTGTACAGGCAAATAACCTATACAATCTGTACGAGCGATGCTTCCTTCACATTTTAGAATAACTGTCTTCATACACACAGCGGTAAAGGACACGTATCCGTGCTTTAATGTTTATTGTATCAACACCTCTCATTATTATTATTATTCATTCACACAATGAAATTGTTTGTGCGTTTTGAAATGTTGAAAACATTCGCAAACACGAGTACAAAATTTGTTCTCGCAGAGATACATACGTTTGGCCAAAAAGCTAAGCTGTTCTCAGAAAAGACAGAATGAAGTACCTTGTGCTTCGCCAAGAGGGACACCAAAAGAGTGAGGTGAGCAGAGATTCAAACGTTCATACAAATGTTAACAATGTTGTGCAATTTGGATCTCATTAGCACTCCTTACTGTGGACTGTCAGGCATTACTGTGGATTGTCAGGCAATGTTGTGGACTGTCAGGCATTACTGTGGACTGTCAGGCAATGCTGTGGACTGGCAGGCATTACTGTGGATTGTCAGGCATTACTGTGGATTGTCAGGCAATGTTGTGGACTGTCAGGCATTACTGTGGACTGTCAGGCATTACTGTGGACTGTCAGGCAATGCTGTGGACTGTCAGGCATTACTGTGGACTGTCAGGCATTACTGTGGACTGTCAGGCAATGCTGTGGACTGGCAGGCATTACTGTGGACTGTCAGGCAATGCTGTGGACTGGCAGGCATTACTGTGGACTGTCAGGCAATGTTGTGGACTGGCAGGCATTACTGTGGACTGTCAGGCAATGCTGGGGACTGGCAGGCATTACTGTGGACTGTCAGGCATTACTGTGGACTGTCAGGCATTACTGTGGATTGTCAGGCAAGGCTGTGGACTGGCACGCATTACTGTGGACTGTCAGGCAATGCTGTGGACTGGCAGGCATTACTGTGGACTGTCAGGCAATGCTGTGGACTGGCAGGCATTACTGTGGACTGTCAGGCAATGCTGTGGACTGGCAGGCATAACTGTGGACTGTCAGGCAATGCTGTGGACTGGCAGGCATTACTGTGGACTGTCAGGCAATGCTGTGGACTGGCAGGCATTACTGTGGACTGTCAGGCAATGCTGTGGACTGGCAGGCATTACTGTGGACTGTCAGGCAATGCTGTGGACTGGCAGGCATTACTGTGGACTGTCAGGCAATGCTGTGGACTGGCAGGCATTACTGTGGACTTTCAGGCAATGCTGTGGACTGGCAGGCATTACTGTGGACTTTCAGGCAATGCTGTGGACTGGCAGGCATTACTGTGGACTGTCAGGCATTACTGTGGACTGTCATGCAATGCTGTGGATTGTCAGACATTACTGTGGACTGCCTGGAATTACTGTGGACTGTCAGACATTACTGTGGACTGCCAGGCATTACTGTGGGCAGTCAGGCATTATTGTGGACTGTCAGGCATCACTGTGGACTGTTAGACATTACTGCGGACTGTCAGACATTACTGTGGAGTGTCAGACATTACTGTGGGCTGTCAGGCATTACTGTGGATTGTCAGGCATTACTGTGGGCTGTCAGGCATTACTGTGGATTGTCAGGCAATGCTGTGGACTGTCAGGCATTACTGTGGGTTGATCGGAATTGCTGTGGATTGTCAGGCAATGCTGTGGACTGTCAGGCATTACTGTGGACTGTCAGGCATTACTGTGGATTGTGAGGCATTGCTGTGGACTGTCAGGCATTACTGTGGACTGTCAGGCATTACTGTGGACTGTCAGGCATCACTGTGGACTGTCAGGCATTACTGTGGACTGTCAGGCATTACTGTGGACTGTCAGGCATCACTGTGGACTGTCAGGCATTACTGTGGACTGTCAGGCATCACTGTGGACTGTCAGACATTATTGTGGACTGTCAGGCATAACAGTGGACTGTCAGGCATCACTGTGGACTGTCAGGCATCACTGTGGACTGTCAGGCATCACTGTGGACTGTCAGGCATCACTGTGGACTGTCAGGCATCACTGTGGACTGTCAGGCATCACTGTGGACTGTCAGGCATCACTTGACCTGTTAAAATTTTGACCTGTTTTAAGTTCGTGTTTTTATTTACGCTTTTATTTGACGGAAAACGAATGTTATACGATATTTTATTTTGGACAAAAAATGACCTTAAAATAATTCAGTTTTTCTCTACGAGTGACCACGTCTTATTCAAATATCTTGCTGACACGACACGGTCTCCACAGACATGACGCGTGAGCTTAGGTTTGATAAGGCATCTTATCTGAGATTAGAGCTTGTTTCTGACTATGCAAGTCCTCGTTGATAGTGTGCACGGGAAGTTAGGGTCAAATTTTACATGCATAAACCTTTCTTATACTTCCATTCACTATACAATCAGTAACATTTATTCCTATCACAGAATTGCTGAATATTTATTTAATTTTCTTGTCAAATGCTGCTGATGGGAAATTTTCTGAGGATGAGAAAGGATTGCCTCACTGGTCGCAAACGCAATGTGCTGCACGAGCTGAGCAATGAAGTTATTGCTTGAAACGAAAAGGATTGTGTGCTGATGGCGCATTTCCCTGAAATGCGGCAAAATTAGTTGCGAGTGATGGGAATTGTTTCGCTCATCCTTGCTCGCTCGCACCTCTTTATTTTGGTCCCTTTTATGGACGAAAACGCTCGGAACTTGCGAGTGACTAACACAATTCTACACGATAACGATTTACTCATTTGAGAAATTTCGCTCCTGAGTAATTAATTTGCCTTGATTTCATACTCGCACGAGCGTCAGCTCAGCCGTTAGACCTTCCTGAGATGCAGCAGGCGTTGGTTAGCTGAGCCTCATTCTTTGCTGCGTGGCCTTGCGTGTTGGTGAGTGGCGTGCAAATGGTGGTGGCATTTGGCGGGTGTGTTGTACACTCTTGAATGTGTTACTGGAGTAAAAAGATTATTTTTACGCAGTAGATCAACAGAATGGATTAAACACTTCCTAAAAATGGCACGTCTTATAAATTTCGATTTGGGATACATAAAATAGGGAGTTTGGCAATAACATCGCACCCACACGATGTATATCAGTGATAACAGCGACATTCCGTCGTGATAACTTATCACCACAAAATAAGTACATACAAACAATGCTTCCATGCAACGATGTCTTCCTTCCTGAGATACAAGATGAGCGGAAATATCAGCAATCTAATTTTCTGAATCTGACTCAGGCTCAGAGGGATAGAAATTTCCAAATTTTACCGAAGGCATTTTAGGTTCAGCGCTTCAAATATTTCGAGTCAAATGGTCCTAAGACGAGTACTATTTCAAGTTTATTGTTAACTTGTTTATCAAATTTCTGCACAGCCTTGCCAAGGGAACATTGATGTCCATTACGACCGTACCTAATGTACTTATCTTAGTCTTCTCCTTGTTATCTCCTCAGTGTGTGTAATGTCACAGCAGAAATGCGTGTGCAGACACACAAACATGCGAATTTAAATATATCTACTCAGGTTTGTATGTGAATTTGTTAAAATAATGAGTTGAAGCTTCATACGTCTGTTCTTAAGTCTTTTCGATAATTCTAGTATATACGACCGGGGGAAAATGACGAGATTCGATTGTTTCCTTCAATAAGTCCCATAAATGGATGACAAACCAATATATCCGTCCCATTGGTATCCGCGATTAAAATATTCTTGTACTTGTGCACTCGTGAAACTCGTATCACAGATACGGTCATAGAGCATTCGTTGTGAGCGTGAAAAAAGAGACGAACCAACCAATTTAATGTGATCAGAGAGATTCCCATTGTAATAGCATGGGAGAAATTTCGCACAAAACTATATTTATTTTTAAACCTAGGGAGACACGTGGTATATGCATTGTATAGTATGGATACTGTTTGCATTCAGCCCACATCAACTATTTATGTGAAATTATTTCAGCTGAAATTAAATATGCTTGAGCTGGTCCTAATTGATCACGATGTTAACCTCACTTTACCCCTAGCGAGCCAGCAAGTCGCAGAAGTTTTCTCAAAAAGAAGTAGGGCTGTTCTAGCTTGCTTAAATGCTGCCTCCGAGTTCATAATTTGAACAAATCTTTAAATGCTCTCGTCTTGGATCGCTAATTCGAAACCAGTTTGGTATTTCCGTCCACAAAAATCCAATATTTGAAGATATTTTCATACTGAATACTTGATGCACAAAGCTACAGAACGACCTACACACTTATGCTGTACACATGGAGGGGATACTTCTTTGATTCTGGACCAAGCTGAGTTGTGGCGTCCAACCGCATTAGAAGCGCCATCTGACGCAAAACCAATGCAATTAAACTTTTAAACTCTGGTCATATTTTTTAATCTCCTTAATGATCAAATTGAACATGTCACCTTCAGTGGCCTCTTGAACAGGACTCACACTCAGAAAACGGGTAACACATTTGTTTCACTGCTAAGGTATCTATCTAAGATACACCAATACTTTTGAGTTTAAACATCAGTGTACTCATCAATGATAAGGGGATACTTCTTGCCATATAGTTTTAAAATTAAATCAGATTTCAAAGTGTGTGAAATTACATTTGTCATTAGTGCTATACACTTTGTCCTGAGTAATTTTATGTGACCAAGAGCGCTGCCACTTCCATGAGCTCCCATTATTTCACTCAAGTGGTCGGTGGTGCGTGTGGCACAATGGCAGGCCATGCTAGCAGCATTGGTGACTCACATATTTATGCATTATCATAAATTTTATTGATAGTTTTTATCACAAGAAGTGTTTTTTATGAAGAAGATGCCTATGCTTTTTATGTTTTTCTGTTGTCTCGCAATGTGTAAGATTGTTAAGTCTAGGTACAACGCTACACCGCCACAACTCGCAGTGATGATTCGGAGTCATCAGTTGATATAGCGAGCGGCACAACTCTTCTTTCTCATTCAACATAATACTTCCGGTTGCTATCATACGATGATTTCCACTTTGGCATGACGGAAGGTTCAAAAATAAAAAATTATTTGCAAATAAAATAAACAGAACATACACTCGAGTTCAAACCTGTAAAAGCCACGTAACAGTCAAAGGCTTAAGCACGGAAGAAAAATACCTGTCAAAACTAATCGAAATTTGCCAAGCAGTTCATAGAACTAAAATTTTTTACATACTTTATAAATTAAAAAAACAGAAAAAGACAAAACAACAAATAAAATTATGACTCCAAACATGTTTAAAAAAGCCAGAATCATGACATATGGCATTGAAAAAGCCATTATGGCAACACTGCTACGTTGTGGGCTATTGTGGGCACATCACCAAATCCATTCTGCATTACGAGCAGCTGCCGCAGTGACTCATCCACAACTTGCGTCCTTTCATTCACTCATCAAGCAATATATGAAACGAAAATGTCAGCATTCGAATTAAATTGAATTCATTAGTGCAGAAGTTAGATATTGTACGGAGCTATACGCAAGGTGGATCCAAACCTGTGGATGATCTTGTCTTGATCCGACAACTCGAGCTGAACCTTCTTGCGCCTGTAGAAGATGGACAGTTTCGGCTGGGGAACAGCGCACACTCCAGTCCACAATGGACATTTATAATTTTCAGTGAAGTAGTTAACTTATGAAGGGGAAAAAATTATGTTCAACTGCCATTCAAGTTTTACTCCGGAAGGAGATTAGGAACGGACACACGTCGTAAACAGCCGTAACGGACACAGGAACCGGGAACAGGACGAGATGTAGGAACCTTTAGCAGTTCAATACCATGTCCGATCTCCAGCCAGGACATCATTCATCCTACAAAGGCAGGAAAACGCGAACTGTCAACGAAATTTCCAGAGATCACTCGAAATGCAATTGAAATGAATTAAACACCAAAATTTACTGTTCACAAGTTTTAAACGTTTTACCACCAAAGTTTTAAGTTTAGGAGTCGAGCGACAAAGTTTTAAGTTTAGAAGTCGAGCGACAAAGTCTTAAGTTTGGAAGTCGAGCGACAAAGTCTTAAGTTTAGAAGTCGAACGACAATGTTTTAAGTTTAGAAGTCGAACGACAAAGTTTTAAGTTTATAGTTTATCAAGCGGATGTATAATTAATCATGGGGAGCAGTTACCAAAAGCTCACACCGTCCCCGAACAGACCATTTGCATCGATGCACTAGAGTCTAGTGCATCAAGGTTGGTCTAGCGACTAGACCAGCATCCGAGTGACGTCTGGATGTTGCCGTCCGCTCCATGATCCCGGCTGCTGGTCCGTCCGTCCTTCTAGCGCAGGTTTTTACTCGTACATTTTCATGAGGGATGAATGTACGGTGTTGAAGTTCGAGATGAAGGGGTAATTTAGCCGGTCCAAATATACCCGGCACATGCGGCTGTAACTAAGATTCAGTGGCCCAGGCGAAATGTCGATCATTTAATCTGAAGTTATTGATTCCGGGATAAGCAGATGAGATGGTTTCTCTGCGGGATCTGAGGAAGAACTACAGGAATAGGAGTAGCTTCCACACAAGTTAGTAGTGGAAAGGGAAAGTTGGTTCTAGTATGCTACAACTGTGCTAATCAGAGGAGCGGTGTGAAAGGAGTGAATGCATATACAAAATTTTAATTGCATATTTTCTCACAAATTGCTTTTTTTTAATTAGGTTCAATTACTGTTAATTTAAATAATTTAGTGAATTAAATTTAGTAAGTTAATGTAGCTATTGCTTCAACCGTTTATCCTTAAAGTTACCTTAATTCTAGTACCTTGGGCTATAATGCAGGAATTCTGCGCAGGCCACCTACACATTTGTGCCCGCAATGACTTATACTATCTGTACGAGCAGGGCTTTCTTCGCATTTTAGAAAAACAGTTTCCATACACACAATAAAGTCATTTGTGCGTTTTGAAATTTTAAAAATGTTCGCAAACATGGACAAAACATTTGTTCTCGCTGTGATTTATTACTCTGGCCTAACAAAAAAAAAATAAACTAGGCATTACATGTTGAGGACGCTACACGGACTGCTCACATGTGCTTTATATCCTCGGATCATAAGATCAGGTCCACATCTACATCACAATCTGACAGCGATAACGCGCCCACACCGCATCCAGAGATGTTTATTCCTGAGAAATGAGCCATTAATGCACACAGTTTTATTGACTAACTCTTTTTTTTTATACAAAACTTGAATTGTAAAAAATACTTAAAAAGGTCCACATAAAGCGGACGAATAGAATATATATATTCACTATTGGCAAAGACTTAAAATTAAACGAATTTAGACTCAATTTTTCAAGAAGAAAACTCAAATGACTAAAAACCGGCAGCAGTTCGAGAGGTCTGCCCGTATCTGCCGGTGCGACAACCTCTGGAGGTTGCAGAAAAGCATCCAGCTATAATTGATATGAACCACGCACCCCTATTAGGGAATATATTGAGGCTATTTTCGTAAGAGATCCTTGGGCCGGGGTCTCCAAACTATGGCCCGCGGGCCACATCAGGCTATCCACACAATTTTATGCTGTCCGCCAAACATATACATAGGTGGCCTTGAAAAAAATTAAAATTAAGGAAATTTGAGGAAATTAAATTACTGACACTGATTTTTCTCTCATTTTTTATTCCTTCGGACCGCATGAATGTAGGAAATATAGAATGTGGCCGTTGCATTGAAAGGTTTGGAGACCACTGCTCTAGTGCGTTAAGGGGTTAAAGATAAATAAATTATTGATCTCAATCGAAGTCAGAGGATGAACTTGATTACTCAGAGCTAAATCATAATTACACTCCTGGGCAACACTTGCTTGCACGTCTCTAGGATTTCGACCGTACAGGAATTTTTTCAATTATTACATTAGTGCTACTGAGATAACAGCGAAAAATTGAAAATAAAATTCCTTAAGAAATCATAGCCGAACACTATCATCATAAATAAAAAGCAGTATCAACACTTTAATTAGATAATACCTATTTTGAATTTAATAACAAACAAAACGTTTGGAGGCGAAAATATCTGAATATTGCTCATGGCCAGAGAAGAAAATTATTTGAAAATTCTAAAGATATATCGATGGTCTAGTTTGACAAATTACGAAACTGTTAACGACACCATAAACTTTGCTTTGTTACGGCTGCATAACTTCGTTTAGACAGGGCAATAACTGCTGAGCTGTCACGGCAGGAGTGCGAGCAACGTTCGATTCGCCCGCGTCCACACTTGCTTTGGTGTCCACACCCGGAAAATGGGCTCACCATGGACCGACGTGCCAGAGGGCGACGGGCCAAACGCACCCTCACCCGAGCTGGCGTGTCCACCCACCCGCCACAAACGGGCTCACCATGGACCGACGTGCCAGAGGGCGACGGGCCACACGCACCCCCACCCGAGCTGGCGTGTCCACATACCCGCCACAAATGGGCTCACCATGGACCGACGTGCCAGAGGACGATGGGCCACACGCACCCCACCCGAGCTGGCGTGTCCACACACCCGCCACAAATGGGCTCACCACGGACCGACGTGCCAGAGGGCGACGGGCCACACGCACCCCCACCCGAGCTGGCGTGTCCACACACCCGCCACAAATGGGCTCACCATGGACCGACGTGCCAGAGGGCGACGGGCCACCCGAGCTGGCGTCCTCACCTAGTGCAGATGACCTCCTCATGCAAGGAGCCCTGGCATCGCTGGCACTGCGTCCACAGGCGGCTGAACTTGTCCTCCAGGGCGCCCAGGGCCGAGATTTGTTGCATGTAGACCGCGTCTTCCTTGCTGTGGTGGCATCGTCCGTTGTTAACCGAGCGCAAAGCTAACATGCCAGGGTACTTCCGAGGCAGCGAAACGGTCATCACATCTGCTAAATTTTCGAATGGGCTGATGAAACTTCTGGTACCTACCACGCCTAATGTGTGAGATAAGAAAGTACTTCATATCATAGTGTGATTTTTAACATAAGCCAACATTGTAAGACATCGCTACCATTGTAGAACACTTACTCACGCACATTTAGCCTTAGGTAGACGCTACATTTCATAAATTATGCACAGGGTGGCAACACTGCGTAGAGACAGACTCATTTAGCATATAATTATATTGGCAGCTGAAGTACCGTACGAACGAATAAATTTTTGTTTCGTGATGACATTAAGAATTAAAGTAATGATCCATAGAATAGGCCTAGTATATAGTAATCCACTAGGCCTTCCACATTCAAAAGGCACTGACGCCCATACAATATGTGCCGGTACCAAGACAGAAGCACAAGTATCAAAACTTCAACGATAGCATCAGTGTCAAACAATAAATGAAGGAGTTGAAAATTGCTTTAATATCATGTAATTTCTGTAAAATTTGATCCTAACCTCGCACTAGAAGAACAATTTTCAAGTGCCGACGTAGCGCTCGCTCTGCGCCCCACCTTGCAGCGGGGACAGAGGGCGACGCTGGCGCTGGCCCAGACACCTTGCAGCCGGGGCAGAGGGCGACGCTGGCGCTGGCCATAGGCACCTTGCAGCGGGACAGAGGGCGACGCTGGCGCTGGCCACAGGCACCTTGCAGCCGGGGCAGAGGGCGACGCTGGCGCTGGCCACAGGCACCTTGCAGCGGGGACAGAGGGCGACGCTGGCGCTGGCCACAGACACCTTGCAGCGGGGACAGAGGGCGACGCTGGCGCTGGCCCAGACACCTTGCAGCCGGGGCAGAGGGCGACGCTGGCGCTGGCCATAGGCACCTTGCAGCGGGACAGAGGGCGACGCTGGCGCTGGCCACAGGCACCTTGCAGCCGGGGCAGAGGGCGACGCTGGCGCTGGCCACAGGCACCTTGCAGCGGGGACAGAGGGCGACGCTGGCGCTGGCCACAGGCACCTTGCAGCGGGGACAGAGGGCGACGCTGGCGCTGGCCCAGGCACTTTGCAGCCGGGGCAGAGGGCGACACTGGCGCTGGCCACAGGCACCTTGCAGCCGGGGCAGAGGGCGACGCTGGCGCTGGCCACAGGCACCTTGCAGCGGGGACAGAGGGCGACGCTGGCGCTGGCCACAGGGACCTTGCAGCCGATGCACGAGCATTTCTTGGTCACGAACTTGGCTGCGGCGCCGACCTTGCTGTGCGAGATGGTGCGGGTGTGGTCCCTTCTGGGAGCCCAGGGGCACTGTAGCTTCAGGCGTCAAGCGTACATCGATTAAATATAACTTAGGTTTAGTCTCCCTTACCACGACAAAGGTGCGTAAAATGAGTGCGCTCAAACAGTCCGATCATTTTAACATCGTTAACTCATCAGAGGAACCAAAGCAAGAGTATTGAAGCCCGAACTTCCTGCATAAATTTGCTCCCGTGGAGACGAGCTGAAATGAGTGATACAAAAACAAGTTCAAACGGAACAATCAACCCTGAGAAGTCCTTCTCTCCTATCCATTGAGTGCCCTCTCGCGTGCGGGTAAGGCTCGCGAGACGTCGACAATACAACGAGCCTCACTCCCTATTGTCCAACCTCCTGTCTCAGGCGGATTTTTGCTAATCCTGTGGACAGCTGCAGGACTTGGTGGCCTACATATCGTATTGGATGCGACCCTTAAATTACAAGGCGCGAGTTCACTGTTTTCCTAGCTTTTCTGTGAAACAAATTCATTTGTGTGTGTATGTGAGTTTACGTGTTTTTAGATGTGAGTGTTGTGCCATTTTTTATATAAATCGCTTTTTGCCAGCCTTCTCTCGCTACTTTGCAATCATTTATGACGGTGTTTCAGTCAGTTTCGATAGAGCGTTTTTGTGTCTTGCATCTTTGCATTTCTCACTTACACTGAAGGACTTCCAAGGCATTCTCAAGTAGTATTTATGAGTTTTTAGTCATCTTACCATGCATGATATATCCCAGAGAATATATTCTGCTTATTTCCCGGTTTGACATGATTAACCCCTGACATGGTTATTGTACTTCTCGTTTGGTTCGTTTATCAATTACCTATGTCCGTGTGATTTTTACCATGTACCCATGTCCGCATGATGTTGTACCATGTACCCATGTCCGTATGATGTTGTACCATGTACCCATGTCCGTATGATGTTGTACCATGTACCCATGTCCGTATGATGTTGTACCATGTACCCATGTTCGTATGATGTTGTACCATGTACCCATGTCCGTATGATGTTGTACCATTTACCCATTTCCGTATGATGTTGTACCATGTACCCATGTCCGTATGATGTTGTACCATGTATCCATGTCCGTATGATGTACCATGTACCCATGTCCGTATGATGTTGTACCATGTACCCATGTCCGTATGATGTTGTACCATGTACCCATGTCCGTATGATGTTGTACCATGTACCCATGTCCGCATGATGTTGTACCATGTACCCATGTCCGTATGATGTTGTACCATGTACCCATGTCCGTATGATGTTGTACCATGTACCCATGTCCGTATGATGTTGTACCATGTACCCATGTCCGTATAATGTTGTACCATGTACCCATGTCCGTATGATGTGCCATGTACCCATGTCCGTATGATGTTGAAGAGAAAACCAAGAAGACGGGAAACCCGAGATGTTTTTGTTGTTGTTCTTAGACTGTAACTTGATTTCTTTTAAACTTCTGTTAGACAATTAGAAACTAGTTAATTTTACGGTTATCGATGTCATTTTTCTCCTAATTTATTCTTTTTCCAATGTTATTTCTTTCGATTACAGTGAGCAATACAGATGTCATTTAGATGTAGCGAGACGGAAACTGTTTATTATCTTTATCATTTTTTTCTCACATCGATCTTTTATACGTATACATATGTATATCTGTGTATATGTGTAAATGGATGTGTAGGTGTGTGTGATATATGTATACACACTCATGCATGTATATATATGAGTGTATCTACAGATACATTCATATATGTTTCTTTCCTTTGCATAAAACAAAACATGAGGGCCCATTACACTTCGCTCGCTGCGCTGCGACCAGCCAACGCTGAACCATTCTCAGAAATAACTAGATCGTCCAGCAAATGAATTAATTGCGCTTGCTAACTGTTTCAAAAATAGATCTATCCCTCGTAGCATTCCCTACCCCAGAGGAACAGACATGAAATGAAGCGCAATTTGAGCAAATGATTCGTGAAAACATTATCTTTCTGTCCGCACGATGAACGAGCTATGAATTTCATTTTGCATGCATGTTTGTTCACATTTTTGTGTTGCGCGATGTTGTTTACAAATTACTTTTGACTAACTTTCTGACAACTTGATAATCATTTATGACGGTGTTTCTGTCTGTTTCGGTCAAGCGCTTTTTGTTGTTGCTCATTTCGTTTCAACTAATTAACGAGGAATTGCGGAGGATTCTCCAGGAGTTTTCAAATTATTTAGAAGCAAAATCGTCATCTGTAACCGAGATTCGATCCTGCATCATCTTCACGCCAGGGCGCGCCCTTAACGGTTCGGCCACGTAGTGCGCTGAGTCGAGACTGAACTCCAATGTGTCACTTATCTCATGCAATAACTTTCTTGGCAGCAAACGTCTTTCTTTCTTTCTTCATTACTTTCTTTCTTTTCTTTTTTTTTCTTTTTTTCTTTTTTTTTCTTGCGCCAGTACTGTCAGCGTAGGAGGTACCACAAATTTGTGAAGAGGTAAAACATTCGATTTCCTACCAGCTCGTCAACTGGCGTACTAGTTGCTGTGTGGGAGTGAGAAGATAGTTCTGAAAATTGGCCTTTTAGTCTAGGACGCCGGATTGCTCATTTTAACCCATTTTATATTCATCATTCATCCCTTATATCGGAAATTGCTGAGCTCGTATTGCAATGTAAGTACTAATGAGAGTGTTTTCATCAATACATCGTGACTGGCATCAAGTTTCCTCAACTTGTATTTACATGCATTATCAAACCTAGATTACGCAGCAAAGGGCGTGCAGTTTTGTTTGCTGTTCTCTCCATCATTTGTTTCGACCACCGACATGGTATTGCGACGCCCGTGTGTGTTTATCAGCTAAGGATCTTTGTGTTGAATATTGTAAAGCACAATGATGGTTTTTGTATTATCTCTATCGGACATTTTCTGTTTGCTTTACCTTGCTATAAAGACTCACTCCTACGCCAGGACAAATGTTTGTTTGCGACCGAAAGTTTTAGGTATGAATAACACGACGGTTTGGAATTTTTGTTCCATTATATTTTATCTCATAAGATTGTGATCACAAATTACAAGTTCACAAATGCCACAGCAAAAGAATGAGCTCAGAAGCAGACCACCACGCAGCACAACCGCCAGAGATCACCGCACCATCAAACGATGGCACAGAACCAAGCGAAATGAAGCACGGGGCTCACACAGGCCCAAGGCAGCAATTCACTACAAAAACTGGCTACAATTGAAGCGATAAGTGAAGCAAATGTTCTCCCTTGGCAGCAAACGCGCACAAGCGAACTATAAAACTCAATGCTTGTCAATACGAGTCTGCAACGCAAACTGAACATTGGGAAAATGTTTTGCTACATTTGATTACTAACTACACACATATAGTTAAGTTCTTCGTAGGTTGTACGGAATTAAATCAGTAATAAAATCATTAACAAACATTTTTTGTTGGCATACGCTACGAATTTTACGATATATATGCTTCGTTGAATTGATATATGAAATAAATCTTATCCACTCTACAGGGCAAGGGAGTCTCAAATTTTGCCCTTGTCATCACTACGGACACTCTGTTATGACTGAAGGCATGCCGCAGACTGCAATACTGAACCAATATGCACAACCAACACACAACTGAAACAGTTTATTTCCAATATAGATGGTACAAAAGTACCGTCATTGGTTTTTAAAATATCTTAAAATTAATACACTTAGATGATACACACACACACGAGTATTGTAAAACTCGTGTCACTAGCCGAAAAGAAATGATTGAGGGCAATAATGTACTCCTAATCTTCCTTAACCTACATTTGATAATACATGAAATGATAATTATAAGAGATAACACAATGTCATGGACGATGCATTTTCATTGTGGGGTGAAAACACTTTTGACAGTTTATATGTACATGACATAAAACTTCGCAATTCTTGACGCCAGGAAATAATATATGAATCGCTTGATTCGGCCAATGTTCACAAGTGTCATTTTAAGGAAGCATGAAAAAAAGTTTATAAATATCTATCCATTTACACACATACATACATACACATACATACATACATATACATATATGTACTAGGGTGGCCAGTGCGCATAGGGTAGAGTTTTTTTTCAAAGAATTTTCGTGACGGGACCCCCTAGAAAGGTGAGGTTGATAAGAAGGGACTGAGTGAGTGTTGAGCATGTAACCCAGCAACACCACCAAAATTACACTTGGAGATAAATAGACAACACACACAATGTAAATCAAAGACCAGCCTCAAGAATCAGTGCTGTACATTCACAAAAGCAGCTTGTGCAGAACTTGCTCGTGGCACATCTCTGTGCGGGCGCGTCCCCAACCCTGACGGTTGTTTGGTCACTTCAATAGACTGCCTGTAAAGTATTCCCATGAACTGCTCAACATAGCGCTCCCAATATCTATCTATAGCTTCACTTGCGCTGCTCGCGTCTTCAGTGAGATCAAATTTATTCCGACCATTGTTTTCCTCAGATATTAATCTATTTCTGATGTGGGCAGATATTTGCTCGGCTGTTCGTCAATGAAACTAAATCGACTTCGTTGTAAGTCTGATGACGCCAAACTTCACACTTTGTGAACATCAGATATAACGACGAGGCGTCATTGTCTCTGTGTTCCGACCGATAATGTGCTGGTTTTAATCTACGTTTGATAAGTTCATGTTAAGAAAATGTTTTCTAAACTTCAACGAGCGCAAACCAGGCTTTTGGATTTTTTAGCTTCATTGACAACTCGATCCATTTATTTTCAGTGGTAGAAAATGATGTGATTCGGGAAGTATATGTATAGACCCCGCTATGCCCACCAACAACCGTGAGCGTGCCGTTGTGTAGCATCATTTTGTGACCCTGCAGTCCCGTCAGCATCTCCTTCCCTGCCCACACCTCACGCGTTTCAGTGTTGAATAGCTCCACATCACTCCTGTACCCATATCCTCCTGTTATCATTATATTCGAACCATACCAGAGACAGGCGTGGGATTCTCGAGACCTCATCAAGTACCCAGCCAACTCCCACTCAGTTTCATCCATCGGGTTTTTGTTGGTCCAGATTTCATTTTTTCTATTGCCAACACCAATGACGTACGCGTGAGCCTCGTTCGAAACCGAACAATGTTTTGGCATGCTATCAAATGGTAAAGTAGTTGTATTGAAATCGTTTTTTTCGGAGTCAAATTTCACTAATGTTGACCCTCCAAAGAACCAGATCAGGGTGTCCCCTAGCGACACCGCAGAACCAAATAATTTAATCGGAAGGGACTGACTTTTTTGCCACTCATTCCCCGGGGTATGTACATTGATGCGATAGCAATCATCAGTTGTAAACTCTCCATCGGAGTCTTTCCGCCGCCCACCACACACGTAGAGATGGTCATCAGCTTTGGCCATCGCAGGGACGCTAACTGCCCGAGGGAGGTCTGGGAAGGCCTTGTAGTTGAGGGACTCCACCTCCGAGAGTTTTGTGTTCCATCCACCACCAGCAACCACAGCTCTGCCTGTTGAACATAAGCGTAGAAATGACACCGAATCCACCCAAAATCGTGGTAAGGTATTAATATTTTGCGAATTTTGTTCATTGTTTACAGCACGAATACATTGAGTCCAGCACGAATGATAACAACACGATAAATTTCACCCAGTATTCTCGCAGTCGAAAACTTAAAATGATTTCGTACCTGTTCTAAGTTCATATTCTTATTTACGCTTTTGTTTGACGGAAAAACAAACGGCTTACGAATTTTGAATTCGAACCCATTATTCGCGGTGTACCCATTACTTGCGGTGTACCCATTACTCGCGGTGTACCCATTGTTCGCGGTGTACCCATTACTCGCGGTGTACCCATTACTCGCGGTGTACCCATTACTCGCGGTGTACCCATTACTCGCGGTGTACCCATTACTCGCGGTGTACCCATTACTCGCGGTGGACTCATTACTTGCGGTGTACCCATTACTCGCGGTGTACCCATTACTCGCGGTGTACCCATTACTCGCGGTATACCCATTACTCGCGGTGTACCCATTACTCGCGGTGTACCCATTACTTGCGGTATACCCATTACTTGCGGTGTACCCATTACTTGCGGTGTACCCATTACTCGCGGTGTACCCATTACTCGCGGTGTACCCATTACTGGCGGTGTACCCATTACTCGCGGTGTACCCATTACTCGCGGTGTACCCTACCCATTACTCGCGGTGTACCCATTACTTGCAGTGTACCCATTACTCGCGGTGTACCCATTACTTGCTGTGTACCCATTACTTGCGGTGTACCCATTACTCGCGGTGTACCCATTACTTGCAGTGTACCCATTACTCGCGGTGTACCCATTACTTGCGGTGTACCCATTACTTGCAGTGTACTCATTACTTGCGGTGTACCCATTACTCGCGGTGTGCCCATTACTCGCGGTGCACCCATTACTCGCGGTGTGCCCATTACTTGCAGTGCACCCATTACTCGCGGTGTACCCATTACTTGCGGTGCACCCATTACTCGAGGTGTACCCATTACTTGCAGTGTACCCATTACTCGCGGTGTACCCATTACTCGCGGTGTACCCATTACTCGCGGTCTACCCATTACTCGCGGTGTACCCATTACTCGCTGTGTACCCATTACTCGCGGTGTACCCATTACTGGCGGTGTACCTATTACTCACGGTGTACCCATTTCTTGCAGTGTACCCACTACTTGCAGTGTACCCATTACTCGCGGTGTACCCATTACTCGCGGTGTACCCATTACTCGCGGTGTACCCATTACTCGCGGTGTACCCATTACTCGCGGTGTACACATTACTCGCGGTGTACCCATTACCTGCAGTGCACCTATTACTCGCGGTGTATCCATTACTTGCGGTGTACCCGTTACTTGGGAGGTACCCATTACTCGCGGTGTACCCATTACTTGCGATATACCAATTACCCGCGGCGTACCCATTACGCGCGGTGTACCCATTACTCGCGGTGTACCCATTACTCACGACGAGCACAAGAGGGACTCACAGCTCACAAGTTTCACTGTATGCGTACTGCAGCACGGAACGGTAAGCACGACTCACCTGGTTTGGTGGGCACGCAAATGAAGCCCCTGGCGCTGTGGGGCTCAGCGTGGCAGGACTCGCCGGGGGAACACGCGAGGTGCGACGAGGAGCACAGATCCACGCACCGGAATCCCTTCACGCTGTTGTCGTTTACGCATATTTGGTTGCTGGGGCAATCGCTGGTGATGCCACATCCTCTTTTGCAAGTGAATCCGTCAGCAGCAGTGTTGTCAGGAACGCATTTCGCCTCTGGGCGACACATCTTTTTGTTCCCACAAGTAGCGGCACAAGGTCGTCCCAGCATGATGTTACAGTAATCTTCAGAAAGATTTTCGAAGAAGTCTCTCATGGCCGTACCATTGAATTTTCCATCGGCGACATAATCGTCAAACCAGTCTTGAGTGAAAATGCGAGATATTTTCTCCAGTTTGTAGTAAATTGGCACGGGAGTCTTCATGGCGTTTTCTGCCCACTTCTCCGGATCGGAATATGGAGGAGCTCCGACGGTGATGACGCGTTCCGAGTACAGCCCCAATGAGTAGAACACGCTGGTCGCGCCCTCTGACCCTGAGCACCTATCAGCATCTCGGCTGAAATTCGTCTCCGCTTGGACAAACGGAACGTTTGCTTGAAAGCTTTGAGTGAAGGATGAGGAGACGCATAGCTCCCGTTCAGTCCTCTCTGCAGTGTTAGCCGCCTTCTTGGCGAACAGTTTTTCTATAACTACTTTGGATCCGAGGGTTGTTGTGTCTTGAAAATGGGTTCCAAAACTATCAACAAAGTCGTGAAACGTTTGGATGCTTTTTTGTGATGACGGGTCTTGAGCGGCAAGATTGAGTTTCCGCAGACCTGTGACGAAGTTTTCCGTAAAAACGGGTTTTGCATTTAACTTCACCGACACGACGTGTGTTTGACACTCAGTGCCGCCCAGAACAATTTCTCCTTCTGTCTGCTGGAAGAACTCCCGGTGCTTCTCATCAGAAGTATCTGAACCGGAGCCATAACCAACGTGGACACCTCCTCCAAATCCCATATACTGAGCTGAAAGGCCACCTCCTGTTTTGAATGAAACTGATTCATTCCTCAGCTTCCGGTAAGAGTTGAAATTGGATGCAGTTCTCATTGAAGAAGATGATACTCTGTTGCAACGCACGTCTTCAACTGCTTTTCCGATGAAGTTGTTAATTTGATTTATTCCATTACAGTTTTTGTTGGATGACAAAGGAAGAAAGATCGTATTCCTCAGGCCCTTGTCGCTCTGGCTTAACGGGTTCGACAGTACGGGATCGACTCCCAACATCGCCTTGCTCAGCACCGAAAGTGGTATAGAGGAGGGCTGCGAATTCGGGTACGATGCTGCGTTGGAAACGAATTGAAGTGCCAAAATGCAACTGAACATCAGCTTTGGAGCGTCCATATCTTGGAGCTGGAAATAAAAGGCGCAAAATTAGCAGTTGGTGAGCGTTATGTTATCGAAGAGCGAGATTCATAGTTTAGCGATAGCTACATCACGTTCATTGCCGTCATATCTCTGGTTTCTTTAGATTTGATTCATCTGTAGGTGTTGAAAATTGCACATATAAGATTTTTGAATGAGCTGGCTGCTAATTGTTGAGTCTGCTCCAGAGGTCATCAAATGCAAAGCAATTTAAATCGTTGATAACAATCCGGTTTGATATGTCACCTGAAAATATGTAAAACGACTCATAATTTACCTTAATTTTCAAAATACATTTTGGAAAAGCATTAGAAGATTTTCATTCATTCATTCAGCTAATTTTGAACTTAGAATCATGTTAAACACAATAGTTTCCCAGATTTACTTCAGTTACATTGGGTTCAGTGAGAAGAAATTTTTGTTTTTCAGCAATACGAGGCCTGTCGAAAAAGTATCCGACCTTAATTTTTCCCGCGCAAAGTAGTGATTCTAAGGCGGCGCCACTGTGCACGGTGGAAGGAGGAATCTTAATGCGCATGCTTGACTTTTTTCACCGCATTCACTTGGGCCACTCACTAGCTGGGGGTCGCCAAGTAAGGTGCTGTTCTAAGTGTTTGTCGGATTTAGTTTTCTTGCAAGATGACTGAACGAATTGAGCAAAGACACTGCATCAAATTTTGTCAAAAGCTTGGTGATTCTCAAATTGAAACAATTCGTAAGATTCAGCAGGTGTTTGGGGAAGATGCTATGGGTGTAACACAAATTAAGGAGTGGTTCAACCGATTCAAAGATGGCCGCACATCAGCGGAGAGTGAGCAGCGTTGTGGCAGGCCCAAAACTTCTCGGAGTGCAGCTGTTGTTGAGAGGGTGCGAAATTTGGTGATGGCAGATCGTCGTTTGACCGTGCGGGAGATTGCCCAAGAGGTTGGAGTGAGTAAAGATTCTGCACATGCCATTTTGACCAGACATGTGGACTGCGAACAACTGGCACTTGCATCACGACAACGCGCCCGCACATTCATCCCATTTGATCCGCAATTTCTTGGCCAAACATGGAATTACGACCGTTCGCCAACCTCCCTACTCTCCAGACCTGGCTCCTTGCGACTTCTGGTTGTTTCCAAAATTGAAGACACCACTGAAAGGATCCCGTTTTGAGAGTAGAGAAGAGATAATGCGGAACGCGACGACAGAGCTGAACACCATTCCAAAAGAAGACTTCCAGAGGTGTTTCCGGCAGTGGAAGGATCGGTGGGCTAAGTGTGTGGAAGCACAAGGAGCCTACTTTGAAGGGGATTAGGGTCCCAACCCCGTCAGGTTGTTGAAGTATTTTTTCTGGCCAAAGGTCGGATACTTTTTCGACAGGCCTCGTATATCTTCACACAAGAGCTGCATGAGGCCAATACCTGTCGGAATATACCACAGTGCTGAGGTGTATGGCAGCTACAAAATCTCAAAAGTCAGCGCAGGATTTCTAATCGGAAAACAGAAAGCAGAGACCGTCACTGTGATCCTACCGATAAGGATTGGTCACGTATGACAGCCCAGAAAATAACACAAACAACGATTCAACGAGTATTTCAAATTTAGAGCTCATTTCAATAAACACTCAAAATGAATGCACGAAGCGTAATGTTTTCGCTACATGTGCCGTGCCCGACAAAAAAAGGCATCAAAAGGCATCCACTTTTGAATATTCCAAAAGTGCTTCGTGAGCTACAGAAAAGTATAACGATGAAATAATTTAATATGAGTAAATAATATGGAGGAGTCTCTGAACTGATTATTTCCGCTCATCTTGTATCTCAGGAAGTAAAACACAGTTGAATAGAAGATGCAATTGCACATACTTATTCTGTAGTAAAAATATTAGTTTGGTGCTTTGTTAATACCATACTTATTATAAGTGTGTCGAATGAGAATTTGTAAGACATGACATTTTTAATGAGTGTTTAATGCATTTCATAACTCAACAGAGCTATAAATGGGATTTTTATTCTGCTAACTCACTCACTAGTGTACAACACACCCGCCAAATGCCACCACCATTTGCACGTCACTCACCAACACGCAAGGCCACGCAGCAAAGAATGAGGCTCAGCTAACCAACACCTGCTGCATCTCAGGAAGGTCTAACTGCTGAGCTGACGCTCGTGCGGGTATGAAATCAAGGCAAATTAATTACTCAGGAGCGAAATTTCTCAAATGAGTAACTCGTTATCGTGTAGAATTGTGTTAGTCACTCGCAAGTTCCGAGCGTTTTCGTCCATAAAAGGTGACCAAAATAAAGAGGTACGAGCGAGCAAGGATGAGCGAAACAATTCCCATCACTTGCAACTAATTTTGCCCGCATTTCAGGGAAATGCGCCATCAGCACAAAATCCTTTTCGTTTCAAGCAATAACTTCATTGCTCAGCTCGTGCAGCACATTGCGTTTGCGACCAGCGAGGCAATCCTTTCTCATCCTCAGAAATTTTCCCATCAGCAGCATTTGACAAGAAAATTACATGAATTTATCGCTAGATAAGGCATCTTATCTGAGATTTGCGTTCGTTTCTGACTGTATAAGTCCTCGTTGATAAGTGTGCACATGAAGTTAGGGTCAAATTCCCAAAGGGCAGTTGACTATTTTGATTGTACTTGCATAAACATTCTTTCTATTCGCTTATACAATGAACAATTCTAAAAACATATTTGCTACGAGTGATATAGCAGTAGATTGTTTCTTGAGTCTAGTACAATGGAAGCATTTGAGTGTAGCTACTTGTGGGCCCAAATAAGTTCAGCGACTTTTAGAGCATCCTACCATCAACGCAATTTTAGGGTGTGGAGTGATTATTAACCTAATTTACTTAACCTAGAGACACACTTGACTGATCAATAAAATGGTTCTCTCAAGCTTAGATGTTTAACTGTATAAAACTAGTTTATATGGGCTAGAGGGGAACAGTATGTTTGAGCAGACTTAAGTTCTGTGTCATTAATCATGATAAATTACTACATCAAGATAAGGCATACAGTAGAAAAAAGATTGATTCGATTACCTTATGTTATCAATATTTCGATAGGAAGAGGGATTCAAGATCCGTTTTAGAAGCTTGGAAAGAGATTTCCCACGGATCTCAGCAAGGATCGCAATCCAATTTTTAGTTCCATTGAAGAGGATACAGTGTTGTAATAGATTTTCAATAATGAAGAAGTGTTAAGATACTTCTAGTACGGATTAAATGATCATTATGGCTAGTTTGTGTAGTTAATAATTGTTTGAGTTCTCTGTTGTCACCATTATTGAATATTTTATATAAGAAATAACATATGGAGAGCTTATAGGGTTCTAAAAGTATATGTATTTTTAACTTTTAAATGAATCATTAGTGTGATCATTGTATTAAAATTTCTTTACCGCTCTATTTTTTTCAGCTCTTTGTTTAAATATGCTCTTTGCATGTTTTGCAGTTTTACCCTGAATGTCATGTACCGATGTTTGCACATTTTGAAATTAGGTAATAGCCAGTGCATAGAACATCAAAAATATTCTTTTAAATAGACTTCAACTTGAAATTTCTGATGTTTCCATTCGGAATTTAGAATCTCGATCATTTTTGCGTATTAAATAAAAGATCTCTTTCTTTAAGTACACGAATACTTCCGTTAATTTCATGAAGTAAAATTGGCATTTGCGCACCAGTGGTGAATAAGTGAAAATTCTGACATTTAAATACAATGGCCGCTCCGTGACCAGCGAACTTAGCCTTTTAAATAAAAAATTCCTCAGATATTCTAATAATTAGGTTAGTACTTGACTGTTTCAAAATGAGGTTCATCGCTATCGTTACTCGTGTCATGTTTTCTATTCCTGAAGGTAAATTTATGTCAATAAATAATAAATGTAATTTAGTTCAAAGGGTTTATTCATTAATATTTTCAAACATGGTGTTCATTCCGTGCTTGAAAATTTTTCTGGGCGAGAAAGTTTATCCTACAGACGTGTGAGTTGTACAATAAGCTGGTCAACCTCTTTTCATCGCCTCTGAAATTCACCTACGCTGATCTTCATATTTCGGGTAGACTTTTCTGGCAAGGTATCATACCATGGCGTATTTTCCCTGCAATCAGTGCACGCTCTACTCTCAAACAAAAATTACTGAACTGTAAACCGTCTGTTTCACATGCCTGTCTATTCTATGACACTCATCATCTGCCACCATTGCGCAATCGTGCTGGGCTCACATATGAATGTGAAGGCCGTGTCGTTCTGAGTGTTGCTCTACCAACGCCTCAACGTTTTCTTTTTCGTTTGTTTCGGAGTGAGTAAGAGCTTTTTCGTTTGACTTGAAACGAACCACGAGGGAAATTTTTCACCGTATTATTGCGTTTAACTGATTCAGCCACTGTTATAAATAAATATATAACGATTCTCATTGCGGCATTTCACCATTTAGGTATAAATATCGTCACAATTTTCGAAAACACCAATATCATCACAAACACATTTAATTTAGGTTGAGTAAAAAGTGAGTTTGAGCCCTGCTAACCTCTACAAAAGTATTCCAAAGAGAGGGAGGATGAAGCAATCATTTAGTATGGAGTTGAGGGAGCGTAGAACCTATGCGAAAGATTTGTTCTTGCACAGGATAAAACAGAAAGCCAAGAAAAAAGACTATGAAACAAGAGAAGAGTTAAAGAGAGTCAGAAGTGTTAAAAACGGGAAAGCGGTAGACCGAAGAAGATGGTCCGTATCAACAAAAAAAAATTCAGAGTTAATGAAAGGCTACCCCAACCTCAGCTCGGCACCCAATTAGCATGGATACAAAAGCTGGCCTGACGCTCGTGGCACTGAAATCACAAGGCACTAAAGCTACACCATCTCCTTACCTCAGAGGACGCGACGGTCGAGCTGTGAACAGACTGCTGCTCTCTGCAAACTACAGCGCACACACACACACACCGCGAGCTGTGAGCCTGCAACTGTGCCCGACTGACTTGCACACACCGTCAGCGCTGGACTTATATAGTGTGCCAGCAGCTCAACAGCACGCGTAGCACGGCTACGGTGTGAGGGCACATCACCAAATCCAGATTCTGCATTACGAGCAGCTGCCGCAGTGACTCATCCACACCTTGAGTCCTTTTATTCGCTCATCAAGCAATTAATGAAACAAAAATGCCAACATTCGAATTAGGTTGAATTCATCAGTGCAGAAGTTAGATATTGTATGAAGTTTTACGCTTTTTGGATCCAAACCTATGGATGATCTTGTCTTGATCCGACAAGTCGAGCTGAACATTCTTGCGCCTGTAGAAGATGGAGCAGTCTCGGCTGGGGAACAGCGCACACGTCAGTCCACAATGGCCACCTACACAGGCAAATGTTTGTGCCCGCAATGATCTGTACAATCTGTACGGGCGATGCGTTCTTCACATTGTAGAAAAACTGTTTTCACACACACATCGAAGTCGCTTGTGCGTTTTGAAATTTTAATAACATTTGTAAACATGAGTACAACATTTGTTCTCGCAGAGATACATTCGTTTAGCAAAACATATAAGCCGTGCTCTGAACACACAGAATGAAGTCCCTCTTTGTGTTTCGCCAAGAGGGACACCAAAAAGATGGGGTGAGCAGGGCTTCAACCATTCATTATAATGTTCACAATGTTGGGCAAATTTAGATCTCATGACCACTTATTACTGTGGACTGTCAGGCATTGCTGTGGACTGTCGGGCATTATTGTGGACTGTCAGGCATTACTGTTGTCTGTCAAGCATTATTGTGGACTGTCAGACACTACTGTGGACTGTCAGGCATTATTGTGGACTGTCAGGTATTACTGTGGACTGTAAGGCATTACTGTGGGCTGTCAGACATAACTGTGGACTGTCAGACATTATTGTGGACTGTCAGGCATTACTGTGGACTGTCAGGCATTACTGTGGACTGTCAGGCATTATTGTGGACTGTCAGGCATAACTGTGGACTGTAAGAAATTTTCAAATTCAAATTAGTAAATCCAAATTTCAAATTACTTATTCTAGATATTCAATAAGCCATGACAGGCTCGTACTTTTTGTTAAATCATGTGGCGAGTTTGGAAACATTGCTTCGTTGAAAGGGCAATTTCAATTCCAAAATAGCAGCTACGAGCTGACCCCATGTCATTGAGGACATTGGTCATTGCAACAAAACTGTAGCTTCACAAGAAAAAGACACAAAGATAAGGTGCCTAATGAAAGTTTCCACCTAATATCGGTTGTGTCTGGCATCTTCAGGGAGGTTAAAATCTCAATATCGGATATTAAGTATTGCATTTCCGGTGGGAAAATATGACACTCGCCCTATCATTTAAAGCAAAAATTTCAGATGCGTTAGACTTCACACCGTTGTGCTCGTAAATCACAATTTACGAGCTCAGCAGGGCAGTAAAAATAACGACACATTTTTGCTCAAATCTGCAACGTAAGGAGACACCATCAATCCGCAGTTTGGATCTTCCTAACGAATGTTGTTGTGAATGGAAATAATAATTGGGAATATTTGTAGTGACTAATTACATAAGAATTAGAAACCTAGAATCAATTATTGTTGCAATCATATTATTAGTGGTTAACATAGTGTAAAATTACAACACATATACAACCCATAAAATGAGTAAGCGCTGACATCTCCTTCACTCTACCTTCATTAAGTCCTCTAGCTCTGCTTGCACATACATACCGGGTGTCCCACAAAAATGTTCCAACTTTTTAATTGCTTACATTTTCCAAAACCAATTTTCGAAAACATGAATTATTCGAAAAGGAAACTAAATTTACTACATTGCTAAAAAATTCGAATAGGCAAATAACCTATTCGAATTTTTTAACAATGTAGTAAATTTAGTTTCCTTTTCGAATAATTCATGTTTTCGAAAATTGGTTGAATAACCACTTTACAATGATCGATTTACTGAAATATGTTGAAAAACTAATTGCTCAAAGGAAAAGTTTTTAAACAACACTGGGGCTGTTCTACATTTCTCAATAGTATACCTACTGTTAAAAATAATTTCACCACGATGTATCCTACATACCACCAAGTATATAAACCCTGTGAGAGGTTATTTACTGACGAACAGGAATGACGCGACCGTCGCGTACAGAAGCCATGCCTAGCCTCAGGGAGGCCGTGCAACACTCGCTGCCCGCGTCCAGCCCGGCAGTCTACCGAGCCCCTCAAGCGGAGCTCTGCTAGAGACCCCGACGGATACTAAATTATTTTATTTATTTAAATGCTATTTAAGGTACTGATTTGGTACTCTATCATATTCTTCTTTGTTCGTTTTTTATAAAGTACAAAATAAGGAAGAATATCAACATTGTCTTAAAAACTTTTCCTCTGAACAATTAGTTTTTCTACCCCTTTCAGTAAATCAATCATTGTAGAGTGGTTACTCAACCGATTTTCGAAAATTTAAATTATTCGAAAAAGAAGCTAAATTTGCTACATTGTGAAAAAAGACAATTCAAATATTTTATTAATTTAAAGCGGAGATGTAATCAATTAAAAAGTAGGGGCCATTTTTCTGTGACACCCAGACTAAAAATTCAAATATGAAGTGTCTCACCAGAGCTATAAGCTAACCTATAATATCATGAAGGCGTAAAACTAAGCATTAGATGTTGAAGACGCTACACGGACTGCCCACATGTTCCATATATCCTCGAATCATAAGATCAGGTCCTTATCTCCACCATAATCTCACAGCGATAACGCGCGCACACCGCGTCCAGATCGAGGTGTTCATTCCTGAGAAATGAGCCATTACGGCATACAGTTTTATTGTCTGACTTTCTTTTTTAGATGATAGTCGTGATATAAAGAATGAGTCAAAACAGTGCACAAAGAGCGAAAAAAAAGCATGTAGAAATCAACAATTCGGAAAGATTTGAAACTGCACAAGACAGGACAATTTTTCTTCAAGTGGCTCACAACCAGCAGCAGTTCGTGTATTTGTTTTAGATATCCTTACCACAACAAAGATATTCAAAGAGAAAAGAAATAGAAAGACCGTCTGTACCCAAAAAAGTTAATAAGTGAGGTGCATTAAAGCATATTGGTTTTTAAAAATTTCCTAATATAAAACGTCCTTATTTGATTGACAAACTATACGAGGTGTACTAATCCGCAAACTATTCCAGGCTTACTAGTAGACAAACTATACGAGGCGTAATAATCCATAAACTATACCAGGCTTACTAGTAGACAAACTATACCAGGCTTACTAGTAGACAAACTATACGAGGCGTACTAATCCATAAACTATACCAGGCTTACTAGTAAACAAACTATACCAGGCTTACTAGTAGACAAACTATACGAGGCGTACTAGTAGACAACTATACCAGGCTTACTAGTAGACAAACTATACGACGCGTACTAGTAGACAAACTGTATGACGCGTGCTAATAGACTAAACATATCACGCTGTAATAATTGGCGTGTAGTGGGATAATTATGTTACTGAGAGAAATAATAATCAAAGTATCGTCTCCTGTATATTTCATACACCAAGTGATGGTCAACAGTAATAAATATTTTAAATACTACTAGAGAATAAAAATTATGGTAAAGACAGCTGATTTAACCATCATTTTAATTAGTGAACGTTTGGGCTTCAAGCTCAAGCCATCATCAACATCTGTAAAAAATAATTGACACACAGAAAATAAGACACGGCTAAAAGACAACAGAGTACAACTTAAAATAGTACAAAAAAAAGAAATGGAAAGATTATCCTGTAATGAATTTTTTTTAAATCAGGCTATTTCTAACTGGCATGATGACAACATTGAATTTAGAGCTGGTTTCAATGTCTGAAGTAAAGAGATTCTAGTATATGTAGGTAGTTTTTATTTGCACAGAAACTTCAAATTGAAAAATCAGATTTGCTTACTATTACACTACACTGCTCACCGTGATCCCTGATGGCTGAAAAAGATGGCTTAGCTAAAACTCTACACGTTCTGGAGCTCCTACCAACCTGCTCGAAAAATTTAGTTCTAAAACTACTAGAGAATTCCTCGGAATTCCTTAATTATTATTATTAGTTGATATGCAATGTATAAAAGACAATGAAGGCTTCACCGAAGCAGATTAAAACACCGTCGTAAAGGATTATCAAATAGTGAGAAAAAGTTAGCCCCGAAGTAATTTATAAAAAACATTGCGCAACACAACACACATATCTAGAAACACGTAAAAAAGAAACACGCAAAATGAAATTCATGGCTTGTTCAACATGCGGACAGAAAGATAATTTCCCCCGATTCAAATGCGTAAATTGCGCTTTATTTCATTCGTCTATTTATGTTTTTCATTTTTCTATTCACAGAAACGCCCTCTGGGGTAGTGAAAGGTCTATTAATGAATCATTTAGCAAGTGTAATAAATTTGTTTACTGGTTTCCCAAATTGTTTCTGAAATAAGGTTCAGCGTTAACTGGGCGCAGAGCATTAAGTGAAATGTAATGAACCTTGAGGTTTTGTTCATACGCAAAAAACTGGAAGCAGAAACATATATATAAATTTAAATGTATGTAGAAAAACATACACACACACATGTGCACATAGACGCATATTCATAGAGCGAAAACTTGGTTTTAAATTATATTTAATTAGCTGTCCCCTTGCAACTCGTGTGATTACTGAACATTTATTTATTTTATATGTTCCTCTCATGCTATTTTTTGCTTTTCTTTTCATATGATTAATGCATTGGATTCAAATTTGACGTTTGATTAATTTTTCTACTCGTTTTCAGGTTGATCATGACCCTGGAGGTCGCAACCTCCCTGATATTTATATCCATTGACTTTCTGAAATAAAGTGATCTCACTAGAGACGTTTATCTTGACACGTTTATTTATAATTAGAATTTGAAAAAAGCAGACTACTTACGCTCGTATATATCCACATATATGCGCATTGAAAATTGATATAAGAAAAAACAATAAACATTTAAGACATTTTTCCTCCTGCTTCATTGAAAATGACAATCGAGCCAAGTGTATTAATAAGATACAGTATTACTTGGAAAAATATTTAGAAGGAAAAAAGACTTCGATTACGTAAAAATGATTAAGCTTTTAATTTTCTAACAGAATTTAAAGGTAATCAAGTTACAGTCTAGGAACAACAACAATATAAATCTCGGGTTTCACATCCTCTCGGTGTTGCGTTCAACATCATACGGACATGGGTACATGGCACAACATCTTGCGGACATGGGTGCTTGATACAACATCATACGGACATGGGTACATGGCACAACATCATAAGGACATGGGTACATGGCACAACATCTTGCGGACATGGGTGCTTGATACAACATCATACGGACATGGGTACATGGTACAACATCATACGGACATGGGTACATGTACAACATCATACGGACATGGGTACATGGCACAACATCTTGCGGACATGGGTATATGGCACAACATCTTGCGGACATGGGTACATGGTACAACATCATACGGACATGGGTACATGGTACAACATCATACGAACATGGGTACATGGCACAACATCTTGCGGACATGGGTACATGGTACAACATCATACGGACATGGGTACATGGTATATCATACGGACATGGGTACATGGTACATCATCGGACATGGGTACATGGTACAACATCATACGGACATGGGTACATTGTACAACATCATAAGACATGGGTACATGGTACAACATCATACGGACATGGGTACATGGTACAACATCATACGGACATGAGTACATGGTACAACATCATACGGACCTGAGTACATGGTACAACATCATACGGACATGGGTACATGGTACAACATCATTCAAACATGGGAATATGGTGCTACATCATTCGGACATGGGTACATGGTACAACATCATTCAAACATGGGAATATGGTGCTACATCATTCGGACATGGGTACATGGGACAAAATGGGATACTGAGATAGTCGGGTATCACTTATGAGTAGCGAATATCTACAAAATTTTGGCACGTAGACCTAGATTCAACAATGGGCTAGCGTGTTAATTTTATTAACTGAAATTTAGAGTTATTTCTGATTTTAAGTTTAGTTCTAGTTGTGCGCAGAGAAAGAAAGAATAAGGAAAAAACGCATATTCCCCTCCCCACCCCCATGCGAGGAGTATGGGAGTACAAACCAAACGAGGGGTACAATAGCCCTGTCTGGGGTTATTTATGTCAATGAGAGAAATAAGCAGAATATTTTCTTTGGCCTTTTTCATGCATGTAAGATAATTGAAGACTCATAAGTACTACTAAAGGATGCCTAGAGAGCCCTTCAGTGTAAGTGAAAAAAACGAAAAAAGAAAAGACATGAATGCGCTCTACGGAAACCGACTGAAACACCGTCGTAAATGATTTCACAGTTGCGAGACAATTCAAGCTAAAAGTAATTTATAAAGAACATGGCACAACACTCACACCTAGGAAGATATAAACTGATATGCAAAAAAATGAATTTCAGAGCTTGTTCATCGCACGGATGGCGAACATAAATACAGAAACAGAAAATAATAAGCAAGAATAAAAGCGACCTCGGCCTGCTAAATTGAGCCAACGGCTCTGCTGTTCCTTCTGGTCAACAGAAATAATTAAGACCTAAAGTAGAGAGACATAGCAAACGTAAAAAAGATATCATTCCTAATTTTCTAACTAAAATTTTATGAAAATAAAGTTACAGAACAAAAAACATTTTAGGTATTCTCTATTGCAACATTTCGGTACATGCGATAAAATAGAGACGCGTTGAGAATTTGATGTAACTTATGAGTAACATGTACCAACAAAATTTCTACATATAGACTACATATGAACCTAATTATGGTTCCATAATCAACTGCACAACTCAGGCTACGCATGAGGCCTGGTAGACTACAATGGCGTGAGGTTTTCATGGTGGGGATAGCAGGAAGTGGACAAAGTCAGCTAAAACAAGCACTGGTATTCCAATTTCACAGTTTGAAATACTGACCCTTAGCAGCAATGAGTATATTTTAGGAAGAAGGAAGGAAGAGAGCACCATTTAGCATGGAGTTGAGGGAAAGTGAAATCCTTGCACAAGGTGTGTTCCAGCACAGGACCCCGCGCGCATGGAAACAGGAAGGAAAGAAGGAAGCACCTCTTCTTGGGAGTGCTTGGTCCCGTAAAAACAATATTTGTATTCTTTCTGAGGAGTTCGTCTGGATAGTTAGCGAAACTTGAGTCTCAATGCGGAAGATTTGTTTAAATGAAATATTTACATTAAGAGTCAAGTAAAGACGTGACTCAGCTGCCCTGTAAACCAGATAAAAACGCTCTGCCTTATTAGATCACTAAGAAATTAATCACCATAATGCCAGCAAATCTTAGGCAGCACACAGTCCATGCTACCCGTGGCCTTATCTTTTATCCCCTGAGAATCGCGATAACAGCGACGCGTGTCCCTTGACTGGCACTGAGGTAGCAAATCAAAGACATTCCACGTTTTGAATTTTAGTGATTATAAAAATTGTGAATTGTGTGGGTCTGTTTTTACTTGAACAATTATTTGTCATTTTTTATTAATGTGACCGTAAGAAAATGTGAACTACATTTTTTTAGCCTGAAGATGATGACGGAACGCTGCATTTTATAGATTGACAGAGGTATAGAATTTTAACCATTGCCATGGTACAGTAAAAAGTATTGAGTGATTTCCTTTTCATTTTAATAATTTCCTTTTCATTTTTAATAGAACTGGAAATTATGATAAAATATAAAAGATTGCTTGCATGTTCAACTTCCGCCATTCAGTAGCCAGGATACGAGACCGTAAAGTTTTATGCACCCGAACTATCCAATTCGTCTCGACCTATTGAGTCACCCGTAACTTCTGAATTATTTCGAGAACACAGGCACAGGCTCGCTGTGCTGCCCTCTTGATTCCGTGGCAGGAGAGACGTTGCAAAACTCTCACATTTTACGTGTTGCTAATGCTGTGTTTGATTTAAGAAGTTGAAGTAATGTTGTATTACTCTTATTCGTTGAGTATTTCTAATAGAGAATTTAATTTAGAAAGTAAAGTGCAGTTTTGATAGCATGAGGCCCGTTGTGCCTATGTACTTCAGGACCAGGGTCGCCATTCTGTATTCGGCTCACGCCATTCTGTATTTCAATAAATACGATCATGTCACCCCTCTTTTAAGAAAACTCGACTGGATCCCAATACCGAACAGATTCATGATCCAGAAAGCTCGACGAGTATTCTCCTCTCTGTACCTCCCCCAAAGTAATGCAGAGGTGGTAAAATTTGTTCCATCTAATATCCCAAACGAAAGACCAAACCTGAGGAACGATGTTTAAATTTAGTCAGTTACCGTTCATCTAACGTGGGACAAAAAGCTCTCTCAGTTTCTGGAGCTTTTTTGTGGAACAAGCTTCCCCAGCATATCAAAAACTCTAAAACTGGAAAAGAATTTAGAGTAAATGTGTCACGTCATTTTGCATCTCTGTCATAGGGCCTGCAGCATCTCGGTGTGAACTTCCCATCTATCAGAAATTTTAATTTTTCCTGAAATTTCTGTTAGAAATTTAGAAACTATTTCATTTTACGTTTGCTAAGCGATTCGTATATTCATCTTACTTATTTCTGTCGACAACAATGAGCACCACAGCCGTCAGTTCAGTGCAGCAGAACGAACGTTCTTTCCATAATTAGGAGTATTTCCTCATATTTATTTTGTTATTTCTTTCTATTTTCTGTATTAATATTTACCGTCCGTATGACAAATATACCCTGAAATACATTTTGTGTGTACACCAATAAACAGGTTTATAGATGTGAGGGTTGTGCAAAGTTTATAACGAATTAAATTTTTGGCTAACGTTGTCTCGCTATTTCAAAATCATTCTCGAAGATGTTTTCAATCGATTTTCGGCTGAGCTGGGGGGAAAGGGGTAATTTAAGCATTGCATTTAGTCTTTTTATTTTTATTTTTTTCCCGTGCGTTCAGCGCACACTAGCACTGAACTTTCCAATCGGAAAAAACTCTAAATTTCTGTAATCAAAATTATTATTTTGGATCAAGGCCTAATCTTCCTATATGTGCAAATTTTGTGAATATTCTCCACTCAGATGTGAAATCCGGCCACAATGTTACTTCATTTTATCCCACGTACACATGTCCGTATAATGCTGAAGAGTTGTGTTGCTTCTTGACTATAACCTGATTTTTCTTAAAAATTTCTGAGAAGAAATTAAAAAACAGCTCATTTTTATGTTTTTCGAAGTCTTCTCTTCCTTTTAGTTATTTTTTGCGAAAAATTTCTTAGGATTACAGTGAGCTCAGCTGTCATTTTCTGCGTAGTAGATGGTAGGTTGCTTCTTTCTTTTATCTTATATATGTATTTTTTTTCTAATATTTTATTCTCAATAAGTATATATATTAATATGTGTGTGTACGTGTGTAGGTATATATATGTATCTACATAAATAGATATACATGTTTCTATTTCATTTCTTTACGCAAAAACCATTCGGTTAATAAATTTTATTGCAATAGCGAAATGATTCAAAAATAGATCTAGCACTTCCCCAGAGGGCGTTTCTGTGAATCGGATTAATGTCATATATAATTAATGAAATAAAGTGCAATTTGAGCATATGAATCGTAGTAAAATTATCTTTCTGTCCGTATGTTGTACAAGCTATGAATTTTGATATTGAATATATGTTTGTTTACCCATTTCTACCAATATTTTTTAGATATTTGTCAATCATGAATGGTAACCGGCTTACACTGTATCTCTATTTTATCCCATGCACCCATGTCCGCATGATGTGGTGAATATCGAGAAGATATGAAATATGTTTTTGGTGGTGATAGGGCTTTGCATATTTTTAGGGCATATTTTTCATTTCTCATTCAACTACCCTTGACAGAGATAGACTATTGGCAAGCCACGTGTGGTTTGTCTATTAGTACGCCTCGTATATTTTGTCTATTAATATGCCTCGTATGGTCTATCTATTTTGTACACCTCTGATAGCTTGTCTATTAGTACACCTCGTACAGTTCGCCTATTATTATTATGCCTCGTATGGCTTATCTATTTGTGCACCTCAGATGGTTTGTCAATTAGTACTCCTAGTATAGAACTTTTGTTAGACTACTAGCACACCACAAATGGTTTGTCTATTAATACGCCTCGTATATTTTGTCAATTAATATGCCTCGTATGGTCTATCTACTTGTATACCTCTGACAGTTTGTCTATTAGTACACCTCGTATAGTTTGTCTATTATTATGCCTCGTATGGCTCATCTACTTGTACACCTCGGATGGTTTGTCAATTAGTACTCCTCGTATGGAACATTTGTTTTAGGATGCCCTATATTTAAGAAACTTTTAAAAGCCAATATGTTGGCATGCATCTCATGTGACAATTTGGAAATAAACGTTTTTTCTTTTTTTTTCTTTTTCACGATGACGAACTCCGCTGCAGGTTCCCAATGAAAATTGCGTAAAATGAGTGCGCTCAAACAGTCCGATCATTTTACCATCAACAACTCATCAGAGGAACCAAAGCAAGAGTATTTAAGCCCGAACTTCCTGCATAAATTTGCTCCCCTGGAGACGAGCTGAAATGAGTGATACAAAAACGAATTCAAACGGAACAATCAACCCTGAGAAGTCCTTCCCTCTTATCCATTGAGTGCCCTCTCGCGTGCGGGTAAGGCTCGCGAGACGTCGACAATACAACGAGCCTCACTCCCTATTGTCCAACCTCCTGTCTCAGGGGGATTTCTGCTAATCCTGTGGACAGCTGCAGGACTTGGTGGCCTACATATCGTATTGGATGCAACCCTGAAGTAACAAGGCGCGGGTTCACTGTTTTCTTAACCGTTTCTTAGACAGAAATTTATTTTTGTGTGTATATCAGTTTGCGTGTTTCAAGATGTGAGTGTTGTGCCATGTTTTATATTAACTACACCTTTTCACTTCTAAGTAATCCAAGTCAAATTCATTTTAATCCAAGTCAAGTTCAAATTAATCCAAGTCAAGCTCAAATTAATCCAAGTCGAGTTCAAATTAATCCAAGTCAAGTTCAATTTCATCCAAGTCAAGTTCAATTTAATCCAAGTCGAGTTCAAATTAATTCAACTCTCATTTGAGTTGAGAGTTACCATAATCACTCGTTAATCTGAGTTTTTTGTGTTAAAATATGTATCTATTGGATGTGATGAGCAAGAAATACGTTTTTCCTTTGCACAAGGAATACATAAAATTTCTGCAATATAAAAACAAGCTGCAGTGAAATGTAGTAAGTATCCAGCATCAGCAGGCAGAGTGTGATTCAGATCTTTGAGCGAAGTATCAGATAGAAGTCAATTATAAAAACTTCGTATTATACTACACATTAAAGTGGTTCTTATAATAAGAGGCTCGTCCGTCCGTCGGTCTGTCCGAAGCCAGCCTGCAGTGTGTGATGAGCGTATCTGTGATACAAGCTCCAGCCCTATATATTTTGACGGGCCGTGTTCACGCGGCCTCATCAACTCTCGGGAGATTGTGTTTTTACTTTCTTACTTCCTTTCTCTCATTTCGCCCTCTTCTTTATTTCAAATAAAGAGGGGTGGACTAGTTCTAAGTTAATGGCAGCATGCATCCATTCAAATATTTATGTTCAAAGGTAATTTTATGTTACACGCGCAGAGTAGTATCGAGGATTTATTTACACTTATAGAGATTTATATGCATGAAATTCCACTTTATTACATATATATATAAAATCATACATGCATTCAACTACAAAAGATTACCATTGAACGATATGTAGATTTAGCCTTTAAAAATACGAAACCATTTGATTACAATCTACATGACTACATTACTACACAGATTGAATCCTGCAATAGCAATAAAAAATGTGCCATCCCATCAAATTAATAGGGCAAGGAAATCATCGCTGTCGATGAAACTAATGGTAACTTGTTTTACAAAATTATTTGAACAATAAAAAACAGCCTTCTTTGCTGTATTTCTTTTAACGGTTAAATCTTCATTAAATATCGTTCAATGGTAATCTTTTATAGTTGATGCATATGTGGTTTTATATATGTGATAAAGTGGAATTTCACGCATAAAAATCATTGAGTGTAAATAAATCCTCGATACTACTTTGTGCACCTGTATGTGTATCATAAAATTGCCTTTGAACGTAAGCATTTGAATGGATGCATACTCCCATAATGTTGAATTGTAGAACCACTTTACTGTGTAGTATAATACGAAGTCTTTGTAATTGACTTCTATCTGTTGCTCCGCTCAAAGATCTGAATCACACTCTGCCTGCTTATGCTGGGTTTTTAGCACATTTTACGACAGCTTGTTTTTATATATAGCAAAAATGTTATGTATTCCTTATTGAAAGGATAAACGTTTTTCTTGCTCATTAAATCCAATACATACATATTTAACACAAAAATGCTCAAATTAAAGAGTGATTGTTTCAATTTTTAACCCAACTTAGGGTTGGTTTAATTTGAATTTGATTTGAATTAATTTGAACTTGAATTGGATTAATTTGAACCTGACTTGGATTAAATTGAACTTGACTTGGATTAATTTGAAGTGAAAAAGGTGTAGTGCAATGCCCGTGAATTGCATTTCTACTGTCTATCCAATTTAACTAATTGATGTGTTAAATATGGGTCATTTAAAATCTGTCAACTATCAAATTTCAAATTTTATTAACAATTATTCAAACGTCGTTCAACGGTCAAGTTAGATCTAGGTTCTCGTTGGCGAGCATCATTGATTCGTCTTACCATTTTGCGTTCTTCATTCGTAGTTTGGGGTGTCTTCCTTGCTGTCGAAGTCTTGCTGCTTCTCTCTTACGGTTGGGCATGCTTCTATATCCATGGTGGCCTCTTTTGCCGGAATTTTATTCTGAAATGTCGTCTATTATCTCTTCGAAGCTTTTAAAGAAAATCACAATCAATAACTCAAGTTCCAAAACCTTGGGCCTTATACCATGGTAGCCAAGTTACTGGTTGAACGAATTTGAAACATTTCTTTTCGCATTATCAGTTAAAAATGTCAATGCAGCATGATGAATTTCAACAGAGAAAGCTCCAAAGAAAACTAATATTTGTAAAAATAAGCCATTGCGTATTCTGGCTGCCATAACGCAAGTGAAAGGGAATTGAATTGCCATAGAAAAATGATGCAATAGAATAATTTCTTGTATTTCTTAAGCTTTATCCTTGTTGCTATCAAAGCTATTGATCGAAGAGGGGGTCACACGGACGGACGGACGCGGCTCCTTTTATAAAAGTGTTTATGATGGTGATGATTACTTTTGGCCAGCCTTCTCTCGCTACTTTGCGATCATTTACGACGGAGTTTCAGTCGGTTTCCATAGAGCTTTTCAAGTCTTTCATCCTTCAATTTTTCACTTACAGAGGACTTTCCAGGCATTCTCTGGTAGTATTTATAAGTTTTTAGTCATAATACCATGCATGAAATATTCCAGAGAATAGATTCTTTTTATTTCTCTCTTTGACATAATTAACCCCTGACAGGGATGTTGTCCTCCTTGTTTGGTTCGTTTATCGCTTAAGGACCTTTATATTAAGAAAATTTTAAAATCCAACATGTTGTGATTCATTTCATGCATCAAATTTTTTGGGAGAAATTCCCTGTTATCAGGTGTTACCCGCCTAACACGGTATCCCATTTTGTACCATGTGCGTATGTTGTTGTACCGTGTACCCATGTCCGTATGTTGTTGTACCGTGTACCCAGGTCCGTATGATGTACCATGTGCCCATGTTCGTATGATGTTGTACCATGTGCCCATGTCCGTATGATGTTGTACCGTGTACCCATGTCCGTATGATGTTGTACCGTGTACCCATGTCCGTATGATGTTGAAGAGTATTCCGACAGGACGGGAAACCCGAGATGTTTTTGTTGTTGTTCTTAGACTGTAACTTGATTTCTTTTAAAATTCTGTTAGACAATTAGAAACTAGTTCATTTTTGCGGTTCTCGAAGTCTTTTTCTCTTCATTTACTCTTTTCTTTCCAAGTAATTTCTTTCGATTGCAGTGAGCAATGCAGCTGTCATTTAGATGTAGCAGGAGGGAAACTGTTTATCTTTATCATTTTTTTCTCACATTGATTTTCTATACGTATACATATGTATGCGTGTGTGTGGGTGTGTCGATGTGCATCTGTGTGTGTTATATATATACACACACGTTCACGTATATATATATATATATAAGTATATCTACTGATACATTCATATATGTTTCTTTCCTTTGCATAAAACAAAACATGAGGGCCCATTACACTTCGCTCGCTGCGCTGCGACCAGCCAACGCTGAACCATTCTCAGAAATAACTCGATCGTCCAGCAAATGAATTTGTTGCGCTTGCTAATTGTTTCAAAAAAAGATCTATCCCTCGTAGCATTCCCTACCCCAGAGGAACAGACATGAAATGAAGCGCAATTTGAGCAAAGGATTCGTGAAAACATTATCTTTCTGTCCGCACGATGAAAAAGCTATGAATTTCATTTCGCATGCATGTTTGTTCACATTTTTGTGTTGCGCGATGTTGTTTACAAATTACTTTTGACTAACTTTCTGACAACTTGATAATCATTTATGACGGTGTTTCTGTCTGTTTCGGTCAAGCGTTTTTTGTCGTTGCTCATTTCGTTTCAACTAACTATCTAGTAATTGCGGAGGATTCTGCAAAGTTTTTTCCATTGTTTATTATCCAATTTTATTTATTTATTATCAAATCAAAAAAATTAAACTCCATCAGTCACTGAGATTCGATCCCGCGACATCTTCACGCAAGGGCGCGCCCTTAACGGTTCTGCCATGAAGTACACTCACCCGAAACTATAATATAATGTGACACTTATCTCATGCAATAACTTTCTTGGCAACAAATGTCTTTCTTTCTTTCTTTATTGCTTTCTTTCTTTCCTCTTCTTTTCTTTCCTTTTCCTTTCTTTTCTTTTCCTTTCTTTTTTCTTTATTTTCTTTTTCTTTCTTTTCGTTGCATTTTTTTCCTTCATGCGCCAGTACTGTCAGCGTAGGAGGTAGGTATCACAAATTTGTGAAGAGGTAAAACATTCCATTTCCTACCAGCTCGTCAACTGGCGTACTAGTTGATGTGTGAGAGGGAGAAGATAGTTCTGAAAATCGGCCTTTAGTCTTGGACGCCGGATTATTCATTCTACCCATTTTATATTCATCATTCATCCCTGATATCGGAAATTCCTGAGCTCGTATTGCAATGTAAGTACTAATGAGAGTGTTTTCATCAACACATCGTGACTGGCATCAAGTTTCCTCAACTTGTATTTACATGCATTATCAAACCTAGATTACGCAGCAAAGGGCGTGCAGTTTTGCTTGCTTTGCTCTCCATCATTTGTTTCGACCACCGACATGGTATTGCGACGCCCGTGTGTGTTTATCAGCTCAGGATCTTTGTGTTAAATATTGTAAAGCACAATGATGGTTTTTGTATTATCTCTATCGGACATTTTGTGTTTGCTTTTCCTTGCTATAAGGACACACTCCTACGCCAGGACACACGCTTGTTTACGACCGAAAGTTGTAGGTATGAATAACGCGACGGGTTGGAATTTTGGTTAAGTTATATTTGATCACATAAGATTGTGTTGACAAATCACAAGTTCACAAATGGCACAGCAAAAGAATGAGCTCAGAAGCAGACCACCACGCAGCACAACCGCCAGAGGTCACCGCACCATCAAACGATGGCACAGAACCAAGCGAAATGAAGCACGGGGCTCACACAGGCACAAGGCAGCAATTCACTACCAAAACTGGCTACAATTGAAGCGATAAGTGAAGCAAATGTTCTCCCTTGGCAGCAAACGCGCACAAGCGAACTAGAAAACTCAATGCTTGTCAATACAAGTCTGCAACGCAAACTCAACATTAGAAAAATATTTGCTATATTTAATCACTAACTAGACACATCTAATTCACTTGTTCGTAGATTGCGCGGAATTAAACAGCTATAAAAATAAAACCATTTGCCGAAAATTACCTGGCGACTTACACGGCTAATTTTACGGGAAATATGATTCGTAAAATTGACATTTGAAACAAATCTTATCCACTGTACAGGGCAAGGGCGTCTCAAATGTTGCCCTTGTCATCACTACGGACACTCTGTTATGACTGAAGGCACGCCGCGGACTGCAATACTGAACACATGTGCACAACCAACACACAACCGAGTGAGTGTGTAACCCAGCATCACCTCCAGAATTACACAAGGAGATAAATAGACAACACACACTATGTAAATCAAAGACCAGCCTCAAGAATCAGTGCTGTACATTCACAAAAGCAGCTTGTGCAGAACTCGCCCGTGGCACATCTCAGTGCGGGCGCGTCCCCAACCCTGATGGTTGTTTGGTCACTTCAATAGACGGCCTGTAAAGTGTTCCCATGAACTGCTCTACACAGCGCTCCCAATATCTATTAATAGCATCACTTGCGCTGCTCGCGTCTTCAGTGAGATCAAATTTATTCCGACCATTATTTTCCTCAGATATTAATCTATTTCTGATGCGGGCAGATATTTGCTCAGCTGTTCGTCAGTGGAGCTAAATCGACTTCGTTGTAAGTCTAATGACGCCAGACCTCATACTTTGTGAACATCAGATACAACGAAAATGCGTCGCTGGCTCAGTGTTCCGATCGATAATGTGCTGGTTTCTATTCTACGTTTGAAAAGTTCATGTTGAGAAAATGTTTTCTACATTTCAACGAGTGGAAAGAACGCTCTTGGCCTACTTAAATTCGATAACTCAATCCATCTATTTTGAGTCATGGAAAAAGATGTGATACGAGAAGTAAGGCCCTCGCTCCCACCACCAACGACCGAGGGCATGCCGTTGTGCAGCATCATCCTGTGACCGTGCACTCCCTCCGGCATCTCCTTCCCTGCCCACACCTCACGCGTTTCAGTGTTGAATAGCTCCACATCCCTCCTGTGCCCATATCCCCCTGTTATCATTATATTCGAGCCATACCAGAGACAGGCGTGTCTGTCTCGAGATCTCATCAAGTGCCCAGCCAACTCCCACTCAGTTTCATCCATCGGGTTTTTGTTGGTCCAGATTTCATTTCTATCACTGCCAGCACCAATGACGTACGCGTGAGTCCCGTTCGAAACCGAACAATGGCGCTGCCTGCTATCAAAGGGTAAAGTAGCTGTCATGAAGGCGTTTTTTTCAGAGTCAAGTTTCACTAATGTTGATCCTTCAAAGAACCAGATAAGGGTGTCCCCTACCGACACCGCAGAATGTTCTAATTTAATCGGAGCGGACCGAATGTTTTGCCAATTATTCCCCGGGAACCGTGCGTGGATGCGATAACATTCATCAGTTGTGCGCCATCCCACGGAGTCAATATTCCGTCCCCCGCCGCAGGAGTAGAGGTGGTCACCAGCTTTGGCCATAGCATTGAAGCGAACCGGCTGAGGGAGGTCAGGGAAGGCCTTGTAGTTGAGGGACTCCACGTCCGTCACGCCAAAGTAGTAGGAGGCGAAGTTCATTTCACCGCCAGCAATCACAGCGCTGCCTGTTTGACATGGGCGGGGAAATTAATAACGATTATCTCATAATGGTAATGAAGTATTGAAATACTGCAAATCTGATTCTTTAAGTCCAGCACGAATACATTGAGTCCAGCACGAATACATCGAGTCCAGCACGAATACATCGAGTCCAGCACGAATACATCTAATCCAGCACGAATACATCGAGTCCAGTACGAATACATCGAGTCCAGCACGAATACATCTAATCCAGCACGAATACATTGAGTCCAGCACGAATACATTGAGTCCAGCACGAATACATTGAGTCCAGCACGAATACATTGAGTCCAGCACGAATACATCGAGTCCAGCACGAATACATCGAGTCCAGCACGAATACATCTAATCCAGCACGAATACATCGAGTCCAGTACGAATACATCGAGTCCAGCACGAATACATCTAATCCAGCACGAATACATTGAGTCCAGCACGAATACATTGAGTCCAGCACGAATACATTGAGTCCAGCACGAATACATTGAGTCCTGCACGAATACATTGAGTGCAGCACGAATACATTGAGTCCAGCACGAATACATTGAGTCCAGCACGAATACATTGAGTCCAGCGCGAATACATTGAGTCCAGCACAAATACATTGAGTCCAGCACAAATACATTGAGTCCAGCACGAATACATTGAGTCAGCACGAATACATTGAGTCCAGCACGAATACATTGAGTCCAGCACAAATACATTGAGTCCAGCACAAATACATTGAGTCCAGCACGAATACATTGAGTCCAGCACGAATACATTGAGTCCAGCATAAATACATTGAGTCCAGCACTAAAGATAATAACATGATGAATTCCTCCCAATATTTTCGCAAGCGGTGATTTAAAACAACTTTGGACCGGCTTTGTATTCGCATTTTTATTTACGCTTTTATTTGACAGAAAACGAATGGTATACGATTTTTACATCGAGTCCAGCTCGCCGTACGACTCTCCACTGGACTCGCTATTGAAAAGTCTAGCAATTGTCATAGCCGTGTGGTTACGAACGCGCGCTAGTGAGGAAATTTAGCGGTTTCGAGTCCCGGCGCTAATTATTAAGTGGAAATTTTGCCCGTTTTGAGAAAAGAGAATATAAGCACAATTCCACACTCTATTCATGTGTCGAAAATGGGTACCGGCATGACCGGGAGTAACCATCATGCGTCGGTGTTAGTTATAAGGCATTCAAATAACCAATGTACATGGTGATATGTGCCAGGCTTGATTTTTAGGAATAACGCGTCTTTTAAATTGAAATTTTAAATTCATCAATAAATGCCAAGACCATTGCGGTATCTATGCTACGGCCTGATCACATGTTGGAATTATTTCACGGGTCCTGCCAGGATACGTTAGGCTCGGTGATGATGTGATAGATGAAGATAGAAAATAATAGCTAGGAGTAAGGCTTTGAAAATTAGCATTTTATATTAAAAGCTTGACTGTTGAAATTGAACGTTTCGACTCAATGAGTCGAAATTGAACTCACCAAATATGCTCTTAAAAAATATATACATACTGAAAATATCGAAAATAAACCTAGGAGTAAGGCAAACTAAATAAAACTAAATCAAATTCCTAAACTATTTGCAAAGGAAAAGCAGATTAGGCTTTCGTTGTAAAATATAAAGAGATTCCGTTATGTTTAAATCAACGGGGTTTGAAGCAACAGCTAAAATGTTAAATTCGCCTATTTTCATTGGATGATTACATCTCTCAGCATGGATTCGTATGACTGAGTGAGAAGGAGCAGCAAGAGGATGGTTTGTGCGATAACTTCTGCCGGCATGCTCTGCAACGCGAATATGCAAGGCTCTAGTGTTAGAACCCACATACTCAGACGGACACTCTGCGCAACTGTGTTGACAAATTACAGAACAGAGCATACATTTCGAAATTTTCATAAATGGAAGTTAACATGAGTGAAATATTTTGATAAAAGTACGAACAATTCTTTCTTCATTTTTTCCGATTGCTTACCGAAAAAAGGAATACAAAACAAAATTTCTTTTCTACAGTAGGAAACGTAGAAGTTTGCTAGTACTTTCGATTGAAAAAATTCCTCAGAGTTTCCTCAAAAAGTCGCATTTTAAAGCCATTGGAATGGAAAAACATTAAAAAAAGTAAACTCCCAATGAAAATTGCTAAAGTTAGCAATGCAATCCAACCTTGTAACCGTGACGATGTAGTTTCCAATTTTAGTTCTGTTACTATGTCTCCTCGTTTGAAGCTTTTGCTAGCATTTGGCCTGGATTTCAGTTTGCCCGTCTACCGCATAGATTTCAACAAATACTTTCTATATTTTGAGAAACTTGGATGCCGAATTCTTATAACATTATAAAACTATTATCAAAGGAGACGCGTCCGTCAGTCCGTGTGTCACACCCACCAACAGTGCGAGATGAGCGTACCTGTGATAAAAGCTTCATCAACTCCACAATTATTAGCGCCTTAAACCAAGCAGATTGGGAGTCGAAATGAATATTGGTAGGTTAGATTAGGCTGCATAGAATATCAGAAATTGAGACTGATTAAAGTATTGGAAAGGTATAAGATAGCATAGAAAATCGTGGGAAAGCCATATTAAAGCTCAGTTGGTCTGCCACTTTATCACGCTGTCAAGGGAGCTTAATGACAATTTTTGATAGGAGTTCAAGCAGTGCCCAAGATTAAGAGTATTTTAATCGCGGGTTCTGTTCAGTTGCATTTATTTGTTTTTGATCCACATCTGAAGTATATTATTTAGGAAATTATCGATTCTAGTCATTTATGACGGGTCGCGCACACCGAAAAACCTACACTTCGACTTTCTCACAGCGCCAGCAGCTTAACATCTCCTCCTCCCCCTACCCCTTTAAAAAAACATAGTTGTACTAGTAACATAAAAAGATGGCGTATACATGCAATGAAAAATGAAACGATGGCCTTTACATGCACCTATAAGGATAGGTTCGTTTAGGATAGGTTTAGTTAGATTAGGATAAGTTAGATAATACTGACAGAACTTTTTCACTGGTCCTCCTAGCTTAACGATGACATTGTCCGGGGAATTTCAACGGGTCCTTCTACTCCCTAATAGTACCCTTGGTTCATTTATTTGGAGTCTGCTTCTTCCATTTCTTTGTCACACTTATGAAAATAGCCATAATAACCGTATCTGTGATACAAGTTTCAAGTACATCAAGATTTTTTATTTCGGGTACTGTTAGGATGGATATATTTGTTTGGGATCCTCATCGGAAAGTTTATTCAAGAAAGGTATTGAATCCCGTCATTTTTGGCGGGTTGTGCACACTAATCTCTTTATATTTTACAACGAAAACCTTTTTTCAATGACTCCCAATTCGTTTTTTTCTTTCTATTTTCTATTTCCGTCTATTTTCAATATTTTCAATATGTATATATTTTTTTCAGAGCATTTTTGCTGAGAATGATTCATCGAGTCGAAACGTTCAATTTTAAAAGTTAAGCTTTTAATATAAAATGATGAGTTTCAAACCCTAATTCCTCGCTCTTATTTTCTTAGTTAAAATTTGTAAAAATACAAACCGACATGTGCTTCCAGATGAAGGCAGCATATGTGGCGATAGTCTATGGTAGCTTTGGCTAGGATTTTGGAGCATTAGCTTCGAATGGGTCAAGTTGTGTTACTCGCGGTGTACCCATTACTCGCGGTGTACCCATTACTCGCGGTGTACCCATTACTCGTGGTGTACCCATTACTCGCGGTGTACCCATTACTCGCGGTGTACCCATTACTAGCGGTGTACCCATTACTCGCGGTGTACCCATTACTCGCGGTGTACCCATTACTCGCGGTGTACCCATTACTCGCGGTGTACCCATTACTCGCGGTGTACCCATTTCTCGCGGTGTACCCATTACTCGCGGTGTACCCATTACTCGCGGTGTACCCATTACTCGCGGTGTACCCATTACTCGCGGTGTACCCATTACTCGCGGTGTACCCATTACTCGCGGTGTACCCATTACTCGCGGTGTACCCATTACTCGCGGTGTACCCATTTCTCGCGGTGTACCCATTACTCGCGGTGTACCCATTACTCGCGGTGTACCCATTACTAGCGGTGTACCCATTACTCGCGGTGTACCCATTACTCGCAGTGTACCCATTACTCGCAGTGTACCCATTACTCGCGGTGTACCCATTACTCGCGGTGTACCCATTACTCACGGTACCCATTACTCGCGGTGTACCCATTACTCGCGGTGTACCCATTACTCGCAGTGTACCCATTACTCGCAGTGTACCCATTACTCGCAGTGTACCCATTACTCGCGGTGTACCCATTACTCGCGGTGTACCCATTACTCGCGGTGTACCCATTACTCGCGGTGTACCCATTACTCGCGGTGTACCCATTACTCACGGTACCCATTACTCGCGGTGTACCCATTACTCGCAGTGTACCCATTACTCGCGGTGTACCCATTACTCGCGGTGTACCCATTACTCACGGTACCCATTACTCGCGTTGTACCCATTACTCGCAGTGTACCCATTACTCGCAGTGTACCCATTACTCGCAGTGTACCCATTACTCGCAGTGTACCCATTACTCGCAGTGTACCCATTACTCGCAGTGTACCCATTACTCGCGGTGTACCCATTACTCGCGGTGTACCCATTACTCGCGGTGTACCCATTACTCGCAGTGTACCCATTACTCGCGGTGTACCCATTACTCGCGGTGTACCCATTACTCACGGTACCCATTACTCGCAGTGTACCCATTACTCGCGGTGTACCCATTACTCGCGGTGTACCCATTACTCACGGTACCCATTACTCGCGTTGTACCCATTACTCGCAGTGTACCCATTACTCGCGATGAACCCATTACTCACGACGAGCACAAGAGGGACTCACAGCTCACAAGTTTCACTGTATGCGTACAGCAGCACGGAAAGGTAAGCACGACTCACCTGGTTTGGTGGGCACGCAAATGAAGCCCCTGGCGCTGTGGGGCTCAGCGTGGCAGGACTCGCCGGGGGAACACGCGAGGTGCGACGAGGAGCACAGATCCACGCACCGGAATCCCTTCACGCTGTTGTCGTTTACGCACACTTTGTTGTTGGTGCAATCGCTGGTGATGCCACATCCTTTTTTGCAGGTGAATCCGCCAGCAGCAGTGTCGTCATCAACGCATTGCTCCCACCAATTGCAGTTACTGTTGTATCCACATCCTTTTCTTTTGCATGTGAATCCGTCAGCAGCAGTGTCGTCATCAACGCACTGCTCCCCGAGTCTGCAGTCACTGTTGTATCCACATCCGGTCCAAGAGGCGGTGCAAGGGCTGCCCATCATAATGCTGCAGTAATCTTCAGAAAGATTTTCGAAGAAGTCCCTCATGGCCGTACCATTGAATTTTTCACCCGGTACAGAATACTCGAACCAGTCCTGGGTAAACATGCGCGATATTTTCTCCAGTTTGTAGTGAATGGGTACGGGAGTCTGCATGGCGTGTTGTGCCCACTTGTCCGGGTCGGAATATGGAGGAGTTCCGACGGTGATGATGCGTTCCGAGGACAGCCCCAGCGAGTTGAATGCATTGGACGAGTTCTGTGACCCGGAGCACTTATTCACATCTACGCTGAAACTTCGCTTGGCTTCACTATAGAGATAGTACATTTGTAAACTTGTGGAAAAAGAAGAGGATACGCAACGTTTCCGGTCATTGCTCTCAGCTGCACTAGCCGCTTTCCTGGAAAATAGCTTTTCTATCACTAATTTAGATCCGAAGATCGAAGTGTCTTGGTAATGAGTGCCGAAGTTCTCGACGAAGTCTTTGAATGCTTGTACGCTGCTTTCTGAGTGCGGGTCTTGAGCAGCGAGATCGAGTTTCTTCAGACCTGCGACGAAGCTCTCTGTGAAGACTGGCGTAACGTTCAACGTCACCGACACGACGTGCGTTTGACACTCAGCCGCGCCCACAACAATTTCTCCTTCTGTCTCCCGGAAGAACTCTAGGTACCTTCCATCGTACGTATCTGAACCGGAGCTATTACCAGCGTGTAATGCTCCTCCAAACCCCATATTTTGGACCGATGTGCCACTTCCTGGTTTGAATGAAATAAATTTGTCCACCATGTTGCGGTACGAGTTAAAGTTGGATACAGTTTCCCTTGAAGAGGACGATACTCTGTCGCAACTCACGTTTTGAACCACTTCTCCGATGAAGTTACTCGATTCAATTGTTCCACGATGTGATCCTATTGATTTGCGAGGTTCGAAGATCTGTTTCTTGATGCCGGGATCTCTTTCCATAAGCGGGTTTGACAGAACTGGATCCACGCCCATCATTGCTTTACTGAGCATCGTCGGCGGCAAGGTGGGGAAGTTCAAATTCGTCGCCTGCGTCGGGATGTTGGCCAGCGTCAGCAGGAGACACGCGCCCACCGTCAGGTGGTTGGCTGCCATTTTTGCAAACTAGGGACGAAAGAACATAATTTGTCACTTGCGTGCATTTTGACCATAAAGCTAGACATGAAAATGAACAAGATCACTGAACTATGGACTCAGTTCTTCCTTAGGAAAATTGTCTTTAATTAGGTTGCTGTTGCTTAAAAATGCCTACATTTTCTCTCAAATTGAACTGCCATCAGCACCCTTTCCTGACATCCTACTGAGGCCGTCATATTCTGCAAGAATACGGTGAAATTAACGTCGCATTTGAGTATTGTAGTTCAACTCGATATTTTATTTCTAAATACTGTGAATGCCGCTTACAGTCTAGTACCTCATTATTTGAAAAAATAACTCGCCAGTCAAAAATTTCAGGATTCCATATTTTCTATGTAATTTCCTTCCAGCAATGGATGACCAACAAATATTTCCATCCTAATAGTACCCGCAGTAAAAATATTTTTGTACATGTGCACTGATGAAACTCGTATCACAGATACGGTCATTGAGCGTCCTAGTGAGCGTCACAGACACACGGAAGCAGCGGACACCAAACAAATAAAGTCACCAAGAGTATTATTAGGTTAGATTTTAAATTAGTATATTGTTATATTTCCTATAGGGCGATTCGTCGAGAATCTCGCTCGTAGAATAAAAAGAAGAACCTGAGTAAAAACGAACATTACATTTTTTACAAACATTTCGGAACTATAATTTCATCATTTGCGCTGAAACAGGAGAAGATCCAAAAGCTGTTTAAAAATCTCAATAAAACACATATATTTCACCAAATTTCCTGAATGTCTAAGAACCTCAATTTGTAAATTGTAATAAGTTGTCATACACAATACCCCATAAAACTCGCTATTCACGATGCGGACTCGAGTGAATAAGGCTATAATCTCTCTAATTTTTCTGTAAGTGACTTATTATGCACTTGTACAGTGAAAATGGGTTTATTAAATTACCAGTGAACTGAAACCAAGACCGCCAGTGCAAATTTTTCCCTATTTATTCCTAAGAGCGTTGCACGAAACATGTACAGTATGTCCTCCAAAAACCCGAACCGAACCGAGTATTTATTTTAATGTATCAGTTATACCATCATAATAGATATCATTAATACCGTATCAGTAAAACCGCATCAGTAATACCATTTTTACGATGGTATTACTGATACGGGAAAATAAATACTCGGCTCGGGTATATTAACACACGACGGTCGTTCATAGCAGTATAAGATCTCAACAATTCATTTACCACAAGCGATGCAGCAGTAGATAGTTTCCTGAGTCTAGTACTGTGGACACATTTGATCGTAGCTACTGGGTGGTCCTGAATATGTTGAGTGACTTCTAGGGCATCCTACCACCAACGCTACTCCAAGGTGTACAATAATGTTTAACCTCATTCACTTGACCTAGTTGCGCACTAGGCTGATCAATGGGTAGGTGCAGTCAAGATTTGGTGTTGAATTTTACATTAATAGTTGATAACGTGGGGTGTCTCCTTAAGTTGAAAGATATAATTTCGGGTGTAATTTCTCCCTGGTTACTACAATGGGAACCTCACTGAACACATTAAATTGGTTGCTGCGTCTCCCTTTCCCGATGTTAGCGGATGCCTAATGACCGTATCTGTGATACGAGTTTACCAGTGCACAAGGATAAGAATATTTTAATCGCTGGTGCCATTGGGACGGATATATTGTTTGTCATCCATTTTTTAGACTTATTGAAGGAAGCTATCGAATCCTGCCATTTTTAACGGGTCGGTTATACTGGAATTATTGACATGACATGAGAACAGATTCAAGATGTTTGTCATTGACTCATCTTCACATATCCATATATATAAACCTGAACAGATATACACATACATGCATGTTTGTGTGCCTGCACCCGCATTTCTGCTGTGACATTACACACACTGAGGAGATAATAAGGAGAAGACTAAGACAAGTACATTAGGTACGATAGTAATAGACATCAATCTGCAGAAATTTGAAAATCATGCTCATAATAAAGTTAAATAAGTATTCGTCTTTCGATCATTTGACTCGAAAAATTTGAGGTGCTGAACCCAAAATGCCTTCGGTAAAATTTTGATATTTTTATCCCTTTGAACCTGAGTCAGACTCGGACAATTGGATTGCTGATATTTCCGCTCATCTTGTATCTCAGGAAGGAGGGCATCGTTGCATGGAAGCATTGTTTGTATATACTTATTCTGCAGTGATTACATTGTGTGGGTGCGTGGTTATTGCCACACTCATTATTATATGTTCATCATAAGAGAATTAACATGACGGGATATTTTAACAAGCGTTTAATGCATTTCATGAATCAACTGCGCTAGAAATAATCTCTTTTACTCCAGTAATCCATTCAAGAGTGTACAACACACCCGCCAAATGCCCCCACCATTTGCACGTCACTCACCAACACGCAAGGCCACGCAGCAAAGAATGAGGCTCAGCTAACCAACGCCTGCTGCATCTCAGGAAGGTCTAACTGCTGAGCTGACGCTCGTGCGAGTATGAAATCAAGGCAAATTAATTACTCAGGAGCGAAATTTCTCAAATGAGTAACTCGTTATCGTGTAGAATTGTGTTAGTCACTCGCAAGTTCCGAGCGTTTTCGTCCATAAAAGGTGACCAAAATAAAGAGGTACGAGCGAGCAAGGATGAGCGAAACAATTCCCATCACTTGCAACTAATTTTGCCGGCATTTCAGGGAAATGCGCCATCAGCACAAAATCCTTTTCGTTTCAAGCAATTACTTCATTGCTCAGCTCGTGCAGCACATTGCGTTTGCGACCAGTGAGGCAATCCTTTCTCATCCTCAGAAAATTTCCCATCAGCAGCATTTGACAAGAAAATTACATGAATTTATCGCTAGATAAGGCATCTTATCTGAGATTAGCGCTTGTTTCTGACTGTGTAAGTCCTCGTTGATAAGCGTGCACTGGAAGTTAGGGTCACCCCTGCTGCAGCTGTCCAACCGCTGCCGGCCGTGATGTTATTTACCCTAATTCTATTGAAGGACCTCATTAAGTTCAGAAATTAACGACCCATATGTTCATCTCTCGTATAGACTTCCTAAAGACACGCACCAAACCAGCAAGCAACATCTATGCATTAGCGTCTAGTGTAATTATCATCAGCCAAGAAGTTTCGTAAAAAATTGCTATGTCGTTTTCACAGCGATAAGCTGCATTTTCTTGAAAAAATTCAATTTTCTCGCAATATTTTGACATATAAAATGTAAAGCGGCCCATAGACGATCAATTTTATTGTCAATATAATTGACAATGATGAATATTGACAATTCAATTGATCGTCTGTGGGCTTGATTGACGACCGTCAATTAATTGACTTAGTCGGCAAAAAAATTTCATCAATATATTGAGTCAATGATATTGACAATTATATTGATAAAAAAATTGATCGTCTATGGGCCGCTTAAGTGAGCAGATGAAAGGTTTTTTAATATCATTTGAATGGTATCAATGATACCAACCAAGCAAGCAGTTCCACAGTGATAGAACATAGCAGAAATTACACACAAAAAATATATTGATATTTAAATTTATGGAGACAATTGGCGCTTTATCATTCAGAGTTGATTCTGCTTTCCTACTTTTATTTCATTCGTGATTTAAATACAAATGTTTTTGTAATTATTTTCACCTGTGAACGCCAATGCGCGCTGTTTTCTACTGGATGTCATGTGCCGTTGTCTGCGTAGTTTGGAATTAGGTAAACCGAGTGGGTTTGCATTTATTTAGCATTCTGCTCGTTCCTTCCTTAGATCCTTAGTTACTTAGTTCCTTTTCTAATTTCTTACTGAGAGTACTCGGAATAGAAGTATTAATACGAATAAAGGTTTAAGCCAAGTTCAACGCAAGACCATTCGTAAGTTGCGTTTGAATAAGGAGATTGTCATCCGTAAAGCTGATAAATGTAATAAGTACGTTGTTCAAGCATGACGATTATAAACAAAAATTGGATTGTATACGCGTAGATCATACTAAGTTTGAGCGTTTGAAAAAGGATCCGACAGAGAAATTGAAGAAAAGACTGAACGAACTGATTTCTACTGTTAACGCTGTTCCGAATAATTATAATTTGAGAAAGCTGGAAGGAAATTATCAGTTCGGGTACATCCATGGTAACCCAAAAATTAATAAAAATCAAAATAATCCTCCGTTAAGGCCAATAATATCACAGGTCCCCGCTGTCACCTATCCTGTTGCTAAGACTTTGAATAGAATTATAACGCCGTATGTTCCACAGAAATATACAAGGTTGGCCAAAAGAAGTCACCCTATTGTAATATGCCCGTATAGCAATCAATTGTGGCGGCGCCCACATGGCCGATATCATCTTCTTAACTTAAACAATATAATTGTAAAAGTTCAAATAAACATATTAAAAAAACAGAATCGAGGTTTTTTATTTAAAAAAAAAATTAGAGCCAAACAACATCGGATGACTTCATTTGGCCCACCCTGTATGATACGTTCATCTGATGAGTTAGTTGCTATGTTGCGCAGTAAAGCCCCAAGTGGCATCATAGCTTCGTTAGACGTCGAATCTTTGTTTACAAATGTACCCGTTGCAGAAACCATTGAGATAATTCTAGATTGCTTATATAATAATGACGATCTTTCCCCACCTAATTTGTTTCCTCGTCATATTTTGAAGGAACTCCTTGCAATGTGCACGACTGCAGCCCCTTCTCGGCATACTGATGGCAGCTTGTTCGGTCAGGTGGATGGCGTTGCCATGGGTTCCCGATTAGGGCCCACTTTTGCCAACTTCTGCATGTCATACGTGGAAAATCTCGTTATGAACACTTTGCCTACTAAGCCGTCATTGTACTGTAGATACGTAGATGATATTTTTGTTGATGTAGATGGCCTGACGCAGTTGGAGATGTTAAGAAATTTGATGTCTGAAAAATCCGTGGTGAATTTTACGTTTGAGTTGGGCGTGCACGGCAAGCTGCCATTTTTAGATGTTTTGATTGAAGCGTACATTTCATAGATGAGTTTACGGTAAGCAATCTAATGCAGGTGAAACTATAAATTATGACTGTGATGCTCCACAATTGTACAAAGAGGGTGTTATACACATGTTAATAAATAGAGCGTATAAGGTGTGCAGCAGCTGGTCGAGTTTTCATTCAGAAGTGCTTAGAATTAAGCGGTTGTTGGTTAACAACAATTCTCCTAATACTCTCATTGATAGAACCATTGGTAATTTTTTGAACCTAACATTGGGCAATAAAAATAATCCTGAACTTATTTCTCGCAATTTTAATATCTTTTATGAAAACCAAATGCACAATAATTACAAAATTGATGAACGAGTCTTTAAGAACATTGTTAAAACCTTTGTTAAGTCAACAGATCCAGATACGTCAATGAAAGTCTGTGTATATTATAAAAACCGCAAAATCAGTGACCTCTTAGTGAAAAATAATATGTCAGCCTCTAGGGTTATCGATCTGGACAGGGCCAATGTAATTTACCAATTTGAGTGTGACAGAAAGGAATGTAAGTCTTTAATAAATGTTGCAATGGCTTGACCAGGATGACCCTGAGGCAAAGGTTAACCGCCCATTAATACCAAGGTTCTATTTTCAACCATTTTCGCATTGACCATAGTTGCAAACCATCAAATGAAGATTTATACCCTAACACATAAATCTTATATAACGCGACTAAAAAAAAGCATATTCAAATTATAGAAGCGTTACGCATCCATAAACTTGAACCTGTCCTCAACGAAAACACTAATGACTGTTTTGCTCTAAAATAATTTACTAAAACCGCTTCTTAGTAGTCCGACTGTCCGAGGCAACTGCTAGTCCGGTCATTTCGTCCCTATCGCTCGTCCAGTGAACATCTATAGTGTGCAATACTATTACAGTACCTGATCTCGTGTATGCATATTTTTGTCGTACAAACTTTATGTCTAGTCACTTGTAAAATATTTTTGTGCTGTGATTTCATCTTTCATTCTAGTCTCATATAGGGTAATTCATCAAATATCGAACAGAAACCACGTGTGTCTAGAAACAACCTTCATAAATCGGTAACTTTTGCTCTGAATAACTGTTGCGGGCCTCAAGATTATTCTTGAACAGTTGCTTTCTTGTTCTGTGATGTCGCTTTAAAGACAACGTAGATTGTTGGAATTTATTTATTGTTCTAAAAATCGAATTCTTTAATAACATAATTTCATCAATATCGAACATGAATCGAACAAGAATTTTGATCCGAACAGGATGGATGGTTTGTCAATTAGTTCTCCTCGTATGGAACTTTTGTGAGAGTATTAGCATGCCACGTATGGTTTGTCTATTAGTACGCCTCGTATATTTTGTCCATTAATATGCCCCGTATGGTCTATCTATTTGTACACCTCTGATGGTTTGTCAATTAGTACTTCTCGTATGGAACTTTTGTTTTAGGACGTCCTATATTAAGAAACTTTTTAAAACCCAATATGTTGACATGTATCTCATGTGGCCACTTGGAAAATAAACGTTTTTCTTTATTTTTTTTTCTTTGGTGCACTGGATTTTCTTGGAAGTGCTCGCGGTGGCACAGCGGTTAAGGGATCGGACTTGTATGTAGGAGTCGCGGGTTCGTATCCCGGCGCTGGCGCTGCGATTTTCCCCGTTGGGTATAATGGAAAGCTCAAGCACAATACCCCACTCGACCCAGGTGTCGGAAATGGGTACCGGCTTTACGGGGGAACCGTCATGGTGTCCTATGTATAGTGTTAGTTATAAGACATTTGAAAAACCAATGCTTAAGATCATTTGTATCAGGCTTGATTGGAAATAAAGCATCCCAAAGAGGCCGATGTTTGTTTTGTTTGTTTGTTTGAAATAACTGTCTCATTACTTATTTTCAGGAAGCATTTGAATGGAGAGTTATCAAAATTTGAATATGATGTCGATGTTTCATTTGCAGTGCTTGTTGAACCATCATTGTGATCATCAACCTGTGTGACCTTTTTTGGAGTAGAGTGTAGAGCACTCGTCAATGAATTATTATTGATGCTTGCATCAGTTTTCTTGGCAAGGGATTGATCATCAGTAAATGTAGCCAGACGAATCATTGATGATCTTGATGGCCTTGGAACACCAGCAGCTGATTGGTCGCCATCTTCAAATATTCAATGTTATTATCAAGCGTTAATACAATATTTTAAGGAAATGAAACTGGCGTTCAATAGATCGATTCAGTTTTTTAAAAGAATTAAGAATCGAAAAGCCTTGTTCGAGGCATAAATTCATTATTTTTAAGGAATTTTGATTCTAACACCTTTGTTCAGTATTTAATACTGACATGAAATAGGAACTGAATGTCGAACATGGAATAATTATCATGTTTTTATCGGGAAAGAAAAAAATACAGCAACAGAACATCATTTGGCAACACTACTCTCTAGTTATGACGGGAGGTTGACGTTGGCACAACAACAGTTAAACCGTCGCAATTTTCCCGAGGTGCGTAAGATTTTTCAAGCAAAAAAATATGACCAATTTGTAAGGGTCGTACAGAAAATGTGTTCGTAACAGCTGGTAGTAGTTTGCAGCTCACAGAAATGAGTTTTTATCACTAAAATAGGAGTTTTAGATGTAAGATCACCGGCACTGTGCAAGTTTGGATGCTTACGAAATTTATTTCGCGCATATTTTCAAAGTCGTTCGATAATTAGTTCAGTTCGATATTTGATGAATTACCCTAGCTTAAGAATTAGATTTGCATTTTACCAATGTGACTGGTCAATTTTTCTGTACATTTTCAGCCTGATGATGATGTTTGTACATCGAAACGTTGCGTTTTATAGACTTCATAGGTTGTACTTTTTGATGATTGACAGTGTTCCAATAAAATGTTGAGTGAATTTCTTCGAACTTAATCACGTGATGAACTTCAACAGTCACTTAGTTCCTTAATTACTTAGTTAGGCCGCACTTAACGCTCACGCCCGAGTCTGCAGTATCATGGATACCACATTTATCAGTGTAGCATCAAAAGATGGCCTTTACATGCATGGATATGTTTGGTATTGTGTCAGGATAGGCTCGGTTAGGATAGGATAAGATAGGTTAGGATAGGTTAGTTGAGCATAGGTTAGGTAATGTCAACGGAATTATTTCACGGGTTTACCTAGGTTAACGATGATATTGTTTGTGGAATTTCCACGGGTCCTCCTAGTCTAAAATATTTCATTTACCGCGACTCCAACTTGAATTTCATAAGGTCTCCATTCAGAATTTAAAACTCGGTCATTTTTGCGATTAGAATTAAAAATTTATTTCTTCAAGACCACGATTATCCCTGCCGTCAATTTTACGAAGCAAATAGACATTTTTGTGCCATCTGTCAACAACTAAACTACATCATTAGATGTTGGTTTGAGCCTCCCAATCCGCAACAAAGGCTATCCTAAGAGAGGAAGGAGGAAGGCACCATTTAGTATCGAGATAAGGGAATGCGGAATTTATGCTCAAGGTACACAGAAACAGTAAATTAAGTAAGAAGTTCATGAAATAAGACAAAAGTTAAAGAAAAAAGTAGTAGGTGCTCAAAAACAGGACAGCAGTGGACCAAAAAGAGATGGTCCTTAACATGGCAAAAAATTATTTCAACAAAAAGAAGGCCTACTCAACTCTCAGCTCGGGCCCTCACATTTTCTCTCTGGGAGGTCCAATTCCCATAGATACAATAGTTGTTTCTCCCTGAGGGGAAAATGCCAGAAAATTCTGACGATTGCCCCCAATGGCCGCTCTGTGACCAGTTTAGACATATCAACACTACACAGGGTGTCCATAAATTCGGGGTGCAATTTGAAATTACTGTAGCTTTAAAGCTATACATGATAGAAATAAACTTTTAAAAGTATTAGAAACAAAAAAAATAGTGTCTTCAATGTATTTATAGCAGCCATCTTAAGTTTGTACACGTCCGCCATCATTAGCTATGCGTGCATACAGGGCAACACGATAGAGACATTTGCCAGTTGGTGAGCAGTAATGTCTGAGAGCACAGCGGCCATTTTACCTCTCAAGTCTCTCAATGGACGAGGTCTTGTTGCGCATTTTGTTGGTTTTCAGATGCCCCCATAAAAAGATGATCTAAATGAGCCAAATCTGGGGAACGTGGAGGCCATGAAAATTGACCATTTCTCCCGCTGAAGCCATATGGGTGGTAAGTCGTTTTGATAGACAAGATTCAAAGCTTTCAATATAATACGATATACTTTTTGACAAAATATCAACTGACTACTCGTAAACTAGGGACATTAAATTTTCTAATTCTGTTCACCGATTGTTCATATCATGTACTAGTGTGCACGGCCCGTTAAAAATTACGGAATTGAATACCTTTCCTGAACAAATTTTCCAGATGTGGATGACGAACAAATATAGCCATCCTAATAGTTCATGTGATGAAAAATATTCCTGTATTGGTGCACTGGTGAAACTCGTATCACAGATACGGTTATTATAACTAGCCTTATAAGCGTGACAGAGAAATGGAAGAAGCAAACGCTAAACAAATAAACAAAGGGTATTAGGTAGTAGCAGGACTCGAGAAAATTCCACGGACAATGTCGTGGTTAAGCCCCGTGAAAACTTCCGATAACATTACCTATCCTATGCTAACCTATCCTAACCTTTACTATCCTAACCTATCCGAACCTAAACAAAACTATTCAAACCGAACTTATCTTGATAAAATGTCAAACATATCAATTCATGCAAAGGCAATGTAACACTGAGAAGTTCGGTACCCATGAAAGTGGAACGGATACCAAACAAATTAATACACACCTTATAGATCAGATTATTAGTTAATTTAAGCCTCCCTATCAGCAAAAAAGCCGATCTAAAGAGAGAGGAAGGAGGAAGGCATCAGTTAGTACGGGGTTAGGGGAACGCGGAATCTATGCGGAATGTTCATAGAAACAGTAAGTTGAGAAAGAAGATTATGAAACAAGATCAAAGTTGAAGAAGAAAGTAGTAGGTGCTGCAAAATAGGAGAGTAGTGAACCAAAAGAAAAGTGGTCGGTATCACAGGAAAAAAGTTTTATTTCAATAGAAAGAATGGCTACCTAACTTTCAGCTTGGGCCCTCACATCTTCCCCTCGGGAGCGCTAATTCAAACAGATACAATAGTTGTATCCCCCTGAGGGGACGTAAATCCTCTGTTTCTTAAGCAGCGGACAGCGGAATTGAATTTCACCCTATCTATTCTTAATAGCGTGACTCATAGCTTATAAATAAATAAATGAATATAAGAACCAATGTATACAAACACGATGGTCTTCCTTAGTATTGGATTGAATAGTTTCAAAGCTACAGCAGTTTCAAATTGCATCACAACTTAACAGACGCCCGTATAACAAAAGGCCAGTTTTTTTCCGTTTGCTGTTTCTTCTGTGTTATTACAATGAAAATCTACGTGCTTGGTAACATAGATACCTTTCAAATTATATAAAATCCTGGCCATCTGCACTTTTTTGTCTTCAAGTCAAAGATATTGCGGGAAAATTGATCCTGTTGTTAAGAAAATGCAGCGAATTATAATGAATAAAATGTAGCAAATTTTTAAAAAACTTCTTGGCCAGTAATAATCTTAATAATAATCTTAATCTTATGACCCGCGTCCGTTGGTCCGTCACACCCCCAGCAGAAAGTGTGTGATGAGCGTATCTGGGATACAAGCTTCATCAACTCCACAATTTTTTGCCTATTAATCCATCAAATTCGAAGTCGGAATGAATATCACATGCAATGTTAGGTTAGGTTGTATACACTGCCAGAAGTTGAGAAGTAGAAAAAAACTGGAAGCCATACAAAGGCATGGAAAATCATGGGAAAGCGATGTTGAAGCTCAGTTGGTTTGCCGCTCTGTCACGCTGTTAAGGATGCGTAATGACTATTTTTTATAGGAGTTTCACCAGTGCACATGATTAAGAATATTTTTTCGCGAGTTCTGTTGGGTTAGATATTTGTTTTCAATCCACATCCGATATATTTTTTTAGGAAAATATCGATTCCCGTCATTTTTGAAAGATCGTGTACACTAAACTGTACACACCACCAAGGACGGACGCGACTATGTTAAGAACCGCGTCCGTCCCTCCGTCTGTCCGTATGTGTGTCACATGCTCATAATCGATAGCTTGGAAAGCAACAAGGACGAAGCTTACAAATACAATAAATCATTCTAGTGCACTTCCTTAAAATTTTGTTCAATTTAAAGTTTCAGACACTATACATCAAAACAATCTAACCCAATAGAACCCGTTGTGGGTTTATTTGAGAAACATAGGATGTCTGAGTTTGCGGTATCATCGATACCGCATGGATACTATAAGAAATTTTATTGCGCCTCAAAAATACTGTATGCTAAGTGCTTGTTACTGTCACAAGAAAAAAATTGTTTTGTGAAATCAGCTTAAAAACTCCACTCGAACGAAAATTTGCTCAAGAAAGGAGTTTAATTCCCTCATTTCTGACGGCCCGTGTGCACTATATCATTTCCAATCCAATTTCCTCCCAGTGAAACTGAATTTCCTCCCAGTGAAATTGAATTTCCTCCTATTGATATTGAATTTCCTCCTAGTGAAATTGAATTTCCTCCTAGTGAAATTGAATTTCCTCATAGTGAAACTGAATTTCCTCCCAGTGAAATTGAATTTCCTCCTATTGATATTGAATTTCCTCTTAGTGAAATTGAATTTCCTCATAGTGAAATTGAATTTCCTCCTAGTGAAACTGAAATTCCTCCTAGTGAAATTGAATTTCTTCCTAGTGAAATTGAATTTCCTCCTAGTGAAATTGAATTTCCTCCTAGTGAAATTGAATTTCCTCCTAGTGAAATTGAATTTCCTCATAGTGAAATTGAATTTCCTCATAGTGAAATTGAATTTCCTCATAGGGAAATTGAATTTCCTCTTATTGAAACTATATAAATTTCCTCCTAGTGAAATTGAATTTCCACATGATGAAAGAAGTTGATATAGCACTTTTACAATCAGTTTTCTTGGAAATATAATTGCACAGTAGACGTACTCTGCTTGTAACTATGTTACCATTAGTGATATAATACAGGATTTCATCCGCTTTTATTATTCTGACGAAAAATTGCCCCCTCCAAGATGAAGGACAAGAAGATCAGTGATAATGAAAGGAAAAGAATTTATGAAGCTTACATAAACGAGGAGGACTGGAGAACAGTTGCAAACGCTATGGGGGTTAATTTGAAAACAGCATACGAATGGTTAAAGAAAAAACAAGAAACTCCAAAGAAGAAAGGTGGCGGCATATCTAAGAAAACAAATGAAATTGTTGAACTGCTTACTTCTACCATTGAAAACAACGCCTCAACTACCTTGGCTGAGCTGAAGACCATTATCAGCACCCGTGTCAATATTAATGTTAGCATTAATACCGTGAAGAACTGGTTAGACTGTGAACTCTTCACAGTAAAACTTGTGCGTTCCCAAACGTGCAATATGAACACCCCAGAAAACAAGGATAAAAGAGCTACATACATGGACAACTTTTTCCAAGCGAAATCAGAAGGCCGTACTACAATATGGGTTGATGAAACCAATTTCAATCTTTTTTGCAAGCGAAAGGAAGGCCGGTCAAAAATTGGGACAAGAGCATCGGTTGTGACACCAGTGAGCAAGGGGTCAAATCTCCATTGCATTGGGGCAATGACATCAAGTAGAATGGTACTCTTTACCACTCAACGTGGCGCTTTCAACGCTGATGATTGCCTCCAATGGTTCCGAGAGCTCATCCAGGCTTGCATAGACCAGGGGATAGAAAAACCAACATTTATCGTTGATAATGCCCCAGCCCACTGCAGGATTGAAAGCCTTTCAAATGAATATCCATCTGTTCAGTTTCTCAGACTAGCACCATATTCTTATCTACTGAACCCAATAGAGCTCGTCTGGAGTACCTTCAAGAGCCACGTGAAACGCAATCTCAGAGAGCGAATGGATTATTTAGTGAATGTAACAGCAAATAATGGACTTTCAATAGCTGAACAAAGAATGAGAGAATTGGAAGTGATTGCAAGAGATGCAATTGGACATATCACTCCAAATATGTTACTCGCCTTCACTAATAGAGTAGAAAAAGATTATCCAGCTTCTACGAGGAGAGAAGACTTAAAAGGAAGTGCCCTAATCTTCCAATAACTACTCATAATAAATAAGTTTCTCTTGTTACATTATTTAACTTTTATGCCAAATATTTACAAGTATAAATTTTAGCTTTCACCTATCTTTGGGTTGTGACTATGGAAATGATTTAAAAGCATGATTTATATATGACATGGTATTGTTTTCATGGGATTTATAATTATAATATATGGTATAGCACTATTGTAGATTTTCTCATTCATCCCCATAGCCACAGAAAATATAAACAATTTTTATTAATAATTTATATTATCACTAGGAAATACAAATTCACTAGGAAGGAAATTCAATTTCAGTAGGAGAATATTCAATATCAATAGGAGGAAATACAATTTCAATAGGAGGAAATTCAATTTCAATGGGAGGAAATTCAATTTCAATAGGAGGAAATTCAATTTCAATAGGAGGAAATTCAGTTTCACTAGGAGGAAATTCAATTTCAATAGGAGGAAATTTAGTTTCACTAGGAGGAAATTGGATTGGAAATGGTATAGTTATAAATAACAATACACAGATGTTGCTTGCTTGGTTGGTGCGTGTGTCTGTGACGCTCATAAGGATGCTGAATGACCGTATCTGTGATACTAGTTTCACCAGTGCACAAGTGCAAAAAAATTTCAATCTCGGGTACTATTAAGATGGATATATGTATTTGTTTGTCGTCCTCATCTGTGAAATTTTACATGAATTCAACGAATGAAGTTAGTACTTGACTGTTTTGAATTGAAGTTTATCGCAATCCCTCCTTGTGTCATGTTTTCTATTCCAGATGATCAATTGAAGATAATAAAGGCAATTAAGGCCTAGAGATTCATACATTAACGGTTCATGTCACCTATTCCCATACATGGCGGTCAGTGCGCGTACAAACATTTCTCAGCGAAAAAGTTTGGTCAACCCCATTTGGTCGCCTCAAAAATTCACCTAAGCTGATCTTCACAATTCGAGAATGGCTTTTCTGTTAAGTTTTCATGCGGTGAGCGTTAGAGCTTTTTATTTTGTGTTTAACTTGAAACGAACCGTGAGGGAACATTTCCACCTTATTGTTGCCCTTCGATGATGCACTCACTGTCAAACATTTATTACAATTGAAATATTCTAAATGAACTACTAACGCAGATATAACTCCTTATTTTCACATAACTCGGCTCCTTATTTTCATAAAAATTTCAAAAAACAAATTCGTTGACTCCACATTAAGTAAAAAATTGAGTTTAAGCTCCTCCAATCCAAACAAAGGGGTTACACAGAGAGAGGATGAAGGCACCATTTAGTGTGGAGTTAAGGGACAATGATATGCACACGATGTGTTCCTGCTCAGGATCCCGTGCGCAGAGAAACGGACAGATGAGGAGGGTTGAAGAGAGTCAGAAGAGCTAAAAAATCGAACAGCAGTAAACCGAAGAAGATGGTCCATATCAACACAAAAAATATTAATTAAACTGAATGAAAGGCTACCTCAAGCTGAGCTCGGGACCCAATTGGCATGGATACAATAGCTGGCCTGACACACCACAGGGCACTAAAGCTACACCATCTCCTTACCTCAGAGGACGCGACGGTCGAGCTGTGAACAGACTGCTGCTCTCTGCAAACTGTAGCGCACACACACACACCGCGAGCTGTGAGCCTGCAACTGTGCCCGACTGACTTGCATACACCGTCAGCGCTGGACTTATATAGTGTGCCAGCAGCTCAACAGCACGCGTAGCACGGCTACGGTGTGTGGGCACATCACCAAGTCCATTCTGCGGTACGAGCAGCTGCCGAAGTTACTCATCAACATTTTGCGTCCTTTTATTCGCTCATCAAATAATTAATGAAACAAAAATGCCAGCATTCGAATTAGGTTGAATTCATCAGTGCAGAAGTTAAATATTATTCGAAGCTTTACGCATGGTGGATCCAAACCTGGGGATGATCTTGTCTTGATCCAACAACTCGAGCTGTACTTCCTTGCGCTTGTAGAAGTTGGGCAGTCTCGGCTGGGGAACAGTGCACGCGTCAGTCCACAATGGCCACCTACACAGGCAAATGTTTGTGCCTGTGCAAACTGTACGAGCGAGGCTTTCTTCATATTTTAGAAAAACTGTCTTCATTCACACAATAAAGTGGTTTTTACATTTTGAAATGAAAAAAACATTCCTAACATTAGTTCAAAATTGGTTCTTGCAGAGATACATTCGTTTAGCAGAAAAGATAAGCAGTTCTAAGAACACACAGAATGATGTCCCTTTTTGTGCTTCACCAAGAGAGAAGCTAAAAGGGTGAGGTGAGCAGGGCTTCAACCATTCATTAAAGGTTCACAATGTTGTGCAAATTTAGATCTCGTTACCACTCCTTACTGTGGACTGTCAGGCATTTCTGTGGACTGTCAGGCATTACTGAGGACTGTCAGGCATTACTGTAGACTTTCAGGCTTTACTGTGGACTGTCAGGCATTACTGTGGACTGTCAGGCATTACTGTGGACCGTCAGGCATTACTGTGGACTGTCAGGCATTACTGTGGTCCGTCAGGCATTACTGTGGACTGTCAGGCATTACTGAGGACCGTCAGGCATTACTGTAGACCGTCAGGCATTACTGTGGACTGTCAGGCATTGCTGTGGACTGTTAGGCATTACTGTGGACTGTCAGGCATTACTGTGGACTGAAAGGCATTAATGTAGACCGTCAGGCATTACTGTCGACTGTCAGGCATTACTGTGGACTGTCAGTCATTACTGAGGACTGGCAGGTATTACTGTGGACTGTCAGGCATTACTGTGGACTGTCAGGCATTACTGTGAACTGTTAGGCATTACTGTGGACCGTCAGGCATTACTGTGGACTGTCAGGCATAACTGTGGACTGTCAGGCATTACTGTGGACTGTCAGGCATTACTGTGGACTGGCAGGCATTAATGAGGACTGTCAGGCATAACTGTAGACTGTCAGGCATTACTGTGGACTGTCAGGCATTGCTGTGGACTGGCAGGTATTACTGTGGACTGCCAGGCATTACTGTGGACTGCCAGACATTACTGTGGACTGTCAGGCATAGCTGTGGACTGTCAGGCATTACTGTGGACTGTCAGGCATTACTGTGAACTGTCAGGCATTACTGTGGACCGTCAGGCATTACTGTGGACTGTCAGGCATAACTGTGGACTGTCAGGCATTACTGTGGACTGTCAGGCATTACTGTGGACTGGCAGGCATTAATGAGGACTGTCAGGCATAACTGTGGACTGTCAGGCATTACTGTGGACTGTCAGGCATTGCTGTGGACTGGCAGGTATTACTGTGGACTGTCAGGCATTACTGTGGACTGGCAGGCATTACTGTGGACTGTCAGGCATTACTGTGGACTGTCAGGCATTACTGTGGACTGTCAGGCATAACTGTGGACTGTCAGGCATTACTGTGGACTGTCAGGCATTACTGTGGACTGGCAGGCATTAATGAGGACTGTCAGGCATAACTGTGGACTGTCAGGCATTACTGTGGACTGTCAGGCATTGCTGTGGACTGGCAGGTATTACTGTGGACTGTCAGGCATTACTGTGGACTGGCAGGCATTACTGTGGACTGTCAGGCATAGCTGTGGACTGTCAGGCATTACTGTGGACTGTCAGGCATTACTGTGGACTGTAAGCCTTTTCAACGTCAAATAAGTTTAATCGAAAATTTCAAATTAATCTTAGAAATTCAAACCAGCCATGGTAGGCTCGTACTTTGTGTTAGATCAAATGACGTGTTTGAAAACATTGCGTTGTTGCAAGGGTAATATCAATTTCAAAATAGTAGTAACGAGCTGACTCGAAGTAAATATTAGACCAGAAATGTAAATTAAAATAATTTTCGTTTGTTTGAATATTTCTGACTTCACAAAGATATGTGCAAAAAAATGTTGAATTTTTTATTTTCCTTTTTAATTTTCATACATAATAGTAGCAAATAACTTGAGATGTGATCTCAGTAACAAACGTACAAACCTTTCAGTTCACGAATTTAATGCTAGCCAATAACTTTAACGGTATGTGCGAAGAAATATTGCTGAAGTAATCCCTGAGTGAAAACGAAACTCACATAGTAATGGCGTAGTAGGAAATGAAAATTTCATTTTTCAAGTAATAAGTGTTAGGATTTTATTCCACTGTTTCAGAATAGAAAGAATCTTTCCTTTGTTTTGTGAGACTTTTAAATTTTTTGAACTTGAAATAAATAAGATACTATTTGGTCTATTCCAACATTTTCCGATTTATCACCCCGCCAGTGCGTTTGACTTCGCAAGTGATAGCCAAGTCATACAACGCACTGTGTCTACATGCAGAGGATCTTGTGTGAGAACACATCTATTTGTATTGTTCATTGAGCCGCGGTCTCGCTTAACACGTTTCCTGCAAAGACCCACCCCACCGGTGGTCACTGAATGGATTTTCATAATGCTGCTGACCGACCCGCGGTCACTTACTCAATTTTTATAAAAGTTAATAGGAGCAAAGGAAAGTTAAGATCGAGTTGATACTTTCAATGTTTGTTACTGCAATTGACTTTAAATTTGAATTGAATACTGAACTTCAGTTTAACCCGTAGCAGAAAACGTGTTGAACGAATTTTTAATTTTTCTAATACTAGCCAAGAATTTGAGGTGTGTTTGCTCAGGGATTATTGTATTCATGTCAATGGAAATGGAATTACTCCTTTATAGGAGTGGATTATTTAATGAGAATTTGACGCGGCCTTTGGATTGGTATGGCAACGTAATGACTAATTTAAATTAAATTTTGACCATGTGTGTGTATCATATAAGTGCCTTTTCCTTACCTTAAAATATTTAAAGAAGCCAATGATGTTTTGTACCATCTGTATTGGAAATAAACTGCATTTCGTTTGTTCTTTTTTCTAAGTTAAGGTATTTGAATACGATTTTCGTTTTTATTTCAATATACGTGCGTACAAATTTATGCATTTTTCAGCTAAGCGTTACGAGGATTGTGTTCTCCTATTTAATTATATTTAAATGCACTGTCAAAATCAGATTACGCAACGAAGGGAACTCATTTATGTGCTTTTCTGTCAATCATTTTTTATTTCAACATTTTACTAGGGTATTACGATACAATGTGTTATTATCAGTTGAGGATGTTAATGTTAAGGTATTTTAAAAATCAATTTTTCAACATTGCATGTTTTTACTTTATTGGAAATAAACTGTTTCTCCTTTTCTCGTGCTTCTCACAGCCTGCCCGCCCGGCCAGCCGAGCAGTCTGTGCAGGGTCCTGTTGTAGGACGCGAGACCAGCGTTCGCTTACCTCGGCCGGGAGCGCTGTAGAGGTGCTGGCGGCGCAGAGGTCCTGTTTTGGGCTCTGTCTTCTGAGTCTTCCTGAGAGGAATGGTACAGAAATATCTACCATTTTTGTTATGCGGCACAGCAACTTCGCCACGCTAGTTACTAGGTACGCACTAGTGGACTGTGTGGTTGAATGGTTATTTCCAAAATTTCGACATGTCCATTTCTCAGTTTTAGTTGCGTAATCATTTAATTCCCCTCAGCATACCTTCAGTAATACCAACAGCTGCTGCAGACATCTCGGCTCGTGTGTGACAATAAGAGGAGACTCTCCTTCAAGGCATTCATCGTCAGTATTTACTGTGTGTATTTTGTAGTCTTCGTGTCTCGAGTGAAACTTATTTTGTTTATTTTCCAAGAGAAGGTATTTTTATTTTTTCCACTAATTGTGTACAATATAGCTATTATTTACATGGTTTATTAATCAATTTGAAACCTGTAAGTCAAGAAATTTGCAAAATGCGTAAATTTTATTGCATTTAATGAAGCAATACATTCTTTTAAATGAACTGTTTTTCTTTTTTCTTTCGTTTTTTAATCGAACAAAGGCGGTGGTTGTGTATTTATTTATTATTATCATTACAGCGTTTGAGTCTCTGTTGAATCAAATCAATGAGTGACCTATTACTGATTAATTGGTGGCAATGCTGAATTACATATTTAATTTAATATTCAGTGTATCAGAATGCAAAATTGAACTTTCAAAATTAAATAGTTCAAACTTAAGAGTCTTTCATTGTTCAGTACAGTGATATGTAGTTGTCCTCCCATTTCCTAAACTTCGCGCATGGTGCTTATTTTGAACACGGCGAGTGCGATAGTACATTGTTGTTATTTCTTAGTAATCTTCACACTGTTTGCACCCTCATCACACCTCAAGCAGCAAACAGCGCTGAAGTATCAGAGGAAGAAAATCGTAGAATACCATAGAAGAAAGTAAATACACAATTAAAATTATTTATTTGGCACAACCGATACAGAAGTAGATTATTTTCTAAGTCTATAGTACAATGGTAAAATTCGAGTATGGCTACTTGTGGGCCGTATAAGTTCAGTGACTTTTAGGGCATCGTCCACCAACGCTATTCTAAGGTCTACAATTAAGTTAAACCTAATTTACTTAAGCTGGTAACGTACTAGTCTGACCATGGAATTAGTTTACTCGATATTCGATGCTTAAGTTACCAAGTAGTTTATACGGGCTAACAGTATATTCTAGAAACGACTTGAGGACAGACTGATGGTCACTTTTAATAACCAAGGGAAATTACTCTATCAGGATGAGTCGTGTAAGAGAAGAAATTTGGCTTAGGTATCTCAATTAGGACTTAGATAGGTAAAAGGCTTCGAGACTTATTTTTAAACATGTAAAAGAATTTATTTCGCGGATCTCCGCAGGAATTGAGTTCCAAGTATAAGTTCTAATGAAGAGGATACTATGTTGCATCCGAGCTCTTGAATAATATGGAAGCATGAAGTTACTTCTATTTCGGGTTAAATGGTCGTGGTGATCAGTTTGTGCAATTAATAATTGTTTGAGGTCTTTTTCGCCATCGTTGTTCATTGTTTTATAGATGAAATTACAAATGGAGAGTTTGAAGAGACCCAAAAGTTCAAATATTTTTTGAATTTTGGATAAATCATTTGTATGAGCATTATATTCGAGTCTCTTTACCGCTCTATTAGCTCTTCTTCGTAGAGTAAAGAGTACAATGGCTTTATTTTTATCAGTGCCGTGCCATGCTTCTATTCCGTATTGTTAGTATTGTGAAATAAGCGTTCGGTAGAGTATTCGCAAAGCTTATTCAGGCAATACATTTTTCATTTTATGGAGGATTCCAATCGATTTTGACGATTTAGTAATAATATGTGCAGTGGGCTCATTGAAGGTTAAATGATTATCTATTATGATGCCCAGGAAATTACATGAGTTGGTTTCTTCGATTCCACCTTCGCCAATTCCACCTTCTATTCCACCTTCCCAACATCGGCGGTAGAATAACTGCGAGTTACCAGCTGGACCGTCGCAACGTTCCAACACACCAAAGACGAGCTGTAGGAGCACCTCCCGACGCGCCGCCTCCGGACGCAGACACGTCAGACGATGGGTAGCTTCTCCTCCCCACTCCGCAGCTGGGCTCTCAGCCAGCTAAAGAGGCGCATTTTCCCTCAACCTGTGGACAGGTGCACGACTTTGTGGTGTGTATATCGTAACTGATGTAACCACAGAATTACAAGATGCGAGCTCGGAGAAGCGCAATGCTCGCTCGATGTCCCCATTTCGGCTGCACATCTTGACGTTATGGAATCGGTCATTCAGTGACATGGTAAAGTGTAAGTCCCTTCGTATTGTCAAAGAAACAGCAAGGTAACTCATTGAGGTGAGTGTTGTAGAACTGTAAATTTCTCCGCAATCTGTATTTATGTTTAATCCTACCATAGTTGTGTTTATCATTGCATTGTGGATGAAAAACTATGTCAATATCATTGTGTTTGATATGATACACTAATTGGCCTTAATAACTGCATGAGAGGTGGCACTTAGGGATTCAACTAGTTGAGTTAAAACAACCCATTATTTTTACAACATTAACTCATGATATTGCAAGCTGCTAAACTCGTACTTTAATGCAAGTGCGCTCGCATAAGAATGTCTTGAACTATGAATCATCATTCGTTTTTGTCAACTTGTATTTGCGCACATTATCAAACCAAGATTAATGCAATTAAGTGAATGTATTTTTCAGTGATTTTCTCACAATCATTTGTTTCGATCATTCATTTGGGTATTACGACACCCTTGTGCGTATATCAAGTAAGGACCTTCATGTTAAGACATTTTAAAACCACTCATGGTTTTTGCATCATCTTTACTGGAAATAAAGTTTTTCTTTCTCCCTTTTTTAGTGATAATTAGCCGGTTCTTACGCTCGTATGCTAAGACTGCATTATTTAGGCAGTTAGTGTGATATATTGCTTCAATTATGTTGAAAATATTTTGGTTAGTGTGCACAATAATCCTTTTCATGTTTCTGGCTCTGGTAAACTCTTTATGAGCCAGCGTTATTAGCGTAGGAACTATCATAAATTTGTGTTGTGGTTTAATATATTATTTTCCCCAAGTTCGTTAATTATCATACTAGTAGATACGTTAGAGTGGGTAATTGAATTCAACTACCTACCTAATTCTAAATCGCATAACTGCTTCTGCTCTACATGAGCTTCTTTTCTTGCCTGCATAAATCGCATTTTTCAACTCTTCAAGGGTTTTCCACACTGAAGCACAATTATACTCCGGTTAGCCTTAAAGTACTTTCTTTGAATAGTATACTTATTACGGCGCTTTGCTGAAGTGCAAAAGGCCCCAGCTGCTCTGCTTCGTAGTAATTCATCTCCGTTTTCGTTATTCTAGTTTCTGCAACTTGGGGCTTCAATAGCCTAGGATGAGGCTGCTGAATTGGGGACCGTATGGGACCTCTGTTTTTTCGACCGGATTATAATTATCGGACTGCTCTAACCAGTAGTTAGAGGTTCTTGAGACTGTGCGAGAAACTGTCGGCTTTAGCCAGCTGGACGTGAGCACCGATGTCAGCCCGAGGGTACAGACGCAATCCGTCGAAGATCACCGCAAAGAACTGCACGTAGATCTTGTCTTCTCGTTGGTGAAGCGGAGCTGCAGCTGTCTAGTAAACCGAGCGAGGGGTCGCCATCCTTTTATCTGTTAGGATTCAAGGATCGCCTTTCCTTTATTTTTTAGGTTTAACCATAAATTCTATCGTTGCTAAATTCATATCATTGTTTCTTTCAGTATTGAACGTTCGTACAATCATCTACGCAATGCCCTAATTAGAGTTGAGGTTTGTGCGTGTGTCCGTTAATGTTCTTGAATCTAGCTCGTGGAGCTTTCTCCTAAACTCAAGTCTTCTGTGTTGGTACGTGGATATTTAAATTTAGGGCTACTTGCAACGTTAATAAACATTCTTGCTATCGTAGCAGTGTTCATATTAATCCTATTTGTGTGGATTCTCCACATATCAAATCAAGATTACGCACTGTAAGTAATTCGTTTTTTTTGCTTTTCTTTCAATCATTATTTTCAACTATTGCCATGCGTATTACGATACTTATGTGTGTATATCAACTAAGGATCTTCAAGAGATTTTAGAAGCCAATGATGGGTTTTGCATAATCTATATCAGATGGAAAAGGCTTTTATCTTTCTTTCTATGACACATTCTTACACCAGGACAAATGTTTAATTACGATCCAAATTTGTAGGTATAACACAACGAAATAAAATTTTCGATTGGGTTATATTAATTTTGATCCTATAACATTATTTTCACAAATTATCAGTTCTCAAAACCATAAATCCCATGCTAAAAGAATTATCTAAGAAGACTATCATACGGCATTAACTGTCATAAATCATTATCATCAAACAATGTTCCAGAATCAAGCGAAATGAAGCCATGGGTCATACACAAACATAAGTGAGTGATTCACATGAAAACGAAAATTGTCTACAATTATATCTAATAGTTTAGGAACTTTTCTTGGTTCACAGTAAACGCTCTTTTGGTTATGTTGGCACATGCAAAGCGTCAGAATTTTTGGACGCGCATTCCCACACGATCGATGCTTACTAGTTTCACCACGATATTCAACACAGCTTAGAGCAGATTGTTCAATTCCCTTAAAGACGGTTTATGACACAAAGTTACGCAGGCAGTCTTCATCGACGAATGTTGAACCTTTGCTGGTCCAAGCGGAAGGAGCAATAATTTTGGAAATCAATAGGAACTCGACCATCTCGGGCTGACCCGTCGACAAAGAGTTGGAAGCCTGATATTTGGAGAAAGATTTCATGGGGAAAAACAGGCAAGATTTAGCAAGTGACCTCAAGAAGTAAAATAAAAAGTCAAAATTCATATGAAGTTTCTGAGGTAATCGATATTGAATTACTATGATTATGAAATTCAATGCTTATAATTTCGAGTTTGCCATGAAAGCCAAACATTGAGAAAATATTTTATATTATCAATCAATAACTAGACAGCTCGTAGCGATCCTTCGGGTCAAGTTGCTTGTATAACTAATTTTTGAGAAAAATTCTTCGTAAGAAAATAATTTGTTCCCAAAACGTCCACAAAAAGAGTTAGTAATTTGAATTTGGTCTGTTGCTACCAATAAATGTAGGTCCTTGAATTTCTCCCTATCTTGTTGCTTGCAGCAAATCATGGACAGCGACAACCAAGCGAACTTGAATGTAGACAAGCAGCTAAACACGGTTGACTAAGTTTTACAAAGATGCTAGACCACATATGGTCCGTTTAATTAGATTGCGCATAGATTTTAAGGAGTTAAATCAGGAATAAAAGTAAAATTATGTGAATTAATAAATTTTTTTGGCTACTTGCACGGCTAATTTCAGGTGAAATATAATTCGTAAAATTGATATTTGAAATAACTCTCATCCACGGTTCAGAGCGAGAGAAATTGAAATTTTTTCCCTTGTCATTTCTAGGAATTGTTTGTAATTACTGAAGACCCACCGCGCATTGTAATACTGAACAAATATGCATAGCAAAAAAACAACCGGGTAAGTATGTAGCCTAGCAATGTCATCAAAGTTACGTAAGGATATAAATTGGCAGTACATTTTATGTAAATAAAGATAAGCTTTAATAATCTGTGCTGTTCATTCATAAAAAAAGAGCATGTGCGGACCTCGCTCGCGGCACATCTCTGTGCGAGCGAACCCTTAAATCCTGACGGTTGTTTTGCCACTTCAATAGACTGATTGTAAAGGTTTTCGCAATGAATTACTTTACACAACGCTCCCAATATCTATAGCTTGACTTACACTGCTGGCATTTTCAGTAAGATGAAATTTATTCCCACCATTATTTTCCTCTCTCAGATAATAATCTATTTCTGAAGCAGGCATGTATTTACTCAGCTATATGTGAATGAAATTCAAACGAATTCAATGTAAGTTTGATATACGAGACTTCATATAATATGAATATTTGATACAACGAAAATACGTATTGGTTCAGTGTTCTGACCGATAATGCGCTGGTTTTCACTCTCTGTCGGTGAAAAACTAATCTTTAAAAAAAATTCTAAACTTGAGCGAGCGCAAAATAGCCCTTTGGATTATTTAGCCGCATCGACGACTCAATCCAACTATTCTCGGTTATAGAAAAAGATATGATACGTGAAGTATAGCCTCCGCAATACCCACCAATGACAGCGGGCATGCCGTTGTGCAGCATCATCCTGTGTCCACGCAGTCCCCTCGGCATCTCCTTCCCTGCCCACACCTCACGCGTTTCTGTATTGAATAGCTCCACATCACTCCTGTACTCATATCCCCCTGTTATCATTATATTCGAGCCATACCAGAGACAGGCGTGGTGTGCTCGAGATCTCATCAAATGCCCAGCCAACTCCCACTCAGTTTCATTCATCGGGTTTTTGTTGGTCCAAATTTCATTTTCTTCATTGCCAGCACCAATGACATGCACGTGAGTCCCGTTTGAAACCGAACAATGTTTCGGGTTACTATCGAATGTTAAAATACTTGTCGAAAATATGTTTTTTTTCAGCATTAAACTTCACTAATGTTGATCGTTCAAAGAACCAGATCAGGGTGTTCCCAACCGACACGGCAGATGGTGTTATTTTAATCGGTGCGGACTGCACATCATGCCACTCATTTCCTGGGAAATCTGCGTGGATGCTATAACAATCATCAGTCTTATAGCGTCCCACGTAGTCTAACCGCATCCCGCCGCACGCGTAGAGATGGTCACCAGCTTTTGCCATCGCATTGAGAAGAACTGCCCGAGGGAGGTCAGGAAAGGCCTTGTAGTTGAGGGACTCCACCTTCCTAGTTCCTTGGTAGCGGTAGTCGATGTACGCTTCACCACCAGCAATCACAGCTTCGCCTGTTAAACGTAAGCGTATAAATGGACAACGAAATATCTCACATTGGTAATAATGTATTGTTATACTAGGAGTCTGATTCATTGAGTCCAGCTCGAATACACCGAGTGCTGTTTGAATAAATCGAATCCATCTCGAATACCTTGAGTCCAGCACGAATACATTGAGTCAAGCACGAATGATAATAACCCGACAATTTCTCCGCAAGCGCTATTCAAATAATTTTGAATTGATTTTAAGTTTACATTCTTATGCACGCTTTTATTTGACGGAAACGAACGGTTTACGATTTTTTGATTGGAATAAAAATGACCTTAAAATGGCGTGTAGTTTTGAAAAAAGATTGACCGCGCCTAATTCAAATATCCGTTCTCGCCCATTATTTTTGTTTTTGAGATTTTCTTAACTTCCGACATGATTTCTTTTTGGCATACTTTTATTTTTCGACATGCTTTTGTTCTTCGACAGATTTTTTTTTCTGAGGCACTTTAGTTCCTTTACACATTTTTGTTTCGATGAAAGAAAAAAATTCGCCAATAAAGCGTTAAAGCTACGCTAGTACACTAGAACTCTAATGAGATAAACTTGGGCTCATCCGTATCTCTCTGGAATAAGTTCACATCTCACTAAATGGCTCTGTAGTAGCTATTCTAAAAATTAGAATATATTTGATTATTTTCATTGAAAATCAAGACATTAATTTTTGGACCACGCTAGTTCTTTCAGTTCGATCCTGCTGAAGTATGCAACAATATTTAGTAAAATGGAATATTTTTATTATTTGCTATTTCCTTGATCTAACGTTTTTCAATCACATTAGATAATAAGTCAGTTCAAGCCTCCCTAACTAGAACAAAAGTAATCCTAATGGAGGAAGGAACAAAAAACATGCAATTGTAGGCACGAGGAATCTATACACAAGGTGTGTACCTACTTATTGTACATTTCAGTAGCAAGACTGAGAGAAATTCATGAAACAAGTTCAAGTTTGAAGAAAAAAACTGGAGTTCAAACAGAACAGGCGTGAACGATGAAAAGTTGGTCCACAAAAAAAAAAATCAATTTTACTTCAATAAGACCTACCTCACCTCTTCCCCTTAGACATTTTCCATTCACCCTCAGAAGCGAACTTTTCCTTCTTTCATATTTGCAACCAAAGTTTGGGCGTTTTCTTGAACATTTAGACATACACTGTACGTAGTTTCAGAACTGTTTACAAACTCGTTAAATTTTAATTGTGCTCCAAACAATATGTTCCAGTGAACTTACTACTCGCAATGTACCCAATACTGGCGATATACCCATTTCTCGCGGTGTACCCATTACTCGCGGCGTACCCATTACTCACGACTAGCACAAGAGGAACTCACGGCTCTGAAGTTTCACTGTATGCGTACAGCAGCACGGAAAGGTAAGCACGACTCACCTGGTTTGGTGGGCACGCAAATGAAGCCCCTGGCGCTGTGGGGCTCAGCGTGGCAGGACTCGCCGGGGGAACACGCGAGGTGCGACGAAGAGCACAGATCCACGCACCGGAATCCCTTCACGCTGTTGTCGTTTACGCACACTTGGTTGCTGGGGCAATCGCTGGTGATGCCACATCCTTTTCTGCAGGTGAATCCGTCAACAGTTGTGTTGTCATCAATGCACTTCTCCTCCAGTTTGCAGTTACTGTTGTATCCACATCCGGTCCAAGTAGCTGTGCAAGGGCTGCCTAGCATTATCTCACAGTATTCTTCAGAGATTTTCGAAGAAGTCCCTCATGGCTGTCCCATTGAATTTTTCATCAGCAACATAATCGTCAAACCAGTCCTGGATGAATATGTGAGATATTTTCTCCAGTGTGTAGTGGATGGGTACGGGAGTATGCATGGCGTGTTCTGCCCACTTGTCCGGATCGGAATATGGAGGAGTTCCGACGGTGATGATGCGTTCCGAGGACAGCCCGAGCGAGTTGAATACGTTGGTCGCGCCTTCTGACCCGGAGCACTTATTGGCATCTCGGCTGAAATGTTGCTCAGCTTGGACAAACAGAGAGTTCGCTTGTAAACTCGATGTAAAGGAAGAGGAGACGCAACGCTTTCGGTTATTGTTTTCAGATATATTAGCCGCCTTCCTGGAAAAGAGCTTTTCTATTACTAATTTAGATCCGAGGATAGTAATGTCTTGAAAATGAGTACCGAAATTCTCGACGAAGTCCCGGAATGCATGGACACTGTTTTCTGACTGCTGGTTTTGAGAGGCAAGATTGAGTTTCCTCAGACCTACAAGGAAGTTCTCTGTGAAGACTAGCTTAGCGTTTAAATTCACCGACACGACGTGTGTTTGACACTCAGCGCCACCCATAATAATTTCTCCTTCTGTCTTCTGGAAGAACTCTTTGTGCTTTTCATTAAAAGTATCCGAACTTGAGCTATAACCAACATGTACACGACCACCAAATCCGAAATACCAAGCAGAAATGCCACTTCTTGCGTTGAATGAAACCAATTCATTCATCATATTCCTGTACGAGTTAAAATTAGATACAGTTTTCATTGAAGAGGACGATACTCTGTTACAACGTACGTCTTGAACTGCTCTCCCGATAAAGTTGTTTAATTCAATTGTTTCACCCCCTTGTCCAATGGATAATGCGGGAACGTAAATTTGATCTTTTAAGCCGGGGTCTTTTTTGCCAAGCGGGTTTGATAGTATTGGATCAACGCCCAACATCGCTTTATTGAGTGCCGACAGCGGCATGGTGGTGAACCGTGAATTCGCCGCCTGCGTCGTGATGTGGACCAGCGTCAGTAAGAGAAACACCCACAGCATCAACCGGTTGGCTGCCATTTTCGCAAACTGAGGATAAAAAGGAATAATTATTCGTCGCCGAGTGTGGTAAATTGGGAAAGAACGATAAATCGAAAAAAACGATATCACCAATCCATACTCTCTGCACTTCTTATGAAAATTATTTTAATTGCTATTGCTCATGAATGCTTCCTCAATATTATCTCAAATTGAACTGCCATCAGCATCTGTTGCTGATGTTCTTCTGAGACTGTTATATTTTGTTAGAATACAGAAATATAAACTTTGTATTTTGAATATCGTAATTGAACTTGATATTTCATCCTCAAAGTCTTTGAATACAGCTAACACTTAAGTATCTCATTCTTAATTTAATTAATTTAAAGTATTGTAGCAAAACAATCTAATAGTCACCGAATGAATTTTAGAATTATGTCCGGGGCAAAAACTTCAATGCGTGCAGCTATCTTACAATGCCAAGTATAAAACATTAATTGGGAACAAAATAACATAAGCTACGCTGTGCGAATACTATCGAAACCGTTCGGTATTGTGCGCTTCTAAAACTATTTAGTAGCAAACTGGGTTTTTATCATCGTTAACTTCTTTTTTCGCCCTCCCTCGGTCGACTGATGTTCGCGATGTTTTCACCAGACCGCAGCTCCTCTGATGGGGGGAATAACACAGGGAGAAGACGGGTAGAAGGAGGAACTTCTATTCACTGAGCCTGCTCTTCAGTCCCCCACTCTTTTCCTTTAGGTGAGAAATCTAAAAAACATTTCTTCAGCCTGAATGTAACAATGTACCGATCAAGAGAGATGAGTCTTGCAACTACAGCAGCGATAAGAACTCAGGCCTTAGTCCTCATTCGTCTCTCGCATAATGTGATAAACCATTGTTTGGATTTGCCCCTCAAGTGTGTTTGAAACAAGCCTAAACACTTTATTTAAAACTCGTTCACCAGCTTTTAGAAAAAAAATTTGAAATTTTTCGCCGTTTTTGATGGGTTATCAAAATTACTTTTGCAGTCAGAGCTTTCTACTGAGCGATGTCTAATGATTCCCACGTTCTCTTAGGATTTCATTTTGCCGCTACTAGTTCTTAGTTGAAATACTCTTGCTTAGTTTCACAAACTTTACTTCGTAGGATCTTCTAGTGATGTTTGTACAGGTTTTGGAAAGTTTTGCCAAATTTGTAGTTTTTACACGCGCTGATAATTTTTTAACTTTACCCAAATCTGATATCTCATCTGTCATCCATTTAGCATTTCTTGGCTTAATTTTCTTTGTGGTGAAAGGAGCGCATTTATATCAAGGGCTGATATGAAATGGTCATTAAAAAGCAAAATTTGTAAATTGACGTCATTGGTGTTTTCCACCTTTTGAAATTCGCTCGATTTGGCGAATATTTTTACTTGGAATATGTCAAGGGGATAGTAGTTTTTCATGCAAAAAATTAAATCAAGGATTGACGCCATTCTACCAAATGGTGATCGGAAAGGGAGGGTTAAATTTTTGTGCTGAGTAGGTACTGCTCTAAATTGCTAGGTCTAAAGAGTCTTGGAAGTGTAAGCAATGCGCGTTGGTTTTGGAATCTTTTGTGACAAAGGAAGTCTGAACAATATTTTACTTAGCTTGTTGTTTTTGTCTGATTTATGGTGAAATCACCAAAACATGAAAAGACATTTTGGTGGCTGATATCAATATAAGCGTATTTTCAATGAACTTTAATGTTGAATGTACTGTAGAGCAGCAGATGGGTGTCTGAAATGACTGCCGATAACGAAAGTCTTGTGTTTGTTTACTCGAATATAGATACAAGCCATTTCTATGTCTTCGTACTTTTCTCTTATTAGAAGTAGGGAGGGTGAATAGACGTTTTTAAGGAAAACGAATCAGCCGCGTCTTCTTTTATTAACTCCGTCATAATGACACGACGTGTTTTTTTACATTGTTTCACAATGGCACTGAAATATGAACTTTCGTCTCGTGAGTCGAAACATATTTCGGATACCTATAAAATGTCGATGTCGCTGGTAATCAATATTACCCTTACATCATCCATTTTACGATTGAGACTTCTACATTTGTTTTATTTTGATACTAGTGTACACGGCCCGTCAAAAATGACGGGATTCGATATTTTCCTTGTATAAATCCTTCAGATGTGGATGCCGAACAAATATATGCATCCTAATAATACCCGTGATTAACATATTTTTGTACTTGTGCACTGGTGAAACTCGTATCTCAGACACAGTCATGAAGCATCCTTCAAATTAAAGAAGCTGTTTCTTAAGAAGCGGACACCAAACAAATAAACTACCCAAGGGTATTATTAGGTAAGATTACCTATCCTTGTAGTCAGATGTTCATTCGAGGTAGTGCATTTACGAGGTCTAGCGGAAGATTTGGTATTTTATTTGCATCCAATTCAACGTTACCTAGTTTACTGGTTGTGATATTGGCTATAGGTAAAAATTTATATATTTATTCAATGCTATTTAGCCACAAAGTTGAGATGAAAGCATCATGATTTTCATTACGCATTTTTACGAGGGCACTGCACTGGTTATGTTTTCTATGAATGCTCACCGTAAGACAATTTATTAAGGTACTGGATGTAAGGGAAATTGTTTTTTTACATTATCATGTTTTTTTCAGTGAAAATTTGAATCTGCATTCTCGTCACATTAGAAATTATTCGAGGTATGAGGTATTTTTCATCGATGTATTTTAGATTGGGAATTCGAGGTTACCACTGATGCGGTCAACAAATTTTGCATAGTGATCTTTTTTGTTAGTGAAATCCGTCCTCATGTTTTTTCACGAGTTATATAGTTCCATTACGAGATTTGTTGTGTTGCAGCTGCGTGGAGGAATGTGTTCGTCAGCCAAGGTATGCAGTATCTTGGGCGATTGTTTCAGAGCACGCCGTGTGCTGGCACCGCAAGTGCAAATTGAATAAGATGCTGATTTTTTGTAATGAGTTTGGTCGTAGACCGGGGGCTTCACGCAGGCTATAAATTTGTTCAGGGGTGGTGTTCCATTACAGTAACTGCCTTCGTGATTTTAATTTTCGGAAAGAGGCTCGACGAACAATGAGGTTCACGTAATTATTTGATTTTCGCGGGAATGATTTTGATTACGGTTATTTGATCGGCTTTTTTCTACTTTATGGTAGAGAATAAGAGGACATTTTCTTTCTGTTAACTTCAATATTCCTGCGTATGTATTGGATAATCGATGACTGATTGAAAGGAGGGCATATTTCAGTCCCAATTTGTGTCCACTTAAAGTAACACACATTTAGTGATTCATACTTGTAATGGCCTGAGATTGGGTTCGGGGAAATGCTAAGGTTTATTCACATACCTCAATCTGAGTATGGGTGAGTTGCTGAAAGCTCTGCTTGAAGGCGCTCTCAATTTGGAAGGGCCTGGGCTTGCTTGTTCATTTACGTGTATTAGAAAAAACTTTTCTAAGCATAAGCTAATAGTAATACTGACTGTCTCAAAAAATTGTACCCCACACTTTAAATGACGGGGAAAAACATCATTAATGAACATAGTGGAATGGAATGGCTTTGAACACAGAAGACAAATGTACTTGAAGAATCCTGTTTGCAAATGTTTTAATTGATGACCATATTTGCCCAGAAAACGCGCACCAAGGATTCGCAAACGTCACGAAACGGGTCATTAGAGGAACATCGCGGCATTGTCTATTTTCTATTTCAATGCACCAATTGTCCGTGGTCGGGTGCGATAAAATTTGTCTTTGAGATATCCCCCCAAAATGCGTCCATGCTGTGATGAATTAACAATGGCTGCAATTCAAAACAAGCAGCTTGTTGGTGACAGTTAAAAATGTGAGTACATTTTTTTTAGACACCCTGTAGTTCTATTTCGTGGACTTTCCGTTTCACTGGAGTGATCCATAATCTGCTTTTTTTGTGGCATTTGTTGAAATTAGGATAATAAGGCACAGTCATTCACAATGAACATTTCATTGCGAGTTGTTCAAGAAAAGAACATGTTTCTCCATGGATGCGAAGCCTTGGAAGTTGTACATCAAGTCATAATAATAAGTTTCAGCGTAATTTCAAAGTTGAAAAAATTTTGCTCGTACGCCTAAGTTTTTGCATAAATTTAACACTTCGTAGAACTGTTGAGCACTGGAAGCATTACTAATGTAAATACAAGAAAATTTCTTGTTGGTCAATGTAAGTTTTTTGACTCGACGTAAAGCTCGTACAATTTTATATATACCTAGTTCACTGGTTGTGGTATCGGTTGCAGGTGGAAATTCAATTTGGTCAATGTTATTTAGTCCCAAAGTGGAGATAAATCCATCACGATTTTCATATCGCATCTTTACAAGGGCACTGTAGTGCCTTCGACTTTTTGTCGAGGAATAGTCGTTTTTCCTCACGATCGAAATGGCCGCCTACAGACAGTGGCTTGTTTCAATTTACTACCTAGTATTATTTCATAATCACCAAAATCATACATCCGCTTTACTTATATTTTCGCCGCAGTGATTTGGAAAACTTCAACACTCGGCATTAATTTCACGAAAGTTCTTAGATGGAAAATTGAACTTAAATAAAGAACACTGTTTGCTTAAAATATCCTCATAACAATTTAGATGATAGACTGATCGATTGAATTATAAGCTAGTTTTGGCCTCCCTTACCACAACAAAGATGGCCAAAGAAAGGAAGGATGAAGACACTATTTAATAAGGATTCTACATACACTCGTAAGATGTGTTCCCACACATGATTCGGGGCACATAAAAATAGCAAATTAGGAAGCTAAAGTAACGTAATCGGTGCCGAACAACAAGACAGTAGTGAACCAAAAATGCTATCCCTTAACAACAAAAATTATTCTATTTTAAACTGAATGAAAGCCTACCTAAACCTTAGTTTCGGACATAATTTTTCTTCTTGGGGTGCTCATTCCCATTAGACAACAGCTACCTCCAAGAGGATACCATAATACCAGGGCTGGGGAATCAGTCAATTTTTCTCCTGCTATTCAGCTTTCAAAAATTCTACGAATTGACAATTTTTTCTTAAGGAAAGTTTCTTGTTCTAATTTCGATACTAACTTTTGGAGTAACATTATTTAATTCTCTGATATTTTTAGGAAATACACATTCATTTAAATTTCCACAATTCTACGAGTTTCGAATAGTCGCTACGCTCTTCCTCCACCCAGGACTCGTGGTGACGAGTAGATCCTGTTATTTTGTTGGCCCTTGTTTATAAGTGTCCCAACCATGATTAGAAGCTCTGGGTTAATAATACGAGATTTTTAATGTATATAAAAGGTAGGTAGAAAAACGGGAATTTTTGAATAAAAGTCAAAATAAGCCTTGGCCGGCAAATACCGATCTTCAAAAAAATATATATATACCGTTATGTGTGAGGAAATACATAAGGCTGAAGAAAAAATCCAGATCTTATTATTCTTAATAATTCAAAAACGCTATTTAAGATCACTTTCTTCATTCTAGAATAGCAGATCGGTCGTTTCAATATTTTTTCTCTTCATGTCTGGTTTGAGTGAATCAAAGTAAATACCCTTGTATGATTTTGAACATATTTTAAACCAATCTTGAACTGTTTGTTCTCGGAAACATATTGAATTATCTCCCCGAATCGAGAAATTCTGTAAAAATGTTCTCAATGGTAGCAAATTCAAGATTATTTGAAACACTCGGAGGAAATGTTTTTTTTTAAATTACTCCACATATTCGGGGACATGATCCAACATAACGGGGCCGATTGATCGGTGATCCACCACAAAAGCGGATTCAAACAAAGATTCTATTAAAAGACTTTTGAAGGAACAAATTCTTAAATAAGTATTGATATGATTTTACAACAGAGCCATGGCATCTTCGCAATTTTATCTTTTTTTTTGTATTTAACAGAGGAGTCGGTTCCTTTTTCCTGACAAGCTCCAACAAAGCTCCGACTCCCCAGGCCTGCATAAAATACCACAAGCTACTCGTACTAAAGCAACACGACAGTATTACCAGTGGTTGTGCTGTGAACAGACTGCTCATTGCAAACCATCACGTACAGGCCACGTACCCTCTTCTCAATGAGGCTGCAACTGCCCGACTGACTTGCTCACACTGTCAGTGGCTCAGTGCTGTTATATAGTGCCAGCAGTACCGTAAGAAGCTGCACATTTTGAGGAACCGCGAAGCGCTCGCAATGATCACAGCTATTCCAGAACTTGTGTCCTTTTATTTGCGCATGAAACAATTAATGAAAAAAAAAATGCCAGCATTCGAATTAAGTTTAATTCATTAGTCACAGAAATTAGAGAAACATTACATGAACCTTTAAAGCAGAAAAATTCACCTGAGATTCACTTTAATGGTTGGTTACAAATGTTCCTGACGTGAAAATACACCAACTCCAACAAGAGCATTCCAAATGGAGGCAAGCCCGAAGTCTAACGCGATTCCCCTGAGCAATTATGAGAATATTCGCATAACACGGACAAAGTGGCAACTACCCGTCAAACAGCACGGTAACAATTTCCAACTCTACGAACACAAGCAAGGAATCTCCTGCATTCAGAATTGGTGGACCGCAAGAAGTGAACTGCGATGCAGAGACGAACTGGCACCAGCAGGATGCAACATCACCAGGACGGGGATCCAAACCTCTGGATGATCTTATCTTGATCCGACAACTCGAGCTGAACCTTCTTGCGCATGTAGAAGATAGGGCAGTCTCGGCTGGGGAACAGCGCACACGTAAGTTCACAGATTAGATTAGATTATTAGTTAGTTTAAGCCTCCCTATCCGCAACAAAAGCGATTTAAAGAGAGGAAGGAAGAAGGCACCATTTAGTATGGAGTAAAGGGAATGTGCCATCTATGCAGAAAAGGCACAGAAACAGTAAGATGAGAAAGAAGTTCATGAAACAAGAAAAAAATTGAAGAAGAAAGTAGTAGGTGCTGAAAAACAGGACAGCAGTGAACCAAAAGAAGATGGTCCGTAACAAAACAAAAACCTATTTTATTACAACAAAAAGGAAGCCTACCTAACCTTTAGCTCGGGCCCTCACATTGTCCCCCTGGGAGCGCTAATTCCCATAGATACAATAGTTGTATCCCCCTGAGGGATCACGTAAAATCACACTGGCCACCCACACACGTAAATTATTTGTACCCGTTATGACCTATAAAATCTGTACGAACGATGCTTTCTTCAAATTTGCCTTTAAAAGACCAGCAGTTGTCTTCACACAGAAAATAAAGTCCTTTTTTGAGCTTCGCCAAAAGAGAGACCAAAACGGGTGAGATAAGCAGGGCTTCAACCACTTATAAAAAGGTTCACAACGTTGCAGACATAACGTAGATTTCAAGACCAGTCATTACTGAGGACTTAATTTTTCAACTGAAAATTAAAAAAACCCGAGTTCAAAATAATCCTTCTAGAAAATAAAATTAATTATGGTAAGCCTTTTCCACTCTAGTGCCTCATCTTGGAGATAAGACGTCGTTAGAAGGATAATTTTAATGAAAACATAATTGCTACGAGTTGAAACACATTTCATCACGGGCGATGTTTATGGCAAGAAAACTATATTATCACATGAAAAAAGACACCAATAAAACCACAATTTTTCAAGTAGAAATAGCAGACGTTCTCGCGTGTGGCGAGTCCACACACCCGCCACAAATGGGCTCACCATGGACCGACGTGCCAGAGGGCGACGTGCCACCCGAGCTGGCATCCTCACCTGGTGCAGATGACCTCCTCATGCAAGGAGCCCTGGCATCGCTGGCACTGCGTCCACAGGCGGCTGAACTTCTCTTCCAGGGCGCCCAGAGCCGAGATTTGTTGCATGTAGACAGCGTCTTCCTTGCTCTGGGGGCATCGTAAATTGATAACGGAGCGCAAAGCTAGCATGCCAGGGTACTTTCGAGGCAACAAAATTACTCTCAGATATTCTAAATTAGCAAATGGGCAGTTGAAAACTTCTAGGAACTACCACGCTTAATATTGAAGATAATAAAGTACTTCATAACATAGTGGAAATCTCAACATTAGCAGACATTATAAAACTGGTGACTTCATCACTATAGAACGTGCACTCAGGCACATTTAGAGAGGCGCTCCTTTTCATAGATCGCGCACAGGTCGGCAGCACTGTGCTGAGACAGACTCGTAGTTCGTGAACGTAACCATAGCTTAAGTTCAAACTGCATAAACACATCGATTGTTTCGTGAATAGCTAATATTCTTGTTTCTTCACGAAGTTAGAATTAAAGCCCGTACTGGCTTCGAATGCAGCTACGCTGGGCCTAAACAGTGCGACCTTGCGGGACCTACGATTTGACATTGAAGGTCAAACTTTCCTAATCTCACATAACCGCTAATGATGAAACGAGAATCAGAGAATTAGAAACAGAATTGAAATAGTAGTCTAACAGGTGATTTGAATCAATTAAAAATCCTTCCAATCAAAATCCTTAAATAAATTTTTAGATGTTAATTTCACAATCATTCAAGTTAACCCATTAGCCTCACAATTTTTGTACTAATATTACCGTTATCACAACCACCATTATTAGCGTGGCACTACATCAGATTGTCACCGACATCAACGTGAGGAAAGAACAACCAGTCGGCCGTGGACTTCAAGGATATTAGAATATAAATTGTAAGAATATTGCAATATCTTGAGACTATTTTAAAAAAAGAGCGTACGCTCCTTTACGGCGTTAAAGGGTTAAAGAAAAAACATTATCAAATTCAATCGAAGGTCAAAAGACTAAATTTAGTATGTAGTGCTGAATCGAGTGCATACCAAACATACAGAATGATGAAAAATATACTCGCAATTATTCGCTAACTATGAAATTCCTTTAGAAACGATCCTGTAAGTGATCTAAAACTAGCGAAAACGTCTCACGTATGAAAAGAACATGCAAAAGCACCACATGCACGCTATACGAAATAGCCGCTTTCCGATGTTAATGAGAATTTACTGATGTTTGTGGCCTAGTGTTGGTGACTGTACGTGACGGTTCAATTTCTCTACTACTCCGATGACCGCGCGATTGGTGTCAAGACAGCAGGGAACTTGGGAAGGCACCCGGATGTGGGCCACGCGGCTTCTCTTTTCGGTCGTTTCACATATTTATACGCTTGAAATAGGCAATTGAAAAGCAGGAGCACTATATTTTAAAATCTGTTATGAGAGATGGTCAAGTTCAAACAACATTTTGAGCATGATAAATGTAATAGCCTAGTCTTCAGTAGTAGACAAAACAGATTCAAATGGCCCTAGTTCCTACAAAGACATACACACAATACTTCAACGACAGTATCAGTGGTAAACAATGAAAAAGGACTTGAAGGATTGTCTCAATGTATAGCAATTTTTGTAAAAAATAATTCTAATCTTATATCGGAGGAGCAATTTTCAAGTCTCGGCGTAACGCGCTCGCTCTACGCCCCACCTTGCAATGGCCGCAGAGGGCGACGCTGGCGCTGGCCACAGGCACCTTGCAGCCGATGCACGAGTATTTCTTGGTCACGAACTTGGCCATGGCGCCGACCTTGCTGTGCGAGATGGTACGGGTGCGCGTGTGGTCCCCCTCTGAAAAGCCAGCAGCATTGTAACTTCAGGTATCAAACGTAGATGACAGGCTCAAATGTACAGCATCAACAGCAGCCAAAGCAAGACTTATAAGGTAAACATGAAACTGATAAGTGCACGAGAAGTTCATAAATCAAGAAATAAATTAGAATATAGAAGATTATTATTATTGCTTCAATGTTTTCAAAACTTTCTAGCCACGACGGCGATCTCAAGAAAGCTAAGATAAGGAACCATTTAGTAAGGGTGTGAAAAACGGAAAATCTTTGCACGGGGTGTGTTCTTGCACAAAATACTTTGCGCATGGAAACAGCAAGTTAAGAAGGAAGAGAAAAAAATTGAAAAGTAGGCACGAAAACTGAAAGAAGCTAAGTGAAGGAGAAAGATAGGAGTCCTGAAGGCCTCTCGATAGCTTAACAGAAACCCCTTGAAGGCGCCAGTCCCTATAGCACAGGACAGACAAACCTGACTGACTCAAACCTATAAGGGAAAATGAGGTAGGAAGTACGTGATTGAAATAAATTCAAAGGAAATAACAAATTAACATTACTATATTACGTAATAATTAAGAAGTTGAATTATGCGGAACTCCGCTCGAACTTGGGCATGGACGAAGAGGAACAGGAAAAAGTTACTCACTGAGTAGCTGAGACTCGGCCTTCTCCCCCAAGATGGGCTCGAATATGCGGAGGAGGGGCTTGCTCAGCTGGTTGGTGAGGTAGTATTCGTAGTCGATAGGTAGACTGTTTTCCAAAACGTAAATAGGGTCCTGAAAAGAGAAAAATTATGTTTATTTAACCTGAATCTATTACGAGAATTTAAATATTTTCATGATAAATATTTATACGAAACTAATTACAGGAAAATGGGTATGTCATTCGTGAAAGACAGTCATGTAACTTGAGTCTCGTTGCATAATTCTTATTTGAAATAAAATGTTTGGGTAAAAAGTCATGTTAGGATATGCTTGAGCTGTGTTGTAAGATCTAAGTGCCCTGCCCTATCAGATCTTCAAGAAATTAATTGCAAGTCGTAGACAGCTCATAATAACACTAAGACGAACAAACACTTCAGAATATTACCTATGGTCTCAATTTTCATCACCTCGAGGGTCGTAAGAATAATATGGGCGACTCTTATCACTTAGCTAGTACTGAGATAATAATGCAAACTCTCATTAAAACTCACGTTTAATAAGTTAATAACAAAAAAGACAGCTCGTATGCCTGACTTCCGCCATCCAGGATACGAGACCGTAGAATTTTATACAACACGCATTCCTGAATTTGTCTTGAATTATTTAATAACTTCTCCCTTCTAAATTAATTCGAGAACGTTGTACACAGGCTCGCCATGCATTCCTTCTTCACTGAGGAATAAGGGAGACTCTGTAAACATCTAAACTAATAAGAGGAATCAAAACGACAGTAGTTGAGCCAGAATTACCAGTATAAATTTGCGTTCGTGAAAATAAATTGAAATGAGACATATAAAAACGAGTTTGATTAGATAATTAAACACTGATTGACCCTTTATTTCTCTCCATTGAGTACGGCCTTGATTTAGCTTGAAATTGCAAGGTTGGTACTGATTCAATTCTGATCGACTAATATCTGGTATGAACCATGAGCAATAAGAACTTTATTTAGCGATGAACTCATTTATATAACTATTTTCCTTCAGAAAACTCTGAGTTTCTGTCCGAGACTGCACGTTTTAGCCGGGCTCCATTGCGATCGGCCCTACTCTAAACGTTAAACCTCTTAGTTCTGCTATGACGATCTCTAGATTTTTTGCAGTTATGTTTGAAGTTCGCCAACGAAGTCGAACTCTGGCCTAATTTTGCTTTTTTATCTCAGCAACGAGAGGCTACCAAAGTGGAATAAAGAAGTTTTCTTCTTTTTCAGTCCTTTCTTTAACGTACGTCTAAACATAATTTATTCTTTAGACTTTTGTTTTCTTTAGGAGATTACTTACTCCTAACGATTACCGCTAAAATTTGTTACTAACAATAAAATTACACTAACCCGTTAACTTTCGAGATTTGAACCTCTGCCACAGCGGGAAAAAGATACAGGTAGCAGTAACCTGATCGAGGCGGTATCGGAACACGACGACAATTTGATACGTAAACGCGGGGCGTTGAAGGGTGAGATTACCATCGCTCATAAAAGTTAGCGACAGGAGCTCTTGAAGCGGTTGGTAAAAACTTTTGCACTGCGCAGATCAGCCAGTATATGAGAGACGCTGATGATCTTGATACTAAAATTAATTGTCTTAACCATCAACTGATGCTCTGGAAGAGCAGGTGAATTATGCTATTAAAAATGAAAAAACTGTCTACTTTTGAATGAAGCTTTCGGATAATAAGGTATCTGAAAAACGAATTAACGAAGTGACTCCTTTACTCTGTCGGACTGGCTCTGGAGAAGGTGCTGGACAAGCGAGATAACCTAAATTTTTATCAACAGTTTTACATTGTCATTGATAGTAGAGAATCTTCATCACATGCGGCACAATTGACGTGCATTAAGTCCTTTTAAGGGGTTATGCTTTGAAATTTGTTGATGACTTACCTATCACTAAGGAGAATTATTAAGAGACCCTGAAAATTTTAAAACCAAAGTTTGTTGATCGAAAAGCGTCTTTAAATGAACTGATTTTGAAGTTGTTCAATCTAAAGAAAAAATATGGCTACAATCATTAAGACGGAGATTTTCATTACAGGTATTGTTAGCGATTTGAAAAAATGGGATTGCAACAATGTGTTTTGAGGCCTTTCATACGCTCAAAATATACGACTAAAATCATCACGTACATTTAAACCTCGACTCTAACAGAACATTGTCTACGGGGTTCACACCAAAGCCAAGGCAACGAAAATGCAAAATGAAAAACTACAGTTTATCGAAGGTGCAAAACATCGACGACGAGGGAAGCTTTTTCTATTATGGTCTTATATCATTAATTGACTCAATTTCTTAGGAAAACTATACAAGATATCATTAACACAATTATTATATTGTTTCTATTGAAAATAAGACTTCGCATGTAATTGTCAAACGACGCAGCACGCTCGTGGAACTCGATCTCAGCTGCCACAATACGGTTTTGATATTTGAAGGTGCTACATCAATGATATAGGTGTCAGTGATTGCTCGACAGAAAATATTAAGGGTTTTGGTCGCACACTGCTGGGTTTTCTCAAAGTCGCTTGAATCGCATCTTGGACTCCGCCTTTTTCTAGTAAGCCGCTCTTGAACTGCCCGAAGTTATTCATATCACATTCATAGACAAACATTACCTGAAGTCAAGCATTGCATTAATGAACTCTGGCAGCAAAGAATTTGGTTTATAGCATGAGTTATTGTTAAGGGTGGTACAAAAATTACGGTCAAATCCGCGCGTTCATTTTGACTATATTCATGCGTTCAAGACCTAATTTTACACCCAAGAAACGATGTTTATTAGTTTATTAGTTAGTTTAAGCCTCCCTATCCTCAACAAATGAGATGTAAAGAGAGGAAGGAAGAAGGCACCATTTAGTATGGAGCTAAGGGAACGTGGAATCTATGCAGAAAGGGCACAGAAACAGAAAGCTAAGAAAGAAGTTCATGAAACAAGAAAACGTTGAAGAAGAAAGTAGTAGGCGGTGAAAAACAGGACAGCAGTGAACCGAAAAAAGATGGTCCGTAACACAACAAAAACCTATTCTATTTCAACAAAAAGAAAGCCTACCTAACCTTTAGCTCGGGCCCTCACATTGTCCCCCTGGGAGCGCTAATTCCCATAGATACAATAGTTGTATCCCCCTGAGGGGCCCAAGAAACGATACTCCAGGCACTTAATCAATTTTGTTGTAGAAACAAATTGCGGACACCGACTCAAGAAAGCGAAATTCAACCATGAAGCCCATGACATAGCTATGAACCAGGTGACTTCAAACCTCAACAGTTTAGCACACTTGAACGCTCTTCCCGTTTTACAAGGGCTCGCTATCTCACAGTAGCTCGATGCGGCGGCCATCTGTCTACTGTAGTAAATCTGACAAATCTCGAGCTTGCGTATTGGAAAAAAAAAACTTACGAGTGCATGTTTTTCTAAAGTTGTGCATAACTACCTCTCTCGTAAACTGCAAACTTTCGTACAGTACATAATAGGGAAAATACTAGCAAGCATCAATGTGGGAAATAGTGCATTACTACTTGTCTCTCACAAGGGAGAATCATCAAATATAATTTTTAACATTAATATTTGTCACGCGTTCACCTGTTAGTTACGTGGTGCATGCAGCCCAGGTTCATCAAGTGGTCTTCGAAATTTCAACATAGCACACTATAGCGTAAGTAAACCGCCAAAACTTAATTCTTCCCCACAGCCTCAAACTTTGGACTCTAACTAGCATTTCTAACAAATGGTCTACTTTAAGCTTTGGAGAGCATCAGCTGCAAAGAAAGGAATATTTACAACAAAACAAATGGTACTGCACCTCAGCCTTCTCATAAGCTGGAGTGCCTTTAGATGCCGAGATGATAACATAGGGCACACGGTCCCCTAACTTGGGCGCGTTGCCTGCGTCTCTCTTCTTCATTTTGCTGGCAAGCTCGACGTGCGCCTGCTTTGCTGCGTAGTCCTTCTCGGTTTTGGTGAGCTCTTTAGTGATCACAAGCTGTGAGATGTCGATCCTGTTGCACAGCAGGTCGGCGATTGTCTGTTTTGCAAAGTCGACTGCTCCTTTTGGGTTTCTATTCGAAAAAGAAATGTTATTCAAATGAGATTGTAGCGAGGTCAGTCGATCGAAATTCCAACTTGGACCAACTTTCCACCAATATCATTTACATGTTTCTATCTCTAAGTGACAGGTGAGGGGACTGCGACGCTAAAATTCAATTATTATAATTTTCGAGATGCTTTCATAGATGTGTGGAAATTTGTTAAATCTTAGCTGAGACACAAAACATGAGACTCCTCCTCAAACTACTGACATCAGATCCACAACCCCTACAGCCCTGATCATACAAGTCAATAAGTACAATTGTTTTCACTAAGATAATACATGGTGACTACTGATATTTCATTTCCAAATTTTACTACTTTTTACTACTTTTTACTACCTTCACCAGAAAAAAATTACTACCTATTTTTTACATAATGAATGTTGTCCAAATGTCCAGATGTAAGTCATCAGCCTATAATGAGTAGTATGAGTCAATGATACACGCAATACCAAATGTTCAAAAAGGGTCCAAGTTTCTTAATACTTAAAATACTTCATGCTCAATGTATCAATCAAAGCATCATTGAGAAAAAGTTACCTAAATTCCTAAGTTACCCCATCCTACTGGACTCTATCGAATGTTAAGACAAAGAACCATGTCTTAACATCTTTCAACGATGAGCACAACCATTCATGATACCCAAAAAATAAACCAACTGGAAACTAGTAGACACCAGGTGATCGTCATATCACTTTACACTGCAGGGTAGAATATCAGGGAACTTTATTGTGACTAAACACTATGACACTTCGTAAATATGAGATTGTGAACTATTGAACGAATTGAATATGTGAACGAATTTTTGTAAACTATATCTAAAGTACCTCAAAATTTAAATTTGCACCCTAATTGCGATCAATAATGATGACAAATTGGTTATTAACATCATATTATGGAACAAATCACGGAAATGCAAATTTCGTGTAACTTTCATATACATACATATAGTATCAGGTTGTAACATAAGTTCTGTCCAATTGTTGAGCTATATGTTTAGGGCAAGATTACTTCAATTTAGCTTGTTAATGTTGTATGCTTATCTATGGTAATTAATAAAATGTTGTTTCTTCTCTCATATTCTGTGATAATTATCGTAATTAGAAACTATTTTTAGCCCAAAGGTACACTCCAAGTAAAGAGCATGTCAGGCATATTTTACTGTTTGAATTTCATAAAGGCAATATGGCAGGCTCAGCAGCAAAAACACTCAAAGACACATGGAAATGATGTTGTGAATGAAAAGACCTGCAGAAGATCGTTTTTTGTTTAAAAAAATGACTACAGTCTAAAAGACTTACCATGAGCAAGATGCTAAAAAAAACTCAATTCTGAGCAATTGCTAGCTGCCATTGATGAAAATCAAACCAGCACCACTAGAGAAATGAACAAAAACTTTAATGTAAGCCATATGACCATATATTGGGTAATCAAAAGATTTGGCAAAATCTCAAAGGCTGAGACACAGGGTCCCACACGATTTGTCAGAAATCAACAGGCAACATACGGGCGACCTGTTGTGTTTCACTGCGTTCTCATGAACTTCAGACCCTTTTCTAGACCGAATCATAACTGGTGACGAGAAGTGAATCCTTTACAACAATGTTAAGCGCAAAAGACAGTGTCTAAGTTGTTCAAAGCCAATTCCACAGCCGAGAAGTGGACTGAACCCTAAAAAAATTCTTTTGAGTGGATGCTGGGATTTGAAGGGAATTGTTTATTACGAATTAATGGGTGACAATCAAAAAATAACATCTGAAGTTTAATGTCAGAAGCTAACTCGCTCAAAAGCAGTTTTACAGAAAAACGGCCATTTTGATCAACCGAAAAGAAGTGATTCTGCACCAAGACAATGGCAGACCCCCCCCCCCCCCCCTTTAAGCGCAACCAAAAGTCTTGTTGAAGTATTTTGCTGGGAAGTCATGCATCACCAACCATATTCTCCAGATCTTGCTCCAGCCGATTTTCACCTTTTCAGGGGCTTACAGAATCATTTAATGGAATAAAGGCTTACTACAAGAGAAGAGGTCGAAATGAAACAAGTTTCTCTTTGTGTGTCCCAACCATCTAAATTTTATGAAGAAGGAATCAAAAAGCTTACCGGAAAATGGGAGGACGTAATTAATAAAAATGGTGCCTATATTGAAGACTAAATAAATGCATTTTTGAGAGGATTTTCACTTCATTTCATATCTAAAAAATGGACAGAACTTCTGCTACAACCTGATAAAAGACAGAACTTTAATAAGATGTAGCATCACCATGCTCCTCTGACAACATCCTGGAGGTAACTGAACTGAACCGTGAGTCGCCATGACTGCCAAAAGGAACTTAATTCTCATTTGAAAGATTACATTTTGTTCTAAAAGACAATTTTATAGCATAATTCTTTCAGTATTTGGACATAAATTAATGTCATGGGATTAGATTAGATTAGTTGTTAGTTTTAGCCTTCCTCCCCAGCAACAAATGCGATCAAAGAGAGGAAGGAGGAAGGCACCATTTAGTATGGAGTTGAATGAAATGCGGAATCTACGTAGAAAGGGCATAGAAACAGTAAATTGTGAAAGAAGATTATGAAAAAAGACCAAAGTTGAAGAAGAAAGTAGTAGGTGCTGAAAAACAGGACAGCAGTGAACCGAAAAAAGGTGGTCCTTAACATAAAAAAAATATTTTATTTCAACAAAAAAAAAGCCTACCTAACTTTCAGCTTGGGCCCTGACATTCCCCCCTGGGAGTGCTAATTCCTATAGATACAGTAATTGTATTCCCCTGAGAGGTAATATCATGAGAAAGAGAAAACTTTCAGCTTTACAAAGAGGTAAGCTTTTCTACAAAAAAAAACATTCATAGTTACAGTAAATTGTTATTGTTCCCCTCACACCAAAACGGACAGAATAAACTCCAGTCTTTTCAAAGGAAGATATTATTGCTGGATGTAAATGAACTGCAGAGAAGTTCCTTTGACATCTTCACCAAAGAATTGTAATGTACTGATGCTAAATTGAGGATGTAATGATGTATTGCAATATGATACATTCAAAATTGTGATCCAAGGAACGTGATGTGAAAGAGTTGATATATAAATCCAGTTTTTCCCTTAAATTGCACATAAAATCCCAGTTTTGTTTACATTGAAGAGCGTAGTGTGAGAATATTCACCTCTGAATAAGATTTGGAAGGTTATATCACTTGGTTCTGCACTGCTTATATTTTATATTCACATTTGTGAGGTATAGTTAAATGATGCAATAATTTGAGTGAAGTGCTATTATTAAACTTAGGGCAAGGACGTTTAAATGCCTAATATATGACAAAGGATAAGTTTTTTCTTCGAAGGTAACGCTATGGGGTATATCCAAAGAAAATCAGCATAAGACATGAATGTTGAATATTATAGAGAGAAATAGCCACTTGAGGTTATTGTTTAAACAACTCGAGCAGGAAACTGAATTCAATCTTAGAAAAGTTTACAATCCTTGATAATTTACTGATTATTAAAAATTTAATGCCTAAACATTTTTGAAATGGCATTGAAGAAAAGTAAAATTTAAACATTGAAATGGCCCAAATGAACCTTCCATCATAAAGCAATTCGATATCCTTCAGATCAAACTGAATGAGAAAAAATGAACTATTTACAGTCGTCTCCAAAAATTTTGGAACATTTCTCTATTTTGGGCCCCCCAATTTTGAAATTACATCCTGCCATACACTGTAGGAATATTTCACATAAACTGCGGCAAATTGCTAATGCTGGGAGAAATAAATTTTAAATAATCTTAATACACTTTATATACATTACTTTCAATTTTCAAAGAATTATTCCACTTCACAATTTTTTACTACCCAGAGGTAAATTTTACTACTTTTTACTACTTTTTTTACTACTTCTCAAATTTTACTACTTTTTACTATTTTTTACTACTTTACTACCTAGTAGACACCCTGTAATAAGATAAGAAAAAACTTCACCAGCCCAACACCTGACATACCGACATCCTCAAGAAGCTCGCACCTGTCAATAAGTATTTTTTGTAGGCAGTTGTTAATGAGGTTTGCCACAATAGGAGCGTTGTCTCTCCTGACGGTCTCTATGCCCTTGCAGTCCATTTTGTCGTGCACCTCCGGCCTCGTGAAGTATAGGCCGGCATATCGTTTCTTATTGATCAGCAAATACGGGAAATACACCTGGAAATAACAAATTATTGGTTGATTGAACAAATGAATTAAGCAGTCTTTTTCCTTCAGATTTGAAGACAAAAGTAAGGGTATACAAAACACACAGATGAAAAACATATGTTGACAGTCAATTGCTTGTTGAAATGAAGGTACTTAAAAAATGCTCACCTTTTCAAACTCGAGTTTGATAGGCTTGACAAATTTAGTGGTGACAAAATTAGCAGCTTCCTTGCCCAGCTCCATGGCCTCAGCTACAGTGGACACCCCAAACTTGACCATGACGGAGTCGGTGTCGCCATACACAACCTCGGCGTTGTGAGCGTACCCATTCTCAGTGGTAAACTGCTTCTCGACCTCGTCTTTCGTGAAGGCAATCATGGTACGTCCGAAAGAGGTGACACTTTGCGATATCTCCAGGCACGGCAGTTTGCCCACCTGCGCCCCCGTGAACCCGTATACTGAGTTGGCCGAGATCTTCAGTGCGAGCTGACGACCGTCCAGCACCTATCAAGGGCAGGGAGAAGGAAAAAAACAGACAAACGTCATTCCATGCTTTAACAGTCCTGAGTAATTATTTCAGAAGCATACATACATATACATATAGCGGGCCTATCCTCCCTATGGGAGGGTAGCCGACAGCAGGCCACAATCACCACAGTCACTAGGAGGCGGGAGAGGCAGCACTGGCCGCACCTGAACTGCCAGGATCAGCAGCAGCCCAGCACAACCACCTTCCACAGTCAGGCCCGACAGCCATAGCTGGTTTACCCCGACCGCTTCATTGAGTGCAGCCCCTCCCCCCGCACATGACAGGTCAACCCCATCACACGCGGGCAGCTTCCAGTAACGCGTCAAAAATAAAATTACCTCCTTATACATTGCCCCCACTCCCTTCTGTCCGCAGCCATCCCTCTCGCCACGTCCACAGTCAGACCCCTCTCATACAAAGCACGTCTCACCCCATCCATCCAACTCATCCGTGGTCTACCTCGCGCTCGAAGACCACTCACTTCTGAAATATATATCTTTTTCACCAGCCGCTCAACATTCATTCTTTCAACATGCCCAAACCATCCAAGCACTCTTTCATCCACTCGCCTGCTCAACTTTTTGAAAACACCCGTCTGCCCCCTAACCAACTAATTCCTGATCCTATCTCTTCTAGTTACTCCATACATGCTCCTCAAACACTTCATCTCAAACACATCCAACTTCCTCTCAGCTGCTCTCAACCCCCAGGACTCTGCTCCATACAACAAAACTGGCACAATCAAACTTTCATACAATCCCCTCTTAGCATTCATACTCAAACTCCTGCATTCAAAAACTTTCCTCATTGCACCCAATGTCTTACAGCCTTCACTCACTCGATGCCTCACTTCTACTTCCATACTATCCTTAACAGTCACATCCGACCCGAGGTACCTAAAATGCTCTACCTCCTCTAAAACTTCCCCATTCAACCTCATATCCAAAGTTCCAAACACTCCACCTCTTGAACATCTCATCACCTTACTTTTATTCACATTTACCCTCAATTTCCGCCTTTCGCAGACTCTACCAAACTCTGCAACCAGTCTCCTCAGTTTTTCCTCTGAATCAGCCACAAGCGCTGTATCATCTGCAAACAACAGCTGACACACTTCCCAATACATACCATTTCGTCCCACCAACTGTGCACCTTTTCCCAACACTCTGGCATTCACTTCTCTCACCACACCATCCATAAACAAATTAAACAACCACGGCGACATGACACATCCCTGTCTCACACCTGTCACAACTGGGAACTATTCACTCACCTCATTCCCTACTCTCACACATGCTCTGCTATCAATGTAGAAACTCTTGATCGCATTCAACAGACTCCCAACCACTCCATACAAACTTACCACTTGCCATAGAGCCTCGCGATCCACTCTGTCATACGCCTTCTCTAGATCCATAAATGCCCAATATACATCCTTACCCTTTAATAAGTATTTTTCATTCACCTGCCTCACAGGAAACATTTGATCCACACCTAAAACCACACTGTTCTTCAGCAAGCACACGATCCGTCAACACTCTCACTCTTCCAATTAACACTCTTCCATACAGCTTCCCAACGACACTCAGTAGACTTATACCCCTAGAATTACTGCACTCATACCTGTCACCTTTCCCCTTGTACAACGGAACTACGCACGCGCTACTCCAATCAACCGGCACTTTACTGGCCTCGAAACACACATTTAATAAACGTACCAACCATTCTACAACCACATTTCCTCCTTTCTTTAGACATTCAACCGTGCAGCCATCCAAACCTGGAGCTTTCCCATTTTTCATTTCATCCAACGCACATTTCACCTCTGCACTTCTTATCCGACTTCTATTCGCTTCACCAAACACAGGCATTCTAACATCACTTCCAACAGCTACGACTCTCGCAATCCTATCATCCCTCATGTTCAGCAGTTCCTCAAAATACTCTACCCATCTCTTTCTCACATCACCACCCTCCCCTAGCAGCCTACCATTTGCATCCTTCACTCTTGCCTCATTCTCCACCTAACCTTTTCTAATTCTCTTCACTTTCTTCCAGAAAACCTTCCTTCTCTCCATGAAATCCCCTCCCAAGTTCCTCCCCCATTCCTCATCCGCCGCCCTCTTCGCTCTCCTTACCATTTTTTGTACCTCTTTCTTCCTCTCCTTATACTCTTCAAAATTTTGCTGGTTGCCTCGTTGCAGCCACCTATCGAACGCCCCCCGCTTTCTTTTCACAGCCGCTCCTACTTCTCCGTTCCACCATTCATTCCCCTTTCTAATCCCCTCTCCAACCTTCCTTACCCCACACACTTCCCTTGCACATTTTTCCACCGCATCTTTAAACAACTTCCATTCCCCTTCCACTCCACCCACCTCACTTTCCTTCACCCTCCCATACTCCACTTTCATCTTCTCCTGATACTCACACTCACGCTCAGAATCATGCAACTTGCTTACATTTAACACCTCCCTTCCACTCCTCCTTTTTACACCTTCCCACATTCCACTAACTCTCAGCTTTCCTTCCACCAAACAATGATCCGAAATCCCATTCATCTCACCGCGGAACACATGCACATCGAGCAAACAACCAATCACTCCCCTGCTAACCAAAATATAATCCATCAATGCTCTCTCCTCTATCACACCTCCATTCGTCCTCACATATGTATACTTGTTTATACTTTTTTCTGAAACAAACTATTCCCAACCACTAACTCACTCTCCACACATAACCCCACCAAGAAATCCCCACTCTCATTCACCCCATCTACTCCGTACTTACCAACAACACCATCCACCACCTCATCACCCACTCTTGCATTCAGGTCCCCCATCACGACAACTCTACAACCACTCCCCACTCTAGCAACACACTCGGACAATTTCTCCCAAAACTCCTCTCTCTCTTCCCCACTCCTCTCCGATCCCGGTCCGTACGCGCTCAAAAACACCCATGACTCTCCCCCCCATTTCACTCTCACCCACATTATTCTTGATCACACCTCACCCCATTCAACTACTTTCTCTCTGATTCTTACACTCAATAATATAGCCACACCCTCTCTTGCATGTCCTCCACGTACTCCAGACACTCTCCCTCCCACACTCCCAAACATCAACTCACCACTACCCTTCAATTTCGTCTCACTCAAGGCCAATACATCCATCTTCCGGTTTAACATTATTCTTCCGATCTCCTCCTTCTTACTCTCAGTTGCTCTACTTCCACACCCCCTTACATTCAAAGATCCTAGTATTAGGGTTTGAGTGGTCTTTCGACCTCTCTCCTCTCACCCCCTTCATTGGCCTGCTGCCTCTCGGGAAAATCATTACAGAGAAGGGGTTCCCCAGTCCCCTCGCTCCGTCCACTATAGTCGCCTCTTATGACACGCAGCGGACCACGGTGGGAGAATTCTACCCCCCCCCCCACAGGGGGTTACTTTCATTTCAGAAGAAGAAGCTTGAGAATTGTGATGAGTACTTTTTTAGTAGTAAAATCAGAACTAGCAACACAGAGTTATTGTCAAACCGGTGGCGTACAAGAAGAACAATGACAATCCTTACGTTAAAAATCAAAGCTTTTCTAAGAACTGCCACAACCAGAGCAGCTGGTGGTTTATATTTCATCATCAGACTCCCATGAAAATATTACTCATGAAAGATAAAATTTTCATCCGAATAATAAAGCAATAACAAATCATTCAAACTAATCATAAAAGCAAACATTAAGACTCATTGATGCGGTAAACAACAAACGGTAATGCAAAAATATTTCCAGCAGAATAATACAGGAAATTCTTAGGGAATAAATTGTCCCATTCACAGGCAGCGTGGTCCATCAGCAACTGAAATGATCATCTTTTACGTCTTTTTTAAAAGGAATTCTGTATTTAAGAAACACTGCATCACGATTCTGGTACTGATTTCCAATCTGCTAACTCCTCACATATGTACGCGTTACCTGATCAACATGCAATATTTAAATATTATATTTTCACAATTAGATTCACTTGGACTGAACAACTGCATTTACTTCCTTTTCTTGCTTAGATAGCTTTACTGATTATAACGATTTCGAGCAAAAGGGTTCATTTAAACAACTTTCCACTTTCGCTCATCACAGAACAGGGTTTGGATCCGATTTAAGGGTGTCACCAAACACCATCACCTCTCGCTCCATCATACATATGCTGAAGTTCACGTAGCAATAACAGGCAAGCTTTAATTTGCTACACCCGCTGTCGAGCCTTATCTTTCTTGAACAAGTTCGTCATTAAAATAAAAAATGCCACCAACTAAATAAGTCTTGCATTCATGGACAAGTAAAGCTGACAACACGCAGCTCAAAAAAAAAAAATAATAAATAAACTTAATGTCACCCCAATATATAACGACAGTCACACAACATTAACAATCCACTTACAGTAGACCCATTCATAAGATTGATGTTAACTTATGCTTTACCTTTTTCCTCAATGGATCAGTTTCTTCCTTCAGATCAGCCTTTGCTTTCTTTCGAGCCGACAAGAGATGCTCTAAAATTTCGGGCAGCAAACCTTTGCGTTTGTGAGACTTGACGAAGTAATTTCCAGAAGGCGTCTTGATGTAATCCTCACACGTTAGCCTGAGGATGATTACAGGAGATAAGTTGCAGAAAATGAAGACAACATCAGTCAAGTCTGTGAGTGTCATTCACCTGCAAAATCAATTTTATGGCAAAAAACAATTTTATTCAAGAATCATGAACTGATTTCAAACCCATAACAACAAGAAAGGATGAGTTTGAAAGATAAAATATACATAACACAAGAAATGAAAGTTCTATGCATGAAATTTGTGACGAGTCTTTGTAAAACACGGAAAATTTGCAAAAGAAGCAGCTGAGGCGTGCAGGGCTCTAGCATGCCCCAGTATCGCACGGTAAGCACAATACTTACTACACTTGCATGCTATCTATTCACCCGCTCCAAATTATCAAATTAAACTATGGAGCCATCATCCTTCCAAAATTCAACACAACTCTAATCTTGAGAATAAAGACGTTGTAAGGGAAAAGAGCAATTCAGAAGGAGTGCCGTGCTCAAACAACAAGAGTCCCAGCAGCCACACACAAACCCGAGCGTCTCGGCATGCTTGGGTGACGAGATGAGGGTCGTGTAGCAGAGGTTGTGGGCCATCATGATGGAGGGGTACAGCGAGGAGAAGTCGAGTGTAGCGATCGGGGTGTCGTAGTAGCCCTTACGAGGCTCAATGACCGTAGCGCCCTCAAACTCGTCATCTCCGGTGCCTTGGTGCACTGGTATCACCAGGTTTTGTTCTGCGGCCTGACAATGGTATACATGCCTTAGAGAACTGCTATAAAAAGTCTTGTTCTGTCGCCTGCCAAAAATGTACAAACTACCCACTAACCAGACACAGGGCCAGTAGTCCCTCAGGGAGTGAGGGAGTTTCACGAGAGAGTCATTGCATGTGGTATAAATGCAAGAAGAGCTTTTGCTACAGTGAATCTGTATTCCAACAACACTAACATCATTCTTCTATCATTAGAATCGCAAATTATAACCATCGACACACGTGATAGAAGTTTTACATTTTTCCCATGTCTTGAGTTTTGAAAGTTGTTGAGTTTTGACAAGGACACAAGCCTTTTTTTATAACTCCGTACAAATATATTCTGTTCTACTTGGGTACTAGGCACCCATACCGTATTACTCAATTCCCCCCGCCCTCCGCAAGAAAAATGCCTACGATTTCATGAATGTCTCTCATTAATGCACAAATAAAAGAGCAACAGAACACTTGTATTTTTTTTGAAGGGGAAAGAATATATTGCTTTAATTGACAACAAATTGAAACAACCTTATCCTGAGCGCACATATAGCTTACTTCTACACATTCGGCTACATAGTGTCCTTAGGCTGTAGCCTCTACAAAACTCTAATCAGCAGCTGTAGCCCATACAAAACTTAGAATGATAAACCAAAGTATTTTAAAAAAAGGGTGACGGGATTCACATCCTTAATATATCTAGCATTGACTTTACACAGATCAATGAAATAGGTAAAAGCATAATTTTTATCTAAGGCTCTGAAAACTTGCTACCACAGAATAGGATCAGGGGACAGGCACCTGATCACAAAAGCTCGAGCGCTGCTCGCACCCAAATGAGACGCGTTAAGAAGAGGCAAGTAAAGAATACCTTCCTGAGGAGCTGCGACATGACTTTGATCTGCTGCCCCCTCGTCAAGAGGTAGGACAGGGGCACGCCTGTCACTCTCGCCATCTCGATGTAGTTGATGACGCACATGAGCTTGTCAATGAGGCGCAGCGGCAGGTAGGCGTCCTTCAGGCAGTACACTGCCAGTCTGCACACAGTTGCCAACAGAAAAAAAATAAAAATCAACAAAAAAAATGAACACATAAAAAACTAAAACGCCTGGAAAACGAAAACTTCATCATGCACTTTTTTCCGTCTTAGGTATTGTTTATATCGTTTTTTTGATTGGGTGTTTGGAAGTGAGCCGTAAGCTTGTGACGGTAACACGCCACAGAAATATGTTCTATGCAAAAAGACCATGAAAAATTAGCGTTTTGTAAACCCTACATCGCCAATGAGTGGCACTGAAAACAAATATTGAACAAAAATGCTCATAATGCTTTCATTCGCGTGTTAGTTTATACAGCAACCTCAAGCTCAAGTGTGAGGAAAAAACTTTGACTCGTGTGTACATATGAAACAAGTATCATAGCGACATGCAAAATTTTCAGTATTGGTATCATAGCAGCATGCAACTTCCTAAACCTACATGTGGCAAAAACCAACCCATCGTCGCATTTCTTCATCCTACACACACCAACAAATTACCAAGACGAACTAACATGAAACTTACAACTTCAAGCTGCTCATCATCTACCATCATAAATTTACACATTTCAATAAATTAATCCATCACGAGCTATTTATTGACGCCTATGGATTAAACAGTGGCCCGCATCATTGAACCAATGCATGTGCCATAAGATACAAAACATTACCTCCTTCTGGTCTGGTCATTGCCGTTCTGTAGGTCTGTGATGATGGAGTGGTGCACATCCTCTTTCTGCTCCTGCAGGAAGTGGTAGGACACGGCGTTGAGGGTGTAGGATCGCAGCTTGTACTCCCGCAGCAGCACCAGAATCAGGTCAAACTGCGTCCTGCCCTCCATATTCACGGACTTGTTCTCGCGTTTGCCCATCTGCTTGCTCTGCAACATCGTCGTCTTCACCTCAGATCTGGCAACATCAGAAATGATTAGTACGGGGTCAAGTTGTGACCGAGGCATTTTTATGTTGACCACCTTACTGAAAGCGCCAAGCTAAGAAGTAGTCTGGCCGCAGCGGCAGCAAAATTTGGGCTGAGGGTCGGTCAGTCAGGAGTCTTAGAGAGAGCGAGGCAGGGTGCAGACCTTATGGTGTGTATCGCGCAGGCTAATGCGTGGATTGTTGCCCCTATATGCTCTACTCGTACGCCGTGTTTCTGAGCAACACGTGCAGTTGTCAGGTTTGACAGTGTTGTCAGCACTTGCGCCTGCGGGCTGCCTCGGTAGCTCTACTTGTGCTGTAAGCTCGTGTGTTTAAGCTACCTGAGTCGAGGACTTTCCTAGTCGCAAGTCGTCTAACTTTACAGTGCGTTTTTGCCAGTTTCATCTTGTAAACAATCTTTTTAAAACTGTTTGTCAATAAACATGAACTTTTAATCGCATTGCAAATGCTAGTTAATAAAGTGCAATTCCTTCGGTTAATTTAACCACGTTTTTAATAAATTATCAAACTACCGGAACTGTTATTAATATTGGCCTTTCAACTGCATGGAAAAGCGGTAATTTCCGTGGAAAAGGAAAGAATAAAGACTTGGAAATAATTTATTGAACATCACAGTCCATTGTGTATCGCCTGTCGGCAAATTTATAGTGGTCAGGAATCCTGAAGTCGTAGTTTATCGACCACAAAGTCAATGCTCTATTACCACTACTGCTTCAGTTTACAAATTCTTGATCTAATATCAGACAAGTTAGAACAGGGTCAAGTTAACCCTGTACAATGGCTACTGCTCGAGTTAATACATTTTTTATCTGCCAAAATCAAAAGAGCGTCAAGTGAATGCTCAACTGCGACTAATACTCCAGGTAACAAATTTCTCACCCACATGAAAACTTTACAATTTAGAATAATGGAGTTCTCCCGAACAAACCAACAGCATTCAATCGTCAACATGCCTAATGAAGAGTGAAGTAACAGAACACGCACCGGATGGCAGAGACGCGCCCCAACAAAGGGAAGCTGGAGCTTTTGAGGTGCCTGGCGCGGTCTATAAGGTACGGGAAGTCGAAGTTGTTGATGTTGTACCCCGTGATCACGTCTGGGTCTACCAGACGCACGAAAGACGACCATGCCTGCACGCACATGCAAAACACCATACATAATCCGCACACACAAGGTATTATACATGATTAGCACGCACAAGGCACCATACATAATTCATGAGAGGTGAGGTTATCATTCGGTTCAACTTATTTGTCAAATTAATGCATACGTTTGCAAGCAAAGCCAAAACTACTGTTGTAGGTAATATAAATCATCACTTCTAAGTCATATGAAAGGAAGTTCTGTGCACACGCCTATGCTTTCAGAGCGTATGGAAAAATACCGTACAATGATTAACCAAAAAAATAATTATCAAGCCTTATAATTAATAAGCTTAGGAACTCAATATTGTTGCAAAATCCTTCTCGTGAATTAATGAGTAATAGTCCCTAATTTTCCCTTTTACTGCAAGGGCAACCATAACACTAACTAATCACAAAAAATAAAATAATACCTTCCATTACAGTAACAAAAGACATGAGGAAATATCAGAGCCTAAGAGAGAGGCACGGCTGACCTCAAGCATGGTCTTCTCATCATTGAAGGAGAGCACCTGGGCCCCTACAATAGGGGCGCAGTCTTTCAGCGTGAAGATGGTTCTGATGAAGGGCTCGCTGTCACCCTCACGCTTCACGCAGTTCCCAATCTGGATCACGGGGTCCATGTGGAACTCGGGGAATATACCTGTGCATTACAAAAATAAAAAATGCTTGGGGATGTTTATTAAAATAAATTATGAAAATGTGCACATTGCAATTTCTGAAACAGTTTCTTAGATGTGGGGAAACCAAATATATTTATTCAAGTTATGCCAGTTGGCATGAACTTGAAATTAATAGAGGATGCTAGGTTGAGAACGTAGGCTAAGTTCTCTCACGTATACAGCGCAAACAAAAATGTACGATCTTTCACTATTATAACGCAAGGAAAATCATCAGTTTCTTATGATTAGATGAAATCATTTGATAGTATCTGATATAAATCATTTGATAACAAAGAATGCGTTCTCCTCACAACTTAGAGCTACCTCCAGTACTATCTGTATATGAAGATTTGCTTTGAAATACTTTGCATAAAAGACCAGTATTTGAAGAGAAATCGAATGAAACAAATCTTGCTAAGCCCGACAAAAAATATTGAAGGAATGAAGAAAGAACAGAGTAAACTAGCAAATATGGGAAAAGTCGCAAGTATGGAAGAATTGGACATACAAATCCTGTGCAGTGAAAGTAAGGTGATTACAGACCTTTTATTTATATCCTTTTGAAACTCATGCATTTCATCCAAGCGCAAAAATAAACCAGCAACTAACTTCATATAAAACGGCACTCAACTCACTGCGTAGAGGCAAAACATGCATATGTGTCATCTACGCACGAGAATGCAACTAGTGCATTCTGATCCCTTACAACAAGTTAGTGAATACACTAATGCAAAGTTATACATATTAATCCAAAATTGCACCAGTGACACCTGCATCCGGAATACCAGCACACGCACCTTTCCTGTTTGCACACTCGATGTCAAAGGAGAGAATCCTGAAGGGGGCGAGCCTGCCCCACTCCCCCTCGGGAGGGTGAGCCACAAACTTGTCCCAGGCGACGTCGACCTCGAGTTGACAGCGCGTGACGCCGTTCCTGCGAGGTCGCGCCGTGTAGCAGGCGGCAGGCAGCTCCACCCAGCAGCAGCCCACCAGCCCTTTGTCCACCATGAACCTGACGACAAAGTGATCACGTTAGATTATACGTTAGCTTAGCCTCAAACAACGAGAGTGTTGCCAACAGAGAAAGGTATCATTAAGTGTGGTGTATTACCACACACTAAACATAGAAAAAGTAAGTTGAGAAGGAAGTTCATGAAATGAGGTAAGTGTTGAAAAAGAAAATAGTAGGTGCTGAAAGGATAGCAGTGAACCGAAAAGAGATGATGTGTAACTAAACAAAAAAAACTATTCTATGTCAACAAAAGAAAGACCTACCAAATTTTCAACTCAGAACCTCACATCTTCCCCTCGGAGGGTTAATTCTCATATATACAGTAGTTGCGTCTATCTGAGCTGGACAACCTTACGACTTAAGAGTAAATGTTAACTAATCGCGCATATTCTTTTTTTCAGTGCAAAACTTGTACATAGAGATTGAGACATACGTCAGAATATGTATTCAACTCTCAGATGAAATAAAAAATTCAATCCAAAGTACAGAGAAGAAGTCATTAACTTTTAAAAAACATTCCAGGGCTCGCCTCCGCTAACACAAGCATCCACGTGAAGTCCTGAATCTACAGTGTGACTAAACTACACCATCACAGAACTTCTCTCCACTATGCCTTTCATTTAGTATACCACTGTAAGCAGTACGCATAATTTCTGAACATTTTGATGATTTTGAAAATTGGGGGAATAAAGACAAGGTAGCCAAACTTCAACTGAAATTGATGCTGGAATTTGATTTGTTGGCCTTGCTCACCTGACCTCAAAGTCCACATTGGACTCATAAGCTTCATAGGGCGGTGTGCCGATGTCCTGCACGACAACCTTGCCATCTCCAAGCAGCCTCTTCGCAGCAGCGATGAGGCGCGGCAATGCCACCGTGATCTTCAAGAAGGGCGACTTCTCGTTGTTGTGGAACTGGAAGATGGACTCCTTGATCAGGATGTCCACAGCCAACACAGCATCCACAATCTGCTCCTTGTTGCTACGCAGGTCGTCCATGAGAGCGCGGTTCAGCGCTGCCTGCAACACAATGGAACATTTAGCAAAGTAACGATATTATAAAGAATATTGACAGCTAGCTTATGAACCAAAGAAATATCAATGTTACAATGACTATGCTAATATCCAGTTAAAATCATTCAATCTTAATTCAGATGTAAACATTAGAATAAAGTTGAGAACAGATTTCTTTATGTACAAATATAACCACTGCATGATGGCAAAAGAATAATACTATTCTCTCAACCAAGTAAAAATTTGAAATTTATTTATAGTGTAAAAATGTAAATGCTAGAATTGTGCCCTGCAATGAATCAAATTAAAACTTTTTCAATCATACAATCCTTTATTTCAAGTCAATGTACATTTGGAGAAGAGCGTTATTTAAAATGGAATTATTACCAACTTCATAAAAAAGTATCACTTCCAAAAAAGGATCAGTGGAGCTTCAAAATGAACATCCTTTGTTTTAAAACTCGCATAGCAAAAAAAGAGAACTAAGAGTCTTACAGCAAAACTATGTACAGGTGTAATTAAATTCCAAGCTTAGTGTGCAGAAAACCAGGTGATAACTACAACAGCAGCAGCAGCAGCAGCTTGTACTCACCTTGAAAGGCGCCAAATGCGTTTGCTTGAAAATGGAGGGGCACTTAACGTAGAAATAAGGGCTAAAGCCGTGCACGTGGCAGCACACAGAATGACCTTTGTCCGTCACTCCAAACATGCGCATCACAGGCACTCTGCCTGCCTGCTGGCCGGGCATGTCAGTGCGGGCAGCACCTGAGAAGTGGCATCAAACATCAACTGACTCTCTCTAAAACACTGCAACAATTTTCATAGCTTAACAATGCAGTAGCAACTAGCATCCTTGCAGTATTACTGCAGATTAATGCATTTATCTACATTTAAAAAATGTTAATACAGACAAATTTGAATGACAAAATCAATTGATAATTCAAATTCTGCCATTTAGGCATCTCATTTGTAGCATTCAAGCATGAAAAAATGAAAGTGTAAAATAAGACCCTTATCTTGACACAGCACAAAGCCAAACTGACCAATATAGTGGTCAATCTCGAGCTGTTGAAACACCAGGGACTCTTTGCCAGGATCAACAGGAGGCATGGGAGGCCTCTCCCACTTCTGGTGACCTGATGAGTCATCCACCTGCCATTACAGAACATACATTAATAAACCAGCACTTGCAAAATACAACATACCAGAAGCATTGTGTACCTCCTGAAAGAAAAGGAACCTGACAAAATGAGTAAATCATGAATCTAAGGAGCATTTACGCAGAAGAAGAGCAGAGAGTTTTTGATTATATTTACAGCCATTCAAAATTATTTCAGTTTGATTTGATACCCATTTTTTCCCTGAGAGACAACCAAGCCCAAACAGTAGAGCAAGATAAGCTCTACTATATTTCATCATCCCTAGATCTCCAGGTTTGTTCAGGTTGGACTGCAAATGAAATTTATACATAAAATAGCATGTATGGTTTCATTTTGCCCTAAAATATGTATTTATTTGGTGCAATCAGTACATGATAAAAAAATATAATCAATCCAAGAACATGTACCAGGTAGATACTGAGGTCAGTATATGAAAATTATGTTTTTCTCTTATCCTCTCTTGTGTAAAACAACATAAAAAGATTCTCAGATTAAAACAGATATATTAGATTGAAGATTCTGAGCATCAAGATCAAAAGAGTACATAAATCAACTCACAGGTAGAGGTACTTCAGAGTTTTGGGCCTCAGACTCCATCTTGCAGAGTTCATCATCATCAGGGAAGTCTTCATCCATGGGAAAGTCCTCTTGATCATAGTCGTCCTCATCATTACTGGGCCTGCAAAAAATAAAGATAGTGATTACGATGCAAATAATAGTTTCATCACAATAAATGGAACAGAAGGCTCAGCATAGCCTGATATTGCAGTAGCTAAAAAGTAAAAATTAGAGGAGGCAGGTGATATCAGACTCTTACAATTTCTCTACTCTTTGCAGTGCAGCTCAGACCACACACTTTCCAACTGCTATATTAAGGAAGTGTTGCATACTAAATTTTCTTCATCACATATTAACTGCACTAAATTTCAAACATTCACTTATTTTTTTTAATCCCTGTAAAGTCACAAGAGTATAGGTGAAGTATGAGATCTTCAATAAAGCAGTTGTAGCTCACCACTTGAGATGAGTTCATTTGGACACAAAATTTGACAGATTAAAAAGTTCTCTGATCACCTTTCTTTTGCTTCTATAACAAATCAATAACAATCCCATGGATCACAAAAGTTGTTGGACAAAGCAATCTACAGGAATTATTATCAATGGCAATGCATTTCTTGCTGAAATTGCAAGTAGGTGAATATTGGTCTCAAGTCTATGATGACTACACCAGGAACAAAGATCAACTATGAAAAAATATCCCCAAGAACACAAAAAAGAATGCAAGAGCTCAAGTAAAAAAATATCCCAACTCAATTATTGCCAATTTTGTGATTAAATGCAGTAATTTATATGAAGGAACTGCGACTGACAAACTCAGTTACAGGCAATTTTTTATTACTGTCATTAAAATTAGATATGCTTTAAGGTTTTACAAACAGGCTAGGAGATAGATTTATTATTTGCTCATATTTTACTCTAAATGTACAATACAGCATTATTCAGCCATTTTTCTAGAAATATCTTACAAGATATTGGATACTTATAACCTTTGTTTACCCATCTTCTCTAAATAACACAACTGAATAAACTTTCTGATATATCTCAGATGCTAGGAAATTTCTTAGAAAAGGTAGAAGAATTAAACTTACTTCAATTTTTTGGATGCAGGCACAGAAGGTCTGGATGCTGATGGTTTTCTTTTATCCATATTCAGAAGACAAGATCAAGTTGAAGTTCTTAAGATTGCTATCACTTTATTACAGAAATTGAGTTACAGAAAGTTACATTGAGTTACATTTATTACAGAAATTAAATAGGGTAATGTATACAATTTATTTAGATTAAACATAAATATAGAATGCTTAAAATATTATCAGAACATAGCTAAAATAAATTGAATGGAATAACTTTTTATGTCCATACTTTTAAAAAGCCATTAAGTATAAATTAACTTTTTATTGATTACTTTGCTAAACTTATCGGTCAATGTCGGGTTTAATGCGATCAAGGAAATTAATTATTTTATTCCAAAGAATCACTAATTAAAGGATTGCATTTAAAAATGTTTAAGAAGAATGACATTCTGCTCGCTGCTGCGTTATTTTTGAATTATTAAACTCTGAAGTTGGCTTTTGCGTGCAAAAGGAAGCGAGCGTGCCAAGCAAAATTTAATCAATAACAGAAGCTAACACTCTATTACAAACGTGAACAGGTTGGGTCGTGAGGGACGGCAACAGTTCTTTTAGTGAAAATTATAAATAAAGGTTTCTCTAAGTTAGTTACGTCCGCTTAAATCAGCTCCAAGATGGCGGCCGCTATCTTGGGTACCGGATGGGACAAAATTAGTTGAGAGAAACAACTCAGCACAAAGTGATACTATGGCAGAACACAGGAGCAAAATAGCTGGCACATTCACAATTCTAACACAATAGCTAGCATATACCATTTAAATCAATAGCTTTATTTTCATTAGATTAATGAAGATTGAAAGTTCAAGATTTTTATAATTAAAATAGAAAAACAAATTTTAGGCATCACATCAGAAAATAATGATTAAATGCACATGGGAGAAGCATAGTATCATTCCTAGAATGTAGAATCTTGACTCACAAACAAATCATCTATACGCACCAATTATTGACATTAGCATTGCAATCTAGGGTAAATCTGAAGGATATGTCAGTTGTCGATTTTCCACTTTTTGGTGCCTCAACCTAATTAATTGAATCAAAATAAACAAGTTTTCTTCCATGCACTTTCCGACTCAAATGAGTATTTTACGATTTATAGCGGTAAGTTTAGTTTCGTTTGTGATGACGAATGCGCTCGAATAAACAGCTACTCGTCGATTTTCAAATTTTTGTTGCTTGAATCATGGTAATAACATCGAAATAAACCACTTTTCTTCTCTACACTTTTTTTGTCAAATGAGTATTTAACGAGGTATAGCTGTAGGTTTGGTTTCGTCTTTGATGACGAGCGCGCTGGAAGCGAGTGCGCATTGCAGTGTTGCTGTCCGACGTGCTCCTTGAATAACTTGCCGCTTCAAACACTGGAGTTGCGGTAAGTCATTTACCGCTATAACTAATAAAATACTCATTTGAGACGGAAAGTGCATAGAATAAAACTTGTTTATTTTGATCTAATTAACTATGCTAAGGCATTGAAATTTACAAAATCGATAACTGACATATCCTTCAGATTTACCCAATTTAGAGCAATAAATTTCTATTTTGAAGTGCAGATTGGAAAGCCTAATAAATCTTACCTATCGCAAATGAAACGCAGACGTAACTAATTCATGCTAAGTAAACTCGGCTAGAAACAATACGCAACTCTTTACATCATCCCTTCAAAGCTGTTGTACAGAAGCAATGAAAGAGAAATCGGTGTAATTAAAATTCTTCATTATAAATAATTTCTTTATAATTACAGTGCTAAATTGTCACACAAAGAAATTCCTGTCCGCAGTTATAGCTTTATTAAGAATTTATGAGCTATTAACTACAATTTTCAGCAACTTATCTAGTTACTAAACTTCTCAGAATTTCGTTATTTACAAGCCACTACATACGTTAATAACATTTATAAGACAGTAGATTTATCTATATTTCAATGCACAGCTAGATGAGAAACATTATTCGAAGTAAATTCATGCACTAAATTAGGCGTAGTTGTTTCTCAGGCATTTAGTGATTAGTGAAACACAGTCAGCTGAGACGATATTGGCGCGAAAGCACTAAACTTTGAAGACATGAAAGAGCGGATACGATCAGTAACCGTGGCAACGGACACACTACGTACGAGAAAAGAGTCAAAATTTAAACAATTTTAAACAATTTAAACAATTTTTTTACCACAGGTGATACAGAGGTAGAATTTTACTTAAGTCTAGTACAATGGTCAAATTACTCATGAAAATTGTAAATTAGATCAGTAACGCTTATTAATAATTCGGACATAATAGTAGTATTTGCCTTATCCAAGTGGATAAACTTTCAACACGTAATCTTTATCAAACTGTACTGTAGATGGAAACTACTAGTGAAACCCGTGAAATTTCTACGGATTAGTGCATTGAAATAATAATGCGAAGCATGACTTTGTAAGATTTTTTATTGAAGTGAAAAAAATCTCAACTAAAAATGAACTTCTGGCTCAATTTCAAATTAAAATGTATATACAAAGAATGGGCAAACTAGATATGTGTGGACACTACATTAATAAAAAACATTTTCCCTGTGTTAACAACACTTAGAACTACTTTATATACAAATTTTTGGCTATAGTTTACCTTCTTTTGACTCATTGTTTGGTAATAGGCATAAGATTAACATATACATCTGAGAGTCGCCTTACTCAGGAAAATGCCCCATACAGTTTATTATGGGTGAAATTGGTTTCCGGTATGAAAATTCTTACCTGGTTGAAAGCCTGTCCCTGCACCTTGTTAATTGACGTAGAGTAAGCCGTCTTGCATGAAGTTGGTTTCTCTCCAAGGGAAAAGTGAGGTTTGGGTCGCTTGGCCTAGGGATGAAAGCCCACCGATTAGCTAGACCGACTATCAGTATCAGGGATGCCGCCATACAATACTCGTGCTCCAATGCTATAAGCTCCAATCGGGTGTCGTTGCATTAACCATTCTGTATTGGTATGCTCCGAAGTAACGTAATAACTGCACAAATTTTGACTCTGAGGTTCCAAGGTATTCCAAAGGGCATCAGTATGTAAACTCTGATGGGTAGCGCTCTGCTTGTATTGGGTTATTAATTAGCACACTGTCAGTGCTGTAGTGTGCAGTGTCTTCAGTGACTCCGTGGTGAGGACGGGTGTGGCGCTCGCTCCGAAACAAAGTGCCTATTGTTAGAAAGAATGTACCTCTAACCTAAATGGGTACCCACTCTCGTCCTGAGTATTCAAATGTGATTTAAATACCCCATATATAAAAATAATCAAACTAAAAGCATAATATTCCCTCAAAAGCGTGAGAGTATTCAACCCTCGTTTACACAACGACCGCACTCCCTCAATCTTCAAGATGGCTAACAAACGACGCAGTACCAGCAACAGCACCAAAAACAGCACCAACAACAGCAGCAACAACAGCACCGAATTTCAACCGAAGTTTGGTCAATACCCTGATGTGTCTAGCCTAACGAAAGGCGGTAAAGAAGTGGTCTCTGTCTTAATTAAATACTTCGATTCAGTGATGACAAAATTTAATAGCGATATTGAAAAAATGCAAAATGAAATAAGCCACCTTAAAACGCTATTTGGAACAAAAGAAGCGGAACACAAAAAAATTCTCGATGAACAGAACAAGAAAATGGATAGCTTAACCTCCCGCCTCAACCAGTTGGAAAAAAATAATCAACGCCGAGACATTGAAGACAAAAAATGTACTCTCGTCATTTCTGGAAGGGAAATACCGCAATCTCACGCAAACGAAATCTGTAAGGATACAGTCTGCAAACTCCTGAAGGACAAGATCAACATTGACCTCTCCGACACTGATATGACGTCAGCTACATGAATGGGGAAAAAACCAGTAACTGGGAACGTAGATCAAAGAAACATTGCATTTGAACTAAAAGATTACAACAAAAAACGTGAAATTCTCAACGCCTGCCGAGAAAAGAAACCAAAGTTCTTCTTCATAAATGAATACCTCATACCTTCACGAGCTAACGCCATGTACATTCTGAGGATGGCCAAAAGGAAATTCCCGGATAAAGTTGGAACCCCAAAAACACAGGATGGAAACATTTTCATATTTAACCCCGGAAACCCAGATTCAAGACGCCGCGAGATCAACACGCCAGATGACCTCGAGCAATACCTGATGCAACAACTCAATATGACATCAAAACAAGTCATGGGTGACTAGACTAGGTAATCTCCTCAATTTGATTGTCAGTTTTCGTGCTAGTTTAACCTCAATTAGATATCATATCAGCTTATCCTCAACTTGATGCTAGCTTAACCTGAATCTATACAAATGTTTAACAGATGTGTTTGTAAACATTTATGATAGGTGTATGTGAACTTTTGCAACAACGCAATCAGCAATTTTTACCTCCCAATATTACTGTGATTTTTTTCATTTTTACCACTAAAGTTTTTTTTGTTACGCGTAAACCATATTAGCTGATTATATCATTGTCATTAGGTGATCCCCTAAATTCCCTAGACTAGGTGATCCCCTAAATTAGTCAATTTCATTTTCATCCCCTAAATATGTCAATTTCGTATTAATTTAACCTCAATTAGGTATCATGTCAGTAAACCTCAACTTGATGCTCGTTCAACCTGAATCTATACAAGTGTATAACAGATGTGCTTGTAAACATTTATGACAGCTGTGTGTGAACTTTTGAAACAACGCAATCAGCAATTTTTTACCTCCCAATGTTACTGTGAATTTTTTCTCTTCTTAACCACTTAAGTATTATTACGCGTAAACCATATTAGCTGATTATATCATTGTCGTTGTAATCTTCTTATAATCTGATAATCGCTTCTGCCCTCCACTGCCATCGTACAACCATATTAGCTGATTATATCATTGTCGTTGTAATCTTCTTATAATCTGATTATATCATTGTCATTATAATCTATCAGCAATTTTTCACTTACCAATACTACTGTGAATTCTTCCTTATTTACCACTACAGTTATTATTACGCGTAAACCATATTAGCTGATTGTATCATTGTCATTATAATCTTTAAAACTTATTCCCTCTTGTATGTGAACTTATGAAAACGCCCTCAGCAATCTGTTTGCACCAATGTAGTGATATCGAACTCCAATATTATAACAAATAAATAATAGATGTGTGTGTAAACATCTATGACAACTGTGTGTCACATTTTGTAACATCGCAATTAGTAATTTTTCACCAACCAATGTTACTGTGAATTCTTCTCTATTTACCACTACAGTTATTATTACGCGTAAACCATATTAGCTGATTGTATCATTGTCGTCATAATCTTTAGAAATTTATTACCTGTTGTATGTGAACTTGCGAAAACGCCCTTAGCAATCTGTTTGCACCAATGTTGTGATATTGAACTCCATTATCACTCGCTCATGGACTGAGTTTGTGTGTACTCACGAAATCGCGCTAGATTTTTCTTTTTTACTCTATTCTCTCTTACTTAATAAGCTACTTTTTAGACTGAAATATCCCTTTAAGCTTGACTCTGTATTTCGTCTTAAGCTCTATAGTACCTAATTCTTACTTTTACTTATTTTAAATGACTGATCACCCTGTAATATTTGAGGAAATCGATCCAGATTTCAATCATTTGAACAGAATATATCCAAACCTAAACGACTCTCAAGAGTGTAGGTATACTAATATATCAGAATTCAACGAAACTATACGAATAACTGACCGAGATTTCTCACTCCTGTGTTGGAACTGTAGGTCACTCTATCCAAAATTGGAAGAGATACAATGTACTATTACTGAACTTAAATATAACCTAGACGTGATTAGCTTCACCGAAAGCTGGCTAGATGACTCGACTAAAGACATGATTCGATTTGAAAATTATCATAGTTACCATTCGCTAAGAAAAAACCAGCGGGGCGGAGGCATCAGCACATATATATCTAACCACATAGACTCGAGAACCATAGCAAGTGCAACCATGAATCAGGATCATATAGAATCACTCTTCGTAGAACTTTTTAGAGATGGTAAACGCATTGTGCTTGGAACGGTGTATAGGCCTCCTACAGCCTGTCCTATATCCTTCCTGAATGAATTGAATCGTATTATTTCTCAGTTCAACAGGCCCTTATACAATGACATAATAATATGCGGTGACTTCAATTATGATCTACTGAAACATGAAAGCCATGAACCAATCTCTAATTTCCTAACTACCTTTCAGTCTCAATCCTTCCTTCCGATCATTACAAAGCCTACACGAATAACCTCAGAGTGTGCTACGCTGCTTGACAATATCTTTATGACAGACCCTAGTGATTTTCTTGCTGGAATAATTACTTCTGACTTATCAGATCACTTCCCAGTTTTTCTTATTAAGAAAAATGTCTATATTGCTTGCACCAAGGCACGGGCTGAAACTTACTCATATCGTAAAATAAACGAATCAAATCTTGAAGAAATGCGCACCGTTCTAGAAGAATCAATGCCTACATTGCACATCTCTCAACAAAACAATAATACTACGAGCATTGATGAAGCAGTAGTAAAGTTGACTGAAACTATAATGACCGCATACAATCAGTGTTGCCCAATTGTAACTCGTACAGTTACCCCGAAAAATAAACATAAGCCCTGGATTACCAGAGACATCGTGATAAATATAAAGAAACGTCAAGCGTACCTAGCCCTCCTTTGCGAAGGACGAATATCTAGAGAAACATATAACCGATTTAGAAACTATGTAACAAACCAGATAAGAACATCAAAAAAGAACTACTTTACGCTCAAGTTTACTCAATTCAAAACTGACGTTAAAAAGATTTGGCATCTCCTTAACTCCTGCTGTAAACCGAATAATGCCGATAAAAAGAAAATTGAATATGTTGTTCAAGATAATGTAAAATATCATGAGAAGAAAGAAATTGCTAATCTCTTTAACAACTTCTTCGTAAACGTAGGGAAAACAATAGCTGATGGTATTCCAAGTGAACCTACTGATCACCTGGAATTTATGGATCATATTCGAGAACCCAACTCCTTTTTCTTTACGCCTACAAACTCCTCCGATGTAATTACGTGCATAAACAACATGAAAAATAAATCGAGTGGGTTACAAACGTTTCCGACTAAAGTACTTAAAGTTATTGCTGACATTGTAGCCCCACTGATATCAAATATTATTAACCAGTCTCTCTTACTAGGCACTTTCCCGAACTCCCTCAAAGTTGCTAGAGTAACCCCTATCTTTAAAAGTGGTGAAAAAACCTGTGTAAACAATTATCGACCTATCTCCATTCTACCAATTATTAGCAAAGTATTCGAAAAGATTGTGTATAAAAAAGTGTACTCTTATTTTGAACAAAAATCATTTCTTTACGATAAACAATACGGTTTTCGCTCTAAAAAATCAACAACACAGGCTATATTAAATCATTTACAATTCCTCTATTCTAATATAGATGAAGGAAAGCCTGTCTTCTCTGTATTTCTTGACTTCCGAAAAGCATTTGATTGTGTGGACCATAAAATACTATTATCGAAACTACACTGTTATGGCATTCGAGGGATTGCCCATGATTGGTTCAGATCATACCTAACAAATCGGAAGCAATACGTTGTCATTGACGACGCAAAATCAGACCCACAGACAATTAGCCATGGAGTTCAACAAGGATCTGTTCTCGGGCCTCTCTTGTTTCTGATTTTTATCAATGATATTGTAAAATCTACATCATTCTTCAAATTCATACTTTTTGCCGATGACAGTACGCTTTCTGCGGTCCTTCCGAACCAAAATCCTGCTATGATTGTGGAGAGTATAAATACTGAACTTCACAAGGTTTCATCGTGGCTCAAAGCTAATAAAATAAGCCTAAATATCGATAAAACAAATTATATTACTTTCTCATACAAGAAAGATGTATCTCTCCCATGCATTAAAATTGGCGAAGGTGAAATCGAAGAAACCAACTCATGTAAGTTTCTGGGCATCATAATAGATAAACATCTGACCTTCAAAGAGCACATCACTCATATTAGTTCTAAATTATCAAAATCCATCGGAATCCTAAATAAAGTTAAAAATTTTCTGCCTGAAACAGCTTTACAAATGCTCTACCGTACGCTCATTTCCCCATACTTGCAATACGGAATAGAAGCATGGCACGGAACTGATAAAAATAAAACCAACAAAATTTTTACTCTGCAGAAAAGGGCTGTCAGAGCGGTAAAGAACCTAGAATATAATGCTCACACAAATGATTCTTTCAAAAATTTACAAATACTTAAACTTTCGGATCTCTACAAAATCTCCATCTGTAATTTCATTTACAAAACATTAAGAAATGATGGCGACAATAGCCTAAGACAATTATTGACTGCGCAAACTGGTCATCACGACCATTTAACCCGAAATAGAAGTAAATTCATGCTTCCTTATTATTCAAAGGCCAGGTCGCAACACAGTATTCTCTTCGTTGGAACCAAAACTTGGAACTCTATACCTGCAGAGATCCGTGAATGTAATTCGTACAAAGTATTCAAAAGACATCTTGAGTCTCACTTCCTATCAGAATACTAGTAGTGTAAGATCACCGTGTCGAAATCTTGCCTCCTACATGTAACTAATGATAATGTCATAATGTAACTTGCCTTGTGTACCATAACCAATCTTCTCTCTGCTCTTGAATCGTTTTATCGAACATACTGTTAAATATAGCCGACTTGTAAAATATCGAGTTAATTATCTCAATGATCAGTCTAATGCGAAACTAGGTTAAGTGAACTAGGTTAAACTTTTGTACACCCTAGAATAGCGTGATGGTAGGATGCCCTAGAAGTCGCTGAACTTATTCGGGCCCACAGGTAGCTATATTCAAACTTGTCCATTGTACTAGACTTAAGAAACATTCTACCTCTGTATCTCCTGTGGTAAATAAATTGTTTAAAATTGTTTAAATTGTTTAAATTGTTAGTGCGTCCTTTCTTTTGATGGCACCAAATGTAGGTAATTCATCTTCATTTATTATCAATCAATCACAATTTTATGGAGAAAATATTACTCAGCCTCAACGTTCTTGTTCTGTGGCGACATTAAAAATTTAGTCAACCAAACAACCTTGAGCACATGCTTCGTTCGGCACTTTAATATCATCTGAGAACTGCTTTGCAGCAGCCGTTCCATTACCAACTCGAAGAAGCCACCCTGCAAATTACCGCTGAACTTCAGCTGGTTTCATGTTTTCGCTTAGAAGATCCTTACTGACAGAATTGCCGCCCCAGAGGGTTCTTGATTAGTTATTTTGCATTCAATTCGCCAGTTTCCAGTTACTTCAATAAAATATTTTCAGTTCTCAAATAAAGTTAGACATAAATTCACAGTGGTTAAAGCGCTCTTGGTCCCAATACAGTTGATCGCTGATTGAAGTGAGCGAATCGAGTGGAAATATATAGTCTAAGAGTATCTATGCTACAGTAATTTACGCAGGCTATAAATGACGTCAAATAATAATAACTTTTGTCTTGCTTTTGCAGCTTGAATTCTCATCTAAGAATACGTAGAGCTAATTCAGCAGTGTACATATGTAGTACCATTGCTCGGGCCCTTATCACTGAGTTAACAAGAGTCACGGTCATACAAACTAAGCGTTCCCATTTCAATTGCCGTACTCTGGATTTCCCGTCCATTCATTATTAACAAATTATACTTTTTTGATAACTGGTGCTTTAGTGTTTTGAAATAAAATTTAATATATATACAGTTTTATTTTTTAATCCTAAGAAGTCATTCTGACCTTCGAACTCTGTATTATGAGTGCGCGAATTTTTAAATATAATATAGTAATGATCTTAAACTTTTCAGCGTTACTTAACAATAACTTCTGCTTATCGCCATCTAAAATTAATTCATGCCACCATATCTAACTTCGCAATCTACAAATCCCTAAATTTCAACTTGAAAACTTCGTACTGTCTCTAACTATTAATTGACATTATTTTCAACTGAAGCGCTAGCAAACCTATGTTACTACTACTACTACTGACATTATTTTCCGTCGTTCATTAACTATAACAAAAAACTCTAAAACTACCCCAGAGTTAGAAGAAACATGACGTTATTACGATGTGAGTTCACTTCGCCCTGTTTTTTTTTGAAAAAAAAAAATTATTCCATGGCTTTTTTACGCGAGATGTGTTATATTGAATTTGTGCTGTGCATTTTTTCCCTGGCTTTATTTTTGAGTTTGATTTCAAGAGGCGGAAAATAATAAAAGACCGCTACGTTTTGCCAAACAATTCCAGCCATTAAATTACTATAATACAAAATATTTTTACAACTAATAGAACTAAACGTATAGAAATGTTTCCAAAGGAATGGGGCTTTTTTACTTTTACATAATAAAATATCCACAATTTGGGAGTAGGAGCATAAAGGCCAAAAAAAGACAAAGTAGGTAATAAAATATATATAGCAGAGTATGACGCAGCACTTTCCAGCCAGAAACACAACTTGCACCTGGTAGAAAAATAATCACAAAAAAATACAATTGCTTAAGTTTATTTTCGTTCATGAAGACACTGCGAGAAAATAATTTAACATTGAATTATGCATTTAACATTAGGACAGTCTTATTTTTTGTATCTTATCAAAATAACGGTGACAACAATATATCTATAGCAGTGTTTTACTTTAACAGCTAACGCTTTTTTACGTTTGCCTGAAAGTGTTACATTTTCAAAATAAAAAATGAAAGTCTATCTTCTTTTTTTCTAAAAAACACACAAAATTTTTCATAGATGTCGATTTCGTTCTTTTAAAGAAAAGTTTTTCAGTGAACGAAATAGGTCAGCAGAAATGATTGCGAGACTATACTCTTACAACATCATTAACAGTGCAAAGTCTTCGAAGGAACAGAACCCCAACTCATCTATACCCGGCCACGTCGCACTGGACCGTATAATGATGTGATGATCAAATGCGAAGCTTGCTTAGTTTTATACGTTTTTACTCTAATTACTTCAAAGACTTTTGATCAAATACGAAAATTGTTTAGAACTATAGTTTTTTACTCTAAAAACTTCATAGACTTTTGAGCAGCGACAAAGCATGCATTAGAAGCAAGCGAGAGTCAATGAGAAAGCGCTGAACTGTCCGTGCGGTGCTGTGCAACCCACACAGCTCGCCCACTGAGTAGAAAGCATGAAAGTCACCTGGGCTAACAATTGCAAATACTGTGAGGCTCATACAGGGTGGGCCAGAAGTAACAGACCCTTTTAATTAACTAATAAAAGGAAAACTTTGTTTTATTTGAAAGAATCACATTATGGTTTATTTCGGTCTCCTATTTACTCAGCTAACAAATTAAAAGAATCAGTTACTTCTACAATCAGAATTTCCCAAACGCAGCTAGAGCGGCAGCACACACTAAATAGCGTTGCAGGTAAGGAAAGCTTTTATTACCTCAGCAACTTAAGCTGCAATGAGAGAAACGTACCAAGCAACTTGCGTCAGCTGAAGTAACGACAAATGTTCACAAGTATTTTAAATTATTTCAATACTTCAACTAGTTTAGAAAAGAACGTATTTCAAACGTCACAAACGCTCTAAAGTACGAATATATACACTGTGAACACCTTCTAGCACGAAATGTGCTGAGATGCACAGTTAGCGTAGAAGTAAATGTACTTTTTATTAATTTCCGTAACTGAAGCAAACACAAAATGGTCATTTTGAGCGTAGTTGTTTACTTTTTTTATTTCTGCACATATGAATTCGATCACATTCCTGAATGAAAATTTGCCTAATCTTGATATTAAAGAAAATGATGCGAGGAAAAATAATCTATAGAGGTTAAGAGTCGTATTAAATATTCTCACATGGAACATAATAACAAAATTAAAGACACGTGCATTGCCATAAACTTGTGCTTAACTAATAACAAAATTTATATTTCATGCAGTAAATAAACCAGGCATGAAACAAAGAGAAATCTTTCTGCGAACACAGCACGGAGCATCATCTTAACTTACAGCTGAGTTAACTAACTCGAAATATTCATTAAAAAAGATAATGTCAGTTTACATGAAAGCAAAATTGGTTCAAATACCAGCCTCATTTGGAATGTTTTTTTTTATTGAAAGGGAAGAGGTCATAACCTTTTTTTAAAAGTCATTATTATCAGTGATGGTCATCACGATCAAGTCCTGAATTGCAAGTGGGAAAATAGAATGTCTAGATGTACTGTCAAGATGGAAAATAGAAAGTTACGACTATTTCAATGCGACATTTTTTAGGCTATCAAAGAGACGATTGGCACATACAAACAGGAAGAAATATCACTTCCACAATACAAATTAACATCATTTCAGAACGTACATTCACAGAATTCAGAACGTGAATTCACACAAGGCTCAATAAATAAGTATTTATAGTTGTGAAGGATATTAAAAGCTTATATCGTCGAGGCTGAACGTGATTTACAGACAAAAACACTCCTTGTCTCGCTTCACTTGAGCATCGCCGTTACGCACCGACTCTGTGGTAGGAAAACGCATTCGAAACTGTGCCTTAAATGTTCACATTAAACTCTCGTAACACAACCTAACGATCAACATAAATTTGAGCTTTTATGCACGAACAACTAGTACTAGCAACAGTGACTCAAAGGGTTCTCTTTATTACAAAACGGTCCTGCTGTAGAATGAAAGTAAACCAATATCCATCTCGTGATAACAGAAACCTCTTGTCTTCCAGACTTGACTTTGCTGTAGCACTAACTTTGTCTTCTAATATTTACTTTACTTATTTACCTACATAAGAAATCTTACATTTTATTCGATTACCATCCGTCTGGGTTCAACCTTAAAAAAATTCCAATTGGGATGGAATAATTTAAAATCTAATTCGGTTTATTCTTTGTGAACAAGTGATACTTAAACATAAATGCTTTGAAAAATGATTCCAATCTGAACACATATTATCCATATAAGCTTAGCAGTTCTTCAAAAATGAGTATGCCTGAGATAAATATATATCTGAAGAAAATAAAAAAAAACAGCGCCAGGAAAAGGACACAACATTCACACTCATTGATTGGTTGCAGTCCGGGAAGCAAAATTTTAAGTCGAGAGGGATGAAACAACGCGAAGGTGCGGGCGCAACAATGTGCTTAAAACTCATTAGCATTTAGAGGGGCACATTCCAGCTATCAGATAAGCGTCTGCTTCAGTGGGAAAATTTATTGGAGAATTTGGCAACACTCTGCAACTCTCAGTCTGAACACAACTAAAAAACACTAAAAAATAATACACGTGTAAATTGATTATTGTAGAGTATTAAACTTTTTTGACTCACATGCGACTCAATACCCATGCATACTGTTATAGATGCGTTGAGTTCTGTGACTCACGAACGCCTCAATACTGGATTGTTATACAATAGATGTGTAGAGCTCTGTTGAAGCTGATGTGCAGTGCAGGCATGGAGCAAGGGATGTACACGGCTGAAGCGAACAGAGCGTCAAGCAAATAGATTTGTCACAAAGACGTCTCAAGTCAGACGACATAATAGTTGTTTAGCAAATAAAACATCAAAAGCTTTTCAACATTAAAATAAATGAATACTCAATCCGAACTGGGAAAGAACCGAGACAAATACTATACACGAACACAAAAACATAGGACGCACACAACGTGCATAACGTATGAATGAGCGGGTAAATGCAATGCATTAGTACTCTACGTAGCAACAAGAGAATAAGACCCACAGCCTAAGCCCATACACATGAACGAAGTAAACAAAGTAAAAGGCGGAAGCATCACGTAGCCCAACTTCAGCACTGCCGCCACAACAAACATGGACTAACGCTATACTCTATTAAGTTCATCTTGCATAGCTATAATATTTCAATAATATGCATTAATTATGGGGTCGCAACTAACAAACCTTAAGCCTGAACAAGCAAGCACATTCAAAACGAGGCTCTAATAGAAAAATAAAATTTATTTAGTAAATTGACCGTAATCGCCATCTTTCCACTTACCTCTAAAAAGTGCTCTTAATAAATATATAAAATTAACGCTTACCATCGGGTGACAACTTTTTTAATCTATGTTTTTCTCGTAACGTTAGAATTGAACCTCATGATGAGTAACACTCATCAGGTAGTAACCGTGTCGAATAAATTGCATCGAACGTGTCCGTTCGTACGCGTGACATTTGTGCGAGCGAGTTTTGAATGCCAAACAAGGTATGCTTTTCGCTCTTATGAAAGAATGCAACATAAACACTTCTCCTATTGTGTTAATTACAATATCCTAAGTGTCTTAAACAGCTGATTCAGCAACTGGTTTCGATTGTGTAACCTTGGGATCTTCACAAGTTTTTGCTTCATCAAGTTGACCTCCATCAGACGATGCCTCGCTGCTACCTGCAACATGAGGCTGCTTTTCATTCGACTTAGCCGCGGTTTCTTTTTGAGGAGAACTAGGGGGTGAGCAAGCTTCAATTTCCGTGCTCTTCACACTGTCGCCATCAGGAGATCGTCTCAGCAAATCGGGGCTGTGATGACCAGCATTCGAGGTGTGTGGGGCCTCTTCAATTTCATCTAGTTCATCAATGCCGTCCGCCTCCTCACCCACACCAAGTTGACCGTCGCTTGACTCCAGGTCAGCTGCGTCAGACCCAGTGCACGGGTCGCCTACCTGCACGCGAGTCGAGTCGCTGGTCGAGGCCTCCGTTTCCACAATTGAAGATTCGTCTAACGATACGTAGCTTAGCACCTGCACGTTAGGTACTGATGAAATCTCGTCCTCCAGTATCGAGTGGGTTGATGGGACGAGAGGGCCAATCTCGAAACTGTACTCCGTTATTTCAGGCTCACTGGAGTCTGTTCCTTCGTTGCAAGCATGGTCGATGTTTGGACAGATTTCAGGTATTCCTTCCGAAGGAGTCGGGGAGTCTGTAGCTGTATCAGACATTTGAGACGCTAAGAGCACATTCGGTCTTTCATCAACATCGTCTTTGGAGGGAGCTGAAAGATCTTCAGTCCTTGCATCAGGGACTTCTGCTATTGTCACTGATTCTGCCCAGCCGTAAGGGCTCTCAGAAGACGGCCGATCTTCTGCTTCGTTTTTCAAACTAAGAGTGTTTTCGGGATCCTCGCTGGGATGAACGTTTATAGTGACAGGATGCAAGTGTTGCTGGAGGCTCACAGTGGACTGCTCATCCCCAGAAGGCTCATCGTACACTGGGGCTACCATCAACGGGGGAGCATTGAGAGGCTGGGGCACTGTGACCACCATGTGGGAGGGCGGGTGAGACTGGGACATGCTCATCGCAGGCGGAACATTTTGGGGCTCCGGCGCAGAAACTACAGTGTGTGATGGGATGTGTTCGGCGGAACTCGAGCATGGTTTGCAAGATAGATTCATGGGTTGAGTTTCATCTTCCTCAGGTTGATCTGCAGGCTGAGGAGGAAGCATTCCTGCAGCGACGATGGGGACAATCACGTGCGCTGGCATAGCACAAGTTGGTGGGATAGGCTCGCCGGTGTTTTTGCTCCTGACGCTGGGCTCGCACACGATGAGTCCATCTTCATCATCTCCTCGGAGGAGAGACGCTCTTTCAGGAGCGTTGCGATCGGTCTCTGCGCGACATTGCTGGAGACGCTCCAGCTGCCGGATGTTTTGGGGCACCTCTTCGTCTCCGCAGGGCACTGGAGCGCAGGCATGCTTGTTCACGTCTTTTGTTGAGGCGGCATCATTGCTCTTTGCAAAAGGCTCTTCTCCTTTTAGGGGAAGATTCTTGCTCGTGGCGTTCGGGTACGGATCGTCAGGGTTCAGGTGATGATGAACATCGTCGTCAATGAAGCCAACTGGAGCCGTCGAGACCGGCTCCGCTTTGTTCTCATTGACGTCAATGCGTTCGGGAGGGATGAGGTAATTTCGCTCAGGGTCGACGTACTGGCGAGGTCGAGATTTCTCGAACACAACAGGCAAGCAGATGGAGGCGTAGTAGGCAGTGGTCAAAAGGCCGATGATGAACAGCATGATCAGGATGAACTCCAACGCAGACATCGTCACCTGCAACAACAAAGTTAAATTAGCATTTTTGTCAAACCAAACAATAAAATGAGTCAACTGAAACATTGAAAAAGGCGGCGAACAGAAATTGGATAAATTTCGCATTGAGTATAGAGGCGTAGAAAATTATAGAAAATATTTATGCGCGCAAGTTAAAGCTAACAATGGTATCCCAAAGAGAATGGTAAGTAGTTTAAAAATGGTTTGAGAGGCTCTCTTAAATTTGCAGCGCAAGCGCACGAATGCAAAGAGCTCAAATGTCATTAGCTGGAAAGGAAATGAAAAATATTAGAGAAGCAAATAAAAATTCAGTGATTTTAGATCTATTCAGCCATCAAATTCCAACCCGCAGACCATGAAATGCTTGTATAGCCCAGCCATTGGATTTGGCGGTCAGGCGCACTCAGAACAGGTGAAGATCAGGCGACTACGCGGGCCCGGATTTTTCAACAACTTAACGTACGTGGTCGTTGCAGTGCATCTGGCAGCGGAACGTTTCTCTGCCGACTGGGCTACACTACGCGATTTTCATTCCGCCAAAGTTTTAATTTTTTGATCGGAATTAATTAAATGTTTATTTCAACTTAGTTAGATGACTTCTGGCTTGATAAACAATTAGAAAACAACCAAATCCCCTTTATGTTCTAGATTTAAAACCAACAAACTGCCTTTCTTTAACTCTTCATTTCTTATTTTCTATTTTAGCTCCGGTAACACAACAGTCCGGCCACAGCCGAGCCAGCACGGCACAAGCGCCACACAGGAATGCCAAAATGGACATATATATAAAATGCCAAAATTATCAATAACTCATTATTTTCTATAAATATAATTTAATCACAAAATGGCATCTGGCACAAGAGATCGTTAGATGCTGCTGAATTTTTACGGTCATTTCATATTTAGAGAAAGTGTACACCCGCTAATTTTGGCCCCCAAAAAGGGCTATTGCAGTAAAAGAACCTATTTATTTTAGATAACATTTGGCTCTAAAATCGCATCTGGTGCGCAGACAATGCAAAGAGATCGCTAGATGCTCCTCAATTCTTACGGTCATTTCATGTTCAGAAAAATATGGAAATATCAGCCCCCAAAATGCTATTGTATAACAGCGCAGGTGGGATGTGTAGAGGAGCGTGCCTGGCCATTTAATATTGCGCCCACATCGAGGCCACGTGGCGAGGCTGCGTGAGGGGGAATGCGAGGCGCGGGGAAGATGTGGGGCAGCGGATTCTGGGGCGCGGGAGCGACAACACTTATTTGGGTAGATTTTGCAGTACAATAATGTCAGCACATTCGATGGATCAAAAATTTTACTTTAATCTAAACTTTGGGAGGGACCTCAAAAGCATTAGTTGTGTTCAACGGTGTGGATGTGCTTTATAACCAATTATAAAAGAATAGCATTGGAACCAGTCAGCCAAATCTCATTTCCAATAATAAAATTTTTTTTGGGGTCTCGAAAAGCCAGTTCACCGATCGCTCACGGCAGGACTTTGAAACAGTTCCCAAAATTGTATTCTGCAAAATTTGGAGATTTTGACAAATTAAAACAGCGCGGAGCTTAGCCAAGTAGGTAGAAGAATATTCGCTACCGACTGTTCCGCTAAAACAGAGATGATTTTTCGACAATCCACTCCTTGTATGCTTAGGCGAAGAAGAGAAGACACTTACAAATGATGTACTTTAGGAGGAATTATGCGTGCAGCCAAAATTCTACGACAACGTAGATTCTGCAACAAATAATCGCTTTTATTGAGAGCACCGTGTGACATCTTTGCGGACTTATAAAATAAAAGCGGGCCGTCCTCGAATTTACACCAATAATATTACTGAAGGCGTTATCAATTTCACAAGCCTCTCTTAACTATTATTTGGAGGAAACGTCAATGTATTTTTATCCTTATTTGAAGCTCTCCCAGTGAGAAACGAGTGAAGGTAATGGGCTCATATTTACTTGTTCCTCTCACACACACCGCACGAGACGGCAAAGATTAAGGGTAACACACGACCTTAATACACACGGTTGTTCCAGCTGAGCTGAATTGACAATAAGAGAAGCAAATCTTCGCCAGTACTGCATCATTAAAATGACTGGAACAAAAGAGAAACCTCATGTCTGATGTTTCGGCGGCAACGCGACCCTCACGCCGCACACCTCGTTTTCAATGATCAATTCACGAGCTTCTTTCTTTTGGAAACTCTCGTTGATACACAGTGGGTTCAAATTTATGATAAAAAAATTATATAATTGTATTAAATTAAGTGTACTTTTCTGGAAGAGCGCAATTCATTCTTCGGAAAAATAACATTCTTACACACTCATGCTACGTCATCGCAATTTGGGGCTAAGAGCATGGGTAAAATTTCTTCGAGTCTGCAAAGTGTTATTATAAAATTGTATTCTAATCGTTGCTCCGAGGCTTATGACTCAAAACAAAAGATGCAACGTACATTGTGAGAGCGCGTTCACAATTCGTTCCTTGAGTGCATGCTAACCATGCACGTAAATACTGAGACATGCATTTGTACTGAGACATACATTTGTTCACCAAATGTATTAATGAAATTCAAAATTTGTGAAGCTTAAGACCTAAGATTTCTCATCATACGCACGCGAAAGCCCTCCATTTTCCCTAAGAATTATTTTTTAAGTATTTACCTGAGCCTTTGGTCTGAGGGGACATCCTACTCTAGGCATCGATACAAAACACAAAACTGTAAGGATGTATCAATAGGCATCTACACGGGGCAGCGCTAATGCATCATCTTTATGAATACCGACCCCTCGGAAATAATTAAAGAGCCTATAACAATCACATTTGTGTCCAACAGATGCAAAAAATAATTGAATGTCATTTTATTTTTATACAAACGCTTCAAAGCTACTTCTGTGCGTTCCAACTCACAGAACATTACACAAATTAACTACAAGATAGGATGGGAGTTGATCATTCTGGTGCGTACGTAGGGCATCTCAGCTAACACACGTACAGCACAAGCCTGTTTGAAGCCTCCCTCGGACTGTTTGATCAACGGCTCGCATTAATTTCTGAGTAAATAATACTTCAAGTCTAACAGGGCACGATTCAGTTGCACCAACCTAGGCAAAACAAGCGAGGATCGCGAGTTAGAAACGCCGAGTTAAATGTTCCTCTGGTTCAGTGATGGGCACGTGAATTATAACTTATCCCCCCATAAATCGTCTCTCTGTACTCGCCAACTGGGAGAAAACAGTACCACTCATTTACTACCTCGGACAGTATTCGAATACCACAATGGGAAATCTTCAATATAGTCGCATCAACAGTGGAAATATAGGGATTCTTAGTAGCAACTTCCTCAGAAGCTCCTTGAGATAATTTTGAAGAAATTTTCGCGTGAGTGTGCATGTTTTCGTAACCTGAATTTGTGAATTTATTCTTAGTTATGACACTCAGGGTACACGTGTGTGTTGACTGTGTGCTGCTGCGAGACGACGCGCAGAATCTCAATAAGAAACTCTTCATGCATGACACGAACACCACCAGTCTTTTGTTGTGGTGTTTATACATATAATGCCCACCACCTGGATATGTCATGTATAATTATGAGTCCAAGTTAGTAAACCACGTACTTGATATCATTGACACCGTGAACTTTCTGGAACGTAGTCAATGAATTGTCGAAATGTTTCACAGAAGGAACAACGAAAATATAAAATTGTGTGCAAACTCATTTTCATTTAAAGTGAAAGCGTTCGATGTACTCTTGCTATAGAAAATCAAACCGGGGAGAGACGACCAACAACATGAAGATACGCAGAACTTTACGCTGTACCTTCCATTGAACACAATGTCCGTAATGAAGAACTTACAATGAAGGAACGGCACACCCACATAATTATGAACATAGAGCACGCAGAGACTCATATGGACGAGACTGACTCATGAGTGACCACTTTGTATAACAAAGCTTGTTTGTGCCTCCTGCACTCTCTGACCACATAGGCTCTGCTATTTTGCTGATAAAATGTCCCTGTGTTCTTATAAACCTGCCCTTATCTCAGTAGAGTGGGCAAGGATACAAACAGAAGGATGAGAAGGAGAGTCCTGCACAGAGCCCAGCCTCCTCAATTGTACTTGTGGAGCGAATTGACCTCAATGAGGGCACAGGAGATGCCAATGTCGAGCTATTCTACAAACTTCGTTCTACCCACGTTTGAGACTAGATTATATAAACTTCGTTTAATCACGTTTGAGACTAGATTACATAAACTTCGTTTGATCACGTTTGAGACTAGATTAAATAAACTTCGTTTAATCACGTTTGAGACTACATTATAAAAAATTCTTTTAATCAAGTTTGTGACTACATTCTAAAACTTCTACTCACGTTTCAGGCTACATTCTATAAACTTCGTTCTACTTGCGTTTGAGACTGCCACCCAAAACTTAACATTGTGCGCTTGCATGAAATAAAAATTACGATTTAGATTGGTTAGACCAAACGATACGAATGCCTGGGGAATTTCACAGATTTTCGTATTTTCCATCATTGCAAGTGTGTTTTTAATGATATATGTTTATTTAACTCGTGATTAGGGTGATCCGTTTACTCGTCAGTTCACTACGCCAATATTCGTTACATCTCCTAGGCTTAGAGGTCAGTTAAAACAATAAGTGAAGTATCACACTCTCAAAAATTGCTATAGAAGAGGAGTGTTCATTCCAATATAAACCTCTTAGGTGTACAATTATAGTAGAGGTCCTTTAATCTTATTAGTAAATGCTTTAGAGATGTATATAGCTAAATTATCATCCGTATCTAGGGCGGCAGTGCCGATGACTATATAAAACTGCAAGTTTTCCACGAGCTGTGTAACTACAAGGCACCTACTGACGGAATAAAGTCTGTCCTCGTGTTTCTCTTTGCTTAACATTACCATTGAATTAATAAGGCTCGCATTTTTGAACAAATTTTGTACACGAAAAGGCAGTTTTCAACACGCATCAGAATCCGATCCCATGAGCAGAACGAAGCATCGAAGGTATGGATATACATAAATGGTTTGGCTTTTGTAAATTCGAATTGTAAATAAAAATGCTAAGATGCACGTCCGTAAAGAGGTCATGATTTTACTTGGGAAAGTAAATGAATCAAAATTTGTGGAACGTTTCGACCTCTGAACATGCAACATTTTATTCTTCCTCTCGCTGCGTTACGATATAGACGTCTAGACGCCAATAGTTCTGTTTACACAAGCGTATGTGAGCTCACAACTGCAGCACTCGTGCCGAGGCTGGACACTGTGCTGAGATGTGCAAAAGCTGCTCTACCAAAGTGGCAAGGAAGTCTTCAGTTACATCCAGGCATACAACCATTATATAATCACCAGTCAAGCCATTCTCATTAAGATAACTTGCGAGCCCTTTCTTCTGCGTAATTTTAGCCTCATATACTCCGCCTTTTACCATAAATCGAAGGAACAATATTCTAATGTATTGATATTATTATTATAATAAATGTGAACTTTAACATTGCGCGAGCCGGATTGAAGCATCCGATAATTATGGCTCCCTAGCAGTGAAGCTGTTCACGAGCTGAACTGCAAGTTTTTGCATGCAACCCACAAGCGACGCGCGTCTGGTGCCAGCCGCACGTGCGTTGTGCGAGGGTTGCGAGCTGTTGCGCGATCTTTGATGTTCGTGCGTAGAAAGACACTCAACCTCTTATTAAAATGAAATCAAAGTTTCTTGAAAACGGCTCCTAATTTCCTATGTTTGGCCATGAAATGAATAATCGATGTTCTCATTTGGAGATACGTGCCAATTCAAATATAGTTGGGATGAGATAAGACACTCAGACCTGATATGCTCCTTGTAAGTCTCTCAGTGTATTATTTACTTGAGATAAACACTTAAATTTGCATAGAAATACGTGGGTATAATGTACCGCAGTATTCTGAGATGCATTTCACTCACCATATGGCACTGAATTCTACCACTCTAATTCAAGAAATATTTTATCAATCACCGCAAAAATGCCCAATACAGGAAACCTTGCTCCGACTTGCTACTATACAGAAGTTTTTAAAATTTCTTTTAACTTTTCTATAGAGCGTTAATATCCCAATACATGTGGTAAACTATACTTTGTAAAGTTTGTATTTTCCGTAATAAAAGTCAGCCATGTCTCACAATGTAAGGTTGTTCATGCACCGTATATGTGTTCATATATGGAATGTTTGCTTGGTTCACGACCGTGCTCAACATCCATGAGTGTAAATGACACGTACTTGAAATTGATGATTACTCACAAGTAGCGATTTTCAAATAAACTGCAGATTAACGCACTGATTATCCCAGAGCAAAATAAAAGTTTTTGAGAGGTCACTGCGAATGTACTTACAAAGACAACGTCACCAAAAGAAGCTGAGGAAGATCCAACAAAAACAAACGAAAGCTTACAACTCTCCGTGGAAAGCTGTCCAGGTCTTCTATCAACATGTGTTTTTTGCATGCACCTGCACAGCCTTAGATTTTGTGCAACACAAAGACGAATCGAGAACTCTCCACAGGTGCACGGGCAGCAGCACGCAGCTGTGGTATGGGAGAACCACCGTAAGCCTATGCAATATTGATATCACAAACACCGAGATTCTCAGTCTCGTCTAAATAATGAAACGTTACCGTCGCTGCAACATTGTATTATACAAAGGTTTGATCAGAGCGATGCAGATAGAGGAAAATGATTCACTTGAAGAAAAAAGTCGGACATTTTATATTTTTCAAATTTTAGGTATAAGTGAATTGACCCAAGGAGAACGTCTTTGACATGGCTAACTTCTTTGTGACGTGTAGAATAGAACGATCATCAGACATGTATTCACTCAGTGATTACGTGTAGGTGTGTTCGCAAGTATTATGTCTCGCAAAAATGCGTACACAAATTCAACGCAAGCCGAAGTTAAGAATTGAACTTCAACGAAGCATGGAACAAAACTAATTGCATGAGGAATGTGGACATGGAGTACCTAGAGTACACGAGGCTTTGAAGCGCTTTTGTTTGTAAGATATGACTCATGTTTAATGCCCGTGTTACCCTAGGCGGGACAGCATCGGTAAACCTGAGGAATTTTCCACGAAGATCTTTGTGCAGCTAAGCAATTCCCAGCCCATCGTCCACCAGCTCTCGGCTTTCGGTTCACAGGCGCAGGAAAATTAAGCCACCAAAGGGTACACGGACTGTATTTTGTACTCCAAAATACGAAAACATCACCAAGTCTTTTAATAAACCTGTGCGTTTGCTGTTGGAACTTATGGTAGCACAGACACCAGTAAACGCATAAGCAAAGGAAGAACAATAGAAAAAGAAGTTGAGCAAAAAAAAAAGCTGGAGGCAGCATCGTTGCCGATGAGCTGCTACGATGGGGTTGGAAGACATGCGAGATTGGGTGTGTGAGTGTGTGTGCGTGTGAGCGGAAGTAATATCTTGGTGGTCGAGGGTTGTTAATAAAAAGAAGAATTTTAAATAAATTAAAACAGGCCAAGGTTCAAACTAACTCACCTTTCGAGCTACATAAAATTTCAAATCATAATTGAAAATTGGAATCTTCATGAAATCAGTAGACATCAATCAAATTAATCAATACTCATGCAGTCAACAGACGCAGTCTACGATTCTCCCGTTGTAGATTCACTTTAAAGGAACCTAAAGTTTTCAGCTCCGCTCAATAATTTATTATTTGTTAAGCGTTGATAGATAAATGTATAAGAATAGCTGAGGTTTAACCAATCTTACAGAACAAGTAAATGTCCCTACGAACTGGACAATGGCAAAGCCCCGATGTATTATCGACACACAAAAATACGAGCACTGGACTCAATTTTCGTTCGACAGAACGCTTCATTAAGAGTTAGACTGTAGACTAGATACTATAAATGAGGGCTCTATGACCTGAAGTGCTGTATACAACCAGCTCGGCAGGTACTATCAAGGCCAGATGCTGCGGGCCTCACGCTCCAGTCGCAGGAGACCTTCGTTTTGTTGTAGTGAACCGTACGGGACAAGGAAAGAATGAACTTTTTGATCCCATCACATCCAGTGATACTGAAATCTTGATAGCTTCTTGAAGATACCTTGCTCAAAGGTTGGTTTAGTGCGTGGAAGATACACTGACAATTTTGCTATTCAGATCTCTTGTTGAAACTCACGCGATGAAGATATCACTCGGATTTTAGAATTTTCTAACGTTCTGCCTGTGTGTTTCGAATCTACGTTTTTTCGTGAAATCAGTCAAATCAATAATTACTCAAACTTTTGTCAAGACTTGATGAAGAAACATGCTGCTTTTTGGTCGTAAAGCGTGTTTATTTCTACGTGCTTTGTAGGAGACGCCGTGAGGAACAGTACTTGCGAGCTGTAAATACTTGCAGATGAGGACTAACAACTTCTGAATGTATGTATGTGAATATCTTCGATTTACCCTATATTAAAAACATTATGAATGCGGGCATACCAGTCAGTTTTTAAAAGTTTTGTGTTATAGCGAAAATTCCATTTTTGCCCTGGCCCTTCCCATGATTGCACAATTATAGTGATATAAATGCACGTTTTTTCTTAGGAAACAAAGAGCCTTCCAGCTCAGACAGTGTGTTGAGTTTACTGCCCTGTTATCTCGATGATGACTATTCTGTTTACAGCTAAACGAATACATAAATTTTACGTGCTTCAGATGCGTCGGTTTGTATAAAATTAATTTTCACCTGAAATTTGTGCTTATCTTTGGCAATGACCTGGTAACACAAGTAAATTTTCCTCTCTTTTGTTTTCGATCCGCGAAAAATTGAAACAATTTTGATTGTTATTAAAGCACAGCCCGTGGTTTAACTTTTCCATAGCACCATCCCAGCGTTAGCTTCATGAGACGACCAGAAAACGCGTGTCTGTGGAGCGCTTCAACTTAAGCGGTGCGGAAGGATGGCGGTGACGTCGCTGGATCTTCCTGGAACTGGACCGTCCCAGAGCTGAGGCTGACGCAATCCAGCTGCTGGTCCAGGTACAGAAACATGGCGGAAATATCACTTGAGCAACGAGGTACAGGTGATCCTTGTGTTTTACACTGCCACCACTCTACCTCACCTCCTCGAGTTATACATTGCCCCACTCTACCTCACCTCCTCGAGTTTTACACTGCCCCCACTCTACCTCACCTCCTCGAGTTTTACACTGCCCCCACTCTACCTCACCTCCTCGAGTTTTACACTGCCCCCACTCTACCTCACCTCCTCGAGTTTTACACTGCCCCCACTCTACCTCACCTCCTCGAGTTTTACACTGCCCCCACTCTACCTCACCTCCTCGAGTTTTACACTGCCCCCACTCTACCTCACCTCCTCGAGTTTTACACTGCCCCCACTCTACCTCACCTCCTCGAGTTTTACACTGCCCCCACTCTACCTCACCTCCTCGAGTTTTACACTGCCCCCACTCTACCTCACCTCCTCGAGTTTTACACTGCCCCCACTCTACCTCACCTCCTCGAGTTTTACACTGCCCCCACTCTACCTCACCTCCTCGAGTTATACATTGCCCCACTCTACCTCACCTCCTCGAGTTTTACACTGCCCCCACTTTAACCTCACCTCCTCGAGTTATACATTGCCCCACTCTACCTCACCTCCTCGAGTTTTACACTGCCCCCACTCTACCTCACCTCCTCGAGTTTTACACTGCCCCCACTCTACCTCACCTCCTCGAGTTTTACACTGCCCCCACTCTACCTCACCTCCTCGAGTTTTACACTGCCCCCACTCTACCTCACCTCCTCGAGTTTTACACTGCCCCCACTCTACCTCACCTCCTCGAGTTTTACACTGCCCCCACTCTACCTCACCTCCTCGAGTTATACATTGCCCCACTCTGACTTCAGATCCTCGAGTTATACATTGCCCCACTCTAACTTCAGATCCTCGAGTTATACATTGCCCCACTCTAACTTCAGATCCTCGAGTTATACATTGCCCCATTCTAACTTCAGATCCTCGAGTTATACATTGCCCCACTCTAACTTCAGATCCTCGAGTTATACATTGCCCCACTCTAACTTCAGATCCTCGAGTTATACATTGCCCCATTCTAACTTCAGATCCTCGAGTTATACATTGCCCCATTCTAACTTCAGATCCTCGAGTTTTACATTGCCCCACTCTAACTTCAGATCCTCGAGTTATACATTGCCCCACTCTAACTTCAGATCCTCGAGTTATACATTGCCCCATTCTAACTTCAGATCCTCGAGTTTTACATTGCCCCACTCTAACTTCAGATCCTCGAGTTTTACATTGCCCCACTCTACCTCACCTCCTCGAGTTTTACATTGCCCCACTCTAACTTCAGATCCTCGAGTTATACATTGCCCCATTCTAACTTCAGATCCTCGAGTTATACATTGCCCCATTCTAACTTCAGATCCTCGAGTTATACATTGCCCACTGTAACCTCAGTTTTTGCGGTTAAAATCGCTCGGTTATTCATAGCTTGCATTGAGCATTGTATTGGTTGAAAAAGTGGGATTAATTTTTATCCGCGTACGTTGATGTTCGGAAATTAGAGGATAGATTAAAGAGAATGCTTGAACGAAGCATGGAAAGGGAACAAACGATCTCGCAGTCGCCGCAGAAACTAGCAGAAGCCAGTCAAAGGTTGACATTTTTCGTTTTCTAACAATGCGTAAAAAAGGCATTAATTTTTAATACTACTTTATAGAAATTACCATATTTTCGGAAAATGCTCAATTGAGAAAATAGATTCAGCCACAAATTTCTACGATCAGTTACATTTTCGACTGTGCGTCATAACTTCTACGATTATTCGTGATTTCTACGTTCGTGTTCGAAGGAATGATATCCGTACGACAGGATGGAATACGCGAAGTTCATCAGTGTTCCCGTTTGCTCACGATTACCTTTTTCCAAACATTCAATCATATAGTATAAGATAATTGAACTTATACTGCCGCCCTTACATCATTCGAATTGATCATCAACTTCTATTTAACTCCGAACAACACATATGGGATCTGAGTAGCTACAACAATTACAGCATTGAATTTTGTAAAGGTGCAAAGTATTTCCGGCCTCCGAGTGTTTCGTGCATTTTTAAAAATTTAGGACTCTAACTCCCATTTCTCTTTTAATGCTTTCACATCTGTCACACCCCCCCACTATCATGAGGAGTACATAAAAGTTCAATTATAACCAAACAAACATCAATAAAACTTAAATCCTACTGACCATTCAATCACAGTATAAACGATCATCCTCATTGGCAACGTTTCGGAATGTTATAATTCCATCGTCAGTGCTGGAAACATACAAAAATGTCAAAAAACTTGATATACAGAAATTTCATATAGGTTCATAAATAAGCAAACAAACATCAATAAAACTTTAGTCCTACGCATTGGAGGAATATGCAAAGCGCTAGTATGCAAATTTCACACTGACGACCGCGTGGTGGGAGTGTGGGTGTGTTGGGACATACGGTGCAGGTCGTGGCCTGCATGAGCTGCAGCAGGCCATACGGTGCAGGCCGTAGCCTACACACACACAACCTAACACCCACACAGTGACCACTCCTGACACAACTTCGTCCGTCATTTCCTCTGCCTGTAGTACGTTTTCCTCAGCTACTATGTGCTAAAAAAACGTTTCACCGAATTGTCAATTGCAAGAACCTTTTCATGGGAACGTTATTTGTGAGTGCCTTTCATGACAGCGCCACAACGGCGAATGTAATATTACTTGTAACGTAAAAGTGTCATTTGATGAAAGTGCTATTGAATTTGCCTGTACGCTACAAACTTCATGCAAGGAAGTCTAAATAACAACATAAAAGTACCATAGGGTGTGAAAACTTCATTGCCTCGTAGCGAATCTGAAGCCCTTGTGGTTACTTGGATTAGGAACCATTCCTACAGTACGACGTCAGACTCAATAGGCTTACGAAAATAACACCATAATGTTAACGTCCATGACAGACCATTGAGTGGAGCGGTAAATGTATTTTGCGGAGAATAAAACCTCTGAAAGTAAATGCTTTCCAAATGTGTGAGCGCACGTTTTCATGACGTAACACAGCCTTTTTATGTATAGACATAAACACACGAGGGCTATAAAGCTAGGCATTTTGTAATGTAGGCTCATAACTTCTCGTACTTTAAGACTCGTAATAAATTCATGACACCTCACACATGCAGTAGTTCATGGACTTATCATTAAGTTTTCATTTAAAATGAATCGCTCTCATCATAAAATTGGCGCGTACTATCACGGAAAAACTTTAATGCTTTGCTTACCACCATCTCACATCTATGAACAGACAAGTTTTTAATAGTTTTTAATGACAGTTTCTTATAATAAAGTCAACTTTTAACAATAATTTTCTTCAAAACTTGATATACATCAAGACAGAACCGGTAATGCAGGTAAACAAAATATCTCGGCGCATAAAAGGTTTATGCACGGGGTATCCCAAAAAATTGTACTTACTCTTTGAGCGGACACTAAAATATTTTGTTTTAATGTAGGAGTTCATTGACAAAGATGCAGGTCTTACGGGATGAACCACCAAAGAAAAGTATATTAGATTCAAGTAAAATTAAATTGTAAAAAACTTGGTTACACGTGAAACAAAAAGTATACTTTAACGAGCATTAGTCAATGGATGAGTACATTATTTTGGGACACACTTACGTAAGTGCAGTGAGCTTGTTTAGAATTTGCGTGCGAGTTAGCCATAGAGAAGCACAGCGGTCTTTATTTCTAAGCCCCAGTTGACCTCGGTGCCTCATTACGAAGGCAGCGTGACGCTCGAGACGCACACTAATTTCACACTCTTAATTTAATAAAAGTTCCCTTCAAGGGTACACATTAAGGTTTTAACATAATAACCGCCACCTGTCAGCAGGCCGGGCATGACTAATTAGACTCGTGCTTAATGTTTATGCCAGGGCGCAAACATGCGAAACTTCAGTGGCGGCGTCAGATGCTTAAAATTAATTAAAATAAAAGGAATAACTCTTAGGAAACTCAAACAATTGAATGGACGACCGAACAAGTAAAGAATTGCAAATAGGAATTTATTCGAAGACTTACATAAACCAATGAGAAAACACACTAAAAGAGCGGAAGGGACAGCAAGCACTCTAACTAAACTAGCATAAGTAATTGAACAGCGAAATCCCAAAGGAAAAATGACTCTAAAAGAGCGAGAGAGAACTTGCACAGCGGAGAGATGCCAGGGAGCACACCCGCATCTCTGCGAGTCTGCAGTCTGTGGTGACCTTGACATGGCGACGGTGGTGGTGGTGTGGTGGTGTTGGTGGTTGTGCTGTCAGTGGTGACTGCAGCGTCTGTGTGAGTCGCAGTCTCTGCCACTAAAGTCATCAGGCACTAGTGATAGTGACTGCGAACTCCAGTACCTGGCTGCTGACTACACAAGAAGGAACTGGTGATGCCAGCTAATGCCATGCCACCGATGTAGCACACGGTACAGTAGCAGCAGTTGCAGACTCCAAAAGCTAAGTGCTCTTTATGTGCAAATTTCATTCCAACACGCTCACAAATAATTAATATAACTAGTAATAATATAATTTCTGCCATGGAGAAAAAGACTTATGATGCAGAGCTGGTCCTGGTTGAACTCAGCCCATTGCAGCGACCGCGTGAGGTGCACAATTCACACTTACATTTTAGGGCTTTAACTGAGTTATCAAACGAGGTCACGCTATATAAATTCCCGGGAGATCCATTCACAACAGTGCTGTCGTGGGAGGAAAAACTATAAACTGGGGCTTACAATGGCCGAAGATCAGTCAGGTTCTAAAAATGTGCGGTGGAAACATAAAAAAAGCAAAGGATCAGGATAAAAGGCAATCAGCGCGCGAAGAAACTGCTATTGGTTGGAGAAAAACCAAGGCATTGCCTTTTTATCGGTGTCGTAGTTATTTAATTGATGTTAAATATGAGGCCAAAACTGACCTGAACATTTTTAAAAAGTCGGCACACTAATTCCAGAAATGAAGGTTAGCCTGAATGAAAAACTAGTTACCTTCCGCCACAAGTGGAAGTTTCCACAAGTTTCCACCGATTATGTGCCAACACAAGCGGAATTTCCACCCGTTATTTTCCACCACAAGTGGAAGTTTTCAAGCAATATTTTCCACCACGAGCGGAAGTTTCCACTACCCTGTGCACGAACATCGAAATCAGTAAGCTAGATTTATATTAATAACAAAGACGTGGAATTAAATGTGGTATGGGTGGAAGCAGGAGATGAGGTACGTATGCGTGGCGTATGAGCGGCAGGAAGTGCCTCGTACAGCACAATGTGAGGTCCCGCCCTCGTATTCTTACCTCGCACGTCACACACACACACACTCACACTCTCCTAGAGGTACGCAGCATCCAAACTCGCGGCGCTTTCTAATACACGATAAACTGCGAACAAAAGTGCAGCACGGTGCGTAGCATTGAAACTAAAGTATATCAGAGTGTGCAGTATCCAGAAACCTGAACTCAAGCAAGTCAACAAACATGAAACTAGGAAAGAACGTGCAGGACATCAACACTCAGATTTAACATGTATCCTGCATAAGCGCGAGAGGTTATAGATAAATTAGAATTTGTAGGGACTGCTGTGTTGAAAGTTGACGAAAAATGCAAGCATTTATCAATCGTAAATGAATTTAGAGTGAACATGGACATCTGCTAATTCGAACGACATTTTTGACGCTCAAGAAATTTATAACTGATAATATGAAGTGAAGCAATACAACTGCATGAATCAGTCACTCTACGTAGAACGCCACACGTTCGCTAGCTGTAGCACGTAGAACGCTAGCTAATTCACCGGAAGGTGACAGTTTTTCGAGTAAATGTATTTCTAACCTTGTCATTTTGAAGTAAATCTTTGCCATCGTCATCGCACCTGCGTTTGCTGAAGCACATCGTGCCTTCATAATGTTCGTAAAATGACATCGAAAAAGCTCAGACTTTTTCGATTTTATGCGGGAGGTTCTAACTGGCCGAACATCAGCCCCTGACCGATGGAAATATTTCATAGCAGGACAACTCGAAGCGGATTTCTGTAAAAAAAGCTCTTGTGCTTCTCGATGCTGCTCCAACATACGCTGGACGTCGAGTTCAGTAACGAGACCGTGTACTGCATGTTTCTGCTCACGATATTTTTTTTACTGTTTTCGCACACGATTTTTACTATTTCTGCTCCCGATGTTTTTAAAAATCAGAATCTAACCAGGACTCCAAATTTATTTTTGAAAAATGGATTAAAATTAAGTTTTGAAAAAATATAGATTAAATCACTTAAATTCTATCCACACAAATAGAAGTTCAGGGATTGACATCAGCAATGAGATCAGATAGCTTATGAAGTGCATGATACACAACATGTATACTTGAATTTATATTGTACTCTTGAGATAACATGAGACATTCGAACGCGTCAAGACTGTCAACAGGACGCAGAGAGCAAAATTGAAGACATTGTTCAGCGTATTTAGCGTTGCAGATAAGTAAGCGATGTTTGATGAAGCCTTCAAACTAAGTGACGGGAAATAAATACAAAGAGATCAGGACAACAATTTATCGGTTGATGACACACGCATGACGCTCAGGTCCCACAGCAATTTAAAATACGCCTTTGTGGCGTACAAAGAGACCAATGACTGAACCAACTAGCACTGGGGTCGACTGGCAATTATACGCCTGGTGATGGATGCAAAACTTGATGCTATGCAGTTGGCCGTGAGCTACCTGATGAAATGCAAGATTGAAGCATGGCTTTTTTTCTGACAAAAATTTTCAAATTTGGAGTTTTCAAGTATAATAAAGTAGCAAAAAGAAGTAAATGTGGCAACCCTGAGTGAACAGGACTTTTTTGTTAAAAAATCTAACAACCTCGGTTCGCACGTGCGATGGCCTTCGACGGAAAGCAAGGTAACAACTCATTCTATTTTAATTACGCAAAGTAGCAACTCTTTCTATTTCAATTATGATAGACTGATTAACAAAGTTATCAGAACTCAACCCGATTTGATCCCATACGTGAAAATTGCTACAACATCTTGTAGCAAATAGGCAGTAACACGTGACAGAATCACTAAGTACATCAGTGACATAAATAAAATACAGCAAAAATATACACATGCCTTGAGTTTAATAGAGTTGACACGCGACACTACACAAACAAAAAGTTATTTTAAGTCTCTCGCCCTCAGATCAGCTGATGACTTACTACAGAACAAACAGTTACATCCTGAGATCAGCTGATGACCAGCGTCTCAGCTCGAGTACAGAGGACCCGAGAGCTACAGCACGAGACGGAGTTCCTTCAAATTTGCAACATTCCTTCGTAGAATAAGTTAACCATTACAAAAAAGTAAAAAAATTTCAATCACCTGAGCAAATCAGTCACAATACGGTTCACTAACCACAGCAAACTTAACCTGAAATCTCGAAAAAAAAGAAGATCGCATTCAGGAGCGATATGACACTCATAAAGGTATACGGAAACAATAGCTGTCATCTTCTCAGGTATCGGGAAAAAATGAGTGTACATGACGCCGTGAGTACACAGCCACTTATTAATCATGACTCAATTAAGCAATAACAGTAGCAACTGATGGCTCGTTCAAAAGGTCACAATCGGCACACAAACTGCATTGTTTCCGCCGTGACTTGCACTCCTGCGGCCCGCACGCGCAGTCTGCGGTTTCACGAAACCGATATTGGTCAATAAATCAAAGCACGTTACTTCCTCAATGTGGTCACTTTATTTTCGAACAAGTGAGAGTGGACAAAAGTCGTGATATTCTAGATTAAATAGCTTGACAAACGGGTGCCTCGAAATTGAGACGTATGCGAATGAGCTCAAAACAGATGGCATTGGTTTTGACAAAATATTAAACATTAGAAAAAAAGATAAACCAAGGACGAAAGTACTGGAGATACGCCAGGTATGAACAGAATTTCAACAAATTTAATAAAAAATGCAGTCCCTCACGCAAAATAAAAAATTCTTGATGTGAAAGAATGAGGAAATAAAAAATATTCGAATTACACATTAATGGCTGTTCTATTCTAAATGACGATGAAACTGATACAACATTAATTAGAAACAAGAGCAAAAATGCTTCAAAAGAGAATTAATAACTTATAAAACAAGCACGTTCAAACTAGCACAGCAAACTCTTTGTCTTCTATTATCATAATGAAACATGGACCAACCTACCTGTTGATTACTTGGATAAATGTTCGCTTCTAGAGAGTAATAGTGTACGGTCGCAGGTGGAACGTTCTATGCTAGTCCCAAGCAGAGGGAAAGCCTCAAGTTTAGTTCAAATTTCCTTTCCACATGTACAGTAAATATGTTTGAATTAATTCACCAATTTATGAACGTGAAACGTAAAATCTAAGCTGCAAATCTCAGGCGGCTTGATCACGGCTCGTCTTCAATAGTGACATTGAAATCGCTGTATTACCTTTAATAGTGACATTTAAATAATAAATTTCAGCTTTGTGCAAAATTAATGTCCTATTTGAAGATCTTGGGTGAAAATTTATAAGCTAAAAACAATGGAAATATTTATTCATTAACGTACTCTCCATTGCTTTCAATGACTTCATTCCACCTTTCAACAAGCTTATAAATGCCTCGCTAGTAAAATTCTGTAGGTATAGAATCAAAATGCAAATTTAAATAGCAATTTACATTCGTTTTTAAATATTTTTTCATCTTGCTAATTGAATTATAGCACTGGTAAAAACGTCACCGGAAGTGAAAACAATTTGACGCATCTGGAAATCCACGTGATGTACAATGACTTAGAATCAGTATCATTCTACCTTCATTTTGAATTACTTTTTGATATCGTTTATTAAATTGTATCACTAATAAAAACCTCACCAGAAGTGAATACAAACTTGAAGCATCTGGACATCCACGTGATGTTCAATGACTTAGAATCAGTATCATTCTACCCTCATTTTTAATTATTTTTACCTCGTTTTTTAAATTATGGCAGGGGTAATAACTAAGCTAAATAAGAATACGAACAACAAGCGTTAAGAATCGTAATACATAAATAATTTAAAGAAAATAAAAGCAAGCAGCGTAAGGAAAGTATCAGACACGGAAACACGAGCCATAGAGTGCGGGCAACTGCACCAACCTTCGCTCGCTGCGACGTTGCCACACATTGGAAACTGCGCGCAGAAGGCCAAGGTCATCTAGAAATATCAAATAAAGAGAGAATGGAACGAAAACGACAATTGGCAACATTTACCGCAGGAGGCTCCTTTATAGTGAAATAAGAAAAAACAGTAAGCCTACTGTGTGAAAGGTGCTTAACTTTATGGTGTCAAATGATAGTGAAAGCAGATTTCGCGTTTACGACACATTATTTGTTTAAGGAGAGCAATGCTGGTTCAAATTAGACGTTTTTACGATGTGATGAATACCCTCACGTGTCATATGGAATGTTTGAATGTGGTAAAACTAGCGAGGAAATTAAAAAGAAACTCATCTAAGAGAGTTTGACTCCAGGGTGAGACACCCAGGCCTTTCTCGAGGTGAGACAGAGAAGGAAATCTTACCAACAACACTGCCACAGATTTTTTTTCATTTTTTAGGACAGAAAAAAACTTTCTACTTCTTGTTTCCCCACCAATATTTTCATAAAATAAATTAATAAATAAATCAGTTAATTAATAGATACAACCCTTATCAACATAGAAACACGACATGCTAATGAATTTGGGTGAGTGAATCAAGACAACTCTGCGCACAGGGGAATGAAGCAATAATAAACACTAAAAAAAAATGTATTGGTAAAAATAATAAACTCAGACAGCAATAATTTTCCATTGAAGGAAAATGACTTTCAATACAGCTTTTGAGCCTCGATTCATTAAACACAAAAGAAAAAGTTAAAACGGGCACGCTGTTACACCGCTCAACAGGAAAACAGCACCCAGCTTGAGCGGTGGGTGTTACCATCTCGGCACGACCAAGATATCCAGGCCACTTGAGTGCGCACGTCGTAGCCATGATACGCGGGGTAAATTATGGAAGGCTTAGGCTTAATGGAATATTTTAATGAAATCTTAACAAAGAACACTCTCAAATGAGGTGAGAAAGAGTAAGTGGCTAAGTTCGTGAACCTACGCTGCGCACTTCAAGTGAGCTCAACTGTACGCATTTCCTACTTTGTTGACATGAACTTTTACTGCACACGGACGGTGTGATAGGTAAATATAACATAGATGACGGACGGCATAAAAATATAAAGCAAAACAAAAAAAAGACCTGACGTAGGTGAAACTCCGCATCCTTTCGCAGTGTGCTATTTTAATACAATATTTTGACAAAAAAAAAACACAATAGCATACTACAATAACGCTGTGACGAGTAAAATGAATGCTATTAAAAGTCCTTTGTACAAAGATACTATCCCCGTACCATTGATCCCTAGGCTGGTAACTTCCAGATTTGTAAAATGCTTTTAACGGCATTGACAGCTTCAAAATCAACGTACTGGCACCATACTCAACATCTATCAATCTGAGTCATTCAACTCACACAATACATGGGAACAAGGACACCGATAGATGAGCAGAGAGATTATTTCAGATGAAGCCAACGATGAAGAAAACCACAACACAGTTATTAGTTTTTTCGTATTACTCTAACCTATATTCCCTACTACTTCTACCTATATTACTGATTGCGTTTACCCATATTAACTATTACCTTTACCTCTATTACCTATTACTTTTACCTATATTACCTACTATCTCTACCTCTATTACCTATTACCTTTACCTATATTACCAATTACATTTACCCATATTACCTACTATCTTTACCTATATTACCTATTACCTTTACCTATATTACCTACTGCCTTTGCCTATATTTTCTACTACCTTTACCTACGTGGCCAAAGCAAAGTTTACCACAGCCCTGACTGAACTTGACCCAAATTAGACACATCAGTCAGGTGAACTTGATGAGAGCGGCGGTGAAACTCCACCCACAACAGTCATTGAACTTCAATTCTCGCCAGTTTGGCAAAGCCTCTCCTGTGGTTTGTTTTGTTTGATCAGCTTCAGTGTCACCCATATGACTACCGTCCCAAGCTGTACGTGGTGTTTGTTCTTAGCGGTCGTGTGTGAGCTGTAAAATATACGAAGAAGAAATACACGAGTGTAGCATGGAGCCTTTTTAATGGTGAGTAGAGTACGACGTATGCAAATAAGGCTTTGGTAAGACCAGAACGAAGTAAGGCAAAAAATAGTGAGACCTGGACAAATTTCTCTCCCGCGTTCTGGGTGACGTGCCTTTATAAACAATTCTGCGAAGCTTTGAGATTGCGTTGTGGATGTTTGAAAACATCACTGATATTGTTGAAGCTACTTCTAACATTCTTATCCTTTCCAAATCAGGTTCGGCTACTAGAACTGTGTAATATTCAAAACGTAAACTCAAGATTCCTGGATTCGATGGAAGACAGCGAGATTTGCCGTGTAGCAACTGTAGCATGGATCCCGAGCGCCACAATATCAGATCTGCCAACAGCTCCGTCACATCTGTGCTCTCCGCCTATACTCGTAGACAAAGGGCGATCTTTTGCTGCGCACTGACTTGCTCTTTCTTGATTATTAGTAATCGGCACGAATTTTTAACCCAGATTTAATCGTAGAAAATGTATTTCACTGATCGTTTTTTATGTGTTTGGTACGTGATTTTCCCTGTTCCCAAGGTGCACGAAATAAGAATTATTTCTTGACAGGTAAAAGTATCAAGTATTAGTATTTCCAACAGTATGTTTTATACATTCGTAGATTTAACAATTATCTATATTTTTCAGAATTTATCAGTGTTCAACTCAATTTCGTCAATAGTGGAATAAATAAGAATTTTTTAAAAATAATGCACTACGTAGCTCGAAAACACGTGAACAACGGTCTGGGGCTGAATTTATGACTGAATAGCTTCCGCATCGATCATTACCTACCAGAATTCAGCATTATACGAGTCAAACAAGGGCATTATAAAATACGTTTCATAATGTTGAAAAATTGTATTTATCAAGACATGGTTTTCAAGAACACTAGTTAGCTATTCTTACAAGGAATTGAGATCACGCTCTCTATACGTATGTTCACAGCACCAAGAGAGCGTTTTCTCTTGCACTGCAGGAAGAAGACGGACGTTTCCAACGCATGGTGCTTGAGAGGCACAGCAAGCACAAGGATGGAAGTTGGTCACCACTAGAGTACCTTTAAACTTGCTTTGGGAGATTATTCTTACCTTGCGTTATATGGACGATTTTAACAACAATAGAAAGCTTGCAGCAGCCTTCGCATCACAATGGGCTAGCCAGAAGAACACCAGCAAACTTGTAATCCACGGAAAGATGTTTTGCCCACTGACAGGGTGGCGCACACCCTCACCACATCGTGTCAATCCAAACACTGGCGCTGCAACTGTCTGTTGGTTGGTGGTGCATCATGGTCGGCCTATCAGCGAGCCAGGGACGGCCAAGCCTTCAAGGTATCTGTTACGGTACACCTTTGTACCAACCCTGATGTGGTTGCCCAGTACACTCGATCCAATCGCTCTTTTACAAAGTGCATTACTCAATTTAAAGTGCAAAAATGTTTTTCAACTTTCACTGAAATGCTTTAGGATGCTTTTTGTTTTTATCTCTGTTGCAGTGCTTTGCAAAGAGACAATGTTGAGGTTAGAAAACATGATTCAAGCGAGCATGCAAATACTTATAATAAAATACGTTCGATGTTATACAATGACATAATAATATGCGGTGACTTCAATTATGATCTACTGAAACATGAAAGCCATGAACCAATCTCTAATTTCCTAACTACCTTTCAGTCTCAATCCTTCCTTCCGATCATTACAAAGCCTACACGAATAACCTCAGAGTGTGCTACGCTGCTTGACAATATCTTTATGACAGACCCTAGTGATTTTCTTGCTGGAATAATTACTTCTGACTTATCAGATCACTTCCCAGTTTTTCTTATTAAGAAAAATGTCTATATTGTTTGCACCAAGGCACGGGCTGAAACTTACTCATATCGTAAAATAAACGAATCAAATCTTGAAGAAATGCGCACCGTTCTAGAAGAATCAATGCCTACATTGCACATCTCTCAACAAAACAATAATACTGCGAGCATTGATGAAGCAGTAGTAAAGTTGACTGAAACTATAATGACCGCATACAATCAGTGTTGCCCAATTGTAACTCGTACAGTTACCCCGAAAAATAAACAAAAGCCCTGGATTACTAGAGACATCGTGATAAATATAAAGAAACGTCAAGCGTACCTAGCCCTCCATTGCGAAGGACGAATATCTAGAGAAACATATAACCGATTTAGAAACTATGTAACAAACCAGATAAGAACATCAAAAAAGAACTACTTTACGCTCAAGTTTACTCAATTCAAAACTGACGTTAAAAAGACTTGGCATCTCCTTAACTCCTGCTGTAAACCGAATAATGCCGATAAAAAGAAAATTGAATATGTTGTTCAAGATAATGTAAAATATCATGAGAAGAAAGAAATTGCTAATCTCTTTAACAACTTCTTCGTAAACGTAGGGAAAACAATAGCTGATGGTATTCCCAGTGAACCTACTGATCACCTGGAATTTATGGATCATATTCGAGAACCCAACTCCTTTTTCTTTACGCCTACAAACTCCTCCGATGTAATTACGTGCATAAACAACATGAAAAATAAATCGAGTGGGTTACAAACGTTTCTGACTAAAGTACTTAAAGTTATTGCTGACATTGTAGCCCCACTGATATCAAATATTATTAACCAGTCTCTCTTACTAGGCACTTTCCCGAACTCCCTCAAAGTTGCTAGAGTAACCCCTATCTTTAAAAGTGGTGAAAAAACCTGTGTAAACAATTATCGACCTATCTCCATTCTACCAATTATTAGCAAAGTATTCGAAAAGATTGTGTATAAAAAAGTGTACTCTTATTTTGAACAAAAATCATTTCTTTACGATAAACAATACGGTTTTCGCTCTAAAAAATCAACAACACAGGCTATATTAAATCATTTACAATTCCTCTATTCTAATATAGATGAAGGAAAGCCTGTCTTCTCTGTATTTCTTGACTTCCGAAAAGCATTTGATTGTGTGGACCATAAAATACTATTATCGAAACTACACTGTTATGGCATTCGAGGGATTGCCCATGATTGGTTCAGATCATACCTAACAAATCGGAAGCAATACGTTGTCATTGACGACGCAAAATCAGACCCACAGACAATTAGCCATGGAGTTCCACAAGGATCTGTTCTCGGGCCTCTCATGTTTCTGATTTTTATCAATGATATTGTAAAATCTACATCATTCTTCAAATTCATACTTTTTGCCGATGACAGTACGCTTTCTGCGGTCCTTCCGAACCAAAATCCTGCTATGATTGTGGAGAGTATAAATACTGAACTTCACAAGGTTTCATCGTGGCTCAAAGCTAATAAAATAAGCCTAAATATCGATAAAACAAATTATATTACTTTCTCACACAAGAAAGATGTATCTCTCCCATGCATTAAGATTGGCGAAGGTGAAATCGAAGAAACCAACTCATGTAAGTTTCTGGGCATCATAATAGATAAACATCTGACCTTCAAAGAGCACATCACTCATATTAGTTCTAAATTATCAAAATCCATCGGAATCCTAAATAAAGTTAAAAATTTTCTGCCTGAAACAGCTTTACAAATGCTCTACCGAACGCTTATTTCTCCATACTTGCAATACGGAATAGAAGCATGGCACGGAACTGATAAAAATAAAACCAACAAAATTTTTACTCTGCAGAAAAGGGCTGTCAGAGCGGTAAAGAACCTAGAATATAATGCTCACACAAATGATTCTTTCAAAAATTTACAAATACTTAAACTTTCGGATCTCTACAAAATCTCCATTTGTAATTTCATTTACAAAACATTAAGAAATGATGGCGACAATAGCCTAAGACAATTATTGACTGCGCAAACTGGTCATCACGACCATTTAACCCGAAATAGAAGTAAATTCATGCTTCCTTATTATTCAAAGGCCAGGTCGCAACACAGTATTCTCTTCGTTGGAACCAAAACTTGGAACTCTATACCTGCAGAGATCCGTGAATGTAATTCGTACAAAGTATTCAAAAGACATCTTGAGTCTCACTTCCTATCAGAATACTAGTCGTGTAAGATCACCGTGTCGAAATCTTGCCTCCTACATGTAACTAATGATAATGTCATAATGTAACTTGCCTTGTGTACCATAACCAATCTTCTCTCTGCTCTTGAATCGTTTTATCGAACATACTGTTAAATATAGCCGACTTGACCTTTATTGTAAAATACAGCATAAAATATCGAGTTAATTATCTCAATGATCAGTCTAATGCGAAACTAGGTTAAGTGAACTAGGTTAAACTTTTTTGTACACCCTAGAATAACGTGATGGTAGGATGCCCTAGAAGTCGCTGAACTTATTCGGGCCCACAGGTAGCTATACTCAAATTTGACCATTGTACTAGACTTAAGTAAAATTCTACCTCTGTATCACCTGTGGTAAATAAATTGTTTAAATTGTTTAAATTGTTTAAATTGTTTAAATGTTACTGAACTCAAGTACACAGATTGTAATAACTGTTATAAAACCATACGTTTGTGTGAAAATCTGATATTTCACAGTGAAGAAATTATTGAAAATAAAGTTTAAACGCAACATCATGCATTGAAAAGCTCATTAATAAGCCACCCTCGGCAGGGAACAATATCGGCTCACGTGACATACAAGAGAGCTTAAATTTGAACATAACTTTTTATTTGTAGACTCCGCAGTTGTTTAAATACGCAAAAGGCCTCATGATATGTAACTCAATTCAGAAAAGCCCATCATTTTCAAAAAAATTTAAAAATCATTTTCCATTCAACGCCATGTTAGGATCACTTCAACACACACTAGCATAACAATGCGAATTCAAATATCATGTTTAGACTCAGGGTAAAACATGAAAAGTGTTGTTTTCATTATAGAAATCGTCGTGAATAATAATAATCAAACAGATGTTTCGGGCTTCTATATTTCCTTGGAGTTCAAACTGCATGCACATAACCGGTCTAAAATATTTCCTTTTTCATTCACCAAGGAGTAACTAGAGCGTGCTGAACAGCGCCAACTTCGGGAGGCATGGAAAGAAAGAATACGAGAAAGAATAGGAATAAAGTTTTAGCAATGAAGTACTCATTTTACTACAAGGTTGCAATTAACAAAAGATTTGACTCTATTCTAATTTTGGGAGCGTTTATAAATCTCACGTAGGATTTTTTTGGCGAAGTACAGCGTTTGGTTTCAGGGTAAAATCCAGGTTGAGATAATTTAACGGCAAATGTAAAACATTAGCTTATAATGATAAGATCCTCTATATATATGCTATATACAGCCACTTCGACAGATGAGGCCTGATCGTTTCAAAAGATGTCGGTGTACGGGTAAACCAGATCCTTCATGCTCTTTCGCTCGCAGTAATGCACTTTTTTATGAGTTTAGGCATCATCTAGAAAAACATGGAGCGTGAGCGCTTCTACATCAGTGAAATTCATAAAACTGAAAAGTCACACATAAAGGATCGATCATATAATCCGTTCTGGGATTTTCATCAGGAGTAAAATATTTTTTAATTTTGATAGAGCATATCTTCGAGCATTTACTAAGAGGAATTTGAGATTAATTACATATTGACAAACTAAAGGTACGTGATTTTTAAATGCACTTAAAAATCGCCCTTTATGACGTGAGCATATCAGTTTGGACACAACATTCAATCGCGTTTTTAAAATGCACGGAATATTGAGAAATGTTTTTTTAGATTTAACACTAAAGCTCTTACAGCACCTACATTCCCGTCACCACACAACAAATGACGCATAAGTGTGTATTCGAGTTCTTAGACACAAGAGTGCTCACGTTAAGGAAACATGCAAAGAGGTGCCACATACACACTCGCCCTGGTTTTTACTTCTAATTGATAATGGATTTATGTAAGAAAGAACCCTTTAGTACGCTCTATTTTTAGAGCTCTGAGCTCTAATGTGCTGCAAAGTTCCCTCTCAAATTATACATAAGACCACTTTGTGTATATCTGTGTCTAGATAAGGAACTCTGGCGAAGCATACGTTAATGACTCAGTTTTCAGATGTTATTTCTTCCTTTGTGCACTGTACACTGTATTTCTTCCTTTGCGTATTGCTTCGTCAGCTGACCTGTTCAAGTGTTCAGGGACCTGCTTGTCTACTTCTTTGATTAGTTCCCTCTAATTAACGATAAGGGAATATAATTGTTACGCGTCACTCGGGAATTATTGAAGTAACTACTAATACTATAACTAACTACTTACAAACTGCTAACTTACTAATAATAAACTACTAAATAAACTATTAGATTTTATTAATATTCAATTATTTATAATATAAGTAAAATTCAATTTAAATTATGTTGTAAATAAACCATTCTTTATGTAAAACCATTACTATCGAGTATTGAACCTAGTTGACATTCGTCAAAATAAGTTTGTATCCTACAAATGCGTTCAGTAGGGTAAGGTGTAAAGTGATGGTTTGGCTAGAGTGCTCTTTTTCTGCTTTGCAAGCGAACCCATTACTCTCGTTATATTTATGTAATTGAAAAAATGAATTTTAAGAATAATAATAATTCTTATAATAATAAGTGGCCCTGAAGCGCACGGCCGGTGTCGGAAAGGCACATCGTGGCAGCGGAGCGTAAGAAATCACGCAGGTTACGTCGTCTGGGCGCAGGCCCGCCCCAAAACATTGTTGTACTAATACTAATAAGGATACTGATTTTTACCCAAAATTGTGCCCGTTGGCTACGACTAACCTAATTTTTTTTAGATGCTAACCCTGCCACTTTCATGTGTGTGTTCTGAAGAGGACCTAACAATACTCATGTTTCTAAACCGAGTAACAGGACCTTTATGTTAAGACAATTTAAAAATCAACAATTCTATCACCTTTTTGCTAATAAACAGTTTTGCTTTTCTTTTGCATCACTCGATGCTGTGAAACCTGTCATCTGCTCTACTCAAGCCTGTGCTTCTACATGAAGGCGGTTGTTCCCCATCTAAAGCTACCCCTGTCCTGTCCACTCTGCACGTTTAACTCTCATTCTGACGCTAGTGCTAGGCTTATCTTCGGGTGTACTGATCACTCCTGCTCACATAATGATATGTACGCTGTACAGTTCGCTTCTCAGGTAACTGATCAGTGACGGTTTTTATCCTGAGCTTAACAGACCTGAAAGTCATATGAGGCGTGCATTATGCATACGCGATATTTCTGGGGTAATTATGCTTAGAATGCTTCATTTCAGCGCTGGTGAAGGCGTTTCAAACAATGGAAGCACGGTCCCAAGGTACGACCAAGTCTTGAGCAGCTGTTTTTCCAGCTCGTGATCGAAGGAGACACATGGCCCCAGTCAAACTTTTCGCCGGAGCATGCATGTTTTTCGCCGCCTAAGCGATTTGATTACTTGATTGGCGAAAAACATGCATGCAGTCGGCGAAAAAGTTAGACTGGGGGTCAGCTGCAGATATGTATTTCGCGCTGACATAGCCATAAAGTAAACCAATTTTTTATTCTTTAGCCATTTTTGACCGTAAAATCCCCTCTGTAATAATTTGCTAAAGCGTCCTGTCTGTCAGAAGTATAAAATAGTGAAATTATATAAAAAACAAGCATCCGCTCACTCTTGTTTACAAGAAATATTACGTCGATGAAAGTTAAATCTATTGTTGTTCAAAAAATGTAACTTATCCTGAAGAAAAAGATTAGGAAAATTCGGATTTTTCAAAAAAATTTTCGCTGATAGTAAATAACTAGTGTACACGGCCCGCCATACGTGACGAAATCTTATATTTTCCTTTTATACATCCTCCAGTTGTGGATGGTGAACAGACGGCAGCCAAAAGTGTTTAGTGGTTCGAAACTTATTCTAAGCCGAGCGTAGTTCTCTCCAATACACTTGTTGAGTCCACGAGAGAGTGCCCAAACTTTTAGGATATTCTATGTCAATAAATGATGTTCCTTCGAAATTTGTAAATCATTGAGCCTCGCTCATTCTGATGAAAACATGATGCGCATTTTTCAGCGAAGTCTTCTTCGAAACGCGTCCTTTTTGAATTTTAGGACACCATTAAGAAACCAGCTGTACGCGGCTCGGGATATGGAGTTTCTATCCCAAGGCTTGTCTAGTTTTGTTGTCAAGCAAGTTTATTTACACTGCTCTGATAATTATAACGTACTCTTGAAAGAAAATATATAGTTATCAACAAAAATTATATGCCTTAATGTTTTCCTATCTCTTCCACCAAAATGTTTTTACTTTTTATTTGTTCTCATATTCCTACCCATATTTATTTGTTCTCATATTCCTACCCATATTTATTTGTTCTCATATTCCTACCCATTATGTTGGCGAGGCTCGACATGCTCTCAAAAGAGGAAGTCTAGAAATACAGCATGAGGGCACATGTTGAGGGCAGCATGAGGGCACATATTGAGGACAGCATGAGGGCACATATTGAGGACAGCATGAGGGCACATATTGAGGACAGCATGAGGGCACATATTGAGGACAGCATGAGGGCACATATTGAGGACAGCATGAGGGCACATATTGAGGACAGCATGAGGGCACATATTGAGGACAGCATGAGGGCACATACTGAGAGCAGCATGAGGGCACATATTGAGGACAGCATGAGGGCACATATTGAGGACAGCATGAGGGCACATATTGAGAGCAGCATGAGGGCACATATTGAGGACAGCATGAGGGCACATATTGAGGACAGCATGAGGGCACACATTGAACTCCTGCATAGATCTACATTGCGCCGCTGAATTTAGAAGAAAACTATATACTATAGGGGGCAGGCTAAAAATCACCTACAGCTAATTTGAATTAAGGTTAATTAATACAAGCAAAAGATAACTCGTATTTTAATTCACATGTTATTGCTGAAAATTTTATAAAAAAGTTATCTATTCATTCGGTTATTAATAACACTCTAAGAAGTTTCGAGCTGTTTTATTTTTGGTTGGAAAGAATATATATTTGTTTATAGGGTGTATATCAAAGTCTAGGTGTATATCCCACCCTCATACGTGAGTAAGATCTAGGTTAAAAAAGAAATCGAAAAAAATCACGAAACCTACGTCGGCGTAGGCTACGTTCAATCAATAAAGATTTCAAATTAAGGTACACCCATTAATGCTCACAAAGTCTACCAAACACAAGTACACTCATAAATGCTCACAAAGTCTACCAAACACAAGTACACCCATTAATGCTCACAAAGTCTACCAAACACAAGTACACCCATTAATGCTCACAAAGTCTACCAAGCACAAGTACACCCAATAATGTTCACAAAGTCTACCAAACACAAGTACACCCAATAATGTTCACAAAGTCTACCAAACACAAGTTCACCCAATAATGCTCACAAAGTCTACCAAACACATGTACACCCATTAATGCTCAAAAAGTCTACCAAACACAAGTACACTCATTAATGCTCACAAAGTCTACCAAACACAAGTACACTCATTAATGCTCACAAAGTCTACGAAACACAAGTACACCCATTAATGCTCACAAAGTCTACCAAACACAAGTACACCCAATAATGCTCACAAAGTCTACCAAACACAAGTACACCCATTAGTGCTCACAAAGTCTACCCAACACAAGTGCACCCATTAATGTTCACAAAGTCTACCAAACACAAGTACACCAATTAATGCTCAAAAAGTCTACCAAACACAAGTACACCCATTAATGCTCACAAAGTCTACCAAACACAAGTACACCCATTAATGCTCACAAAGTCTACCAAACACAAGTACACCCATTAATGCTCACAAAGTCTACCAAACACAAGTACACCCATTAATGCTCACAAAGTCCACCAAACACAAGTACACCAATTAATGCTCACAAAGTGTACCAAACAAAATTACACTACGAGGGATTTTCCCTCACGAGCTCACGCAGACGTCCAAATTCTCTGACAATATTCTTACTTTTTGACCCTCAGAGTTCTATAGCTATTAGAAAACTGATTAATTCCAAATAAGATGATACATGAAATGCATTACAATAATTTGGCTTTCGAAAATTTTTTAAAATAAAAGTCCTCAATTGCGAGACAAACCATATGAGTTGTACTAATATATAAAAATAATGCTTCACATTCTGTGCTTGAAAATTTTCTTCCGAAGAATACTTTTAAGATGTCACTGTAGTGTTTTCGACCGCCAAACGTACGGTGTAAGAGCGAGCAAATTTAAAGCTCCTTTAATGGGGGATCGCACAGTATCTGTGGTCGCACATTCCCAATTTAGCTCCAGCACACTGATGAAGCACAAGTACACACTGTATTGAATAATGCCCTCAGGTAAACTTTGTCTTCTGCCCAACTTTTAAATGTTACACCTCTGATCTTGATGCAAAGTCCTCACTTTTATAGACCTGAGGTCCCGTTGATGTGGTTAAGATTTTAAATTAATTAAAACCTTTTTAAACTCAACAAAGGTGCGCCAAAGAAAGGAATCTACAGTTCCAGAGGAAAAAAATTCGAAACTGTGGTTACTTGTTCAGGACTGAACATTTCCACGATCTCAAGTATTTTGCGTGGAGATTCATTCATACTGACCCACATCCTGGGCGCACGTGTTTTTTTGCAAGACGATTGAGCCGAGAGGAGCTGTCTCCAAACTTTTAGGATATTCTATGTACGACAAGAAATTATGTACCTTTAACATTTATAACCGAGCCTCGCTCATTCTAAAGGGCTCCGCACTCATTTCTTCTCAAGACGGATGCGACTAACGATGGTTTCGCCGGGCCATCAAAAAATATTATTTATTATCTGGTAAAATTTGGCTTAAGTGATAAAGTACTACACGAAACTCAGGAGAATTTTAAATTCTACCAAATTAATGTCAAAGTCATCAGTTCAACACAATCTGCACCACTCGGTTGTACAAAAAAAACTGTATTAACGCCACTGTTCAACATCGCATGAATTCATAAATAAATACATAAGTCATCCTAACCTCTTGATCATAAATTGCGATTTCTGGTGATTTCACTCCACTGCAAATCCATGCTTTGTAATGAACGCATAAAAATTGCATAATTCCTATGGACGAACCTTTAAATTATTATGTCTTACTAGCTTGCCTGTTTCGCAACAATGAACAGCCCTGAATTAGATACACACCCACCACGGGCTAAAATATTGAGTTTTTTCAACTCAGCCGAAATGTACTGGACCAACTGACATATTTCTTTTTTTAGTAACTTGTCGTAAGTCCTGTGTTCTAGGGATGCAGGTAGTGGTGGTAGTGTCAGGTGCAGGTGGTGCAGGTGGTGCAGGAGGTGCAGGTAGTGCAGGTAGTGTCAGGTAGAGCAGGTAGTGTCAGGTCCGGAAGGCACAGAAGCAGCACAGCACCGACAGCTCGACGTTGACCACAATCAGCATGTGGAACATGGGCCACCACGGGTTGAACGGAGCCTCTGCAAGTACCAAGACACAGTTAGTATCGAATGTTACTCTGACCATTGGTGCCTGTGAAATTACTCTGACCATTGGTGCCAGTGAAATTACTCTGACCATTGGTGTCTGTGAAATTACTCTGAGCATTGATGCCGGTGAAATTACTCTGACCATTGATGTCTGTGAAATTACTCTGACCATTGGTGCCAGTGAAATTACTCTGACCATTGGTGCCTGTGACATTACTCTGACCATTGGTGTCTGTGAAATTACTCTGAGCATTGGTGCCAGTGAAATTACTCTGACCATTGATGCCCGTGAAATTACTCTGACCATTGGTGCCCGTGAAATTACTCTGACCATTGGTGCCTGTGAAATACTTTTCTTTTGGGACATGCAAAGTTCAATTTTCTGTTACAGATCTGATCACACTTGCTCTCCCTTATAGTTTTTTAAAAGAATCGAGTTGGTGTTGCTGGCGAGGCACACAAAAATTATAAAAAAATGATTTGAATCGACAAAAGCTTAACCTATGGAATATTCCGTGGTACTTTCATTACTTTGGTTAACCTGAGAGTTAATTGATGAAATTTTTGAGCCTCGGTTTTTGATCTGTAGCGTCTAATAAGCAGCATCTGCGCGGTGCACAATATCGCACAGAAGCTATCGCACAAAACATCCCGGTGGGGACTCACTGTACTCGGAATATCCGACTTTGTCCGTAGGGCCCGGCCCGACATAGTAGTAGGGCGTCGCGCCCACGTAGAACCACCTGTAGCTGGTACCGAACGTGCGGTACTTGGACCGATACCTGCACGCGTAATGGCTGTGTAACTTTTAATTCGTGCAGCATTTTACTTGTACAAAACCACATTTTAAATAGAAGTTCATGTATTCATAAAAATTATCGGTACTTTCGAGTTTTCAATTCATATGAAAATTTCATTACTTTCAATTTTTTTTTAACATTTGCAGCAACAAAGATATTTTCTGTTCTACTTGCTCAGCACTTGCATCAGCTTGCTCTCGACACGTCACGCGACGATCACCTAGTCTGGTACACGAGAATAAAAAAGACAGAAAATTGGCACTAGACCTAGCGAAGACAGACTCGCTTATTCCAGTTGAATAAGGAAGGAAGGAGAGACACGTATATTCCAGCTGAATAAGGAAGAAGAGCCCTATCCACACCTGAACTGACCCTATCCACCAGTAGATGCGGTTGGGGATCACCCCCACAGATAGGGACCGAGATCCTGCGGGGCTGGAGGGGGCTTTGATGGGGGGCGTCAGCTGACGGGGGACTCTATGGAGAGCTTCCGCCCCCCACCCCATCAGGTGGATGCCTGTGGGAAGGTGGATGTCCATTAATTCATACCCTCATCAAAATTTCCCTTTCCACGACCTCATCAAAATTCCCCACCTCATTCCCTCGTCAATATTCCCATCTCATTCAGTCATTAATGTTCTCATCTTATTTAGTCATTGAAATTCCCCATTTCATACTTTTATTGACACTCCCAACCTCATTCCTTCATCAAAATTCCCCACCTCATTCCTTCATCAACAGTACTCATCAAAGCTCATTCCCCAAGTTAGAGTCACCCTCGGAGTGTAGGTATGGGTGAGAGTGTGCAAGTTAGAGTCACCCTCGGAGTGTAGGTATGGGTGAGAGTGTGCAAGTTAGAGTCACCCTCGGAGTGTAGGTATGGGTGAGAGTGTGATGCTTTTTAGTTCTTTTGAACTTGAACAATTATCAGCAATCGACAACGCAATTTTTTTGGAAAATTACAGGAATTGTTCAAATGATGAAGAAAAATAACTTTCAGCACCGCATCAGTAGAATAAATAACTTTACAAGGTTTGTGAGTTAGTGCCCAGGAAAAATTGCCTCCGCCAATTGTAATCTCAAAAACTGATCGTCAAACAAAAATGCGACTTGGATCTGCAACACTCAATGGTATACTCAACACTCAAATATGTACATTGTACTAGACTTGAGATACAATCTACTGCTGCATCACTTGTGGTAGCTAAATTGTTAAATTGTTTAAATTATTTAAAATTGTACCGGTAAATGAATACTACGAGCGTCGCTTGTGCCTAAGATAAGATAAGATTGGGACTCTTTTATGGAATATTTTCCTATGTCATCGAAATGCATTTAAAATAGAGGAAACTGAATGAATTTTGGCCCCAAAATGCAAATCTGGCGATTGCACAACAAACCTACCGAGGAGATGCAGCAGCAACACCCAGAGCGCTGTTGCGTGCTGCATGGTTGAGCTGCCTCAGGGATGGGGGAAGAAGACAGCTTCCCCTGGATAACTTGTACAAATTGGGGACTAAAAACATGCAGAACGACTTGCATAAAATTTTTCGAATCCTCTTTCAAAGATTGGAAACGCTCAATTGTGCAGATTCACCCCCCCATTGTACATCCTGGTGTAGACCTCCATCCATCAAACTTCGTTCAGTTGTAGTTGTAGTGAGTTTCTTGGTCTCGGATTCTTGACTTAGTGGGCAAAGACATCAAGAAATAGGAGTGATGCATAAATCTTCATTTCCTTCGCTAGCAAACTAGTGAACTTTTTCGTTGAGTAGGTAGGGGAGTCATTTTTTGGAGCTATAAAATATTTTTGAGTTTCAACATCGCTTTCACATCGTTAATGAATTTTAGTTTCACTATTCAAGAGGTAGGTTCGTTCCACATTATTGGAGTTCTGTAGTTAGTTCAAAGCAGATTGTGATCAATTATATCATGAGTTTACTCGTCCGACGAACCACAGGTTTACCCCATGCGCGTGCTTGCAGCGTACATTGTGTCTCAGCGTAATTTACACTTAAATCAAACAAATACAGAAGTCAGTGTGGTAACTTAAAGTTCTTCAGCCTGAAAACGACGCATGAAAAAGAGTGTGAAAATTCTATCTTAGTTACATATCTCTTTAACCACGGTCAAATTATTGGAACAATAAATATTGGCTCAAACGTTCTTCTGTAGTGTAATACCGCCATTGACAACTTGGTGAGAGACAGCTATACCTTGCTTCACGTATCTCAGAGAAGGCGACACAATTTTTCCGAAGCATGAAGGACTTCTACAGGTCAGGCACAAGAGATCACTGTAGAGTTTACTTCATTATTTACTTAGAACAAGGAGACACGTCGCTATAGGTCACACATGGGAAGTTACTGCGGGAATTAGAGAGAAGAAGCAGGTGAACTGGTCGGTGTATCGACCTGACCGAATCACTGAGTGTTCGTTACCCAGGTGACCTCAACTCGGGGAAACGCTTCTGAACAACATCGAACTCGTGTTTTCCTTTTCTTTAATGCCTTAATTTTTGGGTTGACTCGAGGAAACGGGGCTGGACAACATCGGACCCGTGTTTTTATTTCCATTTAATGTAATTTTTGGGCCGACTCGGGGAAACGCTGCTGAACAACATCGGACTCGTGTTTTCTTTTTATTCAATGCCTTAATTTTTGGGTTGACTCTAGGAGACATATCACTGAATAACGTTGGACTTGTGTTTTTCTTTCTATTCAATGCCTAAATTAGCGTCCATTTCTGTAAATGATGTTCTTTAGTAAGTTGCAGCCATTTATAGCATTTTTACCAAATCTATAATGATCTTGTATATGCATGCCCCTATGTTATGATACTTTGCAAACCTTTTTTGTATTATGTTAAGATTTCAATGATTTTCTTGAAGCTGTCTTTATTGCTACAGCACATTTGTGCTATCACGCAACTCATGCAAAAATGATCCACAATACAAGGGTGACCCATAGGATTTGAGACCACAAAGCTGGGTTTATCTTTCAAAAGACATGGGAGATGCAGCGACGTCTATGATCTAAATCATTGTTGCTCAGTCCTCCTGAGTGATGAAAGAGTAGCGCACACACACTCAATTGAGTTAATAGTCATGATCATGATTTACACAACAATTACCGATTTAATCAATATCATTTGCGACTAATATAGTTATAATTATTATAAGGCATAATTAAATTCATGACTATTTCATGCATCATTACGCTTATATACATATGTAAGAAAGTTTGGATTTTCGTCAGCGCACAGCACTTGCAGTGAGGCGAAATTGACATTTGTAGCATCTGTTGCATGTAAGGCTAGACCCTGGCGTCAAGACATTGTTTTCATTAATCGTTCATTTTTACATTTTCATAAAAAGCCTTTGTTCTTTCATGGCGTATCATTTCATTTTATATTAAACTAAAGATATAATTAGTAAATACCGGCATGGAAGAGCTTTTGAACCTTCAAAATCAACATCACATACGTACAACATATATGCGGTCAATGTTAGATACACATTCATTTTAAACACATTTCTTTCTGTTCATCTATCGAGCCTACCGTGAAATGAGCATAGAACTCTACACATGCGGCCTAGATGAGTCCATCGGGAAATATCATCACTGTCATGGAAAAACGTAGACCTTCAACTCTTTAAAGGTCATGAACTTTTCCAAAAGCATGAGAGTAGAATTAGCGGTGACACGCAACGGGCAAGAAGAATACCGAATTCTACAAATGAACTCAAGGATCCTGCCCGTTATTTTTAGAACACCCTTATTCGAGCTCAACGATTCCGTAATGGGAGGTCATTAGAGCACCTGTACGACAAAGTGTGACGGACGAGCGACCTGAGGTACAGCCACGGTAGACCTCGGGTGCAGCTGCTGCGTCGCTGTAAATCTGACATCACAGACGGCATTAAAGCCAACACTCGTGCCCCGTATTGGGAGTTATCTGTCTTCAATTACAGGCTTTCTAGAGCACGATCTCCAAAAGAATTATGACCGCTGTCCGATGGCATCGCTTACTGATTTGTGGCGGCTTCGGATTCTGAAGGGATCTGCTGAAAATATGAAGCCATGTTTGGAAAAGGATTCGATTTGCAAAGGAAAATTTTAAACTGAGTTTATTGAGAGCGGAGAGCACACAGCTATATATATATATATATATATATATATATATATATATATATATTCCATGCAAATCGCTCCTCATTCTACGTCGGACTTAGTAATTTACATGACTTCATTTGTATTATTTGAAAATTTATTTTGAGTGTTTCGTTAAATATTAGGCTTAAAACCTTATTTTGAAGTATACAAAAATTCATATCTCCTTCTGCATTTTTCCCCAAACAGCCTCGCGCTACGAGGGAATTCCCCCATTTCTCCCTCATGTCCAGGAAACATACAGCGTTGATGGCACACTATTGAGAGTATATATTTACATAGTCTTACGTAGCTTTTCTTGAACGCTGTTTTACTTCATTTTCTTATTACCTCCATGTCCAGCGTACTAAATTCAATCCTCACCTCTTCATTACCCTCACATTTATCCCTCTTTTGTTCATTTCCCTCACATCTATCCCTCACTTCTTCACCACGTTCGCGTTTTTCACTCACCTCTACATTACTTTCATGTTTACCCCTCACCTCTACATTACCCTCACATTTGCCCCTCACCTCTTCATTACTCTCACATTTGCCCCTCACCTCTACATCACGCTCACATTTACCCCTCACCTCTACATCAAGCTTACACTTACCCCTCACCTCTACCTCACGCTTACATTTACCCCTCACCTCTACATCACGCTTACATTTACCCCTCACCTCTACCTCACGCTCACATTTACCCCTCACCTCTACATCACGCTTACATTTACCCCTCACCTCTACATCAAGCTTACACTTACCCCTCACCTCTACCTCACGCTTACATTTACCCCTCACCTCTACATCACGCTTACATTTACCCCTCACCTCTACCTCACGCTCACATTTACCCCTCACCTCTACCTCACGCTCACATTTACCCCTCACCTCTACATCACGCTTACATTTACCCGTCACCTCTACATCACGCTCACATTTACCCCTCACCTCTACATCACGCTTACATTTACCCCTCACCTCTACATCACGCTCACATTTACCCCTCATCTCTACATCACGCTCACATTTACCCCTCACCTCTACATCACGCTTACATTTTCCCCTCACCTCTACATCACGCTCACATTTACCCCTCACCTCTACATCACGCTTATATTTACCCCTCACCTCTACATCACGCTTACATTTACCCCTCACCTCTACATCACGCTTACATTTACCCCTCACCTCTACATCACGCTTACATTTACCCGTCACCTCTACATCACGCTCACATTTACCCCTCACCTCTACATCACGCTTACCTTTACCCCTCACCTCTACATCACGCTTACATTTACCCGTCACCTCTACATCACGCTCACATTTACCCCTCACCTCTACATCACGCTCACATTTACCCCTCACCTCTACATCACGCTTACATTTACCCCTCACCTCTACATCACGCTTACATTTACCCCTCACCTCTACATCACGCTTACATTTACCCCTCACCTCTACATCACGCTTACATTTACCCCTCACCTCTACATCAAGCTTACACTTACCCCTCACCTCTACCTCACGCTTACATTTACCCCTCACCTCTACATCACGCTTACATTTACCCCTCACCTCTACCTCACGCTCACATTTACCCCTCACCTCTACCTCACGCTCACATTTACCCCTCACCTCTACATCACGCTTACATTCACCCGTCACCTCTACATCACGCTCACATTTACCCCTCACCTCTACATCACGCTTACATTTACCCCTCACCTCTACATCACGCTCACATTTACCCCTCATCTCTACATCACGCTCACATTTACCCCTCACCTCTACATCACGCTTACATTTTCCCCTCACCTCTACATCACGCTCACATTTACCCCTCACCTCTACATCACGCTTACATTTACCCCTCACCTCTACATCACGCTTACATTTACCCCTCACCTCTACATCACGCTTACATTTACCCCTCACCTCTACATCACGCTTACATTTACCCGTCACCTCTACATCACGCTCACATTTACCCCTCACCTCTACATCACGCTTACCTTTACCCCTCACCTCTACATCACGCTTACATTTACCCGTCACCTCTACATCACGCTCACATTTACCCCTCACCTCTACATCACGCTCACATTTACCCCTCACCTCTACATCACGCTTACATTTACCCCTCACCTCTACATCACGCTTACATTTACCCCTCACCTCTACATCACGCTTACATTTACCCCTCACCTCTACATCACGCTTACATTTACCCCTCACCTCTACATCACGCTCACATTTACCCCTCACCTCTACATCACGCTCACATTTACCCCTCACCTCTACATCACGCTTACATTTACCCGTCACCTCTACATCACGCTCACATTTACCCCTCACCTCTACATCACGCTCACATTTACCCCTCACCTCTACATCACGCTTACATTTACCCCTCACCTCTTCATTACCCTCACATTTTTCACTACCTCCTTCATTACGCTCGGGCATGCCTAAGGTCGTCCATCAGTCGCGCAGCAGCCAGCCCCTCAGCCGACAGCTCCCCTCGTGCCTCAGAGCCCTCGTCTCGTTAGCGCCCGAGGCAATCTGTTGTGCTGCGGCGTGACGCGGTCCATATTGCGATAGCATCAGGGTCACTCATTTGACCTTATTTCTTGCGGAATTATTCAATGCACTGCTATGTTTTCTTCTTGGGAATTGGGTGTTTTTTGGCAGGAAAAGAGTTCAGCCTTATTTGTCCAATGTGCTGCTATGGGTTTTTGGAAGTAGTTATTGTTTTGCACATCATTCAGCCTAAATGATCCAATGTGCTGCTCTTTTTTTGGAATTTGATAGTGTTTTGAATGACAGTCCTCAAAAATTTCCCACTTCGCTCTTTTTTTAATGAAATATGGCTTTGGAAAGCAAGCAGGAAAAACTGTCCAATTTGCTCTTTTGTTCGAATTATGTATGAGTTCGAAGAACATTCTGCTAATATAGTTTGAGGCGCTGCTCTTTTCTCAGAGTTAAACATGGATTTGAAAAGGACTCAGCATCTGACAGCGCTGAAGCGTTTCCAGATGCTGAGCGCTCATTATGGCTAACCTTTATTTGAAAATGCCTTATCTGATAATTATAGACATGAAAAGGGTTGTTCTGAACAGGACGAACCTCCCTCGCTAGGGGCAATAGACTGGATCAGATGCCATGGGGCGAGGAGGAGGGGCCAAGCGGGGGGCAATAGACTGGATCAGATGCCATGGGGCGAGGAGGAGGGGCCAAGCGGGGGGCAATAGACTGGATCAGATGCCATGGGGCGAGGAGGAGGGGGCAAGCGGGGAGCAATAGACTGGATCAGATGCCAGGGGGCGAGGAGGAGGGGGCAAGCGGGGGGCAATAGACTGGATCAGATGCCAGGGAGCGACGGGAAGGGGGCAAGCGGGGGGCAATAGACTAGATCAGATGCCAGGGGGCGAGGAGGACGGGGCAAGCGGGGGGCAATAGACTGGATCAGATGCCATGGGGCGAGGAGGAGGGGGCAAGCGGGGGGAAATAGACTGGATCAGATGCCATGGGGCGAGGAGGAGGGGGCAAGCGGAGGGGCAATTACAGTGAGGTCACGTTAATGGTGCCTTATTGCACAGAATTATTCCAGTGCCCCGTTTTTAATTCCCTGAAGTAGTCGAACGTTAACCTCGACACTCGTGCCTCCAGCACACCGGCAGTTACGTGCACTCACCGGACAGAATGGGGAGGAATATGGCGGTAGGATCTAACTGAGTGGCCCATTTATTATCAAACCAAGGTTAAGCAACAATAGGAATACATTGCTCTCAATCATTTGTTTCGACTATTGGCATGGGTATTACGATACTCATGTGTGTGTATCAACTAAGGATCCTTACTTTGAGATATTTTAAAAAACGGTGGTGTTTTTTTTGTGTCCAACTGTAAGTATCAGTTAACTTTCCCACCCAAAAGACCAAAAAAATTGTGCCTCCTACGTTTTTTGAGATTGAACTTCAAAATTTATTTCATTTACAAATTCAGCTCATCCCGAGTTGTCCTGCTCACCAGCCGTCAAATGTTCAGCTGGACTGATAATAAGAATGCCTGCCGTGTCTAGTGGACGATGAAAGCGCGTCTAAAAATAAAACAATTAACTCACTAAGCAGCGGACCTCAAGTTAGAAAATAAGATTGGGCGACAGCTGAGACCTTCAGCATTGCGTTATTGTCTGTCTAGTATATATAAAAAGTTATATTCATATGTATACGTGGAGGTTCTTATATACAACGCAATAAGTATTTACTGAATAATGTATTGTAATTACTGGTTGAAAGAGAGAAAAAAACTGTTTATTTCCAAAACATTGGATTACAATATATTGGATTTGAAAAAATTGGATAAATATCGTAAATTGACGGACAAACCACACGAGGTGGACAACAGCCGTGTCACGGGTTAATTATGTGACTGAGAGAAAAAAAATATATTCTCTTGGACATTTTATCCACTGTAAGATGAATAATGATACCGTACATATGTAAAAAGACGGAATTCTCGCACATTACGTATAAAAAAAAAGTTCCGACGACCTGTTCTACACAGTATCGGTCACTCTACAAGCTGCTCTTCATACATACACAGCCTCACTCATCCACTCACCCACTCAGCGCAGCGTTCATCCATCAGCCCCGCAGCAATGGGTACAGAAATCCCATTCTTTGCGACTGGTTACAGCCCTCAACGGCACAGCGCAGGTCACGTGTTGTCATCAATCAGCTGACGCGTTAGTGAGCACTGGGCATCGATTGGGAGGAGCGTGGGCGCCACAATGTGGCACAGCAGCGCGTGGGAGCCACAATAAGGATCAGCAGCGCGTGGGAGCCACAATAAGGATCAGCAGCGCGTGGGAGCCACAATGAGGCACAGCAGCGCATGGGAGCCACAATGAGGCACAGCAGCGCGTGGGTGCCACAATATGGCTCAGAAGCGCGTGGGAGCCACAACCAGGCACAGCAGCGCGTGGGAGCCACAATAAGGATCAGCAGCGCGTGGGAGCCACAATGAGGCACAGCAGCGCGTGGGTGCCACAATGAGGCACAGCAGCGCATGGGAGCCACAATGAGGCACAGCAGCGCGTGGGTGCCACAATGAGGCACAGCAGCGCGTGGGAGCCACAATTGGCTCAGAAGCGCGTGGGTGCCACAATGTGGCTCAGAAGCGCGTGGGTGCCACAATGTGGCTCAGAAGCGCGTGGGTGCCACAATGAGGCACAGCAGCGCGTGGGTGCCACAATGAGGCACAGCAGCGCGTTGGCGCCACAATGAGGCACAGCAGCGCGTGGGTGCCACATTGAGGCACAGCAGCGCGTGGGAGCTACAATGAGGCACAGCAGCGCGTGGGCGCCACAATGAGGCACAGCAGCGCGTGGGTGCCACAATGTGGCTCAGAAGCGCGTGGGAGCCACAATGAGGCACAGCAGCGCGTGGGTGCCACAATGAGGCACAGCAGCGCGTGGAAGCTACAATGAGGCACAGCAGCGCGTGGGCGCCACAATGTGGCACAGCAGCGCGTAATTACTGCCCATTATTCATCAAATACTGTATTTAGCGGGCCTCTGAACATGAAGTCCTAAACTACGTACGAGTTATAAGAGACAGTTCTACGCACTAAGTCGCATGGTATAAACGCCACAGAGAGCTTGTTCCTGTATAAGTAATCGCAAATAATGACTGTCTGGGGCAATTTTGAGCGGAATTGTATATCACGGATTAAAACACAAAGATCTAGTTAACTAGTAAATGTCAAGTCTAATGACTGTCCGTGGCATTAAGAGATTGTCGCTAGTAGAATTTCAGGCGAGACCCATTCAGGCTGAGTGGCTGACCCAAGGACCGTCAAGGAGGTCAGTCACCAGCAGTGTCGAGTTGGCCGGGGTGGGGCAAGGTAGTGTGTGACGCTCTGTGCTGGCAGTCAGCTCATTTACGAGTACTTGATTGTGGCGTGGTACTAGTTCTGTACTTACGACTTTTATACAAGGAGCATTTCATCAGAATAGAAATAATAGTTTGGGAAAAAAACAAGAGTTAATCTTGGTAGTGAACAATTTTAATTAGTTCTTCAAAGTTGATTGATATTTGAGTATTTAGTGAAAAAGTGTTTGGTCATCAGCTGCGAGAAAAATATCGATTTAAAACCTCTCACTATTGGACGTGGCTAAACTCTTGCTCCTGAAATCTGCAGTCTTAAATCCTTTGTTCAACAACATTCGTAGGGCCGATGATAATAAATTACACAATGTAAAAATTAATGATAGCCCCAACAGCGATCAGTAAACTGGAAAGGTAAACAACAGATTCGTGATGGAACGGCAAAGCACTTTCTTTACAGAAAAATACGGAAGGCTCTCAGACCCACAATGGTAACAGGACCGGCTGGCCGCCGGGGTGGCAGTGATACTCTATGTGATATTTTCTTATTTATGACTGAAGTGATATCTGTCAGTCTTGTTTCCTTTATCTTTATCATTGGTATCGAAATCCCTTGCGTTGTGCACAGCGACGGAAGATGAGTTTGTGTCTACGCCTGCTGCTGGTGCTGGGTGGGTGTTGTAGGACTCCAGGCTAGGGGTAGTATTTGTAAATAATTTTGGTTGTCGACTATGTTTAACTAAACTACTTACGACTAAAACTATTTATGACTGAATTGAGTAAAACCTGTTTGAAATGAGTGATTGTATTAGGTCTGTGCTCGTCAAAGCCGAGTGGTTAAGGAACCCGCCCTTCCGTGAAGGTGTCGAGGGTTCGAATCCCAGCGCTGTGTGGCGACTTTCTCCGTTGAGTATAGGGGAAAAACTCAAATCACAATACCCCCACTCTATCCAGGTGTCGGAAATGGGTACCGGTCTTGACCGGGGGAAAGCGTCATGGCGTCCTGGTGTTAGTTATAAGGCATTTGAAAATCCAATGTACAAGGTGATATGTATCAGGCTTGATTGGAAATGAAGCATCTTTAGATGCCGATGTTTGTTTGTTTATTTGTTCAGGATTATTTTCTCCGTGACTTAGAGCTGCTCACTGTAAATGACCTTTTTGACATCGGACCAATTTGGAATTATTGACTCCGATCACTAGATCCCAAGTTAATATTCCTACATGCGTATCGCAATACCCACGTCAATTGTCCGAACAAAAGATTGGGAGAAAAGCACGGAAAATGCGTTCCCTTCTTTGCATCAATCTGATTTTGACAATGCATATAAATATAGGTAACTAAGAAAACATAAACCTAGAGACGCATTGTAGAAAGCACTCTCGTTAGTGCGCACTTGTATTGAAATGCAAGCATACAAGCCACCTCTGTATCCCAGTCTAACTTTTTCGCTGCCTGCATGCATTTTTTTCGCCGCCTAAGCGATTTCATTTCTTAAATGGCTTAGTAGGCGAAAAACATGCATGCAGGCGGCGGAAAAGTTAGACTGGGGATGGTATGCAGTATGTAGTATGCGCACCTCAGTATACCGTGTGGTGTGTACCCACTGCGAAAATATAGAGCCGTCAACAACATCGAATCAAGTGGCTTGTCCCCGAGTTGTCCCGTGCCATCATACCCTAATCACGCACAGGCACCAAGGCCACACATTTATAAACATCGACTTTCACGCACAAGCACCAGTACTATCATGTTAACTCAATATGAATCGTTTAAGACGGCCATGAAGCTAAGTGTTGTGTGAACAGTCACCCGATATTGCACTTTACTTTGCGTCTTCAATTGCAGAATGAAATGTTTTTAAAATTCAAAGTTTCAAACTAGGAAATTTATATGCATTTGTTAACAGTGATCCTGGACAAAACATTTAAAATTATACATTTTCTAGATATTTTATTCATAAGCTTTCTTATTGATGTGTTACGACTGTGAAATACATTAAATGTGTTCGTAGTGTGAAAAACAAAAACAATAATTAAATAAATAAAAATCATAATTGTAGGCATAACAACAATAGCAAAATAATTTCGGTAACAATACTGATAATAGTAATGATAAAAAGTAATGATAGTGAGAATGACTTCAAAAGTAAGTATTCACCATATAATAACATACAGGTGGTTGCTTGCTTGATGGGACCGTCTCTCTATCACGCTCTGAAAAATTTACATTAGGGGAATATTAAAGCGAATATATGATAGGAAGAGACCGGTAATTTGCAGCACATTAGAATCACGTTCGATGTGCTTAATGTGATACGAGTCTTAACCTAACATGATTCATATGTTTTATCGAACACTCGTGTACGGGACCCATAAAAAAGGACGAGACTTGATAGTTTCCCTAGGGGGGTCCGGAAAAATTTTTTTTATCCGATTGGTCTGAAATTAGTATGTGTAGTTTTGCAAGACAAACATATTTGAACTTATGAAATTTTTTTATTTAGGCCGTAGTTTTTCCGCAAAATTTGAAATATCAGTTTTTTGGGTTTTTTTTTATACCTATTTCAAAAGAATAGAAGTCTATGAGTTTTTATGCTAGAACAAATTCAAAGACAGTTTTAGAATCCTTGGAACATTTCTAACAAAGATATATTCATGGATTTTGCATTTTTTTTACATGCGAAAATTTACCAATATATCAGAAAAAAACGAAAATTTTGGATTTGAACTATTAAAAAAAAATTAAAATGAAAAAATGGAAAAAGTGGGAATATAACTTTGTTAGAAATGTTCCAAGGGTTCCAAAACTGTCTTTGTTTTCTTCCTAGCATAAAAACTCAATGACTTCTATTCTTTTGAACTTTGGGAATAAGTGACTTTACAGTATAGGCCAAAAACTAAATTTTTTTGTTTTAGTGTGATATAATGGAAAATTTATGTAATTTAATGCTGTTTTCATTTTTATTTCGATAATATTCATGCATAACATCATATTCACACTGTGAATTGTAATTTCAAAAAAAGAAAAAAAAGAAAAATAATTTTTACTTATTTCATAAAAAATTATGAAATTTTTTGTTTTTAGTTTGATTTTTATGAAATTTGACTATTATATGTAACCTTTGAAAAGAAACACAATTTTTTCTATACATTTTTTTGATTCAGATCTTAGTTTTTGAAAAAAATTGACATATTGGTTTTTAGTCCACTGGTATTGATATTTCAAAGGAATAGAACTCATTGAGTTTTATTCCATTCTATGCTAGAACAAAAACATAGACAGTTTTAGAATCCTTGGAACATATCTAACAATAGTACATTTGCAAATTTTCCATTTCTTCTTTTGTTTTTTTTATATGGGGTCGAAATGGGCTCGAAAATTCAAGATTTTGGTCCCCTTACCCCCCCCCCCCCTGGGGGGGGATCTTTTGTCCGTAGCGCCATAAAATTTTAGGACCGAATAGTCCACCACCTAAGGGTTCTTTTCCAACAATAAAATGAAAAATGACCATCGGAGAGAAAAGAGGACCCCCTTAAATAAGTCAATATGTGGATGACAAACAAATATATCCATCCTAATAGTACCCGCGATTAAAATATTCTTGTACTTGTGCACTGGTGAAACTCGTATCACAGATACGGTCGTGATTCGAGCGTGACAGAGAGACGGACCGACCAATTCAATGTGTTCAATGAGATTCCCATTGAAATAACATAGGAAAAATTACGCAAAAAACATATTTATAAATTTATGAAGACACCTGGCCGAGTTATATTGTTTTCATTATCACATGCTGTCATTTTACCGAGCACCACTTACGTTAACAATAATTCTAGGAGACACAGTGACACAAATGGTCTGGACGGGTCAGGTGCCCGGCGGAGCAGCAACAGGTCAGCTGTATGTGTTTGAAGGCGTCATCACCACGCAAGTGTTGAGGTCACGTCACGGTGTTCATGTATAGATTTGTGGGCCGTTATTGGTGCCCTTTGTGGGCTTTACGAGCCTTCGTGACGTCACCGGGCCTGGGCCTACCTCATGACTGTAGGAAGGAAGACGGGGGTGGAGGGAGGGGGAGAGTGTGAGACTGAGACCACTGTGGGTGTTATGGATATCTATGGAAACCAAACCGGTCTCGTGATGCCATGAACCCAGTATCTTGTTCTTTTGACGAGTCAAACGAAAGATGAAACTATCGATAGAAAATGCTTTGTATGCACAAAATTAAATGTTGCGCTATAAAGTTAGCTGCCGTTGAGCTCTCACTCTTTCTCTCTGATAAACATCTCTATGACTTTAAGATAACAGAATGAACATTGAAGTTTCACTGAAGTATTACATTTTATCTCACTGTCGAAATGATTCAGGTAAAAACAATGATTTACATTCGTTTAATACAAGGCACAAATCATCGCCTTGCTACCACAAGATCTCACCTTTCGTATGAAAGGTTCTGAGATTGAGACGACAAATTGCAATCCCCGGGTTTCTCCTCGCTGGGAAAAGGACAGAGTTAGCCACAATAGCTCACTCGCACCAGGTGTATAAATGGCTACCGCTCGACCGTGAGAAAATGTCATGGAGTCTTGGCTTTTATTCTTACGCGGCTGATCGTCCCATGTATTATACTACATTTTTAAATATTACACATCTATAACATACTTTAATTATTACGTATTTATTGCACAAAATATATACAACATAATTTACAATATTCCATATTTATTATGCAAATTTTTATTTACGTTTCATCACGCGTTACATCTATTTTGCGCATTCCAGCCCTCCCATCAAATGTCGAGAACTTCCCAATTATGACGAGCTCGTCAGTGCCAGACGCACACGTTTCGTGACGGTCAGATATGACGACTAAACGAAGTGTCAGCTCAACGGACTGAAGATACGAGAAAACTTTTAACGATTTCTTAGAATTATCAGACGGAAAAACAGAAAGAAGAAAGAAAAAAACAGTTTATTTCCAATAAAGTTGATGGATAAAAATGTGTAACATTGAGCTTTAAAAATGTCTTAACATCAAGATCCTTGGCTGATATTCACGCATGGGTATCGTATTACCAATGTCAATTGTCAAAAGAGCCGAGATCCCTTGCTTTGTCAAGTTGGTCTCCGATGATGCTATGCAGCAATTAAAATAATATAATGTTATGAAGCAGAGATCCCGTTACTACGATGACGCGTTTTGAAAATTATGTAATGAAATAAAATAATAATCCCTTTATACGATGAGGCGTTTTGTGAATTATTTAATCTTATGAAATAATAATCCAGTTTATACGATGACGCGTTTCGTGTTCCAGCTCTGCTGCTGACCACAGAGAAGAAAGTGGTGGAGGGGAGAGGCGGAGGCAGAGGCGGCGGAAGAGGCGGCGGAGGCAGAGGAGGCGGAAGAGGCGGCGGGTTTGGAGGCAGGACGACGGTGGGGAGGGGCGGGGGGAGCCGCTCTGGGGGGCTCAGCGGGCGTGCGGGGGGCTGGAGAGGTGGATTGAGGGGGTGAGTCCATGCAGGGGGAGAGGGAGGTGGGGTGAGTCTCAATAAATCGACTTCCATAAAAATTGCACTTCATAGGCTCGAGCCAGTCACCGTGCAGGTCAAACACTCCTTTGAAACAAGCTACATTAGCTTCGTGTTGTACACCAAGTTCACTAATTCAGAATCGTGCTTTTTTCTATTTTTGAAAAAACGAAAAAAATTAGTTTCGTTGTTAAAGACGTGGGTTTTTTGGTGTAGAATGCACTAAAATGCACTTGTACTAAAAAGTCCTACATATATTGATGAAAGAGAAATGGCCTTCCTTGGGGCACATTTCTCCATGGTTCTGTCATGAAGGATTATATTCTGGTTCATTGATTTTTTCTTCATTTCTTTTCGAACTCATTCACTCCCTTGGGAACCAAACATAATTCAAGGAGTTTTTTCTTTCCTGATACTCCTCCCCAGACCATGATAGATGCATTTTTTGACGCAGTGAACATTTCTGATGTTTTTGATTTTTACTGAAACACTGCGCAATAGCTCGGTCATTGTGATGAGTCTAAGGACGTCTTATATTAAGAAATGTTTAAAAGCCAATATTCTGGCAGGTACCTAATGTGTCAAATTTTTTGGAAATAAATGGTTTTTATTTTCTTTTTCTTGAAGGCTTGTATAAGCTTGAAAATTTTGACATTTATAAACACAGTTGAGAGGAGACCATGAACTGCAGCCAGCATGGCGAAGCTCGACGTTTCGAGCTTCTTTTCTCCTTCAATACACCTGTAAGGCTGTAGATTTGTCTTGATTCCATAAGAGCGAGCCCTAAATTCCTTCTCAGGACTCTGTGAACACTCTCTCTCCAATTTTCAATCTCTGAAGCCATTTTTTCATAAGGCGCTGAAGATTTATTACAATCCGCGATGCAATCTTCTCTTATATCTTGTGCGTCGCTGTGGTTCTCGGACGGCTACCTCGTATACGGTGTTCAACATTTCTAGTATTCTGATGTAGCTCTATTGCCCCGTAAATAAAAATTGTGCTTCGATTTTGAAGTTCTAAGAGTTTAAAATTGCAGAAGGCGACTGCCTTGGCATACGGAACTATACGATTGCACTCCGTTGATTTTCCTCAGTGATATAATAAAATTTAAGCCAGATTGCTATTTTTTTGCAACATCCAATAACGTATACCAAATATACATGGTTTTGAAAATGTAAAGCTTAAAAGTGGAAAATAGAGAAAATCGAGCTGACAATCAAAACTTTCTCACGATTTTTGGGTCGCTTAGTACGTTGAGTAAACCCAGCACATGCATTTAGACACATACCCTTTTACTGACACACTGGATGAGGAATAACATTCGGCGTATACGAGGAAACCCTTCCCTATTGTGTCTTCGTAGCTGTTAAAAAATGGGTCCATATTCGTTATATATAAAACCCTGGTGAGGTAACATCAAGTTTGTTCAACTCCAAGTCCTACTAAATATGTTCTTTTCCAACACGAACGGTCTCCACATCCGTTCACGTCAATGAAATCAATACAGCGGGTACCTCAGCCATGCATAACAAATGCATCCTTGCTCTCTACGCCATCATTGTCTCGCATGCAGGGTTCCACGTGCTTGTGAGATTCATCGAACAATTTCGCACGCGATTTTTAAAGCATCTTCAGCACCTGCATTAGTATGCATGTAATTTAGCAACCAATATGAGAAGTTAACACATCAAATCGCAGTTAGTCTGAATTGAAGAAGTTGTTAGCTAACGTTCTTCATGATTGCGTTTCCCAGACCTGATGACACTCTTCATTTTCATTTCGTCCAATGAAAATTTTGAGTTTCGCTCATTTTTAAAATAACAATTAGTAGGAATATTGTTATTAATAATTCCTTCTCAATCAGGTACACCTCGCGGTACCGGGCATTCGGCGCACCGACGAGGTGGTTCTACATTTCGTCAATGCCATATTTCTACGTGGGGCGAGGTTCAGTTCCCAAAGACACGAACCGAAGTGAGTGCTCCTTTTCTAGTGCAAAGTGAATACTAATCAGGTACATTTTCTTAAATTTTCTTCAATTTCAATATAAATAGGGCAGCAAATATCACTGACAAAAATTTCATTATACTGAGAACGTTTCGAGCCAATACCCATCATCAGCTCATTAAAAGAATCTGACATATATCACTGAAATAGAAATGACCGTAGATGTACAAACTGGCATGAAGACGGATCATATAAGTTTATGATCCTAAACGCAATAGGACACAAATTAAACAAGCCACTACAAACAATGGTTGTTTAATCCAGATTTGGTTGTATTCCTACGATTGCGCTCAGTATCATCGAACATAAATTACGTATGCTTAAAAAATATAAATGAAATAGATCGATTTTTGAAGCATGTAGATCAATTATAGATCCAAATATTCAATTTCTCAAAGAATAGGAGAGTTTGATGCTGAGGGCGGGTGCGCTATATGGGAGCCACTGTAGCTGCGGGATTATAGGTCAGCGAACGGTGGACAAAATCGTCACAGGGATCACCGAGCATTTGCATTTTTGAGACCAGTAGTGACTTGAGTGTTTGAGGTGCCTGCGCTGACGTGCGTGACGGTTGGTGCCTGCTGTGGGTCATATAGCTGGCGTCAGGTAGGGTGAGTGAAGTAAGGAGTTAATTGTAGTTACATATATTATCAATTCTAGATTACGCAACAACAAGAATTCATTGTCCTCGATCATTTATTTCGTAGAGTGATAAGAGTACTACTATATTCATGTGTGTCTATATATATCATCAATCAATTATTTCGACTAGTGACATGGGTATTACGATCCTCACGTGTGTGTATCAACTAACGATCCTTACTCTATGATATTTTAAAAACCAATGATGAGCCTTTTGTATCTTCTTTGTTGGGAGCAAACTTTTTTCTCGTGACGCGAGGGTGACTGTGAGCCGCTGAGGTTCCCTCCTATATGATTTGAGTGTCCTTTCAACTTATCAGTTTTTGAAAGACAGAAGGAACAACAGTTCACCGTCAATGGAGTTGGGACATTAGACGCACAACATTGGATTTTAAAATGTCTTAAATAAATATCCTTAGCTGATTAGCCACATGGGTGTCATAAACAGTTGCTTGTGATCATTTCTAACGGGCTAGGGAAATCTTGCGGCAATGATCGGCACTACATCTTTTAATTAAAATGTATTCGATTAGAGGAATTGCAGAATACACTTGAAATTTTTCACTATGCGATTTTGCGTCATTGAGTGAGGGCAGAACAGCCATGTCGCTGGTTCTACTCTAACTTCAACATTGCTCAATATTTAAGAAGCCCATCGTACCTGCAGTGCATGAAAACACTTAAATGACTTCAGACAAACACGCGTTGCGTTTCAGAATCGCATGAAAACACTCATAATGATTCAAGATGAACACGTTTTGCGTTTCAGAATCTCCGCCGAACCCATGGATCATTTTGGTAGCGGTGGTGGTGATCAACAACGCCATCGTGGCCCTCTTCTGCTGCCTCTACTCCGGCAAGTCCGACCGCAGCTGAGGGCGGGTCTGCTCGCCTCTCCTTCACGGCCTCACACTCAAAGGCACCTGAAGAACAAAAGTACTGTAGATATATTCACAATAATGTTTTTTTTCTGAGTGGGGCTTACATTTTCCGGCGACACTCCTGGCGATAGACTCATAAGCACTTGAAGAACATAAACACTGTAGATATTTTCACAACAATTGTTGTGAAAATAATTGTTGGTTTTTACTAGATGGGCTTTACACTCGTGACCTCTTCACACTAACACTTAAAGGATTTGAAAAAAATGAAATACTTTAGATACATTAACAGCAACTGGTTCTTACTTGCCGGGTTGTACACTCGTGACCTCTTCTCGAAAGCACACTTAAAGGCAGTCGAAGAACAGAAATCTGCATATACATTCAAAAATAATTGGTTCTTGCATCTGAAGTAATGTATCTCTTCTCGGAAATACGTTCAAAGACACTTGGGGAAGAAAAACGCTAAGGATTTATTAACAAAAATTTGTTCACGTTCACAATGTGAGCGAAATTAAAAATTTTCATTATATGTAATGAAAATAAGGAGCGTCATATGGTCTAGGAATTGTAATCATGAAGAACGTTGGCTAACGACGTCTTCAGTTCTGACTAACTGCATTTTAACCCAGCCTCAAGATTTAGGATACAATCATTCCTGACTTGCCAAGATAGTTTAACTTCGAGAAACGTAATTTTTATTTGCCTAAATAATCGACTTTGTTCCATAGGTATGATTATATTATTTCTACTACAACAAAGATTATTATCTTCGTTGTTTCATGTGTTCTCTCATTAGACGGCTCCTAAATCGTACAGGTTTTAGTGGACGTGCGCTCAAAATGAACAAAAAAAAACGCGTGCTCTGAACGCTGAATTGAAAGGACTTTAAATTAGATATTTTGATTGAACAAGGGAATTATGCCATGGGCGTGTTAATTCGTTTTCAGTTAAATATACACGCCTGCAATAGAATTGTCATTTACACATCTAATAAAATGGAGCATATCAGAAGGTCAAGAATTATTAATAAGTCAAAGATTTGTTCAAAACAATCTTTAGTGAATGTTCCAAAAAATTAAACCTCTAACATAGCTTCCAAGCGCTCCTCGATCGTGCATCACCTCCCACACCAACACGTACCGAAAACAGATCCATCGACTGCTTTGTATTGTGGCCCCAATGCGAGGCCAAAATTCGCTACATCATTGCAGGACTCGTAGCTCAAATTTTGGGATTTTCGGGAGAAGCATTTTAAAGTTTCTAAGTCATTTGACTTAAATAATTTTACGTAAATCAAATCTCACAAATCTCTTTCAAAAATGCACTTCTATTTACGGCTTTATTGTCAAAAGACGCAGAATTAATTCAGCATTCTTATAAACAGTGTAACTCTATACATGAAATTTTCCAGTTATGACAGTCTTGCAATGATGCGGCGAAATGCCTTCACTTCCATCGAGCTCACAGGCTCCAGCGAGCGTCTCTATTAGTACGCCTCGTATGGCACGTTTATATAAGGACGTCTTATATAAAGAAATTTTTAAAACCCGATTTTTTGTCATGCATCTCATGTGTCAAATTTTTGGGATATAAACGGTTTTCCTTTCTTTCTTTCTTTCCTTCTTTCTTTCTTTCTCTCTCTCTTCTTTCTCCCTGAGGGGTGTGACCTCTGCTAACTTGTGCTGCAATGTTATTCAGTGTTTACTGAAGAAATTAAAAGCACAAAGCGTTTTGGATCAGTGTGTCACCATCTTTGTTATTTTCATCATCTTATGTACTTATTACTGTCATCAAACTTGGAGCAACTTGACCATGAGAATACTTTTTAATGTTTTTATCTCAATCTTTTGGTGAAACATTGGCATGTGCTGTTATGAAACCCATGTACGCTTAGTGACTATTGATCCTGATGTTAGGATATTTTAGAAACCAATTTTAATCTTTCTATCGACTTTATCGGCAATGAACTCTATTTCTTTTTCTGACATGCTTCTTTCATAATGGGAACGTGAGATTCTCATGCATTTACGACTCCTACTTTCTCTGTCACGACATACTCATGAGCCAACTGATTATTTCAGTCTTGGTGCATTTATAGAGCTACATTAGCGATGAAGTCAATGTACATTATAGTTATTCAATTGTCTAGACATGTGGGACTGGCCGCTTTTAGAATCAATGTACATATACGTACTCTTCAAGGTGGCATATGTGAGGTTTTGAGCTAAAGGTTGGATAAGTTTTTTTCGTAGAATTATTTAAGTATTTTATTACGTACAAATTTTTCGTTTACTTTTTCCTGTTCTTAACCATCTACTACTTTCTGCGTTAACTTTTACCTTGTCGCTCGTTTTTTTTTCTCAATATACTGTTTCTACGCACCTTGAGTGCAAAATCTGCGTGTCATTATGTCCTTACTAAATGACAGCTTACTCCTTCTTCTCATTGGAACGTCTATGTTGAGTTGGTGAGGCTCAAACTAACTTATCTAAATCATCGTATTGAGGGCGTGCAGCTCACAGGTTTCATTGTGTGGGACCAATAAATGTAGGTGATTCTTTAGTTTGTTTTCTTTGTGTGTTCAAGAGACCGTACACTTAATGTGAAATTGATGTTTGTCTATGCAATGTGTATATTTTAGCATCATAATGAAAACTGAGGAATCCGGTTCGTGTTTGTTTCCCCTATCTTTTGTTTAATCCGACTAGTGTGTGTAGTTCAAAGACGCCGCAAATGCACCTAAAATGATGTTATCCACTTCACAAGCCGAAGGTTTCGATCACACTGTAGCAGGGTTGCAGAGTCGGAGGAATAAATTTGCCCCTCCGACTCCGACTTCGCCTTTTCAGAATTTTGCGACTCCGACTCCACCTTTTCAGAATTTTGCGACTCCGACTCCACCTTTCAAGAATTTTGCGACTCCGACTCCACCTTTCCAGAATTTTGCGACTCCGACTCCACCTTTCCAAAATTTTGCGACTCCGACTCCGACTCCACCTTTCCAGAATTTTGCGACTCCGACTCCGACTCCACCTTCCAGAATTTTGCGACTCCGACTCCACCTAATCACAATTTTGTGACTCCAACTCCACCTATTCACAATTTATAAGATTGATATTACTGTTTGCATGTGTGGCAACTTGTACATATGGTTATAATGGTCTTTATTTATGAACGACTTTTAAATGGCAACAGAGTGGTAAAAATCCAGTTTTACTAATATATACCTACTATACCATTTACAAGTTGATTTGCTCCACATGAATTTTGATTTGATCCTCGTGAAAATAAAATTTATCCAAGTGAAATTTGATTTGATCTTAGTGAAAATCGAATTGCTCCAAGTGAAATTTGATTTTAAATTAATATTTTTGATTTCAAATGTTTTTAAAAAATCTTATTTATTTTAAATTTTGACTTTTTCGATTTTAAATCATTACATAACAATTTTATTGGCTTTATAATGTTAATTGAAAGAATCTTAGTGAAATTTATTTTTTCTTTTTAAAGTGATTTTATCCCAATAATGTGTACAAAGGTTTTGCTGAGTAAAATTTACAAAAAAATACAGAATATAATTTTCGTTGCATGAACCATTCCTCATTATCAAACCACTAGTCCACCCTCCTTGATTTGAAATAAGAAAGAATGCAAAATGAAAATTTCCCAATTTCGAAATGAAAAATTTAGTCTTCAAAGAGTTGATGAGGCCGAGTGCACACGGCCCGTCAAAAATGTACAATAATGTTCAACAAATCACATGACACACGTTCCTATTTCCTAAGAATTCACGTGATATTCATTCCTACTCGAATCTGATGGATAAATACTCTGGAAATTGTGGAATTGATGAAGCTCGTATCACAGATACGCTCATCACACTCTGCAGGCTGGCTTCGGACAGACGGACAGACGCGGCTCTTATTATAGTATAGATTAGACAGAGGAGTATCTCAGACACTTTGATCAAAGAAGCATCACAGAGACACCACCACGTTGCACACTGCTGCACATCACGTTGCAACTTGTGTAGACATGCTACTGTCATCAGCAATAAGTGTTTACCTCAACTCCAAACTTTATCTTTCCGAAACCACAACCTTCAAGATGAAGTATAATAAAACAAGGGCTCGAGACAGACAGAGAATAATAGAAGCTTTCAATAATAAAGAGGACTGGAAGAAATTTGCAAACGCACTTGGAATAAATAGTAAGACTGCATATAAGTGGATGAAAAATAGGCAAGTTATATCTAAGAAGAAAGGAAGAAATAATATAAGAAATGTCCCGAAATATTGAGGACACTGACAACAGCCATAGGAGAAAATGCTTCGATTCCTCTCTCACAACTTCGCAGAAAAGTACAACAAGATCATGACGTTGATCAAGGAGATCTTATAGAAATATGTTAATGAGGCAACAATTATCAAAACTTGTGCAAACGTTGTAATATATGCTTACATTTCATTTTGTGATGTTTAGTTATGACGTTTCAGCAGTATTATTCTTCCGATAACATTACTGTACTCCTTCATCAAAATGCATTTGTACACGAGTTATCAGAAGAATATATATATTTATTATTTCTTTAATTTTAAAACGTTTTCTATCAATTTACTTGCGGGATTGCGACCTAAACATGTTTAATGATGATAATAATAATAATGGTTTATTTGATAGGGTGTCATCTACCGGATGATCGTCGGTAGGAAATAACCCTCGGGGAATGCAGCTAGTGGATGATCGTCAGTTGGTTACCGGTTGAACATATGATCCCAATACCCTGTACACTATAGAAAGTCCCTTTGCTTATATGCCTTTTACTGATAGTTCTTCTAATCGTTCTAATCTAATCTGTACAGATCAATCAAGGAAATCACGAAAAATGTTTTATGTAAGTGTTTTCTATCACCTTTTCCGTTTTCTTTCACTCTTCATTCTGGTCATGGTTGTTTATTTTCCTTGCCGTAGCGCATCTTCTATTTTTTGTTCGGTTCTGGAAAATCTGTATTTCCATAGAGAATGGAAAACTCTCGCCACCTAGATTTCTGAATTTAAATTTTTTATTTGGGCTCCTCTAGTATGGACTCCTGAAATAAAATTTAACCTTTGAAGGTCACTTTATCATCTTGTAATCTTGCAAGAATGACACAAAATGAGTTGTTTTAATAGTCAAATTTCATTTGAAAAAAGTCCAAACCTTCAAAACTAAGAAATTTTGCCAGAAAAAACGCCAATATGGCAACAACGATCTTTCTCCCGATTATGGCCGATACGTCCAGGTACAAAAAGGCCTGCCCCAGCTCATGTCGTCCTTAACTGAAGGAACGCATTCGTGGAAAGGTCGTTTGCGCTGTCGGCTCGAAGTCTTGTTCTGTAGTGCGGCTGTGGAAGTGCTCAGTGGATAGTTTGTTCGGAATTCTTTGTTCTTTTTGAAGGTGAGTGTGGAACTCAGCTCCTGGTTAAAGATTTTTTGGAGCGTTTAATTCCATGCGTTAGAGAAGTGCATTTTAACTATAATTCGAGATGAAGATTTGTTAGAATCTAATTGTTATAGATATTATTTCATGAGCGTGCACACCTACTGGCAATAGTTTGTTGTACTATCGCTTTAGAAATTCGTTGGCAGTGTTAAAAGTGTTTCATCAAATTGAAATAGTGCAAAAAATAATATTACACTTTAACAAATATTCCAGAGTTCAACCTTGACAGTTATTTTATCATAGGGTATCTGAAGCGACTCGTATAAACCACGTTCATTCCAAGTAGCGCTGTGCGTCAAATTACGTATTTTTTATTTGAGCTGATACATTCGTCTGAACGCGTTGACTGCTGCTGGTTAAAGTGAAGTTTAAATTTCAACAAAAGGAACGTCTGTTTTTTCAATCTTAAATATTACAAACGCAAAATGGGTCGCCCTTTATTTGACTATAAGTAAGCATCCAGCAAAATTGGACTGGGAGATATCGCGACGTGTCATGCCCCGATGTGAAAATCCCACCAGAGACCACCGCTGGGTCGAGCCGCAGTCCACGTGTTCAGCTCTGCGCATGCGCCGCCCAAAGGTGTCGTGTATCAGGGGCTTGGTTTTCAAAAATTTGAGTCTTTGTAGCACTGCAGATGACTGTCCAAGTTCTTCTTAGTCAACTGTAACGAACTTAGGTTGTTAGCTGCGTCGCTAAGACGGCGTTAATTATTTGACAATCCGCCACGGAAAAGAGAGTAGCTGAAGTTATTTTGACAGAGACATTAGTTCCAAAAGTCACGATGCTTCTCGTCTCTACTTAGGTCTGAGACATGATGACACCGCTTCTTCGCTTTAAACTGTTATATTCTTTCACCTTAATATCGTCTAACAAACAAAAAAGGAGAAAGGACAGTCCAATCTTTTTACATGTGCTGGTCTGAAGGCTTTATTGTCATTTTTTCTATCTCCTTGAGCGCATTGAAATTTCTATTATATATTTTTGTATTTCGTTTAGCGAACATACTGAGTTATTTGCTGCACAAATTCATTGCAGAAACTTTGTCCTTGCAAGGGATTCCTTCACTCACATTTGTTACAAACTCGAATTTTTTCATACGAAAGTTGGATTCTGATCACTAAAATGATTCAATTCCTATTACCTCTCATGACTAAATTCTGTACTAGAAAGATTTTTTCATTCTCTTTCACATTAATTTCTTCCATATCGGCATTTTTTTCACATTCATTTTCGAAAGATATTGACTATGCTTCAATTGTGAGACCAATAAATCATTGACCGACTTCACAAATGGTTGAACTACGTCATTCAATTTAAGGAACATACACAACCGCACGAAAATTTGATCTCAGTCGTGATAGTGTGGAAGATAATGGCGAGCGTGCATTGGAATGTTTGTGCGACCAACAATACCGACTCCAAAATGCGTGACCACCACACATGGGCGCTGAGCCAGCGCTTCCATAGGGGCTCCGGCGGTCAGTAGCTATTGACTTGTCCGTGGTACAAAAACAAGATTAATGATCCCTGTAGAGGCATTCTGCGGACATGTTGTTAGATTAGCAGCAGAATTTCCATTTGAGAAATGACATGTCAAGTTTTTAGGGATGTGGTTTACATTCTCCAAGTGTAGTTTTGCAAGTTCTCATGTACTAACCTCCGTAACGAACTCATACAGATACTTGTGAACTGTGTGATATGAATAGAATTAAACACTAATTTCTAACGTTTCTTTTTGAAAACTGTTATTGGAGACAATTTTAATTTGACAAGTTTCATTTTCTGTATTTTTGATCCCAATAATGAATTCTTACTATGTTCGCTGACCATAAAATTTTAGGGCTTAATTCTCTTAGCAATTGGTGTTTATAACATCTAAAAGTTTGAATTTTTTTTTCAAATCAGCTCGTGTAGAAGCAATCTTCACTGAAATGATGAAGCAACTCTCGGGGGAAAATTGTACAATTTCTCTGTACTTGTAGTTTATTTTATACAGGCAATATTATTCTAACCGTTGTCTGATGTTCATTCTTAAAAGTGATACAAGAATCAAATCCACTCCTGGCTACCATGCGATCAGTGATCAAACTTTCGATTATATTCTGGAAAACTTTGAAGAAAATTTCTCCCCACAATCGGTACGTGTCGTCCTGGAAGTGCGACGTTAAGTGGTACATTGGAAGTAATTCAAGTAATTTTACTTGAAAAGTTCAACAAGCGCGCAGGCAAATGTTTTTCGTTCCTGCGGTCATACATTTGAACTTTCATTGTAGTTTTTGCGCTTCAAAACTTTTTGGCCAGGACAAATGAGACTCCAACTACAGACTGCTAGTAGACGAATCAGGGTATGAAACATATTTGTTCAGATGTAAGAATTTCTTGTAGAATGGTTGAAATTTGGTTTGAGAAGCAATAAAATTCGAATTAATTATAAAATAATGGTGAGAATTTCAAGGGGAAAGATTCGGTTTTATTTATCACCTATCATTAGTTTGTCATTCGAGAAATGTTAGAAAAAATCAAGTGATGCAATACTCGTAAGTGTATGGCAGCGTCGAGATAATGATTTAGATGAAGTGTGGAGATGCTTGCAGGCAGAGACCACAGTTTGTCGATATAGTACTCGCGTTACGATGATTTGGTATAGCCAATGTGTAGAAATGGAAACTCTGGATTTTGAGACAATGAATTAAGTTAAGCGTGATATCACTTAATTGCATTTTAAAATGCAAAATTTCAAAATTTCATACTTTCCCCAGAATATGAAATCAAAGATGACTGATGACAGCATCATCATCCGGTGCGGCGACATGCGGTTCCAGCCCAGCCGCCAGGTCCTCATTCAACACTCTGGATACTTCCGCACGCTCCTCCAGGGGGCGTGGGCTGACAGTGACCAGTTCGAGCACACCTTGCACCCTCAGGTATGGTCGCGCCCTCCGCTCGCTCCTGCATCACACTACACTTGATCCTCGAGTCATGTATTATCATGTGCGAATTTCGCCCTGCACGGATACAGAATTACTCCCTGTAATGCTACTGACACGGTGCTTTATTCTAGTATTGAAAAACTGGGAACAATTTTGTCCGCAGAAGTTGTTGATGTTAGCGAGGATCGACTTAGCAAGATTTGCCTGGCCCTGCCACTCTGATGAACAAAGTATAGCATTGAAAAAACTTGAAGTGAATTTGATTTGACTATATCGAGTTTTAACTCGCACATTGTCAGCAAAAATCAGAGAGTTACTGAGAATATATTAAGTTGAAACATTTTAATAAACAATAAAACATTTACGATACCTGACCATCTGGTATGCAAATGACCGTACAGTTTCATTGCTGAATTTCTTCCACGTTTCTAAAGTAGAAATATTAGACGAAATTTAATTTGAAATATGATTGAGAGTTCCCAGTATACGAGCTTTTAGTAGATTCGACACTTAACAGAGTTTTTTACCTTGGCAATGAACAGAAGCCCAGAGTAAACAGTATTTACCGTGGCAAACGCAATGTTATCGCTGTCTTCTAAAGCTTTGTGATACGCTCTACTGTCGCGCTAAAATTATACTACCCTGCTATTCTCGCTGAGGCCAACAGGGTCCTTTGATATTGTGTCAGCTTTTCACAAGAAAGAGTTCATTGATATCCCAACAACTCGCTCGTTATAAAAAAAGAGATATTCTTTTCCTTCTCCGTGTTCAGCTACAATAATCTTCTAATCCATCAAATATCGAAATAATAACGGCATCTTTTAGTTTTTATTACTTCATGTGTTTTTGAAGTAGGATCACCCTTTCCGGGAGAGATATTTCATTGAATTTTCTACCATTGGATTAGGTGTCGATTCATTATTCGCTGAACAAAATGTATTTACTGATCCTTGCCACATTATTTCATAACTTGGAAAAGTTACTGAGGGGTTAGAGTTCAGAGTTGACCATGCCATATCCTCATCCTATTGCAGATGATCCAACCAGACTCGCTGCAGCTCATAATGAGGAGCCTGCATTATAGTGCCCCTTCGTGGCTGGACTGCCTCGACGCGTCTCTTCTCCATCGCGCTGCCTTGGCCTGTGAAGCGCTCCAGGTTTGTACTCGAAAACCATTTCTCCAACTCAGCAAAACTTGTAAACAACGAGCCAGAAAGTTCATTCTCCTGAGTAGAGTGGTCAAATTTTGAAATACAGCTATCTTCTTGCATGAGTTACCTTTGTTAAACTATTCAGAGTGTTAAGGAAGTGTTTGTGGTACGTCATCACGGCCTAATCAAATAATTAATGTGAACAAAAATGCTCAAATCTTACATTCGCTGCCATCATGGGAGTGACCTCCTCTTGGCAATCTTACGAACGTAGCACTATTGTTGCGGGCTCTTCGTAACTTATCTCATTGTGACGTCGTATCATACGTCGTAACCAATATTTATTCAGCCGAACATATTCTTTTCAGACCATTTTGCTGCCAGTAGCACAATATTTGGGGAAAAAAATATTTATAATTTTTTTAAATCAATTATTTCCTAATTGTCATCATGATCAATTATTTTTAACAAGCCTGTAGCCAGAGCCGTATTTTCAGGGCTATTATAATTGCATTCCCGTACCCATAGCTACTGTGTAAAGGCCCGTAGATGAAATCAAACGCAGCATAACGGCATCTACCAAAGCTCATGGAGGAGGAAGAGTTATGACTTTTGAATGATGTGGGCTGATGGCGCCTTGAAATCTGTAATGAAGGTTACAGTGTCCACTGAAATCTAGCACAACCATAGCACACTGTTATCTTTAGCTCAATGCAGAGTGGTCCTAACAATCTAGAGAGACGGGCTAGGTTATGTGTTAAAGAGCCGAAGTTGTCAGCGCAAGTTGTCTTTTTTTCGCGGATAAGGCTAGATAAATTTCAACTCAGAGCACCTTGTAAATTCACTAAGCCGAAGTTTCCTCAGTGACTACCTGCGGGTCATTTTGAAGGAACTATCTTTTCAGAAAAATATTTTGAGATGAGGACTGCCCCTTGATTCACTTTGCTTTTATTTTTCGACTCCTACATCTCGTTAAAATGATCTCCGATACAAATATTTTTTTCAAGTCTTACAACTACAAAGTTTGAACACTACTGACATTTCATTGTCACAAGTGTCACAAAAAGCACTCCCAGATCATAACGTTACCTTTATCATGTTTCACTGTTGGGGTGAACCCAGTCTAACTGTTTCACCGTCTCCATGCATGTTTTTCGCCGCCCAAATACTTGGTCGGCGAAAAACGTGCATGCAAGTGGCGGATAAGTTAGACTGGGTGTTGTTCATGTCATACGCAGTAGCATCTATCTGCCAGACGTGTTTTCTTGTAGCCAAAAAGATCAATTTTGCCCTCGTACGACCAAAAAATGCATCCGTAAACGCTGTTCGTTTTATTTGAATGCTATTTCACAAAATATAATCTTGATTTTAGGCGCAAAGGGTGTGTTACGAGGCCTACGTGACTGTAGATCCTGCGGGTGGAGTCCGTTACTCATTCTTTTGTTGCAAGCGTTAGTGCCATCCAGTTGTATTCACTAATTTATGCCAGAGAACCACTTTGGTTAAACGCATTGATTAGAAACAGCGGCTAATGCAAGATAGCGGATGATGTATAAAATATATATTAATTACCTTGTACATTTTTCGAGACCCGTGCAATGAATACCACTAGTGCCATCCACGCTGAGGTCTGTTTGTAGCATTTCTAGAGTCCTCAACAGTACGCAACATCTATCTTTAACTTTTTCTAGAGTCCTCAACAGAACGCAACATCTGTCTTTATCTTTTTCTAGAGTCCTCAACAGTACGCAACATCTATCTTTAAATTTTTCTAGAGTCCTCAACAGTACGCAACATCTGTCTTTAACTTTTTCTAGAGTCCTCAACAGTACGCAACATCTATCTTTAAATTTTTCTAGAGTCCTCAACAGTACGCAACATCTATCTTTAACTTTTTCTAGAGTCCTCAACAGTACGCAACATCTATCTTTACCTTGTATAAGAAATTCTCTATGAGTTACCGATCTCGGCATGGTGGTCGTTGTCCCTGACCTTTTCCACTTCTTCACAATGGGACTTACTGTATTAGCAGGCACATAAATTGTTCTTGACATGCTTCTATGCCTTTGGTGTTTTTTAAATCCAAAATTCTTCACATTTCATGCATTCCTACGACTCCTCTTGCTTAGGCTTGTTGCTATGCTGTCACATCGAAGTCTTGGGCAGTAATGACGAGTAGTCGCTCTTATAACCTAACGTAGCCTCTCATTTTTTTGTAGTTCATTCTAGAAAGGTTTATAGGAATGGATTTTTGCAAAAGCACAAAATTGAGAGAATTTTATACAGAGAATAAAAATGTCCGAATTTTTTTTCACCACCCATTTACTAAAGTGATTGATCAAATGTATATATTGGAGATGTACCGTGTGTTAGCTTATTGGTTATGTTTGTATGTGTTACTGCTATCGTATCTATCGTATTTTAAGTTTCAGAGGTTAATCCTTCACTTAAATGCCTTAAATGAATATTTTCTTCATATCCAAATATTCAATTTACTTCACTCCATGAAAAAAGATGTTCTGTATTGAGTAGCAGACACTTATCGTACATTTTTGTAACTAGGTAGGTATATATTACACCAGAAAATATTTCTATGCATTTCAAAAATGACTTACCATCATCTGAAAATATTTCTCACGAATAATTTCTGAATTGTATTTCATTGCAGATCAAACACCTCGAACCAACATTTTGGTCTTTCTTCACCTCAAAATTCGTTCCTGGGAATTGTATTCTGGATATGAAGTTTTTTTATATACCTAGCCCCAAGTCATATGAATTTGTGGAGCAAATCTGGAGTATTTTCCAATGGAAATTTTTTGAACACTGCTGGCCAAAGGAAGTGTTGTGTGATTTATCTGAAGCTGAATTGTTTTGGATTTTACGCAACCCCAACATAGTGGATCCAACGGGAGGTGTCCTGGCTTTAATTCTAATTGATACCTACGTGCGGCATCACCACGATGTGTTCTACGCCGACACGCATACGAAGTCTAGAAAAGCTGAAGAAGACAGAAGTTTCTCAGATGGAGGTTGCGGTTGCGTTGGTACCACTGCAGAAAAGGACTCCAGCAACAGCAAATCACAATGCCATAATATCCTCGAACAATCCAAAGCAATGACTTCTCGACTCGTTTTTGCTTTACTCGAGTCTATTGAAGCCCGAGTTACGAAGGACTCACCAGAAGGGTTTGTGCGTAGAGCGATATTGCCTACCGTTGTTGACGAGAGTTCTGATGAATGTTCTCGGAGTGAAATGAGCTCTCCTGAGGGAGAAACGCAGTCTCCAAATTCATATCTCTCAAGTTTAGAAAATGTTGGAGGGGTTTTAGAAGAATTTCCCTCCAAATTGAAACTTCCTCTGACACGCAAGGATCTTTACGCCATCAAGAAGCACCTTGAGGACGACAATGCCTTCGCCTACATGTACAAAAACAGAAGAAAACTCCCTGGAAAGCTTGCTTCGTTGCGATTACAAATAGTGAGGTAAGTCGTAAGATTGGTTGCTAAAATTATCCATGTAGCGTGCTATGCCCCGGCCATATGAGCTCAGACTTTATCGTTAAGAATTATATTCCTGTAATTCACGATAGTATGAAATTTTGTGGGTTTGGACATTTTGAGATATGTTTGAGGCTATTTCTGTACAAATGTGCTTTAAACACATTCCTGCGCTGCTGATGAGCATCATTTGATTTTCTGGTTTTCAGTCTTACAGACTCTACGGTGATGGCTGTGTCTCTATTATATCCTTCAACGATGAGGCTCAACGCTTCGATGTTGAACTGCGTGGTTTGAAGACCTCCAAACGCTGCAATATCTGCGCTTATGGTTAGTGTTACCGTAGTACTGACGACTGACAGGTCATAGTGATCTTAAGAGCTTATTGGTTCCGTCCATCCCTTCGTTCTCTCCGCCTCAAAATGTTAGGTTCTTTTCAAGTTAAAGGCATAATTTATTCGTGAAGAATTGCTTTCATGTAACTAGTTAAATGCTCGTCTGCCCTTCTTATGATTCTTCTGCATTAAAGTTGGGATAACCTTCATATGTATTTCAATCAACGTACAATACTACACTGAAGGAAATAAATTTTAGCTATGACGCAGCGTTCAGGTATCCAGCATACAGAGTTGCAGTTGGTACAGACAGACTGACTAAACAAGCCACAAAATGTATATCTTTTAAAGGAAATTACACGCTGCAACTACTAATCTTCCTACCTACCTAGGTCATGTATATCACACAGTCAAGAGTGACGAAAGCTAAAATTGGTTTGTTATTCATTCACGATAATTTGCGTACACTTTTGAAAATAAATGTTTCTTATATATGACACGCCATGATGCATTGCGTCACGTTTTTTTCATGGAATTGCCAATTGTTGAGCAAGGTTAAGTAATACAATGTGAAAATATGACCGTAAATTGTTACAAGGATCAAGCTAAAGAGTAACTTAATTGCATTGAACAATTGGTTGCTGTAAAAGTTCTTAACGCAACAATTTTAAAATCTCTTCATTTTTTTCTGCATTGGCATGACTGCGTAAAAACTTGTAGTAACTGTTGCAGGCGAGGATATTTTCGTGGTGACGGGCAATGACAATAGAAAAATGGCCGGCTTCGGGAGCGTCCACCACCACAACTGGCGGTCCAAGAAGTGGAGGATTATTCCCCTGTAAGTTGTCTCATCCAGCCAGGTGTGGTCTCATCCAGCCAGGTGTGGTCTCATCCAGCCAAGTGTTGTCTCATCCAGCCAGGTGTGGTCTCATCCAGCCAGGTGTTGTCTCATCCAGCCAGGTGTGGTCTCATCCAGCCAGGTGTGGTCTAATCCAACCAGGTGTGGTCTCATCCAGCCAGGTGTGGTCTCATCCAACCAGGTGTGGTCTCATCCAGCCAGGTGTGGTCTCATCCAGCCAGGAGTGGCCTCATCCAGGCAGGTGTCGTCTCATCCAGCCAGGTGTGGCCTCATCCAGCCAGGTGTGGTCTCATCCAGCCAGGTGTGGTCTCATCCAGCCAGGTGTGGTCTCATCCAGCCAGGTGTGGTCTCATCCAGCCAGGTGAGGTCTCATCCAGCCAGGTGTGGTCTCATCCAGCCAGGTGTAGTCTCATCCAGCCAGGTGTGGTCTCATCCAACCAGGTGTGGTCTCATCCAGCCAGGTGTGGTCTCATCCAGCCAGGAGTGGCCTCATCCAGGCAGGTGTGGTCTCATCCAGCCAGGAGTGGCCTCATCCAGCCAGGTGTGGTCTCATCCAGCCAGGTGTGGTCTCATCCAGCCAGGTGTGGTCTCATCCAGCCAGGTGTGGTCTCATCCAGCCAGGAGTGGTCTCATCCAGCCAGGTGTGGTCTCATCCAGCCAAGTGTGGTCTCATCCAGCCAGGTGTGGTTTCATCCAGCCAGGTGTGGTCTCATCCAGCCAGGAGTGGTCTCATCCAGCCAGGTGTGGTCTCATCCAGCCAGGTGTGGTCTCATCCAGCCAGGTGTCGTCTCATCCAGCCAGGTGTGGTCTCATCCAGCCAGGTGTGGTCTCATCCAGCGAGGTGTGGTTTCATCCAGCCAGGAGTGGCCTCGTCCAGGCAGGTGTGGTCTCATCCAGCCAGGTGTGGCCTCATCCAGCCAGGTGTGGTCTCATCCAGCCAGGTGTGGTCTCATCCAGCCAGATGTGGTCTCATCCAGCCAGGTGTGGTCTCATCCAACCACGTATGGTCTCATCCAGCCAGGTGTGGTCTCATCCAGCCAGGAGTGGCCTCATCCAGGCAGGTGTGGTCTCATCCAACCAGGTTTGGCCTCATCCAGCCAGGTGTGGTCTCATCCAGCCAGGTGTGGTCTCATCCAGCCAGGTGTGGTCTCATCCAGCCAGGTGTGGTCTCATCCAGCCAGGAGTGGCCTCGTCCAGGCAGGTGTGGTCTCATCCAGCCAGGTGTGGCCTCATCCAGCCAGGTGTGGTCTCATCCAGCCAGGTGTGGTCTCATCCAGCCAGATGTGGTCTCATCCAGCCAGGTGTGGTCTCATCCAGCCAGGTGTGGTCTCATCCAGCCAGGTGTTGTCTTGGTGCAGTCATTTGGTGAACTGCACCATGGAGCGCATACTAGACTCGGATTCAATGCGATAGGTCCGTTAGAAGGATGTGAATTAATCATGGGTGAGCATAAGATGCATTGAGCATTGTTGAGTGAGGTGAGCTTTGTTGGATGAGCATAAGAACGAGAGATATGTACCGTCTCAGCTTTGAATCTATCAAGGATGACTGGGCACACAGAAGGACAGCTGGAACGTAGATTGATGGAAGGGCGCAGTCATTTTTGAAAATATCAAAATGCAAGTATCACACTTTTTTATAGACAAGATTTAAATTGACTAGATCCGGATTTGAGATTGTTTGTGACTAATACATGACATGTTATTGAAACTATAATAACTTTGTTAATTTTTTCGATCCAAGAGAAGTTCTAATTCTTATTTTCTGTTCAAAAATTTCGCTACAATACGTACAACGATGTACACAACTTTTTCATTATTTATATCTCTTAAATATCATACTAGGGCTCAGAACTCTGAAGGAAAGTCATCCAGTTATCGATTTTATGAACATGTTTTAAACTGAAATTTTGGCTGTTATTTGGACTGTTTCGGGCTTGCAAAAATTTATTAATAAACTTTAATTTTCTACTTTTCAGAACTCAGCCTTTACTCCGGGGATCATTCACGTTGTGTTGGCTGGCATCCAGAGGGCTTTCGCTCTACGCGCGTAATGATTGGTCGAGCGGAGTTGTTGATGAAGTCTCTTTATTGACGACCAACGAAGGGGCGTGTGAAGCTCCGGTCAATGCCTCTGAGCTTGCCTTGCGTAGTGAATATGCCTCAGAGCAAGGGAGAATGGTTCAGCAAAGACTGAGTAGGGTCTTATTCAAAATTCTGTTTGATACCTCCCACCCGCTTTGCCCAATGAGATTTAACGCACAGCGCTTTTACACACATGTCAGAGAAGTTGAACGTTATATTGAGTCACAACAAAAAAATGAGCTTTTTTTATTCAAAGCCTGCAAAGCGCCGTACCTCCGTATTAACAACCCATACAACAACGAAGTGTATACAGCCAATTGCAAAAAAGGGCGCCAGATTCCAATACTGAAGAAATTCAAGAGGCTAACCAAGGCTGAATCAGAAGAATGGCAGCAGGTAAGCATAGAGAATAATATATTGCTCATCTAAGTGGACTAGGTCCTTCAACTTGTGACTTCATTGGAAACTTGCTCAGAACTCCTGGCGATGAGTGACGTAGGTTCTATGACTTTGCCAAATGGGAGTAGGATATTGGTGACCTTGTTCTTTTTTGTAGATCTATTTCTCCTATGAAACTTACCACTTCTCGATATGATTTATTGAGTTCCGTATCAAACCCTTAGCCATTTACAAGCTCCAAAGTGAGCTGGCGGGATTCTCTCAACTTATCTCCTAAAAAGAGTGTGGATCTCTGGTGTAGGTGCGGAGGCACACATCGCCGAGAGCACTGGACAGCGCTCACATCCCCCATGACTGCAGTGCCCGAACTTTAACTCGTTTGTTTGGCATATTCTAAATAAAACCTGGTCAACGACACCCTAAAATATTCCATCACTGCATCTCTTAATTAAGAAAAAGAGACCGACTACATAAGAAAATTTTTTGAAACTCTTCGATCCCGAAGTGTAGTGTGATCTAAAAAGTTTTTTCAATTTTGATGATAATTGGAGTATGCCCAAGCTTTCCTGTTTTCAACAAAAAACAGCAATGGGGTTTTCATAAGTCAATTAAGTATTTTCGTTCCCACTCTCTCCAATACAGTGCAAGTATTATTTTGTTTCACTATTTTTGTCCCAATAAGTATTGATGAAATATGACATGTCATAGATCTGTATCAAGAGGATTTGAGATTTCAACAACTGAAAAGAATTCTTACTATAAAAATAAATTGAGGAATACTGTTTTTCCACTCTTTATTTGCCAAGATATGCTTATATCACAGAAGATCTTTTCGGTTCGAGTCAGCCGATCGTAAATAATAAAGTTCGGAAACATACACAGTCAAAATCGTGCCTCTATGATTATTACATTCAACTCACTTTTTTATTGAGTGTATCACTATTTAATTACTTAATTATCTGACAGTGTGACCAAAGGATCGAGTTCAGCGAGAGCACAAGCCTGAATCACGTAAGGCTGTTCGACGCGCCTGTGCAGCAGTTGGACATACAGAGAAACTGCGTCTTCACTGTGGGAGACCATTGTCTTCTTTTCTACCTCTGCTCGCTCTACATGTGAGTTGTCGGCACCTGCTCAGGTAGTGACTAAAGAATAATGTAGACTGTGTTACTACTGATAACAATGATTTTCATTGTTGCTTCAATGTCATAGACCTATTTACATTGCACTCTGTTTCGGCACCGGATGTTATGGACATATTCTGCTTGAGATTTCTTGATCTTGAGAGATTTTTCTCGTGATATGTTTAGAATATATGCAATGCGGTATGCGCTGTTCGTGATCTCGTCATTATGTTTTATCTTAGTCGCGTTAATCTTCTATTATCACTGCAACAATCCGTAAATCATTCACAAGATGAATAAGTCAGCAGTACTTCAGACTAAAATTGTCCTATGATAAGATTTTTTATACGTTCTAGCCTTCAAAGCTGCAATGTGTTGAATAGCGTGAGTATTATTGTCAATTTCTACAATATCAGCGGCAATTTATAGCTCTATCCCTGAGATGGAAGTGAAACGATCTGAACCACATCGAGAGGATGCTGCATGAAAGTAAGAAATTCCATAATTAGTTTACCAAGCGAATCAAAGTTAACCTACGACATTAAAGATAGACCTACTAAAAGAAAGATAACTCTATTGTTAAAGCTAATCCTACGCGTGAATATGTGAAATTAATAGGGCTCATGTGAGCACAGGTAAATGATGGCACTAAGCTGGTCTCGTGGGCTCCTGGTTGGTGAATGGAATAGGAACTATAGGTACGTTCACCCGTCACTTAGATTCAGTGTTCAGTGACAACAAAAGGATTTTATCGAGAAATTTCCTTGCTATGCTTGAAGGGCGAGTGAAACCTCCGCCAATCTCTGCCGTCTCACGCGCGCCGGACTCCCTCATGTGAAGGTAAAGCGTTCACCATGTCTACCGTGGCTCTCACCATGTCTACCGTGGCGTTCACCATGTCTACCGTGGCGTTCACCATGTCTACCGTGGCGTTCACCATGTCTACCGTGGCGTTCACCATGTCTACCGTGGCGTTCACTATGTCTACCGTGGTGTTCACCATGTCTACCGTGGCGTTCACCATGTCTACCGTGGCGTTCACCATGTCTAACTTGGCGTTCGCCATGTCTACCGTGGCGTTCACCATATCTACCGTGGCGTTCACCATGTCTACCGTGGCGTTCACTATGTCTACCGTGGCGTTCACCATGTCTACCGTGGCATTCACCATGTCTACCGTGGCGTTCACCGCACCGAGCCCGTATTGTCACCGCAATAATTGAAGCCCACGAGCAACCAACGTCGTTTGATGATTATTTGTTAATGTGTTATTCTCAACTGAACTCTGATAACTGTTTAATTGAGTTGCTAATAGTATTTTACATATTTTCTTACGAAAAATAATCAAATGATGACGTATGAAGATTATAGCAGAATAAATTTTACATGGCGTCAACATCTGGCATCTTTAGAGCGTCCTATCCTGTCTCATTCGGACGAGATGGTTTTCAAAAGAGCGTTGTAAGATGATTTGGAATACTTCAAGACTCCTGACCGGTTCATTGTTTTTGACAGAAATGAAACAAAACAGGAGGTGCGAAGAACCTCGGTAGCCCTTGCACTAGAAATTTTGAGACAGCTGACATTTTGTGTAGCAGATAGGGAGATCAAATGAACATAACACATTAGAACACACTTTGAAGTTCTGCATTTGATTATGTTCACCTTTTAGAATTTATTATTTTGATTTTGATGTTCTTCGCATCATTGTAATATTTTTCAGTCCATAGTAAAGTAATTTCGAGAATTCAGTTGTCTTTGACCCGTGTGAAGTTTGCTTGTGAGTATTTTTGTCCAATAATGAGACCGGAATATCTTTATCAAACTATTATCAATTCTGATAGTTCTATTTTCACCTACTTGAGACTTACGGGACAATCTTCTAAGCTTTTGATGTATTTTTTTTAATATAAAACAAAAATGCATTCCATCTACTGAATTCAAAGGTTTTTGCGTCTCCACTTTTGTGCTAATTAACGTTTTTACCAATCGGAGGCAAATCGAAATTTTGTTTCATACAATCCGCAAAAGTCGAATAATTAATTTTAGTTTGAAATTAAAGAGTCCTGTATCTTTCAAGCACACACAACTAATTTTTTTAAATTACCAGTCGAATCATACTCTGATGGATAAAACATACTCCTTTTCAAGCAAATATCTTCCATAATAACCGTGCATGCTTCGGATATGAATCGAAATCATTACATGGGAGAACACCCATTTTGTTGAGTTGTACGTAACTAAAAAAACTCAATTACGTTTTGCTGTGTTACAGAAAGTGTCCTGGAAAGCTGCACTGGAGGAAACTCAGCGTCTTCATGCCTGACTTGAATATCCGGTTGAAGTGTTTTCGAGCTGTCATTCCATTTGGTATTGGCGTGTACATCGTAGGTGAGCTTTTTTCTGCCGTGTTCCAAACTATCAAGTTGAGTTACTGGTCTTCCGGTGCTGTTAGACTTTCGCAAGGCAGGGAATTTTTGTAAAGTTGTTTTACCTCCTCGATTGCGTTACTCCAGTCTAATGCGTAAAGAAGCAGGTTGTATAACAGTAATATTCCTGCCATGCCATTTTTAATACCTGGCAGAGCATCCCCAAGCAACAACAGTGAATGTGAACGTGATATGTCTAGTTATATAAAACCATGAGTAGTCATAATGTTTCAGAAATATGATGAGTAAAATTCGTGCCTAAAGAAAAAAATACCAAATGTCTTAAATAATACCAGCATTCATGATTCAAACACCCCGTCAGTTTTCTGATATGGTATCAGTGTTTTTTTTTTCTCAGTACCGGTTGATATAAACAAAACCGGCTTATGAGAGTTGTGACGAAAAAGAGTTCAAACAAAGTAAACGTAAAATCGAAATGAAAGTCTTTATGGGTGAGAAGAGACAGTTTTTGGTGCATTCTTGGAGATTGTCCTTGGAGATTGAATGTCCTAACATGAAACTATAGATTTTGAAGCAGTATGTTAGAAATTTAATCATAGCAAGGAAATTCCTATATATTGTACCGAGTTTACTTACTTTGTGCCTAGAGAAGTCAGTTAAGGGGTGCATAATGCGGCAGAGAAAGTTGCCTGCTTAACGAACTCGAGATCCAATCCTACCCATTCACGAATGAGAGCGTTTTTGAGCTCTTTGGTAAGATATTTTTGTGAGGAAATTATTCTCAAGAACTCGACATCTTGAGAACTAATGGTCACCTAGCCTTGCTAGAGCACAAATTAATATACAAGAGACATAGTGCTGCCAACATGGAATGTCAGATGTCGGAGTGTTGCAATGAAAGCGTGAAAGAGATTACTCAAATTTGTGGAAATCCTGCCTGTTCTGCAATATGAACGATCAACGTATTGAGAACCCAAACAAGACGTGGAAAAAATGCTTCGACATTCGTAAAATACTAGAAAACAATCTTTATTTATGTTCTTGTTGATAACGTCCTGAGAAATGTGAATGGAAAATGAATGATGTCGGACTGAAGGGGAATAGATAATTTAAGAGAATCAGTAGGTCGTGTGCGGAGCACGGATGATACGAAGAAAAACTCGAGAACTCGCAATATCATCGCAGTCCAGATCAAGAAAACCTGCTGTTAAGGACGCGGGACTTATGGAGATAATCAAAATTTCCAAGCAGAGCACCTGCTTTAGGATGGCAAAGGGATTAACACAAAGGCTTTGGTTTGGAAACTAAAATAGTTTTCATTAGTTTCTACTTAGCTAAATGATCAGCCACCTGGATTACAACATATTTTTATTGGCGACAAGTCGACTAATGGCTTAACTAAGATGCAGGCTCGATTGGCACCTTGCTCTGTGAAGTACCGGTTTTATTTTCATCGCACTATTTTATTTCAAGAAATGGACTTCTGTACGAAGCCTGTTCTATTGACATTGTTGAAGCGAAAAAAAAAGAAATTTTACTTGCAATTATATCATGAATGTCATTCACATCATTAGGCAAAATATTCAAGTAGAACACCCCGACCTTGGTGATTTATTGTACCAATTTAAAACTTTTGTTTGAAAATCAATTATATAATGAATATCATTAACATCATTGGCAAAATATTCAAGTAGAGCACCCCGACGCCAGTGATCTATTGTACCAATTTAAAACTTTTGTTTATAATACGTATTTGTTTTGCGCTCTATTCCTCACAGCGGATCTGGGGTACGTTTACTTCATGCCTCTCCGAACATTCAAGTGTTTAGCACCTGCGACGCATACTAGCTCCAATCCTGATGCATGCTACAGTGTTTCGCTTATTCTTTTCCCGTACGCGATACTTGAAACGAACGGCCACCAAGTGTGTCGCGTGGAGGATAAGCTTTACATCGCTGGTGGATGCAGAATCCGGAAGGTGAGCATCAAGTTGATCTACGTCATGACATTTGTGAAGTAACCACTAGTCACCCTCTGAGATCTCATCAGTGGTGCGCTTTAGGTTATAGCAGTCATCTCTCTTTGTTTGATATCTCTGAGAAAATGTCGAGTTTGTTGAGTTTCGATATAAATCATTTACGATTTCTCTTCCGGTTCACGTTAGCTGTGAGTGACACACCGTTTGAATTCGTGTAGGTCTTTCGATGCGAGACGTTCAAGTTTCGCGGTATCACTTATTAAGAGTTTTGTGTTCCATTGTGAAATACTACTTAACGTAAGTGTGCACAGCATGCACAATCAAGTTCTCAAGGAACGTATCCTCCAAATACACTGTTGAACTATCCGGACTCCAAATTAGTCAAAGAATGTCGCCAGTAAAGTGCAAAATATTCGTGAAAACGAAGGGTAATATTAAATAATGCCATCAAAAATTAGCGATGAAAGGACCAGCGGATTATCGCGTGACTGTCATATCTGCAACTGTGATAACTAACCATCTCGTGTTATAGTATAGACCCTAGAAACTTAAGAAAAACCTTTCTTCAAGATTGGACCCACTACGTAGTACAGTATCAAAAGGGCATTAACCCCTTTCTCGTATCACATTTTCCTTTTCCCTTGTAGAATATTTAGGTGCTCATAGTATGCTAAATTTTAAGCCCTTTCCAGTTTCAGCCGAGCTCGTATACCAGTGAATACCAGGATGCGGAGTACACGCTGCACGTAGAGGTGCTCCAGCTCCTTTACAACCCTCTGCAGCCCACCAGTGATATCAGGGATACACCAGATCCCACATCAGTGCCTTTTGTTGAGTCTTTGTTCGAAGAATATATCTCAGATGGTTTTTCGCTGAGAGGTAAGCCACGCACAAGCAAAATGTTTCATTGTGTATCGCAATTTTAAAATTTCAATCGTCAGTTCGTGATCTCAATAACCAAGTTGTCAAAAACATCAGTTCATTGGCATAATAATTAAATTCTGCACATTCATTGAAGCAAACCTTTCGGGGCAAATTTCATCATCATCTGAGACAAATAAATAAACATTATTCGTGTTCAATATAATTCGTTCATGAATTAACACAAACTATACAGGGAAAGTGGAAGCGCACACACGAAAAGAACTCATGGGCCATTGTTTGCCTGCATACGTTATAAACTGTACAACATCTCTGAAGTACGCTTGTATTAAGGCTAGACTCACCTGAATTCTCAATGTTTTTGTCGATTTCAAAGGGCACTTCAACTCGCAAAGAGTGAAATGACGAGGATGCCTTTGCACTGCACCTACAGTACACAGTACATGACTCCCTCATGATCTGCTACTTCTCATGTCTCGACTCAAACAATTTACATAACTAGATTCGTAAACAGTAGAGGAACACTTCACTTTCGAAAGAGTGTGTTTATGGTTTAGAAAAATTAAATGCGTAAATACTTTGTAACTATTACGTGCAAGTTAGCATCGAAGTATAGGAAACCAAAGATTTTACCTTTCTCTAAGGCATTTTGACTTAATACTGATTTGTAGAAAAAAAGAAACCAATCAATTATCAACCGCACTGCTACTAGGAATACAATAGTGATTTTTATATAAAAACCGCTTGAACTGGGAATCCCTATCCATTACAGCGTAGTTTTCGTCAAAGGAGTTCACTGACTCAAGCTTAGCAAAACTTCCGAGCCTGCCCATGAGAAACGTTGCTTGTGTGAGAATTAGGCACGTATACGTAAAGGATAGCACATGCGTAATGAATGAAGTAATTGCAGACCTTAAAACGAAGATATGACGTGAAGATAATTCTTGCTTGGAATTATGTGGAATATATGAGTTAGATATATTCTAACATTTAGCAAGTCATTTGGTATGACTTGCTATATGTTAGAATATATCTAACTCATATATTGTAAGTTACAGCGTAAACGAAATATTTTAAATTCGTGATGTGTTCATATTGATGTACATATTACAGCTCATATTGATGTACATAACGGATAGTTGGGTCTTACAGTTGTACCGTTATCATTATAATCAAATGAATTTTCAGGTATTATCTTGATTATTTTCTTTTTCAGTGTCAACCTCTCCCGAGGGCAGTTTAAACCAACACGACCGGATGTCGTATAAAGCTTCGAATGAAAAGACGACTGATGAAACTGCTCACGTTCTTTCACGAGATGTTGACCCCGCAGCTGCGGCCACACCTGACGGGGAGACAGTGTTGCCAGACGCGATGCCGAGCGCTTCATCCATCCGCAGAGCGGCCGCAACCCAGCACAGACTTTTGGACCGCAGTGTTCTGAAACCACTTCTCAATTTTTGCCATACAGCGCCCCTGATTTCTCCACGACTCTCACCGGCTGGACTATTAGCTCTCTCATTGATTGAGGAAATGAAAAGTAATTTCTACCCAAACTGGACGATTGAAGGAACTGACCATTTTAACCTTCCAGAGGAAGATCGTTTTTTTGAAAACGACGAATGTCGGTGGTGTAGAAATGTCAGTAAGCTGTGGCCTATGCCAGCAGAGTGCAATCCTACCCAGCGCGAGAGTACTGTCATCGAAGTAACAGCAAATGAGTGGATTTTCCTTCGCGGTCGTGCAACTGACTACCAAACTTTTACAACCCTCGCAAATTGAAAAGTTTCCAACCCTTTCCGTTAGTATGCGATAGAGGATTAACGACCGCATTAGTTGCTGTATGATCAGTTAATACTTCATAGCTGTAACCTTTCTCAATTTTGGATACATTTCTGTACCATGTTTATGCACTTCCATCTCAGGTTCCTCGCAGCGTTTCCATGTCTGGAATTTCCAATAAATTTTCTGGAACTCAGTGCCTTAAATTTTTTTCCAATAACTACAACATACTCAATTCGCACTAACGTGAATGTTCATCTGAAGAAAATGTGCTACCAATATTCGATCAAATGAAAGTTCCATCGACTCAATATGCACTGATTAATTAAACATTCGTTTAATTCAAACCATCGCGAACAGTTCAAATCCACCGGAGTTATGGTGATGCGAGCAACATATTCGTTAAATCCATAATTTTTCTATGTCTCAATCAACATTTCCACAGCTAATTTAGATCTAATCTCTTACTCACTTGCAAAGGAGATATGTTCTTCTTTAATTCAATCAAACCTGGTACATTTCATTCTGCACATTGATTTTTCAGACGAATAATCAATTGCAGTGAAGTACTTTTGTGTAGTTTTGTTATGACACGTGTAGTTATACAATATAGTACATGAACACAACGGCGCATATGCAGGCCTGGAAACTTCTTTCCCCTTATATATTACCCAGTTTTCGCAGAGTTTTTGAAATATGTGCTAAATTTACTTGGGGAAATATCGTTGAACAGCGGGTCACAATCGATGCTTTATTTTTTCAGTCTGTGATTTAATAAATGGTGGTCGGGATGTACGCAACTTGATTACAGAACGGGAAATGTTGTTTTTTCAAACATTCGAACAAGCTTCGTATGCATGAGCTAACAAAAATTCGTAAATTGTAATTTAGTGTAGAAACTGAGTTCAGATCGACGGCCGCGCTCTGGGCTCTCTATTGTTCCCAATAGTTTCTAGCATGTTTCCTAATGATTTTTTTGGAGTTTTTTCTTTACTACTAGTCTTGTGCATTTAACCTAGTTTTTTAATGTCGGTCACTCGATGATACAATTATAGTTCTCTGTAACAAAAAGTATCGAACAATTTTTACGCTATTTAAACAATTTCCACATTAATGTCAAATTCAATGGAGGAATAGGTTTAAATCACATGCTTTCGCTTCTATGATAGATTTAAATGAACATAGTTTCCGTAACCATTGCATGCTTCAATTCAGCGAAAGGATGCTTCTACACGGTTAAGATTAAATTATTTCAGTAACATATTTTCAGGCAAACGAAATCTGTTTTTTCCATCACATGGAGCATTTCATATCACTGCAAATAACCAATTCTTTCACTCAGAGGTTCAGTTTTTACTCGATTATCTTCAAAATAACTTTCCATCTTAACTTTTCAATGAAGTAAATGGAAAATTAACAAATTTATACATATAAATTAGAAGAACTGCATTTCTCATTCTGTACCCATATTGCGTTTACATTCCAATTATTTTTCATTCCCTCACAGAAAGAAAAGAAAGAAAGAAAAGAAAGAAAACAGTTTATTTCCAATAGAGATTGTACAATATTACAATCATTGGTTTTTAAATATCCTTAAATTAATACACTTAGATGATGCACACACACGAGTATTGAAAAACTCGTATCACTAGTCAAAAGAAATGTTTGAGGGCAATGAACTCCTAATCTAGCTTAATCTACATTTGAATTATAAATAAAAGTGCTAAGATACACGTCTTAAATCTCATTATTTATTTAGGAAAGTCAATGAATAAAAATTTTTTCTGAAACGTTTCGACCACCAGGGTCATTATCAACCTGAAAACAAGTAGAAAAAAACTAATCAAGTGTCAAATTTACATCGATGATGAACGAAGAAAGCAAACATATATGAAAAAAATAAAAAAGTTCAATATTAAAATTACGTTAGTAGCAGAGGAAAGGCAGATTGCATATCATTTAAAACCGGTTTTTCTTTCAAAATATAGAGATTCTAAAATGCGGAGGTTCATTTGATGTGATGCAGTGGAAATTACTCTTAAATCACCTAACCTAACAGGAATGTCGCACTTCTCTGCATGAGAGCGGACTGAAGAGTGGGAAGGTGCGGAAAGTAACTGATTAGTTCTAAAACTCCTGCCGGCATGCTCTGCAACACGAATACTGAGGGCTCGAGTGGTCGAGCCCACGTACTCCGACGCACACTGTGCGCAACTATATTTGTAAATCACAGATGAGAGCATACCTTTAGGAGTTTTATCTTTATAATTGAAAAATGATCCTATTCTATACGCATTGACTAACACTAATTTAAAATCAATCTGCGGAAAATGTTTAGAAAGAAGAATGACAAGGTCTTTTTTGAGTTTCTCCGATTGGTGACCGAAGAACGGAAACGAGAAAAAGAGTTCTTTTTTAGGAGCGGTAGGTAGAGTGATATCGGTAAAAAATTTTCTGTTCAAAAAGTTCTTAACACAAGAATCAACTAGTGGTGAAGGAAAACCATTATTGCTAAAAAAAACTTTCAAAAATTCAAATTCCTTATGCATAGTTTCAAATGAAGAACACACACGATAGGCCCTAGACAACAATGTTTTTATGCTATTTAATTTGAAGGAGAATGTACAAAAACTGAAAAAACTGATTCCTAACCCGGTAAATGTTTGCTTACGGAAAACAGAACTTTGAAACCTACCTTCTTTGCGTGTTATAGTAGCGTCTAAAAATAAAAGACAGTTATTCTTTTCGGACTCCATTGTAAATTTGATGTTAGGGTGACGCGAGTTCAAAAATTCTAAAAATAAATTGCAATGGGAACTATTCCTAAACAACAAAAAAGTATTATCAATATAACGTTTATAAAACACAGGCTTAAAATCTACGGGACAAGAATTTAACCAGCGCTGTTCATGATAACACATAAAAATATTTGCAAAAGTAGGTCCCAATGGAAGACCCATTCCTAATCCTTCTATTTGCTGATAACATTTATCGTCAAAAATGAAAAATGAGTTCAAGACGGAAAGTTGAAGTAAGGATTTGAACAACGATTTGGTGAGACCAATGACGGAATCTACACTAGTAAATAAATAATCTAAGCAAATGTCAATAGTTTCATGAAGCGGTATGTTGGTAAAAAGACTTTCTACATCAAAAGAAACCATAAACAGCTCGTCGGCGTTTCCTAAAGACGTTACTTCGTCGACAAATGATTTTGAATTTAACACAGTATAAGCATTACATGTAAACGGAGCTAAAATAGGGACTAGGAACTTCGCAATGTTAAAACTAGGAGTCTTGTAGGCGGCAAATATTGGACGAAACGGGAAATTCGAAATGAAGTTAGGTTTATGAATTTTTGGCAATCCATATAAGATGCCAGGACCCGATCCCGAAACAAAAAGACTTTTGTACAAATCATCAGAAATTAAATGAGAATTTTTCAGCTTTCTAAGGAAGTTATTAATTTTGTCTTCAACACGAATGGTGAATTTTAAAATAGGTTCGGTGATAACTTTGAATTTTGTACTATCTGAAATTAAGCTGTGCATACTAAGTAAATACCTATCCCTATCCACAAGTACTACACCTCTTCCTTTATCTGGCCGGGAAATGATAATGCTTTTATCAGCAGAAAGCTTACGCAGAAGCTCTATTTCAGGTTTGCGAAAAATGGTCGAAAATATTTTATACGGCTTGAACGAGTAATAATATCTAAAGGCAAGAGTTGTTGCAGAGCATGCCGGCAGGAGTTTTAGAACTAATCAGTTACTTTCCGCACCTTCCCACTCTTCAGTCCGCTCTCATGCAGAGAAGTGCGACATTCCTGTTAGGTTAGGTGATTTAAGAGTAATTTCCACTGCATCACATCAAATGAACCTCCGCATTTTAGAATCTCTATATTTTGAAAGAAAAACCGGTTTTAAATGATATGCAATCTGCCTTTCCTCTGCTACTAACGTAATTTTAATATTGAACTTTTTTATTTTTTTCATATATGTTTGCTTTCTTCGTTCATCATCGATGTAAATTTGACACTTGATTAGTTTTTTTCTACTTGTTTTCAGGTTGATAATGACCCTGGTGGTCGAAACGTTCCTGAAAAAATTTTTATTCATTGACTTTCCTAAATAAATAATGAGATTTAAGACGTGTATCTTAGCACTTTTATTTATAATTCGAATTTGCAGAAAGCAAACCACTCATATCTATCCAAATCTACATTTGATAATACATGTAATGATAATTATAAGAGATAACACAATTTCATGGACGATGCATTTTCATTGTGGGGTGAAAACACTTTTGACAGTTTACATGTACATGACATAAAACTTCGCAATTCTTGACGCCAGGAAATAATATATGAAATCGCTTGTTTCGGTCAAAGTTCACAAGTGTCATTTTAAGGAAGCATGAAAAAAAAATATATATAAATATATATCCATATGCACACATATGTACATATACGTATGCATGTGTGTGTATATCCATACACACACTCACACACACATACACACACACACACAAATACATATATACATATAAGCATGAGGACCAAGAAGATTATAAGTTTTGTATTTCTGATTCAACAATTTTAACATAACGGTCATTAGTTTACAAGCATTTTATTTAAATATAAATGGATGATCGCACAACAAAAGTATAGTTTTTACATGAATGCTTTACAATACTAAAGAGATGACGAGTTAGGTAATGTTACAAGTTGAGAGTGCACAGAAAAAAGACCATTATCTCTGGTAAGATGCTAGTTGTCAGTCTAGTACACACATATGTGCACAAATACATGTAAATATATACACATACACATGCACACATATACCCACGCACATACTTACACCAAACTCGTAAGCAAACACAAATGCATTTCTATGCATCGAGGCAATACATACGCATTCTACAGAGTGTCATACGCATAGCGTGGACACGTACACACATACACAAGTAAGCATGTGCGCAAATATCAGCGTAAACTAGTCAGTATAAACCAGAATTCCAATCGAGGGAAATGGAGAAAATATCTTTTATTGTAGCATGAATTTTATAAAATTTCGTACTAAAAATAGTGGCACAAAACAGTCCACTTAAGTCGGAAACATCAAAACGATTGTGGGACGTGAATAAGAAAGAAAACATCAATGTCCTATAAAGGATTCATATTAGAAAAAAAAAATCACATTATCTTTGAAATATGGCGCAAATTGTCGGCAATTGATAAACAAACATAGGTATCACATTATTATAAGCATATAACTATAAGCCGAATAAGTATATTACTGCAGTATAAATGGATGATCACACAACGAATTTTTTTTTACATGGATGCTTTACATTTTCATATTAGAAAAAAAACACATTATCTTTTTAATATGGTGCAGAATGTCTGCAATTGATCAACACACACACATAGGTACTATGTCGGTCTAGTTTGATGCTTGCACAGAAACGGAGAGGAATGACATAAAATGCACCTTCGAGTGGTTGATCTACTCTAGTGCACACAGTTGTACGTGCACATATACACACCCATATGCGCACATACACCTATATACGTACACACATATACAAGTAAGCATGTTTGCAAATGACAACGTATAGGCGGTCAAATCATAATACCTACGCATACTTCAAAACTGCTGTGTGATGTCTTGAATTATAAAACAATGAGCGAGGGAGATTGTTCAGCAATGGGATACCAGGTAAATGAGATTCGTCAGTACTCATTCGGTATGTTCAGACGTGAAATGAAAATGAAGGGCGATATTTACACAATATTTTTATTTAGGAATGGTAATACTGTACATGTATTTCACAGCCGGGAGCGGCGTAACTCCAATATTTCAGAATAACCACCGCTATGATGTAAAACAGCAAGGATTCTGATTAAGCATAGCCTTCTAGAAAAAGTGATAAACTTAAGTTCTAGCGCTACTGAAGGATAAATAAGGCACCACAGTTTAGGAATTAATTTCGACGACTGAAGAAGATAGTGAGATAGTGTTTCTTTCAGGTGCTCAAAGTATTCTGCTTAGATCGAAAAATAGGTTTCGAGGATGAGTTCGATGTTGCATTGAAACAATATTAATATTATAGCCAAGGAGGTTACTGGCAATCCTAGCGCTAGCTACTTGTGTGCTGTATATATTATTTCTCATCTTTACCTCTCAAAACATTTTGTTTGTTGTGAAGATATTTTCCTCGAGTAAATATGTGGGAACATTTCTCAGAGGCTATTTGAACATTGCTTCAGATTTCGAGCCAAGTGAGGCTGGCTGATGAGAAGTGGCGTCGCACACAAGTGCGGTTGCTGTGAGCGATCTAATATTAGTTGCACCACGCTCCATCTACATGAGTACGATGCTCTCAGCACTGAGGAGTCTCCTTCCATATGGGCAAAACCCTCGCGCGAAAAATTTTAATTGGTCAATCCACGACGATTGATGGAATGACTGAATTTACAATCAATACAAAATCCATTCAGTTTGGCTTATTTATGAGCATTTTTTATTTAGGGCTCCGTCCACACCCATGGCAACCTCCTTATATCACAATCATTTTGAAGCACTCTGCTGAAATCATTGTATACGGTCTTTTTAGGTTAAGAAGGGAAAATCAGTTTGTAGAGCGTTTGTAGAGGAAATATGTATGAGAATTTTTGCATTAGTGTTTTTATAGCTTTTTCACACATTATATGGAAAAAATACCCATAGTTAACATCTTTGAGGCACTAATGACGGGTTTTTATAGATCTGAACCGATTACTCTGAAATATTTAGCATTTCGTTGGTACTTCGTGATAATTTTATTGTTAATGAATCATTTCACTCTGTAAAAAATTCCTGCACTACGGCTCGTACAAGCCATGCTTTATACCAAAACTTCCTGCACACATTCATCGTCCCACAGTTGACTCGCGCGAGTTTCTACCGTCATAGATGCATGTGAGCTCAATTCGTCTTCGTTTGTTTCTTATCCCTGCTATTAGACTGATGTATGCCGATGAAATCTTCAACATGGTTACTCGTGTTTGATCGGATCCTCGTGGCTACCATCTGATCTGGTTGCTGGGATAACTGTAGTTCCTCAGCTGAATTTCCCTTCACATTTCTAGAGCACATGTATGAGTGAAAATAGGATTCCAAATTTATTTGAGTGTTGCAAATATGAAATCTTTCAGGCGATTCGACACTTTGCAAGAGGACAGGATTTCAGGATTTCGTAAATGAACAGAAGCATAGAGTAAACGAAAGTTAGCCGGCGTTACCCAGCGCGACACGGCAGTGTAGCTCAGTCATCGTATCCAAGAAACTTAAAACTAAGCAGACGTTTCTACCTTTCAAATGACACTGTATTGATACTCACCGTAAAAAGTATGTACTAAGAAGGTTATGTTTTCTCGAAACATGCTCCTTAGCCACCGGTGAACGTAGTAGAACATGTATGGTCGTAACTCTACCAAAATGACAGTAATTGTTGATAAAAATCTGCCTTTCGCATATTATGGACCTAAGCTCTCAAACCCTATTTAGAACTCTAAAGAATCTTAGGAAAAATTCTTACCTCGAGAATCTTAAAAATATGGTACTAGGTACTAATCCACACATATGTGCACAACGACGTAGAGAAATGGTAGAGGATTGACAGGCACACACTAAGTACTGTTTCACTCACAAATCGCTGGTCGTTACAATGATATGACGCTCGGTATACTCTGTACAGGTAAAGGATCCATTCGAATACATAGAAGTGCTTCATGTTTTTAGACCTTCATAAACATTTCCTTTGTAATTTCAGGCAAAACACTGTGAATTATAAAGGTGAAAAGGATTTGAAATATTGGTTCAAAGTCACTACCACGATCAGTTGACAGGAAACCGAAATACGAACGTCCCTTCTCCCTCATTAGAAAGTTAATTGTCAAATCGATCTCATGCAGTCCGCATAGAAAACAAATTGTCCCCATTCATTCAAAACAATTTTGGTGTTCCCCAAGGATCCATTCTTGGTCCGCTACTCTTTTCTATTTTCATTAATGATTTCCCTCCAATGCCTTCTAACACACGGATCTCAATGTATGCAGATGATGTTCAAATTGCAATAACAAGTTCAGTATCGGAAATACCACAGACGCAAATTAAAGCCGAAACTTTACTGACTAGCCTGAAATCATGGTACGACCGAAATGGTCTCAAATTAAATGCTAATAAAACACAATGCATTGTTTTTGGATCCAAAGATGCAATTAAAAAAACTTCAGATCTTACTCTTGCAGTTGGAAATGATAAAATTAATGCATCAGAAAAAGGTAAAAATCTAGGTATCTGGTTCGATAGAAATATGTCCTTCAAATCTCACGTTGAGACTACTTGCAACAAAATCTACGGAACTTTAATGTTTTTTCATCGTATAAAAAGTATGCTAGACGAAAAATCCAGATTATTAGCTATTCAATCCCTTGTGTTATCGCGCATTGACTACTGCAGCCTAGTATGGGGAGACTTACCTCAATACCTTCAAAGGGACTTACAAAAATGCATGAATTTTGCAGCCAAGGTGGTATGCAACGGTAATTTCAAAAGAAGTGATCACGTAACCCCTCTCCTCAATAAACTCGGCTGGATTCCTATCCAAGAAAGGCTCCTCATGCAGAAGGCCCAATACGTATTCTCCTCGTTATATCTTCCTCAGAGCAATGCTGAGATAGTGCGTTTCCATCCACCCACTGTAACCAATCAAAAACCGAACAGAAACAATAATGTCTTAGTCAACTATCGTTCATCTCACTTAGGGCAGAAGGCTCTGTCCATATCAGGCGCCTTACTGTGGAACAAACTTCCCCTGAATATTAAAGTCCCTCAAAGACCTAGAGAATTTAAAGCCAAAATAACTCGTCATCTTGTGTCTCAATAATAATTTTTAGTTACAGAACATACTGAATGAGTACTGACGAATCTCATTTGCCTGGTATCTCCATTGCTGAACAATCTCCCTCGCTCATTGTTTTATAATTCAAGACATCACACAACAGTTTGGAAGTATGCGTAGGTATTATGATTTGACCGCCTATACGTTGTCATTTGCAAACATGGTACCTATGTGTGTGTGTGTTTATCAATTGCAGACATTCTGCACCATATTACAAAGATAATGTGTTTTTTTTTCTAATTTGAAATTGTAAAGCATCCATGTAAAAAAAATTAAAAATAAATTCGTTGTGTGATCATCCATTTATACTGCAGTAATATGCTGATTCTGCTTATAGTTATATGCTTATAATAATGTGATACCTATGTTTGTTCATGAATTGCCGACAATTTGCGCCATATTTCAAAGATAATGTGATTTGTTTTCTAATATGAAACCTTTATAGGACATTAATGTTTTCTTTCTTATCCACGTCCCACAATCGATTTCATGTTTCTGACTTAAGTAGACTGTCTTGTGCCACTATTTTTAGTACTAAATTTTATAAAATTCATGCTATAATAAAAGATATTTTTTCTGTTCCCCTCGATTGGAATTCTGGTTTATAATGGCTAGTTTATGCTGATATTTGCGCACATGCTTACTTGTATATATGTGTACGTGTGCACGCTATGCGTATGACACTCTGTAGAATGCGTATGTATTGCCTCGATGCATAGAAATGCATTTGTGTATGCTTACGAGTTTGGTGTAAGTATGTGCGTGGGTATGTCTGTGCATGCGTATGTATATATATCTACATGTATACGTGCACATATGTGTGTACTAAACTGACAACTAGCATTTTACTAGGGAAAATGGTCTTTTTTCTGTGCACTCTCAACTTGTAACATTACCTAACTCGTCATCTCTTTATTATTGTAAAGCATTCATGTACAAACTATACATTTGTTCTGCGATCATCCATTATATTTAAATAAAATGCTTATTAACTAATGACCGGTATGTTAAAATTGTTGAATCAGAAATACAAAACTTATAATCTTCTTGGTCCTCATGCTTATGTGTACATATATGTGTTTATATTCACATGTATGTGTGCACATATGTGTGTACTAGACTGACAACTAGCATTTTACTAGAGATAATGGTCATTTTCTGTTCACTCTCAACTTGTAACATTACCTAACTCGTCATCTCTTTATTATTGTAAAGCATTCATGTACAACTTATACATTTGTTGTGCGATCATCCACTTATATTTGAATAAAATACTTATTAACTAACGACCGTTATGTTAAAATTGTTGAATTAGAAATTCAAAACTTATAATCTTCTTGGTCCTCATGCTTATGCGTACATATATATATATATATATATCTGTATGTGTGTGTGTATGTAAGTATATATATATATATATGTGCGTATATATATGTATATGGATTTGTATTTATATATTTTTTTCATGTTTCCTTAAAATGACACTTTTGAACATTTGCCGAAACAAGCGATTCATATATTATTTCCTGGCATCAATAATTGCGAAGTTTTATGTCATGTACATGTAAACTGTCAAAAGTGTTTTCACCCCACAATGAAAATGCATCGTCCATGAATTTGCGTTATCTCTTATAATTATCATTACATGTATTGTCAAATGTAGATTAAGCAAGATTAGGAGTACATTGCCCTCAATCATATCTTTTCGACTAGTGACACGAGTTTTTTCAATACTCGTGTGTGTGTATCATCTAAGTGTATTAATTTTAAGATATTTAAAAACCAATGATTGTAATATTGTACAATCTCTATTGGAAATAAAGTTTTTTCTTTTTCTTTCTTTCTTCTTTCTATTCCTCATCAAATCTGAATGGAATTTACACAGGGTGGAATTGAAGAATATAATTTGATACCCTGATAAATCCGTAAGGAAAATCCACGTAAATCATTCGTGAAGAATTTTAAAAATTTGTGTATCTCTTATTTGTGTATTTTTGTTTACCTATCGAAATATAACTTTTTCCTGTATGAGGTTATTGAAAATGATAGGCCAACTATTGTGGGACAAAACAAATAATGAGTCTGTTGTAGAATATTCTTTCTTGTTTGATATGCTAACAAAATTAAACATTGTTTATTTAGTAGTTGTTTTCAATTCTCTTCAGTGAATGCATTATTTGATCAGCTAAGAACAGGTAAAGAGGGAGTGTGCGGCGGTAAAATTGTTTGTACATGTAATGTAAAATTAGGCTTCCTTAGAATGCCGTAAAGTTTATTGGACTCATTTGAGCCCATCAGTGACGGACTGGAAAGTGCCTTATGTGAAAGTCCTAATAACGCTTTTAAAAAATTATTTGATTTGTTGAACCATTTTATTTACAATTTAATGAGCACATTGCTAATAGAGCATGGTCGGATTGAAAAGAAAACAAGTGATAAGAAGTATTAAATTTTAGCGTTGAAATAAAAAAATAACACTGCATTTATGACAAACATTTGAGAAATATGTTAAGTTCATGGACGATGCTAATTTATCTGCCTTACCATTACTTATCAGCCTTACCATCACTTATCAGCCTTACCATTACTTATCAGCCTTACCATCACTTATCAGCCTTACCATTACTTATCAGCCTTACCATCACTTATCAGCCTTACCATTATTTATCAGCCTTACCATTACTTATCAGCCTTACCATTACTTATCAGCCTTACCATCACTTATCAGCCTTACCATTACTTATCAGCCTTACCATTACTTATCAGCCTCACCATTACTTATTAGCCTTACCATTACTTATCAGCCTTACCATTACTTATCAGCCTTACCATTATTTATCAGCCTTACCATTATTTATCAGCCTTACCATTACTTATCAGCCTTACCATTACTTATCAGCCTTGCCTTTACTTATCAGCCTTACCATTACTCATCAGCCTCACCATTACTTATCAGCCTTACCACTACTTATCAGCCTTGCCTTTACTTATCAGCCTTACTATTACTCATCAGCCTCACCATTACTTATCAGCCTTAACATCACTTATCAGCCTTAACATTACTTATCAGCCTTAACATCACTTATCAGCCTTACCATTACATATCAGCTTTACCATTACTTATCAGCCTCACCATTATTCATCAGCCTTACCATTACTTATCAGCATTACCATTACTTATCAGCCTTACCATTACTTATCAGCCTTACCATTACTCATCAGCCTCACCATTACTTATCAGCCTACAATTACTTATCAGCCTTACCATTACCTATCAGCCTTACTATTACTTATCAGCCTTACCATTACTTATCAGCCTTACCATTACTTATCAGCCTTACCATTACTTATCAGCCTTACCATCACTTATCAGCCTTACCTTTACTCATCAGCCTTACCATCACTTATCAGCCTTACCATTACTCATCAGCCTCACCATTACTTATCAGCCTTACCATTACTTATCAGCCTTACCATCACTCATCAGCCCTACCATTACTCATCAGCCTCACCATTACTTATCAGCCTTACCATTACATATCAGCTTTACCATTACTTATCAGCCTCACCATTATTTATCAGCCTTACCATTACTTATCAGCATTACCATTACTTATCAGCCTTACCATTACTTATCAGCCTTACCATTACTTATCAGCCTTACCATCACTTATCAGCCTTACCATTACTTACCAGTGTTACAATTACTTGTCAGCCTTACCATTACTCATCAGCCTCACCATTACTTATCAGCCTTAACATCACTTATCAGCCTTACCATTACTTATCAGCCTTACCATTACTTATCAGCCTTACCATTATTTATCAGCCTTACCATTACTTATCAGCCTTACCATTACTTATCAGCCTTACCATTACTTATCAGCCTCACCATCACTTATCAGCCTTACCATTACTCATCAGCCTCACCAGTACTTATCAGCCTTACCATCACTTATCAGCCTTACCATTACTCATCAGCCTCACCATTACTTATCAGCCTTACCATCACTTATCAGCCTTTCCATCACTTATCAGCCTTACCATTACTTATCAGCCTCACCATTATTTATCAGCCTAACCATTACTTATCAGCCTTACCATTGCTTATCAGCCTTACCATTATCTATCAGCCTTACCATTTCTCATCAGCCTCACCATTACTCATCAGCCTACAATTACTTATCAGCCTTACCATTACTTATCAGCCTCACCATTACTTATCAGCCTTACCATTACTTATCAGCCTTACCATTACTTATCAGCCTTACCATTACTTATAAGCCTTACCATCACTTCTCAGCCTTACCATTACTTATCAGCCTTACCATTATTTATCAGCCTTACCATTATTTATCAGCCTTACCATGATTTATCAGCCTTACCGTTACTTATCAGCCTTACCATTATTTATCAGCCTTACCATTACTTATCAGCCTTACCATTACTTATCAGCCTTACCATATTTATCAGCCTTACCATCACTCATCAGCCTTACCATTACTCATCAGCCTTACCATTACTTATCAGCCTTAACATAATTTATCAGCCTTACCATTACTTACCAGCCTTAACATTATTTATCAGCCTTACAATTACTTATCAGCCTTACCATTACTTATCAGCCTTACCATTACTTATCAGCCTTACCATTACTTATCTGCCTTACCATCACTCATTAGCCTTACCATTACTTATCAGCCTTAACATTATTTATCAGCCTTACCATTACTTATCAGCCTTACCATTACTTATCAGCCTTAACATTATTTATCAGCCTTACCATTACTCATCAGCCTTAACATTATTTATCAGCTTTACCATTACTTATCAGCCTTACCATTACTTATCAGCCTTACCATTACTTATCAGCCTTACCATATTTATCAGCCTTACCATTACTTATCAGCCTTAACATTATTTATCAGCCTTACCATTACTTATCAGCCTTACCATTACTTATCAGCCTTACCATTACTTATCAGCCTACCATCACTTATCAGCCTTACCATTACTTATCAGCCTACCATCACTTATCAGCCTTACCATTACTTATCAGCCTTTCCATTACTTATCAGCCTTACCATTACTTATCAGCCTTACCATTACTTATCAGCCTTACCATATTTATCAGCCGTACCATTACTTATCAGTGTCACGAGAAGGCTGTCTGCCTCGTCTCTCATTAATTTACACTAATGAGAAGACCGAATGCTCGCTTGAGGGGTTGGCATACCTCAATGAAATGCACAGGAAACACAAGGAAAATTTATGGGCAAGCCCAAACAAATCAATACTACTACAAAATGTGTATACTAAAATTGGGCAGTACTCACCGATGTACGTTGAACTCGACTTACTCAATGCGCGTTTTCCAGAGCGCATCAATTATGATGAGGGGCTGCTTGCTACTAAATTTGGGGGGGGATTTTATACACGTGAAAATTCACTTAATTTATAATTTACGGCAATACCTCATACAGAACACCGATAAGCACACGCAATGTACGGCATTAGAACTGGTGTAGATTGAGTAATGGAATTCTAGAAATTTCATGTGTTAACAGCTCACATAACAGAATGACAATAAATGCTACCGCTGGCCAGCTTCCCCATATATTGCTCCTACATAAAATGCCACAAATGAGGCCTGCCAACATTTGCGTTCCCGCAGCACAGAAGGTGGTCTCACTTCAAACCACAGAATTGTTCTTTTACAAACAGCTTCAGTTCAAATTTCTGTCTTGTGCACAGTACACAGAAAGTCTATTGCGAAATGCTGATCCCGGCACTCCCGAGAATCTTCTTGCCTTGTAGTACGTTTAATCCAGTTAATCCAGTTAATCCAGTTTTACCTTCCCACCTGAAATTTGAATTATGACTTGTTACTCATTATAGCGTCAATCACGTTTCCTCAAATATATTCATCTTTCATTCAATAAAGGGGCATTAAATTTTGTATTACATCTACCTCACTCATATTCACAATATTTTCTTGCCATATTTAATTGAACGGCGCAGATTTATCATCATATGTATACATCCTTTTAACAGCATCTATCGCGAATGAGTAACATGAGTCTTACCCGGCCCATCGACGTTTAAACTTTCTTATAACTTTCTACATCTCATCCACAGTGGTCTTGTGTGAGATTTCTTCTCTGCAAAATGGAAAGAGAAAATTTTGGATTAGCAAATTCCCCAAAAAACGATTTTACCAAATTAACTACGTATTGCTCATTTTTTAAAATTATATTTCCAGTATTGCACTTGATAAAAGAAACGCACTTCTCACGACGCCCGTCGACGCAGACTGAATTCACTCCCTCAGTAATGACGCTGTGCTCAAGAGCGCGGTTCTCTCCTTTTCCGTGCCGACCAATCGACTTTTGAAAGGGTATTCAGGGTCGTTTGTATTGGCTTAGAGCCTTTTGGCGTGAACTTCTGACTCCGCCCTTATGAGGTTTCCCGGGATTCTCGCTGAGCGCCGTTGGCCCTTCTACATCTTTCCCCTGTATTTTTTTTTTTGACAACACCTCTCGTGGAAACTGTATCGCTCTAAGGGTTCTCATGCTCAAGTGTTTGGACCCTTAAATCTGTCGACCACTGTGTTTGTAGTTTCGAGGCTTGTGCAATTAACCCTCACAGCATGCGGTACCCGCCGAGGGCCAGCAGACTGCTTGTATAGCCAAAAATCTTGAGAACATAATATACACAGCTATCGCCTGGACCAAGGCGTCAGCACTTTCGAACGTCTTAGTGCTCAACCGTTGAGATTGTTATTTCTCCCCTCTCGATAGAGTTACACACTCCCTGCCTGAAACAACACACCCTTTCTGAAACAACACACATCTAATGGTCGCCTACCCCTAACATTTATTTTAACCAAACATTTGGTGAAGAGACCCCTTCTGTGCCGCTGGGATTTGCAAAGACATTTTACCGAACAAAATTTTAGGTAAGCATTGAGTGAGCACCAAAATTTATAACACACAATTACAAAAAAGGACATAAATTAGTTAAATTCCCAAAATTAAATCTTTCCCAACATCCCCGCTCCTTTACATAAAAAAAAATTGACTCGACAATTTTTTTTTTTTTTTTATTAGCGTTATGTTATTCATTTGAACAATTTGAACTGAATTATTAGCCAACTTAAGACACAAATGGTACACATCTACTTAAGCCAATTATGTTCTAAATTAATTCCGCAGAAACATGGTACATTACATTTAACAATCTTATTTATTACAATACAATCAGCCACAGCGTAATATATTGTGTGATCTTCATCTAACCGATGCGCCTGTTTTTCCCCCCGAAGTAAAGTGCGTACTAAATACTTGAGTACTTAACCCTAATAACATTCACAAAATTTCACGGGCACCTTTCCCACTCCTCAGACATCCTAAAGTATCGATGATTTTATGTCTCGTAGTTTCAATTTACGCTTGCGTTTTCTGTTCTCCAAATCCTTGCCGCTGTAGTTGACGGTTCGATGTTCTCTCCTTTGGTATAGCTGACGAATTTGCTCTCTTTTCATGCTTCTCTTCTGCCATTTCAATAGCTTCACACACGCGTTGAAGATGGGTACTTAATTTCAGGAGGAAGTATTGCGAGCCCCATATCCAGACTCGTATGAAATTTCTATACACCACACTAACTTCACGATTCCATTCTGTAAGATGTATCATTATCACGATTCAAATTACCACCAAATCATGTTAAGTGCAATGTTTCACATATATTTTATGAGGTTTATTCAACTCAGTTATTTAATCGCCAGATTACTCATGAACTTCGATTCGTTGATCAGACAAATCGATACGTCAGTAAGTTATATTGATCTGGCGGAAAATACGAGTCGAATCGTCGATAATTTCCTTCACTGCAGTTTCCCTTCGCGATAGGGTTCTGCATCCTACGAAGTAATCCTGAAGAGTCCGAGGTATATCCGGCGGTGGTATCCTGTATGCGCGGTGGAATCCAGTGGAACTCCTCTCAGTATTCCTCGATTTCGACGTAGAATCTCGGTATTCCTTGACATCGACGTAGAACTTTGGCAGACACCAGCTCATATTTTATTTTTTCCTAGTAACCACTCTTATTAGTGCGAGAATTCCATGGGTTCATATTCTTTGAAGACCGTACGTATCATTCAAAGGCTATCCGACGTAATCTCTTTTAATTTTTATTTCACGTATAAATAGAGATGCCTAAAATGCGGCTTCAATATTCCAATGTGATAAATTGCCTAGTCAAAATTCACAGGAACTTGCATTCGTATTTCAGGAATGCCTCACCAGGCATAAATGTCACGACGCAAATTCCGAAATACTTAAGTAAACATCAACACTCAAGCACATAAAGGCATTGTTATTGTTTCATTTGAGTGCCCACTGTATAAAAGCATTTTTAAACGCTAGTACATCTCGGCACCCAATAATATCTCATGCTTTAATTTCGTTTTTCTTCCTTCCTCACGATGATGCTGCGTCGTTCTGTGGTGTTTTCCACTTCGAAGCATAAGTGCTAATTAGTCGAGAATTCCTTCCTGCTCCAGCTTGTTAGTGGCCCGTTGGCTCAGCTACAACTCAACCACAAGCGGCTCCGAGGTAATTACTTGTGTGTCCGGCGTCCTTTCTTAAGCATGATGTGACATTTCCAGCTATACATTCGTCTTTATCGCCTCTCACTGCAACGCTTGAATTTGGGCAATCCTTTTAAACATCTCTGTGCCGACATGGTTACGTACTTGTTTCGTACCCATGTCAGTAAGTACGTAATGCCACTCCTTGGTGCGACTCGAGCACAGTGTGCGCCGCTGAGTCAGCGAATTATAGCTATAAATAGGGCGTGTTCAGCGCTGCAGAGCGCATTTGGTTGTACTACCTCTCTGCGACAAGTACAAGTAAAAAGTCTACATCGTCTACTCAATATCCACCCTTACGTAAGGCACAGATACGGCACACTGGTGGATCAGTTGGTGCGTAACCACGACGTGAGATTAACTTGGTACTTGTGCCGTGATTCGGATGGTGCAAGTACGGTGATTGAAGATATCGGGAATTTCCATCTGTTTTGTCGACGACGATTTGGAGATCGCGTGTCTACAGAGGTTGGAGGAAGTCCTACGTTGGTGATCTACGCTTCACTTCGTGTAACGTGAAAATTTTTGGTGCAATCAACAACTGTGCTATGGAGAAGACTGCGGCAACGGGACGAGAAATTAAAGAAGCACCGAAAGTATATAATAACGTGTTCAGATTTTTTGTGAAAAGGGTTCCTGAGAAAGATATGGTCGATTCCTACAAATTGGACCTGCAGATTCCCGTAGGAGTGCCCTACAAAGCGCGTGTAGATCTGGAGCAGGACGGTGATCACTGTGTGATTAAATTGTGCGTAAATTTCCATCGGAAAGAATAACGTGGTAATTTATCAGTTGAATGCATAAGTGATTGTGTTCATTAATTTCTACGAACATTTTCCTGTGATACTACATCTTCGAGAACATTTGTGACACGTGTATGTGATAAATAGATTGCATACCCAAGTGCGCTTACTTAAAAGTCTATAAAGAAACTGTGTTAAAGTTATCCATACGTGTACATAAACTGTAGACTGTGATATTACACGCAGTCTGGAACCGTGAATATACGTAGAGACTCGGAGAGCGTGCTCGTGCTCCCATCGCTACCCCGCTGTGTGTCGACGCTTCGTGTACGACCTTCGCATCTGGCAGTCTCGCATCTGCCCGTGCTGTGACTACGCTACGCAGACGACCTTGGGCGAGGCTGCACGGCATCTGCTGTTGCTGTTCCTGGGCAGTATACCAACTCGACCTTGGAAACAGCTGTAGCGTCTCGCTGGCCGTTGGGCTGCTCTGCCTGCAGTACGCTGATTCCAAGCTGAGTATTCTGTAAGCTATAATATTATTGTTTAGGATTGTTAGGTAATTTTCCGTGACTTCGTCAGTTTTTATTTTGTTACTTTTTATTGATTCAGAAATTGTTGGGATCGATACCTTTGAATTCGTGTAACAAGTTCCTTGTTATTAATTAATTTCAGTTCGGTTTGCAAGTAGCAAGAAAAAATTTTGGGATTTAAATTTTCAGTGATATGTAATTGGAGATTTCACCGTGTACTATCTCCACGATTGGTGTAACGTGTGTCTTTAGCGTTACGTTATGTGATTAATTTTTTGCGAGGTAAAGTAATTTTTTTTTGAGGTTCTACAGTCTTATTTTTTTGTGGCGTTGGAATATTGCGTTGGTCGGTGGCATTATTCATTTTTAGATTTGTGCGAAAAAATTGTTTTCTTGTTACGATAACTGATGTGTGACTCGGATTCAGATCCAGAATTTATCCGTTCTACGAGTACCATAACTGGTAGTGGAAGGGTTTCTGTTCCAGCATTTAGTGGTACGTTACCTGGTACGTGTATACATACTCCATCTAGTGTGATAATGTCTGGACCACAGACCACGACAGTACTTACGACCACTGTTAGCACACAGACTGTGTCATTCAGTACGCCGAGCGTTAGTACAATGACGTCCTCTAGCGGACCGATGACAGGTGGTGGTGTAACAACCACGTTACAAAGAGGCAGTACTATTTTGTCAAGTGCAGAGCTACCTTTGTTTAAAGGGCGTCAGAGAGTCAGAGATCCGATTTTTTGTGAAACCAAGAGTTTTAGGACGCATGTAGCAAATCTTAAATCCTATATGTGTTTATTGCCCGACGTCACTTCAGATAACGCCAAAAAGGAGTTACTTGTGCGCAGCGCACACAAAAGCATCGGTGACTTCAATGGCGTCGTCACAAAATTAGTAGACCCTGCTATTAATTATTCATTTGATCAAGTTATCGATATTCTCGATGACATCTACGTAGGGAAAGGTGAACGATCTGTACATGCTTTAGCTTGCGACCTTAACCAGCTACGGCTGTTACGAAACGAAGGATTGTCTGCCCAATTGGTTATGGCAATGTCAAAAATTAGAAATTTGAGTGACCACATTCTTAATAGTAATGAGGTAGGAATACAAAGACATCCATTTGTTACTGCTAGTACAAATCAAGCTGAATTGAAAAAGTTCTCTGGAGATCTAGTTGTTTTCAGCCTTGCTACAGCCATTCTTGCACCATTATTGGAAGAGAACTTTTGTAAAAAAAATCTTCTCGAAACCGTTCAATACCTCTGAAGAATTGTTAGCTCGCCTCGTTTCCGCTGTGCGTAATAACCCTGAGGGAAGAGAAATACTTGCGCGCAAAAATAATACCCAGTACCCTTATCAAACCAGAGAGACTTATCTTGCGGTCGTGCCCGAAGAGGGAGAATGGGATGAGAAAGATTCGTCCCCCGAGGTCTTGTATGCATCACAAAATACCAGCCGACGATTTCAAGGTCGAAGACCATTTTTCAGAAACAATTGGAGAGCTGCTAGATTTCCAAGGGGGAGACAGCATGCTTACTTTGGAGATCGACCATTAGGTTCCTTGGAGTGCCATGAGGCTCAGGTGGTAAACCCACAACAGACTAATAATGATAAATCTAAGTCGTTTTGTTCACTGTGCAATTCCGCAGGTCATATTCAAAGTATGTGCACGAGTAAAAGAGGCCAAAGCAAACCAAACTTCCGAGGCCATGCTTGTTACGCTTGTGGGAAGACGGGTCATTTTGCACGTGAGTGTCTTTCGCGTGGTCGTAGTAGAGGACGAGGTGAAGCGTTCTACGCTGCATCTTGCGAGGGTGAAAATTTTTTAGAGTAGACAAAGAAAAATCGGAAAATTCAGAGTGTCTTGTAGTAGAGAAGGAGTTGCCAATGCCCGGGGTTGGAGGTGCTATCCCCGTCAATAAAAATGTGGTGTTGAAACCAGATACTATTAATAAGTCGACGACTGTGGTGGATCCGCTTTTCTTGTGTAAAAATAAATTTGAATTACTAGGTGAACAAGAACTTGATGTAGGTGCAAATTCTGAACTACCTGTAGAAGTTTGTTTGTCAGCGACGATAATGAAAGAAGGTCGTCTAAGGAAAGAAAGTGATGGATTATTTTCAGTACGGCGTTCTAAGAAGCCTACAATTATATTACGTAATGATAACAAATTGATGAGCGCTCTAATCGATAGCGGTAGCGACAGATGTTTAGTGAGTTACCGGAATTTGAAAGGTCTAAACGAGCAAATTAAGCCCAGTGCTCTGAGTATCAGAGGTGTAAATTCCAAAAGCCAAGTATCAGGAGAACTCGATCTTTGTATTACGCTGCCTAATAGTAAAGAAATCAATACCAGTGCTTTGATTTTGAAAGATGCCGAATTCAAATATGATGTAATCCTTGGTAGGGATATTTTACAAGACGCTGTGATTAATTTCAAAGAAGGATTCATTGTTCTCGACGGCGTAAAAGTACCGTTTCATGATGTGCAGGAATTGCACGAGCAAAGTAGGAAGGAGATATTTTTGAACACTGTAAGTAATCCAGAATGTCTGATGGCGGACATGCTTACGAATAGGAGGAAATTAAGGAGATATCAGCTGAAACAGAGAGAATCAAAAATTGCGAGCCAGGAAAGTGGCGATACTAATGGTATAGAGATAAATACTGCAAAAGAGAAGGGTATCCCAGGCCCAAAGACAGGGCGAGAGAATAATGGGAAAGTAAAAAATAAACAGCATGCGAAGAAAATAAGAGAAACTAAGGAACATGCGAGAGGTTTGAAATGTAGTAAAAAACGAGAAATAGTTGTTCATTGTGGAGCAGTGGAAATGCCCAGAAACTGCTTACGTGTTATTAATGGGTATGTCAAAAAGGCAAAGCCCGGAAAGTATATTATGAATAAGACAATTCTCGCGAATGGTATTTATGTCGCCGAATCTGTTGTGGATATCAAGTCAAATGGGTTTGTCCCTGTAATGCTTTTGAACGTCTCGGAAGACGTGGTATATTTGAGTGACAATACGATGTTAAGTACGATTGAAGAAATTAACGACATGGAAATTGAACACGAAAGTTACATGTCTACCGTGCACGAAGCTGTGCGAGATGCAAATTTATGCGATGCCCGAGATAATGCGGATCTACCCAAAGTCGACAGTGTTAATGGTGGAAAGTTCAATGCCATCTCTGATAAAGACGTTGGTTTAGTATCTGCAAAAACGAGGCATTGTGGTAACGATAATCGTGTTGATGAAGTGGGAATTAATAGAGACAAAGATGTTGTCCCAGAAGGAGCTAGTAACGGGAGACGTCCTCTGACGTGTAACGATGTAAATTGTGAAAACGATGATGCTAAACCATTACTGATGAATTTATTAAACAATTTTAGAGACGTAATTACGCTCGAAGGCGAAAATATTGCAGTCACGAATGTAATGCGACATGATATTGTATTAAAACCTGATGCTCCAGTACTTAACATCCCTCCATATCGAATTCCACATAAGTATCAAAATGAATTATTGGAAGCCAATAAACAGATGTTGAATCAAGGAATTATCGAGCCTTCAAGCTCCGAATACAATTTTCCCTTAATCGTTGTGAAAAAGAAGTCGGGCGAGATTCGACCCGTCATAGATTTTCGTGAATTAAATAAAATAATTATCAAGGAAAGCTACCCAATTCCACGCATTGACGAGGTTCTTTATTCTTTAGGTGGTAATTGTATTTTTTCAAGTCTTGATCTCCGCTCAGCCTTTCATCAGGTCGAGTTGGAAAAGAAATGCCGTAAATTCACCGCGTTCAGTATCGGTTACGAGAAATTTCAATTTAAGAGGTTGCCCTTCGGGTTATCCTCGAGTCCATCAGTTTTCCAAAGAATCATTTCTTCTGTTCTTGCAAATATCATCGGTAAATTGTGTTTTGTATTCCTTGATGATATACTAGTATTTTCCAAATCCATGAATCAACATCTGAAAGATTTACAGAGTGTTTTTGAGAAGCTACGTAGTGGAAATCTGTCCCTTAAACTTGAAAAATGTCATTTTCTCAAAAGCTCCATTGAATATCTTGGACACATTGTGTCGGCAGACGGAATCCGTTGCAAGGAATCGGAAAAATTACAAAAATTCCCGATTCCAAAAAATGTGAAAGAACTACAAAGTTTTCTAGGTGTGGCGAACTATTTCCGCAATCACATTCCGATGTTTGGTTCCATTTCGTATCCTCTCTATCAATTGTTACGAAAAAACGTTGATTTTATCTGGACGCCTGAATGTCAGAAAGCTTTTGAAAAGATTAAATCTGTCTTAACATCAGATACAGTTTTAAAGCACCCTGATTTTTCCAAGCCTTTTCATGTATTTACAGATGCTTCAAACTATGGCATTGGGGCAGTACTTTTGCAACAAGATAATGATTCAAAAAAATCCATGAAGGCTATAGCTTATTACAGTAAAAGTTTAAATTCAACACAAAAGCGCTATTCAACGACGAAAAAAGAATTCTACGCCATTGTGAGCGCACTTAAAGCATTTAAATATCTCATTCTTGGATATCCGATCTATTTATACACTGATCACAAGCCCTTACAGCCCTTGTTTTTCAAAAAGCTTCCTGACGATTCGGCTATGTCTCGATGGTGTCTAACAGTGCAATGTTTCGAACCAATAGTAAAGTATTTTCCAGGAAGAAAGAATCTAGTTGCAGATTGCCTAAGTAGACTACCCGAGCATTTAACTATTTCTGATCTTGAAGAATGCTCAGAGTTCGATGAGGTCGACGTGTTGGCAGTAACTACTCGCCGTGGTGCACTGACCGCCGGCGTAGACGATACAGACGCGACGCCCTCAAACCAAGTGGCGCCTGAGCCGACTGAAAAACCCCGACTGACTGACTACGTGCCCAAGTTAAAAGACGTATCATGGACTTTAGACGAATTCAGAAATGAGCAACGACTAGACCCATTCTGTTCTGAGGTTAAGGACGCATTACTATCTAGTAGACAATCTACGATCCCTGACTTACAAAAATACTTAATTCTGAACGACATACTTTATAGACGACGACAAATAGACTCTAGGGAAAGTACTATTCTAACTTCGGTAATACCAACATCGCTCATGCACAAGGCGGTGCTGAGTATACATTCATTGTACCATACTGATGCCACGCATACGTTGTTTAAATTTAAGTTGCGTTATTTTCATTTATTGGAGAAGAGTATCATCCGAAAATTTGTCAAAATGTGTGATGTATGTAAGATTCTGAAGGCCCCCAGTACTGTACCTATTAAAATTTTAGACGCTCCCATCGCTAAAGAACCGTTTGAGGTGGTATCAATGGATTTCCTGGGCCCTCTACCGGTCACAGATCAGCAGAATAAATATATTCTCATTTTGATTGATTTATTTTCGCGTTACTGTAAGCTTTACGCGACAGCAGATCGATTAGCAGATACAGTTGTCTCTTGTCTGGACAGCTGCTTCTCAACCTTTGGCTATCCTAAAACACTTCTAAGTGACCAAGCTCTTGAATTTAAGTCTGCGGCAGTTAAAAAATTCTCTCAAATTCATTGTATTGAAAAAAAAGAGGTCCTCCCTTGGAGTCCTCACAGTAACGCTATTGTTGAACGTAATAATCGCAAAATTACGAATTTACTAAAACTATACATTAACTCTTTAGCGCATACGGAATGGGATAAGTGTCTCAACAGCACTGAGAACGCGATAAACAATAGTTTAAATTCGACATTGGGGGATACACCCTCCTTTATTATTTTCAATCGCGATACATGTCCGATGTTTAGCGCTGTAACTTTCGAACCTAATTACAGTCACGACACGAACGTGGATATGATAAGATTTCGAGCTCAGGAAGCTGCCCGCATTGTTGAAAATGTTAGAGCTACAATAATAAATAATACCAGTGAAAGAACCATGTATCACAACCTTCGACGCAAAGATAAAAATTTCGAAATAAATGACCGTGTCTTATTGCGCAATCACATGCGAAAAAACAAGCTAGATATCGCTTGGAATGGACCCGGTATTATAACAAAAATTAACCGAAATTACGTAGAAATCAAAATAGGCAATAAAACATTCCGGAGTAATAAAAATCATGTACTACCTTTAAGTAAAAAGAGTTGAATGAATACTATGCGACTTACGACTGACGATGTTACTAGGTGCTCATAATTCTATTGTGTGATGCTTGTTTCGATGTTAATTTTACGTATATTTTATTGGAACTTTCCTTATATAACCGTATGTATTTACCTTATATTTTCGTTTCGTATTTAGTGTACCGTGTTATTACGTGCGTGATTGAGTCTGTACCCGTTCACTTAAGCCACCGAGGCTTACATCTGCCCGAGAGCCTTGCTCAGTCCAATAACATCTTGCTCAGTCCAATAACATCTTACCCGGTCCAACAACATCTTGCTCGGTTCAATAACATCCTGTGTTTAGAAATACGGCCCCTCATTGCTGTGGGAGCGAAGGCTGGCTCCCGATTTGTTTTGCAAATAGGTGTGCAGCTGTCGATGCCGTGTGGGATCAGCTACGTGGAGATTTGATGTTTGTTTTTTTTTTCTCATAGCAGCTGTCACCAACTGTGATTTTGGTTTCTTTAATTAATTCGACGTACTAATAATTGATTGAAAAATTTTTTGTGAGGCCATGCTAATTGAACTCTGTGGTTGTTTCATTTTCAGACCGAGCACGCTCGCGTTCGTGCCTTCCAAAATGGGAAATAGGATGACCCATGTGTCGGTGGAGGCACTCACAAATGCGCTGGAGCAACACCAGGGAAGAGTGTCCTCCGATTGGGTTAAGGCAAATGCCCTCGTCGACATCCTTCCCGATCGAATATCAGATTTAGGTATTCTCCTTCTCTTTCCTTTAACTCTGGGATTAGGGGTTTCCTTCTTCTATCTTCGTCGTGAACTTAACTTGCTGGCGGATCGCCTTCGCGCCGAAGATGCACTACTCCGTCGTCAGCAGCTCAGATCGAGCAACGCTGACCAACCACTGCGTCACCTGCAAGCAAATGGCGAGGTTTAGGTGTCAGTGAAGTATGTGCCTTTGTTTTAAATATGTGGACTTTATTTTTTTTGCGTGTCTTCTAAGCGACACTATTTTTCTCATGCGTTATATAACGGAATTCTAGTTTTATGTTTAAAATATATCTCAGGAATTAGTTGTAAGGTATTAAGTTGAATCAAGTCTTGAAATTGTGGTAACTCCTTCTAAATTTTAGTATTGATGTTCAAAAATAATATGATGTTAACGTAACTCAGTATGTATTAATTGTTTTCCGAATTCAGTAAACGTAATGCGAATTTTCTGTTCAAATAATTTTAATAGACAATGCGTCGGAATTCTTTTCATGTTTGTTTATTCTTATATTTCACGAATGTATTGTTCTTAGCACAAATTCATAACAGGTAAAACTCTTTATTTCTTACATTATGTTTGAATAAAAGTATTTTAATTGTTGTTTCAAGATGCGATTTTCTATTTTTACTGTGTAGCATTTACACTGTTCATCATGAATTAATGTTTGCGGTAAGTGTGTTTTCATGGCGAATGTTGATGTAAATGTAAAATACATGCGATGTTTAATGATTATCATTCTTCATGCGTAATAAATCTTAAATTTTAAAATTAACAGTTGAAAATTATAATTTCAATTAAAAAGTTGAAACTTAAAGCTGAGAATTAATTAAAAGTTGAAAAATTTTTTTAATGAATTTCGTTGTTTTTTTTATTTTTTAATATGATGCCTACGTAGTTTGATATTGCTGTGTTCGTTAACGTCGTTGCGTTTATTTTTCTTCGATGAGTACTTTACGGGTATTTCACCAGTAGAGATAGTTAAATGTTGGTTCCTTGTACCGTAGATTTTTTAGGTACGATAGTTCGGAATGTCTTCACTATTTTTGCGGTACGCTGATATTGTTCTGTTGCGTTCTTGCCGACTTGACTTAGACGCGTTTTACTTTTATTTTACGGATGTTTTTCAATTTCGATAAATATATTATTGTTGTTGTACTTGTACGCCTTTCAATACGGGTTATCGTTTAAAAAAGAAGATATGTTTCACTATTGTTTACGGCACAGGTTCCTAACCTGCGGCATATCACCTTCTTTTTTTGTTGGTGGGGGTATATTGCGTTTTTTTTCACCTTGCATACCTAAATGCCAATTACATTGATGTGTTTGCTTCACTGATTGTCACGAATTAGTAATTTTCAATTTTAAACACTGATGCCTTGAGATACCCTTGTTGATTTTGAAGTTATGTCTTTTCAAATTGATTGTTTTATTCAAAAAGGGAATTTCACCAGGCATGGTGGGGGAGGTGTGTGCCGACATGGTTACGTACTTGTTTCGTACCCATGTCAGTAAGTACGTAATGCCACTCCTTGGTGCGACTCGAGCACAGTGTGCGCCGCTGAGTCAGCGAATTATAGCTATAAATAGGGCGTGTTCAGCGCTGCAGAGCGCATTTGGTTGTACTACCTCTCTGCGACAAGTACAAGTAAAAAGTCTACATCGTCTACTCAATATCCACCCTTACGTAAGGCACAGATACGGCACATCTCCAACGCAGGTGCAATGTGTCCCCCATGTCGTGTTGTAGTTCTATCTTCTTCGTTCTTGTAAATAATTACTTATATTCCACGTGATCCTTCCTTAATTTGCTGCTCATACGAGACATATTCGTGTTATGCAATTGTTCCGGCCTGTTCTGTGCTGAAGTACATACGACGCTAATCTACCAAGAAATTAATTCCTTAAGTCTGAAAAGAAATGTACTATACTTCTACATAGTAAGAGGAGAATAATTCCTTCCGGAATACCGTGTTTACGATATTCTTTCAGGGCAAGAGTAAGACACAGAGTCAGAAATTCAACGCTACAGTACAAAAGAATACGAAATTTTAATATGACGCTAAACTTATTTTCCCCGTTGTGAAAATGAACGGTCTAAAGGTATAGATAACATCAGCTAGCCTGAGATAGCCTCAGCCTAAGAACTTCTGATGAAACTTAATTTTTTCGCTAGAGCTGTCTCGTATGAAGCGCGCACGCTTCACGAGAAGCTGGCGAGAATATAAGCATCCTACAAAGGAAACAAAGTACTCCTCTTGAGAAACACACGAAGTTAACCTAATAAACGCTCAATTTCCCTTTACTTAGCAAAAGAGGAAATGAGAATTAAGCACAGTGTGAGATTAGATCACTCAACAAGATTTTCGTCCAAACGAAATTTCTTGTGAGCACAGCAAGTTAGAGTTACATAACCTAGAGCATATTCCTCTTGAACCAAGCATCACACTCTAGTGAGTGAGATTAGTTTCAATTCACAGCTAGAATAACACAATGCTACTAAAGAACACATTTAGATTAAAGCAATACAACGCTAAAAACTCACTTCTACGCAACAGTTTTCTTAAAATTAAACACACAAGAACACATCCCGCAAAGGCAAGTTTATGCATGATTTCAGTCCTCCGCAGTTCGTTTCTAGTTGGCGGTTCACCTACACCGAGAACGTAAGTTGTATTTTCGCTGAGTCACCGACGTAGCCTGTTCAGTCGCAGCGTTTTCTGGCATATCTTCGTCCTCGCTGTCGATAGCTTCACATCCGGCATTTGGCGGCGCCGCGGCATTCTGGTTGCAGGGGTAAGCTTCACCCCTCAAGTGTGCAATTTTCAATCTATCGAGGTGAACTCTTCTCTCGCAGTCACTATAGAGCGCCTTTATTGTGGCATTCGTCTCTGTTTTTACTGTAATCCGGTAAGGCCCGACCCAATCGGTAGGCCATGTATTTGCAACTTCCGCCTTTCCCGTCGGATTATGCAGCAAGACGATATCGCCCACTTGCACCTGACTGTTTTTCACTCCGCGCTCCTTTAACTGCACCGATTTATCGTGTGAGGCTTTAGATTTTACCTTCACCATGTTGAACGCATTGTGGAGTCGTAAGCTTACCTCGGCACTGTAATTCTCACCTAGAGAGTAATCCATGCGAGGGGTTTTTAACCAGTCAACCACAGGAATTTCAGCGTCCCTACCAAAAAATAAATAATACGGAATTTCTTCAATGACGCTCTGGTAGCTGGTGTTCAGTGCCAGGCATGTCCAAGGAAGTGCATCAGGCCACGAAGATTGATCGTTGGAGGCAAGGTGTGATAAAACAGTCTTGATATTCTGATTTTGCCGTTCGGTCATTCCGTTGGATTGGGGATGATATGCTGAAGTGTTGTAGTATTTTATTTTCAATTTTTCACACACATTTCTGAACAAAGCTGACGTGAACTCGGTGCCCCTGTCTGAGATGAGAGTCTTGGCAGTGCCGCACGTAGTAACGAACTTCGTCAACGCTTTCGTTACTTCCTCAGTGGTCTTGCTTCTGAGCGGAAACGCTGCAACATATCTGCTAAAGTGATCGACCACCGTTAGGATGTATTTGTGGCCCTCATTCGACACTGGCATTTCGATTAAATCAACGCCTATTCTGTCCAGAGGCTTGTCAATTTCAGGGAATGAACCCATGCTAACACAAATGCGATTGTTGATCTTACGTTTTTGACATTGCATGCACGAATCGACGTACTTGTTAACGTCACGCGCCATGTTAATCCAGTACCCGAATTCCATGAGCTTTTTCCACGTTTTAGCACGACCTTGGTGTGCACCAATTGTGCTATCATGCGCTAACGTTATTGCTGCTTCTCTCAGAGCGTCTGGTACCACGATCAGGTGCCTTGTTCTGTTAGGCTTTCGTTGCGTCTTCCTGAAATGCAAGATGCCTCCGTCAGTGAAGATTTCGGATTTCAGAGCGAGACTTGGAGCGTTCCCTGATTTGTCACCTTCAAGATACCTCAGAACTGGCCCCCAAACGGGGTCTTTCAATTGCTCTGCTCTCACATTTTCTTTCTGCAACTTACTTTCCGCCTCTTGTACATTGGGAGTTTCATCTAACATCGTCGTGACGAACACTGTTTTAGGTGCTTCGTCGTCTGGATTTTCTTCTTCGTTGTCGTTCGCAATATTTCTCGACAATGCGTCGGGCACCACGTTCTGAGTTCCTGGCCGATAAATCACCTCAAAATCATATTGAGAGAGTGTAAGGGCCCATCTCATAATTCTGTTGTTCTTGGTATTTTTACCTTTGAACAAATATTTGAGAGCTGTGTGGTCAGTAATTACAACAAATTTATTGCCGTACAGGTAAGGTGAAAAGTGATTTACAGCGGCGACCACTGCTAATCCTTCACGTTCAGTGATTGAATAGCGTTTTTCAGCATCATTGAATCTTTTGCTGAAGTATCCGATCGGTTGTTCCTTTCCGTCACATTTTTGCGCAAGGACCGCGCCAGAGCCCTCATTTGAGGCATCACGCTCAAGTAATACGTCTCATTTAGAGAAGGCTTCTTCAGAACTGGAGCTTCTATCATGAGTTGCTTAAGTTTGCAGAAGGCTTGCTCGTGTTCTTCCTCCCACTTGAACCTTGCCCCCTTTTTTGTTAGAGCATTAAGGGGTGCAGCTGTTGTAGCGAAATGCGGAATGAACCGCCGGTAGAAGTTGAGCGCTGCTACAAACGAGCGGACTTTGCGTGCGGTCGTCGGCCTAGGGTAATTTTGCATGGCCTCAACATTTTTGGGGTCCGGAATGAGTCCCTCACGACTGATGTAACATCCTAGGTACTTCACTTGTTTTTGCGCAAACTTGCACTTGTCCAAGCCTATTTTGACTCCGGCACATTGAAATTCGTGCAACACTTCCCTCAAATTTTCTAGGTGCTTCTCAAAAGTCATAGAGCTAACGCACACATCGTCCAAATAAATAGCGGCGAATTTTCCAAGCTGCCTTTTCAGAACATGACAAATTACTCTCTGGTACACTGATGTTGAGCACTTGAGTCCCATAGGCAGCCGAGCGTACTCGAAGTTGCCTTGTCGAGTCTGAAATGCCGTGTATTGCTTACTTTCTTCATCTAGCTCAATTTGATGGAAGGCTGATTTTGCGTCGACAATGGAATAGTATTCTTTGCCAGCCACCTCCTCCAGTGTCCCTACAATGTGTGGAATCGGATAATGTTCGTTTATCACCCGCATGTTTACAGCTCGCAAATCAAGGCAAACTCTGTGGCCTCCTCCTGGCTTCTTTACGAGTACGAGCGGGTTTTTCCAAGCACTTGTACTCTCTTGCACAATTCCACCTTCGATCATCTCCGAGACCTTTTTATCAATAATTTCTTGGCTGGAGTATGGAATACGCCACCCTTTCGTTTGAATTGGCCTGTAATCACTCAGCAAAATTTTGTATTTCACTCCTTTCACATGGCCAATATCCATCTCGTCTGCACTAATCGTCTTGTGATATTCCTTCAACAGGTTCCTAACTTGTTCTTGTTTTTCAGCAACCAAGTGACTGAGGTCAAGCTCATCAATTTGCTGAAAGCGCTTCTCTCTGCGGTGATTTTCTGCTTCGCTATTTTCCGCATTGTTTTCTTCTGCAGTTGCATCTTCATTCGCGATTTCGTGGCATGTTGCAATTATTGCTCCTTCAGTCAGAGCGATTTCTTCGGCAAAAGGGTTAAGTACAGGCATCAAAACATACCCGTTTTGTACCTTTGCAGCGGTGGCTCCGACGTACGGCGCCCACTTAATTCTAGGCTCTAAAATTACTTCCTTTCCATCAAACTTGCCATCTGCTCGGCACTTTACCATGGCTTGCGTGCGAGGCTTCACTGTAATGTCCTCAGCCAGAGTCACAGATGTTTCTTCCCGCGTTACACACAGAATTTTCGGAGAAGCGTGTCCTGGTGCTGAAAACATGTTCACGTAAGTGCCAAAGAATGATGCCCTACATTTTCCGAAGTCTAGCTTTGCGTTGACTTTGTTCATTACTTCCACTCCTATTAGCAGGTCTCCTGGGAATGCATTTTCCCGCACAACAAAACATCTCTGTACAATTTTCTGACCGTTAACTTTGATTGGCACATTAATCTTTCCCAGCACTGGTACGGGTTCCTCTCCAATTGTTTTTAATGCAGTCGATGTTCCTTTCACACTAGCATTTTTAATTCCCGCAACCACACGCTCTTTAACCAAGCATATATTTGCTCCGGTATCAAGAAGTGCGGTAACAGGTTTACCATTCACTTGGAGTATCACGCTGGGATTTATTATTGGAGCTAACGGTCTCCTATTCCGTTTTTTGGCTGTCCTGCAAACTGTTGCACTCTGCAATTAGCTCTTAGGTGCCCAAATCTTCCACAGTTGACGCACGGCGGTGGCACTGCTCTATACTGGGCTAAGTCCACTGCAGGTGCAGGTGTTACTTCCGGTTGCGGCTGTGGTTCTCTTGTGTGGTAAATTTGGTGCTGATGACTCCTAAGTCTGCCTTTTTCGCTCCAGTGGGGTGCTTCATAATTTCCTCTTCGATGATAAGGAGAGTGTCGTATCTGTCTGTTCCTTTCTCTCCAGGGTGGCACTTCCTGGCGGTACCCTCTAGGCCGTTGTGGTGAATGCCGCATCGTATGGCCGACACGTGCAGTCTCATGCTGTGGCCTCCTCTCGCTTCGCTGCGCTCTTTCTCTCTCCGGTTCCCTCTTCTCTGTTGTTTCCCTTGGCACTGGTACTATCCGTCGATTTTCCACCTCGATTGCCATGTCCCTCAATTCTTGTACTGTCGTAGGTCGCGCATCACTTCGAAATGGTCTTGTGATGTTCTCCCTTAATCCGAGCCACATCAAATCTACAAGGATTCGTTCCGGATGTTCCAGATAATTCTCGTTGTACAGCCTTTCCAGGCGCGTCAGGTATTCTGAAACTCCTTCTCGGCTTGTTTGCTTCTTGGTTACTATTTCAAACAGCGCTTGCGTCGGATGTTCGACCTGGTCGTCGTAAGAGCGCAGCCAGTTTTCTGCTTCTCGTAGGTTCGTTAGTGTATCAATTATTAGATTGCATTCCTTTGCCTCTTGTGGACCTAGGCAAAGGAAGAAGGCTTTCACCTGCTCACTGTTATTCAGATTACCCGTTAAAAACTTCAATCTTGCCATATGTTCCCCCACATTATCGCCCCTCCTGAAATTAGCACCAATGGCCCCCACGCAACTCGTTACCACGGGCATGTTTACTGCTTCCTCTTCGGGTTGTGGTGGCGTTGCTGGCGCATTTCTGCGGTCGTGATTCCTTCTCCCACGGGCAGGCATAGTGTCGATCTTCTCCTATTCACTTTCTCCAAAAACTCAAAAATTTGCGATCACTCAAATGCTTTCCACACCTACTCACTGTAAAACTTTTACTGAAACTTTGAATTTAATTGAGTGAACACACCAGAATTTTCTCACTCAAACTTATCACTTTTATAACCACTTTCACTTTCTTGATCTATATGGCCGTGTGCTTGCTGGCTTCTCACACCGGAACACAGAAAATCATCACTACGAGACATGTACCTCTACTGAATTTCTGTACGTTTTGCACATGAAATAACTACGCAAAAAAAAATACAATGCAACTGTCATACTACACTCACAAAATATTACAAAGCGATCGCGTTGATCTTTGCCAAATTGAGATGTCACGAGAAGGCTGTCTGCCTCGTCTCTCATTAATTTACACTAATGAGAAGACCGAATGCTCGCTTGAGGGGTTGGCATACCTCAATGAAATGCACAGGAAACACAAGGAAAATTTATGGGCAAGCCCAAACAAATCAATACTACTACAAAATGTGTATACTAAAATTGGGCAGTACTCACCGATGTACGTTGAACTCGACTTACTCAATGCGCGTTTTCCAGAGCGCATCAATTATGATGAGGGGCTGCTTGCTACTAAATTTGGGGGGGGATTTTATACACGTGAAAATTCACTTAATTTATAATTTACGGCAATACCTCATACAGAACACCGATAAGCACACGCAATGTACGGCATTAGAACTGGTGTAGATTGAGTAATGGAATTCTAGAAATTTCATGTGTTAACAGCTCACATAACAGAATGACAATAAATGCTACCGCTGGCCAGCTTCCCCATATATTGCTCCTACATAAAATGCCACAAATGAGGCCTGCCAACATTTGCGTTCCCGCAGCACAGAAGGTGGTCTCACTTCAAACCACAGAATTGTTCTTTTACAAACAGCTTCAGTTCAAATTTCTGTCTTGTGCACAGTACACAGAAAGTCTATTGCGAAATGCTGATCCCGGCACTCCCGAGAATCTTCTTGCCTTGTAGTACGTTTAATCCAGTTAATCCAGTTAATCCAGTTTTACCTTCCCACCTGAAATTTGAATTATGACTTGTTACTCATTATAGCGTCAATCACGTTTCCTCAAATATATTCATCTTTCATTCAATAAAGGGGCATTAAATTTTGTATTACATCTACCTCACTCATATTCACAATATTTTCTTGCCATATTTAATTGAACGGCGCAGATTTATCATCATATGTATACATCCTTTTAACAGCATCTATCGCGAATGAGTAACATGAGTCTTACCCGGCCCATCGACGTTTAAACTTTCTTATAACTTTCTACATCTCATCCACAGTGGTCTTGTGTGAGATTTCTTCTCTGCAAAATGGAAAGAGAAAATTTTGGATTAGCAAATTCCCCAAAAAACGATTTTACCAAATTAACTACGTATTGCTCATTTTTTAAAATTATATTTCCAGTATTGCACTTGATAAAAGAAACGCACTTCTCACGACGCCCGTCGACGCAGACTGAATTCACTCCCTCAGTAATGACGCTGTGCTCAAGAGCGCGGTTCTCTCCTTTTCCGTGCCGACCAATCGACTTTTGAAAGGGTATTCAGGGTCGTTTGTATTGGCTTAGAGCCTTTTGGCGTGAACTTCTGACTCCGCCCTTATGAGGTTTCCCGGGATTCTCGCTGAGCGCCGTTGGCCCTTCTACATCTTTCCCCTGTATTTTTTTTTTTTGACAACACCTCTCGTGGAAACTGTATCGCTCTAAGGGTTCTCATGCTCAAGTGTTTGGACCCTTAAATCTGTCGACCACTGTGTTTGTAGTTTCGAGGCTTGTGCAATTAACCCTCACAGCATGCGGTACCCGCCGAGGGCCAGCAGACTGCTTGTATAGCCAAAAATCTTGAGAACATAATATACACAGCTATCGCCTGGACCAAGGCGTCAGCACTTTCGAACGTCTTAGTGCTCAACCGTTGAGATTGTTATTTCTCCCCTCTCGATAGAGTTACACACTCCCTGCCTGAAACAACACACCCTTTCTGAAACAACACACATCTAATGGTCGCCTACCCCTAACATTTATTTTAACCAAACATTTGGTGAAGAGACCCCTTCTGTGCCGCTGGGATTTGCAAAGACATTTTACCGAACAAAATTTTAGGTAAGCATTGAGTGAGCACCAAAATTTATAACACACAATTACAAAAAAGGACATAAATTAGTTAAATTCCCAAAATTAAATCTTTCCCAACATCAGCCTTACCATTATTTATCAGCCTTACCATTAATTATCAGCCTACCATCACTTATCAGCCTTACCATTACTTATCAGCCTACCATCACTTATCAGCCTTACCATTACTTATCAGCCTACCATCACTTATCAGCCTTACCATTGCTCTAGTCTCACCAGACTGGGAACAGTCACAATTCCGAACGCACTTGACGAACCTTTTCTCTTGTATCCAACCAAAAATTTTTCCGTGTACTTACGTCGTTAATTTTTGTACTTCGATTAACAAATAAGTCACCTGACACAATCAGAAGCTCTATTCCTCCTCATAGTTGTAGGAAGTTGAACCTCTGGTAAGGAAGAAATATTTCGGAGCGATTCGCTATCTATTGTTCAATGTTACTGGAATCCAAAACAAGCGGGTTCTGTCCATAACTCATACATTCCCAATATTATCCAAATTCTACTGGTGTATTTGTGTAAAACTATTGTTAGTATGGCAGAGGTTAAGCATAAATAGAATTAATAATTTTGAATTGAAAGTGACTCCTCTTGTGCAAAGATTCCACGTTCCCTTAATTCCATACTAAATGATGCCTCCTACTTCCTCTTTCGGAAACCCTTTTCTTGTAGTTTGAGAGGCTGATACTAACTTATAATTTAATATTCTCCGTAAGAACACACCCCAATTGCATAATATAGTTGCTCAATTCCAAAACATATTTAAGCGAAAGAATTGGCGACCGTGCGTTCAAGCTGCGAGTTCACGAAATTTAAAATAAAAGATGGTTGACTTTATTTTCCAAATTTATTGGTCCCATGAGTAAATTTAATGCGTTTATACTTTACACTAATATGAGCGATTTACTGGAAAGTACATCAAAAGCGCTTGAAAATAACAATGTTCTTCTAATCGTTAGCCTCTCTACATGTTTATCAAGAAATCACGAAAAAGGTTTTCGGTAAGTGTTTTCTATTTCCTTTTCCGTTTTCTTTCACTCTTCATTCTGGTCATGGTTGTTTATTTTCCTTGCCGTAGCGCATCTTTTATTTTTTGTTCGGTTCTGGAAAATCTGTATTTCCATAGAAAATGGAAAACTCTCACCACCTAGATTCCTGAATTTATATTTTTTATCTGAGCTCCTCTAGTATTGACTTCTTAAATAAAATGTAACCTCTGAAGGTCATTTTATCATCTTGTAATCTTGCAAGAATGACACAAAATGAGTTGTTTTAATAGTCAAATTTCATTTGAAAAAAGTCCAAACCTTCAAAACTAAGAAATTTTGCCAGAAAAAACGCCAATATGGCAACAATGATCTTTCTCCCGACTATGGCCGATACGTCCAGGTACAAAAAGGCCTGCCCCAGCTCATGTCGTCCTTAACTGAAGAAACGCATTCGTGGAAAGGTCGTTTGCGCTGTCGGCTCGAAGTCTTGTTCTGTAGTGCGGCTGTGGAGGTGCTCAGTGGATAGTTTGTTCGGAATTCTTTGTTCTTTTGGAAGGTGAGTGTGGAACTCAGCTCCTAGTTAAAGAAATTTTTGGAGCGTTTAATTCCATGTGTTAGAGAAGTGCATTTTAACTATAATTCGAGATGAAGATTTGTTAGAATCTAATCGTTATAGATATTATTTCATGAGCGTGCACACCTACTGGCAATATTTTGTTGTACTATCGCTTTAGGAATTCGTTGGCAGTGTTAAAAGTGTTTCATCAAATTGGAATAGTGCAAAAAATAATATTACACTTTTACAAATATTTCAGAGTTCAACCTTGACAGTTATTTTATCATAGGGTATCTGAAGCGACTCGTATAAACCACGTTTATTCCAAGTAGCGCTGTCCGTCAAATTACGTATTTTTTATTTGAGCTGATACATTCGTCTGAACGCGTTGACTGCTGCTGGTTAAAGTGAAGTTTAAATTTCAACAAAAGGAACGTCTGTTTTTTCAATCTTAAATATTACAAACGCAAAATGGGTCGCCCTTTATTTGACTATAAGTAAGCATCCAGCAAAATTGGACTGGGAGATATCGCGACGTGTCATGCCCCGATGTGAAAATCCCACCAGAGACCACCGCTGGGTCGGGCGGCAGTCCACGTGTTCAGCTCTGCGCATGCGCCGCCCTAAAGTGTCGTGTATCAGGGGCTTGGTTTTCAAAAATTTGAGTCTTTGTAGCACTGCAGATGACTGTCCAAGTTCTTCTTAGTCAACTGTAACGAACTTAGGTTGTTAGCTGCATCGCTAAGACGGCATTAATTATTTGACAATCCGCCACGGAAAAGAGAGTAGCTGAAGTTATTTTGACAGAGACATTAGTTCCAAAAGCCACGATGCTTCTCGTCTCTACTTAGGTCTGAGACATGATGACACCGCTTTTTCGCTTTAAACTGTTATATTCTTTCACCTTAATATCGTCTAACAAACAAAAAAGGAGAAAGGACAGTCCAATCTTTTTACATGTGCTGGTCTGAAGGCTTTATTGTCATTTTTTCTATCTCCTTGAGCGCATTTAAATTTCTATTACATATTTTTGTATTTCGTTTAGCGAACATACTGAGTTATTTACTGTACAAATTCATTGCAGAAACTTTGTCCTTGCAAGGGATTTCTTCACTCACATTTGTTACAAATTTGAATTTTTTCATACGAAAGTTGGATTCTGATCACTAAAATGATTCAATTCCTATTACCTCTCATGACTAAATTCTGTCCTAGAAAGATTTTTTTCATTCTCTTTCACATTAATTTCTTTCATATCGGCATTTTTTTCACATTCATTTTCGAAAGATATTGACTATGCTTCAATTGTGAGACCAATGCATCATTGACCGACTTCACAAATGGTTGAACTACGTCATTCAATTTAAGGAACATACACAACCGCACGAAAATTTGATCTCAGTCGTAATAGTGTGGAAGATAATGGCGAGCGTGCATTGGAATGTGTGTGCGACCAACAATACCGACTCCAAAATGCGTGACCACCACACAAGGGCGCTGAGCCAGCGCTTCCATAGGGGCTCCGGCGGTCAGTAGCTATTGACTTGTCCGTGGTACAAAAACAAGATTAATGATCCCTGTAGAGGCATTCTGCTGACATATTGTTAGATTAGCAGCAGAATTTCCATTTGAGAAATGACATGTCAAGTTTTTTGGGATGTGGTTTACATTCTCCAAGTGTAGTTTTGCAAGTTCTCATGTACTAACCTCCGCAACGAACTCGTACAGATACTTGTGAACTGTGTGATATGAATAGAATTAAACACTAATTTCTAACGTTTCTTTTGAAAACTGTTATTGGAGACAATTTTAATTTGACAAGTTTCATTTTCTGAATTTTTGATCCCAATAATGAATTCTTACTATGTTCGCTGACCATAAAATTTTAGGGCCTAATTCTCTCAGCAATTGGTGTTTATATCATCTAAAAGTCGAAAAATTTATAGAAAATTCAGCTTGTGTAGAAGCAATCTTCATTGAAATGATGAAGCAACTCTCGGGGGAAAATTGTACAATTACTCTGCACTTATAGTTTATTTTATACAGGCAATATTATTCTTACCATTGTCCGATGATCATTCTTAAAAGTGATACAAGAATCAAATCCACACCTGGCTACCATGCGATCAGTGATCAAACTTTCGATTATATTCTGGAAAACTTTGAAGAAAATTTCTCCCCACAATCGGTACGTGTCGTCCTGGAAGTGCGACGTTAAGCTGTACATTGGAAGTAATTTTTCTTGAAAAGTTCAACAAGCGCGCAGGCAAATGTCTTTCGTTCTTGCGGTCATACATTTGAACTTTCATTGTAGTTTTTGCGCTTAAAAACTTTTTGGCCAGGACAAATGAGACTCCAACTACAGACTGCTAGTAGACGAATCAGGGTATGAAACATATTTGTTCAGATGTGAGAATTTATTGTAGAATGGTTGAAATTTTGTTTGAGAAGCAATTAAATTCGAATTAATTATAAAATAATGGTGAGAATTTCAAGGGGAAAGATTCGGTTTTATTTATCACCTATCATTAGTTTGTCATTCGAGAAATGTTAGAAAAAATCAAGTGATGCAATACTCGTAAGTGTATGGCAGCGTCGAGATGATGATTTAGATGACGTGTGGAGATGCTTGCAGGCAGAGATCACAGTTTGTCGATATGGTACTCACATTACAACGATTTGGTATAGCCAATGTGTAGAAATGGAAACTCTGGATTTTGAGACAATGAATTAAGTGAAGCGTGATATCACTTAATTGCATTTTAAAATGCAAAATTTCAAAATTTCATACTTTCCCCCAGAATATGAAATCAAAGATGACTGATGACACCATCATCATCCGGTGCGGCGACATGCGGTTCCAGCCCAGCCGCCAGCTCCTCATCCAACACTCCGGATACTTCCGCACGCTCCTCCAGGGGGCGTGGGCAGACAGTGACCAGTTCGAGCACACCTTGCACCCTCAGGTATGGTCGCTCCCTCCGCTCGCTCCTGCATCACACTACACTTGATCCTCGAGTCATGTATTATCATGTGCGAATTACGCCCTGCACGGATACAGAATTACTCCCTGTAATACTACTGACACGGTGCTGTATTCTAGTATTGAAAAACTGGGAACAATTTTGTCCGCAGAAGTTGATGTTAGCGAGGATCGACTTAGCAAGATTTGCCTGGCCCTGCCACTCTGATGAACAAAGTATAGCATTGAAAAAACTTGAAGTGAATTTGATTTGACCATATCGAGTTTTAACTCGCACATTGTCAGCAAAAATCAGAGAGTTACTAAGAATATATTAAGTTAAAACATTTTAATAAACAATAAAACATTTACGATACCTAACCATCTGGTATGCAAATGACCGTACAGTTTCATTACTGAATTTCTTCCACGTTTCTAAAGTAGAAATGTAAGTCGAAATTTAATTTGAAATATGATTGAGAATTCCCAGTATACGAGCTTTTAGCAGATTCGACACTTAAAAAAGTTTTTTACCTTGGGAATGAACAGAAGCCCAGAGTAAACAATATTTACCGTGGCAAACGCAATGTTATCGCTGTCTTCTAAAGCTTTGTGATACGCTCTGTTGTCTCGCTAAAATTATTCTACGCTGCTTTTCTCGCTGAGGCCAACAGGGTCCTTTGATATTGTGTCAGCTTTTCACAAGAAAGAGTTCATTGATATCCCAGCAACTAGCTCGTTATAAAAAAAGAGATATTCTTTTCCTTCTCCGTGTTCAGCTACAATAATCTTCCAATCCATCAAATATCGAAATTATTACGGCATCTTTTAGTTTTTATTACTTCATGTGTTTTTGAAGTAGGATCACCCTTTCCGGGAGAGATATTTCATTGAATTTTCTACTATTGGATTAGTTGTCGATTAATTATTCGCTGAACAAAATGTATTTACTGATCCTTGCCACATTATTTCATAACTTGGAAAATTTACTGAGGATTTAGAGTTCAGAGTTGACCATGCCATATCCTCATCCTATTGCAGATGGTCCAACCAGACTCGCTGCAGCTCATACTGAGGAGCCTGCATTATAGTGGGGCCCCTTCGTGGCTGGACTGCCTTGACGCGTCTCTTCTCCATCGCACTGCCTTGGCCTGTGAAGCGCTCCAGGTTTGTTCTTGAAAACCATTTCTCCAACACAGCAAAACTTGTAACCAACGAACCAGAAAGTTAATTCTCCTGAGTAGAGTGGTTAAATTTTGAAATACAGCTATCTTCTTGCATGAGTTACCTTTGTTAGACTATTCCGAGTGTTAAGGAAGTGTTTGTGGTACGTCATCACGGCATAATAAAAGAATTAATGTGAACAAAAATGCTCAAATCTTACATTCGCTGCCATCATGTGAGTGACCTCCTCTTGGCAATCTTACGAACGTAGCACTATTGTTGCGGGCTCTTTGTAACTTATCTCCTTGTGACGTCGTATCATACGTCGTAACCAATATTTATTCAGCCGAACATATTTTTTTCAGACCATTTTGCTGCCAGCAGCACAATATTTGGGGAAAAAAAGATTTATAATTCTTTTAAATCAACTATTTCCTAATTGTCATCATGATCAATTATTTTTAACAAGCCTGTAGCCAGAGCCGTATTTTCAGGGCTATTATTATTGCATTCCCGTACCCCTAGCTACTGTGTAAAGGCCCGTAGATGAAATCAAACTCAGCATAACGGCATCTAACAAAGCTCATGGAGGAGGAAGAGTTATGACTTCTGAATGATGTGGGCTGATGGCGCCTTGAAACCTGTAATGAAGGTTACAGTGTCCACTGAAATCTAGCACAACCATAGCATACTGTAATCTTTAGCTCAATGCAGAGTGGTCCCAACAATCTAGAGAGACGGGCTAGGTTATGTGTTCAAGAGCCGAAGTTGTCAGCGCAAGTTGTCTTTTCTTCGCGGATAAGGCTAGATAAATTTCAACTCAGAGCACCTTGTAAATTCACTAAGCCGAGGTTTCCTCAGTGACTACCTACGGGTCATTTTGAAGGAACTATCTTTTCAGAAAACTATTTTGGGATGAGGACTGCCCCTTGATTCACTTTGCTTTTATTTTTCGACTCCTACATCTCGTTAAAATGATCTCCGATACAAATATTTTTTTCAAGTCTTACAACTACAAAGTTTGAACACTACTGACATTTCATTGTCACAAGTGTCACAAAAAGCACTCCCAGATCATAACGTTACCTTTATCATGTTTCACTGTTGGGGTGAACCCAGTCTAACTGTTTCACCGTCTCCATGCTTGTTTTTCGCCGCCAAAACGATTGAATTACTTGGTCGGCGAAAAACGTGCATGCAAGTAGCGGAAAAGTTAGACTGGGTATTGTTCATGTCATACGCAGTAGCATCTATCTGCCAGACGTGTTTTCTTGTAGCCAAAAAGATCAATTTTGCCCTCGTCTGACCAAAAAATGCATCCGTAAACGCTGTTCGCTTTATTTGAATGCTATTTCTCAAAATATAATCTTGATTTTAGGCACAAAGGGTGTGTTACGAGGCCTACGTGACTGTAGATCCTGCGGGTGGAGTTCGTTACTCATTCTTTTGTTGCAAGCGTTAGTGCCATCCAGTTGTATTCACTAATTTATGCCAGAGAACCACTTTGGTTAAACGCATTGATTGAGAAACAGCGGCTAATGCAAGCTAGCGGTTGATGTATAAAATATATATTAATTACCTTGTACATTTTTCGAGACCCGTGCAATGAATACCACTAGTGCCATCCACGCTGAGGTCTGTTTGTAGCATTTCTAGAGTCCTCAACAGTACGCAACATCTATCTTTAACTTTTTCTAGAATCCTCAACAGTACGCAACATCTGTCTTTAACTTTTTCTAGAGTCCTCAACAGTACGCAACATCTGTCTTTAACTTTTTCTAGAGTCCTAAACAGTACGCAACATCTGTCTTTAACTTTTTCTAGAGTCCTCAGTAGTACGCAACATCTATCTTTAACTTGTGTAAGAAATTCTCGATGAGTTACCGATCTCGGCATGGTGGTCGTTGTCCCTGATTTTTTCCACTTCTTCACAATGGGACTTACTGTATTAGTAGGTACATAAATTGTTCTTGCCATGCTTTTATGGCTTTGGTGTTTTTTAAATCTAAAATTCTTCACTTTTCATGCATTCCTACGACTCCTCTTGCTTAGGCTTGTTGCTATGCTGTCACATCGAAGTCTTGGGCAGCAATGACGAGTAGTCGCTCTTATAACCTAACGTAGCCTCTCATTTTTTTGTAGTTCATTCTAGAAAGGTTTATAGGCATGGATTTTTGCAAAAGCACAAAAATGAGAGAATTTTATACAGAGAATAAAAATGTCCGAATTTTTTTTCACCACCCATTTACTAAAGTGATTGATGAAATGTATATATTGGAGATGTACCGTGTGTTAGCTTATTGGTTATGTTTGTATGTGTTACTGCTATCGTATCTATCGTATTTTATGTTTCATAGATTAATCCTTCACTGAAATGCCCAAAATGAATATTTTCTTCATATCCAAATATTCAATTTACTTCACTCCATGAAAAAAGATGTTCTGTATTGAGTAGCAGGCACTTATCTTACATTTTTGTAACTAGGTAGGTATATATTACACCAGAAAATATTTCTATGCATGTGAAAAATGACTGACCATCATCTGAAAATATTTCTCACCAATAATTTCTGAATTGTATTTCATTGCAGATCAAACACCTCGAACCAATATTTTGGTCTTTCTTCACCTCAAAATTCGTTCCAGGGAATTGTATTCTGGATATGAAGTTTTTTTATTTACCTAGCCCCAAGTCATATGAATTTGTGGAGCAACTCTGGAGTATTTTCCAATGGAAATTTTTTAAACACTGCTGGTCAAAGGAAGTTTTGTGTGATTTATCTGAAGCTGAATTGTTTTGGATTTTACGCAACCCCAACATAGTGGATCCAACGGGAGGTGTCCTGGCTTTAATTCTAATTGATACCTACGTGCGGCATCACCACGATGTGTTGTACGCCGACACGCATACGAAGTCTAGAAAAGCTGAAGAAGACAGAAGTTTCTCAGACGGAGGTGGCGGTTGCGTTGGTACCACTGCAGAAAAGGACTCCAGCAACAGCAAATCACAATGCCATAATATCCTCGAACAATCCAAAGCCATGACTTCTCGACTCGTGTTTGCTTTACTCGAGTCTATTGAAGCCCGAGTTACGAAGGACTCACCAGAAGGGTTTGTGCGTAGAGCGATATTGCCTACCGTTGTTGACGAGAGTTCTGATGAATGTTCTCGGAGTGAAATGAGCTCTCCTGAGGGAGAAACGCAGTCTCCAAATTCATATCTCTCAAGTTTAGAAAATGTTGGAGGGGTTTTAGAAGAATTTCCCTCCAAATTGAAACTTCCTCTGACACGCAAGGATCTTTACGCCATCAAGAAGCACCTTGAGGACGACAATGCCTTCGCCTACATGTACAAAAAACAGAAGAAAACTCCCTGGAAAGCTTGCTTCGTTTCGATTGCAAATAGTGAGGTAAGTCGTAAGATTGGTTGCTAAAATTATCCATGTAGCGTGCTATGCCCCGGCCATATGAGCTCAGACTTTATCGTTAAGAATTATATTCCTGTAATTCACGATAGTATGAAATTTTGTGGGTTTGGACATTTTGAGATATGTTTGAGGCTATTTCTGTACAAATGTGCTTTAAACACATTCCTGCGCTGCTGATGAGCATCATTTGATTTTCTGGTTTTCAGTCTTACAGACTCTACGGTGATGGCTGTGTTTCTATTATATCCTTCAACGATGAGGCTCAACGCTTCGATGTTGAACTGCGTGATTTGAAGACCTACAGACGGTCCAATATCTGCGCTTATGGTTAGTATTACCGTAGTACTGACGAATGACAGGTCATAGTGATCTTATGAGCTTATTAGTTCCGACTGACTCCCGGTTTCGTGAAGCTCAGACTTCATACATGTTAATTTGGTTGAACAGCGCCCATCCCTTCGTTCTCTCCGCCTCAAAATGTTAAGTTCTTTTCGAGTGAAAAGCTTAATTTATTCGTGAAGAATTGCTTTCATTTAATTAGTTAAATGCTCGTCTGTCCTCCTTATGATTCCTCTGCATTAAAGTTGGGATAACCTTCATATGCATTTCAATCAACGTACAACACTACACTGAAGGAAATAAATTATAGCAATGACGCAGCGTTCAGGTATCCAGCTCACAGAGTGGCAGTTGGTACAGACAGACTGACTAAACAAGCCACAAAATGTATATCTTTTAAAGGAAATTACACGCTGCAACTACTAATCTTCCTACCTACCTAGGTCATGTATATCACACAGTCAAGAGTTACGAAAGCTAAAATTTGTTTATTATTCGGTCACGATAATTTTTAATACACTTTTGAAAATAAATGTTTCTTATATATGACACGCCAGGATGCGTTGCGTCACGTTTTTTTCATGGAATTGCCAATTGTTGAGCAAGGTTAAGTTATTCAATGTGAGAATATGACCGTAAATTGTTACAAGGATCAAGCTAAAGAGTAACTTAATTGCATTGAACAATTGGTTGCTGTAAAAGTTCTTAACGTTACAGCTTTGAAATCTCTTCATTTTTTTCTGCATTGGCATGACTGCGTTAAAACTTGTAGTAACTGTTGCAGGTGAGGATATTTTCGTGGTGACGGGCAATGACAATAAAAAAATGACCGGCTTCGGGAGCGTCCGCCACTACAACTGGCGGTCCAAGAAGTGGTGGAATATTCCCCTGTAAGTTGTCTCTTTTAGCCAGGTGTGGTCTCATCCAGCCAGGTGTGGTCTCATCCAGCCAGGTGTGGTCTCATCCAGCCAGGTGTGGTCTCATCCAGCCAAGTGGTCTCATCTAGCCAGGTGTGGTCTCATCCTGCCAGGTGTGGTCTCATCCAGCCAGGTGTGGTCTCATCCAGCCAGGTGTGGTCTCATCCAGCCAGGTGTGGTTTCATCCAGCCAGGTGTGGTCTCATTCAGCCAGGTCTGGTCTTATTCAGCCATGTGTGGTCTCATCCAGCCAGGTGTGGTCTCGATTAGCCAGGTGTGGTCTCATCCAGCCAGGTGTGGTCTCATCCAGCCAGGTGGGGTCTCATTTAGCCAGGTGTGGTCTCATCCAGCCAGGTGTGGTCTCATCCAGCCAGGTGTGGTCTCATCCAGCCAGGTGTAGCCTCATCCAGCCAGGTGAGGTCTCATCCAGCCATGTGCGGTCTCATCCAGCCAGATGTGGTCTCATTTAGCCAGCTAGGTGTGGTCTCATTTAGCCAGGTGTGGTCTCATCCAGCCAGGTGTTGTCTAGGTGCAATCATATGATGAACTGAACCATGGAGCGCATACTAGACTCGGACTCAGTGCGAGAGGTTCGTTAGGAGGATGTGAATTAATTATGGGTGAATTGTATGAGCATAAGAACGAGAGATGTGTATCGTCTCAGCTTTGAATCTATCAAGGGTGACTGGGCACACAGAATAACAGCTGGAACGTAGATTGATGGAAAGGCGCACTCATTTTTGAAAATATAAAAATGCAAGTATCACAGTTTTTCACAGACAAGATTTAAATTGACTAGACCGGAATTTGAGTTTGTTTGTGACTAATACATGATATGTTTTGAAACTATCGTAACTTTTTAAATTCTTTTCGATCCAAAAGAAGTTCTAATTCTTATTTTTTATTCAAAAATTTCGCTACAATACGTACAACGATTTACACAACTTTTTCATTATTTATATCATTTAAATATCATACCAGGGCTCAAAACTCTGAAGGAAAGTTATCCAGTTATCGATTTTATGAACATGTTTTAAACTGAAATTTGGGCTGTTATTTGGACTGTTTCGGGCTTGCAAACATTTATTAATAAAATTTAATTTCCTGCTTCTTAGAACTCAGTCTTTACTCCGAGGATCATTCACGTTGTGTTGGCTGGCATCCAGGGGGCTTTCGCTCTACGCGCGCAATGATTGGTCGAGCGGAGTTGTGGATGAAGTCTCTTTATTGACGACCAACGAAGGGGCTTGTGAAGCTCCGGTCAATGCCTCTGAGCTTGCCTTGCGTAGTAAATATGCCTCAGAGCAAGGGGGAATTGTTCAGCAAAGATTGCAAAGAGAATTACTCCGAAATCATAATGATCCCCGTTATCCGTATGCTCTAATGGGAACTACCGCACAGCGCTTTCACACTCATGCCAGAGAAGTTGAACGTTGTATTGATTCACAACAAAAAAATGAGCTTTTTTTATTCAGTGCCTGCAAAGCGCCGTACCTCCGTATTAACAACCCGTATAACAACGAAGTGTATACAGACAATTGCAAAAAAGGGGACCAGCTTCCAATACTGAAGAAATTCAAGAGGCTAACCAAGGCTGTATCAGAAGAATGTCAGCAGGTAAGCATAATGAAGAATATATTGCTCATCTAAATGAATTAGGTCCTTCAACTTGTGACTTCATTGGAAACTTGTTAAGAATTCCTGGCGATGAGTGACGTAGGTTCTATAACTTTGCCAAATGGGAGTAGGATATTGGTGACTTTGTTTTTTTTGTAGATCTATTTCTCGTATGAAACTTACCACTTCTCTAGATGATATATAAAATTTCGGATCAAACGGATAGCCATTTACAAGGGCCAAAGTGAGCTGGCGGGGTTCTCTCAACTTATCTCCTAAAAAGAGTGTGGATCTCTGGTGTAGGTGCGGAGGCACACATCGCCGAGAGCACTGGACAGCGCTCACATGACCCATGACTGCAGTGCCCGAACTTTAACTCATTTGTTTGGCATATTCTAAATAAAACCTGGTCAACGACACCCCAAAATATCCCATCACTGCATCTCTTAAGAAAAAGAGACCGACTACAATTGGAAATTTTTTAAAACTCCTCCATCCCAAAGTGTAGTGTGATCCTAAATTTTTTTTGAATTTTAATTAAAATTGGAATATGCCCAAGCTTTCCTGTTTTCAACCAAAAAACAGCAATGGGGTTTTCATACGTCAGTTAACGATTTTCGGTTCCACTCTCTACTATACAGTGCAAGAATTATTTCGTTTCACTATTTCTGTCACATTAAGTATTGATGAAATATGACATGTCATAGATCTGTATCAAGATGATTTGAGATTTCAACAACTGAAAAGAATTCTTACTGTAAACATAAATTGAGGAATACTGTTTTTCCGCTCTTTCTCTACCAAGATATGCCTGTATCACAGAAGATCTTCTCGGATCGAGACTTTCGATCGTAAATAAAAAAGTTCGAAAACATACACAGTCAAAATCGTGTCTTTGTGATTATTACATTCAACTTGCTCTTTTAATGTGTGTATCACTACTTAATTACTTAATTATCTGACAGTGTGACCAAAGGATCGAGTTCAGCAAGAGCTCAAGCCTGAATCACGTCAGGCTGTTCGACGCGCCTGTGCAGCCGATGCAGAGACAGAGAAACTGCTTCTTCACAGTGGGAGACCATTGTCTTCTTTTCTACCTCTGCTCGCTCTACATGTGAGTTGTCGGCACCTGCTCAGGTAGTGACGTAAGAATTCTGTAGACTTTGTTACCACTGATAATAATGTCTATTATTGTAGCTTCAATGTCATAGACCTATTTACATTGTATTCCGTTTCGGCACCTGGTGTTATGAACCTATTCTGCTTGAGATACCTTGATCTTGAGAGATTTTTCTCGTGATATGTTTAGAATATATGCAATGCGGTATTCTCTGTCCGTGATCTCGCCATTATGTTTTATCTTAGTCATGGTAATCTTCTATTATCACTGCAACAATCCGTAAACCATTCACAAGATAAATAAGTCAGCAGTAATTCAGACTAAAATTGTCCTATGATGGGATTTTTTATACGTTCTAACCTTCAAAGCTGCAATGTGCTAAATAGCGTGAGTATTACTATCAATTTCAACAATATCAGCGGCAATTTATTGCTCTATCCCTGAGAAGGAAGTGGAACGGTCTGAACCACATCGAGAGGATACTGCATGAAAGTAAGAAATTCCATAATTACCTAGCGAATCAAAGATAATCCTACGGCATTAAAGATAAACATACTAAAAGAAAGATAACTCTATGTTAAAGATAATCCTACGCCTGAATAGGTGGAATTAATAGGGCTCATGTGAGCAGAGGTAAATGATGGCACTGAGCTGGTCTCGTGGGCTCCTCCATGGTTGGTGAATGGAATAGGAACTATAGGTGCGTTCAACCGTCACTTAGATTCAATGTTCAGTGACAACAAAAGGATTTTGTCGAGAAATTTCCTTGCTATGCTTGAAGGGCGAGTGAAACCTCCGCCAATCTCTGCCGTCTCACGCGCGCCGGACTCTCTCATGTGAGGGTAAAGCGTTCACCATGTCTACCTTGGAGTTCACCATGTCTACCGTGGCGTTCACCATGTCTACCTTGGCGTTCACCATGTCTACCGTAGCGTTCACCATGTCTACCGTGGCGTTCACCATGTCTACCGTGGCGTTCACCATGTCTACCGTGGCGTTCACCATGTCTACCATTGCGTTCACCATGTCTACCGTTGCGTTCACCATGTCTACCGTTGCGTTCACCATGTCTACTGTTGCGTTCACCATGTCTACCGTTGCGTTCACCATGTCTACCGTTGCGTTCACCATGTCTACCGTGGCGTTCACCATGTCTACCGTGGCGTTCACCATGTCTACCGTGGCGTTCACCATGTCTACCGTGGCGTTCACCATGTCTACCGTAGCGTTCGCCATGTCTACCGTGGCGTTTACCGCACCGAGCCCGTATCGTCACCGCAATAATTAAACTCCAAGAGCAAACAACGTCGTTTGATGATTAGTTGTTAAATTGTTATTCTCAACTGAACACTGATAATTGTTTAATTGAGTTGCTAATAATATTTTACAAATTTTCCTACGAAAAAATCATCAAATGATGACGTATGAAGATTCTAATTGAAAGAATTTTCCATGGCGTCAACATCTGGCATCTTCAGAGCGTCCTATCCTGTCTCATTTAGACGAGATGGTTTTCAAAAGAGCGTTGTAAGATGATTTGGAATACTTCAAGACTCCTGACCGGTTCATTGTTTTCGGCAGACATGAAACAAAACAGGAGGTACGAAGAACCTCGGTAGCCCTTGCACTAGAAATTTTGAGGCAGCTGACATTTTATGTAGCAGATAGGGAGATCAAATGAACATTACACATTAGAACACACTCTGAAGTTTTGCATTCGATTATGTTTACCTTTTAGAATTTATTATTTTGATTTTGATGTTCTTCGCATCGCTTTAGTATTTTCCAGTCAATAGTAAAGTAATTTCGAGAATTCAGTTGTCTTCAAACCGTGTGAAGTTTGCTTGTGAGTATTTTTGTCCATTAAAGAGACCGGAATATCTATTTTCAAACTATTATCAAGTTTGAAAGTTCTATTTTCACCTACTTGAGACTTACGGGACAATCTTCTAAGCTATTGATGTAATTTTTTTCAATATAAAACAAGAATGCATTCCTTCAACTGAATTCAAAGGTTTTATCGTCTAGACTCATGTGCTAATTAACGCTTTTACCAATCGATGGCAAATCGAAATTTTGTTTCATACACTCAACGGATGTCGAATAATAAATTTTAGTTTGAAATTCAAGGGTCCTGTATCTTCCAAGCACACTAAACTAACTTTTTTAAATTAATTACCAATTGAATCATACTCTGATGGATAAAACATGCTCCTTTCCAAGCAAATATCTTCCATAATAACCGTGCATGCCTCGGATATGAATCGAAATCATTACATGGGAGAACACCCATTTTGTTGAATTGTACGTAACTAAAAAAACTCAATTACGTTTTGCTGTGTTACAGAAAGTGTCCTGGAAAGCTGCACTGGAGGAAACTCAGCGTCTTCGTGCCTGACTTGAATATCCGTATGAAGCGTTTTCGATCTGTCATTCCATTTGGTATTGGCGTGTACATCGTAGGTGAGCTTTTTTCTACAGTGTTTCAAACTATCAAGTTGAGTTACTCGTCTTCCGGTGCTGTTAGGCTTTCGCAAGGCAAAGAATTTTTATAAAGTTGTTTTACCTCCTCGATTGCGTTACTCCAGTCTAACGCATAAAGAAGCAGGTTGTATAACAGTAATATACCTGCCATGCCATTTTTAATACCTGGCAGAGCATCCCCAAGCAACAACAGTGAATGTGAACGTAATATCTCTAGTTATGTAAAACAATGAGTTGTCATAATATTTCCGACATATAATGTGTAAAATCTGCGCCTAAAGAAATAAATACCAAAATGTCTAAAATAATACAAGCATTCATGATTCAAACACCCCGTCAGTTTTCTGATATAGTTTCAGTGTTTCTTTCTCAGTACCGGTTTATATAAACAAAACCGGCTTATGAGAGTCATGATGAAAAAGAGTTTAAACAAAGCAAACCTAGAATCGGAATGAAAGTCTTTATGGGTGAGAAGAGACAGTTCTTAGTGCATTCTTGGAGATTAAATGTTTCAATACAACAGGATTCGGAGGGTCTGCTTCTTGACATCACTCGACTATATCGAAAACACTCGTACCTCCTAACATGAAACTATAGCTTTTGAAGCAGTATGTTAGAAATTTTAATCATTGCAAGGAAATTCCTATATATTGTACCGAGTTTACTTACTTTGTGCCTAGAGAAGTCAGTTAAGGGGTGCATAATGCGGCAGAGAAAGTTGCCTGCTTAACGAACTCGAGATCCAATCCTACCCATTCACGAATGAGAGCGTTTTTGAGCTCTTTGGTAAGATATTTTTGTGAGAAAATTTTACTCAAGAACTCGACATCTTGAGAACTAATGGTCACCTAGCCTTGCCAGAGCACAAATTAATATACAAGAGACATAGTGTTGCCAACATGGAATGTCAGATGTCGGAGTGTTGCAATGAGAGCGTGAAAGAGATTACTCAAATTTGTGGATATCCTGACTGTTCTGCAATATGAACAATCAACGTATTGAGAACGCAAACAAGAAGTGGAAAAAATGCTTCGACATTCGTAAAATATTTGAAAACAATCTTTATTTATGTTCTTGTTGATAACGTCCTGAGAAAAGTGAATGGAAATTAATGATGTCGGACTGAAGGGGAATAGATAATTTAAGAGAATCAGTAGGTCGTGTGCGGGGCACGGATGATATGAAGAAAAACTCGAGAACTCGCATTATCATCGCAGTCCAGATCAAGAAAACCTGCTGTTAAGGACGCGGGACTTATGGAGATAATCAAAATTTCTAAGCAGAGCACCTGCTTTAGGATGGCAAAGGGATTAACACAAAGGCTTTGGTTTGGAAACTAAAATGGTTTTTATTAGTTTCTACTCAGCTAAATGATCAGCCAATTGGATTATAGCATATTTTTTATTAGCGACTTGTCGACTATTGGTTTGGTTAAGATGCAGAGTCTATTGACACCTCGCTCTGTTGAGTACCGGTTTTATTTTCATCGCATTATTTAATTTCAAGAAATGGACTTCTGTACGAAGCCTGTTCTATTGACATTGTTGAAGCGAAAAAAAGAAATGTTATTTGCAATTATGTCTTGAATTTCATTCATATCATTGGGCAAAATATTCAAGTAGAACACCCCGCCCCCAGTGATCCATTGTACCAATTTAAAACTTTTGTTTCTAATATGTATTTGTTTTGCGCTCTATTCCTCACAGCGGATCTGGGGTACGTTTACTTCATGCCTCTCCGAACATTCAAGCGTTTAGCACCTGCGACGCCTACCAGGTCCAATCCTGATGCATGCTACAGTCTTTCGCTCATTCTTTTCCCGTACGCGATACTTGAAACGAACGGCCACCAAGTGTGTCGCGTGGAGGATAAGCTTTACATCGCTGGTGGATGCAGAATCCGGAAGGTGAGCATCAAGTTGATCTTTGTTATGACATTTGTGAATTAACCACTAGTCACCCTCTGAGATCTCATCAGTGATGCGCTTTGGGTTATAGCAGTCATCTATCTTTGTTTGATATCTCTGAGAAAATGTCGAGTTGGTTGAGTTTCGAGATAAATCATTTAAGATTTCTCTTCCGGTTCACATTAGCTGTGAGTGACACACCCTTTGAATCCGTGTAGGTCTTTCGATGCGAGACGTTCAAGTTGCGCGGTATCACTTATTAAGAGTTTTTGTGTTCCATTGGGAAATACTACTTAACGTAAGTGTGCACAAAATGCACAATCAAGTTCTCAAGGACCGCATCCTTCAAATACACTGGTGAACTACCCCGACTCCAAATTAGTCAAAGAATGTCACGAGTAAAGTGCAAAAAATTCGTGAAAACGAAGGGTAGTATTAAATAATGCCATCAAAAATTAGCGATGAAAGGACCAGCGGATTATCGCGTGACTATCATATCTGCAACTTTGATAACTAACCATCTCGTGCTACAGTATAGACCCTTGAAGCTTAAGAAAAACCTTTCTTCAAGATTGGACCCACTACGTAGTACAGTATCAAAAGGGCATTAACCCCTTTCTCATATCACATTTCCTTTTCCCTTGTAGAATATTTAGGTGCTCATAGTATGCTAAATTTTAAGCCCTTTCCATTTCCAGCCGAGCTCGTATACTCGTGTAAACAAGCATGGGGAGTACACGCTGCCCGTAGAGGTGCTCCAGCTCCTTTACAACCCTCTGCAGCCCACCGGTGATATCAGGGATACACCAGATCCCGCATCAGTGCCTTTTGTTGAGTCTTTGTTCGAAGAATATATCTCAGAGGATTTTTTTTCGCTTGGGGGTAAGCAACGCACAAGCGAAATATTTCATTATGTATCGCAATTTTAAAATGGTACCCGTCAATTTGTGATCTCAATAACCAAGATGTCAAAAACATCAGTTCATTGGCATAATAATTAAATTCTGCACATTCATTGAAGCAAACCTTTCGGGGCAAATTTCATCATCATCTGAGACAAATAAATAAACATTATTCGTGTTCAATATAATTCGAACATGAATTAACACAAACTATACAGGGAAAGTGGAAGCGCACACACGGAAAGAACTCATGGGCCATTGTTTGCCTGCATACGTTATAAACTGTACAACATCTCTGAAGTACGCTTGTATTAAGGCTAGACTCACCTGAAATCTCAATGTTTTTGTCGATTTCAAAGGGCACTTCAACTCGCAAAGAGTGAAATGACGAGGATGCCTTTGCACTGCACCTACAGTACACAGTACATGACTCCCTCATGATCTGCTACTTCCCGTGTCTCAACTCGCACAATTTACATAACTAGATTCGTAAACAGTAGAGGAACACTTCGCTTTCGATAGAGTGTGCTTATAGTTAATAAAAATTAAATGCGTAAATACTTTGTAACTATTACGTGCAAGTTAACATCGAAGTACAGGAAACCAAAGACTTTACCTCTCTCTAAGACATTTCGACTTAACACTGATATGTGGACAAAGAGAAACCAATCTATTATCATCCGCACTGCTACTAGGAATACAATAGTGATTTTTATATAAAAACCGCTTGAACTGGGAATCCCTATCCATTACAGCGTAGTTTTCGTCAAAGGAGTCACTGACTCAAGCTTAGCAAAACTTCCGAGCCTGCCCCATGAGAAACGTTGCTTGTGTAGAGAATTAGGCACGTATATGTAAAGGATAGTACATGAGTAATGAATAATAGTTATTGCAGACTTTAAAACGAAGACATGATGCCGTGAAGATAATTCATGCTTGGAATTATGTGGAATATATGAGTTAGATACTCGTATATTCTAACATTTAACAAGTCATTTGGTGTGACTTGCTATATGTTAGAATATATCTAATTCATATATTGTAAGTTACAGCGTAAACGGAATATTTTAAATTCTTGATGTGTTCATATTGATGTACATAACGGATAGTTGGGTCTTACAGTTGTACCGTTATCATTATAATCAAATGAATTTTCAAGTATTATCTCGATTATTTTCTTTTTCAGTGTCAACCTCTCCCGAGGGCAGTTTAAACCAACATGACCGGATTTCGTATAAAGCTTCAAATGAAAGGACGACTGATGAAGCTGCTCCCGTTCTTTCACGGGATGTTGAACCCGCAGCTGCGGCCACACCTGTCGGGGAGACAGTGTTGCCAGACGTGATGCCGAGCGCTTCATCCATCCGCAGAGCGGCCGCAACCCAGCACAGACTTTTGGACCGCAGTGTTCTGAAACCACTTCTCAATTTTTACCAAACAGCGCCCCTGATATCTCCACGACTCTCACCGGCTGGACTGTTAGCTCTCTCATTGATTGAGGAAATGAAAAGCAATTCCTACCCAAACTGGGCGATTGAAGAAACTGACCATTTTAGCCTCCCAGAGGAAGAGCGTTTTTTTGAAAACGACGAATGTCGGTGGTGTAGAAACATCAGTAAACTGTGGCCTATGCCAGCAGAGTGCAATCCTACCCAGCGCGAGAGTACTGTCATCGAAGTGTCAGCAAATGAGCGGATTGATCTTCGCGGTGATGCAGCTGACTACCAAAATTTTACAATCCTTGCAAATTGAAAAGTTTTACAATCCTCACCGTTAGTATACGATAGAGTATAGATAGAGTTAGTATACTATACGATATTAACGACCGCATTAGTTGCTGTATGATCAGTTGACACTCCACAGCTGCAACCTTTCTCAATTTTGAATACATTTCTGGATTGTGTTTTATGCCCTTCCATCTCAGGTTACTCTCAGCGTTTCCTTGTCTTGAATTTCCAATAAATTTTCTGGAACTCAGTGTCTTAAATTTTTTTTCCAATAACTACAACATATTCAATTCGCACTAACGTGATTGTTCATCTGAAGAAAATGTTACCAGTATTCGATTAAATGAAAGTTTCATCGACTCAATATGAACTGATTAAATATAGATTCGTTTAATGCAAACCATCGCGATCAGTTCAAATCCACCAGAGTTATGGTGATGCGAGCAACATTTTCGTTAAATCCATAATTTTTCTATGTCTCAATCAACATTTCCATAGCCAATTCAGATTTAATCTCTAACTCTCTTGCAAAGGAGAATGTTTTTCTTTAATTCACTCAAACCTGGTACATATCATTTTGCACATTGATTTTCCAGACGAATAATCAATTGAAGTGAAGTATTTTTGACGTTAGACTACTCACAGTAATGATACGTGTAGTTATACAATATAGTCCTTGTACACAACGGCGCATAAGCACGTCTGGAAACTTCTTTCCCCTGGTATATTACCCAGTTTTCGCATGGTTTTCAAAATAAACGCTAAATTTATTTGGGGAAATATCGGAGAACAACGGATCACAATCGATGCTTCATTTTTTGAGCCTGTGATTTAATAAATGGTGTTCGGGATGTATGCAACTTGAGTAAAGAACGGGAAATGCTGTTTTTCAAACATACGAACAAGCTTCGCATGCATGAGCTAACAATAATTCCTAATTTATACTTTAGTGTAGAAACTGAGTTCAGATTGACGGCCTCGCTCTGGGATCTCTATTGTTCCCAATAGTTTCTAGCATATTTTCTAACGATTTTTTTGGAGTTTTCTCTCTACTACTAGTCTTGTGCCTTTTTAAAACTAGTTTTTCAATGTCGGTCCCTCGATGATACAATTGTACTCCTCTGTAACAAAAAGTATCGAGTATACAATTGTACTTCTCTGTAACAAAAAGTATCGCTGATACAATTGTACTTCTCTGTGACAAAAACTATCGAACAATTTTGACGCTTTTCTAACAATTTCCACACTACTGTCAAATTCATTGGAGAAACATTTTCAAATCACATGCTTTCGCTTCTATGATAGAATTAAATGAACATAATTTCAGGAACCATTGCATGACTTCAATTCAGCGAAAGGATGCTTCTACACGGTTAAGATTAAATAATTCAGTAACATACTTTCAGGCAAACGAAATCTGTTTTTTTCCATTCCAGTGTTGGGAAAGATTTAATTTTGGGAATTTAACTAATTTATGTCCTTTTTTGTAATTGTGTGTTATAAATTTTGGTGCTCACTCAATGCTTACCTAAAAATTTGTTCGGTAAAATGTCTTTGCAAATCCCAGCGGCACAGAAGGGGTCTCTTCACCAAATGTTTGGTTAAAATAAATGTTAGGGGTAGGCGGCCATTAGATGTGTGTTGTTTCAGGCGAGGTGGGTAGATTACGCTATCAAGAATTTGACGGTGTAAGCAGTCCTCTACGCCTCGGCAGAACGCCTGTTGTGAGGGTTAATTGCACAAGCCTCGAAACTACAAACACAGTGGTCGACAGATTTAAGGGTCCAAACACTTGAGCATGAGAACCCTTAGAGCGATACAGTTTCCACGAGAGGTGTTGTCAAAAAAAAAATACAGGGGAAATATGTAGAAGGGCCAACGGCGCTCAGCGAGAATCCCGGGAAAACCTCATAAGGGCGGAGTCAGAAGTTCACGCCAAAAGGCTCTAAGCCAATACAAACGACCCTGAATACCCTTTCAAAAGTCGATTGGTCTGTACGGGAAAGGAGAGAACCGCGCTCTTGAGCACAGCGTCATTACTGAGGGAGTGAATTCAGTCTGCGTCGACGGGCGTCGTGAGAAGTGCGTTTCTTTTATCAAGTGCAATACTGGAAATATAATTTTAAAAAATGAGCAATACGTAGTTAATTTGGTAAAATCGTTTTTTGGGGAATTTGCTAATCCAAAATTTTCTCTTTCCATTTTGCAGAGAAGAAATCTCACACAAGACCACTGTGGATGAGATGTAGAAAGTTATAAGAAAGTTTAAACGTCGATGGGCCGGGTAAGACTCATGTTACTCATTCGCGATAGATGCTGTTAAAAGGATGTATACATATGATGACAAATCTGCGCCGTTCAATTAAATATGGCAAGAAAATATTGTGAATATGAGTGAGGTAGATGTAATACAAAATTTAATGCCCCTTTATTGAATGAAAGATGAATATATTTGAGGAAACGTGATTGACGCTATAATGAGTAACAAGTCATAATTCAAATTTCAGGTGGGAAGGTAAAACTGGATTAACTGGATTAAACGTACTACAAGGCAAGAAGATTCTCGGGAGTGCCGGGATCAGCATTTCGCAACAGACTTTCTGTGTACTGTGCACAAGACAGAAATTTGAACTGAAGCTGTATGTAAAAGAACAATTCTGTGGTTTGAAGTGAGACCACCTTCTGTGCTGCGGGAACGCAAATGTTGGCAGGCCTCATTTGTGGCATTTTATGTAGGAGCAATATATGGGGAAGCTGGCCAGCGGTAGCATTTATTGTCATTCTGTTATGTAAGCTGTTAACACATGAAATTTCTAGAATTCCATTACTCAATCTACACCAGTTCTAATGCCGTACATTGCGTGGGCTTATCGGTGTTCTGTATGATGTATTGCCGTAAATTATAAATTAAGTGAATTTTCACGTGTATAAAGTCCCCCCCCAAATTTAGTAGCAAGCAGCCCCTCATCATAATTGATGCGCTCTGGAAAACGCGCATTGAGTAAGTCGAGTTCAACGTACATCGGTGAGTACTGCCCAATTTTAGTATACACATTTTGTAGTAGTGTTGATTTGTTTGGGCTTGCCCATAAATTTTCCTTGTGTTTCCTGTGCATTTCATTGAGGTATGCCAACCCCTCAAGCGAGCATTCGGTCTTCTCATTAGTGTAAATTAATGAGAGACGAGGCAGACAGCCTTCTCGTGACACCAGAATAACCACGGCTATGATGTAAAACGGCAAGTATTCTGCTCAAGCATGGCCTTCTAGAAACAGTGATAAACTTAATAGTTCTTGCGCTTTCGAATGAAAAAAAGGCCGTACGACCTCCAAACCACCACCTCATCTCCCGTCACCTCTATTAGGCAGCGACTGCAGAGCCCGTTGTGGACGTCCGACTTAGACGAGACGCGATACGCAGCAGAATGAGTCCCAAACGCAGCCGCAAATTTACCCTCGTAGGAGCTTTAGAATGTGGGTTGGACGGAGAGAAACTATAACCTGACTGTCTGCACTACGTGAAACTTCAGCAGCACTTCTGGACGGCGATCTCCTGTCGCTTGTAGCTAGACCACAGTAGAAATTAATTTCAACAACAGAGGCAGTAATTAATTCAGAGATAGTCTTTCTTTCAGGGGCTCAAAGTATTGTGCTTAAATCGAAAAACTGGTTTCGAGGATGAGTTTGATGTTGCATTGAAACAATATTAATGTTAAAGTCAAGGTGGTTTCTGCCAATCCTAGCGCTAGCTACTTGTGTGATGTAAATATTCTTTCTCATCTTTAACTTTCAAAACATTTTGTTTGTTGTGAAGACATTTTCCTCGAGTACATATGTGTGAACACTTCTCAAAAACTATTTGAACATTGTTTCAGATTTCGAGCTAAGTGAGGCTGGATGATGAGAAGTGGCGTCACACACAAGTGCGGTTGCTGTGAGCGATCTAATATTGGTAACACCGCGTTTCATTTGCATGAGTACGGTGCTCTCAGCACTGAGGAGTCTCCATCCACATGGCAACAACCGCACGAAAAATTTCAATTAGTCTATCCACGACGATTGATAGAATGATTTAGTTCGCAATCAATACAAACAATCATTCAGTTTGAATTATTTATGAGTATTTTTATCTCGAGCCACGTCCACACCCATGCATGGCAACCTCCTTATATAAGAATAATTTTAAAGCACGCTGCTGAAATCATTGTATACTGTCTTTTTAGGTTAAGAATGGAAAATCAGTTTGTAGAGCGTTTGTAGAGGAAATATGTATGAGAATTTTTGCATTAGTGTTTTTATAGCTTTTTCACACATTATATGGAAAAAATACCCATAGTTAACATCTTTGAGGCACAAATGACGGGTTTTTATAGATCTGAACCGATTACTCTAAAATATTTAGCATTTCGTTGGTACTTCGTGATAATTTTATTGTTAATAAATCATTTCACTCTGTAAAAAATTCCTGCACTACGGCTCGTACAAGCCATGCTTTATACCAACACTTCCTGCACACATTCATCGTCCCACAGTTGACTCGCGCGAGTTTCTACCGTCATAGATGCATGTGAGCTCAATTCGTCTTCGTTTGTTTCTTATCCCTGCTATTAGACTGATGTATGCCGATGAAATCTTCAACATGGTTACTCGTGTTTGATCGGATCCTCGTGGCTACCATCTGATCTGGTTGCTGGGATAACTGTAGTTCCTCAGCTGAATTTCCCTTCACATTTCTAGAGCACATGTATGAGTGAAAATAGGATTCCAAATTTATTTGAGTGTTGCAAATATGAAATCTTTCAGGCGATTCGACACTTTGCAAGAGGACAGGATTTCAGGATTTCGTAAATGAACAGAAGCATAGAGTAAACGAAAGTTAGCCGGCGTTACCCAGCGCGAGACGGCAGTGTTGCTCAGTCATCGTATCCAACAAACTTAAAACTAAGCAGACGTTTCTACCTTTCAAATGACACTGTATTGATACTCACCGTTAAAAGTATGTACTAAGAAGGTTATGTTTTCTCGAAACATGCTCCTAAGCCACCGGTGAACGTAGTAGAACACGTATGGTCGTAACTCTACCAAAATGACAGTAATTGTTGATAAAAATCTGCCTTTCGCATATTATGGACCTAAGCTCTCAAACCCTATTTAGAACTCTAAAGAATCTTAGGAAAGATTCTTACCCCGAGAATCTTAAAAATATGGTACTAGGTACTAATCCACACATATGTGCACAACGACGTAGAAAAATGGTAGAGGATTGACAGGCACACACTCAGTACTGTTTCACTCACAAATCGTTAAGGTCGTTATAGTGATATGACGCTCGGAATACTCTGTACAGGTAAAGGATACATTCGAATACATAGAAGTGCTTCAGGTTTTTGACCTTCATAAACATTTCCTTTGTAATTTCAGGCAAAACACTTTGAATTATAAAGGTGAAAAGGATTTGAAATATTGGTTCAAAGTCACTACCACGATCAGTTGACAGGAAACCGAAATACGAACGTCCCTTCTCCCTCATTATTCCTCATCAAATCTGAATGGAATTTACACAGGGTGGAATTGAAGAATAGAATTTGATACCCTGATAAATCCGTAAGGAAAATCCCCGTAAATCATTCGTGAAGAATTTTAAAAATTTGTGTATCTCTTATTTGTGTATTTTTGTTTACCTATCGAAATATAACTTTTTCCTGTATGAGGTTATTGAAAATGATAGGCCAACTATTGTGGGACAAAACAAATAATGAGTCTGTTGTAGAATATTCTTTCCCGTTTGATAGCTAACAAAATGAAACATTGTTTATTTAGTAATTGTTTTCAATTCTCTGAAGTGAATGCATTATTTGATCAGCTAAGAACAGGTTAAGAGGGAGTGTGCGGCGGTAAAATTGTTTTTACATGTAATGTAAAATTAGGCTTCCTTAGAATGCCGTAAAGTTTATTGGACTCATTTGAGCCCATCAGTGACGGACTGGAAAGTGCCTTATGTGAAAGTCCTAAAAACGCTTTTAAAAAATTATTTGATTTGTTGAACCATTTTATTTACAATTTAATGAGCACATTGCTAATAGGGCATGGTCGGATTGAAAAGAAAACAAGTGATAAGAAGTATTAAATTTTAGCGTTAAAATAAAAAAATAACACTGCATTTATAACAAACATTTGAGAAATATGTTAAGTTCATGGACGATGCTAATTTATCTGCCTTACCATTACTTATCAGCCTTACCATCACTTATCAGCCTTACCATTACTTATCAGCCTTACCATTACTTAACAGCCTTACCATTACTTATCAGCCTTACCATCACTTATCAGCCTTACCATTACTTATCAGCCTTACCATTACTTATCAGCCTTACCATCACTTATCAGCCTTACCATTACTTATCAGCCTTACCATTACTTATCAGCTTTACCATTACTTATCAGCCTTACCATTACTTATCAGCCTCACCATTACTTATCAGCCTTACCATTACTTATCAGCCTTACCATCACTTATCAGCCGTACCATTACTTATCAGCCTAACCATTACTTATCAGCCTTACCATCACTTATCAGCCTTACCATTACTTATCAGCCTTACCATCACTTATCAGCCTTACCATTATTTATCAGCCTTACCATTATTTATGAGCCTTACCATTACTTATCAGCCTTACCATTATTTATCAGCCTTACCATTACTTATCAGCCTTACCATTACTTATCAGCCTTACCATTACTTATCAGCCTTACCATTAATTATCAGCCTTACCATTACTTATCAGCCTTACCATCACTTATCAGCCTTACCATTATTTATCAGCCTTACCATTACTTATCAGCCTTACCATTACTTATCAGCCTTACCATCACTTAACAGCCTTACCATTACTTATCAGCCTCACCATCACTTATCAGCCTTACCATTATTTATCAGCCTTACCATTACTTATCAGCCTTACCATTACTTATCAGCCTTACCATTACAGCCTTACCATTACTTATCAGCCTTACCAATACTTATCAGCCTTACCATCACTTATCAGCCTTAGCATTATTTATCAGCCTTACCATTACTTTTCAGCCTTACCATTACTCATCAGCCTTACCATTACTTATCAGCCTTACCATTACTTATCAGCCTTACCATTACTCATCAGCCTCACCATTACTTATCAGCCTTACCATTATTTATCAGCCTTACCATTACTTATCAGCCTTACCATCACTTATCAGCCTTACCATTATTTATCAGCCTTACCATTACTTATCAGCCTTACCATTACTTATCAGCCTTACCATTACTTATCAGCCTTACCATTACTTATCAGCCTTACCATTACTTATCAGCCTTACCATTACTTATCAGCCTTACCAGTACTTATCAGCCTTACCATTATTTATCAGCCTTACCATTACTTATCAGCCTTACCATTACTTATCAGCCTTACCATTAATTATCAGCCTTACCATTACTTATCAGCCTTACCATCACTTATCAGCCTTACCATTATTTATCAGCCTTACCATTACTTATCAGCCTTACCATTACTTATCAGCCTTACCATCACTTAACAGCCTTACCATTACTTATCAGCCTCACCATCACTTATCAGCCTTACCATTATTTATCAGCCTTACCATTACTTATCAGCCTTACCATTACTTATCAGCCTTACCATTACAGCCTTACCATTACTTATCAGCCTTACCAATACTTATCAGCCTTACCATCACCTATCAGCCTTAGCATTATTTATCAGCCTTACCATTACTTTTCAGCCTTACCATTACTCATCAGCCTTACCATTACTTATCAGCTTTACCATTACTTATCAGCCTTACCATTACTTATCAGCCTCACCATTACTTATCAGCCTTACCATTATTTATCAGCCTTACCATTACTTATCAGCCTTACCATCACTTATCAGCCTTACCATTATTTATCAGCCTTACCATTACTTATCAGCCTTACCATTACTTATCAGCCTTACCATTACTTATCAGCCTTACCATTACTTATCAGCCTTACCATTACTTATCAGCCTTACCATTACTTATCAGCCTTACCATTACTTATCAGCCTTATTATTATTTATCAGCCTTACCATTACTTATCAGCCTTACCATTACTTATCAGCCTTACCATCACTTATCAGCCTTACCATTACTTATCAGCCTTACCATCACTTATCAGCCTTACCATTATTTATCAGCCTTACCATTACTTATAAGCCTTACCATTACTTATCAGCCTTACCATTACTTATCAGCCTTACCATTACTTATCAGCCTTACCATTACTTATCAGCCTTACCATCACTTATCAGCCTTACCATTATTTATCAGCCTTACCATTACTTACCAGCCTTACCATTATTTATCAGCCTTACCATTGCTTATCAGCCTTACCATTACTTATCAGCCTTACCATTATTTATCAGCCTTACCATCACTTATCAGCCTTAACATTACTCATCAGCCTCACCATTACTTATCAGCCTTACCATTACTCATCAGCCTTACTATTACTTATCAGCCTTACCATTATTTATCAGCCTTACCATTACTTATCAGCCTTACCATTACTTATCAGCCTTACCATTACTTATCAGCCTTACCATTACTCATCAGCCTCACCATTACTTATCAGCCTACAATTACTTATCAGCCTTACCATTACTTATCAGCCTTACCATTTCTTATCAGCCTTACCATTACTTTTCAGCCTTACCATTACATATCAGCCCTACCATTATTTATCAGCATTACCATTACTTATCAGCCTTACCATTATTTATCAGCCTTACCATTGCTCTAATCTCACCAGACTGGGAACAGTCACAATTCTGAACGCGCTTGACGAATATTTTCTCTTGTATCCAACCAAAAATTTCTCCGTGTGCTTACGTCGTTAATTTTTGTACTTCGATTAACAACTACGTCACCTGACACAATCAGAAGCTCTATTCCTCCTCATGGCTGTAGGAAGTTGAACCTCTGGTAAGGAAGAAATATTTCGGAGCGATTCGCTATCTATTGTTCAATATTATTGGAATCCAAAACAAGCGGGTTCTGTCCATCACTCATACATTCCCAATATTATCCAAATTCTACTGGTGTATTTGTGTAAAACTATTGTTAGTATGGCAGACGTTAAGCATAAATAGAATTAATAATTTTGAATTGAAAGTGACTCCTCTTGTGCAAAGATTCCACGTTCCCTTAATTCCATACTAAATGATGCCTCCTACTTCCTCTTTCGGAAACCCTTTTCTTGTAGTTTGAGAGGCTGATACTAACTTATAATTTAATATTCTCCGTAAGAACACAGCCCAATTGCATAATATAGTTGCTCAATTCCAAAACATATTTAAGCGAAAGAATTGGCGACCGTGCGTTCAAGCTGCGAGTTCACGGAATTTAAAATAAAGGATGGTTGACTTTATTTTCCAAATTTATTGGTCCCATGAGTAAATTTAATGCGTTTATACTTTACACTAATATGAGCGATTTACTGGAAAGTACATCAAAAGCGCTTGAAAATAACAATGTTCTTCTAATCGTTAGCCTCTCTACATGTTTATCAAGAAATCACGAAAAAGGTTTTCGGTAAGTGTTTTCTATTTCCTTTTCCGTTTTCTTTCACTCTTCATTCTGGTCATGGTTGTTTATTTTCCTTGCCGTAGCGCATCTTTTATTTTTTGTTCGGTTCTGGAAAATCTGTATTTCCATAGAAAATGGAAAACTCTCACCACCTAGATTCCTGAATTTATATTTTTTATCTGAGCTCCTCTAGTATTGACTTCTTAAATAAAATGTAACCTCTGAAGGTCATTTTATCATCTTGTAATCTTGCAAGAATGACACAAAATGAGTTGTTTTAATAGTCAAATTTCATTTGAAAAAAGTCCAAACCTTCAAAACTAAGAAATTTTGCCAGAAAAAACGCCAATATGGCAACAATGATCTTTCTCCCGATTATGGCCGATACGTCCAGGTACAAAAAGGCCTGCCCCAGCTCATGTCGTCCTTAACTGAAGTGACGCATTCGTGGAAAGGTCGTTTGCGCTGTCGGCTCGAAGTCTTGTTCTGTAGTGTGGTTGTGAAGTGCTCAGTGGATAGTTTGTTCGGAATTCTTCGTGCTTTTGGAAGGTGAGTGTGGAACTCAGCTCCTAGTTAAAGAAATTTTTGGAGCGTCTAATTCCATGTGTTAGAGAAGTGCATTTTAACTATAATTCGAGATGAAGATTTGTTAGAATCTAATTGTTATAGATATTATTTCATGAGCGTGCACACCTACTGGCAATATTTTGTTGTACTATCGCTTTAGAAATTCGTTGGCAGTGTTAAAAGTGTTTCATCAAATTGAAATAGTGCAAAAAATAATATTACACTTTTACAAATATTTCAGAGTTCAACCTTGACAGTTATTTTATCGAAGGGTATCAGAAGCGACTCGTATAAACTACGTTCATTCCAAGTAGCGCTGTCCGTCAAATTACGTATTTTTTATTTCAGCTGATACATTCGTCTGAACGCGTTGACTGCTGCTGGTTAAAGTGAAGTTTAAATTTTATTCAAAAGAACGTCTGTTTTTTCAATCTTAAATATTACAAACGCAAAATGGGTCGCCCTTTCATTTGACTATAATTAAAACGCAGCAAAATTGGACTGGGAGCCATCGCGACGTGCATGCCCCGATGTGAAAATACCATCAGGGACCACCGCTGGGTCGGTCCGCAGTCCACGTGTTCAGCTCTGCGCATGCGCCGCCCAAAGGTGTCGTGTATCAGGGGCTCGGTTTCAAAAATTTGAGTCTTTGTAGCACTGCAGATGACTGTCCAAGTTCTTCTAAGTCGACTGTAATGAACTTACGTTGTTAGCTGTGTCGTTAAGATGGCGTTAATTATTTGACAATCCGCCACGGAAAAGAGAGTAGCTGAAGTTATTTTGACAGAGATATTAGTTCCAAGAGCCACGATACTTCTCGTCTCTACTTAAGTCTTTTAAATTTATATTACATATTTTTGTATTTCGTTTAGCGAACATACTGTTATTTGCTACACAAATTCACTGCAGAAACTTTGTCCCTGCAAGGGATTCCTTCACTCACATTTGTTACAAACTTGAATTCTTTTTCATACGAAGGTTTGATTCTGATCACTAAAATGATTCAATTCCTCTTACCTCTTTTGACTAAATTCTTAACCTGAAATTTTTTTTTCATTTTTTTCAAATTCATTTTTTTTTATAACGGCTTTTTACGTTCACTTTCGAAAGATATTGACTATGCTTCAATTGTGAGACCAATGAATCATTGACTGACTTCACAAATGGTTGAACTCCGTCATTCAATTTAAGGAATATACACAACCGCATGAAAATTAGATCTCAGTCGTGATAGTGTGGAAGATAATGGCGAACGTGCATTGGAATGTGTGTGCGATCAACAATAGCGACTCCAAAATGCTTGACCACCACACATGGGCGCTGAGCCAGCGCTTCCATAGGGGCTCCGGCGGTCAGTAGCTATTGACTTGTCCGTGGTACAAAAACAAGATTAATGATCCCAGTAGAGGCATTCTGCTGACATGTTGTTAGATTAGCAGCAGAATTTCCATTTGAGAAATGACATGTCAAGTATTTCGGGGATGTGGTTTACATTTTCTAACCTCCGTAACTCATACAGATACCTATGAACTGTATGGTATGAATAACATTAAACACTAATTTCTAACGTTTCTTTTTGAAAACTGCTATTGGAGACAATAATTTAAATTTGATAAGTTTCATTTTCTGTATTCTTGATCCCAATAATGAATTCTTACAATGTTCGCTGACCAAAAAATTTTAGGGCTTAATTCTCTCATTCATTATCTAAAAGTTTGAAATTTTTTTTTAAAAATCATCTTGTGTAGAAGCAATTTTCACTGAAATGATGTACCAACTCTCGGGGGAAAACTGTGCAATTACTCTGTACTTATAGTTTATTTTATACAGGCAATATTATTCTCACCGTTGTCCGATGATCATTCTTAAAAGTGATACAAGAATCAAATCCACTCCTGGCTACCATGCGATCAGTGATCAAATTTTCGATTATATTCTGGAAAACTTAAATAAAATTTCTCCCCACAATCAGTACGTGTCGTCCTGGAAGTGCGACGTTAAGCGGTACATTGGAAGTAATTTTTACTTGAAAAGTTCAACAAGCGCGCAGGCAAATGTCTTTCGTTCTTGCGGTCATACATTTGAACTTTCATTGTAGTTTTTGCGCTTCAAAACATTTTTGGCCAGGACAAATGAGACTCCAACTCCAGACTGCTAGTAGACGAATCAGGGTATGAAACGTATTTGTTCAGACGTAAGAATTTCTTGTAGAATGGTTGAAATTTGGTTTGAGAAGCAATTAAATTCGAATTAATTATAAAATAATGGTGAGAATTTCAAGGGGAGAGATTCGGTTTTATTTATCACCTATCATTAGTTTGTCATTCGAGAAATGTTAGAAAAAATCAAGTGATGCAGTACTCGTAAGTGTATGGCAGCGTCGAGATGATGATTTTGATGAAGTGTGGAGATGAGCTCCAGAAGGAGCATGGTGCTTGTAGGCAGAGATCACAGTTTGTCGATATGGTACTCACATTACGATGATTTGGTATAGCCAATGTGTAGAAATGGAAGCTCTGGATTTTGAGACTATGAATTAAGTTAAGCGTGATGTCACTTAATCACATTTTGAAATGCAAAACGTCCAAATTTCATACTTTCCCCTCGGAATATGAAATCAAAGATGACCGATGACAGCATCATCATCCGGTGCGGCGACATGCGGTTCCAGCCCAGCCGCCAGCTCCTCATCCAACACTCTGGATACTTCCGCACGCTCCTCCAGGGGGCGTGGGCAGACAGTGACCAGTTCGAGCACACCTTGCACCCGCAGGTATGGTCGCGCCCTCCACGTGCTCCTGCATCACACTACACTTGATCCTCGAGTCATATATTATCTCGTGTGATTTTCACCCTGCACGGATGCAGAAACACTGTAATGACACGGTGCTCGATTCATATTTTGAAAAGCTGGGAACAATTTTGTCCGCAAAAGTTGATGTTAGCGAGGATCGATTGGCAAAATTGGCCTTGCCTGCCACTCTGATGAACAAAACATAGCACTGAAAACACTTGAAGTGAATTTGAGTCTAGTATATCGAGTTTTAGCTCGCACATTGTCAGCAAAAATCAGAGAGTTACTAAGAATATATTAAGTTAAATACATTATATAAAACAATAAAACATTTACGATACCTGACCATCTGGTATGCAAATGACCGTACAGTTTCATTGCTGAATTTCTTCCACGTTTCTAAAGTAGAAATATTAGTCGAAATTTAATTTGAAATATGATTGAGAGTTCCCAGTGTACGAGCTTTTAGCAGATTCGACACTTAACAGAGTTTTTTACCTTGGGAATGAACAGAAGCCCAGAGTAAACAATATTTACCGTGGCAAACGCAATGTTATCGCTGTCTTCTAAAGCTTTGTGATACGCTCTGTTGTCTCGCTAAAATTATACTGCGCTGCTTTTCTCGCTGAGGCCAACAGGTCCTTTGATATTGTGTCAGCTTTTCACAAGAGAGAGTTCATTGATATCCCAGCAACTCGCTCGTTATAAAAAAAGAGATATTCTTTCTCTTCTCCGTGTTCAGCTACAATAATCTTCTAATCCATCAAATATCGAAATAATAACGGCATCTTTTAGTTTTTATTACTTCATGTGTTTTTGAAGTAGGATCACCCTTTCCGGGAGAGATATTTCATTGAATTTTCTACCATTGGATTAGGTGTCGATTCATTATTCGCTGAACAAAATGTATTTACTGATCCTTGCCACTTTATTTCATAACTTGGAAAATTTACTGAGGATTTAGAGTTCAGAGTTGACCATGCCATATCCTCATCCTATTGCAGATGGTCCAACCAGACTCGCTGCAGCTCATAATTAGGAGCCTTCATTATAGTGCCCCTTCGTGGCTGGACTGCCTCGACGCGTCTCTTCTCTATCGCACGGCCTTGGCCTGTGAAGCGCTCCAGGTTTGTTCTTGAAAACCATTTCTCCAACACAGCAAAACTTGTAAACAACGAACCAGAAAGTTCATTCTCCTGAGTTGAGTGGTTAAATTTTGAAATACAGCTATCTTCTTGCATGGGTTGTCTTTGTTAGACTATTCAGAGTGTTAAGGAAGTGTTTGTGGTACGTCATCACGGCATAATCAAAGAATTAATGTGAACAAAAATACTCAAATCTCACATTCGCTGCCATCATGGTAACGACCTCCTCTTGGCAATCTTACGAACGTCGCACTATTGTTGCGGGCTCTTCGTAACTTACCTCCTTGTGACGTCGTATCATACGTCGTAATCAATATTTATTCAGCCGAACATATTCTTTTCAGACCATTTTGCTGCCAGCAGCACAATATTTGGGGAAAAAGAAATTTATATAACTTTTAAATCAATTATTTCCTAATTGTCATCATGATCAATTATTTTTAACAAGCCTGTAGCCAGAGCCGTATTTTCAGGGCTATTATTATTGCATATCCGTACCCCTATCTACTGTGTAAAGGCCCGTTGATGAAACCAAACGCAGTATAACGGCATCTACCAAAGCTCATGGAGGAGGAAGAGTTATGACTTCTAAATGATGTGGGCTGATGGCGCCTTGAAATCTGTAATGAAGGTTACAGTGTCTTCACTGAAATCTAGCACAACCATAGCACACTGTAAACTTTAGCTCAATGCAGAGTGGTCCCAACAACCTAGAGAGACGGGCTAGGTTATGTGTTCAAGAGCCGAAGTTGTCAGCGCAAGTTGTCTTTTCTTCGCGGATAAGGCTAGACAAATTTCAACTCAAAGCACCTTGTAAATTCACTAAGCCGAGGTTTCCTCAGTGACTACCTACGGGTCATTTTGAAGAAACTATCTTTTCAGAAAACTATTTTGAGATGAGGACTGCCCCTTGATTCACTTTGCTTCTATTTTTAGACTTCTACATTTCGTTAAAATGATCTCCGATACAAATATTTTTTTCAAGTCTTACAACTACAAAGTTTGAAGACTACTGATAATTTCATTGTTCTCATTGTCACTAAAAGCACTCCCAGATCATAACGTTACCTTTATCATGTTTCACTGTTGAGGTGAACCCAGTCTAACTGTTTCACCGTCTCCATGCATGTTTTTCGCCGCCCAAACGATTGAATTACTTGGGCGGCGAAAAAAGTGCATGCAAGTGGCGGAAAACTTAGACTGGGTATTGTTCATGTCATACGCAGTAGCATCTATCTGCCAGACGTGTTTTCTTGTAGCCAAAAAGATCAATTTTGCCCTCGTGTGACCAAAAAATGCATCCGTAAACGCTGTTCGTTTTATTTAAATGCTATTTCACAAATATAATCTTGATTTTAGGCGCACAGGGTTGTTACGAGGTCTACGTGACTGTAGATCCTGCGGGTGGAGTCCGTTACTCATTCTTTTGTTGCAAGCGTTAGTGCCATCCAGTTGTATTCACTAATTTATGCCAGAGAACCACTTTGGTTAAACGCATTGATTGAGAAACAGCGGCTAATGCAAGTTACCGGATGATGTATAAAATATATATTAATTACCTTGTACATTTTTCGAGACCCGTGTGCAATGAATACCTCTAGTACCATCCACGCTGAGGTCTGTTTGTAGCATTTCTAGAGTCCTCAACAGTACGCAACATCTATCTTTAACTTTTTCTAGAGTCCTCAACAGTACGCAACATCTATCTTTAACTTTTTCTAGAGTCCTCAACAGTACGCAACATCTGTCTTCAACTTTTTCTAGAGTCCTCAACAGTACGCAACATCTATCTTTACCTTGTGTAAGAAATTCTCTATGAGTTACCGATCTCGGCATGGTGGTCGTTGTCCCTGACCTTTTCCACTTCTTCACAATGGGACTTACTGTATTAGCAGGCACATAAATTGTTCTTGCCATGCTTCTATGGCTTTGGTGTTTTTTAAATCCAAAATTCTTCACTTTTCATACATTCCTACGACTCCTCTTGCTTAGGCTTGTTGCTATGCTGTCACATCGAAGTCTTGGGCAGCAATGACGAGTAGTCGCTCTTATAAGCTAACGTAGCCTCTCATTTTTTTGTAGTTCATTCTAGAAAGGTTTATGGGCATGGATTTTTGCAAAAGTACAAAATTGAGAGAATTTTATACAGAGAATAAAAATGTTCGAATTTTTTTTCACCACCCATTTACTAAAGTGATTTATCAAATGTATATACTGGAGATGTACCGTGTGTTAGCCTATTGGTTATGTTTGTATGTGTTACTGCTATCGTCTCTATCGTATTTTAAGTTTCATAGATTACTCCTTCACTTCAATGCCAAAAATGAATATTTTCTTCATATCCAACTATTCAATTTACTTCACTCCATGAAAAAAGATGTTATGTATTAAGTAGCAGACACTTATCTTACATTTTTGTAACTAGGTAGGTATATATTACACCAGAAAATATTTCTATGCATTTGAAAAATGACTGACCATCATCTGAAAATATTTCTCACGAATAATTTCTGAATTGTATTTCATTGCAGATCAAACACCTCGAACCAATATTTTGGTCTTTCTTCACCTCAAAATTCGTTCCAGAGAATTGTATTCTGGATATGAAGTTTTTTTATTTACCTAGCCCCAAGTCATATGAATTTGTGGAGCAAATCTGGAGTATTTTCCAATGGAAATTTTTTGAACACTGCTGGCCAAAGGAAGTGTTGTGTGATTTATCTGAAGCTGAATTGTTTTGGATTTTACGCAACCCCAACATAGTGGATCCAACGGGAGGTGTCCTGGCTTTAATTCTAATTGATACCTACGTGCGGCATCAACACGATGTGTTGTACGCCGACACGCATACGAAGTCTAGAAAAGCTGAAGAAGACAGAAGTTTCTCAGATGGAGGTTGCGGTTGCGTTGGTACCACTGCAGAAAAGGACTCCAGCAACAGCAAATCACAATGCCATAATATCCTCGAACAATCCAAAGCCATGACTTCTCGACTCGTTTTTGCTTTACTCGAGTCTATTGAAGCCCGAGTTACGAAGGACTCACCAGAAGGGTTTGTGCGTAGAGCGATATTGCCTACCGTTGTTGACGAGAGTTCTGATGAATGTTCTCGGAGTGAAATGAGCTCTCCTGAGGGAGAAACGCAGTCTCCAAATTCATATCTCTCAAGTTTAGAAAATGTTGGAGGGGTTTTAGAAGAATTTCCCTCCAAATTGAAACTTCCTCTGACACGCAAGGATCTTTACGCCATCAAGAAGCACCTTGAGGACGACAATGCCTTCGCCTACATGTACAAAAAACAGAAGAAAACTCCCTGGAAAGCTTGCTTCGTTGCGATTACAAATAGTGAGGTAAGTCGTAAGATTGGTTGCTAAAATTATCCATGTAGCGTGCTATGCCACGGCCATATGAGCTCAGACTTTATCGTTAAGAATTATATTCCTGTAATTCACGATAGTATGAAATTTTGTGAGTTTGGACATTTTGAGATATGTTTGAGGCTTTTTCTGTACAAATGTGCTTTAAACACATTCCTGCGCTGCTGACGAGCATCATTTGATTTTCTGGTTTTCAGTCTTACAGACTCTACGGTGATGGCTGTGTCTCTATTATATCCTTCAACGATGAGGCTCAACGCTTCGATGTTGAACTGCGTGGTTTGAAGACCTCCAAACGCCGCAATATCTGCGCTTATGGTTAGTGTTACCGTAGTACTGACGACTGACAGGTCATAGTGATCTTAAGAGCTTATTGGTTCCGTCCATCCCTTCGTGCTCTCCGCCTCAAAATGTTAAGTTCTTTTCAAGTTAAAGGCATAATTAATTCGTGAAGAATTGCTTTCATTTAACTAGTTGAATGCTCGTCTGTCCTCCTTATGATTCCTCTGCATTAAAGTTGGGATAACCTTCATATGTATTTCAATCAACGTAAAACACTACATTGAAGGAAATAAATTTTAGCTATGACGCAGCGTTCAGGTATCCAGCTTACAGAGTTGCAGTTGGTACAGACAGACTGACTAAACAAGCCACAAAATGTATATCTTTTAAAGGAAATTACACGCTGCAACTACTAATCTTCCTAACTACCTAGGTCATGTATATCACGCAGTCAAGAGTGACGAAAGCTAAAATTGGTTTGTTATTCATTCACGATAATTTGCGTACACTTTTGAAAATAAATGTTTCTTATATATGACACGCCATGATGCATTGCGTCACGTTTTTTTCATGGAATTGCCAATTGTTGAGCAAGGTTAAATTATTCAATGTGAAAATATGACCGTAAATTGTTACAAGGATCAAGCTAAGGAGTAACTTAATTGCATTGAACAATTGGTTGCTGTAAAAGTTCTTAACGCAACAACTTTAAAATCGCTTCATTTTTTTCTGCATTGGCATGACTGCGTAAAAACTTGTAGTAACTGTTGCAGGTGAGGATATTTTCGTGGTGACGGGCAATGACAATAAAAAAATGGCCGGCTTCGGGAGCGTCCACCACTACAACTGGCGGTCCAAGAAGTGGAGGAATATTCCCCTGTAAGTTGTCTCATCCAGCCAGGTGTGGTCTCATCCAGCCAAGTGTTGTCTCATCCAGCCAGGTGTGGTCTCATCCAGCCAGGTGTTGTCTCATCCAACCAGGTGTGGTCTCATCCAGCCAGGTGTGGTCTCATCCAGCCAGGAGTGGCCTCATCCAGCCAGGAGTGGCCTCATCCAGGCAGGTGTGGTCTCATCCAGCCAGGTGTGGTCTCATCCAGCCAGGTGTGGTCTAATCCAACCAGGTGTGGTCTCATCCAGCCAGGTGTGGTCTCATCCAACCAGGTGTGGTCTCATCCAGCCAGGTGTGGTCTCATCCAGCCAGGAGTGGCCTCATCCAGGCAGGTGTCGTCTCATCCAGCCAGGTGTGGCCTCATCCAGCCAGGTGTGGTCTCATCCAGCCAGGTGTGGTCTCATCCAGCCAGGTGTGGTCTCATCCAGCCAGGTGTGGTCTCATCCAGCCAGGTGTGGTCTCATCCAGGCAGGTGTGGTCTCATCCAGCCAGGAGTGGCCTCATCCAGCCAGGTGTGGTCTCATCCAGCCAGGTGTGGTCTCATCCAGCCAGGTGTGGTCTCATCCAGCCAGGTGTGGTCTTATCCAGCCAGGAGTGGTCTCATCCAGCCAGGTGTGGTCTCATCCAGCCAGGTGTGGTCTCATCCAGCCAGGTGTGGTCTCATCCAGCCAGGTGTGGTCTCATCCAGCCAGGTGTGGTCTCATCCAGCCAGGAGTGGCCTCATCCAGGCAGGTGTGGTCTCATCCAACCAGGTGTGGCCTCATCCAGCCAGGTGTGGTCTCATCCAGCCAGGTGTGGTCTCATCCAGCCAGGTGTGGTCTCATCCAGCCAGGTGTGGTCTCATCAAGCCAGGAGTGGCCTCGTCCAGGCAGGTGTGGTCTCATCCAGCCAGGTGTGGCCTCATCCAGCCAGGTGTGGTCTCATCCAGCCAGGTGTGGTCTCATCCAGCCAGATGTGGTCTCATCCAGCCAGGTGTGGTCTCATCCAACCAGGTATGGTCTCATCCAGCCAGGTGTGGTCTCATCCAGCCAGGAGTGGCCTCATCCAGGCAGGTGTGGTCTCATCCAACCAGGTGTGGCCTCATCTAGCCAGGTGTGGTCTCATCCAGCCAGGTGTGGTCTCATCCAGCCAGGTGTGGTCTCATCCAGCCAGGTGTGGTCTCATCCAGCCAGGAGTGGCCTCGTCCAGGCAGGTGTGGTCTCATCCAGCCAGGTGTGGCCTCATCCAGCCAGGTGTGGTCTCATCCAACCAGGTGTGGTCTCATCCAGCCAGGTGTGGTCTCATCCAGCCAGGAGTGGCCTCATCCAGGCAGGTGTGGTCTCATCCAGCCAGGAGTGGCCTCATCCACCCAGGTGTGGTCTCATCCAGCCAGGTGTGGTCTCATCCAGCTGTCGTGACTCTTCTGGGACAAACTTTCGTCGTGTTCATATAAACGTTAAGAAAGTGTTGTTTTGGCCAAGCAACTATCTTCTAAAAGACCCGACATGGAATAAAATGCTCTCGACAATAAAGCGCGGCATCTCTGAGCTCTTCAACCTACGCTTCGAACAAAGCTTCGCTAACCGCCGAGCATCATTTGAATCAACCAGCGAACCTCACACACCCTCTACGAACCCCCCCCCAGTGGACTTCGGACTCTCTGCTACGTAGACGACGCCTGAGCCCGAGATCATTTCAAGACACTTCTATATTTTTTCGTGTATTTAAACGTCGTGCACGTCGTAGCCGCGCGACCATCGAACTTGCCTCCGTCCAGGCAGACCCTGGTTCGAGTCCCGGCGCTGGTGGCGATTTTCTCTGTTGGGTATAGGAGAAAAATTCCAAGCACAATACCCCACTCTACCCAGGTGTCTGAAATGGGTACCGGTCTTGACTGGGGGAAAGCTTAATGGCGTCCTGGCGTTAGTTATAAGGCATTTGAAAATCCAATGTACAAGGTGATATGTATCAGGCTTGATTGGAAATAAAGCATCCGTAGATGCCTTCATTATTATTAAAAAAAACTTCTTCCTGCGAGACCTAAAATGTTGTTCATTCTACATAAATTACTTGCTTATTAATTATAAAGCTTAATCCATTTGAATCATCTCCCAACACTTGATATTTTCTGTAATATCTTGATATAACAACTCCAAGATAGGTAACGCGTTTATTCCAACTCGAAACAGCGTCACTCAGCCTCCCTCTGGGCAGTGTACGCAAGCGGCAGAAGGTCCTGGGCCGCCAACATAGCAAGTCGTGTGAATCTCCGCTACACCCTCGCGGGTGGAGCGGAAGGGAAGTGTTAGCTCAAATTTAAGTCGTGTTTGACTTGCCAACCGCTATTCGGAATACCCCAGCTGAGTATCCCTGATCATCCATGTACTCATCTAGGTTCTCATCAAGCCTCTCGTAACTTCATGTAGTAGGCGTAGATTAACTTTGTTCGATAACTTCTAGACGATCTTTGTTCTCTGTTAATTACTCAATGCCGAGACTTAATCTCACCTAAGATGTGTACATTATTATCATCAATGCATTCCTTTACTAAATGACACAACATCGAGGCCTCACCTCGTGTAGGATGTCCCTGTCAGACTTCGCAATATATTAATAATCTATGTTCTCATCTATTGTTTCACGTTAAAGGCCTCACCAGTTTATCTCAATGTCATAATTTGTACCATCTATGTCATCTTATGGATAGGAATCGACTTAATCACCGAGATCTGATAGCATTGTAATTATTTAGAACCTAATATGCTATGTGTATCGTGAATCGCTTCTTATTTCCGAATGTGTCATCCATTTACTATTGAAAACGTCATTATTATACCATTAAATTACGTTGCAACCACCTCGTCATTCACCTAATAAGACCCTATTTGATTTGTCATAATTACATGGTTATTTACAACTAATGACATTGAAAAGTCACTGCATATTTCGATCTTCAATGATATAACGAAAATATAATAAAGGAGGCCTTCCGTCTCGATCATCGATCTTGAGATTCCTGAAACCGAAAAGAAAATGACGATAAATAATACAAGAAAGAATTGCCTCCAGAAATTGGCCAGCGAATGATACGTACGCCGAAAAAAAAATAGTCTATAACACAGCCAGGTGTGGTCTCATCCAGCCAGGTGTGGTCTCATCCAGCCAGGAGTGGTCTCATCCAGCCAGGTGTGGTCTAATCCAGCCAGGTGTGGTCTCATCCAGCCAGGTGTGGTCTCATCCAGCCAGGTGTGGTTTCATCCAATCAGGTGTGGTCTCATCCAGCCAGGAGTGGTCTCATCCAGCCAGGTGTGGTCTCATCCAGCCAGGTGTGGTCTCATCCAGCCAGGTGTGGTCTCATCCAGCCAGGTGTGGTCTCATCCAGCCAGGTGTGGTCTCATCCAGCCAGGAGTGGCCTCATCCAGGCAGGTGTGGTCTCATCCAACCAGGTGTGGCCTCATCCAGCCAGGTGTGGTCTCATCCAGCCAGGTGTGGTCTCATCCAGCCAGGTGTGGTCTCATCCAGCCAGGTGTGGTCTCATCCAGCCAGGAGTGGCCTCGTCCAGGCAGGTGTGGTCTCATCCAGCCAGGTGTGGCCTCATCCAGCCAGGTGTGGTCTCATCCAGCCAGATGTGGTCTCATCCAGCCAGGTGTGGTCTCATCCAGCCAGGTGTGGTCTCATCCAACCAGGTATGGTCTCATCCAGCCAGGAGTGGTCTCATCCAGCCAGGAGTGGCCTCATCCAGGCAGGTGTGGTCTCATCCAACCAGGTGTGGCCTCATCCAGCCAGGTGTGGTCTTATCCAGCCAGGTGTGGTCTCATCCAGCCAGGTGTGGTCTCATCCAGCCAGGTGTGGTCTCATCCAGCCAGGTGTGGTCTCATCCAGCCAGGAAAGGCCTCGTCCAGGCAGGTGTGGTCTCATCCAGCCAGGTGTGGCCTCATCCAGCCAGGTGTGGTCTCATCCAGCCAGGTGTGGTCTCATCCAGCCAGATGTGGTCTCATCCAGCCAGGTGTGGTCTCATCCAGCCAGGTGTGGTCTCATCCAGCCAGGTGTGGTCTCATCCAGCCAGGTGTGGTCTCATCCAGCCAGGTGTGCAGGTGTGGTCTCATCCAGCCAGGTGTGCAGGTGTGGTCTCATCCAGCCAGGTGTGCAGGTGTGGTCTCATCCAGCCAGGTGTGGTCTCATCCAGCTAGGTGTGGTCTCATCCAGCCAGGTGTGGTCTCATCCAGCCAGGTGTGGTCTCATCCAGCCAGGTGTGGTCTCATCCAGCCAGGTGTGGTCTCATCCAGCCAGGTGTGGTCTCATCCAGCCAGGTGTGGTCTCATCCAGCCAGGAGTGGCCTCGTCCAGGCAGGTGTGGTCTCATCCAGCCAGGTGTGGCCTCATCCAGCCAGGTGTGGTCTCATCCAGCCAGGTGTGGTCTCATCCAGCCAGATGTGGTCTCATCCAGCCAGGTGTGGTCTCATCCAGCCAGGTGTGGTCTCATCCAGCCAGGTGTTGTCTTGGTGCAGTCATTTGGTGAACTGAACCATGGAGCGCATACTAGACTCGGACTCAATGCGATAGGTCCGTTAGAAGGATGTGAATTAATTATGGGTGAGCATAAGATGCATTGAGCATTGTTGAGTGAGGTGAGCTTTGTTGGATGAGCATAAGAACGAGAGATATGTACCGTCTCAGCTTTGAATCTATCAAGGATGACTGGGCACACAGAAGGACAGCTGGAACGTAGATTGATGGAAGGGCGCACTCATTTTTGAAAATATCAAAATGCAAGTATCACACTTTTTTATAGACAAGATTTAAATTGACTAGATCCGGATTTGAGATTGTTTGTGACTAATACATGACATGTTATTGACACTATAATAACTTTGTAAATTTTTTCGATCCAAGAGAAGTTCTAATTCTTATTTTCGATTCAAAAATTTCGCTACAATACGTACAACGATTTACACAACTTTTTCATTATTTATATCACTTAAATATCATACTAGGGCTCAGAACTCTGAAGGAAAGTCATCCAGTTATCGATTTTATGAACATGTTTTAAACTTAAATTTTGGCTGTTATTTGGACTGTTTCGGGCTTGCAAACATTTATTAATAAACTTTAATTTTCTACTTTTCAGAACTCAGCCTTTACTCCGGGGATCATTCACGTTGTGTTGGCTGGCATCCAGAGGGCTTTCGCTCTACGCGCGTAATGATTGGTCGAGCGGAGTTGTTGATGAAGTCTCTTTATTGACGACCAACGAAGGGGCATGTGACGCTCCGGTCAATGCCTCTGAGCTTGCCTTGCGTAGTGAATATGCCTCAGAGCAAGGGAGAATGGTTCAGCAAAGACTGAGTAAGGTCTTTTTCAAAATTCGGTTTGATACCCCCCACCCGCTTTTCCCAATGAGATTTAACGCACAGCGCTTTCACACACATGTCAGAGAAGTTGAACGTTGTATTGAGTCACAACAAAAAAATGAGCTATTTTTATTCAGTGCCTGCAAAGCGCCGTACCTCCGTATTAACAACCCATACAACAACGAAGTGTATACAGCCAATTGCAAAAAAGGGCGCCAGATTCCAATACTGAAGAAATTCAAGAGGCTAACCAAGGCTGAATCAGAAGAATGGCAGCAGGTAAGCATAGAGAATAATATATGGCTCATCTAAGTGGACTAAGTCCTTCAACTTGTGACTTCATTGGAAACTTGCTAAGAACTCCTGGCGATGAGTGACGTAGGTTCTATGACTTTGCCAAATGGGAGTAGGATATTGGTGACCTTGTTTTTTTTTGTAGATCTATTTCTCCTATGAAACTTACCACTTCTCGATATGATTTATTAAGTTCCGTATCAAACCCTTAGCCATTTACAAGCTCCAAAGTGAGCTGGCGGGATTCTCTCAACTTATCTCCTAAAAAGAGTGTGGATCTCTGGTGTAGGTGCGGAGGCACACATCGCCGAGAGCACTGGACAGCGCTCACATGACCCATGACTGCAGTGCCCGAACTTTAACTCGTTTGTTTGGCATATTCTCAATAAAACCTGGTCAACGACACCCTAAAATATTCCATCACTGCATTTCTTAATTAAGAAAAAGAGACCGACTACATAAGAAAACTTTTTGAAACTCTTCGATCCCGAAGTGTAGTGTGATCTAAAAAGTTTTTTTCAATTTTAATTATAATTGGAGTATGCCCAAGCTTTCCTGTTTCCAACAAAAAACAGCAATGGGGTTTTCATAAGTCAATTAAGTATTTTCGTTTCCACTCTCTCCAATCCAGTGCAAGTATTATTTCGTTTCACTAGTTTTGTCCCAATAAGTATTGATGAAATATGACATGTCATAGATCTGTATCAAAAGGATTTGAGATTTTAACAACTGAAAAGAATTCTTACTATAATAATAAATTGAGGAATACTGTTTTTCCACTCTTTCTTTGCCAAGATATGCTTATATCACAGAAGATCTTCTCGGTTCGAGTCAGCCGATCGTAAATAAAAAAGTTCGAAAACATACACAGTCAAAATCGTGCCTTAACGATTATTACATTCAACTTGCTTTTTTATTGAGTGTATCACTATCTAATTACTTAATTATCTGACAGTATGACCATAGGATCGAGTTCAGCGAGAACACAAGCCTGAATCACGTCAGGCTGTTCGACGCGCCTGTGCAGCAGTTGGACATACAGAGAAACTGCTTCTTCACTGTGGGAGACCATTGTCTTCTTTTCTACCTCTGCTCGCTCTACATGTGAGTTGTCGGCACCTGCTCAGGTAGTGACTAAAGAATTCTGTAGACTTTGCTACTACTGATAACAATGATTTTCATTGTTGCTTCAATGTCATAGACCTATTTACATTGCACTCTGTTTCGACACCGGATGTTATGGACATATTCTGCTTGAGATTTCTTGATCTTGAGAGATTTTTCTCGTGATATGTTTAGAATATATGCAATGCGGTATGCGCTGTTCGTGATCTCGCCATTATGTTTTATCTTAGTCGCGTTAATCTTTTATTATCACTGCAACAATCCGTAAATCATTCACAAGATAAATAAGTCAGCAGTAGTTCATACTAAAATTGTCTTATGATATGATTTTTTATACGTTCTAGCCTTCAAAGCTGCAATGTGCTAAATAGCGTGAGTATTATTGTCAATTTCAACAATATCAGCGGCAATTTATTGCTCCATCCCTGAGAGGGAAGTGAAACGATCTGAACCACATCGAGAGGATACTGCATGAAAGTAAGAAATTCCATAATTACCTAGCGAATCAAGGATAATCCTACGACATTAGAGATAAAACTACTAAAAGAAAGAGAACTCTATTGTTAAAGATAATCCTACACATGAATAGGTGGAATGAACTGGGCTCATGTGAGCACAGGTAAACGATGGCACTGAGCTGGTCTCGTGGGCTCCTCCATGGTTGGTGAATGGAATAGGAACTATAGGTACGTTCACCCGTCACTTAGATTCAGTGTTCAGTGACAACAAAAGGATTTTGTCGAGAAATTTCCTTGCTATGCTTGAAGGGCGAGTGAAACCTCCGCCAATCTCTGCCGTCTCACGCGCGCCGGACTCTCTCATGTGAGGGTAAAGCGTTCACCATGTCTACCTTGGAGTTCACCATGTCTACCGTGGCGTTCACCATGTCTACCGTGGCATTCACCATGTCTACCGTGGCGTTCACCATGTCTACCGTGGCGTTCACCATGTCTACCGTGGCGTTCACCATGTCTACCGTGGCGTTCACCATGTCTACCGTGGCGTTCACCATGTCTACCATGGCGTTCACCATGTCTACCGTGGCGTTCACCATGTCTACCGTGGCGTTCACCATGTCTACCGTGGCGTTCACCGCACCGAGCCCGTATTGTCACTGCGAAAATTGAACTCCACGTGCAAACAACGTCGTTTGATGATTATTTGGTAAAGTGTTATTCTCAACTGAACACTGATAATTGTTTAATTGAGTTGCTAATAATATTTTACAAATTTTCTTACGAAAAAATAATCAAATGATGACGTATGAAGATTATAACAGAAAGAATTTTCCATGACGTCAACATCTGGCATCTTTAGAGCGTCCTATGCTGTCTCATTTGGACGAGATGGTTTTCAAAAGAGCGTTGTAAGATGATTTGGAATACTTCAAGACTCCTGACCGGTTCATTGTTTTCGACAGACATGAAACAAAACAGGAGGTGCGAAGAACCTCGGTAACCCTTGCACTAGAAATTTTGAGACAGCTGACATTTTATGTAGCAGATAGGGAGATCAATTTAACATTACACATTAGAACACACTCTGAAGTTTTGCATTTGATTATGTTTACCTCCTAGAATAAATTATTTTGATTTTGATGTTCTTCGCATCGTTTCAGTATTTTTCAGTCCATAGTAAAGTAATTTCGAGAATTCCGTTGTCTTCAAACCGTGTGAAGTTTGCTTGTGAGTATTTTTGTCCATTAATGAGACCGGAATATCTATTATCAAACTATTATCATGTCTAAAAGTTCTATTTTCACCTACTTGAGAGTTACGGGACAATCTTCTAAGCTTTTGATGTAATTTTTTCCAATATAAAACATGAATGCATTCCTTCAACTGAATTCAAAGGTTTTATCTTCTAGACTTATGTGCTAATTAACGCTTTTACCAATCGATGGCAAATCGAAATTTTGTTTCATACAATCCACAAAACTCGAATATTTAATTTTAGTTTGAAATTAAAGAGTCCTGTATCTTCCAAGCACACAAAACTAATTTTTTTAAATTACCAGTCGAATCATACTCTGATGGATAAAACATGCTCCTTTCCAAGCAAATATCTTCCATAATAACCGTGCATGCCTCGGATATGAGTCGAAATCATTACATGGGAGAAACCCATTTTGTTGAGTTGTACGTAACTAAAAAAACTCAATTACGTTTTGCTGTGTTACAGAAAGTGTCCTGGAAAGCTGCACTGGAGGAAACTCAGCGTCTTCGTACCTGACTTGCATATCCGTGTGCAGTGTTTTCGAGCTGTCATTCCATTTGGTATTGGCGTGTACATCGTAGGTGAGCTTTTTTCTGCCGTGTTTCAAACTATCAATTTGAGTTACTGGTCTTCCGGTGCTGTTAGGCTTTCGCAAGGCATGGAATTTTTATAAAGTTGTTTTACCTCCTCGATTGCGTTACTCCAGTCTAACGCATAAAGAAGCAGGTTGTATAACAGTAATATTCCTGCCATGCCATTTTTAATACCTGGCAGAGCATCCCCAAGGAACAACAGTGAATGTGAACGTAATATCTCTAGTTATATAAAACCACTAGTAGTCATAATATTTCAGACATATAATGTGTAAAATTCGCGCTTAAAGAAATAAATACCAAAATGTCTAAAACAATACAAGCATTCATGATTCAAACACCTCGTCAGTTTTCTGATATAGTTTCAGTGTTTCTTTCTCAGTACCGGTTTATATAAACAAAAACGGCTTATGAGAGTTGTGACGAAAAAGAGTTTAAACAAAGTAAACATAAAATCGAAATGAAAGTCTTTATGGGTGAGGAGAGACAGATTTTAGTGCATTCTTGGAGATTAAATGTTTCAATACAATATGATTCGGAGGGTCTGCTTCTTGACATCACTCGACTATATCGAAAACACTCGTACTTCCTAACATGAAACTATAGATTTTGAAGCCGTATGTTAGAAATTTTAATCATAGCAAGGAAATTCCTATATATTGTACCGAGTTTACTTACTTTGTGCCTAGAGAAGTCAGTTAAGGGGTGCATAATGCGACAGAGAAAGTTGCCTGCTTAACGAACTCGATATCCAATCCTACCCATTCACGAATGAGAGCGTTTTTGAGCTCTTTGGTAAGGTATTTTTGTGATAAAATTATTCTCAAGAACTCGACATCTTGAGAACTAATGGTCACCTAGCCTTGCTAGAGCACAAATTAATATACAAGAGACATAGTGCTGCCAACATGGAATGTCAGATGTCGGAGTGTTGCAATGAAAGCGTGAAAGAGATTACTCAAATTTGTGGTTATCCTGACTGTTCTGCAATATGAACGATCAACGTATTGAGAACGCAAACAAGACGTAGAAAAAATGCTTCGACATTCGTAAAATACTAGAAAACAATCTTTATTTATGTTCTTGTTGATAACGTCCTGAGAAAAGTGAATGGAAAATTAATGATGTCGGACTGCAGGGGAATAGATAATTTAAGAGAACCAGTAGGTCGTGTGCGGGGCACGTATGATACGAAGAAAAACTCGAAGACTCGCTATATCATCGCAGTCCAGATCAAGAAAACCTGCTGTTAAGGACGCGGGATTCATGGAGATAATCAAAATATCTAAGCAGAGCACCTGCTTTAGGATGGCAAAGGGATTAACACGAAGGCTTTGGTTTGGAAACTAAAATGGTATTTATTAATTTCTACTCAGCTAAATGATCAGCCACTTGGATTATAACATATTTTTTATAAGCGACTTGTCGACTAATGGTTTGGTTAAGATGCAGAGTCTATTGACACCTTGCTCTGTTGAGTACCGGTTTTATTTTCGTCGTATTATTTTATTTCAAGAAATGGACCTCTGTACGAAGCCTGTTCTATTGATATTGTTGAAGTGAAAAAAAGAAATGTTATGTGCAATTATATCTTGAATTTCATTCATATCATTGGGCAAAATATTCAAGTAGAGCACCCCGACGCCAGTGATCTATTGTACAAATTTAAGACTTTTTTTTCTAATATGTATTTGTTTTGCGCTCTATTCCTCACAGCGGATCAGGGGTACGTTTACTTCATGCCTCTCCGAACATTCAAGTGTTTAGCACCTGCGACGCCTACCAGCTCTAATCCTGATGCATGCTACAGTCTTTCGCTCATTTTTTTCCCGTACGCGATACTTGAAACGAACGGCAACCTAGTGTGTCGCGTGGAGGATAAGCTTTACATCGCTGGTGGATGCAGAATCCGGAAGGTGAGCATCAAGTTGATCTTTGTTATGACATTTGTGAATTAACTACTAGTCACCCTCTGAGATCTTATCAGTGATGCGCTTTAAGTTATAGCAGTCATCTCTCTTTGTTTGATATATCTGAGAAAATGTCGAGTTTGTTGAGTTTCGAGATAAATCATTTACGATTTCTCTTCCGGTTCACATTAGCTGTGAGTGACACACCGTTTGAATCCGTGTAGGTCTTTCGATGCAAGACGTTCAAGTTTCGCGGTATCCCTTATTAAGAGTTTTGTGTTCCATTGTGAAATACTACTCAACGCAAGTGTGCACAGCATGCACAATCTAGTTCTCAAGGACCGTATCCTCCAAATACACTGTTGAACTATCCGGACTCCAAATTAGTTAAAGAATGTCGCCAGTAAAGTGCAAAATATTCGTGAAAACGAAGGGTTATATGAAATGATGCCTTCAAAAATTAGCGATGAAAGGACCAGCGGATTATCGCGTGACTGTCATATCTGCAACTGTGATAACTAACCATCTCGTGCTACAGTATAGACCCTTGAAGCTTAAGAAAAACATTTCTTCAAGATTGCACTTACTACGTAGTACAGTATCAAAAGGGCATTAACCCCTTTCTCATATCACATTTTCCTTTTCCTTGTAGAATATTTAGGTGCTCATAGTATGCTAAATTTTAAGCCCTTTCCAATTTCAGCCGAGCTCGTATACCAGTGTAAACAAGGATACGGAGAACACGCTGCTCGTAGTGGTGCTCCAGCTCCTTTACAACCCTCTGCAGCCCACCGGTGATATCAGGGATACGCCAGATCCCGCATCAGTGCCTTTTGTTGAGTCTTTGTTCGAAGAATATTTCCCAGATTATTTTTCGCTTAGAGGTAAGCAACGCACAAGCAAAATATTTCATTGTGTATCGCAATTTTAAAGTTTTAATCGTCAGTTTAAGATCTCAATAACCAAGTTGTCAAAAACATCAGTTCATTGGCAGAATAATTAAATTCTGCACATTCATTGAAGCAAACCTTTCGGGGCAAATTTCATCATCATCTGAGACAATTAAATAAACATGATTCGTGTTCAATATGATTCGAACATGAATTAACACAAACTATACAGGGAAAGTGGAAGCGCACACACGAAAAGAACTCATGGGCCATTGTTTGCCTGCATACGTTATAAACTGTAAAACATCTCTGAAGTACGCTTGTGTTAAGGCTAGACTCACCTGAAATCTCAATGTTTTTGTCGATTTCACAGGGCACTTCAACTCGCAAAGTGTGAAATGACGAGGATGCCTTTTCTCTGCACCTACAGTACACATTACATGACTCCCTCATGATCTGCTACATCCCGTGTCTCGACTAGCACAATTTACATAACTAGATTTGTAAACAGTAGAGGAACACTTCACTTTCGAATGAGTGTGCTTATAGTTAATAATAATTAAATGCGTAAATACTTTGTAACTATTACGTGCAAGTTAGCATCGAAGTATAGGAAACCAAAGATTTTACCTTTCTCTAAGGCATTTTGACTTAATACTGATTTGTAGAAAAAAAGAAACCAATCAATTATCAACCGCACTGCTACTAGGAATACAATAGTGATTTTTATATAAAAACCGCTTGAACTGGGAATCCCCACCCATTACAGCGTAGTTTTCGTCAAAGGAGTCACTGACTCAAGCTTAGCAAAACTTCCGAGCTTGCCCCATGAGAAACGTTGCTTGTATGAGAATTAGGCACGTATACGTAAAGGATAGTACATGAGTAATGAATAATAGTAATTGCAGACTTTAAAACGAAGATATGACATGAAGATAATTCTTGCTTGGAATTATGTGTAATATATGAGTTAGATATATTCTAACATTTAACAAGTCATTTGGTATGACTTGCTATATGTTAGAATATATCTAACTCATATATTGTAAGTTGCAACGTAAACGGAATATTTTAAATACGTGATGTGTTCATATTGATGTACATATTACAGCTCATATTGATGTACATAACGGATAGTTGGGTCTTACAGTTGTACCGTTATCATTATAATCAAATGAATTTTCAAGTATTATCTTGATTATTTTCTTTTTCAGTGTCAACCTCTCCCGAGGGCAGTTTAAACCAACACGACCGGATGTCGTATAAAGCTTCAAATGAAAGGACGACTGATGAAACTGCTCCCGTTCTTTCACGAGACGTTGTTCTCGCAGCTGCGGCCACACCTGTCGGGGAGACAGTGTTGCCAGACGTGATGCCGAGCGCTTCATCCATCCGCAGAGCGGCCGCAACCCAGCACAGACTTTTGGACCGCAGTGTTCTGAAACCACTTGTCAATTTTTGCCATACAGCGCCCCTGATTTCTCCACGACTCTCACCGGCTGGACTATTAGCTCTCTCATTGATTGAGGAAATGAAAAGTAATTTCTACCCAAACTGGGCGATTGAAGAAACTGACCATTTTAACCTTCCAGAGGAAGAACGTTTTTTTGAAAACGACGAATGTCGGTGGTGTAGAAACATCAGTAAACTGTGGCCTATGCCAGCAGAGTGCAATCCTACCCAGCGCGAGAGTACTGTCATCGAAGTGTCAGCAAATGAGTGGATTTTCCTTTTCGGTCATACACATGACTACCAAACTTTTACAATCCTTGCAAACTGAAAAGTTTTCCAACCCTTACCGTTAGTATGCGATAGAGGGTATTATTAACGACCGCATTAGTTGCTGTATGATCAGTTAATACTTCATAGCTGTAACCTTTCTCAATTTTGGATACATTTCTGTACCATGTTTATGCACTTCCATCTCAGGTTCCTCGCAGCGTTTCCATGTCTGGAATTTCCAATAAATTTTCTGGAACTCAGTGCCTTAAATTTTTTTTCCAATAACTACAACATACTCAATTCACACTAACGTGAATGTTCATCTGAAGAAAATGTGCTACCAATATTCGATCAAATGAAAGTTCCATCGACTCAATATGCACTGATTAATTAAACATTCGTTTAATGCAAACCATCGCGAACAGTTCAAATCCACCAGAGTTATGGTGATGCGAGCAACATTTTCGTTAAATCCATAATTTATCTATGTCTCAATCAACATTTCCACAGCTAATTTAGATCTAATCTCTTACTCACTTGCAAAGGAGATATGTTCTTCTTTAATTCAATCAAACCTGGTACATTTCATTCTGCACATTGATTTTTCAGACGAATAATCAATTGCAGTGAAGTACTTTTGTGTAGTTTTGTTATGACACGTGTAGTTATACAATATAGTATATGAACACAACGGCGCATATGCAGGCCTGGAAACTTCTTACCCCTGATATATTACCCAGTTTTCGCAGAGTTTTTGAAATATGTGCTAAATTTACTTGGGGAAATATCGTTGAACAGCGGGTCACAATCGATGCTTTATTTGTTCAGTCTGTGATTTAATAAATGGTGGTCGGGATGTACGCAACTTGATTACAGAACGGGAAATGCTGTTTTTTCAAACATTCGAACAAGCTTCGTATGCATGAGCTAACAAAAATTCGTAAATTGTAATTTAGTGAAGAAACTGAGTTCAGATCGACGGCCGCGCTCTGGGCTCTCTATTGTTCCCAATAGTTTCTAGCATGTTTCCTAATGATTTTTTTGGAGTTTTTTCTTTACTACTAGTCTTGTGCATTCAACCTAGTTTTTTAATGTCTGTCACTCGATGATACAATTATAGTTCTCTGTAACAAAAAGTATCGAACAATTTTTACGCTATTTAAACAATTTCCACATTAATGTCAAATTCAATGGAGAAATAGGTTTAAATCACATGCTTTCGCTTCTATGATAGATTTAAATGAACATAATTTCAGTAACCGTTGCATGCTTCAATTCAGCGAAAGGATGCTTCTACACGGTTAAGATTAAATTATTTCAGTAACATATTTTCAGGCAAACGATATCTGTTTTTTTTCCTTCACATGGAGCATTTCATATCACTGCAAATAACCAATTCTTTCAGAGGTTCAATTTATACTCGATTATCTTCAAAATAACTTTCCATCTTAACTTTTCAATGAAGTAAATGGAAAATTACCAAATTTATACATATAAATGAGAAGAACTGCATTTCTCATTCTGTACCCATATTGCGTTTACATTCCAATTATTTTTCATTCCCTCACAGACGTGAAATGAAAATGAAGGGCGATATTTACACAAGATTTTTATTTAGGAATGGTAATACTGTACATGTATTTCACAGCCGGGAGCGGCGTAACTCCAATATTTCAGAATAACCACCGCTATGATGTAAAACAGCAAGGAGTCTGATTAAGCATAGCCTTCTAGAAAAAGTGATAAACTTAAGTTCTAGCGCTACTGAAGGATAAATAAGGCACCACAGTATAGGAATTAATTTCGACGACTGAAGAAGATAGTGAGATAGTGTTTCTTTCAGGGGCTCAAAGTATTCTGCTTAGATCGAAAAGTAGGTTTCGAGGATGAGTTCGATGTTGCGTTGAAACAATATTAATATTATAGCCAAGGAGGTTACTGGCAATCCTAGCGCTAGCTACTTGTGTGCTGTATATATTATTTCTCATCTTTACCTCTCAAAACATTTTGTTTGTTGTGAAGATATTTTTCTCGAGTAAATATGTGGGAACATTTCTCAGAGGCTATTTGAACATTGGTTCAGATTTCGAGCCAAGTGAGGCTGGCTGATGAGAAGTGGCGTCACATACAAGTGCGGTTGCTGTGAGCGATCTAATATTAGTTGCACCACGCTCCATCTACATGAGTACGATGCTCTCAGCACTGAGGAGTCTCCTTCCATATGGGCAAAAACCCCGCGCGAAAAATTTTAATTGGTCAATCCACGACGATTGATGGAATAACTGAATTTACAATCAATACAAAAACCATCCAGTTTGGATTATTTATGAGAATTTTTTACTTAGGGCTCCGTCCACACCCATGGCAACCTCCTTATATCACAATCATTTTGAAGCACTCTGCTGAAATCATTGTATTCGGTCTTTTTAGGTTAAGAAGGGAAAATCAGTTTGTAGAGCGTTTGTAGAGGAAATATGTATGAGAATTTTTGCATTAGTGTTTTTATAGCTTTTTCACACGTTATATGAAAAAAAATTACCCATAGTTATATTCTTTGAGGCACTAATGACGGGTTTTTATAGATCTGAACCGATTACTCTAAAATATTCAGCATTTCGTTGGTACTTCGTGATAATTTTATTGTTAATAAATCATTTCACTCTGCAAAAAATTCCTGCACTACGGCTCGTACAAGCCATGCTATATACCAACACTTCCTGCACACATTCATCGTCCCACAGTTGACTCGCGCGAGTTTCTACCGTCATAGATGCATGTGAGCACAATTCGCCTTCTTTTGTTTCTTATCCCTGCTATTAGACTGATGTATGCCGATGAAATCTTCAACATGGTTACTCGTGTTTGATCGGATCCTCGTGGCTACCATCTGATCTGGTTGCTGGGATAACTGTAGTTCCTCAGCTGAATTTCCCTTCGCACTTCTAGAGCACATGTATGAGCGAAAATAGGATTCCAAATTTATTTGAGTGTTGCAAATATGAAATCTTTCAGCCGATTCGACACTTTGCAAGAGGACAGGACTTCAGGATTTCGTAATTGAACAAAAACAGAGGGTAAACGAAAGTTAGCCGGCGTTACCCATCACGAGACGGCAGTGTAGCTCTGTCATCGTGTCCACTGGGGTGGCAAACAATAATTTTCAGTAACCTTTTTATTCTTTTACTCGAAACGGCGTCTGAGACTGGCCTATAGCTCAACATTTCGGGAAGGGCCATGGCCCCCCGTAGCTACCACTGGTTGCGCTACTGGATTTGGCGATGATTGCTATCGCAGGGGCCTAGTTATTAAAAGTGATCACTTTCATGAGAAATCACCAAGGTTTATAAGCCTTTCATAATGATCCCGGTGTATCTATATATTGGGAGAAAGAGAAGTTTGCTACAATTTGTTGCTTAACCAAGGTGTGTGAAATAGTTTCTGAGTCAACGAAGAAAGCAGGCATGTAAATAATGACATTTGCTATGAGGCATTTAATAATTCAAAATTTGACATTGCATTCATCAACTTCAGTATAACAAGAAACATTCATATCACACAGAAATCCCAAATATTAGAACTCAAAAGATATGTATAACAGTGGACACGATGACAGAGCTACACTGCCGTCTCGTGATGGGTAACGCCGGCTAACTTTCGTTTACTCTCTGTTTCTGTTCATTTACGAAATCCTAAAATCCTGTCCTCTTGCAAAGTGTCGAATCGGCTGAAAGATTTCATATTTGCAACACTCAAATGAATTTGGAATCCTATTTTCACTCATACATGTGCTCTAGAAATGTGAAGGGAAATTTAGTTAAGGAACTACAGTTATTTGAATGCAAGCAACCAGATCAGATGGTAGCCACGAGGGTCCGATCAAACACGAGTAACCATGTTGAAGATTTCATCAGCATACACCAGTCTAATAGCAGGGATAAGAAACAAACGAAGACGAATTGAGCTCACATGCATCTATGACGGTAGAAACTCTCGTGAGTCAACTGTGGGACGATGAATGTGTGCAGGAAGTGTTGGTATAAAGCATGGCTTGTACGAGCCGTAGTGCAGGAACTTTTTGCCGAGTGAAATGATTTTTGACAATTAAATTTTCACGAAGTACCAGCAATATCCTAAATATTTTAGAGTAATCGGTTCAGATCTATAAAAACCCGTCATCAGTGCCTCAAAGATGATAACTATGAATAATTTTTCCATAAAAAGTGTGAAAAAACTATTAAAAACACTAATGCAAAAATTCTCATACATATTTCCTCTAAAACGCTTTACAAACTGATTTTCCCTTTTTAACCGGAAAAGACCGTATACAATGATTTCATCTAAGTGCTTTAAAATAATTCTGATATAAGGAGGTTGCCATGGGTGTGGATGGAGCCCGAAATAAAAAATGGTCATAAGTAATTCAAACTGGATGATTTTTGTATTGATTGTGAATTTAATCATTCCTTCAATCGTCGTGGATTGCCCAATTAAAATTCTTCGCGCGGGGGTTTCGCCATGTGGAAGGAGACTCCTCAGTGCTGAGAACATCGTACACATGTTTGTAGATGGAGCGTGGTGCTGCCAATATTACATCTCTCACTGCAACCGCACTTGTGTGCGACGCCACTTCTCATCAGCCAGCCTCACTCAGCTCGAAATCTGGAAAATTTCTTCACAACAAACAAAATGTTTTGAAAGGTAAAGATGAGAAATAATATTAACTTCACACAAGTAGCTAGCGCTAGGATTGGCAGAAACCACCTTGACTATAACATTAATATTATTTCAATGCAACATCAAACTCATCCTCGAAACCAGTTTTTCGATTTAAGCAGAATACTTTGAGCCCCTGAAAGAAAGACTATCTCTGAATTAATTACTTCCTCTGTTGTCGAAATTAATTCCCTCTGTGGTCTAGCTACAAGCGACAGGAGATCGCCGTCCAGAAGTGCTGCTGAAGTTTCACGTAGTGTAGACAGTCAGGCTAGTTTCTGTCCGTCCAACCCACATCCTAAAGCTCCTACGAGGGTAAATTTGCGGCTGCGTTAGGGACTCATTCTGCCGTGTATCGCGTCTCGTCTACGTCGGACGTCCACAACGGGCTCTGCAGTCGATGCCTAATAGCGGCGACGGGAGATGAGGTGGTGGTTTGGAGGACATGCAGCCTTTTTGTCCTCAATAGCGCTAGAACTATTATGTTAATCACTGTTTCTAGAAGGCTATGCTTAAGTAGAATCCTTGCTGTTTTACATCATAGCCGTGGTTATTCTGAAATATAGGAGTAACGCAGCTCACGGCTGTGAAATATATTTATTATCATTCCTACCCAAAATCTTGTGTAAATATCGCCCTTCGTGTTCATTTCACGTCTGACGTCTGTGAGGAAATGAAGAATAATTGGAATGTAAACGCAATTTGGGTACAGAATGAGAAATGCAGTTCTTCTCATTTATATGTATAAATTTGTTAATTTTCCATTTACTTCATTGAAAAGTTAAGATGGAAAGTTATTTTGAAGATAATCGAGTATAAATTGAACCTCTGAAAGAATTGGTTATTTGCAGTGATATGAAATGCTCCATGTGAAGGAAAAAAAACAGATATCGTTTGCCTGAAAATATGTTATTGAAATAATTTAATCTTAACCGTGTAGAAGCATCCTTTCGCTGAATTGAAGTCATGCAATGGTTACTGAAATTATGTTCATTTAAATCTATCATAGAAGCGAAAGCATGTGATTTAAACCTATTTCTCCATTGAATTATACATTTGTGTGAAAATTGTTAAAATAGCGTAAAAATTGTTCGATACTTTTTGTTACAGAGAACTATAATTGTATCATCGAGTGACCGACAATGAAAAACTAGTTTAAATGCACAAGACTAGTAGTAAAGAAATAACTCCAAAAAAAATCATTAGGAAATATGCAAGAAACTACTGAGAACAACAGAGAGCCCAGAGCGAGCCCGTCGATCTGAACTCAGTTTCTTCACTAAATTATTAATTACGAATTTTTGTTAGCTCATGCATGCGAAGCTTGTTCGTATGTTTGAAAAACAGCATTTCCCGTTCTAAACTCAATTTGCGTACATCCCGACCACCATTTATTAAATCACAGACTAAAAAATGAATCATCGATTGTGACCCGCTGTTCACCGATATTTCCCCAAGTAAATTTAGCATATATTTCAAAAGCTATGCGAAAACTGGGTAATATATCAGGGGAAAAAAGTTTCCAAACGTGCATATGCGCCGTTGTGTACATGTACTGTATTGTATAACTACACGTATCATTACTGTGAGTAGTCTAACGTCAAAAGTACTTCACTGCAATTGATTATTCGTCTGAAAAATCAATGTGCAAAAGGATATGTACCAGGTTTGAGTGAATTAAAGAAGAACATATCTCCTTTGCAAGTGAGTTAGAAACTAGATCTGAATTGGCTGTGGAAATGTTGATTGAGACATAGAAAAATTGTGGATTTAACGAAAATGTTGCTTGCATCACCATAACTCTGGTGGATTTGAACTGTTCGCGATGGTTTGCATTACGAATGTTCAATTAATCAGTGCATATTGAGTCAATGAAACTTTCATTAAATCTAATATTGGTAACATTTTCTTCAGATGAAAAATCACGTTAGTGCGAATTGAATGTGTTGTAGTTATTGGAAAAATATTTTAAGGCACTGAGCTCCAGAAAATTTATTGGAAATTCAAGACATGGAGACGCTGCGAGGAACCTGAGATGAAAGTACATAAAATACAGAAATGTATCCAAACTTGAGAAAGGTTACAGCTATGAAGTATTAACTGATCATACAGCAACTAATGCGGTCGTTAATAATACCCTCTATCGCATACTAACGGTAATGATTGGAAACTTTTCATTTTGCAAGGATTGTAAAAGTTTGGTAGTCATTTACATGACCGTAAAGGTAAATCCACTCATTTGCTGACACTTCGATGACAGTACTCTCGCGCTGGGTAGGATTGCACTCTGCTGGCATAGGCCACAGTTTACTGACATTTCTACACCACCGACATTCGTCGTTTTCAAAAAAACCTTCTTCCTCTGGAAGGTTAAAATGGTCAGTTTCTTCAATCGTCCAGTTTGGGTAGAAATTGCTTTTCATTTCCTCAATCAATGAGAGAGCTAATAGTCCAGCCGGTGAGAGTCGTGGAGAAATCAGGGGCGCTGTATGGTAAAAATTAAGAAGTGGTTTCAGAACACTGCGGTCCAAAAGTCTGTGCTGGGTTGCGGCCGCTCTGCGGATGGATGAAGCGCTCGGCATCACGTCTGGCAACACTGTCTCCCCGTCAGGTGTGGCCGCAGCTGCGGGGTCAACATCCCGTGAAAGAACGGGAGCAGTTTCATCAGTCGTCCTTTCATTTGAAGCTTTATACGGCATTCGGTCGTGTTGGCTTAAACTGCCCTCGTGAGAGGTTGACACTGAAAAAGAAAATCATCTAGATAATACTTGAAAATTCATTTGATTATAATGATAACGGTACAAGTGTAAGACCCAACTATCCGTTATGTACATCAATATGAGCAGTAATATGTACATCAATATGAACACATCACGTATTTAAAATATTCCGCTTACGCTGTAACTTACAATATATGAGTTAGATATATTCTAACATATAGCAAGTCACACTAAATGACTTGCTGAATGTTAGAATATACGAGTATCTAACTCATATATTCCACATAATTCCAAGCAAGAATTATCTTCACGTAATCATGTCTTCGTTTTGAAGTCTGCGATTACTATAATTCATTACTCATGTGCTATCCTTTACGTATACGTGCCTAATTCTCTACACAAGCAACGTTTCTCATGGGGCAGGCTCGGAAGTTCTGCTGAGGTTGAGTCAGTGACTCCTTTGACGAAAACTACGCTGTAATGGATATGGATTCCCAGTTCAAGCGGTTATTGTATAAAAATCACTATTGTATTCCTAGTAGAAATGCGGTTGATAATGGATTGGTTTTTTTTTTGTCTACATATCAGTATTAAGTCGAAATGTCTTAGAGAAAGGTAAAATCTTTTGTTTCCTATACTTCGATGTTAACTTGCACGTAATAGTTACAAAATATTTTCGCATTTAATTTTAATAAACTATAAACACACTCTTTCGAAATTGAAGTGTTCCTCTACTGTTTACGAATCTAGTTATGTAAATTGTGTGAGTCGAGACACGGGAAATAGCAGATCATGAGAGAGTCATGTGCTGTGTACTGTAGGTTGCATCCTCGTCATTTCACACTTTGCGGGTTGAAGTGCCCTTTGAAATCGACAAAAACATTGAGATTTCAGGTGAGTCTAGCCTTAAAACAAGCGTACTTCAGAAATGTTGTACAGTTTAAAACATATGCTGGCAAACAATGGCCCATGAGTTCTTTTCGTGTGTGCGCTTCCACTTTCCCTGTATAGTTTGTGTTAATTCATGTTCGAATTATATTGAACACGAATCATGTTTATTTATTTGTTTCAGATGATGATGAAATTTGCCCCGAAGTGTTTGCTTCAATGAATGTGTAGAATTTTATTATTCTGCCAATGAACTGCTGTTTTTGATAACTTGGTTATTGAGATCACAAATTGACGATTACCATTTTAAAAGTGCGATACACAATGAAATATTTTGCTTGTGCGTTGCTTACCTCTAAGCGAAATATCATCTGAGAAATATTCTTCGAACAAAGACTCAACAAAAGGTACTGATGCGGGATCTGGTGTATCCATGATATCGCCGGTGGGCTGCAGAGGGTTGTAAAGGAGCTGGAGCACCTCTACGGGCAGCGTGTACTTCGCATCCTTGTAAACACGAGTATACGAGCTCGGCTGGAACTGGAAAGGGCTTCAAATTTAGCATACTATGGGCACCTGAATATTTTACAAGGTAAAAGGAAAATGTGACATGAGAAAGTGGCTTATGCCCTTTTGATACTGTACTACGTAGTAAGTCCAACCTTGAAGAAATGTTTTTCTTAAGCTTTTTAAGGGTCTATACTGTAGCACGAGATGGTTAGTTATCGAAGTTGCAGATATGACAGTCACGCGATAATCCGCTGGTCCTTTCATCGCTAATGTTTGATGGCATTATTTAATATTACCCTTCGTTTTCACGAATATTTTGCACTTTACTCGCGGCATTTTTGGACTAATTTGGAGTCCGGATAGTTCAACTGTGTATTTGGAGGATACGGTCCTTGAGAACTTGGTTGTGCATGCTGTGCACACTTATGTTATAGCCTCTTTTCCTTTAGAACCCAAGTTCAAGGTTTTTCAATTTTTTTTTCATCTTTTCGAGTCTAAGAATCAAAGGAGTTATTTTCCGAAAGAAAACACGATTCTTTCAACGTGGCCACGTCATTTTTACTTGTTATGATGAAAGGTGTACACAAAATATGACAATGGGGTAGATGAGACTAGCAAATATATAGGAACAATTGTTACATAGGTCTCACGCAACTTGAGTATGCAGCGGTGACGAAGTTTTATAATAAGGTCTCGAATTGTACGTTAAATTATTAAGTGAAGTTAACACAGAGTCAGAGTCAAATACGGAGTGCCTCGCCGTATGCAAATTTAACACATCTAATGAGGTGGCACGATGAGACCTTCTAACGTCGGAGTTTCGCTCTATAATGATGATGCCCTAACCCTCGTCGAACCCTTTAAGTAGCTATCGTGCTGCAGGAGTTACCGCAGCCGATCATAGCCGTTGAAGTTGACGCCCGCAGTATCGTCGCGGCTACTCATTGCCACTCGGCCACTCTGCCACTCGCTCGCTGCCACTCGCCGATCGCCATTGTTTGTTGTGGCTATGGCCCAGCCGCCAGCCTGCTGAGACCGGGCTGCTGTTGCCATCCACACGCTGCCATGCTGCCATGCCGCTGCCACGCTGATGCCATGCTGTTGCCACGCTGCCACGCTGCCCCTGGGAGCCGGTGTTGCCTCTTTTTTTGTAACGGTCGAGCCCTCGCTGGGTACACATCGACATCTGGCGCGTTGTATACTGCTGAGCTTTGAAATTTCCTGATAGCAGAGTTCGGTGTAAGCTCTCACGTCCAACCGCCCTTTACTCTTTTTTTGTGGCGAAAACTTAACGGTTCGTATTCGGGACACAACAGAATCCCCCCAACCTATATTAATCAACATCCTCCTGGATGTAAAATGGAAGTTTCCGTCTACTGAAGTCACGCATCTGAGATTCGTACTTCATTGCAGGGGCGAAATTAGACAAGCCTTGAGATTTGTGCTTCTGACGCACTTCTGAATCGAAGATCTTGAACAAGCGATAGCTTATTGTGGTCGTCGGGACGTCCTATTCCAATTCACTATCGAAGACCTTCTCTCTTGGCTAATGACGTTCTATCAGAGGCCTTCTGAAGACGTTCAAAGGGGTAAAAACCATCCTAATAAAATATCGAATATGCAATCGATCAGTCTATACTCGACCTCCTGCGTGTAGTTACTATGGACGTATTGCTGTCCAACGGTATCTTCTTTATTTTTTCTTCGCCGTTGTTGAATCCGTGTCTGGCGAAAATATAGATGTTCAGGGGGAAGTCCCGTCCTTCGTACGAGTGGGCGTACTGTTGTTGCAGGTGTAAGCTGGATCCGCCGATTGCGTCTGTACAGCTGGGGCCGCGGCACGCCAAGACAGCTGAGGCCCTTTAATAGCAAGGTCGTCGCTGACGGCGCGTAGTAGGAACAGCTGGTATGGAGAGCGGTGTTGCCATAGCGTTGGTATTGTACTGTGCGCCTGCACACTGCCTCTGGGTCGCTGCACTGTCGCGCTGGCGAGCGGTGCGTGAGTGCTGTGCGCCTGTAGCCCTGTACACGGCTTCCCAGCCGTGGCTCAGCTGCGGTGGAGAGAGGAGGGTGTGTGCTGCCGCTGCTCAGACCCCAGTCGGCGCAGCATTGCTGTAATCAATCGTTCCACGTTAATCTCAGGCTTTGACAAAATTTTTCTCTCGGATTTCTTCGACTTATTGTAATCAATCGTGTCCATCTACTCATCACATCTCCCCCATGCCATTTACAGCCCGGTGTATCACCCTTCGATTGTGTTTTAACTAGATCAAGTAATCTAAAGCAATAAGCTCAAAGAAATCCTTTAGAGAACATTATAACTAACACAAATGAAATAAATGAAAGGTAAATTAAATTGATGAGAGATCAAAGTAATCTAACGCAATAAGCTCAAAGAAATCCGTTAGAGAACACAAAATGAAATAGATGCACGGTAAATGAAGTTAATGAGAAATACATAATATGACATTCAATATCTCGGATAATTAGTGGGCTGTAAAGGAAAGTTCCTACGTATTAGCACACATTCCTGGGGAAGAGCTATGAAAAGACATACGAACGGGTTACAAATTTGACATCGAGTAAAATTTTTATCTGATTAAATACATAAATTGATTTATAAATCGACATTAATCATGTAATACATCCTGTCTGCATTTCGCTGGAGAAATCATTTAAATTTAAGTCGAAGCACTTATCCTAAAATTGAACATGAAAGAAATGTTAAACACAAGGGAAATGATTAGAAAACATTCTTGATATTAAACATAGAATATTTGGGATGGAAATGAGATAATCATCATTGAAGTTTTGGGACGTGGAAAATCAGTTAATTCTAAGTCAAAACACGTATCCTAAATTTGTAAAACGAAAGAAATGTTAAACACAAGGGAAATGGTTAGAAAACATTAATATTAAACATAGTACATCTTTAGAATGAAATGGAGCAATCATCATCGAAGTTTTGGGACGTCCTTGCGAGACACAAATAATCATACATAGTTTGGGCGTCTCGTCCGATTCCTCAGAGAGTACCTAGGAATCATTCCTTCATTCCTCTGGCTTGTGCTCGGCACTGTAGGAATGTCGTTCGTCTCTGCCCCTTGCAGTTCGTCCTTTTCTTCGTCGTTGTTGAAAGGGAAGGCCATGGCGTCGTCAAGATAAGCACGTTTCACACGGTTCAGGTGTACGGTCTGCTCCTTTCGGTCTGAATATAGACCTCTGATAGTGATGTTATTTCCACGTCTGGAGGTAATTCTGTACGGGCCTCGGAACCTCGATGGAAAGGCTCTGTCCTCGACACACCCTCCTTCATTCCTCAACATAATAAGGTCCCCAGCTTGGACATCACATTCTTTGGCCGTTCGATTGTAGATCTTCGCCGCAGCTTGCCTGGCCGCCTCAGAGTTTTTTCTAACAGCAGCAAATGCTTTGGACAGTCGGAGCGAGACTTCAGTTGAATACTCTTTGTCACATGCGTAGTTTATAGGCTGCTCCTTGAAGATGTCGTGGAAGGGAAGGTTTGCGTCTCGGCCGTAGAACAGAAAGAACGGCGTGTCCTTAATCGCAGTCTGATAGGAAGTATTCACCGCGAGAGTCGCAAAGGCGACGCTCTCGTCCCAAGTGAACTTATCTTCAGCCGCTAAGTGAGAGATTGCAGTCTTTAAGATACCGTTCATTCTCTCGCAGCAACCGTTCGCCATCGCGTGGTAAGCAGTCGTCGTTTGTGATCTCGCTTTGAGATTTTTGCAGACGTCCTGGAATAACCTATTGGTAAATTCGCTGCCCCTGTCACTGACGATCGTATTCGGGGCAGAGAATTTTCCGACGTATTGGACAAAAGCTCTGGTGATAGTATCCGCAGACTTATCTGTAAGGGGATAAGCATCAACATACCTAGTAAAATGATCAACTATCGTTAGAAGGTATTTGTTGCCTGCGTAACTAACAGGAAGCTCAACAAGGTCAACTGCAACTCTTTCAAGGGGATATGAAATTTCAGGGAATTTTCCCAAGGGAACTTTAAATTGACCCTGCCATTTTGTTCGTTGGCAAGCTAGACATTTCTTTACATAGTCTTTGACGTCACGAATTTGATTATTCCAGAAGAATTTATCTCTGGCACGTTCAAGAGTTCTTAGGAAACCCATATGAGCGGACAAATCGTTGTCATGGCTCAACTTTAAAGCTACCTTAACTAAAGACTTAGGAATGACTATTTGTACATTACTTCTACCGTTTCTGCGTTTCTTCCTCGACAATCTACACAGGACATTGTTCTCATCAATAAAATATTCGTCAATGTTTGAAATCTTAGTATCACCCAAGTCATTGCCAGTTAACAAGTTTCTTACACCAGACCAAAGTGAGTCCTTTTCTTGCTCTGATATAACATCATCCAGGCTCAATTGCTTTGCCTCGACGGCAACACTCTTATCACGTTCACTGTACACGGGTGGAGGGCACACGTCGTCGACGGGAACATCTGTCGCATTATTATTAGAACAAGGCTTAATTCTAAAAGGAACATCAGCATTAATTTTAGGATCATTCTTATTACTACAGTTGGACTCAGCAGTGTTAACGACAGCATTGACGATTCTTTCGGATCTAGACAAATAGTCGGGCAAATGGTGTTGTGCTCCCGGCTTGTACCGAACAGAGACATTATATTCCTGGAGAAGCAGAGCCCATCTTGAAATACGGTGATTACCTGTTTTATTAGCAAAAATGAACGTTAAGGGACGGTGATCTGTTACTACGACAAATTCATTTAAGTACAGGTACGCATCATAATGTTTGATTGAATCATGGATAGCAAGAGCTTCGAGTTCTGTTGCAGAGTACTTAAGTTCGTTTCCTTTTAATTTACGACTATAATATGCTACTGGCAGCTCAATGCCGTCATGCATCTGAAGTAATGCTCCTCCAATTGCAATGCCCGAGGCATCAGTGTGCAACACAAACTCTCTCTGAAAGTCAGGAAATTTAAGTATAGGCGCAGACACAAGTTTATCTTTCAAGTCATCGAAAGCTCGCTGATGGACGTCAGTCCATTTAAATAAGTTCGTCTTTTTTGTAAGCTCGGTTAGAGGTGCCGCGATATGAGCATAATTTTTAATGAACTTTCTAAAGAATCCGGTAGAGCCTAAGAATCTCTTCACCTCTTTAACACTCCTAGGTCTCAAAGCATCCGCTAAAGCTCGCACTTTGTCAAGTCTGGGAGTTAGTCCCTCTGAACTGACTTTGATACCAAGGAAAGTCACGCTGCTCGCCGCAAATTGGCATTTCTTAAGACTTAATTTGAAGCCTGAAGCAGCCGTTTGAAGTAACGCCTTATCCAAATGTTCGACATGAGTCTCGAAATTTTTTGAATAGATGATGATGTCGTCAACGTAACAGAACAGAAATTTTGAAATGAATGGAGAAAAAGCCATATTAACTGCTCTTTGAAGTGCAGCTGCGGATGTGATAAGACCTTGGGGTGACCGGCAGTACCTGTAACTACCTGTAGGCGTTCTGAAAGCGGTGATATCCCTACTCTCGGGAGACAGTTCAATCTGATGGTAGGAGCTTCACATATCCAGGGTCGTGAATAAATTTGAGTCCTTTAGACTTTCGAGGGTGTCAGTCATATGCGGGATAGGGAAAGTGTCTTTCTTAACTATTTTGTTGATAAGACGAAAATCGACAACTATCCTATGAGTTCCATCGTTTTTTCTGACTGTCAAAATAGGTGACGACCATGGGGAGTAAGCTGGCTCTATAACTTTCTGTTTCAGCATCTCTTGGACATGCTCTTCAACTAATTGTTTTGTAGCGTGAGGAACTCGATATTGGGGTGTATTGATTGGCTCATGACCCTGAATGTCTAATCTATGTACAGCATTTCGCGCATGACCAATCTCGTCTCCAACCGCGAACGCATTCCTATGATTGTTAATCAAATTTACAAGGGTCGTTCTCTGATCTAAGTTCAAATGGGATAAGTCAACATCGTCAATCATCCGGTTGAATTCAGGTTCATTTCGTTTCTCTGCGACTGGCAACAGTTCACTGTTAGGCAGTAACTCAGGGTTGCACTGACTCAAGGGGCTTTCAGTCAGAGCGGGAGCTCGCCTGGCGTCATGCACTGTCGCCACGGCATCATAGGCCTTGCGCTGTGCCTGAGCTCGAGCATCACTTTCGCTTTCGTCTGAGCCAGGCTCTGGGTCCTCAATGGCAACATCTAAACTAGCACAAATTTTATTTCTAGGCACAAGAACATTCTTATCATTATAATTTACAAAAACTACAGGCACGGTACCATCACGGACTGTGGCTAACGTGCGAGGCACTGCTATTCCTTTGCATGTAACGCTCTGCTTTAGAACGACTGTCTTTCCATTCATGTGCTTGGGAACTCTCAAAAAGGAATGACATAACGTGCCTCCTTCAACAGTCAGATCATGTGACATTCTTGCGACACTGAATGATGCATCCTCAGATTGTTTCACAAAATTTACTGAATTAGAAGCAGCAACTGATTGAAATGGGTAAACTTTATTGTTAATTCTCACGTGATCTTTCTCATTCTGACTGTATTTTATTTCAACGCCGAACCTCTTAAGGAAATCTCGGCCTATCAAGACAGCTCCAGGGAAGTAAGAATCTTCCACAATTATAGCAGAATGGCAATACTCAACATCACCTCGTTTAAATTTCAGGTCAATCGTACCTCGAGTGTGGAGATTATCTCCATTTACAGAACAAAGAACTTTAGTGCATCGTTTAATTCGGGGAAGAGTTTTGAATAATTTGCTAATTACACAAGATTTCACAAGAGTCACGGAAGAGCCTGAATCAACGAAAGTGGAGCATTTTTTCTGTTCAATATTTAGCAAAATCACGGGGGAAAAGCTTTTCGGTTGCCGTGGAAGTTTTTTGACTTTACTGCGGCGATGTCACCATTCTGACTCGGATGGCCATTGAATTTACGTTGATAATTATTAAATGGACGAGCATTTTTGTGTGAAGCACTTTGCCATTTGAATGGATTTTTAGGCTGGTACGCTCGCTTTTGTGGTGAATTGTATTGGTATTTCTCCACCACTACATCACTCTCGTGGGCACGTCTTTTGCGACTCAACAAAGATCTTTCTTCAATCAGAGATTCCTCAATTGATCTCGCTTTATCTAAGAGTTTTGTCACACTCTCAGGATCAAAATCATGAGATAATTATTCACTGATCTTGGGGTTCATATTTTTAATGATAGTCGGGATTAGAATTTTTTGTGCATTGGCATCCTCGTAGTGCCATTCTTGGCCGAACACGTCTTTCCAGCTAGCTAGAACGCGAGTTGCAAATGCATTGACACTCTCATCATTCTCTTGACGCAGACTAAATAGGATTTTATGAACGGTTTTTCTATAATTCACGGCCCCCTTGTACACAGAAATAAGCCAAGTCTTGACATCTTCCAGTGTGACCAATTGGTCGGACTTGAGGACATAAGAATCCCAAGCCTTCCCGGTAAGAGCATTTTTCAAATAACGACATTGCAAATCGATGTCATTCGTGTAGATGTCAACTCTGGTCTGAAAGTGTTTTAAAAATGAAGTTACACAGCCTTCGCCGTTAAATTTAGGCAGATCAATTGCATGATTTAAAGTGACAAAATTGTTTTGAGTATTCTCACCGTTGTTATTTTGGTTATCTTCATTATCGTTCCCTGCCATGATTCCAACAGTTATTTAGGGCAAAATTGGCGAGGCAAAATAGGTTCACAATGAACACTGATAGCAATTTAGAGTTTCAAATTAGAAGTTTAAATGCAATATCTCGTACAATATGTTTCCAAATACACAGACATAATTGAATCTTTCGCACAATAAGTTTCCAAATGCACAGAAATAATTGGATAGATCCAACAAAAGCAATGCACATAGACACGAAATACCAAAAATAGAATACGCAATAATCTTAAAAAACGGATCAAATCAATAGGAAAACGGGTTAAATCAGTTAATAAAACGGGTTAACTCAATGAATAAAGCAACACACATGGATATAATGGCATCAAAATAAAGAGCACAATAATCTTATTACGGAAGCGGTTTTGCATGGATTAATACATGTCATAAGGAAATAAATCAATAGGGCTAAGTTAATAAAACGAATTAAATGAATTAATACACACAGTAAAGAAATAAATCAATACGCAAGTAAAGTGACATGAGGACATACACATTTCTAGGGAAATATTACAAATTATAAATGAGATGAATGAATTTAAATAATTACTCGGGCCATTTAATTTACGTTACAAAAATTTTTTTTTTTTTTGAATAGGTAGCGTGGCTTTAGGTCCCTTGCGGAGACGTTGAGCGTTATTGGGTTATGATCCCACGTTCGCTGACCACCAATTGTTATAGCCTCTTTTCCTTTAGAACCCAAGTTCAAGGTTTTTCAATTTTTTTTTCATCTTTTCGAGTCTAAGAATCAAAGGAGTTATTTTCCGAAAGAAAACACGATTCTTTCAACGTGGCCACGTCATTTTTACTTGTTATGATGAAAGGTGTACACAAAATATGACAATGGGGTAGATGAGACTAGCAAATATATAGGAACAATTGTTACATAGGTCTCACGCAACTTGAGTATGCAGCGGTGACGAAGTTTTATAATAAGGTCTCGAATTGTACGTTAAATTATTAAGTGAAGTTAACACAGAGTCAGAGTCAAATACGGAGTGCCTCGCCGTATGCAAATTTAACACATCTAATGAGGTGGCACGATGAGACCTTCTAACGTCGGAGTTTCGCTCTATAATGATGATGCCCTAACCCTCGTCGAACCCTTTAAGTAGCTATCGTGCTGCAGGAGTTACCGCAGCCGATCATAGCCGTTGAAGTTGACGCCCGCAGTATCGTCGCGGCTACTCATTGCCACTCGGCCACTCTGCCACTCGCTCGCTGCCACTCGCCGATCGCCATTGTTTGTTGTGGCTATGGCCCAGCCGCCAGCCTGCTGAGACCGGGCTGCTGTTGCCATCCACACGCTGCCATGCTGCCATGCCGCTGCCACGCTGATGCCATGCTGTTGCCACGCTGCCACGCTGCCCCTGGGAGCCGGTGTTGCCTCTTTTTTTGTAACGGTCGAGCCCTCGCTGGGTACACATCGACATCTGGCGCGTTGTATACTGCTGAGCTTTGAAATTTCCTGATAGCAGAGTTCGGTGTAAGCTCTCACGTCCAACCGCCCTTTACTCTTTTTTTGTGGCGAAAACTTAACGGTTCGTATTCGGGACACAACACTTACGTTCAGTAGTATTTCACAATGGAACACAAAAACTCTTAATAAGTGATACCGCGCAACTTGAAAGTCTCGCATCGAAAGACCTACACGGATTCAAACGGTGTGTCACTCACAGCTAATGTGAACCGGAAGAGAAATCGTAAATGATTTATCTTGAAACTCAACAAACTCGACATTTTCTCAGAGATATCAAACAAAGAGAGATGACTGCCATAACCTAAAGCGCATCACTGGTAAGATCTCAGAGGGTGACTAGTGGTTAATTCACAAATGTCATAACAAAGATCAACTTGATGCTCACCTTCCGGATTCTGCATCCACCAGCGATGTAAAGCTTATCCTCCACGCGACACACTTGGTGGCCGTTCGTTTCAAGTATCGCGTACGGGAAAAAAATGAGCGAAAGATTGTAGCATGCATCAAGATTGGAGCTGGTAGGCGTCGCAGGTGCTAAACACTTGAATGTTCGGAGAGGCATGAAGTAAACGTACCCCTGATCCGCTGTGAGGAATAGAGCGCAAAACAAATACATATTAGAAAAAAAAGTCTTAAATTTGTACAATAGATCACTGGCGTCGGGGTGCTCTACTTGAATATTTTGCCAATGATGTTAATGATATTCATGATATAATTGATTTTAAAACAAAAGTTTCAAATTGGTACAATAGATCACTGGGGGCGGGGTGTTCTACTTGAATATTTTGCCCAATGATGTGAATGGCATTCATGATATAATTGCAAATAACATTTCTTTTTTTTTCGCTTCAACAATGTCAATAGAACAGGCTTCGTACAACTGTAAGTCCATTTCTTGAAATAAAACGGTACTCAACAGAGCAAGGTGTCAATAGACTCTGCATCTTAACCAAACCATTAGTCGACTAGTTGCTAATAAAAATATGATATGATCCATGTGGCTGATCATTTAGCTGAGTAGAAACTAATAAAAACCATTTTAGTTTCCAAACCAAAGCCTTCGTGTTAATCCCTTTGCCATCCTAAAGCTTGTGCTTTGCTTAGAAATTTTGATTATCTCCATAAGTCCCGCGTCCTTCACAGCAGGTTTTCTTGATCTGGACTGCGATGATATCGCGAGTTCTCGAGTTTTTCTTCATATCATCCGTGCTCCGCGCACGACCTATAGACTGATTCTCTTAAATGATCTATACCCCTTCAGTCCGACATCATTCATTTTCCATTCACTTCTCTCAGGACGTTATCAACAAGAACATAAATAAAGATCGTTTTCAAATATTTTACGAATGTCGAAGCATTTTTTCCACGTCTTGTTCGCGTTCTCAATACGTTGATCGTTCATATTTCAGAACAGTCAGGATATCCTCAAATTTGAGTAATCTCTTTCACGCTTTCATTGCAACACTCAGACATCTGACATTCCATGTTGGCAGCACTATGTCTCTTGTATATTAATTTGTGCTCTAGCAAGGAATGGTGACCATTAGTTCTCAAGATGTCGAGTTCTTGAGAATAATTTTCTCACAAAAAATCTTACCAAAGAGCTCAAAAACGCTCTCATTCGTGAATTTGTAGGATTGGATCTCGAGTTCGTTAAGCAGGCAACTTTCTCTGCCGTATTATGCACCCCTTAACTGACTTCTCTAGGCACAAAGTAGGTAAACTCCGTACAATGTGTAGGAATTTCCTTGCTATGATTAAAATTTCTAACATACTGCTTCAAAAGCCATAGTTTCATGTTAGGAGGTACGAGTGTTACCGATATAGTCGAGTGATGTCAAGAAGCAGACCCTCCGAATCCTGTTGTATTGAAACATTCAATCTCCAAGAATGCACTAAAAACTGTCTCTTCTCACCCATAATGACTTTCATTCCGATTCTACGTTTACTTTGTTTAAACTCTTTTTCGTCACGACTCTCACAAGCCGGTTTTGCTTATATAAACCGGTACTGAGAAAAAAAACCCTGAAACTATGTCAAAAAACTGACGGGGTGTTTGAACCATGAATGCTGGTATTATTTAAGACATTTTGGTATTTATTTCTTTAAGCGCGAATTTTACACATTATATTTCTGAAATATTATGACTACTCATGGTTTTATATAACCAGAGATATTACGTTCACATTCACTGTTGTTGCTTTGGGATGCTCTGCCAGGTGTTAAAAATGGCATGGCAGGAATATTACTGTTACACAACCTGCTTCTTTATGCGTTAGACTGGCGAAACGCAATCGAGGAGGTAAATCAACTGTTAAAATTCCATGCCTTGCGAAAGCCTATCAGCACCGGAAGACCAGTAACTCAACCTAATAGTTTGGAACACGGCACAAAAAGCTCACCTACGATGTACACGCCAATACCAAATGGAATGACAGCTCGAAAAGACTTCATACGGATATTCAAGTCAGGCACGAAGACGCTGAGTTTCCTCCAGTGCAGCTTTCCAGGACACTTTCTGTAACACAGCAAAACGTAATTGAGTTTTTCTAGTTACTTACAACTCAACGAAATGGGTGTTCTCCCATGTAATGATTTCGATTCATATCCGAAGAGTGCACGGTTATTATGGAAGATATTTACTTGGAAAGGAGCATGTTTTATCCATCAGATTATGATTCGATTGGTAATTTAAAAAAATTAGTTTTGTGTGCTTGAAAGATACAGGCCTCTTTAATTTCAGACTAAAATTAATTATTCGGCTTTTGTGGATTGTACGAAACAAAATTTCGATTTGCCTCCGATTGGTAAAAGCGATTATTAGCACAAAAGTGGAGACTCAAAAACCTTTGAATTCAGTAGAAGGAATGCATTTTTGTTTTATATTAAAAAAAATACATCAAAAGCTTAGAAGATTGTCCCGTAACTCTCAAGTAGGTGAAAATAGAACTATCAGAATTGATAATAGTTTGATAATAGATATTCCGGTCTCAGTAAAGGACAAAATGTTTACAAGCAAACTTCACACGGTTTGAAGACAACTGAAATCTAGAAATTACTTTACTATGGACTGAAAAATACTACAATGATGCGAAGAACATCAAAATCAAAATAATAAATTCTAAAAGGTGAACATAATCAAATGCAAAACTTCAGAGTGTGTTCTAATGTGTAATGTTCATTTGATCTCCCTATCTGATACATAACATGTCAGCTGTCTCAAAATTTCTGGAGCAAGGGCTACCAAGGTTCTTCGTATCTCCTGTTTTGTTTCATGTCTGTCAAAAACAATGATCCGGTCAGGAGTCTTGAAGTATTCTAAATCATCTTACAACGCTCTTTTGAAAACCATCTCGTCCAAATGAGACAGGATAGGACGCTCTAAAGATGCCAGATGTTGACGCCATGGAAAATTCTTTCTGTTATAATTTTCATACGTCATCATTTGATTCTTTTTTCGTAGGAAAATTTGTGAAATATTATTAGCAACTCAATTAAACAATTATCAGTGTTCAGTTGAGAATAACACTTTAACAAATAATCATCAAACGACGTTGGTTGCTCGTGGGCTTCAATTATCGCAGTGACAATACGGGCTCGGTGCGGTGAACGCCACGGTAGACATGGTGAACGCCACGGTAGACATGGTGAACGCCACGGTAGACATGGTGAACGCCACGGTAGACATGGTGAACGCCACGGTAGACATGGAGAACGCCACGGTAGACATGGTGAACGCCACGGTAGACATGGTGAACGCCACGGTAGACATGGTGAACGCCACGGTAGACATGGTGAACGCCACGGTAGACAGGGAGAACGCCACGGTAGACATGGTGAACGCCACGGTAGACATGGTGAACGCCACGGTAGACATGGTGAGCGCCACGGTAGACATGGTGAGCGCCACGGTAGTCATGGTGAACGCCACGGTAGACATGGTGAACGCCACGGTAGACATGGTGAGCGCCACGGTAGACATGGTGAACGCCACGGTAGACATGGTGAACGCCACGGTAGACATGGTGACCGCTACGGTAGACATGGTGACCGCTATGGTAGACATGGTGAACGTCACGGTAGACATGGTGAACGCCACGGTAGACATGGGGCCCGCTACAGTAGACATGGTGACCGCTACGGTAGACATGGTGACCGCTACGGTAGACATGGTGAACGCCACGGTAGACATGGTGAACGCCACGGTAGACATGTTGAGCGCCACAGTAGACATGGTGAACGCCACGGTAGACATGGTGAACGCCACGGTAGACATGGTGAACGCCAAGGTAGACATGGTGAACGCAACGGTAGACATGGTGAACGCAACGGTAGACATGGTGAACGCAACGGTAGACATGGTGAACGCAACGGTAGACATGGTGAACGCAACGGTAGACATGGTGAACGCCACGGTAGACATGGTGAACGCCACGGTAGACATGGTGAACGCCACGGTAGACATGGTGAACGCTACGGTAGACATGGTGAACGCCAAGGTAGACAGGGTGAACGCCACGGTAGACATGGTGAACTCCAAGGTAGACATGGTGAACGCCAAGGTAGACATGGTGAAAGCAACGGTAGACATGGTGAACGCAACGGTAGACATGATGAACGCAACGGTAGACATGGTGAACGCAACGGTAGACATGGTGAACGCAACGGTAGACATGGTGAACGCCACGGTAGACATGGTGAACGCCACGGTAGACATGGTGAACGCCACGGTAGACATGGTGAACGCTACGGTAGACATGGTGAACGCCAAGGTAGACAGGGTGAACGCCACGGTAGACATGGTGAACGCCACGGTAGACATGGTGAACTCCAAGGTAGACATGGTGAACGCCACGGTAGACATGGTGAACGCCAAGGTAGACATGGTGAACTCCAAGGTAGACATGGTGGACGCTTGACCTTCACATGAGGGAGTCCGGCGCGCGTGAGACGGCAGAGATTGGCGGAGGTTTCACTCGCCCTTCAAGCATAGCAAGGAAATTTCTCGACAAAATCCTTTTGTTGTCATTGAACATTGAATCTAAGTGACGGGTGAACGTACCTATGGTTCCTATTCCATTCATCAACCATGGAGGAGCCCACGAGACCAGCTCAGTGCCATCGTTTACCTGTGCTCACATGAGCCCTATTAATTCCACCTATTCAGGCGTAGGATTAGCTTTAACAATAGAGTTCTCTTTCTTTTAGTAGGTTCATCTTTAATGTCGTAGGTTAACTTAGATTCGCTAGGTAAACTAATTATGGAATTTCTTACTGTCATGCAGTATCCTCTCGATGTGGTTCAGACCGTTTCACTTCCTTCTCAGGGATGGAGCTATAAATTGCCGCTGATATTGTTGAAATTGATAGTAATACTCACGCTATTTAGCACATTGCAGCTTTGAAGGCTAGAACGTATAAAAAATCATATCATAAGACAATTTTAGTCTGAAATACTGCTGACTTATTTATCTTGTGAATGATTTACTGATTGTTGCAGTTATAATAAAAGATTACCATGACTAAGATAAAACATAATGGCGAGATCACGAACAGAGAATACCGCATTGCATATATTCTAAACATATCACGAGAAAAATCTCTCAAGATCAAGAAATCTCAAGCAGAATAGGTCCATGACATCCGGTGCCGAAACGGAGTACAATGTTAATAGGTCTATAACATTGAAGCAACAATGAAAATCATTATTATCAGTAGTAACAAAGTCTACAGAATTCTTTAGTCACTACCTGAGCAGGTGCCGACAACTCACATGTAGAGCGAGCAGAGGTAGAAAGGAAGACAATGGTCTCCCACAGTGAAGAAGCAGTTTCTCTGTATGTCCAACTGCTGCACAGGTGCGTCGAACAGCCTGACGTGATTCAGGCTTGTGTTCTCGCTGAACTCGATCCTTTGGTCACACTGTCAGATAATTAAGTAATTAAACAGTGATGCACACAATAAAAAAGCAAGTTGAATGTAATAATCATAAAGGCACAATTTTGAATGTATATGTTTTCGAACTTTTTTATTTACGATCGGCTGACTCAAACGGAGAAGATCTTCTGTGATATAAGCATATCTTGGTAGAGAAAGAGTGGAAAAACAGTATTCCTCAATTTATTTTTATATTAAGAATTCTTCTAAGTTGTTGAAATCTCAAATCATCTTGATACAGATCTATGACATGTCATATTTCATCAATCCTAATTGGGACAGAAATAGTGAAACGATATAATATTATCACTGTATTGGAAAGAGTGGGAACGAAAATCGTTATTTGACATAAGAAAACCCCCATTACTGTTTTTTGTTGAAAACAGGAAAGCTTGGGCATATTCCAATTATATTTAAAATTCAAAAACTGTTATGTACTTAGCTACATAACTGCGCACCATGAAATTACCTACGATGACGGTTACATCGACTAGCAAGGGATCACGTACCCCATGCCCTGACTCACAAGACCTCCGAGAAACGACCGTTGCAAATTCAGCAGAACCTCAGCAGAAAGCCATATCAGCAGAGAGGGGACGACGCCTGCTCAGCAGCGGCTTTAGAAAAAGAAGCACAAAAAGGGCCTCATGACGGTTGAACGTTACCAACGAATATTGAAGATAGCTGCGGCAACTGTCTCTATATAAGATTGTACTGAGAAAAGTGAGAATTAGGAGTATTCATTCCTGTTCGCGTAGTCATCTGAGAAGGGTCTCTTAGTCGCGGGTTCGTATCCCAGCGCTGGCGCGGAGATTTTCCCCGTTGGGTATGAGGGAAAGCTCAAGCACAATACCCCACTCAACCCAGGTGTCGGAAATGGGTACCGGCTTTACGGGGGAACCGTCATGGTGTCCTATATATAGGGTTAGTTATAAGACATTTGAAAAACCAATGCTAAGATCATATGTATCAGGCTTGATTGGAAATAAAGCATCCCAAAGATGCCAATGTTAACCTTTTAACCTTTAACCTTTATGTGCCGCCTTTACTTGTAACTCTGAATTAGAACTCAGCCAGGCACACTGAGATTTTGTTATTGTATAAATTTGTTTTGTGACTCCATACTTCAGAACGACGAATTAAACATAACGTAAACGAGATCCATTCGTATATATCGACATCATCAACGCTACTTTCTTCAAGTTGAGTAAGATTGCTACTTATTTACCATCATATTCTCATATCATTTGCTGGTTTCAATCCATCTCTTGTCATATGTGGTGATATCAAATCGTAAAACAGTAAATGTATGGCCATGCATAATGAGTGTTTTAAAACCTGCTATAGACATACCTTGAATTGAATGATGATCATGGAAATTGTCCAGAAAATCTGAAAATCAATTTATTCTATCGAAAAAGAAACGACCGTCATAACAAAACTTTCAAAATCACACTTCACTTTGGGATCGAGGAATTTAAAAAAAAATTCATTTGTAGTCGGTCTCTTTTTCTTAAGAGATGCAGTGATGGAATATTTTAGGGTGTCGTTGACCAGGTTTTATTTAGAATATGCCAAACAAACGAGTTAAAGTTCGGGCACTGCAGTCATGGGTCATGTGAGCGCTGTCCAGTGCTCTCGGCGATGTGTGCCTCCACACCTACACCAGAGATCCACACTATTTTTAGGAGATAAGTTGAGTGAATCCCGCCAGCTCACTTGGGAGCTTGTGAATGGCTATCCGTTTGATACGAAATTTGATAAATCATCTAAAGAAGTGGTAAGTTTCATAGGAGAAATAGATCTACAAAAAACAAGGTCACCAATTTCCTAAACCCATTTGGCAAAGTTATAGAACCTTCATCACTAATCGCAAGGAGCTCTTAACAAATTTACAATGAAGTCACAAGTTGAATGACCTAGCCCATTAGAATGAGAAGTATATTATTCACTGTGCTTACCTGCTGACATTCTTCTGATTCAGCCTTGGTCAGCCTCTTGAATTTCTTCAGTTTTGGAAGCTGGCGCCCTTTTTTGCAATTGGCTGTATACACTTCGTTGTTGTATGGGTTGTTAATACGGAGGTACGGCGCTTTGCAGGCACTGAATAAAAAAAGCTCATTTTTTTGTTGTGAATCAATACAACGTTCGACTTCTCTGACATGTGTGTGAAAGCGCTGTGCGGTAGTTCCCATCGAGCCATACGTGAAAAGGGGTTTAATCTGATTTCGGCGTAATTCTCTTCTCAGTCTTGGCTGAACAATTCCCCCTTGCTCTGAAGCATATTCACTACGCAAGGCAAGCTCAGAGGCATTGACCGGAGCTTCACATGCCCCTTCGTTGGTCGTCAATAAAGAGACTTCATCCACAACTCCGCTCGACCAATCATTACGCGCGTAGAGCGAAAGCCCCCTGGATGCCAGCCAACACAACGTGAATGATCCTCGGAGTAAAGGCTGAGTTCTGAAAAGTAGAAAATTAAAATTTATTAATAAATGTTTGCAAGCCCGAAACAGTCCAAATAACAGCCCAAATTTCAATTTAAAACGTGTGCATAAAATCGATAACTGGAAAACTTTCCTTCAGAGTTCTGAGCCCTAGTATGATATTTAAGTGATATAAATAATGAAAAAGTTGTGTAAATCGTTGTACGTATTGTAGCGAAATTTTTTAATAGAAAATAAAAATAAGAACTTCTTTCGGAACGAAAAAATTTAAAAAGTTACGATAGTTTCAATAACATGTCATGTATTAGTCACAAACAAACTAAAATTCCGGTCTAGTCAATTTAAATCTTGTCTATAAAAAACTGTGATACTTGAATTTTGATATTTTTAAAAATGAGTGTGTCCTTCCATCAATCTACGTTCCAGCAGTCCTTCTGTGTGCCCAGCCATCCTTGATAGATTCAAAGCTGAGACGGTACATATCTCTCGTTCTTATGCTCATACAATTTACCCATAATTAATTCACATTCTCCTAACGGACCTCTCGCACTGAGTCCGAGTCTAGTATGCGCTTCATGGTTCAGTTCACCAAATGACTGCACCAAGACCACACCTGGCTTGATGAGACCACACCTGGCTGGATGAGACCACACCTGGCTGGATGAGACCACACCTGGCTGGATGAGACCACACCTGGCTGGATGAGACCACACCTGGCTGGATGAGACCACACCTGGCTGGATGAGACCACACCTGGCTGGATGAGACCACACCTGGCTGGATGAGACCACACCTGGCTAAATGAGACCACACCTTGCTGGATGAGACCACACCTGGCTGGATGAGACCACACCTGGCTGGATGAGACCACACCTGGCTGGATGAGACCACACCTGGCTGGATGAGACCACACCTGGCTGGATGAGACCACACCTGGCTGGATGAGACCACACCTGGCTGGATGAGACCACACCTGGCTGAATGAGACCACTCCTGGCTGGATGAGACCACACCTGGCTGGATGAGACCACTCCTGGCTGGATGAGACCACTCCTGGCTGGATGAGACCACACCTGGCTGGATGAGACCACACCTGGCTGGATGAGACCACACCTGGCTGGATGAGACAACACTTGGCTGGATGAGACCACACCTGGCTGGATGAGACAACACTTGGCTGGATGAGACCACACCTGGCTGGATGAGACAACTTACAGGGGAATATTCCTCCACTTCTTGGACCGCCAGTTGTAGTGGCGGACGCTCCCGAAGCCGGTCATTTGTTCATCGTCATTGCCCGTCACCACGAAAACATCCTCACCTGCAACAGTTACCACAAGTTTTTAGGCTGACATACCAGTGCATAAAAAAATGAAGAGATATTAAAGCTGTAGCGTTGAGAGCTTTTACAGCAACCAACTGTTCAAAGCCATCAAGTTACTTCTTAGCTCGATCCTTGTAACAATTTACGGTCATATTTTCACATTGAAAAACTTAACCTTGCTCAACAATTGGCAATTCCATGAAAAAAAAACTTGACGCAACGCATCATGGCGTGTCATATATAAGCAACATTTTTTTTCGAAAGTGTGCACAAATTATCGTGAATGAATAACAAACAAATTTTAGCTTTCGTTACTCTTGACGGTGTGATATACATGACCTAGGTAGGTAGTTGCAGCGTGTAATTTCCTTTAACAGTTATACATTTTGTGGTTTGTTTAGTCAGTCTGTCTGTACCAACTGCAACTCTGTAAGCTGGATACCTGAACGCTGCGTCATAGCTATAAATTATTTCCTTCAGTGTAGTGTTTTACGTTGATTGAAATACATATGAAGGTTATCCCAACTTTAATGCAGAGGAATCATAAGGAGGACAGACGAGCATTTAACTCGTTAAATGAAAACAATACTTCACGAATAAATTATGCCTTTAACTTGAAAAAAACTTAACATTTTGAGGCGAAGAGAACAAAGGGATGGACGGAACCAATACGCTCTTAAGATCACTATGACCTGTCAGTCATCAGTACTACGGTAACACAAACCATAAGCGCAGATATTGCAGCGTTTGGAGGTCTTCAAACCACGCAGTTCAACATCGAAGCGTTGAGCCTCATCGTTGAAGGATATAATAGAGACACGGCCTTCACCGTAGACTCTGCGAGACTGAAAAACAAAAAATCAAATGATGCTCATCAGCAGCGCAGGAATGTGCTTAAGCACATTTGTACAGAAATAGCCTCAGACATATCTCAAAATGTCCATACCCACAAAATTTCATACTACTCCTATTATGAATAACAAGAACATAATGAATGTCTTAACGATAAAGTGTGAGATCATATCGCCGGGCATAGCACGCTACATGGATAATTTTAGCAACCAATCTTACGACTTACCTCATGTTTTGCATTCGCAATGAAGCAAGCTTTCCAGGAAGTTTTCTTCTGTTTTTGTACATGTAGGCGAAGACATTGTCGTCCTCAAGGTGCTTCTTGATGGCGTAAAGATCCTTGCGTGTGAGAGGAAGTTTCAATTTGGAGGGAAATTCTTGCAAAACCCCTCCAACATTTTCTAAACCTGAGAGATAAGAATTTGGAGACTGCGTTTCTTCCTCAGGAGAGCTCATTTCACTCCGAGAACATTCATCAGAACTCTCGTCAACAACGATAGGCAATATCGCTCTACGCACAAACCCTTCTGGTGAGTCCTTCGTAACTCGGGCTTCAATAGACTCGAGTAAAGCAAAAACGAGTCGAGAAGTCATGGCTTTGGATTGTTCGAGGATATTTTGGCATTGTGATTTGCTTTTGCTAGAGTCCTTTTCTGCAGTTGTACCAACGCAACCGCCACCTCCATCTGAGAAACTTCTGTCTTCTTCAGCTTTTCTAGACTTCGTATGCGTGTCGGCGTACAACACATCGTGGTGATGTCGCACGTAGGTATCAATTAGAATTAAAGCCAGGACACCACCCGTTGGATCCACTATGTTGGGGTTGCGTAAAATCCAAAACAATTCAGCTTCAGATAAATCACACAAAACTTCCTTTGGCCAGCAGTGTTCAAAAAATTTCCATTGGAAAATACTCCAGATTTGCTCCACAAATTCATATGACTTGGGGCTAGGTAAATAAAAAACTTCATATCCAGAATACAATTCCCTGGAACGAATTTTGAGGTGAAGAAAGACCAAAATATTGGTTCGAGGTGTTTGATCTGCAATGAAATACAATTCAGAAATTATTCGTGAGAAACATTTTCAGATGACGGTCAGTCATTTTTCAAATACATAGAAATATTTTCAAGTGTAATATATACCTATCTAGTTACAAAAATTTAAGTTAAATCTCTGCCACTCAATGCAGAACACTTTTTTTATGGAGTGAAGTAAATTAAGTATTTGGATATGAAGAACATATTCATTTTTTGGCATTGAAGTGAAAGAGTAATCTATGATACTAAAAATACGAAAGATATGATAGCAGTAACACATACAAACATAACCAATTAGCTAACACACGATACATATCTAATATATACATTTGATACAGCTCTTTAGTAAAGAGGTGCTGAAAAAAAATTCGGACACTTTTATTCTTTATTTGAATTTCCCTAAATTTTGTACTCGTACAAAAATCCTTGCCTATAAACCTATCTAGAATCAACTAGAAAATAATGAGAGGCTACGTTAGCTTATAAGAGCGACTACTCGTCACTGCTGCCCAAGACTTCGATGTGACAGCATAGCAACAAGCCTAAGCAAGAGGAAACGTAGGAATGTACGAAAAGTGAAGAATTTTGGATTTAAAAAACACCAAAGCCATAGAAGCATGGCAAGAACAATTTATGTGCCTGCTAATACAGTAAGTCCCATTGTGAAGAAGTGGAAAAGGTCAGGGACTACGACCACCATGCCGAGATCGGTAACTCATCGAGAATTTCTTACACAAGTTAAAGACAGATGTTGCGTACTGTTGAGTACTCTAGAATAAGTTAAAGATAGATGTTGCGTAATGTTGAGGACTCTAGAAAAGTTAAAGACAGATGTTGCGTAATGTTGAGGACTCTAGAAAAAGTTAAAAAAAGATGTTGCGTACTGTTGAGGACTCTAGAAAAAGTTAAAGACAGATGTTGCATACTGTTGAGGACTCTAGAAATGCTACAAACAGACCTCAGCGGGGATGGCACTAGTGGTATTCATTGCACGGGTCTCGAAAAATGTACAAGGTAATTAATATATATTTTATACATCATCCGCTAACTTGCATTGGCCGCTGTTTCTCAATCAATGCGTTTAACCAAAGTGGTTCTCTGGCATAAATTAGTGAATACAACTGGATGGCACTAACGCTTACAACAAAAGAATGAGTAACGGACTCCACCCGCAGGATCTACAGTCACGTAGACCTCGTAACAACCCTGTGCGCCTAAAATCAAGATTATATTTGTGAAATAGCATTTAAATAAAACGAACAGCGTTTACTGATGCATTTTTTGGTCAGACGAGGGCAAAATTGATCTTTTTGGCTACAAGAAAATAATGGACGTAGGTTAAGAAGACGAGACTCTTGGAGTTTGTATAATCAGTACACACAGCAGGACACACGTTTACATTACGAAGGGTAGCGGTGGAGTCGACTCCAGCCAAGCCCGAGAACTACGAGCAGAGATCCACAAGAACCATGAGCTCAGTTCTCAACGCATAGTGCTGTCTAAATACATTCTTACGCAAGAGCACTGTAACATTATCAGTATTATACACATATACATTCAAGGTGCTACATGAAAGGTTTCAACACTCCTTCTCACATTGAATGTGTGTCAGATGAGACCATTCCTAACTTCGTTCTTAGTCTAGAGAACTTTTCTATCGGCAGGTTCTTGGTGAATATGTCGGCGAGCATTTCGTCGGTAGGGCAATACACTACGTCTATATCTTTGTTACTTACAAGATCCCGTACATAGTGAAACTTAATATCGATGTGCTTGCTCCTCCCATGATATTTGGGATTGTTGGCAAGACAGATGGCTGACTGGTTGTCTTCGTTTATAACCATTGGTTCCATAGTCCCAAAATTTAGATCACTGAGTAAGTGCTTTAACCAGACAGCCTCTTGAGCCGCACCGGCAAGAGCAACGTATTCGGCTTCTGCAGTTGAGAGGGCTACACAAGTTTGTTTGTTAGATCTCCACGTAATTACCGAATTACTGAGGGTGAAACAGTAACCAGAGGTAGACTTTCGGTCATTTTTATCACCAGCCCAGTCAGCATCTGAATAACCAATGCAAGTATCAGAACATTTGCTATACAAGAGACCTAGTTTAGAGGTGCCTCTCAGGTACCTGAATATTCTCTTAACACACATCCAATGCTGTTCAAGAGGCTTGGAGCTGTATTTAGCAACATTATTCACTGCGAATGCAATGTCAGGTCGAGTTCTGGTTGACAAATACAAAAGGCTACCTACAGCACTTTGATAAGTGGCAGGGTCAAATTCGACATCATTTGGGGAGCATATCGGATTTACGTTTACATCGGCGGGAGTTGCAACAGGTTTACAATTATCAAAGCCAAATTTTGACAACAGAGCCTCAGTGTAGGCAGTTTGATTCAAGAAGACATTGTTTTTAAATTGTACAACACTTACACCTAGGAAGTAACTCAGTGTCAGGCCGCACAGGGTTTGTCGAACCTTTTTGTGTTAGTTACCCCTAATCTTAAGTATTTTCTTCATGTGTCCAGCTCTCTGAACGCCGACTTATCTATTTCCCCGCGCTGATGTTGCGTTTGTGCATTTACTTTAGTTAGCCCTTAAATATCATTTGTATTACATGTCGATATTCCAATGTTTCTTGTGTTATCTAGCTAAATGCGACTAATATTTTAAATGCAATTTTGAGTGTTGTACCCTGTTATGCAGTAGCTCACGTCTGTACGCACTATTTTTGCAATAGAAAATAAATCACTGTGTTTGTTAAAATATATCAGTGTATGTGATAGGGACTTCAAAGAGATTCAGCATTAAACAAGTCACACCCTGGGGTCAAAAGAGTTTCCTTTCTCCTTGTTGACACAGGCTTTAGTCTTATACGACACCTCGCCTAATAAGGGGTTTAAGGAGCCACCTCGGCAGGACGAACTATTTCGCATAGTTTGTCGATAGGAAGACGCTGTCGCAGTTCGGCACTAACAGAATTCACTTCTGTTGCCCTAGCGGTCTCATACGGCGCAGACAGTTGCTCGTCTTCCTAACGGTACCACCGTAGTTCGGCACTAACAGAATTTACTTCTGTTGCCCTAGCGGACTTATTACGGCGTAGGTGGTACCCACACACACACCTCACCCTAGCGGTACCACCGTAGTTCGGCACTAACAGAATTTACTTCTGTTGCCCTAGCGGTCTCATACGGCGCAGGTGGTACCCACACTAACCTCACCCCCCCACACACAACGGTACCGCCGTAGTTCGGCACTAACAGAATTTACTTCTGTTGCCCTAGCGGAATGATTACGGCGTAGGCGGTACCCACACGAACCTCAGGAAGGGCAGCTGCGAAGAAAAGCTAGCGCCCCGGAAAAGGTAGCTGCACAGAAGACAGCCCCTTTTCCACGAACCCTCACGTCGACCGCACGTCGGTATCGACATATTCTGGCGCCCGAACAGGGACCCAGAAGCTTTGCGCGACTACCAACGTTGTCTGGGATTTCTGGGTTCTAATCGACTACGCGGACACCGCATCACTTGAACAAGATGAATCTCGTCGCTCAAGCTCGAGAATACGTCGAAGCCCTCGGCCTCACTCCCACCGATGCGGAGTACCGGGAAGAATTTACCAGCCGCCTGAGGCATTTGGAAGAAGCCGCAGAACGAGCAGCGGAACGAGAAGCCGCAGAACGAGCAGCGGAACGAGAAGCCGCAGAACGAGCAGCGGAACGAGAAGCAGCACAACGAGACCACGAGCTCAGACTCCGACAACTCGATGCTCAAATCGCTCCCCAAAATGCTAGAGTGAAGATACCTCCACCGGCCTCATTCGATCCCACGAAAGAAAGGATGGACGAATTCTTGCAACGCTTCTGCACTCACACCACAGCGATGGGATTTACTGAAGTCGATGCTGTTGTCATGCTCCATAATTTGATCACACCGAAGGAACGTCGACTCATCGATACCCTGCCCGCAGCAGATCGCTTCAAGCTTCCTGAAATTAAATTGCTCCTACTAGATGCTCATAAAGTTACTCCGGCAAAACTACGTGCCAACTACTACGAATTGAAGCCAGAAGAAGGCGACAATATGTCACGTTACCTACGGCGACTCGAACAATCCTTTGACGCTTGGTTAAAAGGATGCAACATCGAAGCCAACTACAAGACTCTTCGTGACTTTCTAATTGTTGACCGAGCTTATTCAAGCTTGCCGCCCTTCCTCGCTACTCAGTTGCGTGACAGGGGTGGTAACACAGTCGCAAGCCTAGGAGAGCAAGGTGATAGCTTCTTACAAGCAAGACCTCATACATCGCTCCATCAGCTTTGTAAGGGTCGCACACTGACATCATCGACGGATGCGGGCCCTCCAGCACTCAAAGCATCAGGAGCACCAGAGCGACGCGCGACATTCCCTGTCCGAGCCCCGAGCACTCCAGCAAGAACACCCAACTCCAGCAACAACTCTCGAGGAACGCCGCCAAGAACTTCTAACACACGTGGTGGTCCCACCCGCTCAGGATCGGTCAACACTCCGCAGCGCGAACAACGAGGACCTTACAATGGATTTTACTGTACTTTTCATGGTCCCAACCAATCGCATTCCAGTGACGAGTGCCGCCAATTACTGAGGAGGCAAGGTGATGGTCCCAGTAATGGAGCAGCCCATGCAAGCCCACTTATCTCCAGTACTACCGCTCGAGTAAACAATCTAGCAACGCATGAAGAAGCAGATGAATACGACGATATTCCCCCAGTCGCATGCAATCACATCGCCTCGAACAAGCTGATCGAATTGGGACAGCTGAAAACATGCTCTGGCACCGTGAACCAACAACCCGTTCAAGTACTACTCGATGGAGGAGCAACGGCGGTCTTCGTCAAGAAGGCTCTCGTCCCAGCTGACGCCACTTTGAAGAAGGAAATAACCGTACGGCTGGCCAACAATCACTCTTTCGAAGCGCCTCTGGCCCGGGTCTCTCTCGTGTGCCCCTATTACCACGGAGAGGTGACAGCCGTAGCCATGGAAGAGCTCTCCCACGATGTCATTCTCGGCCGAGTTCCCGGAACCACCTCCTTCGAAGAACAGATGACCGACTATGAAGAGCAACCAGTTGCTGCAGAAGTCTCTCACGTTGTCACAAGGGCAGCAGCAAAAGCGATCAAAGATCCCACTGCCGCACCAAGCACTGTCGATATATTGCAACACAACAAAGAAGACTTCAAGAAATTACAGCGGGAGTGCAAAACATTGCAGCTTTTATTTAAGAAAGTTGATACTGGCAAAGAAGAAACACACAAGGATGGCAGAGTCATTACCTTTGAACTCCATGACGGCATTCTCCATCGGAAAACGTTACGAGACGGTCAGGAAACTCATCAACTTGTAGCACCTGCAAGCGTGCGCCCACAAATCTTGGAAATGGCTCATGACAATCCACTTGCTGGCCATTATTCCCAAAAGAAGACTCAGGCTCGACTAGAACGCGATTTTTATTGGCCGTCCCTAGCAAAAGATGTGGTCCAATACTGTCACTCCTGCCATACCTGCCAGACGCACGCTCCATCTCGACCAAGAAAGGCACCTATCTCAACCCCACCGATCACCACTCCATTCTCCGCGCTCAGTGTTGATTTGGTAGGCCCATTACAACCAGCTTCGGCACGTGGCCACCGATACATTCTCACCGTGGTGGACCAAGCAACTCGGTACGCAGACGCAGCCCCGCTCAGACATATAGATGCAGAAACAGTCGCCCAGGAGCTACTCGAAATCTGCAGCAGAGTTGGTTTCCCTCACACGCTAACAAGCGACAACGGCACTCAGTTCACAGCTGCAACCTTCGAAGCTTTCCTGAAACTCGTCGGTATCCAGCACCGATTGACGCCATTATACCATGCCCAATCGAACGGCATAGTCGAACGCTTCAATGGTACGCTCAAAGTCATGTTGCGGAAGTTAGCCGTAGAACAGCCGCGAGATTGGGACCTGTATCTGCCTTCACTCCTTTTTGCTTATCGAGACGCTCCTCAGGCCTCAACCGGGTATTCTCCTTTCGAACTCATCTACGGCCATCGCGTCCGTGGACCTTTAACCGTGCTCAAGGAATGCTGGACCGATGAGAGCTTGCAAGACGACACGAGCACTGCTCAGTATTTGATGGAAATGAAGCACCGATTGAAAGAAACATGTAAAATCGCTCGCGAGAATCTAAACAGGAGCCAAGAGAAAAGCGCCAAGTTCTTCAACAGACGTACCAAGATGCGAACTCTAAAGCAAGGAGATAAAGTCCTCGTATTTCTGCCCGATTCTCGAAAGAAGCTACTTATGACTTGGAAAGGTCCCTATACAGTGAAATCACGCCTGGGAACCTATACCTATACATTGGACGTGGATGGAAACAACAAAGTCTATCACATCAACCTCCTTCGCCAGTACCACGACCGGGAGCAGCAAGGTTCCGCCTCACCAAGCGAGAAAGATCGCGAGGACGACGAGAGAGTAGAGGAAGCATTTGCAGCGGTTGGCCTCGCCCTAGAACCTACCTGCGAAGAAGAAGAACTCGACCGGAAAGAACCAGAGATACCGTCACCCGTCGGAGAAACCATTGAAGACTGTCTCATCTCCTCTACGTTGACTACAACACAACGCTCAGAACTCCAGGAACTACTTGAAGAATATCGCGATCTTTTCACAGATACTCCCGGAAGAACCAGCACGGCAGTTCATGAAATAAAATTGAAGGACCCTTCCAGTTTTCGACTTCAACATTCGTATCCACTTCCCTTAGCGCTGGAGCCTGAACTGCGGTCAAGTTTAGAGAAGTGGATGAAGATGGGAATCGTGATGCCATCCACATCACCTTATTATTCACCGCTCCTTGCTGTCCGGAAGAAAGACGGAACCCACCGATTTTGTCTCGACTGCAGGCACCTCAACAGCCAGACAGTATTCGATGCCGAGCCGATAGCAGACACCACTGCTATTTTCACCAATTTAGCAGGCAAAACAATATTCAGCAAAATGGATCTGACCAGTGGATATTGGCAAGTACCTCTACACCCTGAGTCCCGCCAATACACCGCCTTCAAAACTAGGTCTGGCCTCTATGAATTCAACGTACTGCCTTTCGGCCTAGCAAATGCTCCAGCCACTTTTTCCCGCCTTATACGTCAAGTCACTGCAAGACTGCAAGACACCGAGGTCTACATGGACGACATCTTAATCGCCTCGACAACCTGGGAAGATCAGTGCACAGCATTAGCTAAACTGTTCGAAGCTCTCTCTCGACATGGCCTTAAGGCGAAGCCGTCCAAATGCGAATTCGGATTTGACAGCCTCCAGTATTTGGGTCATCAACTGAGCAGTAATCAGATCCAGCCTCTGGAGAACCAAGTCGAAGCCTTGAAATCGGCTCCACTCCCAAAAACCAAACGGGAGCTCCGAAGTTTTCTCGGTACAGTTGGGTACTACCAACAGTACATTCCTAACTACTCTCAACTGACATCTAAACTCCATGATTTCCTAAAGAAGAACTCTCCAGAACAAATACCTTGGACCGATACAACAGAAGATCTGTTCGAAAGTTTGAAGATAGCGTTAGTCAAGAGACCGGTCTTACAGTTACCAGACCCCAGATGTCCTTTCATTCTGAGGACAGATGCCTCCCAAACTGGACTTGGAGCAGCTCTCCTCCAGCCAAGCAAACGAGACTTCCGTCACTACGCACCCGTAGCATATGCTTCACGTCGACTGAGAGGAGCAGAAATAAACTATTCCACCATTGAAAAAGAAGCGTTAAGCATCTACTGGGCTCTACAGAAGTTTGAGGTCTACCTGTATGGACGAGAATTTGTGTTACAAACCGACCATCGACCGCTCCTTTATTTGCAACAGGCAGACAAGTTGAACCCCCGATTGAAACGCTGGGCTTTGTATTTCAGCCTTTTCAGGTTCCGAGCAGAACACCTTCCGGGAGTCGACAACCACCTTGCAGATTTCCTGTCTCGGCTATCGTAGCAGAGACACCCTCCCCCGGGCGTGTCAGGCCGCACAGGGTTTGTCGAACCTTTTTGTGTTAGTTACCCCTAATCTTAAGTATTTTCTTCATGTGTCCAGCTCTCTGAACGCCGACTTATCTATTTCCCCGCGCTGATGTTGCGTTTGTGCATTTACTTTAGTTAGCCCTTAAATATCATTTGTATTACATGTCGATATTCCAATGTTTCTTGTGTTATCTAGCTAAATGCGACTAATATTTTAAATGCAATTTTGAGTGTTGTACCCTGTTATGCAGTAGCTCACGTCTGTACGCACTATTTTTGCAATAGAAAATAAATCACTGTGTTTGTTAAAATATATCAGTGTATGTGATAGGGACTTCAAAGAGATTCAGCATTAAACAAGTCACACCCTGGGGTCAAAAGAGTTTCCTTTCTCCTTGTTGACACAGGCTTTAGTCTTATACGACACCTCGCCTAATAAGGGGTTTAAGGAGCCACCTCGGCAGGACGAACTATTTCGCATAGTTTGTCGATAGGAAGACGCTGTCGCAGTTCGGCACTAACAGAATTCACTTCTGTTGCCCTAGCGGTCTCATACGGCGCAGACAGTTGCTCGTCTTCCTAACGGTACCACCGTAGTTCGGCACTAACAGAATTTACTTCTGTTGCCCTAGCGGACTTATTACGGCGTAGGTGGTACCCACACACACACCTCACCCTAGCGGTACCACCGTAGTTCGGCACTAACAGAATTTACTTCTGTTGCCCTAGCGGTCTCATACGGCGCAGGTGGTACCCACACTAACCTCACCCCCCCACACACAACGGTACCGCCGTAGTTCGGCACTAACAGAATTTACTTCTGTTGCCCTAGCGGACTGATTACGGCGTAGGCGGTACCCACACGAACCTCAGGAAGGGCAGCTGCGAAGAAAAGCTAGCGCCCCGGAAAAGGTAGCTGCACAGAAGACAGCCCCTTTTCCACGAACCCTCACGTCGACCGCACGTCGGTATCGACACTCAGCACACCAAGGTCCTTCATTTTGTATTGGGTAGAAAGGCTCAACTTTATTTGATTTATTTCATCACCAGACTCAGAAGCAATTATTAGATCGTCTACATACACCGCCACAATACACAGTTTCTTATCTTGAACACGAGTGTATATACAAGCATCACTCTTAGATTGTACAAAACCCAATTTCTTCAAATAGCTATCTAGTGTAGTATTCCAACACTTAGGAGCTTGTTTTAGTCCGTAGAGCGATTTTTGTAGTTTACACACCAGATTTTCTTTGCCTTTGACAATAAAACCGTCAGGTTGAACCAGATATAGTTCTTCAATCAGTTCTCCATTAAGGAAGGCTGTTGCAACGTCCATGTGATGGACTTGCATGTTGCATTTGGCAGCCAAAGCTAGTACTGTCCTGACAGACTCAAATCGAACCACGGGACTGAAGGTCTCGTCGTAGTCGATGCCATATTTTTGTGAGTAGCCCTGAGCCACAAGGCGAGCTTTGTACGAGCAAATGCTTCCGTCGGGTCCGGTTTTTCTTTTAAAGATCCACTTTGATTTGATAGGTTTTTTGTCATTAGGACACTCTACAAGGGACCATACTCTGTTTTGATTTATAGACTCCATCTCATTCTCCATAGCTGTTTCCCATAGTTTTGCTTCTGGTCCACTGAGTGCTTCTTGAACACAAGATGGTATATCAAGCTCATTTTTCATTAAATACACCCATTCACCAAACCTATCAGGAGCCCGTCGATATCTGGCTGATTGTCTAGGCTGCACTCCCTCCATCCCAGCATCTGACTGTCTATGCTCCACCCCTCCCTCAGAGTCTTCTGGTTCTGGATCCTGAGGAAGAAGAGAAAAATTACCATCATTTACTTCTGAAGGCTCCTTCTCAATTGGCATCTGCTGAGATTCATTGAACATAACGTCTCTACTCAAAAATATCCTTCTACTGTTTATGTCATACAGACGATATCCCTTGGATCCACTTCCATATCCTACAAGAACACACGGTTTAGATTTTGGATCAAGTTTTTCCCTCTCATCTTTGGGGACATGAGCGTACGCACTGCAGCCAAAGGTTTTGAGGTGCTGTACGTTGGGCTTGTGTCCATTAAGGGCCTGATAAGGGGTCATATCATTCAATGCACTAGCAGGGCTCCTATTTTTGACATACACGGCAGTTGATATAGCTTCACCCCAGAATGATTTTGGTAACTTGGAACCAGACAGCATAGCTCTGACAGAGTCAAGAAGAGTTCTATTCATTCTTTCTGCAACTCCATTTTGTTCAGGTGTCTTAGGCACAGTTTTTTCATGGATAATTCCTTCCCCTTTTAGGAATTGTTCAAAGTCATTAGAGATGTATTCCCCACCGTTATCGGAGCGCAGAATTTTAATTTTGTGATCATAGTGATTTTCTACCAAGGATTTGAACTCCTGAAACACTTTGAAAACATCACTCTTATGTTTGATAATGTACACCCAAGTATATCTGGAGTGGTCATCTATGAAGGTTACAAAATACCTTCCACTCCCAAGTGATATGGGATTAAGCTGGCCACACACATCACTGTGGATAAGTTCTAAGGGTTGGCGTTTCCTTTTGTGATTTGTTTTGGGGAACGGAAGCCTATGATTTTTACCATCACAACAGTTTTCACAAAAAATGTTATCTCCACTCACAGAACAATCAAAACCTCTAACAAGATTCTTAGTGCCTAATTTCTTAAGATTATTGAATCCTAGATGACAAAATCGTTTATGCCACAGAATTTCATCAGAGGAAACGTTCATGCATTTAGCGGCTGAATTAAGGGTGCAATTAAGTTTATACAATTTTCCTACTTTACTGCCTAAGGCAATTAATTCATCGTCTTTATTTACAATCTTACATGAGCTTTCGTCAAAGTAAACTGAGTTTCCACTTTCTGTAATCTGAGGCACGGAAAGTAAATTGTAAGCTAAACCAGGTACATACAAGACATTCTTAACAACACAGGTATCTACTCGACCTTTAGGCAACAACACCATAACTTCAACATCACCTACACCAACACCTTGCAAGTTTCTACCATCACCAACTTCAATGTTAATTGGGCTAGATAGCTCATTCATACAAGAAAAATCATTCCTATTATTACACATGTGTGCTGTTGCACCGGAATCAATTACCCAACAATTATTGATATTTATCACAGACAATGCACCGATATAATTTGTTTTACCTGCTACAAAATTGTTTTGGTTTTCTGTGTGGTTCCCATCTTCTTTCTTCAATTTTTCTTGATAGATCCAGCACTTGGTACGTAGGTGTCCCAATTTTCCGCATTCGAAGCATCGTGAGTTTTTCAATTTGGAGGTCACAAGGGATTTTTCACTGAAGTCTGAAGCACTTTGGTTTTTCAGTTTTGCTTCTTCATTCAGAAGACGCTCTGTCACAATATCCCATGACGGTAGTTTTTCATGAGCTTCCAGTGCAGTCACCAGTGTGGAGAAATGGTCGGGAAGTGACGACAGCAAGATTATTACACGACTTTCTTCATCAACTGCGTCATCAATCACACTCAAGGACTCAAATATTTCGACAAATGCTTTGAGATGAGTTTGTAAGTCTTGGTCTTCTTTTAGTTTCATGTTGTAGAGTCTTTTGCGTAGTCTGAACTTGTTAGACCAAGTTTTCTTCTGGAATGTATCTTCAATCTTATGCCATAGTTGCACAGGGTCAGTAGGATCACCCAACAAATAAAGTTGACTTGTTTCGACACCAAGCACAATTGTTGCAAGTGCACTGTCACGTCTTTCTTCAAATTTTCTTCGAGCAGTCTCGTCCGTAGTCTGTGGCATGGTTTCCGTTCCTCGAACCAAGTTCCACAGTTTTTCCTTCATCAGAATCATCTTCATTTGCAGCTTCCACGTAGGATAGTTTTTATCATTAAGAGCCGTGAGGCAGTTCTTTGCACTTTCACTTACGGAGCCTGCCATGTTTCTTTCTCTTTCACCGTTTCTGTCTCACACAGCACTAACAAATCACCAACTTCTGTTCTCGCTGTCCCGGGCTGTTTTTCGCTTCGGGACTTAAGATAACCTCACTTGATATTGCTTCATCGGAAGGTTTACTGGGCCCATAACCTAATGGACGTAGGTTAAGAAGACGAGACTCTTGGAGTTTGTATAATCAGTACACACAGCAGGACACACGTTTACATTACGAAGGGTAGCGGTGGAGTCGACTCCAGCCAAGCCCGAGAACTACGAGCAGAGATCCACAAGAACCATGAGCTCAGTTCTCAACGCATAGTGCTGTCTAAATACATTCTTACGCAAGAGCACTGTAACATTATCAGTATTATACACATATACATTCAAGGTGCTACATGAAAGGTTTCAACAGAAAACACGTCTGGCAGATAGATGCTACTGCGTATGACATGAACAATACCCAGTCTAACTTTTCCGCCACTTGCATGCACGTTTTTCGCCGCCCAAGTAATTCAATCGTTTGGGCGGCGAAAAACTTGCATGGAGACGGTGAAAAAGTTAGACTGGGTACACCCCAACAGTGAAACATGATGAAGGTAACGTTATGATCTGGGAGTGCTTTTTGTGACACTTGTGACAATGAAATGTCAGAAGTGTTCAAACTTTGTAGTTGTAAGACTTGAAAAAAATGTTGTGAACGTGCTTTCTCATCGAAGCCGTTATCGTAATTTTCATTAATGTCGCATTTATTCGTTGGCCGATTTTCAGGAGGCAATTCTTTGATCGTATTATTTATCGTCATTTTCTTTTCGGTTTCAGGAATCTCAAGGTTGGTGATCGAGACAGAAGGCCTCATTTATTATATTTTCGTTATATCATTAAAGATCGAAATATGCAGTGATTTTTCAATGTCATTAGTTGCAGTCAATCATGATATTATAACAAATCAAATAGGGCCTCATTAGGTAAATGACGAGATGGTTGCAACGTAATTTAATGTTATGAAGATGACTTCTTTCTTTAAGTAAATGAATGACACATTCGGAATTAAGAAGCGGCTAACGAAGTACACAGCATATTAGAGGTTCTAAATAATTACAATGCTATCAGATCTCGGTGATTGAGTTAATTCTTAACTGTTAGATGACATAAATCATAAGAATTCGCGCTATGGCATTGAGATAAATCGGTGAAGCCTTTTAACGTGAAATAATAGATGAAAACATAGATTATCAACATATTGAGAAGTCTGACAAGAACATCTTAAATGAGGTGGAGCCTCGGAGCTGAATCATTTAGTAGAGAAATATATTGATAATTATGAGAAGCACATCTTAGTTGTGAGATGAGGTCTCGGCGCTGGGTAATCAACAGAGAAGTAAAGAACGTCTAGAAGTTACATCGAACAAGATTAATCTATACCTAATACATGAAGCCACTCATTGAGGATCGATGAGATAGTAGATGAGCATATGGGATACTTAGCTGTGGTATTCCCGAACAGCGGCCGACAACTCAATACAACTTTGAGTTAACACTTCCCCCGCTCCACCCGCAAGGGTGTAAGCGGAGGTTCACACGTCTTGCTTAATCGACGGCCCAGGACCTAGTGCCGCTTATGCGCGTCCGCCAGAAAGAGGCTGGGTGACGCTGTCTCGAGTTGGAACAAACGCGTTACCTATCTTGAAGCTTCACGTCAAAATATTACAGAAAATATCAAGTGTTGGGAGATGATTCAAATGGATTAAGCTTTATAATTAATAAGCAAGTAATTTATGTAGAATGAACAACATTTTAGGTCTCGCAGGAAGAAGTTTAAATACACGAAGAAATATAGAAGTGTCTTGAAATGATCTCGGGCTCAGGCGTCGTCTACGTGGCAGAGAGTCCGGAGTCCACTGGAGGGGGTTCGTAGAGGGTGTGAGGTTCGCTGGTTGTTTCAAATGATGCTCGGTGGTTGGTGAATTTCTTCTCGAAGAGTAGTTTTTAGAGTTCAGAAATGCTGTGCTTTATTGTCGAGAGCATTTTATCCAATGTCGGGTCTTTTAGAAGATAGTTGCTTGGCCAAAACAACCCTTTCTTGACGTTTATATGAACACGGCGAAAGTCTGTCCCAGAAGAATCACGACAAATCCTCGCCGACGTCATTTAAGTATCGAGCTCCCGCTCGTTGTTATCCTTCTTCTTGATCTGTGCGCGTGCGACTACTGATCAGAAGAAAAGTAGTTCCGAGAAGACAAATACGGAGCTGGACGGGAGTGGTTTGCATTCACTAGGAAGCGCTGAATCGAGATACCTTGAGATGACACCATTGCAGTCGTCCTTTGGCAGGACATTCTCCTAACAATCGATGTCGGTGATCTCCCACGCCGTCATGACTGCCACATGCAGCAGTCGTGAAGTTGAAAAACTTCATGGAAAATCTTTTTTTTGCCCTACAGTCGCGTAGAGACCGAGGGTGCTCCTGTTCTTCATCTCTCTTGCAGAAAAAACTCCGAGTTAAAGAACTCCACGGGATCTAAGATAGAAGTGGACGTGTTCCTTTAATGGCTGGAACCGTCATCTTTTCTTCACCATAAATAATGATGTAAACGTTGCCGTATCATTGGTCGTCTCTTCATCAATCGCAGCATATCGTCGCTCTGTTTTCTTCATTGTCGTATCCTCCATCGTTGATGCTCGCCGGGATTGCATCACGTCATGCGCCAACCAGCTGTGCCTCGCGCGCCAAGTGTGTGTGTGTGAGCAGACGCAAGCGTGCTTGGTTACCTCGCGTTGCTATGGAGACAGGGCAAGCCTCTGAGTGACTCGTCGTTGTATGCGAGTGTTCCAGCCGAGACGCTCGCTGCCGCTGCTCCGCTCCCGTACTGCGTTCCGCACATGTACGTCGCAGAGTGCATCCATGTCGCAGCCGACCGCCGTCACGCCAAGATTTACGTAGTGCACGCACATGGACGCGTATATGAAGCGAGTGTGCGCAGGCGCTGTCGTGTTGCCTCTCGCTGCCTGGCCGAGACGTCCGCTGTCGCCGCCGCTGTTGCTGCTGCTGATCTGCGATGTAGTTCTGGTCGCTCACGCACGCAGACGTACGTACGCGCCGACGCCTCAGTGAGACGCTCGCTGCTGTCGCTGCCTCCGTGTGAATGTGTGATGCTCGCTGCCGCTGCTTGGGCCGCAGTGTACGTCCAGTCACGCACACAGATGTATGCGAAGTCTGCGTTCACGAAGTCGCTCAGCAGGCAGAGGCTCTCTGCGCAATGGTGATTTTGTGGAGACTGAAGTCGACTCCCACGTCCACAGCACAGCGAAAGACTGAAAGTTCCATGACGGTTATTTACTGGCTTTATAAATCCCAAATTTTTCACTCCTTCTCCCTCCGCAGGCGTTCACAACATGCGTCCACACTCATCTCACTCACAAGTAACTTCATGTTTACCGAAAGGACATACTTATAGCCTACCCTAATCTTTATTCCATTCTTATTCGATATGCTATGACGCAATAATAAGGATGATTCTCGGAAGGAGAGGACATAATATTTCTGATAATACATTAACATTAAATTTTAAAATTGAATAGACTGCACGCCATCCGGGTTAGAATCGAATTATTTATATTTATAGTTATTATTACATTCTTCGTTACGAATTATCAATTTGCTCGTACTGAAAATTTTAAGAACTAATTCATAATTTTCGTGACATTTACTTTACAAAGAAACAATAATCCAGACAGGAATGAATTACACCTCGGCATCAAGTTCGTGGTCGTAATCAGTAATTTGTTGACATTGGAGTATAAGTAAATAGGAATAACAAATAAATTCACCATTACGCTATCTCGCAAAATACATCCAAACATCATACTAAAATATCCTAAACATCGAGCATCATATTTGAATTTTAAATGTTGCCATGTCGTTACAATGTTGGAATAGAGTCAGTCAGCCGTGTGGGTATGTGGTTAGAGAGAGTGTGGCTGTGTGGCTTGGGCTTAGGAATGTCGGCGAGAGGAAGCCGAAGTGGCGAGTAGCCGGGCGATATTGTAAACAGAGCGCAGACCAGGCAGCTTCTACCACACGTCGCAGCCCCACATCTCCCCAAGGTCACACCTCACACACATTACACTCTCCAAAAACGAACATCCACCCTCAAACTTCTCCTCAACATGTCAAATTACACAAAATATCGCGTCGAAATCCAGAATAAAACATGAGAATAAATTATCAATAGAGCATAATATCTCTATCCACAAAATTTATATGTAATATCAATCTTTGAGTGTACGTAATGCATGTAATATCGTCATTCTGTAGAAAAGATTTATAATTGAATGGAAAACTCATTTTAAATAAACCTCCGCTGATGTTTGAGAGTACGAAGAAATTCTTAATAAACATTTTAATTGAAAGTTTTTAACAAAATTTTTAAACATTTAGGAGATTTTTCAATTAACTTTCAATGATGTTAACTTAAGAAGTTTAGTTCTCGAACTTTAAGATTCCAAATAAGAAGTTAAGATGATAGAGTGCGAAGGCTCCACGTAAGTTTCAGAATATGATTCTGGCTGCCGCTATAGAGAGTGTGCTCGGAGCTGCGCGGCTTCCAACGCCTTTGTCGAAAAGAAAATGGCGCCGAAAGGTTCACGGTGGCTAGATGAATTTCCACAGCGTCTAACTCAAATTAATTATTCTCATAGAGAAATTGTGCAGTAATCAATCGAAAGACGCTTGATTTTTAAATTTTAAATCATTTGGAATTAACTGCTTCATATATTGGGTATTTCGATACACGAAGAATCAACACAAAACGACGTAATGATATAAGAAACTCAGAATAGATTCTTAATTGGGATTAAAATTTTTGATTAGAAACGGTTAACCTTGAAGCATGATTATTGAGAGAAATCAGTAAATGAAACAGAAAACATGATTATTAGACATATGAATAATTTTACAGTAAACAAACACGATAATGAAAGGTAAATAGATTCACAAAAGTAATAAATCAAAAATAGAAAGCATGATTAGACATCCTAATAATTTTAGAGTAAACAAACACAATGAAATGAAAGCAAATAGGCTTGCAATTGAAATAAAACGGCAGAATATTAGTAAATAGGCACGAAATAGAAACAATTTAAATGTAAGCGGGATACAATGATATAGATTACTAAACACCCTGATACAATACTGAGTGTTATGAACAGTTATCCATCACTAGTTGAGTTTGCGTCTGGCAGATCAAATGCAATTTTTATGAAGTATTTGAGGCATCTTTGATTTAATTTGAATGGTTTTGTTATTTTGTTATTTTTGATAAATTTCGGCAATTATGGTAACGTGACAATTATTTCGAGCGGTCTCTTTCGGAGACGATTGAAGATAAAGATCCGCCACCGCTTGGCACCATATGTTGTGAACGTGCTTTCTCATCGAAGCCGTTATCGTAATTTTCATTAATGTCGCATTTATTCGTTGGCCGATTTTCAGGAGGCAATTCTTTGATCGTATTATTTATCGTCATTTTCTTTTCGGTTTCAGGAATCTCAAGGTTGGTGATCGAGACAGAAGGCCTCATTTATTATATTTTCGTTATATCATTAAAGATCGAAATATGCAGTGATTTTTCAATGTCATTAGTTGCAGTCAATCATGATATTATAACAAATCAAATAGGGCCTCATTAGGTAAATGACGAGATGGTTGCAACGTAATTTAATGTTATGAAGATGACTTCTTTCTTTAAGTAAATGAATGACACATTCGGAATTAAGAAGCGGCTAACGAAGTACACAGCATATTAGAGGTTCTAAATAATTACAATGCTATCAGATCTCGGTGATTGAGTTAATTCTTAACTGTTAGATGACATAAATCATAAGAATTCGCGCTATGGCATTGAGATAAATCGGTGAAGCCTTTTAACGTGAAATAATAGATGAAAACATAGATTATCAACATATTGAGAAGTCTGACAAGAATATCTTAAATGAGGTGGAGCCTCGGAGCTGAATCATTTAGTAGAGAAATATATTGATAATTATGAGAAGCACATCTTAGTTGTGAGATGAGGTCTCGGCGCTGGGTAATCAACAGAGAAGTAAAGAACGTCTAGAAGTTACATCGAACAAGATTAATCTATACCTAATACATGAAGCCACTCATTGAGGATCGATGAGATAGTAGATGAGCATATGGGATACTTAGCTGTGGTATTCCCGAACAGCGGCCGACAACTCAATACAACTTTGAGTTAACACTTCCCCCGCTCCACCCGCAAGGGTGTAAGCGGAGGTTCACACGTCTTGCTTAATCGACGGCCCAGGACCTAGTGCCGCTTATGCGCGTCCGCCAGAAAGAGGCTGGGTGACGCTGTCTCGAGTTGGAACAAACGCGTTACCTATCTTGAAGCTTCACGTCAAAATATTACAGAAAATATCAAGTGTTGGGAGATGATTCAAATGGATTAAGCTTTATAATTAATAAGCAAGTAATTTATGTAGAATGAACAACATTTTAGGTCTCGCAGGAAGAAGTTTAAATACACGAAGAAATATAGAAGTGTCTTGAAATGATCTCGGGCTCAGGCGTCGTCTACGTGGCAGAGAGTCCGGAGTCCACTGGGGGGGGTTCGTAGAGGGTGTGAGGTTCGCTGGTTGTTTCAAATGATGCTCGGTGGTTGGTGAATTTCTTCTCGAAGAGTAGTTTTTAGAGTTCAGAAATGCTGTGCTTTATTGTCGAGAGCATTTTATCCAATGTCGGGTCTTTTAGAAGATAGTTGCTTGGCCAAAACAACCCTTTCTTGACGTTTATATGAACACGGCGAAAGTCTGTCCCAGAAGAATCACGACAAAAATATTTGTATCGGAGATCATTTTAACGAGATGTAGAAGTCTAAAAATAAAAGCACAGTGAATCAAGGGGCAGTCCTCATCTCAAAATAGTTTTTTGAAAAGATAGTTTCTTCAAAATGACCCGTAGGTAGTCACTGAGGAAACCTCGGCTTAGTGAATTTACAAGGTGCTTTGAGTTGAAATTTATCTAGCCTTATCCGCGAAAAAAAGACAACTTGCGCTGACAACTTCGGCTCTGTAACACATAACCTAGCCCGTCTTTCTAGATTGTTAGGACCACTCTGCATTGAGCTAAAGTTTACAGTGTGCTATGGTTGTGCAAGATTTCAATGGACACTGTAACCTTCATTACAGATTTCAAGGCGCTATCAGCCCACATCATTCAGAAATCATAACTCTTCCTCCTCCATGAGCTTTGGTAGATGCCGTTATGCTGCGTTTGATTTCATCTACGGGCCTTTACACAGTAGCTAGGGGTACGGGTATGCAATAATAATAGCCTTGAAAATACGGCTCTGGCTACAGGCTTGTTAAAAATAATTGATCATGATGACAATTAGGAAATAATTGATTTAAAAGAAATATAAATATTTTTTTCCCCAAATATTGTGCTGGTGGCAGCAAAATGATCTTAAAAGAATATGTTCGGCTGAATATACATTGATTATGACGTATGATACGACGTCACAAGGAGGTAATTTACGAAGAGCCCGCAGCAATAGCGCTACCTTTGTAAGATTGCCAAGAGGAGGTCACTAGTATGATGGCAGCGAATGTGAGATTTGAGCATGTTTTGTTCTCAACAATTTTTTGATTATGCCGTGATGACGTACCACAAACACTTCCTTAACACTCTGAATAGTCTAACAAAGACAACCCATGCAAGAAGATAGCTGTATTTTAAAATTTAACCACTCAACTCAGGGGAATGAACTTTCTGGTTCGTTGTTTACAAGTTTTGCTGTGTTGGAGAAATGGTTTTCAAGAACAAACCTGGAGCGCGTCACAGGCTAAGGCAGTGCGATGGAGAAGAGACGCGTCGAGGCAGTCCAGCCACGACAGGTCACTATAATGCAGGCTCCTCAGTATGAGCTGCAGCGTGTCTGGTTGGACCATCTGCAATAGGATGAGGATATGGCATGGTCAACTCTGAACTCTAAATCTACAGTAAATTTTCCAAGTTATGAAATAAAGTGGCAAGGATCAGTAAATACATTTCGTTCAGCGAATAATGAATCGACAGCTAATCCAATGGTAGAAAATTAAACGAAATATCTCTCCCGGATAGGGTGATCCTACTTCAAAAACTCATGAAGTAATGAAAACTAATAGATGCCGTAATTATTTCGATATTTGATGGATTAGGAGATTATTGTAGCAGAACACGGAGAAGGGAAAAAACATACCTTTTTTATAACGAGTTGCTGGAATATAAGTGAGCTCTGTTTTGTGAAAAGCTGACACAATATCAAAGGACCCTGTTGGCCTCAGCGAGAAAAGCAGCGTAGTTTAATTTTAGTGAGACAACAGAGCGTATCACAAAGCTTTAGAAGACAGCGATAACATTGCGTTTGCCACGGTAAATATTGTTTACTCTGGGCTTCTGTTCATTCCCGAGGTAAAAAACTCTGTTAAGTGTCGAATCTGCTAAAAGCTCGTATACTGGGAACTCTCAATCATATTTTAAATTAAATTTTGACTCACACTTCTACTTTAGAAACGTGGAAGAAATTCAGCAATGAAACTGCACGGTCATTTGCACACTAGATGGTCAGGTATCGTAAATGTTATATTGTTTCATATAATGTAACAAATTTAATATATTCTAAGTAACCCTCTGATTTTTGCTGACAATGTGCGAGTTAAAACTCGATTTGGTCGACTCAAATTCACTTCAAGTGTTTTCAGTGCTATGTTTTGTTCATCAGAGTGGCAGGCCAGGCAAATTTTGCTAAGTCGATCCTCGCTAACATCAACTTTTGCGGACAAAATTGTTCCCAGCTTTTCAAAATATGAATCGAGCACCGTGTCAGAAGCATTACAGTAATTCTGCATCAGTGCAGGGTGAAAATCGCACGAGATAATACATGATTCGAGGATCAAGTGTAGTGTGATGTAGGAGCGAGCATAGGGCGCGACCATACCTGAGGGTGCAAGGTGTGCTCGGACTGGTCACTGTCTGCCCACGCCCCCTGGAGGAGCGTGCGGAAGTATCCAGAGTGTTGGATGAGGAGCTGGCGGCTGGGCTGGAACCGCATGTCGCCGCACCGGATGATGATGCTGTCATCGGTCATCTTTGATTTCATATTCTGAGGGGAAAGTATGAAATTTAGACGTTTTGCATTTCAAAATGCAATTAAGTGATATCAGGCTTAAGTTTTGATGTATTCCTCCATCATCGGCTTAAAACATCCTCTTAAGCAAAAGAAAAGAAAGAAAGAAAAAAAACAGAAAAGCTTTAAAGAATAGTAACCAACACTTATCAGGAATATTCATCGTCTCACAGCCGCCTATATTGTATAAAAATAAATTCCTCCTTTCGTAGCCCAAATGTTGCAATGTGGTACTGATCTCACGTCATGATCTGAAGCGCGTTTTGCTGCTCCATTTGAAGTTTGCAAGTCATTCAGCATCACGTCTTAAAGTTACAATTCGCCAACGGTAGAAGTTCAGCAACTCGTTCGTAACTCAGCAACTTAATTCATGGAGTCTCAAAATCCATAGTTTCCATTTCTACACATTGGCTACCAAACCATCGTAATGCGAGTACCATATATACAAACTACGATCTCTGCCTGCAAGCACCATGCTCCTTCTGGAGCTCATCTCCACACTTCATCTAAATCATCATCTCGACGCTGCCATACACTTACGAGTATTTATTCCCTATTGTATCGAGAGTTCACAGTCTAGTAACCCCCATAAACAGTTAATGAATCTGGTACGGGAAGCTGCTGCTTCCATAAGTTCAAATGAAATAAACGTACAATGAGCTCGCGAGACTCGAACTCAGGACTATAAATTACCGCGCCGTCACGCTATCGACTGCGCTATCGATCACCCTAAAAGATGATCAAAGCCCAACGAAAGCAATGCTTGGCCCAGTGCAGGTACGTGCTGTCCCGACATATATTTATTCCCTATTGTATCGAGAGTTCACAGTCTAATAACCCCCAGAAACAGTTAATGAATCTGGTACGGGACAGCACGTACCTGCATTGGGCCAAGCATTGCTTTCGTTGGGCTTCGACCATCTTTTAGGGTGATCGACAGCGCAGTCGATAGCGTGCCGGCGCGGTAATTTATTGTCCTGAGTTCGAGTCTCGCGAGCTCCTTGTACGTTCACTTACGAGTATTGCATAACTTGATTTTTTCTAACATTTCTCGAATGACAAACTAATGATAGGTGATAAATAAAACCGAATCTCTCACCTTGAAATTCTCACCATTATTTTATAATTAATTCGAATTTAATTGTTTCTCAAACCAAATTTCAACCATTCCACAAGAAATTCTTACGTCTGAACAAATATGTTTCATACTCTGATTCGTCTACTAGCAGTCTGTAGTTGGAGTCTCATTTGTCCTGGCCAAAAATGTTTTGAAGCGCAAAAACTACAAAAAAAGTTCAGATGTATGACCGCAAGAACGAAAGACATTTGCCTGCGCGCTTGTTGAACTTTTCAATTAAAAATTACTTCCAATGTACCGCTTAACGTCGCACTTCCAGGACGACACGTACTGATGGTGGGGAGAAATTTTCTTCAAAGTTTTCCAGAATATAATCGAAAGTTTGATCACTGATCGCATTGTAGCCAGGAGTGGATTTGATTCTTGTATCACTTTTAGGAATGATCATCGGACAACGGTAAAAATAATATTGCCTGTTTAAAATAAACTATAAGTGCAGAGTAATTGCATAATTTTTCCCCGAGAGTTGGTACATCATTTCAGTGAAGATTGCTTCTACACAAGCTTGATTTAGCAATAAATTTTTCAAACATTATGATGTTATAAGCACCAATTGCTGAGAGAATTAAGCCCTAAAATTTCATGGTCAGCGAACATAGTAAGAATTCATTATTGGGATCAATAATACAGAAAATGAAGCTTGTCGAATTAAAATTGTCTCCAATAACAGTTTTCAAAAAGAAACCATAGAAATTAGCGTTTAATGTTATTCACACCACGTGGTTCACAAGTATCTGTATGAGTTCGTTACGGAGCTTAGTACATGAGAACTTGCAAAACTATACTTGGAAAATGTAAAGCACATCCCCAAAAACTTGACATGTCATTTCTCAAATGGAAATTCTGCTGCTAATCTAACAACAAGTCAGCAGAATGCCTCTACAGGGACCATTAATCTTGTTTTGTACCACGGACAAGTCAATAGCTACTGACCGCCGGAGCCCCTATGGAAGCGCTGGCTCAGCGCCCATGTGTGGTGGTCACGCATTTTGGAGTCGCTATTGTTGGTCGCACACACATTCCAATGCACGCTCGCCATTATCTTCCACACTATTACGACTGAGATCTAATTTTCCATGCGGTTGTGTATGTTCCTTAAGTTGAATGACGTAGTTCAACCATTTGTGAAGTCAGTCAATGATTTATTGGTCTCACAATTGAAGCATAGTAAATATCTTTCGAAAATGAATATGAAAGAAAATGAAAAAAATATTTCTAGTAAAGAATTTAGTCACGAGAGGTAAAAGGAATTGAATCATTTTAGTGATCAGAATCAAACCTTCGTATGTAAAATAATTCATGTTTGTAACAAATGTGAGTGAAGAAATCCCATTCAAGGACAAAGTTTCTGCAGTGAATTTGTGCAGTAAATAACCCAGTGTGTACGCTAAGCGAAGTACAGAATTACGTAATAGAAATTTAAATGCGCTCAAGGAGATAGAAAAAATGACATTAAGGCCTTAAGACCAGCACATGATAAAGGATTGGACTGTCCTTTCTCCTTTTTTGTTTTGTTAGACGATATTAAGGTGAAAGAATATAACAGTTTAAAGCGAAGAACCGGTGTCATCATGTCTCAGACCTAAGTAGAGACGAGAAGCATCGTGACTTTTGGAACTAATGTCTCTGTCAAAATAACTTCAGCTGCTCTCTTTTCCGTGGCGGATTGTCAAATAATTAACGCCATCTTAGCGACGCAGCTAACAACGTAAGTTCATTACAGTTGACTAAGAAGAACTTGGACAGTCAACTGCAGTGCTACAAAGACTCAAATTTTTGAAAACCTACCCCCTGATACACGACACCTTTGGGCGGCGCATGCGCAGAGCTGAACACGTGGACTGCGGCCCGACCCAGCGGTGGTCCCTGATGGGATTTTCACATCGGGGCATGCACGTCGCGATGGCTCCCAGTCCAATTTTGCTGCTTTTTAATTATAGTCAAATGAAAGGGCGACCCATTTTGCGTTTGTAATATTTAAGATTGAAAAAACAGACGTTCCTTTTAATGAAATTTAAACTTCACTTTAACCAGCAGCAGTCAACGCGTTCAGACGAATGTATCAGCTCAAATAAAAAATACGTAATTTGACGGACTGCGCTACTTGGAATGAACGTGGTTTATACGAGTCGCTTCTGATGCCCTATGGTAAAATAACTGTCAAGGTACAACTCTGAAATATTTGTGTAATTGTAATATTATTTCTTGGTCTATGTTGATTTGATGAAACACTTTTAACACCGCTAACGAATTTCTAAAGCGATAGTACCACAAAACAATTGCCAGTAGGTGCGCAAGCTGATGATATAATATCTATAACAATTAGATTCTAAAATCCTCATCTCGAATTATGGTTAAAATGCACTTCTCTAACACATGGAATATAGACGCTCCAAAAATATCTTTAACTAGGAGCTGAGTTCCACACTCACCTTCCAAAAGCACAAAGAATTCAGAACAAACTATCCACTGAGCACTTCACAGCCACACTACAGAACAAGACTTCGAGCCGACAGCGCAAACGACCTTTCCACGAATGCGTTCCTTCAGTTAAGGACGACATGAGCTGGGGCAGGCCTTTTTGTACCTGGACGTATCGGCCATAGTCGGGAGAAAGATCATTGTTGCCATATTGGCGTTTTTTCTGGCAAAATTTCTCAGTTTTTTTTTTTTTTTTTTTTTTTTTGAAGGTTTGAACTTTTTTCAAGTGAAATTTGACTATTAAAACAAATCATTTTGTGGCATTCTTGCAAGATTACAAGATGATAAAGTGACCTTCAAAGGTTACATTTTATTTCAGGAGTCCATACTAGAGGAGCTCAGATAAGAAAATATATATTCAGTAATCTAGGTGGCGAGAGTTTTCCATTTTCTATGGAAATACAGATTTTCCAGAACCGAACAAAAAATAGAAGATGCGCTACGGCAAGGAAAATTAACAACCATGACCAGAATGAAGAGTGAAAGAAAACGGAAAAGGTGATAGAAAACACTCGGCGTATTCAAGGAAACCCTTCCCTATTGTCTTCGTAGCTGTTAAAAAAGAGGTCCATATTCATTAGATATAAAACCCTGGTCAGGTTACATCAAGTTTGTTCAACTCCAAGTCCTACTAAATATGTTCTTTTTCAACACGAACGGCCTCCACATCCGTTCACGTCAATGAAATCAACCCAGCGGGTACCTCAGCCATGCCTAACAAATACATCCTTGCTCTCTTCGCCATCATCGTCTTACATGCAGGGTTCCACGGGCTTGTGAGATCCATCGAACAATTTCTCACGCGATTTTTACAGCATTTTCAGCACCTGCATTAGTATGCATGTAATTTTGCAGTCTATAGGCTATAAATAACAATACTGTTACTAAAAATTCTTTCCCAACCAGGTACACCTCGCGGTACCGGGGATTCGGCGCGCCTACCCTGTGGTTCTACATTTCGTCAATGCCATATTTCTACGTGGGGCGAGGTCCAGTTCCCAAAGACACGAACCGAAGTGAGTGCTCCTTCTCTTGTGTAAAGTGAATGCTTTATTATTTTACGAACGTGAATAAAACTGTGATATCAAGTCTTAACAAACGATGATTCTAAAATCCTGATTTAGTTGTATTCCTACGGTTGCGCTCAATATCAGCCTATACACATTACACATACTAAGAAAATATGGACTAAATAGGTCGAAGATAGATCTAATAAGTCGATTTCTCAAAGAAAAGATTGCCGCTTTTTGATGCCAAGGGCGAGTGCGCGATGGGAGCTATTGTAACAGCGGGATTATTGATAAACGAATTCTGTTGACAAAATCGTTACAGGGAAGACCGAGCATTTGCATTTTTGAGGCCAGTGATGACCTGAGTGTTTGAGGTGCCTGAGCTGGCGTGTGTGAGGGCTGGTGACGGCTGTGTGTCAACGTTATGTAGGGTGAGTGAAGTAAGGAGCTAATTGTAGTTACATATATTATCAAATCTAGATTATGCAACCGTAGGAGTACATTGCCCTCTGTCATTTGTTTCGGCAAGTGACAAGAGTACTACTGTATTCATGTGTGTCTATCAACTCAATCATTTATTTAACTAGTGACATCTATATTGCGATCCTCACATGTGTGTGTATCAACTAACGATCCTTACTTTAAGATATTTTAAAAACCAACGATAAGCCTTTTGTATCATCGTTACTGGAAATAAACTCTTTTTTCGAGACGCGAGGGTGGCCGTGAGTCGCTGAGGTTCCCTCTTTTGTTATTTGAGTGTCCTTTCAACTTATCAGTTTTTTAAAAGACAGAAGGAACAACAGTTTGCCTTCACTGGAGTTGGTACATCCGACGCACAACATTGGATATAAAATTTCTAAACTAAAGGTCCTGAGCTGGTTAGCGTACATGGCTGTCAATCATAAACAGTTGCTTGTGATCATTTCCACCTGTCTCGGGAAATCGTGCGGCAATGATCATCACTACATCTTTTAATTGAAAATGAATTCGATGTAATGAATTGCTGAATACATTAGAATTTTTTTACGGTGTTATTTTGCGTTATTGAGCGAGGACAGGACAGTCATGTTGCTGGTTCTTCTCTAACTTCAACATTGCTCAATATTTAAGGAACACATCTTGCCTGCAGGGAATGAAAACACTTAAATGACTTCAGATATAAACACGCGTTGCGTTTCAGAATCACATGTCAAAACTCATAATGACTCAAGATGAACACGTACTGCGTTTCAGAATCTCCGCCGAACCCATGGATCATTTTGGTAGCGGTGGTGGTGACCAACAACGCCATCGTGGCCCTCTTCTGCTGCCTCTACTCCGGCAAGTCCGACCGCAGCTGAGGGCGGGTCTGCTCGCCTCTCCTTCACGGCCTCACACTCAAAGGCACTGGAAGAACAGAAATACTGTAGATATATTCACAATAATTTTTTTTCCGAGAGGGTTTTACACTTCACGGCGACACTCCTGGCGACATACTCAGAGGCACTTGAAAAGCGTAAATGCTGTAGATATATTCACAATAATTTTACTTGTTGGGTTTTCCGTTCGTGACCTCTTCACGGCCACACACTCACAGGCACTTGAAGAACATAAATACTGTAGATATATTAACAACAATTAATTCTTTCTTACGGGGTTGTACACTCGTGACCTCTTCACGGTAACACTTAAGGGACATGAAAACCAAAAATACAGCACAGATATTCACCGCAATTTGACTTTGTTTACGGGGTAATGTACTCTCGGGATCTCATCACGGGAACACACCCAAAGAGACTTGAGGGACAGAAATGCTGCGAAACTCACAATTTTAATTAAAAGTAATGAAAATTAGCGTCATCAGGTCTTGGAAACTCAATTATGAGGAACGTTAGCTAACGTCATCATCAATCCAGACTAACTACAATTTGACTCAGCCTCAAGATATGGGCTGCAATCGTTCCTGACTTGGCAAGAGAGTATAACATCGAAAAACTTAATTTTTATCAGCCGAAATAGTTGAATTTTCTCCATAGGTGTAATCTTAGCCTACCTGAGAAGTCGACTCTCCCTCGTGTAGTAGCCTCTCACTCTAGGCTGTGATGGTCTAGAAAATAAAATATTCTGAGGGCCTAATTACAAACGAACTATCCATTGACGAGTTTGAAGTAAGGTTTAAAGACACAGGAAATGAACGTCACTTTGAATGGTTTACGAGCACATCCTTGACAATGTTGAAAAAAGTCATCGAAGCGAGATATGCCAGAGGAACGATGGACCTGTGTGGAACACATCACATGCCGAGTTCGTTTTTTGGACGATGTCCAGAGCCTGCCTAGCATAACGACCTCAAAAAGAAGTGCTAGCATCTGTTCATTATATGTGTTCTATCGCGGTGACGCTGTTTTGTGTTTAGAACAGCCGGAGAGAGTCTCATCTTTTTAGCGAGCGTCAGTGTCTATTAGACTGGCACCCTGTGTTTATTTGTGTCAGGCATGATGATACAACTAGAATTTGCTATTACTTATTTATTGGAACAAAAAATGATTAAATAAAAATTAGCGTCGATCGCCAGAATTACAGGTGATTCACTTGTTTAACATCTCATGTGGTAACGTTTTTGGAAATAAACTGTTATTATTTTCTTTCTTTCTTTCTTTCTTTCTTTCTTTCTTTCTTTCTTTCTTTCTTTCTTTCTTTCTTTCTTTCTTTCTTTCTTTCTTTCTTTCTTTCTTTCTTTATTTCTTTCTTTTCATCAGGTAGTGGAGTGTGTAAAATTCTGGGCCCAAGCTTTTAAACTCTCAGTACTTTTCACTTTTGAGTTTCAAGTAAAACGTACATTACTTTAACAAGAAAATTATTAAAAACTGATGTCAAAGGAGGAAAAGGCTGTTGGTGTTGGAGGAATTCGCCGTTCCCATAAGGTCACTCATTACTGATGATGATCAGCTGTATTGCAATATTATGACTGGGTTAACACAGCATAACATTTACTCAAATTTAGATTAGCATTAGTTTCCGTTGGGTAGTAGAAGGCGATAGTCAGCAATTTGCATTCTCTAGCTGCATGAACACTTTATCGGGATGAAGAATAAATGAAAAGTGCTGCTGTAAAATAGAATGCTTTATTCCAGTCAATCAAGCCTGATACATATCATCTTGTGCATTGGTTTGTCAAATGCCTTATAAATAACACCAGGACGCAATCACGGTTACCCCCGGTCAAGCCGGTAACCATTTCCGACACCTGGGTTGACTGGGAGTTTGTGGCTGAATTCTCCCTTTCCCAACGGGGAGAATCACCTCGCGGCACTGCCGGGATTCGAACTGTCGACACCTTCCCGTAAAGGGCGCGTTCTTAACCACTCGGCCACTGCAGCAATACTGTGTGTCTACTAAATGAATAAAGTACAAGTAGCGTTTTGCATCAATGTGCCACCATCTTCTATGTTTGCATTATTTCATGTATTTATTACCGTTATAAAACTTAAAATAACTTGATCATATGAATACATTTTTATGTTTTTCTCTCAAATTTCTGTAGAAACGTTGGCATGTGCTGTTATGAAACCCATATACGCTTAGTGACTATGGATCTTGATGTTAAGATATTTTAAAAACCAATATAGATCTTTCTATCAACTTTATTGGCAATGAACTCCATTCCTTTTTCTGGCATGTTTTTTCATAATGGCGACGTAGAGTTCTCATGAATTTACAACTTTTACTTTCTTCTGTCGTGGCATACTCATGAGCCAACTGATTAATTCAGTACTGGTACATTTATAGACCTATATTTACCGATGAAGTCAATGTACATTGCTATCTAATTGTATCAATATCTGGGTGGGGCCAACTGCTTCTGGTGTCAACGTACAATCTTCCAGGGGGCACATGTGAGGTTCCGAGCTAAAAGTTGGATAAGCCTTTTTTAATGGAGTGATTTTTTTGTTATGTTACGGACCATTTTCTTCACTCACTGTTTTCCTGTTTTTCATTGAAGACTACTTTCTTTGCAAACTTTTACCTTGCTACCTAATTTTCTTTCAAATTATTGTTTCTTTGCACCTTGTGCTTAGATTCTGCGCTTCATTATGTCCATACTAAATGGTGGCTTCCTCCTTCCTCCCATTGGAAGCCTTTGTTCAGTTTGGGAGGCTTAAACTAACTTATCTAAGTCAACGTACGTGTATGTATGTACAGCTCACGAGTTTCGATGCGTGGCAGCAATAAATGTTAGTGATTCTTTAGTGAGTATTTCTTCGTGTTTATATAAGATGTGTATATGTTAAGACATGCATATGTTAGCATAATAATGACTGCTGCAGAACCTTGTTCGTGTTTCCCTGCCCTATCTATGTTTTTTTTGTGAATCTGAGTAAGGTTTGTAGTTCAGAAGATCGGCAATTGCACCTGTAATGATGTTATTCATTTTAAAAGCCGAAAGTTTTGAAATCAGTGTAGGTCGACGGGCAAGATCTCGCCCGACGCATCAGTTACGTTGGCCTCAAATGTTGTCCGCATTATAATTAATCATCTGACCTTATGTCCTGAAGTGACACTTAAATCTTCAAAGTGGTTGTGCAGTAAGTTGGCGTAACACGTTTTTTTTTCATTAAAATATCATGAAAAATGTATGCAACTTCTTCATAACTTTAAGCTTTACGCATAAGAGACGAAAGACCCTTTCGACCCTGAAAGAAAACTCTTGTACTCAGTGTTTTTACCAGAGCGTGTGCTGCTTTAATGTTGATTGTTGCAGACCAAGATGACGTTATCAGAAAAACTTTTCTACTCAATGAGTTTTCACTCTATTCACCCACTTCATAATGTTAAAAGTCTGAAACCCTTTCTTTGTATCATTATATTGATAAAATACAATCATTAAATATGAAAAAGGACATATTAGGCCATGGAATTTATTCTCATGAATGTAATTGACTTCCAATTGAATGAAATGTTGTTATACCAAAATACTGAGATGCGTAAACAGGAACTGTTTACTACATACTGTTCCGTATCAATTGCGTTAATCAGTATAATGTATCATAAATACTCAAAATTATTCGAATATGTTGATATTTACGAGAAGCTTGAGATGACACTCACGCAAGTATAGGGAGGTATTGGTTTGAAAACTTGTTCAAATTTTATGAATATACACCCAAATTATATCTCACAACCATCCTTTTTTCGGTGGCATGTCCACGGTCTCCACACTAAGCATATTCTAAGCTTGAGACTACAATTTAACACCTTAATTTTCTTCACTGTTATGCCAATGATTGCTATTGCAGGGTCCTAGTTATTGAAAGTATTCGCTTTCCATGAGAAATAACCAAAGCCTACAGGCTCTTTATTGTAATATCTTATAAATTTTTCATTGTGAAATTTGTGGTAGGTGTGTAGTGAACCCTCAGCCGCACTTCAGCCTAATTTCATAAATAATAAAAACTAACTTCCTAAAATTAAATTACACAAATGTAATTATTTTTATAAATTTACAAGACCGAATTTATTCGTTAAAACCCAAAATGTTACAAAAAATGTCTTTCGAAAATATTTTCCGACCACGTTTCCGCCCGTCACTTCCGTTGGAAACATTACGTAGAACCATTTCGCAAGTTCCGATAGCCATTTTCAGGAGAGGCGTCATTCTCGTGTTCGATTCTCCTGTGTTAGTGCTTGGGCCCCAGAGGGGCAATTGTAAGTATCAAGTGTTAATGTTAAACATTTTACTATATATAGTAACTTGTCTATGTGTTGAGAGCTCGTTTTTGTGAACATTCAATATTTTTCCTTTTGTGCCGGTGTTAGTCAGGCACAAGCTTCAAGCTCACTGCCCATCTTTGTCACTGTTTCGTATTCACTATTCTCCGATGATTCTTGATTGTGCTTCAGTATAAGCAGGATTTTGGCATCAGCTACTTAGTTATTTTTTAGTGCTGAGCATATTGTTAAGACATTTTGCTGTCCACAGAGATCATTTTAGATGTGAGTTAAATATTTTTCCCTGAATTTAATTGAGCCTTTTTTAAATCACTGTAACTTTGTTCCCAGCTTAGTTGTTTTGACTTTCGTGTCTGTTTATGTGCTACTCCTTTTTATGTAACTTCTGCTGCAATTCTGGCTCGTCTAAATTATAGAGAAAAAGAGTCCTCACCTTTTCTCATGCCATTTTATGTACATTATTTTACTTCTAGTTGTTAGTTCATACTCAGTCATGTTTTGTCTTTAGAAATTAGTTCCCTGTACGGGGAATTTAAATCTTCAGTCTCATGCTGAGTTGTAAGTGTAGTTTGCTTTTACTCAAGTTACAACCGCCAACTGACAGCAGTTGGCTGGCTATTTTTGGAATACCTGGAAGCCAAACCAGTATAATTAAATTCCATTAGCAAATTACATAACGATTATATACTCAGTTGTGTTGCTGCTTGTGATATCAGTGGAGTTTTTGACCAGTTGGTCTTGAACACCGGTTTTGGTTGTTAAGATGATTCAGGCTGCAACTCGGGCGCTAGAGCTGCGGTACTGACTTTAGCACTAGACTCTTCCATTGTTCCTCTGTAAGTAGCAGATGCAGCAGTCTTGCACATGTGTATGAATAGACTCGTTATCGTGCAAATTAATCCAAGTCACCTGCTCCCTCACAGGATCGACTGGACCACACATTCATGCACTCACAAACACGTATGAAACTAAACCCTAACCTCTTAATTTAAGGAGCTTACCTCCTCCGGGTTCACCCTCCTGGCTCACTCTCCGAGTGTATGCTCCAAGTTTCCCCTCCTATTTAACTTATGAAACTGGAAGGCCTGCATCCCTGCAGCTAAGCCGCTAAAACCTCCAGTCGTGACTACCATTGGGTCGAGAGTCCCATTCTTACCGAGTTTTCCTAACCGGTAACAAATCCCATACTCAGCACTCAATTTACCACTCACTTAGTGTCGGAACCTCCCACACTTACACCATCATCGACTTCACACTCCAGCACGCGCTTCACAAGCCTGAGCTGAACGAATCGTCTGAAGTCCTGCAACCTCCTCGGACTTTCCCCAAGGACTCTCGCGAACAAGAGTCAAGCCTCGCACTTGTGTAGGTCTGATTGTCCGCTGGGGTGAATTGACGGGCAAAGACTACAACATCTCTCGACAAGTAAATTTGAGCGACTATAAGAGGGATAATGAATGACAATTTTTGGTTAACTCAGCTTTTTTTTCTGCCGTGTAGTTTATTGAAGGAAAACCAAGGAGAACTGGCTTGGATCTTGATCTCGGAGAGCTTGTCTAGGTGGGCAATCCGTGCCGGAGAGCCAGGCTGGCGTTGGCGAAGGCCGTCACGCGATGGAGTAGGCAAGATGAGTGAGTTGTATTTGGGAACTTGAATTAGTCAATTTGAGATAATTGAGCGAGGGTCAATGACGTAACTCAGGTAGAACTAATGACTCAAAATAAGGTGAGGGGTGAGCAAGTTAAATCCGGCTCATGTGAGCAGAAGCAAGTCGGCACATTAGCACATTAGCACATTAGCAGAAGCAAGTTAAGTTACTGCTCATATTAGCATAGCATACTAGGATACTAGAAAGCCCCGGTCCTTAGCATTTAGCATATTATGTCACAGCTCATATTGGTAGGAGCAAGTTAAGTCACAGCTTATGTGAGAATAGCATTTAGCATGGCACTCAGGAACCCAGGGAGATTCAAAACTGTGAGTGTTGTGTGTATGGCGATGATGTAGAGGTCAAGGTGATGTTCGCACGCTAGCACGCCACAAGAAAGAGTGAGCAGTTCAAGCGACGCGCTTGAATGTTTCCAAATCGGGATGCTTAAAGGCTCGAAATGTCGATTGATTATTTGGTCTCTCATGTATTTACACACAAACTTCAATGATTACGAGTTAGAAGTAGAAAATAATTGATAATAAATTATAGTAAGATTTTTAATGCTAATGATTAATTTATTTCAGTGAGAATGGCAAATTTCTAATTTTTACGCTTATGTAGCGGTATGCTACATTACCCCCCAAGGCGCAGACCGAAAGGTCCACCCGCTGCAATCATCTGTAGCGGGAAGGAGGGCGAACTACGCGACCCTGCCGGGTTCGGCAATTGGCAAATGATACTGAGCGGGGAAGTTTCACCAAACGGGTCTGCAAGTTTAGATCAGCAAGAGTCCTAGGAACAGGAGTTACTGCAGCGGGCTCGTCTGGTCTCTCCAGACTTGTCGCTGTGTCAGTAAGAGGGCTAGAATTAGAGTCTACGATAGGCTTAGGGATAGGGTTTGAATGTACAGGCACATAGAAAGGGTTACACTCAAGTTGACTAGGCAATAATGCAGCCAACTGAGGAAGCTGAGATGGTAGATATGATCGAGTCTCAGTGGAAGGAGAAATCTGTGGAGAGAATGATGGTTTAGCAGTTACACTATGATCGGAAGTGTACGCGACTTTTAATCGATCAATGCTCACAGGGTCGTGTGACCCAAATCTTTCAAGGATGAAATATTTGGGCGTGCGTTTGATTATTTTGAATGGGCCATCATAAGGGCGCGTGAGTGTAGGTTTGATTGCGTCGTTTCGGACATACACATGTGTGCAGTCTCGCAATGCAGGATCCAGTTTGTCCTTAGACTGCGGCATTCGTGGAGCAACATACTCAATCTTACGCATGCAGTCTTTAAGGCAGGTTACATAGGCGAAACGGTCAGCGGATGAAAATTCAGGCAAAGGTTTTGGGTCAACAATGTCGCCGGGGAGACGAAGTGTCTGACCGTAGAGCATCTCTGCTGCTGTGCACTGCTGATCTTGTCTGTACAGATTGCGGATGCTCAACAATACAACTGGAAGTCTGTCAGTCCAATCGTGACTGCAGTTCAAGCAACGTAATGCAGCCTTCAAGTCCCTGTGGACTCTCTCAATAAGTCCATTTGACTGCGGATGGTAAGAGGTCGTAGAGGTGTTAGTACAACCTAAAGCATTGCTGAGCTCACTCCAGAATTTTGAGGTAAATTGTGATCCCCGGTCATGCGTGACCTTTAAGGGGACACCAAATCTAGAGATCCAGTTGGACATGAAAGCGCGCGCTACAGTCTCAGTTTGGGTATCAGGAAGAGGGACAGCCTCAACCCAACGTGTGAACCTATCGATGATGGTCAACAAATAAGAATAACCGCGCGATAAAGGCAAAGGACCCACCAAATCTAGGTGGACCGAGTCGAACTTGTGACCTGTGAATGCACAACTCTGCAGCGCTGCACGATTATGTTTCACCACTTTACTACTCTGACATGCATGGCAATTTTGTACAATTTGCTTGACCTCCTTACGCATCGCTGGCCAGACGTAACGATCAGAAATCAAACGCAATGTACGGTTAATACCAGGGTGAGAGAGAGAATGGTAATGCAGGATAGCTACTCTGCGGAGAGTTGCAGGAAGGTACAAACGAGAAAGTCGCTCGGCATCACGGTACACGCCGTCAACCAAGGTTAACTTCAGAGAGGAAGTGTTAGAAGGTTTGAGAAGGTCCTGAAGTTCAGGATCCTCCTTCTGCGCTCTTTCAATGTTGCCGAAGGTGATTTCACCACTGGTTTGGACAGTGTTGATTCTGGAAAGACAGTCAGCGACAGTATTGTCCAACCCTTTTATGAAACGGATGTCAGTGGTAAACTGACTTATAAACGACAAATGTCGCGCTTCTCTCGGGGAATGTCTTTCAGAAGGCATCTTGATCGCTGAGGTCAGAGGTTTGTGATCTGTGTAGATCAAAAACTCCCTCGCCTCTAGAGCATAGCGAAAGTGTCTTACAGACAAGTAGATAGCAAGAAGTTCCCTACCGAACGCGCTATAAGCACGCTCAGTGGGCGACAGCTTTTTGGAAAAGAAAGCAAGAGGAGAGATATTAGTACCTACTTGTTGTTGCAAAACAGCACCTACGGCGGTACTGGATGCGTCCACAACGAGGCTGAAATCAGCATTAGCAATAGGGTAGGATAGTTCAGTCGCGGAAGCTAACTTGTGCTTGATTGTCTCAAAAGCTTTGCGCGCTTCTTCTGTCCATTTTACCTCAATAGATTTGCCTTTTCGTTTCGGTTCGAGGAGGTCAGACAAGGGCGCTAAAGTTTGGGCACAGTTGCGTATGAAACGATGATAGAAGTTAACAGAACCTAGGAACCTTCTTAGTTCCTTCTGGGTCTGTGGAAGAGGAAAGTTTTTGATCACTTCTACTTTGGAAGGCAAAGGTTTTAGACCTAGGCTAGAAATTTCATGACCTAAGTAAATCAGTGATGACTTTCCGAACTCACATTTCTCAGGATTTACGAGGAGTCCATTGTCGGACAGTCTTTGAAAAACGACCCTAAGATGGTCTTTGTGCAACTCTGGGGTTGTGGATGCCACTAGGATGTCGTCTAGATAGACATAGGCAAAAGTGAGATCAGAGAAAATTTCAGCCATGTGCCTTTGGAACGTCTGAGGAGCGTTCCTCAAGCCATATGGCATCTTGAGGAATTCAAAGAGACCAAACGGAGTGATTACCGCGGTCTTAGGAATCGCAGACTCATCCAAGGGGATTTGATGGAAGGCAGACTGCAGGTCTATTTTAGAGAAAATTTGTGCTCCCTCTAAATTTGCACTGAAATCATGAAGGTAGGGAATAGGGTATCGATCAGGTAAAGTAACAGCGTTTAACCTGCGGAAATCCCCGCACGGTCTGAATTCACCGTTAGCCTTGGGTACTAGCAAAGAGGACTAGCCCAAGGACTTTTGGAGGTGCGGATGATGCCACATTCTTGCATGCGCGCGAATTCTCTCTTGGCTAACGCCAATCGATCAGGCGGCAGTCGCCTAGCACGGGAGAAAACTGGCGGACCTTGCGTCTCTATGAAATGCTTTGTGCATGTTTGCATGTTATTAGAAGCTAAGTTAGGGTTTGTTAATGCTGGGAAATTTTTAAGTTCTTGTTCAAACATGCACTCCTCCTTGAAAGCAATCGAGAAGGAATGCAAGACATTTGCTCTAGTTATGCTACCAGCGGGAATTGAGATCTGTGTCTCCTCGTCCCTAATTCTACGGTTTTTAACATCTACAATAATCCCATACTTCTCTAGGAAATCCGCGCCAATGATAGGCTCTTGGACTTCCGCGATTAAGAAGGTGAAAAGGAAAGATCGCCTCAATCCCAGACTGCACTTTAATACTCTTTCACCGTAACAAGGAATTGGCGTGCCGTTCGCGGCGCGTAATGTCGCCAACAATGGGTTGTTTTTGTCTTTTGCCGTGGCTGGGATAATTGACACGCTTGAGCCAGTGTCGATGAGAAATCGATATTTGGTAACGGGATCGAGAATAGTAAGGAGGCGAGTAGTCTGGGAATGAGGCAACGCAGTACTCGCTACTATGCGTCGCTGTTGGCGTTTCCCGAAGTCATTTCGGTATACCGAGGACAGTATCTAGAGGCACATTTGCGAGCTTGGTCACCAAATTTCATGTGGTACCAGCACAAATTGCTACTAGCATCACGAGAGCGCGACCTGAAACGGCGGTCTTGATTTGACCTATCATAAGATCTACCTCTATCAAAGCGTTGAGGAGGAGGAGGAGGATAGTTTGAGTGATAGTCATAGGGATAGTCGTAGGCATTTTGGTGGCTTTGGAATCTCCCTGGGCCTTGCTGAATGTGAGCGACGCTCTGACCACTCTGACCTAACTGGCAATTCTGGAGAGCTTGCTTTATCTCAGCGATGTCTTGCTGCAACTTGTCTATTGTGGCTGAGGATTGATTCTGAGTATTTGCGGGGCTAAAATTTGCAGCAGCTGCATTAAGGGACGCAACTTGCGGTGCCTGTGGCGAATTAATGTTGCGCATCACCGTCTCGGTGGACTCCGCCAGCTTTTCCAGCGTTTGATCGGGGCCTGCTAGCGATAGAAATGGACGCACATTCGGAGGAAGCTTAGTCATGAAAACTTCCTTCAGAAATCCCTCAGCTACGGCAACACCCGTAGCGAGTTTTCGCAGTTCTTTGACTAGCGAAGTGGGAGAGAAAGAACTAGAGACAGAAGGAATAGCTGAGGCGTCTACCAAACTGCGAAATTTGTCCGCATCGGACATCTGCAACTTCTGCAGAATTTTTCTTTTTAAGGTGCCGTACGGGTCAAAGGCGGGGGGGTTCTCGAGCAACTGATTTGAATCATTTAACAATTTTGTGGGGGCTGCGGACACTAGAGCGTAGAATTGGTCTGTGTTATTAGTGATTTGGTGATACCTAAACATGGCTTCACACTGTTGAAACCACGTGTGAGCGTCCTCCGGGATAAAGGGGGGGAGCCTAATGGGTTTCGTGGAGGCTCGATCTTCATTATCTGAGTCAGGCATGCTAGCGATCACTTTTGGGAATGCACAATTAATGATATCAGTGCCTAAGACTTGGGATTAAGTGGCAAGGGTTTGCGTTAATTCTTTACCTACTCAATCATTCAAATTAAGTTGAAACAGAAGGAAGGAAATATGAAATTGGAAACGAGAAAAATTTCTGCGGTATGCGGCAATTTGCGTAGGCACAAAAATAAAGCAGGTAAGAAAAATTATTTTTCTACCTACTCAATCAATCAATAACGTTGAAGAAAACGGAAAGAGAGAGAATGGAAGCGAAGATTTTTACGGTAGTCAGAAATAAATGCACAGCACGGAAATAGGAGAAAAATATTTTTCCCACCTACTGAGGCACGAAAACAAACAAAGACAGGAAAACAGCATAAAAATTTTTAGAGCTGCTCAGAGAAAGATTAGCACAGTGACATCTATAGAAAATTCTCAAAGACTACGACATGGGAAATTTATCACTACAATGACATGCCAAAATTATCCTCTCACAATCTCTCAAACCTTGTCGAGTTGAATTGTTTTTAAGTTTTTTTAAGAAAGTTTTGGGTTATTTTAACTGGGGTCACCAGTGTGTAGATCTTATTGTCCGCTGGGGTGAATTGACGGGCAAAGACTACAACATCTCTCGAAAAGTAAATTTGAGCGACTATAAGAGGGATAATGAATGACAATTTTTGGTTAACTCAGCTTTTTTTTCTGCCGTGTAGTTTATTGAAGGAAAACCAAGGAGAACTGGCTTGGATCTTGATCTCGGAGAGCTTGTCTAGGTGGGCAATCCGTGCCGGAGAGCCAGGCTGGCGTTGGCGAAGGCCGTCACGCGATGGAGTAGGCAAGATGAGTGAGTTGTATTTGGGAACTTGAATTAGTCAATTTGAGATAATTGAGCGAGGGTCAATGACGTAACTCAGGTAGAACTAATGACTCAAAATAAGGTGAGGGGTGAGCAAGTTAAATCCGGTTCATGTGAGCAGAAGCAAGTCGGCACATTAGCACATTAGCACATTAGCAGGAGCAAGTTAAGTTACTGCTCATATTAGCATAGCATACTAGGATACTAGTAAGCCCCGGTCCTTAGCATTTAGCATATTATGTCACAGCTCATATTGGTAGGAGCAAGTTAAGTCACAGCTTATGTGAGAATAGCATTTAGCATGGCACTCAGGAACCCAAGGAGATTCAAAACTGTGAGTGTTGTGTGTATGGCGATGATGTAGAGGTCAAGGTGATGTTCGCACGCTAGCACGCCACAAGAAAGAGTGAGCAGTTCAAGCGACGCGCTTGAATGTTTCCAAATCGGGATGCTTAAAGGCTCGAAATGTCGATTGATTATTTGGTCTCTCATGTATTTACACACAAACTTCAATGATTACGAGTTAGAAGTAGAAAATATTTGATAATAAATTATAGTAAGATTTTTAATGCTAATGATTAATTTATTTCAGTGAGAATGGCAAATTTCTAATTTTCACGCTTATGTAGCGGTATGCTACACACTTCAGCGTTCAACCTTCTCCTCAATAAATCCCATACCGGCGAGTGAAACTATTCTCTCATTTTCCCCCGGTGTTGGCTTGTGGTAGTTTTGTTGTTGATTGTAGACGCTTGAAATATTGCGTCCGAATACCGCCTAACTCCTTCTGAGTCAGTGGCCGTAATTCATTCATTTTGCAATTAAATGTGCTCTACCCGAGCACTGGTGACCCGCCTTTATCAAAAGAACATCTTCCTTGTCACTTGATAAATTCCTCGATATTCAACCTTTAAAAATCAAATTCAGTTGTTTCCCCACTTTGGGAGGACTTCATATGTGTATCTCTCAGTTGGGAAAAAGAAGGTAGCTATAGTTCATTGCTAAACCAAGATGTACAAAATAGCTACCAGTTGACCCATGAGAGTTGACATTTAAATCATAACATTTGCTATCACGCATTTAATAATAATAAATTTGGCATTGCATTCATTAACTTTAATATAATAAGAAACATTCATATTTATAAAAAACAAACCCCAAATTTTAGGATTCGAAAGAGGCACATAATAGACCTATGAATTCTGTATTCTTAATAATCAAATGTTTTTAGGAGGCTATGTTCTGACCTTTAGCACTCACATCATCCAGACTCACACAAGATGAATGAATAAATTTCGGCACTCTATTGCACGCTCCGGATGAAATTCTCCGTGGAGACCATTTTTTGCGCTTCTCCACATGCATCTGTTTCTTCCGGGCAGCTCACCTTGATCAGCAGTTGCTGGAGTGATACGAAACAAGGAGGGTGAGGCGCGACAATGCTCGTGAAAGAATTGTAAGTTTGTTAGATCAGTTTCTGTAGTCGTGTTCAGTACATTTTCAAAATTATTCGAGTGAATAGTGATTGTTTCCTTTTCCCAAATAGCAGATTTTGAGCTGCGGTGTGTCCCGGAACATTGCGGCTTGTTTACATCCACGTTGGCCTTTTAGTTCATAACAAAATTTGATCGTTATCCGACCAATCTTATATCAAAAAGCCAAAGTGGCTGTAAGTCGTATTATTTGAGAAGCATTAGGTTAGCTGCATTTAATGTACAACCAATGTGCTCTGTATCAGTCTGTTGGACTTGCACCTGTTATGTTATGGTTTTGAAGTTGAAATTATTGAAAATTTCATGACTTCTCAGAATTAGGTGATGTTCAGTATAGGTTCATAACCTTGTATTATGTTGAAGTTAACAGGTCATTTTCTGTAGAAAAAATTGCCTGATAAAACCTGTGTAGGAATACCAATTTTTATATAAGTAATAGCCTCTTTTATTTCTGGTTTTAATTGAGAAGTGAAACTTTACACTTCTAAGTTAGTGCATATAGGCCCCTATAGGCCCCCATGTATGATAAATCTCAACTGTCAAATTTATTAAGTTTTAGGAATAAATTATTGATGTTAATTACAGTAGCATTACTATTATGCAGGTATGTTTCAATCGATCAATATTTATTTTAGGTGCTGCACGGAAATTAATAAATTCGTTGCTTAGAATTACCAAAAGAGCACATTTAAAAACCTTTAACAAGAATGATATTCTGCTCGCTGATGCATTATTTTTTAATAATTGTACCTTGAAGTTGGCGCTGGCGCACGCGCGCCGGCGCCGTAATTTAGTTAATAATGGTAGTTAACCCGCCTATTACAAACGTAAAGAGGTTGGGTCGTGAGGGTTAGCCACAGTTTTTTTAGTGAAAATTATAAATAAAGCTTCTAACCCACCCATTAGGGTAACGACCGCAATCTTGTTTACATCGGCTGAGCCGGCTCCAAGATGGCGGCGCCCATGTTGGTCGCCATCTTTGAGCTGATATAAACAAGATTGCGGTCGTCACCCTAATGGGTGGGTTAGAAGCTTTATTTATAATTTTCACTAAAAGAACTGTGGCTAACCCTCACGACTCAACCTCTTCACGTTTGTAATAGAGGGTTAGCTTCCATTATTAATTGAATTACGCTTGGCGCGGTCACTTCCTGTGGCGCGCAACAGCCAACTTCAAAGTTCAATAATTCGAAAATAACGCATCAGCGAGCACAACGTCATTCTCATAAAACGTCTTGAAATGTATTTCTTTATTGATTATTTGATCCTAAATTATTAATTTCCGTGCAGCACCTAAAATAAATATTGACCTTTCAATCCCCTCACTGTACCAAACATTGCTTTCGTTGTGCTTTGATCACCTTTTAGGATGATTGATAGCGTGTTGGCGCGGTGATCTCTAGTCCTGAGTTCGAGTCTCACAAACTCCTTGTACATTTATTTCATTTGAAAAAACCTTGTGGAAGCAGTGTCTTCCCGTACCAGATTCATTAATTGTTTCTGGGGGTGACTAGACTTTGAGCTCCCCTCAGGGGATTGAACTATGTGTCTTTTTTTTGAACCAGTACTCTCAGACAAAATATGTGAGGTCCTAGGTTAAGCCAATTGGTAGACAGGCCTTTTTTTGTTGAATAAAATGTCATTGTTTTTGCTAAGGACCATTGTTCCTTTGGTTCACTAGTCTTGTTTCAGCACCTCTAGTTTTTTCTTTAACTTTTATCTTGTTTTATAGCCTTCCTTTGTAACTTACTGTTTCTATGTGCAAGGGATCTTGTTTGGAAATACACTTTATACATCTATTTCACATTTACTTGCCTCCATACCTAATGGTGCCTTCATCTTTCCTCTTTGAAATACCTTTGTTAGGGTGACTTATGTACTTGAAGTCTTCTGTTTGTTTTGTATTGAAAAGTAAAACAAAATTTGCACTTTTAATAAGTATATATTTGGTAAATTGGTAAATGTTGAGGATTATTTGAAAATCGATTATCCACTTTTTGAATCCTAAACCTAGTAAATTAGATCAAAATAAACAAGCTTTCTTCTATGCACTTTCTGTTGTAAATGATTATTTAATGAATTAAAGCTGTAGGTTTAGTTTTGTCTTTGATGACAAATGTGCTCAAATACAGAGCTACTCACTGATTTTTGAATTTTTGTTGCTTGAATCTTGGTAATAACATCAAAATAAATTACTTTTCTTCTATACACTTTTTTTGTCAAATGAATGTTTTACGAGTTAGCGCGGTAGGTTTAGTTTCGTCATTGATAATGAGAAAACAGGAACCGAGACGCCATTGCAGCGTTGCCATTCACCGGGCCAAATGAATTACTTCCCGCTTCAAACAATTTAGTTGCGGTAACTAATTTACCGCTATCTAATCTAGCCAGTAATTAAAGCATAGGTGCTACCCATTTGTTTGAACTACTGATACGTTTAATTTCATTACTGATATATATGGATTAGTTATTTTTAAATTATGATTTTCCAAAAACATTTCTTCACAAAACATGTGAAGTGTCAAAGTTTGATTATTGAAACCAAGTTGTGTTCTTGTATGTGTACAGTAGAGTAATTATGTGCTGTAATGATAGCCTGGCTGCGTTTAATCCTTTGTTTCAAGTTTGAATTCGAGTAAATTATTATATAAGTCATCTAGTAATATGTATTTTTTGCTCCTAACATGTTCTTAGTATATATTTTATTTTATGATTGGATTCAATTAGAGATTTTAGGTTTGGAAAATAATTTTTGTTCTAATGTCCTTCAAAAGCATTGTTGTACAGAGTCAAGAGTCATGGACCCTGGAAAGGGCTCAGGGTTCTAACTCTGTTGTAGATATTTGATCTTGAATTTTGTTGTATAAGATTTAGGCTATTAATTTTTATTCTGTACTTTTTTATTTTAAAACTGAATTTATCCGGTGACTATAATTTCTCGACATCTAATTTATTTAATGGTGACCCTAGTCACATATATCCAAAATTTTATTATTAATCAGTTATAACATTTTTCTTTTAGATGTTGAAAATGTAATTTTATAGCAATATCTGGGACAAAAAAAGTTCTGCCATGAATGAAAAATTAGCTCATGTTTTATAATTTTAATTTCTGTAGTTCATGTTTTCATTTCTTGGGTAACCATCTGCATACTGTGTGTCCTAGCTCATTCTAGGTGCCTGGTGCAAACTTATATGTCTGGGATATGGAGCAAAATTTTTAAGGTATCTTTTGTGGGTTTTAAGGAGTTTAGGAATTCTACGTAAATAGTTTTGAATTTCAGATAACAATCTTGAGTGTTGGAAGAAGTGCAATTTCATAGTGTAGTTATGACTTACAATGGAGGCTCCTCTCATAGGTGGCTTGCTTTAACTTTTTGTTAATGAGCATTAGTAGTCAATTCTTAGAGCAGGATGTAATTTCTTCATTGGTATGTAAAATTTAATTAAATGATTCACTAATTTTTGATACTGGTTAAAGTAATTGGGCTTTGATATAATTTACTTAGTTTGACCATAAAAAGTGGATTCTTGTGTATAGTTCAAAATTCTTGTGTGTACATAGTACAATAGTTTAATATTATTTAAACAAGTTTTTGAGAGTAACATAACCTGCTTATGAAATGCAGTGTTAGTAATATTTACACGAGTAGGTGGTACGTGCAAAAAATTGGCTATATATACTGTATGTGCATCATCAGTACATTTTGATTCTATCATATTTGCTTCCTGGTTTGCTGAACATTCTTAGCTAATAATCTCAAAATTGTCAGCTATTGTTTGTTCGTGACTTTAAAATGGGAATTCTTTTAGCACCAAACTAAATAGAGTACATAATCCCAGAGGGAATGGGAGCCATGGGCAACTTTGCCTCTAAACTTCAATAGCCCTGATCAGTAACATGATTATAGTGTAATGTGATAGCACACCCATGACTGTTTCTCAATCAGCATTTGGGATTTATGATAACAGATGCAGGTATTTACGGTATCCAAGTATGGTCATTGTTTAGCTTTTCTATCAGAGTTGTGTATCTTGTTTGTTGATATGTGGCTAGTGATGTTCATTTCTGGGCTAAATGACTTTATAAAATCAGCTTAAATTGTTTTCTGGCTCAGATCTTGAATACTGTTCTAGGGTTTTGCATATTGGAATGGAGAAGCTGTAAATTGCTAATATTTGATTAGTTCACTGATGCAGGAAGCTAATAACTTGACAAAAGCATTCAGCATCTAATGTCTGTAAATATAATAATTCTAGCATAATCATTTCTCATTCAATGCAGCTGAAATTTAATTCTTTTCTGTCTTCTTTATCACAGTAAAGTGGTGCTGCCTCTCACAGTAGAGGAGGTAAGTAATCAATGCTACTATGAATAGAATATTTCCTTGTAGCTAAGCTAATTTTTCTGTCTTGAAATTTGCAAGAAAAGTTTTAAAACTTTAACTGTAGATGTGCTGGCTTGCTAACTTCTGTGGGATGAGTAATTGGTGGCTATATCAGTGAAATAGCATGACTTCCTTATCAGTTTGCAGCTGCAGTATCTTATCTGAACTCCTATGTTCCAAAGCTGCCTATTGTTTCACTTCCAACTAGGGCTCTTTGTAGCCACAATGCCTCATGATCAAATGTCTCATGCTTGCTTTACCTGAGTACATTGCATGTTTTAATATTTAGGTGTTTCCTCTGATCATGGATGATTTCAGATGACTTGTACAAAATTACTCAGTGACTGAAGATTCCTAATGTTGCTCTTGGCTGAAGACTTGTTTCAGTTCCTTTGCATTTTGTCTGAGGCAGAAAAAGTTTCTGAATCAAACGTAACTTGTTGATTAGCTTGACTAAGTAGTTACCATTGTTATCTATTACACAGGCCTCTTAAGAAATCTATCATGTTTGACTCTGATTTTTGAACAAAACATAAGAAATAAGTGGGCTTTTCCAACTGAGTGTAGTGATAATACACACAGTAGCAGAGATATGCTGGTAGGCCTTTCACTACACTAATTCTGTAGTCCTTTTCTTGTACTGTGGTATTTGTTATAGATAATTTATTATCATTGGCAAATGTTTGGTGATAACTTCTTTGATTATTTTACTACACAGTAAATCTCTTATCATTGTATCACAACTGGCATGTGCACTTGTGTGAATTTGGAAAATGATGAAAAATTTTTTGTCTCTATGGCCATTGAGCTCCCTCCCTCCATCTTTGTAATCTGGATCAATATTGAAAATTTACACAATTTAGTTCTTCATGGACTAATGCATGGTGTGCACTTAACATTGGAACAATTCTTGCGTTGTAGTCTGGGACTGTATAACTGATGCTTTATCTTATTGCAGTATCAAGTGGCACAGCTGTTCAGTGTAGCTGAGGCAAGCAAGAACGAGACTGGCGGCGGTGAGGGTATTGAAGTTCTTAAAAATGAGCCATACACTGACCACCCTTTACTGGGGGGCAAGTTCACTTCTGGCCAGTACACCTACAAGATATATCACTTGAAAAGGTAAGCTCTAGCATTGTAAGAAGTTCAACATTCAAGTCTGCCATATTCATTTATTAGATTTTTGTGGTGTTTCATGTATAGTAAACTGCCCTAATCTATTCTGTTCTAACATAGGCCTATTTTATATACTGTTGAAAATTCTGTGAAGACTATTATGTTATGTACAAAGTTTGATCTGTTCAGGAGGCATGTGTTAGGTTATTGTAGGCTGGAATATTTAGTATAAATATGTTATGACAGTATATTTAGTATAAATATGTTATGACAGTATATTTAGTTTGTAAAAATGTAACCAATTTTTTTGTATAAGATAATATTAGTTGAATTAATTTGAAAAAAAATTCATTGCTGCTGATAAGTTCTTGATACATGTGTATGTTTTTAAAGTGAATTCCTATGCTATGTGGCTTAGTTCACAAGATATTACGACTTGAAATAGTCTCTAACTTGAGTAAACTTGAATGTCTCCCTGTGAAGAGTTGGCCAGGTTTTGCATGACTCAGTCACAGCAACAAAAGGAAGGCATCTGCATTTTGGAAAAAATTAGGTGGAGAAAAATAGGTAAAGGAAAAAGTCACTTGGATTGATGGAAAATGGATGAACTTGATTTTCTTGAATAAAAAGAAGTTTAATTTGTATGGTCTGGATGCATGCCAGTCATATTGGCATGATTTGAACTAGTGTGAATAGATTTTCCTTCAAGCATCCATGTGGATGCAGATTGCTCATGATGTAGGTAGCATTTTCCCCCTGTGGAAAAGCTAAGTTAACTGAAGTGAAGGGCTAGCAAAATGTGGCAAATGACATGGAAGTTTTAACAAACAATCTACTGCCGTATGTCTCTAACTGCACGATAAATAAAGCTTATTTATCAAGAGGATTGTGCTTCAAAGCAGACAGATACATGAGTAATCTCCAATATTATGAAAGTTTTTTGATAGGTTGGCTATATCTCTTCTAAAAGCAACCTCAAAGAATAATAATAATAATCTCTTCCCTAAAGTCCATCAAAAAAATGGGTATCCTGCCAAGGATTGTTTGTCATGCTGGAAGACAGACATTGGACACTCATTGATGGCATGTGTGGAGAGGTTATTTAATAACTAGGGCTTTAGTACCCCTTGAATCCCCAGTTATTTTTACAAAATTTATTCACAAAAGATGTGAGGAAGCTCTAAAATCCAAGGGATATGTATGTATTTGTACTTGTGAATATTGAAATCACCTTAGCATTGTATCAAACTTAATGGTTTGCTATTGTAAATATAGAATTCTTTAAGTGTTCTAAACATATTTCCAACTCAAAGATTTGAGCTTGACACTAAAATTACCACAGTCTAGTGCAAACTGGAAACCAAAGTACTTTTGTTTTTATATCACAGTATCTATATTTGATGAAGTGGTAATGAATTCAAAGTAGGATCAAGAATCTTAGGAAGATATTTCTTGCTGTGTTTACTACAGTTTGTATCCAGCCTGGTTATGTTAGTTTGCAAGCTTCTTCTGTTTTTGTCATGTGTGATGACTAGGGCTGTGACTATGTGCTCAAATCATATTGTCACAGCCCTAATAATCACATACATGCATATGTTGGTGATTTACACATGTACAGTAGTGCCCCAATATTTGCGACATCTACTTTCGCGGTTCTCTGTTTCGCGCTATACCCTAAATATTCCATATTTTGCACTTTCGCGGCGAAAAATTGCGTGTCGGGCCCAGTAGGATGGCCACTATAACCATGCATCAAGTCCATCATACATACTGCGTAGGTAAGGTGTTTTTATTGTACGTACAATTGCTTTTCATAATAGAATGTTTTTGTTTGATGTTTGTTTATATGGAGGTTGAGGTATTCTATGGATAGATCCAGAACCGATTATTATTTTTTCCATAAGGCGGTTTTACTTTCGCGCCGATTTTTTGGTACCAATTAGGCGCGAAAGTTGGGGCACTACTGTATTTACACATTGTATCAAGCCACATTTTTGTGATTTATTACAAATTACGTATGATGGTGATTATTAGGCCTGTGGAAATTTTAGAGCCTTTTGTCACAGCCCTTGTGAGGACTCAAAGCATTTCATTTGAAGCCAGTAGGCACAAGGACACTGACAGAGTTGTGTGTCGTGCAGTAAAGTGCCGGCGTTCATCCGCATGTTGGCACCAGAAGGCTCCCTGGAAGTGCACGAAGAAGCCTGGAATGCCTACCCTTACTGCAAGACTGTCATCACGGTAAGCGCCCCGCACTTCTTTCATTTATATTAAATCATGTTCATGTGTTGCGTAGGATTCTTGTTCGAGAAAGATGGAACTTTTTTAGAATCAAAATCCATTCTATTTTTTCTGTGCTTGAGACTAGAAGTTAAGTGGTATAATTGTTCATGTGAGATATTTACTCAATGCTTAACTTGCACAGCACAAATAAACTTAAATTGAGAAATTATCCAAAGTGGATAAGATTCTGAATTATAGCAAAAGTAGATGAAAAAACCTGTCCTTGTCTCAAGCATATTCACTTTGATCAACTGTACAGTTAGTAGCTAACCTATTAGGCTATAGAGACAAGAATGAATTTAAGATACTCCCTTGGAATGAAATAGTATTTTCCTGCTCATGGGCATTGATATTTCATTTTGATGTTTTTTCCCATTTTGATGCTACTCAAAACTTTGTGTAAATGTGTCTGATGTTTTCCTAACAGCTTTTTACCTGCTGCTGCGTAAAATGTTACTGATATTTTTGTGAGATTTAATGGTTTTTCTGCAGGTGGATATGTGTGGAGAGTTGGGATCCTTGTTAAAAATTGGCCCTCATATACATGCCAGTTTCTTTGGTACTACTGTTGCTTGTGTTATTTGTTTTTATTTTATTCTTTATTGCCATGAGATGAGCTGTGCCGATGTCTTCCATGCGTTTAACCTGCTTGCCTAATTGTCCGTCAGAACCCAGGCTATATGAAGGAAAGTTTTCACATCACCATTGAGACGCTGCACGCTGCTGGCAAGGGCGAGCTGACCAACGTGAGTCCCCCCTCCTCTGCTCCTGCATGGACCTTATTATTTGATCTTTTGTTTGCAGGCGCTGTACATGGCCGCTCTTTTTATTGCCTTCTTCTAATGGCTTTACCTCTTCTCTTAATTTTTGGTTATGCTTGTTCCGTTATACCTTGACTCATTTTTGTAAATACTGTTAATGTCTTGACTTGGCTGGATGTTGTTTGCTCGCACTAACTCGTGTGTAATGTGCAGTTTGTTTGTAAAGTTAAACAGCCTTACTTCAGGGTCTCAGCGTCGACGCATGCCGGTAGCTGAAAATATGTAGTGGCTCATCATCACGTTTAATTGGCTAAGTTTAGCAGCTAGCGAACGTTGTGTTGGTTAATATTTCCACATATGGCAAGTATAGTATTTCAAGAGTTATTTTCCACTAGGATTGAAGCCATTTTTAATTGAAGCCAATCGAGCCGCCTTTTGTTAAGAGTAAGTGAAGTAAAAAATGAAATGCGTTACTGATTACTTTTTTTGCATATAGCAGAGATTTCTTGAATTAGGAATAAACACTTCATTATCTTTGGAATGGCTGCTGTGCCGCAATATTCTTAGTTGTTGGGCGCAGCAGGCGGTTGTTGGTTTCTGTTTTTCAACATCGGGGAAAAAAGTTCCTTTGCATGGAGGTTCCTGGACGAGTAGGAGAAAAATTAAGTGCTTGAATAAGAGTTATAAGCTGACAAACAGCAGTGGTGATGTTTTAGGTAGGTCACAGGATGCTTGAATGTTATGTTCACTTAGGCTGAGAGTTCTGTACCTTTTAAATCCACAAAGCAGATGTGTACTAGTTATGAGTGGCTTGAAATGCTTCTAATGTGTGGATCAAAAGTATGTTTATGTAAATGTAAAATCAAGCCTCCGCATGAATGGTAATAACTGTAATTGACTCTCAGTGGCACCGCACAAGCAATATACATTGAAATTAACCAAGTTGTATGCACACAATTACTTGTGAAAGCATTCCAAAAATTTCTGTAACTCGGCATTGATCATTCAGTGATTATTTTTTTTACTAGTGGCTTGCATTGCTCCACTAATTTTTGGCTTCTAATTCATACTTCCTTACATAATGTACAATTAGGTTTGAGTAACCCTGAATAAATAGTACATTCTTTTGCATTTTTTCTTCCTATTTAAATGATTCTTAAGCGTGAACAAACATCAAATGGAAAATTCAAAGGTTTTACTGTCGTACTGTACTGTTTATGTCACTGAACCACCACGTTTTGCTAAGCACACTGCTCATTTTACTTGGAGTATCATTTCAAGTGTTCATGCGGCCGAGGATCCACACAGCATGTCGTACAGAATTCATTTAGTGTTCACTTCTCAGCTCATGTGTGATGGCCCACTAATGCTTTAATAGGCTACTGAGCTTACTGATGCTCAAAGTATTTGTCTTTATTGCTCATTTTGTTTCTTGTTTATTGTCTAATTACCAATACAATTATTGTTGCAAACTTGATGCGCGTACTAGCTCAAGAAAAGACTCGTGATATTGACGGATTTTCTTTCAAATTTCAAATATATCAATATAATTCATGTCTATTTTACTCGAGTCTCAACTTCTCCTTATGTAATGCATGGAGATGGTCATTGTCCATTGATTGAAACTCAGTATTTAGGCTTGATTGAATGTTATGTGTGGTCTCGTTGCTCCGTACTTGTTCAGTGACGATGGATGCTATTGGCGCACCAGGCCTGCAATTGCATGACATCTATCTCTTGATTAACAGAGACATTTGCTCTTGTTCAGCGCACTCGTACGTTGCTGCCGCCGTCTTGTTTCTTCCTTCCCGAGTAGCTCATTTACATTGTGCATGCGCTGTAGGCTTGCAGCTCGTATTAATGCCATGCATGGTTCTTTGTTCGGGTCTCCCAGAACCCCAAGTACATGAAAGAGAAGTTCATCATTACTGTGGAGACCCTGCACCTGCCTGGCTACAACACGCACGATAATGTAAGTCGTGGGACTCTCCCTCGTAGGCAGCTCACCTAAATGCGCACAGAGGCTGCGCTTTAGTCCATCGATTTGCGTCATTGTAAGTTGACTTAGCTGTAGTGACATGTATGTGTTAGACTAGGTAAGTTTAAGTTGATTTAAGCGTAGTGTACATAAACGAGTGGTGTGTTGATGGATTAGGTAAATTTGAGTTGAGGTGGAAAGGAAGCCAAGTAGAGTTAGTTTAGATTTCATTTAAGAGTTTTGGGTACGTAATTCCCACGACACTAACTGTGCTGATGCTGATCTAGCCAGCTCTAAAAACATTCGTTTCATAATTTCTATGGAGTCATGCAAAGAAGCATCAATGAAGTTCATATCATACTTTGAACGTGTGGGGAGGTGCTTTACGTTGGTGCACACATGTTCTTCATTGCATTCTTCAACTGCAGTGAAAGGGTAAGCAAAATTGATAGTTTCAAGTGAATTTTTCATAATGAAGAAAGAACACACTAAAATTGCAATTTATGTAAAATATTCAGCCAACAATAAAGAAGCAGCTACCTATTTACTAGAGATAACCAGGCAAAAAGAGCATATACTAGACTTGAGGTGAAAGTGACTAGCCTAAGGCAAAACGGTTTAGAGCTGAAACTGATTAGGTATCTGACAAAATAAATAAACTGACGGAGCGTTGGGCCAAATAGTTCTTAATTGAAACTGTCTATCCACGAGAGAAAATAGTTTAATTTCCTCTAACATATATTAACTGTAAGTTTACTCATGAAGGTTTTCACCTAAGTATAGCAAAATGTTTTTGGAATGCAGAAAAGGTGTCATTGTTGTCCTCGAAATTTATAAAACTATATATTTGCTTGAGCAAATGTGTGATGTATGGTTCACTCTGATGCATTGACCATCAATTCAACATGTCAATTTATGTAACTTATATTTTCATTCAAGTCATATCATTAGCATATCCTGTTATTTTTTCAGCTAAAGCTTTGATTTAATTGTTTAGTATGAGGCAAATTTACACAAATTGCTACGATTCTAATTGGCATAAATGTTCTACAGTGATTTTTTTTTATTCCTGTATAAATGATTTTAGCAGCCATATTTTTTTCTTCTTTCTATATAAATAATCTGCTTTTTATATCTACTGAAATAAATCGTGTTGAATGTTGATTTATTTTATGGGAAATTTTCCTGGTTCAGCTTAAGTATTTTTTTTCAATCAGCTTTCAATTAAATCACCTATTGAGGAATTGTCCAAAAACCTCATTAGGTTTTTACCAAAATTACTAAATGTTAGTGTGGCCAATCAACAAAATATAATGTGGGCCTGAGAAGGAAGAGGCTTTAGACAGTGCAGGGTTAGCTGGTGCTTAGGCGGCTCAATGATCTGCCTCATAAAGAGCTCTGTTACGAAGCATCTATTTTAATTTTTACAGGCTTGTTGTAAAGCATGATAGAGTTTACATTGAATAGTATATTTGAATAGTAATTTGGTTCAAGCCTAAATGGGGGTCACTGAAGCAGAGCATTGGCTTTTCTGTTTATGAAGCTACAGTTCTTGGTGAGAGTGTGTGGCTTTCTCATTACTGCTGCTGATCTACTAACACAGCTAAACAAAGAAATTGTTTGCTGAATGCTAACTAAAGCTTTCTTTTAACAGTACATTTTTCATTTTAGTTTGTAAATTTGAAGATAGTGGTGCTTGAAAGTAATTATCCAGATATGTATTGTTTCCAATTGATGTGTAGAGAAAGTTTGTAACATGCCTGTATTTAGCATGATTCTTTCATTGTGTTGTATCATTGCTTGAGAAGTTAAGCAATTATAGTTCCACTCAATCCACTGTTGACCAATTTCCTTTACTGCTTACTTGTACTTGCATGATATACCAAAGTAATTTCTGTGCTGAACCTCTAGTCAATGGACTGGATGTGCTTGTGTATCTCCTATGCATGAGATGCTTTCTTACACTTCAATTTCTTGTCAATTTTTTGAAGGCCATTATGTCAGTTTAGAATATTTTAAGATCTAACTTGAAGCATTTTTAATTTAGTCTATCAAGTTTTCTTAGTTATCTCATTGTTCCTTCACTATCCCACTCTTTTTTATGTTCATTAAAAATGAATATAAAAATTTTCTTCTAAGAGTTTTCAATAAAAAGAATAGAATTAATTAGAATTTCACGTCAAATTGAACTTAGTGAAACCTGATCATGTGCCGAACTGGTGAAATGCCCTAGAACATAGTTCTTTTTTGGTATGTTTCTATATTCATTTATCTTGGATGGTATTTTTCATGACAAAAATGCTGCCTTCGACTGTCCCAATGCAGTCCTCATTATAAGGAACTCCTCTCAGGTAGAGTTATATACTGTATCTGTTGTCATATTTGACGAGTGTTGGTTCAGTTTAGCTGCTCCCGTCATGTGACAATCAAAGCAAAGTTTATACTCTACAGTACTGATTATTGCATTACCAATGAATCTGTCAGTGTTGAAATTCATATCCTGGGCATTAGCAAAATAACTCGCCATATTATGAACTACGGTTCTGTAGTGCAATACTTCAATATGTGATCAAGCTGTTAAGCCACCACACCAGTTCAGTAGTAATAGATGTTTGAGAGTTAGGTTCATTTAAGCTATTTCTGTCTTGGAATAGCATTCATTTAAAACTATGTGCAATATCTCATACTTGATGTACCAATATGTGCTGCTACTAAAGGTGGGCACTAACACCTGGCGTGCAGGCACACGAGTTGACAGGCGAGCGGTTAAAGCTGCGCGAGGTCATCATGATAGACATCGCCAATGACCCCGTGAAGCCTGCCGACTACAAGCCCCAGGAAGACCCTACTAAATTCAAGAGTGAGAAGACTGGCAGGGGGCCTCTCGTTGGCAAAGGATGGCAGGAGAAGGTGTGTGTTCCCTTTTTTTTGGCAGCATCTTTACCTGTTGAAACTTGGGTCTTATTTAAAGCTACTCATTACTGTAGTTGTGATACATATTGCAAGTCAGTTGTGATTGTATTACAGCAACTATTCCTGACTTCTTTGAAATACACATGGAGTAGATTGGTAGTGAGGCTAGATGTAATCTGATTTCTGCAGTTCGTCATTGTCTATAACCTCAAAGTGTTCGTATTGTAAAATGAAGTAATAAATGTGTTAACCCCCAAATAGCGTCTCACATACGTATACACTTTAGTGTATTCTTAGTGGTTTACTAACAACTTCATGTAGTTTTTAAAGGAGAATGTTGTACGGTGTTGGTGTATTGAACAAGAAAGTTTTCTTACAGATTGAGCCGGTGATGACATGCTACAAGCTAGTGACGTGCGAGTTCAAGTGGTTTGGCCTCCAGAACCGAGTAGAAAAGATCATTCAAGACGCCGAGCGCAGACTCTTCACCAACTTCCACAGGTTTGGCGGGACTATGAATCGTTAGTTACACCTAATTTAATTCACTTGCTAATGAGGATGTATGTTACCGTTTGTGTTAAAAGACCTGTAGTTAATATATTTCTCTGAAATCTGTTTTATCTAAAATTCGTTTGCGTCAGTGGTGGGATTACAGCAAAGGCTTGCACGTGTTACAGGGAATGTTAGCCTGTACACTTCCATTGATATGAGACATGTACTGTTTTGAACGTATGATTCCTGGAGCTAAACATTAAAAGAATCTTTAAACCAATGTTTAATATCAAATATTTACTCACTTGAATGCGTTTTTTTTGTCTTGTGTACTTCTGGCAGTGGCAGCATCAGCACTAAGATTGTTTGTGTTCCCCAGGCAAGTGTTCTGCTGGATGGACAGGTGGCACGGCCTCACCATGGAGGACATCAGGCGGTTGGAGGACAAGACAAAAGAGGAGCTTAGCGAGGTAGGGGCATCGTTCGCGTTGCATGCGTTGTGTGCAAGACCATGAGTAGTTGGTGTGCACTTCTGCTTTGCCTTCGCTTCCAAACATTTCCACTTGTACTCACTTTCGAACCGACAAAACTATAATATAATACTTGAGAAACATTACTAATAAATAACATAATTGCTTTGAGGATTTGAGAATGGTGTTTGCATAGATATTTCTTTCATCATCGTAATTTGTCTCAATCGATGATGTAAATATTATTTATATTCACTATTATGAGAGAGAGCAAAATTGAGCCTATGAATTTTCTATGTTCTGCAAACGACTTTTTTAATCTGTAGCATTGGAAAATTTTCATTAAAATTATATAAAGAAGAGTAGGACTCATTTCAGTAATGCCGTTGTCACACTTGGTGCACATGTATTGCTGGAAGTCAAGGTCGAAAATGTAAATTATTATTGTAAATTAGTAAAATGTGTAAGAGCGTCTGGTCTGATGGTGTCTGTAATCAGTAAGTCTATTGACGTTATCTATTTATAATGTTTTTATGTTGAATTTTAAATATTCTGTAGGGTTGTAATATAACAATAATTATCTTACGCAAGGCATCATCTTCATTAGACTGTTTTACATATATTCTTTGAGTCGTGTTAAGAGCTCATGTCCCCTCAGGGGGATACAACTAGTGTATCTATGAGAATTAGCGCTCTCAGGGGGAAAATATGAGGGCTCGAGCTGAGAGTTAGGTAGGCCTTCTTTTTGTTGGAATGAAACGTTTTTTGTTATGCTAAGAACTACCTTTTTTCTGTTCACTGCTGTCCTGTTTTTAGCACCTACAACTTTTCTTCTTCAACTTTTATCTTGTTTCATAAACTTCTTTCTCAACTTGCTGTTTCTATGCCTCTTCTGCATAGATTCCGCATTCTCGTACCACCACACTAAACGGTGCCTTCCACTCTTCGGAACGCTTTTTTTTTTTAGCAGTTAGGGAGGCTAAAATAACATCTAATGTTGTTGTACACCCACAGCAAATAGTACAGGGTCCTGTGCGAGGCATGAAGTGCGAGTGAAGTCTAGTCTGGAGACGCCCTTCCAGCGCCTGTGCCCTGGTCTCTGCCTGCTCGGGTGACGGCAGCGGCCTGCACTTGGCGCCCTGCAACCTGCTATTGACGTCCTACACTCTGTAGCAACCTTTTCACCGTCTGCCCAATTCCTTCTTTAGAGGCTCCCTTACTGCCACTTTTGACGCCCCTCATCAGTTTAGTACAACGCGCTCGTGCAATACAATGGCAGCCTGATCCCGTCACCGAGGGCTTGCTGTGCCGAAATGATGCTCCTCCTACTACCACCACTACTTAGTCATTGGTGCTTGCGTGCCGCGGCAACAGCAGTGTCCCTAATAATCTTCACCTAACTATAGCGCGTGATGCGTACCTATTTCTGCTATCTTATACGACACACCCAAATTGCATTACGCTCCACGACCTACACGAAGTTCACGACGGACCTCTGACGCTGCGGATTCCATTCTGCCTTGACGCACTCGATAACTGCTTCCAATCTCTTCTACAGTAGTCCATTACTTCTATTATCATCATCATCATCATCATCCTTTATTAAATCCTGCACTGTATAAACAAATTTCTCGTCCACCTAAACTTTTACATTTTACGGAGGTATGTCTTATTAAAATACAAACATCATATTTCTTGGTAGTGTATCTCAATAAACTACAAACTAAGCATTGTCGTTATTAATGGGACTTTCAGCGTTAATGAGCGCTTTATCCCCTTATATTTCATGAAAATCGTTATTATACGCTTTTGAATAATAACTTCTATAAAGTGTTAGCAGATTCGAACTCTGGATTCGGCTTCTACATTGCAGTAAATTTAAACTAAACTAGTTTTTATCAGTTAAAATTTGTCTGGTCTTAAAACCAAAGCATCGTATTCCACTATTCTCAACTGGAAAATTATTTTCTTTAGTTTCTCTCGGAAGTTCTTGCGCATAGTGCGTTCCATTTAGAAAGAGGGTTACGTCAGTCTGTCTTTCTACAATCAGAAACGAACAGGGATAGATTTTTAAAAGCATGTAATTACGAGTATTACGGAAGAAATCAGGACCCAAACTTACGTTACACAGGTTGGTGAGCCTCAGCTGACCATCTGATGCGTATCATTTTTACATGCGCGCTGAACTCGGCAACTAGCACAATCCATCTTTCCTTCCAGCATGGAATAAACAAGCTCCATCATCTACTGCAAGTAGACTTGCATTGGCATGCAAACGCGATAGCACGAGGTTAGTTGTACATTAAATTTTGTACTTATTTTGTTTTGAACACTCGCCACACTTGCTTCTATATTACCACTTAAGTATTAAGATATCGGACTCTTCTGGCATACATGCGAGCAATTAACCTTGTAGGCGTTATTGATTTCATATTCATCAGTTTACTCTGTAAATTACAACTAAAATCTTGTCGCTATTCGAGTAACCCGTTTCTTGAATAATGACTTTCTGCATAAATTACGCGATAAGGATATATAAAAACTTTAATCGATTATCAAGTTAAACACTGCGTAATTTTCCTTTCATGATTTCGATATTACTCATTATTTACCTGCATTCTGTTATATCTGAACTTCAAACTTGCTTACTATTAAAGCATGACTTCCTTGAGGTAAGCGGTAACCAAGTTTTGTTTCCGTGCATGATCTGTTGAAAATTTACTGGGACTAGGATCGACTAATTTTTTCTGTGAAAAACCGTGTCCACTTTTGCCACGATTGCGTGTTAAGAGTTCTACAGGAATGTTTGGGATCGGCACACAGCTCATTATAGCAGTTAAAATTATCCTGAGAAAAGAATGGGAAATAGGAACATTTCCATTATGGTACTACTTGGCTACATCAATGCAAACTTTATTAAAAGAAAGGAACATACCTAGACTTTGATGATGCAGATTTTGATTAGCGTACCTGCTGATGAGTTGCTTTGAGTGAGGGTTTCCTTATTCTGAATAACGAGGAATAATATCTGAAAAGATACGTAAATGCTTAGACATGTTGAAAGCGTTTGTGTTTGCGTGCGGGCTTGTCTAGTAAGTTTACAATTTGTTTTCTAGAAGTTATTAGCTAGCTTCACGAGTAATAATTCCCATATTGGGCAAATGTAATCTGTCTTCTTAGCACCGTGAAATACTTGTTAGACGCTGAAGAGCTCAAGTGTGTGGTGGGGTTTTGTCGCATGTGCAAGAGTTTCTTCGTTGGTACAACAGCTGTCAGTATATTTGAAATGCCGACAATTGAGCGTTTTCCATTCTTGTAGACGCGTAAACCATGTTTTTCTAATTATGTACTCATAAAATTGAGTATTCTGAAACGGTAGGAGCCTGGAAAAATATTGCAATTACCAAACTGATGATATTTTAGTGGCAGGAGCTACGTCTTGTAGTGCATGTGTTGCTCCCTTGGTGGCACGCAGACGGTGGGGAAGTATTCCAAGGTATTCTGTGTATTTATTAGCGAATTTTGTACTGTTCATGGGTTTCTTTTCAGCACGCTGCTCTAAGTTTCTTTCGTTATTGTGGATGAATTGCTTTGTATTAGGATTTTCTTGTAGTTATGAGGTAAAATGACGTGTTGTGTATCCCATTTGCTTCATTTGTATTTTGGCCTTCCCAGGTTGTAGATCATCTGTGAGAACGTCTCGCTATTCAGCTTTTATTTATTCAGAGACGCAGCTTCCCATGAAGTTTGTTTTTGCTCATTGTTTTCACACGTTTTGTATTGCTTAACGTTTGAGGATGTAAATTTTTTGTAACATGTTGAACGTAAGTAGTGAACTTTATTATTTATTTGCTTCACGTGCGGTATGGTTTTCAGTGTAGAATATGCCACGGATTTGATCAACGTTATGGTTGTGTCTGTTATTAAAAAAATTCAGGATTTTGAATATCGCATTCGTTACTTTTATTCGTTAATGAACAGCTGTTCAAAGAAGCTTTCAAATTAACTTGTATAGTATTATTTACAAAGTTTAATATTATATGCAATTATTAAAACTGTAGAAGTGTGATTGGGTGTTTGAATATACTAGTTCTTCGTAAAATGATAAATTGTTGCTTTTGGGAAATGGTAAACTTATAAACTGTGGGTTGAGTTAATCATCCATTAATTACGTAAGGTCTGGTTATTCGAGATCTGCGCCGCGAACGCTTTCATTTTTCTGGGCACATTTTGACGTAATTTGTGTAGGTGCCGGTGGGGAAATCATTCACCCTATTGCCTCTCATAATCGAGGGGTGTGCACCGCCAAATTTGTACTGGTGCATCATGGATGTCGAGAAATCAAATTGAGTACTCGAGAAGAGTTCGAAGTGGTTATTGAGCGACTTCCAACAGTAGGCAGGTATTTGGTGCAAGGTTCGCCTTCCACGCCCAACTGATGAGAAGGCTTCAATCTCCTCGCATTTTAGAAGCCGTCGTCTAAGTAGCATAAATCCTGGCATAACTTGCGTGAAGTGAAAAAGTTATAGGATTTGATTCTCTAAATTTGTCATGTATTTCTGATAGAAAGTGAATGAATTCGCGTGTATGTGAGAGCTCTACATAGTATGTGCATAAACTTCGAAAAAATTCCTTTTATGCATTAGTGTTTTGTCTTGCGTAAATGACAAATCTGGTGGCGCAATTAACGTTATTTTGCTGAGTTTCTTTTGTGCGGGCTTAAATTTTTATCATTCGTTCTTATCATTTTTGACTGACTTAACTTTAGATTTTGTTCTAGAACTATAAATTGGGTTTTTCCTTTTCACCAAAACACAGTTTTTTAATCTCCTTCAGACGTCTTAATGAAATGGCATACTTGCATGTACCTAAGTTTATATGCTCTTGGTATTTTTGTATTTACCTTTCTATACTTATTTATTATATTTTTTCCCCTCAGGGGGATACAATTAATGTATCTATGGGAATTGGCGCTCCCAGGGGGATAATGTGTGGGCCCGAGCTAAAGGTTAGGTAGGCTTTCTTTTTGTTAAAATAGCATAGGTTTTTGTTTTGTTACGGACCATCTTTTTTCGGTTCACTGCTGTCCTGTTTTTTCAGCACCTACTACTTTCTTCTTCAACTTTGACCTTGTTTCATGAACTTCTTTCTCATCTTACTGTTTCTATGCCTTTTCTGCATAGATTCCACGTTCCCTTAACTCCATACTAAATGGTGCCTTCTTCCTTCCTCTCTTTGGATCTCATTAGTTGAGGATAGGGAGGCTTAAACTAACTAATAATCTAATCTAATCTATTATATTTTTTCCATAGTTTACCCGAAGTGTTTTAATTTGGCCCTTACCATTAATTCGTAGCATCATACAGTCTTGCTGCTGAAAGCCATTGTTTCCTTTTCAAGTGAAGATGATTTTGGTGCATGTGAATTCCAGAACTATTGAAGCAATGTTTTTTTTTTGCAATACATTACTATTTTCTCAGTTATGAAACCCACAAAGTGGTTTAAAGGTTATATCAAAGCAAGAATTAGTGTTATGTTTTTATACAAATGGAACTGAAATGATTTGAAGACTTCATAGTTTGTCTGACAAGCTAATCGTTAATCGAGCAGTCGACAGGGTTGCTGTGTCGTCAGCATTGTTGCTCGTGCACGAGAAACGAGCGTGGCAGCAATCGTCGAAGACTTCGTGACATCTTGGGAGTAGATTATCGTGAGTAATAAGTTAGGATAAACGATTTTTTTCATATTTCGGTTGTATTCAAGAAAACGCAGAGCAGTCTGTATTGTGAAGGATGTGCTACTTGGGAAATAAGGAGCTGAATTCGTTGTTAAAGGAAGAAAGATGAAATTGTAATTAGTTTAAAATCTAGAAGTGTGTTATCTTACATTACGAATCTCGTGTCGCGATAATGGGAGCAAGTAGCAAATGCATAAGTAGTAAAGTAATGCCAACTGCATGGTTTTCATTCTAGAATATATCATAAATATGATCAACGTTATTTTGGCGTCTGTTAAAAAAGATGAAATAATTTAAATGTCTCAGTTGGAAATGCTCAGGTATGAGGTAGACTGCTAGAAGGTCGAGAAATATTGGCAGCGTAAGTACTTATTTCAAAATGTTTTTAAGAGCGTGGCTGTTGGAGAGCAGAAAAGAAAGACAAATCGAAAGGTACTGGCTATCGGAGATACTAGAATGCTACATATTTAGTAGCTTGACCTATGACCAGTAAATGCGAACCGTGTCGAATGAAGATGAAAGTGAATTGACAAAAATTATTTTGTTCCCCATTTCAGAATTTTAATGCATCTGGTTTTTATCTATTGAAAGTTATTTGCAACTTGACATAATGCTCGTCAAACCCTGAACGCTTGGATAACTTTCTTCGAGGAGACGATTCTGTTCCATTTTGATACTTGTTCATTTTCCGGTTTAGGTGCTGTGGACACAAACTTTCTTTTCTGTTGTGGATAATTGTGAAGTAGTTGACTCTTCACACCAGGCAGGCAGCAATTTCCAGTTCCACGTCAGTGGTTTCCACTGTAGAGTGGTAAATCAGCTCTTCCATTAGTGAGAATGTTTCACACGTGATTTCATCTCAAGTCCAGCCGTTAACTAATTTCTTCAAAATTTTCGTCATCGGTTAGTAACAAAAGATGAATACTTTGACAAAGTTCTGTTATTGCATCTGATTAATATAGCTGTGTTATGCTTGACGGTGTATGTTGTACGCAATCTAAAACACGAGCAACATTGTATATTGTAAGTTGAGTGCCATAGTCGCTATAGCCTACTCGTATAACCAAATGCAAGGAGTGCTAGGTGCTAGGCCGGCACTGGTGGTAGAGCCTATGGTGTAGACTAGCGTTGTTCTATAAATAGTGACCGCACCTCTATTTATATAAAGCTGTGAGCCGTCAACAGATGTGACCTATAGCCACGAACCTACGACGGGTATAACTAATTTTGAGTCAACGGTTGTGAATCGTTAACGAGTGGTTAGCTGATCTATTGAACCATGACCGCATCTATAGAGAACCGATATCAACTTGCAATCTAACTAGTGCTACAAAGCTCACTGACTGTGCTGTAGTAAATCGTTTGCATGTATAACTAATGTCAGTTGACAGTCATGAAGCCAAGGCAGCTTCGTCTGGTTTTATTAATTCAAATGAGTCGTTACAGGTACCTTAATGGTTTAACTGTTGGTTACCGCAAGCGGTTGTCCAGTGACTAGATAATCATTCCAGACGTCTATGTGTACTGAATTTAAACCTCTGTGTCCTAGTGTAATTTTGTTAATACTACATGCTTACTACGTGTTTTGTTAGAACACTCGGCAAATCAGTGAATTCTAATCCCACCTTTTCAGAGCTAAGAATGTCAAGGCAATATATTATTGATGGACGCGAGTTTTCAGTTCGCACGAAGAGATATTGGGCTTTCTGTAATAAAATATTGATAGATGTGAAACAAATTCAGGTTACTATTGACATGAAGGCTAAAATATTTTCAAGTTAAGCTCTGCGAAAAATCAATGTATCTCTAATTATGCATGGTATCCGGTAATGAATTTTTTTTAGTTTTCTAAAGCCGGTAGCACTTCAGATATTTTTAGCGCATAGTTTAACGCTCATTGATGATACCTCTTCGTGTGAACACGTTCGAATCTTCATGGATGTTATCGCATTTTTCACTAATACCTGGACTGTAATTCATATTCCAATTCATGAGTGATCCCGTTTTCAGACTTTTCCGTAGAATTTCGGTGTTCGCGACATCTTAGCACATTTACAGAGGCAACATCTGTGTTCAGCGGACAATTACAAATAATGCGCGTTAACTTGAGTGTTGGTGATAGATTTCACATCATAGTAGTTAGCCGAGGCTCTTTTAACTATTTATAACTATGAAAAACTGTTGATACAATCGTTACTTTATTAGCGGAGTGTGCGACGTGTGTGTATTGTGCGTTGCCGAGAGCATTCAAATAATTAACTGAGCAGATCTACAAGATTTTCATTGTTCACAATGTTGTCGGAATCATAAGTTGGCAGACAATGTTTTCTTGTGATCAATTATCAATTTTTTCCAAGGACATCGACTGAGCCTACACGTACGTAGCCGGCGAAAATGTATTTAAGTTAATTTCTGGTAAATTTACCTTAGACCTTCGGGTTTAATCGTTTGATTATGCTTCGCAGCATTAAAATAGCTTGTGCCATTTCAGGGTTCAATTTGGTATTTGCTCCAATTGCTTTCGCTCTACTGCCTTAATTGTATCTGAGAATCGGCGCTCCCAGGGAGAAAATTTATGGGCCTGAGCTGATTGTCAAGTTTTGTTGAAATGAAATGTTTCTCTTTTATTAAGGACCATCTCTTTTCGGTTCACTGCTGTCCTGTTTTCAGCACTTACTTCTCTGTTCAACTGTTAATCTTGGTTTATAAACTTCTTTCTCAACTTACTGTTTCTATACACCTTGTACATAGATTCCCCGTTCCCTTATCCCCATATTAAATGCTGCCTTTATCCTTCCTCTCTTAGAACATCTTAATTATGGTAAGAGGCTAAAACTAGCTTTTAATCAATCTCCCACCTTAGTCACATTTAAATCAAGTTGAGATGGGCGTTAAATAGAAATGTATTGAGATTAAGATAAATGTTAGTTCAAGCTTCCCTAACTACACCTAAGAAGTTCCAAAGAGATGGAGGAGATAACGATGTAGGTTCTAGTATGGAAATAAGGGAATGGGGATAGTGTGCACAAGTTGCATACAAACGATAAGTTGAGACAGAAGTTTATGGACAAGATAAGCTCAGGCTCATCCATAGATACAGTTTTCTCCTCCCGAGGGAGGAATGTGTTGAGATTTATTTTGCTTCAGTTTAAATTATTTTTTCGTTCAGAATTTTTCTAGCAAAATATTAAAATGCGTTGAGATGGGAATTTAATTATGGGGTTGCTTTGAGCCAGTTAGTTACGCAACCGGTAAATTATTATTATTATTAAAGAAAGTTTTAGCCTCCCATTACCACGACAAAGATGTTCCAATAGAGGAAGGAGGGAGGCACCATTTAGTATGGAGTTGAGGGAATGCGGAATCTATGCACAAGGTGCATAGAAATTGTAAGCTAAGAAAGAAGTTCATGAAACAAGAAAAATTTCAAGAAGAAAGTAGTAGGTGCTGAAAAACACGACAGCAGTGAACCGAAAAGAGGATCCGTAACAAAACAAAAACCTATTCTATTTTAACAAAAAGAAAGCCTACGTAACTCTCAGCTCGGGCCCTAACAGTCTCCCTGGCAACCGGTAAAATTTTATAAAATATATGCATTTAGATTTCAAGATAATCCATGTTTCAAATGTGAAATGGAGGGAAAGTATAATTTTTATTTAAGAATGGTCACCTTCTAAAACAATTCTTCAACCCTACTTATTCAACAACTCTCAATTAGCATAACATATACATTTCGATAACGTCAGCCGTTTCTAAACCGTGAACAAGATTGTATTTTCAACAATTATTAGAGAATAACCGCGACGCAGCTGATACACGGGAATCCAGCTATAATGCTTTGCGTGCTGGAGACTGAAAGACACTACGAATGATTTGCATCTCATTGCAACCAAATATGACGGCTCGTTTCCTACAACGCACATCAAAAATCTTAATTGAAATAATAGACCTCGTTTGTAATTTCTATGTCAGTAGCACGACAACGAAGGCAGACCAAACTGTCTTATCTAACACGGTGAGCATCGCAAATTAGAAGATACAGCGATTGAAGAACGAAAAAAATAAATTGGTTCAAGAAGAAATCAAGGAGCTAAAAAAGAAAAATGGTTGAAAAATCAAACTTGTTGCTGACCGGTAACAATCGTAGGCGAATCAAAGTACATGAGTTTCGTAATCACAACAGAAAAAAAAATTAATCAAAATTCAATTACCATAATATAGAGTCACCACACACAACAGAATACATAAAACATTTGCAAATTAAAGTTACAACTGTAATGGTGGGCAAATCTTCATCCATAAGATTATAGTGACTTATTTCGTACCGTACTGAGAGGTCAGGAAATAGACTCTGATTTCCCCTCACGATATAAATATGTACGGCGAACTTGACTTTCACACCACAATAGCAAGTGCGTCAAGTTGCAGTGCTTCGTTGGAGCAGCTGTATTACTCTAACTGCAAGACCTGCCACACGAAACCCAGCAGCACAAAGTGCCAATGATACGATTATTAATGGCACAGTTCTATCAGACACAGTAAGAGGGTGCAGCTGTATATCGCATGAATTCGATACAAGATAAACGGAATCAATCAGGATATAAAAATTACGTGAAACTCCGATTCAACAAGATCGAACATCACGCCGTACCCAGTAACAAGGCCGTTGAAAGATGAGCAGTGATAGTAAGCTAAAGTTGGCTTCGATCTTCCTAGCCACACCAAAAGTGTTTCAAAGAGAGGAAGGAGGAAGGCCCAATTTAGTATGGAGTTAAGGAAACGCGGAATCTATGCAGAAAGGGCATAGAAACAGTAAGTTGTGAAAGAAGTTCATGAAACAAGACAAGTTGAAGAAGAAAGTAGTAGGTGCTGAAAAAGAGGACCAGTAAACCGAAAAAAGATGGTCCTTAACATAACAAAAACATTATATAAACAAAAAAAAAGCCTACCTAACTCTCGGCTCGGGCCCTCACATTGAGGGAACGCGGAATATGTGCACAAGGAGTGTTCCCACACAAGATCCTCTGCGCACAGAAATTATAAGTTGAAAAGGAAGGTCATCAAACAAGATAAAAGTTGGTGAAATCAGAGGTGCCGAAGAACAGGTCAGCAGTAAACCAGAAAAAACGTTTCTCACAAAACGAAAAACCTATTCTATTTAAAAAAAAGCCTACCGAACTTCGGTTTGAGACCTCACACTTTCTCTTTGAGAGTACTAATTACCAAGCAGTGGTAATAGCTTACGGACTGTCATATAAGTTAAACATGACAAGCAAGTTAATATAACATAGCAATTATGCACAAATGCGAATCGCTCGGGTAACACTTCGGCCAGTTCAGTTAGAAAAAAAAACAGAACAGAGAAAACATCACGCAAGCTGATTTAGTCCCTCATATTCGCAGGTACCGAGCACTACTCAAATTAGGACACGCACAAGTGATTTCCTGGCATTTCTGCCAATGGCCAACATGTTTCTCGCACGCCTCTATTTTTGTCCAAAAATTTGCAAATAAATTCCTGAATGTATGCAGAATAGCATTCCAGACTAAGCTCATACGTTAGTTTACCTAACCACAACAAAGGATTCCAAAGAGAAAGGCACCATTTAATATGGAGTTAAAGGGAACGAGGAATCTATGTACAAGGTACATAAAAACGGTAAGTTAAAGAAGTTCATGAAACAAGTTATAAGTTGAAGAAGAAAGTAGTAGGTGCTGAAAAACAGGACAACAGCGAACCAGAAAATGTAGTCCGTAACAAAATAACAAAGAACCTATTCTATTTCAACAAAAGGAAAGCCTACCTAACATTTAGGTCAGGACCTCACATATTCCCTCTCGGAGCACTTATTCCCATAAATACAATAGTTGCATCCCCTCGAGGGGAGTAATTACTCAATATTTTGATACTTTTACAAAATTAAAACATTCGAGCATAAAGTGTAAGACTACAAGAAAGCATCCCACGCACTTAGAAACGAAATATATGACTAAGTGCTCAATCACTCGTTTGCGCTGTACAATAACTCGCGTGTGATACCAATTTCCCAAATCAAAACTATTTAAAAAGAAGCGTATCGCAGTTTCAAATATTCATATCAACCTTTGAATCTAAAGTATAAGATATATACGTCTGCCCTGTCTAGTTCGCAAAAAAATAATGCTCACATCATCAAATACAATTTAGATGAGAAATAAAAATCTTCCCCTAGCCTCACCAGTCATCAGAAAGGCAGTTGCTCACATGACGCATGCGTCATGCGTAGCGTAGCCAGTCTACGTAGCGTTAGCATTGCTGACTGGCTTAGTGACACATTAACCTTTAGGAGAGAGCCTAAAATAGTACTTATTGATTTTTGTTTCGGGAACCCTACATAAAAACAATTATCAAGGAGTTCATCGGCTCTATATTTTTTACTCGAAAGCTCGATTTTTATAAAGAAGACTTCATTAATGATGTTTTTTACCCTCCTTGATTATTCTGTTTTTATGTAGTGAGCATAAAATTTACCGATCTTTATAACCTTACTACGAAACACTGAGAGAAGTCAGGGATAAAATTTGATTAGAGAGGGTTCTTCTTTATAGGGTCCTGCTATAGTGCATCTCATTATTTGTACGAGGCAAATCACATGTTTCGGCATGCGCATCCTCTCTATAAAGGCTGAATTTTCAGCATTTTTAAACCAACGATGGACGTAAGGAGCACACTGGAAAAGGAAAGTTCTAACATTTTGTGGACATTTTCCAAATTTATATTACAATCCTCGTGGTCCGAATAGACGTACGGTAGAAACCAGTTGCTACAGAACGCGATAAAATACTGTACTGCTACGTAGTGACGCTCGCGGATCACGGGCTTCTGCTATTCAATTAAGGAAGCGTAAAATATTTCAGGAGCATTGCAACACTCGTTCGTTATTGTTTTGAAAACAGTAAATACATTAACATAATGATGTGATAAAAAAAAATGACTAATACAATGAAGAAATGCACAAAAATCAAAGTTAGAGGTAAAATTCATATAATTATATTTTTCATCTTTTCGAATTTCATTACTTTCATAAAAAAAACACCTATCTCATTCAAGATTTTACACATGAATTATCCTGCTTATTTGGTGAATAAATTTTCATCATTTCAACCCATGTTCATGGGAAAGACAAAATAAATGATCAATACTTCCAAACACTGACAGGATCAAAATCCTTTCAACATTAAAAAAAATCCTCCAATTACATACTTCGTTTTCGAATTCGTAGAAACTGGAAGAAAACATGTGCATAGATTTTTGGGTATTCCATTGCACACTCACAAAGGAGAGACTCGCATTTAAGCAGCCATCTTCACGGGACCACGCGGCCACGAGCAACTTCTCACCTGACAGAACTTGCGACAAGCAAACAGTGGCAACTCGCAGGACCAAGAAAGTTACTTGCAAGTAAAACACCGGAAAAAGCTTCGTATGATAAATGTTAAGCATTGCATTTACAACATAAATCTCATTAAACAAAATATGAATACAATGAAAGACATGAGCTAACCGCAGTAACTAAATAAAAGAACATTCCAGCTCAACTTCTGTCACTATTGCCCTGGTTACCACTGCTAATAAGCCTTGTAAAACTATAGCTTCAATTGAATTAACTCAAGGTCGGCCTACAATAGAAACATAAAATTAATTTTACAAAGGAACTTCTCTGAAGAACATATATGGTAAACTCATCCTGAAACTTGTACAACACGACCAAGTGAGCTACACAAGTGGAATCCACAGTTACAAATGCTCAAAGAAACTCAGAACCCAAACACGGTTTCAGGAAGTCATGCTTAATTTCCCATGAGAAAAACACTTTCATGTGAATCATGTGAAGGTTGAATATCCTATAACTCTAAAATTAAATGAACCTAAATAGATTTATAGTGAGTATTTTGGCCACTTAATGAAGTGCCAAGCAAAGAATTGAACTTAAAAGTTGAAGTCTGCTTTACATGCTCAAAAATCAAGAGCATAAATAAAACATAAGCTACATACCTTGTAAGATTTAAATTTCTTGAACAACACCTCACTGCATAGTGTAATGTAGTTACTTGGGCCTCGTGACTCAAAAACCTCATTCATGGGTGTTATTGTTTTTAACCCTTTAACGTCCGAATTTTTGTACTCATATTACCGTTAACACAACCACCGTCACTAAACTGGCACTGGCATCAGGCAGTCACCAATATCAGGATGGGATAGGAACTGCCACCCGGCAGAGAACTTCAAAGAATACATTCGGGAACTAATTGACCAAGAAATACTATATATTTAGGGCATTTTTGAAAGAGGACACTGGTGTCCTCTGGGGCGTTAAAGGGTTAATGCATAAATCAAAGGTAAAAAAGCACACTGAAAATATAAAATATGCAACATGTCTAAAATGAATTTCTGTTTAAAAGACTACAAATGGAGAACACTAGCAACAAAGGTCATCCATCCACACAATACCACACACAGAACTGACAACACACCTAATGGCTGCTGTGAAGAAAACATATCTTTGTACAAAAAATCACTTCAAGTTCATAACACAAATAAAAATTCAAGAAAGACCTGCACACCATGACACAAGTTATCACACCAATCATGGTTTATATAAAGGTAATGACTAACCTTGTCTTTCCTTAATTAGTTTAGACCTAATTTTGAAGTTTGGTCCTAAAATATTCCCCAAGCATAAATAACCACTACAGTCTAATGAAAAACAAGTTTGAATTAGTTATGTTAATTCCCCTATCTCATTTATAAATTATCTAGATTCAATATAAATATTTGGATTGACAGCAATACATACAGCTGTTTTTCCTACAGCCAACACATAGTCAATTCTTTTCACAAATGTTTTTTCCTCAATGCTATGAAGGAGCATCAACATGCTGATCACAATGCATGATGTATGACAAGAATAAAAACTGCAACAGTCTCATAGCTACATGAACATCCCCATTGTGAGCACTGGGGAACTGATACATGAGAAAAATATTCTTGTGGAAAATTTGGGTACATGAATGATTGAGAAGATAGAAGCATAACCTTGCTTGCATCACAGGGCTTTGGTGCTATAATAAAAACATTTGAACAACACTAGGACCTAACAGCTAAGGACTTGAGAGTTGCACCTTCAGTCAAACACATGAAATTATAGCACAAAAACCCTGACAGTACTATGTTAAAGGCTAAATTTGAATGATGGTGCCTTATCTAGAGTGCAGCAACTGTTGCAGTCAGCCGGCGCCTTCACACACCTCCCCACCGCCACCGTCATCTGCAACACACCGAATGTTCACCTCACACTACAAAAAGCATCTCACTTACATTTCTGAAAATAGAATAGGTATTTGAAAAACATTCCGTGCTCCAGAGAAATCAATTACAACACCCAGAAAATTATACTTTACCCCCTTTGAAATGTTAGCAATCATTAATTAAATTTATAAGAAGACATTTCATTTCCCCACTGAAAGATGAATTAAATATGAAATATAGCAACTCCCACAAGCTCAGCTACTTTCAGGAATTCAACAAAATGTGGAATGCTCAGTTTGATAAGAATCTTAGATCAAATTGCATTTTACTCAAGACCATCAATGATACTCTTAATATAAAATTTTGTGGACGTCATGAGAATGTCTGAAGGATCATTTTTAATTACCACAAGCATCAACATTAACACGTTGATGCCGAAGTGGTACATATGTGTACCCCTCAGTAAATTGCTCATTCACGTACTAGAATAAACAAATAACATTTCAACTATTTTGATACCTTTTATAAGGTAGCAAAATAAGCAATAAGGTAGCATATTATTGTTCAATTGTATTCTTTACACTTTTTAAAAGGTTAAAAATGTGTTGGAGCAGAAATCCAGTCTTTCAATACGACTTCTTTTAACCCAACCAAACTGACCGTAGAACCCGCACAATCATAGTCAACGTGTTAATACTAGCAATATGAAACTGGATATATACTACTCATAGTATGCTGAACTGTTCAGAGCTCCAGGTTACAGCATTATTTTTTTTTCAGCAATAACCTCAGAGGAATACTCAATTATTTAGGGTAACATTATTTGTAGTTTATATCAATGAAGTGCACTGTTGTATCTCTAGGAAGTTCAATATTTTTTATCCGAATTATTATTTATCAAGGCACTGAAAAGACAAAATTTATTCTTGAATTAAATGTATATGTATATAAATTCATTAAATTCCACATCCCTACTTGCAATGTGTAGCCATTATGCAAGTGCATTACACAGAAGATAAGCTCAAAGCAGGAATATGCTGTATGATTTTCACCATGATCCTCTCTTATACTTAGCACCAGAAAATAGACTTGACTCACAAAGCCTGCAGTCCTTCAGTAGACCCTAGCCTTAATCCCTTGTCTTTACTCCTATTGCAATATGGCAGAAATGATGGAAGCACTAGAACAATTTAGAGTCTAAGCAAGGATATTTTATACTCCATTTGCAAGCTCTTCTCCTTTCAGTGCCACAAATTCTGGGTTTAAAATTACATTAATTTTACATTTTTGAGATAGCTTTCAACCAAGCACATAAAACAGTTTTTGCAGACAACCATAGTTATAACTTGCAATTAAAACTACATATATCATAAATAAGCAATATTTCATGAATAATGCTCACTACATTAATTTGATGAAATAACATACCCAAAGAAAATGTCCCTCTGAAATTATTGAGTGGCAACTAGCTCAAACACTATTTCACTAGCTACTACAGTAACTATATTCAAGTTATTATTTGTATTACTTCCAGGTTAATTGTTTTGAAAAATCTTTAAACATTTTAGGATTTATGGTCTATCAGTAGTGACTGGTGAAGCATCTAATAATTAGCACTGGCAAGAATAGGCACTTTTTGTATGAATAAGCATCACCACAGAGTGAAAATTACTAATCTGAAGACAGAACTTATGTTGTGGGAGCACATCAACAGCTGCCCTTGCAAATATTTCAAATTTTCCTTTTATTCAGAAAATCTTTCTTTTGAATCGTATTGATTGCTGACAGCTCAACTAGTTCAAATACAATGGTACTATACAGAATATGTGCAAGTATTGTTTAGGTTTCATGTTTGATTTCATTATTCAGACATAATACCACTTCTTTTCAAATTTTTTTTTATCAAAGCAGTCTTCAGGATATCTCTAAAATTAATTTTAAAAACTGTCTCACACTTATTTCATTGAAATTTACAAAAAATACTTATTCCAGGTTGAGTATACAAATAAATTAACTTTGTTTCCAGTACTTCAAATGCTTCAAAGTAGATCAGATTAGTTGGAGCATTTCTAACCAAAACAAAGGTGTTCCAGAGGAAAGATGGATGAAAACACCATTTAGCATGGAGTTAAGAGAAGAGGCAATTTACACATTAGGCATACTCCTACACAAGATGCCCTGGGCATAAAAACAGTCAGTCAAGAAGCATCAAGCAAGTTTATGAAACAAGGAAAGTTGAAGAAGAAGGTAGTAGATGCTGAAGAACACAAAATAAGATTAGATTAGATGTTAGACTTAGCCTCCTTAACTGCAACAAAGGCATTCCAAAGAGAGGAAGGAGAAAGGCACCATTCAGTATGAACTTGAGGGAATGCAGAATCTGTGCATAAGGTGCTTAAAAACAATACATTGAGAAGGAAGTTCATGAAACATGATACAAGTTGAAGAAGTAGTAGACCCTAAAAACATGACAGCAGTACTCTAAAAAACGACAGCCCCAATCTAAACAATACAAAAATTGACTTCAACAAAAAGGCTTACCAACCCTTAGCTTGGGACCTCATATTTTCCTCCTAGGACTGGGAATTCTCATTAAAAGAATAGTTGCACTCTATGATAGGCAGTACTTCAAAATGTTCATTTTGAAACCACCTCTAAACTCTTCTGAATTGAACTGAACTGAATTTACTGAATTGAACTGAAAATTTAGGAACAGCAGAATCTTATCTAATGATACCTTTCGTGTATATTTATATATTTGTCTGGTGTCTGCTTCTGCTATCTGTCACGCTTATAATTATGCTTAATGACCGCACCTGCAATACGAGTTTCACCAGTGTACAAGTAAGAGAATATTTTAACTGCGGGTACTATTCGGATGGATATATTTGTTTGCCATCCACTTCTGGAAGATTCATTCAATGAAAATCTTAAATCCCGTTATTTTTATTGGGCCGTATACACTAGTGGTACATAATACATGTTGATAAAATTAAATATATTACATTTAACTCACAGAATTATGAATAAAAATTTCAAACAAACTCTATATTACTGTATTACTATTTATTTATTGCAATACATAACCAAGATTATATATTGCCCTTTACAAGTTATGCATATCTAATAGGCCATGATGGAGACATATTGAATATCTGAAAAGCAATAACAACATATTAGACACAAGTCTTACATTCCAATCTACCTATTGAAGGCCTTATAAAAACACAATTACATTAAAATGTACAAATTTTACTGGACTTTCAAGAAATTAACATTGTTATATTGAAGAGAGGGATATTCACTCAGCTGCTAGAACTCATTGTTCCTTATTTTTGAATTATAACATCTCTAGAAAATCAAATTTTATGTGGTACAACACTTTACATAAGGTAATTTTTTTTATTAAATTTGATAAACGATGCTTTTTGCTTTCAAGTTCAGCCACAAAAAACTGGACCTTTCAGTTCTAAAGTTTGGAGAAGAAATTAGAATTTTTAGAAGTAAATAATCCGCATTGGGAAAAAATGAATCTGCATTGGTTTAATTGCATGACAACTTATCAGTAATTTATAGTCACATGATCTATTTATTACACAAATTTCAAACATGGCAGAAATAGTCCTAATTAATTAAAAATTTTCATACAATAGCAACAATTTAATTCTAAGAATTCATTTTCATCCAAGAAGTAGCAACATTAGATTGCACAAAGAATACAAGATAAGAATTTCATAGTTTTGCACCACAGAAAATCAAAACAAGCATCTATGAAGAACATCTCACCTTGACATTCAGGCATTGGCCAAAACAAGCAGTTACCAATACCAGAGTAGCAGAGAACTGTAACTGCAGCAAGGAACACCAGCGAGCAAATAGTGCAAGGTTTTCTTTCTAAGAAGAACCCAGCAAGGTACAACAGCACAAAAACAACATGATTGTGAAGCAAACCAGCTGGAACTGGCTTAGGTATGAGCAACACTGGTATTAACCATTGCAAACAATACATGGTAGTGTATGGAAATATTGTTATATCTGAAATCAATATAAAAAACATTAAAACAGATAAAAGAAAAGAATGATGACCGCTACCATGCAAAATATTTCTCAACGTAGTTCATGTACGTTTGGGCTTGAATCCTTTAATTCTCAGAATAAATATATTACCCAACATGTACAAATGAAATTCAAGTACATATCAATAATCTGAAACTTGGCCTCAAATTCTTGTGTATTGTGATACTCCTAGGAAGGCTGAGCAATAGAAATACAAATGCACAGCCAAAACTAATGCAGGAATGTAGCAGGGGCATATGGGAGGCCATGGACTACCAATAGTTTAGCCTCTCCAAATTTTGCATATGCCTAAAGAAGAGCCTATGCACACAAAAATATTTTTCCTCATCATCACCATAGTTACCTTAAAGTTATATTTTTTTCCAGTACTTCTAATACTTCAAAATTAGATCAGGTTAGTTTGAGCATTTCTAACCAAAACAAAGGTGTTCCAAAGGGAAGATGGATGGAAACACCATTTAGTATACAGAGCGTACAGCTGACTGCCTTACAGAATACACAGAAATTTACCACAGAAAACAGTTGAATAGTGTTAATGGTTGCCCATGAAATGATGGGTTCTAGGAGATACCCAATAGCAGCTTGAACCAAACTAACCTATACTTAGAAGAAATTCAATTGCTAAGAATGTGTAATAATATGACAACCTCACCAGATAATAGGGAGACTAAATAATATGTGGACAATTAATTAAGACAACCTAGACATTAGGGCACATTAGCAATCAAACGTCTCAACCAAAAATTATTTCTTGACTATGTTTATGCAAATGAGAAAGTTGGTTTTGTGTAAAATTTCATGAATGGCTGAAGGCCAAGATATGGAACATTACTATAACAGAGATCTTAACCCATAAGTCAGAACCTTCAATTAAATCATGTACAATGGGCACCTCCAATAGCAAAAAAGAAATAACGAACAGGAGGCTGTGACTGACACACACAACCAAAGGCTGCAACTACCAGCTTCACAATCCATTTAGACATGGGCAGGCAAGTGAATGATTTGCCTCCACATTGCCAAGCCAAGCCCGAGCCCAGCTTCCTTCAGCCCAAATTCACAGCCGCCAACTACCAGCATTTACAAAACCCAATGAGAGCATCACAAGGCTCTCTTAAAAATGGATTAGTTACTTGTCTCCTCATTTAATTCATCCATAAATCAGGTGGCAATGTGCTTTATAATGTTCATACTACCAACTACATGTTGACTGTAAGGCAATTTGATGATAGTCTAAATAGCATATATAATAACTCAAGTACGTTTGAACACATCAATAAAAAAAGGCATGATAATTAAAAAAGAATATAGATAATAATGGTCCAATCAATTACATAAACTATTGACAATGTAAATATTGTAAAAAGATATTTGTTTGTACAACTGTTGAAAAACAAAAATTGCAACTCCATCATTAGAGGTAAGTAAATTTCAGCTTTAACCCTTTAACGCCCACATTTTTATACTCATATTACCGTTATAACAACCACTATCACTAAACCGACACTGGCATTAGGTAGTCACTGTTATCAAGATGGGGAAGGAACTGCCACTCGGCAGTGAAATTCAAAGGACACATTAGTGAACAAATTGAATAAGAAATACAATATATTATTGTTATTTTTGAAAAAGGACCGTACAGTCCACTTGGGCGTTAAAGGGTTAGGTGGGTCCTCCCGCCATAATTAAATTTTGATCCGATTGGTCTGAAATTTGGCCACTATATATATTTTTGTAAGAGAAACATATTTTATTCAAGAATTTTTTTGATTTAGGCCTTTGTTTTGAAAAAAACTCGTTTTTTGGTTCATTTTTGGGATGTTTTCAAAAGAATAGAAGTCAATGAATTTTAATGCTAGAACAAATACAAAGACAGTTTTGAAATCCTCGTAACATTGCAAACAAACTGATAGGTCAGAATTTTCTATTTGAAATTTTTTTTATATATACGATATTTGATCATACCTAAACTATACCAAATTTTTAGGTTTTGAACTAGCAGAAAAAAAAGACAACGTACAAATTGGAAAATAGAAAGCTATCAGTTTGTTAGAATTGTTCCAAGGATTCTAAAACTGTCTTTGTTTTCTTCCTAGCGTAAAAACTCAATGACTTCTATTCTTTTGAATTTTGAAAATAAGTGACTTTACAGTATAGGCCAGAAACAAAATTTTTGGTTGAAGTGTAATATAATGGAAAATCTATGTAATTGAGTGTTTTCATTTTCATTTCGATAATCTCCATGCATAACATCATATTCACACTGAATTATAATTTACAAAAAAAATTAAAAATTTTTCACTTATTTCATAAAATTATGAAATTTTTAGTTTTCAGTCTGATTCTTCTGAAATTTGACTATAATATGTAACCTTTGGAAAGAAACACAATTTCTTCTATACATTTTTTTGATTCAGGCCTTAGTTTTTGAAAAACTTTGACATATTGATTTTTAGTCCACTGGTTTTGATATTTCAAAAGAATAGAACTCATTGAGTTTTTATGCTAGAAACAAAACAAAGACAGTTTTAGAATCCTTGAAACATATCTAACGAAAGTACATTCGCAAATTTTCCATTTCTTCTTTTGTTTTCTTTTTATATGGGGTCAAAATGGGGTCGAAAATTCAAGATTTTGGTCCCCCTTAACCCCCTCCCCCTTGGGGGGGGATCTATTGTCTGCAGCGTCATAAAATTTTAGGACCAAATAGTCCACCACCTAAGGGTCCTTTTCTAACAAAACCATGAAAAATGACCATCGGAGAGAAAAGGGGCCTCGGAGGACCCCCTTAATAAGCTGACACAAAAGCTAGATGCTATCAGCATAACTTCTAGCTCAATTAGCTTACATATCTTTGCAGAGTCCCAAGTCCCAAAACTGTGCTGGAGAAAAATTTCCACCAGTATATCATCTGGGGATTGTACTATTAGGATTCTATTTAGCTAACTTTACAGCATCTGAAAGCTTAACTTGTTTATTATTTTCTCCAAAAATGAGAGAATAATATTGCTGATAAAATAGAGGATAAACTTTACTGGTTATATGAAAATCTTAGGCCTCCACAAATTTGTAATTAATAATTTGGGAGATATAAGTAATGGAAGAAATCAAAACTGCTTCATTATGCCTGAATATCTCAAAACTTTGAGCCATTTGTAAGAGCCAGGAACTCTATCTAGGAAATGCTACTGCTAAATTCCAAGTTTTTTGTTCATTGTTGTAAAATTTGGTAATCTATTTTATTAATTTTAATCTAAATTTGACACTACATCCTGCTATTATATATTACACATACAAAAAAAGAAAAAATGCCATAATTATGAATTTCACTAGCATTGGCTTGGTAATGTAAACCATGATTTGAAAACCATTTATAATTTAAAACATATAGTTAAATTTTTGAAAAACATTTATGATTTATAACATAAAATTAAGTTATAATAAGTTTGAGCCTTTTCAACTATAAAAAAAAGTGTTTCAAAGAAAAAAAAGCTATTTATAATAATTTATTTTTTAATAATTGTAAGCTAATAGCATAATATGGATAGTAATATAAAATGTATTATGCTATAATATAGAAGTGGTGCATTTTTTTCATGATACTTGAAACTTCACCACAAAGAATTTGCAACAGCCCATTTCAGAAGAACTGATTAAAACTTAAAAACAATTAACTTAGGACATGTTTGCCCTTTTAATAAGCACTCCATTGAAAGCTACTCAACTGCAAATTTCCTAATGTAAAACCTAACATAGGCAAACTTATCCCTGTCCATTATAAATTGCCCATAATAGCTGTTGCAATTGATCACTATCATGATCAGTCAAGGAAAAATATGAGACAGGATTGTTAGGCCAGGACACAATAAGAACTATATAATATACAAAGGTGTGCATTAGTTTTTATAAATAGTCTTAATATTAATACTAAGCTTTAACTATATTAACAAAAAATGTTAAATTCATAAACAATTTTGTAAATTTTGTCCTACAATTCTTGAAATTTACCTTGCAATTAGCACTTATGACTTTACTGTTTCACATTATCAATTTTGCCCCAAGCTGCAACTCTTACCTGGCAGAGATGTTAGATTAGAATGAATCAGATCACATCATTATTTAGGCATGCATCTATTAGGTGTCAGTTGCAAATGAATGGTCAATATTGAATATAATGTTGTCAACGAATTTCATAATTTCGTAGGTATAGATGGGTAATATAGTCGATTATAAGACGTTTTACACGAATGACATTCTGCCCGGCGATGCGTTTTTTTCGAATTATTCAACTTTGAAGCTGGCTTGTGCACGCCATGGAAGCGCGCGGGGCTAGCGTAATTCAATTAATAACGAAAGCTAAACCCCTATTACAAACGTAAAGAGGTTGGGTCGTGAGGGGTAGGCACGGTTCTTTTAGTGAAAATTATAAATAAAGGTTTCGAGTGACGTTTGTTGACATCAACGCCAAGGTGGCTGCCGCCATGGCGCCAACCGGCTGAAGATGGCGGCAGCCATCTTCGAGTCGATGTAAACAAACGTCACTAGAAAGCTTTATATATAATTTTCACTAAAAGAACTGTTGCTACCTCTCACGACCCAACCTCTTTACGTGTGTAATAGGGGTTAGCTTCCATTTTCATTTCTAAAACAATGACTGTTTTTGCGTTAAAAGGGCCATTCAGGAGCGCCGTTCGTATAACTTCAAACTTAAATAACTCAAAAACTAAGCATTTCCGGGCACATTGTCATTCGTGTAAAACGTCTTAAAATCAACTATATTACTCATCTATACCTACGAAATTATGAAATTCGTTGACAACATTATATTCAATATTGACCAAATGAATTTCTCAGTATGAGTGGGGCAATACAGTTGCAAACACTGCACCCATCAAATTGGCAATAAAAATTCAATTCAATGCTTGGTAAATTTTTGTAAGCAAATTTTCAATGTACAAATGTAAATCTAATAAAATAATTACTTTGGTCATCATTGTGAACAAACCTAATTTTTTGCGATGGTTGTTCTGGTGCCAATTGAAATTTCCAATATCTAGGGTAATTCATCAAATATCGAACAGAAACCACGTGTGTCTAGAAACAACCTTCATAAATCGGTAACTTTTGCTCTGAATAACTGTTGCGGGCCTCAAGATTATTCTTGAACAGTTGCTTTCTAGTTCTGGGATGTCGCTTTAAAGACAACGTAGATTGTTGGAATTTATTTATTGTTCTAAAAATCGAATTCTTTAATAACATAATTTCATCAATATCGAACATGAATCGAACAAGAATTTTGATTCGAACAGGATGGTTTGTCAATTAGTTCTCCTCGTATGGAACATTTGTTAGACTATTAGCACGCCACGTATGGTTTGTCTATTAGTACACCTCGTATATTTTGTCCATCAATATGCCTCGTATGGTCTATCTATTTGTACACCTCTGATAGTTTGTCTATTAGTACACCTCGTATAGTTTGTCAATTATTATGCCTCATATGGCTTTTCTATTTGTACACCTCTGATGGTTTGTCAAGTAGTACTCCTCGTATGGAACTTTTGTTTTAGGACGTCCTATATTAAGAAACTTTTTAAAACCCAATATGTTGACATGTATCTCATGTGGCCACTTGGAAAATAAACGTTTTTCTTTCATTCTTTTTTTTCTTTGGTGCACTGGCTTTTCTTGGAAATGCTCGCGGTGGCACAGCGGTTAAGGGATCGGACTTGTATGTTGGAGTCGCGGGTTCGTATCTCGGCGCTGGCGCTGCGATTTTCCCCGTTGGATATAAGGGAAAGCTCAAACACAATACCCCACTCGACCCAGGTGTCGGAAATGGGTACCGGCTTTACGGGGGAACCGTCATGGTGTCCTATATATAGTGTTAGTAATAAGACATTTGAAAAACCAATGCTTAAGATCATTTGTATTAGGCTTGATTGGAAATAAAGCATCCCAAAGATGCCGATGTTTGTTTTGTTTGTTTGTTTGAAATAACTGTCACATTACTTATTTTCAAGATGCATTTGAATGGAGAGTTATCAAAATTTGAATATGATGTCGATTTTTCATTTGCAGTGTTTGTTGAACCATCATTGTGATCACCAACCTGTGTGACCTTTTTTGGAGTAGCGTGTAAAGCACTCGTCAATGAATTATTATTGATGCTTGCATCAATTTTCTTGGCAAGGGATTGATCATCAGTAAATGTAGCCAGACGAATCATTGATGATCTTGAGGGCCTTGGAACACCAGCAGCTGATTGGTAGCCCTTCACCAGAATTCCTATCTTCAACTATTCAATGTTATTATCAAGCGTTAATACAATATTTTAATGAAACAAAACAGGCGTTCAATAGATCGATACAGTTATTTAAAAGAATTAAGAATCGAAAAGCCATGTTCAAGGCATAAATTCATGATTTTTAAGGAATTTTCATTCGAATACCTTTGTTCAGTATTTAATACTGACATGAAAAAGGAACTGAATGTCAAACATGGAATAATTATCAAGTTTTTGGCGGAAAAGAAAAAAATACAGCAACAGAACATCATATGACAACACTACTCTCTAGTTATGACGGGAGGTTGACGGTGACCCAACAACAATTGAACCGTCGCAATTTTCCCAAGGTGCGTAAGATTTTTCGAGTGAAAAAATTCGACCAATTTGTAAGGGTCGTACAGAAAATGCGTTCGCAACCGCTGGTAGCAGTTTGCAGCTCACCGAAATGAGTTTTTATCACTAAAATAGGAGTTTTAGATGTAAGATCACTGGCACTGAGCAAGTTTGGATGCTTACTAAATTTATTACGCGCATATTTCCAAAGTTGTTCGATAATCAGTTCAGTTCGATATTTGATGAATTACCCTAGTCAATTCATAATTGGCAAATTTTTATACCATATTTATAATTGTATACTACTACTATTAAAACTTTTCATTTCTTGGTAAATCTGAAGGAGATGACAGTTGTCAATTTTCCACTTTTTGGTGCCTGAACCTAATTAATAGAATCAAAATAAACAAGTTTTCTTCTATTCTTTTATCGTCTCAAACGAGTATTTCACGATTTATAGCGGTAAGTTTAGTTTCGTCATTGATGACGAATGCGCTTGAATAAACAGCTACTCATCGATTTTCGAATTTTTGTTGCTTGAAACATGGGTAAATCTGAAGGAGATGACAGTTGTCCATTTTGCAAATTGTAATGGCTAAACATGGTTAATGACACCAAAATAAGCAAGTTTTCTTCTATGCACTTTTCGTCTCAAGTGAGTATTTTATTAGTTATAGCAGTAAATGACTTACCGCAACTCCAGTCTTTGAAGCGGAAAGAAATTCCTTGATAGAGTTGTATGGCAATACTGCAATGGCGTCTCGCTTCCAGCGCTCTGTCTTGAAAGATGAAACCAAACCTACCGCTATACCTCGTTAAATACTCATTTGACGAAAAAAGTGTATAGAAGAAAAGTTGTTTATTTCGATGTTATTACCGTGTTTCAAGCAACAAAAATTCAAAAATCGATGAGTAGCTGTTTATTCGAGCGCATTCGTCATCAATGACGAAACTAAACTTACCGCTATAAATCGTAAAATACTCATTTGAGACGAAAAGTGCATAGAAGAAAACTTGTTTATTTCGATTCAATTAATTAGGTTCAAACACCAAAAAGTGGAAAATCGACAACTGTCATCTCCTTCAGATTTACCGAAACATGGTAATAACATCGAAATAAACAACTTTTATTCTATACACTTTTTTCGTCAAATGAGTATTTAACGAGGTATAGCGGTAGGTTTGGTTTCGTCTTTCAAGACAGAGCGTTGAAAGCGAGACGCCATTGCAGTATTGCCATACAACTTGATCAAAGAATTTCTTTCCGCTTCAAAGACTGGAGTTGCGGTGTCATTTACCGCTATAACTAATAAAATACTCATTTGAGACAAAAAGTGCATAGAAGAAAACTTGTTTATTTCGATCTAATTAACTATGCTAAGGCATCGAAGTTTACAAAATCGACAACTGTCATCTCCTTCAGATTTACCCATTTCTTCCTCAATCTTCACTTTTGCAATTCCTTGCCAACATGAGTGTATAATTCAGATTATGCTCTCAGTAACTGAATTTTAAATTAATAGCTATTGAATTAAATATTAAATAACTACCTAAATAAAATTACATAATTTACAGACTATGAGGCAACAAAAAGCTCTAAAGAGAACTATGCAGGCCCATGAATTTCACTACTGAGAGAATGACACAAAAAATAATGAACCAAACTCAGCAGTTCTATTTGAGCCCACATCAGATTCTAACTTGGAATTCAAATAAAATTCTATGACAAATACAAATTGTAAATATTATGCTGGGTCGATCCGCTACTGCTTATGCTTTGCATTCATAACCTGCGAGTTTGCTCATGAGCACCATAACAGCAGCCACTAACTAGTCTTCATATGTTCTGACGATGAAGTAGGGGGAATTCTTTAGCTCACGTAAATAGCACAAGCACATTTACATGCAAAAATATTTCGGTTGTAAGAAATAACCAGACAGATTTGCAACATAACAGCAAAATATTTTCGTCAACGATGACATTAGTATTGAAAGTACACCAGCGGGTTAGACAAATTTTCACACCTGACATGAATGCGGTCACGCCTTACTCCACTTCCGTGTCCTAAATTCGCATATCACGACAGCTTTCTTTTTAATATCAACACTGGCATGATAAATAATACCGTCTTTTCCCTCACAAGTCGTTAATTCAATTTTATTACCAAACCAAGTGACTAGAAGCAATCATGAACGTCATGAATGTATTATTAATCATTTCAACTTTCTATGGTAAAGAACAATTTGTTTTCTAGAAAAGTTGTTTTGCACGTTTTTTGGCAATTAACATTGCACTTATTCATCTATGACTCTGTTTTCTTTCAGATTTTATTATATATTACGTTCAGCGACCTGCTAAAATTTTACTGATTATATTAGATTATATGATAGTTTAAGCCCCAATAACCGCAACAAAAAAAGAACGTATAGAAGAGAGGAAGGCACCATTTAGTATGGAAATAAGGGAATGCATTATCTATGCAGAAGGGGCATAGAAACAGTAAGTTGAGAAAGAAGTTTTTGAAGCAAGATAAAAGTTGAGGAAAGTAGTAGGTACTAAAAAACAGGACAGCAGTGAACTGAAAAAAGATGGTCCTTAACATAAAAAAATTATCTCGACAAAAATAAGGCCTACCTAACTACTCTCAGCTTGGGCCCTCACATTTTCCCTCTGGGAGTGCTAATTCCCATAAATACAATAGTTGTATCACCTTGAAGGGAACCAAAATCTTACACCGTTAAATTGTCACCGCTTACGCAATTAGGCTATAGGACATCTGTTCGATTTTTTAACTGTGTAAAACAAGTTAGCTCTGTAAAGCCATGTTTTTACATTCTTATTATTAGAAACTTAAAAAATTCTCAAGATGAAATTTCTACCAGTTACCAAATGCAACAGTGAACTTTAAGACGGGTTAGGTTAGTGTAAGTCACAACAAAGGTGATCCAAAGAGGGGAAAGATGAAGTCAACTATAAATATGGAGTTGAGGCATCATAGAATTTACGCGTATGTTCCTACACGAAATACCCAGCGCATTGACAGTAAGGTAAAAAGCAAGTTTATGAAACAACGTTGCGTTGCACTCAATCTTTCAAAATTTCAGCAATGAGTGCAATAAACCCAGAGTTAAATTTAGCTTAAATATCAATCGATTTTTCCGGTTTTCGCTTATAATAATTTTTTTTTCTAACTTCCTCGTAGCCAAACATTGAGTTCATGGCAAAGAAAGAATAATTGTCGATTACGAAAAACTGAACCAGTTGGGGTTTTAATTTTGCTACGCGCACCATAAGCCAACGAATTCTATGCTGTTCACCACCATCTCTTACAGTATTCGAGTCTTCTATGCATCACAATAAGTGATGGAACGACCTTTCTCGCTCAGCAACAGGAATTTTATTTTAGGAGCACACAACGCCCGTAAAGTCAAAATGACAATGAACCCGCGCAGAATTTCTAACACATTTCATTTCATGTTTATGCACCACGGCGTCTCATTTCGTGATATCGTTCTCCTGCACTAACAATGCCTAGGTTTCAACGAAACGTTAAGGCGTTCAGTAAATTTTCAGTTAATACATACCGATTTATTACCGAACAGGCGTCAGCGGCGTGCGAAGTGAATTTGAGGCCTAAAATTTAAAAATTAGTCGAATTTAGTTCGCGCTTTACTAACTTCACATGTTCCCAAGACAGGAAGAAAGATAAGAGGGAATCTATGCACACAAGGCGTGTTCCCATACTCGGCGCATAAAAACAAGATCGAAAGAAAATAAAGTGAAATAAAAAAAGTTTGAGGCGCTAAAACACAGAAAAACTTTTAACAGAGAAACAGAGTCCATAACTAAACAAAAATACCTGTATTGCAAGCAAAATACAAGGTTGCCCTAACCGCCGCTAGTACCTCACATTTTCCCCCACGTAAAACGAATTTCCATAGATACATCAACTGTAACTCCTTGAAGGGGACGGACTTTACAATTTGCTACGATCATCACTCAAGAAACAGTATCTTGGAAGAATGGAACCGAGGGCTTTATATAAGGATAAATACATAATTACAAATTTATAGATATATGCAAAGCAATAAATTTGCAACGATACTTCAAAAAAATTCCTTATCAATTTAGTGGGAAAAAAGTATTCAATAGCGTGTACAATAACTTATCACTGACGCGGAGTCGAGTACTCCGCACACATCGAGAGCAACTAAGATCCTTCTACGCAGGTAGGATGTTGCGCTATGTTGACGGCCTTGTACGCTTTGTGTGTCAGCTCCTATTATGACAGGGAATTGGAAAAGAGAAAGGTCTACCGCATCACAACATTACACCAATAATCCAGACCAGTGGCACGGATTGACGGACACCAGTGAATTTATTAATGTATCTATGCTTCGGTGTTCTGCTAATCTTGACTCATCGCTCTTGCGTAGGTTTCCAGGTGAAGATGAAACAGCCTCATCTTGCCCTACTAACTGCAGCAACACTTGAGGACGTTGTTGAAGGAAACTGAAAGTAGGGTCTGTAAAAATTTTTTTTTTTTTTATAAGTGCTCACAGTTCAACTGCTACACGTTTCACGCGCATTGTGGAACATGAAAAAAATAAACATCTGCTCCTAGAATAAAAATTAAACATTTCATCTTGAAGATTTTGAGAAAATCCAAAATTGCATGCAATAAACGACGCATGAGATACTAAATATCTAACCTTGAGCTGTATCAACAGTTGCATCCCAGCATTTCTTTCAAAAGCAAAGTACGTAAACGCCGACACACACAAAAACTACCGAAATTCCCAATTAAATTAGTAACAGCACAACGCTGGTTTGATTTCCGGTCGAGGAACACCTTCAAGCACGTCAACTACGCTATAGCACGTCACTTAGAAATACATTAATGGCCAACAAATAAAAATGAGAATTTCATGTATGATGGTGTGATCCATGGCATTCAAATGCAATGAATTTAGGAAACAAGCGAGTTTTATTGAAAAAAAATAGACCTCAAATTCTGGTATCCATTTCATGACTGTACAAAGTATGATTAAAGACCCCTCACTGAACGTGATAACAAATTTAGTCTAGTATTCAGAACTTTTCTCCTCAATGAGACGAACGGCACCTCTACTAACAAAATAAAATGGCATTTCAAAATTTAAAGCATACCCAAATACAAGTAACCAATGACATGACTTGAAATCAGCCAGCAACAGCACCCGCAACCTCTGAAGATATGCAGCACAATATATCAGTTCATAAAACAGAACTTTGGTAGTAGTCAATCAATTAACTTTAAAAGAGAATGAGCAAATAAATAAACTCGACAGTTGTAAGGATCTGTAGAGACGAAGTCAATTCATTCGGTTTCTACCCAACACTTCCAATGATGATGTCTACTTCTGCAAAATGTACAGTTAAACTTGCACAGCATTTACACTACAACACCTCAAATTTGGTGGCCACAATCGGTTCATCCATACACGACAGTGCAAATTATCAAAAGGATGTATAAACAAATTGTGCAAAGGAACTCCCCGCATACAAACCAGTACTTCTATGGTATGAACAGATTGACTAAGAATAAACTGAACAAGCACGCTTCCTCGTCACTCAAAATCAGTCAAGTTTAGTAAAGATATTCAAAAGGCTGAGTCATGGACAATAATGACAAATGCGAAGGTTTCAAACTTCTATAACTGATAACAAAACAAAGTATTTTTTCCTAGTCTATACTATCCAGATAAGAATTCAAGCAAAATCGACGGCTTTATGATTAAATTCATAAGCAATTAATTTTTCACCCCGATTCAAGATAAGCAGCTGGGTAAACAAGCAGATTTATTTACTGATAACTTTAAACATCCCAGACCAGTTAGTTAATTAATTAGTAATACGTACTTAGCGCGCTATGAGGATGAGTGAATAGTTTCAAATGAGTTAGTTATAGCTATCGATGATGAATGACTAACAATTTATCAGGAACAAAATGCTCAAAGCTCAGTTCTTGCTTTCTCATCAACATCATCTAACTCAACATCAGACAAATCGATGTCATCGTCAACAGGAAGTGCACCATCCTTGCCATCCCAGGGTTCAGTTTTCAAGATCTTCGGCAGTTCACCTCCCTTGACAGGAGCTGTTCTGCCTCTTCCATAAGATATGTCCCTGAGGAACTCGTTGATGCCGTCGCTGCTGAAAGAGCCTCTCAGGAGAGCAAACTGCATCTTCTTGGCGTTCAGAGCTGCTAGTGCTGGATATCCAAAGCCACCGATGTCCAGTGCCTCTTCCATCTTGGGCTGTGCCATGGCTTCTGACCAGACCCAGCCCCACTGCTTCTGCTTGTATTTGTCCCCTAACTTTGTGAGCATTTTGATGTAGCTATTGCGGCACTTGCTCTGGCAGTCAAGAATGTGAGGCAGCACAGCTACCACGCAAATTGGGTGCTCCTTGCACGCTTCCTGGAAGTCTGAGGGATCAGTGAGTTCCAAAACTTCAGGAGCAGGAATATTAGCTGCAGCTTTCTCTGTCGCCCATGCGATGATATCAGAAGCTGTCCTGCCTCCATCATACTCGGTAACCTCTCCGTTGTGGAAGAACTTGATGGTGGGGAAGCCCTTAATGTTGTATTCACTTGCCTTCACGGTGTGCACAGTGGCATCCAAGGCCCCAAGTTTCATCATGCCCTTGAGTTTGGTGGCAGCTTCCTCCCAGTGAGGAGCAAGGTTCTTACAATGGCCGCACCAAGGTGCAAAAAATTCAACAAGCCACATCTCTCCATCCTTGAGGACAGTTCTTTCAAAGTTGCCATCTGTTAGCTCGATGATGTTACTGCTGCCTTGACGTCCTCCCTCAGAAGAACTGCCTCCTCCACCGATAGCTCTTCGCACCTTTTCTGTGGCAGCCTTGAGTGCTCCATCAACAATACCTGCAGCTGTTCTTTGCCCTTCATAATCTACAGGCTTCTTCTTATCTGCTCCAAAAATTTTGATGGTTGGGAAGCCTCGAATTCCATACTGACCAGCAAGGGATTTATGCTCATCAGCATCGACAGCTCCAACTTTAACAACTCCTTTGAGGGCTGTAGCTGCTTTCTTGTAGTCAGAAGTGAGAGCTTTGCAGTGCCCGCACCAAGGAGCGAAGAACTCCACCACCCAGATCTCGTCTCCCTTCAAAACCTTCTGATCAAAATTGGCTGGGGTGAGTGTGACGACGTCGTCAGAAGGGGAGTACAGGGCAGACGCCCCACATGCCAGTAGCAACACACCTGCAAAACAAAAGAAATTATTATATGTACTTCCAATCAGAAAAATTTAATAATACACTTTCTACACTGAGTTATTGAGTGTAGTTTTCATCAGGTACATCAACCATAATGCAGGAAGTGAAGACTAACTTGAAGTCCAGCTAAAAATATATACATTTAAATAACACTTCCAGATACTACAATCTTGAAGGAGTTGTCCAAAATTGTGCACCAATGCACACACACACACCATGACCAGGCTTGGAACAGAAACATGGGCAAAACTTGCGTTGGGAAAATTTTTGCCACCAGCTTACGATCAACTGATAATTTACAAGTTAAAACCAAGAACTAAAAAACACTTCAAAAAAAGATAAGTTTGAAGTGAGATGCAAGGAAGTATTTTAACAACTGATCTTGATCCAGTAGTAAGATAAATACCAGTTTAGTGTCAGCACTGGCTACTTTCATCACTTGAGCTCGGGTCTAAATGCAGCACGAGTACCAATTAGGCTACATCACCTGTGCACACCTTACAGAGCCCAACACCAAGGATTTCCTCAATCACTGATATCAAGTGTGTTGCCACAGCTACATTTCATACTAAGTGTTGACTAGAAAAACATCAGCAAGACCAACTAACAGCTGCAATCACCTCCCAATTTAGTGGCTGCTCAGTGTAAACAGCTGTGTCAGGCCAAATGTTTGTTATTGAGCTCCTACCACCCCCATAAACTGGACACCGCCACAGTTCAAAATGTTAGTGCAAACCTAAGATGTACAGCAAAAACTGTTCAAACATCAATTCTAAACTTACTCCAATAAGAAAAACCAATACAGAAATATCTACAGAACTTTAGAGTGGTTTAGAACCTTGAGACTAACAAAACCAATTTGTAAGTAAGGCCTACCTAACTTCTAGCTTAGAACCTCATATGTTTCTCTGAGAGCTAATCCCATGGATACAATAGTTGTGTTCCTCTGAGGGGGACAGCCTGCATTCCCCAGAAGTAGCCAAATGGATATAGAGTAATGAGGTAACTGCCATGTCTGTCAATGTAACACCAAAAATAGGATGAAATTACCAAAACCAACCTAATTTGTGTTCCTGCAAACCCAATGATTATTTCAAGGATAAAGAACACCAAAATAATATAGATTAGAACCAGCTAAACTAGGACACTCACTAAATGACATTGTTACTAGTCTTTTATATGGTAGTTTACAAGCAAAAATGTTATTTGATTTGGCAGTAGTATGTGTTTAATTTTTTTCTTCCAACAATAAAAATAATAGAGAAGCATGAGCATCTCTAAACTCATCTATCTGATCAGGTTATTAATGTTCAACAAATTTGCACAGCACATTTCAACAATTGAAAATGTCCTGCAAAATTTATAGTTTTTCTTGATATGTATCATTGTGTAAATCAGAAAAATGTTTGGTTAATGTTTTGGAGATGCATCTAATCAATTTTTGAAATTTCATTGCCTGTATCATGGTAATTACATCAAAACAAGCAACTGTTCCTCTATGCACTTTAAGGGGCGAGTATTTAACGAGTTATAGCGGTATGTTTATTTTTGTCTTTGATGACTGGAATGCGCTTGAATAAAAAGCTACTAATTCATTTTTGAACTTTAGTTGCTTGAATCATGGTAATAACATCAAAATAAACTACTTTTCTTCTATACACTTTTCATGGCAAATGAGTATTTTATAAGTTGTAGCGGTAGATTTAGTTTTGTGTTCCATAGCAGTTCCAGTTGAGCTGTTAAGAGTACATTTGGGTACTTTGTAATTTATTATTAGCTGACCCTGCGGAGCCTGAACCCACTTCTAGGATCTTGACAAGTTAATAACATAATAAAGGTTATCACCCAAAAATAATTATTTGGTCAATGTGAAGTTTAATGCAATCACGGAAAATAAGAATTCCGATCTTAGGAATCACTAAAGAAACCCATTTAAGAACGTTTTACATGAATGACATTCTGCTCGCTGATGCGTTATTTTCGAATAATTGAACTTTGAAGTTGGCCTTGGCGCCAAAGGAAGCGAGCGCGTGAAACGGAATTTAATTAATAACGGAAGCTATTACAAACGTAAAGAGGTTGGGTCGTGAGGGGGAGGCACAGTTCTTCTAGTGAAAATTATAAATAAAGCTTCTAACCCACCCATTAGGGTGACGACCGCAATCTTGTTGACATCGGGTCCAAGATGGCGGCGCCCATGGTGGTCGCCATGTTAGACCCGATGTAAACAAGATTGCGGTCGTCACCCTAATGGGTGGGTTAGAAGCTTTATTTATAATTTTCACTAGAAGAACTGTGCCTCCCCCTCACGACCCAACCTCTTTACGTTTGTAAAAGGGGGTTAGCTTCCGTTTTTAATTAAATTACGATCGCTTCCTTTGGCGTGGGAAGGCCAACTTCAAAGTTCAATAATTCGAAAATTAAGCATCAGCGAGCAGAATGTCGTTCTTGTAAAACGTTCTTAAATACGTTCCTTTAGTGATTGTTTGGAATATAATTATTAATTTCTGTGATTGCATTAAACTTCACATTGACCAATTATTTATATAGCGGTATATTATTTTTTTGTCTTTGATGGAAGGATACGCTCGATCATTTGAGCGAGTCGGAAAGGAGAGTCCATAATGGTCTTCCCTCCAAACAATTTCTTCCAGCTTCAAACCCTAGTGCTATGGTAAGGGATTTACCACTATAACTCATTAAATACTTATTTGCCCCAAAAAGTGCTTAGATGAAAAGTTGTTTATTATGATGTAATTACCATGATACAAGCAAAAAATTTTTAAAAATCTATTAGTTGCACCTCCTTAACATTAACCAATGTTTGAAATAATGTTCACAAAATACATGCTTAAAAAGTTCTTTTCCAGACTTAATGAAGTCAATTTTAACTTTATAACGACTTACCATTTACAAATGGAATATGAACTAGACAACAATCATTTGAAATCTTGAGCAAATTAGAAATGAACTGCAAGCATGAATAGTTTGCACAAAACTACAACTAACAAAGTTAAAATTGAGATTTCTATCACACAACACTTGAGTTAATGAACCAAAATAACTAGTTTAATTATTAAGCAAAAACAAACTTGGATACTTGAACTTCATAGTTGTATCAGATGGAAAAAAGTTGCTGCTAAGTGAGCATTAGCTAACCCTACTCTGCAGTTATGATTATCGTTTCAGCTCTAAAAAGTCTGCAAGAAACGATTAACTTTCATGGCATTAATTAATATATACACAGATCTATGCATTTGAGCTATCAATGACAATTGTGTCTGTGACTTGACGAATGGTAACACAGTTGAGGGTTACACTTACCTAGTATATACATTGCAATAGGACACGCTACTTCCTTCTTGACCAATGTAGTACGCTCTTCTGTCCGTTTCTTGTTATCGTAGCTCCTGGTCCCCACAACTGTTACAAATAGTGGCACTCGCATTAACTGATCCGACGCGGCCTGGCAACGTACTGACACTTGGCGTAAACAGACTCTAGAACTTGTTCGACTTCTTTCTTGCGTTTGCATATCAAATTGCTTCTACAAGATAGTTCTATAACTGTCAAAAATATAAAAATTATCAAGTGCAAACTGAATAAAAAGAACAGTGTATACGTTACTGATAAGATACTTTCTTTTATAAGGGTAGTTTTTTGATGATTTGTGCCAATAAAGAAGTATACTCCAGAGAGTTCGAACAGAAAGGCTACTCGTGGAATACGCTCATTGGTCCACGGCAGAACTGATGGATCACGCGGGCCCTTTAAACAAGAATTATGGCATTGTATTAAAGTAGACGAATTATTTCAATCAAACTCGATTTAATCAGACAGTCAATCAATTTATTTGCAAAGATGCTGAAATTTTCAAAATAAAGATTTAGAAAATGCTTCGAAGCAGATGCTGAATAGTAGTCCTATCTAGAAATTCTCGAATTTTTCCTCCTCTCCTCCTCCCACTCGAATGAGTACAGGATATCCTGTACCTCCTTCGCATAGCGCACTTTCACATTACTTCGCTTGTAACTGAAGTCATTTTATCATTACCTGGTTAGTGCTGTACTGATTGCATGCGTTGCATGTACAGAATATGATAAAAGCTCATATTTAGAACGGAGTATATAATACATTGAAATCAATTAGAAGAGGTAAGAAATGATGCAATTATTTCCATAATAAAAAAAACAATGAGAGCAAATAAATAGCATATTAAAATTAACGTTACATTCCAGTTAGATACATTACAATCTCTTGTATTTACAGGAGATTGATTATATGTAGCGAGATCTCAAGCCCTTTGTCAGTCCGGAGACTGTTCGGACACTTTTCCAATGCTTATTTTCATGTTCAATTTCATTGTCACGAATGTATTGAAGAAAGTAATAATTTATATTGAAATTTATATAGAAAATAACGGTCAAAAAATATTTCTCACAGCGCTTATGACTTGTTTCAAGTGAAATTATTTTTTGTACACTGCATATACATCCTTCTAAGGCTAATAATAATAATAATGAATAATATAATGAAGGCACCTACGGATGCTTTATTTCCAATCAAGCCTGATACATATCACCTTGTACATTGGATTTTCAAATGCCTTATGACTAACGCCAGGACGCCATGACGCTTTCCCCCGGTCGAGACCGGTACCCATTTCAGACACCTGGGTAGAGTGGGGCATTGTGCTTGGAATTTTTCTCCTATACCCAACAGAGAAAATCGCCACTGCCAGCGCCGAGATTCGATCCCGGGTCTCCCGAACGGCGGCAGAACCCTCTAGCGACATGGCTATGGCGGCACTAACAACGAAAGAGACTCTACGAACTAATACGGTTAATTATAAATGTCTTATCAACTGTACTTCCAATACTGGATTGATTTCCTTTATTATGCTAATTGCTTGGTAGAGTTTTTGTAGATTTCTTGAATTATTACGCATGGCTGTCCTCGCTCATGTAAACCACATGCGTCTTTATGCAATAAGCACATTGCGTATTACTTTCTATGCAATGATATTATCAACGCTGAGCGTCCTTCGTTCTCAATAAGCTATGGCTCTCAACCAAACAGAAATAACTTTTGAAGCAAGAAATCAGCCGAAATATAAACTACTCTCTCGTTCAAAAGTTTTACGAATGCCTCGGTTACTTAAAAAGATTCTCACGGCCTCTTTTTAAACACGGACGACAAAGATATACCACGCCGCAAGGGAACAGATTAACGTGAAAACCTTAATTCGCATTTCAACTCACTTTTACAGAAATTACATGTGCGGCTCACTACTTTAATGAAAGGACTCATTTCTGATACTTAAACCCAGTTTTTCTATTGGATCTTCACTTTCATAAACGAAATTTTCAAAATCTATTAGAACTATACAGTAATGGAATTACCCTTTTGTTGAATTTTACGTTAATGGGAACCACAATGGGCAGAGAAAGATTCTTATACAAATACTGTAAATAAAATAAGAACTTTAAGCCCAATTAATAATGTTTCAAGGAAGTGGCGTTCTCAGTTCTGGCAGTCGAGTTACCCGACTGTGCGATTTAATCGCTATTTTGCATCATTAAGTGATCAAGACTAGTTTCACGGTTGAAAACATACACGAGTAACAGGGGCGATTCCTTTAGGATGAATAATTTCTCTAAACAATTTGCTCCTAAACCGCGGTCAAAGAACTTTGAAGAAAAAAAGAACTGAAAAATTGCAACCAAGTTTGTGTAAATAAATGTTCTTCAAGTGTCGTTTTTAGTGTGGCAATCAACCATGGAAAGTCCTGTTGACCTCTTCTCTGGAACATTCAACACTAACGGGTGTTAAAACACTAACACTAGCTTGAAGTTTCATTGTCTCGCACGAAAATATTATTCGGAGTAGGAAGTATCTGACGCACCCATTCACATAACTTGAATGACTAAGTAGTGTGACCATGACGTTTCCAGACCTAGGAGAATAAGTACAAATCTTCTAATTAAATTAGGAGAGATTGATAAACGATGTATACATGTTTCGACATCCCCAAACGAACTTTCGCGCACAGTGGCTAGGGATATCACCGAGGAGCGCAAATTCCCCAAGGCATACTGAGCAACCACCATCAGCATACCCTCCCTGAGTGTGCTCGTGAATAGTGTACCATTCTGGCAGTTCAAACTTTCAAGGTAAGCTGAAGGCTCCCCTTTTCGAGTACCACCCTACGCATGGTGTAAAGAGTTGGACTGTGTCAGAACACTTCAATTCTGACCTAGATACTTGCTTGACCTGTACCGCATTTGTGTCATGGGCGCTATCCTATATTTTCACTTGAAATGTTCACTGTTATGTATATACTGTAACATTTCTGGTGCCATATTTTATTCTGTAAGAAAACATTGTTGAGTTAATTTTCCGAATATGGACTTTTTTCTTTGGCTTTCCTGAAGAAACAAACTTGAAAACCGTGCACCGCAACACGCCTAGCCCTTTGTTGCTAGCTAGCAACAAGCCTATGAAAACTTGCATAAACATTTTCTAAAATCTAAAACTTCAAATTCATCCCCAGGCAGTAAACATTTATCTTCTAACATCAGCAATGAATCAGACAACAGGAGTTGGACATGCCGGCATCAGTAGCGTGTAAAAGGCGAATGAAAGCCTAAGCAAAAACGATAATGTTTACTCCATGAATAAAAGTCACAAAAAAGAAAATTATTAGGCAGTAGAAAAGAAGGGACACGTTTTTCGCTTTGGTGCGCTACGCCTCACAAGAGCAAACTGGAGGCGAGTGGACGACTTAAGAGGACTCGCTAGCAGGAAGGAATTTGATTTCCATTGGTTTTGATAAACAAACAAGGAAGGATGTCAAAAAAAATATTATAACCAATAGTGAAAAATTGAGATACCGAGCACTCTCTCGCTTCCACAATGAGAAAGCGATCTCAAAGCGTCCTCGCAGCTCCGGCGGCAATGGTTTGTTCGGTGAAGAAGCGGTGGAATTTTATGGGCACGCTTATATAGGAGCAACGGGAAATTTTAGGACCTTAGTATAAAATCAAAACTAATTGTTCGTCAAATTTAATTTTATCGCATGGTTTTCGAAACATGCGTTCATCAAAAGCACGCAAGTGCCTCACAGGATCACAGTCCACTAAAATTCTGAAATACTTTCCAGTACCGAAACAGGAACATCATTCCTACAAACGCGGAGTTGAGACCGACAATTTTTTTAAATGTAATAGCCCCGGAGTTCCGCGGGTCAGCCTAGGAAGACACGGCCAGAAATTCTTATCAGAAAATTGCAAAACGACATCGCAAGAAAGTGGCAGACGAAAAAAAAATGAAGAGGAAGTCGACAATGGAAGAAGCAGGTAAACTTCGCACGGAAGATGAGATTTATAATTTTTTTACATAAATCGATCAAGACTGGCTTAAAGGAACACCTATCTTCCGCACATCGCATCCCTACACACCCACTCACAACTTCAACACACTTCGCACTCATACACCATTACACTTGAACACAACGCACTATCTGCATCACACATCCTCTCAACGCATTCGAGACCATTCAGTGACCACAACCACGCTTCAACACAAACTGGAACATTGTCATGCATGCAACCCTCAACAAATTATGAAACACACACAAACGCAGACAAAGTGACACGCGAGAAGGACGCAAACCTGAGAAGTAGCAGACCCTTATTTCAACACGTATTTATTGTATTCACTAATTTACTGATCACTTCGAACACCAGATATCTGAAGCCCGGAAAAAGGAGCTTCCAATATATTTATTTGTAGGTAGGTATCTGTTAGGCGTAAATTTTTTAAGTTTCAACAAAACAATCACACAGAAGCTGCAGTCCAATGCCTGCGCATATACAGAAACAGCGCGCTACTTCGACGCTACTAGTCTAAAGATACTGTGCAGTAATGGTCAGGAGTTCCAGTGTTCACTGCTGACACGAGCTTCGGATGGGCAAGATTAAGTACTGAATATTTCAAAGAAAAACAGAAGTGAGGACCTAAAAAAATTTCTGCTGACCGATATTCGTAATATCTGGGAGTACGAAAGATGGTAAAAAAGTGTTAAATCACATTCTATAACGGGGTTTTAGAGCTGTTGTAATAACCTGAGAGTTTGCGGCAATATTTATTGGTACTTTTAAAAAACGATTTATTTTGTGCTCTGACGAGCGCATATCTAAATCGTGCCTGCAGGAAAGTGCTTTTTTAACACATCAACGAAGACACGATCAACAACTCTTGATAGTCCTGTTTCATAGACAGTTTTGATTATTTGGAACCTGTTTTTCGATGACCGAACAAATTCAAGCACAGTGAGAAGCGCTGGAACAGCCAAATTTAACAGATGAGCACGGTAACTTCCTCAGCGACTCGAAACTTTTCTCTCGGCAGTATAAAGTTGAGAATGTTCGCAACTAACAATTTGAAAGAAAAATTAACTCATCGCCACTGATATAGAGAGCACAACAAATCCTGTTATCACACTGTGCTAACCGCATGCCCAGTGCCAGCTGAGCAGAGAACCCACGGAGTCGATTATAATTTAATGATGAGTAGGAGTAAACAGAACAAGCAGCAGACCACTGCTGCAGACCCTTGTTTGTGATACTAACAGACTGTTGAAAATGAGCGAAAATTAATCATGTGCTGTGCGATTATGAATGTTGAAACACTTGTTAAGTTACAGCTGTAATCGAAATTCATCTCACGTCGGAATATACTGGGAATGTAAGCTGTACAAACCTCACTGCTGCTGCGGAGGTGAAGTCTAAAATGGGTAGTGTGATATAGGGATAATACAGCAGCGGAAGACAATTATCTGATGTAAATAGAAAGTCTTGACAATTTGAAAAAATATGATGAGCATTGAAACTTGTTTCAAAATGTCGGTCGGTAGTTACGTAGAAAAGATGATACACGCGCAAATATTGCTTAAATTGAGTTACTAAAGCTCTTGAGACGCATGTCCATTCAATAGGATTATGTCATTCATTTGAATTTGCTTCCTTGTTATTCTACATTATTTTGATGTATTTCCGTGGAATCTGAACACCATTGGCTGAAAACAATTATAGTTGAACAGATCATTTTTATATGGAGAAACCAGAGGCCGGTAGTACTGCTACCAAATTGTTGAAGCCATTCCAGCTGTCGATCGCATGTGGAAGTGGTCACAGAGTCCCACAGCATCACTAGCTCACTGAGTGATGAACTGAACTGAGTGACAGTTCCTCAAAATTATAAATCCCGTCTGACTAGCTGACGAAGACCGACACTATAACCTAGCACAATAGAAGACTATGGGACACAGCACTAACGTGATGCTGAGCAACGAGTCAGACACAAGCTCGTCAGGACACTCTCAGGTTAACTGCAAAACAGCTCTTTCTTATTCAATGAAATGAATCATACAAAAGTGAATGAAAAATTCATCACTGTTCGAAAAAGAGACCGAAATAGTAAAATTCTAATCCCATTCAAGTGGTGCTAGACTTTGATATGAATATTTCCATCAACTAAAACAGGAACATCGATAGGGCTTATACAACGCACGGATGACGCTCAATGCAGACAGAGGCTACAAAATATCCTATATCTCACGGGAAACTGACAAGCTTGTTGCAGAGTAGAAATACGCGTTTTATTAGTTCAGTTATCTGGAGCTATGAGGACAGCACAGGCTATATATAAGAAGAACAGACGGCAACCTGATCAGTGTGGCACTCGTGGGAGGGGAGGTAGGTGGGTCCTCTCCCCGTGGACCCTTCCTTCTCAAGAGCAGTAACAGTGCAGCAGAACATGAAAATTTTACAACGCAATGAACAGCAAAATCACGAGAATTTTCTTCAGAGTAACGGATACAAGTATCAAAAATTTCAAGTAATGAGAGAATAGTTAACAAACTACTTAATCGCAATTCGTCAAGATAAAATTGATCCATGAAAACCATAAAATTGAATTCAGAGCTAAAATCTGTCGCTGAGGTTAACTGGAAGGTCAGATTACTAAGGGAAGACTTAGATCGAAAGACAACATTGCGAAGAGCATGAAGGCAAAGACGCAAAAAAAGGAAGAAAGAAAATGGCTGCACATTGCTGCACTCCGACGAGTCCTGCACCACAGCGGTTACAGGCAGAGTGGGAACACATTTCCTAGAGCGATTCCAGAGACAGAAGAAGAATTCTATAGACACTGACAACTCCAGACACAGACAGTAACAACCACGAGGCTGTCACAGCGCTTCCTCCAGAGACACTGGCCCACGCCCATACACATGAACCCCAAGAACATCAACAGAATTCTAGAGACACTAATACAGGAATCCCAGATACGACCAGGATTCCAGAGGCAATACTGGAGTAACAGAGACACGCACAAAACCCTGACATCAGAAGTTCTGAGAGACATTTGCATTCTGTACACCTGAGCAGCTCCCTCGAGAACCGGTGAAGCTTAAAATTTTTAACTTGTAACATGAGCTGCGAAAATGTGAAGCCATCCACACATGCACTTAACACACGACCTAGCAGCTGCCTAATGCAGGTACGCTCACAATATTCACAATGTTCCCCATTGCAGAGATGCCCTCAACAGCAACTCCGTCGACAACTCGCCGAACTTCACATTGGAATAGACAACATAACCTCAAAACCAGACAAGATACACACACGCAGCTCGCGCAAGCGCGGCCCCTCACCGCAGAAACAAAACATGATCACAGGAAACAATACTCATCTTCGCCATCAGAGTCGTGATGATCTGGGGCGACATCATCTCGATGAGGCAGGCCCGACTAATCAAATTACTCGAATGCGGCGCAGTTGTGCCGATTACGATCGTGAAACAACAATGTTTCTCCCCGATTGTTTCACGATCGACACAAAGAAACAACTGCTGCACAATGTAAACTGTCGCCTTGATATAAAGAGCTTCTAAACTTTGCGGTGACAGCGATCTTGGAAGAAGATTTCCCGCCGACGAGATCACCACTAACTTTCAACCAGCGAAGTACGACACACAAGTAACGTTGAGGCGGCGCAATGCACATAATCTCTTCATCTTACTAAATACTCTTGACCTTATAAAGATCAAGCAGGTATTCACCCAGCAGGAGCAACAATAGCTTCTCAAAAATTACCTAAATAAAAAAATAGAGAATACTATGACGGATTGTACGGTGGCTATTGTACACTCATCTACCTAGCTATTTATGTACCATGGTAACTACCTAGAGAGGATCGACGTACTTACAACACACTTACAGAATAATAATTATTTAGAAAACAAGGAATGTTAACATCACATATGAATTATACAAAAGGATAAGTGCCGAACCTTAGCCAGGCAAAATCGTCGCAGTCACGTTACTTATTATACAAAACACGACGATGGTCTCCCAAGTTTACTGAGACAGCTGACGTTGACGCTACCAATGGTTCCATCTAACCTTCCTCGGCTTCTGATGAGGGTGACCACACGCTGTAGATACCAAAAAGGGCAGGTACGAGTTCACTTCTGGGGGTAAACTGGGTGCTAAAAGGCTCGTGGTGCACCCATGGGAGGTACGTTGGGTACCGTGAGGGCAGTTCTACTCCTCCGAGGCGCGCTATATGCACCTCTGAGGACAGGTATAAAAATAACGACCTTCGTCGAGACCGCATCAGAAAAAGATGATATCTTCGTTAGTGTCTGGGTCTTTGATTCGCTGTCCTGGTCTAGTGTTGCTGATGCTAACGCTAGGAGGCGGTGCTTGGTGCTGCTGCTGCTGCTGCTGCTGCTGTTGTTGCTGCTGCTGCTGTTGCAATAACTGTTGATGCTGTAGTAACTGCTGTTGCTGTAATAACTGATGGTGTTGCTGCAACTGAGATTGGACCAATTGTTGCTGCTGTTGCAACTGTTGCTGCACGGTCACACCGCCCCCCTCCCTTGTCCCTAGACTGCCCGTGGCCCCAGCGGGCCCCACGTTGGGCTTGTTGGCTAATTTCGGGTAGGTGTTGGTGCGAGCCGCCTTTTGGCCTCCCGAGGCCACTCCGCCACTCATGCTCCCGGCTCCCAAAATTCCAGCAGCGACGTCCGGAACAGGGCTGGTGCCCGATGGAGAACCATTCTGGAGCGTGGCAGGTGAAGAACCAGTTCGGTGGTGGGTGGATGGGTTACCTGCATCGTCACCCGCCGGTGGAGGAGGCGAGTGCAGACGCTGGTAACCCCCAGGACCCTTTCTGGATTCCCCCATACTTTCACTGAGCTTTAAGGGAAGGATTTGTGAGACCGAAGACCCTCCACTTCCTCTTGCCATGAGATTAACATTGGGACTCGTTCTGTGCTCCTGACTTGGGGACATGGATCCCCCCATAGAACCCCCTAAACTACTAGACATACTGCTACTACTGCTACTACTCCCTCCGCTCCCCAACTTCGCCAATTTCATGGGTAGCTGCTGCTTCACGCTGACCGGACCCTTCTGCTGGTTGGTCGCCGAAATGAGGTGGGTTGGTAGCGCTGAGCTGGAATCTCGCTTTGTGATTGGTGGGGTGCTTCTTGTGGTTTTGTGCGGGCGTGTGGCGGGAACGATACCTGTGGGGGAGCTGTGGGAGGACCCTGGGGTGTCTCCTGCAATAGGGGGATATGATACATATTGAGTATATTTAATTAATATTGAGTATATTCACAGCAAATTAGATTCGTAATTATCAATAAAAACTGCGTTAGATAAGATTACCGTAAGATTATCATTGTTTACGTATCTGATATCGAGTACATTCACAGCAAATAAGGTTTGTAATGATCAATAAAAACTGCGCTAGGCGTAAAGCGTGCGTAGATTGTGAGAGGCACAGAAGGATCAGATGTTTGTGCTTGGTTAATAATGAAAGCTGTTCAGTCCCTGCACCGAACAACCCTGAAAAAACTAGAGAAATTTCTTAGATGCTAACGTCCGGATTAAAACAAATGAAAATGAGAAATCCCACAGAAAAAGTAGCGCGCGTACACGATTGAACAAAAAAAAATAAGTATTTACACCGACCTTTCAGGAGGCTTGGAGAAGGACCACCGGAGTTGGAATTAAAAAAGACGCTGAGAGAAGGACTTAAAATGATGCCCTGGCTCTTGAGCACATCGAGCTGTCTGTAGAGGAGGTTCCTCTGCTGGCATATGTCCTCCTCGGCTGCCTTGAGCTGCTCCTCCACAGCGGTGAGGCGCTCTGACTTGTCCTGCAGCCACTTCTCTCTCATGTCGCGCTCCTGAGGGAGAAATTCAATGTTACGTGTTCTTTGAGAGATTAAATCGTCGTCAAAAGCTGCAGAATGTTAACGTGTACACAAACTTCAATGTTGACGTGTTCTTTGAGAGATAAGGTCGACGCCATTTTCTAAGCTGCAGAATGAATGGTTCAAAATTCTTTAAGCTGTAGAATGAGTGATGCAGAATTCTGTAATTTTCAAGATGGCACTCATTTGCATTCTTGAACGGAATATTTTGAAGCAAGTCACGCATAGGAGACGCACAATTACAATAAGATTAATTTCGAACTATAACAGAAATGAGCGGAAAAACTTTTGATTGTCCATTCCGTTCCGTTAGCAGCTCATGATTCTCGAGTTTCCTAGCTTGAAACAGCATAAGGAACAGTGCGAGACAAAAAAAAAGAATTGTTCTCAGTTGGACTTTTTTGTTTGTATAAAAAGAACGATAAATTTATTGTACGTGTAGATAAGATCACTTGGAGATAAGTGGACGTAGGACCCACCTTAGCGTAGCTGTGGCGCTCGAGGCTGATCTGCTCCTGGATGTTGCGCAGCTCCTCCAGCTTCTGGGAGTGGCGGAAGCGCGCCTCGCTGTTGCTGCCCGTGCCACTGCCGCGCAGCAGCCTGCGTTGCGCGTCAATGCCAATTACATATTAATACCAATGCAGGCAGCCACTGCACTCTCAAAACTATGCTGATACTACAGTCAATAGTGTGACAAAATTACACATTGATACAAGTGCAGACCGGCAGTGCAAAATCGAAACGGTGCTGAATTCAAATGCCCTTCCTGCTTTCGAAAAAGTTGGAACACACGCGTATTAGATGAATTCAAACGCTCCTATCGTACAACGTGACCTGACACACACACACAAATACACATGCACCGACACACACAAATACACATGCAGACACACCCACTAGAACTCACATCTCGTACTGCGTGACGTGATGCTGGCTCAGCACGAGGGCGATGTGCAGGCAGTTCATGAGCTTAGCAGCGTTCTCCTGCTGCTGGTGCGCCAGGTCCTGAGCGCTCCCTGCCACGAAACAGGCCGCTTTAAATTGGGCTGTGAGTTGCGTCAACTGGGTGTTAGTCACATACGTGATTGATTACAATATCTTACTCTATCCAGATATCCTTTCTGAAATAAAAGTTTCGTCATTGCATTAGCTATTTAAGCGTCCCTAGCCACAACAAAGACGATGAAAAAAGCAAGCAAGATCCCAACACCGTCCCACAAATGCCACTCGGCCCGCAACAGCCGAGAGAGAGTTTACTTAGAATGGGAACAACAACAGAGTAGAGGACTGGTTTGAGGTGAGCAGAATGGGGACAACAGTGAAGTAGAGGACTGGTTTGAGATAAGCGGCATAAAAACAGTAGAGTTGAGAGGTTTTTGAAAGCCTGGTTTGAGGTAAGCAGAAAACCTGCTTTTAGAGAGCTTCCCTCGCAAAACGAAAGCAGAAAAACTTTCACTCACCGACGACGGTGCTGACGTCACTGGACACGCCTGACATGAGGCTGAGGTTGTCCTGAGATGCTCTGGGTGTCAGCAACGAGGCTGACGGGCGTCTCGCGTTGGCCGCAAGACGCTTGCTGACGTTCAGCTCAGACGAGTCTCCTGACGCCGAGTCAGCGCTCGCCAGAGACGCTGCTGACGTTCTGCTTGGGTCTTTCTTCTTTTTGCCCGCAGGCGGCGGACCTGCGAGCAAATTTAGTAGTAGTGTTTTGTTCCATATGATTGAACGGGTCAGTTGTTTGATATAATCGTGAATTAATGAGGAACTTGAAAACGAGGAAACTTCCAAGAAAATTGATCATATTCTATAGAGAAATGCTTCGGAGTCCTGCTCCATCATCAGCTCGAAATCTTTTCAGTTCATCAGTAGCAATCTCCTCAATTTTAGTTTTCTATGACATACTCTCTTTTTCGTGGTATCTTTTAATGCCTGCCTTCAACATTACGAGGCCTGTCTAAAAAGTATCCGACCTTTGGCCAGAAAAAATATTTCGAATACCTGTCGGAGTTTGGACCCTAATCCCCTTCAAAGTAGGCCCCTTGTGCTTGCACACACTTAGCCCACCGATCCTTCCACTGCTGGAAACACCTCTGGTAGTTTTTTTTTAGAATGGTGTTCAGCTCCATCGTCGCATTGCCTGTTTGACTCCTTCGATGCTGACTGTTTTCTTTGATGTCCGTGGAATTGTGCATCACGAATACGCACCGGAAGGACAAACAGTGACAAAGGAGTACTATCAGGATGTTCTCCGGCGACTTCGTGATGCAGTTCGGCGCAAAAGACCAGACATGTGGACTGCGAACAACTGGCACTTGCATCACGACAACGCGCCCGCACATTCATCCCATTTGATCCGCAATTTCTTGGCCAACATGGAATTACGACCGTTCGCCAACCTCCCTACTCTCCAGACCTGGCTCCTTGCGACTTCTGGTTGTTTCCAAAATTGAAGACACCACTGAAAGGATCCCGTTTTGAGAGTAGAGAAGAGATAATGCGGAACGCGACGACAGAGCTGAACACCATTCCAAAAGAAGACTTCCAGAGGTGTTTCCGGCAGTGGAAGGATCGGTGGGCTAAGTGTGTGGAAGCACAAGGAGCCTACTTTGAAGGGGATTAGGGTCCCAACCCCGTCAGGTTGTTGAAGTATTTTTTCTGGCCAAAGGTCGGATACTTTTTCGACAGGCCTCGTATGTTTCATAAGGTGGCCGATATCTGCAATACACTGAGTGAGGTTGTGACGGATGAAACTTTAAATTTTAACAACTAACGTAAATACTTAGGGTCACCATTAGAAAGCACCTACAATCTATGTATCTATAGGTTGAAATAAGTGTAACTTGAATTATCAAGACGGAAATAAAGATATTTTGTTATCAAAAACTTCAAGTAAGATCTACCGTGCTATTCTGATGCATGATTGCGACTGCTCTGATATCCAAGACAACAGTTATTAAATTGTAAATGTACAGCATAAATCACTAAAAAAATTAAAGTCGAATTATATCTAGAACAACATATGCCCTTTCAAACTTAGCATTAATGCTTTAACGCACGTTGCTCTTCAAAATGAACTATTTCAACAGAGGAGACCGTCAACAAAATGCTCTTCAAAATGAACTATTTCGACAGACACCGTCAACAAAAAGCTCTCCAAAATGAACTATTTCAATAGAGGAGACAGTCAACAAAAATTTAGGGTTTCTTTAATAAAGAGGAGTTAGATCAGAGACCCTAAATTTTTCCTTCCATGCGCGGCACAACATTGTTGCGATCACTCGCAGCCACGTGTCGCTTGTGAGGTCACGAGCTGCTCGACATGCTCCAGTCAACGGAAGGCGACGAAAGTGTCGTGTAATGTCGGCGCATGCTTACAGGAAACACGCAAGGTCATGTAACTTATTGAGCTCTTGAGCTCGGAAGCTTGTCTTCAACTTTACGTTAGTTTACCATAACTTTCACGTTTGGTTATAATCCTCGTAATCTCAGCCAACCTTCAGTTCTTAATGAGTTACAATACCTTTTACCCACAACCCACCTTCCCTTTTTTTTAAATTACAATAATTTTTGACTTCAGCACACCTTTACTTTGTAGCTGCGCAGAAGGCGCGGCAACCGTAGCACTACTAGCTGGAGCACCAGCAGCAGCAGTCCCGTCCTTGTTGCTGTTGTCAAACCCGCCGAAGGTCTCGGCACGCTTGGGCAGGCTGGGGCTGACGTAGGCGTCGCTCTGGTGCTCACCCACGGAGGAGACGGACCGGGCCAACCCACTCCCCCACCCACACGCCCCGCTCACGAGCTTCAGGGCGTCCTGAGAAAAAAATTAGTGTTATCAAATTTGTTGCCTTGTTGAGTTGGTTAGATTAGATTAGTCGTTAGTTTTAGCCTCCATACCCAGCAACAAATGCGATCCAAGAAGAGGAAGGAGGAAGGCACCATTTAGTATGGAGTTAAGGAAACGCGGAATCTACGCAGAAAGGCATAGAAACAGTAAGTTGTGAAAGAAGATCATGAAATAAGACCAAAGTTGAAGAGGAAAGTAGTAGGTGTTGAAAAACAGGACAGCAGTGAACTGAAAAAAGGTGGTCCTTAACATAACAAAAACATTTTATTTCAATAAAAAGAAAGCCTACCTAACCTTTAGCTCGGGCCCTCACATTGTCCCCCGGGGAGCGCTAATTCTCATAGATACAATAGTTCTATCATCCTGAGGGGAGTGTTGAGTTTGTTTATTGTTATAATGTTAGTTAGGTGCATTAGATGCTTTGGTTAGCTTATTGTTGAAATACGAGTGGCATTCGACTCCCTAGCCAAAAAATAATGCGTTCCAAAGAGAGGATGGGGTGGTCAATTAGATGATTTAGTTTAAGAAACAACAACGAGGTGTCCCAAAGAGAGGATGGGGTGGAATTAGACAAATGAGTTTAAAAAACAACAACGAGGTGTCCCAAAGAGAATGGAGGGTGGAATTAGGCAATTAAGTTTAAGAAACAATAAGAGATGTCCCAAAGAGAGGATGGGGGAGGTCAGTGACCCACTCACAGTGAGCGACTTGATCTGAAGTTGTCGAGCCTGTGCGGGGTCTACGCTGAGCTCGTCGAGCAGGGCCCGGAACTGCGGGCTCTGGACGGCGAGCTCCTGGGAGTGTCCGCCCCACTCCGCCAGGATCTCCGCCATGCAGGCCTCCTTCTCCTCGCACAGCTGCGCGATGTCCCGGTCCTTGTGTTGCAGCGTGGCTGTGGGGCATGGGGGCTTTGTTGTGCGCAGCTGCTGCACTCACCTACTGCGCAGCTGCTGCAGCACACAGGTGCTGTGCACAGCTGCTGCTGCTGCACTAAGGTACTGTACGCAGCTCCTGTGAGCTGCTGCTGCAGCAGCATAGAAGTGCTGTGCGCAGCTGAAAGTAGGTACAGTACGCAGCTGTCGCTGCTGTATACAGGCACTGTGCGCAGCAGCAGCACACCAATAACCAATGGATCCAAATAGACGGGTGCCCACCTACCATCCAGTGCTAGACCACAGATAAAATGAAGTAAGTCATGTCTTGTGTTAAGCATTGCCATTAAGTATCCCTAGAGTAATAAAACATTGTAACAGGGGAACTATTAAATTTACTCTCCATCCGAGATAGAATTTAAATAATTTAAGAAGATTCTACCGTTTACAAGGTACCCTCGCTCCAGTAAGAGCCTGGTTTGCCCGTGCTTCATTTCACGGAACATTGAAGAGATATAGGGTGCGGCAGCCAGTCCTGCACCTTTAAGCTTCTAGTTCACTCTAAAATGCAGGATTGAATCATGTATTATCAGGCTTCTAATTCACAGTAAAATGCAGGGTTGAATTTTGCATTATCAGGCTTCTAATTCACAGTAAAATGCAGGATTGAATCTTGCATTTTAAGGTTCCCACAGCCTTCCCCGAAATACAGCAGTCAACCCTGCACTTTATGCTGCTAGTTCACGCCAGATTGAAGGCTTTAGCGCTGTACGGTGCCTCAGTGCGGGGTGCACATACCCAGGAGGTGGCGGAGCTTCTCCGAGTTGGCCGTTGTGACGGAGGTGCCGTCTGATGCATCCTCCTCGTCCGGGCACTGCTCCACCGCCTCTCTGGGGGGGGGGGTTTATTCAATGAGTGGGGGGAGGGGAGAGAAGAGAGGGATGAGGGGAGGTCTCATTCATTGCCCAGAAGGGTGGGTGAGAAGAGAGAAAGGAATACAGTGCATGTGATGGAATGGAAAAACAAAGGAATAAAACTGAAAAGAAATCATAGAGTAAAAAAGAATAGAATGAGATATCATGAGTACACTGAAGAAAAAGAGTACACTAAATTGAGTAGGATGGAATGAAAGAGAATGGAATAAAATATATTGAATAAAAAACTGAATAAAATGTAATAGGATGGATTAGAAAAGAGCGGAGTCGGATAGAATAAAATAAACAGAACGAAATATATAAGAAATCAATAAAAAGTCTCGACACAGAATAGATTAAATTAGAATGGAATAAAATGAAATAGAACCTGACAAGAGACACACGTCAAGTGGCCTAATCTTGCGTTGCTACCAAGTGTCGCGCCGCAAGGCACCTGTCACGCACAGGCAGCAGAGTAGCGGCAGTAGAAGAGAAATAATTACAAGCTGTGCTCAACACCGAGGTAACTTGCAAGTGTTTTTTAGGAACATTTTTTGCACATCACAACCATTCCTTAGTAACGCTTCAAAAAGCAATTTGTTTAACCTGGTCTTACAGTTTTAATTCCAATAAATTATTGTTCTTGTTGTTTTAATTCGACACTAACCTTATACTGCAGAACCAGATCTTCTTATCCTTGGGATGCTGGCACTCCATCTCGAACATCTCGGCCTGGTTCTTCTCGTGTATGAAGTAAATCGAGCGCGTGTTGTCGCCCGCCTTCTCTCTGATGAGCAGCTTCTCCAGGGGGATGGCGCCCGCCTGCAACCAAACTCTCTTATCAATATCACAATTATTGTTGATTTTATTCTCATTTTATTACCCTTTTACCTCATGGTATCTAGTTTACCAGTACTAACCTGCAACCACATTCTATCATGAATACTACAATTATTCTTTGATTCTCATTTTATTCCCATTTCACCTCATGCTCATGGTATCTAGTTTACCAGCACGGACCTGCAATCACATTCTTTCTTCAATACTACAGTTTTTATTAATTTTATTCTCATTTTATTCCCATTTTACCACATGTTCATAGGTATCTAGTTTACCAGCACGGACCTGCAACCACTCTATATCATCAATACTACAATTATTGTTTATTTGATTCTCACTATATCCCACTTTTCACTACATTTCCCTTTGAGTTTACCAGCACTGAATCACGGGTCAGTCCGCTGGTAATCCATTGGGCAGTACTGGATTTGAAATGCTGTTGATACTAGACGCGCTAGAACAAAGGAATTGACAGATTTTGTGCCGTGGCAAAACGCACAGCACGAACAGAGGTCATGTGTGGGTGCACACAACATAGACACATGACACAGATTTGCACACAACACACACACAGAGACAACACAGGATCGCACACAACACACTTACAGGGACAACACACACGCACAACACACCTTGTTATCAGGCGAGACGAAATAATACTTCTGGTTGTTTTCATGCACGAAGAAGACGAGGTCGCTCATGACCACCACCTGCACCAGCAGCGGCTTGCCTCGCTGCTGCAGCAAGATTGCGCTCCCCTCGAATCTGAGGGCAGAGAGGGGCCGTTCTTTGAATTTCAAGTGCGGCTAGCGTGCGATAAATTAATGAAAGATGGAAACTTTGCGTGACCGGAGACTGTATCATACACTGTCTGATGCATCGTTCATTGGCAAGACCATCCCTCGCCTCAATAATATAATTTTTCCAAACTTTTTAATTTTAAAGTTACAGAACTCGCAATTTTAAAGATCACTACAACTACACACATCCATATTTCTTAGACATGAATCATGATCACAATGTTTGCGTGTCCTCTGCAGAGACCATTGGAAGGGCATACTTTGGTAGTCCAAATGGTGTTAACTTTGTCCCCAACAAAATTTTCCTTATCACGAGATAAATGATTCAATGAAAGACGCAAAGCCCACGGCCTCATAAAAAAGCCAATTGGTAGGCCTAAACAAAGAGGCCTCACTTGAACAGCCATATGGTTGGTCTGAAAACAAGAGCCTCACTTGAGCGTCCTGCTGTTGTTGAGCAGGTCGGACTTCTTGAACTTGAGGTCCTTGTACGTGGTGGAGGACTTGGCGTCAATCTTGTGGTAGATCTCGAGTAGCCGCTGCTTGCGCTCCTTCTCCGCCACTTGCGAGTTGATGTTCACTAGAATGTCCTGTGCACGGACACCCATTTCATTAGGTTACATGACTCAGCTCAAGTCTCCCTAACCACGGTAAAGACGTTCCGAAAGACAGGAAGGAGTAGGGCATAATTCATCATAACTCAGTTCAAGTCTCTCTCACCACAGTAAAGGTGTTCCCAAAGAGAGGAAAGAGGAGGGCATAATTTAGTATGAAGTTAAGAGAAAAGGGAATCTGTGCACGAAGTGTGTTCCCACTCAAGATCTCCCGCGCATAGAAACAATTGAGTTGTAAAGTCTATGAAACAAGAGAAAAATTGTAAAGAACAGCACTGAAAAACAGACACCAATGAAGCGACAAAAGTTGGTCCCTATTAAAACAAAAATCTTTTCTATTTCAATAAAAGATAGGCTCGGGACCTTGCATTTTCCCCGTGGGAGCACTTGTACCTACTGACACAATAGTACCTATCACTGTATCTCGAGGAGCGCATCTCAACACGTACATTTGGCAGCCAGATATTTCGCAACAGAGGCAGAGGGCAATGGTCGAGTATAGAAATGTGGCAAGTAACGCACACTATAAATTGTTAACATTACAATAAAATGGAAATATAAGTCATTTAATGCTTGAATTTTCACGCGTCAGCTCATGAAATGAAGCAACAGTTTTCTTCCTCATTCAGTGGAGTTCAAAAACACAATGTGAAGCCAATCTAGCACAGCTAATATTAACTTATCCCGCACAGAAAAAATCACACAAACATTAAGGAAGTTAAACAAAGTCGGTAATTTAAACGGAAACCCAAAGACCTCAGACAAGGGTTGTCATATGGCATCATTTCTAGCCAAAATTCATACGTCATTTACACACAAAATTTAGCCATCACTAGAACTCGACATCTGGCAACCTACTCCAAATTTAGTTTCATGCGAGCGATACTAGGTGATTTTCATGGTGAAGTTATGAATGGAGAAATGCCACATTTGAGAATTGAAAAAAATTAACATTATATTGAATGGCAGCCCTTCAAAAAGCACCCTATGGAGGGATGCAGGCTAGCATGCAAGCCCCAGAAGCGCCCTATGGAGGGGTGCAGGCCAGCATGCAAGCCCCAGAAGCGCCCTATGGAGGGACCCGAAAAATGCCCTAAGGAGGGGCCCGAGAAGCACCCTACGGAGGGGCCCGAAAAGCGCCCTACGGAGGGGCCCGAAAAGCGCCCTACGGAGGGCACAGTGAGGCACACGACTCACCTTAATGTTCTCCAGGGCGCGCCTGAGCGTGGCACTCTCCTCCTCCTGGTCCTTGCTGTACTTGATGATGGCCTCGATCATGAGGGGGTACTTGGTGATGCGGTGCGTCATGAACAGGATGCACTCAGGGATGCCCTTCTTCTTCATGAGCGGGTGCGAGTAGCGCTCCAGGATGAACGCGTTGAAGCGCCGGTCCGTCTTGCACAAGTCTTTGAAGAACGATACCTGAATGAAGATCGGGAGTTATTAAATGGACTCTGATTAGTTCGACATGAGATAAGGGAGCAACTAGTTCGGAAATGATTAGAATTCTCCATGACTCATAATTCCCTTGAAGATGCCGAGGGCATTTCAACATTTCTATTGGAGATCATTGGGACATGATGCACCCAATTTTCCATGGACACCATACCTAGCGCAAAAAAAAACACTCCAGAAACTCCCCAATCACTGTTTCTCGATTAAACACAACTTCAGATAATAAAACAAAACTTCCATCAATAAAAAGAACTTCAATCGATAAAAAACTTCAATCCAGCAGGTAGAAGCAGCTGAGGAAGATCTCCAAGTACTGTTTCCCGACTAAACAAAACTTTAATAAATAAAACAAAATATCACACAATAAAACAAAATCCCAATCGGTAAGAACATCAATCGATGAAACAAAACACCAATCCAGCGGGCAACAGCCACGGCAGACCCTCACCGCGTCCTGGTGGTGCGAGCAGAAAACCCCGTAGGCGTCCTTGAGGCCCTGCGCGTTGTCACCCACGAACTGCTCGAGGAGCAGGTCCCCGATGGTGGCGATGTACTTGCCCTCGCGCTGCCGCTGCCGCAGCCGCCACAGGAAGGAGCAGTGCAGCGTGAGCAGCTCGTCCAGGCAGGGGAACACGCGCCGCACTCTGTTCTGCGGCATGCCCAGCTCTCGCGTCATGCCCGCCACGAACACCTGGGCAGCGAGGGGTATCTCAGCCATGGGCAGCGGGGAAAGAAGATACATAGATATGGGAAGGAAGATTCCCGTAGATACAATAGCTGTTTACTCCTGAGGGGAGTGATTTATGCAAAACACGCATGCACATAGTTACAGTAACATATAGAATATAAATTGAAATATAGAAGAATAAAGATAGATTGAAACAGACTTAATATCTCACTGAAAACATTAGCAATGTGAGCTCAATAAGCTAAACGGCAACCAGTTTATCAAGAAAACGACCCATCTCGTACCAAATTGTACTGCTTAAACTCAAGTTCTGTACCCACCTTCTGCATGACCCTGAGCATCCTGCAGTGATGTTTCTCCGTGATGATGAGCTCGTAAATGTGCTCTTGCTTCTTCACCTGCCGGTCTGTCAGGCCGTCCACCGTCTGAAAGTTAAATAAATGTCATATACCATGTCTAACCACCGCAAATCCACTAGCTAAATTGAAATTGCTCCTCATTCATCGACTTGCGTACGTCAAACAAGGATGTCAGGTTACATTAAAAGGAGGTTTTAAGTCTTGTTAACCACATAATATGGGTTCCCAGGAGAGGGCAGAGGAGTGCACCGATCAGTAAGGGTTATTGAGAGAGGGGAAACTATGCACATGGTGTGTTCCCACAAAGGACACCCTTCACACGGGTGTCAAGTTAGAAATGAAGACGAAGAAGATAAGAGACAAAGATGAGATGAAAAGATGTAAAAAAAGGTACGAAAAGTAATAGAAGCAAAGTGGTCACGAAAGATGGAAGTCCCGAAGGCCTATCTGTAGCTGAGGTGAGCTAGCAATACCGGTCCCTATAGTACAGGATAGGCCTCCAGGGTGGCAAGCTGGGGATATGTTTGGTAAAGTACAGGAGAAGTGAAATAAGTGATTAGTGAAGGTACATAAGGGATTATAAAAGGGGAATTAAAAATTAGAAAAGGGGAATTAGGAACTAGAAAAGGGGAACTGAAATATGAAAAGCGAATAAGGAATTACAAAAGTGAAATAAGGGATTTGCGTAGATGAAATAAGGGTTCAGCATAGGTGAAATAGAAGATTGATTTGATGAAGGGAGCCAAACGTCAATTGTTCTAAATAGGGATCATGTAAGTAGAATGATAGCGCACGTTTAAGCACATTATAAAAAAAATACACGAAACGCCCATCTCAAAATAAAATTACAATTTTTCGAGGAAAAATTTCAATTGACTTACAATATCACAACTGAATCACATAGAAAGTATGAACTAGACCCTTGTTCAACTAGCGCAGACTGATGACACAGGTTGGGAACAGCGCAGAGCTGCGAGTTGAGTAACCTGACAAGTGCCTGCATCATCGATTTGAAGTACATTGACATTCCATGGGAGCGCAATGCCGCTCTCAGTGCAATAAAATAAAAAAGCTTTCAAGCTCACCACGAAGCTACGTCGCACACCAGTACTTTGTCCTAGATCAGTACTTTCATAGTTCCTTTCTTTATAAATTTCATGAACAATTAATCTCTGCAGCCAGTAAAAAATACACTGATCCATTGTAAGCCCACAGAAGTAAATCGCACAAGATCAAAACAAGATCTACCGTTATAACTAACGGCATTTATCTAGAGATAACAAAGCAGTCGTTTCACTCAGGTCGAAGGAAACTTGCACTTTGTTTAGGTCACTGAAAGCCTTATTTTGCACCATGTGTTTATCACGAGCACTTCCGAATAGGTATTTGCACCTTCTTTTTAGGGACAAATTGTCTCGGGCGCTGCAAAGATAAGCGACGAAGAGCACGATAGCCACGCTGCTGTTTCAAAATGTATGACAGGGCTTGCAGAGCATTGAAATGTTCCGAATTGAATTGCGGTGTTGCAGCCACGTTTTGTGCTGGCCTATCCATCGATCAGTTTTTATCCTTTTACCGGAACAGGCTATCGTATCTAGTTCGATACTTCTATGATGCAGACATGCTGCTCGATAGTCGTGTGCATTATACAGACGTGATAGAAATTGCACGTGTTGACGGTCTGTGATGTTCAGGGAACACATTTCGCCTTCTGAAAACATGCGAAATATCCATGGGAATTCGGTAAGTGATCGGAGTAAAGCTGTTTTGAAACTAGCTATACTTATGCTGTTTCAATGCAATATGGGGTTGCTAAAATAGAATACGAGGTACTTGCATGCGTGCTTGATTAAAGTGAACTCGCAATCGTGGCTTCGAAGTCTTCAATAAGTGAAGTATATTTGGGCGTTGGAGGAAAATGCTACTTTTACAGAAAGTAAACCTTACGTTCACTTCCACGAGAAACCACGAAACTTTACGCATAAGGAACCGAAATCAGAAACGGTGCCTCAGGACCCACTAAATAAAAGTCTAATAAATAAATAAATAAATAAATAAAGACCCGTACTTCCCTATCCCTACTTCTAAGCCAATTCTTCAATTCTCGTAGTCCGTAAGCAACGCGCGCTCAACACTCGGAAGGAAATCTCGTAAGATCAACGATATATATCACCAAGTAAATATATTTTAGATAAATAAGAATGAATAAAAATTATGTATCTAGTCTAATTAGTTCGCTGGAGCACCTTCCATTTTAGCCTCCCAGTTCAGAGACCACGTACACCTGGGCGGCTTACGTAAATTTTGAAGGAGATCAGAGCAGAGCAACTACGGTTTATACAAACACTCGGGGCACCAATTAAGATTCTGTGTGAGGCGGGATCAGCACTCACGGCCTGGTCGACGGTGTGCACCCAGAGCTCGGGCTCCTTCTCCAGCAGCCTGAGGTCAGGGTCTCCGTCGATGTCGTCCAGCGTGCTCGAGCCGCTCGGCGCCGGCTCTGCTCAGTGGCAACACATCACTAATATAAAGAAAAGCCATAACGTCAGACACAAAATAGAAAGACCACCGTCGAGAGATTGTGCTAAAAGGGAGAGAAACTGTGTTTAAAAAGAGAGACTGAGCTAAAAGAGCGAATGTTTTCATAAAGAGAGACTGTGCTAAAAGAGAGACTGTTTTCATAAAGAGTGACTGTGCTCAAACTATTAGTTAGCTTTACTACTGCCACCACGTCGTATAGAACACGCTTGATTCTCGCCATAAAATGGGAAGGCCCATCACGTCGCATTTCAGAAGCATAATTCTCGCCAAGAGACCAAGTCACAAGAACGATTCTTTGCTTGTGTCACGCGCGGCGTAGTGACTGAACTTAAAACATTTCAATCCCTCCCTAGCAGCAGCTATTGTGAGAACAGCAGTCAAAACAACATAGTTCATTATATCTTCATAATTAGGACAAACATACGGGTGGAAATGACTGCTATTTCCTTCAAAACGCAAAGGTCAGGAAGAAAATCTCACCTTCTGATGCGTCATCCAGAGACTCCATGGAGGCGGAGTTGGTATCCAGGATACTGGGGGAGACACAGGAGCATTACTACACGTCGATGGTAGCAGGCGGTCCAGCTGAGCTTAGTTATCTACGGATTGATTGGGAGGTACCAAAACTTCACAAGATTAGATTATTAGTTAGTTTAAGCCTCCCTATCCGCAACAAAGGCTATCCAAAGAGAAAAAGGAAGAAGGCACTATTTAGTATGGAGTTATGGAAATGCGGAATCAATGCAGAAAAAACACAGAAACAGAAAGCTAGGAAAGAAGTTCATGAAACAAGAAAAAGTTAAAGAAGAAAGTAGTAGGTGCTGAAAAACAGGACAGCAGTGACCCGAAAAAAGATGGTCCGTAACAAAACAAAAACCTATTATATTTTAACAAAAAGAAAGCCTTCCTAACCTTTAGAACAGGCCCTTACATTGTCCCCCTGGGAGCGCTAATTCCCATAGACACAATAGTTGTATCCCCTGAGGGGTAAAACTTCACAAACCTTTCCCGTTTTTAACCCATAGGGTAAACAATGGATTAGCTTTCAGTTTCTCTATTGTTGTTTCACGATTCTTTCTACGAGTTAAAACGCAAAATTACATCCCAAATCACCCTTTCTTCATATCTACTTCAAGAATCTGTCTGAAGTACAAACTGACGTCAGTCACGGCGTCAGTTACATCCTCGATTAGGGGCAGATGTTGTTGTATATTAAAATATGCATCGTATAATGTGATACTGGTTTCATGAGTACGAGTTCCGGAGCGGAGGTTTGCGCGGCTTGCCGCCGCCGGATGCCATATCGCGTTCAGGTCAGATGTCTTTATGGGACCTCCGCCGGAAGCTGTGCCTTCGGGGCGCATCGCATTGGTATGCACCGGAAGAGCATTGTTTAACTTCCGAGCGCTATAGCTTATAAGCAGAGTCGATGTATTGATGATTCAGTACAAGAATAGGAACCTAGCTAAGAGTTTCCTTTTCATACTCCTGAAGTTAACGCTTCAGATCGGTAGTTACAGTTACCGATACTGTAGTTTGCAGCTACAGTTAGAAAACCTCGTATCGTGATGAAAAACCACGATATTACAGATGTCAAACACGTAATTAACTTAGCTATGTGCCTCCCCTTGCGTAATTGTCATTAGCACTTTAGAGCAAACGACAGTTTCAAAAACCACATACCAATTACACATAAACACGCTGGAAAACTTGAAATGTTTACAGATGTCTAACCTACCTACACATGATAATTTTAGAAATGCACGAATAAATTCTTAGAAAAAACGAACGGAAAAGAAAGAAAAATATACGAGCGTCATCTGGTTATACATGGGAACTTGTGTTGCAGATCACACTTGAAAGTATTGAGTTGTAATTATAGGTCTACTGCCGCAACTCAGGGAGAGTATCTCGAAACGACTCACGACGTCGCACTACAGCTGGCGACGTAAGTTCTAAGTCGACTTTGGCTACATCGAGATTAGGCTTTACCTCAAATGAAATTTGAATGTAATAAGCACTCTGTAACATAGACGCCAGCAACACTGCTGTGTCCGAGACAACAAATTTTTACGAGCGTTACGAACACTGAGGACCTATTATGCACCTTGCTAAAGTAGTCGGATGTTTGCAGACGAATAAAGAGCAGAAATTTGCCGAATACAGACCAAACACACATAGAGTAAGAAGCAGAGTTAACACAACAACAATCAAGCACCGAACCAAAGTACGCCTCTCACCGGGAGCTCACAGAGGAATTGGAAGAGGTAACTTGCAGGGGCCGCCTGCCGTCCACACCCATGCTAGCTAAGGGAAGTCTGACCTATCCCTCACGCCTATGGTTGACTAGTGTACTCACTTTCACAAGCTGGACTTCCTACGAACGTGAATATCGTGAATCGTGAACAAACACTTCACATATTTATCATTAGAGCGGATATTCTGATAAAGTTGTTCAGTTTGTGAACGCCACCGGATACAAGTAATGATGGTAATGTAGTGTAATGATGGTACTGTAACGATGGTAATGTAATGATAAAAAGTGATGTAATGATGGTAATGTAACAATGTAATGTAATTAGGATAATGTAATGATCATTGCAGAGACCAAGAGCCAGATGGTTGTATGCCGATCGAAATGCGGGTTGGGAACTGCTCGACTGGACTGAAGGCTGCAGAGAAGAACACGGCGGACAGACAGTACTAACGGCACTCGTAACAAAAAATATTCTTGTATTTATGCACTGGTGAAGCTCGTTTTACTGATATGGTCATTATAACTATCCTTATGAGCGTAACTGAGAAATGGAAGAAGCGGACTCCAAACAAATAAACCAAGGGTATTGTTAGGTAGTAGCAGGACCCGTCGAAATTCCACGGACTATGTCATCGTAAAGCCAGGTGAACCCGTGAAAAAATTCCGTCAACATTACCTACCCGATGCTAAACTACCCTATCCTAACCTAACGTATCCCAACCTTTCCTATCCTAACCGCAAACTCAGACGAAAGCGTGACGGATACCAAACAAATAAATATACATCCTATGTTTCTTAAGAAGCGGGCACCAAACAAATATAGTAATAAATATATATATAATAATATAAATAAACACACAATGGGTATTATTAGGTTGGATTTTTGACGAAGCCGTGTGCACTCGGCCTCATCAACTCTCGCGAGATTGAGTTTTTTATGTCTTACTATTTTTTTAATTTCACCTTTATTTCGAATAAAGAGGGGTGGACTAGTGTGGAATAAAAGCACACCCACAATGTTAACCAAATACGGAGTCAGAGAAAAACACGAGCAATCACATGAACTGGATTACGGAATCAGTGTGAGACGTATCAGTGTGAAACGTCAGTGTATCAGTGTAAACGTCTGAATCAGTGTGAGACGTGAGTATCAGTGCGAGACGTCTGTCCTGCATCGGGACCAACAAATGAAATCGAGAATTTATCACTCGTATCACTCCACACTTATCGCTTCGCTCTAAGGGTGCCTGCACACCAAAAGACTGAAAGCAAGAAAGCAAGCGAGAGTGAAAGATGTCAGGCGAGAATTACAGTCTACAGCACAGCACACCACAGGGTTGCCATTTTGGCTTTTTAAGGCCAAATATCACAAATCTGGCCTTTTTTGCAAGCGTTTGACGTCGAGATTTTAGGTTTGGCCTTTTTCTGGTTTTTTTAGTGGTTTTCCAGTTCTCGTAATAGACAAGGCTAAAAACTGAAACGCGAGCGGTTTTAAGACAGATTCTGAAGACAAGTTGAGCGTAAAGCATCAAGATCAAATGCACTACAGCTTTTTAACTTTAATTTAAAAAAGCTCAAGTTCAATTTAAAAAAAGCTCAAGTTCAATTTAAAAAAGCTCAAGTTCAATTTAAAAAAGCTCAAATTCAATTTAAAAAAGCTCAAGTTCAATTTAAAAAAGCTCAAGTTTAATTTAAAAAAGGTCAATTTCAATTTAAAAAAACTCAAGTTTAATTTAAAGGTCAAGATTTCCACACTAAATAAAAATTTAGTGTGGACCAGGATGAAGGATGCAGCGCCAGACTGTGTACAGATGAAATGTGTCTGCCATTCACTGGCATTATGCGTCCAACACGCTTTTGAGAAGTTTCCCTCCAATCTTGGATTTTTAATCACAGAGATCCCAATGTGGTTCTCAAATAGTGATATGCGCCGGGAAGAATATAAACTTGTATTTGATACTTTGAATCCCGACAATAGCTATCAAGCACCCACACCATATCAGAAATCTTCTGAAACTAGATGGCTTGTCAGAGGCAAAGTCATGAACAAAATTCTTGTCAACCGGGAGGAACTCAAAACGTATTTTACAACAATAGAAATGAGTTACTCCGCGAATGCAAGATTCAAAGCACGGTTATTGAAGGAGATGTTAAATGATAAAGTAAGTCACCTGTACTTTGTGTTTGCTACACCAATAGTAAAAGATTTTGAGTCAGTAAATGCAATGTTTCAGTCACCCAATATTGATCATCCCTATGAACTGTCCAAAGAACTGGAGATGCTCAGAAGAACTCAGAGACAGACTTTACAAGAAAGATGGTAGTGAAAAGTAAATGGGCCAAGTGGATTTTGGTGCTAAATTTAGGTTGGAAGTAGAACGTCACCTAAATAAGTACAAAGGAACACAGAGTGATAAACAAGAAGTGTTCAAAATTGTTGACCTGAAAAAAAGATGTCATGCATTCATTGTGGCAGCAATAGAAGAACTCAACTCGAGAATGTGTGAATCAACCAATGTGTTTCAAAATCTTGTACTTCTTAATCCAACAAGAATTTTAAATCCATTTAGCTCAAGATTGCATTGAATCAATGAACAGCAGTATCGAAAAATAAGTATCGTAGACTGGAGGCAGGAGGGTATTTTTGAAGGGGGGGTGTGATTCCTAAGGACACTGTACAATTTTGGCTTGGAATACACAATCACTCAAACTTTAAAGAGCTCGTGAGTTATGCGCTCAATTACCTGGTGACTCCCGCTGGCAATCCTATTGTCGAAAGAATGTTCTCGTTAGTGACGGCGGTCAAAACTAAGCCCCGGAATAGATTACAAACCAGAATGATGGATGCGATAGTGCGAATCCGGGCACATCTCAGCAACAGTTCGCTATGTTGTAAAGACTTCAAAGTGACCTCAAAAATGTTAGCTAACTTCAAATCGAGCATCCTCTATCAAACGGAAAGCAAGGACATCTGTAGTGCTGCTTCTACCTCTCAAACTTCAGCTGAGGATGAGAGTCAGAAGAATTCATGCTATTCTTTGAAGAATAGGGTAAGTGATGTCTATTTTTCTTTTGTATTTAAAAGTTTGAATGTTAATTAGAATTATGTCCGTTTTTCGTTTTTGTCCATACGTTGAACAAACTATGAACTATATTTTGCGTGTATGTTTGTTTACGTGTTTCTAGATGTGCGTGTTGTGTTGCGCGTTTTTTAATAAATTATTTTGTGACTAACCTTTCCTCACTTCTTGATAATCATTTACGACTGTGTTTCAGTCTGTTTCGATAAGGCGTTTTTTGTCTTTTCTTATTTCGTTTCAATTAATAATTAAGGAATACCGAAGAATTCTCTTGTAATATTTACATTATTTACAAGTTGTCAGCCATCTCTTTGTGCATAAAATATCCAAGAGATACTTCGACTGTTACTCTCGACAACACAGTTAACCCCCGATACGGCTATAGTTAGATTAGTCATTAGTTTTAGCCTCCCTACCCAGCAACAAATGCGATCCAAAGAGAGGAAGGAAGAAGGCACCATTTAGTATGGAGTTGAGGGAACGGGGAATCTACGCAGAAAGGCCTAGAAACAGTAAGTTGTGAATGAAGATCATGAAACAAGACCAAAGTTGAAGAGGAAAGTAGTAGGTGATGAAGAACAGGACAGCAGTGAACCGAAAAAAGGTGGTCCTTAACATAACAAAAACATTTTATTTCAACAAAAAAGAAGGCCTACCCAACTCTCAGCTCGGGCCCTGACATTGTCCCCCCTGGGAGCGCTAATTCCCTTAGATACAATAATTGTATCCCCTGAGGGAATACGGCTATAGTACGCGTCGTAATTTATGTTGGTCTATCAATTAATTAAGGACCTTTATATTAGGAAATTTCTGAAAGTTCATTATGTTATGCATCTAATGTATAAACTTTTTTGGAAATAAACGGTTTTACTTTGTTCCTTTTCTTTAGGGTATGTACCTACAATTATAGCTTACATATAAGAAATTTGGCCTTTTTGCTCGTAAAATCTGGCCTGAAATTCATGTAGCTATTTGGCAACCCTGGCACACGCAGGGCTGCCACTCTAGGTATTTTATAGCTAGGTCTAGATGTTTTTGCATAAGCCTAGATGTAAAATTTGGATCCTAGATATTAGCTACAAAATCTAGACAGTTTTTTCAGCATGCTAGATATTTTCTAGCTAGTGTTTGAATTAAGCTATGTATATGATATAATACTGTAAATTCACACTGGGAATTCATTATAATGGTTAGTTACTACTTCATTCTTATTACATTTGTTAATTTGCTTAACCAAATTGTCTGAATAGTGAAGCAATCACATTTTGATCATGTTATGTTCAGATTATGAAACACACCAAGATGGTTATTTCAATGTTTTTGTGCTGCCATAGTGTAATTTCTTATGGTGATAATAGGGTTCATCAGCTAAAGCACACAATCTCCAATTGCAAAACTAGTGATGATGTCAAACATCATGGAATAAAATGCACATACCTTATCAAAAATGTACTGTGGCCTCATTTTGACGAAAGACTGACCAATGATATTGGCAGCAATGAGTTCAGTTTTTTGTTGGATGGAAGCAATGATATTTCAATTATGAAACTACTTGGTGTATCAGTTATATACTAAAGTCATGCATCTAATAAAGTGGAATCAACTTACTAAGTAATTGCAAAATTATTGAAAGTGATGCAGATAGCGTTGTGACAGCCTTAAAACAATTGTTGATAAGTAGGAATCTGAGCATTGATAATTGCAATGCAATAGAGACTGACAATACGAGTGTCATTGTTGGCATCAATAATGGAGTTTATGCCAAGTTCAAAGAAGAAACTCTATATTTAATATTGGTGAAATGGGTATGCCGCTCTTTCCAGCTTGTTATGTCCTATACTTCTGGTGAATGTTTACCAAAGAATGCGGAATTTTTGATTGCAGAAACTCATAATAAGTTTGCGAAATTTTCTTGGACAATGCCAATACAATTAACTTTATGAATAAATTAATATTGGTTCACATCCATTGAAAATTCCTTCAGCTTGCAAACCTCGATGGTAGTTCATCCTACCTGTTGTAAAAAATATTGTTGCTCAATGGCCGGATTTAAGAACACATTTTGAGATTGCAAGGCAAAGTGAAAAATGCCATCCTGCTGATGTATTCGAAATATATTCTGATGAGAAAAATCTTGCACTACCTACCTACTCGCAACGCTTGTGAAATTGGAGAATATTTGGATACCAAGCCTTATTAGGACAAATGATGCTAGATAATTTATATAAAAATAAATTACCTAATATAAGGCAATTTATAATATAAATATTCTTATGTGCTATTGTTCAACTAATATATTAATAATATAATTAATTCCTTTTTAGATATATTTTTGGATGTTTTATTTTTAAATCTAGATATTTTTTGAGGTCAAACTAGATTTTTTTGGTCAAACAAAAGAAGCAGCCCTGGGCTCACCAAAAGACGGCAGTTCGAACCAGACTGTCATTGAGAATGGACTGTTACATAGATCAGCGGTGTAAGCTTGTGTTGGTAACGTTGAGTTTCATTCCTACTTCGTCCCATTGCTTTGAAACATGTAATCTGTCACTTTGCTTTGGATTTTATGGGTTCCAAAAGCACAGTACAGCATAAACATTGGATATAAGGAGTTCAGTCTATGCTGAAAAAATTGAGCAGCGCACTTACCCTGTCGACAACTCACTGCGCACTGCCAGACAGGGCTGCCACTTTTGTTTGACCAAAATAATCTAGTTTGACCTCAAAAAATATCTAGAAACATCTAGATTTGAAAATAAAACACCCAAAAATATATCTAGAACTAAATTAATTATAAATAATGACAAGTTAGTTTAAAAATAGCTCATGAGAATACTTATACCATAAATTGTTTTATAATAGGTCATTTATCCTTGTTTAAATTATCTGGTATCCTAATATTTATCCTAATAAAGCTTAGTATTCAAATATTCTTCAATTTCACAAGTGTTGCGAGTAGGAAAGACTAATAAGTAGTCCTTCCAAATAGTAGCAAGTAGTTATCAGCGGTGCAAGTAGGAAGGAGTAATTTAGTAAAAACTGATTTAAGGACCATTAGCATTTCATCCAATAAATATGTCTTATCTACATTTTATATTCAAATACCTTAATAATTATTTGCACCTCTGTTAAGATCAGTTGCAAAAAAATGACAGTGCAAGATTTTTCACATCAGAATATATTTCGAATAATACATCAGCAGGATAGCAAGTTTCCCTTTGCCTTGCAATTTCAAAATGTGTTCATAAATCCAGCCATTGAGCAACAATTTTTTTTACTGCAGGCTGGATGGACAACAATCAAGTTTTGCAAGCTGAAGGAATTTTCAATGGATGTGAAACAATATTAATTGATTCATTAAATTAATTGAATTGGCATCGTCTAAAAAAATTTTGCAAACCAATTATGAGTTTATGCAATAAAAAATTCCGCGTTCCTAGGTAAACATTTACCAGAAGCATAGTACATTGCAAGCTGGAATGAGGGGCATACACATTTCACCAATGTTAAATATAAATTTTCTTCTTTGAACTTGGCGTAAACTCCATTATTGATGCCAACAATTAATGACACTTGCATTGTCCGTCTCTATTGCATTGCAATTTTCAATGTTCAGATTCCTACTTATCAACAATTGTTTTAAGGCTGTCACAACGCTATCTGCATCACTTTTAATAAGTTTGCAATTACTAAGTAAGTTGATTCGACTTTATTAGATGCATGACTCTAGTATATAATTGATACACCAAATAGTTTCATGATTGAAATATTGCTTCCATCCAACAATAAACTGAACTCATTGTTGCCAATATCATTGGTCAGTCTTTCGTCAAAATGAGGCCACAATAAGTTTTTGATAATGTATGTGGATTTTATTCCATGATTTTTGACATCATCACTAGTTTTGCAATTGGAGATGGTGTGCTTTAGCTTATGAACCTGATGGTCACAATTAGAAATTACACTATGGCAGCACAAAAACATTGAAATAGCCGTCTAGGTGTGGTTCATAATCTATACATAACATGATCAGAATGTGGTTGGTTCACTATTCAAACAATTTAGAGAAGCAAATTGACAAATATAATAAGACTAAAGTAGAAACCTACCATTATAGTGAATTCCTAATTCGAATTTACAGAAATCTATCATATATATAGCTCAATTGTATTCTAGCTAGAAAATATCTAGCACGCTGAAAATACTATCTAGATTTTATAGTTAATATCTAGGCTCCAAATTTTACATCTAGGCTTAAGCAAAAACATCTAGATCTAGATATAAAATATTTAGAGTGGCAGCCCTGCTGCCGAAATTTTTTCTGCTGATCGTACCAAAACCTCGATGAAAACGTACCAAAATTCATTAAAACGTACCAAATCTATTTCACCATTAATAAAATGTAATATTCAAAGGTTTTACTTGCTTTTTCAGTTAGAATGAAACTTCTCCTACCTTTCTTCCTTCTTAAATAACCTAAGCTTTTTTATTCAATTGTTGACTAAGCTCCCATGGTGTTTTCCACGTTGTGTAATCTATGTCCTCTACATGGATTTCGATCGCATTTATGAATTTAGTGTTACTGCTTTTCATGAATTCCTGATTTTTTTATATTTTTAAGGGCCGAAAAATACTCTCAGCTGCAGCAGAAGAATGCAGCAGTGACAAAAGCTGCATCATGAACTTGGAAAGCAACAGATATTTCTACTGATTGCAGCACTTTTCTTGCGATACTGCGCACCAGAATTTTTCAAGCCCTTTTTCTGTTTTAAAAGGAGGATCTTGAACAGACAGTTCTCGCCACTATATATTAATTTTTTTCATGCTGCTCTTCTCTCACGAGGTTGAAGAAATGCATTGCCAATGGGCTTATTGATTTACATTTACCTTCAAAAACACGGACTGAAACTAATGTTTTCAATAGTTCTAACCTGCTGAATATACCGTGAGATAGGAAGCGCTGCATCATTTTTTGTTAAACATACGTATGAGTTAAGAACTCTCAACCTAAACTCGTTTATATTTTAGGGACATATGTATTATGTTGACATTTCTCAGGCGAATACTTTCTTCAGCTGCACCCCAATTATACATTATTTATATTGACATAGTTTGAGGGGTTACCAATATTTATTTTGCTAACGTCATTCGAAATCAGCAAATCCCTTTTAATGAAGTTGTTCATAAAAACTTCATCCCAGTTGTAATAGAATATCTTAATGTATGAATTTTGAATGTCTCAAATTGAGTTATTTACGAGTGGTAAAATATAAGCGAGGAAAGCAAAATACATTTTTGTTAGGGGATCTTGTCGATTCGCTGATATTCTCAAACACGATCCGTTTCATTTACCTCTCATTTGTATGAAAAGTTTTATAACTGCCAAAAGTTAGGTTAAGGAATTTTGGTAAGGCATAATTTCTTAAATAAAAATGTAAAAATCTTTAAAAGGTACCAAAATTTGGCATTTTAGGCTACCGTCGTACCAAACGTACAACAAAGTGACATTTGGAACAGATCGTACCAAATTTGTACGAACGTACCAATTTCGGCAGCCCTGCAGTGCCAGAGGCTTCCCGCTGCAGCTCTCAAGCGTGAAACCATCTTCGAGTCGCTTTCTTGCTACAGCCAATCTTCAGTCTTTCTCGCTCGCTTGCGGTGCGTGCATTCCCATAGGAATCCATGATAATCAATTCAAGCTCGCTCGCTTTCTCGCTTGAAATCTTTTGGTGTGCAGGCACCCTAAGCCTGACGAATATGCAACGCACTTCCTACACGAACTAGCCAGTCTGGACCACCGCAGAGTGCGGGAACATCACAACGCACCCTTATCACAGGCTCCATCGTAACTGATTAAAATACTATCCAGTCATGTAGTACTGCACCGCATGAGGTGCCTGGTAGCACTGATACAGCGCTGGTCAGTGCGATAGCGCTCTTCCGAGAATTAAAAATGGAAATGAAATCAAGCGGATGTTATTATAATTATTGTCTTTGAGCTCATGCGAGGCATGTGAGGGTGTGTTTGTGTGTGCATTCGAATCAGTAGGGATGTAATTGATATCAGAAAAAATAAACAGAATAGGTAATTTGAATTTGGATGCAATAAATGACCAGTCGAGCAGGCAAATTTCTAACAACTAAATTAACAAGCGCACGGTCTTTTCTAGGCTCAAAAGCCTGTCATTTACAATTACATGAGAGTGACGTACGATGAATAGAAAGTACATATTCCCATATTAATTAACATGAGCCGGTGGAAGTACCGCCAAAGCAACATCAACGAATAAACAATAAAATGACCGTACTTTCAAAATTCATTATCGAACGTTAAATGATCCTTTGATCACGACGAACAGCTCTTTTAGAACAACAAAGAACAAGTCACAGTAACTTAATCCTAAAAACCTCAAAGAACTTATAATTTACGAATCTCTCTTTTCATATTTCAAGAACCGGTTTGAAGCCCCAAGAATACCGCCACTTCTTCGGAGCATCAGACCGCGTTGGACGGGACTTGACTATAATTAAGCAGCAAAAATAACGGCAGGTGGCACAAAAATCGAAAGTTGACATGCAAATGACAGAGGCTCGTCAGCACAGGGCATTGGAGCGAGCTGTTCGGTATCAGAAATGATCAGAATATTCTCTCAGAAAACCTCATTAATATTCATTCACTAACATAGAAAATAGATAGGAATGTGTAGCGCAAGACGTGAGCTCTCATACTTGAATATTTTGGTTATTTTAGACCATGAGTTAATTAGGGTCAATTGTTCCTAATTATCTTCGGGTATGAATACAATTTTCCACACTGGGTCTGGGAGCCCAGCACTACGACACTACACAAAGAATGACAATAATTATACTGTACATAGGAGTAGAACTACGAAGATTAGATTAGATTAGATTATTGGTTAGTTTAAGCCTCCCTATCCACAACAAAGGCGATCCAAAGAGAGGAAGGAAGAAGGCACCATTTAGTATGGAGCTTAAGGGAACGTGGAATCTATGCAGAAAGGGCACAGAAACAGTGAGATGAGAAAGAAGTTCATGAAACAAGATCAAAGTTGAAGAAGAAAGTAGTAGGTGCTGAAAAACAGGACAGTAGTGAACCGAAAAAAGGTGGTCCGTAACAAAATAAAAACCTATTCTATTTCAACATAAAGAAAGCCTACCTAACCTTTAGCTCAGGCCCTTACATAGTCCCCCTGGGAGCGCTAATTTCCATAGACACAATAGTTGTATCCCCCTGATCGAGGGAAGAACTACGAAGCATTTTGAACTCCGAGATTGCCACACTGAACTTTCCGATAAATTTTGAAGCCATGTGTGGTGTAGTCAGGAGCCGAGCGGTATTACTAATGGCCAAATTTGGTAAGAAAAACGCCTAACTTCAGAATTTTGGCCCAAAAATTTCCGAGCATGCGAGGTAATTTGAAACAGCGACCTCGGACCGGCCCAAAAGATAATTTGCCTCCAATATAGAAGTACGCAGGAAATTTTTCGCTAGAAGGTGAACATGTGCACAAATTGTGCTCCTACGTGTAGGAAGCTGGTGACCTTCCCACATGCGCAGCATATAGTACACAGTACCGCAAAAAATACCCACTCAGATTGTGTAAGACTATTCTTTCATTGAAAAATGTAGGGCACATTTCTCTAAAGAAATGCATTCAGAGTAGATAAAACCAGGAGTGAAGGCCACACTTAGAACGGCAAAAATCAACAGACGAAATGCAATGCACAACAAATAATGAAGCAATCGGCCTATAAATCTTGCTATAATAAACGTCCAACGAGACATGTTCTCACTTCAACATAACACAAAATTATAAGCCAACATTCAAGACGCAACCGGAAGAGTTACGAGGAGCAAAGCAAACGGTGATAGAGGAATTTCCTAACGTGATTAATTTTCTATACCCATCACACAAGTAACTAATTTTCCACATCCTTCACAACACTGCATTTCTCCTGGAGAAGAAAACCCGAGGCCTTAGAGAATATCACACCACCGCTTGCAAGCCTCAACACTTGGTGAGCGAAATACACGCAACTCCCGAAGCATCGAACACCTTAAAATGAACCAGCGACGGGACAAAAACAAGCGTTTGGTGCTGCATTGGTACGGCATAACCACAAGAATTTAACTGTCCTCACGTCTAACTCAAGTTAATTAGAGCATAATGAACTTCACATACACAACAAATTACGACGATTCTATCATTCTGTGAGAGAGAGAGGAGGTCACATGACACAGCCATTCAGAAGGCATCACACACAGTCAAGTCCGTGACGACACTGACGGAAGACAGCGGGTACTATCGTTCATGTCCTTATCGTTCGCGTGATAAGTGTATCTTACAGAGAATAATCGTTGTGTGAAAGTCGATTAAAAGATGCGTGAGACGGAGGCGGGGTGATAAGGTGGTCTCAAAAGGACAACATCGGCCCGTAATTCGCCAACATTGAGAGAGATATCTCGGTGTCATTTGCATGAGGTGGGTCCGTACACAGGCACCCCCAAAATGTACTCACTCTCTGACTGTCGAACACTCATGTGTTTTGTTTTGATTTAGGTGTGTATTGATATGGATACGAGCCTAATGTGTTAAATCAGAGAAAAAACGTTCAATTTAAAATCTTGAATGCTATAAAAGAAAACTTAGATGCACCTGAAATAAAAAATTAAAATTACGTGAGTATAAAATTACGGTCAAAGGAGGATTAGATTTTTTTGGGGGACCCTGTGTTTGCGCACACGTACAAACTTTGACAGCCCACCCTTGATGGCTAAAATGCCACGATTTTCGAAGTCGCGGATAGACTGATCTCTCCTTTCACGTATCAAGAACCTTTAAATAAACAAAGAATAGCACGACTTTGTAACAACGTCCATGCGTCAGATCGAGTCCGAAGGCGTTCAGTGGGACTTGAGAATTAAGAAGTTAAGTTAATGGTAAATTACGTAGAATTACCACATAAATTACGTAGGACTACGCCATATAATCTACCTCACACCGATACTATCAGACTCAACCTCAAGGCGCACCGCCAAGAGTCCTCACTCAAGGCAGTCATAGATTAGATTGGATTAGGTGTTAGTTTAAGGTTCCGGAATCGCTAAACAAGCGTGCCAAAGATGAGAAGGAGGAAGGCACCGTTTATTGTGGAGTTAAGGGAACGCGGAATCTATGCACAAGATGCATAGAAACAGTAAGTTGAGAAAGATCTTTGGGAAACCAGATTAAAGTTTAAGAAGAACGTAGTAGGTGTTGAAAAAACAGACCAGCAGTGAATCAAAAAATGATGCTACTGGGAGCGCATGATGCTCTCTGGAAGCGCAAAGTCCATAGATACATTAGTTGTATCCCCCTGGTGGCTCGAAATCTTTGAATGGGGCTCGAAAGTTAAGAGGCTAAGTGAATGGCAAGTTAAGTATAATGACGGGTTAAAATACATGGGACTACGCAGTAAAATCCAGCACACACAAATATCACAACACACACTCTGAGGAGCGACATTTGGGCGCACCACACATGTTAACACCTAACGCAGTCACAAATTCCGAGGGCTGCGGTCGTCAACTCACTTGTTGTCCGGCGTCTCCTGCAGCGCCTCCCCGCCCTCCTTGTCCTCGTTGACGCCTCTCGTGCTGCTCACCACAGACACGCTTACAGGGTGCTCGTGACTACAGGGTGCGTCACTAAATCCTGCACTTTTAGGCTTATGCAGCCCTCTCGAAATGCAGGATTGACTGCCGCACCCTGTATATACGGCTCGGCTATATAGGCTATAAATATGAGTAAATACATGAAGTTAAACGAAGTGATGGAGTTGAATTGATTTTTTTTAAATGTTTAGGTTTGAGTTCAATACATTATCCAAAAGAAAGGACAGTAATTTCGTCCTATGTGTGATACAAAAACATTGTTAGTTTTCAGTGTGATTCAAAGAAAAGAACTTTAAGTTAGTTGACATCAACATTCAGAGCTGGCTAGGTGAGAAATGTTCATGAAAAACGTTTCTGAATAAACTACGTTCATATTTTCACAGTGTTCAGTTAGCAGCCAGTCTACACTATCCCCATCAGCTGATATAAGCTACTTTTCCTCTGTGTTGCTCTAATTTTAGTGTTATGAAGATATCACCCAATTCATTGCTCAGTAGAGCTTATATTAAAAAATATACCGCTCAGAATGAAGTCACATATTCCAAGCACTTATTTTGTACAAAAAAGCAAAAACTCAACACTACGAGGGAACCCTACACCTAATGAGCTGCGAGGTACATCAAAAAACATCAAAACCGGCACAATAAACATCGGCACAAGGGACAAAGGATTATCAAAAAACACTAATAATACGCCAACAGAACGCAAGAGAACAGAAACATATCAGGAATCATGCGTAAATAAAATTTAATTTTGTGGTGCGTTGCGTGTGGAATATTCGTAAGAACAACACACGCACAAAAAACTCATTGTGAATAAACGTAATGAAGAAAAATATCCGGTTTTCAAACGGAGGATAAATTACTTAGAATAATTTAATGTTCTGGTAGCTCCATTCACTTCTAGAGTTAAAATGAGTTATAAACAAGACAAGCGTTGAACGATGCAAGCATATGAGTTTTTTTTATTAAAAAAAGTAATAGGTATCACCGTTTGCACCAGTGAAGGCAAGAATATTTATGAGCGATTCCAAGACACATAATATTCATGGGTGAGACCAACTGCTGCACGGCCGTAAAAGTACATTTGGAAATAAATACACAAGAAAAGCGATGCAAACAATGAAGTTATGTAAATAAACAGACAAAGTTACAGTATCCAACATGGCGGACATGAACTATTGTAAAACTGACGCGGTGAGTTGGCTTCTCCGAAAAGCAGATGAAAAAATTAAAAAATCACAACAGGACGCAAAACAGCGCGTAATAATACAATAAATTAATACAGCTACTAACAAATGAAGATAATTAAAACAACACATTAAAATAAATATAGGAGTAAACTGAATTAACTGAAAAAAGGAAAACACTCAAAATTAAGATAAAAAAGAGCACTTAATAAATGCACATAAAGACAACAGCACAGAAAAAACTTTCTTAAAAATAACGCTTGCTTAATTAATATAAAAATTAGGTATAATATAAAAGTAAGAGTAAATGTTAATGCAACAGCAGGGCAGACAGGATCTCATGTGCTCTGTAAATAAAGATAAGGTCGACAAAATAAACTGTGATGAGATAAACTTGCGTGAACAATCTCGGGCTTTCATTCGGGCTTTCTTTTCAAAATTCACCATGAAGTTCTGGACAGTAAGGAATAAATGATTCAAAATTAACGTGAAACAAAAACACAAAATCGTGATGTTCAACATGATGTTGAACAAAGGTTATATCTCGCAGAAAGGTTATAATAAAAAATTATACCTCGTAGAGAAAATGAAGCAAGGTTTACATGGTCGACACGACATAAAAATAAAATAATTTATTGCAGGCAAATAAAGAAACAAACTACTTTACAATAGTGGTACTGTCTCGCAGAGATCCCACAAAACACGGAGCAACATTTGCTGAAGAAATAGAAAATCAAATAAATGTCTCGCATAAAACACCAAGTGGCAAACGCCAAGAAAAATAACTGAAAATCATGCGAAAAACAAAGAAAATTTATATGCGGGCCCGCACTCGCGCAGATCAAGAAATAAAAAAAGACCCAACTTCTGAGGAAACAAACAAATTTGAAACTTAAAAACCGAAGACCAAACTGGCCCAACAAGCTGCAAATAAAACAAACAAAAATAAAATTACGAGGAAATAAGTAGAGCAAAGCCCGGGTTGGCGCAACTCAAATGCAGAATTCCTCACGCCTCAACGCAGAGGACGCGCCAAAAACGGGTGTTTGAGGTCGAAGTAACCAAGAGGGGCAAGATTTGCACGTAGAACTTACGAGAGAAATAAAAGCACATTTATCCTGCACTGTCGTGCACGTGAATAGCGATCACTGTAATTGTTCGAGGGGAGGAAAAAGGAGCAGGGGGAGCTGTGGGAGGGAATAACCGGGGGAACAGCGGGAGCTATGGTAGGGAGTAGGAGGGAGTAGGAGGGAGTAGTAAGGGGAAGGAGCACGGGGATAGAGTAGGGGGAGCTGTGGGAGGAAAAGCAGAGGAAGGAGTAGGGGGAGATATGGGAGCTTCAAGGGGAAGGAGGAGCACGGGGAGCTGGGGAAGTTATGGAAGGGAGGAGTAGGGAGTAGAAGTAGAAGTAGGGATAAGAAGTAGAGGGAGCAGTGGGAGCTTACTTGACTCCCAGCTTGTTGGCGACTCTCTTCCATTGCGACAGGCCCGAGAGCCGCCGCACGGGGCTGGCCGAGCTGGGGGTGACAGGAGCGTGAGGGGGAGGAGGTCTAACTGTGACCATGTAGGTCACTAGTGCCCTCAGAGTGGGTCAATCACCAGAAACCAATGTAGGGGAACCTATATGGTTTCCAATTTCCACTACCAATTGGTTTCGGAAACAGAAAACCAATGTGGGTCGATATCATCGGAAACCATTATAGGTCAATCACCGGAAGCCAACGTGAGGTCACCGACACACGAACTAAGCGAGACTAAGAAGACGTTAAAAAGCACGTACAAGACAACTAGGTATTGGGCACCTGAAAAATCCCAAGAACACAACGTGGAACATTCATAAAAAAATCACGACACACAACTTGTAACTAAATTCCAAAACGGGCTGCTGATCCGTTAGGGATACCGTTACCTTAGGTTTGTTGAGGAGTACAGACACAAGGCCAAAACTAAAAACCTCGTTCGTGAAATATACTACACGACGTTTTCCCCTGTGCAACACCCTTCTTCTAAAGCAGAGGTTACTTAAATAGGGTGTTCGAGTGAAGTCCACGTGAAGAATAAGATATATTGCATATATGTTGGGAATCCCTGGTCTAGACTGTAAAGGGAGAGCTGACGTGACTTCCGGCATATTATTTGGAGTCGTCGAGAGGACCTCACAACCAGTCAGGTTACACATACTTAAACTTGCTTCCTAATCAAATCCAACCCGAATCCCATCCAACCCAATCTATTTAATCCAATCCAATATAATCCAATCTATTCCAATCTAACCTAATCGAACCAATCTAATCCGATCTAAGCCAAGCTCAACCAGTATCGTCCCAATATCATCCAATCTAATTCAACCTAACTATCAATTTAATCCAATCCAAGCCAATCCACAAGGCACCGCCCAGGCTCGACACAAAATCCAACTCCTCCCCAAGCTTCCCCGTGCAGGAGCGCGCTATCGCCCCGCCCTGGGCCATCAGGTAGTGTTTTTGTGGCAGGAATTTACGGACTTGAGAAAACTGCGAAAGCAATTCATGGACGGAGAACAAAAACACCAAAAACTGGAAGCCCGAGGCGACAAAGTGAGGGGACCGTCACAAGTTAGAAAAGAGATATTTATTCAATTAACACGCAAGAAATATATCGGTGGGTCATCGTAAAAATACACCAGGGAGTGGTCTTAGAAATGAAATATACCAGTGGTTCATCGTAGAAATATACCATATAAATATACCATCGTATATGTATACCGGTGGGTCATCTTGCGTACAAATTTGATTCGGAAGGAGAATCTTTAATTTCTGACCTGAAATATCTAAACAAACCTGCATTAATCGGAAGGAAGAATTCACGGAAATACGGTGGCAATTAATATTTGTCCAATATCTAGCTTCACACATTTACTACCTAACTAATATCATGATGCCTGGAGTTTAACACTTTAACCGCGACTACTAAATATTAAGTTCAACACCAAACTCAAATTAAAAGTCAACTGCAGCGCGCGATGTTGAAAATAGCAAACATGAACTGGATCGTGCCTTCATTTAGCTTTGATTAAGTATTTATGGAAATTGCGTTTGTGACTACTGGTCGGTCTGCAGCGTTGTGAAAATTACCTCCGTGTACCACCGGTGGGTCACGCTGCGGTCAAAGTGTTAATTGGTATCCTGTCTCGAGCAGGAGGTGTCTCGAGATATCAATAAAATGATAGGTGAATCTACGATGAGAAATTCCGCTGTCAGTTAAATATACCGCGTTGGCCGTAGTTAAACTGCAGTTCGATATTCAAGTCCAAATGTATGCCAATTATCATAAGCATTTTTAAAAAGCAAACATCAACTGGATCGAGCTTTCATTTAGTTTCGATTTAGGTACTTGTGAAAATTGAGTTTCGACTTTGGATCGGCTCACGTTGCGGTCAGAGTTGAAGGCTTCTGACCCTGGTCCTTTGATGGTCAATATGAAGTATCTGACCAAATATGGTAATGGCTCAAATATGGTAATAAGGATACGCTCAAATGTACTTTATCGCCACTGGACCACGAGTGACCCTCCAGTATGATAACGCAGTCACCAGAATTATTAGGACACCACCATCATTGAACATGCAATTCTATTTCAGAGTCCACGGTTCTTGAAAGGAATATGCTAGATGGGACAAATTACGGCAGAGCCTGCATGTGACGTAAGAATGTAACAAATCATTTGTCGTCCAAATTCAGGTCGTAAATTACACACAAACAAAATGCCAGCAAATCGCCGATCGAATTTACGTGCACCCTCGGGAGCCGAGCCGTCATTGCTCGCAAGGTTGCATGATACATTGGCAGGGCACTGCAAGCAGCAGGAAATATTGGCTCTGGTCCTGTGGATAAGGAGCAAAAGTCGCCAGAGGACAGTGAAGAATGGCGGTACCTGGCGATAGGCAATGAAAGGTTAACTTCACAACTGCGGTGTGGTGCGAGGGGTGATGCACTTCTGCGCTGTGCGACATCTGGAGTGCGTCCGCCTGGTGCACTTGTTCGCCTGTGGAGAGACATCCTCGTGGAGGGAGATATCCCTCTGGAGAGAGATATCCCTCTGGAGAGAGATATCCCCCTGGAGAGAGATATCCCCCTGGAGAGAGATATCCCCCTGGAGAGAGATATCCCCCTGGAGAGAGATATCCCCCTGGAGAGAGATATCCCCCTGGAGAGAGATATCCCCCTGGAGAGAGATATCCCCCTGGAGAGAGATATCCCCCTGGAGAGAGATATCCCCCTGGAGAGAGATATCCCCCTGGAGAGAGATATCCCCCTGGAGAGAGATATCCCCCTGGAGAGAGATATCCCCCTGGAGAGAGATATCCCCCTGGAGAGAGATATCCCCCTGGAGAGAGATATCCCCCTGGAGAGAGATATCCCTCTGAAGGGAGATATCCCCCTGGAGAGAGATATCCCTCTGGAGGGAGATATCCTCCTGGAGAGAGATATCCCCCTGGAGAGAGATATCCCCCTGGAGAGAGATATCCCTCTGAAGGGAGATATCCTCCTGGAGAGAGATATCCCCCTGGAGGGAGATATCCCCCTGGAGAGAGATATCCCCCTGGAGAGAGATATCCACCTGCAGAGAGATATCCACCTGCAGAGAGATATCCACCTGCAGAGAGACATCCACCTGCATAGAGACATCCACCTGCATAGAGACATCCACCTGCAGAGAGACATCCACCTGAAGAGAGACATCCACCTGCAGAGAGACATCCACCTGCAGAGAGACATCCACCTGCAGAGAGACATCCACCTGCAGAGAGACATCCACCTGCAGAGAGACATCCACCTGCAGAGAGACATCCACCTGCAGGGAGACATCCACCTGCAGAGAGACATCCACCTGCAGAGAGACATCCACCTGCAGAGAGACATCCACCTGCAGAGAGACATCCACCTGCAGAGAGACATCCACCTGCAGAGAGACATCCACCTGCAGAGAGGCATACACCTGCAGAGAGGCATACACCTGCAGAGAGGCATCCACCTGCAGATAGGCATCCACCTGCAGAGAGACATCCACCTGCAGAGAGATATCCACCTGCAGAGAGACATCCACCTGCATAGAGACATCCACCTGCATAGAGACATCCACCTGCATAGAGACATCCACCTGCATAGAGACATCCACCTGCAGAGAGACATCCACCTGCAGAGAGACATCCACCTGCAGAGAGACATCCACCTGCAGAGAGACATCCACCTGCAGAGAGACATCCACCTGCAGAGAGACATCCACCTGCAGAGAGACATCCACCTGCAGAGAGACATCCACCTGCAGAGAGACATCCACCTGCAGAGAGACATCCACCTGCAGAGAGACATCCACCTGCAGAGAGACATCCACCTGCAGAGAGACATCCACCTGCAGAGAGACATCCACCTGCAGAGAGACATCCACCTGCAGAGAGACATCCACCTGCAGAGAGACATCCACCTGCAGAGAGACATCCACCTGCAGAGAGACATCCACCTGCAGAGAGACATCCACCTGCAGAGAGACATCCACCTGCAGAGAGACATCCACCTGCAGAGAGGCATACACCTGCAGAGAGGCATCCACCTGCAGATAGGCATCCACCTGCAGAGAGACATCCACCTGCAGAGAGACATCCACCTGCAGAGAGACGTCCACCTGCAGAGAGACGTCCACCTGCAGAGAGACATCCACCTGCAGAGAGACATCCACCTGCAGAGAGACATTCACCTGCAGAGAGACATTCACCTGCAGAGAGACATCCACCTGCAGAGAGACATCCACCTGCAGAGAGACATCCATCTGGCGAGAGACATCCACCTGCAGAGAGACATCCACCTGCAGAGAGATATCCACCTGCAGAGAGACATCCACCTGCAGAGAGACATCCACCTGCAGAGAGACATCCACCTGCAGAGAGACATCCACCTGCAGAGAGACATCCACGTAAAGAGAGATGCTCACCTGGAGAGGAAGGCATATACCTGGAAGAAAGACACATTTAATATCACCCAGCGCCACTACATCACTGGAGAAGAAAACAATCCCTCACACAAGCGGTAGATGAAGCAGCACACACACAAACAAGGAGGTAAAGAGGTAGACGGTAGATAAAACATCCGTAGTAGAAAATACAAAAATAAACCATTGCACGCCACTCACTTGGAGGCGATGAGCGAGTGGGGCCGAGTGGGCGAGGACGAGTGGCCCACAGCGGAGCGGGCTCGAGTGGCGACGCTGGAGGAGTGGCCGAGCACGCCACTCGAGAGGATCGAGGAGCTCCCACTCGAGGGGTGGGAGCCCAGACTCGAGCTCTTGGTGGCGGCGCTGAGGGGGGCGCCGGGTTTGGGGAAGCCCTGGGGGGAGGAGGGGAGTTTGAGGGGGTGGGGAGGGGGAGAGTGGGCATAAAGTGGCGCGAAAACAATCATTCAGTCATGGGGAAGTCTGGAGATGATAGGGATGATAGGAAGGAAGAGGATGAGCGTGGAGAAATAATTCAAAATGCGGACTCGAGGACATGGAGGAAGGTAGAACAAAGCTGTAGTGTAATGAGCCGGTGGTGGTGATAGTGCAGGGGTAGAGATGGTGGTAGAGGTAGTGCAGTGGTAGAGACGGTGGTAGTGATAGTACAGGGGTAAAATGGTGGTAGGAGTAGCGCAGTGGTAGAGACGGTGGTAGTGATAGTACAGGGGTAAGATGGTGGTAGCGCAGTGGTAGAGATGGTGGTGGTGAGAGTGCAGTGATAGAGATGGTGGTGGTGAGAGTGCAGTGATAGAGATGGTGGTGGTGAGAGTGCAGTGATAGAGATGGTGGTGGTGAGAGTGCAGTGATAGAGATGGTGGTGGTGAGAGTGCAGTGATAGAGATGGTGGTGGTGAGAGTGCAGTGATAGAGACGGCGGTAGAGTCAGAGGTAGAGTCACGAGCACACGAGCAATAGAGAGGAAGGCACACAAGACACCAAGGAAACAAAACGCGGTGCGTCACAGCGCCACCCAATGACGGCGCAGCTCACAAATCCATTCGTACAACTACTTCGAGGTAAAAGAAGAAACTTTAAAAAAAATTGTTTTTTATTAAGGTCACTTTCGTATTAAAAATAGGAACTGAATTTATTGAGACCATTGGAAGGATTCCATCCAAGGCACAATTAACAAGTGGTAAGAAAAGAAGGACGTTAATGAAAATGTAAAAGAATATAAGAAGCAAGTTAACTGCGGGGGCAGCACACAACACACAAGGTGGCAGGGTACATGTGCAGGTTCAAGGCACACACGCGCAGCGGCAGGACACGCAACACGCTCTGGACACACGCACACACAACACACACACACACGGGACAGTACACATTCAGCAGCACCAAGTCACCTTAGAACTCTTGAGCTTGGAGCAGTCGGAGATGTGGTCTCTGCAGGAGTGTTCGTGGACGCACACTTGGCACGCTGGGGGAGTTGGGACACGTGATTAGCACAAGGGCCTTCTGATTAGGACAAGAACCTTGAGATTAGCACAAGAGCTTTTTGATTAGGACAATAGCCTTTTGATTAGCACAAGGAGGCACTGACTAGCACCAAGTGCTGATCAACGACAGTAACTTAAGCCAAGACTCCTTATATACAACCTCAATACACTAATTTAAAACAGAGACAAGACTAAGGGAACTCTGAGTTTGGAGTTTTAAATAATAAGGCAGAATATACATTTATGGCATTCATCGAGGAAGTCTGAGTAGAAAGTGGACCTCATTTAGCGACCCAACCTAAGAGCCAACATCTAAAAACTCACTGGAGAACACCTAAAAATGGGAAGCATGCTTAATGTAAAAAATCCAGTTTTCTATTATAGTGCTTTACATGTTCCAGGGAAGTTCTTTTCCGTGTGCGATTTTCAAAGCGAGTCGTGCTTGAGCCCCAACACAGCGGGAGGACACTTTCGTACCCAACACATGGTGCAAGTTTCGACTCGAGGTATATTTGATTCCAATTTTTTTCATACACACACAGCAGTTTGGGTTCAAAGTGGTTTCACCTCCAGCAGGAGGTCCCAAGAAGAAAGAGTCCTGTGGAGTTTTAAACCCAAATACCGAGACTAGGATGCTCCCTCCCTACGGTGCCTTTGTTCGACCTCAGAGCGAAGGAAAAAGCTAGTTTCACATTGGAATCGCCATGCTATTCCAGGGCATCTTCTTACTCCTCCCCACTCTCATTGAACTGTAAACTGCCGTACCTCTTTTGGTAACGCTGCAGCTCGGAGCCCAGCCTTATTTGGAGGAGTTTCAAATTGAAAGTCGCACGAGGGATTAAATCTTCCAGTTGTTACAAGCACCAGAGAAATGTAACACAGAAACGGCGCTAAAACAATTCATGCAGTTTTTCGTAGCGGTACGTACAGTTGCGCATATGAGTTGTTCTGGCGACTTGGCTACGTGACGTTCTGTTTAGCCGGTAAAAATTTACGAATTTAACATTTTTCAAACAAGACATGAGTGCTTGCTTGAGAAAAATTTTGGCTCGAGAATTATGGCCTCAAAATACAGCAAATTTCGCTGTCAAGTCGACAGAAGAGCTTACGCTGCCGGCTCAGCCACTACAAACTTTAAAAACCTCGCCTTGATCATTGTGCGCTTAAAGAAGATAAACCCTGCGGACGACGTGAATATTTACCCCTTCCAAAAGGACACTCTCTAAAGATCTTTTAGACCTAGGACAAAATTTCTAAGGTATTTCAAACGATCACATCGGGAAACAATAACGGCCCGACGCCGCCCAACGAACCGACGAGTGGCAGGCCAGGGCAAGTCATTAAAGACGAGCGATCTCTCTCCTCCAGTTCAGTTTAGGCGAGCGCGAACCAGGCGTTGTTACGCGTACGGCATCGGTTTGAGATTGCGGATGACATGAAGTGTGTCGTGAAATTTTGTTGTTCGTGATGCAAGTCGGGCTCGTCTTGTGAAATAACAAAGTGTGTCGTGAAATATTGTGCGCGATATTAGTCGAACTCGTCTGCCCCTTTCGCTTTAACATAAAAGAAATACTTTTCAAAGCTATTGAAAATGAACAAAATTCTTTTCTCTAATAAATTGATCTTTTATAAAGTAACTTTAAGATCAACTCTAAGCTTCGACGATTCCTAAAACCCAGGCCCAATTTTGAATTTTCTCCTACGGAATCACTGATACGACGAAGAGCAATATTTGGAGCAAGCAGAGCATCTAAAATACAAAACTCACGCGACGAAGCTACAACACCTCGATTTATGCACGCATAAAATGCAAGGATAAGTGAACAATCAAATACACATGTAAAACTCATTCTGTAACACAGGCCAACTTAAATGTTGTTTAACAAATAGGCAGTACTGAAACTTAGTTCATTTTGCCTCGTTGATCAATTCCAACTAGGGTAATTCATCAAATATCGAACAGAAACCACTTGTGTCTAGAAACAACCTTCATAAATCGGTAACTTTTGCTCTGAATAACTGTTGCGGGCCTCAAGATTATTCTTGAACAGTTGCTTTCTTGTTCTGTGATGTCGCTTTAAAGACAACGTAGATTGTTGGAATTTATTTATTGTTCTAAAAATCGAATTCTTTAATAACATAATTTCATCAATACCGAACATGAATCGAACAAGAATTTTGATTCGAACAGGATGGTTTGTCAATTAGTTCTCCTCGTATGGAACATTTGTTAGACTATTAGCACGCCACGTATGGTTTGTCTATTAGTACGCCTCGTATATTTCGTCCATTAATATGCCTCGTATGGTCTATCTATTTGTACACCTCTGATAGTTTGTCTATTAGTACACCTCGTATAGTTTGTCAATTATTATGCCTCATATGGCTTTTCTATTTGTACACCTCTGATGGTTTGTCAATTAGTACTCCTCGTATGGAACTTTTGTTTTAGGACGTCCTATATTAAGAAACTTTTTAAAACCCAATATGTTGACATGTATCTCATGTGGCCACTTGGAAAATAAACGTTTTTCTTTCATTCTTTTTTTTCTTTGGTGCACTGGCTTTTCTTGGAAATGCTCGCGGTGGCACAGCGGTTAAGGGATCGGACTTGTATGTTGGAGTCGCGGGATCGTATCCCGGCGCTGGCGCTGCGATTTTCCCCGTTGGGTATAAGGGAAAGCTCAACCACAATACCCCACTCGACCCAGGTGTCCGAAATGGGTACCGGCTTTACGGGGGAACCGTCATGGTGTCCTATATATAGTGTTAGTTATAAGACATTTGAAAAACCAATGCTTAAGATCATTTGTATCAGGCTTGATTGGAAATAAAGCATCCCACAGATGCCGATGTTTGTTTTGTTTGTTTGTTTGAAATAACTGTCTCATTACTTATTTTCAAGATGCATTTGAATGGAGAGTTATCAAAATTTGAATATGATGTCGATGTTTCATTTGCAGTGTTTGTTGAACCATCATTGTGATCAGTGATCATCAACCTGTGTGACCTTTTTTGGAGTAGAGTGTAAAGCACTCGTCAATGAATTATTATTGATGCTTGCATCAATTTTCTTGGCAAGGGATTGATCATCAGTAAATATAGCAAGACGAATCATTGATGATCTTGAGGGCCTTGGAACACCAGCAGCTGATTGGTAGCCCCTCACCAGAATTCCCATCTTCAACTATTCAATGTTATTATCAAGCGTTAATACAATATTTTAATGAAATAAAACAGGCGTTCAATAGATCGATTCAGTTATTTAAAAGAATTAAGAATCGAAAAGCCTTGTTCGAGGCATAAATTCATGATTTTTAAGGAATTTTGATTCGAACACCTTGTTCAGTATTTAATACTGACATGAAAAAGGAACTGAATGTCGAACATGGAATAATTATCAAGTTTTTGGCGGAAAAGAAAAAAATACAGCAACAGAACATCATATGACAACACTACTCTCTAGTTATGACGGGAGGTTGACGGTGACCCAACAAAAATTAAACCGTCGCAATTTTCCCGAGGTGCGTAAGATTTTTCGAGTGAAAAAATTCGACCAATTTGTAAGGGTCGTGCAGAAAATGCGTTCGCAACCGCTGGTAGCAGTTTGCAGCTCACAGAAATGAGTTTTTATCATTAAAATAGGAGTTTTAGATGTAAGATCACTGGCACTGAGCAAGTTTGGATGCTTACTAAATTTATTACGCGTATATTTCCAAAGTTGTTCGATAATCAGTTCAGTTCGATATTTGATGAATTACCCTAACGCAACACGATCATTCAAGGAAATTTAAATGTAAGAGCAAAATTAAAAAGGGTAAATCTGAAGGAGAGGACAGTTGTCGATTTTCCACTTTTTGGTGCCTGAACCTAATTATTTGAATCAAAATAAACAAGTTTTCTTCTATTCTTTTTACGTCTCAAATGAGTATTTTACGATTTATAGCGGTAAGTTTAGTTTCGTCATTGATGACGAATGCGCTCGAATAAACAGCTACTCATCGATTTTCGAATTTTTGTTGCTTGAAACATGGTAATAACATCGAAATAAACAACTTTTATTCTATACACTTTTTTCGTCAAATGAGTATTTAACGAGGTATAGCGGTAGGTTTGGTTTCGTCTTTCAAGACAGAGCGCTGGAAGCGAGACGCCATTGCAGTGTTGCCATACAACTCGATCAAAGAATTTCTTGCCGCTTCAAAGACTGGAGTTGCGGTAAGTCATTTACCGCTATAAATAATAAAATACTCATTTGAGACAAAAAGTGCATAGAAGAAAACTTGTTTATTTCGATCTAATTAACTATGCTAAGGCATCGAAATTTACAAAATCGACAACTGTCATCTCCTTCAGATTTACCTTAAAAAGATCTACACAGAATATTCGCAGTTTGAAGTACATTTTAAGGCGATGGAAAAAATATCGAGGAATATTAAATTTAAAATTGCATTCTTTGCTTCAATTCTAAATTCTATAAATTTTACAAGTTTTCCGAAAGGCAGAGTTAGCTAACTTCCATTTAGCTATTTTTCTTAACTAGCAATTCACTAACGCACTCGAATACTTACTTATAAAAATGTTCGTCTTATTTTACATCCAGTGATGATAAAGACTTAGGACTCTGCAGTTCATCCTTTTCTTAAATGAATTCTACGCTGTTTCACTTAGAGTAACATTGCTAATCACGGATTAAAATTGATAAGTTAGTTCATGCCTCCCTAACCACAACATTGATGTTCCAAAGGCATCATTCAGCATGAAGTTGAGGGAACAAGGAATCTATGCACAAGGTGCGTTCCCACACTTGGGGATAGAAACAGTGAGTTGAAAAAGAAGTTCATGAAACAAGATCAAACTTGTATAAGAAAGTAGTAGGTGATGAAACAGGACAACAGTGAACTGAGAAAAGATGGTCCGTTATAAAAAAAGAAACCTCTCCCATTTCAACAAATGGAAGCCTACCTATTTTTCAGCTCGGGACCTCACATCTTCCTCCAAGGTGCGTAAATTCCCATAGAGACAATAATTGCATCCCTAGAAGGGCGATCATCTCGAAACAAAAGCTTTTAGTTTCTTTATCCGTGACAAACTTGACCTCACACCACCGAGATATTCACGCCAACGGAGGCAAATGTAAAAGAATAAGCCTAATTGTAAGCGTGACTGGCATAAGCAACGTCGTATATTCGGGATATGTAAGGCAAAACGCAAACTTATCAAACCTTATCTTCAGTCGCCACAAATTTGACAGCATGTGCGCCTTGCGTATCATAGACATCAATGCCACACTGGCTCTCCATTGCAAGCTCAAGCACGTGATGTACTTGTGAACAGATCCATAAATCCTTTACTGGCAAAATTTACATTCATTATGAGTGTACTTTGAATAAGGTTTAACATGAACGTCAAACATACCTTGCCGTCTTTTCCCACAAGGAGGGAAGGAACTACCTTTCTTGACATCCTTTTTGTTCACTTTGGAAGTTTTGGCGGAGGTTGCAAGAAGGGCCCTCTCAGACCTAGTATTGCTCAAGGCAGCAGATTTGCGCTTGGTCTCCGATGGTGACTTCAAGTTGAGCTTCCTAGGCAGCCTGGATACGGGTGACGCGAACGCCCTCTGGAAGTTCTGCCAGGACTCGGAACAACGCAGGCTCGTCGCGGAGAGGCTGAACCTTTGACTTTTCCGGGTTTTGGAAGTTCGACTAAGCGATACAATTTCTTCGTCTTTTGGTTCAGTCTCTTCACAGTCATTCTCAGCATTATTCTCCAGTGGAAGCGACATGTCGTTGGCTGCCGCGCCTTCGGTGACGTCAAACTTTTCCGTGGTGGTTTTCTCGACGATGGACATGGACAGGCTCCTGCGGTGCTTCAAGTTACGTCTCAGTGGCTGGACCATGTCTTCGTGACCATCAACTTCGTCACTGAAACAATCCTTAGAGTTGTCCGCATCCTGCTCATTGAGTGCAGACGCATCCAATATGTCTTCTACGTCATAAATGTCATCTTCACGGCTCAAGTTTTCATTAATAGGCTGTAAAGCTTGATCGAAACTTGAAGACGTTGGAGAGTTTCCTTTGTTACTTACATTTTCGAGGGATTCGTTCCGATGTGCGGACGCGTAACCATTAGAATTCGAATGAGAATTATCAACTACAATATCACTAGGCTCCTGAGACGCAACATCTAATGTGGAGACGGTTAGGCCTCCACAATTTTCACTCTCATGACATTTACTAGCAGCTTCGCGGGGTTCTTGTGTATCTCTCTCATCTTTAGGCCTTAAAATTCTATCGTCAGTACTGCATGTATCAGCAGCGGCATAATTACAGCTGACGACGTCTTTAGACCGATTGTTGCTGTTTTCCGGTGAAGAATGAATTAAATCACCGTGAAAGTCACGCGAGTCACCACTAGACGATTGATTACGCGGAGGAACGCAGTTTTCAGTGACTTCTGTTGGGTGTGAGGCCGTGGTATGGTCGGCAGAAGGAAGACTACGGTCGGAAGAAGGAAGACTACGGTCGGAAGATGGAAGACTACGGTCGGCAGATGGAAGACTACGGTCGGCAGAAGGAAGACTATGGGCGGCCTCATCATCTCCACTAAGCCCAACTGCCCTGCGACCGTTGGGGGCTCGTGTGGAGGCGGAACGGCGTAGGTAAGAGAGCACCCGCACCATCTTATCCGGCATGAAGGCGAGGTGTAAATTTAGGTGTAATTTGAGTGCAAGATGAAGCTTACTTCACAACTTCGGGCTTTTTAAACTCAACGTTTTCAATCAGGTTGAACATAAAAGGTTATCAGATTCGAGTAGTTTTCCCTACGTAAACACGACACGGTGATAGGAGCACATCGTCTCGAGAGTATCAAAGGACCGGTTGTCGGTGACTTGTTTGGCGTTTGTAAGGGCTCAAAGAACAAGCAAACGATGCTACGAATAATGCGACTCGAAACACTGAACCTAATCCGTCGCAAAGCTTATTTTCTGGACTCTGGTCAATCCTAGTTTACTTTCAAAACAGAGCGAATTCAACCGATCCTTAGCCGATTGTTTCGTTTTGGTCAAGTTTTCTTAGCATATTGGCACCATCCTGATCGGCACAAACAGAACTCCAATTGTTTTGTCACTTTTAGTTCACTCGATGGTAGCGGCTCGCGGCCTCGTCGTTAACTTCAGGATAAAAGCGATGCAACTGACTCAGGCCTCAGGCTGAGCTGATGCGTTGACTAATTCTTTTGTTGCACCACAGAACATCGGACGCATTGAAACAACCGCAGTTTCTCACAGGATTGTCACCCAGCAAATTTTAGCGAAGGCTAATGATGAAGCCCACTGCATCTTATTGTTAGGATATCTCTATGATAAAGCTCACTATGACTGATCGATAATCCTGGCTCCGCAGTAATTAGATATCGATCCGTGTTTGCACAGACATGCAATGGAAGCAAGTATGGATGATAAAATGATATTTAGATAAAGCCGAAAATTCAAAAGTAGATGATTCCGACCCCTCTGGAAATTTGACAACACTGAAGTCCTTCAGTTGTGTTCAGTTATCTATAGAACCGCCGCATAACATTTAGAGTTCGTAGCAATAGCATTACTCAACGGAATACTCGAAACGTTCGTGTTCCTGCGAGCTTTGTCGCGAAGTTCAGCTGATGCTAATGAACCAAGCAGAGAGCGAGCTAGGCAGCTAAATTTCCACGCTCTCAAAAGAGAGTGCAAAACAAAGGACGGGAGGTTGAAGACGCGCAGGGAAATAAAGGCAGTACTTTTACTTCTGGCGTAGCTCCTTCGAAGTCTTTTACAACATCATGTGCTGGTTCTTCATCGAAGTGACCCGCTGACCACACCATGCTGAACATTGCAGAAAAAAATTTGGAAACTTACCAAAGGAATACCAGTTGTAGGAGCCCAGCAGCACGCACACTTTTCGCTAGTTTCAAACGGTAAGAAAGAATTAAGTGGAACTACAGGAATGAGATGAGGCAAGAAGCAGGCTGTACAGGCGCTGTGCTTCTGCGGAGATACATCTTGTGCTTAGATTCCGCGTTCCCCTAACACGATGTGAAATGTTGCTTTCTGCCTTCCTGGCTTTGGAACACCTGTGTTGTAGGTAGGGAGGCTTATACCAACTTATCTGCGCTTACTACAACTATTACATCTACTGTTACTACCCATACCACTACCACTACTTCTACCACAACAGACGCATTCAGAAAGAGCTCACCTTCGCATCTGAGAGCGGGTTTGTTGACCATGGGCTTGGCGCAGACGTCGCAGGTGGCGGAGTTGCTGAAGCAGACGCTCACGAACTGGTGGCACGTCTTGCGGCTCTTGTCCTGCACGTGGCACGTAAGGGCATGTGTGAGCAAACATGCACGTGTACCGGTGATGTGTGAGCAAAAATGTATGTGTTCGGGCGATGTGTGAGCAAAAATGCACGTGTACCGGTGATGTGTGAGCAAAAATGCACGTGTACCGGTGATGTGTGAGCAAAAATGCACGTGTACGGGGGATGTGTGAGCAAACATGCACGTGTACGGGTGATGTGTGAGTAAAATTGTAGCAATTAAAATTAGTGAAAAATTATCGAATTACAAAGCGTAACGTATTCGTATAATTGGACACTGTGCCTACCAAGGAGCTGTGAAGCACACACGTATGACTGCAATCCATTATTCCCTACACAAAACGTACATGGAGCTTGTCACGAGCACGAGGTCTGCGTGGAAAATTCCACAACCTGCGCTCTCCGATCACACTCTTTTGTTTTATATTTAATTTTTATGGAATGCCTTCGCTGAGGCACTAACTTTTTAAATAACGAGGCACTAACACTTCTCACGGGGCGGTCGATAGCGTATCGCCCTGATGCGTTTGAATTATTTGAGTGATTAATACGTTGATTACGTTTGCGGTTTGTTGGGTTAGGGTTTGAGTAGAAAAATGGAAAAACCGACTTCAATGCTCGTAGATGTATCCTTCCTTTCCGAAAAGTGCTAAAAATATAAACAATGCACGAAAATATTTTACCTTGCACTCTAAAATCGAAGTTTGAAAATACAAGAGAAAAACTTGAGATGATCAGCATTAATATCGGCCCGTAAAGGAGCAATATACCAAGTGCCAATATTAAGCCCTACCTAGACATGCACACCGCGCGAGTGGCGGCCGTGGAGCAAGAGTATCTAGGCTACCAGCCGTGAGGTAAGTACATCGAGGCAGCACATTCAGGTAAGCATTAATATTAAGATTTTTTCGAGTGGTACCACAACTGGTACACATGCGTACCAATACCTAGAGAACGTTCAAACTCGAGTATTTCAGCCCGCACAGGCCGGGCTCAACACGCACGGCCCATCCATCACCTTGAGAACACAAAAGGCAGACTCCCTGCTTACAATAACTCTTCTTCTTTGCTACTGAAGACCATTGTTCAGACAGGTGGACGACAGGCGATATTTCCGACATATTCTTCCCAAGATATATTTAACAGAGAATGCGAACCTAAACTCTATGTTTGTTCACAGGATCCGAGCGATGAAGTGCACTTAATGAATTTCTTTTGCAATGAATTATTTACCTTCTTTTTCCTGAAGAAAATAGAGCCTCTTTTACGCCGCTTCGTGCTGCCCTGGTCCTCTTCGTCAGTCCTGAGAGAGACAAAAGGAAATTATGAGCCATGACAGCAAGTGCGTCGAACAAAAGTCATATATTGTCATAAAATCAATCGTCATTGGTTTGTCATATAATCAAACGCTATTAGAAGAAAAGCCTTATGAAAATTTTTTACCATCAATATCAAGGTAGCAGTAGAGCTATAGACATTTTTCGAAAACTTGATTTCTTCTCAAAAACAGAGCATTTCATTTATTGTATTTTGTGGAATTGTAGCCTATGGTGTTGTAATTTGATCAGATACAAATATTGTTCCAAAACACTGCAATCTATCGAGTTGTGACGTCATCTCAGTCTCGAACTGCAGGCACACGCACATATCCACGTCGTGACAAATGGCACGTATCCATGCCACGGACGACAAGTATTCATACTACGGTACGTATCTATGCCACGATACACACGTACACAATACTATACAATATTATACATGCGTCAGTACAACACTATACAAGCGGCAGCACGTAACACAACTGACGTCGGAATGCCCCACGCGAAAGTTCCTCTTCGATCTTTTCAGCTAAAGAGATCCCAAAATAACTGGCTGAAAATTTACTTAATTAGAACATGCAATTTTATCTTGAAAGGTTTCATTCGCTTATGTGGCACAATTTTTTGCTGATATTCTTCAAGAAAAAAATTCTGTTGCTTCAACTGAGCATGTTGGAGGCACTCTGAGTATAACCATCAGTTGGACCTCTGACTCTGCGGTTCAACAGAGTGGCTTTCACGAGGTGAACAGGACGGTCATTCGATGGAAAGGGGACAAATGTGTAGTAACAGCAAAGGAAAAATTCAAGTTATACACGACGAAGTATTAAGGTTACTACTCGGTTAAATGTGAGGGCGAGGCAGGATGCACGGTAGAAGACACAAGGTAGGGTCAAACAAGTCTTTTTTTAGTCGACCGTGGGGCAATGCTGGACGTCATGGCAACGAACCAATAGCAGCGCTCATATTGCATCTACCAACACTGCTAGCCCCGAATCTGGCACCACTATTGGCTAACGGCGTGTCGCAATGGTGACGTCATCCAGTTTGTTCGAAATAAAGCCGTTCTATTGGCCAGCCAAACAAGAGGAGGTGCATTTTCCCCCATAGAAATGACTCTACCTTGTTTCCTCTACCGTGATTCAGTGTTCAGATCACGCAGCAGCAGCGTGTGTGTGTGCGACAGGCGATGGCATGGCGCAATGTTTTGATTCCACTCGAATTCACATATGAACTTTGGCGTACAGTGTGCTTTGGACCTCAGGTGCTCCGTGAGGTTTGCGTATCCAAACTACCGGCTGTGAGGCAACATCATCTTGGCATCATTTGAGGGGTACATATTTAGGCAAGCATGTCCTGAGCGAGTGGCGGCCGTGGAGTAAGCGTATCTAGGCTACCGGCCGTCAGGCAAGCATACCTAGAAATCCTATGAGGTGAACGAATTTAGGCGAGCATATCCTGAGCGAGTGGCGGCCGTGGAGCTGAAATCTAGGCTACAGGAGGAGTGGTTACCGTATCATGACTACAGGTCGTGGTGCAAGCAACTCACGACTGCCAGGACAAGAGGCATCACACTAGAACAGGCACAAGCTGCGCAACATGATGCAGTCTTGCGTTCAATCTTACAATTATCGCCATGATTGGAAATGATAAAGGAACGATGAACAGGTGACGCCGTCGGCCAGCCGCACGTCATTAGTCAGTGACACGTCACTCGACTGTGATACGACACTGGTCAGCCATACGCCATACATCAGCCAGACGTTAGTACTCAAACCCACGCCACTGATCAGTCACACGTCATTAGTCAGCCACGATTTACTGATCAGCCGCACGTCACTGATCAGCCACTCGTAATTCATTAGTCAGCCACACGTCACTGGTCAGCCACACGTCATTAGTCAGTGACGCGTCACTAGTCTACACAAACAAGCTTCATCAACTGACGGCTGCTGCGGCTGCTGGGCTGCGGTGATGTTGGCGAGGATGGAGGGGGTCGAGATGGACTTCTGCAGCGTGAGGCGCGGGGCCAGCAGTCGGGGCTTGTCGGGCCCCGCGTGCCCCACCGCCGCCCCGCCGCTCTTGTCGAGGTGCACGTCGTTCAGGGAATGGGTCGAGCACCCACGCGGGTGGGCTGGGCCCGGGGACGACCCACCAGACAGCGACCTGGGCTTGTCCCTCCCCATGCCTTCCCCTGCGTCGGGGGCTGGGTGGGGAACAAAAGGAAACTCAAAAATGGCAGATTTTTTTCAAAAATCAATGATGGAACTGCGTAGAAATAAGACAAATCTCACACACAGGCTGAATGCTGAAAGAACTAAAAATTTGAAAAATAACAGTTTTTTCAAATAAGATTGATGGAACTGCATAGAAATAAGATAAATCGCTCACACATATTGGCAGAGCAACGTAGTAATATATGATGAATCTTATTGAATAGACTTCAACAACACTAAGTCCTCGCGACACAATGACCTTTTTAAGGAAGACTGATAAGTGTCGAACAAGGAATGACTTAGAAACATTATGCAACTGTTCAATCTTCTTTTTCAAACATTATTTATTAAGTGAAATAGTGCAGTAAGAGACGAAGAGAGAGGGTGATGTGTGGAGTGTTGATGTGTGTATGTTGCAGGTGTGTTTTGTGTGCACTGTACTGAATACACTCCATGTTGCCCAGCACTCATCCAGTTGCCTGACACACATCCAGTTGCCTAGCATCAACAGAAGGCAACACTCACCCCCAGATGGCAACACTCACCCCCAGATGGCAACACCCCCCCAGATGGCAACACCCCCCCAGATGGCAACACCCCCCTAGATGGCAACACCCCCAGATGGCAACACATCCCCAGATGATAACACTCACCCCCAGATGGCAACACCACCCAGACGGCAACACTTCCAGATGGCAAGACCTCCAGATGGCAACACCCTCAGATGGCAACACCCCCCAGATGGCAACACCCCCCAGATGGCAACACATCTCGAGATGGTAACACTCACCCCCAGATGGCAACAACCCCCAGACGGCAACACTTCTAGATGGCAAGTCCTCAAGACGGCAACACATCCCGGATGGCAACACATTCCCAGATGGCAACACATCCCGGATGGCAACACATCCCGGATGACAACACACCCCCAGATGGCAACACGCTCCAGATGGCAACATCCCCAGACGGCAACACCCCCCCCCAGATGGTAACACTCACCCCCCGGTTGCGCCTGGTCCTCAGCATCGTAGAAAGGCTCCTCGCCGTCCGAGTCGAAGCTGCTCAGGCTGACACTGCTCAGGGAATGGTGGTGTGAGTGGTGGCTACTCTGTGTGTGAGTGGTGGCTACTCTGTGTGTGAGTGGTGGCTACTGTGTGTGAGTGGTGGCTACTGTGTGTGAGTGGTGTCTAGTCTGTGTGAGTGGTGTCTAGTCTGTGTGAGTGGTGGCTACTCTGTGTGAGTGGTGGCTACTCTGTGTGAATGGTAGCTACTCTGTGTGAGTGGTGGCTACTCTGTGTGAGTGGTGGCTACTCTGTGTGAGTGGTGTCTAGTCTGTGTGAGTGGTGTCTAGTCTGTGTGAGTGGTGTCTAGTCTGTGTGAGTGGTGGCTACTCTGTGTGAGTGGTAGCTACTTTGTGTGAGTGATGGCTACTCTGTGTAAATGGAAGCTACTCTGTGTGAGTGGTGGCTACTCTGTGTGAGTGGTGCCTAGTCTGTGTGAGTGGTGTCTAGTCTGTGTGAGTGGTGGCTACTCTGTGTGAGTGGTGGCTACTCTGTGTGAGTGGTGGCTACTCTGTGTTAGCAATGGCAACTCTGTTGACACAAAATGGACAAGAGTTGCAGGGTAGGCAAGTAATGTCTAGTAACAATCACACAACGCAACAATAAAATTTGCGCACGGGACAGTATACGATCTTCATCGTTTACGATCTGTAAGCGATGAGTAGCGATAAGTATCGATAAGTGATGATGAGTATCGATAAGTAGCTATAAATAAGCGCCGGTATATTTTCTATCGTGCAAGAAAAAAGAACTCATTAACGCCCAAAAGCGAGAATTGTTTGATTCCGCAATTTTTCTTCAACCCAAACGAAAATTTCCCCATCAATTGCCCCACTAAATACGACGTTCACGTTTGGTCGTCACAATTACCCTCACGAACTCATTTCAAAAAATTGCATCACGAAAAAGCGAGTAGAATTTCATTACAAGATTTGCACCAAGTTGCAGAAAAGCGTAGTTCTACAATGAACAAACGAGGGACTCAATCAGCTAAGCGCATGCCGGCCAAGCCTCGCCCCAATGCAGAGAAGAAACAGAAATTTCTCCTCCCCCCCCAATCCAGAGAGGCAAACCAAGTTCAGAACTCCGCAGAAAAACATCCACATCTGAGGCTGGCTAATGAAAGTACAGGCCTGCGGCGCTGCCTGAAAAGCCAATCGGACACGGATAAATTCTTAGTGGAATGCAGGGGTTTGGTTTATGTAGTGCAGAAGCTCGTGAAAGTTTTGTTTCTAAAGTTTGATGTGCAACATACATTTGGCAACCCTGCAGGGTTGTCAGATGTTCAGCACGCAAATTTTATTAGAAAAAAGCTCAAACTTGATGCTTCAGGTCAGAAAAACAGTTCGAAGTCAAGTCAACAGAGAAAATTACGCTGCAGGCTTTACTACTTCAACGATGAGAAATGTTCGAAAATTTCTCCGTCGACCAATTTCTCATGATGAATCTGCTGCTTCCCTGCATGTAATCCCGTGCCTAGCCATGACGATTTAACCCCTTATTACCTAATTTTTTTCAGAGTGAGACGAGTGAACTCCAGAACATGTGTCAAAAACAACCACAGACAAGTTTATCTGGTGACTCACAGCTCTTTTCAGCTGCTATAGTTACAAAAAAATCATTAAAAAATTAGATGTTCCTCCAAAAAGTGGCCGGGAAAAAGGTTATAAGTTCACACCTTCACACTCATATTACTAGGGTAGGATCAAGGTGTCATTCAGACTCTTCAAAACGTCATCGGCCCACTCGCATTCTCCATTCATTTTCGTTTGATCAAGAGCTCAACAATTCCCAATAAAACGTGGCCACCACAATCACCGACGAGAAGCAGTTGTGTCCGAACATTGAGAGCCTGAGCCTATCAAACGCTGTGTGTGCACAACCAGAAAGCATTTAAGCCGCTCAGCCAATAATCTAGCAAAAACAAAGCAGAATGCGGATGTTTTCCCACAAAATTTAGGCTCCGCTGCCCGAGCGAGTGAGGGATTGCGGTAGACTTGATACGCGCCTCATTAGCGCCAGTCAGCAGAGTGGCCTCCTCTTCCGTTATGAGCTGACAAGCGCTCGCATTTACAAGGGTGTTGCGGTAGACTGGATACGCGACTCATTAGCTATTCCATTAGTGCCAGTCAGCGAACTCAACTTCTTTCCCATTTTGAAATGACATCGCTTTTGCCATTTACAGGCCCAGCTGACATCGCTTTCGCCACTCACAAGCCGCGTTGTGAGCATTTGGAAGAAAATTTTTGGCGACACTTTTTTTTGTCGTTTCCAGCCCCATTACGCAGCTGCGAGTTGGAGGCGATATTCGGACGCTGTAGTCGGCATCACTGTTACTATTTACGTACGACGACATCGCTTGTTTGAGTTGCGATGTTTAAGACTGACGGGATCACATGCTGGAACATACCACCACTGCAGCTCAAATAATGTTTTTTACAAAAGCTTTAGCATCAGTTACTCAGACACGTCACTTTACCGTGGAAACACAACGCAGATATCATCCAAGAAAACATTAGTTAGAAATTTTCAATTTTCAGTCGATGGAGTATATCTAGGAAGGCCATGTACAACATTTATTCCTTTAAAACAACCTGATGGTAAACTAAGTGTAACAACGAATGTTTCGTGCATTCGCACATCATACGTTGTAAAAAATGAGGTCATCTGAAAAAATAGATACCGAAAAACAGTGTAAGAACATTAAAAATCGAACTCAATATTATACAACTAAAACCTCAACGCAGCATAAATTAAGAAACCCCAAATAAAATTGTCCCCCCCACTAACATTAGTTCAAGGCCAAGAACTAACCTGATTGTTTAAAGGGCGAACAACGTTACTAAAATTTGAAAATATGAATTAGACCTTATTTTACTTAAATATTGAAAGCTATTGATAATGACGGTGATATTTCACATTTTTCAAAGTAGTTTCTTTTCGTTAATTGAGTAAGGTTGATTTGCAGATCCGTGATGCGGCAACTCCTAACACGACACTAAACCCCCTTACATGTCGAGTACGGGAGGTCATTCCCACATACTCTGATGCACAGCGTGCACAACTAAATTTATCAACAGGGGAGACTTGCGATAGGGTAGGGAGTTTATCCGCATAAATGATCTACATCCGAGCGTAAATCAACTTGAGATAGAGCAGTGACTTTATCTGCCAAAATTATCAACATCCGTAAATCAGTGACGCTTGTAACTTGCGCATATTTAAAATTTTCGAAGTGTTGCGCGTTGTGCGAGCATCTCGGCCTCTAGATGTGAGGTCAGGTCAGAAAGGCAACTTTAACAAGATTCGTTGGCTTCACGGGCAAACTTGACAGCGCCAGTCAAGTTTAGCGGCGCTGAGGAGGGAGGATAATGCATGGTCCCGCCCTCATTCGCCTCACATTTTTGTCATCTTTTGCTCGCAAAATTAGGTTTCTATTTAATTATTACAGATAAAATGAGCCACCACGACTTTTAATCCATAAAGGACACTTTTTTTACAAGCACATGTGCTCGTTAAACACGTTGTCGAAGGCCAACGAACTTTTCCTTAATTGAGAGATGAGGATATTTTTTTCGAAAATTACTTCAAAAATAAACGCCTGCTATCAACTAATTAAACTTTCTGAAGTTCAGCGTCCGATGTTCCCTTGCAACTCGTGCCTGCAGACAGGCTTTACGGCACGACGTCATTTATGACGCAGCGTCACTTGCGACAATGTCATTTATGACAGTGTTACGTTATATCATCACTTACGACGCATCACTTAGGTCCCATCATCACTTACGACACATTTTTTACGACACAGTATCACTTACGACGCATCACTTAGGTCCCATTATCACTTACGAGACATTTTTTACGACACAGTATCACTTACGACGCATCACTTACGACGCATCACTTACGACGCATCACTTACGTCATATCATAACTTACGACACATTACTTAGGTCCCATCATCACTTACGACACATTTTTTACGACACAGTATCACTTACGACGCATCACTTACGTCATATCATTACTTACGACACATTACTTAGGTCCCATCATCACTTACGACACATTTTTTACGACAAAGCATCACTTACGACGCAGCGTCCCGCCACTTTACGACACAGGTGGCGCGAGAATCATTAATGGCGTCATTATCGACGCTGCCGCCGAAGCGCTCACACTCAGGGACGGCGCTTGCCACGGTGGCAGCGCCAAGCTGCGTCCGTATTCACGGTGGCTGCGCCAAACCTCGTCCGTATTCACGGTGGCTGCGCCAAACCTCGTCCGTATTCACGGTGGCAGCGCCAAGCCTCGTCCGTATTCACGGTGGCAGCGCCAAGCCTCGTCCGTATTCATGGTGGCAGCGCCAAGCCTCGTCTGTATTCACGATGGCAACGCCAAATCTCGTCCGTATTCACGGAGGCAACGCCAAACCTCGTCCGAATTCACGGTGGCAACGCCAAACCTCGTCCGAATTCACGGTGGCAGCGCCAAGCCTCGTCCGTATTCACAGTGGCAACGCCAAGCCTCGTCCGTATTCACGGTGGCAGCGCCAAACGTCGTCCGTATTCACGGTGGCAATGCCAAACCCCATCCGTATTCACGGAGGCAGCGCCAAGCCTCGTCCGTATTCACGGTGGCAGCGCCAAACCTTGTCCATATTCACGGTGGCAATGCCAAACCCCATCCGTATTCACGGAGGCAGCGCCAAGCCTCGTCCGTATTCACGGAGGCAGCGCCAAACCTTGTCCGTATTCACGGTGGCAATGCCAAACCCCATCCGTATTCACGGAGGCAGCGCCAAGCCTCGTCCGTATTCACGGTGGCAGCGCCAAACCTTGTCCGTATTCACGGTGGCAATGCCAAACCCCATCCGTATTCACGGAGGCAGCGCCAAGCCTCGTCCGTATTCACGGAGGCAGCGCCAAACCTTGTCCGTATTCACGGTGGCAATGCCAAACCCCATCCGTATTCACGGAGGCAGCGCCAAGCCTCGTCCGTATTCACGGTGGGAGCGCCATACCTTGTCCGTATTCACGGTGGCAATGCCAAACCCCATCCGTATTCACGGAGGCAGCGCCAAGCCTCGTCCGTATTCACGGAGGCAGCGCCAAACCTTGTCCGTATTCACGGTGGCAATGCCAAACCCCATCCGTATTCACGGAGGCAGCGCCAAGCCTCGTCCGTATTCACGGTGGCAGCGCCAAACCTTGTCCGTATTCACGGTGGCAATGCCAAACCCCATCCGTATTCACGGAGGCAGCGCCAAGCCTCGTCCGTATTCACGGAGGCAGCGCCAAGCCTCGTCCGTATTCACGGAGGCAGCGCCAAACCTTGTCCGTATTCACGGTGGCAATGCCAAACCCCATCCGTATTCACGGAGGCAGCGCCAAGCCTCGTCCGTATTCACGGTGGCAGCGCCAAACGTCGTCCGTATTCACGGTGGCAATGCCAAACCCCATCCGTATTCACGGATGCAGCGCCAAGCCTCGTCCGTATTCACGGTGGCAGCGCCAAACGTCGTCCGTATTCACGGTGGCAGCTGCTACGCCGCTCATGATTTACGGAAATATTTACTTGATGGCACGAGAATGAATCGGTTCACTAAATTAATTTTGTTTTCCAACTGTACTGACATGATGCCAGCAGTGCGATGTTGCAGCGGTTACACTAGACTAAATGGTTGCGATGCACAGTTTCCTGATAATTTGCAGAAAATAACCGACGGGTTAGTCAAGTTCAGCGTTATTGGATATTGAAATGACGAATAGCGTGCAGCTTTGGCTGCGCACAGCACTGCAATATGACAAATAAAATATTTTGCTGTCGAGAACTGACGTTGCATTCTAGTGCAGTTTCTTTGAAATTGCGACAACGAAATAAAAATCTCGAAACATCGTGCGGCTTAGCCTCAAAATAAAGATAGTATCGTAAACAAAACAAGATCTTGAAACAATGTGCAGCTCAGCTACCCAAAAAACATAATAATTGCGTTATTTTTACCAATTGTAAAAGTAAGCTCAGCATAGAGGACGGATAAATTTTACGTGCGCATTTTTTTTGGCGACGAGCTTCCACTGACGGACGAGGGCGATTTATTTCGCGGGGCAAAACTCGCGGTTTAGAAGATGCGTAAAATCACTGGACGAGAGACGGCGCTGTGGCAAAATCAACCCGCGCGCTTCGAGCGCACACTCATGATGTATGCTGGCGAGATAGAAGGGAGGGAGGGGGTGTTAAAGAGGTGGAGATGTGCGTGTGTGCGAGTGGGAGTAGAGGGGTGGGGGGTGGGGGGGGCAGACGTGCATGATGCGGAAATTAGATAGAAGGCTGATGGGAATGATATATCCGCGCGAAAACCACTAACGCGCATTATAACAACTTTTCATTCAACTTAAGTGTCAAGTTGTTCAACTTAAGTGTTTTCATTCAACTTCAACTTAACTCATTTCATTCAACAACATCACATATGTAGAAGCGGGCAAAATTTTTAGGGTATCAGCGCAATTGTCTCAATTATTAATTGTCACAGCAATTTCATGTCACAGTCCTCCAGCAAGACACCATCCAACGGAGAATTGCCACGTGAACTTACGGCGTCATTCGAGCGATGTGCAAGGACAGCTGAAGTACTCATCGACTAGTATGCATAATATCGTGTGATGTTGTGAAATGCACAGTGAGAAGTAAATAAGGAAATGAGGAAACATTGCAGCGAACGGGAAAACATTCAACAACAAGGAGAAGTTGTCGTATTAATCTCATCTCGGTCACAAGAGCAGCTAAGGTGTTCGACACGCACGAAGTTTATTTTCATCAATTGGAGAATATTCCTGCAAAAAGTATTCGAAGTTTTCAGGCGGAAGTTATTTATTGCACAACCTTTCCCAAACCTCATACCCGCATTAATTTCTACGAAAAAATAAAAGCATGAGGCTTCTTTAATTAAATGAAATATACGTTTGAATTGACGCACTTTCCATAACTCAATGACCAGAAACATTTTCTATGCTGAACTCGTTAAAACCTGCGATGGCTTTAGAAATGTCAAATAAACTTTTCTGGTTTTATTTTTATTTAATATGTTTTGAGTTTAAACGACCAGAAGAAGCACACGTTCAAGAGTAACCTGCGAGCTACAAACCACGACGACAGAACCCCACCGAGATACAGGGCGCATTTCAGTGCAATGGATTCCGAAACCAGAATTTCCTGCGGCCAGAATTCAATATCCGCAGAAACCGAATACATTCCGAGTAACAAAAATGCTGCTCGCCGCAACCCGAGGGTCTCACGAGGCGCTCTCTTCACTTTTGCTCAGCTTGAAACCAAATACAATGCCGACCGAAATGTCTGCTTGAGCGCACAGAGTTTGGGCCTACATTGAGAGTAATATTTTAAAACAAAGTTTGGTCACTCACGCGATAATAATTCTGTAGTTCTTCGCTAAATGATTTCCTGCGAAAAGATAGCGCTGCTGCGGTAACGTACATACCTAAAACTACTTATTTTAGAGATGTGCTTTGCTAGGTTATTCAAATTAAAGATTGGTTCGATGACTTATTTAACACTTTGTAAGCGACGTCATCTACCGGTGGTCACTGAGGAGATTTTCGAAATACTGCTAACCGACCAGCAGTCACAAAATCAAATTTAAAATATGCTCTATGAAAACTGTATGAAGGTGCGATCGATTTAAAGTTCATTTTTTTCAAAACCAACTTTAGTTTGAGTTGAATGTTAAACTTCAGTTAAACCTGGCTCAGTTACCGTGTTAATGAGGACGCAGTTTCTAGAAGAACGACGTCTACAATATAATCCCGAAGGATGTCGATGTGGAATTTCGCTGAAGTCCACGGTGTTTGCCCCGCACTCATCACTTGAACCGATTTAAGTTTTGCTCTGCTGTGAGCACTTTGTGCTTTGTATGGGGCTGGAGCAGTAAAAAACTATCATCATATCCACTAAAAAAATTAGATTTTTTTGCACAAGCAGAATAAAATTCACACATAGTAAAAATCAAACAAAAAACGTATTCCTAATAACATTAAAAAAAATTGTATGTTTTTAACAGAAAAAGTTCTAAAGTTTCTCATATATTTGAGTATTATACGTTCACAAAAAAATGGCATCAGTTAAAAGAAAAAAGTTTGCTACTCCAAGTAGAAGAAGGTTTGTTGCCTCGGTCTCGTCACATCGGATAAGGGCGAGACCTTTTCACGTCTCCCGAGCTGTCACCGCTATGCCCCTCAGGAGGAGACAACTACTTTATAAGAAATAGCACCCTCAGGGGAAGATGAGAGGTCCCGACGTAAAAGATAGGTAGACCTTCATTTCGTTGAAGCAGAATAGATTTTTGTTTATTACGGATCATCATTTTTGATTCACTGCTATCTTTTTTTCAGCACCTGTTATTTTCTTATTCAACTTTTATCTATCTCGAATCATAAACTTTTTTCAATTTTGCTGTTTCTGCTCTCTGGTTGTGGAGACACTCCTTGTGCATAAATTCCCCAACCCCTGAATTCCTTACTCAATCATTTCTGCCGCTTTCCTCGTTTGTTGTGGTTAGGGGATTCAAACGAACTTTTATTCTAATCTAATCTCACCATTAAACCATCGCATAATGCATGAGTCCACTCACTCACACAATCCTTACGGAGAGCAAATCTGTTCTGGCACAAAGCTACAGTCACAAACCAACTAATCCGTTAAAAGCTTCGAATTATAATGACCACTTCCATCGCAAATCCTTTCCAATTTCATACTTACATTACGGCAAAATTGCAATTCTACGAATTAGAGAAATAATTTATGAATTTATGATTCGTAAGTGCAATCAGCCTTGCCACATGGCCGGGATGATCACAGTTTTGCTCTCCCGGATGAGTGGAAAATTCGATTAAACTTGAATACTTTGCTGACGTTCGAAACTGTTTGGACAACACAGCGGTGCTCGTAGCTTGCTGGTGGGGTTGTGGGGAATATTAAATGAGGTATTTAATGAAGGCAAGAAGTGGGCAGGTGAAGGCAGGAAGTGGGCAGGTGAAGGCAGGAAGTGGATAAGTGAAGGCAGGAAGTGGGCAAGTGAAGGCAGGAAGTGGGCAAGTGAAGGCAGAACATGACTAAATGTACTCAAAATGAACTTATATTTTAATTCCTGACCCTGAATACTTGCTGGATTTTAATGTTTTCAAGCTGCCACGCCGCACTCAGTTCCTAACCGTTCTACTCTTAGCTTAGTATTTCACATCTCTTAGTCAAAGTTCAAAGACGTAAATTTTCAGAGACGCATTGTATTTTTCAATCTTCGCCAAATCTCTGCAATTCGTACACTACATGAACAGAAGAATTACTGTTGAGTGGGAGCGAGCCGAGGAGACAGAGATCGTATGCTCCCCAATGATTTTTAGCCAGAAAATATCACAGTCAACGCAACCCTAAAATGTTATAAGCTAGAAAATGTTACAAATATTTTCTTTATATGGCCGCAGCTCAGCCTACTCGTGCCTGCGGTCAGGTTCAGGAATACAAACCAGACGAAGTTGAGGACTGGCATTGATAAACAAGCCTCATTTAAAATGAGGGCCACAACATCAACAAGGAAACAGCGCGCAGGTCAAAAAGCTATGTTACAGCAACGCAAAAACGCAAGATCGTCGCTGGTGGAGTACTGAGGGATCAAAGAACGACTCCCGGCCTCAGGGAGTAACAAGTAAAAATTGGTGTACATTTTGTTGAAAGTATTACTTCATATGTTACAGTGTGGTTATGGTGCAGACTGCTCGTTACCATATGGTGTTGCAGAACAGTCTCTTTTCACAAAGGCATATGTATTTCACAGCTGAAGATGTTGGCTATTGACTGAACTAGGTAGGCAATCGTTCCAGAGCTTCAAATTCAGGATTACGTATTGATATAGAACTGTTTCGCGCGAATGTCTCGTTTGACGTGGCCGTGATTTACACTGTAGTGAAATTCGCGGTATTTTGTGTCACGAGGTCCTATGTTACGGTTACGACAGCATCAGTCAGGAGGTGTGGGCATCACGACACCATCAGTCAGGGGGTGTGGGCATCACGACACCATCAGTCAGGGGGTGTGGGCATCACGACACCATCAGTCAGGGGGTGTGGGCATCACGACACCATCAGTCAGGGGGTGTGGGCATCGCGACACCATCAGTCAGGAGGTGTGGGCATCACGACACCATCAGTCAGGGGGTGTGGGCATCACGACACCATCAGTCAGGGGGTGTGGGCATCACGACACCATCAGTCAGGGGGTGTGGGCATCGTGACACCATCAGTCAGGGGGTGGGGGCATCACGACACCATCAGTCAGGGGGTGTGGGCATCGCGACACCATCAGTCAGGGGGTGTGGGCATCACGACACCATCAGTCAGGGGGTGTGGGCATCACGACACCATCAGTCAGGGGGTGTGGGCATCACGACATCATAAGTCAGGGGGTGTGGGCATCACGACACCATCAGTCAGGGGGTGTGGGCATCACGACATCATAAGTCAGGGGGTGTGGGCATCACGACATCATAAGTCAGGGGGTGTGGGCATCACGACACCATCAGTCAGGGAGTGTGGGCATCACGACACCATCAGTCAGGGGGTGTGGGCATCACGACACCATCAGTCAGGGGGGTGTGGGCATCACGACACCATCAGTCAGGGGGTGTGGGCATCACGACACCATCAGTCAGGGGGTTTGGGCATCACGACACCATCAGTCAGGGGGTGTGGGCATCACGACACCATCAGTCAGGGGGTGTGGGCATCACGACACCATCAGTCAGGATGTGTGGGCATCACGACACCATCAGTCAGGAGGTGTGGGCATCACGACACCATCAGTCAGGGAGTGTGGGCATCACGACACCATCAGTCAGGGGGTGTGGGCATCACGACACCATCAGCCAGGGGATGTGGGCATCACGACACCATCAGTCAGGAGGTGTGGGCATCACGACACCACCAGTCAGGGGGTGTGGGCATCACGACACCATCAGTCAGGGGGTGTGGGCATCACGACACCATCAGTCAGGGGGTGTGGGCATCACGACACCATCAGTCAGGGGGTGTGGGCATCACGACACCATCGGTCGGGGGGTGTGGGCATCACGACACCATCAGTCAGGGGGTGTGGGCATCACGACACCATCAGGCAGGGGGTGTGGGCATCACGATACCATCAGTCAGGGGGTGTGGGCATCACGACATCATCAGTCAGGGGGTGTGGGCATCACGACACCATCAGTCAGGGGGTGTGGGCATCACGACACCATCAGTCAGGAGGTGTGGGCATCACGACACCATCAGTCAGGGAGTGTGGGCATCACGACACCATCAGTCAGGGGGTGTGGGCATCACGACACCATCAGTCAGGGGATGTGGGCATCACGACACCATCAGTCAGGAGGTGTGGGCATCACGACACCATCAGTCAGGGGGTGTGGGCATCACGACACCATCAGTCAGGGGGTGTGGGCATCACGACACCATCAGTCAGGGGGTGTGGGCATCACGACACCATCAGTCAGGGGGTGTGGGCATCACGACACCATCAGTCAGGGGATGTGGGCATCACGACACCATCAGTCAGGAGGTGTGGGCATCACGACACCATCAGTCAGGGGGTGTGGGCATCACGACACCATCAGTCAGGGGGTGTGGGCATCACGACACCATCAGTCAGGGGGTGTGGGCATCACGACACCATCAGTCAGGGGGTGTGGGCATCACGACACCATCAGTCAGGGGGTGTGGGCATCACGACACCATCAGTCAGGGGGTGTGGGCACTACGACTGATCAAGTAAACATTGCACTCACGTTTGAGCGGCGAACGCGGCTGCCAGCTCTTCCAGTCTTGAGAAGAGCGAAGGAAAAACAATTAGAAATAGTTACGTTGTGCACATTGTGATACGCAGGAACAGAGAACTGAATACAAAATACAATGAAGCTAGTTCGTTAAATCTAGGTTTGTTCCCGGCAGCATGCCGAATTTTTTCTTCCGAACCTGTGCGTGCTCATTTGTATAGGAGGTAGTGAAACGAAGCAACTGGAGACCAACCAATAACGTGACTACTTACCGAGTTATTACTCAGTGTTATTCATGTAACAGTATTGTTTACAATTATTTATATGGAGACAGTGTTAATTATTTCACAATGTGTCCAAATGTGCAATAGAGCAAGTGATGGAAATACTGCTGTTTGCAACGTATTCGACAGACCAGGTGAAACAATGCGCTCTAGCACTATTGTAGCTCTAAAACTTCTCTTCTTCCAATTTCATCCAAAATTAAATGAAATATTCGCTTTCCAGACAACTCCTGACTCTGGTTTTCCTTCGTGTCATGTACATGAATGAAAGAAAGCCTTTATAGTGAAAAGATCGCGCTGTCGCCAACAATGAAGAAGTTTTAAAATGTGTGCGTCAGCGTGCATTGTGGTAACATCATTTTCCGGACAGACATTTTAACGGAACTATTGGAATGAAGCAGGCGTTCCACACAAATTAAACACAGCAGCGTGCAAATTTTCATACTAATTAGAATGAATAATTAGAATAATTACATGACCTTTGGCTTTCAACGCTCTTGGCGTTGTTGGCTTTTGTCTCACTTAACTCGCTAACTGTGAGTGTTTAAACTAAAACTTAACATTTAATTCAATTTCAACCTTGAACTTACAGTTGGACAAAACAATTTATTGAAATGTGCCATTAGGTAATTGAGGTTAAGTATTTTTTTACCAAGCCATTCTTCCCTCCTAGGACAGGTGGCTAAGTATCATTGACATGATACTTTTACAATGATGTACGTGATAGGGGTTCCCCAGGCCCCTAGTCGCGCCCGAGCTTCAAGGCCTTATTTCCCTCTCGTTTAGTGCCCAGGTAACATTCCTTGAGGACAGTGACCACACTGCAGGCAACGACCCTGATTTACCGCGTCAGCGTTTTCACGCCAACTGCCGCGTCACCACAGGGCTCGAACCCGTGCCCGTGCATGAAGCATGGAACGCAAGCGCTCTGTGCACTCGGCCACTGCAGGCCTAAGTTTAAGGTTAAGTTATAAGAAATAGAAATGCAGCTTGGGACCTTCGGAACATCCACCTTATGGACATCCCTTCAGTGGCCACCGGTAGGTCAACGAGCACTCAATGTGTCATCGAACAAATGCAGAGGCATTTCTAGCTGTCATATAAGCAGGTTTACGGCAGTAAGTAATCATTATCGCAGCAGTAAGTGAGCCGTATCGCAGCAGTAAGTAAGCAGTATCGCAGTACTATTGGCCTAACGACAGGTCGTAATGGTGACGTCATGAATTTTATTTGAAATGAAGCCGTTCTATTGGCTAGCCGAACAAAAGGTGTATTTTTCCCCATAGAAATGACTTTACCTCGTTTCCTCTACTGTGCTCCCACCTTCAAAAACCAATGTAAAACATTTCATGTATCAACTTTATTAGAAATAGACTGTTTTCTTTCTTTTTTTTTCCTTTTCAAGGCGCTGCCGCCAGGGAGGTCCTCCCAGCAACCCAGTCTGGCTTTTCGCCGCCTGCATGCCTGTTTTTCGCCGCTTAATCGCTTTAATCGCTTCGGCGGTGAAAAACATGCATGCAGGCGGCGAAAAAGTTAGACTGGGAACCTGGAGGAGCTGCGGCTGCCCCAACTCCGCAGTGGGATTACTCATCAGATTTGGGGCTCAGGGACCAAACGCAAAAAGAAACAATTTATTCCGCTGTTAAAGCCAATGCAGAGCCCATAGTTTACATTAAATGGGACTTTATTTAGAAGAAATTCCTCCTGTTAAACTGGAATCCATCGAAGCACAAACTGAAAAATTGTAGGACATAAAGCTGGCTTGAGAAGCGGAATTAATATGTTAATTTCGGAAGGAATTTTTTTTCGGTTTCCAACGACAACCAAGTATTAGTCAGACAGCAGATCTACCCAACATTGCGTAGTAATATCGTGTAGCGTAGAGAAACAAAACGCCTAAGTATAAAAATGCAAGAAAGAAAATATCTCTTTAATCAACTTGCCCCTCATCTTTTCCACTCTAATTTTCAACACTAAATCATCATAAATAACAAAGTCCCAAGTCTTTGAGCGCATGCGAAGTGGTGCATAAATTGCTTATGCCTATTGCAGATCGCATTACGTACCCTTCCAGAACGTATATAACAGGTGGATACGCTCGACACATTACCATTACCGTACACTGCGCATACTGAAGACAAAGTTCAGTGTTTCAGCTGTTAAGGGAGGACTGCTGCTCAAGCCGGATGTATACCCAGAAAATATGAGGTGAACACTTTTTTACTACATTAGCTCCATCAGCTTGCAAAGTTCATTAACAACATAAGGGTGGTCCAGTATTGTGAATTTACAAGTCTGTGCAGTGCGAGGCAGTGTTTTTCAATATTAAATCATTTTAAGAGACTGCAATTCGTATCCCTACTTGCACCACACACTCTCAACACGCAAATCAACAGTGACCTATGAGGAAACACCGTCAGTCACCTAAACTAACAGTTGTGCCGGTGTGAGTGTTGTCGCTATCAGGTGTCACTGACGCGATGCTCGGCTCTCTCTAGAGCTTCAAAGCTAGTTACAAAAGTCAGATGTTTCATTGAAACTTTGAGAAAGTCATTATGGATGACGCTCGCTCCGTGCCGAGCGCCTCATGCGCTCATTACTAATTCAGCAGGACGCTCTAAACAAGCCCACTGAATCCTGCAAGAGAAGCTTCCCCCTCCCATCCCCCCCTCCAAAAAAAAAAACACATACACACTAGAGCTCCTTAACAGCGATGTGTACTTCGACGCTCCCAAAATATCACACCAAAATATACTGTGGTCCACATGTTCTTGAAATTCATACAGATATACTTGATCACCAACTAACCAAATGAGGAGTTAGCTCTGTAGTGAATGACGTTGGGAATATTTCCGACACGAAAATGAATTCTCACGTACAAAGTGAGTGTTCCTTTCAGCAAAAAAAAGAAAACTTAAGCCTGGTAAAACATTTCAGGTGCAAGACTTACTGTGTTTTTTTTATCAGTTCCAGCCCCACAAACACAGCGATGGCTCCCAAGTGACGTTCAACGCACATGATAGACTATACGACGATGTCTGGATACGCCATTATGTATGATACAGACACGCAAATAAGACTTGGAGGATGCAAATCTTTCCATAAGAATTGCAAGTATGCATGATACAAACAAGTCAATAAGACTTAAGGGATGGATGCAAGTCTTTCCATTAGAATTACAAGCTAGTATGTATGGTACAAACACGCTAATAAGACTAAGCGGATGCAAGTCTCTGCACTTGTCTCCTGGAAGCTTTAACAGACCTGACCATTCCCCGTAACCTGCCTCTTGGTGACAATTCAAAACCGAATTCATTAGAACAATCCTAGCTGGCTACAAGGAAATAGGTTTTACAAATGCTGGCGAGCGTATTTGATTTGTAGGTTTCAAACTTTGATTTGTGTTATTGTTAAATGTTAGGATGCTTATCCGCTCAGGCGCGTTCGTTGGGAGCGGTTCACAAAAATAACTTTCCACGTCGGCAAGAAAGCAGTTTAGAAGCACAGTTTGATGTATAAAAATAATTCCAAGGAAACATCGTAAATGAAATTTTAGATGCCTCATGCTTCTCTTTTTGTTGAAAAATGTGGATATGAGCACATTTTTGCGGGAAAGTTGTGCAATAATGAATTTCCGGCGGAAACAGACCAGATTTAAAACTTTACGCTCAACATTTCTAATTGGATGTGTTCAAATTGTTTTTGCTGATTAGTTTATGAATTATCCTTGAGTTAGAAAGTCCATTACAGAATGACGTAAAGAAAAAATTCCTCTCAGAGCACATTTAAAGTTTGTGGGGCGAAATTTGCACAAAGGATGTCCGGAAGCCAAAACACAGAGCACGGTTCCAAGTCCCTCGGCCATTTTGTTCTGTCAGGAGCCTTGCTGGCCTAATTAAAATCCTTAATTAGATCCTTCGCCCCAGGACTCGCACCTGCAGCAGCTCCACCCACCCCAACTTTTTCGCCGCCTGCATGTATTTTTTTCGCCGCCCATGTAATTAAATCCCTTAGGCGGCGTAAAACATGCATGCACCGGTGAAAAAGTTAGACTGGGCTCCGCCGTCACAGCGCTCGCAGGCATCCTACGCGGATAAACGCGTAACTGACCAACGCAGTAACGCGTCACCACTCTGTTGATAAGCGCGTAAAATAGCCAAGTACTTAACACGGTGCTTGCAATAGTCGAGGTTGAGTTTTCCAGCTGTGGGGCCGTTTGAAAATATTTTAACAATCTTTTAAAATTAATCATATTTAATATACCCAGTTAATGTTGGGTATTTATAGAATTTTTCACAACTTTTGACCGTAAATTTGAGTTGAACATTGAACTTCAGTTTAACCCATCACAGTGAACGTGTTAAAATATTCGCTTTTTAAATTGAATTTACCCACCATGATTATGCGGAGTAAAGCTGGCAATTACAGGGTGTCTCAAAAAAATGTACTCACTCTATGACCGCCAGCCTCAGCCAGGTACTCATGTGTTTTGTTTTGATGAGTGTAGGTGTCTACTCAATTGGGTACTAATGTGTTAGACCAATGAAATGAATATTGAATTGAAGAAAATTTAATTTCAGGGGTAAGAACTTAGCTGTGCGTGAAACAAACTAAAAAAAACATGAGTAGCGGTTCATCATAGGATGAGTAAATTTTTTGGGAGTACATTTTAAAAATTCGACCATAATAAAAGAAAGCGAGCGACTAAATCTACGGAATTCACACACCAACAACAGGACGGCGATGTCTGTATTCAATAGACCAAGCACGAAACACAGTTTCACCAAAAATTCCATGCATAAACGCTCTTTTTGGGGCAGCGTAGCTTTATGAGCGCCATTATGGGGCCAATTTTCTCAGTTAATGCATCATCATTCTAAATTATTCTCATTTGCTGTAATATTCTCAGCTCATAGACAATTTCAATGCTTTTTGGCCCCGTAGAAATTTCCTTCCATATTATTACGGCGAAAAATCTTACACAAACAAATATTTACTTCGACATTTTTCAACACTCATCACGCTATGTCAGGTATATTATTTATCAGGGTTAACTATCGACGGCCGATCCATGAGCTCAAAACCAAAATTTTCAATTATCATTTTGTAAAGAATGCGCCTAAAACCAGCCCGAAACTACCTAAAACCAGTCCGAAACTTTCAAAGCCAACTTTCCGCTTGTTCATATGCTCGGATGCTGCGATTTAGGTTATTTAATATGAATTATTATCGACAAAATAAGCCAGTAAATACCACAAAAGCTACAGCACTGTCCAGAAGGACTACGCGTTATTTTTTACTCAGAACACAGGAAAGTTTCTCAGCTAACCTCAACTCGCTGCGCCACGCCATTCTAGGATAAAGATCATTTGCATTTCGCTTCATAAAAATTGAGAGGGAAAATCTACAAAAAAGAAGCTGAAAATTTTAAGTTGACAATATCTGACCATAAATTTTCTTGATCCGGAAATAAATAGGAGCAATTTAAACGACGATATTTTCTGGGCCACTCATACCGCTTCAGTAAAGTTTCAGCGTTTCAATAACGCCTTCGTTGGAGTATCGTGTGCTGCCAGAGATAAGCTAATGTCACACACATTGCATGTTCTCTGAAATACCTAAACAAAAACAACTACATAAAGAACACAAAGTACACCTGTTGAACTGAATAATTCCTGAAAGCTTCAACCGACTTTAATACTAATTCCAGAAAGCTTTAACAAAATACACCTGTTAAAATGACTTTAATGCAGGAGCTCAGAGCACAAATGCTGAGCTCTGTTAAAGAATAAAAAACCTTGTTAGCTTCACAAGCCACATGCGCCGGCCAGCTTCGTGTCGCCTCTAAATTCTAGGCAAAAGCTCAGTCGATTACAACGCTTCTCACATGGGAACTAATAAAAACTCTAATGGTATTAATGCAATGCAAAACAAAGCTTAGATATGTTGGAGCTTCAAATTGTCCTTTTTGTAAGGAAAAATTCTAATGTTCTGGCTTTTCTAAGCAAAATTTGGCAGTAAAGAACATCCTCGAGTGCTTTGCATGGCTTAATGTATTCACACAAACCCAAATTTGACGATAAGATCCCAAAAACTTAATCCCAAAATGTATTTGGTGATTTAAACAATTTAAAATTTGAGGAAACAGCCTTGAACATTTCAATCCCTAATCGTACTACGATTTTTCAAACAATCCCAAATTTGAGAATACAAGTACAATCATTTTAAGACCCAATCCCAAATTACAATATAAGTATTCAACCAATCCCTAATTTGAGGCCACAATCTCGATCACTTCAATCCCAAATTACAATATGAGCATTCAATCAATCCCGAGTTAGTTTCATCAACAAATGCAGGTGGCAATACAGTGCCCAACCTCACCTCCTCTGGCGCGCTCGCTTCTTCTCGGTGTCGCTGAGGCCAGACCACGAGCGTCGTCTGCTGCCGTCCCCTGCGCCGCCCTTGCGCGTGTCCAGCAGAAATTCCTCCGACCCTGCATTGGCACCACAGTCAGAGTCATGTCACAGGGTAATTAGGGGGTGCTACTATTCAGAAAAACGATTAAAAATTATAAATTGACCATGCCTAATAAGCTCCGATGTGCGATATGTTTCGCTGAGATTACGCAGAAACTCTCAGAAGTGAGTGATCTTGAGGAGTTTTGTTTAAGCTACAGTATTTGAAAGTCGATTTCGAGTACATCACGTGTGGTCAACGTGAGTGAACCTTTGTGCAGGTGATCTGATCTACGGTAAAAAATGGAACTGTTGTGATAGAGTCTGTTGCGTGCGTTTCAGGAGGCCAATAAAAATAAAGAAGAAATAATATAATGTTGCGTAACTTTTATAAAGTTAAGCTGTATGCTTTCGTTACTGAGGAAAGAATGGTAGCTAGCCGATGTTGGTCTTATTTTGCTAGTGACTAGGAGCATTCACCAGTAACAGGGAACAATCATTAGTGACTAGAAACGAATCTTAGTGACATGAAAGATACACTAATGACTAGAAACATACATTAATAACCAGGAAGAAATGCGCATTCGCGACTAGAAACAAATACTCATTCGTGACTAGGAATATAAACTGGTGACTAAAAACATTCACTAGGGACTAGGATAAAAGAATAAATGCTAACAAGAAAGTGGATCGCGAGAGCGACCCGCAGAGCACAGGCACAAACAGGCAGAAATGCGTCACGTGAAGCATGGGGCCATCAAGTCACAAGTTGGGGCCATCAAGTCACATTTGATGCTTCGTAAACTTAATGATGCGCAGCGCAAACGTGATGCGGATATCTATATGCATTGATAGGAATTACACAAAAACTTGTGGGTTGAATACGCAAAGAGGCTGCTTATCACATGAGAAGGAGCCTCTGATACAAATAAATGTAAAATTCCTGACTTGAGAAGTGCAGCCGCTGCAATGCAAACTAACAGAGGAAACAAATTTATCTGGAAAGTTTCAACGAATTTTGAAATGATTTTGCCAGCCAATCCCAAAAATACCTTCAATTTTTTACCGTAAAATTTAGTTCTCTAACCATCCATATCTCCATTTTGGTTCTATTAAATGCTAAAAATGAACATAATACATCATTCTCACGTCTGTTGATATTTTACTGATTGCACACGGGGCTGCTTTGTAATTACCCTCTCTTTTGATCGTGCCTGCAGTTTATGAGTCCCCTTTTTATTGATGCGTTTGACCCCAGATAAGTTGATTTAAAAGAGAGGGTAATTACAAAGCAGCGCCGTGTGTAATCAGTAAAATATCAACAGACGACTGGAGAACTCATCACGCACACACACACTCAGAGCATTTAAATTAATGGTAAGCTAAACAGCTTTTTGTGAATTCAACCCACGCAAGTGTTCAAGCATTAAAAAATCTATATAAATACTTAATAAGAGAAAATAATATCAATTTCTCAGGTGCTAATTAAGAGAAATTACTTGTTAAACTCTCAGGCGAGCATCAGACACAATTAAAAACGTTTCAAACTTTACGGGAAACAAATATTACAAACAAAATTAAAAAACTCAAGTAACTTAACACAAACTAAAAATATTGAGCTATTTAAGTATAAATTAATTTTTGATGATCAAGAAATGCGTTCACAATAATAAAAGTAAACAGCAGATTCTTTTCGAAAAATTCTCATTAGGAAAATTGAAAGTGTTGGCGTCTATTCTTTTTCCAGTGCATGTGGGCAAAAAGAAGATTAAAATCTATTTAGACAATACATCTATCAAAATCAAGGACATATTAGTCATCAAAATCGTTAAAATAGAATTAGAGAGAACCAGAAAAAATCTTAACAAAACGTAAATCACATGTAAAGATCGTAAAAACCCCACACAGTATACAATGTCAAGTTGATGATATACTCCATAGCCCGCAGATCATCAACAAGTAGTAAGAAAGGCCAAAAAAAAAGTATAATGGGTAATTCCTGATTTGGTTTAACGATAAACTTGCATCGCAGATACTTTTGCTGCTCGCCAAAGCGCAAGTGGCTAGGGGTTCTGCCGCCGTGCGGCAGACCCGGGATCGATTCTCGGCGCTGGCGGTGGCGATTTTCTCTGTTGGGTATAGGAGAAAAATTCCAAGCACAATACCCCACTCCACCCAGGTGTCTGAAATGGGTACCGGTCTTGACCGGGGGAAAGCGTCATGGCGTCCTGGCGTTAGTTATAAGGCATTTGAAAATCCAATGTACAAGGTGATATGTATCAGGCTTGATTGGAAATAAAGCATCCGTAGATGCCTTCATTATTATTGTGCGCAGGCAAGCAGAGTGTGCATCGCAGCAGGCACCAAAGAATTCAGAAAATCTCAAAAAATCTACGGACTCTATTCTACACATTCAACTGTCATCAGAAATTCTGTATGTATAAATGACAAACCTCTTCACGTTTGTCATGTTTGTGAGAGAGGCGTACGTAATGGACAAAACAGTTTGATAGATTACACTCAATATCCAGACAAATGGTGTCTTGTTCTCGCGGGCCCAAGTAATAGAACAAAAGTGCGGATGTAGACCCGCTCACTCGGAGTTCATTAAGCGAAGGAAACGGCCTTTAGGACTCTGCATCGATGAAAAATGAAGCGAGCTTCGAATTATTGGAAAACGAAGGCAAGAGCTATCCCAGGAAACGAGCGTTAATGAGATACATGAGTCAATCTTGGCAAGGCTATTGCGTGCCGGAATATTTGAGAGCTATCAAGGGATATTTGAGAGCTATGGAGGAATATTTGAGAGCTATGGAGGAATATTTGATAGCTATGGAGGAATATTTGATAGCTATGGAGGAATATTTGAGAGCTATGGAGCAATATTTGATAGCTATGGAGGAATATTTGAGAGCTATGGAGCAATATTTGAGAGCTATGGAGGAATATTCGAGAGCTATGGAGGAATATTTGAGAACTATGGAGCAATATTTGAGAGCTATGGAGGAATATTCGAGAGCTATGGAGGAATATTTGAGAGCTATGGAGGAATATTTGAGAGCTATGGAGCAATATTTGATAGCTATGGAGGAATATTTGAGAGCTATGGAGCAATATTTGATAGCTATGGAGGAATATTTGAGAGCTATGGAGGAATATTTGAGAGCTATGGAGGAATATTTGATAGCTATGGAGGAATATTTGATAGCTATGGAGGAATATTTGAGAGCTATGGAGCAATATTTGAGAGCTATGGAGGAATATTTGAGAGCTATGGAGCAATATTTGAGAGCTATGGAGGAATATTCGAGAGTAGGGGCGACGTTTTTGAGAGCAGCAATTGCGTATTTGCGAGCATCGGTGGAATATTTGAAAGAAACAGATCGGTATTTAAGAGCATTGAAAAAGTATTTGTGAGCCACGAACGAACTGAAGCCAATATTGCAAAGTCCCACTAGCGGTACCACCCACACCAGCTTATATTGGTTGCAATACGCACAGACGCACGAACAGTAATTAATATTGGCCACAAAACACAGGGCAGTAACAAATTTTAGATTAAAAATACTCGTAAGGCAACAAAATAAAAGCTATCAAAGGTTCATAAAGTCTCAATGAGGCCTATATTCACGACCCTATTTAGAGAGACGTGTACAACAGAAAATATTATCCACTCAATCGAGGCACCAGCGTAGCGTGCTAAGCAGCCAATATTGGCCACACGAGGCACCAGCGTAGCGTGCTCAGCAGCCAATATTGGCCACACGAGGCATCAGCGTAGCGTGCTCAGCAGCCAATATTGGCCACACGAGGCACCAGCGTAGCGTGCTCAGAAGCCAATATTGGCCACACGAGGCACCAGCGTAGCGTGCTCAGCAGCCAATATTGGCCACACGAGGCACCAGCGTAGCGTGCTCAGCAGCCAATATTGGCCACACGAGGCATCAGCGTAGCGTGTACAGCAGCCAATATTGGCCACACGGGGCATCAGCGTAGCGTGTACAGCAGCCAATATTGGCCACACGGGGCATCAGCGTAGCGTGTACAGCAGCCAGTATTGGCCACACAGGGCATCAGCGTAGCGTGTACAGCAGCCAATATTGGCCACACGGGGCATCAGCGTAGCGTGCTCAGTAGCCAATATTGGCCACACGAGGCATCAGCGTAGCGTGTACAGCAGCCAATATTGGCCACACGAGGCATCAGCGTAGCGTGCTCAGCAGCCAATATTGGCCACACGAGGCATCAGCGTAGCGTGTACAGCAGCCAATATTGGCCACACGGGGCATCAGCGTAGCGTGCTCAGCAGCCAATATTGGCCACACGAGGCATCAGCGTAGCGTGTACAGCAGCCAATATTGGCCACACGAGGCATCAGCGTAGCGTGCTCAGCAGCCAATATTGGCCACACGAGGCATCAGCGTAGCGTGTACAGCAGCCAATATTGGCCACACGGGGCATCAGCGTAGCGTGTACAGCAGCCAATATTGGCCACACGGGGCATCAGCGTAGCGTGTACAGCAGCCAATATTGGCCACACGGGGCATCAGCGTAGCGTGTACAGCAGCCAATATTGGCCACACGGGGCATCAGCGTAGCGTGTACAGCAGCCAATATTGGCCACACGGGGCATCAGCGTAGCGTGTACAGCAGCCAATATTGGCCACACGGGGCATCAGCGTAGCGTGTACAGCAGCCAATATTGGCCACACGGGGCATCAGCGTAGCGTGTACAGCAGCCAATATTGGCCACACGAGGCATCAGCGTAGCGTGTACAGCAGCCAATATTGGCCACACGAGGCATCAGCGTAGCGTGTACAGCAGCCAATATTGGCCAAACGAGGCATCAGCGTAGCGTGCTCAGCAGCCAATATTGGCCACACGGGGCATCAGCGTAGCGTGTACAGCAGCCAATATTGGCCACACGAGGCATCAGCGTAGCGTGTACAGCAGCCAATATTGGCCACACGAGGCATCAGCGTAGCGTGCTCAGCAGCCAATATTGGCCACACGGGGCATCAGCGTAGCGTGTACAGCAGCCAATATTGGCCACACGAGGCATCAGCGTAGCGTGCTCAGCAGCCAATATTGGCCACACGAGGCATCAGCGTAGCGTGCTCAGCAACAATTATAACAATTGACAACAATTCATTATCAGCCACTTAGCGCCACAGGACGCTGGATCACAGCGCATTTGCTCGCTGATGCTTCTAAGTGCCAGGAATTACTAAAAGCATTGGGCGCTGAGAGCAACGAACGCGGCATCTCTGCAGGACACCAAAATTCAGTTAGGATCAAAGCGCTCTGAAGGCTACCTGAGCTGTAGCAAGGAGTGCTTTGTTTTGTTTTGGAGAGCTCAGTTCGCAGAACCTTGCTCTCTCGGGAGAATCTCTTCCCTGCTGCGCCAAGCTCGACCCTCATATTTACAATGAACTTCAAACCACGGTAGAAGGAGTACCTTTTACCGAACATCATGTTTCATCTACCGTGCTTCAAACCCATGCAGCGTGTCGCAGAAAAAGACAACTTAATGTAGAATTAACGTTTTTGGGAATTGTTCAACGACTCGTATGCTCCAGTGAATGGCTTTTCTTTTCGTATCATGGCTACAGTTTTTTGGTTGAATTGCAACAGGAATTGAAAATCAACCCTAGAGTTACTTCAACAGTTAATGTTTATTTGAAACGAGGGTTTCCCTTTAATTGCAACGCCTAGCGTCTGTATCCTGGCTACGGGTAGCCTGTGTAAGGGAGACTCAGTGCGGCCCTAGAGAATATTTAAAAGAAAATAGAAAGGAACTGTTTGTTTCAGTGTGTGTTCTCAATAGGGCTGGCAAGAAACGAGAAAGTAACTTTTATTTGCAGAAGAGATTGTATTTCCCAGAAGTGTCGTGAGCAGAACTACTCAAAATGCGTGTGTACCCCGATCAAAATCTGTCCGACTTGTTTGATGCTGAAACAAATTTTGCTATTGGATGTGGAACGGACTTCTGTGTAGAGGAAGCATGAAGACCCTCACATACGCGAGCATGTAGTAGAGGCGCTGTCTAAAGTAAACGTGTAGGAAAGTTTTTCCTCATTGATTTCGATTTCTTTTGATCAGAACATACCATTAACACCTATAGAGCCATATAGAAACCCGTGCTGCGACCAATATTGACAAATTTTACGATGTGTGAAATTAAATGAGCAAATAAATCAGGTTATACGACGAGAAAAAACTAAGCAGTTTGAATGCAAAAAAACTTCGACTGAAGCCAGAAGTGAAGTGTCTAAATTGTAATAGAAAGATTGTCAATCTGTTATATCGTAAACACGGATAAGATTGGAAAACTCACTGAAGCTTTCGTACGCAGGAAGCAGGCGAAGGAAGCAGAGACTATCTCTGGTTTGTTGGCATTCACACATAAATGTATTCTTTAGATTCTAATCATGGCACGGTTTTATAAAGCGTAATGAATCAAGACGCAAACAAATTGTTGACACGATTTCTGTTCTGCAGAAGATGCTAACCCAACTAACCGTCATGTTCATGTCCGCTATAATTTCTTCTTTTACACATTGATCACCTTTGAATTACTTGTAATTCTTCAACCAAATAGAAATATTGATTCTTTGTATTTTAGATTCCCTCAGATACCACGCATAATTCTCTAAACTATACATTCGTTTTAAAAGAAAAAAATTAGAAAATCGTATTTTTGAACCAAAATAGAAATGAATAGTTCATCAAGCCTTGCTCTGCGTGCACCTGTTGCTGACAGCAAAAGTGACATTTTCTTGCATGCCGTGAGGGCGTCCGTTTCTGATTAATGTACCCGCGTGGGAAATCTTTCGTCCCACAGTCATTCAAAAGTGGACCGCGAAATTTAACACTACAATGACTGAGTTGTCTCAAATAGAATGTTCGTTTAAAGCATGCAAATCACCGACTTGTTCTGGAATCTAATTCTAGAGAAGAATAAAAAAGTGAATTGTAGTTTTAGTTCGCTGGAAACACGTCTGGTCTTGGAAAATGGACGCTATGCTGATGCAATACGAGTAAGTCTCAATACTTCGCGGTCTACACCAGCGTTCGACCAGCTGGTCCCGCTCGCTGCTGCGTGACGTCACGCGGCATTCCATCTCATATATTTTCAATTACTGTCGCAATTGAACCAAAAATTGTAGCCATGATACGAAAAGAAAAGCCAGTCACCGGAATATTCTCAACCAAGGTAGAGGAAACAAAGTAGAGTCATTTTCATGGGGAAAATACACCTCCTCTTGTTCGGCTAGCCAATAGAACGGCTTCATTTCAAACAAACTGAAACTGACGTCACCAATGCGTCATGTCGTTAGGCCAATAGTGGTGCCAGATTTGGGGCTAGCAGTGTTGCCAGATGCAATATGAGCGCTGCTATTGGTTTGTTGCCACGATGTCAGCATCGCCACATGGTGGATGAAAAAAAATACTAACCATGATACAGAACGAAGGTTCAGAAAGTTATAGGCATATTTCTACGAGCGCTTGACTTTCATCATTAATTCGCACGAAGTGAGCTGTTGTGGAATTTCGGTCTGAACATTCGCTCTAAATTTTGCGGAAATACGGTTAATAAATATTTCAAACTCAAAAACTATTTTTCAAAACACTGATTATGTTTGATTATTCAATACATTTCTTAATCATTCAAAACTAGCACCACAGGTAAAAACGTCGGCTGCAGACAAACGACCGCTACAACAGAGCTAAATAATTTTCATAGAGCCTTGAGCCGTAAGCACTCGAAATTTTCGAATTCAGCGGCATTTAAAGCAAGAAATTTGATTTCATGCGAACCTGTCTCCTTTCCGCTCTGGCAAGGTGATGAGCTTCAGGGGCATAATTTTGCTACGTTACTACAATGGGAGTCTCATTGTTAAATTGGTTGGTCCGTCTCTCTTCCAAGTTCTTAAACAAAGGATCCTCAATAACATCTGTGATACGAGTTTCACCAGTGCACAAACACAAGAGTATTTCAATCGCGGGTACTTTTAGGATGGATATATATGTTTGTCAGCCACATCTGCAGGGTTAATTTAAGGAAAATGTCGAATCTCGTCATTTTTGATGGACCGTGAACATTAGTGAATTGAGTGTTAATACAAAAATAATGGAATATAAAAGCGAAATGTCCCACATTTAAATTTTACATTTAAATCAGTCATTAGCGAAGCATTACAGATCTAATTTAGGAATAGCTCCGTCATTAACACTTACTTTTGTACTCATGGGAACAAGTTTGTCAGATTTCACACCCTCTCGCACTAAAATTGATTCCAATTACTTTAATTATTTCCAGTCATCGTTCAGATCGTACGTTACAACAACCCTCGCACATTATTTACAGCATTTGCATACACGAATCACATGTCAAAACATTATTTTCACAGCAGAGCCGCGTGGCAATCAGTTTAATGAAGGAGGAAAACAGAAATCGGTGCAAATACTTCTTTAGCCAATTTGACAGGGGGATTTTTCCAACCAAAATACAATTTTTTTTTGGCAATTTTAATGGGAATTTTTGGTAGTGTTAAATAAGCAGCATGTGGAGCACGTAGCAAGGATACGAGAGCCAGGAATATTTCTCCCAATTAAGGCATTTCCAGGAGACGTAATGGCTCGCCCATTACGTCTCCTGGAGATGCCTTGTTTACCGTGTTTACCGTGCGCTCCCAGGTTCGTTGTTTGGACCGGCGGCAGCGGAGCAGAACTTTTACTTTCGCAAAAATACATTTTTCCCGGCCAAAATACTACTCTTATTTACCGTTCTTTCATCTAAAATTTGGCCATTAAAAGCCATATTGCCAAATTTTGGCCTTCAAAACACGAACCCAGCAAACCTGTGCCAATATGCCAATATTTGTCAGTAGAGTTCCGCATGATTTTTTTGAACAACTCACCTAGTTTTGAGAGAAATGAAACTTCGAAGGTTGAAAATGAAAACTAGTTCCAGTGATATTAGAGTCGTGGTTTCATGTCGTCAAATGAGGTACGCCTGAACAGGTCAAAATAAAAGTGTGCAGAGAATCAGAACAACAGTGCTGCAGTTTTAGTGTGATCCAGCGATAAATTCCTGTTGAAGACAAACGATACTCACGACTTAAAACGCTAAGTTCGATGACTAACAGTTACCTTGGCAATCGTGTTTCATTTCTATGGAAATTCACTCACAAACAGGCGTTGCTTAAAAAATTCAAACAGCAAACAGCTCACCAAAAGGAAGGTGAAGGCGCACCTATACACCGGACACATAGAACCGAATTTAAAAACCAAGTTTAATTAACTGAGAGCGAACAAGAAGCCCAGGGGCAGAACAAGGAAGAAGAGCCTCTGTGATGTGGCATCAAAAAGAAGCTCAAAAAAGCGCCTGAGAATGACTGAAGCCTTTAAAGCAGGAGATGGTAGGGAGAACTATGCCTCAAAAAGGCCGACGTAATCAAGTCTATTAAAGAGAGAGAAACCCGCCCTGTTTGCCTCAAAGTCGACCTGATAAGAATGCATTTTGCTTGCCTCGCTTGTCTTGATGCTCACCGTGGCTCCATTTCACTGATACTCGCTTGCTTTTATATCACAAAAATGGAGTTCCCTCTCACGGCACCGAGACTTGACGCAACTCTGATACAAGACACAATACGGCACGATGACGTATCTCTTACGGCACACATGCATTATGTAATACGGCACAATACGGCACAATGACGTATCCCTTACGGCACATATGCATTATGCAGTACGGCACAGTACGGCACTATGACACACTGCCCTCCCTATATGGCACATTTGCAGACTTTCACGCGATGACGCGCATGAGACAATATTTTCCACCGCCAAGAAGGTCAAATTTCTACACAATCAGTGTTTTGAACAAAGACGAGAGAGGCTTCCAATTTGATGTTTCATTTGATCTGTTCAAGATCTCACAAAACTTTCAAAACAAACGATAAATTTGAGCTTGAAAAAACCTTCAGACCACAAAACTACGAACATTTATTGCTCTTTCGGCATTTCATTGATGCGTAATATTTTGGTAGCTCGAGTCTAGCAGGTCATTAATGTTAATCAGTCAACAACGGACATTTGACGCTCAGAATTCACTCCTGAAAAAAGGTATAGCAAATTCCAAATGAATTTATTCAAATGCATGAAAATGCCACTTTGAATGATTGGTTCCTGATTGAAAATATTCGCAGTACCACCGCATTGTGAACAGTGTGACGCAGAAGTGGCTGTGTAGCTACGCAGACGCCACATGTCTCACTGCATTTTTTGAAATGCGTCGTGACTGCGTGAATGACTGTAGTAACTTCGCCAGAGAACTCTTCTGAGCGCCGCCGAAGTACAGTAGGGCGCACTGCAACTTCAACAACTGGATTGCTCACCGACGTTTCATGTCGTATTCGTTAGAGTGAAACCAAGCATTTTCGTAGAAACTAGCAAGAGATATGTGGACATGGACGATTTACGGAGTTTATAACGATGAAGTAAAGCGTACACGAAAGACACTGTAGATATTGAGATCGTAGCAAAGAAATTGGAACCAGCTTAAAATATCTACACTGCTCAGCTCTCAGCCAGCTACCACCTATCACGTGAGCCATTTCAGAAATCCGTTATATCTTTTCTTTTCTAACTTCTCAGCCTTACGAAATAGTTCAATTTCTCCACGTATAAATCGGTTCAGGAATGCTCCTAGCATTTTTGCACTAAAACACTGCAATTCATTAAAATCTATATTTCTGGCTAATTATAAAATGCAACGTTTCGACGTATCAAACATCATCCTCAGGCAAAAGCTAGGAGCATTCCTGAATCAACTTACACGTGAAGAAATTGAACAAATCCGTTATATTTTAGTCTTTTCACTGTGACTACGTCAACGCGGTTGCTACGGTTGGTTAGGGTAGGATAAAAGTAGCAGACTAGATCGAATTTAGTAACCGAATTGATTTGTATCCTTTCCAAAAAGCGAGAAAAAGAGGCGTGCACGATAATATTTTAACTTGTATGCTAAAATAGATTTTAGAAAAGGTACTGAAATATCTGGAATGCTATTCATTTAACCGGTACGTAAATGAGCAATTTACGTAGTGGTACACACGTTCCACTACATAGCGTTACTAATTGTGGGCATCCTGTACAATATCGCATGCCTCCGCACGACTACGGAAGGAGTCGACGCAAGAGAGAGCGGGCAACCACAGCACTGAACACAACCACACCAGCAAAACGACAGCAACACCAGCAAAGCAACAGAAACACCAGTAAAGCAACAGCAACACCAGCAGAACACCAAGACCACACAACACACACATCAACGAGACATAAAGAGCCCAAAACAACACAAACACCAATTAAATAACAGCGCTTGGCTGCAGAGCAACAAGTCACTACGGACGATAAGACGGACAGACGACTAGCGGAGCGCATCATCGATTACCGATCGCGGAGAAATGCGACTCTCAAGCGGCACGCGAACTCGATCTCTTCTCAGCCAAGTCGCTTCTACAGATCAGTTTCCAAATGTGAAGCACCGCAGATTAAGACTTAATATAGAGTGCGAAGAGTGACGTGAAGTGCAGCCTTCAACACGATTGAGCTCGTGGATTGTGGTCACCGTGGCAGAGTGGTTAAGAGCCCGCGCCCTTCACGGGAAGGTGTCGGCAGTTTGAATCCCGGCAGTGACGCCCGGTGTTTCTCCCCGTTGGGAAAAGGGAGAACTCAGTCACAATTCTCCACTCTACCCAGGTGTCGGAAATGGGTACCGGCTTGACCGGGGGTAAGTGTCATTGCGTCCTGGTGTTAGTTATTAAGCATTCGAAAAACCAATGTACAAGATGATATGTATCAGGCTTGATTGGAATAAAACATCCTTTTCCGTGAAGCGGGGCTTTATAATGTTTGTTGTTTGCCATGCACGGATCTTTGAAATGATCGGTATGTGTGAAAGACGGCCTTAGAGGGTAAATGTTCTTTGTGTTGTTTTTAAAGTCATCTTCTACACGTAATAAGCCCTTTAGAAGAGGATATTTTAAAAGCCTTTTAAATATAACCGAAAATTCAATCATTTTAAAGGGTGACGACAACAATCCCCTGAAAGGGCTTATTAGAAGCGAAACACTAAAAAAAAATCTCTCAACAATCCCCTCTCACACAAGAACGGTCACTACGCTGGAAGAGGTCATTACAAGACAATCTTCTCGACAACATCACAAACAACAATCCCCTTTTCAGAAGAACGGTCATTACGGAACTTCGAGAGGATACCGACTCACCACACACACACACACACACACACTACCGAGCACCGATCATCAACCATACTTAGCGTGAGAAATAATCATACTTGGAGTGAGAGGTTTAAGATCGTCGAAACCGGAGCTTTGCTCAACATTTTGGTAGGGTTATGGATTTGATGTATGTGGTTTCTCCGATTCAAACATATATCTGCAGAAAAATTTAAAGGTTTAGTATAGGACACTGAAAATATGCAAGAATTCATTCAAGGCAAGAAAATTTGTTTCATAGTTTTTACCCAGTGCAGTCGCTTCTCTCTCAACTTTTCCAAAGCTCTCAAATAGTGGGGAAAACCCACAGCTGACGGGATTCGTTCGAAATACTGAAAGAAAAATTAACCATGGGGATAAATGGACAGGTGCTAATGAAAATTTCCGCACTGAATTTCTGAAAGATCATGAACCAAACAAACTGATCATTAAGACCGCGCTGAAGCCCAGTTCTAACATCAACCTCACAACCCACCCCGCCCACAGCAACTCGGTTGTAACATCAAGCACACAACCCACAACACAACCATCAGACCGGAAAACATCGGGTAACAGCATCCAACATACAATCCATCTGCCAAACATCAGACCGGAGAACATCGGGTTACAGCATCCAACATACAACCCATCTGCCAAACATCAGACTGGAGAACATCGGGTTACAGCATCCAACATACTATCCATCTGCCAAACATCTGAACGGAGAGCATCGGGTTACAGCATCCAACATACAATCCATCTGCCAAACATCAGACTGGAGAACAAGCAGTGCGATAACTGCACAGGGATCAGCAATGCATCAAAAAAGCCATCACTCACGTCCCTCTCGCCAGCAAATAGTTATTGCGCTATGGTGACGTCACTCCCTTGTGCTGGCTGCCAGCCAACCAGGAGTCCGCCTCAAAAGTTCAATCAAGCAATAGGACGTCGTCAGCTGAAAGGAACGCAACTTATTGGCTCTCGTAATTCAATTTCTATTACAGGACGACATAAAACGACGGCCGAACTTCCCCGAGATTTTTTATAGGGGCTTCGTTCACCAGAATTACACGTCAATTGAACTAAAGTCAAATTACATTTTATGGAGTTGTCTAACTCATTCTATGAATTGATTTTTTACGCATCTGATGGTTTGATACTACAGGTTATTGTTCCCATTGTAATACGGCTCGATATTTTCCCCTTGGATATAAACCGTTATATGAAATTCGTTAATTCTAAATTGGAAGAGAATCTTCACAGTTTTTCGTTCTCGGCATTTAGCTGTTGATTACTAAAAAAAATTCCTTGCTACATTCAGCACTCCGCCCGGACAGGTTGCGTAATTTTACACTTCTGAAGATTTTTGTCTTTCCTACTTGTCACTCGGAGCGCATTTTTTGAAGCTCATGCTTGAGAAATGAATAAAAAATAAACTTATTAACGATGTGAAGCAGATCAGCAATAAACTCCCATTTCTGCTCGATTATATCACTTGATGCAGCTGTACGTCGTGTGATGTACGCCTTGAGCTCGTTTATACACTCGAGTGTACTCAAAAAAATAAGTAAATAAAATACAGCCAGTATACTACAATGTAGACGTCACCCTAAACTCTTTTTTACATGTTTTATGCAACTATCGTCGCAGGTATTCAAGCAGACTTGAAAATTTCTCTGTGGTATCAGTGAATAAAAAAACAACAAATAGTAAAAAATTAAATCATGACCAACTAAACGAATGGAGAGGCCGCTGGTCACCGCATGTAACCAGACTTGAAAACTTCTCTGCAGTATCAGTGAATAAATAACCAACAAATAGGAAGAAATAAAATCATAAATAAGTAAACGGAGGACGGGAAAATATTCCGAGTAGCCCGGTAACGAATGGAAAAAATAAAATCACAAACTAAACGAGAGGCCCCTGTACAATATTCCCAGAGTCCCGTAATGGAGCCCTCACGGCAGGGCACACGGGGACAGGGCGCAGTCCCCTCTGGACCCCTGCAGTGCCGCCCCAGGGATCTCTTCCCCCCCCCCCCAGCGTGTGGGGGGCCCATGGCTCCCTCATCTAGCTCTTATAAAATATTTCCGTAAACTCATGAATATAAACTACGTTAAATGTTAAACACATTAACTATTTTTGTAGAATTAAGTATGTAAATTATTTTTGTGAAATTGAGTATACTAACTATTTTTGTGACGTTAAGCACATGAACTAGTTTTGTATACTTAAGCATACAAACTATTTTTGTACAGTTAAGCATCGAATCTTGAGATAACCATTTTATTGATGAGTCTAGTGTGCCTCTAGGTTAAGTAAATTAGGTTAAATATAACTCCACACCTTAAACTAGCGTTGATGGTAGGATGCCCTAGAAGTAGCTGAACTTATTCGGGCCCACAAGTAGCTATACTCAAATGTGTCCATTGTTCTAGACTCAAGAAACAATCTACTGCTGCATCACTTGAGGTAAATATATCATCAAATTGTTCAATGGCAGCCTAATGCACTGCAAGGACACAGGAGGGGCTGTGCTGCGCAGCAGTGAAGTGAGGGACTTGGAAATCATGCTCACATGATCTCCGGTCTATAATTTTCCGCCGGGATATCTGCTATTTTGGCCGCCCTGTGCAGAAACTGTACATGGACGGATGAACACATTCGCTGCGATGGTTTAAACTGAAGTTCAATATTCAACTTAAATTTGAAGACAAAAGTTGTTAAAAATTTTACAGATAGCAAATATTAACTAGGTAAAAAATACCATTAATTTGAAGAGATTGTTAAAGGCTTTCAAACAACCCATCGATGGGTCGTTTTGCAGATGAAAAAACTTGATCGCGACCCACCGGTGGGGTCATACCGAAATGGATGTGTTAGATCGCAAGTGCACCAGCCAAAAAGTTAGGCTAGGTTACGGTCCTAATCAGAACTGAGTAACGTAAGCTCTAACTAGCATATGATATGGCCGTAAACGGTCACCGCTGAATAAAATTCTGAATAAGCTGTGTGCCAACTGCAACGATTCTTCAAAGAAAAATTATCTTTGAACAAACCATCTGTAACCTCCATGACAATTTGGTTGGTGTTTCACGGCGAACAAAATCTACATATTTCAAATTGAACATTTCTTTCCAATTCATAGATCCAAAACATTGAAGAAAACAAAGCGAGACCTTATTTAAGTCTAAGTCTTTCCCTTAATTAAGTTTTTAGATCAATAAGGACGTCTGTCTGCCGAGGGTGAGGCTCATCCCTTCAACTACCAGGAACATCCAGAAGGTGTTCAGGCCTAAGGAACTCTATTAACCACTCAAACCCACTCGACGTGAGACCAAAAACTCCAGGCGCATATTCAGAAAAAAATAGCAGGAGCGCTCCAGCAGCTCGAGAGGATGATGGGACAAAAAACGAGCCAATCGTGACCCGAACAAAGGTCTTCCAGGCGCCGCGAACCTGGAACATTTCCGAGGCAAAGATTTCCAGGTGCTGGAGACCTGGAAGATCTTCAAAGACCAGGAGCCAAGACCCTGATCTCCTGGGTGCTCAAGGGAGCTTCAGTTCACTTGACCGCGCGTGAAATAGGCCTCTTTTGGCGCCACTCTACTCGCATCCGATCTTTCTTCACCACCTTTTACAAAAGGTCCGTTCTCTAAGTTTTACACTGCACTGCGTAAAAAGTTGAGTTAACGCATGCTGTGCAACACTTGCATCAATGCTATGAGCTTATATGGTAACTTACTGTATATGCTAAAATCGCTGTAAAATGAAGATATTATGAGCACATCACAGAAAACCAAAGAGGTTTTGAAAATACAGAACAAACGCTTGAAACAGAATATTCTAGGTACTTCAAAAAGTTGAGTTTAAGGATGGAAACAACGTGTGTTGTTGACCATCTTCAAACTGAAGTACGTTTGTTTTGAGATACACTGATCTCGAAAGGGTCATAGAAATGGTTCATGACGCAAAAGTGACACTTGTGACACTGAAAACTATGATTATAGAATCACTTTGTAAAATCTTCCGCAAATATTCAGAATTTGATCCGAGGAAATGATGCCTTTGCTGTAGATCTTGAATTTATTAATCGTATCTTTTATGGTATTTTGTGCACAACAAGAAACGTGAGTTTTAGCTGTAAAGAGTGGCTTAGAAAACAAAGGAGAAAGCAGATCAACCGTTTGGCGATAATATACGAGTAAGTACTGCAAAAAAATTTACCCTTGAAAAAAAAAGACTCGGAAAACTTGCCACGAAGCCGGAGGCAGGTCAAGCACGCATGAAAAAAACAAAAGAGTAACAAGCCAAACATTACGATAAGAGCGTAAGAGTGCGAACAGCAAAACAATACACTCGTATCTAATCGTTGTGTGGAGTATTTCACCCGTTAGGAATGCTAGTCGTCATGTTGACGGTCCGTTTCGTGAAAATTTGGTGAGCTGAAGCTGTGAGTCGTGAATGGATACGAACACACGCGCGGATATTATTATCAATTAGAGCGTATGTCATGGAACGTTCCTCCAAATTATCAGCTTCTGGCCCTACGAAAAGCCCGACTGAAGTTCGGTCTAACAGTCCAGTCCTAATTAAAAGCCCTCATTACGTGCACCATGTCTACCCTCAGCTAATGAAACCCACAACCCGTTGAGTGCCAGGAAATTAATAACGCGACTGTCACGTTTTCTCATCACGTCGAACAATGCAAAGGAGAGTTATCAGAGCCCGGTCCGAGGCGCGAGGTGGTGTTGCTGGACAAAAACAATCGCAGTTTTGTGAGGGCTTCATTAGGGAGGAAACGTTCGCTTTCAGGCGGGCAGAAGTCGCTGCCGAGAAGGCAACTCGAAAGGAGCACAGAATTTTATTAAAACCTTGACTACGTTTGTGTAGTTGTTGCGGTTAGTTTGGTTAGGTTGTGAGAAGTGGAAGTGAAAACTCGACTTGACCGCCCGAATACTTTCTAGCTTTTCTAAGAATGAAAAACGTGTCTGCATGATAATTTTTTAGCTACTACGTTAAAATCTATCATAAAAAAGGAAGTGGCATTATTAAAATGACATTCATTTGTGCTAGTACTTAATTGATCAATTTACCTTGTGGTACATACATGTTTCAATTCGTAGTCAATTAGACAAACTTGACTTTAAGCAAACAAGGGGATGCTCTTGAAGAGGAAGAACACGAGATTTTTTAAAGGAAGCATCACAAAACAGAAACAAAAGCGGATAAACGTTACGCGGGGGACGTGCTCGGCTTTGTTGCACTTTCTCAGCACATGGTAAAGTCTTGTACATATACCAATTCGCACATCCGTATTCGTACATTACTTGGTGGTTGTGCCTTTGTTGCATTCGTGTGTTTGACTTTCAGACATTCTCGACACTTTTGGAGTACATCAAAAGTTTATGTTACGAGCAACAGGAGCGTAAGAGTTGCCTTTTGAGCGTCAGACTCCGTCAAAAATACAGATCGTGTTTGCCAGGGCCTGTTATTTTATTTCTAAAAGAATGTTAACCCAATTTCAATCGTGCTTCCTTCCCCAACACAAATAAAAGAATGAGATAGAGCGCAACGTGGAGAATGAAAAGAATTTTTTGAAAGAGAAAAATAATGAAACCGTGAATTTGATTGTGAAAAACTCAATTGTCTTCCAAATGCTATCTATAATTTATTTTCGAAGTGATTGCGCGTTCGATTTAATTCTACACAAAACATCAATGAAAAATGAGGAAAAAACATGAGCTCGATTCGTTCCTACGAAAATGCAGAAAAGTTTTTCCCAAATTCAAGAAAACCAGAAAAATTGGGTGCAATTTTAACAGCGAACACGAAAAATTAAAAGTGGATCAGGGTGCATTATGAATTAACACGTGCTAAAAGTCTACGGAATTTGATATCCATGTTTAACTTACCATATAACGGCAATTAAAAAAAAAATACTCTAAAGCAAAATTAGGAACAATTTCCCCATTTGGATAAACACGGAAATAGAAGACATTAAAAAACATAGTTTAAACACGTAAAAAACTCAGAGAGCACAATGCTTAATAAAAAATAAAGCTGGAGCCAAGTCAGGGACAGTTTGCTCACCTGGATGAATTCAAAAATTGAAGAAATGTCACAGATAAGGTAGTTTAAACACGTAAAGAATAAAATCACGGAACGAAATGCTTTAAAAATAAATAAGAGCTAAAGCTAAGTCGGGGACAGTTTGCTCACCTGTATGAACACAAAAATAGAAACGTGCCAAAAGATGAAGTAATTCAATCACGAAAACAAAAAAAGTCACGGAACACAATTCGAAAAAAAATTCAACTAAAGCTAAGTCAGGGACAGTTTGCTCATCTGTATGAACACAAAAATAGGAGACATGTCACAGACAAGGCACTAAAACAAGTAAATAAAGAAGTCACGGGACAAGATACACAGATCAAACGAGTACCAGACGGGGCAGAGCCGAACATAAGACCTGTGGGAGTGGCGTCATTGACGCGTATCTTTGGCGTGTCGGGACACAGGTGCGTGTCGTCCAGGGACGCCGACGTGACGGGTGTGGACGGGGACGCTTCGTCCTCAGACCTGAGGGACCGTCCCGACCCAGACCTCCTCCTGGGACAGTCGGGTCTAGGACAGTCGGCTGCGGGGACACTCGACGGAGACGAGTCGTCACCGATGGTAAAACCTGGCAAAATCATCTTGCCTTTGGGGTTGCACACCACCACGCAAGTGGGGGGCGACTGGGGCCCCAGATCGGGGGAGGAGGAGGGGGGGTCATGAGGAGAACACTTACAGGGGGAGTAGGGGGAGCTGGTGGGGTCCTCTTCCCCCTCCACGTTGAGCGACGGACAGGAGGAGCTCAGGCGAGACAGCGACCGGCTGTTCTGTGGGGCACCAGAGACGGGATCCGTTAGTGCAGGCCACTCTCTAGCTCAGCCAGCATTTATGGTATCATTTATACCAGCGCTGGTGTGTTAGAAGCGATCACTTACGGTATTACTGATACCAGCAATGGTACATTAGAAATGATCATTTATGGTGTCATTGATACCAGCGATGGTACATTAGAAGTGATCATTTATGGTATCATTGATACCAGCGATGGTATATTAGAAGTGATCATTTATGGTATCATTGATACCAGCGATGGTACATTAGAAGTGATCATTTATGGTATCATTGATACCAGCGATGGTACATTAGAAGTGATCATTTATGGTATCATTGATACCAGCGATGGTATATTAGAAGTGATCATTTATGGTATCATTGATACCAGCGCTGGTATATTAGAAGTGATCATTTATGGTATCATTGATACCAGCGTTGGTATATTAGAAGTGATCATTTATGGTATCATTGATACCAGCGTTGGTATATTAGAAGTGATCATTTATGGTATCATTGATACCAGCGTTGATATAGTAGAAGTGATCATTTATAGTATCATTGATACCAGCGCTGGTATATTAGAAGTGATCATTTATGGTATCATTGATACCAGCGCTGGTATATTAGAAGTGATCATTTATGGTATCATTGATACCAGCGCTGGTATATTAGAAGTGATCATTTATGGTATCATTGATACCAGCGTTGGTATATTAGAAGTGATCATTTATGGTATCATTGATACCAGCGTTGGTATATTAGAAGTGATCATTTATAGTATGATTGATACCAGCGCTGGTATATTAGAAGTGATCATTTATGGTATCATTGATACCAGCAATGGTACATTAGAAGTGATCATTAATGGTGTCATTGATACCAGCGCTGGTACATTAGAAGTGATCATTTATGGTATCATTGATACCAGCAATGGTACATTAGAAGGAATTATTCATGGTGTCATTGATACCAGCGCTGGTACATTAGAAGTGATCATTTATGGTATCATTGATACCAGCAATGGTACATTAGAAGGAATTATTCATGGTGTCATTGATACCAGCGCTGGTACATTAGAAGTGATCATTTATGGTATCATTGATACCAGCAATGGTACATTAGAAGGAATTATTCATGGTGTCATTGATACCAGCGCTGGTGAATGAGAAGGTACAGTAACAAAACAATAACGAGCTGCGATATCGTCACTTATCGTAGCACCATAACCGTAGAAAAATAATGACATACGAGTAGATTGTCATTAATTGTAGCAGTAATAAATAAATATCAAAACATTGATCCATTGTATGAGTGAAAAATATTCATTTAGTCTTAAGAAGAATTTAAAAGCTCAAGTCGGGTACGCACGAACAGCTGAAAATTTTCATTTCCACGTGAAAATTTTATGCGATTAGGGGAGTTTTCCAGTAACTACTGTTCAATATCAAGGACTTTTGAAAGGTAATCGCTAAGTAAGGAACGAAAGAATGAAATACTGTAATGCGTTAAAGGTGTGCACATTGAAGAGTGGATGACAGAATCGGGCACAATACAGTATCGTTCGAGCAAGGTACAAAACGACAACTGACACATGCTAACAATACTCTCTTTCTCACAAATGATATTGAGCTGTTGGAAGACTGCTTGCTAAGACTGTAATTTTTTTAGTTGTATGCCATGCCAATGTCATGTCTCGCAAATTTATTCATGAGTTCACCATAAGGTAGTAAAAAAAAGCGGAGTTAATAGGTTCGTGCATTAAAGGGCAGGTTTCAATGCATGGTTATGAGGCAAGCCGGCCTGTGCTTGCTGGCCTGTGCTTGCTGGCCTGTGCTTGCTGGCCTGTGCTTGCTGGCCTGTGCTTGCTGGTTTGTGTTTGCTGGCTTGTGCTTGCTGGCTTGTGCTTACTGGCTTGTGCTTGCTGGCCTGTGCTTGCTGGCCTGTGCTTGCTGGTTTGTGTTTGCTGGCTTGTGCTTGCTGGCTTGTGCTTACTGGCTTGTGCTTGCCGGCTTGTGCTTGCTGGCCTGTGCTTGCTGGCTTGTGCTTGCTGGTTTGTGTTTGCTGGCTTGTGCTTACTGGCTTGTGCTTACTGGCTTGTGCTTGCCGGCTTGTGCTTGCTGGCTTGTGCTTGCTGGCTTGTGCTTGCTGGTTTGTGCTTGCTGGTTTGTGCTTGCTGGACTGTGCTTGCTGGTTTGTGCTTGCTGGTTTGTGTTTGCTGGCTTGTGCTTACTGGCTTGTGCTTACTGGCTTGTGCTTGCCGGCTTGTGCTTGCTGGCTTGTGCTTGCTGGCTTGTGCTTGCTGGTTTGTGCTTGCTGGTTTGTGCTTGCTGGCCTGTGCTTGCTGGTTTATGCTTGCTGGTTTGTGTTTGCTGGTTTGTGCTTGCTGGTTTGTGTTTGCTGGCTTGTGCTTACTGGCTTGTGCTTACTGGCTTGTGCTTGCCGGCTTGTGCTTGCTGGCTTGTGCTTGCTGGCTTGTGCTTGCTGGTTTTTGCTTGCTGGCTTGTGCTTGCTGGCCTGTGCTTGCTGGTTTGTGCTTGCTGGTTTGTGTTTGCTGGTTTGTGCTTGCTGGTTTGTGCTTGCTGGTTTGTGCTTGCTGGTTTGTGTTTGCTGGCTTGTGCTTACTGGCTTGTGCTTACTGGCTTGTGCTTGCCGGCTTGTGCTTGCTGGCTTGTGCTTGCTGGCTTGTGCTTGCTGGTTTGTGCTTGCTGGCTTGTGCTTGCTGGCCTGTGCTTGCTGGTTTGTGCTTGCTGGTTTGTGTTTGCTGGCTTGTGCTTGCTGGTTTGTGCTTGCTGGCTTGTGCTTGCTGGCTTGTTCTTGCTGGTTTGTGTTTACTGGCTTGTGCTTACTGGCTTGTGCTTGCCGGCTTGTGCTTGCTGGCTTGTGCTTGCTGGCTTGTGCTTGCTGGCTTGTGCTTGCTGGCCTGTGCTTGCTGGTTTGTGCTTGCTGGCTTGTGCTTGCTGGTTTGTGCTTGCTGGCTTGTGCTTGCTGGCTTGTGCTTGCTGGCTTGTGCTTGCTGGCTTGTGCTTGCTGGTTTGTGCTTGCTGGCTTGTGCTTGCTGGCCTGTGCTTGCTGGTTTGTGCTTGCTGGCTTGTGCTTGCTGGTTTGTGCTTGCTGGCTTGTGCTTGCTGGCTTGTGCTTGCTGGCTTGTGCTTGCTGGCTTGTGCTTGCTGGCTTGTGCTTGCTGGCTTGTGCTTGCTGGCTTGTGCTAGTTGGCTTGTGCTTGCCGGCTTGTGCTTGCTGGCTTGGGCTTGTGCTTGCTGGCTTGTGCTTGCTGGCTTGTGCTTGCTGGCTTGTGCTTGCTGGCTTGTGCTTGCTGGCTTGTGCTTGCTGGCTTGTGCTTGCTGGCTTGTGCTTGTTGGCTTGTGCTTGCCGGCTTGTGCTTGCTGGCTTGTGCTTGCTGGCTTGGGCTTGTGCTTGCTGGCTTGTGCTTGCTGGCTTGTGCTTGCCGGCTTGTGCTTGCTGGCTTGTGCTTGCTGGCCTGTGCTTGCTGGCTTGCGCTTGCTGGTTTGCGCTTGCTGGCTTGTGCTTGCCGGCTTGGAAATCTGCCCATCTAAATACTCCACTCTGTCGACTGGCGAGTCCGAGCCACCGAGACAGCAGGCACCGATTTGATGCGTTAGTTTTAAAAAACACGCAGCTTAGTGCTGGTGGAACTACATTGATCGCTGCTATTGACATCGCTTTTATTTGCACAAAGCCGTGTCATGTTACAACAGCGAGGGAAAATCACTAACTGATTTTTAAAGGTTTGTAAGCAGTACATATACTTCCATGTTGCGACCGTCCGTATCATCACGGAAAAATTCTGCGAATCACGAGACGTCTGATTCTTTCATTGAACTTTTCCAGGCTGATAAACTGTGTACTCCAACCTTGCATTATTTTACTTGAACTTGATGAATATTTTGAAAGGACTGCTGTTTTTGGAATGCTTATATAAAAAACACTTGAGTAATAATAAAGTAAGGAGAATGTTCGAATGGTCGAGGATACAACGAGTTTGGCTTGACTCAGACGCGTTCATTGGAGATGCATCACATCCGCTACTCTAATTTCTGTGATTCATAGATTGTGGTTTGTTTGTAGTAACAATCGGAAATCGACTTTAAGAAAATGAGTTTAAGAGAGAGAGAGGAAGAGAGAGAGAGCGTGGAACTCTGAAGTTCAAGCATAACATGACATTGGACGTGCTTGTGTTGGAGTCAGAGCGACGAGTTGCACACATTGTCGTCGCATCCATATGAGCAGCGTCGTCGCGCAGCTATATAAGGGATATCTCGTATCTCAGATACCGAACGATCTCAATTCAGCAGCGCATTTCTTTTCAAAAACCGAATATAAAACACCTGAACATTTTAACGCGAGATTTGAAGCCTTGAATAAAAGAATTAAGTTGAATAGCACAGAATGCAGGCAAGTTTGAGCTTCATTGCTGCGCAACACAGCAGCAACACGACGCGGCAAGCGGCGGCAGCGAGGGCTCCACAATAACATTTATTGGCGGAATATTTTATGCGGCCGGAAAGGCCAAAACATTTACGGACAGGCAGCAAACAGCGGACTACTCGCGAGTGCTGCCCAACACCGGGGATCTCGCTGTCTATTTGCAAAGCAGGAACGTAAGTGGGCAGGAAGCGCTCCATAACAGAGAGACATCTGCGTGCTGCTGGGTCTCAGGCAGCACCACGGTAGTGGAAACAAGGTAGGTTCAAACCAATTTTTTTTTCGCTGACGGCGTGGTTTTCCTGACGAAATAATAGACCAAAATAATAGCTGCGCTCGTATTGCATCTAGTGCACTGCTACCCCCAAATTTGGCTCCACTATTAACCTAGCGACATGGCGTTTTGGTGACGTCATAAAGTTTGTTTGAAATGAAGCCGTTCTATTGGCTAGCCGAACAAGAGAAGGTGTATTTTCCCCCATTGAAATGACCCTACCATGTTTCCTCTACCGTGGTCAGCACACATAACGTGAGTAGTATACAAAATACCACTTTGAGCACAGTTCACCACAATTGTCTCATAACAACATTTTCAAGACATAAGTATCAAAATTAGACAATAAAACGGAATTTAATCAGATTTAATTAGTTAATATTTTTCATAAGGTAATTGTTGTGAACTGTGCTCGAAGTGGTACTTTGTGCGCTACTGACGTGCCATAGACTGCTAGCTGCACAGCGTCCTGGTCCTCCCTGACAATGACATCTGAAAAGTAAAATGTCAAGACTTCATAAGGACGCAAGTATCTCGGATACGTTTCGTCTACTTGTCCGTAGTGTTCATAAAAAATAAAGCATCGTCGATGCCGCAAGCACTCATATAGCTAGAAGTAAATAAATTTGTCTTATTACTAGAATTAATAAATTGAGGATTAATGCCTTAAGAATCCTGAAATTCCAAACCCCGTGAACAAAGATCTCTGTCCCGCAGAGTTGTGCCAACATGAGCCTGAGACTCCAGTATTCACTAGAGCGAGTCTCAGTGTGACGGCTGTCTAAAGCAGGCCGGGATATTGGCCTGGACAGGCGCTGCAGTCGAGTGCAACGCGCCGGGACGTTCGAGACAGATCATTTAAACCGCTGGGCCGATACCACTCGAAACAACGTCTTTTTAAACTGGGACGGATTGATCGGTGATCCACTGTAGGAAAGCTGGATGTGCTCCATCAGTTTATGCACTTGACGAGTAAACTCAAACTACACCTGAAAACGATAATCATTTCGACGCATATATAAAACAATCTATGAAAATGCTTATACCTCGTCAGTGGCCTAAAAGGCATGGACAATTGGAGAACTGTAATTGGGGGAAAATTCTGTACTCAAAAACTGAATAATTATTCATAAACTTGAATATAAATATTGAATGAACTTTTTACTGGTCTTTAGACAATTACAGTCTACGGCTGTCACAGGTGTGTGTTTTTTTCTATGTATATAATAGATGGCAGAACTCAGGTACGCTCGTGGTGCGTTCAACAGACAAGCTTCAACTTGTGAACGTGCACCACGGTAGAAGAAACAAGGTAGGGTCAAACCAGCCTATTTTTGGTTTGCCGTGTGGCAATGGTGACGTCATGGCAGCGAACCAATAGCAGCGCTCATATTGCATCTGACAACACTGCTGGCCCCAAATCTGGCACCACTATTTGCCTGACAACGTGTCGCAATGGTGACGTCATAAAGTTTGTTTGAAATGAACCCTTTTTATTTGCTAGCCGAACAAGAGGAGGTGTATTTCCTCCCACAGAAATGACTCTACCTTGTTTCCTCTACCGTGACGTGCACTGAGTGCTCAGGCGACTCTGAGATACGATGAGCGAGACTCCAGAGCACGCGTGAGCGCACCACTTCAAAAGAGAAGTTCTGGACGTTGCGCTCGACCGATGCGCGCACTGCAGTGAACATGACATGACATGGCCAAGATGTGTCAAGTCTCAACTTGGTCGAATATCCCACATGGGAGTCCGTCTAGTCTTAATTTGGTTTTAGGGCTTCCTTTAAGTCGCCAGTCGACCTGAAGGTGAGGGCAGCATCTGCTGCACAGCTCGCTTCTCACTCACGCACGTCAGGCAGCAATGAACTGCAGACGCCTCAATTTCGGACACCGGCGAATATCGAGTGCGAGTGTTCTTCGAGTCGGAAATGGGTTTCCTCATGAATGTATGCAGAGACATAAGTTTATTATCGAGTCAGGAATGGGTTATTTTTGGTGTATGCAAAGACAGAACTTCAACAATAACATCGCATTGGGAACAATGGGTTTTTTAAAACTTCATCGCTGTGAAAACTAAATCTATCACGCGCCTAAAAATAGAAATTTTCATTTAAATCAAGCAACCGCTTAAAGCAATGGCACCCCAAGTAAGACAAGCACCACGTCGTCCCTCCATAACATGCGAAGCCAAAGAGAAAAAAAGAGATTTGAGAAACGGTTAAATTATGTAAGACGCTGATAACATCAATGTTAATCAAAAGTAAATCAGACAAGACTGCAACTGTTGCAGAATGCAGACGCTTAAAATTGTGCTTTTAAATTGAAGAATTACTGTGCCCAGTCAGTGAGACACCTCATACTGCATATATACCCGTAAACTTACATATCATTTGGATTCATCCACTGCAAGCTCTGTGAAATTATGCCAGAGTGCACGTCACATGAACGAAAACTGGCGGCTTGCAAAGCTGCCAGCAAATGTTGACCGTAAGAGGGAGTAGTCGATCTAACGTCTGGCATCAGACAACTGAAGTATTAAGAGAAAGTTTTTCAATATGAAAAAATCCTTCGAGATGAAAGGGGAGATAAACGCGCTGTTCAGCTGATGATGGAGCCCATAGCGTGCTGCAGACGTGTCTCATTCAGAGCGGTGTAGAGCCATGTCGGGTGTCGCTATCCAACATTGTGAAAGCAAAGTATTGTAAGTTTTTTGTATGCGAAATAAATTATTCTTTCATCCGTTAGCTATGTGCAGAAAAGTTGAAAACTCAGAAGCTAGAAAAAAGTAAAAAAGTACTCTAAATTTCAGTAAATACGATTATAATTTCACATAACTTCATTCTTTGAAGCTGATGAGGCATGTACCTATTTAAATTTTTGACTGCTTTTTCTATAACTCTATAGGTAGAAATGTGCTTCCGTTCGTAATATAAATAATTGAACCACATTTGCTTTCTAGCGCAGCTTTTTTATTTGTTTCATAGAGTATCAGCCATGTTTTCATTTACATATATCTCAAGTTATTATCAATCTAAATAACGAATTCTCGCGCAAATCACTTATCGATGCATCAAGTAATTAGAGAAGACTTCTTGCTATTGTAAAGGTAATGGTGATAAGATTTCTAATAATAATAATAATAATAATAATAATAATAATAAAAGGAAACCCATCAAGAAACAGGCCTATGGCTAAGTTGTTCTATGCAGGCACAATACCGACAAAGACGCTGGCATAAAAATTCGATGATTGCTCCCCAAGTTTGGAGATGACTGGGGAATCGTAAAGAAAATTTGCGACCATTTCAGGATTGGATCAAAAATTGACTGCCGTTCGACCGCTGTCAAAGGAAATGGAATTGCCATTCGGAAATAATAAAAAAGCGATCGCCTTCTCTCCGCCACCAACAACAAAGCTTGGCTTGGGCAGACTCGAAAAATGGCCGTATTTTGTGAAAATATTTTGCAGACAACGAACAAAACACGAGGTCGAAAAATCCCTTCAATCATTAGCCAGAATTTCCGGTCAAAAAATATTTTCAGGCAACAGAAGAAAATAATCGTGGAAATATTGTGTCACACAGAACTTTCCGTTCTCTGTCTAGCTGAATAGTGGCGTCTGAATACAGGAAATTTTCCCTTGAAATAAGTGAACAAACACCACAGTGACGAGACGGTCTCAAAGCTTTCATCACTCGATGAAAAAATTTTAGGACGGATAATATCAAGACTATTTTTTTTACGACGTATCAAAATATAGGAGACATCCCTGAAATATTAGGCTAAATAATTCAAATTTGTCAATAGAGTCCTGGAAGATTTTCGATGCAAATAAAAGAAACTTTGAAAGCTGTGCAATTTAAATCGCAACGGAAGCCTCGCAACGTTCGGACTCATTTCGAGACGACCTGGGTACGATTTCCGAGTTTTTCAGGAGGGAGATGAAGCAGGGGGAGTGTGTGGGAGGGTGAGGAGCCGGAATGAAGGATGGAAGAGTGGGAGATGGAAGAGTGGGTGATAGAAGAGTGGGTGATGGAAGAGTGTGTGGTGGAAGAGTGGGGTGATGGAAGAGTGGGTGATGGAAGAGTGGGTGTTTGAAGAGTGGGTGATGGAAGAGTGGGTAATGGAAGAGTGGGTGATGGAAGAGTGGGTGATGGAAGAGTGGGTGATGGAAGAGTGAGTGGTGGAAGAGTGGGTGATGGAAGAGTGGGTGATGGAAGAATGGGTGATGGAAGAGTGGGTAATGGAAGAGTGGGTGATGGAAGAGCGGGTAATGGAAGAGTGGGTGATGGAAGAGTGGGTGATGGAAGAGGGGGTGGTGGAAGAGTGGGTGATGGAAGAGTGAGTGATGGAAGAGCGGGTAATGGAAGAGTGGGTGATGGAAGAGTGTGTGGTGGAAGAGTGGGGTGATGGAAGAGTGGGTGATGGAAGAGTGGGTGTTTGAAGAGTGGGTGATGGAAGAGTGGGTAATGGAAGAGTGGGTGATGGAAGAGTGAGTGGTGGAAGAGTGGGTGATGGAAGAGTGGGTGATGGAAGAATGGGTGATGGAAGAGTGGGTAATGGAAGAGTGGGTGATGGAAGAGCGGGTAATGGAAGAGTGGGTGATGGAAGAGTGGGTGATGGAAGAGGGGGTGGTGGAAGAGTGGGTGATGGAAGAGTGAGTGAGGGAAGAGTGAGTGATGTAAGAGTGGGTGATGGAAGAGTGGGTGAGGGAAGAGTGAGTGATGGAAGAGTGGGTAATGGAAGAGTGGGTGAGGGAAGAGTGAGTGATGGAAGAGTGGGTGGTGAAAGAGTGAACAAAAGAGGAGAATGAAGCAGAAAGGAAATAAAAAAGCAATATAGCATGAGAGAAAAAAACTGCGTAAGATAAAAGGAAAACTTACTAAATGCGGGAAATAATTACGACAGTCGTTTTTTACTAGGAGACAGCGTAAAAACGAGGTTGGAGAAAAGGCAAACCCTGACGGCAATGCAGTGATAACTAACAGGAAGAAACGTCATCGCTTGAACATTGTAAGATCAAAGCCTGACGTAAAACCCCGACAGTTGGAATATAGTCAGCAAATTCCAGCTTTCTTTTTTGCCGTTTATACTGTCTTTATCGTATATATTGACGTCTTCTCTCATAACGGATCTGCATTTTTTGTGTGTAAGTGTATCCCGGAAACAGAATATTTGTCTTAAGTCATTCTTAACAACAGGGACTCGCGCGAAGAAGGATAACTGAAACAAACATTCTGTGTCAGGTATACACGTACACATACCCAAAATGCTGACCCGTCAAAAGAAGAAACGTTATCCAACAATAAGAGATTTCCATCGTACCAGCAGGACCCTAAAGTGTAGAGACAGAGCACTCTGGATTGGGCAGTGAACGCGAGAAGTTCACCGCACCCCGGCCAAGTGGCCTATAAAGAAGTTTACAAGTACGGCCCGGCACCTCGAGAACATCTCGAGACAAGTAAGCCTGTCATTTAATAGACACTTGAGAAGCAGAACTTCTGACATCTATAATAGGGCGCAACAACTTTAAACCGGTCTTTTAGCCTTCATAAAAGACGGTCTCAAACGAAGCGTGTACGGTCTCAAAGACCTCGAGACTCCAGGGAGATTCTCAAAATGAGGCGATCTTTTCGCGACAGCCAGTCGGACAATAAGACTTGGAACTCTAAGGAGGAATTTCCATAAAAATTACCAAAGCTTCGTGAACTTCCCTGATGAGTGTTTATGCAAAGGAGACTGTTTCAAAATAGGGAGCCGGCGTTTCTTTGTCCCTCGATGAATAGCGCATCTTGAAAGAATATAAACGAGATGACCAATGCAGTAAAAATGCGAAATATCTGCTGTAAAATTATATTTAACTTTGAGTGGTTGTATCAACTATTCTTATCAAAATAGTTATCAAAATATATTTATACTTTGATGCTATATTTTATTTGGCGCTGGTGTGCCCTTAGACTTTAGCTACTAAAGCTCTCATATAAAGTTCGACCATCAATACCTCGGTAAGTTTAGGAATACGCGTCCGTAAGTGGGTGTCCACGCACTCGATTTATCATGAATACGTTCCTATGGAATGCGAAGACGAGTATTTTAAAAATTTTATTCGCTTTAATTTTTTTATAGAGCTCAGATTCAGCACGAGCTGTAAATCCTTAAAGAAGAAGTAAGGACGTGTTTGTTCTTAAGCGATATGGTGTAAACTTGATCCCTGTCTTGACTGCCTTACGTTCTTGATTGAATTCTTTAAAATACAAGCGACACATCAACTCATAACTTACATTGCAACTTCACAAGGATGATTTTGGTGCTTTTTGTTATAACACGAGTGCAGCGGTAGCGACCGCAAGCCGATAAGCGAAAGATTGTGATGGCGAAGTGGTTCCTATATGGCAATGTTTTACTGCACACATCGTCCGTTATCCTGCACCATTTTCAAGTAGCGCAGCGTCCTGCATATTTGCATGCAGAGATATTGCTATATTTATACACACATCACCTGGGATAACGATTTACAAATGCGAGGTAGCAGCGTTAAGTCATGTGATACTTTAATAACAAACATACAACGGGGGTTTTCGACCACAATTTGGTTGTCGCACTGCACAAGAAATATTTCTGAAAGAGGTGATTGAAGGTACACGCGATTCTCAATGCTTGTCGCTATGCAAGTTATGCGTTACGGGGTACTCAGTTCACAGAAGGCACGCAGCACATGTAGTACACGGGAGACACGCCGTACATGAAAAGCTGTGCGAGGGAAGAAATCCCGCCCTTAACTCGGCGAAAACTCGCCCGTAGCGCACGGAGCTTCATAAAGCTGACGCTCTGGAGGGCACGCACGCCAGCCACGGCGGAGCAGATGGAAGTGGAGGAGATGGGGGTAGAAGTGGAGGTGAAAGAGGAGGAGGAGCGGGTTGGAGAGAGAGGGAGAAAGAGGTGAAGAGGTGGAAGTTAAGGAGGAGGCTTCTGATATATTGATTTATTGATCTCAATTGATAAATATAACATTGGTGTATTTCATTGATCTCAGTAAGGAGGCGAATGAAGAACATTACCAGATGAAGCGTCCCTTCATGTCTCTCCCGTCTATATGAGATGAAATTATCACAGCCAAATGAAATTGAGGCAGTATCACCAAACGGAAGATAATACTTTCATTTTTCCCATTTTTCAAAGTAAACCATTTTAAGTTTTAACACAACATGCGTTTGCTGTTGGAGGATGAAAAATCCAGGAATATCTATTCGCCTTAGATTCATTTGAAAAATTTCAATTTTCTTGTAATATTTTTAAAGCAAACCCTCATTTTAATCTATTGGGGTATACTGGAAGCTCACGTTATCGTTTCATATGACACAAGTCACTAAAACACTCCATTAATAATTATTCATCAAATGGTCCTATAGTGAAAATACGCACACTTGCACCTGGAGAAGGCAAACTCTTGAACCTTCTTTGATTGCGCTGAGAGTTCATCAGCTTTGCCCAGTCAAACTTTTTCGCCGGAGCATGAACGTTTCTCGCCGCCTAAGCGATTCAATTACTTGGGCGGCAAAAAACATGCATGCAGGGGGCAAAAAAGTCATACTGGCTTGGTGCACCCGTGACTCAGCGCGAGGCAGTTCAAACACAGGAGTTCAGATTAGAATAAATACATGTATATATAATAATATATGTATACATTCAATTCAATTCTTCTAAAATCTTCATATTTCGTTCAAAATGAATTGGCGATCCCGAGGGTGGGAAACACTGGATTAGAATGAGCATATATCACAGGAACCAAGCAACCACTTGTTGCTTGTTGTAATAAGGAGAATGTGTGAGACCCAACTTCCATGTAGACATCTAGCACAACGATCCTTCTCGAGATCATTATTTTCAGCTCCACTCGTCTAAATTTTTCGCCGCCTGCATGCATAGCTTTCACTGCCCAAGTAATTAAATCGCTTGGGCGGCAAAAAACATGCATGCTTCGGCGAATTAGTAAGACTGGGACTCTTCGAACATTTTCTTAAGTTTAATTCTTGGACTCTCTCACCTGCCACAGCTTGCATTGTGAATATTCATTCCGTAACTATTTATAAAAAGTTTGATGAGAGTAGGAGCAAATGGAGAAATACATAAAGCCAAGGGGATAAATAATGGAGGAAAGGTTGAGTATGGCTGCTCTAAATGCTCTCAAACTGGCCATTTTCTCACAAAATGGCCTTACGGCTGGTCAACATCTGATGTAGAATTTTCTACGCAATTTCTGTTTAAAATAAGGCTAGAGCGGTAAATGTCGTCAAGGAAAACAATCTGGGAACTCTAATCCGAAGCTTAGTACAGCAGGAGCCGCGCTTGCCACGTCGGCTTAAGGAGGAAAAGTTGAAGCCGGCATTTCTTGGCGGAGTTGCTCTGCGTAGCGGCCCTCAGGGGGCGCAATCTCAGTAAATGTTGCAATCCATTAAGATGCAATCTCAACTCCCATTGTAATCCAGAGGGGCCCAAACTTCCAGAAATATTATTTCTCTTCGCTTTTTGAGTTTGTTTTAATATATCCGGTTGGCAGACGTGTTGGTTGCCGTACAAGACGCATAAACTCATTTTTATCACAATTTGTGATAAAAAGATCAGTATGAGAGTAACTGTTTCTTTCAGAGAACATATGTTCCATAGCAGTAAAATTTCGTAATGAATACCTTTCAATAGAACGCTCGCGTCTTCAAGATTCAATGAAGTGTGCATTACGGAGCAGAATTCGAGCACCTGCACCAGGAGGCGTTTTTGACCTTAAGCTACCATGCTAAAGCTGATGCTTATTTCCCTGAAATACATGAGGAAATCAAGCACGTTAGCTCAAGCACCACTTGTCACAGACGACATCAGGGAAAGTCACAGAATTACCCTCGTAAAATCACATAATCTAATGTTTCAGAAAGAACAAAATTTCACAGACTTTACTAAACAACAAAATTAACGACAACAAGACTAAAAATAACGAACAAATAAATGTCCTGCCTATGAGAGTGATACAGATCATTCAAAGGTTTCATATTACTCATATTTTTTTCATCTTGTTACGTTTCATGTTTCATATTATTCATATTTCTCACTCATATTCAATATGAGTATGAGTAAGCCGATTGAGCAGGGATGGCAACAATAATTATTGAGGATCAAGAGAAGCGAAGTGAAGCCGCGCATCAGCGTGGCAATGCCGAGCATCAAGAAGCAGGGCGACATCAGCACCACAAGAGCCTAATTAGCAGGCCTACTTGCACCAGCTGCTGCTGACTAGCGCAACGCTAATCTGCTAATCAAGGAAGGTTTTGCACCTCACACGCTGTGAGGACAGGAGGGAGCGTGTGAGGACAGGAGGGAGCGTGTGAGGACAGGAGGGAGCGTGTGAAGACAGGAGGGAGCGTGTGAGGACAGGAGGGAGCGTGTGAGGACAGGAGGGAGCGTGTGAGGACAGGAGGGAGCGTGTGAGGATAGGAGGGAGCGTGTGAGGACAGGAGGGAGCGTGTGAGGACAGGAGGGAGCGTGCGAGATCCGAGGGTATGCTCGCTGCCCTCAATTATGAGACCCAACAATTGCCCTCGCCGAGGTGCCCTCTAATTCAGCTCTCGCCGTCAGGCAGCTGAAAGCAAGAACTTCCTGCATGCCAGCCCACGCAGCCCCAGAAACTCCGACTGCTCGATGGCAGTTGAAATTACCGACGTTCGGACGAGTTCTGAGCTTCCAATATTAGCCAATCGGAGCGATCATCTCGAAACCCGAGCCTGTGCTGTTCGAGATGTACGAGTAGTTCGAGTGTATACAGATGCGCCGGTTGCTTGCCAAAAATCGGTTGCATGATACGTTGGTGACTTGGTACCTACCACTTGAGAGTGGAGGTTAATAATTATAAATACGGTAGTGAATTGCATACATAAGATGCGTAAGCCCTGAACGTCGTTTTTGTATTAGAAAAAAAATTCGGTATAAAATAAAAAGGGATGTTCTTGATGTTAATGACGTGTTTTTAGTCAGTCTTGCATTGCAGGTACCAAAGAACTTGGTGAATTTTTCTACTCAGAGGCTGAGAAGTTTCACACAAAGACTGCAAGTTTTTGCATTTGACCGAGCTGTGCAAGTGGTGGGTAAGCGAGCGCCGACAAGAGGACGGATATGAGAGGCATGCTAGTGAGGGGAACTTGCGAGGTCCCGGCTTGTTCTATAGGAAACATTTTGAACAGGTAGTAAGTTTAAAATTACAAAAAACAGCAACGGATATAAAGCCTCTAACTCTATGCAAAAATAGCTAATCCAATTAAAAAGCCATAGGAGTACACTGTAAATTTGGTTCTTTTCGCCTTGCGGTGCTTTGCATGCAGAGGGTACTTTGAAAGTACATATATACATAATGCATACATATACCGGGCTTATCCTCCCTATGGGAGGGTAGCCGACAGCAGGCCACAATCACCACACTTAGTCACTAGGAGGCAAGAGAGGCAGCACTGGCCGCACCTGAACTGCCAGGATCAGCAGCAGCCCAGCACAACCACCTTCCACAGTCAGGCCCGACAGCCATAGCTGGTTTACCCCGACAGCTTCATTGAGTGCAGCCCCTCCCCCCGCACAGGACAGGTCAACCCCATCACACGCGGGCAACTTTCAGTACCGCGTCAAAAATAAAATTACCTTCTTATGCACTGCCCCCACTCACTTCTGTCTGCAGCCATCCCTCTCGCCACGTCCACAATCAGACCCCTCTCATGCAAAGCACGTTTCACCCCTTCCGTCCAACTCATCCGTGGTCTACCTCGCGCTCGAAGATCACTCACTTCCGACATATGTATCTTATTCACTAGCCGCTCAACATTCATTCTTTCAACATGCCCAAACCATCCAAGCACTCTTTCATCCACTCGCCTGCTCAACTTTTTGGGACTCTGCTCCATACAACAAAACTGGCACAATCAAACTTTCATACAGTCCCCTCTTAGCATTCATACTCAAACTCCTGCATTCAAAAACTTTCCTCATTGCACCCAATGTCTTACAGCCTTCACTCACTCGATGCCTCACTTCTACTTCCACACTATCCTTAACAGTCACATCCGACCCGAGGTACCTTAAATGCTCTACCTCCTCTAAAACTTCACCATTCAACCTCACATCCAAAGTTCCAAACACTCCACCTCTTGAACATCTCATCACCTTACTTTTATTCACATTTACCCTCAGTTTCCGCCTTTCGCACACTCTACCAAACTATGCAACCAGTCTCCTCAGTTTTTCCTCTGAATCAGCCACAAGCGCTGTATCATCTGCAAACAACAGCTGACACACTTCCCAATACATACCATTTCATCCCACCAACTGCGCACCTTTTCCCAGCACTCTGGCATTCAATTCTCTCACCACACCATCCATAAACAAATTAAACAACCACGGCGACATCACACATCCCTGTCTCACACCTGTCACAACTGGGAACCATTTATACATGATACATTGGTAAAAATACAGTGAATGCCTCATTACACGCGACCATTTACTTGTTTAGCGTAAAAATAACGCTCACTTTGATGTACGTGTAACGTAAACCGTCTTTTTTGCGTGTGTTCCCACCCCTTAACGCTTTGACTGCGGTATGTAAAACTGGAGTTTAATATTCAATTCAAATTTAAAGTCAATTGTAGTTGGCAATGTTGGAAATAGAAAGCATTAACTAGACCAAGCCTTCATTTATTTTGATTATGTATTTATTAAAATTGAGTTTGTCAACTGCTCGTCAGTCAGCAGCTTTATAAAAATCTTCTCCGTGTCCACTGGTGGCTCACGTCGCAGTCAGTGTTAAATTAAGGAGAAATGCTTCGAAGCTGATCTCACGCAACCGCGTCTCAAAACCTGCACGCAGAGCTTAAGGAAAAGTCTCTACGCTTGAATTTTCCTTTGAGCCATGCATTGCGTCAGAGATTAAGGAAAGCACTTATTGCAATGAGGGGCTATCAATTTACACGCAGTTTATGCTGAGAGAGAAAGTTTCGCCGGCGGGGGGGTGCATATCGCAGGGACCAGCAAGCAGCGCCGGCTAAAGAAGATTTGAGGTATGTTTAGGGCAGCATCAGAGGCGGCCATTGTTTGAAAACAAAGGAACTTTATCGGCCCCCCTGTGCCGTCTGCTGCGATAACAGACCTGCTCGAGGCACGTCAAAAATGCCGCGAATAAAACTTCCGAAAATCAAGTAACCAGAGGGCACTAGCTCAGGATCCATTGTCTCCGACCCGCAGTCGAGAGTAAGAGAGATGCATTCAGGGCAGCATTCAGGGCAGCAGTTCACTGAAAAAATTACAAGTGAGGATGAAATATGTGCGCATAATAAATAAAATCATCATTTTATATTTCCCTTTCATAAAAAATTACGAATTACCGTATCAACTTACAGGAAAGCTACGGAGTAAATACGTAATGTTTGTCCCCTTCAAATTCCCCATTCATCTCCAGCTTGGCTTTTAAAAATAGGGAACAGCTGTATGAGTTGACACAACGCACACATGATAATGCTACCACACATCTGATGCTCAGCCTAACGATGTTTATCGTTTGCTCTGCTCTAATCACCTTGAATTGGAAACCCTTACACGATTGCCTTCCCATAGACGGCGTCAAATTCTTTGGGGACGTAATTTTACAGGCAAATTATCTTTTGAGCAAGAGAGGTTCCATTCCTGACATCTCCTCGACTCCAATGAATTTCGCCACAAATAAAAATATTTAGTGGTCCGGACACAACAACGGTAGAACTGAGACCTAACCCAGTCAAACTTTTTCGCCTCCCCCATGCATGTTTTTCGCCGCGTAAGCGATTTAAGCGATTAAATCGCCCAGGCGGCGAAAAACATGCATGCAGGAAGCGAAAAAGTTAGACTGGGAATTGAGTGCTGTGCGATACTTTGAAATGTACATCGAACTTGTGCATGTAAATATGAGAAAAAATTTACGTACAAAATCCGAAATTTCGACGGAACATGTTTTCCCTGAGTTTGGGGAGAAACCGCTGGAATTCAGCAGGACACTCCAAACATCGAACAGGTCCATACGTTGCTTGGAGAGAACACATATATTGAGTGAGAATGAACATGGTTGGAACATTAAGAGATGCACACTCATCAAAATACAAATTTTCACAGCGAATCTGAATGAGAGAAGAGAAAAATTTAATTAAAACCTAAATAAATAGGCATGCATTTACAAGAAGGATACGAATAAAGCCTTACCTCGTTTCACAGCATGAGCTCTTTACGTATCGCCTCATTGCTTTAAAACATAACGAAGTACTAATTCAGACAGCAACAGTATTGACCTCTCCCAGTGTTGAAAGGAGGCTGCCTTTCGAATGTTATTACTTTCCAGTAGACCTTGTGCAGATGAATACAAGTTTAGCCACCATATCCCCTCGATTTATCTTGTAACTCAAGCAAAATTACGACAATGTGAAACAAAAGCTACTCCCCAGCAGAGGAGGCAGACGTTATGTGTTCATTTACAAACCCCGAAAAGTCCATACATCTCTTCTCCCGAGAACTGCGAAACTCAAAAACACTCTCCCAGTGTATATTTTTTTACTTTTGAGAAGCTTCATTTAAATGACATCAAGTCTCCCAAAATTATTCGTGCGAACCCAAGAGCCACCGGACCCACCATCAAAGCTGGACCTCTGACGCCTGCAGACCTTCCAAAAGCAGCATACGGGTCCAAAGCCCTTACCTGAGAGCCGGGCACCGTAAGGAAGCCCATAGTGTGTGCTTTCTGGAGCTTGCCTTTTACCACCTTGCACACGATTTTGATCTTGGCCCACTGACTGAGTTTGGTGGTGCCTCCGCTTTTGGCCATGGCGAGGGTGAGGCGACTTTGCTATTTAGACACGGGCTGACGGCGATGCAAGAGCGACAGCGGAGGACGGTGCAACTCTGTCCATCTTGCCTTTAGTGGACTTGTTTATGGACGTGGGGGGCTTTTAAAGCAAGGCTTAAATTGACGGAGAACATAACTCCTCGGGTACATTTAACGGAAGTAAGGGGCGAGATTTTAAGGTTCTCTCAGGAGGATAACACGGTGATGTCTTCATGGTTTTTATATGATGGTGGTTTCCAAAGGTTTTTAAATATGGTCTAATTGTGTATTCATTTCGCTGTGTCACGACAGTTTGATATAATCAAATTGCTGAATGTGAGATCTAGAAATACTCCAAGAATAAAGAGAGTTCCAGGTGCGACAAATTTCACTAGATGATGGAAGTGCAAATGTGGATTTTGAAAATCCACAAGTTCATCACAGAATAAGTTTAAATGAAGCATGGATTTGCTGGGATTTGAGCAAGGATAGAAATGAAGTGACAACACCTACAATGTTTGTAGATGATATGATGAACAAAAGTCAACTCGGAGAGAGCTGTGCTTCACAGCACGAAGAGGATGTTCTGAGGCTTCTTTTTAGAACAAAGGCTACAGAATTTAGCCAGAAAGTGACAAATGCTCACTCAAATTAAACTTTAGGCTGCACAATAATAAATTCATAGAATCTTCAACGGTATTCCGTGTAAAACGCAGTATATGAGCTCCTGAAATATCTTTGTCGAAAATAAGTTCTCGATGTAGATGTGAGTAGAATTTTTTTAACTATAGACGCATATAGGCAATGATGACAAAGCAGTTCAGAGGAGTTTTGTGCAAGTACGATGAACAAGAATTTCTCCAAAACAAATATTAAGCTTAACGTCTATTATTCTAGAAATTAAGATCAACTTGAAGTATATTCTGCTGTCCTCAATACGTAGAGACCGATTTGGAATACTCTACTTACAAGGGAAACGAAGGATGCTCCCAATGTATTTTATTCATAGAAATGAGTTCACTTATACGAAACTCCAAAGCTTGGATCGAGATAGAACTGCGTTTTTGATCCATTTGTTCCAAGCTGTAGATCACGATTACTGGGAAGCGAAATTACGTATTTATTGCCATGAAAGTTTTAAATTTAGTTTTAAAAGGTTTTAAAATCAGATTCAGCATCTTGGAGTATTCCTGAGCTATTCAACAAACAACACAATTTTTCAAACAAGGCAACAGCTCATTTGAAGAGAAGATGTCGCGCCCACAGTGAGTGCAACGAAGATGAAACCAAAGAAGGACAACAAAAGAAGGAATGAAGGAACAGCAGGTACGAGATGATCGAGCTCCACACTCGTGCACCAGATCTATGAGGTAAACAACACAACGGGATCAGTGTTAACACCGAGAAAACAAGGAACAAGGGATGAAGGGAAAGAAGAAAGATATTTATGGAAGTACCACCCTGCCGGTGACTACAGAGGAGGTTCCGTATACTCTTGACTGGATGGCAGCCGGCAGGAATACTCTTGCGTCCGCACAGCTACAATTTATCTCTGCAAACTTCAGGTACGTTGTTCTTTCAAATGCGCATGTGAGCTTCAACACGATATTCTGTTTCAAGAAATTGCGCCACTTATAAGCTTCCACAAAGACGCATTTAGAAAAATGGTTCGTGAATTTTTCAAGTTACCAAATCATTAAGACAGTATTTTGGATAAGTTCCTCAACCAACACCGTAAACAAGGATATTTCAACACTGCTGACTTCACCACAAAGCTAACTCTGTTTACAAGACGCCCTCACGTTACAATGAAGGTGTTTCAAAGAATCTTCGACTTTGGAGCAGTTCACGAAGTTTAGTTTCAAAATAAGTGGCCTTTGGGAAAATGTACGCGAGGCTTCCAGCTCCAATTGGTGGCTGGGTTTTATGCCAGAGCCAGTGGCGGAAAATCCCAGAGCGAGTTTTAACAAAATCCGAGTTTCAGGGCAGAATTTCAGAACTGTTGTGAAAAAATTCATCGCTCTCCCGAGGCAGTGCAGATGAACCGTCTTCTTCAAGCAAACTTTTGAGAACCGTTAACTTTAGAGAAAAGTTTCCAGAGGAGCGATCTTTTGGAAAATATCGGCAGTCCCACCAGGTCGTCTCCAGAGCTCACAGTCTCCGCAGCAGCGCGTGCGTTACGAGACTTTCTTGTGAAGGAAGCAACGTAGTGCGCTCGAACCGCGTAGCCCAAATGTACTTCTCTGAGAAACTTTCGGCACCTCGAGCTTCAGGAAAAGGTTGCAGGTTTTCAAGGATTTTTTTTTTAAGAATCAGTTCTGTATTCTTCACCCTAATGCACTCCGTGCCTAAAATTTTTGAATTCTTATGGGAAATTGTTCCGCGGTTCAAGACAAAAATACCGCACGCTCAGGACAAAACGCACATCACATTTTTCGTGTCCTATTCAAGCAATAATGGGAAGGCCGTAGAAGGCTGTGACTCTAACACTCACGAGTACGGCAACTTAACTATATAGATGAACCAACACTCAAAGCGTTGAAGGACTCGTCTCATAAAAATTTTCAACACAGAAATCAATCATGAAGTGCTAGGAACTGAGGTTTAAACCTTTCCCAAAGATCATTTAGCAGCATGACGCGGTATGATTTTCAGACCAAGCTCAGGATTGCCTTCCCTTCTGTTTGGGGAGGCCGTGCTGGGGTAACTCGCCTTGCTAGTCGAGGGCCCGTCACAGCTATCACAATTATACACTGGGTACGCAGGGCGGAGTGCGCGTCACGAGTGTGCGCAGAGGACGGAGTTCAGTGTGCGCAACACGAATAGAATACTAGTATGCAACACGCGCAGAATACTAGCATGCAACACGAGAATACCAGAAAACAGAAAACGTTTGCGCAACACGCACAGAAAACTACTATGCAACACGCACAGAATACGCAGGCAGCACCACACGCGTCGGAAGGGTTACCTTTATTATCAATGCCTAAAATTGCGATGTTACGAGTGCAGGATTTGCTGACCGCTAAAACACGAGCAGGCTGCTAAGATCAGCCAGGCTGCTGATTAAAATAATCGTCTAAAATAATCGAGGGCACCTGAAGTTGATTATCCCTCCAGTGAATGAACTAATCATGGATGAATTAAACTTGCAGTCATTGATGTTATTTATCACGATCCGTGTCGATGCTGAAATTACTTACGGCGAGAAATTTGCAAGGAGATACGCTAGAATTTTTCCACGAATGTCCATCGCTGACGAGACATGATCTCAAGCTGAAGTTTGAAGCTAGATGTAGGACTCAAAAAACGTCACTTGTTGCAATTGTAGAAGAATTAACAAGAATTAAATTCTCACGATGAGTTGTTCAATAATTACTTCAAATTACACAGCACCAGTAATGCACTGCTACTGTTATTGATTTATCAGCTTAAGCGAATTAATTATCGCGTTGAGATTTGTAAGAAAATAAATATCTTGTTCTAACACTTCTACGAGATAAGAGCGAACGGAGAGCGTCACTAAGGCTGTGCACCGCGAGACGAGGAAGAAGGCCACGAGTAAAGCTATACGAGAAAATGATCGATCGCTAACAAATACAATAGAGATAATTATACACAAGAAGATTGTGTGAGAAACGAGAGCTACATCAAACGAGTGCAAATTTCTGTGTCCGAAATGCTCGCTTGCTGAGAGGCGCCTCATACATTACGTCACTGCTGTTGCGAGCAATTGCTTTATTAAATAGCAACCACATTTGTGTTAGTAAGAAGCTTGAATATCGCAAGTCATTTTGATAGCAAGACTTGCTAAAATAGAGTTACAATTTGCGCAGGTCGCTCAAGAATTACAGACCAACGCTGGGTTATCAAGCATTACTGGAGTTGCACTAGCGCTAGTTACCAGCCACAGCGCGCTGGCAATGCTGTAGCCACAAAACACGGACACTCTACAGACACACCACGAGCTACAGGTGATGTTTAGCGTTAAATGTCGAGTGACATGACCTCTAACTGTTACAACGAAAGCTAGAGTCAAGAGCCGGCAGCTACCATCAGGGACTACATTAAAATTCACATGTAGGAAGTCAAGCTTGAAAAAACCTTTGAAAGTTACTGAAGAGATGAGCAGAAACCCATTCTAATAGATGGAGCAGGACTACCAAGTCATGAGATATTTGCCAAGTTAAAGGAGACGCGCTGAACGAGCGAGAACACTCGGCCAGGCCGGGCCTTCAGCGCTCACTGAGAGCAGCACTGACATGTCGGCTTCAGATCCAAGGCAACGTCACGAGTAAAACATCAGAATTGAACTGTTCAAGCTGGAGGTAGGAGAGTAGAAGTGAACTGTTCAAGTTAGAGGTAGGAGAGTAGAAGTGAACTGTTCAAGTTAGAGGTAGGAGAGTATATAAGTTAACTCTTCAAGTTGAAGGTAGAAGAGTAGATATGAACTGGTTAAATTTGAGGTAGGAGATTTGAAGTGAACCGTTCACGTTGAAGGTAAGAGAGAAGATATGAACAGTACAAGTTGGAGGTAGGAGATCAAGCAAGTGAGGGTCAGGTGGGGTCGACAAGACAGCAGGAAAACAAGCCACCAGTCACATGAGGGGTAGGGCAACAGACCTGCTGTCACTTGCAATTCCAGGCGTATAGCGACGAAAGATCTCCAAGCAGGTGCACTTCACATGATTAACAGAGTCACACTTTTCAATCTATCACTTTTACGCTAATTTTTACCACGAGACGATGTCACTTTCACGCAGTCGGAACGTCGGAACCACTTGCACCAGGAATGAATATTTTCTTACGATTCGGTATTTTCTATCACAAGAATTAAAGTCGTGCTTTAAATCACATGTCAATTCACAACAATCCTAGTTTCAAACGATCACATCGTAACTGCTGATGACAATTGTAGTTTATGAATGTAATATCCGAGCAGATGACTCACGAGGTTCCCTGCATGGCGTCGTGGAAATCGAGTAATTAGATTGTGCGGTGATTGTCCCGTCCGTTATATTCTGTAAAGAGTATTTGCCTGTGGAAAATATATACTTATGTTGTTATTTAAGGTTTTATGGGATAAATAAAAGCGAGACATTGGAGATGAATAAACTGCAGTCATGAATTAAACGATATCACTATTGTTTTTAACAAGGAAATAAGTGTAAAAATGCTCCCGCTAACAACCTTTTACATTCAAAAATTTGCAAGGGACTCAGGGCAAATCCAACAAGGGGAACATGTATTTCTGCCTCAATAAAAATTCACACGTTTAGTTTAAGAAATACTCTTCCAGAGTTTAGAATTAGAATAAGCCTAGCTTCTGGCTCGCCAAAATCGAGCCAATGTTATCGTGAATCCCGCAGAAAAGATATGAATTTAGCCAATTAGTTCATATTTACAGGGTGCAGCAGTCAACCATGCATTTTCATGAAGGTTGTGGAGGTCTAAAATGCAAGATTGACAGCTGCACCCTGTGTATGGGAATGATGCACATGAAAATTCGGAACTTGAGAAGAGTATCTGGCAACCGATAGAATTGCTGTAGAATCCAGACATGCTCTAGTCAACCAAACACAGTAAAATCCGTCTCAACTGTGCCTACTGCTCAAACTACACCAACTCTATACCATCAACGGGGCATTTCTCCCGTACCAAAATAAAACTCCCTTTAAATTTTAAATTTAGAAAAACATTTTAACGACCCATAACTTTTTTCGTATCTTTAATCGAATCGCATTTGTAAAGCACTTCCTCCCTGTCGTTTCCATTACGTGATCACCTTTTATAGACGTCGTGGCCGCGTAATGCTGGCCCCTAACGACAGCGCCGCACCGCGTCGCTCCGACGTGCGTAGCTGCAGTCCGGTCAGTGTCGCAAGGCTGACCGTTATACGGCCGATATGCTTGAATTTAGTCTATTTCAAATTAAATTTGGTCATAAAAATTGTGTTGTCAGACTGGCCGTTTTACAGCCAATTTTCTCAAATTTAGTCTATTTCAAATAAAATTTGGTCATAAAAGTTGGGTTGTCAGGCTGGCCGTCATGCGGCGAATATGCTCAGACTTTGTCTATTCCAAATTAAATTTGGTCATAAAAACTGGGCTGTTAGACTGGACTCTTTACGGCCAAAATACTGAATTTGACGCTATTTTCAATCATATTCGGACATAAAGACCAGTCAAGACAAATTTTTCAGGTGTCCAGAGGTTCGTTGATTTTTAATAACAAGTTCTACCTGAAGAAGGCTAAATTCTGACCACAAAAAGGCCAGTTTGACAATTAAAAATCCAGGCAAAGCACATGAGCATAAGTACGCGATTTCACACCGTGATCGCATGACACTAAATGCCCTGTCTAACTTTTTCGCCAGAGCATGCATGTCTTTCGCCGCTAAAGCGATTTAATTACTTGGGCGGCGAAAAACATTCATGAAGGCGGCGAAAGAGTTAGACTGGGTGAGCTGCAGCAGCTGAACTTATATAGTAAGTTGGCATAGGTGGTGTTTACATTGGTTACAGCAGCAGCTGCAGCAGTTGTATCTGCACACATAGGTTGCAGCAGCAGCTGCAGCAGTTGTATCTGTATACATAGGTTGCAGCAGCAGTTGCAGCAGTTGTACCTGCATACATAGGTTGCAGCAGCTGCTGCAGCAATTGTATCTGCATGCTTAGGTTGCAGCAACAGCTGCAGCAGTTGTATCTGCATGCTTAGGTTGCAGCAACAGCTGCAGCAATTGTATCTGCATGCTTAGGTTGCAGCAACAGCTGCAGCAGTTGTATCTGCATACATAGGTTGCAGCAAAAGCTGCAGCTGCAAAGAGCAGCAGCAGCATGACGCACACGCCAGACTTCTCACAGCAGCGCGAGCAGCAGCAGACTCAGGCATGTCCTCCAAGCGATAAGCACGACACTGGTTCTTCTACATAATGTAGTGATAAATTAACCCGTTCGTGAATTCCAAGCCATGAATTTTCGGCTGCTGGTTTCCTTTATTTTCTAATTTATTCAGAGTGATGTGCTTAAGATGTGAACTATTTTCAGGGAACGCAAATTGAAATGATGACATCGAATGCCGTATGACAAATCCATGCTCGAATAATATGAACTTCCTTTCCTCGAAACTTTAAATGAACAGTCAAGGATGATTTCTAACTTTGCAAATAATGAGAAAAGTGTTTAAATATTCCTGAAGTGAGTCATGAACAGATTTAGTCTCTAAATCACGCCTTCCACTTGACCAGAACACAAATGTTTCCACCAACTAGGCGTTAATAAAGTGATCATTATTTTGGTATAAATTCACTTTATTCAATTAACTTAACCTGTGAGATTTACGTGTCATAGTTCGTCACAGAGCGTCATTTCTCGGTCGTGATTGCCCTCACCTGAAGTCTATCCCCTTAAAGATTGCGGTACCCACCCCAGCCACTCTCTTCCTTGACTTCCAGCCCCGCCATAATCTCTTACTCCTGCCCTGCTTTCAACCATAAATAACCTTCCTGGTCCTCAACTGCTTCCCCTCTTTTCCCCTCACGTCCCCTCCAGCCAGCTCCCTCAGATTGACAGCTTCCCATTACCGAAAGATCAATCAAAGAGAACAGAGACCCGGCGTTCAGGCCCGTACATATTATCGAGCTGCCTATAATTACTGCGGAGGTTCTTAATCTGCAAACCACCAGTTGCCGCGGCTGTAAAAAATGAGTCTTCGTTGCTTCGATTCATTGACCAACGACCTGTTCAAGAGCGTAAAAAAGAGGTTTATTTGGAATACTTGGGATTCTTATACATTGGTTTATTATTTTCCATAGCAAATAAACAAAAATTTATTTAATGTCATGTCTTGTCGGGTTTGAAGTCTATAACATTAACTCAATAAGAGGTGATACAATTTTTGACATTTAAGCACGTCGATTTGACAGAGCCAAATTACGATGAGAAAATCTGCTTAGCGGGGGTGAAGCTTTAGTATAACAGACGACTGCTTCAATAATTGTACACGAACTATGTTTAACATAACTGTACACTTTAAAATAGCCTTGATGATAAGATGCCCTAGAAGTCACTGAACTTATTCGGGCCCCCAAGTAGCTACGCTCAAATGTGTCTAATGTGCTAGGCTTGCGGTACAATATATTCTTTTATTACTTGTGGTATATATATTATTTAAATGTATGCGTCAAGAGTATAAGCTTTTACATTTTGTCAGCTAGAAATGTGATAAATAGATCAGACGAGCGTCTCTGCAAGTAACAGACTGTCTTTGTCCTGCACATACACCAGCACAGAGCGAAGATACCGTCCTAGTACACGCATGTTGTCTGTAGTTTAGTTTAGTTTATTAGTTAGTTTAAGCCTCCCTATCCTCAACAATGAGATGTAAAGAGAGGAAGGAAGAAGGCACCATTTAGTATGGAGTTAAGGGAACGTGGAATCTATGCAGAAAGGGCACAGAAACAGAAAGCTAAGAAAGAAGTTCATGAAACAAGAAAAAGTTGAAGAAGAAAGTGGTAGGCGGTGAAAAACAGGACAGCAGTGAACCGAAAAAAAGATGGTCCGTAACACAACAAAACCTATTCTATTTCAACAAAAGAAAGCCTACCTAACCTTTAGCTCGGGCCCTCACATTGTCCCCCTGGGAGCGCTAGTTCCCATAGATACAATAATTGTATCCCCCTGAGGGGAGTGTTGTCTGTAAAAACACATGTACACGTTGGTATGAGAGAGCGGTTTGTTAATCGTATAACTTCGACCTGCTTGGTGAAAGCCATGGAGATAAATGTGCCTCATACTTTCCTAGAGGAATTACTCGCATGAGAATAGAACAGAACTGAGCGAATAACGCCTTGACGATCGCTTTTAACCGGAACTAAAAGTATTATACTCCCAATAGGTCGATTCTTAGGTAACCAAATGTAATCTGCAATACGTATTCTGTATTCTGCTTTTCATGATGAATATGATAAATTATTCACATGAAAAAGTAATTTCTGTTTGTAAATTTTATGCTAGCTAAACCCGTGCATAAGAGTCTGCATGCTTTTAACGTCTTCCACTTACTCCTTGACATAGATGGATGTCGAGGCTCGTAGGGTGTGAGCTGTCAGGCCTGGAACTAAGAAAAGGCGTGATGGCTGTTTCACACAGTATCAAAATCTCTAAAGCGATCATTGTACATTTATCCCCTGTAAACATTACGGGAACATACTGCGGAGAATCTGGTAATGCACTTGATGGGAGTTTCTTTAAATTGCCTACAAATTGATTGGAGTGGAAAAATTTATCGTATCTGCATATATATCAACATTTTATATCATCTTCCCCTATATTCTTGCAAAATTTTCCCATCAAATTCTGCACGAGGGAGAACGCAATTCTCATTCCGGAAACAAGCCTCGCACCTGCGTCTTGCACCCACGAAGCTTGCGCTACGGACTGTGCCCGTACCAATTACTCAGATTTTTCCAGCCTTATAAAATGAAAAATTTCCCACGCGCTGCGAGTGAGGTAAATATGAAACATGCCTGTCGCCACACGACCGCCAGATAACAAACCACTCAACAGGAAACGCCAATGAACAAAATCGCGAGGTTCTCATCGAAATTCATATTGCCATGACAACACGGATCAGTTTGTTCCAGATTAAAGCTACGGGCTTAATAAATCAACGTGGACAGAGCGCTGGTAGGTTGGGCAAAAAGTCCCAATTTTTCAAAAGTTTAGTTGCAAATATTGCATCAATGGAGATGAGGGCTTCAAAACCAGGCGTTAGTTCGTTGAGATGTAATTAGTGTGGGACTCTTTTTGCGCCGCATTTCTGCAACACGTCAAGCATGACACGCGAGTAATACGTGTTCGTCTGCACCACCGTGATTGGCTGTGCCGCAACTCGTGATTGGCTGTGCTGTACCCGTGATTGGCTGGGATTTTATCCATGATTGACTATGCTGACACCCGTGATTGGCTGTTCTGATGTCCGTGATTGGCTGTGCTGTACCCAGGATTGTCTGTGCCGAAACACACATCAGGCCACACAAATCTCTAAGAGATAAATAATACACACAAAAATGCCCGTTGTAATGGGGAATCTGCATGACTTCCAGTGAATATTGTCTGTCCGCAAACCCAACTTCTGAGACAGGGATGGCAGAGCCCCCATACAGGGACATGCATGCATCAGTTCATCTCAGACGCACAAATATGCTCATAACCTTGCTTTCTCTTCTCATGAAAATAGTCAAATTTGATTTTTTACATGCGATGTATTCTTCATGTACCGTGTTTTATGGAATGTATTGCTGCGTGACTTCAAGGTTAAATGAAAAGAACATTGGAGCAGATGAAATGCCCATCTGGCAACGCGATGCGGTTCACAACCACAACCCGCATCGCCACTTCTTGAATGGTCTCCTCTCTTTTTCCTCTGCAAAAAAAAATCTCCGTAATGGAAAGAGCACCTGTAACTGACTACTATACTTCACTGTGCAGTTTTTCATGCTAACACTAGACATCTAATCATATTACTCCGCGTACGACCGACTCCTCATTTGGCCAGCGATCTGCAGCAAGATACGAGTAGCAGAGGCGGGCAGCGCGCAAATTAACCGTCCGACTACATCGTGATAAGAGCCGGCCTCCGGACTGTTGCTTCAAGTGGGTCTTTTGAGCGGTGCGTGGGCTGTGAGCAGCGGGGCGAGGGGATAATATTCAAAAATATGGTAGAGTTAGCCTTGCTAGAGCGGCGTGATTTTTTGGAAGCGTGGGAAGAGAGGTTATCTAATAAGAGTACAGGACATTTAATGGGCCCGTAGAGGGTTGTGAGAGGTAAACAGGGTTGGATCAACATCCGAGATTTACTCAGCAGTGGATGTGTGGACTAGAAAGTACTGTTGAGTCTTTCATACGTAGTCTTTCAGGGTTAGATGTCTAGTATTAGCATGCAAAACTATTTATTTTTAGCATGTATAGTAGTAAGTTCAAGGTATCCTTTCATTATGGAGATGCTTTGACAAAAAAAGAGAAACCATTTAAGAAGAACTTAATAAAAATGTGGAACCTATGCTGTACAAGGTGTGGCCACACACAGAATACCCTGCGCAAAAAAACGCAAATTGATATGGAAAAGGAAAAAATGGCCGAGACGCCGTAGCAATGAAGACTTAAAAACTGAAGCTACGTGGTATATCAATAGCTGAGGTAACCAAACAGTATTCCTTGGAAATGTCGGTCCTAATATCATAGGATAGACGAATCGAACTAAGCTGAGCCTATCGCCTACACCAGGGGTCTCCAAACTTTTCAATGCAAGGGCTACATTACATATTTCCCACATTTATGCGGGCCGAAGGATTAGAAAATTAAAGAAAAAACAACTTAATTCAGCTATGCCAGTCGTACGATAATTTTTTTTCAAGGCCACTACACAGAGATTTGTTTGGCGGGCCGGATGAAATTATAAGCAGGGCCGGATGTGGCCCGCGGGCTATAGTTTGGAGATCCATGACCTACGCTATGCCCCCTGAGGAGGGTTGTACAGTGAGGAGTGGCCGGAGCCCAGCAGTCACTGCACTTGAACTTATAAACTAAAGAAATTCAACTTCAACTGAGGACGGCGAACTGATGTCCAGGTGGCGTTGCCACTGAACACACCGGACACCAAAGTCTGCCAAAGATTCTTTAGAAGTGCTCGTGCGGGTCTCATTACCCAGTCTAACTTTTTCACCGGAGCATGTATGTTTTTCGCCGCCTAAGCGATTTAATTACTTGGGCGGCAAAAAACACGCATGCAAGCGGCGGAAAAGTTAGATTGAGTATTGGCATGTGTGAACGTGGGCACGGATTGACCTGAGCACAGAGCTTGCTCGACCTAATCAGCAAACGCTGTTTGAAGGCACACGTGGCACTTGATGAGCGTTGTCACTTGGCCAAGTTCGTCTCGCCAGCACCCGAAGCTTGCAAGCGAGTGTGGCCCAAATGGCAGATAAGCGCAACCTCCCGCATGACATTTGTCAGCTGAGATAGAGACAGCCTTCATGCTTCGGGTTTCTTCGGCCAAAAATCGAAGTTTGAACGTATCAGTGCATAAGAAAGTAGGCACCGGTACTGCAACACATGCAGATTTAAGAACTGCAGCTTACACACATTACTCACACATGAGAATTGCAACTCACAGCTCACGCACAAACTAAGTGAGCGAATCTGTATGGCACCGCCAGCTTAAAGTTCCATGCCTCACCAACACAAGAACAAGAACAAAGAAAGGCCTCAAAACTCCAGTCGAACCGTAACGAGGGCTGAGCTCAGCACGTCAGTAATATTAAAGCAGGATAGCATGTGCCAGATGTTGTTCCCTTAGAGCTAACACGCATCAAACTCGAGAATTCGTCTGCAGTGAGATTTTAGGCTCCGAATATTAAATAAAGGTGATGGCAAATCCACGGCGTCACCTATAGAGTTGGGTCTGCATAAGTAAAATGCGCTTCACAGTCTGTATTTGCTAGATGTATAATGGAACAAAAAAATCTGCCCGACCACGAGGTTCAATAGACAAGGACTAACACTGGCTAACAAATAGAAAGTAGCTTCATTATTTATATAAGACAAGGCCACAGAGCAATATCGATTGCGTCCCAACATAGCTCCGCGCACCTCGGAAAACAGAGCAAAAGTAATTGAAATGTTCGGTGCAAATACCGCAGACTTTTTTAAACATCATTCTACTAAATTAACATTGCTAAGACTGGTGATAAGTTTCAAAGCTTACTTTTCTTTAGTAACGAAGCAAACGACCTCCATTATGTAATAGCTCATTAGCAGGCGATTTTAATCCCGGATATTTTACAGCAAATGAGTTGGTTCTTTCACTGTTAAGCTGCCGTTGTGAAGGCACAAAAAAGGAGGTGAATTCTGATTCAGGATCTGCTGGCGGTGAACTAAAAAAAATTGTACGACACGGGATGGTCCTAAAAATAAGCTCTTGACTGATTGCTCACTTGACGGACTAGAGCTTCATTAGGAGGCTATTTAGCACACGGGGCAAGCGTCGGGCACGAAGGTTCTGTTTGAATTCTAGCCGGATATCCAGAGACGGCTCTTCGAAATTACTTGTGTCATAATCATGGAAATCTAAGTCTAAAAATCGCTCCAGAAAAAATCATTGAAATAAAATCTTTTCAAAAATCACGTTTGGGCAGCTTGGGTGCAGGCAGCTTCACTCTATGATGATGTTGTATGGCCATGATGTTTCTGCTTCAGCCATTGAGTTCCGTTTGAGGCGAGTGAAGCAGAGGCTTTACTTATGTACTTCTCCTGCAGTTGGTATCGGTGATACGCGGCGGAGAAGTTGGAACCTATTATTAGATTAATTTACATTGAAACATATCAATATTACTGAATACAAATATACTAGAATGAAATTTTGAGGAGTAACTAAGGTAGAACACTACAATGCTTTTGGCAGGTATCAGCAGCGGATAAATTATTTCTCAGCTGTGCATCAACGCTCACCACATTCTGATGCGCTATTGATCATAGAGAGTAAGGGTAGACGCACACCAAAAGATTTCAGGCGAGAAAGCGAGCAAGCTTGAATCGATATACATGTATTCCTATGGGAGTGCGCACACCACAAGCAAGCTAGCGAGCGAGTGAGAAAGATTGAAGATTGGCTGCAGCGAGAAAGCAACTTGAAGATGGTTTCACGCTTGAAAGCTCCAGTGAGAAGCCTCTGCACAGACCTGTGTGGCCTCTGGCAGTGGCAGCGCTGCGTCTGGCAGTGCGCGGCGAGATGTCGAAGGGAGAGGTGTGCTACACAATTTCTCCAGCAAAGACTGAACTCCTTATATCCAAAGTTTATGCTGTATTGTGCCGTTGGAAGTCAAAAAATCCAAAGCACAATGACAGATTACATGTTTCAAAGCAATGGGACGAAGTATGAATGATACTCAACGTTACAAACACATGCTAGTTCCGCTTATTTTTGTTATTAACCTCTCTCCATGACATTCAGGAGCAAACTGGCTATCTTTTGGTGTGTGATAGATCTCGCCAAACATCTTTCTCTCTCGCTTGCTTTGTAGCTTGCCGTCTTTTGGTGTGCGTCTACCCTTACGCCTTAAAACTAAGAGAAAGCGGGATTATGAATAATTCAAGTTTCTTTCCACAGATCACCAAGTGGCTTAGTAAAATGAGCCCAGTAAGTTTGAAAAATATTACTAAGCGTCTCATAAATAACAGCATGCAGCGCTAGTACTGTACATGAGTTACATTGTGTGTTTCTCCTACCACACACACAAACTCACACACACACAAAATCTGCCGTAGGCGGAACTTTAATAAAGTTAGCGCGATTGGTACGACGCAAATTAAAGGCGATGAACCATGATAAAATTTGGATAACAGAAGTCAGGCATCTTACACTGAATTACAGATTTGTTGGAAGCTTTTGGGTCTCCCCTGGAACGTCGAGTTGCAAAATACCGGCACACTCATGCTCAATTCCGAGGTGTGCACACCCTATTATTGGGGTGTGCACACCCTAATATTGCCCCTCAATTCCACACCCTAATATTGCTCGTGCATAGGGCTGCCAAAATTATAGATGGAACGGCGATAAAGATAAACTGGGCCATCTTGGGCAGACAAATCATACATACGAACTGTATTTGAAGCAAGATAACTAAAACTTATTAAAACATAACATAAAATATCAATACAATTCAGAAGAATGGTAACTGGACCAGAATTAGTTGTTGCAGAACCATAGAATTTGAGGCTGTACTATGTCTAAGAAATTTATTCCTCCACACAATTAGAGCATTTAGAAATTACCAACAACGATCAAATTACCGCACAGATGCGAGTAACAATACTCAAGGCCTGTAAGTCACACAGTGAACCTAAAAAAACATGGTAGAAATAATGTATTATATACTAATCAAATAACAACACTTCACACTTGACTTTCATTTTGCCCCGCCACTGAAGGACGAACCCAAGTCCAAAAACAGACCACAATAAAAACGTCAGCACAGGTACAAAATTGATCCCGACACCGAAACAAAACCGGGACCCCGTGGCGGGACAGCGGGAGCGCAGGGAGCGGGAGCGGCGCTCCCTCACTCTCACGCTCAGCAGCGCACACTGAGCAGCAGCGGCAGCAGCCGTCGCTGCAGATGTATCTGAGGGCTCCTGCATCTGTCAGACGGCAGCGATATGACGGATGCACTTGTACGTACGATTTAATAAGTTCACTCCGGCACTGCAACAGCAAACTCTCTCCTTGGTGGCATCGGATTGTCTAACTCTAAATTAAGTCTAACTTTGAAATTGTCTATCTCTATGATTGGCTAACTCAACGTCACCTACCTATATGTCGCCTAGCTCTACAATTGTCTAACTCTACGTCGCTTAACTCTACGTCGTCTAACTGTACGTCGTCTAAATATACGTCGTCTAAATCTACGTCGTCTCGTTCTACGATTGGCAAACTCAACGTCGTCTAACTCTACGATTGTCTAACTCTACGTCGCCTAACTCTACAATTGTCGAACTCAACGTCGTCTTACTCTACGCCGCCTAACTCTACGTCATCTAACTCTACGTTGTCGTGCCGGTACACCTGGCAGAGAATGTTCAGCAGAGTTCACTTAGAATAACTTACGCGGCTGCGAACTCTACGGCTGCGAAATGTTTGACGTCCATCACAGATCGGGCAGTGCTGACAATTGCTAGAACTTACGATGCAACACGGCCAAACCATCATGCGTAGTTGTGCAATGTTGCATTTATTCCTAAGTATTTAAGCGACACACTCGACTTATCACGGAAGAATATCGACACAGGACTTGACTACCATCACCAGATGTAACAGTAAATACCGTAGGCCTCCGTTGTAGCAGCCGCTGTACACCACATCTGCACTGCATGTGCACCCAAATTCACATCTACACACATTTCGCACATGTATATGTAAATTTTTAAGTATATTTTTCATTTACATGATATAAATATACAGATTTCATGTACATATATATATACCAGCCGCCAAATTCCAAGCTTGAACACGAGAACACCGTCACGGACTACGAGCAAGCAATACAAGTCATGAATATTGCAGGAGCCAGGAAGGTCACTATGCACTTCCCTAAGGGCATTCATTCGATCAATCTCCAACGAGAAATATTATTAATTTTGAATTATTATTGATATTCAAATTATTATTTATGGTATAGTTTTGGAAGCAAGCATGAAAAAGATCTAGGTCTATCTTTAAGTAAAGGAGAGTTTCTTTCGACATTGCTTACAGTATATGCGTCATAAGAATTTATTTTCTCCTGCATTTTGCACTAACGCGCGTTTGTGAGTGAGAAACAGAAGCAAAATTTGAGTTTTAAATCATTCACGTCCCTTGCCTATTTTTGGGCAACATCGTCAATAGGAAATATAACCAGACTATCTCTAAATAGAACTACTTACTGCACGCACATCAATACTTAGAAATACATAACTTCGCTCGAGTCCATATCATGCAACGTTTGGCACGAGGTAAAACGACGTCAAGAGACACAACGACATCCTTCCTTTTCAACAAAAAGAAAGCCTACATCATCTCCACCACATGACTTCCCATTTATCCGTGGAAGCGCAAGTTCATATTCTATACTATAATAAGAGCCGCGTCCATCTGTCTGTCTGTCTGTCCGTCCGAAGCCAGACGAAAGTGTGTGATGAGCGTATCTGTGATACAAGCTTCATCAACTCCACAATATTTTTCTTTCATTTCACCTTCTTTCTTATTTCAAATAAAAAGGGGTGGACTAGTAGATGTAATAGCTGTACTCTCCAGAGGGGATCTATACGCACTACAGGCTTGCGTTCCGTACGACGCAGCCGCACGTAAGTTCGGTCACGGCAGCTGACCCGTGTTGGACAGCAGCAAAAAGCGCCCTCTTATACATCGGCACCTTATTTTTAAGGCGAGAAAATTTCTATTTCAGAAAGTGAGAGAGCAGGATGCAGGGTACGCAGTATCCTTATTGAATCCTGAGTGAAGAAAATGTTGACTTCTTTTAACCTTCAACAAATTTATTATATTTTTATCACCATAATATGATGGGCCTCAAAGATCGGGTTCACTTAATATAATACAATAGTTGCGAAAATTTAAAAATTTTCTCATAAGGAAGAACGATAAGAGAAGTATACAGGCACAACTAACTGTGTCTGAGATGAGCTGGAATGATTCGTTGATCTAAAAAAGGGTGATATTTTTGAAAGTCTGGATATTTTGGAAAGTCTTCATAGTATGATCAGCTCTGTGGAATTCTGGGGTAAGGGAGGTGACATGAAACCAGTGAAGAGGAACATTAAGTTTGCGTCTTGTACATATATCTATTTTGGAACAGTTATAGAACTTAAATGAGTGTGCGCATATGGGAACAAGAGTCCGTTGCCCTGTGTATGGAAATGGTGATGTCATTAAAATGAACCGATAGCACCATTCTACAAATACTATAATCAAAGTGATACTAAAATGATAGCTAGAGAGAATATGTGCCACCCCACACTAAACACGACCACAAACTTGCACAGCTGCTCTGTGTAAATGCAGTCAAAGAAAAAATGAGATCCTGGAACTAACGCTGCCAATGAATGATGACATCAAGCAAGAACTTCCGAAACGAAAATTGAATACTTTTAAAAATAGGCAAATTTTGGGTCAAAAATGCGGAAATAGAGTGAACAAATGGAGAATTTTGGTCGTGAATTTGAGCAAGCATTACCCATTTGGGCTTTAATTCTACATTCGACAGCACATTTGGCACATTTATTAGTAAGATAAATGTAGCACACAATACATAACGGTGACATGGCCGGTGTCACGTGCCTGGTACGAGGCTGGATGCAGCCCGAGGCTTTAATTAGCGCCGGCGTCGTGTGGTGGTCGTGAATTATGCTCTCTGTGGGTTATCTTCGCTACCAGCGACAGTGAGATAATCCAGACCACCATGGATTATCTTCGCTACCAAAGACAGTAAGATAATCCAGACATAAGCAACAAATGCAGGACCAAGACAACGTAGTAGGGTGTAGTGCACTCGATGCTGTAGCTTGTATGAATGCTGCGGTGAAAGAGCACGGTCACAGCAGCACGGTCACAGCAGCACGGTCCACATCAGTACCAGTGAGTGTAGATGTCTCAAAACTCTACCACAATATAAGGCTAAACTACAGGCCAACGCTGGTAGAACCTGCGTCCAGCATTTCAAAGGAATTTAAATTTTGGTATAAAATGGGCCTTAGTTTGCTTAATTTGAGAGGCCAACAGCTCACACGGCCCTGTAATTATGTCAAATGAAGTGCCTCAAGCGACCCATACAATTTCCTTAATAATAAAGCGTCAACATTTTGGTCCAGCTAATTTTCTGACACATTTCTGAGTCTCAGGAATACTTCAACGTATTATAACAAAATAGTAAAAATTTCAATCCTCTGAAAACAAAACACAATATTTTCCCAGGGAAATATTCGTATTGAGATAGGGACAGTAACTTTGGTACTCATAGAGGTAATATTCACATTTCTAAATAAAGCGTCAGATTTGTTAGCGGTTGCGTTTTGTATCGTATGATTTGAGTGCTTGGTAGTGATTATAAACTATTTTAATAACTGTCGTGGTTACTGTTCACAATATAACATGTTGGTATACGGCATACGTAATCTGCGAAGCATATATCTAAAGATGATAGGAAGATATACGGCTAACAAAAATTTAAAAGCATATACCATATTGAAGATATTGGGAAGCATATACCATATTGAAGATATTGGGAAGCATATACCATATTGAAGATATTGGGAAGCATATACCTTATTGAAAATATTGGGAACCATATACCTTATTGAAAATATTGGGAAGCATATACCATATTGAAGATATTGGGAAGCATATACCTTATTGAAGATATTGGGAAGCATATACCATATTGAAGATATTGGGAAGCATATACCTTATTGAAGATATTGGGAAGCATATACCTTATTGAAGATATTGGGAAGCATATACCATATTGAAGATATTGGGAAGCATATACCTTATTGAAGATATTGGGAAGCATATACCTTATTGAAGATATTGGGAAGCATATACCATATTGAAGATATTGGGAAGCATATACCATATTGAAGATATTGGGAAGCATATACCGTATTGAAGATATTAAGAAGCATGTACCATACTGAAGAAAAATTCGTATATTCGTTCCGAAATGCGATTGGAAAAGAAAGCGATGCGGATATAGGCCTAGCTTCCTTTCTGCAACATTGAGGGTAACACAAGCAAGTGTGTGGGTAAACTCACTGCAATGCGAAATGCTTCACAATGGTACGGTAAAGGTAATTTTTACACGACAAAAAAAATTTCTAAAGGATTTTAAGAAAGTGAATTAAATGAAAGAACTTCCCCAAAAGGTACATCGAAGAAAGCCTTCAAACGAGCTCAAAAGCTCACAGGTGCCTCACCAACTTTTTAATTACAATAAGATTTTTAATTACAATAAGACCGAATCCCTCGATCGACTTCTGGAAATCCGGAAAGTGCCGCGTTATCTGCCATCGCTAAGTTAACGAGGTCAAGCACTGCAAAAAAATGAGCGTCCAGCCTCTAGGAATGAACATCTCAATCCAACACTCAAGATTTTTTTACTACTTTACGAAAACATCAGTAAGATGGTGAAATTATGTACGAGGTTTCTGCGATGCTAACAGGTGACGAGCGCACGGTGAGAATTTTCGCCAACATTGAATTAGAAGTCGAAACTTTTTTCAAAGTTCCTGCTATAATAACTTGAAGTTGAAGGAGTAAAACTTGAATGAATTCAGCACGTAAAAAATTTCACTCCCGAAATAATATAAAAAAATTTTCCCACTCATGTTCTAATTATTCTTGCATGCACCAGAAAAGTGACTGATATTTTGCAGTGTAAATCAAACAAGCTTCGAGTTAGTTTGCACGTTTCATGTGTCATTCTCTTCAGTTGTAAAAGTTGTTCGTTCCAGCCACTGCCTGAAGCGCCACCACAAGTTGCACTGCGACAACCAAGACAAACTTTGCATATTTTCTCGCTTGTTCACTGCAGCCACATCGTGCAATTAGACACATGCGATATGAGTGAACAAACAGCCTTGAGAGCCAAAACTGACACACGGAAGCACACTAAATAATTTTCAAATTTATTATCAGTTTTAGCAGAACTTCTGAAGAGACCATGACGAGCACATCACTGTTCACAATATAACTGCACAACTGTGAACAGTCCCTCATTTCCTATTATGCTGGATCTTCAGAGGAACCAAAATTTGGCTTTTCGTGGACCCTGGCAGCGACTCCAAAAGCCGCTTCGAGTCTTTTCAGGACTTATTTCATTACTGGACGCAAGAAACCCGCAAGAATAAGACCAGCCGAACAGCGCATTCAGCGGAACTTCGAACACACGCAGTTATTTTGTGCGGATCTTGTTTTGAGACCACGCTCACATCGCGTCGTGCATCCTTAAACATTCAAAACACGGCCACTGATTCCCATCAGTTACGCCGATAGCTCCTCCGTACTACTCAAGTTCAGGTTACGGCACACGGATGGGAAACTTCAGTTCCTCTAGGCACGGCACTGCCCGGAACAACTTCAACGAAAGAGAAATCTAAATAACTCAAAGAAATGGAAAAAATGAAATTAAGATAAAGGGAGCAACAAAAGAGAAAACATTTGCGTAAGGTTAACTCATAATATAAGTACAGCACAACAGAATCAATGATGGAGAGGGGCTATACTCCACTACCAAACATACACTAAATCTTGCTACATGAGCTACCGATTTCCATGAATTTTCAGTACGAACCTACGATTCCCATAACTGTTTTTCTAAAACACCTGTTTCTCCAATGATCAACTGACAAGAGCAAATGTCTCCTGTACTTTTTCTCGACAGTTACTCGAGAATTTTAGATTCACTAATCCCACGCGTCCAATAGGATGACCAAGGCTTTATTGGAGGACAAACCCATTCAGCGCTATTATTTTGAAGCGATCTCAACGTCTGTGACGTCACCAGCACCCATCCAACAGCGATATACCATCACAAGTGTCCTGCAAGGCGAAATTTTACAGCTATTGGTAGCTCAAAAACCCTCAACAATTTGTGCCACGATCTCACGAGAAGTTTCCGTTTACTCTCCAGACTGCTGTATTGTTGCAGCAAATAGCTCAACTTATCTTACAATTTTTACGATCGTTATGGGCATATTTTGTTAATTAACAGGCAAGAGATTCTATCTGGTAACAGCTCTTCCTCCCATGAGCATCCATAGAAGAGTAAATAAAGCGATGGCCCTCCACTGGTCCGGAATGTTACCCACGGCCAGAGACAAATATATAAATTGTTTGAATGGGATTCAACCGTCACATCCTTCATCGACAGACAATTCTTCAGGGATTCCAGAAGCTGAGTAATTTTTATGAGCGAACAATTAGAAAAAAAATGAATCTTGGAATTTTGGCTAAAAAAACAATCTGGACGCTTGTCCCACACTTGTGAGCAAGCACGATGACGGCCTGACAGACTTGATTCTTGAAGTTATCCCCAAGAAATAAAAAAAATCAAAAAATACGCAATGAAACACCCATTTGAATAAGAAAACTTTCTCGAGAATATGCAACCAGAAATGCGTCATTCCAGACCCGTTTGGCAGATTTCAATAGATTGAATGTAAGAGCCGTGGAGGTGTTCGCTAATGGGAGGCGTTGGCGAGGCTGTGTAGGAGCCGCTAATGAGGGCTGAGATGCAGGTGTAAGGCTGCAGCTGTTTGTGCAGCTGTGGTGAGTGGCAGCTGTGAGTGTGTGCAGCTGTAATGAGTGCAGCTGTGAGTGTGTGCAGATGTGTGTGCAGCTGTGGTGAGTGACAGGTGTGAGTGTGTGCAGCTGTATAATGAGTGGCAGCTGCAGCGCTCACTGCCACCATCACGCTGCCCTACACCAACATGTGTGCTCACTATCGCAGGTGCGCAACAGAGGCTGCACGATATCAAGACGCAGAAACTACTGAACTACTAAGTTCTATACTCTAACTAACACATTCAACACCCGCAATGAACAGAATATCCTGAATAAACAAGAAACATGTTGTGTTCTAAGTTCTGTGTTCAACGCAGATTCAGTGTCATGAAGCAGACTTAACAAGGCTGGAGCCTACCTATAGGGTAGCGGGCGGCGTCCCTGTCCGCATAACAAAGGTCCCAAATGTTAACAAGGAGTTAGAAGTTCTCAGAGAAGTAAACGAAACAAAATAAAAAGCCAGGGAAGAGATGCAGCAAACACTTGATGAAACGAGCAGGTATCGTGCTAAAAAATGCTTCAAAGAGCAATTTAAACAGCCTCAAGGGAGATTCTAAAAGACAGAAAAAGCCACTGAAAATTCACAAAAAGACAAGATGCAAGAGAAACTTGACGAGAGGCAACTTGAGAGCAGAGCAGGCGAGAGTAACCCAAGATAGACGATAAGGAACAACTGGAAAGACTAGGCAGAATAGTTGTGATACACAATTCAGCAGCACAATACCAGTATTCTAAATCCGATGTCCGCAATTTTGTCCATCGCGTGACGGTGATAGAAAAACAGCCGCTTTAGACAGAGTCACGAGCGCATCAAAAATGAGCACCGAGATTGCTATTGAGGCGTTGAACACGACAGGTTCCACGGCACCAGAGTTCGCGTCTAGAAAATCAAGACCGGACGCGAGAAATGAGGCATCGAAAGCTCGTTTCTCGATGCCCCGTGCAGGCGGCGCCTGGGCTGGGAAATGCGGCCGGAAATGACTTGTGCTCGAGACCTGTTGCACCGCACGGCTTGGGCGGCGCGGCGTTGGGTTGAGGTGGAAGCGATAATGGGGGAATGATGCGATAATGGAGGAAAGTGGATGCCATATTGGGGGAATGATGTGACATTGGAGGATGGTGGACGCTTTGTTAACGAAAGGTGGGTTCTATATTCGGGGAATGATGTGATATTGAAGAAAGGTGGATGTCATATTGAGGAAAGTGGATGCGATATTGGGGGAAGCGCATGGCACATCCAATAAATGAGGATGAAGAAGATAGTGAATGCGGCGTTGAAGAGGAAGTGGAAGGTAAATACGATATTGTAGGAGGATGCGAGGCTGGAGAGGATGGATGGGATACGGGCGAAGTAGTGCTTTTGAAGACGACGAATACAAAATGACGGTGCAGTTGTGATGATTAGCTCGAGACACGGTAGAGGAAACAAGGTATAGAGTCATTTCCATGGGTAAAAAAACATCTCCTCTAATTGGACTAGCCAATAGAAAGGCTTCATTTCGAATTCACTGGATGACGTCACCACAACGCTATGTCCTGTGGCCAATAGTAGTGCCAGATTTGGGGCTAGCGTGAGGCGAGATCCAATATATATGAGCGCTGTAATTGGTTCGTTGCCGTGACGTCAGCAAACCCACGCAGGCGACCAATAAAAGACTGGTTTGACCCTACTTTGTTTCTTCTACCGTGGTAAGAGCTGAGGAGGAGCTTAATTATGCCATGATGGAAGGAAAGCTAATGTATAACCCGTGAGGAAAACGGGACTGACAATTACGGAAGAAAAAAGTAACTGAACACAACCTCGCATGAAAGTTCAAATTTTGTATTAATATCTTAAGACGTCATTTTATTTTTGCTTTGTCACGATATAGTCCGACGTTTCCGACACAATATATTCCGACGTTTCCGACACAATATATTCCGACGTTTCCGACACAATATAACGCGACATTTATTCCATTACAGTATATTCCAACGTATTCTTGAACCCTGGTATCATTGATATGGCGAATTGATGAAGTTTTGATCTATAGAGTCCCGCCAAATCCCGAAGCAAACTCGGAGTGCTGATTGGATGAGGCTTCTCTTCTAACATCAAAAGAGCGGCGCTCGCAGCTATGGACGAACTTCAGACATTCTGCTTACCTCAGTCTTGCAGCAAGGGAAGTTGGGAAGATATGCAATGTTGTATAGAAGACATGAGCAGAATATCTGCACTCAAATACACCCGCAGTGAAAGTTCGTTCTTTCTTTCTCCTCTTAGTACTCTTTATATCAATAGTTATTTCAGTCGCTGAACTAGATAAATTATTTGATTAGAATTGAACAAAAAACTAACGAGGAGACATGAAAATCCTTCGTTTTCTTAGGGAAACTGTGAATAATTTCTTATCCGTACGTTGGCGCGCGAAATATAACATTGCGTGGTAGAACAGCGAATGTCAAATTGTGTTCTGATGAAACTCGGCCGCAAGCACACACTAGCTCTAGAATGTTACGGAGAAGATACATAACGCGTGTTGGCAGGGTAACATCAGTACAGGTAAGGATTCCGGTTGACATGGTTAAAATTTGAAAAAAAAACTTTTATTTAGTGAAAATTTAACTACAAGGTGCCCAACAAAAATGTATTCACGCTATGACTACCCAATATTCGTGTACTTTTTTTGATGAGTGTTTTGTACTACAATTGGGATGAACTGAAGCGAAGAAAAGAACATCAAATTTGAGAAACTTAAATGTCATGAAAGAAAACGTTGCTGCACTTGAAACAAAAACAAGAATGCTTGAAAAGGAATGCGAGAGGTCTCATGTATGACAAGTCGCTTTTACCTTGACGCAGAGGCCGGCGTCGCGCATGCGCTGGATGTTCTCCTGCACACACTGCAGCTGCCGGATGTTGTCTTCTGTTGGTACGAAATGAACATTGCAACGTTAACAATGAGCTCTGAAATGTGGAAATGTAGTACAACATTGAAGAAGTATTGGGACTGATGACAATATTGGGACGTGACGTCAGAATTGAGACATTTATGTGAGACATTTTACGAGGACACTTGAAATTCTGACTAGAGTACGGAACAACGTTTGTCATTTACCGATGAGTATATCAGACTAAGCACATAACTCATCTAGCGATTGAAAATGTGCATTTTATAATAAATATAATGTGATATATAAAAAATATATAAATAAATATAAATATATATATTTATATAAATATAAATATATATAATAAATATAATGTGATATATAAATATATAACAAATAAATGTTGTTGTTTCGACAGGAGACGAATGTAGCTCCTATACTCGTATATGACGGCGTGTTTGTGTGCGCCGCAGAGCTCGTCAGTGCTCGGTACAGCAGCCGGTGCTTCATTTCATAGATGAGATCTTCTTGAGACTTTGAAGGCGAGTTCTGAAGAACTTGGAAACCGCGCAACTGGAGACGACGGCTGGCGTTACAGCAGGAGGACGAAACTACAGGACAGGAGACAAGAGACGGACAAGGAATACTAGAGAATAACAGGAGAAGGATAAAACTACAGGAGAAGAACAGTAGAAGGACAAAACTGCAAGAGAAGGACACTACTACAAGAGAAGAACAGGAGAAGGACAAAACTGCAAGAGAAGGACACTACTACAAGAGAAGAACAGGAGAAGGACAAAACTGCAAGAGAAGGACACTACTACAAGAGAAGAACAGGAGAAGGACAAAATTACAGGAGAATAACAGGAGAAAGAAAAAAACTCCAGGAGAAGAACAGGAGAAGGATAAAACTACAGGAGAAGAACAGTAGAAGGACAAAACTGCAAGAGAAGGACACTACTACAAGAGAAGAACAGGAGAAGGACAAAACTGCAGGAGAAGAACAGATGAAGGACAAAACTACAGGAGAAGGACACTACTACAAGAGAAGAACAGGAGAAGGACAAAACTCCAGGAGAAGATAGGAGAAGGACACTACTACAAGAGAAGAACAGGAGAAGGACAAAACTCCAGGAGAAGATAGGAGAAGGACAAAACTACAGAAGAAGAACAGGAGAAGGACACTACTACAGGAGAAGGACACTACTACAAGAGAAGAACAGGAGAAGGACAAAACTCCAGGAGAAGATAGGAGAAGGACACTACTACAAGAGAAGAACAGGAGAAGGACAAAACTCCAGGAGAAGGACACTACTACAAGAGAAGAACAGGAGAAGGACAAAACTCCAGGAGAAGATAGGAGAAGGACACTACTACAAGAGAAGAACAGGAGAAGGACAAAACTCCAGGAGAAGATAGGAGAAGGACACTACTACAAGAGAAGAACAGGAGAAGGACAAAACTCCAGGAGAAGGACACTACTACAAGAGAAGAACAGGAGAAGGACAAAACTCCAGGAGAAGGACACTACTACAAGAGAAGAACAGGAGAAGGACAAAACTCCAGGAGAAGATAGGAGAAGGACACTACTACAAGAGAAGAACAGGAGAAGGACAAAACTCCAGGAGAAGGACACTACTACAAGAGAAGAACAGGAGAAGGACAAAACTCCAGGAGAAGATAGGAGAAGGACACTACTACAAGAGAAGAACAGGAGAAGGACAAAACTCCAGGAGAAGGACACTACTACAAGAGAAGAACAGGAGAAGGACAAAACTCCAGGAGAAGATAGGAGAAGGACACTACTACAAGAGAAGAACAGGAGAAGGACAAAACTACAGGAGAAGGACACTACTACAAGAGAAGAACAGGAGAAGGACAAAACTCCAGGAGAAGATAGGAGAAGGACACTACTACAAGAGAAGAACAGGAGAAGGACAAAACTCCAGGAGAAGATAGGAGAAGGACACTACTACAAGAGAAGAACAGGAGAAGGACAAAACTCCAGGAGAAGATAGGAGAAGGACACTACTACAAGAGAAGAACAGGAGAAGGACAAAACTCCAGGAGAAGATAGGAGAAGGACAAAACTACAGAAGAAGAACAGGAGAAGCACAAAACTACAGGAGAAGAACAGGAGAAGGACAAAACTACAGGAGAAGAACAGGAGAAGGACAAAACTACAGGAGAAGAACAGGAGAAAGACACCACTACAGAAGACGGACAAAACTACGACTGCTCGCTCTCAGCTCAGCCCCAACGGAAGATCAATGGAATGGAATTTGCGATGGTGCGGCTAGCTCAGGTAAAGCTCGGGGCAGAATGAAATTGAAAAATTGAAAGGACGTCCATTTAAAATTTATGTTTGAGGATTGCATAAATTGAGTGCAAGCAAGGTTTCATTCTCGCACTGTCAAGAGGGAACAACCCAGCGATTTTTAGCGATTTTATAAATGATTGTTCTGAAATTTGCTAAGTATATGTAATTTTTTTAAAAGAAACACATATTTGTTCATGTGACTTTTGATTTTGGCCTTAGTTTTTGAGAAAATGGGAAATATTATTTTTTTGTCTACTTCTCTTGGACATTTGAAAAGAATAGAAGTCAATGAGTTTTCATGCTAGAAAAAAGCAAAAACAGTTTTGGAATCCTTGTAACATTTCTTACAAACTATAGTTGCCTTTTTTCCAGTTTTTACAATTATTCTTATTTAAATAATAATAAAAAAATAAATTTTTTATCACCTCGAACTGTGATAAAAAATTAATATGGAAATTGGAAAAATCGCAACTTCAGTTTGTTAGAAATGTTACAAGAATTCCAAAATTGTACTTGGATTTTTCTAGCATGAACACCCATTGATTTCTATTCTTCTGAAATGTCCACATGTGAATAAAAAAATAACTTTTTTACAACTTCAAGCTGTGATATAAATAAAAAAATGTAAAAATTAGAAAAATACCTCTTTAGCTTGTTAGAAATGTTGCAAAGATGTCAAAACTGTCTTTGGTTTTTTTCTAGCATGAAAACTCATTGACTTCTATTCTTTTCAAATGTCCAAGAGAGGTTGACAAAAAAAGAATATTTCGCATTTTCTAAAAACTTAGGCCAAAATAAAAAAGTTACATGAGCAAATATGTGTTTTTTAAATTACATATGCCGTGTAAATTATGACAATTTTTATTTTAAAGCGCGAAATTACCTTTAACTTAGCACCAACTTGTGCTAGAAACATCAGCTTGAGCATCAAACTCCCCTCAAAAAAAGAGCAAGATTGTTTGCTGAGAATATTATTATAAAAACTAGAATTTCGACAAACTAACTCATTCAGTTCAGCTACTCCATTATTTAACAAAAAGGGCGCGAAGCAACGGCGCTCAATTCCTTCCTAAAAAAGCTTACAAACAGTATAAAAGGACAAGAAAAATGAAAGAATGTACGATACACTCTTGAAAAAAACAAAAACGGATAAAAAAGCTTACAAAAATGTAAGAGGAGAAGAAGAAGAAAATGAAGAAGGAGCACAAGAAGAAGAAAAAGAAGAAGACGAAGAAAACGAAGAAGACGAAGAAGATGAAGAAGAAGAAGAGGAGAAGAAGAAGAAGAAGAAAACGAAGAAGAAGAAGAAGATGAAAAGGAACGATGTATGAACCACCCTTAAAAGAAAGAAGAACACGTTTGAAGAAGTCAAGCTTCTTAAGGTGGAGGTGCGGGTACTGGCATTGATGCTGCTCTAACGAGATGAGAGCGCTAATGCGGGAGAGAAGCTCCCTAATTAGCAGAATTGACAGAGGACGCACGAGATCAGCGGGCCCTGAACACAACACAATACGGCCTCATTCTGGCGGATCGTCTACGCCTGCTGGTAAGGCGTACTTTGCTATGAAATATAATAACTATGCAATTAAATGGAATTTAGATTAATGGTTATTTGAAAGTAAGTGGTTCAAACTCAAAAATTCACAAAAGCCTGCCATTTATCATGCTTAAAATCCTATTTTAGAGTCCCCGTTCAAGCCTATATACAGGTCTTGGGAATAGCTACATGATAATTCATACAGAATAAATCGCTCTAATCGAATCTCTCTAGTAATTAAAAAAATGAAATGACTTCGTAGAAGTTAGACTAGAAAACAGTATCCTTTGCATATGATTTTTCATCGTTGACGTAATCACTGCCAATAAGAATTAAGTATATTTCGAGAAAACAATGCGGTTAACTTCATTCTTATTTCAATCCATATTTTAAAAAATAATAGCATTATCGTCTAATGATGAAAGAAATTCCAATGTCTTGAATAGTGAAGCGTGTACGATGAAAATGTATTTAAAACATCAAAATGAGCTGAAATGCTAGGAAACGAAAATTCAGTAGCTACTCTTTGCTCACAACATTTACCTAGTACGGATGTACACATACCATAAACATGACGGTTCAGTAGACGAAGGGATAATCGCGTCTCGTAGAATTGAGTCCGTAACAAATGGCCCATGGAGATCATTTTCAAGCTCTCAATTATCACTGAAAGACATTGTTTCATCAGAGATTGTGGGGCCAATTGTGAAAATTAGGAGTTAAAAAGCAGTGGTACGTAAGCAGAATCTTACTTGAAATAAAAGAAACATGAAAATATTTGTGAGTGCTTCAAAAATAGAATTGCCGAATATTTGACGAGGTTTAGTAATTTCTGATACCGCTAATGATGAGCTTGCACTGTTTAAGTAGAATCAAACAATCAAATCAGCTGCGATAAACCTAGACTCAAACAGAAAAAAACAGCTGCGTCAAACCTAGAGTCAAACAGAAAAAACAGCTGCGTCAAACCTAGACTCAAACAGAAAAAACAGCTGCGTCAAACCTAGAGTCGAACAGGTAAAACAGCTGGGATAATGTACCAGTTACGCCCAATATAAGGACTCTAAAGCTTACACTTCCAAAGAACTGCTACGCTACAATCTAAGAAATTTGGAGTCAAGCAGAACATCAGGGGAGGTGATCAGACGAGTAAGCCACGATACCTCCTTGCAGCTTGCACTAAAAAAATCGTGCAGGTCACCCAAAAGCAACGGTTCTTTTAAAGTCACACAGCTCCCCCCAAAAAGCAATGGTCCTTTAAAAATCGAGCAGGTCACCCAAAAAGCAACGGTCCTTTTAACATCGAGCAAGTCACCTAAAAAGCAACGGTTCTTTTAAAATCGAGCATGTCACCCAAAAAGCAACGGTCCTTTTAAATCGCACAGGTCACCCAAAAAGCAACGGTCCTTTTAAATCGCACAGGTCACCCAAAAAGCAACGGTCCTTTTAAATTGCACAGGTCACCCAAAAAGCAACGGTCCTTTTAAATCGCACAGGTCACCCAAAAAGCAACGGTCCTTTTAAATTGCAAAGGTCACCCAAAAAGCAACGGTCCTTTTAAATCGCACAGGTCACCCAAAAAGCAACGGTCCTTTTAAATCGCACAGGTCACCCAAAAAGCAACGGTCCTTTTAAATCGCACAGGTCACCCAAAAAGCAACGGTCCTTTTAAATCGCACAGGTCACCCAAAAAGCAACGGTCCTTTTAAATCGCACAGGTCACCCAAAAAGCAACGGTCCTTTTAAATCGCACAGGTCACCCAAAAAGCAACGGTCCTTTTAAATCGCACAGGTCACCCAAAAAGCAACAGTTTTTTTGGTGGGAGGGGAAGAGGGCAGAGATCTCCCGAGTGTTTGGGGCCAGGTTGGCCGTACCAATTCAAGTGGCTATCCCCCTTAAGTGGAAGCTGGGGGGAAAGGGAGGCGCCCCCTCACCTCCGCAGCTGGTGCAGGAACACTATCTGACAGCTGGGCCTGTACACTCAGCTGGATGGGGCTCATCCTTCTCTGTTGTCTTCATAGTGAAGCTCGTTTGACGCCATCTTTCGTGATGCAGGTGGTGATGTGGGTGGTGATGGGGGGGGAGTAATGGCAGTCAATTTAGCAGGTGAGGAGTAGCGTATTTGGGGGCACAGAAAGTGAGGTGAAGGTCATGAGTGGAGGTGAAGGTCATGAATGTAGGTGAAGGTCATGAGTGTGCATAATATCTCACTTGGCCAATGAACTGTTAAATAATTTAAGGAAAAAAAGCATGTGTACATAATATGTTTAACGAGCTCAAAAAAATATGTAGGACTTGAGTCAAAGAAAAAGAAGGCCCTTTAACGGAGGCTTGAGCACTCTGCTGTAAAGGTTCTTACTTAAATAGAAAAGAAAAACATAAGCGTAATTCTTCAGCGACAGAAGATTTTTGAGAAAGTGCTTTAAATGTTCACGCTTTCCAAAATCATTGACGCGCAGTGTTTTTATAAAGTTCTCAAACTTACTGCAAAAAAAATCTCAATCATCATCATAGCAACAAATCTACAACTGTTGACATAGCGATGACAGATTTGGCTAATATATCAGAATTTAAAAGTTTAAGATACTTTCCATCATCAATTTTGTTCATTGATCATAACCTGTCCATCCTCAGTGACACTCGTCCAAACCTGAACTGTGACGCGGTAAGCCCGAGGGCCGCCATGCGTCTTCTTTTGAGGGCAGTCTTGGTACTGGGACTAATGCTTCATATTAGTTATTGGTGGAGATGATGAGTAGAGGTGGAGCTAGGTGATGAGTGGAGGTAGAGGTGATGAGTGGAGGTGGAGGTCATGAGTAGAGGTGGAGGTCATGAGTGGAGGGGGAGGTCATGAGTCGAGGTGCAGGTCATGAGCGGAGGTGGAGGTCATGAGTAGAGGTGGAGGTCATAATTGGAGGTGGAGGTCATGAGTGGAGGGGGAAGTCATGAGTAGAGGTGGAGGTCATGAGTGGAGGTGGAGGTCATGAGTAGAGGTGGAGGTCATGAGCGGAGGTGGAGGTCATGAGTAGAGGTGGAGGTCATGAGTAGAGGTGGAGGTCATGAGTGGAGGGGGAGGTCATGAGTAGAGGTGCAGGTCATGAGCGGAGGTGGAGGTCATGAGTAGAGGTGGAGGTCATGAGTAGAGGTGGAGGTCATGAGCGGAGGTGGAGGTCATGAGTAGAGGTGGAGGTTATGAGTGGAGGGGGAGGTCATGAGTAGAGGTGCAGGTCATGAGCGGAGGTGGAGGTCATGAGTAGAGGTGGAGGTCATGAGTAGAGGTGCAGGTCATGAGTAGAGGTGGAGGTCATGAGTAGAGGTGGAGGTCATGAGTAGAGGTGGAGGTCATGAGTAGAGGTGGAGGTCATGAGTAGAGGTGGAGGTCATGAGTAGAGGTGGAGGTCATGAGTAGAGGTGGAGGTCATGAGTAGAGGTGCAGGTCATGAGTAGAGGTGGAGGTCATGAGTAGAGGTGCAGGTCATGAGCGGAGGTGGAGGTCATGAGTAGAGGTGCAGGTCATGAGTGGAGGGGGAGGTCATGAGTAGAGGTGCAGGTCATGAGCGGAGGTGGAGGTCATGAGTAGAGGTGGAGGTTATGAGTGGAGGGGGAGGTCATGAGTAGAGGTGCAGGTCATGAGCGGAGGTGGAGGTCATGAGTAGAGGTGGAGGTCATGAGTGGAGGTGGAGGTCATGAGTAGCGGTGGAGGTCATGAGTGGAGGTGGAGGACATGATTGGAGGTGGAGATCATGAGTGGAGGTGGAGGTCATGAGTAGAGGTGGAGGTCATGAGTAGAGGTGGAGGTCATGAGTGGATATGGAGGTCATGAGTGGAGGTGGAGGACATGATTGGAGGTGGAGATCATGAGTGGAGGTGGAGGTCATGAGTAGAGGTGGAGGTCATGAGTAGAGGTGGAGGTCATGAGTGGAGGTGGAGGACATGAGTGGATGTGGAGGACATGATTGGAGGTGGAGATCATGAGTGGAGGTGGAGGTCATGAGTAGAGGTGGAGGTCATGAGTTGAGGTGGAGGTCATGAGTGGATATGGAGGTCATGAGTGGAGGTGGAGGCCATGAGTGGAGTTGGAGGTCATGAGCGGAGGTGGAGGTCATGAGTAGAGGTGGAGGTCATGAGTGGAGGTGGAGGTCATGAGTGGAGGTGAAGGTCATGAGTGGAGGTGGAGGTCATGAGTAGAGGTGGAGGTCATGAGTGGAGGTGGAGGTCATGAGTAGAGGTGGAGGTCATGAGTGGAGGTGGAGGTCATGAGTAGAGGTGGAGGTCATGAGTGGAGGTGGAGGTCATGAGTGGATGTGGAGGTCATGAGTGGAGGTGGAGGTCATGAGTGGATATGGAGGTCATGAGTGGAGGTGGAGGTCATGAGTAGAGGTGGAGGTCATGAGTAGAGGTGGAGGTCATGAGTAGAGGTGGAGATCATGAGTGGAGGTGGAGGTCATGAGTAGAGGTGGAGGTCATGAGTAGAGGTGGAGGTCATGAGTAGAGGTGGAGGTCATGAGTGGATATGGAGGTCATGAGTGGAGGTGGAGGTCATGAGTAGAGGTGGAGGTCATGAGTAGAGGTGGAGGTCATGAGTAGAGGTGGAGGTCATGAGTAGAGGTGGAGGTCATGAGTAGAGGTGGAGGTCATGAGTAGAGGTGGAGGTCATGAGTAGAGGTGGAGGTCATGAGTGGATGTACCAAGGACTTTCAACTACCTAGCAAATATCAAGAAACGGTTCTAGAACTGTACTTTTGAAGGGTCGTATAAGACGTGAAAAAAATTGCAAAATTTTTTTTTTGCATCTAAAGTCTTTTGTGGCATTTCTACCGGGGTTCATCATCCAAGGATTACTTTTAACTGTGTCAACGCAAAGATGGCACATTTTAATACATCGTGCGGGACTGGAATGCACATTAAGAAGCGAACACAAGGCATCGCGAGATATTGTGCAAAAGTCGACAACACAAAGAACTTTTAAGTGATACCCATTTCAATTCGGTTATACCTTAACATAAGTTACATTCGTACCTATTCTAACTCATTTCAACATTTTAACATGGGAAGCTCACAAGAAATTACAAGACACGTAACCACCACAATTTCTGACCAGCAAAAAACTTGGGGCACTTGGACCGCAGTTCTTCATAAACTGGGCAAACGACCGGCGGAAATCCTGCAAGTTGTCACAGAAGATCTGATCAAGAAGGCTCCGCAATCTTGCCGCGGCTCTTGATAAGAAATCTTGAGAGGAAGTTGAGATCTTCAGAGAGAATTAGAAGCTGGAAGAGGCAGAGAGATCCAGGAGGGCCTGCAACTTTGTGAGGCGCGCCGTAGTTGGAAGCACAAAATTGGCTTTTGATGAGCTCAAATGAAGGTCTCTTTCTTCTTCAAATTTCAATACGATCGCGCGAGTGATAACGGAAGTGAGGGCTCGGAGGGGTAGGTGGGAGGGGTAGGTGGGAGGGGTAGGTGGGAGAGGTAGGTGGGAGTGGTAGGTGGGAGGGGTAGGGGGAGGTGGGCGTGCCGTGAAATTAGGCTGTTCAGGGATAAACGTCCAAACTTTGGAGGATTTTTCCGATAATCTTTTACTGACTTAATTTCAGCAAGATCGACGTAAAATGCAATTGCGGACAAACAGCTTCAACATCGAGTTTATGCACATGGATAAGCAAAGGGCAATTGCCACGGAATACAATCAGAAGTTGGAACAGAGAAACAATGACCAAATAATATATCTTGTTAAATGCAGGTAATGCTGATCACAAAAAATGCAATTCCCATCAAGATGAAACCGAGATGTGTGAAATTTAATAGAATACAATTAAAAAGGCCTGGGACACAGTAAAGGCCTTAGAATACGGCAAGTCAGGAGGTATCGCTGCAGCTATTGAAGCTTCACCAGCAACATAAGGTATTCCTATTTATATAGTGGCTATCTTACGTACGAAGGCTATTAGTAAAAATAACTAACTAGAAGGATTCAAAAATACAACAAAGTTAGATGGCAGAAAATATTCCTGCCCCTATATCCAATAAAAGTGAAACATTGGAAACTTCCACGACCGATGGCAAGTTTAAAAAGAGGAACGTAATGCCAATTTTAGGTTTTAGGTGACAGAGTAGCAAAGTATATTGCTGAACCTAGACCTAGTGAGGGAAAACGGACAGTCCGCTACTGAGGGCGAGCTTCAGAGCGGAATATTGCACCCTTTAAAGAGAAGCATGCACTGATAGTGCGAGATCTTCCTGGCGATGTATCTTCTCTTGCAACTAGAGACATAGAGGCAGAAAAATTTCTATTTGAGATATTGAAGTAAACAAATTGCAATTAGAGGAACTGAAGAAGAAATAGTGCTATTAGAGACATTGTAGCAAATGTTACTATTAAATAAATTGACCCCCAAATATAAATTAGAGAAATTGAAGCAGATAAATTGCAATTAGAGAAAAATAAAAAGAGAAATTACAATTAGAGAACCTGATGCACAGATTTTGCAATTAGAGAAATGGAAGAAGAGAACGTGCGCTTAGAGAAATTGAAGCAGATGAACCACACTGCAGGCGGGTCGTGAGGCTCTTACATTCGTACACGAACTTGGGCCTTCGAGTCATTGGAGGAAATGAAGAGCTGAATTTATTTAGGGTGGAGGAGTTTGAAGACAAGCTTCAAGATGTGCAAACATGAGGGCATCGAATAATACGAGATAATGTTATCAGAATTGAAGGATGTTGACACAACCAAAATTCAAGGAATAACATGTTCAGCGTCCCCAGAATGGTCTAATTGCGAACGTGTTAATCTGAAGTTTTCATCCCACTCTGCAAGGAAAATAAATTTCAAAAAAGCGAAATGTGCTTCGAAAATTGAGCTCCACAAATGAAAATAGCACGAAACCTGCACCAAAAATTCAGATTTAAAAATAAAGTAAAAAGTGCACCAAGAAGTGCGCTCAAAATCTGCCCCACAGAAAACAAAGCAAAATATGCACCGAAAAAAAGAGAACACCAAATAAAAATAACGGGGAATATACATAAAAAATTCAGCTCAAGCTATGCCCTGCAACTACAGAACACGTTCGGGCCGAGGACGTCTCGTAGATCAAAGCAAAAGAACTGAATGTGCACACTGCCTGTCTGGTGCACACATGAAGCTAGCTTCACTAACTGCCACAGTAGAATATCTCCATTCCAGTAAAATAATAATGATAATCACAATAGTAAATATAATATCAATGACAATGATACTGTGTAACTACCAACATTACTGCGGGCGTCGTGCCTGCGAACAAAGCCCTTGCGATGTGTCTGATGCATGGCGAAATGTTACGTGTTTCTTATGCTTCCGTTAGATTATTGTTGGCTGCAACACACCACAGCGTCAACCCTCAACTCCCAGGGGAAAAACACTCGAGATGATCGGGAACTTCTGGCTGATGTGCCTCGACTGTGGGGAGTGAGGGCATGTAGGATGGGTGAGAGCACAGGTGATGGGTGGGAAGACGAGTGATAGAATAGAAGAACTAGGTGATGGGTTATAGCACAGGAGTTGTTTTAAAGTCGGACTCTTCAGTTCATTCACGATTTTTCTATCGGATTTGAATTCAGCGATTGACTTGGCTAAGTTCGCACCCTCAGGTTGTTGCAGTGCAACCGTTCACAGGTTACCAGCGCGATGTGCTTAGGATCTTTGTCCTGTTGAGAGACGAATTGATATCCAAGATCTAGCTTGTCAGCGGTTTATATTTTACCATTTATCTTCTGAAACTTTGGGTCATTTAGTGCAGCCTATAGTAGTTTTAATTATTTTACATTATCCTGTACCATTTAATTCGAAGGAACTCTACACCATTACGCTCCTTCCACCACATTTCGCAGATGGGAAGGTGTTTATTCGGGTGTGAAGCCTACAGGCTGTTCCACCTTTTCTCCACACATAAGTGACATCATTATGGTCATAAAGTTTTATCTTGCTTGCATAAGGTCGCAAAATTTACTCAAGAAAATCATCATTGAGCTTGTCATTTTCTTTTGCGAGTTTCGATCTCGATTTTGAATTGCGTTTCTTCAACAATAGGGACCTTGCGACGAGAATAAGATTTGAGCTCAAGCCTACGAAGCTCGCACTCGTTGTTTTCTTACTGATCCTCCGTGTGATCCTCTCGGAACTCATGTCTTGTTATAAACGGATTAGTTTAAACCTCACGGAACAAGTTCTGTAAATTAATTTAATTCCTTTGCGGTGCATCAGGTCTTGAAAATATTTCTTTTTTCGCAGTCATCTCACATTCTTTAGAAAATGTCTTCCATTCTTTCGCAGTCATCTTCTATTCATGGGAATTAGAGCAATGTTTGGGTACTTTAAAAACTCTCACTCCATTCTCACTCTAGACGATCATGACGAAACGTTGCCATTTGGTTCTAATGTACCGGCAGAATGAGAGGCGTCCAGGAGCAGATTTGGGCCGGCAGAATCAGAGGCGTCCAGGAGCAGATTTGGGCCGGCAGAATCAGAGGCGTCCAGGAGCAGATCTGGGCCGGCAGAATCAGAGGCGTCCAGGAGCAGATCTGGGCCGGCAGGATCACAGGCGTCCAGGAGCAGATCTGGGCCGGCAGAATCACAGGCGTCCAGGAGCAGATCTGGGCCGGCAGAATCACAGGCGTCCAGGAGCAGATCTATGCCGGCAGAATCACAGGCGTCCAGGAGCAGATCTGGGCCGGCAAGATCACAGGCGTCCAGGAGCAGATCTGGGCCGGCAAAATCAGAGGCGTCCAGCAGCAGATCTGGGCCGGTAGAATCAGAGGCGGCCAGAAGCAGATCTGGGCCGGCCGGCACAAAGATTACCAGGCGCAGGAGGCCAATGAATAAACAAGAGCAGCGTGTCGTACTTGCTTAGACACGAAATTGGCATCTGGAGGCCGTGCCGAGATAAAGGCATGGGGAGGCCGGGGGAGAGGGTGGGACAAGGTTAGGGGGCTGGGGAGGAGGATCGCGTGGGGGGGAGAGGGAGGGAGGCCCCATATAAAGGGGAACAGCTGATCGCGAGAGCGGCAACCTGTCCAGGGCTGATGGTGCTTTGGCGTTGCTGTTTTGACTGCTGCTGGTAGTGCTGGTGCTGGTAATGGTGGTGCTGGTAGTGTGGCCACTGCTGATAGTACTGCAGCTGGTGGGGCTGCTGCTGCTGCTGCTGGTAGCATGGCCAACACTAATAGTGCTGCTGCTGGTAGTGTTGGTGCTGGTAGTGCTGTTGCAGGGAGTGCTGGTGATGGTAGTGCTAGTGCTGGTAGAGCTGGTGATAGCGCTGCTGTTGTGACTGGTGCTGGTAGTGCCGCAGCTGGTAGTGTTGCTCCAGATAGTGTTGCTACAGCAGGTAGTGCTGGCTCTAGCCATAGACGCTGGCTCTACCTTGCCTCGTCGTAGCACAACCAAGGCCTCACCGCGCTACCAACACTGTGTGTGCAGTACCAGCCCTAACACCACCACAACCAGCAACCATGCCTCAATTCTTCACCCCGTGGACCACCCAACCTAACGCCGTCTCAGATGACAGAGGTCATCCTTAGGGATCGACGTCACCCATGGATGACCGATACGACTTCAAGTGTCCGATACGATATTCCAGGCGACCGAAACCACCTCATCAACTGAAACCCTCAATTAGGCGATCCAGCCTCACGTGTGCGATGCCACCAGAGGTTCAGGGTTGAGTGAAGTTAATGCCTGCACAGTTTTGGCTCATGCGCCATGCTCACAGTTTGCATACGACTTGAGTGCGGTTTGCATGTGGTATTTATACGGTTAGCAAACGGTATTTACACGGTTTGTACACTGTTTGCTTACAGTTTGTACACGGTTTGCCCTCAGTTTGTACCCACGGTTTGCTCACAGTTTGTACACAGTTTGTAAACGGCATGGTAATGGGGTACGGTTGGCATACGGCTTGCATACGATTTGCATAAGGTTTGGGTGCAGTTTGCATACGGCTTGGGTACGGTTTGCATACGGCTTGGGTACGGTTTGCATACGGCTTGGGTACGGTTTGCATACGGCTTGGGTACGGTTTGCATACGGCTTGGGTACGGTTTGCATATGGCTTGGGTACGATTCGCATACGGTTTAGATACGGTACCGTGTCCATTAAACTAGCTCACTCACGGTTTTTTATCCCTCGCTCCGTCCCTCTCACTCCCTCCACCTTACCAAGGGCACATGACTGCCTAAACACCGAGTCTCGCGACGGACAGCCACGCGACTAATGGCCTCGAGCACCTGACATCTCGTTGCTTCATTGCTGAATCAATGCACGGGAAATTCATTCGGCAATTTACAAGCAAATCGAATTGAATTACCTGCGAAATAAAGCGGGTGCTCAAGCGAGCAATTGCGAGGAGCTCGCGAATATTCAGTGGGATACTCACACGGTCACACAAAATGATACAAATGTTAAATAATGTATATTACTATACAGTACTACATATAATAATGTTTTACTCTATGTACGCGTGTCAATGGCAAACAAACCGTCAATGGAAACTAACACAAAAAACAGTAGTTTCGTCATAAAGCTTTCATTGAACTCCACCAGTAGCGCAACAAAGGGGGGGGGGGGGGGGGAGAACCACGAAAGCCAAGCCCCCCCCCCTCCCGAAATGTTGAGCTGGGGGCACGGTACAGAAAAGAAGGTAGGTTCAAACCAGTCTTTTTTTCGATGACTTTGTGGTTTTGCTGACGTCACGGCAACGAACCTATATATATAGCAGTGCTCATTGCATCTGGTAGCACTGATACCCCCAAATCTGGCTCCACTATTGGCCCAACGACATGGCGTTTTGGTGACGTCATAAAGTTTGTTTGAAATGAAGCCTTTCTATTGGCTAGCCGAACAAGAGGAGGTGTATTTTCTCTCATAGAAATGACCCTACCTTGTTTCCTATACCGTGGCTGGGGGCCAGTTTCAGTCGCTGTTTTAAGTAAAAGAATAAAAAGATTACTGATACCCCTCCCCCCTGCCCTCACTCAAAATTTTCGGCTAGCTGCGCCACAGAACTCCACGAAAGAGGCATACCGAGAGTAACATACGTTATTTGGAGCAACAGCCAGTGAAGATAGTTTCTTGCGTCATGCCAGATCTCACCTCACAGGAGTGACAATATGCACATGACGAGCAAGGTGAATAAAACGCTCAGGAGCTCCTTGGCAATGTCACCGGGCCGCCCAATCCAACTTTTTCCCCGGATCTATGATTTTGCCACCCAGTCCAACTTTTTCGCCGGATTATCTATGATTTTAGCTGCCACGTCTAACTTTTTCGCCGGATTATCTATTATTTTAGCTGCCGAGTCTAACTTTTTCACCGGATTATCTATTATTTTAGCTGCCGAGTCTAACTTTTTCGCCGGATCATCTATGATTTCAGCTGCACAAAGCGAAAGCTAAACTCGGGCGGCTGAAATTGTAAATGTCGCGGCGAAAACGTTGGCGCACGCTCCTTGCAAGCTGAAAGCAGTCGCGCTGACTTGTGACTATTCAGCTTTAATGCGCAGCTCGCAGAGTCTGTTCAATCAGGCCTAACCAATACATATTGACTTGGTCGCTCGTCTTATTTCTAATTAATGAAGAATCCGGCGTCACAGGTTCATCTATAGCCTGCGTCAAATAGCCTGCGTTAACATCGCATAAGGTTGTTTAAGCCTCAATAGCCACAACAAAAGTATTTCAAAAGGAGGAAGAAGAAAGGCATCATTCATTAAATTTCTGTGCACAAGGTGTGTTCCTTTATAAAGTCCCCGGTGTATAGGATCAATGAGTTGAGAAATAATTTTTTGAAACATGGTGAAGTTTGAAGAAGCAGTAGATGTTGAAAAACAGGACAGCAGTGAACAGGAGAGAGATGATCCATAACAAAAAACTATTATATTTTAACACGAGCTAAGGACCTCACATTATCTCCCTAGGAGCGCAAATTCCCGTAGATACAACAATTGTATCCCTTTAGGAGGTCTGTGTTCTGTGCTAGGTGCGGTGTTTCACTACTGAGTTACTCCGTCTAGCATTCCACGCTTTAGTCTAGAACAATGGTTCTTAACCTTTTTCCGCCAATTCCCCACATTTTAGTGAGCCAACTTTCCATTCCCCACCACAGCAACTTCCTTTTATTTATATGTGACATTTCTAACACAGCAGAGTTGTCACTTTTACCCAAACATGACATACAGCACCCCAGTATGGTTGTTTTTTGTTATTAAAACAGTCTGTAAGTGCTTGCGATTTGGTAAAAAGTCAACATTTGGATGTAATGTATAAGATTCTGAAATACTATCGATTTGTTTTGTGGGTGGAAACAAATGCACAAAATTCCCAACCTGGCAACTCCGCCATTCCCCACCAGTGGGGAATTCCCCACAGGTTAAGAACCGCTTGTCTATAGGGATAAAAAAATCAACAGAGTAGCGACCTCTGGGTAGCGATCACTGCAACACTCGACTGCAAACTACCACCACAATAAAATGCGGGAATAATTGAGGAGAAACACTCGCTCTCTGCTGATTTATTCAGTGAGGGGGCCGAGCTCCTGCCCTGCCCACCTCGCCCGTCTGAGCGCGGGTGTGAGACGCTGCTCCAACCGACGTCTTTATGGCGCTAGCTCGCTCGCTCCTGCCACTTGTGTTGCAGTATATAGAGAGAGTAGAGATATATTGCATTAGAGTGAGTAAAGATATTGCATTAGAGTGAGTAAAGATATTGCATTAGAGTGAGTAAAGATGTTACATTAGAGTGAGTAAAGATATTGCATTAGAGAGAGTAGAGATATTGCATTAGAGAGAGTAAAAATATTACGTTAGGGAGAGTAGAGAAATACAGCATTACCCAGTCTAACTTTTCCACCTCCTGCATGCATGTTTTCCGCCGTCTACGTGATTTAATCGCTCAAATCGCTTAGGCGGCGAAAAACATACATGCAGATGGCGAAAAAGTTAGACTGGGTAGTGGGAGAGTTGAAATATTACATTGCTTTAGAAATACAAGACAGTGTATTTTGAGGGTAGAATTGCATGCATGTAGAGAGAGCAGCCGGCGTCTTTACGACGCTAGCTCACTCGTTCCTGCCTCTTGCGTTGGGGATAATCGCAGAGTGTGGAAAATATTTAACAGGTTTTCGATTGAAAATCTAGTGGTGGTGGGCATTTCTCGTAATTTACATGTGACCTTTGAAGGTGTGTAGGAAAATTAGTGTCTTTGAAACGGCCACATTCAAAAACAGTCAAACAAAGAAGTCTAGGTTATAATTTTTAAGTAATCCATAATATACTTTTTATTTTGGGGGCTACATTCAACGATTTGAATAAACGGTTTCGCTGGTGTTTATTATTTTTTATGAACGTCATGTTCTCTAAGTATGCCTTGAGAAAATCATTCGAAATAGAAGCGGTCAGAACTTAGAAGGCATATTTCACAGAACCCTTCGCTGAGGGTGGTTACCTCGAACACAGTTCACTCGTCATCAACAAGCTGCAGCTATCCTCTCTCATTTGATTCGCAAAGACCTGACTGTACCTCGCGACCTCTGCCTGCCCTCACTGGCGAGCCCTGCAGAACGTGTGTCAAGCAACAAACCGCCGGACTGAAACAACGCCTTTGATATCGCAGAAACCATGGTAAAGATAGCACTTGGGGAGTGGTTTTTGAGGAGTAAACAATGAGCAGATTCTGCATAGCAATTACTTCATATTTCAAATTTCCTGTCTACTTACCTGTCATCTAGCACTCCCATGTTACCTCCCCTGTCAACTTCTGTCACCAGACCAATCGCTCCCCAGTCACATCCGCTGTCAACTTACCTGTCACCGAACTTATCAATCCCACGTCACCTTCTCCTGTCAACTTACCTGTCACCTATCACTCCCATGTCACCTCCCCTGTCAACTTCTCGATCACCGCCCCTTTAAAATTTCCCTGCACCGTCATGCCCCTGTCAACAAGGTTGCCATTTGGCTACAACTCCGCCAGACGCCGCGCATGCCGTAAGTAACAAGAAGGCAGGCAAAACTGCCGGTCTCTTTCGCAAAGAAAGATTTTCTCGCAATCATTTCCAGTTTTGGGAGCAGCAGGCGGAGTGGCTGCGCAATCTGCCCTGAGGGAAGGGAAGACCCTCGCTAAGCCCACTTTTTTTGGCTGGCCGGCTTGAAAATTCATGGGAGTTTTGAAAACCCAGATACTGAGGCATTTAACGGAGAAACTTGTGAAACACGAAATGCCTGAAGCATTTAACGAAGAAACTTGTGAAACATGAAATGCCTGAAGCATTTAACGAAGAAACCTGTGAAATACAAAATGGATCAGGCATTTAACGAAGAAAACTCCGAAACAAACTATTTATCAGGCATTTAACAAAGACGCTTGTGCAACACGAAATACTTGAGGCCTTTAGCGAAGAAAACTGATGTGAAATACAAAATGCTCGATTCATCCGTGGTGTATGCATCCCGGCACTACGCGCTCGAAGGAGGTTAATGCATTTATCAGACTGCGGCCATTTGATAAAGAAGGAAAATCTATTTCTTCGCGGCAGCAATCTTGAGCCAGATCGCTTTAGTTAACTTCTCACTGTTTTCTTCGAACGCCAGGCGTCTCGATAGAGACGGATCGTTGTCTGATTATTTAATTAATTAAGAATCACTTCCTGGATTTCTAATTAATAAAGAATCGCTGTCTCGATTTGTAATTAGTAAAGAATCGCTGTCTCGATTTCTAATTAGCAAAGAATCGCTGTCTCGATTTCTAATTAGTAAAGAATCGCTGTCTCGATTTCTAATTAGCAAAGAATCGCTGTCTCGATTTCTAGTTAGCGAAGAATCGCTGTCGCGATTTCTATTTAGCAAAGAATCGCTGTCTCGATTTCTAATTAGCAAAGAATCGCTGTCTCGATTTCTAATTAGCAAAGAATCGCTGTCTCGATTTCTAATTAGCAAAGAATCGCTGTCTCGATTTCTAATTAGCAAAGAATCGCTGTCTCGGTTTCTAATTAGCAAAGAATCGCTGTCTCGATTTCTAATTAGCAAAGAATCGCTGTCTCGATTTCTAATTAGCAAAGAATCGCTGTCTCGATTTCTAATTAGCAAAAAATCGCTGTCTCGATTTCTAATTAGCAAAGAATCGCTGTCGCGATTTCTAATTAGCAAAGAATCGCTGTCTTGATTTCTAATTAGCAAAGAATCGCTGTCTCGATTTCTAATTAGCAAAGAATCGCTGTCTCGATTTCTAATTAGCAAAGAATCGCTGTCTCGATTGCTAATTAGCAAAGAATCGCTGTCTCAACTTTTAATTAATAAAGAATCGCTGTTTAGGTTCTGCGGTACTGTCGATATTTCTGCTTGAGAGCGCACTGGCGAGCAGACTTTGATTGTCAAAGTTCAAGTTCTACTCATTGGTTAAGCACTCAAAGTTGCTGGACTGGCTCAAGTTCAGCACTGCACACACACTCCAAAACTTCTGCCAAAACACCCCGCGTGCTTCCATCATTACAGAAGCCAATTAGAAGTGTTCTCTCACATCACACGACTGCCTACCACGGTACAGAAAACAAGGTATGGTCATTTCTATGGGGGAAAATACACCTCCTCTTGTTCAGCTAGCCAATTGAACGGCTTCATTTCAAACAAACTTTATGACGTCACCAAACCGCGATATCGTCAGGCCAATAGTGGAGACGGATTTGGTGGTAGCAGTGCTACCAGATGCAATGTGAGCGCTGCTATTGGTTCGTTGACGTGACGTCAGCAAACCCACGCAACCGACGAAAAAAGACTGGTTTGAACCTACCTTGTTTCCTCTACCGTGATGCCTACTTTCAATAAGAAACCGACCATAGCCACCCAGGCTAACTTTTTCGCCGCCTTCATGCATGTTTTTCGCCGCCCTAGTTATTAAATCACCTAGGCGGCGAAAAACAGGCATGCTCCGGTGAAAACGTTTGACTGGGCATGCGTCGCTGCAGCGCTAACCTTTGATGTGGCCAAGGTAAGAATGTTATGTTCATGATCACGAACACAGCGTCGGGAACGGATAATATTCGGTCAAAAATTGTGAGCTTCGGTTAAAGAGACAAATTGATTTTGGTGAACACGCGCTTGGAAATGTTGAGGTCTTCAATACAAAAGAAGACTAGAATAATAAATAATTTTATTTTATTTTCCAGCGTTGCCCATTGCGCATCACATGAGGATGGAACTCGTATCAGTGATACATTTCACAAATGATTTTACAGATGACGTAATGACACATTTTATCTGCATATCTTACAAGAACTCAGGCAATTTTTTCGTTACGGCTATTCAACTTCTGAGAAAACTTCCGCCCTGTTTAGTACTAAATAATTACTCAAAAGAAATAAAACTTGGCTTGTGTGCATAGATTTGCCGCTTCTCTAATTCCATCCTGAATGGTGCCTTCCTCCTTCCACTCCTGGAAACATAGCTGACAAGCGTGGTCACAGCCACGACGGGGGAGGCCAATCTAAAGTTTTAAAATCTCCCAAAGAAACGTTGGAGAACAAATACGGCAGTCATCACTCACGAAAACAAAGAACAAAAAATGAAAGCAGCTACAGAAAACAAAATATGTAGCTCTGACTGCACTAAACGAGCCAGCGGAGATCTGCTTGCGTCTTCTCCTCGGGAAACCCTTGAATTATGCCTCAAAAGAGATGGGTTGAAATTTTTGCAAGTACACACAAAAGCGCTAGTGTATAAGTTTAAGAAGTGTGAGTAATGTACAAGCAAGATGAACACAGTAGCTCTAGAGTAAGTTTTACAGCTTCACAGGTAAGCGTTTGGCTTCTTTTGATGCGATATGTTATACCTTGTATGTACTCAGTATTTTAATTCTAACACGTTCACAGCGGTACGAAGCATTGGTGGTTACGCGCTACCGCAACTCCTAAAGTTTCTCTGTAAAGCATCACCCTGACAATTTGACAAAGAATCAACACAACAAAGTATCAACCCGACAAAGAATCAACCCAACAAAGCATCAACCTGACAAAGCATCAACCCGACAAAGAATCAACCCAACAAAGCATCAACCCAACAAAGCATCAACCTGACAAAGCATCAACCCGACAAAGAATCAACCTGACAAAGCATCAACCAAACAAAGCATCAACCTGACAAAGCATCAACCCGACAAAGAATCAACCTGACAAAGCATCAACCCAACAAAGCATCAACCCAACAAAGCATCAACCTGACAAAGCATCAACCCGACAAAGAATCAACCTGACAAAGCATCAACCAAACAAAGCATCAACCTGACAAAGCATCAACCCGACAAAGAATCAACCCAACAGAGCATCAACCCAACAAAGCATCAACCTGACAAAGCATCAACCCGACAAAGAATCAACCTGACAAAGAATCAACCCGACAAAACATCAACCAGACAAAGCATCAACCCGACAAAGAATCAACCCAACAAAGCATCAACCCAACAAAGCATCAACCTGACAAAGCATCAACCCGACAAAGCATCAACCCGACAAAGAATCAACCCAACAAAGCATCAACCTGACAAAGAATCAACCTGGCAAAGAATCAACCCAACAAAGCATCAACCCAACAAAGCATCAACCTGAAAAAGTATCAACCCGACAAAGAATCAACCCGACAAAGAATCAACCCAACAAAGCATCAACCCAACAACGCATCAACCCAACAAAGCATCAACCCAACAACGCATCAACCCAACAACGCATCAACCCAACAACGCATCAACCCAACAAAGCATCAACCCAACAAAGCATCAACCCGACAAAGCATCAACCCGACAAAGCATCAGCCAGACAAAGCATCAACCCAACAAAGCATCAACCCAACAAAGCATCAACCCGACAAAGCATCAACCCGAAAAAGCATCAACCAGACAAAGCATCAACCCAACAAAGCATCAACCCGACAAAGCATCAACCCGACAAAGCATCAACCAGACAAAGCTTCAACCCAACAAAACATCAACCCAACAAAGCATCAACCCGACAAAGCATCAACCCAACAAAGCATCAACCAGACAAAGCATCAACCCGACAAAGCATCAACCAGACAAAGCATCAACCCAACAAAGCATCAACCCGACAAAGCATCAACCAGACAAAGCATCAACCCAACAAAGCATCAACCCAACAAAGCATCAACCCGACAAAGCATCAACCCGACAAAGCATCAACCCGACAAAGCATCAACCAGACAAAGCATCAACCCAACAAAGCATCAACCCAACAAAGCATCAACCCGACAAAGCATCAACCCGACAAAGCATCAACCAGACAAAGCATCAACCCAACAAAGCATCAACCCAACAAAGCATCAACCCAACAAAGCATCAACCAGACAAAGCATCAGTCTGACACCATCACGAGCTAGCGAAACAATCTGCAAAAATATTCGCTCGCGGCATGCAAGAGCCCATCAAAACGGAGAGAAAACAAGTACTTGTCGAAAGATTTAACAAAACGACTAGTAGTTCCTTGATTACTCCTAGAATAACCGCGAAGGGATGTTGTGTGTCTATAAATCTTTATAAATTTCGAAAGATCCTAAAAACATATACTTTCTCTAGACCGACCCACCGATGGGATGGTTCGCAGCATAAGAAACTGCCACGACCCAGCGATGGATCACACGGCAGTCGACTTGTTGAACTGCCAGGCGTGGTGGGGCCAGAGCTGCCCTGCGTTAGCTCAGGACACAAAAGAAGGAAGCAAATTCGGGTTTTGAGCTGTCACGAGTTACGCAAGAATCGATGGTCAAGTGCAGTCGAGTGGCAGGTTTGGGGTGGTTTTGTGAGAGTTTACATCGTCGTGGCCGTACAGCTCGCAGCGTAAGTTTTAAGTGGACTTGGCTACTCTACGTACTACGGCTATTTTGAACTCAGCAAACGCTTAGCATCTAGTAACTCGGTTGTGTTGTCAGTCGCTGAATGTTTTTAACTTTTATACTTTATGAAAAAATAAAATTGATGCTACACATAGTCAACCAAGTCCGCTAAGAAGAACTTAACGCTGCCGGCTGTATCGCCACAACCGCGTAAATTATTTACAACTTTTGCATCTAAGAAATAGGAGAAAAACTAACGAACGCATTAAAAATCAATCTTGCCGCTGCCACCACACCAGCGCCTCAGAGCAAGAGCCGTACGTTGGACCTGCCACATATCACCTAAACTACACATTTATGTTCCAGCACGTCCAGATTGATTCATGAAAATAAAATTTATACACACCAAGAAGTGAAAGTTTTCCAAAAATTATTTCTATAATTTGTACTCTTCAATTCACTTGGATCGAACGATAATTTCCCTATTACGTTACTAACACGACCTCATGCAGCTGAGTTGTAATTCATTTCTTGTGGCCATAAGCTCATCCCTCGGCACAACCGTCCATAAAATCAAGAACAAACACCAGAGAAGGGCAGTGAATATCAGCCACTGCGATAATTCGTATAAAAAATTGGTATATTTCATGCAATAATCGCAACGAATACCCCACCAGCGACGAGCGAATGCATAACGACAGGCTGCAAAGATCTTCTCTACGAGCTCTCACGACCAAATCTTGGGGCGCTTTTATCTTGGCAAAGCTCTGAAGTTTCCTCGGCGCCAATTATCTCGCGGACTTGTGATGTAAATAAAAATATGAAAGCGTATTAAGCTAATTACAACCTCATGAGCTGCGCTGCTAATGTGCAGCTGCTGCAGCCCTCGGTGAAGGGTACGGGTACGGGTACGAGCACGAGTACGGGTACGGGCACGAGTACGGATACGGGTACGGGCACGGGTACGGGTACGGGAACGGGTACGGGTACTGGTAGGAGCACAAGTGATCAATAATTGATCACAGTTATTGACAACTATAAGTAAGTATTGATAATTATACTGATTATTCATAATTACCGTCCAGGCACTCAGGCTCTGACAATCATTTCGTAAGGCCGGAGTTGAAAGAAAAATACATCCAGAAATTGAAATAATTTCCCTTTTTCGATGTAGTTCAGCAAGTTTACTTTTCGCAGAACAATTTCAGTTAATTTACGGATTCATGTTATTGAGAGTCTGCAATTGTATTTAGTTATATGTATTTATTTCATACGTATTTTGTATTGAGATGCCAGTGCCAGCACTCGTGCTGTATTGGCAATACAGGAATTTACGAGATAATCATAAAAATCCAATACTTGTCAATGAATTTTTCAATAAAAATTGAAAAAGATTTAATTGACAAATGGAAACTTTCGAGGACCGTTTGTGAAAGTTATGTTATCCAGCGGCGGCTAATCATATCCTCCATAGTAAATTCCGGCAGACAATCATAGTGTGCATTGTTTATCAGGTATTAATGGATATGAGATGCAGTAAATATTCGACATAGCAAATCAAAATGCGAACTAACATTATTATGCGAACACAACCAGCAAAAATGGCATACATGCTACGAAAGCAGAGCCGCAGTTGCCTTCCTGGGAAACAATTGGGAAGAAGAGGAATAATAAATAATGCAGGGAGTATTAAATGTAACATGCAACCTAGAGGAACGTTTAACAGCAGAGAGAGAAAATTTTAGACGGCAGAGAGAAAATGTCGTCCAAACTACTATATCAAGAAACTCATCGAAACTACCGGTGCGGAAGCCGCGACGCGCTCGATCTATTCCGAGTGATTAAAACCTTGCCGTGAAAAATGTGGAAGATGAACTAGGAAGCAGCTGTGTCCCAGTCGAGCACACCAACTCATTGCTATAATTCAACGCCAACTTGTTGAGATAATCCACCAATCTTCCATCAAAGCAATGTGGCAACACGTGCACACAAGCTGAACAACATTGAACTCATAACCTTATGAATTACAATGTGAAACCAACAACGGTGAAGAGAAAAACTCCTCAATTATATTCGAGAAGCACTACAGGACTCATCTGATGAAGAGACAGAAGAAGATTTTAAAACAGAAGGCGACTGACCTAAACAACCTAGGCCAGTAGTGAGTGTGTGATGAAGATGAAAGAAAGAAATAGACGGGACAATTGCAGAGCCGTTTATGTTTTTGAAATTTACGTTGAGAAAAATAAAATAAGGTGGCCAACATCAAAGCAGGAGTCATGTTTTAAACACAACACGAATTGAGGCAATGAATAAAACCTAAAACTCACCACTGCATAATCTTCATGAAATTCCGACGTTTTTCACATCAAAAGGTGTACGAGAACCTTAACTATTGAAGTCAATTTGACACAAGACACCGATATATATAGCTTAGTCTAACTTTTTCCCCGGAAAATCTGCGATTTTAGCCGCCCATGTAAAATTTCTGCAACGAGCGGCTAAAATCAAAGATGCTCCGACGAACAAGTTAGTCTGAAGGCAAATGGCCGCACTCACCGAGCACAGCAAAGGGCTTGTTGACCACCGGCGAGTGGGGAGTGATGCTGATGATGGGGATGGAGGGGGCCTGGGTGCTGGCAGGGGCCCCGTGGGTGTAGCTAGCACCTCCAGGCCCATACCCCCCCATGGGGTCCCCTGAGCTGACGCTGTCCATCGTGGGGATCTCGGCCATCCGCACGAGGCGGCGGCCAGGGTGTCCGTGGGGCGGCTGCTGCGCGCTGGAAGCAGACAATAAGGTTAGGCTGGGGAGTGCTGTGATGCTGTCCTCTTTAACACGTCAAGTGAGCTGGTTAAACTCAAGTTCAATGATCAACTTGAATTAGAGTTCATTTCAGATAAATTTTGAAAATACCGATCACGTTAGGTGCGGCGGGTTAAACTCAAGTTCAATATTTGAACAATTTATTTACCACAAGTGATACAGCAATAGATTGTATCTTAAGTCTAGTACAATGGACATGTTTGAGTATAGCTACTTGTGGGCCCGAATAAGTTCAGCGACTCTAAGGGCATCTGATCATTAAAAACTATTTTTAAGTATATTCAACTCAAATTAGAATTCAATTCAGAGATCAATTTTAATAATAAAGAATATTAAATAGATCGCGCCGTCATTTGATGTTCATTAAGCATTTATAAAAGTTGATTTAGTGACTGTTGGTCGGTCAGCAGCATTATGAAAATCCCCTCAGTGACCGCCGGTGGGTCACGTCGCACTCAAGTTATTAATTATAACTCGGTCACAGGTGTGCCGCACGTCTTGTAATGAACTGCGGTCTTTAAAAACACAATAGAAGCAAATTGCACCCCGGCGATTTGGTCTCAGATTCCATCTCCGGAAATGAAAAGTGCTTGGGCTATGAACGCTGAGTTCTTTTAGAAATGATCGGATAATCTGGCTTCCATTTCAGTGCTACCAAAACAGCACAACTTGCCGTAAGATAAGCAGGGAGTGATTGTGTCAGAAAGCAATATAACACACTCAGTGATAAGCATGAGATAGATATGACCGAAAAATAAGGTGCACTGCATTGCAAGCACGGATTTGTTCTGGTCCCATTTGAAGCAAGGTATTCTGTATATAATTCATCTATCAAAGTTCTTCATTTCGTGAAACTTCACGGGGTTAGAGGAAGGAGCTCACACACAGTTCAATTCTATGGCACCAAAAGAAACGAGGAGACACGCTAGCAACTCAACACAACACACGCGACACAACAAACACACAACACAACACACGCGACACAACAAACACACAACACACAACACAACACACGCGACACAACAAACACACAACACAACACACTGTCGCTGCACCACGTCCGGCCTCCAGAGAGCGGCACGAAATGCAAGATCACAATATCCTCCTGACCAGATGACGCCACGACGCACTCATGTTCAGTTTGCCTCATTTGTATTTTTCTCGTCTAAATTTCTTAATTTGGCTTTTTCTAGCCGAAATGGATTATAGTTTGGACGGACTTTTCCCGGCACGAATGTCTAAATTCGGCATTTTTTTCTTAAATTTAAAATTTTTTTTCTGGAGAAAATTTACCCTTCACCGAGCAAAATTCAGTTTTGAAAATGAGCGATTTTTAAAATTTTCAATATATCCAGATTCAGGTTTGTACCATATTCGACTGACTTCACAGCAAAGACAATCAAAACCCATCTTACTCAATAAACACCGTCACTCCTCTTATAAGGGACGCAATTCACTTCTTTAAAGAACCAACCTCCGCTAATATTACAAACATTTTCGCTTAGCTATCAGCGATAAAACAAACACATTAAAAACGTTAAACTCCGGGTTAATTTTTCCCCAGAATTTGAGACTTTGAATTGAAGAGGCTTTCATCACGGAGCACCATCGCCGCTCCACCAACATCGCTGCCCCATCAACATCGCCGCCCCACCAACATCGCCGCCCCACCAACATGACAACAAGCCCGCAGCGCCCGTCTAACACACACACCCTCCACTTCGCACCGTCTGTTTAGCCTCGTCTCGCTTCAGTAAACACGTGACGCTTTAATAAGACGAACACTCAAGTTCAATTTCCCATACTTTTTTAAATAAAAGCCCAGATTAATATTCAGGCGAGTATACGAGACTGTTAATTGAGAATGAAATGGCAGTGCAAATTTATAGTCCGGTCTATAAACGAGAGTATTAAATGTGACAAAAAAGTGTGGTCTACAAAGCAGACTATTATTTCTGACATCTAGTCATCGTGGCAGTTGCAAATTATGACTTTAGTGAAAGCCACAATTAAGCGACTGATCTAAAAACCAGGCCACTAATTTTTATTTTTATTTATGAAAACAGGACACTCACATGCCAGGAGCTGGCTGGTGGTGCTGCTGCAGGTGGTGGTGGGTGTGGTGGTGGGTGTGGTACAGGGGAGGGGGGTGGCGGTGGTTGGTGGTGGTGGGGGGCGGTGCCCCACCTCCAGGAAGGTAGTTGGTTATCATGTCTTCTTCGCTGTCGTCTCCGCTCTCTGCGCCCTCGTCTGCAAGTAGCCAAAACATCGAGGAATAGAAAACAGTTCAGCAACTTTTATATACAACACTTAACATTTACAACACATATAGAGATTATGCACCAAGAAACTATCACAACGTTTTTATTTCCAGGCCTATAAAGATAAGACACTAGAAAAAATGTACGTATTAACACTTTAAAGTTTTCCCCTCGATATTGATTGATTATTTAAACGTTTTACAAGTCTCTCGGCACACTTAACTTTAAATGCTAAAAATGTGTTTAATAACATTTTTCAAATTTCTTCCCCGATTGAAATAGAGTATCAAAATATATTCTTTTGCCATACTCATACATATAATATAATCTTTTTGCCATACTCAACTCAACTTAGATGCTTAAATGCACTTATGGACACTTTTGAAATTTGTTCCTGAATTATGATCGAATATCGAAATATATTTAGACGTCTTTAGGTGCACATAACTCGAACTCACAATAGGGTTAAGAAAATCCTGCTGAAATCATAGTTCCCAATTAGGGAAAATCCGCACAACGAGCTGCCCTTACAAAATTCTAAGAGTCTTGGTAAGCAGGGTTTGCTATTCCAGTCTAACTTTTTTGCCGCCTGCATGCATGTTTTTCGCCGCCTAAGCAATTCAATCTCTTAAATCGTTTATAATCTTAAATCGATTATAAGCTATAATATAATCGCTTAAATAGCATCGGGAGCAACTTAAAAGCAAGTGAACATAAAATGGGCGGAAAAAAAGCGCACGAACAAACACCTTTATACCTAGAAAGTCAAAATGAAATGTGAAGTAGAGAAACCGTCCGGGAAAACTTCGTTGTTGCACACTCCATTGCCAGGTAGCTCGAGTTATCCGTACTGAGGAGTTGTAATCCCCAAAAGCATTTCAGATCGCTTGGTCATGAGCATATCACCTGTGTAAAGTTCGGAAGTATTTTACATTCCTCTACGAACACTACGTCCCACGCAAAGCTTTAAAGGAAAATCTCTTGTCAGCGCATTGCTGGAAATGGTGTGTCATAGAATCGTGATGGTAGCACTTCTTTAAATAACAAAGCATTAGTTTTACCAAAATAATGAAATGATTATAATGTCAGCAATGATAATTATTTTTTTTTTACTTTTTCTTTCCTAATGTTCATTGCAGGCAAGCACAAAACTTGTCAGATTCGCTGCTGTAACGCGGCTGTCGTGCTGAGCCACTTTGAGATAGCGAGCGTTGCTATTGGGTAAGCAAAGGTTAATTAAACTTAGATGATAAGATTAGAAGTCCTCTGCATCGGATCTGTGTCTGTTTCACTGCTGAACTGCACTTCCTTGAGTTAGTGGGCGCGTTTTTATTACTTCGGCGATGTTTATTGAGTGCCTAAAGCCCCGTTATCTTGGGTGTGAAATTAGGTCCTATTAAATACTTAAAACAACAAACAACACTCGTAAAAGCATTTGTTGTATAGGAACATTATAACTTGAGACCGGAGGTTCGGAATAGCTTAAGGTGTGAGGTTCGAAATATATTCAACGTCGCTCAAGCCTTACCCATGCGAGATAGAATACTCAATAAACAGGAATGAATGACTTCTTAGGGCTGAGTTTTACATTTGAACTCATTTTTATCTAACTCATTTCAATTCGTTTCCACGGGAGCAAATTTATGCAGGAAGTTCGGGCTTAAATACTCTTGCTTTGGTTCCTCTGATGAGTTGACGATGGTAAAATGATCGGACTGTTTGAGCGCACTCATTTTGCGCAATTTTCATTGGGAACCTGCAGCGGAGTTCGTCCTCGTGAGCCGAACACAGAATGGCGACCCTGGTCCTGAAATACATAGGCACAACGGGCGTCATGCTATCAAAACTGCACTTTTACTTTCTAAATGAAATTCTTCATTAGAAATACTTAACGAGTAGGAGCAATACAACATTACTTCAACTTCTTAAATGAAACCCTTCGTTAGCAACACATAAAATGTGAGAGTTTTGCAGCGTCTCTCCTGCCACGGAATCAAGAGGGCAGCACAGCGAGCCTGTGCCTGTGTTCTCGAAATAATTCAGAAGTTACGGGTAACTCAATAGGTCGAGACGAATTGGATAGTTCGGGTGCATAAAACTTTACGGTCTCGTATCCTGGCTTTTGAATGGCATAAGTCGACCATCTTTTGTGTTTCAATATATCTATTAAAATTTAAAACTTGCGTGCTATACGCCTTTGATTTACTATCTCAGTGCAAGCTAAGTGATAAGAGTCGCTGTTATCGCGACGCTCATGGGGATAAAAGATAAGGCCACGGGTAGCATGGACTGTGATGTGCGTGGGGCTTGTCTTGTATTATTTATGAGCTGCCTGCAACTGACAGGCATTATGGTGATCAATTTCTTAGTGATCTGATAAGGCAGAGCGTTTATGTCTGGCTTACTGGGTAGCTGACTCACGTCTTAACTTGACTCTTAATCTAAACATTTCATTTAAATTAAAAATTGTGCATTGAGACCCGAGTCTCGTGACCTGTCCTTACGAACCCTTCAGTGGGAATACAACTATTGTTTCTGTGGGAATAAGCGCTACCAGGAAGAAAATGTGAAGTCCTGATCTGAAAGTTAGGCCTACTTTTTGTTGCAATGTTTTTTGTTATGGACCATTTGTTTTCGATTCACTGCTGTCCTTGTTCAGCACCAACTACTTTTTTCTTAAATTTGTATCTTGTTCCACAATCTTCCTTCTTAACTTGCTGTTGCTAGGCGTACATGATCCTGTGATAGAACACACTTTGCGCTAGGATTCTTCGTTCCCTTAACTCCATGGTGCTTTCACCCTTCCTCTCTTTGAATATCTTTGTTGTGGAAAGGGAGCCTAAAACAAAAACACGAATTTCTGCTGGTTTTGAGCAAGTTATCTGCTTGAAAAACTGTGATTTAATTCGTGTTATTAGAACTCTTTTCGAATTTTATATTTACATATGCTTTCCGTCCGCTCTGTGTGGACTTTTTTAGTTTTCCTTTACATCGCTACTATCACGTAAAACGAAAGCCAGACAATAAAACCGTGTGCAGTAATGACTCATTTCTCAGGAATGAACACCTCTGGACGCGGTGTGCGCGCGTTATCGCTGTGGGATTATGGTGTAGATATGGACCTGATCTTATGATCCGAGGATATATGGCACATGTGGGCAGTCCGTGTAGCGTCCTCAACATGTAATGCCTAGTTTAACGCCTTCATGATTGTGTTGGTGAGCTTCCGGGTGAGACACCTCGTATATATATATTTAATATATATATATGTAATATATATGTACAATATATATAATATATTGCCTCATATATATATATATATATATATATATATATATATATATATATATATATATATATATATACTCCAGCAGCGCTGGAAGGCTTAATAAAGGTAGAGTAAAGGAGATATCAGCGTTTACTCATTGTAGGGGTGTCACTTCTGCACTTTTTCAACTACTAGATAATCCAACTCCAGTATAAATTGATCCCTTGCTCTTACACACACACACACACACACACTCGGGCCAGTGACCGCCAATGCCACTAAAAAATATGTTCACTACAGTAATTGATGCGAGGTTTCTCATATAAATGTCATAAGTCAATACAGATGCCCTTAATTATTTTTTCACACACTACATCATTCATTAGGAAGACCCAAACTACGGAGTGATGTTTTCCCCTGACGTGGCAAATTTGAGCATAGATGTATTAATATTATTTTTATTGCCCTACTTGGGCACGTAAATGCCTCTCGAGACACTGTAGAGGATGATCAGCAGTTGTGGTTCCCGTGATGTTTTTTGCGTCTCTGACGGGACAGCGCGTCACGCTCCAGTGAAGCGATCTGGTGATGGTGCAAGCCAACCACTGTATCATTATGGTTGTGCAGGCCAATTATTGCGTCATTATGGTGGTGCAAGCCAATTATTGTGTCAGTATGATGGTGCAAGCCAAGTATTGTTTCATTATGATGGTGCAAGCCAAGTATTGTTTCATTATGGTGGTGCCAGCCAATTATTGTGTCAGCATGATGGTGCAAGCCAAGTATTGTTTCATTATGATGGTGCCAGCCAATTATTGTCTCATTATGATGGTGCCAGCCAATTATTGTCTCATTATGATGGTGCCAGCCAATTATTATCTCATTATGATGGTGCAAGCTAATTATTGCATCATCAAGACATGTGCAACAATTCGTGTATAGTTGAATGCATTGTCGCGTTTTGCTGCCAGAAATGCAGCAACAAATACTCGATATTGATGGGAATTCTTCCGCCTGTGAAACCAGTATTAGGTGAAAATAATCATTATTCACCTCATCTTTGTATCTTTATCATGTGATGCTACAGTTTTGTTGCAATGGTCAATGCCCTCGTTGAAATAGAGTTCAGCTTGTAGCAACTATTTCCGAATTAAAATTACCCTTCCAATGACGGGTTATATTAATTTGAAGTTGAAAAGGCTTAGTCTACAGTAATGACTGACAGCCAGAATAATAAGTGGACTTGAACCCTACATTATTTTCACAACGTTCTGAACATTTTTATGTTAAAAGGCCCTGCGTTAAAGCCATGCTTACCACTTTTTGGTCTCTCTCTCGGCGAAGCGCAAAAAAAGACTTTGTTTTGTATGCTCAGAGAATTGCAAGAACAAATGTTGTATTCATGCTTGCGAATGTTTTCAATATTTCAGAGCACGCAAACGACTTCATTCTGTGTATGAAGAAAACTGTTTATGTTTTTGGGTAAATTTAAAGAAAGCCTCGCTCGTACAGATTGTATAGGTCATTGCGGGCACAAACATTTGCCTGTGTAGGTGGCCATTGTGGACTGACGCGTGCGCTGTTCCCCAGCCGAGACTGCCCCATCTTCTACAGGCGCAAGAAGGTTCAGCTCGAGTTGTCGGATCAAGACAAGATCATCCACAGGTTCGGATCTCCGTCCTGGTGATGTTGCATCCTGCTGGTGCCAGTTCGTCTCTGCATCGCAGTTCACTTCTTGCGGTCCACCAATCCTGAATGGAGGAGATTCCTTGTTTGTGTTCGTAGTGTTGGAAATTGTTACCGTGCTGTTTGATGGGTAGTTGCTACTTTGTCCGTGTTATGTGAACATTTTCATAATATAAAAAAAAACAACGTAAAAATACATTTATATTTGTTTCTTTTTTAGGCAAACGTTTCGGAATGTTAAAATTCCTTCTTCAGTGCTGAAAAACATACAAAGAGGTCAAGAAAATTAAAATACAGGAAAGTTCAAAAAGTAAGAAATACAAAAAAGTTACAAACAACTACTAACCAAAGCTACGACTTCTCTTTACAGTTCCGAGTTCAAATAATCCAAAAAAGGTAATTCTATGTACAATTTCTGTTTTGCTATGTAGAGAAGTCGTACCTCAGGTTGGTAGATTTTTCACTTCAGTTGACGTCAGAGTGTTTTATAGAAATTATTTTAAAATCGGTGCATATTTTAGGAGGAAATAACGTCTGGAGGAGTGCCTGTGGAGTGGATGTGTTTATTTTTACATGTGTGACTGCTGCATGCAGACTTATGTTGGTAGTACTAAACTTCAACAATTTATTAGACACAGCCAACATTCAGGAATTTCCCATAGAACCGGTCGCATACTTTCTTCTCCTCCTCATTCAGCAATCCGAGATCATTGACAGCAATTTAATCATTCTATCAGAACAAATAATTTCTCTACTCTGTGTACCACCAACTACGAACAGGATCTTCGCATTTAAGAATCTTTATTCATACCTACCCATAAACCTGACTTGAATAAAGACTTGAGTGCTGTCAAACTGAACATTGCTTCAACCTATTGACATATTTCTGTGTGTGTATGTATGTGAAGTGTGTTTGCGTCTGTTTGTCAGGTTCCTATGTGTAAATGTATGAATGTATGTGCTTGTGGAAGGGTGGGTAGGTGAGCCAATGAGAATGATCGTTTTTGCTGCAGTTGAATGAAAAATTTGATTTAGGTTTTTCAGAAGTTTGTTTACTTGTTTTTTGTCCTTTTGGAATTTCTCTGTATTTGAATTTTCTTGATCTTTTCGTATGTTTTTCAGCATTGAAAATGGAATTTTAACATTCCGAAACGTTTGCCAAAAAAAAAGAAACAAACAAAATGTATATTTTTACTTTAGTTCTCCTTTTTATCTTGCGCGTGAGATTCCCTAAGAATCGACCTATTGGAAATATAACATTTTTATAATTGCTCGGGGAAACGCGTTAGACTTTGGACTTGCCTCCATTTGAACGTTCATGTTGGAGTTGTTGTATTTTCATGGTAGGCCAAACTTTTAACTTGATATTATTAAGTGAATATCAGGTGACATATTTTGGGCATCGGTCACCATGCGTAAAGGTTTGCAAAATTTTGATATAACTCCTGAGCTACTTTTGTTTACTTCTTTTCATTTTCGTTTCATTAATTGTTCGATGAGCGAATAAAAAGACGCAAGTTGTGGATGAGTCACTGCGGCAGCTGCTCGTAATGCAGAATGGACTTGGTGATGTGCCCACACACCGTAGCCGTGCTACGCGTGCTGTTGAGCTGCTGGCACACTATATAAGTCCAGCGCTGACGGTGTGTGCAAGTCAGTCGGGCACAGTTGCAGGCTCACAGCTCGCGGTGTGTGTGTGTGCGCTATAGTTTGCAGAGAGCAGCAGTCTGTTCACAGCTCGACCGTCGCGTCCTCTGAGGTAAAGAGATGGTGTAGCTTTAGTGCCTGTGGTGTGTCAGGCCAGCTCTTGTATCCATGCCAATTCCCGAGCTCAGCTTGAGGTAGCCTTTCATTAAGTTTGAACAGAATTTTTTTATATTCACACGGACCTTCTTCAGCAGTTCCGTTTTTTAACAAGTCTGACTCTCTTCAACTCTTTTCTCGTTTCATAGCAATTCTTTTTGACTTTCCAATTTCATGCGCACGGGATCCTGTACAGGAACACATCTTGTGCATAATTTCCATGTCCCCTTCATCTTTCCTCTCTTTGAACATCTTGATAGTGTTAATGGAGACTTAAACTACTCGTAACTTACGATCGATTCATACTGAAAAAGTGTCTTTATCCTCCCTCTCTTTGAAACACCTTTATGGTGATTAGGGCGTTTAAACTAGATCTTAGGTTAAGATATTGATGACAGTGTTGGTGTTTCAAATTATTGTGAATGTATTTATATCTAAATAATGAAGTATCGCAATGAGACTTGTTATATATGTTTGAAGGAGATTAAATCAGTTAAAAGTAACAACATGGCAAAAAAGTTCTCTCGTGCATCGCTTCAAGTTAAAAAAAAGCTGTAACACACTCAAAAACAAATGGAAAAGAAAACGTTGAGGCGTTGGTAGAGCAACACTCAGAACGAAACTGCCCTCACATTCATTTGTGAGCCGCTCGATTGCGCAATGGTGACAAATGATGAGCGTCATAGAACGCAAAGGAATGTACAACAGAAGGTTTACTGTTCGGTATTTTGTTCCTGAGAGTAGAGCGGACACTGATTCCAAGAAAAACGCCATAGTATGACACCTTGCAAAAAAAAGTCCACCCGAAATATGTAAATCAGCGCAGGTGTATTTTTATGAAAAAGGGTCGACCAGCTAATCGTGCAACGCGCACGTCCGAAGCATGAACTTTGTCGCTGAAAAATGTTTATATGCTCGCAATGACCACCATGTATGAAAATAGGGGACATGAACGGTCAACGAATAAATCCCTAGACCTAAATTACATGTACTAGCGTTAATTTACCTGCAGGGATAGAAAACATGACTCAAGTAGGAATAGCGATGCACCTCATTACGCAATCAAGTACTAAATTAGTTAACTCAATACATGTGGAAATTCTGATATACAAGTGCACACGACCCATTGAAATTGACGAGATTTAATATTTCTTTAGGTAAATCTCGTAAATGTGGACGACAAACAAAAATATCCATCCTGATAGCACCCGCGTTTGAAAAATTTTTGTGTTTGTGCACTGGTGAAACTCGTATCACAGATACGGTCATTAAGCATTTAAAAAAGTCACGGACTCACGCACCAACTAAGCAAGCAACAACTCTGTATTATTATTTAAAATAATTATTGCAGAAGAAGTTTTTGAAAAATTTGCTATATCTTTTCTATTACGATGAGCTGCATTTACAATCTAACCTAATAATACCCGTTGTGTGTTTATTTCTATATTTATTCATTTACTTATTTATATATTTGTTTGGTGTCCGCTTCTTTCATTTCTCTGTCACACTCATAAGGATGGTTATAATGGCCGTATCTGTGATACGAGTTTCACTAGTGCACTAATGCAAGAATTTTTTTTATCACTGGTGCTGTTAGAACGGATATATTTGTTTGTCATCCACATCTGGAAAATTTGTTCAAGAAAGGTATCGAATCCAGTCATTTTTGGCGGGCCATACACACTAGTGACGTAATAATCTGCGGGGATTGTAAATACGATCTTCTAAAGTCTAAGCTATTCAAACGGTGAACAAATCTCGAATTTCATAAATGCTTTTTCAGCCTATATATTTTTCCTCCCAATCATTACGAAACCAACACATGTCTCATTAGAATCTGCTACGCTGCTCTAGAAAATTTTTATGGTAGATCCAACTGAATTTCTTTCTGGAATTATAACTTCCGACTTATCATGTCTCTTACCAATATAAAGGCTGAAAATTACTCAAATCGTTGTGCAAATGAATTAAATTTGGGAACAATGCGCACTGTTCTAGAAGAACTAATTACATCATAGAACATCTATCAACAGGGCACTACTGCAATTAACATTGATTGCGCAACATAAAACTTAACAGAAATTATAACGACTGCAAATAATCATAGTTGTCAAGTCATCACTCGTACAATTACACCGAAATATAGACCAAAGCCCTGGATTACTGAAGACATCGTTATCAAGATAAAGAAACGTCAAGGGTACTTAGCCCTACTCTACGAAGGACGAATATATAAAAAAATGTGTAACAGATTCAGGAATCGTGTGACAATCGAATTCGAACATCAAAAAAACTACTTTATGCGAAAAATCACTAACAAAAAACTGATATTGAAAAAACTTGGCACCTGCTTAATTTACTCTGCAAACCGAATAATAATACTACAAAATAATCGAGACCACTGTTCAAGATAACGTAAAATATCACGAGAAGGAAGTTATTACAACAGTGTGTAACAGCTTTTTTGTAAACATAGGCAAAAATATAGCTGATAGTACTTCTAGTGAACCTATTGAAGTCATAGAATACACGGACCATACAAGTGAACACAACTCTTTTTTTCTCGTGCCAATTAATTCCTCCAATGTAATTGCGCACACAAACAACTCAAAAAATAAACGAAGTGGAAAAAGACGTTCATGACAAAATTTGACACTGCTATCGATGATGTAATAGTGCCGTTCAAATCTAATGTTATTAACCAGTCACTTTTCCAGAATATTTTCCTGAACTCTCTCAAAATTGCCATAGTAGCCCCAATGTTAAAATGGTGACAAAACTTGCATCAATAATGATAGGCCTGTCCCTGTAGTACCAATTACTAGTAAATAATCTGAGAAAATTGTTTTTAAAAAGTGTTTTCTGATTTTAAACGAATATCTTTTCTCTAAGATAAGCAATATAGTTTTTATTCCAAAAATTCGACAACACAGCCTGTATTGAATCATTAGCAATACCTTCACTTGAATATGTATATGATGTAAAACTTGTTTTCTCCGAGTTTCTTGACTTTCGAAAAGCATTCGATTATGTTCACAATGACGTGTTACTCTCGGAACTACATTGTTATGACATTAGAGCAGTTGCATATGATTAGCAGAAATCATACTAGCAGATCGGAAGCAATATGTTGGCATTTACTTATGCACAATTGGAACAGCTAGCAATCAGCCATGGAGTACCACAAGGGTCTGTCCTTGGGCCTCTCCGTTTTTTGATCTTTTCAGCGATTCAGTTAAATCTACTACATTTCGAATTCGTAATTTTTGCCGATGACAGCATATTATCCGCAATTCTTCCAAATGAAAACCCAATTTTTATTGCGGAGCGTAAATAATGAGCTGCAACAGGTTTCAACGTGGCTTTAAGCTAATAAAATTTGTTTAAATATTGCTAAGACCAAATGCATTTTATTCTCATACAAGGGAAATGCATCTCTTTCACATATTGAGATTGGTGATAAAATTGAAATTAAAATTAAATTGAAAACACAAATTCCAGTGAGTTCCAGGGCATTATTTTAGATAAACATATGACATTCAAAGAGGGTTTTGCACATATCAGTACAAAATTATCAAAATATATTGGAGTCCTTCACAAAGTGAACATTGTTTGCCCGAGCTCTATAAATGTATAAAGCGTTCTTACCAAGCTTCCAAAACGGATCTTGAATCCCACTTTCTATCGAAATATTAATCACATTAGGTAATCAAGTCAATCTTTTTTCTTGTGTATGCCTTATTTCGATGTGGTAATTTATCATGATTCATGACAAGATCTAAGGTCTGCTCATAATCGTTTTGTAAAACACACTGTTCCCATCTTGTCAATATAAACTATTCTTGTACAGCTAAGCATCAAATCTTGAGAGAATCATTCTATTGATCAGTCTAGTGTGCCCCTAAGTTGAGTAAATTAGGTTAAACATAACTCCACACTCTGAAATAGCGTTGATGGTAGGACGCTCTAGAAGTCGCTGAACTTATTCGGCATACAAGTAGCTATTCTCAAATGTCTCCATTGTTCTAGATTTAAAATACAATCTATCGCTGACTTCCTGTGCGCGCTTATCAACAAGGACTTATACAGTCAGAAACGAGCGCTAATCTCAGATAAGATGCCTTATCTAGCGATAAATTCATGTAATTTTATTGTCAAATGCTGCTGATGGGAAATTTTCTGAGGTTAAGAAAGGATTGCCTCACTGGTCGCAAACGCAATGTGCTGCACGAGCTGAGCAATGAAGTTATTGCTTGAAACGAAAAGGATTTTGTGCTGATGGTGCATTTCCCTGAAATGCGGGCAAAATTAGTTGCAAGTGATGGGAATTGTTTCGCTCATCCTTGCTCGCTCGTACCTCTTTATTTTGGTCACCTTTTATGGACGAAAACGCTCGGAACTTGCGAGTGACTAACACAATTCTACACGATAACGAGTTAGTAGTGTTGTACACTCTTGAATGAGTTACTAGAGTAAAAAAAATATTGCTAACACAGTTGAGACTTGAAATTCATTAAATGCTTTTGAAAAATGCCATGTTAAAAAAATTCCTAGTTGATAAACGTTTAATAATGAGTATGGTAATGACCACGCACCGACACAAAGTCATCACTACAGAATAATATGAGCAATTAGAGCTTCCATTCAACGATATCTTTCTTCAGGAGATACTAGATGAGCGGAAATATCAGTAATCCAATTTTCCGAGTCTGACTCAGGTTCAAAGGGATAGAAATTTCAAAAATTAACCGAATGCATTTTAGGTTCAGCAACTCAAATATTTCGATTTAAAGGATCAAAAGACGAGTAGCTTGAACTTTATTGTCAAATTTTTGCAAACCCTCGCCATGTAAGTGTTGATGTCTATTACGACCTTATCTAACGCACTTGTCTTGCTCTTTTCAATTTGTGCTCTTCAGTGCAAGTAATATCACAGAAAAAACGGGTGTGCAGATTAACTTTTCTACGTTACTAACACGGACGTTAACCCCATGACGTAATGACGAGCCTTTACTTGAAATTTAGCCCTTAGTCTACTTCTCAATGTGTTTCTTGTATGTTAAAGCTATAAACTTATCAACACAAATAATGCACTCATATAAACATCCATATATATCTACTGGGCTTATTTGTCTCCAGTTTTACGAGTAAAATTATAACATATGTAAAATATACAAAATATAGCACGCGAATTGAAATAGATGTTTTTTTCTCAGCGATTACTGAACGCTTCGAACCAACCGGGCTTTTTATTGTAGTAGTTTTTTTTTAATAGTGGGCTAATTCTTGTTGCACTGATCTGACGCAACTTTACAATTATGTGTTTATTAAAACGTTACTGACTGAAAATCGACGCATGGCGATCCCCTAAACTGACCAAGAGAATTTTGTGCGCAGAAGGGTGTCTTTGTTCGAGTTTAGTTTTCCAACAAAGAACTTCCCTGAAATGAATGGCAAGTGTCGATAACGTTTTCCAGACCACCGTGACGAAACTAAAAGTAAGGGGATCATTGATTTTAGTGATCATCAGTGCAAAAAGTTTGTGGTACGCAAACCTGCCACTGTGTGCAGGCGGCCGTTTGACCGTACATCCTCTGCATTCTCTCTAGCTTCCGCCTAACGAAACTTTGAAAGAATACTGGACTTAGAAAACTATCTACTGCTGCATCGCTTGTGGTAAAAAAATTGTTATCATGAAGCTCTTAACTGAAAACTGCACTCACGGAATTGGGGATGAAATATCAAGTCGAACTACAAGATTCAAAACGCGAAGTCTGTTTCACTGTATTCTAACAGAATTCGACGGCCTCAGATGGACGTCAGCAATGGATGCTGATGGCAGTTCAATTTCAAAGAATGCGCTGAAGTATTTTTGAGCAACAACAACCTAAGAATCCATTTCTTAACAAAGTACTGAGTGCATAGTTCAGTGATCCCGTACTATTTCATTTTAAATTATTTGGTCAAAATGCTGGCTATAAAAACTTTTGTTCTTCTAATTTCAGTTCGCCGAAATGACAGCCAACCACCTGGTGGTGGGCGCGTGTCTCCTGCTGACACTTGCCAACATCCCGACGCAGGCGACGAGTTCGCGGTTCTCCACCATGCCGATGCCGGCACTCAATAAAGCGATGTTGGGCGTTGACCCCATCCTTTCAAACCCGCTTGGAAAAAGAGACCCTGGGTTAAAAGATCCCATTTTCCTTCCCGTATTAGCTCTTGGAGAACATCGTGATACTATTGTATTGAACAACTTTATCGGACAAGCAGTTCAAGACGTGCGTTGCAACAGAGTATCGTCCTCTTCAATGACAACTGTATCTAATTTCAACTCGTACAGGAACATGATGAGTAGTTCTATTTCATTCAACACTGGGGGTGGCATCTCGGCCACCCCCAGTGGTATGGGATTTGGAGGAGGTGTCCACGTTGGTTATGGTTCCGGTTCAGATACATACGATCAAAAGCACCTAGAGTTTTTCCGGAAGACAGAGGGAGAAATTGTTCTGGGTGGCGCTGAGTGTCAAACACACCTCGTGACGGTGAATTTAAACGTCAAGCCAGTCTTCACAGAGAGCTTCGTTGCAGGTCTGAAGAAACTCAATCTTGCCTCTCGAAACCAGCAGTCAGAAAACAGTGTCCATGCATTCCAGGACTTCGTCGAGAACTTCGGCACTCATTATCAAGACACTACGATCCTCGGATCTAAATTAGTGATAGAAAAGCTCTTTTCCAGGAAGGCGGCTAGTGTAGCTGAGAGCACTGCCCGGGAGCGTTGCGTTTCCTCTTCATTTTCTACAAGTTTAAATTTCAACACTCTGTTTGTCCAAACTGAGGCAAATTTCAGCCGAGATGCCAAAAAATGTTCCGGGTCACAGAGCTCGTCTGATACATTCAACTCGCTGGGGCTGTCCTCGGAACGCATCATCACCGTCGGAACTCCTCCATATTCCGACCTGAACAAGTGGGCAGAACACGCCATGGAGACTCCCGTACCCATTCACTACAGACTGGAGAAAATATCGCGCATGTTCACCCAGGACTGGTTTGGCGATATTGTACCTGATGAAAAATTCAATGGTACATCCATGAGGGACTTCTTCGAAAATCTTTCTCGACAATACTGCGAGATAATGTTACAACGGCCCTGCACCGCCACTTGGGCCGGATGTGGATACAACAGCGACTGCCGACTTGAGGAGAAATGCGTCGATGACGACACTGCTGTAGACGGATTCACCTGCAAAAAAGGATGTGGCATCACCAGCGATTGCCCCAACAACAAAATGTGCGTAAACGACAACAGCGTGAAGGGATTCCGGTGCGTGGATCTGTGCTCCTCGTCGCACCTCGCGTGTTCCTCCGGCGAGTCCTGCCACGCTGAGCCCCACAGCGCCAGGGGCTTCATTTGCGTGCCCACCAAACCAGGTGAGTCGTGCTTACCTTTCCGTGCTGCTGTACGCATACAGTGAAACTTGTGAGCTGTGAGTCCCTCTTGAGCTCGTCGTGAGTAATGGGTACATCGCGAGTAATGGGTACACCGCGAGTAATGGGTACACCGCGAGTAATGGGTACACCGCGAGTAATGGGTACACCGCGAGTAATGGGTACACCGCGAGTAATGGGTACACCGCGAGTAATGGGTACACCGCGAGTAATGGGTACACCTCGAGTAATGGGTACACCGCGAGTAATGGGTACACCGCGAGTAATGGGTACACCGCGAGTAATGGGTACACCGAGAGTAATGGGCACACCGCGAGTAATGGGCACACCGCGAGTAATGGGTACACCGCGAGTAATGGGTACACCGTGAGTAATGGGTACACCGCGAGTAATGGGTACACCGAGAGTAATGGGCACACCGCGAGTAATGGGTACACCGCGAGTAATGGGTACACCGTGAGTAATGGGTACACCGCGAGTAATGGGTACACCGAGAGTAATGGGCACACCGCGAGTAATGGGTACACTGGAACAGGTTATCAAGCTGTAGCATAGATTCCGAAATGGTCTTTGCATTTATTGATGAATGCAATGAAAGTGCAACGGACGAACTAAGTAACTAAAGCAGCCCATAGACGATCAATTTGATTGTCAATATTCATTATTATCAATTATATTGACAATAAAATTGATATGGGCCGCTCAACTAAGAAAGAACAAGAAGTTTTTAAAAAAACTGTCATGTATTTTTACCGCTATCAGCTGCATTTTTTTAACAATATATTCAATTTTTACGCAATATTTTCGACTGCACACAAATGTGAGCAGAAGCCAGGAAGCTTTTTTATTTCATTTGAATTGTATCTGAGATAAAAAAAAGTAAGCTGATCCCCATTGTGTTAACAGAGGAGAAATTTCGAACAAAAAATATATTTATTCATAAATTTATGGAACCACCTGGCGTTGCGTTATATAGAGTTGATGAGGGAGTTCTGGTGCACCAGCGCTGTTCTGACGCTGTGTTGACTTTTGGTCGTCGGAACAAAAATATGTCGAGCGACATAAGTACGTCAAAAACAGAACCTTGTCGAACAATAAAAGTATGTCGAAAAATAAATTTATTTCGATAAAATATTGTCAAAAACGAGGCAAACAAAAATAGAGTTGGGTGGAAACAGATATTTGAATAAAACGTGGTCACTCGTTGTGCAAAACTGCGTGTCATTTTAGGTCGTTTTTTGTTCGAATTTAAACACCGCAAGCCTTTCGTTTTTCCCTCCAATGAAAATTTAAATAAAAAGCGAACTTAAACCGGTGTCAAATTATCTTAAATAAATCAGCGCTGCGTAAATTTTAGGGGAAATTTGTCGTGTTATTATCACTCGTGATGGGCTTAACGTATTTGTGCTGGAAACAATGCACAAGACTCGTACTATATCGATGCTTCACCACTACTGTTTGTGGGATGATTCGTTGACCATTTCTGCCTTCATGTTCAACAGGCAGAGCTGTGGTTGCCGGTGGTTGGAGAAACATGGGCGGCAACTCCACAAACCTCAAGGAGGTGGAGTCCCTCAACTACAAGGCCTTCCCTGACCTCCCTCGGGCAGTTGGCTACGTTGCAATGGCCAAAGCTGGTGACCATCTTTACGCGTGCGGCGGGCAGGGGGAAGACTCCGATGGAAAGTATGTAACCGATGATTGTTATCGCATAAACGTACACACCCCGGGGTATGTGTGGCAGCATATGCAGTCCGCTCCGATCAAATTACGGCAGCCTGCGGTGTCGGTAGGGAGTACCCTGATCTGGGCCTTTGTAGGATCAACATTAGTGAAGTTAGATGCTAGAGAAAAACTATTCTCGACCACCAATTTACCATTTTATAGCACGAGGCCACATTGTGTGGTTTCGAACGGGACCCACGCGTACGTCATTGGTGCTGGCAATGGAAAAAATCAAATCTGGAACAACAAAAACCCGAAGGATGAAACTGAGTGGGAGTTGGCTGGGCACTTGATGGGACCTCGGGATAGCCACGCCTGTCTCTGGTATGGCTCGAATATAATGATAACAGGGGGATATCACCACAGGAGGGATGTGGAGATATTCAACACTGAAACGCATGAGGTGTGGGCAGGGAAGGAGATGCTGGAGGGACTGCAGGGTCACAAGATGATGCTGCACAACGGCATGCCCACGGTCGTTGGTGGGCATGACGAGAGCCATACTACTACTTCTCGTATCACATCTTTTTCTATTACTGAAAATAGATGGATCGAGTCGTCAATGAAGCTAAATAATCCAAAAGGCTATTTTGCGCTTGTTGAAGTTTAGAAAACACTTTCTCAATATGAACTTTTCAACGACATAGAGTAAAAACCAGCACATCATCCGTCGGAACAGTGAGCCAATGACGCATTTTCGTTGTATCTGCTGTTCACAAAGTATGAAGTCTCGCGTCATCAGACTTACAACGAAGTCGATTTAGCTTCATTGACGAACAGCTGAGCAAATATCTGCCCGTATCAGAAATAAATTAATATCTGAGGAAAACAATGGTCGGAATAAATTTGATCTCACTGAAGACACGAGCAGCGCAAGTGAAGCTATAGATAGATATTGGGAGCGCTGTGTAGAGCAGTTCATGGGAACACTTTACAGGCCGTCTATTGAAGTGACCAAACAACCGTCAGGGTTGGGGACGCACCCGCACAGAGATGTGCCACGAGCGAGTTCTGTACATGCTGCTTTTGTTAATGTACAGCACTGATTCTTGAGGCTGGTCTTTGATTTGTATGGTGTGTGTTGTCTATTTATCTCCTTGTGCAACTCTGGTGGTGTTGCTGGGTTACTTACACGGTTGTTTGTGTGTTCTCGCAGCGCATATTTGTTGTGTTACCGTGCGTGGTTAGAAGCAATGACGTAGGGCAAAATTTGAAGCATCCACGCTCTGTACTGTGGATGATATTTATTTCTAGTATCAACTTTAATAATCATGTTTCTTGTAAAATTAGGCGTTTGAGCCATCAAAATGTTTTTGTTTCTATGATTCCCTTTATATTACTGATTAAGCCAGCGCGAAATCTATGAACAATCTGATTGAATAGATAGTTTGTAATCTAGATTACTTATAAAACTTTCATTCATGTTGTGTTGCTCGTTTGTATGCACGCCAGCTCGCTGGGTTGTCCCGCCACTGCCGCGCTGCCAGTAACGAGGTGGGGAGAAATTCAAGACCCTACATTTAGTAGCAGCAACACACCGAATTACAATTACTAACTCGTTATGTGGATGTACTTGGGCGAAAATAATTTTCTTATAAATTTGTTTTCCAAATATTTTTAGTACGAGAAAACTGACCCAAAGGGTCGTCAATAGATGTCTATTTATTGATTGAACAATACAAATATTTTCTTATTGTTTGGTTATCATGGCAACCTGGTTTTTACTGGAATCGAATTTCTAAACATGATTATTAAGTATAATAACATTTATTTACAGTGCGGTGATCTCTGCCAGTTGATGCTACATGATAGTCCTTTTCTGAGATAATTCTTTTAGTGTGTGATTTGTGATTTTGAAAACTTTTAATTCGTGAACATCGTGTTATTAGATCAAATAAAATATAACAAAAAATTCCAACCCGTTGTGTTATTTATACCGGCAACTTTCGATAGTAAACAAACGTTTGTCTTGGCATACAAATTTGTTATTTTTCAAAGAAAAACTAAACAGTTTATTTCCAATAAAGATGATACAAAAACAATCACTGATTGTTAAAATTCTCTCACATATAGATTCTTAGCTGATAAATGCGTTTGGGTCTCTTGATACCCATGTAACTAGTCGAACAAATGATAGGGAGAAAAACAAGGAAAACTGCACTCCCTTTGCTGCACAATCTATGTTTGATAATGGATGCAAATACAAGTTTAGAAAACATGATACCAGGGAAGATGCGTTGTTGAAAACACTCTAATGAGTGCGCACTTGCATGGAAATACAAGCGCAGGAACTGGCGATTTTAGGGACTAATGTTGTGAGTAAAATAGGTGGATGTAGATTGTTCGGCGCCTAAGGCTACAAGGTCGATTTTCGGATCTATCTTCGCACTCCTACGTACCAACTAGTATGCCAACTAACAAGTTCGGAAAGAAATGGTATATTATCACAACACAAATTTATGATACTTCCTATTCTAATAATTTACACAGAAAAGTTCAACGGAGTCCGATACATGAAAAAGATTGTTGTAAAAAACTCATCAAAGCAATTTCATTCTGATTGGAGCGATACGCGACACTAACTTCCTAAATAATGCAGTCTTGATATACTAACTAGCGTAAGAAGCGACTATTTACCGCAAAAGAAAAAAAAGAAAAACATTTTATTACCAATATAGATGATAAAAAGAAGATCATTGGTTTTGAAATGTTTCAACATGAAGAACCTTAGATGATATACACAGATGGGGATCTAATACCCATATTAATGGTCGGAACAAATGATTGAGAAAATAGCACGGAAAAATGGATTCCCTTTGTTGCATTAATCTAGGTTTGATAATATGCGTAAATACAAGTTGAATGAACGAGTGACGATGCATTGTTCAAAACACTCTCATTAGTGCGCACTTGCATTGAAAAACGAGCTTAGAAACTCGCGATATCACGAATTAATGTTGGAAGTAAAATGAGTAGATTTAATGCGACTAGCTGGATCACTTAGTGAAGGCCCGAATTTCAAGGCTCCTTCATTTAGTATTTTTCAATAATCTGATACTAGTAGTTCGAAATACAAACGAGGGCGTTCCAACGTTTAGTATCAGGATGTAGCACACAGTCCAACAGAGCCACAATTTTAGTTCTCTGCATCATATCGAAACAAGACGAGGTGCACTTACACCGTAAACGCTAATAACGCCAATAATGTCTAGTAGTAATTTCATCAGATAGGAGACCAAACAGATGATCTATAGATAAATAGAAAGCAGTTTCAAATTATTGAGTTCTTTGGATATGATTGATCTGAAACAAACAATATATACTTAATACGAGAAAGAAATCAAAGTTAGGATGCTATGAAAAAAGCTATGAATTATAAAATGTGACTAATCGAAGCGTATATGAAATATATGAAAATAAGATGCATCACAGGTAAAGGAATTTATATAATCACATAGACTGAAACCTATGCACTATTCACAGAATTCCTTAAATCTAAGTCACAGGTTACATAAGTGGTGTGCGAAGCGAAGCTCACGAGCGTAGATGCTTACGCTACGATCTTGTTCTGCATGTTCTTATACAAGAATGCAGGATGGCGCTTACACTTAGCGCCCCCCTAACGCGGCTATTGAGACCAATTAGCGTGTCATGTCGGACACGAGGCTGTGGAAACAACATTCCATCCATAATGCGATAATTAACACAACCACGGTACAATAAATGTTCATACAATTTGTGCAAGAATTTATTGCACCGTGACACGCACAACCGTAAGTGACGCAGATGTATGTTACATTCAAGACGAAGCCTCTAGCACTTCACCAGGTCACTGAATGACAGGCTCCATAACGTCAAGATGTGAGACCGAGAGATCGAGGAATTGATTCACGAACATTAATTTATAAAAAGAAGAAAAAATTACTCAAAAGGATGAAGTTTCGATAAACTGTGAACAAATGTACCTAAAAGGCACCCGAACAACCGGGATTAGTTACCGAGTTCTAAACGCCAATGCCAACCCAGGAAATATTGACTCAAGCTAGTCTCAAATACTCAAAAGTCGCAAGCCACTGTAGGGATTACAGTACTGCCAAGTTTTACACAGAACATTAGATGATCAGACTAACTAAACGAGAGACACGGTGGAAGAAACAAGATAGTGTCAAACCGGTCTTTTTCTGTCGACTGTAGCAATGCTGACGCCAGGGCAACGAACCAATAGCAGCGCTCATATTGCTTCTGGCTACACCGCTAGTCCCAAATCAGGCACCACTATTGGCTAACGATATATCGCAATAGTGACGTAATAAAGATAGTTAAGTCGTTCTATTCGCGAGCCGAACAAGAGAAGGTGTATATTCCCCCACAGAAATGACTCTGCCTTGTTCCCTCCACCGTGGCGAGAGAGCAGGCAGCGCAGGGGCCTTCACAGCCTCAGAGATCGGCCACCAAGTTGCCTCCCAGCGGCTCCAGAGTCCGACTCCCGTCTTTGCTCGCATTTATAGTCCTGTGTCAATGACACGCCTGCCTTATAATATCTGTTGAATAATAGAATTCCCTGCATAGATCTTACGAACCGTTAAGTTTAAGCCGTTCAATTTCGTAGTTTTAGTTAGGCAACATGATGCAGTGAATATTAACAAAATATATAATTCAACGATATAAATAATAGTAATACCAGTGATAATAAAAGAAGTTCATCATCAAAAAAGCACTTAATCGCAGGGAAAATGAGCTCATCAAAAGTTACGCCCGGTCTCTCAAAGCTGCACCTGATTGTGGTGTCTGATCATGTGGTGCTTTTAACTCATTAAGGACCAAATTGCTTTGTTTTGAACGAGATAATACGGTAATTTCCCTTACATTATCACTCATGAAACCCAGTACGGTGTGTACTTTTTATCGAAGCATTTAGAATATAAGAACGAATTGAGGGATTCCTAACTGTCCTTTAGAAAGAACGTTGGCCGACAATGAGCTAAGAACATCTGGGGGTGTCAGCCGTGCCATTTGTCCAGTTTCGGAGACTTGAGCACAACATGCCAGTTGAAGTGTGTCACAGCTGTGCGACATCCTCGAAACATGCATTTGAGGGCAGAACAGGTGAGCATGTACAGCAGGCTAATTCCAACTTTCACTTAGCACCATGCAGTCCTAAAATCAGCACCACTGATTGCTAAAATGAGTAGCATAAAGTGCTAAAATGTGTAATCCCGTGTTGAAACTCTGATATGGAACTCAATGTTGAAACTTTGATATAGAACCTAATGTTGAAAGCAATACGAAACATCGCGCGCAGTCTTTGACAGAAACTAGGGTTCTGCAATATATTTTGCTGAAAAATTAAACATAAAATAAACCTAACAACTGAATGATCTAATGACTGAAAATGTCGTTCATAAAACTTTTTATCGTTAAATAAAATAAAATTGTTCGATGCAAATTAAAATGGCCCGATAAAATTAAGCAATCACATATACAGAGTGTTTTCCGTAAACTACACACATGATTTGTGCTCAACACTGCATTATGGAATGGGCAAGAGATAGTTAAATCTATAGAATGATGACCGTAGACTAATTTTATGTTTCAAGTTTAAAATAGTCTATTCTATTATTCATTTTTTTTTTAGTCTTTGCAGAAAACGATAAATTCTAAGGCATACTATACGAAATAAAGCGCATGCACGCTATTAAAATGCATGTTACACAATGACTAGGCGATTCAATGGACGCGTTCATTTAAACAAATTGTTGCTCAGGTTTGGAGGCAACTCAAACCCTTACTTGGTCAACAGCAACCCTAATCATTACTTTTTATGCGTTATTGTGGATGGCAACTCGATAATCCTAAAGAAATATTCCAGTGAGATGAAAAGCTGTAAAAAACTTATTTATCCTAAAGTATGAGACTTGACAGCTTTCATATCGCAGAAAGATGTAACCTCCAGTTTGTGAGAGTTAAAATCCTTGGTGCTATTACAGCATGAGGTCTACACCGCCATATTTCGCTTACCCAATTGCTTAAATAGATTGGTGAACATTCTAATTACAACAGACGAAAAGAAGAAAGGTATAATTAAACCTATTATCCTATATTTGCTAGGTCCTACCTCTACTAGCTAGAGGTAGATCTCCTGCTTTAGTGCGGTAGACCTCACGCTGCAGCAGCACCTAGTCCATAACGCGCCGCCAGGACGCGAGGCACCCACTGACTGTCACGCACGACATAACACCTCGCACGATGCAGCACGGCCTCGAGATCCGAGTCACAATTCAACATCCAGTCCTCCATTATTTGTTACGAAAATACTTATATCAACCACCTGACTGATAAATAGCTACAGAAAACGTTCAAGATGTCACAGAGGTAGAACGATTTCGTTTTGTGTTTTCAATGTTTTCGATTGAACAAACATGTATGTGTGTTCTGCGAGAAATATTGGCTGCAACAGCCCAAAAATGTAATACAGAGGCATTATTCACAGTCTGAAAATTTTTCTGCATTGTACTGACATTCCAATTCCAGCGACGACTCGGTACGCTAAATTCTGTCGAGTGCGCAATGTCCCTAAACACGCCAATTGGCCGTGCTGACGGGGTTGTGTCGGGCTGCCTAAAGCTATCGAGGGAAGCAGCACCGCTCAGTAGGCACTTCTGCAACACGTCCTCGACTGCCAAAGCTCGGCCGATGAAACAAACACACACTAAAACCAAAATGAAAAACCACGCTACCCAGCCTAACTTTTTCGCCGGAGCAAGCATGTTTTTTGCCACCCAAGCGATTTAATTACTTTGGCGGCGAAAAGCATGCATGCAGGCGGCGGAAAAGTTAGACTGGGTACACACAGCCCTAGATCGCAATAGACTTCGTATTATGTGTGTAAGATACAGAAATGTACAATAGAGGAGGGGGCACTGAAAGCCAGGCAAACATTGACAGTGTTACCTGGAACGCAAATTCGAAGACTTCTCGTATAGTTCTGTTGTGGATGTGCTCCAAATATTTCGGCTTTATTTCATTTTTCACTCGCATGAGTTCAGTAGCATGAATTATAATCTGAAGAGAAATGAATAAAAGTCATACGTTAAAAATTTAAAGAAAACAGACTAAGCTACCAATAAACAAGTCGGATTAATTAACTAGAAAAAATTCGGAGTAGCGTCAATACAGAACATGAACAGTACAAGTAACGTACGCTCATACGAGTGTCATAAAATAACTGCCCATGCAGCTATTAAATTGATTTCGGTGCAACAGTAACAGATGGTGTACTTACCAGTATCTAATCGTATATTTAGAATATTCAAAGCACTCGAAAGAGAATATACGTAAACTCTTCTATAATAAAGTTGCTTCACCAACATCAAAGTCTCGGGTTACAAGTTGGGTTAGGGGTTAGGGTAGGTTGGGTTAGGTTAGGATGTTTGGAAGTCCCGTGTTACCACTTAGATTCCTTGAATTTAAGAAGTCATGTTGTTAATCTGCAGATCGAATGAAATGAAGCTATGATCAGCGGTAATTGAAGAACTTTAGAGCTCTTTCATTCCTTGCTTCTCAATTTGCAGATAATGAGAGTTCGCAGCGTGAAGAAAGGCTGTTTAGAAATGAGGAGATTCTAATTTCCTGGCGTCTGAGACGTATCTGATGTTGGAATTTAATGATATTAGATCGTACGTAAGTTGGTTCAAGCTTCCCTAACCATAAAAAAGGTGCTTCATGAGTGGAAGGGTGAAGGCACCATTTTTTACGGGTTAACAAAAATGGAGAATTTCAGCAAAAGACGCGTGCCCACACAAGATCCCCTGAGCTTGGAAACAGCAGAGTAGGAACGAATTCCATTCAACAAAATAAAAGTTGAACAACAGTGTAATAAAAGCTCAAAAACAGGAAAGCAGTGACCCGAAAAAAAAGATGATTCATTATAAAACAAAAAACGTAACATATTTCAAAAAAAAGATGACCAACCTACCACTCAGGTCGGGACCTTACATTTTACATCTGATGCTGGTTAAACTTAAAAGTTGTAATTTGAAAATCATTCACACCCTTGCTTTCACAAAGGTTATCCAAGCAGGCCTAATGGGACCGAGATTTACTGCAGGCTTATTCCCAGGTGCGCCTGCGTACTAAGTGAGAGAGCGAAATGGTACGCCGTGACGGCACGGGTAGGCCAGTAATATTCCTGATCTGTAGGCCTCGCGTGAACCCACGTTCGCGATTATTGACAGTTTTAGTGATTCTCTTGAGAAAATATTGTCATTTATGCTTTAACTGGACGAAAATGTAGAGGAGTTTACCCTCTCGAATGCGACCGCCCTCTAATATTGTCTTCGTAACGCAAAGCGTTACATATATTTTGGACAAAAAAGGACACTGCTTCAATCCGAGTTTGGTTCCTACGGTATTTTTCCCAGAATGCAGCTTTCGGTGATAATAGCAAACGGAGAAGACGGGTAGAACATTTTGTTCTGAGGTAGCTTTCACATTCACAAAGCTAACTCTTCACTCATTCACTCACTCACTCCTATTATTAGGAAGATTTAATTAGCATTTATTTTTTGAGAAATTTAACAGAATCCATAAGAGGATTAGAAAAATTTCGCTAGTTTCTCGAGTAACGCACCCATGTTTCTCGGAACAACGTGTAAGTAGCATATATATTCCTCAGACAGTAATTACTAACATTACAGTATGGATATAATTACGTGAATATTCTAACTATTGACACCGAAAAAATAAACCTTCGCAGTCAAACGTTCGCTCAATAACGCAATCTTCCTGCGCAACGCTGAGGCCGTGAAGATCAAATTACGGAATTCTATAATGAACAAATTGAAGTGCAACGAAAGCTCTTATTTGGTTCGGTTGCCTTGAGTAGATAGAGCCCAGTCTCATCTTTCACTAAACTTTCCCTTATTTTTGTTGTGGCATCTCTCGCTTTCGTGAACTTTACTTTAAAAGAACGAGGATCTTGGATCGTTAATTTTTGAACGTACTTCTTCTCCTAAATATCCGACGAGGTGTTGTGATCAACACCCTTGTCAGATGTTCATGCAAATCAACGGTTTGAGAGTGAATAAGAGGCTGTCGCGCCTCACATCTCTCTTGTCTCACATCGTATGTTGATTGACTTGATGAAGTCTGCTCGCTTCCGGTTAGCATCTGTTATGCATGCATCTTTAGGTTGTTATGCAGGCATCATTGTATTGAGTTCCTTGGTTTGGCTATGAAAGTTCACCGAGACAAAGACACAAAGCGTTCAATAAGGTGGAGGAATAACCCTCAGTTCAAAAGCGTCTTCAAGTTCGCGAGTTTAATCCTTGCAATTATGGCTTCCATCGCGAATACTGACCTTTTTTTTCTTTTCACTTCTCCCAAATAGTTGTGAGATATTCAAAGATAAACTGTAAGACTGTGTTGTGAAAACTGGAAGTTTGAACATCGTTCGTGAGGGACACAGCGTGACAGAAAAACGTTTTCACCTCAATGTATGTGTGACCTCCTCGATTTTTCTAACTTCAAGCGGTCAGAAATTCGAGAAATATTTTGATTTCGCTCAGAAATCACTGCAGCTTTGTGTGTACTGTCAGAGCTTTGAATTTCTCTAAGAAGATAGCGTCCAATGAGAACAAATTTCATCTCTTTAACTTTACTCGCCTGAGTTGTGAGCGTGTGGAGCAGAATACCCACCGAACGGCCGTCAAGCTTAGTGATTAAAAACCTTTTGTAAGGCTAACGACTCGTCCATGAGGAATGAGCGTGCTAAAGTACAGAATGTACCTGAAGTTTACAGAGATGATATTCAGTATATGACGTGGACAGTTGAATTTGAATGAACACACAAACTGCTTGTTTTGAAATTTTTATTTCAGAATTAATAATCGCAGAATTTAGAGTTGGAAAAATTCATAGCAGCAGCTCACTGAATCCAAAGCTGGACTTCCAAACTGATGGTATTTGCTAGTTATTTCGTATTGTTTCTCCAAAAGTCTGCAGTTCCTTACAGAAGCCATTCTGAATTCGTTCAAGAGGACAAGAAGCTCATACTTTTAGGTTTTTGATCATAAGACCGTCAATATAATCAGAGGAACTGTAGGAATAATTTCAAGGGAAATGCTATTAGTGGTGCCAGGTTAGCGTGATTATTTCTCACCTAAAACGACTGGGTAAAAAACCCGAACATTTTCGCTGCATTGGAATGTGCATAAATTCCAATTTGATCGAAAGCTTTAAATTTATGCTTCCCCACGGCTTTCAGGGAATTATGCTTTCCACCGAGGAAAGTTAATAACTAAATGTCTGTTCATTTTACGGGTACGAAACGCAAGGAATAGCTGCAAAACTCACGGAAGGTTCCTACATTTTACAAAACCCCGCATTTCTCTATAAAATATTGCGACAGATGCTTACCCAGCACGACGTGCAGGGCTTAAAATTTTCTGCATGGTCAGACATCGCTTCTTCTCCTAAGAGCAAAGGGTAGGCCCTAGGATTAGATTAATTAGGATTGTCTACCCCCATGCGATGTGGACTGCCGCCCCCAAGGGGGATACTGTTAGGTTACCTCATCTACAGATGGGCCTTCGGGACTTCTATCTTGCGCATAAACTTCAATCCTTTATATTTTCTTGTCTTCTTCGCTGCCTCTTCATTGTCTTTCCTTTCTTTTTCTTTTTAGCCTTGCTGTTTCTATGCGCAGGGCATCGTGTGTGGGAACACACCTTGTAAATAGATTCCTCATTTTCAACCTACATACTAAACGATCTCCTTCTCTTTCCTCCATGAAAACATCTTCGCAATGAAAGCTGAACTTCAAATTACCCACTCAATACAGAAATCCCTTGCACATGTTTAACTCCCTTAGACGTTTTCACGACGAGGGAACGGCCAGAGGGACGCCGGCGCTCGCCTGCAAGCGGCCAGCGCTCCAGAAACTTGAGCTGCGCGCTTCTATTGACTTGAATTCAATTGAGTTGATTGTTTGAGTTGGTTTGCGAGAGGGGGGCAGGCCCGCACAGCCCTCTAACCTAATTAGCGAGACGAGTGCCTGCAAAAATGAAGCTCCACTGGCAACTAGACGTATTTGCATCTCGCAGCGTCCTCGTGAGTTAACGAGACGAGTTTTGCTCTTCGATCGGACGATGTGAGCAACTCTAAGTGCTGGTGTTCAGGCGTTTTTGTGTGGGGGAGTTTTCGAAACTCTGTAGTGGATCTGGTCGGTTTTATGTGCCAGAACTTGTGGCTAACTTCAGCTGCGTGGTCCAGTTCAAGGAAATTGAATAAAAATGTGTGCTTGAGGGTAGAATTTTGCTCGCCAGACTCATGCAATGACGGTGAAGCTAATTTGGTGCATAAACAGTGCACTCACTCTATGTAACCATGCATTTCTATAATTTTTAAAATCGTCGTGCAATGAGTTTTAACAATTTGGGATGGAAAAGATGATACACACGCTGTTTGGCCTGCAAAGGATCTTACATTTAGCAGTTTGTCCTCTACCTACCACATCATTTCACGTTGCTCACACGTGCTCTGACAACTTGCCGCCCTTGACTCGAACAAGGAAACATCTTTTGAAGGGAACATCTTCATTGTTCATCATTATTACAATCTGGTTTTAAGAATATTTTTTCCGATTCTTAACTCAAGGCGAATGAATGATGACGCAGCACTATTTCCCAAGCAGATATTAACTATGTAAAAAAATCATTAGTGTAAATTTTTTTTACTATTCTTGAAAAAAGTTCATACTCTTTGAAATATATATTCATAGGCTTTAGGTAGGAGTGCGAGTCGTTTGACCATTGCTGTAAAACTGACACTAGACTGGGAGCGTGTATCATCAAAGCCTCTTATCACATCATGCCTGTCCTAAATTGTTGCTGACATACTTACAACATAATTAAAGAGGCTCATGCGCTTCCTTGCTCCTGAAGTGGTGAGAGACAATATTTATCCACTCGCGCGTGGAGCCAGATTTGGGGGTAGCAGTGCTACCAGGTGCAACATGAGCGCTGCTATTGGTTCGCTGCCGTGACGTCAGCAAAACCACACCGCCAATGAGAAAAAGACTGGTTTGAACCTACCTTGTTTCCTCTACCGTGGTCCACATGAAGCGACCGTAACGAGCAGACTTGGTTCAAATGTTGCACATCAGGCTCAGGAGCGGACAATTCTCGGTTAGTGTTACGAGACAAGGCTTCAACGAGCAGAGTTTGCTCTCATAAAATTTTAATGAAACAGTTTGCAGCTTTGAACTTGTCCGAAGAATCCTGCACTCACATTGTATACATATGAAGGTATGTAGCGTGAGGAATTAATACCTCATACTTCCTTAAATCGTGGCTCGCATTTGGAAAAATTAGAATGGGAAGTAGTTTTCGGACTGGAAGACAAAGATAATTTTTGTTAAATGACTCAAATTTTCCTGCAAATCATTGAGTGTGCACGGCTTAGGAATAAAGAGTGTGCAGTGAACCATGCACACGTACAACAGAATAAGAGAAAAATTAACTCCCTAAGTATACAACAGCTTCAAACATACAGTATATTCATGGTCCCAACAAGCAACTATCGAAAAAATGCTGCTAAATGACGCTACAATCGCTCAGAAACAAATGACTGCCGCTGCCCGTGAGGCATTTTTGCAATTCGCAGCTGTCCAAACGAAGACAAACTTGGCACGCGCCCTCAAGCCGAGTCTAATGGGATCCTCTACAGGACAGCGCGCACCAATCAGCGGTAATTGGTGCGCGTGAAACCCAAGCGAATCCAAAACAGTTCGTGCGGAGCGCAGCTGCCGTAATTTTGCGAGTGTCCTAACTTAGAAAAGCAAGTCTTGTTGCCACGTGGAAGTTAACGCAATAATGTAATTTGCAGCTGAGCATATCAGTAATATACAGCTGAGCATGTCTGCATATGCAATATGCAATATATAGCTGAGCATATCAGCAGTGCAATATACAGCCGAACATATCAGTAATGCAATATACAGCTGAGCATATCAGCAATGCAATATACAGCCGAGCATATCAGCAATGCAATATACAGCTGAGCATGTCTGCATATGCAATATGCAATATATAGCTGAACATATCCGCAGTGCAATATACAGCCGAGCATATCAGCAATGCAATATACAGCCGAGCATATCAGCAATGCAATATACAGCTGAGCATATCAGCAATGCAATATACAGCCGAGCATATCAGTAATGCAATATACAGCTGAGCATATCAGCAATGCAATATACAGCTGAGCATATCAGCAATGCAATATACAGCCGAGCATATCAGTAATGCAATATACAGCTGAGCATATCTGTAATGCAATATACAACTGAGCATATCAGCAATGCAATATACAGCCGAGCATATCAGAAATGCAATATACAGCTGAGCATATCAGCAATGCAATATACAGCTGAGCATATCAGCAATGCAATATACAGCTGAGCATATCAGCAATGCAATATACAGCTGAGCATATCAGCAATGCAATATACAGCTGAGCATATCAGCAATGCAAGATACAGCCGAGCATATCAGCAATGCAATATACAACTGAGCATATCAGCAATGCAATATACAGCTGAGCATATCAGCAATGCAATATGCAGCTGAGCATATCAGCAATGCAATATACAGCTGAGCATATCAGCAATGCAATATACAGCCGAGCATATCAGCAATGCAATATACAGCCGAGCATATCAGCAATGCAATATACAACTGAGCATATCAGCAATGCAATATACAGCTGAGCATATCAGCAATGCAATATACAGCTGAGCATATCAGCAATGCAATATACAGCTGAGCATATCAGCAATGCAATATACAGCTGAGCATATCAGCAATGCAATATACAGCTGAGCATATCAGCAATGCAAGATACAGCCGAGCATATCAGCAATGCAATATACAACTGAGCATATCAGCAATGCAATATACAGCTGAGCATATCAGCAATGCAATATGCAGCTGAGCATATCAGCAATGCAATATACAGCTGAGCATATCAGCAATGCAATATACAGCCGAGCATATCAGCAATGCAATATACAGCCGAGCATATCAGCAATGCAATATACAACTGAGCATATCAGCAATGCAATATACAGCTGAGCATATCAGCAATGCAATATACAGAAGAGCATATCAGCAGTGCAATATACAGCTGAGCATATCAGCAATGCAATATACAGCTGAGCATATCAGCAATGCAAGATACAGCTGAGCATATCAGTAATGCAATATACAGCTGAGCATATCAGCAATGCAAGATACAGCTGAGCATATCAGCAATGCAATATACAGCCGAGCATATCAGCAATGCAAGATACAGCTGAGCATATCAGTAATGCAATATACAGCTGAGCATATCAGTAATGCAGTATACAGCTGAGCATCACACTAGTGTAATATACTGGGGCCTCACACCCCAACTCCGGAGAGAAGCAAGCCCTGCAGCCGCACAGAAGTTATCACAGCGCTGCGCTGGGATCAGTTCACTGGAGGCACATCACAATGCAGCGGCTGCAGCGCGGCCCGTCAAGGGAGGGCTTTTGGCCTCGACTTGTTTGTGCCGCTTGGCGCATACGTTCATGTCCAGCGTCGGTGTGCGTAACGTGTGAGTGTGCGTGACAGGTGAGGGATGAGAACAGCAGTGCACAATAACAGTTCGAAATATAAATCGTAATTGTGACAGTTTCGTGACAAGGTGATAACGCTAAACTATGAAATAATTCCTAATTTTTCTTAACAATAGATGATATATTGTTATCATTGTTTAGTTTATTAGTTAGTTTAAGCCTCCCTATCCTCAACAATGAGATGTAAAGAGAGGAAGGAAGAAGGCACCATTTAGTATGGAGTTAAGGGAACGTGGAATCTATGCAGAAAGGGCACAGAAACAGAAAGCTAAGAAAGAAGTTCATGAAACAAGAAAAAGTTGAAGAAGAAAGTGGTAGGCGGTGAAAAACAGGACAGCAGTGAACCGAAAAAAAGATGGTCCGTAACACAACAAAACCTATTCTATTTTAACAAAAGAAAGCCTACCTAACCTTTAGCTCGGGCCCTCACATTGTCCCCCTGGGAGCGCTAGTTCCCATAGATAAAATAATTGTATCCCCCTGAGGGGTATTGTTATCATTCATACCATCATTACAGGTATCTTCCATGGTAGCAAATCCCACGCCCCGCGCCACTAGGTAAGACATTGAGTCTGAAAAGCATGTCCAAAAGCCTCTCTCTCTCTCTAGCACAGCGTGTTACTTCAAGTGACGTGGCGATACTGGAATGAAAGACGCATGTAATGCAACACTCGACACCAACAGTGCTTGAATGTTATAGAAGCGAGTGACGCTGAAAAGAAGCTTCAAATTATTTGAGCTGCATAGAGCAAAAGCTAAACGAGATCGCATGCACAAATGTTTCTTTCATCCTCCCCCATGTCTGGTGGTGAAATAAAATGAAGTTGGAAGCAAAGAATTCTTCTCAAAATGTGACACTCGAAGATCGTTCACACCGCGCTTGACATGCGAGCTTGATTTTAAATAAAACACGGGAGCAATAATGTGTGTCCCCAGTTAACGATCGCCCTTGATGAATGCAAAAAAAGAGATCGTGTTTTGCGCCGAAGTTGCAGCGCAGGGAGCGCGGCGAGGGAGCGCAGGTTGCACTCACGTGTCGTTTTTACGATGAACATAAATTTTAATGGTGCCAATTAGACCAGAGCTGCTGCAAATTAAAATGCCGGTATTTTTGCCGCACAATCCCGGTGGCGCGTCGTCCCGGATGGGAAGTCCAGATTGCCCCGACTGGGACAGCATGAGGCGAGTGTTCAAATTATAACTTACGTCCAGTTCGAGATGTCTCCCTTCAATATATCTCAGATCTACTCCATGAGCAAGTATTTAGGCACTTGAACGGAAAGAATGATATAATTAATCCATACCATGCATAATGAAAACATATTTCTTTCACGGTAGAGACTTCAACTCTTAATATTTTATCTGGCTCACATACTCGATCCGAAAGGCAGGAATAGAAACTCAAAGCAGGTACGCCCTGCAAGATGCAGTTCATAAGTTTCTGGTAAAGCTGATGTGATTGAATTGTACAGACACCCAGCCGTAATACAAACGAACCAAATCGGAATTAAATATGATGAATTTAGAATAAGCTCAAAACGAACGCAAGAGTGTGATCACAGTGAAAATTTTGAGTGCATGAAATATTTTGAGCCTGAGTCCAAAACAAGCCCGAGTGAAGAATAGCCCGTTACAGCATTCCCTGGACGCACGCGCATCCCCCTCCAAAAGAGGCCCGCACTGCAGCGCCACAGGAGAGACAGCAGGCACCCAGACGCGCCTGACTCGAGCAGCGAGGCAGGCCTCGAAGGGCGGGTGTGATCACTGCTTATTATTCAGGAGCCGCTCTAAGCTTCCACTCAAACTTCATCAATAAAGGCCTCCGCTTGCACCCTTCAGCGCTGCAGAGCAAAGACAAGGCGACCAGTCAAAGGCACCTCTTCTTCGACCGCAGGCAATATTCGCTACCATGGCGCCTTTGAAGGACACTTCACTTAAATTTCAGTCTAAGTTAGGACTTGTGCGTAAGGCAGACGGTGGTGGCTGGCGGTGCTGGGGCGCGTGTTCTGACGCGTGTGGCCATATGTCTTTCAAACATATGTATATACTGTACATGCATCAGTACATGCAAACCGTTTACAGAGGAGCATCAGTTTGTTTAATGAAACGCTGAATTGGCCTTGAGTTAAAAATCACAGCTCTAAAGCCCTGATGCTGCTTGCACATGAAAAGTATCATAGCCGGCTCTCCCAGGACTGCCAGATCGCCAGATGGGATAGATTTTCCCACATTTAAGGCTGAAAAAGGTGAAGTACCAAAGTACCAGCCACACACCCTTGCCCCCCCCCCCTCCTGGAAGTACAAGCCACACACCCTCGCCTCCCCCCTGGAAGTACCAGCCACACACCCTTGCCACCTCCTGGAAGGGCCAGCCACACACGCCTGACACCTCCTGGAAGTGCCAGCCACACACCTCTGCCACCTCCTGGAAGTGCCAGCCACACACGCCTGCCACCTCCTGGAAGTGCCAGCCACACACCCCTGCCACCTCCTGGAAGTACCAGCCACACACCCCTGCGACCTCCTGGAAGTGCCAGCCACACACCCCTGCCACCTCCTGAAAGACGCTCACATCCATCGCAGTTTTTTAATCACGGCACTAAGTTCATCAGAATACAGCGCCAGAGGAATAAAAACCTCATGTGAGATCTAATAATTGAACTTCGCGTCAATTAGACACTCTTCAAACACGTAATTTTTGGAAAGCCATAGCGGGACCACTCGCTTTAGAAACAAACTTTCAGAAAAGTCAGTTCCAGTTCATTACGTAATGAGTTCTCTTGTCAGCAATACAAATTTTCCACGGGTGCAAAATTAGTATTCGAGTTTACAGAGAATAAATAAATGCGCACAAATATCATCCTAGACACCCACAAAATTGAGCGCGCGAAGTAGGTGGAGTAGCGAAGTAAATGGTTTCGTCTTGTTGTGAGGAGTGAGTGCTACTTTACGGACCCTGAACCTAACTAAGAAGCAGAGGCAGCGACCAAGAAAATATTTCCGCGAAATATTCGAAGTCTAAAGTGTCCTACCGCCCCCTATACGCTGGTGATGACGCTTTTGATATCCAATGGGATTACCCAGCCCAGCAGCAAACTCCAGCCCTAAGAGTGTGTTCTGGATTACAATTGGCTTGAAGTCCTCGGAGGCTCGAGCGTAAACCACGGAGTTTTTGCGGACAACAGGAGTCCAAGTTTGGGGGAGCTGACGCGTTGCTCCGAGCAGCCGCTGCTACACTGGAACGAACCTCGCTTAAAGTTCAGGAAAAGAAGCGAGAGCATTAGCCGCGCTTCAAAAATTCGAACTCAATCTTTGTGAGCGTGAAGTTTGAGTGAAGAAGTTAATGTTTACGATGTTTTCACGCACGCAATTTCATTAAGGAGTGCCGCCAAAACTCATGCTCCGAACCTCGCAAGTTTCGAGGGAGTTATGGAGCGAACAACGCTTGAATCTACTTAACTGGCCGTCGAGAAATAAATTAACGCCATGTTTCAGTGGCTAAAAGCAGCACAACAGGCGGAGGTGCTGCAAATTACAGCTGGCTCTGCAGCTGTCGGAGAAATATCTATAAATAGCGGTCAGCTGCAGCTGCTGTACGCTCTTCAAATACGTAATTTTTGGAAGGCCAAAACGATTTCACTCACTATTAGAGATAAATTTTCATAGGGAAAGTCGTACTTTTTCGCTCTTGCTGTACACACACAGCAAGTCTACCACAGCCGTAAAGTTTGGCTGCTTACGAAGTCCCTGGAAAATTACATCTTTCCACCCTCTCCCACACTACACTAGTAAATGACGGGGTAGACCCGCAAAGAAAAAATGATACTGCGGTAAAACTGAAGACGCACTCGTGGCTTACCAGTGTACTTAGCGGACACATTCTGAAACATCAGTAATTGGAAATGGGGAGTTTATTTATCGTGCATGATACTCTGTCAAATGTATATCCATGAGTTTCTTTTCAGTGTTTAAAGCTGCACCATCTTAAACCTTCCATGCTCAATACAATTTTGACAAGTCACGTAGGTCAAAAGTGAATAAATTTCAACCAATAAAAGGTTTCAAAATACTCACCAAATTTTCTGAAGAAAATTTCCTGGTAAAAATACAATGAATTCACAGCTCCAAAATTATCTACAGCACGAAAGCTCCAACACAGTCTTGGAATATGTTATTTTAATTCATTGAGTACATCTTCAAACAATTTGTGACTGAAAATTATTACTATCAAATAATTTTGTCACAAGAAGAGTAAGCAATATAATGTTCGAATATGGCTGTATTGCTAAATTTTGAGTCGCTGCTTAAATAATAAAATGAATGACTCTACTTTCAAAGCCAAATATATTCCGTAGCATTAAATATTCGAAGCTGTCAAGTCGCTCAGAATAAGAACACCTCGCTTTACTTCTGCAATTCGAGGAAGGTTTGATGTCCGTCACTGCTGTACGTCGGAAATTCTGCTTTGTGTGGTCGAGTAATGCAAAGTCAGACATGCAACTCGCGCTAAATAACAGCTATTCCACGTGCGTTCAGAAATCAAAAGATATATTAAGTTTCAACACCGAATAATGCAGCGGTCAGATGGAAGCCCCCGAATGATGAAGTCAAATGCAACACTCGAGCTTAGGGAAGAAGTGTAGGCTTGTATTCACAGCAGCAGCACTTGTCAGAATTAAAACCTGCTGAATAATTTTGCCCAACACCCTATTTTTCGATTTCAAATTAGAAGAGAAATTATGGGAATGCGTGAATGCGCTTCCTTTTACGTATCCCCACGCGCCAGTGTAATATTTTGAAAATTTTCCAGTGAATGGAATATTTGACTTTCGTTTGAAGTAGAAATTGCCAGTGAACTCCCAGTTGTAGCTCAAAATCAATTTACTTCAGTAAATGTCAGACTCTAGCAAATAGAGGACACTAACGCATTGCTTTTAGTATTAATCAACAATTAAAATAAATTGTTTAAAATCATATTAAAACTTCATTAAATACGCTTGAGTGATCAATTGTTTTTTAATAAAGAGCTGTGTACACCGACAGCTCCAATGCTACGCGTAACCACGAAGTATAAACTTATTTATTTTTTGCACGGAATTATTTACTTGTTTTCACGCAAGCACGCTAGAGACAAGGCACCCAGCCACACCAGAAGGATGGGTTCGCGCAGCATACATACTGTAGATGTTACAGATGTCAGTTTGACACCATCACTACCTCTAGGACACACCAGCATATATTCAATAGTTCCAGTCAGTGTCACAATTCTTCTCCTGTTTATAAATATAAGAGCAAAGAAAGTCGCTTTTAAATTCAACATTCTTATTAGGACAGTCTAATATTAAAAGAAGAACGTTTCGACCGGTATGGTCATTTAAGTGTGATGTTATTTTGTTTCTTTCTTCCTCATCGTCTAACATTTTCCTTGATATTTTCCTGGATTTTGTGATTTTCTACCAACAGAAGTTGAAAATGACCATACAGGTCGAAACGTTCTTCTTTTAATATTAGACTGTCCTAATAAGAATGTTGAATTTAAAAGCGACTTTCTTTGCTCTTTTATTTATAATTAGGATTTACACGAAGCAAAACATAAATATCTATCTTCTCCTGTTTGCTGCGACAGTGATCTCACCACAGCCTTCGGTCCGGTTGTCAGGTCCGGTGTCTGTCGCTCCAGGTCCGTCCAGAAAAACGACACGAGCTCTAGGTTTAATTCAGCGAGTTTCTGGGCCAATATCAAGAGCAATTTTTGCTGGCCTGGAGCCAATAAAGATATTTTATTTGTCGGATTCCAGAAGGCGGGGATTTTTCTTTCAGAGGTCTACTCAATATTGATATTTACGGGAGCCCAGCACGTGTAAATATTTCGTGAATTGCATAATAAAAATGATTCATCTCCTGAACTGACAATCGAGGTCTTCTGAAGGGCTGAAACTTAGCTTCATAGAGATCCAGTCAACTTTGCAATCCGTGGATTAGAGCAAGGCTCTCATGGTGAGGCTTTGCACAAACTGTAACCGAACTCTCACCCAGATTTTGTCCAACGGTACACACACTTGTTCCTCAGCCGGTCTTCAATAATTCTTCGCTTTCGATTCACTTTCATCCCTCGCAGCAGGGCATTTTTTTCTACCTGACAGCCTGCGATGCAGCTGCGGTCTCACATAATTTTCAGAGAATCATGGGTAACGATAGAACTAAAAAATAACCGAGATGGAAAACCCTGCTGTAGTGGTCCCAACAGTTTACCTCCTTAACGAATTTACTTGAAAGTTGTACCTGTAAAAGGTGCTTATAATAATGGTTTGACAAACGCCATACCTATTTTTCTAGAAACCTTTAAACCGCCCAAAATTATTCTAGTACAGGTGAAGTTGATTTTGATACATTTCTGAAGATTGAACATTTGCTTTTAGAAATAAGAATAATAAATGATGCCGTCCTCAGTCTACTAACAGAGAAACATCTCACTGTCTATTTGAAGCATCGTGATGCTTCAGAAATTGAATACGTGAAACACTAAGAGGTATGCAGGACTTTAAAATGTATAGTTAGGGCACTCTTACGTTGAGATTTGACCTAGAGATAGGCCCACTTGATACAGAGCGTTGTGTAAACAAGTTTCATTATCAGAGCCTAATATGCCGGCGGTACCGCAGTGACGGCGCCACTTGGTTACAAATCCGGTCACAGGACAGCAGCAACAGAGGCATCAGAAGCAATTGCGTCAGCAGCAATATCAGTACCAGCATCAGCAGTGGTTTCATCATCAGCAGTAGTAGCAGCAGCAATCAAGTCCGTCCTTCCAAAGTCCGTCCAACCATCAAAGGCAACTGCATCAGCAGCAATATCAAATCCAGCATCAGCAGCAGTAGCAACAGCATAAGTGCATCAGCATCATCATCATCAAAAGTGGTATAAGTAGCATCAATATCGTCAACAGCACCAGAAGCACCAGCACCAGCAGCACAGCAGCAGAAGACAAGCAACAAGACCAGCAGTACAGGCCCCGCTGCTCGCTAATCCTAAACTTGTCGGGGTTGGTAACGTGATCTCTCTTGACTTTTGTGGAAGTGGCGCTAGGGTGCACGGAAAATACTCCAAGGAAAATACGAACTTCCCTTTGTTTATACTTTATGACTCTAAAGGATAAAAAAAACTTGCCGGTGCACGAGGGTGAAACAAAGATTCCATTTCAAAACACTAAAATGAAGCGTCGGTGTTGAAGGCTGTTCTCTTTTACACAGCAGATAATAATTCCTTTATTTTCATATCACGACTACACGAGAAAAGAGAAACTCCATCGAAGAAATACGCCTAACAAACTATAAAAAATTTTGCAACTCATTTTGCTCTATTCTAATGGGGGAATGTTTGGTAAAACATTAATGATTAGGCAGAAATAAACTTCAACTCTGTTTAATTAAATTTTAAAAAATTCAATAACAATAATATGGTATCTTTAAATAAATGTGACGCATAAAATATTCACCGACGCTACCGTTAAGAAACATGAGAAGATGAACAAAAGGTAACTGAAATACTGGTTGTAACTACCGCAGACTTTTCCACTAAGTCTAGCGGTGAACTGCTGTGACGCGAGCAACCTAAAAAAGTGAATTTCTCTTGAAAAAAACCTACGTTCCATCCCAAATCTTGGCAGATCACACCACTGCCAAAGTCCGTCCAATTCTTGGGAGAGAAGTTCACTCCCGCGCTGTTCAGGAAATATCATTTTAAGCAAACAAAACAATAACCTGGCCATGGGATGAGTTGGGATGTTTGACCAAAATATAAAGGAACACAATAAGAACATTTAAAGACATCCTTATGTGTATTCTAAATAAAACTGAATTTATCAAAACTAGAAATGTGGGGGGGGGGCGGGAATCTATTTAAATTTGGTTAAACCATAAAGGGCCTTTGAGAACCAAAACGCAACTGGGGTTTAAGACCAGCAAACCCGTTTGTCGCATAGAACAACGCGCGTCTCACGACACCAAATTGAAGTGAACGAAGAGAGAAGGCGCATTTCCTCTCTCCCAAGAGACCACAACTCAAATGTTGGAGTGCTCTGAGACGACATTTGAGAGCTCAGCAACTACAGGCAATTTAGCGCTCGAATATTCAGTTGGCTGTCTCAGGCGGAGCACGGAAGGCTTTCTCTCTGTAACAAATAGTTCACAGAAATTCAGCACAGCAATTGTCGGGACTGGGGCACCAACGAAGTGTTGCCGCTCCTAAAGCGCGTTTTAGGTCTACAGGAAATAAAAAATATCCTTTAGAGTTGGGATAAAAATTTGTGCCGCTGAATTGAAATTTTGCTTTGAAGTTCGCGGAATTCCGTCGACGCTCGAGAGAGCGGGACCTAATAAGCATTATATGCAGATATTACACCCGGAAGTGGAGTGGAGGCAACGAAGTCAGGACTCTGAGGGGCAAAATTAGCGATGCAAAACTAAGCTTTGTGATGCGGTGCAAAGGTCACGAAATATTGTCTCAAAGGATGGTGTAATTGTCTAAGAATAGTTTAGCAGTCGACTTATATTCTTCCAATAAACTTGCACATCAACTTATGTGTTTAGACTCCTGCTGTGGAATTATGAAGAACTTCCCAGCTCTTCTAGCAGAACAAATTGTGTAATCCTCGGTCTTGTATTTTGCAATTCTAATTGTTTATATTGTGTTGTTTTATTCCGGAGGTTATAGCTGCATTATGTGGCTTTTACTTTGTTTTGTGAGTGTTATTGTTTTATTCTGAGGATCATAGTTATCTTCCAAGGGTTATTTTCATTTTCCAAAGGTTATACTCATTCTTTAGTGGTAATTAATATCTTCCGAGATATATTTTCTCACTTGAGAGTCATAACTTTGGTCAGAAGGCTGTGGTTAGTTTCTGAGGGTCATTATTTTATTCAGAGGCTTACAGTTATTTTTCACGAATTAAAGTTATCTTCGGAGGGTTACATTTATCTTTAAAAGTTATAATTTTTCTGAGGTTTTAGTTACTTTCGGCACGTTATATTCGTTTTCTAGCGATGACAGTTACGCTTCAACTGTTACTAGCTAACGAAATAATAAAAAAATTATCAATAATATATATAATACGACAATAGAGAATATACACAATCGTAGAAGTACGTTGGACACAATTGTAATTTTTTTAATGTAAACAGATAATGTAGGAAACTGATACCACAGTTTGATGACAGATGATGTAGAAATGCTACTCTGAAACTTCTGTCACAGTTTGATGAGAACTGAGCCTATTTTGAATGACCACACAAAAACGTAATGAAAAATTCGCACCGCATTAAACCACCCATGCATTGAATCCCATTTTCCAAAATCCATGAATCAGACGCAACTGGAAGTGCAGCCGTATCTAAAGGCACAAGTGAGTTCTTAAACTGGTCTCACTGCGCTGCTCGCTCGTCTTGATTAAAAACAGGGGCTGGGAAGGGAAGGCTCAAGTAACAGTGTAGTGTAAATAGTTACCCAGCCTAATTTTATCGCCGGGGCATCTGTGATGTTGGCCGCTCACGTATAGCTTCTGCACAGGGCGGTCAAAAATGCAGGTACAATAGCGAAAAAATTGAGATTTGTATTTGCGATGAAGTGTTCTTACCGTACCTGCTCCTCGCAGCTGTGATTATTTAGATTGTTATTATTATTATTTAAATAAAATTAATAATACCCATGTTATTATTTAGGCAAGTAAAGAGCGCAGAACGAGCGGTTTATGGACCTACTTGTGATCTTAGATCCCAACCTAAACAAAAGACTTACTACATCTCACTATATGCAGAGGCATACCGCATGACCCCCCCCCCCCCCCGGCTCACCAAAAATATATGACCTCCATCTCACCATAACTATTTGACCTTCTCCAGCTCACCATAAATATATGACCTCCATCTCACCATAACTATATGACCTTCTCCAGCTCACCATAAATATATGACCTCCATCTCACCATAACTATATGACCTCCCCCAGCCAACTACGGGTACAGTAAATAGTAACATTCCTCCCGAACTGCAGCGGGCGGTCGACATTAGCAGGATGCCGTCGGCCCGGCGCAGAGGCGGTCGTAAGTCTCACAGGCTGCTGGAACACCGCATAAATTCCACATTTCGGGGCTCTTAAATCTATTTTGAATGGCGCCAGGAAGCTCAGCTCGCTCCTGCAACATCGCTCGCCAGAAATACCGCTCGTGAGGAGGCCGAGCCTCGCATGTCGCAGCAAGCGCGCGGGCGGCGAAAAGAAACGAACTTTTACTGTGCAAAAGTGCATGAGAGACGAGGTGGCCGCGACGTGCTGCTCGCGTGACGGAGTGCAAGTTGGAGCCTACGTCAGTACAGAGTATAGAGAGCCAATATATGGAGCCAATGCATGGAGCCAAGATGAGGAGCCAATATATGGAGCCAACACATGGAGCCAATACATGGAGCCTATATATGGAGCCAATATGTGGAGGCAATACATGGAGCCTATATATGGAGCCAATAGATAGAGCCAGCACATGAAGCCAATACATGGAGCCAATATGTGGAGGCAATACATGGAGCCATCCAATTAAGTTAGATTGGATAAGTTATTTTAACCCTCTCTATAAGGACCCAATCAGAAGTTCGTGGCAAACATTGGAGTTTTGGAGAATGGATGTCTGCTCACGAGAGAAATGCAAGACTTCAGAAGAAATCTTTCGCTTCTTTCTGTTTTGAGATATTCCGAAATCTCGCCTCCGCTTCCAAACATATCGCTTAGCCTCAGTGGGGGATGTCGTAAGGAAGAATAAAGAATTTATGCAGTGAATTATTTGACGCTCACTCATTTAGCTTAAAACTACGGCCCCAGTGATGCTGGAAACAGCACCGACCTGCTGCAAAGACAACCGTAAATTTCACATTTTCCAGAGAACTTTCACTGTTATCAATGCAATCAAGAGACTTAATAAAAACGTTGAAGCAATAAAAGCCAAGACAAATACGTCAACGGAAACAGGCTGAATCTTCTCGGGATCAAATGTCCTACCAAATATTTCTTATCCTAGCGTCCATGAACAAATATTTTTATTACGCCATCCCGTTTTCCGAAACCGGTTCCACAAACTCACAAAGTAATATTTTCCAGCATGCATAAACCTCAACCGCGCTCTCATCTCTCTCATCACGTAAGCATCGCATTCAATTTCGGCTCTCGCAGCTTTCGATCACAGTGACGACTTCACTTCATTCTGCTCAGTTATCTTAAGTTCGAATCTTCACCTTGAGTTCAGTTATCTTCACCTTGAGTTCAGTTATCTTCACCTTGAGTTGACTTATCATCTCGAGTTCAGTTATCTTCATCATAGGTTCATCTGCTCACATATATGTGACATATCTCACAGAGCAGCCTCACACTTTGCACGAGGCCTGCATCTCTGGAGCGCCGCAGCAACACCGCAAATCGCGGCAGTGCGAGATGGCCGTGCGCTGCCAACCAGCGCAGTTACGTCCCTGTCTTCCTTCAGACTTCGCAACAAGCGGCCCGGATTTGCAAGTCTATTTCTGGTGTTCAGGGCATAGAGCGGGACCGGGGGTGTGGGAGGGATGCAGAGCGGGACAGGGGGTGTGGGAGGGATGCAGAGCAGGACAGGGGGTGTGGGAGGGATGCAGAGCGGAACACGGGGTGTGGGAGGGATGCAGGGCGGGACAGGGGGTGTGGGTGGGATGCAGAGCGGGACAGGGTGTGTGGGAGGGATGCAGAGCAGGACAGGGGGTGTGGGAGGGATGCAGAGCAGGACAGGGGGTGTGGGAGGGATGCAGAGCGGGACACGGGGTGTGGGAGGGATGCAGAGCGGGACAGGGAGTGTGGGTGGGATGCAGAGCGGGACAGGGGGTGTGGGTGGGATGCAGAGCGGGGCGGGAGATGTCTGATCAGTGTTCAGTACTGACTGGTAAATGGAGACTGAAGAGTCTATTGTGTCATGCATGCAAACCAAATGCAAAGCAAATAACTATTAACCATCCGCTGCCTCACATGCAACTATTCCCTTTTTCCTAAAGTTTCCTGAGCAAGCGCTTGGGGCAATTGAAACTTTCAGCACGGGATATTGTTTTCTTTTTTTCTTTACATTTTTGCAGCAGAAGACATCAAGCAGTGACTTAGGTCCATGTTCACCCCCGAGACCTCATGTAGCATTTGCAATGCTGTCTGCTTTTCTGCCTACATTCGCCAAAAAGTTATCAAAAGCATTTCGATATCCTTGCGCCTCACATCGCCCATCAGGAGAGGGATCACCACCACACACAATTCTCCCGTCACTCTACAGCCTTTAATTTCGAGGGGCCCTGCCGTGCTGTCTCTCTCATCCTCTAAAGACCGCGAGACGGATCTCTCGAGACGAAGGCCGCGAGACGGATCTCTCCCTCTAAAGACCGCGAGACGGATCTCTCGAGGCGGCTCAATAGGCATTAGAGCTGCCGGTCACGAATTGAAGAGTTTCGGCCTCCTTTTGACAGCGAAGACTTTTGCTCAGGTCGTCAGTTTCAAGTTTTCCGTCGTCCATTTCCCGGAGCTCTTCTCCGGAGTTCCAAAGTGGACAACTGCTTGCTCCATTTACCCAAAAAATATGGGCTTTCCAAATGAACTCCATAATTATCCACGGTTCACACAATTTTTATCACCCGTTATCGCTGTCTTATTGTTGTGCTGTTTTTCTACTTCCGTTGCAGGAGGTTTCTCTTTTGGATCCATTAAGACAAAAGAGAAAATTCAGTGACATTTGTTCAACATTAGGATCACGTGATAGTTGCACACGCAACTTGAAGTCGAGTAAGGTTTTTTAAAGTAAAATAAAATATTCTAGGTTTAGGATTCTGAACATTTCTGAACGATTTCACCCACTGTGAGTTATATGTACATCAACCAAGCCAGGATTTTTTCACCAGGTCAGTTGCCCACACAACCTTTTACCGCAAGTCTTTCTCTTCACAAGACTTTCAAATGAACTTCAATTTCCCTGTGAGTACAATTCAATTCATAACAACATATCAGTAGCACAACCGCAATCCACAATTAATAAAAAATTCCAGGGATATATTTTCGAAAAAATTCCAGGCATATCATTATTTCGCATATATATTTTTCAGGACATCACCCACAATAACAACAGATTGTCAAATCTATCATAATTTCCAGGCTGGAATTAAGGTTAGTTGGCGATGAAAGTTATGACACTTGTACTTCACTCTACGGTCACGTCAACGTCCTACTTGAGCCCGACTGGATGCTGGGCCGGTGAGAAGCCTGGAGTATACAGTTGACCTCTGTAAATCTTCAATGTTAACCATTGTTAATCTAAATCATGGTTTTCTTTTCTTTGGGAGTTGCTAAACCCACCTCTACAATATTATGTCATTGTTTAAGTAACCGTGTATGTAGAAATGAGAACCAAGCAACGTTTAACAAATAAATGAATAATCATAATTGAACATTTTGACCTTAAAAATCACCTTGGCAATCGTTTCGATTTTCTAAACGCCGCACAGCTGCATCTGAAGGCTGCGATTCCTTCATTTAACCGTAAATAATACAAAAATACACAGTTTATCAGCTTATGACGCATGTATGCAAAATTTCCATACCTATACACACCGCTTATGTAGCTTTTTTATTATTGACACGCAATATGACAGAAGTAATTTTGAAAATCAAACATATATAAACGTGCTCAGCGTTACTGTATTTCTCTCTGAATTATCTTCAGACCACTAATGTGACGTCATTGCTATGTTGCCACTTTAAGAAGCAGACCTGGAGACATAGGAGGCATCAGTCAAATAATACGCTCAAATGAGCCTTTATCCAGTGCTCTTCACAGTGTCCGCAGGTAGGCATACGACCAATAGAAGATCAATCCAATACAAGAGAGCTATCAGATGCAGGCCGAGCCTTTACACAATGTCCGCAGGTAGGCACACGACCAATGGAAGATCAATTAAAGCTCAATGCAAAACAAGGGAGCTATCAGATACTCGCCGCAGAAGATCCGACCAAGAGTTTCTGCGACCGTCGCCAACTCCTCCAAACTTCAGGTCGCGTTGCAGGCGGGTAGCCGCCTCCGATTACTAATTTGCATAGGGAGGCTTCTATGCCCCTGCATTGAGGTACTGCCTGGTACCTGCCTGCCTCAAGAGGTACTTCTGGTACTGCCTGGTACCTCACTACCTCAAGAGGTACTTCTCAGCTCCTATGTCTTTGCAGTGAGGTAGTGCCTGGTACCTCACTACCTCAAAGGGTACTCTATCCCCGTGCCTCAATGCTCCGGCACAATACGTAGTCTAACGCTGTACGTGTACGCAAAATGTGCCCAATGTGCGGAAGCCACAACAGCCTTAATGTATGCTGGATACACATCGGAAAAGTCGGAAAAGCAAGAGATTCCAGCGTTGCTCTGTGCCATCGCTTCATCTTTCCAGTACGACGGAGCAGCCCTCCACTACTTCCGACAACCTCAGTATAATGCTTCAGTCATGATCACAAATGAGTATAGTACCTCAGTCATGATCATGAAACGAACAATAATGAGTATTTAACAGTTAAACATACGCTGTTGGGCACAGCTGCACATTCAACACTGTTTCCAGGGTCCATCGTTTTGCGCGAAAATTACAAACGCGAAAATTTGGTAGGCCTTAAACTAACAGCAATTAGTAGAAGCCGGTAAGATTTGAGCTAATAAATTATATCTACACCTCTCATTATAAAAGCAACAGAACTCCATTACACGTACGAAAAAAGTCATCAGCCGCAGCACATCGACAGCACTATTAGTAATAGAAACAACACCAGCGCTCTAGCCAGCAATAGCACATCAAAACCATCAAAAGCAATAGCAGATACTGAAGGGAGTAACATCACATCAACAGCACTGACAGACACGGTAGCCATCAATATCACATCAATAGCACCAGCAACATCACATCAACATCACATCAACAACCCACGCCCCACAAACCATTACGCCACAAAGTGTGCCAGGAAGCAAGGAGCGCATCTAATAAAAGGCATCAAAAGCGCGCCAAATTTTTACCGTAAACGCGGACTTGGAAGTCGCTTTATTGGCTTATTGAACGGACAACTTAAAGAGCTCGGTCAACACTCGGTTGGATGCGCTGGGCTGCTTTTGATGCAACTTTGTTGATGGGGGTGTGGCCGTGTGTCTTGCGCTGGTCGCGTTCGGTGTTTGTAGTTGCGCGTATTCTGTCGTTCATTAATATTTTGAAATTAAACTTCACGTTGGCACCAAAATAGAATACGGCAAATTCGAATTTTTGGCAAAGTTCTCCGGTATTAACTCCGGGTATTTCATTAATATTTTGAAATTTAACTTCACGTAGGCACCAATGAATAAAATGAAAAATTCTAATTCTGGGCAAAAGTCTCCGGTATTAGCTACGAGTATTTCACTAACATTTTGGTGCGGCATACAAACACTGACTACTCCGTTGACGCACACTCACGTCCAATATTGCCTGTAGATGTCACATATACTCAGCATGGCGAGCTATATCAGCAGACATGGAATAAATTTCCCTGCGGAGACTGGTTATAATTCCCACACTCTTCGCTGTCCAAGATTCTGATTTTCATATTTTACCATATTTATGTATTAAAATAGCATGTTCTCTGATCAAATAATGTTCACGAGAAACAGTTCACACTCCATTTTTTTACAGCTGAAGAGAGTATACATATTTTTTCCATTTCTCCAACGATGAATAAACGAGCCTTCTGACTTCATTGTTCACTCACCCACAATAAGACGTCAAGTTTTGGATAAGCCTGCTTCTTTTTGTGACCTATTACTCAATTTTACACTCACTTCTTCAAGGACCACACCTTTTAAGAAACCATATCTCACTAAAGACCCCATCTCTACAATAGTCCCATCTCTTCAAAAGCCCCTAGTTTCAAGGGCCGCTCATATTTGAGAGCCGCCTATCATTTATTTGCCCTCAAAGGCAAATGACTCTGAAAGCATCAGTTCCTGCTAAGATCCCACATCTTTAAGGACCACATCTCTTGTTCCAAAGCCCGTTTTCTAGAGAAGCCTGTTTCATTTTAGGGCCACTCCTGCTCAAGGGCACCCATCTCATCCCCTGAATGAGCTCAGATCGCGCTCGCCTTCAGAGCAGCGACTCGTCTCGCATAAACTGCAGCGGCTTCAGATTTACGAGCTCGTCTGCTGCAGGGACGCGGCGCCCACGCGCCTTGCCTGCTGATCAGGAGCCAGGCCTTTCCTCTCCGTGTCGCTGCAGCCACTTCGTAACGCGGGTACCAACTGGCCGCTTCTCGTGACTAAGCGCCGCAGTGATCGTGCGTGACAGCAGAGTGAATAAGATGGAGCCACATGAGGCAGGGGGCTTTACCCAGCAGTCACATGAGACAGATGGCACCACACTGAGGACACATGAAGGCACCACACTCACCTGAGAACAGCTGCTACATGAGGACACCACACTGAGTCCACACAATTAGGCACCACACTCACCTGAGGACAGCGGCTGTGCGCTCAGCCGCCGCATGCCGTGCAGGCGCGCTTGCGTACCGGCGGCAGTCCACTCCATCACGCCGGCGCTACCTGCCCACACAGCGACATGCGCGTCAGAGACAGCAAGTCGTTTAAGTGGTACATAATGGTGATTATATCATATAAGTGATGTTATACAGGGTGGGCGTGTAAGTGGTACATAAGTGATTATGTAATATAAGTGATGCAATATAAGTGCGTGATATAAGTGATAATATAAGTGCGCCAGAAGTAACTGACCCTTTTGATAGGCTAATAAAAGGAAAACTTTCTTTGTTTTATTTGAAAAATAAGATATTTATGGTTTATATCGGTATCCTATTTACTTGGCTAGAAAATAAAAAGGGTCAGTTACTGCTGGCAAACCTTGTGGATAAGTGATTATGTAAGTGATATAATCAGTGACTGAGACACCTTAGATTATTCGTGCACTCGTAAAACTCGCATCAAAGATACAATCATGACGCATCCTTCTTAGCGTCACAGACACACGCACCAACCAAGCAAGCATCAGCTATGTATTATTATTTATTAGAAGCCCAGAATTTTTAAAATAAATTAGCCTTGCCTGTTTCCTCGCTTTAGGTTGGATTTTCTTGAACGATAAATTCAATTTTCATTACTGCAATATTTTTTGACTTGTGAACAAAAATGAGCGGTTGCCAGGTTTTTGCGTCATTTCAATGTTATCTATGAAACGCACAGGAGCTATAGAAATGAATTGATATATATATATATATCTATATATATATCAATATATCTATAAATATATACATCTATATATATTATATAATAAGTACCGGAGTTATATAAATATCCATATATATTTGTATATATGTATATATGTTTAAATTACGCAAAGGGGATGTATAAATAAAATACTTGCATATAAATTAAGTAAATTTTAAACGTGGGGAAGGTTTGGTGAACACAAAGCTGCCTTCTTCAAACGAGGATGCAAAGGCTTCCGAAGGAGCAAAAACGCCATGGTCTCCTTCCTCCACTAGAAGGTTAGTGGTCGTTTGTCCTCAGAGCAATATGCTGCGAGTCCACGAGCTGACTCAGCACATATTGTTTGATAAAAGATGCGTAACGGGGCAGGAGGACTGACTACCAGCAAAAACAAATAACGGGAAAGACCAAAAACGTAAAATTAAAATCTGAGATGTGGATTGTTAGAGAGATTATCCGTATAATAGATACGCTTCAACGTTGCAGTGATGTGACATGTTAGTGTGATTAACCGTATAGTAAATACGCTGTATCGTTGAGCTACGTACTATGCCTTAACTTATAATTAATGAGCCTCTGAGGCAGACGTGGCTTCTTCCAAGGCCACCATAAATCTATAACAAGTATAAGTTTACAGAGCACGTGGTTGAAGAGCACGAGAGCACGAAACACCGAGGCTCGCTCGACACCAGCCCGGCGCAACACGAGAGAAGGAGGCGTAGAGCGAGCGGCAGCTCATAAAGCCGGCTCGTCCGTTCTCATTGCGCAGGAAGCGACGCAAATAAGCTTAGCAGGGAGCTACATCGTGCGCTCGCCTGAAACAAGGCCAAAAAACTCCTGCTAACGCTAATGAGTTCACACTGAGCGAGATTAAACCGTGATCAAGATAGGGTCGGCACCGCGAGCTTTTGCGCCACTTGCAAGCGATCGCCCTGCCTACAGCGAGAGAAATGTCCCGTCTACCGACGCATCTTATCTTTCCTGGGCTTTGTTACGAGGCGAGATTGAGGCAAACTGTACGTTCACGTCTTGCTGTTTGTTCGCTTACAAGCCTGATGCAGCATAACGCGATGTTAGTCAACACCTCGCTAGGGTTGAACAGATGCGGCTTTAGGTCTCGTCTTACGACCGCTGGATTGGACTTACGACCACTTGCGTGCTCTGAACTGAGACGTAAAAGCCAAACTGGGCAGTGTTGCTTGCATGAGCAATGTCAGAATTCGATGGAGAATGATGCCTGCACATGATCATGATAAATAAATAGAATATGACTCGGTAATCTTACAAAGTGGCAGAAGCTTTTTCTTTGTGGAAAGTTTAAAAGCTTAAACAATTGAAGTCATTGGACTGCAGCCTTGAGGTTGAGAATTTGATGTAGAACGCGTTAAGGTTTCTGTGCCATTTCTGGAGCGAAAAGAATGAGCGGATGTTTAAATGCCGACTTTCAACTACGATGCTCAAAGCGATGGCCATCTTTAGGACATCACAGTAAAGTTAATTCCATCCCTTTACTGGAATGCCTCAAGTGTTAACTCGATATTTTTATAACTTTCGAAACGAAATTTCCACAAGCCAAATGTTATGCAGCGTCGTGTTTTTTTTCAGGCGATGAGTGAATCACCAAATTATTCTCAATTTTATATCACAGCGTACGAGAAATTAGATCCATTTCTCGGTCTTGAGCCAAATGAACATCCCAATGCAAAACCGCCCTCGAGAATTTCTTTCTTGCGTTCGCAAATTGATTTCCACTTTTTGATAAGGGGGCAATTTTCTCGCTCGAGCTTCGAGATTGAATAAGAAAAACAACATTTTATTTTGAGTTAATTATGTCTGACTTAATTGCTCCAGCAAAGTCCTGGTGTCGCTTCCTCTCTCTTCCTTTCATTTACAGCAAAATAAAATAGGAACGAACTCATCATTAATACAGAAAATAAGTGCAGGAATAATAAGCATCTCATCAGCTGTTAATGCTCTGTGGGGCATCTTGCAATTAATAATTAGCATAATCAAATGAGAAACAAACTTAATTCCTTCGAAATTTGCTGTCTCTTTGTTCGATAAAATGAGCTCCGGGACGGTCGGGGCACCTCTCAGTGATGAGCATTTCAATTGAAATATTTCATTAGATTAAACTTCTGCAGAATATTTTTGATGGACTTTCTTGGGTGACAACACTGACACTCACCGCAGTCACTCACCACTGACACTTAACATTGACACTCACCACTACAGAGCAGCTCTCACCTACGCAATTTGAGCGCTCACTGACGCCAGTCGAGCAGTCCTATCGCTAGGTGATGCGCCAGTTCAAATTAAAATTTCAAGAGATAAACAAAAGATGTTACTTGAAGCCTACCTAACCTCAACAAAGGCGTTCCAAAGAGAAGTAAGCACCATTTAGTGAGGAGCATCTACTGACTAATCAAAAACCGGAAGCGTAACGAGGACCTCAGCACGATACGATTTTAAGAAAAAGCGTGAGAATGAAGTCAAACCTAAATCAATGAAGGCAAAGTTAAGAAGCGCAAGGCAGAACCGATAGGGATAGTAGTGATAACCGATAATACGAAGTCTGATCCAAACTTGTGCCCGCAGTTTAGGCACAGCGAGTGCCCAGGAAATATAACAGGCCTGAGTTCCACCCAAAACTCCTGGAGTAAAAACAGCAGTGCGGCGCCGTCCAGCGCAACTTTAGGCTGAAGGCTCTGGTATTTCTTTCACAACCTCCTGGAGCGAACACGGAGGGACTGCGGCACGGCAGGTGCCTGAGAACAGGCCGTACGTCTCAAATTATTGCGTTAGAGGAGCCTGCGTCGCATGTTAAAGGCACGGCTCAGAGTAGCGAGGTCTTGGCTCTCAAACGACGGCAGTTGCAGGCAGGGAATAAATGACGGGGTGTTGATATCGACCGGGCTCCTGTAGAGAGATATCGGGGGTGTTGATATCGATTAGGCTTCTGTTGAGAGATATCGGGGGTGTTGATATCGACCGCGCTCCTGTTGAGAGATACCGGGGGTGTTGATATCGACCGGGCTCCTGTTGAGAGATAACGGGGGTGTTGAAATCGACCACGCTCCTGTTGAGAGACGACCACGGGCATCTCTTTGGGATTAGAATCAAAATGCAAATGCAACTGTTTTTAAATGCCTTCTCTGGTTGTTAGCCTAAGTCCACTGATATGGTTCTATAGTCTTCGGAACAAATAAAAATCAGAAGCAGGCTGTATGGGCCTCGTCTAACAGTCTTGAAATTTCTTTAGCGGTAACAGCAGCATTCTCGAGTACAAGAACATTCAACTGATCGGATCCAAGTGTTCTTGGACGACACTTCTTTGGCTCATCTTTTAAATTAAAATCACCACTTTGAAAACGAGAAAACCATCTCTCGCACCTGCTTTCATTTACCACATCATCTCCATAAGTGTTCAGATTAGATTTTGCAGCCGCACTTGCACTAACACCTTTATGAAACTTGTACAGTAGAACATTCATCGTGTGATCATTAGATGGGACAAAGATAGATGCAAATATTTATGGAATAATATGAACGCTAACGACATAATACAAAAAAATTGTTCTGCTCAGTCACAGATATGTCTTGCATTTTTAAAAAATAGGAATAATTAACAAAATTAATTTGATGCATACGTTCTAAAAATTGAACACTACATTTGCACCAACCTGATATCTTGCAAAAAGACAACAAAACTACAACTCCAAAATGACATCGAGAACTGCAACACAGAGACAACAACGAGAACTGCAACACAAAGACAACATCGAGAACTGCAACACAAAGACAACATCGAGAACTGCAACACAAAGACAACAACGAGGACTGCAACACAAAGACAACAACGAGAACTGCAACACAAAGACAACAACGAGGACTGCAACACAAAGACAACAACGAGGACTGCAACACAAAGACAACAACGAGAACTGCAACACAAAGACAACAACGAGGACTGCAACACAAAGACAGCAACGAGAACTGCAACACAAAGACAACAACGAGAACTGCAACACAAAGACAACAACGAAAACTGCAACACAAAGACAACAACGAGAACTGCAACACAAAGACAACAACGAAAACTGCAACACAAAGACAACAACGAGGACTGCAACACAAAGACAACAACGAGAACTGCAACACAAAGACAACAACGAGGACTGCAACACAAAGACAACAACGAGAACTGCAACACAAAGACAACAACGAGGACTGCAACACAAAGACAGCAACGAGAACTGCAACACAAAGACAACAACGAGAACTGCAACACAAAGACAACAACGAAAACTGCAACACAAAGACAACAACGAGGACTGCAACACAAAGACAACAACGAGAACTGCAACACAAAGACAACAACGAGGACTGCAACACAAAGACAACAACGAGAACTGCAACACAAAGACAACAACGAGAACTGCAACACAAAGACAACAACGAGAACTGCAACACAAAGACAACAACGAGGACTGCAACACAAAGACAACAACGAGGACTGCAACACAAAGACAACAACGAGAACTGCAACACAAAGACAACAACGAGGACTGCAACACAAAGACAACAACGAGAACTGCAACACAAAGACAACAACGAGGACTGCAACACAAAGACAACAACGAGGACTGCAACACAAAGACAACAACGAGAACTGCAACACAAAGACAACAACGAGGACTGCAACACAAAGACAGCAACGAGGACTGCAACACAAAGACAACAACGAGAACTGCAACACAAAGACAACAACGAGGACTGCAACACAAAGACAACAACGAGGACTGCAACACAAAGACAACAACGAGGACTGCAACACAAAGACAACAACGAGGACTGCAACACAAAGACAACAACGAGGACTGCAACACAAAGACAACAACGAGAACTGCAACACAAAGACAACAACGAGAACTGCAACACAAAGACAACAACGAGAACTGCAACACAAAGACAACAACGAGAACCGCCACACAAAGACAACAACGAGCGCTGTAACACAAAAACAACACAAAGCGCAGCAACACAAGCGGCCCGAGTTCGGCAGTTAATTTAGATAAGATCAGCAATCTGAACTCGTCTCTGAAATCGAGTTTGCTCTGCTCGCTCAACTAAGGTCGCTTAATTTGGATTGCAGCGGCTGCTAAGGAGGGGCCATCCAAGTGCAGGGAGTTGTGGTGTGTGGCGTGAGAGAGTGGTTGTGCGTAGCATGAGAGTGGTGGTGTGTGGCGTGAGAGAGTGGTGGTGTGTAACGTGAGAGTGGTGGTGTGTGACATGAGAGAGTGGTGGTGTGTAGCATGAGAGAGTGGTGGTGTGTGACGTGAGAGAGTGGTGGTGTGTAGCATGAGAGAGTGGTGGTGTGTAGCATGAGAGAGTGGTGGTGTGTGACATGAAGCTACTCAATCTTCTTCTGTAGTTAGACGCGACTAAACTTTTTGTGTGGTCCGGTCTACATATCCCTGCCCGCTCAGGAAAAAGTATAATTTCCACATATATTGCATTGTTCCTCAATAACAAAAACGACATCGTCACTGTGTACCTATTAGCTACAAAACGGTTTCAAACACCCAGAGATATGTACATCAGTTTGACTTTCATTTTACAAAGAAAAACATCAAATCGCAGGTTGTTGCTCACATTCGACCGACGCAACGAAACTGTCCCACAAACAAGTTCTCAAAAATAGAAAATTGTAAACGAAAATATTGCATCGGACGACAAGTTATAGACGAGCACAGCGATTCAAAAATTTAAAATATCCACGAAAATATTGAATCAAAGAAAAAGTTATAGACAAATACAGCGAGTCAAAAATAGTAAGTTATAAACGAAAATATTACATTAAAGTATTTAAATCTTGACGAGCACAGCGAACGTAAACACAAAATGCAACAGCAATTACGAGAGCTCCGACTACAGACACAACATAACTGTTCGCGCATCTGTCCTGCAGAGCTGCGTGGCTGCGATAGGCCTTCTTATCTCTCCCAGAAATGAAGACTTGCAGTCCAGCTGCAGCGTTTCTAAAACAAATTATGAGGTGCAGCTAGCAGCGTACGTTCACTTAAAAGAACTTACGCTGTCAGCTGCACCGCCGCGATGAGGAAAATTCCCTGAAAATTGGCTCTTGCTACGAATGTATGCCCGAAGTCGACCAGGTTACACCGTTCCTGTTTTGAGTAGCGGTTCGCAGTAAAATTCTGAAACCTTGGGATGAAGAAATGAGATTCGAGCCTTCAAAGCATCGCAGTTGAACCTCATAAGCTGATGCGTCACGTCGGTCGTCGATCCAAATGAAAAATATTAAAGTGCCGCTCTTAAAGTGATTCCTGCGGCCTTATGGGTCGTGAGATTACTTGCACGGCCCAAATTATTGAAGATATGCTGTGTGGAGAACTAATAACGATACTTATAAAATGCCGCGGTACTTGGATTTTGCACTCGAGAGAATCCTTGGATTTTGCCCATTACACATTAACACTTTTTCTGGTTGGTATAGAGTGGTGACCTCACAAAGGCACATGAAGGGTGCCGAGTGACTTGACTTTCACATCCGAGTGAGAGCTACCAACTCGCCCCAGCAACATGCTTCACTAACCACCACAGCAAGCGTAACACATCCGAGTGAGAGCTACCATATCGCCCCAGTAACATGTTTCACTAACCACTACAGTGGGCGTAACACATCCGAGTGAGAGCTACTATCTCGCCCCTGTAACATGTTTCACTAACCACCACAGTGGGCGTAACACACCCGAGTGAAAGCTACCATATCGCCCCAGTGACATGTTCCACTAACCACTACAGTGGGCGTAAGGAGCGCTGCCGAACTGCTGGTGCCCGGCACCTCACTTCCCAACTTCCAGCTTCCGCCACCAAGTAATTGCGTTTTTAGGATTGACGTGAAGCTTCTCGAGCAAACCCTCAATCTTGCTACGCCTAATGAAGCCAAACTAATTTCAAGTTACTCGAACCATACCAAAGGTAGACTCTCTAAATAAAGTTTCCGATTGCCGTTCCGAAATGAGTTACACTTTTGACTAAAAATGTGGTTATTTTCGAGCGGCCGAGGAGTTTAGTCACTACAGAGTGTCAACAGAAGCTAATTAGAACAACAGCTTCGTTACTCTCGAGTTGTTGTCTTGATTGCAACAAACGCACTTCAGAGGTCGCTAACTCCAAAAATGCTCAATGTTTTAACACTTCTGCTTGCGTACTGCCCAATTTTAAAGAGTTTAGTAGCATTTAGTAAACTATTGGCAGTGTTTTTGTTCTTTTTTTTTGCCTTATAAACTGTTCGGAAACAAGAAATTCTTCCCATCTGTGCTTTGTTATCTCATATGATGTCAAATGACCTCAAGTTGCAGTCCAATCCCCACCCACTTCACGGGCATCCTCTCCAAGTATGAAGACGGTTCTTAATTTCGGTGTTCAGTACGAACGAAAAAATTCAAAGTCAACACAAAGAAGCTAGTCTTTTTACTGCGTCTAAGTAAGCACATAAGGATGATATCATCGTGGATAACATTTAAACGAATGTTTTGTTCAATTCTACGTATCTCATTTCTGAGTCTTTTATACCAACTGAAATGCAAGAGTTAGTGTCACCTACTGCGCCATCCTCTTTAGCGCTAACCTAATCAAGCTGGTAGCCGAAACGCAATTTTGAAAACATGATTTATTTTATGTCATTTTCCTGACGCTTTTAAAGAACCACCAAAGTTGCATTCACATTATGACGCAAGTCCCACGAGTCACGTCATAGGCAACATATCCACCAGAAAAAAAGGTGTTCTTTAGAACGAAAACGAATATCCAATGCAATACATTTATGGGTAAAGAACATTCCCGTATCTAATAACGCAAACATCGAATCAAATTCATTTCCATTGCAGAAGAATGTCTCGAAAACGTCTAGGGACGTGCAGCTCCTCCGTCTGATTACGAGTTGGATTCCAAACTTATTCTACGGCAATCCAAGAGGGGAATTTTGAAGCCCACCGCAGGTTGCCAAGGGATGTTCCTTATGTTTACCAATGCCTCAATTCCAAACTGATCGTGGAGCTGGACTCCACAACGATTTTGAAAATTATAGAACTTCCTAGGAACTTCATACACTTTCAAATTTCTATTGAGTTATCGATTTAAGCAAAACGACTTTTTAGAACACGCACGTGCAGGGAATCCTTGTTTCAGGTCTGTACGGGGCCATCTGCTACTACCTGTGAAGTTGAGTACAATTTGGGGCTGCAGCGCAAATTCCCTCACATTCTTCCATTTAAACTTCGCCCATTACCCCTGACGAAAGTAGCGGCAGCTTTCGCCTGCCATTTTCCCTGACCATACCGTAAAGTGGCCTCTACCGCTCCTTAAATGCCACTGATGTTTCAATTACTTCAGCAGCAGCTGGCATAAGTCATTCAAGTATTTCTCTACCTCGCCTGATACTCGGACAGCGATGCCAAGCTCCAAAAAACGCCAGAAATATCAAGAGTGACAAATTTGGGCTGTTTAACGTGCAGTGCTGAGCTTAACGCCCAACTCAACGTCGCATGGAGCTTCAATTTATTATTATCATTTAAATAATTAGTTTAATTTTGAATTAATGCAAGTGATTGGCCTTGCTGTAATCGAGTGAGGATTGAAATGGCCCGAAAATGTGCATAACTCTCCTCATTTTAAGGCTGCGACCACTATTATGTTCGTTTCAATCACATGGATTCCATCAATTCAAAACAGGAAAACCTCAGCAAAAATGTAGGTTCCACACTGCACTTGTGCCTCAAAAACATCAGCTAGAATATTTTTAGTTTTTGAGGTTCATTCCATTGCTTTACAAACGAGTTTTTCCTGTATTTTCTTTGCCAATGACAAGTTGACGCTCAAAATATTTTTCACTGTGACATTCCTCGTTCCTTATTTATATTCTAAAATAACATTTTTTAGTGCCTCTACAACATTCCTCTCAATAAATGAATGCCTGCAGCAAACATGCAAGTAGCACACAGAACTTGCATGTCATGTCCCAGTAAAAAACACACAAGGATGCCCGAAAGCCACATCCACCAAGCACCACACAGAACTTGCATGTCACGTCCCCAGCAAAGCATTCCTCCACGGATAAGGACACCTGAAAGTCACATTCATTAAACACCACACAGAACTTGCATGTCACGTCCCAGTAAAAAACACACAAGGACGCCTGAAAGCAACATTTACCAAGCACAAGAGCTGCTCATGCCTGGCATTTTGGGAGCATGCAAGCAGAGCAGACACATGCTAGCACCCCCACACTCCAGCCCTCGGCAGTCAACACTCCAGAGCCTGAATTGTGTTGTGCAGCGCCAGGATCGCAGAGAGATGCTAGCGCTGTCCACTTGACGCTGGGTCGGGACACGCGTTTAAAAAGCGCTCAAAAAATTTCGAGGGCCCCTCGCGACTGGGCAAGGCGATCGAACTGCAGTTTTATTTTAGCAAAAAATGAAACGCGTCAGGACATTGTAAAGAGTGCGTTCAAAAACGTTCAGCAGAGAAGCTTTAAAAAAAGGCAATGCTCAAACTACGAGTATTTTTTTAACTCTACTGCTCACACCTATTTCAGTGAGAGCACACATCATAAAAGTGTTCCACTATGTTAACTAAATGAATACGGTTGAATGATTCAGCCAAAAAAATAAAGCATTTGATCACAAATAATAAAGTATATCTTAGTCGTAATTTATCTTTGAAATTAATCAAATTACACACTCCTATTTTCATCCTTCTTTCACGATGGTCTGCAGTGCACAGCACCAGCCATATTAGAGGATGAGAATCAAGACACTAGTTAAAAGCTTCTTTTTTCCTGCTGTTTCACTCTTATTTAGAAGACGTATTACCCGTTCAAAATAGCCTAGAGTAATTCTCTCTCATTATCACCAAATAATCCGAAACCGAGCGCTCCAAATATCGTCCAGAATTGTCGGCTTGATAGTTGTATTCGTAACGATTGAAAGTGGAGTCTCGTGTTGTGAATCGATGAGGTTCATCGATCTAAAAGTCATGAAGCTGAAGCAATATCTAAAACTTTAAAGTTAAACTTTTTATCAAGTACCATTGAACAAGATGGCAGCTGCATAAAGTAAGAGGGAAGAGTCAACTTTTGCATCAAAGATTGTAATCTGTACAAGTCTCCCGAGCTTTCCGATTTTTTCTTTTCGTAACCTGAAACTTTATAAACAAATCATTATAAATCGAGTCTCGATAGCAACTAACATCAGTCGGTGCAATACTCTGACTTTTATTTTATTTTATTCGCTTGATTTGAGCTCACCTGCAGATTTCCCATCGTTAATCCCGTCTTTAGAAAAGCCGCTTATTTCCACTCGCCGTTCCAGACGCGCGCTAACAAGTATTCTGGAATTTCTTCTCATTCCTTGACTTAATTTGACGCATCGCAAACATTCTCAGCTCCTAATTACATTTCCAAAAGACCCAGGAATGTCAGGACAAAGTCCACAAGCTCGCCATTTTCATCTCATTACAGTATAAAATCGAGGCAGGTAACGCTGAACTAATTCCATGGCGATGGACACGCACAGCGTGACCGTCAAGAGCGGAGGAATGTGTGCCGCTTTCTTTTGGCGTTGAATCTTTCGGCTTTGTTGAATGTTGAATCTCGCGCTTTGTTGGGGTGTTGAACACAGCAGGTTTCTTAAGGGGTTAACCCCTCTAACTTTGTAGAGTGTTATGCTTCTACGCGTTATTGATTGATAAACTCCTTAGTTTTATTGAACACTGATCTCTTGCGCTTTACTGAGAGTTGTATCTTGTAGTTTGAGCGTATCTATAGTCTTTTTTATTCATTAAATAATGAACCCTTTCGCTTTATTGAGTTGTGAATCGTCAATCACTATTGAGTGTCGCACCCACGAGCTGCACAGAGCGTTGCACTTTATTTAGCGAGCTGAATATTGCAGGACTATCGAGTTTCGAACCTATCAGCTGACCTGAAGAAAGGCTCTCGCTATTACGGACATTCTACAGCCCTGAAGAGCTGCAAGCTGGCCGTCGCAAATTGATCAAGAGCGCCCACAGCAACACGCGAGCCGGCTGTGCCTCTCCTAACGAGCAAAAATCACCTTATGCCCAGTCTAACTTTTTCGCCGGAGCATGCATGTTTTCCGCCGCCCAAGCGATTTAATTACTTGGGCGACGAAAAAACAAACATGCAGGCGGCGAAAAACATGCATGCAGGCGGCGAAAAACATGCATGCAGGCAGCGAAAAGTTAGACAGGGTTAACCAACGCCAAACCACCAAATTGTCTGAAGCCTTACAGCAAACTGAAGCATACGGCGAAATTCAGAATGGCTGAAACAATCAATTATTGGAATTATCGCCGCAACAGAACATGAAAAATGGACGTGCCAATAATATATGTACTCCATTCAAACTGAATATTTATATAGAAAACTAAAATCGCAATCCAAGTCAATCGTATGTTCACGAGACAGGGCTGAGAGCTCCAGTACTGCCGCAGGTGGGTCAGGGCGTAGCGAGTGTGTAGTTAATTATTATAGTGTGTTGTTAATTATAGCATCATTGGTGTGTACGAATAGACTTGTGTATCATAGGTCATCAAGCGCACACAGCTAATGTGTGCTTTGCTCAAGGAGGAGAAAAGATGTAAGAGAAGCATTGGTTGTTTGAGAGCGAGCGAAGCTGTCCTTTTAACACGGAGAAAATATGCTCCCACAGAATGTTGTGGCGTTCAGACGCAAAATTCAGTGCGACGAACCCGAACACATTTTCCCAGACGGAGAGTCTTGAACGTGACTTTAGTTTTAAATCCCTACACCCTAAATCCCTACCTACACCCTAAATCCCTACACCCAAAATCCCTATACCCAAAATCCCTACACCCTGAGCTGGGAGCTGGAATGCTCAGCGTCGCATGTACGTCAGGAGTGGAGTGAGCCGAGGTGATCTGACTCCAGAAAGCGCTGAAATACTGAATGCGCTGCATTTTGGCTTAAAATTGAGCTGAAAATGCACTTGAAACACACTGAGCTGAAAAAAATATATTGAACTTAAATACGCTGAAAAAACGTTGAGCTAAAAATGCGCTGAAAATACACTGAAAAGACGTTGAACTGGAAATGCGCTGAAAGTACATTGGGCTGAAAAAGTGTCGGAAGTATACTGAGCTGAAAATGCGCTGAAAATACATACAATGAGCTGAAAAAGTGCTGAAAGTACACTGAGCTGAAAATGCGCTGAAAATACACTGAGCTGAAAATGCGCTGAAAATACAGTGAGCTGAAAAAGCGGAACAGCGCGGCCACGAGAGGAGCCAAGCCTCGCGTCTCGGGAGCCTGCCAGCACAGGCCCCGCCGTGCCTGCCACCTTCACAGCAGCCGAGGCGAACTCAGGTTTTCTCGGAAAAAAAAATCGCGGCGAAGAGCTCAGGTCACAGGCAGGCTCAACCGATCTCTTGCGAGTTCCGGTAAAGCCAAATTGCTGAGCTAATTCCTGACATTGCTTATGGTGAACCTTTAACTCAGTTTTCAAAGGTCTTTCGAATAATGCCTTACGAGACAAAATTGTCTTGGTGGATATCGGATCATCTCCAAAACCTTAGCGTGAGTGAGTAGTTATGTAAGACAGCAATACCTGTCAGTAATAACGATGGCAAATCCTGCCAGTTATTACAGACAGGTACTAATTATTACGGTGAGAAATAATAGAAAAAACATATAGATAGTTACTAATTATCTAATCGGTATCAAAGGGCTCCATCACCTCCAGGATCATTGAGCAACTTGCATTAGGACTGCACGCAATAAATGACCAAGCGGAGGAATGAGAATGAATACTTGAAGTAACCAAAATAACAATAGATAAGAGAAGAGAACACCCTGTGTGTTACCCACTCATTTGTTCGAAGGACACAACACACACTAGACCGTTCATAAAAATATACTAGGCGCACCACACAGTCTATTGTAGGAATTACAAGGAACTGAATCCAATAGCTTGGATATCAGGACTTGCAATGACTAGAACATAACCGAACTCGGAAGTAGAGAGCCCAGCAAATGAAATCATCGCCCCGATTGCATCACGCCAAAAATAAAAAATAAAACCAGCCCACAGGCGCGGAGCCAAGCCATAGATTTTCCTCTCGTGCCGCACGACTTTGTGAGGCCCAACACAGACTTATTATAGTTTATTTTGGGGCTGAAGTTAGCGGTCCGTTTTCTTTCCTTTTTGCTTGTTTTGCGGCACACTTCAGCAGCCGGAGTTCTAATTGGCTTTCGCCAGAGAGCTTTTTCGGGTCCTTGCGTTTGATCCCTTTTCCCGGGAGCGATGGTGAGAAAAATATTCCACAAAACAGCCACCCGGTCGCACAGGGTCCAGTCTCGCGAATTTCTGCACCGCCGAAGCCTCTCGCTCCACCTCCAAGCAGCTACAGTGCCCACCTCCAAACAGCTACAGAAATGTCAGGTTAAATTAATTTAGGTTAGGTTAAGTTAAGTTAAGTTAGGTTAAGAGGTTAGGTTAAGTTAGGTTAGGTTGGGTAAGGTTAGGCCAAGTTCAGTTAGTTTAAGGTTAACTTAAAAAAATTTTAAAATGCCTGTTTTTGCGTGCCGAGATGGAGGGTTGAATAGCGAAACACCAGCGGTCGTTTTCAAAATTTATTATAATGATTTAATACAGGTTAACTTTAACATTCCGCTCAAGTATCCACTTACTAAGTACTTGTAGTGGTTATAATGCACTGATTAATAATAAATGTATAACGAACAGATACATTAATAAATTTCAGTAGTACTACATAGTTCAATAATTGGCGCGAATGGCAACTTTATGTAGCTGCTTGGAGGTGGAGCGAGAGGCTTCGGCGGTGTAGAAATTCGCGAGACTGGACCCAGTGCCACCCGGTCCACAGGAGACACTGATACCCTAAACACTCCCTACTACACTGAGGTTAGAAAAACGTGAATCATGTGCGTGTGCGCTGAGTTTTGCAATCATTTCTTCCCTTAGATCAGTAGGTAACAACACTCTAATCGACCATGATCAGTCGTCAGTACTAATAGAAATCTTCTTCAGTAGTTGCTCGAGTAACTGGTACTTCAAATGCCGAATTACCGTAGGGCCTCCGCCCAACACAAGCATTGCATCACCAGCGAAAGCGAAAGCCTCCCTCGTGATGAGGTTGTTTTCAAGGTCAGAGCTCCTATTTTAGAACACGGTTACGCAAGCATAAATTGTTGACATTATGAGAGCTTGTCACAGCAAACTTCCGCTCACGCTCGTCGCATTCGCTCGCCATTCCATCCAAGGGGCTGAAGAATTCAAAATCCACTCCTGAAGAAGTATGCGCATAACTCGTGCATGAGAACTGAAAGCAATGCTGAATTTCCCTCAGGAAAGTATGCTTGAATGTTGAACCATAAGCAACATTAAAATAAAGAAGAGTTAAAACTATGAAAATTACATCTAATCTAGCTTGCTTGATGAAGCATGTCGTCTACAATGTCACGTCCACAGGATAAAAGCGCACGACAATTTCCCTTCTCAAGCGAGGCTCGCAGTAATAGTACATCGTTAAGCCAGCCCGAGCAAATCAAGCTAACTTTGCTAAGTTTCCTGGACAAGCACCGAGTCAGCACGCCAGCGTTCTCAGCCTCTCGGACACTAAGAAGAGATGATGCACTCGAGATATCACTTTAGTACGCGAGCGCTTTTTGATTTGCGTTTTAAAATTTAAATGGAAAATTCTTCGCCGTGAGCAAACTTGTTTCGGGTATTGATGTTATATTGTTGACAATGACTAAGTTTTGTTACTTTACTGCTTGTGTTGTTGTTTCGTGTTTCTGAACATGAAAGTTCGAAGATAATTATAGCTATCATATAAACAAACAAGGACAACATTCAGATTGTGCTCTTGGTTAGACGTCCAGTGAAGCCTTCATTTATTTGGCAACTCCCTTGACACAAGCACCACAATAAGTCTTTGTACCACTTACACGAAACGTAACTTGCAGAAGGTGCCGCGTTCCACCAGCTGCGAAGGACTATCTCCAGTCACCGCAAACCTGCTCGTTCACGACCCGACTCTGAAACCAGACCACCGTATGCAATGTGAACAGCGTGCTGCATGTGAGAGTTGCATTATTGCACTAACTCCTCGCCTAACTTCAGGTGCGAAAGTTACATGAGCAGCACTTATTGAATCTTGATACAGGAAGAGACGAGCCTCCCTCGTTAAAATATTCCAGTAATTACGATATTCCCTCGCTACTTCGCGGTTCGACTATCGCGGATTCATAACTTCGTGGGCTTCTGAAATATGCACAGTATACCTTCGAAAAATCTTGCAGTATGCCAGCAATAGGCTTTTGCGATATCAACAGCCCCTTGAGAATCAGTTCCAAAATCAACAACGGCACTGCAGTGTTGTGTCCACATGCGAACGTAAACTTCTTGCGCCTGACGGAGCAGAGTTGTAAAAAGTCCTCCGTGGTCGCCATCAGGGCAACCGCAGGCATCCAAGTTACCGGTACACAACTCCACTCCCTTCAAGAAACTTTACCCGAGACGTCAGAATTGTAATGAACGCAGTTTCTCGGACCCGCGCCCAGGCTCAGTTACGATGGTGAGTCGGCTCTGCAAGCTGGTTTGTAACATAAAGAATGGAGGACGTCTAGGTGCGGTGGCACAGCGGTTAAGGGATCGGACTTGTATGTTGGAGTCGCGGGTTCGTATCCCGGCGCTGGCGCTGCGATTTTCCCCGTTGGGTATAAGGGAAAGCTCAAGCACAATACCCCACTCGACCCAGGTGTCGGAAATGGGTACCGGCTTTACTGGGGAACCGTCATGGTGTCCTATATATAGTGTTAGTTATAAGACATTTGAAAAACCAATGCTTAAGATCATTTGTATCAGGCTTGATTGGAAATAAAGCATTCCAAAGATGCCGATGTTTGTTTTAGGTTCCGTAGCAAAATTTGAAGGTTCTGCCTTCAAATTCGTGTAAGTTTTGAACAAGAATTTGGTTAGGTCTCGATGCGTTTATTTATGAAAGCAATGTACTGTACATAGCTTGAGTACTTCATGACGTCTGTCATTGAATTGGCCGTATTTTCCGCCCATATCTTCGATCAGGCTCGCATCCACGTTATCCTCCAGGGCAAAACTCCCAATGTTGTTACACACATTTGAAAAGTTTATTCGACGGCAGTTTCCACATATTCTTCAAGCTACATCGCCAGTAAATTGTGTTATTTAATGAAGTGATCTCACCTAGCCTCTGTCCGGTGTCCCCCAACAGTATATCGACCACATATTCTCAACCGCAGCCCAGGCCGCACATTTGTCAAACCGCAATAAATGAGATCATTAAAGAAGAACTTGAGTCGCTCTTATAATAATGACACATGATAATGACCGCTCCCTCGCTGCTCGCAAAGCTCGAGTAACTTCCTCCATTGCTCGATTAGTTGGTAATTGCCTAATGGACCGGCCGGCCTGAACCGACGCTGAACTCGCTAACGCAAGCGGCTCAGCGCGCGCTTCAAGCAACGCAACTCAACGCTAACTTCATCATTATAATGCGACTTCAACTCGGCACTTATGATACGATCTGATCACATGAAGTCGCAATGCGATAACTTACATGCTTCAAGGAAATTTACAGTTCACCTACACCATTATGCCTGAGACACAACACACAGTAGGCTAAGACTCACTACTTGACTGCCTTTAAAATCATACTTTAGTTTAACAACATGGTACAATAGGGCAACGTAGAATTACGCGCCAATTTTGAATAATTTCAGCTTGAGATATCACTATCAACAAACATTATTTTAACATAAGTAATGTTCATATGAGCACAAAAGCGCAAGAAAAGGAAAATTTATCGTGGATGTTTGCCGGAAAAATTCAAGACTCACATCAACTCAAGCCTGACCTAAAATTCCAGCAATGCAGGCGAGAAGAAATTTCCACACTTCCCCATTTAACATTGAAACGACCATAAAAATATTAGGAAGGATGTCTCCAGCCAATTGAATACCAGACCTAACACGAACGCTACGGTCTTTGAGCGACAATGGACGTGTGAAACCGACTCTCATGGGATCTGCAAGTCCAACACAGCAAAGTTCTGAAGCGGCAACACAAATACTGCATTTGGCAGCCCGACTGGAGGCTGGGGTACAGTCCAGAGCTGCCCTGAGGGGGCTGGGAGACGTGGTCGTTTTGCCCCCATCACACCGCCTGCCTTCATACACCTCACCAACTGTATTATAATGACCTTGTAGCGACTATACTTTGGTAACCCCTCAAATCTGTCAAGCATTTCTACTTCAGTTACCGCTGAAATTCTATTGAGTCATTTTAAGTGTTCAGTAATCCTAAAATGTACCAATGCAAATCTAAACAATAATAAGTTCCTACATGTCTAACTTGCTTTACCGACACGCACTAAAGTAGAAGCTACAGTAAGGCCGCTTCCTCACTGTCCCTGACGGAACTCTATGGCAATAGCAACAACAGGTCGTACAACCTCAATTTATTAAAACCTCATCCACACAATCTAAATGTGTCACAAAATATGTGATTGATCATTCCTAAATTTCTCTCATTCTCCCGCTACTTGAATAAAATTGTTCATATCGTATGAAAGTCTAAAAAACATAGTGGTCTCAAATTTACGTTGCATTCAAAGTTGATTTGCAGCACATGAGATGCACGAAAACATGTACGCTAATCCCACTCGCCACAAAAAAAAAACAGCAAGCACATTTTTTCCAGCCCCACGTCCCTCTCAGTAGTAGGTACTCGGGACGAAATTAAATCACGGATTTGAAAGTGGCTTTCGAAAACCGAGCTGTGTTCCACAGAAGTGTTCTATTTTGAGGAGATACAGAGTTCCATTTTATGGAAGACACAAGCCCCGGACTACAGACTCGGTCACAACACGCCGTAACCACCACGCTCTGTGGAGTATTTTATGAGGAGATCTCAGCCCGCGACATGGCCGCCACTTAAACGAGGGGACCGTATTAGCAATTCAGAAGAGACGGCGCATTTAACCACACCTGCGTAGGTTTGCAAATTTGAAGCTCGATACCGCGAGATTTTATGACGCTTTTGCGTCGCATATCAGGGACTGGCGCACCACCAGCTTCCGATTTCATTGCCGTAAAAATGAGCGACTCTTACGCCGCAAATTCAACACTTTGGTTGCAATTGGTTGAACTTGAATTCAAATCAACTTTGAAGTTGATTGTGCTGAGAAGTTTTGAAAATAGCAAACATTAACTAACTCGTGCCATCATTTAGTTTTAAATAACTATTATAGTCATGAGAACAACAAATCTGTGGTAGAATTGGTCGTGAGGACAACAGGTCAGTAGCAGAATTGGTCATCAGAACAACAGGTCCGTATTGACGTTGACGGCGGCTGGCAATTTAGATCGCTTGCACTTCACGCGTCCTCAGGACGCAGAAACTCCACTGGATATCCCAGAGGCCATGGACCCGTGCACAGAACTGCCGGTTTATTGGAAGCCAATAGCGGAAATAACGCGGTCAATGCCACAGCTCAGCGACACACGGACGCTGTGCGAGCATCTGGTCGGAAATGAAGCCGATATTTCGTGATGCGGTTGCCGTAGAGGCGACATTCCCCCACGATATCATCGCACCGATATTCCGTGATGCTGTCGCCGTAGAGGCGATATTCCCCCACGATATCATCGCACCGATATTCCGTGATGCTGTCGCCGTAGAGGCGATATTCCCCCACGATATCATAGCACCGATATTCCGTGATGCTGTCGCCGTAGAGGCGATATTCCCCCACGATATCATCGCACCGATATTCCGTGATGCTGTCGCCGTAGAGGCGATATTCCCCCACGATATCATAGCACCGATATTCCGTGATGCTAGCCCCATAGAGGCGATATTCCCACACGATATCATCGCACACGCGCTACACGACGTGGCCCACGAATGCTCGGCTACATCAATAAGAGGGAATCGTGTTTCAAATCCTGATATTTTATCCAATTTCTTGCAAAACCGGTGAGAATTTACCCAGTTTTTATACTTTTGTATGCTCAAGAATATGAGAGTTATCAAGTTTTCGAATTTTTATATGCTAAAGATAGCAAAAAAATTATCCAACTACTAGATTTTCATACACTGAAGCGCGCAAAAACCAGCCTAGTCATTAAAGTTTCCCGGTTTGACGCGTGCGAAAATTTACCCAGTTATTGAATTTTCGTGCGCTAAAGAGTGTAAAATTGACCCAGACATTACGTATTCGCATTCCGTCTACTGCATGCGAGAGACCAAAGACACAAATGCGGTGAGGAGGAAGTAGCTGTCGATGTTGACGAGACGAGGGAGGCAGCAGAAGCAGCAGCTCAACGCCTGCGACCGAGCTGTGAGAAGTTCGCAGGTGGTCTATAGAAGACAATTCGGAGGACATGGTGTTCTGTGAAGTAGGGCATTGATTTACCTGATTTTGTTAGGAAATTGCAAGTAATCAGTAAAGCGAGGCATTGGTTTGGCTGATTTTATAAGGAAATTGCAAGTAATCAGTAAAGCGAGGCATTGATTTGGCTGATTTTATAAGGAAATTGCAAGTAATCAGTAAAGCAAGGCATTGATTTGGCTGATTTTGTTAGGAAATTGCAAGTAATCAGTAAAGCGAGGCATTGATTTGGCTGATTTTATATGGAAATTGCAAGGAAAATGTCAAGTGAATTCTACGTCGTTTTTGGGAAAGCCTATTAATGAAAGTGGTACTATTTGAAGCCAAAAAAAGAATGTACCCATACAGTAAAGAAAATTAACCTATAGAGTAGAGTAATAAGTTCCAAGGTAAAGTACAGTAAGGTTGTAGATTTTAACATTAACCCCTCAATCATGGCAATGATCACACGTTATCCGACAGAGAGATGTCAAATTTTTGGACGCCATTTATCGTAACAGCGACTCAGCAGCTGTAAGTTCACGGGCTGTCACACTCTGAACAATTCCACTTTTAATTCCATATTTACCCCGTCCAACGTTACACAATAACTGTAAAAATGCGGACAGGGCTCCGAGGACAGCGCACAGCGCTAATACAGACCCCGAACTTTGATATTAAATCTAAACTTACATATCACTGATACACTCCCCGTACCAACAACAAAAAACACCCGGAAATAATTCGAGTAATAATTATGTTTATTGCAGCAGCTGCGTACAGAGTGCCACACCAGTGCACGCTGGTACCTTCACTGCACTCCACTTCACTGCACTCCATTCCCCTGTACTGATCTCCACTGCACTGCACTGCACTGCACTGCACAGCACAACATTCCCCTGTACTGCTCTCCACTCCCCTGCACTGCTCTGGAGAGCGGTTACTGTTCACGGAAATTGTGACGGTGCCTGCTGTGTCGTCTTCAAATAATTTACATCATCGTAGCACTACAGCCTGCGATAACGTTTTCTTTCGACTTGGCAACGCCACTTGCTGTTTTTTCAAGCCAAAATCCTCAAATTTGAGCTTTCTTGTAAACCTAAAAATATTCTTACTAGACAAACAGTGCCAAAACTTAAAAAACAGCCTAAGTGACAAAAGAATTTTTGCTTTCTGCTGTGCTGTAACCACAACAGAGGCTACAGACGTTTCATTCATGACCCATTTTATCACAGACCTTTTTTCTTCATCACCAATTTTATAACAGGCCTGTTGTTCTTCCCGACCATTATTACAGACCTGTTGTTCTTCATGACCAATTTTATTTCATACTAGTTGTTGTTCTTCAACGCCAATTTTATAAAAGACCTTTGGTTCTCCACGGCCAGTTCGAGTGAGTGAGCCGTCCGGAAATGTATTCTTCTGAAATCGTGAAATCGCGGCCATATCCCGCGGACGAGCCCGCGCCACCAACCCAAAAGATGTCACTCGCAAACTCCACTCGAATAAAATACGTGGCCGCATAAATTCCTGCTGCCAGGCCTGCGAGGCCACACGATACGGCTGTAAATAAGCCCTCGCAAGCCTGGAAGGAAGACGTCACATCTGCTCTCGTGAAATGCATCCTAAATAAAACGAAGTCGATATATTTATCCTGATCGATTGCAGCGGTTCATTGCACTACATTCCTTGCTCCACGCATCACGCAAGTCGCGACCACCTCGCCACACAATTTGCTGTTATTAGCAAAGCGTATCGTTGGAAGATTTTTGTTCTAGATATACAAATAAGACGGTAAAAAGAGAAGAACGAGAAATTGACTCGTCCGTGTCAGATGCCTATGATGCATAAGAGCACCTGTTAGTTTGTTTCAGCCGTCAGCAAATAATGCGTCAGTTGATGTCAGTAAATGGGACGCTATTCTACGTCAGTACTTATAAAAACACTCTTCGTTTTAAAACAAGCGACCGTTCGAGCTCCCACTCCTCAGCCTGCGATGTATGTACGCCCAGCCTAACTTTTTCGCCACCTGCATGCATGTTTTTCGCCGTTCAAATAATTAAATCGTTTAGGCGGCGAAAAAACCTGCATGTTCCGGCGAAAAAATTGGACTGAGATATGCTGCGGGATGACTTGACCACCGAAGTATCTGGCCGTCACGACCGTGATCACTGTAACTATCATATGTCTACCGAATTACGTTTCGCTGCCGCAACACAAACGAATCGTATTTGGCCAGCAGTATTCCCACTCTGACAGAACCGCGATCCATAACAGGAGAAATTATTCCCATCACAAAGCCTATAACATCGTTATCCAAATCTGCTGAGAAGCTCGTGCCAACCTCGTTTGATCTCGGCTCTCGCGCCTTCTTCTTCTTCCCTCACCCACCGCCACCAGCTCCAAACACCTTCAAAGATAATTTACCTTTCTCTCTCTCTTCATATCACAGCGTTACCTATTGTCTATTTAGTCTATTGTAGTATATTGTAGTCTATTGTAGTCTATTTGTATTATAAGAGTTTAACTATTTAGACAATCTTTTGGAGCAAACAATCTATACGAAGACTAAATATGTTATGACATTTTTTATGTCTTAAAGTGGACCCTTGCCACTTGGGACACGTTTGTTTCTGCTGCTCACACGCAACACAGCGCAGGCTGCCCTCAGTTGAGTTGCAGCGTGTTCACACCAGAAAGAGGGCACGGAACTCCTTCACCGTGCGGTGCGTTCGTTACGACATCCTTCGCTTCCACGACAGTCGGTCAACACTGAAGGGAATTGCAGTCAACGAAATTCTCGTCACTCATCCTTCTACGGAACAATCCTAGAAATATATCATCAAGAAAATTCGCATTCACCTTCATCATTGAACAGTTACCTGAGGTAGCATATAAGGAACTGTGAACACGAGCACTGTGAATCTCAAATCGTTTGGACATTTAGATATCAACTCTCACATAAGGTCGACGATATGAAGATTTAAACCCGCATTTCCACTTCACTTCCGCCGTACTGGTCAAGTTGAGAGCGTTCGGCTATCAAAACTTCATGTCGTGTACAGGTTTCATGTCACCCATCATGTTACCTGCTCCATGTTCACCTACACAGCACCACCACCTGCCCCACTGCCTACCCTACCCCCTGCCCCATCACCTGCCTCACCACCTGCCCCACAGGTAACGGCAAATGAACAGCCCGAGAGGAGACCATTCCCTCCCTCGTAATGCGCCACCAAACCAAACAAAGCCCCAGGCTGTCTCGGCACGTCGGTTCTCACGCGTAAATGGCATGCAATTCCAAGAAGGAAATAAATAAGGCTTTCGCCCACCCATAAACTGCGGTGTGCGACACCCTGTACTTCAGTCGCCGCCACCTCCACCTCCACCACTTCCGCCACCTCCGCCACTTCTGCCGCACCGCCACTTCCGTCACCTCCGCCACTTCCGCAACCTTCGCCACTTCCGCCACCTCCGTCACCACCACAACTTCTGCCACCTCCGCCACCACCGCCACTTCTGCCGTCACCGCCACGGACATGCACGCAAGCCAAAACATGACCACGAGCGAGCCCGTGATGACCGCCGTCGCAACGCTCCAGTGTATCGCTGGCTGCACGGAGCTGCTGCTGCTGCCTCATTCAGCGCTAGGTTCCAATTTGAGCGCAGGTCAGTCCATGCTTTAGATATTATCCAGATACTTAAGGCTAAGACCAACACCGTGTCTTACTGTTGCCTAATTCTTCAGTGAATCATTCACTTTATTCGGCAACGAGTGATCCAATTATTTCACAAGCAATTTACCAATTAATACAGCAGCATGTGAGCCAATTAATACAGCAACGAGTCAGTCAATCAATTCAGCAGCGAATGATCCAATCAATTCAGCAGGGAGCGAGTGGCCTGCCAACAGCCTACTACGACACATGAGACAACCCATTAAGTCAGCAGGGCACACGAGCCCCACAACTCCACTCAACAGACCCGCGGCACCCGTGTGAGAGGTTTGACCAGTTCATCCCTTATTAGCGACCCGCATCCAATTATTAGCGTTATTTTGACGAGGTTCCCCACGTCATAGCGTGTATCCACGATACCAGGGACACGTCAAGAAAACACGGAAGCCAATATTCCCTGTACCAGCCACTCATGACAAGCGTACAATGCACAGAGCAGGCCGCAAAAACCCGAACTTTGTCACTATTGGCGTCGTGTGGCATCATCCATACGCTCCTCCTTCAAGAAATAGAAACCGTACATAAAGAAAATAAATAATGACAAAGTTATTTAATTCAGTGTCAAAGTTTGGGTATTTTTGGCCCGCGTTATTTCAAGCTACACTGCGCTAAAGTTACTATATTCACAAATATAAAAGTTACTCCACTTTCAAGCTGAGATGTGCAATGAAAAAATTTTCGAAATTATTTAAGAAAACCATACACATTTATCTAAAAATAAAACTTCAATCCCAATTCTTTCATGAAAATCAATATACTTACGATGAAGTACACTCCACAAAATTCTGTTCCTTCACAGAACGAGAACGTTCGTGTTGTAGCACCCTCTAGTACTCAGCCCAAACGAATGAGCTTAGGAAACTACCTACAAAATACGAGGACTCGATCTAGTGCAAATATTAATCAAATCGCTCGAAATGCTGAGCAAAGAAAGAAGGCCTAGCGTACCTCGTCACACACATGCCGGTGAGCTGAGCTAGGGCCGGAAATTCCTCGCAGCTCGGGTTTAGACTCGGCCGGCCGCTAACCACTCGGGATCAGGTCGTCAAATTGCGCCAACATTTCTGCTCAGGCCAGCAAACATCGGGCTAGGATTTCCAGGCATGCGTTCGAGTTAAGGGCTCAGTGAAGCGTATTCTCCTGTGAGGCATCGCCAATCTTTTGAAATTCTCTACGTCCAACACACGGCAGGGCAAAAGCGTCCAGGATTGGAAGGGAAGGAAGTACTGTGTTGTGTGCACTTTTGACACACACGAGGCATTGACGACATGGTTCTAATGACTCGCTATTATTTGCAAGAATTTGTCGGTTGCACTGATACCCTCGAGCCCATCAGCTCATATAACAGCCCGAAATTCACGGTCGCCGGATGTCTTTCTTATCACTTTGACTGCAACGTGCGCCCCCGGTGATTTTCCTAATGCTGCTGATCGACCAGTAGTCACCAACTCAATTTTCATAAATACTTAATTGAAGCTAAATGAGGGCATGATCCAGTTAATGGTTGCTTTTCAAAACTGCTAATTACAATTGACTTTAAATTTGAGTTGTATATTGAACTGCAATTTTACTAATAGCGGTCAAAGTGTTAACGTTCCTTTTCTGCAACTTCGTACACTGAACTAAACTCAGCGGTAAGCCTAACACTTTATTCCTGGTACTTCTGGCCACACAAAAGATGAGGGTACTGGACCCCGCACGGAGCTGCTACTCATCATAAACTGAAGGACGACCGCCAAAGTGGCGCCGGACCAAGCACTTCTTCAGAACAGCTTTAAAATATTTAATATTTAATAACCTGCGTCAAGGAGCGTTTTGGTGCAGTAACGAGGGAGGGTGAACGCCCCTCTCTCCCCCCCCCCCCCCCTCGCTGTTGTCAGTCCTCCCTGATCTCACGGCAAGATATGCGGTAGAAGAAACAACATAACAAAGGTGTTTCCAAGACAGGAACGAGAAAGGCACGTCTTACAATGGAATTGAGAGAACGGGGAATCTATGCATGAGGTGTGTTCCCACACCGTGCACGTAAAAAAATCATAGTTCAAAGAAATTCATGAAACGAGATCAAAGTTAAAGATGAAAGTAATAGGTCCTGAAAAAAGGACAGCAGTGAACCGAAAAAGGCAATAACAAAGACTATAACAAAACAGAGACGTAGGTAGGCCTACATAGTCTCCAGCTCGGGACTTCTCATCTTTCCCTAGGAGCACTAACTCCAAAAACACAATTGGTATAATGCCCCGAGGGATTCCCCCGCCAAAAGTACTACTTTTTGTCATAAAGGACGACGCAGTTGTGCGAAGCATAGCATCCTGTATACAAATGACAATAGCAGCCTTGTATCACAACTACAGACTCGTATCACAACTATACTGTCCAGTCTCGTATCACATCTACAGTTTTATATCACAACTACAGACTCGTATCACAACTATACTGTCCAGTCTCGTATCACATCTACAGTTTTATATCACAACTACAGACTCGTACCACAACTATACTGTCCAGTCTCGTATCACATCTACAGTTTTATATCACAACTACAGACTCGTACCACAACTATACTGTCCAGTCTCGTATCACAACTACAGTTTTATATCACAGCAACAGACTCGTATCACAACTATACTGTCCAGTCTCGTATCACAACTACAGTTTTATATCACAGCAACAGACTCGTATCACAACTATACTGTCCAGTCTCGTACCACAACTACAGTTTTATATCACAGCAACAGACTCGTATCACAACTATACTGTCCAGTCTCGTACCACAACTACAGTTTTATATCACAGCAACAGACTCGTATCACAACTATACTGTCCAGTCTCGTATCACAACTACAGTTTTGTATCACAGCAACAGTCTCGTATCACAACTACAGTTTTATATCACAACTACAGACTCGTATCACAACTATACTGTCCAGTCTCGTACCACAACTACAGTTTTATATCACAGCAACAGTCTCGTATCACAACTACAGTTTTATATCACAACTACAGACTCGTATCACAACTATACTGTCCAGTCTCGTACCACAACTACAGTTTTATATCACAGCAACAGACTCGTATCACAACTATACTGTCCAGTCTCGTACCACAACTACAGTTTTATATCACAGCAACAGACTCGTATCACAACTATACTGTCCAGTCTCGTACCACAACTACAGTTTTATATCACAGCAACAGACTCGTATCACAACTACAGTTTTATATCACAGCAACAGACTCGTATCACAACTATACTGTCCAGTCTCGTATCACAACTACAGTTTTATATCACAGCAACAGACTCGTATCACAACTACAGTTTTATATCACAGCAACAGACTCGTACCACAACTATACTGTCCAGTCTCGTACCACAACTACAGTTTTATATCACAGCAACAGACTCGTATCACAACTACAGTTTTATATCACAGCAACAGACTCGTACCACAACTATACTGTCCAGTCTCGTACCACAACTACAGTTTTATATCACAGCAACAGTCTCGTACCACAACTACAGTTTTATATCACAGCAACAGACTCGTATCACAACTATACTGTCCAGTCTCGTATCACAACTACAGTTTTATATCACAGCAACAGACTCGTATCACAACTATACTGTCCAGTCTCGTACCACAACTACAGTTTTATATCACAGCAACAGACTCGTATCACAACTATACTGTCCAGTCTCGTACCACAACTACAGTTTTATATCACAGCAACAGTCTCGTATCACAACTACAGTTTTATATCACAACTACAGACTCGTATCACAACTATACTGTCCAGTCTCGTACCACAACTACAGTTTTATATCACAGCAACAGACTCGTATCACAACTATACTGTCCAGTCTCGTACCACAACTACAGTTTTATATCACAGCAACAGACTCGTATCACAACTATACTGTCCAGTCTCGTACCACAACTACAGTTTTATATCACAGCAACAGACTCGTATCACAACTACAGTTTTATATCACAGCAACAGACTCGTATCACAACTATACTGTCCAGTCTCGTATCACAACTACAGTTTTATATCACAGCAACAGACTCGTATCACAACTACAGTTTTATATCACAGCAACAGACTCGTACCACAACTATACTGTCCAGTCTCGTACCACAACTACAGTTTTATATCACAGCAACAGACTCGTATCACAACTACAGTTTTATATCACAGCAACAGACTCGTACCACAACTATACTGTCCAGTCTCGTACCACAACTACAGTTTTATATCACAGCAACAGTCTCGTACCACAACTACAGTTTTATATCACAGCAACAGACTCGTATCACAACTATACTGTCCAGTCTCGTATCACAACTACAGTTTTATATCACAGCAACAGACTCGTATCACAACTATACTGTCCAGTCTCGTACCACAACTACAGTTTTATATCACAGCAACAGACTCGTATCACAACTATACTGTCCAGTCTCGTACCACAACTACAGTTTTATATCACAGCAACAGACTCGTATCACAACTACAGTTTTATATCACAGCAACAGACTCGTATCACAACTATACAGTCCAGTCTCGTATCACAACTACAGCGTCTTTTATCACGTCTCGCATCACAACAAAAGCATTATACATCCCAACTGCAGTATTTCATCCAATTATTCATAGCTAAACATCTCGTCCAACCAGTTCTGAGGTTTCTTCCACAGACCGCACAGCTCTATCGCATCACACCGTTGCAAGAGCCCCGGTCTTCGTCTCACAACAGCAGAGCGTTGTTGCATTTCAAGCTCAATTGTGAGGTTAATCCGAGCTTCCAGTCATTTTCTACCATGTATGCATTGTGCCTCTTCAAACTCAACCAATAATCGAGTATGAGTTTTTTTTTCATCAACGAATTCGATACTAATGTTTCAATAAAAAAGTAACATTTGGGCAAAAATCACGGAAGGATACAAATTGCACGCACATTTATCGTTTGAATATAATTTATGAACCCGATTGTAATCCCCAGACAGCCAAGGTATGAAATGATATCTCGTGAGGGGAGTGACCGAGTTTAATGAAAGTTACCTTCATTAAATGACGATTAATCAATCCTGCGCGAACTCTACGCCGCGCAGATTTGTGCAGGTTCCGTTAAGAGATACACTGGCACTACGGGAATCGGTCCCATGTACAAGAGTGGCTGTGGCCATTTTGCGGCTTGCAGCGGCATCTCTTAAAATAAAGCTGGGATACACGGCAGCAACACGGGCTATTTGGGCCCGTAAAGTCAATATTTTGCAGCATTGCCACCCGTCGTAAATGTTTGGAGCGTAGCACTGATACGAAACAGCCGTCGAGCGCCGCAGCTTCCACGCTATTTACGGAAATGTCCGAGTTGGCCTGGTCTCGAGCAGGAAAAAAGACGCCCCCTGGTGACGGACGGGCTTACATAACAAAATAAATGGAACATTCGCCTTCACAAAAGATTCGCTTTCACGGCAAAGCAGCGTAGCTCTTTTGAATTCGTGGCACGAGAAAACAAAAAACAACGGCCTTTGATATTTAATTCTTTTTACGTGCAGGCGAAATAAGCTTCTCCACGGAGAACTAGTGCAGAATGCAGCGCACTACGTTTTTGCCAGAGCGAGGCAATGTAAAAGTTTCTGTAACTTTGCAGATCTAAAAATTTTTCTCCAACTATTGAAACTGCGATGTGGGCAATGAAGTCTTCATAGCTGCCCATTTAAAAACTGAGCGTTTTTATTATTGTAAATATGATTTTGATCGAGTGTGATATACAATAAATATAATGGGATCTAAATAAATACAATCTTGAGTGTAAGAAATGTATGATAATGAAATGCCCGACGTAGAAAGTATGATCACGTGAGTAATGATACCAGGTATGAAAATTATGTGTAATCGCGTTCCAAACAACTTACATTAGCAATCATTTTTAAGTTAAAAACATAACACAGGTAGATCATTCACTTGACATCGAGACTGCAACACATAAACGTTCTGTGCTTCAAAGAGCCAAAAGAAGAGTTTTGATTACACTCTCGTCCCAGGGGGCACCGATGAGTAAACGAACGATGAAAATAGAAGCAAAATAAATGTAGTTTTCATTTCTCGCCAGCTCCCCCGCGGGTTAAAAGGAAAATTTCGCATCGATTCCATTTTCTGGTTTTGAGACAGTAACGAGAAGCGCATCGTGAAAAAATCCATTCCGTCTCATTGAAAGCGAACTAACATTATCATGTTCCGTTCACATGAGCAAAAAACAGCTTGATCCAAAACAGGAAAAACATTTCGGTTTCGGTTCATCGCAAGAAAGTATGATCAGCTATTTGGTAGAATCCAAAATTTCAATTTAAATTTTTTTTGTAAAAATTTGACTGGCACTAAAACGGCCAAAGAGACGAATATCACACACATACAAAGAGGCACATCCAACACACACACATCACATGAGCCAATTAACACAAGACACAATTCTCAGCAGACCGGCCTGGCGTTGAGAGAAGTTCCCAGTAAACATTTCTGTGCCGACCGTCACAGGCGCCAAAATCGGTGGCGAGGCGTTTCAGCTGCCACTGAGAGCTCAGGATCAAATTTGGTGCTATACAATTTCTAGCAACGAACTCAATATAGCGGTGACACCTTCAGCATCATTTAAATGCACGAAACAACACACACAGAGGACCAAAATAAGAACCATAGTAACATCAAGGCCAAACTAACGACATCACTAGCACTTTTAAGTTTGCAATTCTGCTCTAAAGCAAGAGTGTCCCGCAGCATTTCTTCGTGCTACCAAATCTTGGCGCGTCACATATCTTGGTGCGACATCCGAGGAGTGTTTGCCCGGTCAAGATTTGCCTTGAAAATCCGGCCTTTGGAGGGATCATTCCGGCGACGCAGGCTCACCTGCGTCACCGTCACCAATCTTGCCTGTTGTATAGGTCACTGTCGCTCGTCCTCTGTCGTCCCTCACTGACTGCAATTCTCAGCTAAGAGTCAAAGGAGTGAAAGATTTAAAGAACTGAAAGAGCTAAATAAGTGAAAGAGTCAAAAGAGGAAAGAGTCAAAAAGAGATAAGATTCAAAAAGGAGAAAGAGTCAAAAAGAGGAAAGAGTCAAAAAGAGGAAAGAGTCAAAAAGAGGAAAGAGTCAAAAAGAGATAAGATTCAAAAAGGAGAAAGAGTCAAAAAGAGGAAAGAGTCAAAAAGAGGAAAGAGTCAAAAAGAGGAAAGAGTCAAAAAGAGATAAGATTCAAAAACGAGAAAGAGTCAAAAAGAGGAAAGAATCAAAAAGAGGAAAGAGTCAAAAAGAAGAAAGAGTCAAAAAGAGGAAAGAATCAAAAAGAGGAAAGAGTCAAAAAGAAGAAAGAGTCAAAAAGAGGAAAGAGTCAAAAAAAGGAAAGAGTCAAAAAGAGGAAAGAGTCAAAAAGAGGAAAGAGTCAAAAAGAGAAAAGAGACAAAAAGAGGAAAGAGGAAAGAGTCAAAAAGAGGAAAGAGTCAAAAAAAGGAAAGAGTCAAAAAAGTGAAAGAGTCAAAGAAGTCAAAGATTGAAGAATTGAAAGAATCAAAGAAGTGAAAGACTCAAAAAGGTGAAAAAGTCAAAAAGCTTTTGTTAAAGAGTCAATAAGGTGAAAGAGTCATAGAAGTGCAATATTCATAGAAGTGCAAGAGGCATAAAAGTGCAAGAGGCATAGAAGTGCAAGAGTCATAGAAGTGCAATATTCATAGAAGTGCAAGAGGCATAAAAGTGCAAGAGGCATAGAAGTGCAAGAGGCATAAAAGTGCAAGAGGCATAGAAGTGCAAGAGTCATAGAAGTGCAATATTCATAGAAGTGCAAGAGGCATAAAAGTGCAAGAGGCATAGAAATGCAAGAGGCATAAAAGTGCAATATTCATAGAAGTGCAAGAGTCATAGAAGTGCAATATTGATAGAAGTGCAAGAGGCATAAAAGTGCAAGAGGCATAAAAATGCAAGAGGCATAAAAGTGCAATATTCATAGAAGTGCAAGAGGCATAAAAGTGCAAGAGGCATAGAAGTGCAAGAGGCATAAAAGTGCAAGAGGCATAGAAGTGCAATATTCATAGGAGTGCAAGAGGCATAAAAGTGTAAGAGGCATAGAAGTGCAAGAGTCATAGAAGTGCAAGAGTCATAGAAGTGCAAGAGTCATAGAAGTGCAAGAGTCATAGAAGTGCAAGAGTCATAGAAGTGCAAGAGTCATAGAAGTGCAAGAGTCATAGAAGTGCAAGAGCCATAGAAGTGCAAGAGCCATAGAAGTGCAAGAGGCATAGAAGTGGAACAGTCAGAGAAGTGCAAGAGTCAAAGAAGCGAACAGGTCACAGAAGTGGGGTCTGAAGACCGCGCTACCTACAAGTCGTGGCCCCAACATTTCGAGTGCCATCACCGCGCAAGGAGCGCCAACTCGCCGCCTCCAAGGGACGCACTCCTGCAAAAACGATGAGGTCCCAATGTCCCTTGTCTCGGAATTAAGGGCTCCAAATTTAAGGCGAGGCTCAGCTAAAGAAAACAGATCGCCACTATTGAACATTCGTAAGTCAGTTAGAACTTTGTGTCTGCGGAGGAAGACATCAGCGAGTGAGATCGAGAGCGGTGTCTCCAAACAATACAAATGCTTAGGACAAAGCCTTTATGGAGGCAGCGTACTGAAGGAAACAGGGAACTTTTGCTGCGTGATACGTTTGTAACTTCAAAATACGAAGAGCAACTTGAAACCCTGAGAAAATGGAGTAAAATGTGGGAGCTAAACACATTCCACTAGAACCTAAAAAAGGCAGCAAAATAGGAACTATAGAAAGACATGAGGGCGCGGCCGGCTACAAGAAGTTTATGTCAGACCAAGAGTTGAGGCTTACAGGCATCTGCTATGCAATAATTTGGGAAGAATTCAACACTTCTGCCCTGCTGTCCAATGGTGATCGTGAGCACGGAGCTTCGGGAGGACGGTCGACTTCTAAGCCCATCACATCGAATACTTACATTTCAACATGGCAGTCAAAAAATTTAATTTCTTCCAAATTTGAACACTAAACAAATATCAGAAATTACGGGTTTCATTGAGCATTGCAACCATCCCTTGCTGGGTGGACTTCGTGTTAACTAGAACGCATAACCATGATCCGTCCCAGTACATAACGAATCGTACATATGATGCAGTTTGCACCCAGAGAGTGTCGCGATATCTGCTGTGTATAAGCTAAAAGAAATAAAAGACAGGATAAGGTTCCAATTGATTATGTAACGCTAATTTGCGATTACATACGCTACTTTTGCCCAATAGAATTAAGAGTCACTGCTCGTTGCTCCACAACTGAACAATACACAGATACCAGCCCTCAGCACCCACACTCACACGAGAACACAACACAATATCGCCAGCAGACCAGCTTCGAAATCGGAAATTATTCAATTTAAACAGCCCATTGTGATGAGAGAGCGGCGCGGAGTTGGCCAGGATTTAAATACGGGAGAGTTTCTGCGAACATTTGCTTTGTTTGGACTCCTGAATTTTGGCAAAAGAATGGCCTTCCGACTCTGCAGGAGAGGCAGGCGAGGCAGTGGCAGCTGCGGCGGAGAAATACGTTTACGTTCAGAATGCGACGGTCTGGGCAGGCTAACTTTGTACAGTTCTCTGGACCCGGCCTAGCTGTTCACTTGGAATTCGGACGGGCCTTTTGAAGGTAGTAGTGGGGGTAGGGGTAGTAGAAGTCAAAGTAGTAGTAGTAGCAGTAGTACGAAGTTTACTAACGCTTCCACAAGATAGGGCATATCGCGTTTAACTGTAGAAAAATATAATGTTGGTATCTTTAGAGAATGGTTTCATCAGCGTAACAAAATGGCGTTCCATAAATCCATAAATAACAAGGTGGTTTCATCATAAACAACAAGGTGGCTAAGCCACGCAGCTAAACCAAAAAATTGTGCCCAAGTTGCACCAACTCAGCCAAAAAATAAAACACAGGACGCCGAAAAGCTCGCCCGTCGGTTCCAGGCCTCACTCTGGAAAGCACGTCGAGTTGCAGCGCGCAGCTCGGGCTGTGCCGAACAGCGCGCCAGAAACAGCAGTCAATTTCGAGGACTTACAGCAGTAGTAGAGCACAACAGCAGACATTGAGAGCGTGTCATGCAAAAATTTGTGTTTGTTACTGTACTCGAGGCAAACATGAGTGAGATGACCTGAGAGAAAAGTTTAGTGGGAGTCAAAGTTGGAGGTATTGATCTTCGGTTAGTCTTTCGTTAGTTCAACCACAGGCGATAAAACCATAAGCAGATTAAACCATGACGGTGGGGATAGTGAGTGCAGAGCGGCCGCGCACTTTCTTTGCTGGTAGGACAAACGTCACCTAGTCTAAAGCGTCTTTCAATTCCATCTCTAGAGTACACCTTTGATTGGACATACGTCGTCTATTCTAAGGCTCCATCCTCCTCCTTCTCTAGGGAACACTCTTGATTGGACAAACGTCGCACACTCAGAGCCGTGGTAAAGTGCGCAAATGGTGCCCTGAAAGCAGCCACGCAGCTGAACAACTAGAATTGCGCCCAAGTTGCACGAACTCGACCAAAGTACCCCACCACGCTCGCCCGTCGGTTCCAGCCCTCGGCCTGGAAAGCAGGTCTGGAAGCCGCACAAGAGCGGAGGCGGCGGCAGCAAACTAGCCGTGCACTGCTGGCATTACCAGGGCTTGCACAGCACCACCTTAACTCGCGGACAAAGGCGCAATTTATCACGCTGTCTTCAGCGTTAAATTTATTGCAAGTGTGGACGAGCGCGAGAGACTTGAGTTCAGGTATTCATGGTGTTGATAATCCTCTGAAGGAGTGCTAAACTTTTGAGTGCATCGAGGGAGTCTACTTACGCAGGATATTTTAAACACTCTCACGTACAATTTTACGCGTCATTTCAAGAATTAATATCTTCTTACTGTAGAGAACTCTTCACAATGAATTAAGTATACTTCTCTGGAGTCTGAGGTAGCCTCCAAAAAGTGACATTAAATACGAAGTTAAAACGTTCACGAAACATGAACAATTTCTAAGCTTCTGTCTCTTTTTCCTATAAGTTTAGATATGAGTTGAGCTTAAAATCGTCCATAAATTTATCAAAGAGTTGAACTTAATACCGTAATCATGTCATGTCCGCATCGGTCACTGATTGCAGTGAACCTTCATGCGACTCATGCCATTGAAGAGGGCGACATAAGATCAGATTGACGCTAGAATGAATGCACAAATTTTGCTGGTGTACTGCTTCATCGACTTACCTACTCACCCTACTCACCATAATCAAATAGTTTACATTCACGTTTACAACTGGTGCTAAAAGTAAGTACAGATTTCAGGCTGTTTTTGAAACTTGTTCAAATTTGTAAGCCTTTTTGAACGAAAATCTTTTTGTTCAAAGCTCCGAGAAAACTGTTCGCATGGCCAGTATGCTTCCTTTTGGCTTGGACAATTTCACAATTGTCCAAGCAATTTCACTCACATTCCCAGCATGTAATTGAGTCGGGCCAATTCTCTTAAGTTCATGCCAGAAATAATATACCTACGTGATAAATCTCACCACCAGTTGTATATTTGTGAAGTTATAGGAATTTCCACTATTACACGAACTGAAATAAAAATGGCTGATGCTCTGAAGAGCTTCTCGTACAAACCTGAAGACCAAACCAACACCCACGCACGCCGTGTTCGCGTAAAGATTGGCCTTTAATCCTATTATGGGACTATAATTTATTAAGTATTTTGAAACATCATTTGGAACCCGACCACATCTAATCATCAGAAGTTTCAAAATTCTAAAACTTCTCGCCCGAAAGAAAATAAGTTTTACAGCGACCTTCATTAATGTTCCATTAAGCAACCGTTCAAATGTTCTCAGCAAGTTTGAGAAATGAAAACTAAGTTTTGAGAGAAAACTGAGTTTTGAAAAGTTTTGGGACCTCAGTTTAGAGAAGTGGGACCTCAGATTAGAGAAGTGGGACCTCAGATTAGAGAAGTGGGACCTCAGATTAGAGAAGTGGGACCTCAGATTAGAGAAGTGGGACCTCAGTTTTGGTAAGTGAGACCTCAGTTTTGGGAAGTGGGACCTCAGTTTTGGGAAGTGGGACCTCAGATTAGAGAAGTGGGACCTCAGTTTTGAGAAGTGAGACCTCAGTTTAGAGAAGTGGGACCTCAGATTAGAGTAGTGGAACCTCAGATTAGAGAAGTGGGACCTCAGTTTTGAGAAGTGAGACCTCAGATTAGAGAAGTGGAACCTCAGATTAGAGAAGTGGGACCTCAGTTTTGAGAAGTGGGACCTCAGATTAGAGAAGTGGAACCTCAGATTAGAGAAGTGGGACCTCAGTTTTGAGAAGTGGGACCTCAGATTAGAGAAGTGGAACCTCAGATTAGAGAAGTGGGACCTCAGTTTTGAGAAGTGAGACCTCAGATTAGAGAAGTGGGACCTCAGTTTTGAGAAGTGAGACCTCAGTTTAGAGAAGTGGGACCTCAGATTAGAGTAGTGGAACCTCAGATTAGAGAAGTGGGACCTCAGTTTTGAGAAGTGAGACCTCAGATTAGAGAAGTGGAACCTCAGATTAGAGAAGTGGGACCTCAGTTTTGAGAAGTGGGACCTCAGATTAGAGAAGTGGAACCTCAGATTAGAGAAGTGGGACCTCAGTTTTGAGAAGTGGGACCTCAGATTAGAGAAGTGGAACCTCAGATTAGAGAAGTGGGACCTCAGTTTTGAGAAGTGGGACCTCAGTTTTGAGAAGTGGGACCTCAGATTAGAGAAGTGGAACCTCAGATTAGAGAAGTGGGACCTCAGTTTTGAGAAGTGAGACCTCAGATTAGAGAAGTGGGACCTCAGTTTTGAGAAGTGAGACCTCAGTTTAGAGAAGTGGGACCTCAGATTAGAGTAGTGGAACCTCAGATTAGAGAAGTGGGACCTCAGTTTTGAGAAGTGAGACCTCAGATTAGAGAAGTGGAACCTCAGATTAGAGAAGTGGGACCTCAGTTTTGAGAAGTGGGACCTCAGATTAGAGAAGTGGAACCTCAGATTAGAGAAGTGGGACCTCAGTTTTGAGAAGTGGGACCTCAGATTAGAGAAGTGGAACCTCAGATTAGAGAAGTGGGACCTCAGTTTTGAGAAGTGGGACCTCAGTTTTGAGATGTGGGACCTCAGATTAGAGAAGTGGAACCTCAGTTTTGAGAAGTGGGACCTCAGTTTTGAGAAGTGGGACCTCAGATTAGAGAAGTGGAACCTCAGATTAGAGAAGTGGGACCTCAGTTGTGAGAAGTGGGACCTCAGATTAGAGAAGTGGAACCTCAGTTTTGAGAAGTGGAACCTCAGATTAGAGAAGTGGGACCTCAGATTAGAGAAGTGGGACCTCAGTTTTGAGGAGTGGAACCTCAGATTAGAGAAGTGGGACCTCAGTTTTGAGATGTGGGACCTCAGATTAGAGAAGTGGAACCTCAGTTTTGAGAAGTGGGACCTCAGATTAGAGAAGTGGGACCTCAGTTTTGAGAAGTGGAACCTCAGATTAGAGAAGTGGGACCTCAGATTAGAGAAGTGGAACCTCAGATTAGAGAAGTGGGACCTCAGTTGTGAGAAGTGGGACCTCAGATTAGAGAAGTGGAACCTCAGTTTTGAGAAGTGGAACCTCAGATTAGAGAAGTGGGACCTCAGATTAGAGAAGTGGGACCTCAGTTTTGAGGAGTGGAACCTCAGATTAGAGAAGTGGGACCTCAGTTTTGAGAAGTGGGACCTCAGTTTTGAGAAGTGGGACCTCAGATTAGAGAAGTGGGACCTCAGTTTTGAGAAGTGGAACCTCAGATTAGAGAAGTGGGACCTCAGTTTTGAGAAGTGAGACCTCAGTTTTGAGAAGTGGGACCTCAGTTTTGAGAAGTGGGACCACAGTTTTGAGAAGTGGGACCTCAGTTTTGAGAAGTGGGACCACAGTTTTGAGAAGTGGGACCTCAGTTTTGAGAAGTGGGACCTCAGTTTTGAGAAGTGGGACCTTAGTTTTGAGAACTGGGACTACAGCTTTGTAAAGTGGGACTTCAATCTTGATAAGTAGGACAACAGCTTCGTGAAATGGGACGCCAGTTTCAAGACATAAGCAGTAGTATTTCAGCTCGGTGAACTCAGACCATAGCTTCGCGATATAGCGGCTCGGTGTAGTGGATTTATCAGAAAATCATTAAAAATGTTTTTGCGATGGACAGATTCAATTTCACTTTCATTACCAGCATGTTATAGAGTCAAGCGACTACTAATAATTTCACGCCAGAAATAATATTCCAACATGATGAATTTCATCAATGTTTGTAATATATAAATCACTGATACTTGAATAATCATTCGTTTCTCATCAGTGCTAAAAATTTCAATTTTAATTCTAACAAACAATAAGATGACAAACGACAGTAATTACTCACAATGAAGAAAAAGTCATTATACATCAACAAAAAGGCAATCCAAAAGATCGAGGAATCAGTAGTCCCGTAATTATATGAGAGGTAAGTTAAGAAGACAAACCAAACATGATACTTTTGTCAAAATGCACTAACCCTCCAGAGGGAGAAATGACACCCAACAGACTTAGGCGCGCAAATTTTGTACATACTTCTACTTTGTACTTTGAAACTCCTAGAGCTCCAACGGCTCCTGCTGCTATTGTTATTATTCGCATTATATTATATTATTATATTATTTAAATGAAGTGTGAATGTGAGGAATGAATGAGAATTGTGTGAGTTATTACATAAATTCACATGTAAAATATCAGTGTTTTAAAAAGAAGGACGAGACAAGCAAAAGAATTGCTACGCCATGGAATAATGCAGTGATTAAAGTAGTCAAAATATAAATAAAATATATCTTTCAGAAATTTATTTCAACTTACTAATTTGACCATAGATATAGTGCCCTACATGCCTTCTAAGCTCCGGGCAAAAATTATTTCATAACCTGAAAGGAATTGAAATAAAAAAATAAATGATAATGATCACGAACTCACCCAGGCTTCATGTAACAAGCACTTCACTTCATAGGGCCACGTAGTTACTCTAAAATAAAAATATAAACCAAAAGAAGATAAAAAAAACAAAAAATACAACGAATGAAATACATGAAGGAAACAAACGTAATAGAAATCTCTAAAAAACGTAGATTTGAATGCCCCAAAAATTGGAGCGTAAAACTGGTTCACAAACCGGAGCAAAAAACGAAAAAAAAGCCGAATTGGAGTGGGGAAGCAGTTAAGGCCTCCTGCGTCTCAAAGGCCTCTAATGCGCGGCCGTAATTTAAGGGTGTAATGGACGGGAAGGAATCGGGGATTTCTTGCTTCTTCTGATAACTCGGAGACCTAAGGCTTTAAAAATACCGCACTGCCGGGCACGTGTTTAGGTTTGGATGCGCAGGTACTCGTTAGTTTCAACTGCGAAAAAATCAACAGTTCCATACCTTGAGTCCCCACAGGCAGTGTGCACAGCTGCTGTAAATCAACAGCCGTGAAACAACAGGAAAAATCAGCAGTTCCATACCTTGAGGCCCGACAGGCTTGTATACATGTCTCCGTGTTGCACAAAGTATCACGGCCTGCAAAGACTGACATGTCCTGCCATGTAGCACTGCTACTAACATGCGCCACACCACTCCAGCATCATCAATTTCTCATAAGAGCAAAACCTGAACCTTCTGCGAAAAAGACATTTTCCCAAAGCGAATTCTTCCCGCACTCTCTTCTCACTGTCAACCCTTCGCAGCGCAGCTCTGCCTCCAGCAACTTGCAGCCCTGAGATGCCTGTCACTGTCCCATGGAAGCAAAATGGAGAAGTTCGAAAGTTGCCGGCTACGTCTCGCTTTTCTCCCTCCAGCCCTCACGAAAGATATTGCAGCAGCTGGTCTAACAAACAGATAAACGGCCAAATCTTAGTGTTCGCCAGAGATGAAATTGAGTCGGGGACTGAAAAGTTCAGCGAACGAACTGGTGCACGGCAAAACTTGGTTTTCTTCGTGCCAATCTCTGAAGTTCGTCAAAAATTGTCGGCAACCAACTTCTACCGGAAATAAATAGGCTTGTATTTGAAACGCTCGGCAGGCAGAAATGAAGCAGTCGAAACTCAAATGTTATATGATTTAGTTCGATCTAAAATTTAAGAAATAATACACCCTGAGCTCACATTTATTTTTTATTGAATCTCAAAGAAGTCGAAGAACATCTGGGAAAGTGTAAAGTCGTCCGAAAGTTTCTCACTGAAGAGCACTAAGAATATTTGAAGAAGTTACGAAAGATTTCTGTGGCTTGACATCGATGCTCAGTCGAGAGTAAATCTTCGGCCATTCGGCGGTCAGAATACAAATTCTCGGTGAAAACTTACTCTACCCATCGTAGGAATCGCAGTTCAAATCTTCACTGTTTTGCTTCTGAAGTTCGGTCCAAATCCTTCCCCTTTTGTCAGAAATGATAACATTTCCATCAGCCAAAACCCGTCGCAAAACATTCCCCGCGAAGCGAGGGCATTAAAAGATTGCCTCACAATAAAGCACGCAAAATATGATGACGCTAACTGGCTCCAGAGACGGGATTCGCGAAGCTAACTGTAAGTGCATGCGCCAGGAACTCTGGGAACTTTGGATACTTCAACACTAAATAGAGCCAAGATCTCCTCACGAGCTGCATTAGCAACACGCCAAAGTGAACTCCACTGCATCGCTCGAAGCTCTCCAGAGCAGCATTAATCTATACCCACGGATAACGAATGCATTTTCCGGAAATTCATCACACTAAATTCGGATTTTTCATAATACATATATAATAGAATGAAATTGGACAGCAAACGAGAATTTGAGAGAGCTAAGTTTCAAAATATGTAATCTTCGTCTCCACGAAAGAACACTCGCTTGGCCAAGTTCTGCACGGTGATTATGTCCAGCGAAATTAAAATCAATAGAAATCTTATCTGCAAGTTTACGGGACACGTATATTATCAAAGCAAGAAAACATCTACAAAAAAACTGGAGGGTCGATTGTAAAGCCTAAGAAGGTCAGTTGTGGAAATGCCGTTCATTTATCATTGTCGCAAAGTTCTCGAATTTATTCTTTCTCAGATGAAGAACATTCAGAATCTAGAAGCCCAGGAGGGTCGATTACGGAAATGCCTTTAAAATGCGCATTTAGGCGCAAGATAGCAGAGCCTCTCAAGCTACCAAGTATCTATGCGCTTACTCTCAGCGACTGAGCTGAGCAGCGCGAGGGGAAATCATTGCTTCCCTCGGGACTTGTGATGGAAGCCGCTAATGTTCCCCAATACTCGGGGGAGTCGTAGCCCCTGATAGCCTCCTCAGCAAATTGGGAATCGCAGGCACTCTTTTCGGTCGAGATATCATCGTGATAACGGCACCAGGGAAAGAGGGGAGCAGCTACCATAAAGAAGTCTTATGTTGATACTATAAGGTTAGTGGCGGAACAGCAGCTCGAAATGGCACCAGATGTAAATAATGAAGAAAATATCGTCTGTCTGCAGGCACTGTGAGTGCACCAGAGCTGTAAATACGTGGCTAATGGAGTGAATACCAAACTGTGCACACACGCACAGAAGCGACTGATATGACTGCGTTTGGAACACGGCAATGCAGTCTCACTGGACACTGAACTGTTGGGATGATATCTCATTTTAAAATGCAAAATTAGCAAAAACGACGCAGATGACAATTTAAACAATTTAAACAATTTATTTACCACAGGTAATACAGAGGTAGAATGTTTCTTAAGTCTAATACAATGGTCAAATTGGAGTATAGCTACCTGTGGGCCCGAATAAGTTCAGGGACTTCTAGGGCATCCTGCTATCACATTATTCTAAGGTGTACAATAATGTTTAACCTAATTCACTTAACCTAGTTTCGCATTAGACTGATCAACGAGATAATGAACTCGATATTGATGTTTCATTACAATATAGGTCATATGGTCTATATATAACAGTATGTTCGATAACGATTTCACGACTGAAAATCGTCAATGTTACCCATGGCAAATTACATTATTAGGACCAGACATGTAGGAGGCAGGATTTGACTTGGTGATCTTGCACGACTAGTATTCTGATAAGAAAGGAGACTCAAGATTTCTTTTGAATACCTTGTAAGAATTACTTTCACGGATCTCCGCAGGTATTGAGTTCCAAGTTTTAGTTCCAACGAAGAGGATATTGTGTTGCGACCGGGCCTTTGAATAATAGGGAAGCATGAATTTACTTCTATTTCGCGTTAGATGGTCGTGATGACCAGTTTGCGCAGTTAATAATTGTTTTAGGCTATTGTCGCCATCATAAGTTAATGTTTTGTAAATGAAATTGCAGATGGAGATTTTGTAGAGATCCAAGAGTTTAAGTATTTGTAAATTTTTAAATGAATCATTTGTGTGAGCATTATATTCTAGGTTCTTTACTGCTCTGATGGCTCTTTTTTGTAGAGTAAAAATTATATTGGTTTTATTTTTATCAGTTGACGACAGTAAAGCCTGTCCCAAGCCCAAGGGGATAACCTAAGATCAAGGGACAGATTGAAATATCGGAGCGCTTCGCAAGGTACAAATGAACAGCTCAGCTATCATATTAATGCGACGAATAAGGCTACGATGAGATATTTGTAATGAGTAGCTTGAGTGAATGGAAACTTTACTCAGAGTATAACATCGTTTCCCCATAACATCATAGTCACTCACAGGACAAGTCTCAAACAAGCCTGCGGGGAATGACACCAATCTTTAGATTCCAGAGCCCCTCGTTTGCCAAGATAAAAATGACGAACTAGGGAATATCGAATACACCGATGAAACGTCTTTGTAGCGTATTCGGTGGTGAAACGTCCCATTTAATAAAAATAAATAAGATCGCTTCCCCTAACTCCTCCATCCGTCAATTTTCACCGACAAAACATCCCTCAAAAGACGACGGTAAGAAATGATACCAGCCTTTACATTCCAGAGCCTCTCGTTTGACAAGATAATAAGATCGCTTCCTCTAACTCCATCCGTCCATAGTCACGAACAAAACAAAATAAGGGGGATGACAGCAGCAGCCGCGCGTCTTGCAGGCCATAGACTAGAAATGACGCGTTCGAACACAGCAGGGAATGCAGCTGACGGCGCCCGAGGCCGATCATCTCAGAGCGATAATTGCCTGTCACCTCGCCGTGATAAAATGTCGCGCACTTTCCAATAATTTCAGAGACAAATTCTCTCACCCGTGGAATGAGTTTAGGCTATTTCTAAATATAAAGATCATTTACAGCATTGAAGATGAGTAATGAAAGTCACGATCGCGACAACAAAGCGAGAAATGGATACGCAGGAAAATTCTACAAAATCTAAAGCGTGCTCGTGAATTCCGGGATTATACAAGTGACCGGGATCCGCGATAATAATTGACTCTATCGTACAGAGTTGCCAATATAGGCGGTTAGAGAAATAAAAACTGATACGCTGGGCGGGCAAACCAAGATAAAAAAAGACGTACTCGTCGTAACGTATTTGTCGGTAAGTTATAAAGCACAACAGTAGTATTGGAATAGCAAAGGGGCAGAGAAGCCCTAGCTCGCGGGACAATTATTGGATGTGTTCGAGTGTGTAGTCTGTTCTCGAGTAACACGACTCATCTCATGCGAACCTCAACCTATACGGTAAATATGAGTCCCACTTCACCCACTAAACATCCTTCCAAGTTCTGACTAGCAAGGACTAAGAACAAAACAAAGGTTCTCCAAACTGAGTCCCACTTTACACAACAAATACACTTCCAAGTCCTGTCTAGCTGGAACTAAGAACTAAACAGAGAATCTCATGCGGCGCCTAACCTGCGGACGAGCAGCACTGCACAGACGAGACGAAGCTGCATGAGAGCAGAAGTCATTGGAGGGATGCAGATGGGGCGTTCATCAGTCATGGCACAACAAAATCCAATCCCGCGGAGCACAAACCTGGGCCGGCAACTCAGCGCTGCGGGCAGCTCAGGAAGCCAACTTTGCCTCCACGTCCCCAGCGTCCCAGCGGGGCAGGTGGGGAGCGCGCAGTGGGTGCAAACTGAAGTGGAGATGGAGAGAGCACACCCACAGAGTTGAAATGGAACTAGAGAGAGCACACACAACTGAAATGGAGCTGGAGAGAGCACACACATAGAAATGAAATGGAGTTGGAGAAAACGAGAGGGCTTTGAAGACACCAACGCACACAGAAAAGAAGAGGCAGGCATACAGGAGAGTGCAACTGGACGAGTACCGCGCAGATACGCAGGTGAGAGAGAGCTTAAAATGATATTTTGGTCTCTTTGGAACACCTTTGCTTTTGCTGTGGAGCATGAGAGGCGGTACGTGGCGTGGCAATGATACAAACGAGTCTACACGAGACTGCAGGAGAGAGCGAGGACACGCAGCTACGTACACGGAGACCCATCAACTGGAAGTGAGCATGTGTGTATGTAATAGCATGTAATAGCCGCCGCACCGCAATAACGAAAAGAATCAGTGCTGGTCACGCTAGAAATGCTGCAATGCTCAGCATCCTCGTTAGAATGGAGCGCGACGACGCGCTTTAGTTACTCTGCACACTCTGCACGATCTGCGCACTCGACAGGCTTTGCACATTCTCTACAGCCTGAGCTATGAGCAGGTTCTACAGACTCTGCACACGCTCTACCGTCTGCACAAGGTGCAGGCTACGCATATTCTGCTCACTCTGAACTTAACCTCATAACTCACAACTGTGCTGCTCTTTGAAGAGCTAGGAGCGCAAAACTGCCGTGAGCAAAATTTGCACAAATGTTGGCACCGGACCGTGGCATTTTTTTCAAAAATTGTATCACCTATACCGACAAGTGTTAGTAATTCTTCACTATGTGTCTAGAATCTTTATAGGTAGGGAACAAGTTCAGCACCGACACGTTCCCGCAATTCGAGCACCAGCATGCTGTTTCTGTTAGCTCGAATCGGAGCCTGGCATTGGGCTGCGCAGACATCGACGTTTGATCAGTCCCGAAACATTAATGCGGCAGAATACTGCCGGAACAATTGGCCCTGTTAGTCCAGGCTTGTTAGCTCTTAGATCCCAATACAGTGAACTCTGAGCTGTGAATACTACGGATCCAAGTGACGCGGTTAAGCATTGAATGTATGCATGTGCAGTGTTTAACGCAAGTGCATTACGGTCAAGCATTAAGAGCGTTACTCACTACATTCAATGACGAGTAGCCAACACAGGCTCCACACCACGGTAGAGGCAACAAGGTAGGGTCATTTCTATGGGGGAAAATACACTTCTTATAGTTCGGCTAGCCAATAGAAAGGCTTTATTGCAAACAAACTTTATGACGTCACCAGAACGCAGTGACGTTAGGCCAATAGTGGAGATGGATTTAGTGGTAGCAGTGCTACCAGATGTAATATGAGCGCTGCTATTGGTTCGTTGCCGTGACGTCAGCAAACCCACACAGTCGATGAAAAAAGACTGGTATGACCCTACCTTATTTCCTCTACCGTGCTCTACACACATGGGGGCCTGTGAAGCAGCTGCCTGTGGGGGAAATACGTGCGTCCATTCGTCAGGCGCGAGATTTTGGTAGCAGCTCATCGCAAAATCTGCAATTCATCTTCGTTATGCCGGCGTAATTCTGGCCCGCGTCCTTTCTTATCTTGCTAAATTAATTTCCGTCTCGCTTTCATCGCCTCGCTCGTTTGGGGCCCGCGAATTTCAGCCTCGTTATTTGGCTTCTATTTCAGGCTCACTTCATTTAGGATGAAGCTCGTATCGAAGTTCTTTCTAGATGTGCTTTCATGATAGTTAGGGTCTTCGTTATTCAAAGCTCGGAGCTGCAACTCTGTATCCAAATTTTAATTTCAATAAACACGTCTTATTGAGCCACTTTCTACAACCGTGTGGGAATCACTGTACAGCTTTCAGCGCATCCGATGCTCGAAACTCACCTTACCTAATAATATCCTTGGTGTGTTTATTTATATACTTGTTTGGTGTCGGCATCTTCCGTCTCTCTGTGACGCTCACAAGGATGCCTGATGACTATATCCGTGATACGAGTTTCACCAGTGCACAAGTACAAGAATATTTTTATCGCGGGTACTATTAGGATGGATATATTTGTTTGTCATCCACATCTGGAAAATTTATTCAAGAAAAATATTGAATGCCGTCATTTTTGACGGCCGTGTACACTAATGTAAAACAATTATAATTTGAAAGCACGACCTGTACAATATTATGTGGTCCTTTATCACGCGTACTATTGTGATGGAGATTTAGATGAGTGTAGAAACTGGACTCTACATCCTGTGTAGCCGACCACTTTGCCATTAATGCTCGGCCGAAATGCACTTGCATAGCACAGTGCACATGCGTACAAGGTACGGTGATGGCGTCGGACTGCCTCTAGCTTGTTAACTAGAGCCCCTGCGTCAAGGTAGAATAAACAAGGTAGGGTCATTTCTATGGGGAAAAATACATTTCCTCTTGTTCGGCTAGCCAATAGAACGGCTTCATTTCAAACATACTTTATGACATCCCCATTGCAACATGTCGTTAGGCCAATAGTGGCGCCTGATTTGGGGCTAGCAGTGTTGCCAGATGCAATATGAGCGCTGCTATTGATTCGTTGCCATGACGTCAGCATTGCCACACGGTCGATGAAAAAAAAACTGGTTTGACCCTACCTTGTTTCCTCTGCCGTGCCCTGTGTGCCGGAGCAGAAACTCGGCATAATTTCCACTGGAGTAAATAAATTGGAACATGTTGCAGTGCGTTATAAAACCAATAGCGTGTGAGCAAAGTGGAAAGCAAAGTTTATAAATTGTTTCTGTCGAAAACTTAGCAGGATGGATGAGATCAAAGGCGTCAATCTTCATTTCATCAAAAAGCTACCTTCCTCGCGTTGGTGCCCCAATTCACCGCTCCGCTGGAAATGCAAGTCGCGAGTCATGCGCTAGATCATCGCAGTGACAGTCTCAGCAGGCAGTGTCACGCGAAGAAAAAAGGAATCCCTTCCAAGCAGCCTGATAGATTAAAGGCTGGGAGTTATATTGTTGACACATTGCTCGGTATTATGCGTCGTGTGGATCTGTTCATGTTCAAACAATAATCATGAATATTTTTCACAGTAGCACGGGGTTCTTTATCCTGCGTACTATTGTGATGAAGCTTTAAATGAAAGTAGAAACTTGATTTTATATTCAGTGTAGCCGACCATTTTGCCGTTAAATTTACCTATGAGATCAAAATCATAACAATTTTTTCTCCTCACACCTAGTGAACATAAAGTAAATCAAATCAGCCTTCTTAAATTTTTGAACTAATACAAACTAAAAGGTAATTCATAACACGTTAATCATCCGATTTCTAACAGTGATCAAGCAATATGCGTCACTCTAGTGATCCTCCACAGAGTAGTGTAAAGCAGGGGTTCTTAAAGTGGGTTTAGCAATGGATGTATATATATATATATACATACCCCTACATATATTCCTGAGGGGAACACATGTGAGGAGGTCCTCAGCTTATTTTCTGTAATAAAAGTGGTCCGTGGTTGAAAACAGTTTGAGATCCCCAGGTATATAGACATGAATTTGAATTTTGGACATCAGTCTACGGATTTTGCATCTAACATTTAAGTTACTCGGAACATACCCGAAGTCGAGAATACTTTCATTACCAGCCTCACCTCTCCACCAGCTCCACCAGCGCGTCTCTCCCCCCTTTACCCCCCCCCCCCCATCACCCCCCCCCCCCCCCCCCCCCCCCCTCCCACCACCTCCCCTCATGAGCAATGCAGACCTGGCACAAACACGACACTTGATTTAAGCCGATATAAAAAGCCCGCTGCGCCTGCACCGCCCCCCGACAAAACAATTCCATGAGCCTGTCGCACTTTCTACACAACATCGGTGCTCGCATCAATGTTCAGCCCGCGTCATTTTGCATAGGATACAAAGCTGGTCAGGGCAACAGGATTGTACTTTATACCCTACTTAGAAATAAGGCGCAGACTTCCAACGTGTAAACCTTGCTGGTGTGAAATAATTATATTTTCAGCGCTAATAAAGAATACTTTCAGCGCATGAGCACTGCTGGTATTACTAGGTTTGTTCTCCCATCGTGAACAGAGTATAATAAATATCACACCCACAGCCTATTTAAGAGAGGTAATAGAATACAAAAAAAAGACAACAAACAATACAAACGACACCATCAAGCACCACACGAAGTTTCAGAGCACACGGCAAAACCTGCGCACGGAACTTGGTCTTGACATGACCTGTTTGTGCGTGTAAGTATGCAAGAAATTACTTGGGAAAAGTAACAGCGTTGAGGGCTTTACTGAATGCCAATCAGTTTTTATGAGTTAAACCTGCAATTCATTCAAGAAAATTAGTTCTTAATTTAGCAAAAGTAACAATTGCCGATCCCCTACTGAACGCCAAATGTGGCAGCAAACCTAGCCTGCCCAGTCTAACTTTTTCGCCGCCCGCATGCATATTTTTCGCCTCCTAAGCCATTAAAGCGATTGAATCGCTTAGGCGGCGAAAAACATGCATGCAGGCTGCGAAAAAGTTAGACTGGGTGGTTGGGTTGCAGCCCCAGCGCCCAGCGCGCCCCCCACCACACCCCACCAGCCCGGAGTGCCCCAGCAACCATAACTCAGGAGGGCTGCAATGAGGCAGACCTGCCCGAACTTTTAAGCGCTCCGCAATTGAGGTAAGTTTTGTGCCACTGCTGAGGGCCACACAGCACTGCACAGCACCACCCAGCGCCACACAGCACCACACAGCGTCACACAGTACTGCACAGCACCACACGACGCTACACAGCGCCATACAGCATAACACAGCGCCACACAACACCACCCAGAGTCACAAAGCACCACACAGAAGCGATGTCACCGCTCAGCAGACAATCCCCTCTCGTTCTGAGCATGTCTTTACAAAAGCGGCATTCAGCACAGCTCTGTAATTAGCGCTGCTGTCAGCGTTAGCAGGGAGCTGCTTACCTGCTCCAGCTCCACAACATGTCTCAGTTTGTAACTCTGAAACAGAATCATTCGTATTTGGGGAGCTAAAGTTCCTTTTGGGAGAAACAGAGCGTTTTTGCTGGGTCTAAACCACGGTAATTTTACGAAACCTTTTTTAAGAGCGAATTTTCTGCACCTGATATTACCAAGGGAAATGTATCTGGTTTTGAATCATGTTCTTTAAACATGGTACCATAAGCAAATCGACGTCTAAATAGGATCCCTTGCGCAAAACAAGCCAAGCCAACTAAACCGTCGGTAACCGCACCAGAAAATCACACACTTGACTGAGGTCACTAGACGATGGGGCGTGCAGATGCGCGAGCTGAGGCTATGAAAATAAGGTCCATCTAAAAATAAGTGTACAAACACACAGCAAATCTTTATACCAACCTGCCCACATGTGACCACAGCGCCAGCAGATAGCGGCCCTGACGCACCCCCACCACCAAAATGTTTTAAGAATTTGTTCAATTGGCCTTTTTAACATCGGATCGAACTTCGAAATCAGTGAATCCTTTTGCAATACGTGAGGCCTCAAAATCCTGGTAAAGTAGTAAACGTGGGGCTCTTGAAGAGTCAAAAATAGGAAATCTATACTATAACAAGAGCCGCGTCCGTCCGTCGGTCTGTCCGAAGCCAGCCTGCAGTGTGTGATGAGCGTATCTGTGATACAAGCTCCAGCCCTATATATTTTGACGGGCCGTGTTCACGCGGCCTCATCAACTCTCGAGAGATTGTATTTTTTTAATTTCTTACGGCCTTTCTCCCATTTTGCCCTCTTTTTTCAATTTCAAATAGAGGGGGTGGACTAGTAGCGATAAAAGATGGACGCTTGATAAATAAGAATAGAAGCCCAGCTTAGATTAAGTGATAATTAACGGAAGTACATAGCATCATCACAGGGCGAATAAAAACATCAATTGTGACATACGCAGCGGAACCAACAATGTACAAGGACACAAATAGAGCATAAAAGTTCAGAGCTCGAAATGACTGGAGTAAAATGGCAGCCGCCAAAATGAAGTCGTTAGGAAGCAGCGGCAAAGTTCGGTGATGTAAACAAGACCTTCAGCGGCACAACTGCCCATCAAACTCGCGGTGACTTCAATAAACCCGTCCATAAAATGCAGGCAGAACTGGTCTGGCCACACGGCAGAGGAAACAAGGGTAGGGTCATTTTAATGGGAGAAAATACACTTCTTCTCGTTTGACTAACCAATAGAACGGTTTTATTTCAAACAAACTTTGTGACGTCACCAAAACGCCATGTCGTATGACCAATAGAGGAAAGGAATTTGGAGGTAGCAGGGCTACCAGATGCAATATGAGCGCTGCTATTGGTTCGTTGCCGTGACGTCAGCAAACCCACACAGTCGACGAAAAAAGACTGGTTTGGCCCTACCTTTGTTTCCTCTACCGTGTCTGGCCCCGAGTAAATGATGCGCTGTTTTCTCCAAGTCAAGACGCTCACGAGATCCAATACAACAAACGCAATAACGTCCGTGAGAACTTTCATTTATTAGCAGACGACAGTTCCCAGGGACATCGTCGCCGCTAACTCAATATGGAGAACAAAAAAGTCCAAAATTCGAGAGAAAAACAGACACTCGAGACACAATTTTCGCCCCGGTCGCAATTTGGGAACAGCTGAGTCATCAGAAGCTTGAGCGAGCTGCCACTGGAAGACTTCGACTGCAACCTGAAATTTTATAATCTTGCAGTGGACGAAGTGAGGCCCGGGATCACGAGACAATTCAGAAAGAGGAACTTCATTCAACAAGGAAACAGGCCAGTGAACAAAATTGTAACGTTTGACAAAAAAAGTATAAGCGCTAACATTTAGATTTAAGAAAGAAAATTCACGATGGGTGAAGCATTAAGCGCTCGATCGATAAGGGCTTTAAATTGGCATTAAGAATTAACATGCACACTTGGCGCCCAAAATGGCCGCACCTTCTTCAAATTAACCCTGCAATCTATTCAAGAAAAACAGTTTTTAATTTAACAGAAGAACCAATTGCCGATCACATATCCAAGCGCACCGCGCGGGCCCGGTTATAAAGTAGTATAATTGCGTGTCTGTGCTACGGACCTCATCTAAAGCGGCCAATAGACGATCAATTTTATTGTCAATATAATTGACAATGCTGAATATTGACAATTTAATTGATCGTCTGTGGGCTTGATTGAAAACCGTCAATTAATTGACTTAGTGAACAAAAAAATTGTCATCAATATATTGAGTCAATGATATTGACAATTAAATTGAAGGTCTATGGGCCGCTTTACAGTGCTTCCAAAATGTGACAGCCAGACAGGATTTTTATTTATAGAATAAATAAAGTGGACAGGATAAGCCGGCCTTGAAGAAGAGCCACTCATACCAGAGGTATGAAATTCTACCATCATGAATGCTATGTTAGGTTATAGGAATTAGAGTGTATGCTATATAGGTAATATATTATACGATGAATGAAGTTATACACGTTGTATAACTTGTTAGGAATTTATGCATAATTTTCGAAATGTCGCTCGTTCGTAAAAAAATCAATTTCGACAGTAATAAAAATGTAAACTACTATGGATCCTAATCCTCTTATAGTTGAAAGTAATAAATATTGGAAATAATTCAAACATCGGCCGTTTGAACGCGGTAGAAATCTTACTTCATGGAATTCCAACCGTAACCAAACTCGAGGAGCGATTTATTAACGCAAATCCTTTCCATTTGAAAACTTCCCCCTCCAATGAGAAACATTATTGTCAATGTAAGACTGAGATCATCCAATCGCAGTTCTCCATTGAAGATGAGAAGGTAAGATAAATGACAAAGAAGAATTGACTGTCAACAAAAAGAACAGACAGCAATACACCAGGAACACGACCACAGTGAATAAAAAGAACAGACAGGACATGGTAACAGGACATGGTAACACACCAGGAACATACCAACACATGTCTGCACTCGAGCATGGAAGTCACCAGCGAAGCCTGCGAGGTGCAGCAGCGGCACAGCTGCCACGGACTTCAGTAACCAAGCTCCCCTCTAATGAGGTGCTGCATCCAATTAAGGAATCTGTGCAGCATTGTTGCGAGTGCAGCAGCCGATGTGTTGCGCAGCTGCTGGCACACTGGAGCTATACGAGACGGCGGTAATGTTTAAGCGAATTGCGCGTAGCTCAGATACGATCACACTTCACTCGACTATTTAGAGCTCGTTTCTTGAGTGAATAACGTCGCTTAGAATCCGTGTGTTCGCTGCGAGATTGCCCAGGCGATGCTGCTGAAGGGAACTGTAGATCACCCCTCGCTGGGATCTGTAATGGACCCTCAATAGACGCTTACTCAGTACATGTGAGCGTTTAGAGTTAATAGATGCGCAAGAAGATATGGGCCAGGTGAGAGCAACAAATATTGCCTTTGATAAAAAATCTGTATTTCTTCTTTTCAGTCAAGGAAACGCAAATAGGATTATAAACTATTTCTCTACTCGAGGATTTCAAGACCTCAAAAAAGTAAAGTGATCAGAACGCTTTTTTCCGACAAAAGCTAATTCAAAATATGAGTATGAAGAAGTTTAGGAACTACACAGACTCGCAATCCCAATAACGGTGCTGCACGACACAAGATCCCGCGCTGACTTTACAGGGGGCTTGATAAAAAAAATCAAAAATGTTGCATGAGACGGAGGACCCAAAAAATTTCACTCCGCTTCACAGGTGCAATAGATTATTAAATTATAGATTGTAGGTTATTTTAAGCCTCCCTTACCGCTCCAAAAAAAAGAGCGTATCGAAGAGAGAAAGGAGGATGGCAGCATTTCTTATGGAGGTAAAGAAATGCGGAATCTATGCGGAAGGGTATAGAAACAGCAAGTTGAGAAAGAAGTTCATGAAACAAGATACAAGGTAAAGAAGAGAGTAGTATATTCTGAAAAACAGGACAGCAGTGAACCGAAAAAAAGTAGTCATTAACATAATATAAAAAAAAAACATTTTATTTCAACAAAAAGAATGCCTGCCTAACTCTGAGCTCGGGCCCTCACTGATTTTCCCCTGGGAGCGCTAACTTTCATAAATACAATAGTTGTATCCCCCTGAGGGGTTCACAGGTGCAATAAACTCCACGGAGTTCTCCACAGCGAAGTTCTGCTCCCCGACCGCTGCAAGTCATACGTACGGGCAGCGGAACTTGTGGGCAGTCACACACATCTTCGCTCACAACGCTTCAAGTTCCTACTTGAGCAACTTCTTGGAGTCAAAGAGGCAGGTTACTTGAAAACCAAAACTATTTCACAGCCAGCGCTTGAATCAATTCTGTAAACTATATAATAGCTGGTGATTGTAATTATGATAGTCGCCAGTAATCAGTGATTTGAAATACCTATATATTTTTCGATGTTAACTTGCTTATAGAAATTCTTATAATAATTGTTAATCAAATATGCGTTGAACAGCCGAAAGAATGGAAAGAATGGTTTATAATTTCAAATATAAACGAGACAACGAGAAATATCGCACAAAGCAGTTACTTGTGAAAAGGACGTTTTGAGTGCGTCCTTTCCTCAAGTTAATGTTGTATACTACATCCCTCGTTGCCTCATTTATATCTAACACTTATGTTCAGTGCAATACCCTACAACAGACAACGACAAGCAGGAAATCATTATTTAACACTTTAACTGCGACGTGAGCCACCGGTGGACATGGAAGAGAGCTTCTGTTGCTGACCGACCAGTAGTCACAAACTCAATTTCCATAAATATTCAATTAAATCTAGATGAGAGCTCGATAGAGTTAATGCTTCTTATTTCAACACTGCTTTCTACAATTGGCTTTAAATTTGAATAGAATATTAAACTTCAGTTTTACCTGCTGCCCTCTAAGTGTTGAAAGCCCTTCCCCAACTGCAGAGCTACAGCCACGTCGCTCCTGGTTCACCTACATCTATGGATGAGAAATTGCTCGAGCACAGAATTATGAAGTGCAAAAAACACGTCGGCCCCTGACAGCCTGAGAGACGCGCCAGGCAGCTCCAGCATCGCCAGCAAGAGAAATTTAATCTGATTTATGCATTTGACGGCCACACTCTAATTACAGAAATGCAAAAGAGCTCCCCACCTCCCGAGGCTTTTATTAATGAAAACCCCACACTTCAGTAGCCACCGAGGCTTTATTGGATGAAAATCGTTGACATCGGGAGCTAATATCACGAAATTTCACTGGCACGATCGGTGACCAGCAGCAGGCGATATCTTGTCGAGAGATTGCAGGCGTGAAAAGTCCTGTGGAAGGTCGTAGTATTTGCGCGAGGGGGAAAGTCTGTTTGCAGAGGACGCTAATACGATCGCGCTAATAAAAAAGAAGAGTACACGTCCCACGACCACACAAACAGACTTGAGTACAAGGTAGGAGAGAGGAGAGAAATGCCGGAACCTCAGGGTAATCCATCAGGAAATTTTGAGAGAGAACGTTGAAGAAAGTGACGGTGGAAAGAAGTACGTAAAGCTCTCAAATATTTCTCTTGAAATATCAGGGAATTTTAGGAGAAAAAATTGAGAATAGAGATGGAGAAAACTGGATACGTAAACTTTTCAAATATTTGTTGAGCACTGTCAGAAATTTTAAGAGCGAATACTGAGAAAAGCGAGGGAGAAAAATGGATGTTCGAACTTTTCACGTATTTGGCTTGAAATACCACGCAATTTTTTTGAGCTAAAATAGAGACAAACGAAAAAGCAAAACGGATGCCTAAACTTGAGATATTTGGCTTGAACCATCACAAGAATCTGCCCGACCCACAGCTGTCGTGAACCAATCAATGGCGGCGATGCACAACCTTGTGGGAAAAATAAGGAATTATAGGAGTGTGCCCAGGAAATTTAGTGACCTGGGGCAGTTACACGTGCATTTAAGGCACAATTTAGTGATCATAACTTCAGTGACAATCAACACCAGTGTAAAAATAAAAGTACCAATGTGAAGCCAATAACTTTAGTGACAACGAACACCAAAACAAGAATATAAGACCCAATTCATTGACCCTAACTTTAGTGACAACCAACACCAAAATTTCAAAACAAGTCCCAATTCAGTGACCGTAAAGTCTTAAACGGCCCTAAACATAGCTCTGCCCGTAAGCAAAAATACGCCAGTGAAAATAAAGTGATGGAACTGAGGATGCATGAGGAGTAAAAGTAGCCTGGCAGAGGCGATACGCCCACACAATGCCCAGCAATGGCCCGTGTTAACGGCCACCACCTAATCAGCGGCGGACGAAGCGGCACTGGCCACCGCTGATACACTGGGCAGCTGTGACCGTCATCATCGTCATGGCCGTGTTCTTGTCATTGTACGGTCACGATACATGATGCACGGACCACTACACTCACCTCTTGTGTGGTTGTGGTGCTTCGTCGTGTGGTTGTGGCGCCTCGTTGTGTGGTTGCGGTGCCTGGCTGTGTGGTTGCGGGGCCTGGCTGTGTGGTTGTGGCGCCTCGTTGTGTGGGTGTGGTGACAGTACTGTGTCTTGGCTGCGACGCCGCAAAATTTCTGCAGGCAAGCCCGTAGCGACGCCCGTTGAAATGGTCCAGTGTATCATGCACTTGCCAGACGCGCTAATGATTTCACGTTCTATTAGCTCAGACGTGTGATGTTTTTTCTTACGTAACAGAGCGCGTGAGCTTGTGCCCTTAACACCAATTTTTCAGACCGAGATAAAAACCACATGGGATTTTCATTTAAATTCCAGCACAACCTTTGCTCCATGCATGCGCGCATAGAATCGCAAGAGTTTCATCATTTACATCGAATAACTTCGGAAATTACAGCAGTGTTTTGGCCAGAGCGTAGCTGGGAAACGCACGCGCATCAGTAGCGCACCATCGACGTTACGACGAGTTGTTCTTTCTTGCTACAAAATTCAAGGTTAGAATTTTTTAAACCACCCAGCATCTGTCAACTCTGTTGAGGAGCCACGAGCTGAGTGGTGTGTATGGGGTTGAATTTCATTATTAAACTGCGCAAAGTTGGGAGTTTTGCCAGCGAGCGGACCAGTTGAGCTGGCGTCTTCTGTTCAGAATTGAACTTCAAAGGCTCATGCGAGCGAGCGCTGCGCAACAAAAGTTCGTACGCAAGAAAAGGGAAGCCTCGAGCAGCGGTGGCGACGCGGGTCCCCGTGGGCCGTGAGATCATCGAATATTGAACTTCCATTTTAGGCGCGCCGGCAAAATAAAGCATGAAGGGAAAATGAGGAATATTTCAGAGTGAGGGGAAAATGAGGTATATTCCAGAGTGAAGGGAAACAATGTATATTTCAGAGTGAAGGGAAAATAAGGTAAATTTCAGAATGAAGGGAAAATAAAGCATATTTCAGAATGAAGCGAAAACATAGCATATATCAGAGTGTACAGAAATAAGGTATATTTCAGAGTCAAGGGAAAATAGGGTATTTTTCAGAATAAAGGGTAAACAAAGCATATTTAAGAGAAGCATCGGTAAAGTACAAGATATCTATAGCCTAGCACCTGTGACCTCAGCCCCGCACTGAAAATCAGGCGAGAAAACAAATAGGACATGCCAAACAAACAGGACATGGCAAGCGACGAATAATATGACATGGCAAACAAATAGGACATGACAAACAAACAGGACATGGCAAGCGACGAATAATATGACATGGCAAACAAATAGGTCATGCCAAACAAATAGGACATGGCAAACAAACAGGACATGGCACACAGAGAGGACATGGCGAACAGATAGGACATGGCGAACAAATAGGACATGGCATAAATAAGAACGTTTAAGAAACAGGAAATGGCAGGTGAGGCTAGGCTCGAGGGGCACGAGTGAGGGAAAGGAACACACAAAATCGATCAACGTTCCGAGATATCGTTCGAGTTTACGCTGGGATACATCGCAAGGCAACGAAAATAAAAAACGGCTATTAATAAAGAGAAACGGCTGTGATGGTCAACGCAAGTATCGGGACGCGTAACGAGAATGCAGTGTTGTTATAAACAATAGAGTTCTGAGATGGTATCAAGCAAGCAATACCAAGCAGATCAAGACTACAACACCACAGTAAACATCACCGGTCTCAGGCGGTTAGCTCAAATAACATTGCGCTGAAGCCACCAACAACAGCAAAAGTCGACCCCAGCCCCGCCACCGCCCCGAGAAAGACGACCAGCTTGGCAGCTCCACTGGGTCCCAGAAGACAAGCACCCTCCCCACGGTAGAGGAAACAAGGTTAGGTCATTTCTATGGGAGAAATTACACCTCCTCTCGTTCGGCTAGGCAATAAAAAGGCTTCATTTCAAACAAACTTTATGACGTCACCAGAACGCCATGTCGTTAGGCCAATAGTGGAGCGAGCTTTGGGGGTAGCAGTGCTACCAGATGCAATATGAGCGCTGCTATTGGTTCGTTGACGAGACGTCAGCAAACCTAAACAGGCGACAAAAAAAAACTGGTTTGACCCTACCTTGTTTCCTCTACCGTGCCCCTCCCCCGTGTAGGCAAAGCTCCCCCCCTCACCTCTAAATCTTTAAGCGGCCGTAAAGGGCGCTGCTGAAGCCTGGAAATTCGCGCCAAAGAGACCATCCGAAGAGTAAAATTTCATCCTAGCCAGCCTATCGATTCCAGGCTAAAAGGATTCCCGTTAAATTCCGACGGGAATTGGTGCCCATAGCCAGTATCTACAGGAACGGAGCTTCATCGATTTGTGTGTGTGCCGGGCCGGCCGATGCGCCTCGCTGTTGAAGGGGCAGGCTGCCGTGTACAGCACTCGTTAATTACCACCGTATTGGTAACGGATCACACAGTCATGAGCGCGATACTCATTCATACTTTTCAGTTAACACGCAAAATATTTAACTTGAAAAAGCGACACTTAATGATAATTTATTTTTACGAGACAAAATGTAAATATAAAACAGCAAAACTGAACTTCGTGCATTTCTTCTTCAGGTTTGTTCTATGAACTTGACGAGCATCACATGTGGTAGTCAAAGCTACTACTCGAACACTCGTCAAATACCCTTTTAACTACATATCCAACCGTCCTGCATCAGCTATATCCTTTATTTTCCCACGCAACCATTGTCATCATAACCAGAGTTCATAGGTTAGATTTTTTCTGGTCAAACTGCAGAAATTAGAGAATTTTTCAAGTAACATTTGAGCACGAAGAACACAGTCAACCCTGCAATCTGGCAGCCCTGCAAGAATCAGATGAACGTAAGGCTCTTTTTGCTCAGATTTTCTGAGAAAAAGGCGCAAAATTTGAGGTTTTTGACAGGAAAAGACCAATCAGGCGGCACAGGGAGGAAGACTTCTCAAATCCTGTAACTCAATCCCGGCCGGTGGAGCCAGCAGAGCGGAGCAGTCAAACATATAAAGACTAAAGACCACTTCAAGCGTCTAAGCATTGAGTCTGAGTTGTATTATCTTGAAATTTTTAACTGTTTACGCACACTTAACTTTTTGTGCTTTTCTATCAAATTGAAACATACAGTCAGCATTACGTCACGGCACCCCGATCCTACGAGAGAGTGTAGCTTAAGGCACGAATGTCCTGATGTTCCTTCACTCTTCTCCTCACCACGCTTTACTGAAGACTTTTTCCTTATAATTTCTTTGCTGATGATGAGTGACCGCTGAAAACGTCTCGTTCTACTGTTAACTTTTTTTATAAGATCTTCCTGGTTCTTTCATTTGTATTATACATTAGAAAATATCCTCACTTGGCTTCAGGATACTTTGGTTTCATAGTCGAGGTCGGGCACGGGAGAACAAAGGTTCCCAAACTTTTTTCAACCAAGGACCACTTTTATTACAGAAATAATATGCTGAGGACCTCATCACATGTGTTCCCCTCAGGAAAATATATAGGTAGATTTATATGTATATATGCCTCCACTATTAGATTCGTCAAATTTTGCGGACGCCCTGTCAAAGTGCCACGGGCCCCTGGGGGTCCGCAGACCCCACTTTGATAACCCCTGCGGTAGAGGCACACGGTTGGAGTGGCTCCAACATCTGCCTCTCCCTCCATTGAAGCATTCAAATTTTGCAGTGATCACCATCCAGTGCGTCCCGTGAACATTTTCACCTACGTGAAACGTGTCCACTGCGTGCAGTGAACATTTTAACCCATGCATGGGCGTTCACTGTGCTTTAAAAAGAAAGCTGGCGTTTATTTTTAACAGGAAATGTACTGAAAATGAAACTCTCGTGTCATACGTTAGCCGAAGTAACTCCTAATCTTTGTTAAGAAAGTGTCGGAAATTAGTTGGACTGCCTCTCAGCGAAGCAGGTGGAAATTTAATAAATTAACTTTGCACTTTTTGCTCGACGCTCCAGCGCTCCTTGCGTAAAGGCCCTCGTCAGTTCTCTAGAAGAGTTCAGATGTGCGTACGAAAATCTTCAAAGTATAAATCCTATTTATAATGACTAATAGCTGCCAGATGCTATGAGATCGGTACTAGAAGGATGAAGGTGTTCGAGACGTTGAAGGTTTAGAGACCTGTAACTCTATCTCCATCCTGTTCAGCTGAATGTATTCAAAATGAGTGTTCGTGTCTATGTGCTCGTCTGGAACACTTCTTTTGCCACAAACTTTCGTCATGAAATAAACACTCAACTTTAACATTATTTAGAAAAATTTAATATCAATTTACATACCAATACGTATGTGAATGTTATTTTACTACTTTCCTTTCGAACCTCAAATGCGCCTCACGTCATTCCGCTCTTCCTCGCCCAGCATCAAATGCCATTTTTGAGTTCATTTTTTGGCAGCAACAAAACATATTTTCGAGCATCTGAGACCGAGAACAACGGAGGAGTATCATGCTCCAGAAAAACAAAACTAATCAGTTCATCTGGAGAGGAAAACTTGGGCCGGTGAAGAACGCGCAAGAAAAACTTGCGGATTTTGGACCGGGCTGCCTGCTGTATTCGGGCGGAGGCAGCTCTGATTAGCGTCAAGGGAATTAACGTCATAAAGACTTTCAGGCCCAGCAAAATTAAGGCGAGTTTCCGCTCCACTTGAGCTTTTGGGCCCACAGCGGCTGGAGGAGACTGGCAGCCTGCGCTGGCAGCACGGCACACAAGAAGCCCACGTCTCGTCAAATTGCGCGGAAATGGTCGCAAAGTCGAAGAAAAATTAATGTCAAATACATGCTCTACCTTTTTAACTTTACTTTTTTTAATTTGATGCCTTCAACTTTTCCGCCGATGCGTCTATGATTTTAGTCGCCAATGTATAGTCTCTGTACTGAGCGGCTAAAATCGCCGATGTTCTTGAGAAAAAATTAGATCGGGCATGAGCCACGAATGGCAACGGGAGAAAAAAACATCTGTGGCGTGAAGAGTTAGCTCAACTAAAAAAATCAGAGAAGTAGTAGAGCTCCGTCTATATTTGTTGAGCTTTTGCCATCGACGAAACTCAAACCTTGATTAAGGCCTTTGTGAGAGTGATTTCAGGATACTGAACATGTGCGGTCTATTTGTTGCGTTGAGCACAACCTCCAAGTTTGCTCGAGAAAATTATTTGAGGTACAAACAAACGATCTCCTAATAATTGCGGAATTATTATATCAATCAAAGGAATGAGATATTTAAAATCCTTCTCGCATCTTGTGTGTCAGCTACATGAGCAGCTTCAGTGCGACCGTCGGGACGACTTCATTTTGTATCGCTAAATGCCTTAAAGAATTTCCAGTATTCCCTCCACAGCTATTTGGAAATTCACAAATTACATCTTTACGGTACATGCATGTATCACAATACATACAAATGTAAATTTAGTCATTGATACGCCCGGCAGAAACATGGTTTTGTGCCAATTTCCCCGGAATATTTCCTTACAAACAGCTCTCTACACTAAAACAAAGCTGAAACGGGCCGCGAACTTCTCGTTAAAATTTGCTTTCCAAACTTGAAAGGGTGAACATAGGATACAATAGGCTTTAGTTACGAAGAAACCTGAAGAATTTAAAATGCAAAGAACTATTCATTTTGGGCAAGGGACAGCTAAACACTTTTCACTCTGCACTCTTGTTCATCATTTGAGGCCAGCACGAGTTTTGGGAGGCCTAAAAGCATTTGTGGTCAGGCCTTCCGGGCACGGTGAGCTGAAAAACTTCGATGAAAAAGTTAAAAAGATAGGACGGGTTCTTTTGAGACAGCGAAGCCTGGCAGCATTTTGCCGTGGAGTGCAATCACGAGTATGAACTCGTATTTTACATTCAGAGAAAAGCAACAATTCAGCATTTCAAGCCACGCTTTCTTAAGAAGTGAACAAAGCTTTGCGAAACTCCATTACTTTAATCACAGAACTCTCAAGTTTCCTTGAAACAGCTTCTTACGTCGTTCGTCTTCGTTTCGCACAAAACTCATTTAAAAAAAGCGTCGGATATCATTCCGAGCAGACGCAAGTCAAGGATCTTTTATCCACAAATTTACTTTTACGGGCTGGAAACTATGACACCTGATGCACGTTGTAGATATTCAAGAATACATGGCCATCATTCAATGAACGCATTTCGGAGAAACCGCCTCAAACGACGAGACTAAAGTGATGATTATTCAAAAGTCAGAGGGGCATAATAGCAGTCCCTCATTTCAGCGAATTAGAATTGCTGTGCAGGAAGGAATCTACTTACTATAATGAGACTCGCGCAAGACACGTCAACACTGTCTGTGACAGCTTTGTGCCATTCTCCTGCCGAGTTGCACACTTATCTTGGTCTCCAGTTCTTCTTTCTCTACATCCCGATCTCTGGTGGTGTTTTCATGCGATTTTACAGAAAGGCCACACCGTTAATTTATGTAGATGCCTGTGGAAATAGATACTATTGGCGGACACAGACTTACATTCAGACAACAGGTAAATAATTATGCTTTAATGTTTACAACTAATGGTCGATACGTGTTATTCAATTTTGTATATTTGTGTTTTGAAGTTAGTACAAACAATTGCCACTTACGGAGGGTGCCGATGAAGCAACACCTGCACAAATTACTTCAGTATCAGTAATAATATTGTTTTTTAAAGTCAGGACAAATAGTACGAGGGAAGCTCACGTAGTAGCAACGCACAGGCATTTTTCACTCCGACATCTCATTCTGGAATCAAATTTTACAATATTGAATTTTATACAGCATTGACCTATTTCACTGAATTTCATCACGTACGACAGTTTTTCCTCTCAGCTCACATGGCTTTCCTCAATCAATTGAATTTTGAAGGCCCGAAATAATTTGGCGCATTATGATCTAGGAACTTGTACATTAAGATTTCGGGGTCCAACTCTTCTCATGTAGTAATCTCCGACGTAAAATTCCTCACTGTCAATTCTAGTATGGAAAACGATAAGACTAATCTAGATTGTATCAGTTATTTCAGCATGGAAGTAAGTTTCATCTGTAATTTGATTCAGTTTATAAAATGCCAATGGTTATTAGGTCCATGAGCGATCAGGGTTAAAATGTTTCTTTGGCTCTTTTTCTAGAGACTTCAAACTACCTTCACTCGAGCTGCCCAGCCTCCTGATGCAACAAATTAGCGACAAGCTTGGATTATGAGAGTTATGAGTTCCTCTCATTAAAGTTGCAGGTAATGCATGCCATCACTGCAAGCACCACCCACCCTCAACCCTTCTAATCGGATGAACCGCGTAATTTTCTGCCCTTCCGATATGCGTTGAAGCCGCAAGAGCGATTTGAAATTCGTGATTTCAGCTTATGACTCCATGAAACACGGCCGTTCAGTTCCTGCATCCCTGAACCATGATCGTTTACAATATGAAAAATATTTCTTCAATGAAGTCCCTTCCGTTGATTTTGATTTCGGTCATATGCTATCAATCTAAGAGATTACATCGGGCTTGCGTATTTCCTATACGACGAAGTGAATTTCACAATTCTGAGAGGATCCTCCATCGGACGAAGCCAGCCAGCTCAGTGACGCTCCCTCGGCGTGCCTTACTTCAATATTTCATACCGAACTTTAGGCCAGGCATGCGGGGGACTACATAATGATGTTTTGTGATCTGCTTCCGTACGAGTCCATCACGACATATAATTTACGGTGATATTCTTCCCAGTTTGACGAGGGTAGCTTTTAGCTGAAAGAAATTTAATATAAATAGCCTTCAGTACATGTACTAGATTTCGAGCTTAATATGACGATACACGAGGACGTTATAGACTCGGTTAACGAATATTAAAATGGTTTAGACACTCAGGCATGTTTAATATTTCAAATGAAGCTTCCGCTTAACCGAGCGCTTCAAACCCGTGAATGCGCCTCCGCTGTGAGATTACGCATCCAATCGCGCAGTAATCCATTTATTAAACGAGGAAAATGCTTTCCAATTTTCCGACACATTTCAGTTCATAAAAATAAGACCTTGAATAGCACACTTCGCAGCTGCGAGGCATATTAAATTGTAAATGAGAACTTGACACGTGGATACTTGATTGGTGTGCGTATCAGTAGTTCATAAAAAAACTTGAATAGCAGACTTCACATCTGCGAGGCATATTAAATTTTAAATGAGAACTTAACGTGGATATTTGATTGCTGTGAGCATCGGCAATTCATAAAAAAAAACTTGAATGGCGGACTTCACATCTGCGAGGCATATTGAATAATTAATGAAAACTTGATACGTGTACACAGAATGGTGTGAGTGGCAGCCGCGCGACCACGGCTGGCCGCTGCGATACGGTCCCCGTCAAACGGCAGGCAGCACAACGCCGTCATTTCCCTGATAAATAGCGAGACAAAACTGGCGACGAGGCAAACAGGCGAGCGCTGGATGGCCTTCGTTCGCAGGCTCATCCGACGCTGCAAAAGTGGCTAGTCAAATTGCGCGCCTCGGAGGGGGCCGGAATTGAGAAGTTTGTTCAAACGCCAACACTGGAACATAAAAACCAAATCTAGTCGAGCTCCGTGGAACACTTCGAGTACAGCGATGCGTGGAGTGTCAAAGGCGCATCAATTCGCTTCGCTGCAGGAAACCTCAACTCTGATGACTGTTGAAACACTTCACACTGTTGACAGTTGAGACATTTTAAGACCTCAAGATTGTTGACTGTAGCAATATTTCAAGACCTGAACACTGTTGACTGTTGAAATGTTTCAAGACCTCAAGACTGTTGAAAACATCCCACAAAGCATTTCATCCAGGGAGACGGGTAGCATTTTGACTTCGCCTGATCTATGTGAGTGAACGTCAATTCAACACTGCATGCAGCTACCCCCCCCCCCCCCCCCCCCACACCAATAAATTATAGCTAATTCTTGATACTTGATCAAATGAATTCTTCTGATTTGATCTCCGGAGTGATCCGAGTGAGCCAGACGACGCAATGAGATTGAATGGATAAGTCAAGAGAGCGACATTAAATTCATAGAAGTGCTCCCGTTGCGGCCGAAGTGAAGATCCAGCTCTTAGCTGTCAAAGCAAATCTTAGCCTTTCCCAGCCGGTAACATTTCAAAATGATGAACTAAAATGGACTGCTAAATTGCAGTGTGAGTTATATTTCTCATTCTAGTGGGAGGCGCAAAAGTTCCATGCATCAAAATTCGAGGACTTTTTTCAGCTGACGTTTACAGTATTTAGCCAGGAATGAAGAGTTTGCTCCAGAAATAAACATCAACAAAAGCCCATTATAATTTTCAGCAAATAGAAAAGTAGCGACCAGTAAATGAAATAACCATGGGCCTATTAAACAGTTCAAATCTATAGAATTAGATCATTTGAATAAGGAAAAACAACTGATAGTGATAGCGAGCATTGCTCAGTGAATGCTTACGCGCGCAAGCATACTAAAGAAGTCAAAATTAAATGAAACGCGAGTGTGAAAACCCAGATCATTAAATATTATTGACGCAGTCGAGAACTAACAACCACAAAAGATAAGAACAGCTAAACGAAAGCAACTCTTAAAAAAACGACAAAAACCCTCTTAACCACAAAAAACAACAGACAAAGCACTCACACTGCCCAGGAAACAAAAGACAGAACACTCACACTGCCCAGGAAACAACAGACAAAACACTCTCACTGCCCAGAAAACAACACTCACACTGCCCAGGAAACAACAGACAAAACACTCACACTGCCCAGAAAAAAGGACTAGATTGAACCAAGCCGCTTCCAAATCAAAAAAATAACGTTCAGTTGGCAAAGCGGCGGTGGTGCAAACCTTATTGACCGTTCAGGAATCCAAGTCTGTGTTGGGCCGCAAAATTCAGTTTATGGATGAGAACACGCGCGATTTGGCGGTCGGGACACATCGCCTCCGCTGTCGGGATGTGGCCCCAGTGGTCGGGATGTGCTCCAGGTAGTCGGCATGCACCATACTAGTCAGATATACTCTCGGGGGTCGGGATGTGCCCTCAACAGTCGGGATGTACCACCAACAGTCGGGATGTAAACCCCGTTTCTGAGGCCTTTACGATCGACAACGCATCTTTTATCGTCCCTCTAGGTGTATGTGAAGACCTGGATGGCGTCTGGATATCGCAGCATGACGCATCTCTCCATGGTCACTCAGAGTTACTTGGAGCATCACAAATACAAGCCAGAGGCCAACCAATCTGCATCAACACTTGTGGTTTTGACAGAGTGTCTGGAACATACCCGGAGTCTTGCCAGTTTCCAGTCTCATTTAAAATACATTCTTATTGCCATGGAACTATTTAGTTATATAATAAGTTAGTTAGTTCGAGTGCTAATTAGTTACTTAATTATTTAGTATATTAAAGTTTTAATTTGAGTCAGATGGAGCAGCAAGACAACTCTCCTCCCGCCACACGTCGCAAGCCTCTCTCATAATTACGCTGCCGGGAAGATAACAACAAAACAATTATCCCTCATTCATAGCTAAGGTGTCCGCAGCAAATAATTCATGAATAAATAATTACCTCGTCTTCATTGTGAACATTCCCATGGCCAAATAATGACTAAATAAATAATAACACCACCTTCATTGTGAAGACAATGAAGGCGAAGCAAGCCTTGCTTACCAGCGCAGTCTACGCGTGATGTGCCGGCAGCAATGAAGATGACATCTACGACATCTGACTGAAGTGCTTCCTTTCCTTTGTATCGTTTGTTCAGGGAGGCATGATGGTTACTACGGGTCCTTGATGTATTGCAATCATAACGTTATCCTTTTCACTTGAGTTGGTGGTCAAATGTTGATCTGCCACGTCTTTTGAATGCTAGAGTTTGGTAAGTGCACTCAAGCACACGAGCGTGATTCTATCACAGCTTTTCCCGTAGGCGTCGCTTCCCAGTCTAACTTTTTCGTCGCCTGCATGCATGTTTGTCGCCGTCCATCCAAGTAATTAAATCGCTTAGGAGGCGAAAAACATGCGTGCTCCCGCGAAAAAGTTGGACTGGGTTTAGGCATGGACAGCAAGAACCTTTATTGTACTCACAGAGCGCACTCTCTTTGTTACGATTAGTACCATTACTCATGGCTAAAAAATTATTACTGCCATGAATTAATTTATTGTCAATTTGTTTTCGCCTCCATTAGCTCAATAAAGATGTTCAAAGAGAGGAAGGAGGAAGGTACCATTTAGTATGGAGTTAAGGTAAGGTGGAATCCATGCACTAGTACAAAACTGATATAATCCGAAACTACACATGAGAGAGGGTAAAAAAATTAAAACGTTTATTTCTTGCAATACGATAATTGTCCTCACGCTCCTGCAATGAACGCATTGTCGTTGCGATGTTTTCTATGGAAGCCTTGCACATTTATACTTACCAAAGGCCGTACATTCTCTACCACCTGCACTAGGGTAATAGGCATAAAAACCATCTGGTGTCACTAAACACATCGCTAGACGGACACCGATACCAAAGGTTATGATAGTGCTAGCCTATGATGTATATGGAAGAGATCCTTAGCATATTGAAGCTTGCAGCTTCCGAAATGCTTCTTTGAATCGCGTTACTTCAGGGAAAAAAATTCGTGTGAACTTCAAACATAAGGTTCTAAGTACGCGGAGGAACTCAATTGGCCTGGCAGATACAACGAATTTACTGTACCACACCGTATCGCCCGGAGTCTACATATATAGTATGTTCATCACAGGTATTGAGTGAAAGATGAGCCGTCTTCGTGGTCCTAAGACGCATCCAAAACACAATGGCATCTCCCTGAACTAAATAGCAATGTGCAGGGATGTAATGTAGGAGACAACGTCGACTCCTCTACGCAAAATCAAGGAGAGTGTAGCTTTCAATCAGTTAGTACTAGGATGAAACAGAACTTCTATTCAACGCAGAATTTTAACATTTTGACTGCAATTGGTTGTACTGAAGTTCATAATTCAACTCAAATTTGAAGTCAATTGTAGTTAGTAATTTTGGAAATAGCAAACATTAACTGGATCGTGACTTCATTTATCTTTAATTGAGAATTTATGAAAATTGAGTTTGTGACTCCTGGTCGGTCAGAAGCATTATGAAAATCTCTCCGCGGGCACTGGTCGCGCACGTTGCGGCCAAATTGTTGAGGAAAAGTTAACCCGTGAGCTCTTAGGAATAACTACCAATTTCTGGAATACCGAATGATAACAAATTTCTGGAATACCGAATGATAACAAATTTCTGGAATACTGAATGATAACAAATTTCTGGAATACTGAATGATAATAAATTTCTTTAATATTGAATGATAACTAATTTCTGGAATACTGAATGATAACAAATTTCTGAAATACTGAATGATAATAAATTTCTGGAATACTGAATGATAATAAATTTCTGGAATACTGAATGATAACAAATTTCTGGAATACTGAATGATAACAAATTTCTGGAATACTGAATGATAATAAATTTCTTTAATATTGAATGATAACTAATTTCTGGAATACTGAATGATAACAAATTTCTGAAATACTGAATGATAATAAATTTCTGAAATACTGAATGATAATAAATTTCTGGAATACTGAATGATAACAAATTTCTGGAATACTGAATGATAACAAATTTCTGAAATACTGAATGATAACAAATTTCTGGAATATTGAATGATAACTAATTTCTGGAATACTGAATGATAACAAATTTCTGGAATACTGCAAGGCGCCCCTGCGTGTGACAGAGCAGAAAAGAATCCCCCGAACGCATCATTGCCGGATTATATTCTCCGATCATAATCTCCCACCGACCATACGGGCCATGAAAAGAACAGAATTGGATTGGACTCTTAAGACAGTTCAAGCCTCTGGGCATGAAAAGATCAGACTGAGCCGCAGAGAATGCAAAAGTTGAGACACGAGTTTTTACGAGGCGCAAACTGGAGTTTTGCCCGCGACAACACTGGACGGAGACGCAAGTGTTGAGACAGATGCACAACGAGAAGTTGAGCAATCAACTCCCTCTCGTCACACAGAACGCAATGTTTGTTCCAGAGCAGGCATGTGTAAATGACACGAGCATTTCACGTCACGGGAACCGGTTCTCACACTCACCAAATGTGCCACGGACCCGTAAAGAGAACCGGTTCTCACTCTTACCAAATGTGCACGGACCCGTAAAGAGAACCGGTTCTCACTCTTACCAAATGTGCCACGGACCCGTAAAGAGAACCGGTTCTCACTCTTACCAAATGTGCCACGGACCCGTAAAGAGAACCGGTTCTCACACTCACCAAATGTGCCACGGACCCGTAAAGAGAACCGGTTCTCACTCTTACCAAATGTGCCACGGACCCGTAAAGAGAACCGGTTCTCACTCTTACCAAATGTGTCACGGACCCGTAAAGAGAACCGGTTCTCACTCTTACCAAATGTGCCACGGACCCGTAAAGAGAACCGGTTCTCACACTCACCAAATGTGCCACGGACCCGTAAAGAGGACCGGTTCTCACACTCACCAAATGTGCCACGGACCCGTAAAGAGAACCGGTTCTCAAACTCACTTAATGTGCCACGGACCCGTAAAGAGAACCGGTTCTCACACTCACCAAATGTGCCACGGACCCGTAAAGAGAACCGGTTCTCACACTCACCTAATGTGCCACGGACCCGTAAAGAGAACCGGTTCTCACACTCACCAAATGTGCCACGGAACTGTAAAGTGGGATTCGCGGACCCCCAGGGGTCCATGGCACTTTGACAGGGGTCCGCAAAATTTAACGAATTTAACAGTGGATTTAGTTAAGGTATTTGTTTAACGCTTTCCATGACTGTTGATATTATGACACAACGCGTACAATGTATATATACATATATTCCTGAGAAGAACACATATGAGGGGGTTCTCAGCTAATTTTTGTGTAATAAAAGTGGTCCTTGGTTGAAAAAATTTTAGAACCCTTGCTGTAAAGGACTCCTTTGAAATGAGCTCTCGCGAGCTGCATTCAGAATGTCCCTCAACACGCACGAGCCGCGTCGCATGACACGCACTTCGTTTAAATGCCTCGCTGATTCCAGCGCCTTTCGCATTACAGGTCCGGACTTGGTAAGAAGATTAGTAGCTCCTGAACTACACGAGCTGCTCCAAGCCTTCAATCGTATTGCACTCGTGCGTTTTCCAACGATATAAATGCAGGAACATTTTAAGCATAGAACTTTGTCCACGTTATGCACTCGTTCCTTTTCAAACGACATAAATGCAGGAATATTTTAAAAATAGAACTTTCGCCAAGCCTTCAATCGTGTTGCACTCGTCCGTTTTCCAACGAAATAAATGCCAGGAACATTTTAGATATAGAACTTTGAAAGTATTAGTTCCAGTTGTAAGCGTGTACCGCCCTTCCGATGCACCGCGCAGAGCGATGGTTAACGTTTAGCAAGACGCTTTGTGGGTGATATTGAAGTACTCTAAAAATGCGAATCTGAGATGCAATGCAGCTAAAGTTCAGCCGTAATATCGGCAGGAACAAGCATAAACTGATCAAAGGATCAGCGAAGCAGTCACTCGGAGTAGAACGTTTCGAGTGCACTTCCATGGAGCGAGCAGAATTGGATACAACGAAGTAATATCGCAGCGAGCACTCCAGCCCGCATGGACCGACATGGACATGACTGACGCTCACGTTAACATCATATTCAGTTACACAAAATTTTTTATCAAATAACAGCACGTGAATATTTTTAGAAACCATTTAATATCTTCAATTACCCTACAGTTATCTCAAATAGCAGCACGTGAATATTTTTTGCAACTGTTTAACACTATCTTCACTTACACAAAAGTTCTATCAAATAGCAGCACGAGAATTTTTTTCGCAACCGGTACGGCGTTGCTCTTTATGTCCATGCAGTCAAGTTTCAGAGAGAGTTGAACTCATGTGAAGTCCGTGTGAAACTCTGTGATGGACTTGCTCGAATTACTTGCGCTAAAAGCTTCCCTTGATGCAATTTTCCTTCATTCACTTCAATTTGAGAAGCTCGAGGCATGAAAATAAGCCCTGGTTCCTCATGTATAACTCTATAAGAAAACATTATGAAAGGTAAACCAAATAATAAACTTATCAGCCACCCAACAAGCCTCGTTTGTTAGACAATAGCAACTCATCTCAAAAGAAATTAAATTTCTTGAGGCAATTCGGCCTGCATATTGAAGAAATAGAATTTCTGAGCAGAAGTTTACGCTCCAGCTGCACAAAAGCAGCTCGTGCGACAGCAGAGAATCCGCACTCCACTCAGCCGTGGAGCTGCCGTCATTAACAGCTTTTGCCGGCCGCAGGGGAGCTCACAAAGCCATTTTATCTTAATTGATCAATATACCGAGACATCAACGCCGCACAACTTCCGGGCACAGATGCGCAATTAGTTTCAGGCAAGCACAATTCCAAATAAATTTCAGACAAGCACAATTCTAGATACGTTCCACACAAGCACAATTCTAAATAAGTTCCAGACAAACACTCTTCAGGACCTGAGCTAAACATGTTCGTGAGACAAACATGAAGTGCTCTTTAGAACCGATAATGGGACCGTAATTCGTACATCCTACTACGTACATTGATTGTTGTGCCTCAGATTGTTGTGTCAACTTCCGGCTATAGCGAGGCACAAATTGGCCTGCCTTGTGAATAGAGCGCCGCGAATTTCGCCAGTCCACCCGGACACTTGCACGGTGCACCATGCTTTATTACGAGCGTAGACCTCAGGTAGTAATGAGTCCACACTGTGGAGTCAGAGAATTGTGTACGGCTATTTCACAGAGACGATCGCAAAACTCAAATAAATGAGCTATGGAGCACCAATGAACTTAAGTAGAAGTAGGCTCGCCAAGCGTGCTTACATCCAAAACTAGAAGCATCAAAATCGTAGTGAGCGGACAAGGCTTCAGTCCGAGCGCGATCAGACGAATAAAATAAACAGAGGTAATTTCAACTTGAGCTGTTGAAAAGCCATGCGTAAACGCAATAAAACGCTGATGTAAACTTAAATTCTAAATCAGCAACATAAAAGAATCAAACTCCCGAGTGCACCCGTAAAAACTACGGTCGCCCAGCGCGGATTGGCCAAATAAATCGGAAGAAAATCCGCTCTGACGATGGCACCATCAGCAGCCTAGGACCCCAGAGGCTCTACAGAGACGTCCATTAAACGCACAATGAAGTGAATTACTCGAGTCTCCTCAGCAATGAGCGCATCGAGCACGGCATCGAGCACGACAATAAACACAGCATCGAGCACGGTATCATGCATTAACGCCTGGTCCAGACATCGTTACGACGGCCAAAATACAGCCGAGTTTTACCCACACAATACTCAACTTGGAAACCCAGCCAACTTATGGCCGATCGAATACTTCATGCGTCCTCTTCAGATCATCCTCCGATGGAACCGTTACTGCAACATAAACTGGTCGAAATCATGATTGAAAGAGTAGAAACTCTAGATATAATCATTCAAAGTTTGAGCGCCGAAGTGAAGATGCTCGGGGAGGAATACGAGTGGTCCCCTGCAGGTGGCTCGGACACTTGCAATTTCAGATACCTGCAACCGACACCTGCAAGACCTGCAGCAGACACCTACAACACCTGCAGCAAACACCTACAACACCTGCAGCAGACACCTGCAACACCTGCAGCAGACAGCTGCAAAACCTTCAGCACACACTTACAAGACCTGCAGCAGACACCTACAACACCTGCAGCAGACACCTACAACACCTGCAGCAGACACCTGCAACACCTGCAGCAGACACCTACAACACCTGCAGCAGACACCTACAACACCTGCAGCAGACACCTACAACACCTGCAACCGACACCTGCAAGACCTGCAGCAGACACCTACAACACCTGCAACACCTGCAGCAGACAGCTGCAAAACCTTCAGCAGACACCTACAAGACCTGCAGCAGACACCTACAAGACCTGCAGCAGACACCTGCAACATGAAGCCCTTACAACACGTACATTAGACACCTGCAACACGTGCAACACGCGCAGCAGAGCCAACACAACACGACCAGGCCGGCAAAGAAGCAACGGACATAAAGCAAACTGCCCCCAGTATCTGCACGGACTGCCGGCAGCCTCAGCTTTACGGCTGCCCTCGTGTCCATTAAACCCCCTTCACCCTGCGCCACGAAAAAAAAAACACTTCATAACGACCAAAAATAAATCAACAAAAGAATAGAGTGCAACAGGGCTCCAAACGCGAGTTGCGTTTATATATAGTGCTTAACTTTCAGTAGTAAATCTGAGCAATTTAAAGTCAACGTCTGTGTCGCATCATCTAGCAATTCATGTTTAACGGCATGTCCAGCCGCGTAGAATTTAGATATTTTACCCAGCTCCGCGTACAGTTGCTGCAGTGTGATCATCACACAAAAACTGCGTTTAGTTTCAAGAGGGGAAGCAAAATGGAGACGAGGGGCTTAGTCCCTCACGCGTGCATAAGAGCTCGAATCACAGGCTTCAGCATAGCAGCGACGGATTTTCATAGAGATTTCTCTTTAGAACACTCCCGAGCACTATCAAATGCGTCGCTTGCTCTGTAAGGAGTATTTAGAGATATAAAGGCGTGGGAAACGTGAAACTAAGATTTGATAAGTTAGAGGAATCAATTTCAGATTCTATGATCTATTTTCAGACAAAAAAGCGTACGGGTGTGGGCAGGTGCAGGTCTTTGTCGAAACTCTTCCCGTTCGTTGCCGCACGCAGCGCTCTCTCTTGTGCGGCACAGCAGCAAACTCTGCGCAGTGCTACTCCAATTACTCAGCAGGTATGCACTCACACACACACACATACACCCACACACACACACACACGCACACAACCGCCACGCCTGCAACGTTTCATAAAACCCGCCGGTGCCGGTGTCAGGTGTCGGGATCACGCGAGTGTCGTTCAGATCGAATATTTGATTGACTTTGAGTAACGTTTTTGAAATTACAGCCTAACCAAGTCTAACTTTTTTGCCGCCTGCATGCATGTCTTTCGCCGCCTAAGCGATTAGGCGGCGAAAAACACGCATGCAGGAGCGAAAAAGTTAGACTTGGAAGCCAATAACTATTTTACTTAAGATGATGCATGATATTTTCTTCATCATGGACTGCAGACCATAGGCCATGTGCGAATTTAATGAGATGACATTTCCCTCATAAAAACAGAGGGGAACAAAAAAATTTTGAGCGCCTTTTATTAACCCAAAAAAGGAGTTCCAGCGTGCTACTGTGAGAGCGAACGGCCCGCTAATTAAACGTCATTAGTCATGCAGGAAGTGCAATTTTCCATCGCAAAAATTTCGTGAGAAAAATCAAAATACGAGTCCAGAGAAGGTATAATTAAAGAGTTTGACGACGAACAGATACCCTGAAACCTCGATGATAGTTCGATCATTAGACACGTTTCTTTCTGATGAAGCCTCCGATCTGGACTCCAGGCCGGACAAAATAGCGACGAGAAAATTCTCAATGAGCCGGCAAAGAGACGTGATTGGCTCATCAAGAGCCACTGTTGGACCAATCAGGAAGTTTCAATAGTGCGAAATCAACCGCAGTCAGTCACGATTTCTACGCTGATCTGGGTATCGTGGATACAATACGCATTTCCAGCAAACACTGTTTAAAATCCCGGAAGGGTCGGAGACAAAAACAGGAAGTGCAAGAAAAATTATTCTGAAAATAAAAAACTTGAGTGATTTTTCCCACGCTAAAAAAGAATAATATCATCTGAGATGTGGAAGGAGTAAACTTAACTTGAGACGTAGACTTTAAGTAGACTTAACTCTTTAGAGGCACCACTACCTTGACGCAGCAGCGCGACTGCCATCCTTAAGATCCCTCAGAGAAGTGCAGCGTTTGCGAGACGAAACCTTATTCAGTTAGCGGCAAAATTTGAAGCTCAAACTCATAAGCACTAGTATCGAGCATGGGTAATGACATTAATACGCATTACAACTTGATATTATTTTCGCAGATGAGAGGAACATAAGATAAAAAAATTATTCCCACTGCCTCCTTATCGTACTAGAAATGATGTTAAACAAAGTCGAGCATCAGCTGAGCCGCGCCATGGAGTTCAACACAATTCTGAAGCATGGCTGCAAGCAACAAGTGAGATATTATACGATTTGGGCATATTAACAGTTCACTTAAATGTATATTCTCGCTCCTGACTACCATTCATTCCTTACAGTAAAGACTGGAAGACAGATGGGCGGAAGACAGACTCCTGACTTGGATAAAGCGGCCCATAGACGATCAATTTTATTGTTAATATTATTGACAATGATGAATAGTGACAATTTAATTGATCGTCTGTGGGCTTGATTGATGACCATCAATTTATTGACTTAGTGGGCAACAAAAAATGTCATCAATATATTGAGTCAATGATATTGACAATTAAATTGATGGGCCGTCTATGGGCCGCTTAACACAGCATGCACTGCAAACTTATGTAATGTACGCCAATACAAAAATTAATGCCGGTACCAACATCCGATACTGAAACAATATTTTAGACTGTTTAAGAACACGAGTGCCATGAAGAAGGCATTTACGGACTCCGATACTCAAACCCGTCCATGAAAATTAGGGAAGAAAAACACCAAAACCAATAAATAATGGACGCTCTCATCCTACTCTCTTCCTGAACAAGACACCAAATGTACACGTCGAAGAACATGGCTTTACTTTACACAAGTAATTTTGATGAGTACACTGTTGGCCTGGTCAATTTTTTGCCTTCACTAAAATAATTGCGTGAAAAGACAATCCTACACTTCGTTTACTTGACCGGCTTCATTTGCTCTCACACACAAAGACGCATTGTCTTCGATTGCTGCGAGAAATTAAGCTCGTGCCTTGTCACACAGTTGCTCTAACCTGAGCTTCTAGACATGAACGTAAGCATAAAAACGCGTCCTGTCAAACAGAACAAAGAAGCGCAGAGGGGCAATTTCCAATCAAATGCTATTGAAGATGAACAAAGATTTGACTAAGACACCCACATTTGACTACAAAGCGTACACACACACAATTGTACTTTCACTACAGCGACCAAGTTCAAGTATCAGCGAATGAGTTATCGAGCTAAATGTTCACGATGAGTTTTACGAGGCACAATGGTTTTATGAGACAAAATGCCCGTCGTGAAGATGACCCTCGTCGCTGATGTCTGTAGAACACCTGCCTCATCAGAGCAAAGCTGAGTAGCATCGATTCCATTAATGATGGGAGGATGTACACAAACACCTGCGGTCGACATTCTGGCCCTATGTCGCGCCTCTTGTGCTCGGACACCTCGATGACATTCGCTTGCGATAACAATGACGTTATTGTTGAGCTTTTAAAATGGATTTGCATCTACGGAGAAGTTTACGACTCGATTCTTGTGAGTTTGACGTACGTGCGTGCTGGTTCACACGCCTATCTTACGTTTTGCTATTAGCAAATATCAGACATTGGCGTAGTGCTGGAATGGGAAGCAAGCACCTGTACATCAGTTCGTCATGTGTATTAAAAATGCAACGTAAATAAAACCGTCCTGAAATATTGATACGATAATATTGAGTACCAGGAATCTAATGAGTCTCTTAAATGACAGCAAAAAAGGGTTTCTCAGTACGCTATTAAAAAAACGACTATAGTTTCCAACACGTTCCAGGTCTGCATCGTACACGACAGCAACAAAACAAACCGGCCCATAGTTACTATTGAAACTGAAGATGCCATCGTATGAACGGGGAACAGCAACAGCAGCAGCACCAACAGCAACGACATCAGGCAACCACACACCAGCAATACCAGCAACAACACCAGCAGTAACACCAGCAGCAGCACCAACACCGGCAGCAGCAAGAGCACCACACAGCCCCACACGAACACAGGACAGGTGGTGTGTTTACAGCTCTGTATACATGCAGCTGCGCCCAACACAACACAGCCGCCTCTCTGCCCCGTGTTCTGCTCGCCTGCCTCACTTGCTGCTTTGCTTGTTGCATCAGATGTTGCCCTGCTGCTCTCAACTTGGCCAGGTTGTGGCCTTAGCTGCTATACTGCTGCTCATTGCAACATTAATTCTCAAGTTTTAATGCTCACTGCACAACACACACTGCGCAACACTCACTGCTACAACACACGCTGCGCAACAGTCAGCAGTACCCAGGCCCCGCAACACAGAAGCTGCACGAAGCCACCGTCATTCGTCACCGCCACACGCGCCGCATTGCATGGAGGGCTTAGAACGAAGTCGTTTAGACGTGGAGCCGCAGAAACGAAGACTAGGACGTGTTTCTCGGGCGTGAAGCAAAAACATCAAAATATTTGCAAAAAAGTTAATGCATGAATTGTATCACTGGGACGTGAAGCCGAAATTCAACGCAGACCGCGCTGTAAAGACGCTAATGAAAGAAAAGAATGATGGAAAAAACATTTATTCCTAAAAAAGTTGATGTATGAAATGTGTTATAACACATTGTATTAACAAATTCTCAATGTAAAAGTTCTTAATTGGTAGACAAACCATACTAGGTGAACAATAGCCGTGTCAGGGGTTCATCTTGTTATTAATTAAAGATACACTGAAAATATATTGAGGGCTTTCTGCGTGTACAGCAGACGTGGCTGATATGTTGGCACGAGCTAATAAGCTTAACTAATGAACATTGGGTATTTTCGATGTGTGTTTAGTTCCTAACGCCTTATATCTTGAGTCACAACGTTTTATTTAACAACAAATTTGGGGTTATAAAAATCTTCTTGAAATTTTTGGGGTCCTCATATTAGAAACATCGAATTGCTGTCTCAGCTCGAAAGGAGAAGTAAAGTTCATGAGAAACTCGGCATCTGAACTCCAACACTTCGTGATCAACTTACTTTCAAATGAAGATATGTAGCTCACACGAACAGCATGGAAAGCATGACATTTGTGCAAGTCACACCACTCGACATGCCATCAATAACTTCACGTTCACACACAGCATGAGATCTTTGAAATGTGATTTAAAACGCGAAAGGAACGCGTGCCGTAATTTGCGCACCTGCCCGTTGTACTAAGAAAGGCGATTCAAGCGAAAAAAATCATCTTGGTAGTAATCAAAAGGACGTAAGATATCTTTGATGGTGGTGACATAGCGAGTTGAGCAGGCGGCAGCGTTCATCTGAGTACGTCCCATTCCAGTCTATCTTTTTCGCCACCATCATGCATGTTTTTCGCCACCCCAGTAATTGAATTGCTCAGGCGGCGAAAAACATGCATGCTCCGGCAAAAAAGTTAGACTGAGCTGAAGTCAAGTGACGCATTCAGAGGCCGAAGAGCACGCGACTAGTATCGAGCTGGAAGGCTGCACTTGTTCGTATTTACCTACGCTCATCTAATAAGACGAAGTTTTAATTGTAAATAAATTATAATAATTAATAAATAATTATAAATAAATAACAATATTTAATTATGAATGACTGATATATGAAAGATATATCGTAACTTATTTATAGTATTGAACTATGTGAAATCCATGAAGAACATCAGTGGTGCACTATCGATAAATACATAGCTAATGAATATAGCAGCAGCGATGGACACGTCTCAATAGGGCAGCGGGCTGCTGGCTGGACGCTAGAAGTTTCTTACAGTCGCTATATTTTGAGGCGTACGATAGAGTTTATCGGTGAAATATAGTCGAAAAAGGCATAGGGGCAAAAATTATCTATTCTCTTCATGTTGCTCCGGCGTAAGCAACAGCGAACAAAGGCCCAGTAACATCATCGATTGTAAGAAATAATTCACGGCGTTCTTTTCTAATTTGCAGGCGAATTGATTAGCAGTGCATCAGAGATGTAGGCCGCTTCATGCAGACTGCTGGACCAGCCGGCGGTCGCATGGAGACCCAATACCATGGAGCAGGGCTTCTCGAACTTTTTTCAACCGAGGACCACTTTTATTACAGAAAATAAGCTGAGAGCCCCCTCACATGTGTTCTTAGGAATATATTTATGTATATATATAGATATTTATAAATGATAATAAATAATATGACAATAAATGATATATATATATATATATTTGTTTCCACTGTTAAGCTCGTTACATTTTGCGGACCCTCTGTCAAATGCCACGGACCCCTGGGGGTGGGCGGACCCCACTTTGAGAACCCAACACCATAGAGACCGACTCACTCCTGCAGTCTCTCCAGCCGCTCGAAGATGCCACCAAGATGCCGATGCCACCAAGATGCCACGAAGATGCCGATTAATAATTAATAGAATTTTCATACGACTGGCAGTGTTGCAGGAAATGAGATTCATTATTAATAGAACTTTTACAACTGCAGTGTTGTAGCGTAAATGATTTATAATTAATAGAATTTTTGCATATGACGCTGCTGTACTATATAGAATCAATGATTAATAGAATTTTTACACTACTGGCAGTGTTAAAGCTAATGCGATTAATTAGTAATAGAATTATTTACAACTAACAGTGTTGCAGTATATATGATTAATTATTAATTTTATTCTCATACAACTGACAGTGTTACAGCATATTTGATTCATTTTCATTAGAATTTTTACGACTGCATACGCTGTTGCAGTACATAAGATAAGTTTTTTCATCGTCTTTTAACACGTAACGAGAATTCTGGTATAAAATTACGATATAAACAATTTCACAAGGTTGAAAAGTTAGGAAAAACCATTAGTGGCCCACTTGATACGACTGCCTCTGGAAGATGACATCTGATAAGAGCCCAAGTCCTCGCTCAGAGTAGGAATTAAAAAACAACGCGGACACAAAACCCACGGCAGAAATTACCGATCCCCGCCTCGTCCATTGCTGCAGAAATAAATGTCCAGACGGCAGCCGGCATATTTGCCCAAATGTAATTGAAATCTGTTATTGAACTGCCCCGGGAGACTTCGGATTCATTTTTTGAAGGAATAACTCCGTCAAAACAAGCGCTCCAACTCCGCCGCTAACGAATTCTGGACAGGGACTCGACTGGGTTGCGGAAGCGGTTTTTTAGTTGGCACGAAGCTTCAATAAATTCATTCTATTAGTTGGCTAAACCTTAGCAGGGTTCGGGCGGGGCAGCCATGAAGGGTAAACGGTAGGGAAACTCCTGAAGTTTTCTATATAAACTGGGAAATGTATCTATGCACTCATTCTTACATATTATACCTGGTCCTTTATTTTTAGCAAATAAATTAAGGAATAGTTTATAATTGTTTCTTTCATGATTTTTCACATCATTCTAAAAGACTCTTACCCTTTTTCGTTCAAAATTAAACTTCGCCCATAATGGGAACATAAATTAATTTTGGGTGTATGTAGAAATGGGCTCGTTGAGTACACCCTGCAGAACACACCGACAGATACGCTGTGCCAGTTGACGGTCGGTCGCTCTCTCTATACCAGACACTAGCAGAAAAATAACACCCAGAAATTGTGATCCATCTCTCGCTGCACGCTTTGGTCGAAATTTCGGCAATAACGTCATGTTCTCTCAAACTTCACCCTGTATCTTCGATTACCGTCAGAGGAACTCAAAAACGCTTTTTAAGCGTCCTCAAGTACTGCCTTTTATACTCCGAGTTTACGATACCAACGTGTCACAATGTCATCAGTATCACAACAAACGTGCGGGTTGAATTTCACCATCACAACGCGTATTCTCGTTGTGATGGTTCGCGTTGATGGTTGTTGATGGTTGTGATTTCAGTTCATGTCAACCGTCACACAATTCCTACTTTCAGCGCCTTGTATCCTGGCTACAGCGTTGACCATCACAGCTGTACAGCTGTAAATAAAATATCAAGGATAGTCACTTTTTAAATAGACATTTTTTCTTCGCGAATTTAATATATCAGGATGACTAAATTCGCTAAGAAATAATGTCTTTTTTAAAAGTGACTACCCTTGTTATTTTATTTATAGTTAGACCTTGCTAACAACAAAAAATTGAAGTGAATCATAAACAGTGCAGCTGCATTGGAAATAAGCGGAAAAAACTCAAAGAAATTACTTTATAAAGAGTTCCTGAACCACATTTCAGAAGTCCATTCCTGAAGTAGTCCGTGCAGTGCAATTGCAAAGGCAGCGCGACGTCGGCCACTTGCAAACACCCCGCCGAAGCTCAGCAGCAGCGGAGGGAGATTGAACATGGAAAGAAGCATAAAGCGTTTACGTGAAGGGACTCAAAAGCCGGGGCGTGAACATAAAGGCGCTCTTGATGGCATGCACCGCACTGCATTTACGACCCTCACAACTTGGTGGTCTTCCTGAGGTTAGTCTTCCCTCATTGTGTATCCTGGCTACGATTCTCAGAAACCAAAGGTGCTTTTGCAGAATTATTGTGCTACAACAGCAGCAAGCTCAGAATACACATATTTTGAAACAGTTTCCCTCTGTTTTGTTGATATGAATATTAATCGATTGTAGTGGCTTCTTTCAGAAGTATTTTGCAGCCTCAATTCAAGCGACTGAAATCCAGGTAACTAATCAACACCATCATGTATTTATGCGGTCATTCATACGTCCAATACATAGACTTCTATTTTTAGCATACTAATAAAGGAATAGTTTAATAAGCAAACACCACGGGCTTTTTGAGTCACCAAAATGCTCGTTTGCATGTCACTAAACTCGTTTACAGGACACGTACCTCCCATTCTAACTTTTTCGCCGCCTGCACGCATGTTTTTCGCCGCCCAAGTAATTAAATCGCTTAGGCGGCGAAATACATGCATGCTCCGGCGAAAAAATTGAATGGATAGAGTGCCTGATCAAGCAGCGTTGGGAAGACATTTCATCACTTCACATCGTAACTGCACGCACAGAAAATACCTGTTTCCATCAAGCTCACAGAAAACTGTGAGGTATGTAAAACGTTACGGGAGTTCGAGGCTCTGGACGAGTCCATTCACGGCGACTATAGGGGAAATCTGCATCTCTTATCCCGAGCGTCAGGGGAGCGTGTGTGTGTGTGGGGGAGGTGTTTTGTGTGTGTGTGTGTGTGTGTGTGTGTGTGTGTGTGTGGGTGGGTGGGTATATGTGTGTGTGTGTATGTATGTGAGCGGGTGTGTGGTGTGTGCGTGTGTGCGTGCATGTGTGTTGTGTTGGGCTGTTTTGCTCACACGCACACACGCCCGCGTTACACGCCCTGTATGCTGAGTTACATCACACATTACAAATCATATTACATATATAACGACACAGTGACGCAAGAATAATTCGAATAATAAGTGACGCAAGTGAATTCTGAATGCTTGGGTACGCTATGCGCTGTTTTTTCTGATAAAAATCCTCAAGTTTGAGCTTTCTCAACGTCTCAAGTATTAGCAAGAGTAAGTAGCTGGTATTTTATGTAAAAAAACAGCAGGTTTTAACAAGCAAAGCATGAGGTAGCGAAGCCAAGTCGACGGGATAACTTATGCTCCCGGCTGCACCATCCCGAGGAAGTGCATTGCTGTACAGTGGAGCGAGGCAGCCCCCTGACACACGAGACGCAGCTGCCGCACTCCCGTACGGCTGTGTAACACCGCACGGGCCTGCACACACGCTTGGTTACTGCACTTCATTGCTCACACCATATCAGGATCGTTCGCAGCCAAAGTTATTTAGCCGTGCATTAGAATGTCTCATCCTCTTATGAAACTTAACGTGTTCTATGATGGCCAAAAAAGGAAAAAATATCCTGCCATGAAAGACGTGTAGCTACACTATAACACAAGTTATTACTATTACTGTATTCATCACGTAGGAATATTTATGCGTCGACTAGGCTTATATCACTTGACGTCAAATGCACGAGTGCAGCACCCAGGCATCGGATCACAACGCCAAGAGCAAAAGGCTCGTAGAAATAGAAAACATAAACTCTCAAGCACACTGCACAAATACCAGCACTCAAATTGCCATCAGAGAATGTCGCTCTACCGTCAGCCTCGCACCATCGACCACTGCATAGTTAACAGCGTGCAGGCCGTATTATGGATACGACCGAAAACACTGCACAAATACTACCAGCACCTGCATTGCCTCCAGAGAATGTCGCTCTACCGTCAGCCTCGCACCATCGACCACTGCATAGTTAACAGCGTGCAGGCCGTATTATGGATACGACCGAAAACACTGCACAAATACTACCAGCACCTGCATTGCCTCCAGAGAATGTCGCTCTACCGCCAGCCTCGTACCATCGACCACTGCATAGTTAAGAGCGTATTGTGGATACGAGCGCAACACCGATCATCCGGAATGAGGCCCTGAATATTGCATTGCGCTTTAGGAATCAACGAGGAACGATTTCAGCAGCAAGTGCTGAGCCTCCAATGCAGCTCCGGAATTCCGGAATATTGGCTGTGCTGCTGAGCTCGATGCCCAAATGAATGAGCGAATCTCATTGTTTCTAGCGCGGGTCGTGGGTAATAGTTGGAGAACACCAATACAGTACATAGCTGACAGTGTTATGAGAATATGAACATAGACATTAGTAGAACATAGTTCACACAATGAACATAGACATTAGCAGAACTTGCGCATGAATGGGAAAATTAGCTCCAAGTAGTTATTGCTAAGTCACGTGATTTTAGTTAAATTTCTCAAGTTTGAGGTTTTTTGAATTAAATACAATCACTCTACACTTGCTAAAGGCGTTAAGAAATTACAAAAAGCAAAGAAACCATACCAAAAGAGCACACCTTGCAAGGTATATCATCAAAATTACGAAACTGGACAAGCCAGCATCGAGAGAGGTATTGATGCCATGGAAATAAGTGCACAGGGTGCAGTTAGAGTGAGATACGAGAGCATATAATGCCTCACAGAACGCACCACAGACCGACCGACGCACGTACTGCATAATTACAGGCGTAAAATTATACGGCCGCCTCACTCATCCTATTGAGGCTGTAAATTATACTTGCAACGGTGCTTTGTTCGTTTAAAAATGTTGAATCTTCGCTCTAAACTAAATTTCATTTTCACTGCAAAACTCATTGCCCTTCGTTTTTATAGATTACACTCAACTTGAAATACCTCTGTGTTGATTATAACCCAAATCATTTTCTTATCTAAGTGTTAAAATATATAAATCTTAAATTTTCAGCGTTATGCTACAAGTTATACTGCCATCACCTAAATTAATGATAAAGATATGGATCGCATAAACCGCTTCGGGTAAAGTACACCATCTTTAACACAAAGTAATTAACACCGTACTCAAAAGTATACTCGGATAAACTTCTGCGATAATATTGTAGTGCCCTACCTAAGTTACCCCTCAAATCTTGATTTTAAACTTTTCGTGTTCAGTTATCATAAAATGTATCAACGTAAATTTATTTATGAGACTGTGCCATTTTCCGTCCTGTTTAAACAATCCGCACCTAGGTGGCATAGAAGTAAGGCCGCTACTTCACTTGCCTCAATTGGACCTCGAGCGCCTAAGTAGGAACAACAGGCCGTACAAAATAAAGTAAATATTTGAAGCGATGCATGTGGTAAGAAAGCACGCACGCTAGATGAATTGGCAGAGCAGAGCACCTTGAAACTGCAGTCCACTCTCTAATCACGCCCCAATTTAGAGCTTGCGACACCTGATATATAATCAGACACCAATTTCTGTCCGTGCTTTTATAACTGACTTCCAATTTTGCGCTCGAGGAAGCCAACTTTTCCTGAACGACCACTAATAAGGTTTAATTTGGCTCTGCATCAAAAGTCTCGTCGAAATCTAGCTCTATCTCTCCCATAGCTCGAAACAAATAGTTCACTCTTATTATAATCACTCCCAAAATTGTCGTCACCGCCATCAATAATTAATAATAATCATACCCCAATTTCCCATCATCACTGCCACCAACTTTATTTTTGAAAGCGTTTCAGTATTAATGTAATTATAAACGATCAATAATAGGGCTCCATTTAACACGGCCACTGCCACCAATAGGGCTCCATTTAACACGGCCACTGCCACCAATCGGGCTCCATTTAACACGGCCACTGCCACCAATAGGGCTCCATTTAACACGGCCACTGCCACCAATAGGGCTCCATTTAACACGGCCACTGCCACCAATAGGGCTCCATTTAACACGGCCACTGCCACCAATCGGGCTCCATTTAACACGGCCACTGCCACCAATAGGGCTCCATTTAACACGGCCACTGCCACCAATAGGGCTCCATTTAACACGGCCACTGCCACCAATCGGGCTCCATTTAACACGGCCACTGCCACCAATAGGGCTCCATTTAACACGGCCACTGCCACCAATCGGGCTCCATTTAACACGGCCACCGCCACCAATAGGGCTCCATTTAACACGGCCACTGCCACCAATAGGGCTCCATTTAACACGGCCACGGCCACCAATCGGGCTCCATTTAACACGGCCACTGCCACCAATAGGGCTCCATTTAACACGGCCACTGCCCCCAATCGGGCTCCATTTAACACGGCCACTGCCACCAATCGGGCTCCATTTAACACGGCCACTGCCACCAATAGGGCTCCATTTAACAAGGCCACTGCCACCCATCGATCACATTCAACAAGGTCACTGCCACCAGCAATCAAGTTGCATTCTTGCACAGTCAGAGCTTTCCAATAGAATACTGGAGTGATATCTCTGTCATATTTGAGCTGTAGCAACAGTAAATGATATGGGCCTTCGATCCCTTCCGTGACGCAAGCGATCGCTTCTCAGCAGAATATGCCGCGCTTTATGGTCTCACTTCAAGGAACCAGTGACGGGTTTTCCGTAAGCATACTGATTCAGCTATCGGTATTTCACTCAAATTATAGCAAGTAAGTAACGATGGGCGGACTTTACAGTCAGTCAGGCAGCCAATATACACGAAGCATCATCAACAACATACCATGAACCTCGATCTTTTGTAGCGGCAAAATAAACATATAAAAAACACCTGAAAATGCACTGCAAATGCTCTAGATCTAAAAAAAAACTACGCATAAACAGCGCCTGCCGATCGTCTGCCTGCTAACACCAGGTCTACACACAAACCCTGGCAGCGGACGCATGATTGCACACTTTAAAATGAAGCTCAGGCGCACCCTACACACACACTGCACCTGCATACTGAGCTTGTGTAGGTTACTTGGCACCTGCTTCTGCTAAACGCTGAAAAATGTCCGATATGTATAATGCACATCATAATACGACGCAGCAGTGAACAACACAGTGCAGGACAACACAACACAACAAAAACATAATACAGGACAACACAGCACCACAACAACACGACACAAAAACACTAGAACACAGTACAGAATGAAATAGCACGGAATAGCACACCCCTAAAAAGCACAGCACTGCACAGAACACATTCAGGGCACAGAACAACAGCTACATCGTGCACACAGAACAACAAGCAAGAACTAGAGAGGCACAAGCCGTACCTGCGTGACGCGTAACGTCGGGTCAGAAGTCGACGCGCCATGGTTCAGCACTGCGGCACTGCCTACAGAGGGGCGTCTAGATCACGGTATACACCGTGGTCTAGACGTGCATGACACATGTCAACATTTCCATCTCCGCGCGAGAGGAATGCTGGAACCAACGTGTCGTTGGCAGCGTTCACGGGCCAAACACGGTCTTTATTTGTCGCTCATGTGATGTTTTCAGCGTGGAGAAATGATCTTCATGTGAGGCCAGATTTCTTGTTAGAATGAATGCTACAACGCTTAACCATGCCAATTTCAAAAGCATGTCAAAGACACAGTGACGATATAAGCGCGACAGTCTCTCGCTTCAAAACAAAGCAATTTTTAAAACATATGAAGAATTGAAGGAAATTCTCAATGAGAACACAAAAGCGATACGCAAAATGGTTTTCTTTGATGAAGGGCTCGTTTAAATTTCAATCGAAACGGAGATGCGACGCGACCGAGCCGCCCGATCACCCTCCCATCAGCGTAATGAGCGCGACGGGCTTGGGTAAACACCTGCGTGCCGTCACACTCAGGTCTTGGTTCTCAAGTCAGTTTTGGTTCTGAAGTCAGTCTCGGTTCTCAAGTCAGCCTTGGTTCTCAAGTCAGTCTTGGTTCTCAAGTCAGTCTCGGTTCTCAAGTCAGCCTTAGTTCTCAAGTCAGTCTTGGTTCTCAAGTCAGTCTCGGTTCTCAAGTCAGTCTTGGTTCTCAAGTCAGTCTTGGTTCTCAAGTCAGCCTTGGTTCTCAAGTCAGCCTTAGCTCTCAAGTCAGTCTTGGTTCTCAAGTCAGTCTCGGTTCTCAAGTCAGTCTTGGTTCTCAAGTCAGCCTTCGCTGTTGCGTGCTCTCCCGAAAGATGATACTCAAATAGATGATCAAAGCGTAAGCGGTAGGTCAGTTTGGAGTGAGAGTGCTAAGACATTTCAGGTTTGCTGCACCGTGAAGAGACTGAACAGCAAGTTTAAGCCTCGCGATAAAGCCAGCAGTTCGGGCACGTATCGAGGATCTCGTAATTCATCTCTCGTCGCTGCATGACACCTTGTCGATGGGAGACGCAGGCTAAACTGCGCCCTTGCTCGTGGTAGATGGATGTCGATACCGGCTCCTGGGCCAATCTTTATCGGAAACAAATCTTCTGATGTTAAAGCACCGTTTTTTCAACTCAAGCACTTAGATCTGCATCGAAATAAAACCAATTTTCTGATGTTTTAGAACTTATTTTTCAAGTGAAGCATTTAGACGCACCTCAATATCTGCACCGGCAAGCCATAAAGTCTTTCACTCTTACAGCGAACTGTGAAAAATTCTTCTTCACGTTAGCACTTCCACCCGAAGTTCAGGGCACGGAATTCAGCAGAACAGATGCCACTCTAGGGTGACTTTTCTGGCGTAAGGTCGCAGTCAAATGGAGTTGAGCAATCACATCAGGGAGATTGCTTGGTCAATCTTGGACACGCTTAATTACGAATAATTTGGCTCGCTGGAACCGAAGTTTTCTCGCGGAGTGAAAAGGACTTTATCAGTGAAGTGGAGCAGTGACAAGATTCTCTACCCTCAAAGTTGCTCACGAAATGACACGCACTTTGTGAAGCTCTCGTGTTAACGTCAGCGTCTCTGATTGGGACAGTCCGCTTACGAAATGCAAATTTGAACTTAAATTAGCGGAAACAGTCCTCGTAAACGTTTAATGTTACCGCAGTTCGTGGTCACACACAAACACTATTACTTAGCTCGCTCGCCCGGATGGTCGTTGCACAGTTAGTTAACCAATACACAGAAAGGGTTCACCAATTCGATCGTAACAAAGTTCGGCCACAAAATCAATGGGAAGCAAAACAATAAAATAGAAATATTCTCCAACTCAAACTGTTCTTGAGGAGAAATTTGTTCCAAGTTAAAACCATTTTTGGACAAATTGATTCCTTCCAAAGATCCTCCGGGTGATTTGTAATTATTTTCTAGTACCGAAGTCAACAAACCTAAAACAACTGGTCGATTCGTTAAACAATATATTTCCAAAGTTCGTTCCAATTTTTTTTTTAATCACCTTAACGCAAGCATGAATAAAAGCTCATAAAAGAAGAAAGGGCAAGAATTTGATCGCTTTCGTCCTCGGATTCAACACGTGGCACCGGAAGAGTTCGTTGTGTTGCACTCAGAGGGCATGTCAGGAGCGAGCAGCAGCACTTCCTCTCCCTCTCACGTCACGAGCAACACTGACGAGGGGCGTCAAGCCGTCAACTGTCAAGTCAACTACGGGACACTTTAGGAGGGCATTATCAGTCGACAGGAATTTTTATGAATGAGTTTACGGACGATCACATTATACAGTGAGTAAAGTTTTCTGGGAAATTATATGATGAGTAAAGTTTTTTGGGACATTATATGATGAGTAAAGTTTTTTGGGACATTATATGATGAGTAAAGTTTTCTGGGATATTATATGGTGAGTAAAGTTTTTTGGGACATTATATGATGAGTAAAGTTTTTTGGGACATTATATGGTGAGTAAATTTTTCTGGGACATTATATGGTGAGTAAAGTTTTTTGGGACATTATATGATGAGTAAAGTTTTTTGGGACATTATATGATGAGTAAAGTTTTTTGGGACATTATATGATGAGTAAAGTTTTTTGGGACATTATATGATGAGTAAAGTTTTTTGGGACATTATATGGTGAGTAAAGTTTTCTGGGACATTATATGATGAGTAAAGTTTTTTGGGACATTGTATGATGAGTAAAGTTTTTTGGGACATTATATGATGAGTAAAGTTTTCTGGGATATTATATGGTGAGTAAAGTTTTTGGGACATTATATGATGAGTAAAGTTTTTTGGGACATTATATGGTGAGTAAATTTTTCTGGGACATTATATGGTGAGTAAAGTTTTTTGGGACATTATATGATGAGTAAAGTTTTTTGGGACATTATATGATGAGTAAAGTTTTTTGGGACATTATATGATGAGTAAAGTTTTTTGGGACATTATATGATGAGTAAAGTTTTTTGGGACATTATATGGTGAGTAAAGTTTTCTGGGACATTATATGATGAGTAAAGTTTTTTGGGACATTGTATGATGAGTAAAGTTTTTTGGGACATTATATCATGAGTAAAGTTTTTTGGGACATTATATGGTGAGTAAAGTTTTTTGGGACATTATATGATGAGTAAAGTTTTTTGGGACATTATATGATGAGTAAAGTTTTTTGGGACATTATATGGTGAGTAAAGTTTTCTGGGACATTATATGATGAGTAAAGTTTTTTGGGACATTATATCATGAGGAAAATTTTTTGGGACATTATATGATGAGTAAAGTTTTTTGGGACATTATATGATGAGTAAAGTTTTTTGGGACATTATATGGTGAGTAAAGTTTTTTGGGACATTATATGGTGAGTAAAGTTTTCTGGGACATTATATGATGAATAAAGTTTTCTGGGACATTATATGGTGAGTAAAGTTTTTTGGGACATTATATGGTGAGTAAAGTTTTTTGGGACATTATATCATGAGTAAAGTTTTTTGGGACATTATATGATGAGTAAAGTTTTTTTGGGACATTATATGATGAGTAAAGTTTTTTGGGACATTATATGATGAGTAAAGTTTTTTGGGACATTATATGGTGAGTAAAGTTTTCTGGGACATTATATGATGAGTAAAGTTTTTTGGGACATTATATCATGAGTAAAGTTTTTTGGGACATTATATGATGAGTAAAGTTTTTTGGGACATTATATCATGAGTAAAGTTTTTTGGGACATTATATGGTGAGTAAAGTTTTCTGGGACATTATATGATGAGTAAAGTTTTTTGGGACATTATATGATGAGTAAAGTTTTTTGGGACATTATATGATGAGTAAAGTTTTCTGGGACATTATATGATGAGTAAAGTTTTTTGGGACATTATATGATGAGTAAAGTTTTCTGGGACATTATATGATGAGTAAAGTTTTTTGGGACATTATATCATGAGTAAAGTTTTTTGGGACATTATATGGTGAGTAAAGTTTTTTGGGACATTATATGATGAGTAAAGTTTTTTGGGACATTATATGATGAGAAAAGTTTTCTGGGATATTATATGGTGAGTAAAGTTTTCTGGGATATTATATGATGAGTAAAGTTTTTTGGGACATTATATGATGAGTAAAGTTTTTTGGGACATTATATGATGAGAAAAGTTTTCTGGGATATTATATGGTGAGTAAAGTTTTCTGGGATATTATATGATGAGTAAAGTTTTCTGGGACATTATATGATGAGTAAAGTTTTTTGGGACATTATATCATGAGTAAAGTTTTTTGGGACATTATATGATGAGAAAAGTTTTCTGGGATATTATATGGTGAGTAAAGTTTTCTGGGATATTATATGATGAGTAAAGTTTTCTGGGACATTATATGATGAGTAAAGTTTTTTGGGACATTATATCATGAGTAAAGTTTTTTGGGACATTATATGATGAGAAAAGTTTTCTGGGATATTATATGGTGAGTAAAGTTTTCTGGGATATTATATGATGAGTAAAGTTTTTTGGGACATTATATGATGAGTAAAGTTTTTTGGGACATTATATGATGAGTAAAGTTTTTTGGGACATTATATGATGAGTAAAGTTTTTTGGGACATTATATGATGAGAAAAGTTTTCTGGGATATTATATGGTGAGTAAAGTTTTCTGGGACATTATTTGATGAGTAAAGTTTCCTGGGATATTATACAGTGAGTAAATTTTTCTCGGACATTATACGGCGAGAATTAAGTTTTCTGGGCCCCGGTCATCACAGGCTGCGGATGTGTGAAATACAGCCATTAAAAGGCGATGAAATTTGAAGCGCGATCGTTTCGCTGAGAACTGTCGAATTATCGCCACTGAACAGGCACGTAAAATAAAATACCGAGTGTGATGTTTATTGTAGCTTGGGCAGTTTAAAGCAGCGCTAACGGCGGCATAGAGAGAAGCGCTGCGTGACCGCCAATCAGAATATCGTAATTAAAACGTCCAAATGACAACTTAATATTAATGATCGCAACTTTCCAGGGAACTTTCCAGTCCAAAGTTGTAGTGGTTATGATCTGAACTTTCTTATCAGAATTAACTAGTGGATATACGTGTGAGGATATGCAATCAACTAGTGGATATCCGTGAGAGGATAAGCAATCAACTAGTGGATATGCGTGAGAGGATATGCAATCAACTAGTGGATATCCGTGTGAGGATATGCAATCAACTAGTGGATATCCGTGTGAGGATAAGCAATCAACTAGTGGATATGCGTGAGAGGATATGCAATTAACTAGTGGATATGCGTGAGAGGATAAGCAATCAACTAGTGGATATGCGTGAGAGGATAAGCAATCAACTAGTGGATATGCGTGAGAGGATAAGCAATCAACTAGTGGATATGCGTGAGAGGATAAGCAATCAACTAGTGGATATGCGTGAGAGGATAAGCAATCAACTAGTGGATATGCGTGAGAGGATAAGCAATCAACTAGTGGATATGCGTGAGAGGATAAGCAATCAACTAGTGGATATGCGTGAGAGGATAAGCAATCAACTAGTGGATATGCGTGAGAGGATAAGCAATCAACTAGTGGATATGCGTGAGAGGATATGCAATTAACTAGTGGATATGCGTGAGAGGATAAGCAATCAACTAGTGGATATGCGTGAGAGGATAAGCAATCAACTAGTGGATATGCGTGAGAGGATAAGCAATCAACTAGTGGATATGCGTGAGAGGATAAGCAATCAACTAGTGGATATGCGTGAGAGGATAAGCAATCAACTAGTGGATATGCGTGAGAGGATAAGCAATCAACTAGTGGATATGCGTGAGAGGATAAGCAATCAACTAGTGGATATGCGTGAGAGGATAAGCAATCAACTAGTGGATATGCGTGAGAGGATAAGCAATCAACTAGTGGATATGCGTGAGAGGATAAGCAATCAACTAGTGGATATGCGTGAGAGGATATGCAATCAACTAGTGCATAAGCGTGAGAGGATATGCAATCAACTAGTGGATATCCGTGAGAGGATAAGCAATCAACTAGTGGATATGCGTGAGAGGATAAGCAATCAACTAGTGGATATGCGTGAGAGGATATGCAATCAACTAGTGCATAAGCGTGAGAGGATATGCAATCAACTAGTGGATATCCGTGAGAGGATAAGCAATAATCTAGTGAATATCCGCCTTCACTTCTACTTATGAGATGACCCTCGCAGCCATCCCCCGTACAGCTGGAAGGTGTTCACAGTCGCAGATCGGGGTCGATATTCTTTGCTTCCGCTGCTCAGAATTGACGGAAACAAGAGCCGTGTCAGACGCTCAGCAGTACACGCTGACCGCTCTTGTCCCTCGGAATATTCATCAATAAATTACGGGGGTACATCATGTCTGCACAGGCGATCTGCACAGTCCGATCTCACTGTATAGAGTTGTCAAGACACTTTTTGCAGCGAAAACATCACTTGTACGCGTGGTGTTTTCAGGGCGCCGCGTTTGAAACAACGTCCTAACGTCTTAAGTCAGTTTTTTTGCGACTGAAGCTAAAATGGATCTTGAAAGTTGATGCCTTATTGACTTTGGCTGCTATTTTCCCTTCTGATTGATGAGCCTATATTCTTGGAACTTCCATTTTTAATCCGTGAGCGTTTAGCGCCTTTTGTCTTTTTTTCAGGACGAGGTGAATTACAGCTTTAACTTCTATTATCTACTGTAAAATTTGAATCTTAATGCTTCCAATGAAGTTCATTGCCGAGTAGCAGTTTCTTTCTTATTCTGATGTTGGACACAACCTGATGCCGGTGCCAGTCCATATTAACGATGCTTGTGATAACGGTTATACAAATAAGAGATTAGGTGACAAAGGGTTTACATAAATGACCTTCTAATTTAAATCTTTTGCTCCATTAGTTTCAGTTGCACGTGAACTTAAACTCAAAAAATAGATCACAGGCACACCTTACATCTGAGACTAAGGCACCTGTAGCTCATCTGTATTTCCAGAATAAAACACACAGCTCCGGGCTATCCTATTTTTATTAAGCTCACTATTTAACACGTTCGGTAGAGCGGTTTAAACTGAAGATCAATATTCAACTCAAATTAGAGACAATTTTGAAAAAAAAACGAAGAATAAATAGATCGCGCCTTCATTTAGTTTTCATTATGCATTTATCGAAATTGAGTTAGTGACTGCTGGTCGGTCAGCAGCATTATGAAAATCCCCTCCGTGAGCACCCGTGGGTCACTTCGCACTTAAAGTGTTAACCCAGAGACGCAGTCTCGGGCTCCGCAGTCTTGCTCCTGATACGCTGGGCCATTTTCACGGTCATCACCACGGGTGAAAACGCAGTCACGTAAACATGATACACCAATCATGTCTTGGCAGAAATCCTGCAAGCAAACCCGTGGTCGTGGCATTCAAAATGGCCAGGGTATTGCTTTTTATGGGCGATTTTTATGAAACAATTATCCTAATTATATCTTTACAATAGATACATTTTCTCTTACCATCATAACAGATTCAGTATTCCTCAGCTTTTAAATTGGTTGACTGCACAATGAGTCCTTAAATAATCAGTTTGTTTCCACTTGTATTGAAGATCAGTGCAGGACTGCTTCATTGCAGCTTCCGTCTCTTCAGAGGTAATTACCAAGTAAAATACCGACACGTGCAATGTGTGCACCCCACAGCACTTTTCCAAACAGCAGCTCAAGACACCGAGACACACTTCCTCCAAGGGGACCAGCAAACACCTCCCCCACAACAGGGGGCCAACACCCTCCACCCCAAGGGGGGACCAAGCGAGGCTCAGATGACACACCATGACGTCACGGTGCGGGTGCCAGGACATAAAGGCGGCGTGCCGAGGCACCGGCCCACGGAGGGCGCATTAAAGCGAACCTGCCACCGCCACCGCGCTGCCTCGAATACCGAAGGTGGGTCGGGGTCACGGTATACAGAAGATAGGTAGGGTCATTTCTACCGTGATCATGGTCCCCTTACTTTGTTGCTGCTCGCACAATCAAACGACACGCTGCTTCGGAACACTCACTGATGTTTGTGTTGTCTGTGCTGATGTTTGTGAGGTCAGTTCTGATGTTTGTATGGTCTGTTCTGGTGTTTGTATGGTCTGTCCTGATGTTTGTATGGTCTGTTCTGGTGTTTGTATGATCTGTTCTGATGTTTGTATGATCTGTTCTGATGTTTGTGTGGGCTGTTCTGATGTTTGTATGATCTGTTCTGATGTTTGTGTGGTCTGTTCTGATGTTTGTGTGGGCTGTTCTGATGTTTGTATGATCTGTTCTGATGTTTGTGTGGTCTGTTCTGATGTTTGTATGATCTGTTCTGATGTTTGTGTGGGCTGTTCTGATGTTTGTATGATCTGTTCTGATGTTTGTGTGGGCTGTTCTGATGTTTGTATGATCTGTTCTGATGTTTGTATGATCTGTTCTGATGTTTGTATGATCTGTTCTGGTGTTTGTATGATCTGTTCTGATGTTTGTATGATCTGTTCTGATGTTTGTGTGGGCTGTTCTGATGTTTGTATGATCTGTTCTGATGTTTGTGTGGTCTGTTCTGATGTTTGTGTGGTCTGTTCTGATGTTTGTATGATCTGTTCTGATGTTTGTGTGGGCTGTTCTGATGTTTGTGTGATCTGTTCTGATGTTTGTATGATCTGTTCTGATGTTTGTATGATCTGTTCTGATGTTTGTATGATCTGTTCTGATGTTTGTATGATCTGTTCTGGTGTTTGTATGATCTGTTCTGATGTTTGTATGATCTGTTCTGATGTTTGTATGATCTGTTCTGATGTTTGTGTGGTCTGTTCTGGTGTTTGTATGATCTGTTCTGATGTTTGTATGATCTGTTCTGGTGTTTGTATGATCTGTTCTGATGTTTGTATGATCTGTTCTGATGTTTGTATGATCTGTTCTGATGTTTGTGTGGTCTGTTCTGGTGTTTGTATGATCTGTTCTGATGTTTGTATGATCTGTTCTGATGTTTGTATGATCTGTTCTGTTGTTTGTATGATCTGTTCTGATGTTTGTATGATCTGTTCTGATGTTTGTATGATCTGTTCTGGTGTTTGTATGATCTGTTCTGATGTTTGTATGATCTGTTCTGATGTTTGTATGATCTGTTCTGATGTTTGTGTGGTCTGTTCTGGTGTTTGTATGATCTGTTCTGATGTTTTTATGATCTGTTCTGATGTTTGTATGATCTGTTCTGGTGTTTGTGTGATCTGTTCTGATGTTTGTATGATCTGTTCTGATGTTTGTATGATCTGTTCTGGTGATTGTATGATCTGTTCTGATGTTTGTATGATCTGTTCTGATGTTTGTATGATCTGTTCTGATGTTTGTGTGGGCTGTTCTGATGTTTGTATGATCTGTTCTGATGTTTGTGTGATCTGTTCTGATGTTTGTGTGGTCTGTTCTGGTGTTTGTATGATCTGTTCTGATGTTTGTATGATCTGTTCTGATGTTTGTATGATCTGTTCTGATGTTTGTGTGGTCTGTTCTGGTGTTTGTGTGGTCTGTTCTGGTGTTTGTGTGGTCTGTTCTGATGTTTGTGTGGGCTGTTCTGATGTCTGTATGATCTGTTCTGATGTTTGTGTGGTCTGTTCTGGTGTTTGTATGATCTGTTCTGATGTTTGTATGATCTGTTCTGATGTTTGTGTGGGCTGTTCTGATGTTTGTATGATCTGTTCTGATGTTTGTGTGATCTGTTCTGATGTTTGTGTGGTCTGTTCTGATGTTTGTATGATCTGTTCTGATGTTTGTGTGGTCTGTTCTGGTGTTTGTATGATCTGTTCTGATGTTTGTATGATCTGTTCTGATGTTTGTATGATCTGTTCTGATGTTTGTGTGGGCTGTTCTGATGTTTGTATGATCTGTTCTGATGTTTGTGTGATCTGTTCTGATGTTTGTGTGGTCTGTTCTGGTGTTTGTATGATCTGTTCTGATGTTTGTATGATCTGTTCTGATGTTTGTATGATCTGTTCTGATGTTTGTGTGGTCTGTTCTGGTGTTTGTGTGGTCTGTTCTGGTGTTTGTGTGGTCTGTTCTGATGTTTGTGTGGGCTGTTCTGATGTCTGTATGATCTGTTCTGATGTTTGTATGGTCTGTTCTGATGTTTGTGTGGTGTGTTCTGATGTTTGTGTTGCCTGCTCTGATGTTTGTGTGGTCTGTTCTGATGTTTGCGTGGTCTGTTCTGATGTTTGTGTTGCCTGCTCTGATGTTTGCGTGGTCTGTTCTGATGTTTGTGTGGTCTATTATGATGTTTGTGTGGTCAGTTCTGATGTTTGTGTGGTCTATTATGATGTTTGTATGATCTGTTCTGATGTTTGTGTTGCCTGCTCTGATGTTTGTGTGGTCTGTTCTGATGTTTGTGTTGCCTGCTCTGATGTTTGTGTGGTCTGTTCTGATGTTTGTATGGTCTGTTCTGATGTTTGTGGGGTCTGTTCTGATGTTTGTAGGGTCTGTTCTGATGTTTGTGGGGTCTGTTCTGATGTTTGTGTGGTCTGTTCTGATGTTTGTGTGGTCTTTTCTGATGTTTGTGGGGTCTGTTCTGATGTTTGTGGGATCTGTTCTGATGTTTGTGTGGTCTGTTCTGATGTTTGTGTGGTCTGTTCTGGTGTTTGTGTGGTCTGTTCTGATGTTTGTGTGGTCTGTTCTGATGTTTGTGTGGTCTGTTCTGATGTTTGTGTGGTCTGTTCTGATGTTTGTGTGGTCTGTTCTGGTGTTTGTGTGGTCTGTTCTGATGTTTGTGTGGTCTGTTCTGATGTTTGTGTGGTCTGTTCTGATGTTTGTGTGGTCTGTTCTGGTGTTTGTGTGGTCTGTTCTGATGTTTGTGTGGTCTGTTCTGATGTTTGTGTGGTCTGTTCTGATGTTTGTGTGGTCTGTTCTGATGTTTGTGTGGTCTGTTCTGGTGTTTGTGTGGTCTGTTCTGATGTTTGTGTGGTCTGTTCTGATGTTTGTGTGGTCTGTTCTGATGTTTGTGTGGTCTGTTCTGATGTTTGTGGGGTCTGTTCTGATGTTTGTGGGGTCTGTTCTGATGTTTGTGTGGTCTGTTCTGATGTTTGTGTGGTCTGTTCTGGTGTTTGTGTGGGCTGTTCTGATGTTTGTGTGGTCTGTTCTGATGTTTGTCGGGTCTGTTCTGGTGTTTGTGTGGTCTGTTCTGATGTTTGTGTGGTCTGTTCTGATGTTTGCGTGGTCTGTTCTGATGTTTGTGTGGTCTGTTCTGATGTTTGTGTCGTCTGTTCTGATGTTTGTGTGGTCTGTTCTGATGTTTGTGTGGTCTGTTCTGATGTTTGCGTGGTCTGTTCTGATGTTTGTGTGGTCTGTTCTGATGTTTGCGTGGTCTGTTCTGATGTTTGTGTGGTCTGTTCTGATGTTTGTATGATCTGTTCTGATGTTTGTGTGGTCTGTTCTGATGTTTGCGTGGTCTGTTCTGATGTTTGTGTGGTCTTATCTTCTGTTTGCAAGTATCGCGGCTCTTTTGTAATGATCCTCCATAAAATTAAACCACTAAGCTATTACAAATCGTTTAGAACCTAAATAAAATCTGCGTGTACCAAAAATGAGAGAAAACTATTGCTTCATCAGCAACAGACTTGGCGTCACAGATTTCCGTCTCTCGTTTCAAGTTTGCACAAATGGTCAATGTTTGTGCTGGTTAGCCCATTTAAACATGAGGCGACACCACAGTTGGAGTCTCGATTACAGCGCGCTGTTAGCTCAGGTTGTAACTCTACAAGGGCCACCATCATTCATGAATAGCACTAGGAATATTTTATAACATGCTTATACTCTCAACGTTCCGTTGAGACGGTCGCCTCTCGTCCCATGTCGCGAGTTATAGTTTCCGTTGTGATTCGTTCTTAAGACAATAACGTGGTTTGTGTATAATTAATTACTATATTGCTATACTACTTGTACGACTAAACGTGACGTGAGGCACCTGCTCACCGTCCACAATAGCTTGGTGCATATATAAAAAATTACAATATACTATACCTTGTTTGTACGTAACTAATTACTACACGACTATACTTGGTTTGCGTGTAACTAATTACTAACTAACTACGATAACTTGGTGCATATATAACTAATTACTACACTACTATACTTGGATTGTATATAACTAATTACTACCCCTCAGGGGGATACAACTATTGTATCTATGGGAATTAGCGCTCCCAGGGGAACCATGCGAGGGCCGAGCCAACGTTTAGGTAGGCTTCCTTTTTGTTAAAATAGAATAGGTTTTTGTTTTGTTACGGACCATATTTTTCCGGTTCACTGCTGTCCTGTTTTTCAGCACCTACTACTATCTTCTTCAACTTTTTTATTGTTTCATGAACTTCTTTCTTAGCTTCCTGTTTCTGTGCACCTTGTGCATAGATTCCGCGTTCCCTTAAATCCATACTAGATGGTGCCTTCCTTTTTCCTCTCTTAGAACATCTTTGTCGTGGTTAAGGGAGGCTAAAACCATCTTGTACAATAATAAAATAATAATTACTACACTACTATACTTGGTTTGCATGTAACTAATTACTATTAAGTTACAATAACTTGGAGCGTACACGACTCACTACTGCACTACTACACTTCCAACAAAAGTAAATGCGACAGACGTCACGCACTCCATGCGTCACTCGGTCGTCGCTCAGCTCTGCACACCTGCACGCCTGCGCCTCTCTGACAGGCGCGCGTTCGCTACAGAAAATGAAACGCGTTCTATATCGTAAAACTGACTAAAGTAGAACTGTGCGTAAAATAAGCATACTTTCATGACCATTTCGCGTTAATTGGACGAAAAAGGTAACTTTTCAATAGCCGGATTGGTTTATTTGAAAAAAAGTTAGAGGCACTTGTTTTTTCCAATTCAAGAATTGAGTGAAAATTATTTCAAGTTTTTTCTGTACTCTGGTGTATTTTCTTCCATTTTATTTTAATCCATCTACATCGATTTTTCATCCATTTCATCCCTGTCTTTGTACAGCCGAATATTCAAGTGAAATCACGATAAAGCCAATAATTTCAATTTTAAACTTTTTGAGAGATATTTTAACATTTCTTGTTTCTGGTATATCGGGCGTCCTATTTTCTTCCTTGTGTTCACATTCGCGATCATTTTATCCTAAAGAGCATCTCAAAAATGTTGAATCCCCGGCATTTGCAGTTGTCAGCACCGGCGTACAGTGCGGTCACGGCAGCGCTAAATTACAACCTTTTTTTGAGTCGCTAAATGTTCGTCCTCAGATGAGGGGGCATTGCTTTGTCATCAAACTACACCATATCACGAAACATCGAGTTCACATCAAAGCGTTACATGATCACGAGATGTTAAGTGGACATCAAAGAGTTACGCAATCACAAAATATCGAAATAAGATTTCAACACATTAAAACATTACACAGACACGAGACATGGGGCAGACATCAACGCATCACATAGTCCTGAAGTATGAAGGACCCAAACATCAGAGAGCTAAACTGTGACCAGCAGTAGAACAACCATGTACGACGTATATCGTCTCCTGTGCTTAATGAGTCAAACTTCACCAGCGCCCACCAACTGGCTGTTTCCTGGGCCGATTGTGTGTATCTTTGCGATGACAACCTCACGGCAAATGAGGAGGCGGTGAGGCACCGTGAAGGTGTTGACGCTCGTCACATTGATGAGCGCTCTAGGACTTCTAGGATGCTCATCACATTGATGAGCGCTCTAGGACTTCTAGGATGCTCATCACATTGATGAGCGCTCTAGGACTTCTAGGATGCTCATCACATTGATGAGCGCTCTAGGACTTCTAGGATGCTCATCACATTGATGAGCGCTCTAGGACTTCTAGGATGCTCATCACATTGATGAGCGCTCTAGGACTTCTAGGATGCTCATCACATTGATGAGCGCTCTAGGACTTCTAGGATGCTCATCACATTGATGAGCGCTCTAGGACTTCTAGGATGCTCATCACATTGATGAGCGCTCTAGGACTTCTAGGATGCTCATCACATTGATGAGCGCTCTAGGACTTCTAGGATGCCCATCACATTGATGAGCGCTCTAGGACTTCTAGGATGCCCATCACATTGATGAGCGCTCTAGGATTTCTAGGATGCCCATCACATTGATGAGCGCTCTAGGACTTCTAGGATGCCCATCACATTGATGAGCGCTCTATGACTTCTAGGATGCCCATCACATTGATGAGCGCTCTAGGACTTCTAGGATGCCCATCACATTCATGAGCGCTCTATGACTTCTAGGATGCCCATCATATTGATGAGCGCTCTATGACTTCTAGGATGCTCATCACATTGATGAGCGCTCTAGGACTTCTAGGATGCTCATCACATTGATGAGCGCTCTAGGACTTCTAGGATGCTCATCACATTGATGAGCGCTCTAGGACTTCTAGGATGCCCATCACATTGATGAGCGCTCTATGACTTCTAGGATGCCCATCACATTGATGAGCGCTCTAGGACTTCTAGGATGCCCATCACATTCATGAGCGCTCTATGACTTCTAGGATGCCCATCACATTGATGAGCGCTCTAGGACTTCTAGGATGCCCATCACATTGATGAGCGCTCTAGGACTTCTAGGATGCCCATCATATTGATGAGCGCTCTATGACTTCTAGGATGCTCATCACATTGATGAGCGCTCTAGGACTTCTAGGATGCCCATCATATTGATGAGCGCTCTATGACTTCTAGGATGCTCATCACATTGGTGAGCGCTCTAGGACTTCTAGGATGCCCATCATATTGATGAGCGCTCTATGACTTCTAGGATGCCCATCACATTGATGAGCGCTCTAGGACTTCTAGGATGCTCATCATATTGATGAGCGCTCTATGACTTCTAGGATGCCCATCACGTTGATGAGCGCTCTAGGACTTCTAGGATGCCCATCACATTGATGAGCGCTCTAGGACTTCTAGAATGCCCATCACATTGATGAGCGCTCTAGGACTTCTAGAATGCCCATCACATTGATGAGCGCTCGATGACTTCTAGGATGCCCATCACATTGATGAGCGCTCTATGACTTCTAGAATGCCCATCACATTGATGAGCGCTCTAGGACTTCTAGGATGCCCATCACATTGATGAGCGCTCTATGACTTCTAGGATGCCCATCACATTGATGAGCGCTCGATGACTTCTAGGATGCCCATCACATTGATGAGCGCTCTAGGACTTCTAGGATGCCCATCACATTGATGAGCGCTCGATGACTTCTAGGATGCCCATCACATTGATGAGCGCTCTAGGACTTCTAGGATGCTCATCACATTGATGAGCGCTCTAGGACTTCTAGGATGCCCATCACATTGATGAGCGCTCTAGGACTTCTAGAATGCCCATCACATTGATGAGCGCTCGATGACTTCTAGGATGCCCATCACATTGATGAGCGCTCTAGGACTTCTAGGATGCCCATCACATTGATGAGCGCTCGATGACTTCTAGGATGCCCATCACATTGATGAGCGCTTTAGGACTTCTAGGATGCCCATCACATTGATGAGCGCTCTATGACTTCTAGGATGCCCATCACATAGATGAGCGCTCTATGACTTCTAGGGTGCCAATCACATTGATGAGCGCTCTATGACTTCTAGAATGCCCATCACATTGATGAGCGCTCTAGGACTTCTAGGATGCCCATCACATTGATGAGCGCTCTATGACTTCTAGGATGCCCATCACATTGATGAGCGCTCTAGGACTTCTAGGATGCCCATCACATTGATGAGCACTCTATGACTTCTAGGATGCTCATCACATTGATGAGCGCACTATGACTTCTAGGATGCCCATCACATTGATGAGCGCTCTATGACTTCTAGGATGCCCATCACATTGATGAGCACTCTATGACTTCTAGGATGCTCATCACATTGATGAGCGCTCTAGGACTTCTAGGACGCTCGTCACATTGATGAGCGCTCTAGGACTTCTAGGACGCTCATCATACTGATGAGCGCTCTAGGACTTCTAGGATGCCCATCACATTGATGAGCGCTCTAGGACTTCTAGGATGCCCATCACATTGATGAGCGCTCTAGGACTTCTAGGATGCCCATCACATTGATGAGCACTCTAGGACTTCTAGGACACTCATCACATTGATGAGCGCTCTATGACTTCTAGGATGCTCATCACATTGATGAGCGCTCTAGGACTTCTAGGATGCCCATCACATTGATAAGCGCTCTAGGATTTCTAGGATGCTCATCACATTGATAAGCGCTCTAGGACTTATAGGATGCTCATTACATTGATAAGCGCTCAAGGATTTCTAGGATGCTCATCACATTGATAAGCGCTCTAGGACTTATAGGATGCTCATTACATTGATAAGCGCTCAAGGATTTCTAGGATGCCCATCACATTGATGAGCGCTCTAGGACTTCTAGGACACTCATCACATTGATGAGCACTCTATGACTTCTAGGATGCTCATTACATTGATAAGCGCTCTAGGACTTCTAGGATGCCCATCACATTGATGAGCGCTCTAGGACTTCTAGGATGCCCATCACATTGATGAGCGCTCTATGACTTCTAGGATGCCCATCACATTGATGAGCGCTCTAGGACTTCTAGGATGCCCATCACATTGATGAGCGCTCTATGACTTCTAGGATGCCCATCACATTGATGAGCACTCTAGGACTTCTAGGACACTCATCACATTGATGAGCGCTCTATGACTTCTAGGATGCTCATCACATTGATGAGCGCTCTAGGACTTCTAGGACGCTCGTCACATTGATGAGTGCTCTAGTACTTCTCGGACGCTCGTCACATTGATGAGCGCTCTAAGACTTCTAGGATGCCCATCACATTGACCAGCGCTCTGGGATTTCTAGGATGCCCATCACATTGATAAGCGCTCTAGGATTTCTAGGATGCTCATCACATTGCTAAGCGCTCTAGGACTTCTAGGATGCTCATCACATTGATAAGCGCTCTAGGACTTCTAGGATGCTCATCACTTTGATAAGCGCTCTAGGATTTCTAGGATACCCATCACATTGATCATGCCACTGCTAGTGACAGTCTAATGATGTTGCTTGTGATAACGGTAATATGAATACGAAAATTCATATTTTAAAAAGTTAAAATTTGAAATTATGCCGGAATTCCGAGAACATGAAACCGATGAGCAACATGCAAGTCATGGAAGTAACATGTCTACACCTGCACCCTACGCACCACAGCGTAAATATGAGGGCATCGTCATGAAGCTCATGTCACGGTGGCCAGCTTAACTTAGCACTAAGATAACACTGCACGATTAAGTCGGTACCAATGGAAATGAAATACTGAGCGTATCTGCTGAGATCAGCTTTCGTTGGAACTGCAAGGGTAAAGCTGAAAACATAATTTTAACAATAGTAAACAATAAAAATAAAAATACGTTAATTACAGAGAATTACGCTTTAGAATTCGTGCAAATTCTACAGGATTGTATTCGAGGATATTTTAATCGTCACCAGCATGTGCTGCATGTCGAGGGGTCAGTCGTGACAGCAACTCTCATGCGTTTGGCAGCTTTCATCACCCCATCAAGTGTGTGGTGCACACGGTACTTTGCCTCAGAGTATACATCAATACAACCCAGAGCTTTCTCAACAGCGATAACAAACATCTCCATTGTTCACCAACACACCTTGAACATGAGTGAAACCAAAATAAAGAATGGCACTTATTTACAAAATGAGTTGCGATAGGATTGTTAAAAGTTTACTTCTAATTTTATTGAATAGATGAAGTCACACCGTAGAGGTTCTACACACCCACTAAACTCTATATCTCTCGATTTTCAGTAAAAACTTACCTTATGTCTTACGGCCGAACACTCCAAGTCAACGTTGAAATCTCCGTAAGAATTACACTAAAGATCCTTTTCACAGCACTCATAAACTTTTCACTGGCATCGAATAGAAAGTATAATTGTATTGAGAGTTCTCACTCACACAGACTTCACTCAGCGCAGGTAACACAACACTAAAAAAAAGTATGACCGAATGAAACAGAGTATAGACGCCTGGACCTCAGCTATACCGCACTCTGCAAACTTTGCCAAGAGATGGCGCTACGCTCGACTGTTTTTAATGTCGAGTAATTAAGCTTAATACTGATTCAAAATTTAAGACATGCTCCAAATATTACTTATTAATTTATGGTAAAGATCCCAACTATAATTAACTTGAACTTTTAAATGTAGTAATTGATCTTTAATTCTTCGTGCAGCGCAGGTGAAACCAACTGCACTCAACTTTTACGTTCATCTATACATGAACCCGTTATGAGCTCAGCATCCGTAAAGATGATGTCAACGAGTAGGAGGAGTGAAGGCTACCTATCCATGATGCCACAAATAAAACATGTTCCCAAAGTGTTCTGCGAAAACTACAGTTTGTTTATGCAATATCCTCAAACAGCTAGCTATCTGAGAGAAATTCTGGCACTTTCAAAATCCTGTTATTCCAACGTTTCTACGTGCGGATGAAAGTGCATGTGAAGATCATCCTTCCGATATTTAAAAGATTGTTCTCAAAAATCTCAACTAATTACCCTGTGTGCATAAGGATTCAAGTTTATACTGGTATCCTGGAATAGTTTATTATATCAAAGAAAATAATTAATCGAATATGAATCGCAAATATTTGTAGACAGCGTTGATTATCTCACAAGGTTAGACGTTTCCCTCGGTACGCCTAATATATGAAGAGAAAGAAGGAAAAAATAAAAGTTTGAGCATCATTTGTACTGCAATTCATCCAATTACCAAAGCAAATCGAATTATAGGTTTTGAAAAGCGAGACATTTGAAACACAAATTTTCCAATGGCACGCAATTTTTGAACAAAAATAGGTAAAAGAGATTAAGATCGATCACTCGTAGCATTTTTGTTTTAAAGTTTTATTCTTATTTCTAACCATTTAAAAGTTTAAAAATGTGTTCTTTATTCTTTAATTGAACCTCTAAAGGGGTGATAGCTACAGTTATGCTTCTTAATCATTCACGTTGAATGCTTCAAATTCAAGTTAAATCTTAAACATCACTCAACCATTGACGAAGTAAATCCAAATGGCAGTAGTGGCAGATAAGATACGACCATTCTTGTAGAGCAAATTACATTTTCGGTCTCATAGCTATCTACGAGGCACGAGGGGCTGGCATGGGGGGCTGGTAGTCACACCTTAGGAAAAACTGGGGTTCTATCCCAGTTCGGTACCCGCTGTATTTTCACCGGAATGCAGCTCTCTTTTTGTTAAAGCAAACTTAGCAGATGAATAGCGGAGAGAAATCTTCCACTCGATCATTGAGCTTACACTTCACTCACTCCCTCTCCTTAAGATAAGAAGCTGAAGAAACATTTTTACAACCCGATTATGACGATTAATAGAGAAACATGATTGCTAAAGATGCGCTGGCATTTAGCGAAAAATATGCGACCTAACTTAATCCTATTTGCCTTTTTTCACGAACACATTCTCTGTTTCAGTTCAAAAATTCAACTTGCAGATTGTTCGTCATGTCTTCCAGAGTGTGATGACGTCATCACGTAGGACTGCCAGCGGGTTGCCGCTGATGCGCACTGGACACGGCGCTGCAAAATGAAGACGCCAAAATGACGTCAACTACCAGCATGGTCTACCATGACGACCAGTATGCGACTGAAGTTCGACACGCAAAGCAAATGACGGACTTCTAACTCCCACAAACACTTCTTTCTTAATTAATTTTTCAATTCAGTATGGCCTAAAAAAGAAGCAGTCTATTCTTTTTATACAAGGCGTCATATATAATATTGAATCTTAGCGTTTTTACATCACGGGAGATATGTACACCAAGTAAATGAAGACGCTTTGAGAACCGCCATCAGCAGCTAAATATATTTCATTGTATATGAAATTATGAAATAGCTACTCTTTTAATGCGTTATTTCAGACCGTCTTTCAACGTCTACATATTTCTTTAAGAGTTCCGCGGAGTGTTTTATGCCTTATTTATCTACTAACTTCAACTATCCCAGAGGGCACACTTTACTGTTTTGTTCCCTGTTGATTCAGCCTTGTCGTAGATACTTGGCTACCTATCGTGGTAGTAGTAACATAGGTTTACTAGCGCTTAACCTATCATATAATATGTAGTAACATATAAGGACCTTTATGTTAAATGATTTGCCAAACCAATGAGTTGGCATTTTGTTTCAACTTTCTAGAACAGTACAGGCTTTCCATTTTCCCATACACCAAAACAGCTGTTCTGGGAAGCAAAAAAAAAACGTCATTTTGCATTCCTGGTTCTACTTACGTAATTAACTTCATGATCATGTGCAGTACTTTATGAGCCAAATGTACATAGTGTGATATTGACTACGTGTTGCTACGCAAAGGGTAGGTTAATAAAAGAGGGATGAATGGTAGAAGCGTGTACGAAACTCATGCTTCAAAAATTGCAAACCTTCACATAATATTACGTTCGTTAGTGTAAATATTTCTACTTTAAATCACTGGTATGCAAAACATGAGATGATGTCAAAGAAACCCTCCACTGATTGTGGGGGGTTAAAACTAATTCACATGTTGTAAAGATTGAGAATTTCCGCAATAGAATTCTCAATGAAAGTATCAGTTCGCCATGAGCCATGGGACGCGACTACTGCTGTGTGAGGTAAGCGTCTTGATAGCGAATTTCGGAAGTATAGTAAACCGATGTTTCGATCGCATGGTGGGTAACATGAACCCGTGCACTTTGTGTAGAATGTGTATTATGACGAGTGAAATAAAGTAGTTTCCCAGCTGGACATACATCACTCACTCATCTGCTCTGCACCCATAAATAGTCGCGGTACGACTGGTGGCGCCAAGCTGCGGCACTAGCAAAGTAACAAAAGGAATCCAGAAGCGCAACTCTGTATCCACGATACCGCTTCCAGTGCCCATTCACTTTATACTCGGCGTCTTATACGACGTTTAATTTTACCGTTTTTACATCACAGGAAATATGTATACCAAGTAGTGAGGCCTTATTTACTAGTGATAGTTATTGGCCAATTGTCAATTTACAACTTTTCGACAAGGATTATGCAAAATTTGACTCCAAAACTTTACAAAGAAAAATATTAGCTCATCTTTCATTATTTCCCTCTTTATACGCAATACGATTCCTGCCTCCTGGCATAGAGCTCAGAAGAAAGCTCCTCATAAAGCCCTTATTTTCATTTATTCTGCACTGAAACCAAGCATGTAAAAGAAAGCAAAACAAAACTTTTCCAGCACTGTAACTAAGCTCTCACTGTTACCTCAGGAACATATGAAACTAACACTTCATGACATATATGGGGACAGCAAAGTCTCCAATGGTCAGTCACGAGCACATATCCCCCCAATATCCACTTCTGGATGGGCTCAGGAATCCTACTTACACCCGAGAAGCACCAAGACAGCAAGTCGGACAGGAGGACACAAGCAGTCAGCGCGTCCGGGACAACCTAAGCGCTGGAATTTCAGGCCATGAGAACGCCGAAGGAAATAGAAAGTGCAGACGGATGTTTCGTCTTCTACTTCGTTAGTGGTCGAGACGAAAGCAGAACTGAAATGCACACACGATTTCCAGCGCTTTTTCAATACTTTGTACTATGAGAATAAATGCACGATAGCTTTAAGGCAAACAATAAAATTTAAACGAAGTAACATCAGCTACAGGAACAACAAAAGACAAAAACACCGCAGTAAGCGTGAAAGCTACAAGCAGCAAGTTGCTCACAATTTTCCCACGCCTTTATACTGCTAAGTTTAAAACACGCATTTCTCGGTTCCCATCGAAACCAGTTTCAGATTTTCAGAAGCACGCATCAGGCAAAGCACCTTTGCTGGCACATAAGGCGTCTTATAACAATTATAAGGGGTGTTGATAAAACCAGCGCGTAATAATAATGAGGGGTGTTGATAAAACCAGCGCGTAATAATAATGAGGGGTGTTGATAAAACCAGCGCGTAATAATAATGATGAGTGTTGATAAAACCAGCGCGTAATAATAATGATGAGTGTTGATAAAACCAGCGCGTAATAATAATGAGGGGTGTTGATAAAACCAGCGCGTAATAATAATGAGGGGTGTTGATAAAACCAGCACGTAATAATAATGAGGGGTGTTGATAAAACCAGCGCGTAATAATAATGATGAGTGTTGATAAAACCAGCGCGTAATAATAATGAGGGGTGTTGATAAAACCAGCGCGTAATAATAATGATGAGTGTTGATAAAACCAGCGCGTAATAATAATGAGGGATGTTGATAAAACCAGCGCGTAATAATAATGATGAGTGTTGATAAAACCAGCGCGTAATAATAATGAGGGGTGTTGATAAAACCAGCGCGTAATAATAATGAGGGGTGTTGATAAAACCAGCGCGTAATAATAATGAGGGGTGTTGATAAAACCAACGCGTAATAATAATGAGGGGTGTTGATAAAACCAGCGCGTAATAATAATGAGGGGTGTTGATAAAACCAACGCGTAATAATAATGAGGGGTGTTGATAAAACCAGCGCGTAATAATAATGAGGGGTGTTGATAAAACCAGCGCGTAATAATAATGAGGGGTGTTGATAAAACCAGCGCGTAATAATAATGATGAGTGTTGATAAAACCAGCGCGTAATAATAATGAGGGGTGTTGATAAAACCAGCGCGTAATAATAATGAGGGGTGTTGATAAAACCAGCGCGTAATAATAATGAGGGGTGTTGATAAAACCAGCGCGTAATAATAATGATGAGTGTTGATAAAACCAGCGCGTAATAATAATGAGGGGTGTTGATAAAACCAGCGCGTAATAATAATGAGGGGTGTTGATAAAACCAGCGCGTAATAATAATGAGGGGTGTTGATAAAACCAGCGCGTAATAATAATGAGGGGTGTTGATAAAACCAGCGCGTAATAATAATGAGGGGTGTTGATAAAACCAGCGCGTAATAATAATGAGGGGTGTTGATAAAACCAGCGCGTAATAATAATGATGGGTGTTGATAAAACCAGCGCGTAATAATAATGAGGGGTGTTGATAAAACCAGCGCGTAATAATAATGAGGGGTGTTGATAAAACCAGCGCGTAATAATAATGAGGGGTGTTGATAAAACCAGCGCGTAATAATAATGAGGGGTGTTGATAAAACCAGCGCGTAATAATAATGAGGGGTGTTGATAAAACCAGCGCGTAATAATAATGAGGGGTGTTGATAAAACCAGCGCGTAATAATAATGAGGGGTGTTGATAAAACCAGCGCGTAATAATAATGAGGGGTGTTGATAAAACCAGCGCGTAATAATAATGAGGGGTGTTGATAAAACCAGCGCGTAATAATAATGAGGGGTGTTGATAAAACCAGCGCGTAATAATAATGAGGGGTGTTGATAAAACCAGCGCGTAATAATAATGAGGGGTGTTGATAAAACCAGCGCGTAATAATAATGAGGGGTGTTGATAAAACCAACGCGTAATAATAATGAGGGGTGTTGATAAAACCAGCGCGTAATAATAATGAGGGGTGTTGATAAAACCAGCGCGTAATAATAATGAGGGGTGTTGATAAAACCAGCGCGTAATAATAATGAGGGGTGTTGATAAAACCAACGCGTAATAATAATGAGGGGTGTTGATAAAACCAGCGCGTAATAATAATGAGGGGTGTTGATAAAACCAGCGCGTAATAATAATGATGAGTGTTGATAAAACCAGCGCGTAATAATAATGAGGGGTGTTGATAAAACCAACGCGTAATAATAATGAGGGGTGTTGATAAAACCAGCGCGTAATAATAATGAGGGGTGTTGATAAAACCAGCGCGTAATAATAATGAGGGGTGTTGATAAAACCAGCGCGTAATAATAATGAGGGGTGTTGATAAAACCAACGCGTAATAATAATGAGGGGTGTTGATAAAACCAGCGCGTAATAATAATGAGGGGTGTTGATAAAACCAGCGCGTAATAATAATGAGGGGTGTTGATAAAACCAGCGCGTAATAATAATGAGGGGTGTTGATAAAACCAGCGCGTAATAATAATGAGGGGTGTTGATAAAACCAGCGCGTAATAATAATGAGGGGTGTTGATAAAACCAACGCGTAATAACAATGGGGGTGTTGATAAAACCAGCGCGTAATAATAATGAGGGGTGTTGATAAAACTAGCATGTAATAATAATGATGAGGGGTGTTGATAAAATCAATCAAGCGAGCACCTCAAGTGAGCAGAAACAGATTAAACAAGTTAGTTTAAGCCTCCCTAACCGCAAAAAGCGTTCCAAAGAGAGAGGAAGGATCAATGCAGAATTAAGTATGGGGTTTTGGGAACGCGGAATCTATGCACAAGGAGTGATCCAATAAGCAAAACAACAAACATTAGGGTTTATTACGCATGAAATATATACAAGAATTTCGTTCTAAATTTTCCCTTATATTATGCTTCGAAAATTAAGGGGGTTATGTGGAAATTCCGTGGACTGAGCAGGTTGTGATAGAACATTTTGTTCAACCTTCCGCCCTAACGCAAGATAAGCACGAGAAAGTCTCATTTAACCATAAAGACAAACACGGATTCTCCAGCAAAATGAGCCTGTACGATTGAGTGAGTATGTGAGTGAGCGAGTCTGAGTTTGCGTTGGAATGAAAAAAATGAGGAAAATAGACTGCTTCCCGTCACACCTCTCATGGTGGGTGTTTTAAAGCCAGGAAAATTTTATAAGATCAAGACGGTGACACAGAAAGAGCGCAAACTGAAGGTAAAGCTAATAAATCCTTTTATAAGGATAAATCAATGTACAGTCAAAATATACGTGGCCCACTCATTACTCTTGTAGCAGCATTCTACAGCTCTTTAAAAATGTCTAGTTTATAATTTTGGGAAGAAGTACTTAACTCAAGAAACAACCAACTTCTGTATTGCACGTGGTAAATAACTTATTTAAATTGGTTATAGTTAATAACTTTGGTAAAGATAAGTTGTATTTAGTCCGCAAGCCTAGAAAGCCAGTTACCGAGCGACAACTCATGGCAAGGCTAGCGACTCTGAAAAAAAGCTAACTTTTTCATTGCAAACAAATAGCGCTCCTCCAACACTCAATAGCTCCCGAGAGCACACACACCATCACGAGGGTCGCGTAACGCGCACCTCAGATACATCAAGTCGCTCAAATTCGTCGTTACTTCCTTGTTCGTAAAAAAATTAATACTTATAACAATATAATAGATACATAAAAGCATATCACATCAAAAGTAAGATATGCACTTGCTAGAGATAGATTCATTAGAAAGAAATGAATTGCGTCACTCGAATGCTTCGGGCGAAGTAAAATGCGTCCCATTCAAACACGCACGCATCGACAGCAATTGATGTTTGAATAAGAGTGCAAACCAAAGTCTGTTACCAAACTTATTCCTTCAAAATAGTTCATTACACAGGAAATAAAGTAAGCCCTCACGCGCTCTCCAATGGAGACGATGTGCAAACTTTGCTGGAGGACGACGCGCACACCAGCAGCTGTGTTGACGAGGGGCGGTAGGCAAGCCAAGGCGGACGAAGCGGGCTTTGCCAGCACAATTGGACACCAAAACTAAACGAACACCAAGAAGCAAAACGAAACAAAAGTAGTCCAAGAAACAGAAAGAAACAAAACAACCACCACGAAGCAGCACGATGCAAAAGAAGCAGCAGCAACCGTAAATAACATGAACAAAATAAGAAAGTTAGCCAATGAAAATAATTTTCGAACATAGAAACGTTGCAGCACCTTTCTATTGGATTCAGTGTATTGCCTGAATGAAAGGCACAAATATAAAAGAATCACTTGGTTATTAAACTTGAATGCTCATATGCAGCATGCTCTCAATTATTAGCGTCTCAACACACGAACCCAGCTGTGCGTGAATCAACACACGAACCCAGCTGTACGTGAAGAGGAAGTGTCTCGAGACCCAAAAGATATGATAGATCACAACGTGCGAGTTCCAATAAGTTACACTGCAATTAACCTTAAGAATATGCAATCAGCCACATATGTGATCTTAAGACCTATGTTCGAAATCTACTACGATATACGGTTATAGAGAAATATATATTTTCTGTAACAGAAGCAGTCTGTGAAACGCTTTTCGCACACAAAACTATTCTACTCTTCAGCACACAAAAAGTTCACAATGGCCAGCATACAAAATGAGCACTACTGCTACTTCTTGATACGAGTATGAATTATGAGGCATGTCTGACGATCGTTGGAATTCTCAGCGCAGAACATAACTCAAAAATTGGTATTTCAATGACATATTTGTAAAACTACTACATAGACAGACGGGCGACGTAATGAGAGGCTGGCTGAAGGGGCGGAGCGTGGGCAGCACGCGGGTACCCGCTTGTCTCGTACCCATCACAGCGAAGTGCGCCGCCACGGCTCATTTGGGAAAAGTCGGTAGCCAAATAGCTCCAGTCGGCTAGCAGCTCGATTATTATATACTATACAGGAAGTTTCACCATAGAAGACGCTAAAGAGACGTTTCATCGGTGTATTTGATACTCCCCAGTTTATCATTTCAATATACAGGGTGGATGATATTATTTCTGCCATCGCCGTACGGCGACAGAGTTGCGATTTTGGGGTAACGTTTTGTTTGATACCAGCACCTCAATATTCCAGAGGCCTGTGCTTCCATCAAAACGAAATTGACTAAGCATTTAATTTAAAACAAATGAAATAACTGCATCTAGACACTAATAACGCAGCTACACCAGCCACGACTACGAAGTTGAGACATAAGGGCACTTACACAAGACAGCTCCTCACAACGACGAGAGGTCTTTCCGAAGTAGATAAGATTAATAATCTTCCTATTCCACGAGATAATTTTCTCATAATAAACCAATAGCAGTTGGATACACAAGTAGCCCTTACCACAGACTATTTGAAAGGTCCACACAGCGCAAAAAGATATTACTGTTTCATTAAATTTTAGAATAAACTCAGAACAGTATTTGAATATTTTTGGTTTTGGACTATGACACTATCACCTCAGGGGCCTCACCATAACAGGCCGGACCTCCGCAGCTGTACAATGAAATATGAACATGGATCAGCAAGTCCACCAGAAAAACGGCAGTTGTCTCAGAAAGGGGCAGCTAAAGATATCCCTGAGAAGAGAAATATGGAGGTCAGAAATGTAAACTTGGTTACTTAGGCAGACAGATTCCAGGTTTGAACAACGATAAAACCAGATTAGATCGTTCATCACTCCCATAAAACGGACCATTCAACTCATATCATGGTTGCAGATAGGGTTTAATTCCCTTTATCAATTAGCAGCACGTCAAGAAGACGTCAACATCACAATTGCACATTTCACTTACGCCCTCAACTATCTGAGTTGGACAAAATATTCACGAATAAAAATGATAATAAATAGAGACAACACTTCAAAACAAAACTACCACAACAGTACAGCCGGAGGAAGATTAGATTATTAGTTTGTTTGAAGCCTCCCTATCCGCCACAAAGGCGATCCAAAGAGAGGTAGGTGGAGGGCACCATTTAGTATGGAGTTAAGGGAACGCAGAATCTATGCAGAAAGGGCATAGAAACAGTAAATTGAGAAAGAAGATTATGAAACAGGATAAAAGTTGAAGAAGAAAATAGTAAGTGCTGGAAAACAGGACAGCAGTAAACCAAAAAAAGATGGTCATTAACAAAACATAAACATTCTATTTCAACAAAAAGAAGGCCGACCTAACTCTCAACTCGGGCCCTCACACATTTCTCCCTGGGAGCGCTAATTCCCATGCATATAATAGTTGTATCCCCCTGAGAGGACGTAGCATTCCATCAGCATGTCTGCAGAATAAGGGTGAATTGATAGGTGATGTTGCTCACCTAAAGGATATACTTGAGTAACTTGTGTCAACATACATAATATAAAAATAACTAACAAATGTTTCAGTGCCTGCTTAAAATATTTAATGGCATTAACGAAAACAAGGCAGCAAAATAAAATGTGCATTTTGTGACTATTAACATGTAATTTTCAGCGCAGAACACGAGTAACAAATTGGTATTTCAATAACATATTTGTAAAACTAATAGAATAAATATTTTCACTGCTCTCACAGAATTTATGGCTGATTTAAAGAATGAGCTTTGCTCATTCTGCATTGCACTGCAAAAAATTATTGCAATTTTTACGGTATGCCAATTGCAGTTGACTCTCAGCATAAGTATAATTTAACCACCCGAGTCCTGCCTATTCTCGAGGAAAATTAAATTTCAATGACAAAAAATAACACTAAGGACAGTAACAAAGTAGCGCGCGTCATGAACATAATTTTTCAAATTAATACCACAGTACCTTTCTCTAATAATAAACCAAAGCTAAAATAATAATTCAAGGACATAACTTTTCAAATTAATACCAGGAATCTCTCGTATAAATGCTATACACAACACAACAAAAAAAATAATTTACGCAATAAAACCAATTAAATTGCGTGTAATGAACAGCAAGGAAGCATTTTGCATGTAAGCCGCTAAGCAAACTAAATTATTTCTAACATATGAGAGAAGCGACAAAACACTTAATTGAAGCTCGGCATTTGCTGTGCTTTCCTTCAATGAAAGCAGAAATTACAACAAAAACCAAGTTATAATAAATACATGATTAATAGTCATTCAATAATAATTGTTATAGAAATCCACTTACAACACTCCAGGAAAACTAGAAATATTACGTGAAGTGCCTCCTGCAGGCAGCCCTCCTTGAGGAGGGTTTGTCATCAAAATTAGGACGCAGCTCTGTTGCCCTCATAACAGCAAACTTAAATGTCATACAAGAAGGAACTTGATTAGATTAAATTTCAGTTTAGTTTCAGACTCCTCAATCACAAAAAAAAAGGTGTTCCAAGAGAGGAAAGATAAAGGCACCATTTACAGCGAGGTTGAGTGAACGCAGAATCTATGCACAAGGTGTGGTCCCACATGAGATTCCCTGCATATAGAAACAGTAAGTTGAGAAGGAAGGCTTAAAACAAGATAGAAATTGAAGAAGAAAGTCAGAGGTGCTACAAAACAGGACAGGAGTGAATCGAAAAAGATGGTCCGCAACAAAACAAAAAACATTTCATGTCAACAAATAGAAGTCCTTTTTCTCTACTTAGGACCTTACATTCCCCTCCTGGAGCACATTCCCATAGATGCAAAAGTTGTATCCTCCTCACAAAAAGAGCAAGGGCTTGATTACATTACCATTAGATGGCACCCAAAAGTCACAAACGAACCCTGTGCAAGAAAAGCGTCTCCTCTGACGCTGAAAATGAGAAGGATTTTAGCATAACCCACACAACGCAGGGCATCTCCTAAACAACCTCAAAGTGCACAAAACAAATAAACAAGAACCAACAATTAACGCTTACAATCTATCGCTCCAGATCAGCTTCAATAGCTCCACAGATCTCACGGACAACTCAGTGAATTGATCACTTTAAACGAACCAGAAAGTAACATGAGTGCTTCACGAGTTGATCTCGAGCAAGAAATTAAGTTCGTGTTTATTATCAGTTCACTTTTGTTCTTCCTTACAATCTCAACCCATTAGCAAAGTCACTCTTATAGTGATTATAGAAAATGGAAGAAAGTTATAGAAGAGGAACTTATACTTCACCCATTTTTTTTTGTAGGTAAAGGAGTTGAAAAAACATTTCAGACCTCGAATGTCATAACACAATAATCAGTTGTTCTTTAAACTTCACTGATAATTTTTTTTGTGCGAGGTCAGCTTATGCAACAAAAATGGAAGTAAGCCACCTAAAGAAATGACCAACAACAAAAAACATGAATTTAAGATCATTCCTCAGAGAAACTACTGAGCGTCAAATCAAAAAGGGGCATGTCGGAAACAAACAACCAGTTCAACTTGAACGGAATGAGAGAAGAATCCAAGTCAGGAGGCCGCAAAAAAAAAGTTTAACTGGCCAAAAAACAAGAAATGGAAATTTGAAACCCCTCCACTTCATCCCATCTACTGCTGCTCCCTCTGCAGGAGGCCGGTGCCCTTGGCGACACCACACCCCCAGGAGCGCCAACGACAAAAGAACAAAAAAAATTGGATGCCCACTCCAGGTGAGCCTTGAACGTCCTCTATAAACCCACGAGCAGTGCTGAGGATGCCAGGATGGACAGTCCATTCTCGCACTATTTCCTGACATCAACTAAAGCACATCCAGCAAAGCTTCCTGCACACAAGAATGATGCTACAATATGCACAAGTAAATTATAACAGATTTTTCAGAGTGATTGAGATTTGCATCCAACGTTTTCTAGAAGTATTGATACATTTTTCATAGTAGGCTAAAAAAGTTTCATTCAACAACTGTTTTTGAGTTAGTCTGCATTTACAGGAACAAAACTCCCCTGCAGAAAAGCGTGACTAAAAACTAACGGGCAATTATGCTCCCCTGCTGAGCTCACAAAATTTCACCCATAATTATTAATCAGTTTTAAATAATGAATGAAAATACTCAAAAAATAAAATAAACAAATAAAATTTTAGTGTAAAACCTCAACATAATCAACAAATTCAACAAAAGTATATCATTCATCACATCAGTGACTCCAGTAGCAGAGGGATGGCAGAAGCACACAGCTTCCAGCATGCTTGTGCAGTACCTCTCATTTGCATCCAAACATTGCTGCCGTAATTGATGGAGCGATCCCCATAAGCAGAACAGCAAAATAAAATTTAACAATATTTTTATACAAGTAGTAGGTAGTCATACGTAGGGGATTAGAGACACAGCTGGTTTTGTTCATACGATACGCTAACAGTCTAGCAAATGTGATGCACAGGTGGTCTTGTAGATGTGATACGCAGGTGGTGTTGTAGACGTGATACGCAGGTGGTGTTGTAGACGTGATACGCAGGTGGTCTTGTAGACGTGATAAGCAGGTGGTCTTGTAGACGTGATACGCAGGTGGTCTTGTAGACATGATACGCAGGTGGTCTTGTAGACGTGATACGCAGGTGGTCTTGTAGACGTGATACGCAGGTGGTCTTGTAGATGTGATACGCAGGTGGTCTTGTAGATGTGATACGCAGGTGGTCTTGTAGATGTGATACGCAGGTGGTCTTGTAGATGTGATACGCATGTGCTTTAGAAATCTAACACACAGTTGGTCTTGTAGATGTGACACGCACGTTTTCCTGTATATGTGATACAAAGTTACCATGCAGATGAGATACACAGACAATTCGCAAATAATTTAGGTGAAACGTCGTGAAAGTAAGAAACAGGTGAGACTGGCAGTGCAGGAGTACGTGGGAGACGGCACTGGTGAGGCGATAGAAGAGGTTTTATACGGGAAGAATGGGAGGGTGGGGGGCAGTGGCGGTTTGGGAGGTGGGGGCGCTGGTGCAAGGCAGTAGCCACAGCACAGGGTGCGCCTTCCCGCACACCTCCTTCAGCATCACCAGCTTCGGCCGCCGACCTCTGTACGGGCCTTGCCTCTTCACCTGCAGAACAGGGTTCCCTTACAACGAATTCTTCTCACTTGGAAAACCAATTTACAAGGAAAGAAAATCCCTTACAGTACATTTTTCCTATATGTAAAACCAATTTGAAATCAGAAAAGAGGGGCACTATCCACAGGTGCGATGGCCGCGCACCAAGAAAGAACACGTTAAACACAGGACTCGTTGACTGGTCTCACCTTGAGCAAGTCACTGGGGCTGTTGCTCTAGTGCTGTCTTAGACGCTCTCCTAACTTGGAAGACATTGCAGCACTATCTCTATTCTCAAAGCAGCTAAGAACATACTCTATAAGGAATTTTTAAGCAATCTCAAAAAAACTTGCAGCTTAAAGTAATGCAATCTTAAAAAACTCGCACAGATCTTATGCACTTTAGGATTGAAATATTCCAATCTCAATTATTTCGTTCCTTGCACTCGAGACAAGGAACCTAAACAAACCTGCTCAACTGCAGTCTCATCAGAGAAGATGGCCTGGAGCTGGTCGCACATGATGGCCGACACGAACAGCCCGAACAGGATGCTCTCCATCGATAATATCACCGAGTGCATTCTGGGGTAAAAAGAAGTCAAAATCAGCAATTCGTACACTTCTATCAATATTTGCCCGAGGCAAAAATTTTAAAATGGTTCAAGTACTTAGTTTTCATGGATGCTGGGATGAAGCCTCGTCCTATAGAACCTATGGAAGATCTATTGCCCCATAGTGATGCTTCCACTAAATTTGATGTTATTAATAGCTGAGCTTCTACTACATTTCATTGCAAATAATCTACTTATAAGGGAAAATTTTCAAATTGGTAATTATGAGACAAAAAATATCGTCTTATATTTCAACACACTGCAAGGAAGAGACCTAGCTCAACCTCAAACAACTCGTAAAACCCAGAACTGTACGACTAATACAGCTGCTTGTATGCTCATGGAAATTACTAATTATACGAGGCCTGTCGAAAAAGTATCCGACCTTAATTTTTCCCGCGCAAAGTAGTGATTCTAAGGCGGCGCCACTGTGCACGGTGGAAGGAGGAATCTTAATGCGCATGCTTGACTTTTTTCACCGCATTCACTTGGGCCAGTCACTGGCTGGTGGTCGCCAAGTAAGGTGCTGTTCTAAGTGTTTGTCGAAATTCGTGCCCAAGTTGTTGTCGCCGGAACAAAAAGACCTCCGTCGTGACGTTGCACAGGACCTTCTGGACACCGCCAACACTGATCCTGGGTTTCTGAACACCGTGATAACTGGAGATGAGTCATGGGTGTACGGGTACGACCCAGAAACAAAAAGACAGTCATCCCAATGGAAGCATCCCGAGTCTCCAAGGCCGAAGAAAGCGCGGCAGGTGCGAAGCAAAATCAAGGTGATGCTGACTGTTTTCTTTGATGTCCGTGGAATTGTGCATCACGAATACGCACCGGAAGGACAAACAGTGACAAAGGAGTACTATCAGGATGTTCTCCGGCGACTTCGTGATGCAGTTCGGCGCAAAAGACCAGACATGTGGACTGCGAACAACTGGCACTTGCATCACGACAACGCGCCCGCACATTCATCCCATTTGATCCGCAATTTCTTGGCCAAACATGGAATTACGACCGTTCGCCAACCTCCCTACTCTCCAGACCTGGCTCCTTGCGACTTCTGGTTGTTTCCAAAATTGAAGACACCACTGAAAGGATCCCGTTTTGAGAGTAGAGAAGAGATAATGCGGAACGCGACGACAGAGCTGAACACCATTCCAAAAGAAGACTTCCAGAGGTGTTTCCGGCAGTGGAAGGATCGGTGGGCTAAGTGTGTGGAAGCACAAGGAGCCTACTTTGAAGGGGATTAGGGTCCCAACCCCGTCAGGTTGTTGAAGTATTTTTTCTGGCCAAAGGTCGGATACTTTTTCGACAGGCCTCGTAACTTCAAAGGAATGACACAATGAATAGATGGAACCTGCTTCACTGCTATTCTGTAAAACAGTCTAGTCAATTTTAGCATTGATAGCTGAAATTATTACAACTCATACTTCTCATTTGAAACTACTCCCTTTAACTACACCAACACACCAGCATCTGCTTCTATCTTGCCTGAATAATAGAATATAATAATGGTGTAAGGTGACCAGTGAACCCAATGCATAAAAGTGCCTTCAGAGGCTCTCACCCTCTAAGTGCCAGACTCAAACCTCTTCACTTCTTTCTCACTTCACCGTTTTTTAGGCTCTTTCTGCATAGATTCCACGTTCCCCTAACTCCATCCTAAATGGTGCCTTCCTCTCTTTGAATTGCCTTTGTTGAGGATAGGCAGGCTTAATCCAACTAACAAATAATCTAATCTAATCTTCATTACACTAATGGTGCAAGGTTGTTCAGCGTTGCTCAAAAATTGAAGCTCGACTAGCATAAAGAGAATGAGTAGGACTGAAGCAATTGATGTACTCCTACAGAAGGGACCCACTTCAAAAAAAAGCTATGAAGTTCGTGATATCAATAATAATGGTACAAAATACCTAAGTTATGATTTTAAAGTCCATAGAGACATCATTTGATTGATCTCATGAAAATCCAAGCATGAAAACTGTACCTGAATTCATTATTTGTATGCTTGTACCAGCACAATTGCAGTATAAATAAATCACCGGCTAGATAACACTAATAAGTTCTGCAAAACAATACTAGACCTGCACACTTTCACTAAACATCAGCATCAAACCCACACAGGGAGCCAAAACACTTCCACGAGTGTGGTGGGGATCTTGTACGGCATCACGCAGCCAACACATGCCAGCTAAGCTTTGTGCAGCACCACTTATAGCGCAACTAAGCATTTTAGTACAGTGAGCATCACTCAACTCACACACATGAAAACACTATGGTAGACATGAACATCTTTGTTGTGATGAACGTCTTAACTCGTCGTCTGAAGTGTGGACTACTTCATTCAGTGTAATGCACGCATTTCTATAGCCAGTCGTGAGTCTACTTGCTAATTAATTGCGTGTGTTAATGCTGATCCCAAGTTAGAAATTGTAGCTTTCTAAACCAGAAAAAATATAGCAAAATGCTGAGGAAAAATGAGAAAGCCAAAGCCAAAACCAAACTGAGGTAGCTGAGCTAAGAGTGAATTTGGAAGCAACACACTTCTGACCTCCAAAGTCAGAACTTATCTACACATTAGTGCATCTATTTACTAAGTTTGTCCAAGACTGCACAGTTGGCTACCCTTTAGCTGCCACCTTATATACTCTGTGTGGAAAGAAAATATAGAATTATCTATAGAAATGGTGTAAAACAGTATAATTTTAATTTTTTTCAAATGTTGAACTTAATAGAAAAGAAATTTAGCAAAGCTCAAATAATGGAACTTATGGAAGGAAATTCTATTAATACTAATGGCACAATGAAAAGGTGGACACAAAATGGCCTAAATATTAACATATTACACCCCACTATCACACTATCAGTATTATTAGAGAAGATACACAGTTCCATGGCCCATCGATTACTTGGATACTCAAGAGAAATGAATGAGTCTTTTAGAACTTGTACCAACGTTCATGAAACATGGGCATTTGCACCAAGTTATTGTGCGCCTATAAATGCTGAGAACCCCATCTAGGAAGCTCCAAGATTCAAAACTCATGAACAAGTGATGCTACCTACCATAAACTACATTGAAGAAACCTATTTCTTTACTTATACTTAAATAAATAAATAAATGTTTGAAAAATGAAAGGAAAACATGTGAAAAAGATTTTAGCAATCAGACCCTGACTTACAGCCTGGCTTGCTTCACCATCATAGGAGGGGGCTTGCAGGGGGCAGAGCTGCAAGGGTGAATCCATGAAGATGCAATCAAGAAGAGGGAATATATGCACAGCACGCCAACGAACACCAAAAACTGCAAGAAGTATTTCTGGTTCCACTCGCCCACGCAATTGTTGATCCTGCAACACAAGCTCATCAGTTCTAGCAAACATTTGTGTTAATTTTACTTTATGCACACATATAGAGCTATAAAATTAATGTAATAATGCTCACTCAAATTTCCCCTATGACATGAATAGCACAGGAGTAAAAATTTGGAGCATTTTTGATGCACAGCCAGAATATTTTCCATCGTCCTATTCTGAAACAACCTTCATAATTTTTTGTGTAAACTCGGCAACAATTAATAGCCTCAAAAAAATGCTTTGTCTTAAAGGTAGTTCAATCTGGCAATCAAAGAAATATACTGGAAAGTTAAATGCAATGAAAGAGTATCACAAGGCTGCAAGAATTATAAAAAAAGAAAAACTTGACAAACCATGGACAATGATGGTCCATGCGCCGAACGCAGCGCTGACACACACGGCAGTGATGAGCTCTGGGAGGCCTGTACATCTCACAACGGGCACACACAGACCACTCTGCCCCATCCTCTGCTTCTATCTTCCCTACAAAATAAAATAGATTATAAATAATAAGTACTTGAACTTATGTAGATACCATCTAATGCCTAGTTCACCTATTGCTGGTAATCTGTTGGATCTCAAAGAAGCACTCAACTATAAAAATTTTTAACTTCTGATACAGTGTCATTTTTAACCTATTTGTCACATTTATAACTGATTTTCTTTGGCTTTTTTCAGTGTATCAATTTCTATTTCTCTATCCTTTCTTGGGAGATTTTAATTCCTTCCCAAAGACTAAACTCTCTCCATTCTCTCAAGGAAGATGCAAGTCTCACTACACCAGAAAGCACAAATTCCCATGGCCAAAACAGTTGCATCTCATTAAGGAGTGATTTAACTTGGCAAAAATAATATAATTTGAAAGAAAGTTGCACAGAAACCTGAATTGGACTAAGCAGAGCAAATACAATAAATACTTAAAATAAATATTGACAGTTCAAATGCAAATATACATGACAGCAGCATTTTGATATTTAAAAATTAATTTAATAATTTTGTTCTATAATACCACATCTTTCTAAATCAAACCTAAGAATTAAAAGGTTGAAATAACTAATAAATACACATACATTGAGAAATAAAGTTGCAAATTAAAAGCCAAAGCCCCATCACCTGCATGCATGTCCGAGAAGTCAATGCGAGACCGTGGCAGAGGAACAATGCCTGGGTCAGAGAACACAGCTCGCACATGAGCCATGATGGCAAGGAAGACAAGCGTGTTGAAAAGCACAACGTGACATGGCGCCCATAAACTGCTCATGAAAAATTTATTTAGAAAATATCTCTGAAAGCCATTTAATCTAATTTCTAAAAAGCAATTAAAAGAAAGAACTTAGGTTCATCCTAAAATGGATATTATCATGAATATTGTCAACAATAAAATCTGTAAGTGTTTTTAGATGTTGCCTTTTCCTGTGTGTAATGAAAAATTTAATTTATTTCAAATTAAACAATCAATCATCAAAATTTCTAATTTAGCAGACAGCATTTGGAAATATCTCACTCTTGCAATAGACCTAAGGGTAGCTGCACACCAAAAGATTTGAGGCGAGAAAGCGAGCAAGCTTGAATCGATATACATGTATTCCTATGGGAGTGCGCACACCACAAGCAAGCTAGCGAGTGAGTGAGAAAGATTGAAGATTGGCTGCAGCGAGAAAGCGACTTGAAGATGGTTTCACGCTTGAAAGCTCCAGTGAGAAGCCTCTGGCAGTGGCAGCGCTGCGTCTGGCAGTGCGCGGCGAGATGTCGAAGGGAGAGGTGGGCTACACAATTTCTCCAGCAAAGACTGAACTCCTTATATCCAAAGTTTATGCTGTACTGTGCCTTTGGAAGTCAAAAAATCCAAAGAACAATGGCAAATAACATGTTTCAAAGCAATGGGACAAAGTATGAATGATACTCAACGTTACAAACACATGCTAGTTCCGCTTATTTTTGTTATAAACCTCTCTCCATGACATTTAGGAGCAAACTGGCTATCTTTTGGTGTGTGATAGATCTCGCCAAACATCTTTCTCTCTCGCTTGCTTTGTCTCTTGCCGTCTTTTGGTGTGCAGCTACCCTAACATTAGATGAGAGGGTTAAATTTTACTTTAATGTTGTCAACAATTTTCATAATTTCATTGCAAAGAATCAATCAAGGAACACATTTAAGAATGTTTTACATGAATGACATTCTGCTCGCTGATGCGTTATTTTCGAATTATTCAACTTTGAACTTTGCTTGTGCTTGCCAGGGAAGCGTGCGTGCCTAGCGTAATTTAATTAATAACGGAAGCTAACCCCCTATTACAAACGTAAGGAGGTTGGGTTGTGAGTGATGGCTGCCGCCAAGATGGCGGCAGCCATCTTGGAGTCAATGTAAACGGACGTCACTAGAAACCTTTATTTATAATTTTCACTAGAAGAACTGGCTACCCCTCACAACCCAACCTCTTTATGTTTGTAATAGGGGGTTAGCTTCTATTTCTATTGCAAAAACAATGACTGCTTTTGCACAAAAAAGGCCATTAAGGAGAGTTGTTTGTATAACTTTAAACTTAAATAACTTGAAAACTAAGCATTTGCGAGCACATTGTCATTGGCGTAAAACGTCTTAAAATCGACTATACTACCTATCTAGAGCAACGAAATTATGAAAATCGTTGACAACACCCAAGTAAAATTTGACCGATGAGAGTGCACACATTTTACCTAAGAAAAAAAAAAGAGATTCAGCAATGATAGTAGTAAATTTGAGAAATTTAGCTAATATAAAGATTATTAATCATCTAAGAAGCTATAATACAATGATACGCATATCAGTATAATGTGAGAGAAGCATCATCAATGTTCTTCAATTTAGCAGTAAAATTGCTTGTTTGAACTCAATAAACTCTTCTCAATTCCAAAGCAATACCATATTATTATTCATTTCAATAATGGCAAATGCACATTGAAAACTGCAAATAATCATATAAAAACTATTTACTTACTTGCTATAGCACTTATAGTGATTTGTGTTATTTCTGTACTTGAACAAATCTACATACAATTGAACAAAAAACAGACAACAACAATCTCCTGGCAGCATATTGATACTTTAAAGCCAGTAATTAAAATGACTTTGCAACCCATGAAATCAGCATAGAAAGTTCAAAAGCTATTGCAGCCTTCAAATGAAAAAAGAGGAATAAACCTCATCCTTGGAAGATATATTAAAAGTGTTTACATAGACAGTAAACTAACGTACGTCACAAAATATGTACAATTAATTGACTACTACAAGGAATACAGCTGAAATGAAATCAACCTTTAAGAAATAGCTAAATTATTTACGCACCTTCCTTGCATAGTTTGCAATACAATCCAGTTAATTACTACATAATCACTATAAAATAAAGCTACGTAAGTTAAAATAACACACACAATACCACAAGGATCGCTTCGAAAGATTGGCATTTTCGATCACAACATTTTAAAGGTCATTAAAAAGTATCTGCGACGTATTAGGGCGAGTAACCCGTCACAGAAATTTCCTCACTATAACCGTGGCATAAAACAACAAGTCGCACTTTCAAGCTATCCCATTGAGAATAATGGTCCGGAATTTGCTCGCACAATTATACACTTCACGCTCAGAAATTGTCGCAACTCCAGCCTGCTCCTCTTGTATGTCCCATGCAAGTTAATTAATATCTTGTAGTATAAGGGACTGGGTCAAAATCAATTCTTAATTGACCTAAAAGAATTATATTAATTAAATATGACAAGCAGGCAATAATGGATTGCTTCCCCTTGCTGGCAACAAATGCGTATGTCGAACAGCCTTAATATGTTCGTTTATCTTCGCGAGCTGAATCCGAAGTCACAACAGCGGATTCGGAGCGCACTTGACGTCGAGGCCTTCGCGGGCTGACACGTCAGAAGACAACCACCTACGGAGTCGGAAGCACGTGACTTGTGCGTTACGACTTCTAAACCGGTTCCTGCTTTCGGGCTGCTCTGGGCCCGGATAGCCGGCTATCATTGAGGAAGTGTTCCCTGGACAACTTTTCTTCGAAGTTCAGGTGAGCGATCCTTACTTATTGTCTTTGCTTGTCATATGTTTATTTATCTTAATGCAGAAGGGACTATGTTAATGCCAGATAAATCTGGAAGTATGCGCTTTAGCTGATAGGCGCGACATAGTTATCTTTTTTCGAAGAAAAGTTTTTTATAATTCTTAATATTCGTTTTCTTCGAAAGTTCTTTTTTCGAAGAAAAGTTTAACGTAATTGTAATCTTCGCAACTTTTTGAGGAAAGTGATTTAATCTTCAAATACTTCGTTTGAAGAAAGTGATCTAATCTTCAAATCTTTGTTCTTAGAAATTTAACTCATTATTCATTTATACGAAGAATTTCTTAAATTATAAAATTCTTCATTTCATTTGAAAGTTCGAAATTGTAACTTCTTATGAAAAGCAGTTCTGACGTGCGCAATTCGTTTGTCAGCTGCTAAGTAAGGCTGGAGTTGCTTCAGGAATAATCCTGGTGACCATATCTTTTTGTTTCTTCTTTCTCCAGTTTAAATAACTGTTTTTCATAAAAAAAACTTAAAATAAATGTAATAAATTTTCCGTAATTAGGAAAATTTTGTTGGTTGCCGAGCTTTCCGGGCTTGAAGCCGGGGTGGTTCTCTTCTCATTTAGATTAAGGTACATTTTTTCGTGTCGTTTTTGTGCAAGGTACTATTGTTCGTATTACTGGCTCCCTGTGCTTTTGGGAGCTAGTCTCTTGTTTACCTTGCACAATTATAATTTTTTCTGATTGCATTTTTTGTGTGCTAGTATGTAAGTGAAAAAATTAAAATATTGCAGCAAAAATTTAATTAAAATTGTTGTGAAAAACTTAACCGTGTAAAACATTCTAATGTGACAAAACTTTAATTAGGTGAGGGATGTAACCTTTTTGTGTATTTTGTCTCATTTGTATTTTTTCTATCTATGTAATAGGAGGATGTAAACCTAACCTGTCCACTTTTAATAGTGTAGACCATTATTAGCTGAACTTTTTTCTAATAAGCCTATTAAACTACTTACTTATTATCTTTTTTTGCAAACATGACCGAAACGTTTAATGCCTCAGCCCTTAGCATGAAAATGCGGGGAATAAAATGTAGTATTACCGCTTTGCGAAAGAAAGTGCTAGCTCCTGGCTGTGCACCTTCTCTCCTAAGGGAGGCTATTCCTCAGTTGAGTAGCCTTCTAAAGGACTTTCGCCATCTCTCCTCTATTCTACCTTCTGACCTTGAGGAAATTTCTGAAGAGGAGTTAGTTAGACGAGCTGAATATGAAGTACAAATTGTTGAATTAATAGCTGAATTAAAAAATTCAGTTTTTTCGGCACAGGTATCAAACTCTAATGATACCGCGCCTCCTTCTGAGGCTAGTAAGATTTCTGTTGTGGATGTACCATTAAACATTTTCCGAGCTCCTCAGTTAACTTTAAAAAAGTTCAGTGATAATGAACACTGTCCTTTTTCTTTTCTCCATTTTCAGGAATCTTTTCTTAATGCTCTTCAAGCCTATCCTAATATGAGCGAGGAGCAAAAATTTATATTCTTAAAAAATCAATTACAGGGAAGAGCCCTTAGTCTGGTTGAGGGACTTCCCAATGAGAATTGTTTCCAAGCTGCTTGGGCTTTGCTCAAGCAGGAATTTTTGAACGCAGACAAACTAGTTTCTCTTGCACTGGACGAATTAATAAATTCTCCCAGTGTCTTTAGCTTTGCAGAAATAGGGACTTTTCTTTCTAAAGTTAAGTTTCGTCTACTTGAGCTCTCTAAGCTTGGAGTAGATTTTCGTAACGAGAAATCAGGCAATCTCTTGTTTTCTGCTATAATTAAAACCAAACTGCCTGACTTTTTTTTGTTAGAACTTCTTCGTTACTGTAAAGCTAGTTTCTTCTCTTTAGAAATGTTTGAGAACGCGCATCATGTGCTGTCTCTGTTGGAAACTAAATCCAAACCTAAGAAATGTCTCTCCCTTCGCAATGATAGGGTGGAGGAGAAGACTCGAGCTGAAACTAAGTTTAAATCTTCTCCTGTATCTTCTAACCTTCCTAACGTGAAAGTGTGCCGGTTTTGTAAGCAGACCGGTCACACGTCTTTTTCTTGCCGTAAATTTGATACTCACGAAAAACGCGTGCAGCAAGTAGGCGAGTTGCAATTGTGTTCCGTATGTCTTAGTCACAACCACGTAGCTAAGTCTTGCCCTGCAAAAAGCAGAGGCTTGCCCTTTAATTGTTCGTTATGTAAGGCTAATACCCACGTTAGCCCGTTATGCCCTAAGTTTGTAAGTTTTTCTTCTCTTGCCGCCTCATCTTCTTGACGGTTAAAGGCACGTTTTCGAATGTGCCCTGTAATCGCTCTTTCCACTAAAATTAATAATCTTTCTAAACGTGTAAATTTCGTAATCGACACCGGGAGTCAACAAACGTTGATTGACCTGGATACTGTTAGTCCTAACAGTTCTACCGCTGATTTGCAGCAAATTACTGTAAACACGGTAGGTGCCTCTGTCCCGTTGCTGGGCAAGCACATTAACGCACATTAACACATTAATAATCAAACTAAAGCACATTAAAGCACATTAACACATTAATAATCAAACTAAAAGCATAATATTCCCTCAAAAGCGTGAGAGTATTCAACCCTCGTTTACACAACGACCGCACTCCCTCAATCTTCAAGATGGCTAACAAACGACGCAGTACCAGCAACAGCACCAACAACAGCACCAACAACAGCAGCAACAACAGCACCGAATTTCAACCGAAGTTTGGTCAATACCCTGATGTGTCTAGCCTAACGAAAGGCGGTAAAGAAGTGGTCTCTGTCTTAATAAAATACTTCGATTCAGTGATGACAAAATTTAATAGCGATATTGAAAAAATGCAAAATGAAATAAGCCACCTTAAAACGCTATTTGGAACAAAAGAAGCGGAACACAAAAAAATTCTCGATGAACAGAACAAGAAAATGGATAGCTTAACCTCCCGCCTCGACCAGTTGGAAAAAAATAATCAACGCCGAGACATTGAAGACAAAAAATGTACTCTCGTCATTTCTGGAAGGGAAATACCGCAATCTCACGCAAACGAAATCTGTAAGGATACAGTCTGCAAACTCCTGAAGGACAAGATCAACATTGACCTCTCCGACACTGATATGACGTCAGCTACAAGAATGGGGAAAAAACCAGTAACTGGGAACGTAGATCAAAGAAACATTGCATTTGAACTAAAAGATTACAACAAAAAACGTGAAATTCTCAACGCCTGCCGAGAAAAGAAACCAAAGTTCTTCTTCATAAATGAATACCTCATACCTTCACGAGCTAACGCCATGTACATTCTGAGGATGGCCAAAAGGAAATTCCCGGATAAAGTTGGAACCCCAAAAACACAGGATGGAAACATTTTCATATTTAACCCCGGAAACCCAGATTCAAGACGCCGCGAGATCAACACGCCAGATGACCTCGAGCAATACCTGATGCAACAACTCAATATGACATCAAAACAAGTCATGGGTGACTAGACTAGGTGATCTCCTCAATTTGATTGTCAGTTTTCGTGCTAGTTTAACCTCAATTAGATATCATATCAGCTTATCCTCAACTTGATGTTAGCTTAACCTGAATCTATACAAATGTTTAACAGATGTGTTTGTAAACATTTATGATAGGTGTATGTGAACTTTTGCAACAACGCAATCAGCAATTTTTACCTCCCAATATTACTGTGATTTTTTTCATTTTTTACCACTAAAGTTTTTTTGTTACGCGTAAACCATATTAGCTGATTATATCATTGTCATTAGGTGATCCCCTAAATTCCCTAGACTAGGTGATCCCCTAAATTAGTCAATTTCATTTTCATCCCCTAAATATGTCAATTTCGTATTAATTTAACCTCAATTAGGTATCATGTCAGTAAACTTCAACTTGATGCTCGTTCAACCTGAATCTATACAAGTGTATAACAGATGTGCTTGTAAACATTTATGACAGCTGTGTGTGAACTTTTGAAACAACGCAATCAGCAATTTTTTACCTCCCAATGTTACTGTGAATTTTTTCTCTTCTTAACCACTTAAGTATTATTACGCGTAAACCATATTAGCTGATTATATCATTGTCGTTGTAATCTTCTTATAATCTGAAAATCGCTTCTGCCCTCCACTGCCATCGTACAACCATATTAGCTGATTATATCATTGTCGTTGTAATCTTCTTATAATCTGATTATATCATTGTCGTTGTAATCTTCTTATAATCTGATTATATCATTGTCATTATAATCTATCAGCAATTTTTCACTTACCAATACTACTGTGAATTCTTCCTTATTTACCACTACAGTTATTATTACGCGTAAACCATATTAGCTGATTGTATCATTGTCATCATAATCTTTAAAACTTATTCCCTCTTGTATGTGAACTTATGAAAACGCCCTCAGCAATCTGTTTGCACCAATGTAGTGATATCGAACTCCAATATTATAACAAATAAATAATAGATGGGTGTGTAAACATCTATGACAACTGTGTGTCACATTTTGTAACATCGCAATTAGTAATTTTTCACCAACCAATGTTACTGTGAATTCTTCTCTATTTACCACTACAGTTATTATTACGCGTAAACCATATTAGCTGATTGTATCATTGTCGTCATAATCTTTAGAAATTTATTACCTGTTGTATGTGAACTTGCGAAAACGCCCTTAGCAATCTGTTTGCACCAATGTTGTGATATTGAACTCCATTATCACTCGCTCATGGACTGAGTTTGTGTGTACTCACGAAATCGCGCTAGATTTTTCTTTTTTACTCTATTCTCTCTTACTTAATAAGCTACTTTTTAGACTGAAATATCCCTTTAAGCTTGACTCTGTATTTCGTCTTAAGCTCTATAGTACCTAATTCTTACTTTTACTTATTTTAAATGACTGATCACCCTGTAATATTTGAGGAAATCGATCCAGATTTCAATCATTTGAACAGAATATATCCAAACCTAAACGACTCTCAAGAGTGTAGGTATACTAATATATCAGATTTCAACGAAACTATACGAATAACTGACCGAGATTTCTCACTCCTGTGTTGGAACTGTAGGTCACTCTATCCAAAATTGGAAGAGATACAATGTACTATTACTGAACTTAAATATAACCTAGACGTGATTAGCTTCACCGAAAGCTGGCTAGATGACTCGACTAAAGACATGATTCGATTTGAAAATTATCATAGTTACCATTCGCTAAGAAAAAACCAGCGGGGCGGAGGCATCAGCACATATATATCTAACCACATAGACTCGAGAACCATAGCAAGTGCAACCATGAATCAGGATCATATAGAATCACTCTTCGTAGAACTTTTTAGAGATGGTAAACGCATTGTGCTTGGAACGGTGTATAGGCCTCCTACAGCCTGTCCTATATCCTTCCTGAATGAATTGAATCGTATTATTTCTCAGTTCAACAGGCCCTTATACAATGACATAATAATATGCGGTGACTTCAATTATGATCTACTGAAACATGAAAGCCATGAACCAATCTCTAATTTCCTAACTACCTTTCAGTCTCAATCCTTCCTTCCGATCATTACAAAGCCTACACGAATAACCTCAGAGTGTGCTACGCTGCTTGACAATATCTTTATGACAGACCCTAGTGATTTTCTTGCTGGAATAATTACTTCTGACTTATCAGATCACTTCCCAGTTTTTCTTATTAAGAAAAATGTCTATATTGCTTGCACCAAGGCACGGGCTGAAACTTACTCATATCGTAAAATAAACGAATCAAATCTTGAAGAAATGCGCACCGTTCTAGAAGAATCAATGCCTACATTGCACATCTCTCGACAAAACAATAATACTACGAGCATTGATGAAGCAGTAGTAAAGTTGACTGAAACTATAATGACCGCATACAATCAGTGTTGCCCAATTGTAACTCGTACAGTTACCCCGAAAAATAAACATAAGCCCTGGATTACCAGAGACATCGTGATAAATATAAAGAAACGTCAAGCGTACCTAGCCCTCCTTTGCGAAGGACGAATATCCAGAGAAACATATAACCGATTTAGAAACTATGTAACAAACCAGATAAGAACATCAAAAAAGAACTACTTTACGCTCAAGTTTACTCAATTCAAAACTGACGTTAAAAAGATTTGGCATCTCCTTAACTCCTGCTGTAAACCGAATAATGCCGATAAAAATAAAATTGAATATGTTGTTCAAGATAATGTAAAATATCATGAGAAGAAAGAAATTGCTAATCTCTTTAACAACTTCTTCGTAAACGTAGGGAAAACAATAGCTGATGGTATTCCAAGTGAACCTACTGATCACCTGGAATTTATGGATCATATTCGAGAACCCAACTCCTTTTTCTTTACGCCTACAAACTCCTCCGATGTAATTACGTGCATAAACAACATGAAAAATAAATCGAGTGGGTTACAAACGTTTCCGACTAAAGTACTTAAAGTTATTGCTGACATTGTAGCCCCACTGATATCAAATATTATTAACCAGTCTCTCTTACTAGGCACTTTCCCGAACTCCCTCAAAGTTGCTAGAGTAACCCCTATCTTTAAAAGTGGTGAAAAAACCTGTGTAAACAATTATCGACCTATCTCCATTCTACCAATTATTAGCAAAGTATTCGAAAAGATTGTGTATAAAAAAGTGTACTCTTATTTTGAACAAAAATCATTTCTTTACGATAAACAATACGGTTTTCGCTCTAAAAAATCAACAACACAGGCTATATTAAATCATTTACAATTCCTCTATTCTAATATAGATGAAGGAAAGCCTGTCTTCTCTGTATTTCTTGACTTCCGAAAAGCATTTGATTGTGTGGACCATAAAATACTATTATCGAAACTACACTGTTATGGCATTCGAGGGATTGCCCATGATTGGTTCAGATCATACCTAACAAATCGGAAGCAATACGTTGTCATTGACGACGCAAAATCAGACCCACAGACAATTAGCCATGGAGTTCCACAAGGATCTGTTCTCGGGCCTCTCTTGTTTCTGATTTTTATCAATGATATTGTAAAATCTACATCATTCTTCAAATTCATACTTTTTGCCGATGACAGTACGCTTTCTGCGGTCCTTCCGAACCAAAATCCTGCTATGATTGTGGAGAGTATAAATACTGAACTTCACAAGGTTTCATCGTGGCTCAAAGCTAATAAAATAAGCCTAAATATCGATAAAACAAATTATATTACTTTCTCATACAAGAAAGATGTATCTCTCCAATGCATTAAAATTGGCGAAGGTGAAATCGAAGAAACCAACTCATGTAAGTTTCTGGGCATCATAATAGATAAACATCTGACCTTCAAAGAGCACATCACTCATATTAGTTCTAAATTATCAAAATCCATCGGAATCCTAAATAAAGTTAAAAATTTTCTGCCTGAAACAGCTTTAAAAATGCTCTACCGTACGCTCATTTCCCCATACTTGCAATACGGAATAGAAGCATGGCACGGAACTGATAAAAATAAAACCAACAAAATTTTTACTCTGCAGAAAAGGGCTGTCAGAGCGGTAAAGAACCTAGAATATAATGCTCACACAAATGATTCTTTCAAAAATTTACAAATACTTAAACTTTCGGATCTCTACAAAATCTCCATCTGTAATTTCATTTACAAAACATTAAGAAATGATGGCGACAATAGCCTAAGACAATTATTGACTGCGCAAACTGGTCATCACGACCATTTAACCCGAAATAGAAGTAAATTCATGCTTCCTTATTATTCAAAGGCCAGGTCGCAACACAGTATTCTCTTCGTTGGAACCAAAACTTGGAACTCTATACCTGCAGAGATCCGTGAATGTAATTCGTACAAAGTATTCAAAAGACATCTTGAGTCTCACTTCCTATCAGAATACTAGTAGTGTAAGATCACCGTGTCGAAATCTTGCCTCCTACATGTAACTAATGATAATGTCATAATGTAACTTGCCTTGTGTACCATAACCAATCTTCTCTCTGCTCTTGAATCGTTTTATCGAACATACTGGTAAATATAGCCGACTTGTAAACTATCGAGTTAATTATCTCAATGATCAGTCTAATGCGAAACTAGGTTAAGTGAACTAGGTTAAACTTTTGTACACCCTAGAATAGCGTGATGGTAGGATGCCCTAGAAGTCGCTGAACTTATTCGGGCCCACAGGTAGCTATATTCAAACTTGTCCATTGTACTAGACTTAAGAAACATTCTACCTCTGTATCTCCTGTGGTAAATAAATTGTTTGTTTAAATTGTTTGTTTAAACGTCGAGCTCGTGCTTCCTGACTGTGAGAAGCATGAGCTTGATATTTTTGCAATGCAAAATTTGCACCTACAGATGGGGATGAAGGGTTTGAAATCTAAACTCGAGCTCCTTAAGACTAAGCTTCCTCTGTCTACTTCCTTTCCTGAAGTCGTTGATGACAATATTCAAATCAACGGCATTCTGGGGATTGATGCTCTTCAAGCTTTTCGAGTGCTTGAATTGCAAAACGTCGCTGGCTATAAAGTTATGCGTGTAGCTAACGGTTTTTTACCCTTCGGGGATCTAAAATGTTATAAATCCTCTTTGTTTCCTATCGTGGCTTCGGCCGCTAAAAAGCAAGACGGTGGCTCGGCTTGTGCTGTTGTTTTGCCTAGGAGTTCTTCTCCTTCTGTTGTTTCGCCTGACGTTTCTTCCTCTTCTTCTGCACTGCATGGAGTTTCTTCTTCCTTGACTATTGCAAATAAACAAAAAAAGCAAACAAAAAAGAGTAAACCTAAAACTAAGCGGTATCATGGTATGTTGGAGGCATTTTTTGAGCCTCCTAAAGTTTGTTCTTCTGCCTTGGATGGGACCGAGTGTGATGTGCAGGCCGGTCTTGATAGACTTCTAGACTTGGAATTAATAGGGGTGCCTGCTAAGGAAGTGGAGAATGATAAAGAGCTAACAGACTTTAAGAGTAGCGTAGTTTACGACGGAGGCCGCTATCATGTTCACATACCGTGGAATCGTAATATACTAGCGAAAGTTCCACATAGTTTCGGGTTGGCGCGCTATCTCGCGCAGAAAGTTGCTGCTTCTAACTCTCGTAAAGGGATAGAGAAGCAATATAACGATGTCTTTCAGGAACAACTCGAGCTAGGTATAATTGAGCCTCTTTCTCTCGGGAATTTTAAAGTGTGTGAACATAAGTGGATACCTCATAGGCCTGTCGTGAGAGAACACGTTTCCACTTCCAAAATACGCCCAGTGTTTAATTGCTCGCTCAAGCGAGGTAAATTGCCTAGTCTAAACGAGGCCTCATACGTGGGTCCTAACCTCATGAATGATTTGCTTGGTCTGTTGGTGTACTTTCGATATAATTCCATTGTTGTACTATCAGATATTTTTAAGGCGTTTCTTCAGGTAAAGTTGGCCAAGATCTTTGACCGTAATCAATTTAGTTTTGTTCTCTTTGAGAATGGTGAGTTCAAATATTTCCGATACACAACCTTGTTGTTCGGTTTTGTCGCTTCCCCTTATATTCTTAATTTTCTTCTCAAACTCCATGCTAAAACTATTAACGATTTGGTGGTTAAAGACATAATGGCCAACAAACTGTACGTTGACAACCTTATTTTCACGACTAATAGTCCCGAGCTTGCGCTTGACACTTTTCAACGCGCAAACAGAGCTTTTAAAGAAAGCGGCTTTCCTTTGCGTCAGTGGCAGTCTAACAACTCTGATCTTCTGACTCAAATTGACCCTTCTCTTTGTAGCTCCAGTGAGCACTCCAGAGTGTTGGGTTACAACTTTAATTCTTCTTCTGATTCTCTTTCCGTATCTGTAAAGAGCTTAAATCCTTCCTGTAAAACTCGTAGGAGTATGCTGTCAGACATTGCTTCGTTGTATGATCCTTTAGGTATTCTATTACCATTCTCTGTTAGAGGAAAACTCATCTTACGTAAATTAACACCGTTGAGACTAGGCTGGGATCAAGACGTTCCAGATGATATCTGTAAAGAATGGCGTAATTTTTGTCAGGAATTTTCTGAATTGCATGCATTTGAGTTCCCTAGGATGAATCTTGTTGAAACTGAGAAAATTGACCTTGTAATTTTTTGTGATGCCAGTGCGAGAGCTTTTGGAACCTGTATGTACGGTATCCAAAAAGAGCGCAGCTCGCTAATTTTCTCAAAAGTTAAGGTTTCACCTCCTAGGCAAAGAACTCTTCCTTCTCTTGAACTTCTGGCTGTGTTTCTAGCATATCAGTGTCTTGTTTCCCTGATGTGCGACGTCAACTTTCCCTATAAGGTCTCAAGTGTAACTTTTCTTACCGATTCCCAGGTTACCTTGGCTTGGTTATTGAGTGGTAAGCCTCCTCGAAAGAATATTTTTGTCAGTAATATAATTAAGGATATAGATGGCATGCGACTAACGTTGGAAGGTACAACTAAAGCTTCTTTTCACTATGAATATGTGCCCACCACGTACAATGTGGCAGACATGTTAACTCGCGGCATAAAAGCATCAAAGTTTCTCGAGAGTAAAAATGTGTGGTTAAAAGGTCCTGACTGGATACGCGAAGGTAAGGACCAGTGGCCCAAGGGCCACTTGGGATGCATTCCCCATCAATTTGTATCCTCTGCATGTATTAATGTTAATGTTGTCCCTCCGTGTAAAGCTCCTATTCTGGAGATTGAACGCTTCTCCTCCTATCCTAAGTTAATAGGTACGGTTGAGAAGGTGTTTAAAGCTGTCGCTATTTTTCGACATGCAGATTTGGGCAATGCAAAATTGCGAGCTTTCCTGTTCCTTATTTCTTCTATGCAAAGTACATACTTTGCAGGCGAGCTCGAGGCCTTGAAAACCAAAAGTCCTCGGCCGCCGCTGTTAGTTAGAACTTTAAACCTCTTTCTCGATTCGCACGGTATCATTCGTTCGAATAGTCGTATTGCGAATGCTGAGGAATTAGACTATAACACTCGCAACCCCATCTTGCTGTCTAGTTCTTCACATTTGACTCATTTGCTAATTTCGCACACTCACAAACTTCTCAACCATCAGGGGCTCGACATCACCGTTCAGAAACTTAAGTTAGACGGTTATGTCGTGCCTCGCTGCAAGCGCACAGTTCGCGGCGTCTTGGCTAAGTGCATTGTATGCAAGAAGCTAAACGCCAAAGCTTTTTCTTATCCCGATCCTCCTGCTCTACCTGACTCGCGTACTAATTTCGTGAGGCCATTTGCCACAACTGGCATGGATTTCTCTGCCCACTTTTGGGTATTAGACCCTTTTGGTTACAAGCAAAAGGTGTACTTACTGTTATTTACGTGTTTTCAGACTAGGGCTATTCACATTGAAGTTCTTCCTTCTATGACTCTGGAGGAATTTTGTTTTGCCTTCATAAGATTTACGAACGAAAAGGGCATTCCTAACACTGTTTATTCTGACAATGCTAGGACTTTCACCGCCGCTCCCGATCTTCTATCGGAAGTGCTAACTTCCTCCTTGTATGAAGAGCGATTTCGCCCTTTTAATATTAAATTCAAAACTATCCCTATCTACAGTCCTCAATTTGGAGCGATATGGGAACGCCTGTTCAAGTCCATAAAGGATTGCATATATAAACTTTTTGGACGGAGCACTTATTCTTATTCTTCTTTCATAACTGTTATTTCTGATATTTCTCTCAACCTTAATCGGCGTCCTCTCTCGTACACTGAGATGGGGGACTCGATTTTACCTATAATGCCCCTTCAATTTCTTCAACTTTATCCTACATCTAATTCTCTTATTTTGTCCGATGAGCTTCCGGACTTGGAGACTGACGATGTTGAGCATCGCGAGCATTTGCTCACTCTTTTGGAGAGACGCGATGTCATGGTCGCCAAGTTCCGGGAGCTTTGGTACTCTCAGAATCTTATTTCTTTGCGAGGTCCATATCCTCTGAAATCTTTACCTTTGCAAAACAAATTCTTATCTGTGGGTCAAGTGGTACTTGTAAAACACCCTATAAAACCCAGACCATTTTGGGCCTTGGCTCGCATCAGTGCTTTGCTCCCTGGTCGCGACGGCAAGGTCCGTGTTGTAAGGATTATAAGGGCTGATAACACCGAAAGCGCCATTAAAGTCTCGTTGCTGTACCCACTGGAGTTAGTTGTGACCGATCCTACTCCAGAGGAGGTGGGAGATAGCGCAGACGGGAGTGGTTCGGACGCGGAATCATACCCTCGTTCCGAGCCTCCCGCGAGGTTTGAAACTCAAAGGGGTAGTTCTACCTCTGAACACCCTAGAGTTCAGCAGCTCAATTCTTCAAATTCTTCTGATACGGATTCTTCGGTCTTGTCCGAAGAACCAGTAGTTACTCCTGCTGACCGCCCTCTAAGGGAAGCGGCGCGTCAGCAACGCAGTAAATTAACTTATCTTATTAAGAAAGGGCATTTGTAAACCCTTTCAATTATGTGTTATGCGCAGATATTATTACTTGGTCCTTTCCAGTATTGAGCTGGGAGGACATTGCATGTCTTTGTGTATTTCACGGAATTTTCAAATGAAAACTCCGTTTTTTCTTTTGCCGGGATTGTGTCGCAACTCCAGCCTGCTCCTCTTGTATGTCCCATGCAAGTTAATTAATATCTTGTAGTATAAGGGACTGGGTCAAAATCAATTCTTAATTGACCTAAAAGAATTATATTAATTGAATATGACAAGCAGGCAATAATGGATTGCTTCCCCTTCCTGGCAACAAATGCGTATGTCGAACAGCCTTAATATGTTCGTTTATCTTCGCGAGCTGAATCCGAAGTCACAACAGCGGATTCGGAGCGCACTTGACGTCGAGGCCTTCGCGGGCTGACACGTCAGAAGACAACCACCTACGGAGTCGGAAGCACGTGACTTGTGCGTTACGACTTCTAAACCGGTTCCTGCTTTCGGGCTGCTCTGGGCCCGGATAGCCGGCTATCATTGAGGAAGTGTTCCCTGGACAACTTTTCTTCGAAGTTCAGGTGAGCGATCCTTACTTATTGTCTTTGCTTGTCATATGTTTATTTATCTTAATGCAGAAGGGACTATGTTAATGCCAGATAAATCTGGAAGTATGCGCTTTAGCTGATAGGCGCGACAAAATAATTTATAGAAAGGGATTTCAATTTTTATTATTTCAAAATTTTAGGTAGTTAGGTCTTAGCTATAATACTGGGTGAATTTATCACCCTCTTTATATTGAATGAAATGCAAGGTGTGATACAGCGATCTCATTTATTTGATAATGAGGATTACTATTTTGAATAATATAATTTTGGAAAACACATACGCATAATCAAATTTAAACTTCAAAATCAGTCAAATTCTATTTATCAATTTATCGTATATATATTGCCTTGGGGTGAAAATTTTTTATTAAAAATACAGTATTCAATTACCCAGCAAAAAAAACTTGAATACCTTTTATCACCTGTTGGAATTGATAAAAGACGAAAAATTTTGCATCCAATGTTTTTCACAAATAATTTGATCCCTTATTAGAATTTATCTTTTCAGCAACACCTAGCTGAAGTTTTTTTTTTTTTCAACGTTAGGTAGGGTAATTCATCAAATATCGAACTGAACTGATTATCGAACAACTTTGAAAATATGCGCGTAATAAATTTCGTAAGCATCCAAACTTGCACAGCGCCGGTGATCTTACATCTAAAACTCCTATTTTAGTGATAAGAACTCATTTCTGTGAGCTGCAAACTGCTACCAGCTGTTGCGAACACATTTTCTGTACGACCCTTACAAATTGGTCATATTTTTTCACTTGAAAAATCTTACGCACCTCGGGAAAATTGCGACGGTTTAACTGTTGTTGTGCCAACGTCAACCTCCCGTCATAACTAGAGAGTAGTGTTGTCAAATGATGTTCTGTTGCTGTATTTTTTTCTTTCCCGCAAAAACTTGATAATTATTCCATGTTCGACATTCAGTTCCTATTTCATGTCAGTATTAAATACTGAACAAAGGTGTTCGAATCAAAATTCCTTAAAAATCATGAATTTATGCCTCGAACAAGGCTTTTTGATTCTTAATTCTTTTAAATAACTGAATCGATCTATTGAACGCCTGTTTCATTTCCTTAAAATATTGTATTAACGCTTGATAATAACAATGAATAGTTGAAGATGGCGACCAATCAGCTGCTGGTGTTCCAAGGCCCTAAAGATCATCAATGATTCGTCTGGCTACATTTACTGATGATCAATCCCTTGCCAAGAAAATTGATGCAAGCATCAATGAGAAGAAAGAAAGAAAGAAAGAAAAAACTTTATTTCCAATAGAGATTGTACAATATTACAATCATTGGTTTTTAAATATCTTAAAATTAATACACTTAGATGATACACACACACGAGTATTGAAAAACTCGTGTCACTAGTCGAAAATAAATGATTGAGGGCAATGTACTCCTAATCTTGCTTAATCTACATTTGACAATACATGTAATGATAATTATAAGAGATAACGCAAATTCATGGACGATGCATTTTCATTGTGGGGTGAAAAAACTTTTGACAGTTTACATGTACATGACATAAAACTTCGCGATCATTGATGCCAGGAAATAATATATGAATCGCTTGTTTCGGCAAATGTTCAAAAGTGTCATTTTAAGGAAGCATGAAAAAAAAAATATATATATAAATACAAATCCATATACATATATATACGTACATATATATATACATACATACATACACACACACATACAGATATATATATATATATTTATGTACGCATAAGCATGAGGACCAAGAAGATTATAAGTTTTGTATTTCTAATTCAACAATTTTAACATAACGGTCGTTAGTTAATAAGCATTTTATTTAAATATAAATGGATGATCGTACAACAAATGTCTAGTTGATACATGAATGCTTTGCAATAATAAAGAGATGACGAGTTAGGTAATGTTACAAGTTGAGAGTGAACAGAAAATGACCATTATCTCTAGTAAAATGCTAGTTGTCAGTTTAGTACACACATATGTGCACACATACATGTAAATATATACACATATATGTACACATAGAAAAGAAAAAAAAAATGGTTTATTTCCAATAGAGATGGTACAAAAGTACCATCATTGGTTTTTAAAATATCTTAAAATTAATACACTTAGATGATACACACACACGAGTATTGAAAAACTCGTGTCACTAGTCAAAAGAAATGATTGAGGGCAATGAACTAATTCATTGACGCGTGCTCTACACTCTACTCCAAAAAAGGTCACACAGGTTGATGATCACAATGATGGTTCAACAAGCACTGCAAATGAAACATCGACATCATATTCAAATTTTGATAACTCTCCATTCAAATGCTTCCTGAAAATAAGTAATGAGACAGTCATTTTTAAACAAACAAACAAAACAAACATCGGCATCTTTGGGATGCTTTATTTCCAATCAAGCCTGATACAAATGATCTTAAGCATTGGTTTTTCAAATGTCTTATAACTAACACTATATATAGGACACCATGACGGTTCCCCCGTAAAGTCGGTACCCATTTCCGACACCTGGGTCGAGTGGGGTATTGTGCTTGAGCTTTCCCTTATACCCAACGGGGAAAATCGCAGCGCCAGCGCCGGGATACGAACCCGCGACTCCAACATATAAGTCCGATCCCTTAACCGCTGTGCCACCGCGAGCACTTCCAAGAATATCAGTGCACCAAAGAAAAAAAGAATGAAAGAAAAACGTTTATTTTCCAAGTGGCCACATGAGGTGTACAAATAGATAGACCATACGAGGCATATTAATGGACAAAATATATACGAGGCGTACTAATAGACAAACCATACGTGGCGTGCTAATAGTCTAACAAAAGTTCCATACGAAGAGAACTAATTGACAAAACATCCTGTTCGAATCAAAATTCTTGTTCGATTCATGTTCGATATTGATGAAATAATGTTACTAAAGAATTCGATTTTTAGAACAATAAATACGTTTCAATAATCTACGTTGTCTTTCAAGTGACATCACAGAACAAGAAAGCAACTGTTCAAGAATAACCTTGAGGCCCGCAAGAGTTATTCAGAGCAAAAGTTACCGATTTATGAAGGTTGTTTCTAGACACACGTGGTTTCTGTTCGATATTTGATGAATTACCCTATGTAGCATTCGCTACAAAGCGTAAAAATTATAAACTTTCCCATTAGCACTTAAATAAAATAATTATTAGCATTAAAAATCTTACTCTAAATTATTATTAATTATTTTCTACTTCTAATTCGTAATCATTGAAGTTTGTGTGTAAAATACATGAGAGATCAAATAATCAATCGACATTTCGGGTTTTAAAACAGCCGGAAGTGGCAACATCCAAGCGCGACGCTTGAACCGACTCACTCTTTTTCGTGACTCGCTAGCGTGCGTACATCTCTCAACCTCAACGACATCGCCAAACGCCACCACACACTCAGTTCCCTGGGCCTTGTTCTGGGCCTTGTTCTGGGCCTTGTTTTGCCTTAACTGAATCTTACCTGAGCTTTGGGCCTGAGAGATCTCATTTACAAATTATTCCCTTGCAATTCACATGGGTTATTTTTGGAAGCTAGTAAGCCTAAGATTACACTCACAGGCTAGCTAAACTACCTGCTTCTACTACGATAACTTGCTCGTCCAGCTTGGGATTAATAAAGCTGATACCATAAGTGACACCACCAACGTCACGGGTTCTTTTTATAAAGGCTTATGCTACTAGTTAGTCTAAAATTGGACTTATATCAACTCCCAAACACGACTCATTACATCCTGCCTACACCACTGCTCACCGGACCTCGCTGGCACGGAGTGCCCATGTAAACTTCAAGTTTGGTGGCTTAACTCAAGTTTTACTTTAGACGGGTTTGAATTCTATGCTAAGGCGGGTCACCAGCGCACAGGGGAGTGCGCATTGATTTCTTTGGGTTTGTAAGACTCAGAAGGAGTTAAGTGTAGGGGGTTCGGACGCAATATTTCTGGCGTCTTTAATCAGAATCAAAACACTATAGTTTTTACCTCGGACTAGACCATCAGAAGGATAAGAAAGTAGATATGGTTATTTATTTCTGGCCTTTTTATTTGGGTGGCTGCAGATTGGTCTCTTCTGGGTGCGCCGATGTTGAGGTCCGATCTTGCGTAGGAACTGCAACAGGCTCACAGCTGCGTCGGTATGTGGGGAGTGTAATTGTGGAGAAGGTCATGTGCAATGGTACCCAATAGTTAGAGACGGCAAATAGCGTCACTGATAAGTGAGGACGGTAAGGTGCTATTCCTCCAATTTTTGGTTGAATATAGACTTGCAGGTCAAGCAGCAGTTGGATTAGCTCTAACCAAAAAGGTCTCAATTCTGAGTGAGTTGGAGGAGGAATGCGGTACTTGCGCTTGCCGTCCAGTAATTGAGTGTTTAGTAGAAAATAAATAGAACCAAGGAAGGAGGCAGTTCTTTTGCCAAGTCTGGCTACCGGGTTATTTTACCCTTTTGATATGATCGGGCAAGGTAGGTGACGTGGCAGTGGAATGTAAAGTGTCTCGTAGCTTCCTGTACGGGAATAATATACTGGGTGAAAATGCACACGGTATCTTGGGAAACCACATATCAACACATGCTAAGCTGCAACAATCTGGCATTAACATGCCGCCTCAAAGCGAGGAGTCTCTTCGAAAACGACCCCCACCAGCACTCTGGCGCCGGAGTGCAAGCGGGGATCAACTTCGGAGCACTGACAATTTGCTCGGGGCCAGATCTTAAGCTTAATCTTTCTAACGGCATGAAGCTAAAAATTCTACACTAGTAATTCACACAGGCAAAACTTTGCCTGGCGAAACTAAGATGGCATAAGCAGTGAACTGAGTATACTGTCTCACTTAATTAATAGCTAATGGTAAAAATATCTACAACATCTGTTAATGCAAATTAATACGGAATTTCTAAATCAACACAAGCGCAGGAGGGAAACCTCTATATAAGAAGTTCCGGAGTAAGGTCACCTATCTCAGCTTAGCACCAGGAAAAATGTTTCCCCAGTTTCATAACTGAAGTAATAAACTATTTTGATTTTTACGTGCATAACTTAAGTGTTATTCACGTTAGGAATCAATGTACAATGACTAAGAATTATACAATTACCATCTAACTAAACCTAAAAAAACATCACTAATATTTAATGTATAAATACTGATTCTATTAGGAAAATCAGGTATTTAGTTATTGGTATTTACAAGGGTAGTTCTGATTACCATCACAACAAAGATTCACTACAAAATTGGTTAAGAATGGTTTTTAATGTTGACTGTGAAAAAAACTACAAACAATGTAATTATATCAAAACCCTACTTAATTGAAAATACAGCTGTGACAAAATACAGCTGTAAAGAATGAGAATGATAATTTGATTGCTTTGATTTGAAAAACAGCATTGAAGAATAAAAATGATAATTTGATGCAAGTCTAACTTGATCACAAAATAACACCATATTGAATATTGGCTAAAGAAATTATTTTTGATACAAAAGGGGAAATCCTAATCTTGATAAAAATAACATCACATTGAAATGTTGACATAAAAATTATTTTAAAACAAAAGGAGGAATTTTAATCTTGATAAAAATAACATCATATTGAAATGTTGACATAAAAATTATTTTAAAACAAAAAGGGAAATTTTAGCCTGAATAAAAATAACATCATATTGAAATGTTGACATAAAAATTATTTTAAAACAAAAGAAGAAATTTTAATCTTGATAAAAAATAACATCATATTGAAATGTTGACATCAAAATTATTTTAAAACAAAAGGGAAAATTTTAGCTTGAATGAAAATAACATCATATCCAAGGGAAAATACCCTGTGGGGACCACAAGTTCTGGGCAAGAAATCCTAACATTTAAGACACTGGTAAGTTGAGGCAATTCAGCTTACTATTTACACACTAATAGTGTTGACAATTGACATATAATGTATATATATAGTTACCCGTAGATTATCACACACAAAAACCTGTATTTTCAATCTCACCAGCCAGAAAACCCCTAGCTATGCACGCTCTGAATGATATTAGACAATGGGGCACTAGTCCGAATACGATGTTGCTGTCGCGCGTCCCTAGGAAGTTCCGTTAAGACGCAAAAGTGAATTCTTAGTTTTTGAATTTTTCGTTACACAATTTTAATAAAATTGAGGACAGAGATTAGTGAATTTCGTAATGTGATTTTATGCTAATGGTTGAATTTATTTTACTGAATTTTTAGATGATCATTCTGAGAATTTCGAAATTTCGACTGGGTTGCGGGATAGGGGTTCACTACACCCACCTAGAGAAGATCTTCCAGTCAAGATCCCGCCAGTCCGCCGGGCGTTCCTCCGAATAAAAGACCGAGCTGAGTTCCCTCGCCTCATTAACCTTTCTCACGGTTTTGCGAATACTGTCGAGTGACTGTTTAGGGTTTGGAAGCTGATACTAGCACCCCCATCCAATCCTAACACTGGTGACAACCCAGAGTTTAAAACCCCAAAGATTAAAACCCCAGCCTTAAAACTTAAATAAAAAAAAAATATTCAACTCGATAAGTGTTTGAAAAATTGTGAGAGAGGATAATTTTGGCATATCATTGTAGTGATAAACTTTCCATGTCGTAGTCTTTGAGAATTTCTATGGTTTTGACCGTGTTAATGAATGTTCTCTGAGCAGCTCTAACAAAAAATTTTTTCAGCGCTATCCTGTCCTTTTTGTCTCATATGCCACAGTAGGTAGAAAAATATTTTTCTCACCTGTTTTTTTTTTGTGCCTACGCTAATTGCCGCATACCGCATAAATTTTCGTTTCCAATTTCATATTTTCTTCTTTCCGTTTCAACTTTATTTGAATGATTGAGTAGGTAAAGAAATAACGCAAACCTTTGTCACTTTAATTCCAAGTCATAGGCATTGATAGCTTACTTTGTGCATTCCAAAGAAAATTGCTAGCATGCCTGACTCAGATAATGAAGATCGAGCGCGCACAAAACCTCTTAGTCTGCCGCCTTTCATACCAGAAGACAGCCACACTTGGCTTAAACAAGTGGAGGCAATGTTTAGGTATCATAAAATAAGGGAAGAAAACGACAAATTTTACGCCCTTGTGTCCGCAGCTCCCACAAAATTGTTAAATGACTCCAATCAATTGCTAGAAAACCCTCCAGCTGTAAATCCTTACGGAATCCTGAAAGGCAAAATATTAGCAAAGCTTCAGATGTCCGATGCGGACAAATTCAGAAGCCTTGTAGACGCCTCAGCAATTCCACCTGTCTCTGTCTCTTTCTCTCCCACTTCGTTAGTTAAGGAGTTGCGCAAACTTGCAGCGGGTGTTGACGTAGCTGGGGGATTTCTGAAAGAAGTTTACATGAATAAACTTCCTTGCAATGTGCGTCCATTTCTATCGTTAGCAAGCCCTGACCAAACTTTAGAGATGCTTGCAGAGTCCACTGAGACAGTGATGCGCAACCTAAACGTGTCACAAGCACCGCAGGTAGCTTCATTGAACGCATCAGCTGCGAATTTTAGCCCGGCAAATACTGCTAATCATCAATCCTCAGCCACAATAGATAAGATGCAGCAAGACATCGCTGAGCTAAAGCAAGCTTTCCAGAATTGCCAGCTAGGTCAGAGTGTAGCTCACATCCAGCAAGGCCCAGGGAGATACGAAAGCTACCAAGATGCCTACGACTATCCCTATCACTATCCTTTTCCTCCTCCTCAACGTTTTGATAGAGGTAGATCTTATGATAGGTCAAATCAAGACCGCCGCTTTCGGTCGCGCTCTCGTGATGCCAGTAGTAACTTATGCTGGTACCATCACAAATTTGGTGACCAAGCACGAAAGTGCGGGTCCCGATTCTGTCCTCGTTATACCGAAATGACTTCGGGAAACGCCAACAGCGACGCATAGTAGCGAGTACTGCGTTGCCTCATTCCCAGACTACTCGCCTCTTAACGATTCTCGATCCCACTACCAAATATCGATTTTTAATCGACACTGGTTCCAGTGTGTCAATTATCCCAGCCACGGCTAAAGACAAAATGAATAACCTAGTGGCGACACTACGCGCCGCAAATGGCACGCCAATAGCTTGTTATGGAGAGAGAGTACTAGAGTGCAGTCTGGGATTGAGGAGAAATTTCACCTTCACCTTCCTAATCGCGGAAGTCCAAGAGCCTATAATTGGCGCGGATTTCTTAGCGAAGTTTGGGATTCTTGTAGATGTTAAAAACCGTAGAATTGGGGACGAGGAGACACAGATCTCAATTCCCGCTAGTGGCATACCTAGAACTAATGTCTTGCATTCCTTCTCTATTGCTTTCAAGGAAGAGTGCATGTTCGAGCAGGTACTGGCAGATTACCCTGCACTGACAAATTCTAACTTAGCTTCTAAAAAAATGCAGACTAGCACGAAACACCATATTGAAACCACTGGACCGCCAGTCTATTCCCGAGCAAGGCGACTACCGCCTGATCGATTGGCTTTAGCCAAGAAAGAATTTGCGCGAATGCAAGAATGCGGCATCATCCGCAGTTCCAAAAGTCCTTGGGCTAGCCCTCTTTTGCTAGTACCCAAGGCTAACGGTGAATTCAGACCGTGCGGGGATTTCCGCAGGTTGAATGCCGTTGCTCTACCTGACCGCTACCCTATTCCTTACCTTCATGATTTCAGTGCAAATTTAGAGGGAGCTCAAATTTTCTCAAAGATAGACCTTCAACACGCCTTCCATCAAATTCCACTTGAGGAGAGCGCTATCCCTAAGACCGCGGTAATCACTCCGTTTGGTCTCTTTGAATTTCTAAAGATGCCATATGGCTTAAGGAACGCTCCTCAAACGTTCCAAAGTCACATGGCTGAAATTTTCTCAGATCTCACTTTCGCCTATGTCTATCTAGATGACATCCTAGTGGCATCCACAACCCCGGAGCTGCACAAAGACTATCTTAGGGTCGTTTTTCAAAGATTGTCCGACAATGGACTCCTGGTAAATCCTGCAAAATGCGAGCTCGGAAAGCCATCACTGATTTACTTAGGTCATGAAATCTCTAGCCTAGGTCTAAAACCTTTGCCTTCCAAAGTAGAAGTGATCAAAAACTTTCCTCTTCCACAGACCCAGAAGGAACTAAGAAGGTTCCTAGGTTCTGTTAACTTCTATCATCGCTTCATACGCAACTGTGCTCAAAATTTAGCCCCCTTGTCAGATTTGCTCGAACCGAAACGAAAAGGTAAATCTACTGAGGTAAAATGGACGGAGGATGCGCGCAAAGCGTTTGAGGAGATTAAGCACAAGTTAGCTACCGCGACTGAATTATCCTACCCTATTGCTAATGCCGACTTCAGCCTGGTAGTGGACGCCTCAAGTACTGCTGTAGGTGCTGTTTTGCAACAACAAGTAGGTACTAATATCTCTCCCCTTGCTTTCTTTTCCAAAAAGCTATCGCCCACTGAGCGTGCTTATAGCGCGTTCGGTAGGGAACTCCTTGCTATCTATCTGTCTGTGAGACACTTTCGCTATGCTCTAGAGGCAAGGGAGTTCGTGATCTACACAGACCACAAACCTTTGACCTCAGCGATTAAGATGCCTTCTGAAAGACATTCACCAAGAGAAGCTCGACACCTTTCCTTCATTAGTCAATTCACCACTGATATCCGATATATCAAAGGTCTCGACAATACTGTCGCTGACTGCTTATCGAGAATCAACTCTGTCCAAACCAGTGGTGAAATCACCTTCGGTAATATTTCCAAGACTCAGAAGGAGGATCCTGAACTTCAGGATCTTCTCAAACCTTCTAACACTTCCTCTCTGAAATTAACCTGGGTTGACGGCGTGTACCGTGATGCCGAGCGACTTTCTCGTTTGTGTCTTCCTGCGACTCTCCGCAGAGTAGCTATTCTCCACTATCATTCCTTCTCTTGTCCTGGTATTAACCGTACATTGCGTTTGATTTCCGATCGTTTCGTCTGGCCAGCGATGCGTAAGGAGGTCAAGCAAATTGTGCAAAATTGCCATGCATGTCAGAGTAGCAAAATTGTGAAACATAATCGTGCAGCGTTACAGAGCTGTGCTTTTGCTGGAAACAAATTCGACTCTGTACACCTAGATTTGGTGGGTCCTTTGCCTTTATCGCGTGGTCAGTCTTACTTGTTGACCATCATTGATAGGTTTTCTCGATGGGTTGAGGCCGTGCCTCTTCATGATACCCAAACTGAGACTGTAGCTCGCGCTTTCATGACCACCTGGATTTCCAGATTTGGAGTTCCCTTAAGTGTCACACATGACCGGGGATCACAATTTACCTCCAAATTTTGGAGTGAGCTTAGCACCGCCTTAGGTTGTACTAACACCAGCACTACCGCTTACCATCCGCAGTCGAATGGACTTATTGAGAGAGTCCACAGAGATCTGAAAGCTGCGCTCCGCTGCCTTAATTGCAGCCACAATTGGACTGACAGACTTCCAGTAGTACTGCTGAGTATTAGGAATTTATATCGGCAAGATCAGCAATGCACAGCAGCAGAAATGTTGTATGGGAAAACACTTCGTCTCCCCGGCGACATTGTTGACCCAAAACCTTTGCCTGAATTTTCATCCGCTGACCGTTCCGCATATGTAACCTGTCTCAAAGATTGCATGCGTCAGATCAAGTATGTTGCTCCACGAATGCCTCAAACAAAAGACAAATTAGATCCTGCTTTGCAAGACTGCACACATGTGTACGTCCGTAATGACGCCATCAAACCTACACTCACGCGCCCTTATGATGGCCCATTCAAAATATTGAAAAAGACGCCCAAGTATTTCATCCTTGAAAGATCTGGTTCACACGACCCTGTGAGCATTGATCGATTAAAAGTCGCGTACACTTCCGATCATAGTGTAACTTCTAACTCATCATTCTCTCCACAGAATTCCCTTTCCACTGAGACTAGATCATATCTACCATCTCAGCTTCCTCAGTTGGCTGCATTGTTGCCTAGTCAACTTGAGTGTAATCCTTTCTATGTGCCTGTACATTCAAACCCTATCCCTAAGCCTATCGTAGACTCTAACTCTAGCCCTTTTACTGAAACAGCGACAAGTCTGGATAGACCAGACGAGCCCGCTGCAGTAACTCCTGTTCCTAGAACTCTTGCCGATCTAAATTTGCAGACCCGTTTGGTGAAACTTCCCCGCTCGGTAACATTTTCCGACCGCCAAACCCGGCATGGTCGCGTTGTTCGAACTCCTTCCCGCTACAAATGATTGCAGCGGGTGGACCTTTCGGTCTGCGCCTTGGGGGGTAATGTAGCATTCGCTACAAAGCGTAAAAATTATAAACTTTCCCATTCGCACTTAAATAAAATAATTATTAGCATTAAAAATCTTACTCTAAATTATTATTAATTATTTTCTACTTCTAATTCGTAATCATTGAAGTTTGTGTGTAAAATACATGAGAGATCAAATAATCAATCGACATTTCGGGTTTTAAAGCAGCCGGAAGTGGCAACATCCAAGCGCGACGCTTGAACCGACTCACTCTTTTTCGTGACTCGCTAGCGTGCGTACATCTCTCAACCTCAACGACATCGCCAAACGCCACCACACACTCAGTTCCCTGGGCCTTGTTCTGGGCCTTGTTCTGGGCCTTGTTTTGCCTTAACTGAATCTTACCTGAGCTTTGGGCCTGAGAGATCTCATTTACAAATTATTCTCTTGCAATTCACATGGGTTATTTTTGGAAGCTAGTAAGCCTAAGATTACACTCACAGGCTAGCTAAACTACCTGCTTCTACTACGATAACTTGCTCGTCCAGCTTGGGATTAATAAAGCTGATACCATAAGTGACACCACCAACGTCACGGGTTCTTTTTATAAAGGCTTATGCTACTAGTTAGTCTAAAATTGGACTTATATCAACTCCCAAACACGACTCATTACATCCTGCCTACACCACTGCTCACCGGACCTCGCTGGCACGGAGTGCCCACCTAGAGAAGATCTTCCAGTCAAGATCCCGCCAGTCCGCCGGGCGTTCCTCCGAATAAAAGACCGAGCTGAGTTCCCTCGCCTCATTAACTTTTCTCACGGTTTTGCGAATACTGCCGAGTGACTGTTTAGGGTTTGGAAGCTGATACTAGCACCCCCATCCAATCCTAACAGGTACGTTTGAAGCATTAGCTACAAAATGTATAAATTCAGCGAATTTCTCATTAACATTTAAATAACATAATTATTGGCATTAAAAATCTTACTTCACATTATTATTAATAATTTTCTACTTATAATTAGTAATCTTAGAAGTTTTTGTGTAAAAAAACAAAATTAAAAATAATACCATCGACAGTGTTCGAGTTTTAAGTCGTTGTGATGGCAAAATCGCAGCTGACGCCATTGTCGGACTGTCATTTCTTACTCGCGTGTTAGCTTGTGTGGTTCAGCGTCTCGTAAGTGAAAATAAGTGTTTAATTTAGAGCAAATCTTGCTTAGAAGATATTGTGTTTTTCTTCTTTCATTGTGGTAAAGTTATAAGTGATTTTTACCAGTGCAGTGTTATTTAAAGATGTAAAATAGTTCGTAGATATTTCGTGCGAATTGCATGGCATATTCTGAAGTGATCTCAAAGATGGCGTAGCGTGAATGGTGTGTGTCATGTTCATTTTTATGTTCAAGATTACACTATAAATATATATTCAAATATTTCTTTTTCACTGCAGGTATATACTCACAGTGTCTTCAGTATAATTGGCATGTGGACAGTGTAGGACTGCCTGTTGGTTTTCGTACGGGCATATTATAAATTACGGGATTCATTAATATTCACTCGTATTATTATTGATCGTGTGCTTAAATTGGATCGCCGATCGTGCGCTTATATCACATGTAGTTTTCATAATATGAATAACAATTATGACCTTATCAAAATTCTCGTAAATGTCATGCTTATATTTTTTAATCAAGAGCAGTAGAGAAAGAGCTATTGCCAGCTGTTAAATCTATCCTTATTCTTCATGAGCTTAACAAAAAGAGCAATAAATAGCTCGAGTTAAATCTGTATGAAAGCTCAGGGTTTCTCCGTGATGGGAATTTACCGTTGCAATGATAGAGATGACAGTTGTGTGGATTTTCCTTGATGCCTCTCCGGGAATGTATCATTCAGCGTCTTAATATTCCAGATTTCTTCGACGTCAACAAACGCCACAACACATTATCCCTGGGCCTCGAGGTATACATTCAACTGAGCCTTAAGTCACCTTGAGTTATACTTTTAAACTCAGCCTTGATTTTCACCATTCACTTGTCCTCGTTCTGACGTGAGCCGGACTTGTACCTGGGCGTTATTACCTTGCATTCACCTCGGTTTCGAGCTGTTTTCAGCCTGGTATATTATCTAATTACTAGCTAAGTATTAAACTGCTCCAACCACGGACACTTGTTTTCAGCGTGTAATGATCTTAAATTTCAAAACCAATTAAGATCGATTGCCAACATCAATCACGGCTCAAATTGGTTTTTCATTCACCAGCTCAAAATTAAACAGACTTGGCGCTTATCCAGAAATTCCACTGAATACTCGGGCTTGTTAATTTCCCCGCACTCTGAAAGTGACCTCCACAAAACACACTCACGCACACTCTGTCAACGTCATCACTCGCCCGAGCCTTCGCCTGCACGGACTGCACCACCTCAGTCAAGTTCTTCACTTAATCAAGAACGCGTCGGTCCTCCCGGCTTCTTCCAATAAAGAACTATAAGCTGAGTCCAAAAATTGTCGTCATTCCCCTTCTCTTTATCGTGCTCTTGAACGTACTACTCGAGATTATTTACGTTTTGGTGGTTGGGTATTATCGTAAAGTCTACCCCGACCATCGAAACATAAAACGTTATACAAAAGATATAAAGAACATGAAAAAATTCTTCTAAAGAAAATCACTAGAGCGAAACAAAATCATTTCCACCAGGAACTGATAACGGCTAAAAATAACCCGAAACGAACTTGGGAAATTATTAGTGAGGTAGCCCCGTATAAAAATTTAGACCGTACAAGTACGTTTGAAAATCCCTTGGCAACAGCCACGGATTTCAATTTTTTTTTTTCAAAAGTAGGGGCTTAAGTTTTTAGTGAGGTGTGTACCAGGCCAGGTGAAACGCCAATTGAAAATTCATGCCCCACTGCATCCTCGAGGGCTGATGTCAGGTGGAAACCACGTCCTGTCGATTTACCGGAGTTAAGAAATATCTTATACGCACTAAAAACCACAAAGGCAGTTGGACATGATGGTATCAGTCTTCAATATATCAAAGACAGTTTCCCTGTCACAGCACAATGGATTCGTCTGATAATTAATACATCAATAGTAACAAACACGTTTCCAAACCAATGGAAACACTCCATTATTAGGCCGTTGCATAAAAGTGGTGACCTAAATACAGCATCAAACTACAGGCCCATCAGTCTTTTACCTGTAATGTCCAAAATTTTGGAGAAAGTGGTGACAAATCAACTGTCATTTCACCTGGACAAGTCAAATCTACTCCACCGAAATCAATACGCCTATAGAAGAAACACTAGCACTCAAGATGCTCTGCTCAATATCTCTGAAAAAATATACAGTGACATCGATCAGAAGAACTTAACACTCTTGCTGCTACTCGATCTCTCTAAAGCGTTTGATAGCGTCGAACTTCAACGTAAAATACTGAACTTGGGAGTTGACACGCAATGGTTTGAAAGTTACTTGTCAAATCGATCTCACGTGGTCCGCATAGAAGACAAATTGTCCCAATTCATTCAAAACAATTTTGGTGTTCCCCAAGGATCCATTCTTGGTCCGCTACTGTTTTCTATTTTCGTTAATGATTTCCTTCCAATGCCTTCTAACACACGGATCTCAGTGTATGCAGATGATGTTCAAATTGCAATAACGGTGTGGCGAGGACGGGTGTGGCGCTCGCTCCGAAACAAAGTGCCTATTGTTAGAAAGAATGTACCTCTAACCTAAGTGGGTACCCACTCTCGTCCTGAATATTCAAATGTGATTTAAATACCCCATATATAAAAATAATCAAACTAAGAGTATAATATTCCCTCAAAAGTGTGAGAGTATTCAACCCTCGTTTACACAACGACCGAACTCCCTCAATCTTCAAGATGGCTAACAAACGACGCAGTATCAACAACAGCAGCAACAACAGCATCGAGTTTCAACCCAAGTTTGGTCAATACCCTGATGTGTCTAGCCTAACGAAAGACGGTAAAGAAGTGGTTTCTGTCCTTATAAAATACTTCGATTCAGTGATGACAAAATTTAATATTGATATTGTTCAAATGCAAAATGAAATAAGTCACCTTAAAACGCTATTTGAAACAAAAGAAGCGGAACACAAAAAAATTCTCGAAGAACAGAATGAGAAAATAGATAGCTTAACCTCCTGCCTCGACCAGTTGGAAAAAAATGATCAGCGCCGAGACATTGAAGAGAAAAAATGTACTCTCGTCATTTCTGGAAGGGAAATACCGCAATCTCACGCAGGCGAAATCTGTAAGGATACAGTCTGCCAGCTCCTGAAGGACAAGATCAACATTGACCTCTCCGACACTGACATCAAGTCAGCTACAAGAATGGGGAAAAAAACAATAACTGGGAACGTAGATCAAAGAAACATTGCATTTGGACTAAAACATCATAACAAAAAACGAGAAATTCTCAACGCCTGACGAGAAAAGAAACCACAGTTCTTCTTCATAAATGAATACCTCATACCTTCACGAGCTAACGTCATGTACATTCTGAGGATGGTCAAAAGGAAATTCCCGGATAAAATTGGAATCCCAAGAACACAGGATGGAAACATTTTCATATTTAACCCCGGAAACCAAGATTCAAGACGCCGCGAGATCCCCTCAGGGGGATACAATTATTGTATCTATGGGAACTAGCGCTCCCAGGGGGACAATGTGAGGGCCCGAGCTAAAGGTTAGGTAGGCTTTCTTTTGTTAAAATAGAATAGGTTTTGTTGTGTTACGGACCATCTTTTTTTCGGTTCACTGCTGTCCTGTTTTTCACTGCCTACCACTTTCTTCTTCAACTTTTTCTTGTTTCATGAACTTCTTTCTTAGCTTTCTGTTTCTGTGCCCTTTCTGCATAGATTCCACGTTCCCTTAACTCCATACTAAATGGTGCCTTCTTCCTTCCTCTCTTTACATCTCATTGTTGAGGATAGGGAGGCTTAAACTAACTAATAAACTAAGACGCCGCGAGATCAACACGCCAGATGACCTCGAGCAATACCTGATGCAACAACTTAATATGACATCGAAGCAGGTCATGGGTGACCAGACTAGGTGATCCCCTAAATTAGATATGTCAGTTTCGTGTTAATTTAACCTCAATTAGGTATCATGTCAGTTTAAACTCAATTTGATGTTAGTTCAACCTGAATCTATACAAATGTACAACAGATGTGTTTGTAAACATTTATGACAGCTATGTGTGAACTTTTGAAACAACGCAATCAGCAATTTTTCACCTCCCCTTTCACCCAGCAATGCAACGGTAATTTCAAAAGACGTGATCACGTAACCCCTCTCCTCAATAAACTCGGCTGGATCCCTATCCAAGAAAGGCTCCTCATGCAGAAGGCCCAATACGTATTCTCCTCGTTATATCTTCCTCAGAGCAATGCTGAGATAGTGCGTTTCCATCCACCCACTGCAACCAATCAAAAACCGAACAGAAACAATAATGTCTTAGTCAACTATCGTTCATCTCACTTAGGGCAGAAGGCTCTGTCCATATCAGGCGCCTTACTGTGGAACAAACTTCCCCTGAGTATTAAAGTCCCTCAAAGACCGAGAGAATTTAAAGCCAAAATAACTCGTCATCTTGTGTCTCAATAATAATCCTTAGTTACAGAACGTACTGAATGAGTACTGACGAATCTCATTTACCTGGTATCTCCATTGCTGAACAATCTCCCTCGCTCATTGTGTTATAATTCAAGACATCAAACAACAGTTTTGAAGTATGCGTAGGTATTATGATTTGACCGCCTATACGTTGTCATTTGCAAACATGCTTACTTGTATATGTGTGTACGTATATAGGTGTATGTGCGCATATGGGTGTGTATATGTGCACGTACAACTGTGTGCACTAGAGTAGATGAACCAGTCGAAGGTGCATTTTATGTCATTCCTCTCCGTTTCTGTGCAAGTATCAAACTAGACCGTCATGGTACCTATGTGTGTGTGTGTTGATCAATTACAGACATTCTGCACCATATTACAAAGATAATGTATTTTTTCTAATATGAAATTGTAAAGCATCCATGTAAAAAAAATAAATTCGTTGTGTGATCATCCATTTATACTGCAGTAATATACTTATTCGGCCTATAGTTATATGCTTATAATAATGTGATACCTGTGTTTGTTTATCAATTGACGACAATTTGCGCCATATTTCAAAGATAATGTGATTTTTTTTTCTAATATGAAACCATTATAGGACATTAAGGTTTTCTTTCTTATTCACGTCCCACAATCGTTTTCATGTTTCTGACTTAAGTAGACTGTTTTGTGCCACTATTTTTAGTACGAAATTTTATAAAATTCATGCTATAATAAAAGATATTTTCTCCGTTTCCCTCGATTGGAATTCTGGTTTATACTGACTAGTTTACGCTGATATTTGCGCCCATGCTTACTTGTGTATAAATGTGTACGTGTCCACGCTATGCGTATGACACTCTGTAGAATGCGTATGTATTGCCTCGATGTATAGAAATGCATTTGCGTATGCTTACGAGTCAGGTGTTAATATGTGCGTGGGTATATGTGTGCATGTGTATGTGTAAATATTTACATGTATACGTGCATATATGTGTGTACTAGACTGACAACTAGCATTTTACTAGAGATAATGGTCTTTTTTTCAGTGCACTCTCAACTTGTAACATTACCTAACTCGTCATATCTTTAGTATTGTAAAGCATTCATGTAAAAACTATACATTTGTTGTGCGATCATCCATTTATATTTAAATAAAATGCTTGTTAACTAATGACCGTTATGTTAAAATTGTTGAATCAGAAATACAAAACCTATAATCTTCTTGGTCCTCTTGCTTATATGTACACACGTGTGTGTCCATGTTAACGAAACCGGTGTTTTTCGTAACCTAGGCACACACATGGCCGTAAAACGCGTGTATATATATGTGTGTGTGTGTGTATGTGTGTGAGTGTGTGTATGGATATATACACACATGCATACGTATATGTACATATGTGTGTATGTGGGTATATATTTATATATATTTTTCTTTTTTTATGCTTCCTCAAAATGACACTTGTAAACATTGACCGAAACAAGCGATTTCATATATTATTTCCTGGCGTCAAGAATTGCGAAGTCTTATGTCATGTACATGTAAACTGTCAAAAGTGTTTTCACCCCACAATGAAAATGCATCGTCCATGAAATTGTGTTATCTCTTACAATTTTCATTACATGTATTATCAGATGTAGATTAAGCTAGATTAGGAGTTCATTGCCCTCAATCATTTCTTTTGACTAGTGACACGAGTTTTTCAATACTCGTGTGTGTGTATCATCTAAGTGTATTAATTTTAAGATATTTTAAAAACCAATGATGGTACTTTTGTACCATCTCTATTGGAAATAAACCATTTTTTTTTCTTTTTTATGTGTACATATATGTGTATATATTTACATGTATGTGTGCACATATGTGTGTACTAAACTGACAACTAGCATTTTACTAGAGATAATGGTCATTTTCTGTTCACTCTCAACTTGTAACATTACCTAACTCGTCATCTCTTTATTATTGCAAAGCATTCATGTACCAACTATACATTTGTTGTACGATCATCCATTTATATTTAAATAAAATGCTTATTAACTAACGACCGTTATGTTAAAATTGTTGAATTAGAAATACAAAACTTATAATCTTCTTGGTCCTCATGCTTATGCGTACATATATGTATGTATATATATATCTGTATGTGTGTGTGTATGTATGTATATATGTATGTACGTATATTTATGTATATGGATTTGTATTTATATATATTTTTTTTTTCATGCTTCCTTAAAATGACACTTTTGAACATTTGCCGAAACAAGCGATTCATATATTATTTCCTGGCATCAATAATTGCGAAGTTTTATGTCATGTACATGTAAACTGTCAAAAGTTTTTTCACCCCACAATGAAAATGCATCGTCCATGAATTTGCGTTATCTCATAATTATCATTACATGTATTGTCAAATGTAGATTAAGCAAGATTAGGAGTACATTGCCCTCAATCATTTATTTTCGACTAGTGACACGAGTTTTTCAATACTCGTGTGTGTGTATCATCTAAGTGTATTAATTTTAAGATATTTAAAAACCAATGATTGTAATATTGTACAATCTCTATTGGAAATAAAGTTTTTTCTTTTTTCTTTCTTTCTTTCCCAATGTTACTGTGAATTTTTTCTTTTTTTACCACTAAAGTTATTATTACGCGTAAACCATATTAGCTGATTATATCATTGTCGTTATAATCTTTAAAACTTATTACCTGTTGTATGTGAACTTGTAAAAACGCCTTCATGCGGCTATCTGTTTACACCAATGTTGTGATATTGATGTAGCATTAGCTACAGAGTGTAAAATTATAAAAATTCTCATTCGCACTTAAATAAAATAATTATTGACATTAAAAATCTTACTCTAAATTATTATTAATAATTTTCTACTTATAATTAGTAATCCTTGAAGTTTTTGTGTAAATGCATGAGAGATAAAATAACGATCGACATTCTCGAGTCTAAAGCCTCTCTGAGTTGGCAATACTGCGCGGGCCGCTTGGTTTGCCGCGCCACTCTCTCTCGTGCCTTTCTAGCGTGTGCGTACACCATCTTGTAAGTGAAAGAAATTAAGTGTTTAAATAGAGTATAATGTTCTCCCAAGTGGGGGAAACCAATTGAATTTGATTTTAAAGGTTGAATATTGATTTCAAAAGAAGGATGTTCTTTTACAATGGCGAGGTCACCAGACGCCATCGAATAGCGACACTTAACAAACTAATGACTTAATCTGACTCATGACTCAGAAGGAGTTTGGGGTCTTCGGACGCAATTTTTCAAGCGTCAAATAATCCATGAAACAACCAAAATTACCACAAGCCAACACCGGGGGAAAATGAGAGAATAGTTTAACTCGCCGGTATTGGGTTTATTGAGGAGAAGGTTGCACGCTGGGGTGCGAGACTTGACTCTTGTGGCGAGACTTCTTGTTGCGAGACTTCTTGTTGCGAGACTTCTTGTTGCGAGACTTCTTGTTGCGAGACTTCTTGGGGAGACTTCTTGTTGCGAGACTTCTTGGGGAGAGTCCGAGGAGGTTGGAGGACTCCAGACGATTCGTTCAGCTCAGGCTTGTGAAGCGCGTGCTGGAGTGTGAAGTCGAGGATGGTGTAGGTGTGGGAGGTTCCGACACCAAGTGAGTAGTGAGTTGAATGAAGAGTTTGGGAATAGTGACCGGTTGGGAAACTCGGTAATAATGGTGAGGACTCTCGACCCAATGGTCTCAACTGGAGATTTTAGCGGCTTAGCTGCAGGGATGCAGGCCTTTCCAGTATAGTGAAATTTGAATATGAGGAGAAACACTTGGAGGCGAGAACTTGGAGGAGAACTCGGAGGAGGTAAGCTCCTTAAATTAAGAGGTTAGGGTTTGGTTTCATGCGTGTTTGTGAGTGCTTGAATGTGTGGTCCCGTCGATCCTGTGAGGGAGCAGGGGACTTGAATTATTTTGAACACAAAATTTGAGTCTATTCATACACATGTGCAAGACTGCGCAAAACTGTAACATTCACAGGAGGAACAGTGGCAGGAGTCCGGTGCTAAAAATCAGTCCGCAACTCTAGCGCCCGAGTCGCAGCCTGAATCATCTTAACACCAGAATCAGTGCTCCAGACCAACTGGTCAAAAGCTCTATCCTGACATTACAAGTAGCAGCACAACTGAGTTTAATTGAACTACAGCCAAAATAATAGCTAAAGCACTGAGGTAATTAGATAATTAATGTACTGAAAAATATAAGTATAAAAAAGGTGAATTCTCTATACTCTATTATTTAGATGAGCAAGAATTGCAGCAGAAGTTACATAAAAAGGAACAGCACCTAAACGGACACGAAAGCCCCAACAACTAAGCTGAGACCAAAGTTACAGTGATTTGAAAAAGGCTCAATTAATTCATGGAAAATATTGAACATAAGAACGCTGCTTCTATTCCTAAAAAACATGTCAAATGTAGTTAGGTATTTATAAGGAACAATTATTTATAAATTGACTTGAAATGAGTACTGCAGAAAATACAAACGCGATTGGCTGCAATATCCTATTTTATTTCTTAAGATTTTTGGACTTTAAACGTTGAGTGTTGAACGTGAAAATAATTCCATACTGGTTTGAATCACGACTTAATTAAAATACAAAGGTTGAGAACACAATTAATTAGAAGCTGGAACATACAAAAATGAGCAAAACAAAAATGATCTCTGTGGGCAGCAAGGTGTCTTAACACTATGCTCAGCACTAAAATATCTAAGGAGCAAATGCCAACATCGGTTAACACTGACAGCACAATACGGCATAACACGATAACAATGGCAAAGATGTGGCAGTGAGCTTGAGGCTGGTGAATAACTAATACTGGCACAGAGACAACATAGTGAATATTTCTACGACACAATAACGAGAGCTTCCCTAACACGGAACAAGTTAAGACACAACACAGGAAAGTTAAGACATAATACACACTTATCGTTACACTTGATACTTACAATTGCCCGCTCTGGGCCCAAGCGCTAGGGGGATCTATAAGAGAATGACCACTCGGCCTGTGACGCCGGCCTTATATGCGCTTTGAGCGGACGAGCGTTTCCGGAATTTTCCGGATGTGGATGAACTTGCGATATGGTTCTAGGTAAAAACGCCGCTCTTTCTTGTCTAAGTATTTCTTTGGTCAAATTTTAATAGATTTAAGGGTAATGTTGAATGAAAATAGTGATCTAAAATTTTAAGAATGATTACGTTAACTTTATTTAATTTTTAGAAGATGGTTTTAATAATTTATGAAATTTAGACTGAAGTACGGCTGAGGGCGATCACTACAGCTACCCTTCCCCCAAAGGAGACCGAAAGGTCTGGTAACAGTGAAGCTGTTACTTGTAAAGTGCAAGTCAGAAATACGAAGGAGAGATTCCAAAAGATGCTTTGACAGAAGAAAATAGATGAAAATAGTGGAAGGTTAACTGTGGAACTATGAAAGTTTCAGCTCGGATCCCGAACTGGGACCATAAAAGAATCTGTGAGGTTAGCATCACTGAGCATACGGTGCCAGAGTATCCGCCGAAATGGAGGCGCCCGAATTCCTGATTCCGACTGCGTTCTTTGAACGGTCTAACGTGGAATCTAGGATTGGTCGACTTCCATCATTTTAGAATATTCAAAGCGAACTAAGACGTACGAATTCGTTGGCTCGACAGGTGTTGACCTGATGCGAAGCCGCAGTCTAGGTTTTTTATAGTATGCCATAGTACAAAAATCAGTTCCTTCCCTCCCAAAACACCTATGCCGGTTACAGCGGCAATTGTGCGACGTGAGTCGTTTGTACAGCCTCCCTAGGCAACGTGCGTGCTCCTCAGGCGTCCCCAAGGCTACAGCACACCGGCCAGGCAGCCATACAAAAAATGGGATATCAGGAAAGACTTAGTCAAGTGAAGGTGAAATATTTGCGCTGAGCATTTCGTACCCGTATGGGATACGGATAACTATTAAAGGACAACCGGTCTGCAGACGGCCGTTCTTTTATATCCGTAAGTTGCTCAGGAGGGCAAGGTAGTGTTTCACACACAGACATTTTGTTTCCTTTTGTGCTTCAGTAGCAATGGTGCTGCAGTAGCAATGGAAATTGCGAAGGTTATTAGTTAGGAGCTTCAGTAGCAATGGAAGTTATCCTAGAAGGTCTCCTATGGTTTGCTTCAGTAGCAATGGAAATGCATGAAGAGTTTTGTAAAAGGTGGCTTCAGTAGCAATGGAAAAAACATGAAGAATTTGTTAGAATAGGCTGCAGTAGCAATAACTTATTATTAGGGAAGAGTTTTAAAGAGGAAAACTATGTTCGATTACAGAGAGTTAGAGGAAAAGGATGGAAAGGAACACTACCTCCTCCAAAGTTCAACATGCAACAGCTGCAACAGCCTCGACATGCGCTCAAAACCTCCAAATGATGGCTGCGGCAATTCAGTTGTTGGATTATTTATCGACTCTGGTATGAATTCTGGTCACCAGTATAATGTTCTCCCAAGTGGGGGAAACCAATTGAATTTGATTTTAACCCTTTCGGTACGACAACTCAAATGGTTTAGGGGAAAATTTCCGGGGAAAAATTTGTCCTTACCCATAATTGTCTGCGAAATTGTCCTAGTGTGGGGGTGCTTTTAGCTTAAAAATGCATACTTCTTTTTTTAGTTGAATTAATTTTTTTTTAATCTCTAATGCTCTATGCTTGGCGACAGAAATTTTCGACGTTGATTATAAAGTTATTGAATTTACGAAAAAAATACTAACATGTTTTCACCCGAATTTATCAAAAATAAACGAAGTCCAGAAAAAATTCCTTAAATTAATTAGAACGGTCTTTGAATATGTTGCACGGATCCTGTAGCATGAACTTAGAGGTAGCCAATGGTAATGTACGTGTGCAGGCTTCTGGAATGTCTAAAAACTAGCTTCATGAATGGTTGGAATTTCCCTAATTTTCTTGTTTACTCCAAAGCATTCCCTGACTAGTTAAATTACTTTAAAATTAGGTTAAATTCCCCAATCTGGAAGAACTAGCCATCTTGGCACTGGAGAAGCCGTCAGTACCGAAAGGGTTAAAGGTTGAATATTGATTTCAATTGATTTCAAAAGAAGGATGTTCTTTTACAATGGCGAGGTCACCAGACGCCATCGAATAGCGACACTTAACAAACTAATGACTTAATCTGACTCATGACTCAGAAGGAGTTTGGGGTCTTCGGACGCAATTTTTCAAGCGTCAAATAATCCATGAAACAACCAAAATTACCACAAGCCAACACCGGGCGAAAATGAGAGAATAGTTTAACTCGCCGATATTGGGTTTATTGAGGAGAAGGTTGCACGCTGGGGTGCGAGACTTGACTCTTGTGGCGAGACTTCTTGTTGCGAGACTTCTTGTTGCGAGACTTCTTGTTGCGAGACTTCTTGTTGCGAGACTTCTTGGGGAGACTTCTTGTTGCGAGACTTCTTGGGGAGAGTCCGAGGAGGTTGGAGGACTCCAGACGATTCGTTCAGCTCAGGCTTGTGAAGCGCGTGCTGGAGTGTGAAGTCGAGGATGGTGTAGGTGTGGGAGGTTCCGACACCAAGTGAGTAGTGAGTTGAATGAAGAGTTTGGGAATAGTGACCGGTTGGGAAACTCGGTAATAATGGTGAGGACTCTCGACCCAATGGTCTCAACTGGAGATTTTAGCGGCTTAGCTGCAGGGATGCAGGCCTTTCCAGTATAGTGAAATTTGAATATGAGGAGAAACACTTGGAGGCGAGAACTTGGAGGAGAACTCGGAGGAGGTAAGCTCCTTAAATTAAGAGGTTAGGGTTTGGTTTCATGCGTGTTTGTGAGTGCTTGAATGTGTGGTCCCGTCGATCCTGTGAGGGAGCAGGGGACTTGAATTATTTTGAACACAAAATTTGAGTCTATTCATACACATGTGCAAGACTGCGCAAAACTGTAACATTCACAGGAGGAACAGTGGCAGGAGTCCGGTGCTAAAAATCAGTCCGCAACTCTAGCGCCCGAGTCGCAGCCTGAATCATCTTAACACCAGAATCAGTGCTCCAGACCAACTGGTCAAAAGCTCTATCCTGACATTACAAGTAGCAGCACAACTGAGTTTAATTGAACTACAGCCAAAATAATAGCTAAAGCACTGAGGTAATTAGATAATTAATGTACTGAAAAATATAAGTATAAAAAAGGTGAATTCTCTATACTCTATTATTTAGATGAGCAAGAATTGCAGCAGAAGTTACATAAAAAGGAACAGCACCTAAACGGACACGAAAGCCCCAACAACTAAGCTGAGACCAAAGTTACAGTGATTTGAAAAAGGCTCAATTAATTCATGGAAAATATTGAACATAAGAACGCTGCTTCTATTCCTAAAAAACATGTCAAATGTAGTTAGGTATTTATAAGGAACAATTATTTATAAATTGACTTGAAATGAGTACTGCAGAAAATACAAACGCGATTGGCTGCAATATCCTATTTTATTTCTTAAGATTTTTGGACTTTAAACGTTGAGTGTTGAACGTGAAAATAATTCCATACTGGTTTGAATCACGACTTAATTAAAATACAAAGGTTGAGAACACAATTAATTAGAAGCTGGAACATACAAAAATGAGCAAAACAAAAATGATCTCTGTGGGCAGCAAGGTGTCTTAACACTATGCTCAGCACTAAAATATCTAAGGAGCAAATGCCAACATCGGTTAACACTGACAGCACAATACGGCATAACACGATAACAATGGCAAAGATGTGGCAGTGAGCTTGAGGCTGGTGAATAACTAATACTGGCACAGAGACAACATAGTGAATATTTCTACGACACAATAACGAGAGCTTCCCTAACACGGAACAAGTTAAGACACAACACAGGAAAGTTAAGACATAATACACACTTATCGTTACACTTGATACTTACAATTGCCCGCTCTGGGCCCAAGCGCTAGGGGGATCTATAAGAGAATGACCACTCGGCCTGTGACGCCGGCCTTATACGCGCTTTGAGCGGACGAGCGTTTCCGGAATTTTCCGGATGTGGATGAACTTGCGATATGGTTCTAGGTAAAAACGCCGCTCTTTCTTGTCTAAGTATTTCTTTGGTCAAATTTTAATAGATTTAAGGGTAATGTTGAATGAAAATAGTGATCTAAAATTTTAAGAATGATTACGTTAACTTTATTTAATTTTTAGAAGATGGTTTTAATAATTTATGAAATTTAGACTGAAGTACGGCTGAGGGCGATCACTACAAGAGCAAATCTGGTAAAGTATATTTTATTATCTCTCATTGTGCATTGTGTTTAAGTTTTAAGGATTTAGTCAGTGTTATATATATAAATAAACATGTAAATGATCGTAGAAGTCGTAACATAGCATTGTTCATTCCAAGTGCTATCTCAACATGACGTAGCGTAAATTTTGCGTGTCACGTGCATTTCTTGTGCCAAGATTTTATATTAGATATTCAACTACGTCCTTCCTTACTACAAAAATTATATACTTGCAGCTGTCATTATGATATGGAAATTCGCTCATCAAATTACTTCGTGAGAGCGTACGGTGGATTGCCGGCGTTTCTTGTGAAAAATGACGGAGCATAAAACTGCTGTGTCATTTCATTTTTGTGTTCACTGTATTATGTTTTAATATTTTTCTTTTGCTGCAAGAGATACGTTTAGTGTTTCTTTTTCAGTATGATTGACGTAGATGAATTTAGGACTTTCTTTTTATTTCTCGTACGGATATAGAGATATTATAGAGCACGAAATTCAGGCATGCATATTCTTGCAAAAGGTTTACAGGTTTAGGTTTACATCGGCATCTTTGGGATGCTTTATTTCCAATCAAGCCTGATACATATGATCTTAGCATTGGTTTTTCAAATTTCTTATAACTAACCCTATATATAGGACACCATGACGGTTCCCCCGTAAAGCCGGTACCCATTTCCGACACCTGGGTTGAGTGGGGTATTGTGCTTGAGCTTTCCCTTATACCCAACGGGGAAAATCTCCGTGCCAGCGCTGGGAACGAACCCGCGAGTTCCAGCATACAAGTCCGATCCCTTAACCGCTGTGCCACGGAGAGCAAAAGTTTGAGCTGTGTGGATATTTCATTATATTCCATAAATTGTGTGCTTAATCGCAGTTAGTTTTCAATATGAATAACAATTATATCATTTACCAAAAATTCCTGTAAAATTCATGCTCTTATTTTTAAAGCAAGGGCAGTAGTGAAAGAGTTTGCCAGCTGTTAAAAATCTATCCTATTTCATGAGCTTGACAAAAGGAGAACAGTCATTGCCAGTTTCTAACCTTTCTATATATTTCTTCCTGAGCCTTTAATGGAACTAAAGCTTTGAGTAAATCTATGGAAGAGGTTCAGGTTTTCTCCGTGATGGGAAAATTTATCCTTGCAGTGTAGGGATTGTCAGTTGTGGAATTTTTCATTGATGCCTCTTCGAGAACCTTCTCATTCAGCGTCTTCGATTAATTGCAGATCCTCGACGGCACCAAACACCACAACACACATTCCTTGGGTTTTTGAGCTTCACAAGTCAAATTCATGTGGCCTAATATCTCTCACTAAACCATCGAGATCCACCACTTAAAGTGCTTATATGTGACGTGAGTCGAACTCTTAACTCGACCTTAGTTGCCTTGCATTCTCCTCGGTTTTCGAGCTGTTTTCAGCCTGATATATTATCAAAGTACTGGCTAAGATATTAACTGCTCCAACCCTGGATTCTCGTCGCCAGCGTTTAACGATCTTAACATCCGACATAAATTAAAGATCGACATCTCAACATCAATCACGTTTCCAAAATTGCTTCTCATTCACCTGATAAAATTAAGCAGAAATGAAGCCTATTTCTTAAAGCCAACGAATTTCTTGGGTTTGTAAATTGTCAGCAATCTGAAAGTAACCGCCACAAAAACACGCTCACTTACACCTGGCCCACGTCCTCGCTCACCGGACCTCGCCTGCACGGAGTTTCCCATCTAAGAGAAGATTTTCAGAAGCCAAGCACGCCATCGCTCATCACGGCTTCCTTCAATAAAGAAATCTAAGCTGAGTTCCCATGCTTTATTATCCCTCTCTTACGATTTCGAAAGACACTGTCGAACAAAACGATTAGGATTGGATGTTGATACCTATCTTGAATCTAACTCATCACCACCAAACCTAACATATTTTACAAGCAACAAACTTTTAGACTGTACCGAAACGCACTAATCAAACTTTACATTACTTATATTAAAATCATTGAATTGAACATAAAGTGACAAATTCATCATGTACAAGCGTAAATCAAATAGGAAATAAATTTTAAGTGTCACTGTGTAAAACGATACTATGGAACGTGAGTTAATAAGGTGATCACGTCATTGGTCAAAATCTGTGCAATTTTTTAGAAACGTTTAGTGAAAAAACTTATAAGCAGCATTGCAAAGATTTACCGTTGCTAGAATGAAAAAGAAAAAAAGAAGAACCATTTATTTGAAAAAGTTGACACGTGAGCTTAATACATGTCAGCTTATTGGCTTTGAAAATTTTTATAATATTAAAGTAATTGGCCCATAAACGATCAATTTTATTGTCAATATAATTGACAATGATGAACATTGACATATTAATTTATTATCTGTGGGTTTGATTGACAACCGTCAATTAATTGACTTAGTGGGGGAAAAATTTCATCAATATATATTAAGTCAATGATATTGACAATACAATTAATCGTCTAAGGGCCGCTTTAGAAAAACATACCATACGAGAAATAGGGTAGCACTAAATTCAATGTTAAACCCAGTGTTTAATGTGAAGTACATCAACTCTACTAGAATTGAAATTTTTTTATAATATGTAGGCAACGTGCACTGCAATGTGTAATTACATTTTTAGTATCATTATTTTGGAGGCGAACGTAGAATCCGATTTCCACAGTTTGTACACAACTGTAACCACGCTGAAGCCAATTCTTTTCCGCCCACTGTTCGCTCTACTCGTTGCGAGTTGGATATTTACGGCGGCTTTCTTGGTTAATGTGTGTACATTGGAAGGAATTTAAGGTTGTAATTACGGCCTCGCCTTCAATCAGTCTTCTTCATTAAGTTCACTTAACATATCTGAATCAGCTAATACCCTACATTGCGTTGCAGCATACAACCTTTGATTTTACGTTAATTTAACGTACCATAAGTTGTATAAACCATACGAGATTGTACAAAAACTAGAACATTGAAATTTGAATTATGGGTGTACCAGCATTTTTCCGGTGGCTATCAAGAAAATACCCAACGGTTATTATTGAATGCGTCGAAGAAAAGGTGAGCCTATTTTACACCTGTAAAGTTTATTTTGCTTGATGATGATAGATTTTTTTCATCCAATGGCTATAATGAGTCATTTTGTAGTTGATTTCTGTAGATGCAATGCTCGCTATAAAGTTGTTTTGACTAAATCCCTGTTACATTTGTTGTAGGCCTAGTTGTTGAGCATAAATAATCTAAAATGTCTCTCAAGAACATTGGGTCAAATTTTACTTTAATGTTGTCAACAATTTTCATAATTTTGTTGCTATTGATAGGTAATATAGTCAATTTTAAAGCGTTTTACACAAATGACAATGTGTTTGCAAATGCTTAGTTTTCGAGTTATTTAAGTTTGAAGTTATACAAACGGCACTCCTGAATGGCTTTTTTTGCGCAAAAGCAGTCATTGTTTTTGCAATAGAAACGGAAGCTAACCCCCTATTACAACCATAAAACATAAAGAGGTTGGGTTGTGAGGGGTAGCTACAGTTCCTCTAGTGAAAATTATAAATAGAGGTTTCTAGTGACGTTCGTTTACATCAACTCCAAGATGGCTGCCGCCATCTTGGGTACCAGGTGGGGCTATGGTGGCAGCCACCTTGGAGTCGATGTAAACGAACGTCACTAGATACCTTTATTTATAATTTTCACTAGAAGAACTGTGGCTACCCCTCACGAGCCAACTTCTTTACATTTGTAATAGGGGGTTAGCTTCCGTTATTAATTATATTACGCTAGGCGCGCACGCTTCCCTGGTGCGCACAAGCCAACTTCAAAGGTGAATAATTTGAAAATCACGCATCAGCGAGCAGAATCTCCTTAGTCAATGTTCAGCGAGATGCAATCAAAAGAAACAGGAATTTTATTCCAAAGAATCACTTAAGGAACCCATTTATGAACGTTTTACAAGAATGACATTCTGCTCTCTGATGCGTTATTTTTGAATTATTTGACTTTGAAATTGGCTTCCGCGCGCCAACCAGAATTTCATTAATAACGGAAGTTAACCCCTATTACAAACGTAAAGAGGTTGGTTCGTGAGGGGTAGCCACAGTTCTTCTAGTGAGAATTATAAATAAAGGTTGAAAGCAACCCATTAAGGTCATATTAACAATTGTGTTTACATCTGCTCCATGATGGCGGCGGCCGTACCGGGTGGCACCATCTATGAGCTGACTGTAAAGGTGACGACGTAATAATGACGACTAAAAAAAACGTCAAAAGCACCAAATACGAGAAATAGTACATTAACTTTTTTGTGTTATCAACTTATAACAATATTTCTTATTATTTTATTAACAATTTCTTTCATTCTTTTATTTCTACAAAGTTTTGGCAAAACTTTAACACCTCATGATCCGAACTTTGCCTTTCCCGACCCAACCTGGTCGTAATCTGTGTTCCATATTTTGCGTGGGAAAGCAATTTTACGTATAGCTTAAAAGCTGAATAATTAAAAATTAACGCATCAGAGAGCAGAATGTCATTTGTGTAAAACGTTCTTAAATGGGTTCCTTTAGTGATTCTTTGGAATAAAATTCCCATTTCCTTTGATTGCATCAGGCTGAACATTGTCCATCTCATTCATATAAAACCTTAAATGTGTTCCTTTATTTATTCTTCTCAACAAAATTATGAAAATCGTTGACAACATTAAAGTAAAATTTGACTGAACATTTTTTGAAAAACATTCCTTATCCAAGTTCAAACTAAAGGCAAACCCTTTATGTTGTTTAAATTTTCGGTCAATGTCGGATTTAAGGACACCGTCTGGGTAATAAAGAAGTCCGTTATTTATGGATAGATTTCTCTGAAATTTTCAAAGTAGGTGTGAAATGATGCATAGATCATTTGTTATTTTGCCAAAATTTTTGTAGCTGCACTTTTTTTTTTATTCAAAAAATATGGTAAAATACGAGGTTTTGTAAAATCTATCTTCTTCTACAATTTTGAAGTTACAGAACCAGTACTTCCTTTTTAGATTGCTTATATGTCTATATAACCATAAGCAATAGGGAATTTTGATAACTTCTTTTTGTGGATTTTGGAAATTAAAAAAAAAGACCTTTTTATCATTTTTTTCATGTGGTGTAATTTTCAAAATAATTAATATATCAAAAAATGCTATTGCTTATGGGGACACCTTGCTAAGCCCTATCGATTGGTATATAAACCATTCTCGTAGCTCTAAATTTGTGGAAGGAGATACATTTGAGAAACCAATTATCAGGTTTCCAGAAAAACGTGTTTTTTCACAAAAAAAATTAAATTTCTTTTTATCTTTTGAACTACAGGGTCTTCTACAATGAACTCTTGAGCGTTTGTAGCTCTTTTCAAGCCCTTTTAATTGATATAATTTACATTGCTGTAGCTCTGTAACTCTGGGAAAAAATATACTACAAAAGAGAATAGGTGTAATTCTTGAAAACAACCAATTTTTTTAACTTTTCATTTTTTCAACCAAAAATACGTTTTTTTGTCAAATTTTTTGTTTTATAGCTCTTTTCAAGCCCTTAGGATTGGTGTGCTTGCCATAGCTATAGCTATGATACTGCAGCTGTCATCAAGCTATGAATGAAAGCTGCGGTATCGTAGATACGGCAGAACAGCTAAATTCTGAAATTGTCAAAAATTTTAAAAAAATATTTACTTACCATTAATATGTTTTGTTTGAATAATGGAAGCACTTTGAGTAGCCCATTAACAAACTATAATGCCATTCCCACAGAGAAACACGCTCAATTGACCCCAATAATGAGGGGGGGAGGGTTCAAGGTCACTCTACCCCCATTGCTTTTCCCCCCCTCTGGTGGGCGCACTATTCGGAGTAGACATAAACGAAAAGTACCATTGGAAGCGCAAGAAAATCCTCTATAAGATGCATATAAAAACAGGAAATCAACACTTATCCCAATTTCTACCCAGATGACAACCTTAAGTGGATCATCCAGGGCCCTTGCCAGATCCTGTCGATGTCATGGTCATTTTGCATGTTTTTGTTGTAGAAGGACCCTTAGTTGGTAGACTATTCTTTCCTAAAATTTTATGGCGCTACGACAATAATTCCCCCCCTCCCGGGGGGGGGGGGGGTGAAGGGACCAAAATACTTCAATTTTCCCAATTTTGACCTCATATAAAAAGAGAACAAATTGGAAATGGAAAAAAACGAACAAGAGTGTGTTGGAAATGTTCCAAGGATTCTAAAACTGCATTTGTTTTTGTTCTAGCATCAAAACTGAAGGAGGAGTCCCATTTTGAAATATCGATATCAATGAAAAGCACCCAAATTTTTTCAACTTTTTCCTGATTTTGACCCCATATATAAAGAGAACAAATAGGAAATGGAAAAAAGCCGAACGTGAGTGTGTTAGAAATGTTCAAGGGATTCTAAAATTGCATTTTTTTTTGTTCTAGCATCAAAACTGAAGGAGGAGTCCCATTTTGAAATATCGATGTTAGTGAAATATCAATACCTAAAAACCAATATGTCAAACTTTTGCAAAATCTAAGGCCTGAATCAAAAAAATGAATAGAATCAATTGTGTTTCTTTTCAAAGGTTACATATCATAGTCAAATTTCATAAGAATCAGACTGAAAAACGAAAAAAATTATTTTTTTGATAAGAGTAAAAATTTTTATAATTTTTTTTATGAAATCACAATTCACAGTTTGAATATGATGTTATGTATGGAAAGTATCAAAATAAAAATTAAAACTGCATTCAATAACATCAATTGTTCAATATATTACACTTCAACACAAAATTTTATTTTTGCTTCTACCCAACACTTTGAATTTTCAACATTCATCCTGGGACTAGTTCTCGAGTTTTGATGCTAGAACAAATCCGAAGACAGTTTTAGAATCCTTGGAACATTTCTAACAAACGTTTGTTCTGCTTTTTTCAAATTTGAATTCTTTGAAGAAATATATAGCTCTAAACTCAAAAAATTGTTGCTGATTTTTGAAATTTCCAAAAATTTTGAAAAAATAGAAAAAATTTGAATTTGAAAAAACTGAACGAGCGTTTGTTAGAAATGTTCCAAGGGTTCTAAAACTGTCTTTGTTTTTGTTCTAGCATCAAAACTGAAGGAGTTCCAATCTGAAATAACAATAAAAATATACAAAAAACACATTTTTTGTCAAAAAAAAAACTAAGGCCTAAATCGAAAAAATGACAGGAGTAAAAAAGGTTTACTTTCACAAAAGACATATACTGGCCAATTTTCAAACGAATCGGACGAAAAAAGGTCTCAAACCCGGATGATCCCCTTAACCCTTTAACGCCCCAGAGGACACCAGTGTCCTCTTTCAAAAATACCCTCAATATATTGTATTTCTTATTCAATTAGTTCCCTAATGTGTTCTTTGAAGTTCTCTGCCAAGTGGCAGTTCCTTTCCCATCCTGATATTGGTGACTGCCTGATGCCAGCGCCAGTTTAGTGACGGTGGTTGTGTTAACGGTAATATGAGTACAAAAATTCGGTCGTTAAAGGGTTAATGCAATCATGGAAATTACTAATTTTATTCCAAATAATCACTAAAGGAACCCAATTAAGAATGTTTTATAAGAATGACATTCTGCTTGCTGATGCGTTATTTTCGAATTATTAAACTTTGAAGCTGGCTTTTGCAGCAAGCGCGCCAAGCGTAATTCAATTAATTACGAATGCTAATCCCCTAGTACAAACGTGAAGAGGTTGGGTCATGAGGGGGAGCCACTGTTCTTCTAGTGAATATTATAAATAAAGGTTTCTAGTGACGTTTGTTTACATCATCTCCAATGTCGGCCGCCATCTTGGGTACCGGGTGGCCGCCATTGGAGAAGATGTAATTTATTTCGATGTTATTACCATGATACAAGCAACAAAAATTTGAAAATCAATAAATAAGTAGCTGTTTATTTGTCCGAGCGCATTCGTCACCATAGACGAAACTGAACCTACCGCTATAAATTGTAAAATACTCATTTGGGACCGAAAGTGCATAGAAGAAAACTTGTTTATTTTGATTCAATTAATTAGGTTCAGGCATCAAAAAGTGGAAAATCGATAACTGACATATCCTTCAGATTTACCTTATTTTGATCTAATTAACTATGTTGAGGCACCTAAAAATCAAATATTGATTCCCGAATCCTCCTCGACATTAACCCTCATTTGCCCCAATAAGTGCATAGAAGAAAAGTTGTTTATTCCAATGCAATTACCATGATTCAAGCAACAAAATTTCAAAAAATTGATAAGTAGCTTCTCGCTAACATTTACGCAAGTTAGTCAATTATCCTCCTGCTTTAGTATTTCAGAATATTATCATTTTTTGAATTTATATAATGTTGAGTTACTGATTATTTACCTATAACTTTGAAGATCATTTGGAAATAAATGGTCAAATATCGTTGTAGGTATTCCGGGTAAAAGTTATTTTTGAAAATCAATTAATGTTATGATTTTACCTAATTTTTTGTTGAAGTTTTGATGAAATTGGCAAACGGCTCAAACATCTCGAATTTGGTTAATTATTTATGGTAAATCTGAAGGATATGTCAGTTATCAATTTTTCACTTTTTGGTGCCTGAACCTAATTAATTGAATCAAAATAAACAAGTTTTTTCTATGCACTTTCCGTCTCAAATGAGTATTTTACGATTTATAGCGCCCCTCAGGGGGATGCAACTATTGTATCTATGGGAATTGGCGCTCCCAGGGGGACTAAGTATGGGCCTGAGCTAAAGGTTAGGTAGGCTTCCTTTTTGTTGTAATAAAATAGGTTTTTGTTTTGTTACGGACCATCTTTTTTCGGTTCACTGCTGTCCTGTTTTTCAGCACCTACTACTTTCTTCTTCAACTTTTTTCTTGTTTCATCAACTTCTTTCCTAGATTACTGTTTCTGTCCACCTTGTGCATAGATTCTGCATTCCCTCAACTCCATACTAAATGGTGCCTTCCTCTTTCCTCTCTTGGAACATCTTTGTCGTGGTTAAGGGAGGCTAAAACTTTCTTATATAATAATAATAATACGATTTATAGCGGTAAGTTTAGTTTCGTCTTTGACGAATGCGCTCGAATAAACAGCTACGCATCGATTTTCAAATTTTTGTTGCTTGAATCATGGTAATATCAAAATAAACAACTTTTCTCCTATACACTTTTTTTGTCAAATGAGTATTTAACGAGGCATAGCGGTAGGTTTGGTTTCGTCTTTGATGACGATCGTGCTGGAAGCGAGTGCGCATTGCAGTGTTGCCGTCTGACGTGCTCCTTGAATTACTTGCCGCTTCAAACACTAGAGTTGTGGTAAGTCATTTACCGCTATAACTAATAAAATACTCATTTGAGACGGAAAGTGCATAGAAGAAAACTTGTTTATTTCGATCTAATTAACTATACTAAGGCATTGAAACTTACAAAATCGATAACTGACATATCCTTCAGATTTACCTTATTTATAGTTGAATATTGTTAAGCCCATCTGTACCCCACAGGGGGATACAATTAATGTATCTATGGGAATTGGCGCTCCCAGGGGGATAATGTGTGGGCCCGAGCTAAAGGTTAGGTAGGCTTTCTTTTTTGTTGAAATAGAATAAGATTTTGTTTTGTTACGGACCATCTTTTTTCGGTTCACTGCTGTCCTGTTTTTTCAGCTCCGACTACTTTCTTCTTCAACTTTGACCTTGTTTCATGAACTTCTTTCTCATCTTACTGTTTCTATGCCTTTTCTGCATAGATTCCACGTTCCCTTAACTCCATACTAAATGGTGCCTTCTTCCTTCCTCTCTTTGGATCTCATTTGTTGAGGATAGGGAGGCTTAAACTAACTAATAATAATCTAATCTAAGCCCATCTGTATAGTTAAATGATTCGTCAATATACAGTTTAATGTACTCCACGGAAATTAAAAGTTCCGTTTCAAAGAATCACTAAAGGAACAAATTTCAAAATCAAAACTGCCGTTAATGCTATTCTTACCTGGACGTTATTTATGCTACATCTCAAAAACTAAGCATTTGCGAGCACAATATCATTTGTTTAAAGTGTTTTAAAATGTCTCAAATTTAAAATATCTTAAGAATGTCACAACAACGTTGTGAAAATTGTTGACAAAAATAAATTCAATATTGACTTAAATTATTATCACAATAGAGTGTGACAGTTATTTACCCAATTTATTATGTACTGTGTGAAAAAAAATTTGAAAGGAAAATTATTTCAAGCATTTCAAACTTGCACTGCAGTATATTGTTGTTTTCCAGTTTTGATGTCTGATTATCTATATTTTCAGATCTTTGAGGATGAGCACGGCCAACAAATTCCCGTGGACATTTCCAAACCAAACCCTAATGGAGTGGAGTTTGATAATTTGTACCTGGACATGAACGGCATCATCCATCCCTGCACTCATCCAGAAGATAAGCCAGCTCCTAAAAATGAGGATGAGATGATGGTTGCCATCTTTGAGGTAAGTGCATTTTGATTTTTAATTTTCATTTCAATCATTTTACTCATTACTTTAATTGTTATTTCAATAGGTAATTTTAATTGTTATTTTAATGGTTAGTTCTAATTTTATTTGAATAGCTAGTTTTATTTATGATTTGAATAGTTAGTTTTAATTATTCTTTTAGTAGTTAGACATATTTGAGGTTAACATGCCTGAGTGTAGCTGTAAGCATGACACATATGCAGCTTATGTATTCATCATACTGGTTTATGTTCAAACTCTAAAATTTTATGTATAATTTTTTTGCTCATAAAAATTAAGTAAATCATTCATTTAGAAAATAAATATTCAGAAGAATATTGAAAACCCTTACATTTTTCATCATTCACAAAAAAGTCAAAACTATCCCAATGCAAAGGTATTCAATTTGTTCCCTCAATTTAACACAAATTGCATTGTTAATTTTAGATTTATTATGCTAAATAATAAGTATGGTTACAACTCAGCTTCAACATTTTAACCTGAGATTCTATTATTTTAGCCACTCTATGTGGAGAGCATACTTGGGTACCTAAAACCATAGATGTTTGGGCAAAATAGTTAGACTAGAAATGAGCATCCTGACTAAACTCCCCTTTTGATGGCTGCAGTGCATAGATCGTCTGATGAGCATCGTGCGGCCCCGCAAGCTGCTCTACATGGCCATTGACGGAGTGGCTCCTCGAGCCAAGATGAACCAGCAGAGATCTCGCCGCTTCAGAGCCAGCAAGGAAACTGCTGAGAAAGTGGAGGAAATTGCTAGAATACGAGAAGAACTTGTTTCCAAAGGTAAAAAAATTGCCTCACAGTAACAACTTTTTCAATTTTGTTCTATGGATCTGTTGTCTCAAAAATTATTCAGCATCTAACAACTGTACCTGTTGAAATATTAGAAAAAATTGACGATCTTGATAAATGAACAGCTAATGTAGTACCTTTGATTTGCTTTATGTTTGCACTGCTTGTTGGGATGTGCAGGTCTGAAAGTGCCCCCTATGAAAGCAAAAGAGGCGCACTTTGACTCGAACTGCATCACCCCCGGCACGCCCTTCATGGACCGCCTGAGCAAGTGCCTCCACTACTACGTGCACGAGCGTCTCAATAACCACCCCAGCTGGAAGAACATTAAGGTATTTGTTATGCAACTTGTGTGCACACACCCTCTCTCTTTCTCTTCTGTAGCAATTTGCCTTTTCTTTGCACACACATCCACTCTCTTCCTCTTCTGTTGTAATTTGCCTTTTCTTTGCACACACAACCTCTCTTTTCCTCTTCTGTTGTAATTAACTGTTTTTATGTGCAAGGTATCCTCAGTGGGAACTCACCTTGTGAATAAATCCCACGTTTTCTCGTTTTATACCTAATGTTCCCTTCTCTTTTCTTTCTAGAGATTATTTTCTTGTAGCTTGAGGGACCTAAGCTAACTATTAAAATAATAATTAGAATTATCATACTTGATTTGAAGAAAAAAAGTTTATAAACAAGTTCTAAATTTATGCAGCATTCTTTATTAGTAATAGAAGAATGAATAATTGCTTGCTGAAGGTAACCATTCAAATGATGAGGTCAACAGCACTGTTTAGTGAATAGTGAAGCTTATTCCTATTCTGTGAAGTTACAAAATTCAGTGCGATATTTCATCAGCCATTGTTAGTTTGTTGTGCATCATCCTGTTTTTGTTGTACGTAGTAGCAACATGCTTTATATAAAACTTATTCCATAAATTTTGAAATCAGCCTTGAAAGAGAATATACCCCTGTACTCCCCTGCAGGATTTAATGAAAACATTAAGCTCGCTAGTGCAGTGGGAAACATGTGGCTTACAATTACTTATAGTAATACTAGGTCACTGTACGCCAGAGACTTGTTTCTGGGCTCTGTCTTATTTTGATATTAATCTCAGTTCAATTTTTGACTGTCTGCCTTGCTGGTAATTACTATTTCATTTAACCTATTTCTGTCAAATATTTAGAGTCAATGGCAACTTTGCATAAGTTTGATCTTTAAAAAATTCGTCCTGAAATGAGTCATGTTAATTTGGTGTTATTCTGCACATTGTAGATGTTAGCTGACAGACTCTCAGGTTATCCTCTCAGATGCGAACTGCCCAGGGGAGGGAGAGCACAAGATCATGGACTACATCAGGCGACAGAGAGCGTCCCCAGACCACGACCCCAACACGCAGCACGTGCTGTGCGGGGCCGACGCTGACCTCATCATGCTGGGACTGGCCACTCACGAGCCTTACTTCACCATCATCAGGGAGGAGTTCAAGCCCAACAAGGACAGGCCTTGTGACATCTGTGGCATGGGAGGTCAGTTTGTCTTGCATTGCTAGGGCTGGTCCGGCAGCCTCATGAGTATGAGTGCTCTAGTTCTTCATGTTGGGCTCGTATGTGTCAGCTTTTTGATGCTGTTTGATGACTCTAATTTGCCTACTTCTTTATCTCATCATTGGTTGTGTTTTGCATCTAAACTAAATGAGTTCCCTGCGCTCTGAATAAATAATTATATCTCTCAAGCTGTGATACCACCAACACGACTGTGAGTGATGTGGTATTCCATTGATTTCTGATGGAAACCAAATGTTCTCAAGATTTTGTGCCCAGGTTATTTACCTGATACTATTTCTACAGAAATAAGAAGTGTTTTCAGCATGTAGAAATTTTTTAGCTCTATTTTTTCGTAAAAGAATGTAGAGAATTTTTAAATATGGGCTCACTTTTGCTGTTCAAAACGGGAACAAAGATTCTCACCATTGAGCCTGAAACTTCAAATGGTGATAATGGTAAATTTTTGTATTCATCTAGTTTTTATAAGTGTTAGGCACAGACATCATGATTTTAAAAGTTCATTATTGTGTTTAACAGGTGAGAGCTTTGCACCCCCATCTTCATCTCTCATACAAACAGTAGTGTATGTTTTATTGGAGTCCCTGCGTCGTACATTCTAAGTATGGTCACTCATTTACCAAGGGTAACCTTATTAAAAAAACAGCGTGGAGGAGACTTAATTTTACTTGAAAAGCATTTATTGTTTCTTCCCTTAATTTCAAAGCCATGAGAATGCTGTCATGAGATATAAGTATGAGCACCTTCACTGTTTCATGCAATCATAATTAAAGTAATCACATTGTTCTGTTGCCATGATGAACTGGATGATCAAATCAGTCAAGGAAACGTGCACTACATTTAACAGGCCTAACAGAAAAGCATCTAATACATGAACTCATGGGAAATGTGCACCACACCTAAAGTAGAATGCTGTCTAATACATGAAACTTTGGTGGTAATTATTATGTTGTGCTCGGCAGGCCACGAGCTGAAGGAATGCGAGGGCACCCCTGACGGCAAGATGGTGGAGCCCGAGAAAGTGTATGAGGTGGTGAGCTTCATCTTTGTGCGGCTGTTTGTGCTGCGCGAGTACCTCGAGAAGGAGCTCATCATGCACAACCTGCCCTTCCCCTACGACTTCGAGCGGGCCATAGATGACTGGGTCTTCATGTGCTTCTTTGTGGGTCAGTGCAGGGCTCTACTCCCTCGTCATGCTGTTTTCTTCTCCTCTATGGTTAATTCGTGCAGGGCTTCATGCTATTGTCTTACTTAAATTACTAAACTGTTGCATCTATGGGAATTAGCACTCCCGTGGAGAAGATGTGGATCTCGAGAAAAATAGCATTCTCTTGGTCCTAACACTTCCTATGGTTGCACTTGAAATGATCACGCATTCATGGTGTGACCGAGGCATTTTTATGTTGACCACCTTACTGTAAACACCAAGCTAAGAAGTAGACTGGCTGCAGCGACAGCAAAGTTTGGGCTGAGAGTCGGTCAGTCAGGAGTCTTAGAGAGAGCGAGGCAGGGTGCAGACCTGTTTTCTTGTGTGCCGCGCAGGCTAATGCGTGGATTGTTGCCCCTATATGCTCTACTCGTACGCCGTGTTTTCTGAGCAACACGTGCGGTTGTCAGTTTTGACAGTGTTGTCAGCACTTGCGCCTGCGGGCTGCCTCGGTAGCTTTACTTGTGCTGTGAGCTCGTGTGTTTACGCTACCTGAGTCGAGGACTTTCCTAGTCTCAAGTCGTCTAACTTTACAGTGCGTTTTTGCCAGTTTCATCTTGTAAACAATCTTTTTAAAACTGTTTGTCAATAAACATGAACTTTTAATCGCATTGCAAATGCTAGTTAATAAAGTGCAATTCCTTCGGTTAATTTAACCACGTTTTTAATAAATTATCAAACTACCGGAACTGTTATTAATATTGGCCTTTCAACTGCATGGAAAAGCGGTAATTTCCGTGGAAAAGGAAAGAATAAAGACTTGGAAATAATTTATTGAACATCACAGTCCATTGAGTATCGCCCGTCGGCAAATTTATAGTGGTCAGGAATCCTGAAGTCGTAGTTTATCGGCCACAAACTTGGTGTCAGAAGTGGGATTGTCGAGCTAATTGGACTGTGATTCGTTGTTCCTGTGTTTCTCCTAAGTTCAGTGTAGTGATCTGTGGCAGAAAATTTAGTGTTCTTAAATCGCGTTTTAACTTCAGTGAACTATTGATTTGTTACTTAAAGTGAACATTTTCAGCTGAATCTTTTAAAAGTAAAAATAAAAGTTCAAGATGCCTAGTTCAGGAGCAGCTGGTTCTTCAGCGTCGGACCGCAGTGGAAGTGGCGGTGAGCGTAATTCATCGGATATGGGATTTGTGATGGGTCGTTTAGCGGATGCGATTTCTAATATGAATAGGCGTGTTCAGCCGCCTCCTCCACCTTTCGATCCTTCTTCTCAATTGTGTGACATCAGGGAATTTTACAGGATGTTCGAGGTGTATGCGTTGCATACGTACGGTCCTGAGGAGACTAACAGTGATGCGTGGCTCATTTCCTTGCGTGCGTTACTGATGGGTAGTGCGCAGTCTGCGTTGAGTGCCATGGGTGCTAGCCGGTTAGGTTATCAGAATGTGAAAAAGAACTTGATCTCTTTGTTTACGCCTCGAGATGTTTTCGACACTGCAAGAATCTCAGCCTTCATGTCTTCACAACGAGTTCCAGGAGAGTCGTTTCTCATCTACGCCATGAGACTAACAGGTCTTGCGGCATCAGCGTTCGAATCTATTCCTGAAAGAGACAAGATGATTATGAGTAAGTTAGTAGAATCGTTACCTATCGATATTAAAGCTCAAGTTAGTATGCAAATGTCAAACCGTGAAAATCCTTCCCTTGATACTATGGTGCAAATAATTTCTGCTTTAGAACCATTTTCTGTGAAATCTATGCCTGTGCAAGCAGTTGCTGTGCAATCTAGTTCTGACGAGTTAGAAGTTTCCGCGCCGAGTAAAGATTCAGTTAGATATCCTAACTTGAGAGAATTTGTTACTGTGCCTCAAACTAAACGGTGTTTTTCTTGTAATGACCCCGGGCATTTTGCGAGAAATTGTCCAAAGAGAAGGCAGTCTTACTCAGATCGTGTTCCCAGAACTAGAGACGGTGATGTAACGTGTCAATTCTGTAACGGTAAGGGGCATGTGCTGGCTCAGTGTAGACAGTTTAAGCGGGAATTTGGTGCTTGTAATTGGTGTGGTGAGACGGATCATAAGTCTTTTAACTGTAAAAGTAAACCAGCGTTAAACGAAAGTTTGGCAGTAGCGAGTCAGGAACCAATTGTGAACAGTTCTGATCCGGCAAATGTGAATCTGTTGATGAAAACTAAACTTTCCGCTGAAAATAAGTGCTATCATGGAGCAGGAAAAGACAATGTTGTTGCTGATGCTTTGTCTCGAGTTGTGGAATTTCCTATTAGCAGTGAGGATGTGGACAAGAACTATTGCGTCTCTTTGCACGGGCACAAGGTAAAATTAATTCCTGGTGGCCCAGATTCACTTTTTCAAGCGCTTTCGCTAGGATTGTGTGACAGTTTAGATGAACATGTTACTATTCGCGAAGAGACTGTGGACTTAGTTTTAAAGAACCCTCGTGCATTAGGACTTTCTTTTGACAAGAGTACGATTAGGAAGCTGAAAATTATGAGACAAAGTGGTGTTCTACCAGAGTGGTTTTTGTTGGACGCTTTTGTGAAAAGATTTAAAGTGAATGTGAGTGTACATGAAGACGGCATCGGTGTTGTTAAGTTTGAAAGTTCTCCCAGTGATCCTACCATTCATTTACAAAGTTTACGTGGTGTGCACTTCAATTTACTTCTTCCAGACGGAGAAACTATCAATGAAATATTAATTCAGCATATAGACACCATTATCAAATCAAATGATGACTTACCTGTGCATGAAGTTCAGCCTTCCCAGGTGCTGTACCAGCTTGAAGACGATGGGACAGCAGAGGCTGCAGTGACGCCGTCAGCGCGAATTTCGTGTAAAAGGAAACCTCGGGATTCTGCAAATTCTAAACAAGCCCCTGTTTTGACAAATAAAAAGGACGCAATTATTGATCAAACATCTCTGCACATTTCTACAGAAGAACTTCAAAAACTACAAAAAGCGGATCCTCTCATTTCGTTGCTCATAAAATTAATAAAGCAACAAACTTCAGAATCTGAAATTAAGAAGAGATTATCAACATTTAAAAACGGACGAACTTTTCTAAAATACTTCGACACGTTGGTGGTGAATGAAGATGTGCTGTATGGAGGCCTTCACCGCGTGCCGGTGATCCCTGCTCGAAATCTTCCAAGCATGGTTAGAGAGTTCCATAAAAAAGCAGGACACATTGGTCGCGATAAAACGGTAGAGGCAATGTTGCGACATTTCTTCAGTCCGAGACTCCCACCAATAGTTGCTTACGTTGTCAGAGAATGTAACATCTGTCAAAGGTTCAAGGGTAAAGCAAAAGGTGGAGCGCCGCAATATCGACGTATGCCGAAAGCTCCGTATGAAGAATACGCTGTGGATCTCTTGGAACTTCCTCCAGGGCGAGGCAATGCGAAGTATTTGTTGGTTGGCATCGATCTCTACACGAAGTTTGCCAATGCAGTCGTGATTAGAAACAAGAAGTCAGCGACAGTTGCCAGAGCTTTGGAAAACTCCGTTTTTAGCACCCTGGTGAAGCTTCCGGAGACGGTAATTTCCGACAACGGTCCCGAGTTCCGAGGGCGACCCTTCATTTCGATGTTGAGAAGGCACGGAGTTAAACACTTTAGAACAGTGCCGTATTCTCCGCAGTGCAACGGTGCTGTAGAAAGGCTCAACGCAACCCTTAAGAATTTGCTAGCTACAGCGTGTGAAGAGAACAAGACGCCATGGACAGATCAACTTACAAGAGTTTTAATTATATATAATAATACGCTTCATTCCGAGACTGGTCATGCTCCAGCGGACTTTTTCAACGAGATTGCAAATAAACTACCTATTCCTTTGTCGCAGCCTTATTGGCGTTTTCCTCATAAGAATTTTAAACCATACGAAATCGGTCAAAAAGTTGCGAAGAAACTACCTCATTTACCTTCAAGTAATAAATTCTCACCAAAGTTTGACGGTCCATTCATAATTGAAAAGGTAGATAAAAATGGCGTTACTTATAAAATAAAGAAGCTCGATGGTTTTAATTCACAAACGGCTCATTTTAACCAACTTAAACCTTGGTACGGCGAAGAAGACAACGGCACAGTTTTTGGTGCAGACACTCGACATGAGCAGCAGATACGAGACAAACGCAGCAGGCGACGGCTTCAAAAGACGAGCGAGATGGTGGCACAAACCCCGGTTTTACCGGATGAGCGAAGTTCATTCCCAGACTTCACGATGATAGGCGGTGTGGGCTTGTCTCTGTCGAAGTTGGCTGACAAGATTTGTGAAGCAACAAAGGAGCAGCAACGAGCGACTCAGGCTGTCTCAGCTTCACCAACAGACGAAGAATTGAGTCAGACGGACGAGCAACAGAGCTTGGAATGGGAGAACTTAAGCGATGAAACTACCGAAGTTCCAGCCATGGATGGTTCAAGACTCGATTGCGAGAAAGTAGCTCCAGCTCCAGCCCAGTTGAAGCCTCGACGTGACTCTGAGAAAAATAGTCAATGCTCCTCGCAGCATTGGACGAGATTTTCGGCAAGAAAAGCAGCGGAAGCGTTAGTCGGAGCACTTGCTTTGAACAGCGCGAGGCAAGAATTTCCTTGTTTCGGTGCCGACTCTGCGTTCAAGTTCGATATGAAGAAGACGTATCGTGGGTCGACAGGCGACTTCCAGCTTCCAGAAGATATCCGTGACTTCGAGCGAGTTTCTATCTCGGATGGGCCGGACCTTTCCGACCATATTCGTTGCGAGATGAATTCAGAGTCTTCTCGATTCGATTCAGATAGCGATTGTTGAATAGTTTCTAAATTTTAACTCGTTGATTGAATAAATTATCCTTCCTGTGTGTATTAGCATAATAATAAAATTTTGCATAATAAGACTGTTTTAGATCAAAGTATATTTTCTTACCTAGCTATACTATTGTCTGGTGTTTTAAATATGTTACGTTGTAAGGTTACATACCTCCCGCCTTAAATTTTTTGTTAGATGGCGTTGGGGGGTGTGACCGAGGCATTTTTATGTTGACCACCTTACTGTAAACACCAAGCTAAGAAGTAGACTGGCTGCAGCGACAGCAAAGTTTGGGCTGAGAGTCGGTCAGTCAGGAGTCTTAGAGAGAGCGAGGCAGGGTGCAGACCTGTTTTCTTGTGTGCCGCGCAGGCTAATGCGTGGATTGTTGCCCCTATATGCTCTACTCGTACGCCGTGTTTTCTGAGCAACACGTGCGGTTGTCAGTTTTGACAGTGTTGTCAGCACTTGCGCCTGCGGGCTGCCTCGGTAGCTTTACTTGTGCTGTGAGCTCGTGTGTTTACGCTACCTGAGTCGAGGACTTTCCTAGTCTCAAGTCGTCTAACTTTACAGTGCGTTTTTGCCAGTTTCATCTTGTAAACAATCTTTTTAAAACTGTTTGTCAATAAACATGAACTTTTAATCGCATTGCAAATGCTAGTTAATAAAGTGCAATTCCTTCGGTTAATTTAACCACGTTTTTAATAAATTATCAAACTACCGGAACTGTTATTAATATTGGCCTTTCAACTGCATGGAAAAGCGGTAATTTCCGTGGAAAAGGAAAGAATAAAGACTTGGAAATAATTTATTGAACATCACAGTCCATTGAGTATCGCCCGTCGGCAAATTTATAGTGGTCAGGAATCCTGAAGTCGTAGTTTATCGGCCACAATTATAAAGATATTACATATCAGTATCATTATAAGAAATTGGTTACACATTGCTACAACTTTGTTCAAACGACGCTCAGACGTTCATTATTTGAAAGAGGTCACATATCAGTATCAGCTTTAGAGTGTCAACTATAACTCATGATGTTCTTTCCTCGCAATTTATGCTACGTAACTCAGGCCGATACACTATGCGGTGGTAAATCAGGAAATAATAATGAAAATTTTAATAAAAAATATTTGATCGTACACCTGTAAGTGACATAGTTTGTGACGCAATATTTTGAACCCTCTATTTTTATCTCGATACTCAATGCAATTTGTGGACGAGCATCAACAGTGAATTTGAATAAAAAATATTTTTTTTCTACATTTGAGATTACTTAAGTGCTCTGGACTTACATACAGTACGCATGTATAATCTCCTACGTTTGCATATACATATACATTTGTACTTTGAGTGTCACTAGTTGCTTAGAGCTGTCTTACATTTCAGGCAATGACTTCCTGCCTCATCTACCGTCGCTGGAGATCCGCGAGAACGCGATAGACAGACTCATCAAGCTGTACAAGGACTGCTGCTACTCCACAGGGGTGAGTGGGCGTCTATCTCTTCAGTGCTGCTCTTGTGTCGCTGGGGACTGACGCTCAATACTACAGTAGTTGAATGAATTTAATTTTTACTCAATTTGGTGCCATGCAAAAAGGAAATGGTCTTTAGGTGTTGTTATTAGAGCGTGGCAGTTAAACTTCAAAGGCTGCGCATTGACCCAAATACATGATTTAGTTTGTGCTTTAGCACTCACTTCACTGATCTGTCATCGCTTCAGTCGACTCCCTGATGTTGGCATGAAGTATTGAAGTATTATATTATAATTATCAATATGAGTTTCTTTTTTGATTCATTATTTGGAAAGGTATTATTCCATCCATTGCATGTTATTCTCGTATTTATATTCTAAAGTTGTTACTCAGTTTTCGGCTGCAATTTATGTCCACACTTCTCTGAATGCATTCTAGCAAATGAATGGAGATTTGGTGACAAAACTTAACTTGAAGAAGTGCGCGTGTAATAGATTTTACTGAGCTCATAACTGATCACAGAATTGTTATTATACAGGGTTGCCTCCTTGTGTGTTAAGTGTTGAACAGTTGGTCTGCTTGGTGCTGCCTGACCTCGAAATACCAGCCTCACCTTTGGTCTTCTTAACAATCTCTTTGCCATTTGTTCACGACCTGCTGAAACTTGATCCTTATTGAGTTCATGCAAAGCACGAATTCTAGCTTCATTTGTGATCTCAACAACCATTTTGTTATTGTTCATAACCAACTGACGCTCAAATGAGTAAATAAACGAACATTGCTCAGGGCTGGCTGACGGACAGCGGGCGCGTGAACATGCAGCGCGTGCAGATCATCATGACCAACTTGGGTGAGGTTGAGGACCAGATATTCAGGGACCGGCAGCAGCGCGAGCTGCAGTTCAAGAGGCGCAACAAGCATCGCAAGATGCAGGAGAAGATGGAGAAGCAAGCGGCAGCAGAGTTCAGGGATAGCACAGGACGAGGCTCCCTCGGGGTCATGCCTGCCGGCCAGACTGCCGCTGCTCACGGCGCCAAGGGCATGATCATGGAGCAGAGATACCAGAACATGGAGAGGCTTCGTCAGCAGGGGTTAGAATCCTATACACTATGCAGTATCTTGTTGTGTTTGTGTCGTTTGTAGCAGTGTTTTCATTTTGGGGTAGAACTTTCGGTCATCAACATAGCAAAACCTGCCATTGTTTATGATATCATTATTTGTGATACCATCAAAGGTAAATTACTGTTAGTAATAATTTCAATGAAAATTTTATTTAATTGTAAATTAAAATTATTTGTGATACCATCTGAGCGTCTGGAAACTTTTAACGTCACAGCATTTTAGGTTGCCTTGTGCTCTGATTGTGTTTATGGTCGAGAGAATTACCATCTGAACGGAATTCTTTCTGCAGTTGACAAAACTGTAGACTCAACTTAACAAATTCAAATGGGAGTATTATAACCCTAGGTTTATAATACTCCCATTTGAATTAACCCTAGGTTTTTGCGTGGTAAATCGGAAAAGCCTGATACCGATTAAATTATGTGACCTTCGGTGCGATATAGTCTAAATAACTGAAGCGCTAGCAAACCTATGTTACTACTACTACCCTAGGTTTTGATAAGTAGAGCTGTTAGTAAACAGTTGCAGAAAGCTCTAGCTCCGCGCACCTTTACGTGATACGTTAATGAACAGCGTCGGTTTGGTTTGTGTTCTTCATTTTACATCACAGCTTGGTGCAGAGTCTCGTGTAATCCGATATCAAATTCTTGGCAAAGGTTCATTCTGCAGGTATCAGATGATTTTGTATGCTTTATTTATTTATTCAAACTAGTAGCTCATATTCATCATTCAATTCTATGATTGACTTTCAGGTATTCATTTATTCAAGCTAGTAATTCATACTCATCCTCATCACTCAATTCTATGACTGGTTTTTCAGTTCTGGCGCGTATGGACGTGGCGGGTGGAGAGGCGGTGGAGGGGGTGGAGGCCGGGGGCAGAAGCGGCCTGCTGATGACATGGCCAGCGACTCGGAGGAGGAGCCCAACGATGAAGTGCGCCTGTATGAAAAGGGCTTCAAGGACCGCTACTACGAGAGCAAGTTTGAGGTGTCGCAGGACGATCTGGCGTTCAGGGAGCTGGTTGCCAATGAGTACGCCATCGGACTGTGCTGGGTGCTCAGGTGAGCCCACTAAAGCTGCACTTGCTTTTGTTTCACTCATTAGGACGGACTTGGTCATGGATTCTTGATCTTCCTTCCACAGGTAAAACTTGCATACATACTAAAGCTCCACTTGCTTTTATTTTACTCATTGGGACGGACTTAGTCATGGATTCTTTATTTTCCTTCTACAGGCTGTACCTTAGAACTTTGATGGCCTTCCTCACACTTGTGTTCCTAACGATCCACTCGCTTTTGTAGTTTCACACACTGGGACGGACTTAGTCAAGGATTCTTCCATCCCCTGGCTGTAGCTTGGAACTGTGATCTTTGACATTTTTGTTATTTGACAAACTGATGATGTAATAGCTGGACATCTGTTCAAGATATCATCGTGAGGAATATTTCCTGTGTATATAGACCCCAAACTTGTATATTTCTCCTCTGACCCTCACTCCTGGCACTGCAGGTACTACTACCAGGGCTGCGCCTCCTGGGGCTGGTACTTCCCCTACCACTACGCTCCGTTCGCCTCCGACTTCAAGAAGTGTGGTAGCGTCAAGGTCCGTGTCTCTATGTCCATCGAGTATCTCATGTGTTTTTGATAAAAAAAGTGTACTTGATTGAAAAATACGAGATTAATGAATTTAAACTTGTGCAACACGTTTTAGATTTAAACTTGTGGTGTTCGATTATGAGCTCTGAAGTTTAGTAGGATTTATGTGCTCAGACGGGATCAAGTAACTGTTGTTGTCACCATGAGTTGCCATAGCTCAGGTTTATACTGCAATGCTCGAGCTTTAGGGACTCGCTTTTAAATGAGTGTGAAATTATAGTTATAATGCTTCAGTATTCTTTGCTGCATTTTTACTTTTACAAAATGTTCATTGAATGCTTTTGCCAGAAGTGGATGTGAGGGTGCGGCCCGATCACTAACAGTGTTGCTCGGTGTGCAGGTGAACTTCGAGATGGGGACGCCCTTCAACCCCCTGGAGCAGCTGATGGGCGTGTTCCCCGCCGCCAGCAGGTCCCACGTGCCCGCCCCCTGGGGGGAGCTCATGTACAGACCTGAGTCCTCCATCATCGATTTTTATCCTGAGGACTTCAAGATTGACCTCAACGGCAAGAAATACGCGTGGCAGGGCGTTGCGCTGCTGCCTTTTGTTGATGAAAAAAGGTTAGAAATTTTATAGTGTATGATGCAGTGCTCAGTTCTCTCAGCATGTCATTAGTGGAGCTGAAATTAGATTGCTTATGCCACGCAGTTATTCGTTGTCTCTGCATGATGGTAGATCTCGCTTCTGGTGCATATAAGTTTGATTCTGGTTTTGTGGTTTCATTTGAATTATAGCTCTTATTCTGCCAAGTTCCTCTCTTGTTCTTATCTTAGTTCCAATGAAATTCAGGATCATTGCTTCATTTTGATGGCGCTATTTTAACTGGTGATCAGTTTAATGACAAGTGGACTTGACAAAGGCATTCTGACGCAGGTTGAAGCGTATCCTAGTTCCGATAAAATTCAGTACCATTCTTTCAATTTAATGGGACTAGTGAGACTGGCGATTAGTTGCACAACAGCTCGACTTAACAAAAGGCGTTCTGACGCAGGTTGAAGCGTGCCCTGGAGTCTGTGTACGACCAGCTGACGGCTGAGGAGCGTCGCCGCAACGTGCGCGGCTCCGACCGCTTCTACGTGGCCAGCAAGCACCGGGCGTACAAGCAGCTCAGGGACATGTACAGGATGGGCATGGACATGAACACCGAGGTGAGGGGATCCAGTGGGTGTTCTTGTCAATAGGAGTTGCCTTAACATGTTTATATTGTCATAGTGAGTTGCCATTACTCGTGTTTCTATTGCGCTGTTCTAGCTTATGAACACGGACGTGAGGGAAATCCAGTGGATGTTCATATCAATAGGAGTTGCCTTAACATGTTTATATTGCCATTTTTATATCGAGAGCTCAAAGTCTAGTCACCCCCAGAAACAATTGAAGAATCTGGTACGGGAAGACACTGCTTCCACAAGGTTTTTTTCAAATGAAATAAATGTACGAGGAGTTCGTGGACTAGAACTCAGGACTAGAGATCACCGCGCCAACACGCTATCGACTGCGCTAACGATCACCCTAAAAGGGGACCGCAGCACAACGAAAGCAATGTTTTGGCACAGTGAAAGCAGGCGCACTGTCCTGACAGATATTTTTATTCCCATTTTTATATCGAGAATCGATTTATCGATTTTATATCTCGATATAAAAATGGGAATAAAAATATCTGTCAGGACAGTGCGCCTGCTTTCACTGTGCCAAAACATTGCTTTCGTTGTGCTGTGGTCACCTTTCAGGGTGATCGTTAGCGCAGTCGATAGCGTGTTGGCGCGGTGATCTCTAGTCCTGAGTTCTAGTCCACGAACTCCTCGTACATTTATGTTTATATTGCCATAACCTCAGTGTCCGACGTACGTGTGCATGTACATCTCCGTACCGTCTCTTAAAAGTGCTCTTTGCCTTCAGGTCCCGATCACCGGCGCAGATTTCGACAGGGTCACGGGCAAAATTATGCTCAGCAAGGACGTCGTGGACCACGGAGCGTGAGTTCTGTTATTTTTGACTTGCGTGGCGGTAAATTCTGCAGGACAGCTCATTGACTACATGATGGTTGTAATCACTCGCTTCCGGTGCATATTAGTTTGGTTTGGTTTTTTTCATTTGAAACAAAGCTCTTCTTCTACCAAGCTACTCAATTGTGTACCTCATTCCGACTGCTGCTGTTCGGGGAAATTGCTGGTTACGTGCTGCTGTAATTACTGAAGCCTCCCTGTGAAGCCAGCAATCGTTATGGGATGTTGTGTAGATATAAAGCTTACATGAGCTAGCTAAATTCATAGGATAATTCCATACTTCTTTCTAAAATGACCTACCAATGCGACGGCAAAAGAAATTCCACCACTACTCATCAATGTACTGTAAAGAAGTCAAAGTATTGTTGGTATTGGACCATTTATACTTTTTAAACTTTTAGGATCATTTCATACTTTCTAAAACGACCTACCAGTGAGACGCTTCACTGCAGAAGAAACTCTATCACTACTCATCAATGGACCGTAATGGAGTCAGGGTATTATTGTTATAGGCGAGGTGGCCTCAGAATCGCGGATGCGAACACCCGACGTTATGGCAGAGGGGGACGGCATTTAGACAGGGCTACCAGATTGTTAGTTTTTGCTGGCCGAAATCTTCAAGTTTGGTTTTCTCAAACTAAACTTTACCATGAAGAACACTCAGCATCTGGCAAACGTTCTGGATGGCAAAATTAAGCACTTTAGTTTGAGTTTATTGGATATTATAATTTGTTTATAGTTTTTGTACATGTATTGTGTTGATAAGGAAGACCTAATCTAAAATGCACACATTTCACCTCAAGTTTATCAAATATTTTAATTTGTTGGTACCTTTTTGTACGTGTTTCATGTTGATGAGGAAGACCTAACCTAAACTGCACACATTTCAGCTTGGGCTCAACAGACATTTCAATATGTTGATACCTTTTTGTGTACGTTTCATACTGTTAAGGAAGACTCAAATTGCATATTCGTGTGTGGTGCAGAACACTGGAGAGCCCGGTAGACGGGCAGCCAGACCTGAGCAACAACCACGTGGTGTGTGTGCGCTTCAAGGACCCGACCTTCGCAGAAGACTTCGTGTTCGAGGCCAAGCCCTTACCGGGAGTGAAGCCTCCGCCGAAGGTACTCAAGCCCGGGGACCAGGCCGTGGATCTCACCCGTGGTGGGGGCCGAGGAGGCAGAGGAGGCTTTGGGTCCCGCGGGTTTGGGGGCGGGCGCGGGGGCGGGTTCGGACGGGGTGACAACCACTCTGCAGCGCCCTACAGACCTGTGACTGGCTTCATGACCAACCTGCCCAGTCGGGCCTCCCTCGCTGCCTCGGGGCACAGATTTGTAGAGTGAGTTGTGCCCGTATTGTGTTGCTCCTGACGTGTTTGGCGTCGTATTGTGTGGCCTGTGTTGTGCTACTCTTGAGTTGTTTGTCGTTGTTGGAACATTGTGTCTGCCAGGATTTCCAGGTTGATCTTTCTAGCCTAAATTCTAAGCTTTCACCAATTTTTGTTTGAAAAGCGTGAAGCATTTCACCGTGAGATGATGAAAATGTCACCTTAGTGTCATAAAAGATGTGACATAATATAACTGAGTTTTTTTTACAGCTCTTCAGTTGGCAGTGCGGTGAGGTTCAACGCGGCACAGTCTTCCTCTTATTCCTCACGGTCAGTGCTTATTCTTCTTAATTTTTATTGCGACAAAAATTATAGTTCGCGTACAAGATTACATAATTCTGCTTTCAAGTTTTTAAGGAGTGCGCATTGAAATTCATACCGCGTGAAAGACATTTAACCCTTTAACGCCCACACTTTTATACTCATATTACCGTTATCACATCCACTATCACTAAACCGACACTGGCATTAGGTAGTCACTGTTATCAAGATGGGGAAGGAACTGCCACTCGGCAGTGAAGTTCGAAGAACACATTAGTGAACAAATTGAATAAGAAATACGATATATTATTGTTATTTTTGAAAGAGGACCGTTCAGTCCACTTGGGCGTTAAAGGGTTAAGGGCGTTTCACGACTGTAACATTTTGTATTATACTCTCGCTGTTTATTGTATGCTTTTGGCATGAATAAGCCTAGATTTACCTAATTTAAACTAGGCCATTGTGGATAATATCGTGAAAATCGCCTACCTTTATAACGAGTTTAACATAACAACGATAACATGTTTGTGTTCGAATTAATCCCACTTGATTCTAGACTTAACACTACCTCTACCTTTACAACGTGTGTGTGTTTGGCGTAACTTCAGTTCATTAAAGACTGCCCACCTTCATAACATATGAGTTTAAAATAATCGGAGTTATATCTAAACCACTTACGTTCACAACATATACGAGTTTAAAGTAATCGGAGTTAACTCTAAACTGCTTACCTTCATAACATATGAGTTTCAAATAATTGTTACTCTGAAGTAAGTATGAAAGCCATGCGATCCACCTACTCACTGACGTGTGTGCTGAGCAGAGGCCGCGGTGGCTACGATGGCGGCTACCAGAACAACTCGTACGGCGGCGGCGGTGGAGGATACAGTGGAGGAGGTGGATATGGCAGCAGCAGAGGAGGATATGGAGGCGGAGGAGGCTACGGAGGCGGAGGCAGGGGCGGCTCCAGAGGCGGGTATGGCGAGCAGGGCAGAGGCGGCCCCAGTAACTTCAGAGGCTCGTATGGGTGAGTTCTTTGCCTACATGTTCGTCTGCACCAAGTCTATTATCTCCCATCATTTATTCACGGCCTGTTGCAACTTTTCCCATATCTGTTCGTGGGCACTAAGTCTATTTTCTCTCATCACTTATGGCTAGTTGCAACTTTTCCCATACCTGTTCCAGGCCACTTAGTCTATATTTTCTCCTCCATCACTTATTTACGACTAGTTACAACTTTTCCTATACGCGTCTTTATGGGTGAATTGTTCACCGACTTGTTCCTGGCCACTAAGTCTATTTTCTCTGCCATCCATTACTCATTAACGGCCTGTGATAACTCTTCCCATTCCTCTCATTTTTCACACTTGAACCGTTTAGCATTCAATTTTTCAAAGCACATATCACACCTTTTAGCGTACCATTCATTCTACCACAGTTGTAGCTCTGTCATTTTTCTCTTACCCTCACGGCCAGCCCAAATTGATTACAACCTGTAAAAATGTGTTGCATATTTGGAGAAACTTTGTTCCCTTTTCAACATTTACTACTGGCCACTCATATTTTTATATTTCCTCATGACTGTAATGAGAAGTATGTGTGTACGATAAATAATTTGCTCTCCTTGTAATAGCCTCTGCAAGTTCCTTTTTCTTTCATCATTCTCAGTACTACTACGTGATATTTATGTGCATTGTTTTTGTGCGTGCATAGATTCCCCGTTTTTTTTATTGTTTATTCTATACGGTCCTTCCTCATTGCTCTCTTGAGATCATCTAGGGAGTCTTGAACTAACTAATATGTTTTTTCCAGGCACATGAGAGGCGGACAGGGACGGAACACGAGATTCTAAGGAACCTTCTCCCCTTCCCTCTCCTCCCCTCTCCCCTTCCCCCTTGTCCCCCTCCCTCCCCTCCCCTTGTCCCCCTCCCTCCTTCCTCTCTATCTCTCTCCACAACGCCGCTTGTGTGACGACTGCAACTGCAAAAACAAAACAGAAATGTTTTCTTTAAGCAAAGAAATGTCTTGCAATTTTTGCTGTGCTTAAGCTCATTTAATTTTGTAAACACTTCGTTTCGTTGATGACTAATGAGATGGATTCTCAAGCGATCTTGGTGAATGTATTCCTATGCGTAGGTCTCTGTTTTGTAAACTAAAATGCGGCTTGTTTAGTGCTAGGGACAAAGTACGCAGAGCTGCTGTTGTGTGGGACATAATGTTTGTTAGTTATAGTGTTTTTTTTAGCTATTTAAAGTACATTTTTGAGTTGAAATTTGAGATTTCACGGTTTGGTGTCGACCAAAAACTTGAGCTGGTTCCAAGTGACAACGAAGCGTACTGAAGTTGCGTCTGCTTTGAGAAACTGTGTAGAACCGTTACCAAAAATATACCGTACTCGCTATGAAATGTACGGTAGAAGAATCTCACGATTTGATTCACAGAAAAAACTACATGTATTGTCTTGCACGCCGGGCCTCGGCATCAGCTCTCTCATTGCCGACCACCCCTACATGGCCCGGCACCCAGCAGACTTGCACATGCTTCGGGCTCCGGGCAAGGCGTGACAGTCGGACAACAATGTCACTAATTATTGGGTGATTGCTGTGGTATGCTTGGACAGCTTCATAGACACTCTTCGAGTCAGTGAAAATTACAAAATCATAGTAGGGTATTTGCGCCACGAGGTCTAGAGCCTCGACAACTGCAAGTAGTTCAGCCGAGAAAACAGAAGTTTCCTGCAGGAGCTGATGACCTGCCGAACAACCCAGGTGTCCCCTGTAGGGATTACTACCCCATTATCAAGTCTACCGTGCGTGATGTGTGGCAACAATGCTGGGACATGGAATTGAATAATAAACTGAGAGTACTTAAGCCTATGGTGGGGGAATGGGCTTCAGCTGAATGTCGTAGCCGGCGTTTGGAGGTGATCCTATGTCGGCTGCGTATCGGGCACTGCCGACTTACCCACAGTCATCTAATGGAGCGTCGCCCACAGCCGCGCTGCAACACCTGTCATGTACCACTAACGGTGCTGCATGTACTTGCCGAATGTCCAAACTTTGCTGCTGCTAGAAGAGAATCCTTCCCTCATCTTCGAGATGCGGACACTTCGTCGCTGCACATTGGGATGCTTCGTGAGCCCCTCCGTGCTCGTTTCAACCTCGGAGCGCTAACGACCTTTCTTGCACGAAGCGATTTGATAGGTAAAATATAACGAGCTTTTATGCCCAGAAAACGGAAATCCGTGTGCACTCTGCAAGTGCAAACTCATGCCGAAGTTATAACTTGAGGAGAAGAAATGGCCGAGCGTACCGTGCTGCCACTCTTGTCTTTGTGAGGGGGTTCCAGCGTGGGTAAGACGCTCGGCCATAGTGTGGGCGGGTAGCTGGAGCCTCCGATTCGGGGTCCCAGCTGTTCTCGCACTCTTTACCCTGCTAAAATTTTAAAAATCTTTTTTGTTTTGTATCAACTCGCGGTGTATACCGATACGTTTTGCAGGTGCGACCTGTAGAATGGATCCTGCTTATTGAATGAGAAATCGTAATATGCTTATGCAAACAAATATAACTGTGTGTGTTGAGGCAATGGAAATTGAGTTGACCACCGAAATAATGTTCTTATAATACTACCTCGGAGGTGATGTAGAATTCAGGTATCTTTAAAACCATGAGACCTTCGGCGCGAAATAGTCGGAGCTACTGAAGCGCTAGTAAGCCTATGTTACTACTACTACTACTATTGTCTTGCAATTTTAATATTTCCAAATGCGCTGAAATGCTCTCAGCGGTGGAATTTGCCTGATCCAGCTTGGTGCAGTGCTCACCTTTTATTTAATGCAGCCCCGATGCGGTTTACCAGCTCTTTGGAATTTTCACTGTTCCCTTTACCACGTTTTACTGGTGCCGAACTGAATATTGATTATTTGTGCGTTGTGAAGGGAACATTAAACAGACAAGGATTTGATAAGGATTACTTGCACCTGTCAAGTATTCTAGCCTACCCACACCTTCCCGTGGTGGTACCGTTAGTATACCCATTTGGAGTCTTGTAACTCATTACATAGTTTATATGTAAATTGATAACAAGGTGTTTATAAGATTAATTATTGTATTGTTATCTGTGGGTAGAACCAACGTGGGGGGCGCCCACCAACATCTGGGTCTTTTCTCTTTTGTTTTGTGTAATTAAATTTCTTTGAAATATTGAGTGTAGAATAGACGTGTCCAAGCGAGGCCCCCTTGATTTATCAAGGGGACCCACTCCTGAAATAATGAATCGTTCGAATGAGTGTGACCAAGTTTCGAGCATGGAAGAAATGGAGGATCCGCAGCGGCAGCGAGGTGACGCTGGAGATGACCCCCTCGCCTCGAAGGTGGACCAACGTGACAACATCGGAAATATCAAGAGAAGAATTGAAGAAGCCATCGCAACAATTGCGGGTGATGTGAGTGATGAGAGTTGCAGAAATATGAGCACCAATGAAGTGGACCAGATTGTGAAGCATCTAACAGAAATTGAGAGAGCGGTGATTTCGGCCCGAAGTGGTTCATCTTCAGGGCAGGAACAGCCAGCACGTAAGTGTGGAAAACTGCAAAAAAAGGAGAAAATAAAATACGTTCCTCTGGTGCTACCTGACGAAGAGTTCTTTCCCAGGTACTTTTCCATCACCTTTGAACATGGAGGAAAGAGGAAAACTAACCCGTTTGGAGTTCTCCAACAAATCGCGGCTGTAACTGGCACAAAACCCAAGAGGCTGTTTAGCATGGGCCCTGAAATGATGATGGTCGAAGTGCGAAGTGCGCAGCAAGCGAAGAAGATTGTCAGCCTGACGCACGTGGAAAATGTACCCTGTCAGACTGCAGAATACAGCAGGTTCAATTACTCGACTGGCTTGATATACATCAATGACTTTGACATCACCGACATGAACGAATTTAAAACCGGCCTTCAGGAGCAGTACAATGTGCAGGAAGTTACAAGAGCTAGTTTCATTAAACCAAGATATCCCGAAACACAAGCCTTTCTTATAACGTTCAAGCAACAAACCGTACCATACAGCATCTATATCCCAGGTGAAAGGCAAGACACCAAAGTATATCCGTTTAACAACAAACCAATGATGTGTTTCAATTGCCAGATGTATGGTCACACCACTAAGCGATGCCGAAATACCTCTGCAGTGTGCAGAAAGTGTGCTGAGGTCGGCCACTCCGCTCTGAACTGCACGTCTGACGAGACGAAGTGTGCCCACTGCGGAGATCCACACGCAGCAGGCAGCATCCAGTGTGACAGAGAAATAGAAGAAAGATGCTTGTTGCAAATAGTGGAGAGAGAAAAAGTGACCATAAGAAGAGCTAAACAGATAAGGGAAGGAGTGGATGAAACTGTACGAGCCCCACCATCTAGCAAGTACATCACTCATTTTGATTGCAGGATGAATGAAGCTAATAGACGAAAGATATCTCCATGGGTGCTCGAGAAGTGTATCACCGACCACCTCGGCAGTAAACCCAAAGCCATAAGATCGCGGAGCAAGACGGTGTTTACAGTGGAAGTGAGTGACGCAGCTCAGAGCCAGAAAATGAAACAAATGCAGCAACTAAACCAAATGCCCATCACTGTCGAAGAGAACCTCAATTTTGCCATGCAGAAAGGCCTTATCTATGTATATGAATACGATCTGAGTGACTTTGAAAAATTCAAGCAAGGATTACTGGAAATGTGTGGAGCTCAAGATGCGGTTCGAGCAACCTGGATTAAACCGAGAAGTCACCTGGCACTGCCTATTCTGTTGTCTTTCAGGCAGCCCGTGCTACCCGAATACATTGATGTCCCTGGAGAGCAGGCTAAAACCAAGGTATACGAAATCAAGCCCAGACCTATGCTCTGCAAAAAATGCCAAGAATATGGCCACGGCATTAAACACTGCCAGGGAGAACAAGTGTGCTCGAAGTGCAGCTCGACTGGGCATCTAATTGACGAATGCACTTCCAGCGAAACCAAGTGCTACCACTGCAGTGAGGAGCATCCAACGGGATCAAGAAATTGCAGACAGAGAGTGCTGGAGGAGGAAATCTTGGCCATTCAGAGTAAAGAAAGAGTTTCAAAAGGGCAAGCCAGATTGATGTTCAACCGCCGCAACCCGAACTTCTCTATGAATTTCACTAAGGCAATTAAGGCACACACTAATCCCATAAAAGAAGATATTACAAACAATAAAAAGAGAAACCGATCAGATGACCGAGAATCAACACCAGAGCCACAACAAAGCAAGAAAAAGGTTGAAGGAGTCGAAACAAGAAATAAGTCCAGGAATAGAAGTATGTCGGCGAAGGAAGATGAAATAGAGAGGATGACAGAGGTTGTGTGTGAGAGTCCCAAGACCGGAAGGCTTTTCACAACGACTGTAAGCCTGCACCACGGTGCAATATCACCTGCAAAAGAAAGGGAATCTAGAAGGAGAGAAACCAGGAAAATTTATGATGAATACACAAAAGAAATAAGAGAAACTGAAGAAATTGATAGAGATAAATATGAAGAAGAACTGAAAAAAGCTAACCGTCCGAAAGTGGGAGAGACGCGTAGACAACGCTCACGTGCAACATCGAGGGAGAGCTTCAGGAAGAGATCTCCGAGAGGCAAAGACGAGAGGAGGAGGTCTGAGGACATCAGGCGCAGGTGGAGGTGATGGCAGAGCAAGAGGTTACATTCCTACAGTGGAATTTACAAGGAATGGCGTCTTCTAAGGAGGACCTCATAAACCTTGTTGACACCTACAAGCCAGCAGTGATAGCTGTACAGGAAACGTTCTACGGTGATAATTTTGTGTCCCCAGTATCAGGATATGTTAGTTTCTGCAAGCAAGGTCACTACAACCACAGGTTTCATGGGGGAGTGGCACTATATATACATTCATCAATACCCACTCAAGAGATCAACATACAATCACCGGCTCAGATAATTGCTACGAGAATATCCCTTAGTAAATTCAAGATAATAACTGTTGCATCAATATACTTACCACCCAGAGAGCAAGTAAATATCGAAGAATTATTCACCACCTTGAGGGAATTGCCCAAACCTGTTGTTATAATGGGAGATTTTAACGCTCACCATAGTGACTGGGGGAATAAGAGAACAGATGGGAGAGGACGAACGATGCGGAACATGCTGGCAGTGGAAAACCTCAACATCATTAATGATGATTCACCCACTCATATATCAGGAACGGTAATAGACCTCACACTCACATCCTCAGACATAACACCGGATCTAAAGTTCAATGTTCTACCCTCGGTCCTGAGTAGTGATCACTTCCCTATAATGCTCACCTTTACAGTTCTGCAAGCAGATGGACGACTAGAGACCGAAGCATGGAATTTCAAGAAAGGTAACTGGAAGCAGTACCGAGAAGACACCATATGGAAAAATGTACACCAGGTGGAAATACCAGAGGACCCAGAGGCTGCAATCGATGAACTCTATCAAAGATTCAATAGTGCAGCTGAGAATTGGGTGCCTAAGTACAAGAGAAGACGGCACTACGCAAAACCATGGTGGACAGCGGACTGTAAAGTAGCTTGGCGAGAGAGGGAGAAGTGCTACAGGGTATACAAGAGGACTGGGGAAATGGAGGACAAAATACGGTGGAAGAGGGCAAGAGCAATAGCAACGAGGACATTCAAGGAAGCTAAGCAGAACACCTGGAGAGAGTTCGTATCAACTCTGAAAACCACCACACCCAGTAGTTATATTTGGGAAACAATAAATACAATTCGAGGAAGGGCCAAGAGGCAAATAAAAATGCTAAGTGAAGGAGAAAATCATTATTCGACCACGAAGGAAATAGCACAGAAGCTCGCAGAGACCTTCGAAATCATATCCAGCAACGTGAACTATTCAGAACAATTTGTACGATACAAGCAACTCGCAGAACAAACTCCCATCAACTTCATGAGCAGCAATGAGGAACCCTATAACAGACTTTTCACAATGCAGGAACTTACATCCGCCATCAAAAGTAATAGAATTACAACACCAGGAGCAGATGATATCAGCAACCTGATGATCAAAAACATGCCGGACAATGCTCACCAATACCTGCTGAACGTGTACAATAAGATATGGGTTAAAGAATATGTGCACCCACGTTGGAAAGAAGCCATAATTGTACCTATCCCTAAACCTGGTAAAGATCACAGCAATCCGAAAAACTACAGGCCCATATCATTGACGAGCTGTCTATGCAAGACCTACGAAAAAATGATCAACAGCAGACTGATGGAATACCTCGAAAACAACAAAATATTTACTAACATCCAGTGCGGTTTCAGGAAGAATCGAGCAACTGTAGACCATCTCGTGAGGTTCGACACCTATGTGAGAAGATCGTTCGCGGAAAATAAAGTGGTCCACGCTGTATTTTTTGATTTAGAAAAGGCCTATGACACGACCTGGCGGTACGGGATATTACGAGACCTAGCAGCGGCAGGAATGCGAGGAAGATTACCTAGGTTTGTGAAGGAGTTCCTCAGGGGTCGAACATTTCGAGTGAGAGTGTCTGGCGAATTGTCCCCCTTAACAGAACTGGCCACTGGAACACCGCAGGGAAGCACACTTAGTGTCACTCTGTTCGCCATCAAAATTAACTCATTAGCAAAGGAAATCCCTCGTGAAGTTTTCAGCTCCTTATTCGTAGACGACCTTCTTATCGCTTTTGCTGGTCACAATAGCTACGAAGTTCAAACAACAATACAGTCGACAATAGATCGAGTCAACCAGTGGGCAAAACATAATGGATTCCGATTTTCACCCACGAAAACTGTTGCAATGCAATTCTATGGAGGGAATGAACCAATGGTAATTCCAACATTACGGATGGACGAACAAAGTATTCCCATTGTAGACAGCACAAAATTCCTCGGCCTTCATTGGGATAAGAAGCTAAACTGGATTACCCACATCAGAAGTGTAAAAACTAAATGCAGTAAAGACCTTAATTTACTCAAATCCGTGTCTTCCTTTGCTTGGGGTGCGGATCAAGAAATTCTAATGAGACTGTACCGTTCCCTGATCCGCTCCAAAATTGACTATGGCTGTGTGGTCTATGGCTCGGCGAGCGCAACTGCGCTAAAGGAACTGGACGTAGTGGCGAACGAAGCAATGCGTATTAGCACTGGAGCATTCAAGACGACGCCAGTAACAGACTTACAGGTAATATGTAACGAACCGAGACTGGAACTCAGAAGAAAAGACCTGCTGCTAAGATATTATTTCAAACTCAAATGTCACTACATCAACCCAGCATACAGCTCAATCTGCAACTCAAACCTAGAACTGTTTTTTACTAGCCGGAAATGCTCAGCACCAGTAATCCAAAGACTGCGCCGGACCATCACGGAGTACAACATTCCGACCCAGCCAGTCCATCCGTACTTCACCCCTGCATCATATACATGGACTCTCCGCAGACCCAAGTTTGAGCAGCAAATGACAGATTTAAGAAAGGCGGAAATTATCCCATCTATCCTAAGACATATGCATAACGATATTATGAGTAAATACCACAGCTGCAAAGTAATTTACACCGATGGATCCAAGTCGCCAACCGGAGTTGGAGCGGCGGCTGTGATGGGGAACATCGTCAGGAAGGCCTCACTACCGCTCGTAGCAAGCATATTTACAGCTGAACTCCACGCAATCAAGCTCGCTCTAAACATCATTAAGGAAACTTCGTCTCTTAACTATGTCATCTGCAGTGACTCAATGAGCTCGGTACAAGCAATTGACAACTATACCGGTGATAACGAACTGCTAAAAAAGATCTTATTAGAAATGCATCAACTCATAGAAGATGGCAAAAACATTACCATCAGTTGGGTCCCGGCGCACGTGGGTGTCGCGGAGAATGAGCGTGCAGACGAGGCTGCAAGAGCAGCAGCGCAGAGACCTGCAGAATTTATATTGACCCCTTACAAAGATTGGTTCCCGCTAATAAGAAAGAGAACATATGAAATGTGGAACAGGGAATGGCGTGAAGCGGAGAGAGGCCTCAGAGCTGTCAAAACTTGCCCTGGAAAATGGAAAAAGTGTATCTTCAAGTTGACCCGCCAGGAGGAAGTCGTCATCAATAGGCTCCGACTAAACCACACAGCGTTGACCCACAGCTATCTCTTCGAACCAGAAACTCTTGGGCAGAGACCTATATGCGGGTGGTGTAACGATGCAGTCCTGACGGTGAAGCACATGTTGGAAGAGTGTACTTCACTACAACAGGCCAGAGACAGATTACTTCGACCAGTGACTGGAGGAAGCATGAGTGTGGCGATTGTGCTATCGGATGGAGGACCTATCCACAAAGTGCTTGAATATGTGAAGGAAATAAATGTATTCGGTAATTTGTAAATCTTAACAGATATGAGTGAGTATAATTGATGAAAGTCTGGTTTATCTCTGAACTTTGATTTCCAAGTTGACCTGAACAATAGCGAGAACTTGAATGATGGAAGTGCTCTGATGGAAAGTATTAAAGAACAATGGCCGAGCGTCCTGTGCTTTTACCCTCTCTGATCTGATGAGAGGGGGGTTCCAGCATGGGTGAGACGCTCGGCCAAAGTGAGGGTGGGTAGCTGGAACCCCTGCCAGGGGAGTCTCTAACTACTGCCCGTAAGATAACTTAGAAGTTATTGCCCCGCCCACAATTCCAAATGCAATTAATCTCTCCGACTCTTGGTAATTCTGGTCTGCATCGGTCTGTTGCGCCCGGGGCGCCTAAAGGTGATATACGTTGGTGATTGTGAGAGTAAACCCATTGCAAGGGGATCATAGTTCCGGAACACGTCTGTGTAGTGAGACTAAACTCGTGGCCCCGAATGTTCTACTGGTCGAAATGTTTCAATTATTTGGACGTCAGTTAGCTGGGCTGTACGCCAACCCTAGTGGTTCGGATTGAGTGGAGTACCGTGCATGACGAACGAAATTTGGTTATTGGCGGAAGCACTGAGGTTTGAACTTGGATGGAAATATCAAGTCGTGATGGTGAAAAAATACTTTGGTAGTTTACCAAAGCGACAACTAAATAGTCACTGACCGAAGTTGTCGTTAACTGAGTTTATTATTATAAATATGTACAACTGTTTAACTTTTTCAACCGCGCTCCGATATTTCCATTGTCCAGAGTATGCGGCAATGAACTCTAACTGGGATATTAACGACTTTGTAGCCAATGTATCGTTGATACACTCCTTCCAATAATAACGTAACATAAAATCTATTGTCATTGTTATTATTATTCCAATAGTAAAATTCTCACGAACTGTTGCGTTGAAGTTCAACGTAAAATTTGCCGTAGTTGGCGCAGTTCATCATGAGCCGTTATCTTCCAGTAATGGTGCTCCGCCAGCTTTGGTTGGTGGTTGTGATGGCTGAAATGTGGCAGTTTAGAGGAAGCATCATGTTTAAATAAAACACGACTTGCAGCGCACTCGTAATGTTGTGACATTTTAAGAGCATACTTCACCAAGGTATAGCTTTAAAATTTCTTTACAAACATGATAACGCTAAATTTATTCTTGAAATTTATCTGGAAGAAAACTAAGTGGGTTCGAGGCTTTGCGAGTGATTCCAGATGTTGAAGGGTTTCTATTAGTTCAACTGCATTGCATATATTTTGGAATAATATGTCAGTTGAAATAACATACGAGTTGCACTTTCGTGTCTACAGAAGCAAATTGTACAATGTCGTTCAAATTATCATTCCTCATCTCTTTTCCATAATCTGGACTGCTTCCAAATACTTTAGTCTTGAGCTGTTCATCATATTTAAATATCCCAAAGTTTGCAGCTTACCTTTTATATTTTATGTATTCTTTCTGAATCATATTTCTCATTCTTCCAGTCTCCTGGTTAAAGCTTATTTGCTTACAGTTTCATTTATCTCTTTGCCATGACGTGTGACACAGTACAGAAAACAAGGTAGGGTCATTTCTATGGGAGAAAATACACCACCTCTTGTTCGGCTAGCCGATAGAACGGCTTTATTTCAAACTTTATGACGTCACAAACGCCATCTCGTTAGGCCAATAGTGGAGCCAGATTTGGGGGTAGCAGTGCTACCAGATGCAATATAAGCGCTGCTATTGGTTCGTTGCCGTGACGTCAGCAAAACCACACCGTCAACGAGAAAAGACTGGTTTGAACCTACCTTGTTTCCTATACCGTGACGTGCAACTATGTTCTTCTGTACAAAAATGTTCTGTTGAGGTACATCTGCAATTTTATTCCCATGAGCTGTCGTCTGCAGGGTGTCCCAAAAATGCACTCTTCGTTTGATGGATGCTTACTCGTGTGTTTTTTGTTGTGTATCACATGCCACTGAGTTTTGTTTAATGACATTTAATTTTCTTGAATTTAATGTTTCCTGTGATTTAATACGCAAGACTTTATCCATGTTGATAAACAAGTACACTGAAACAAAATACAGGAGTACTGGACAGTCAGAGAAAGTAGATTTTTTGGGGACACCCTGTATATTGTGCAAGAAAGCTCAGAGAACTAAACTTCGGAAAAGCCGCTCATTTTATTTGTATTTATCCTTTTAAATCAGGGTTTGCAATACGTAAGATACTTCTGGTATTTACAAGGATTGTGCACATGTCAAGCGTACACTTGTCATTGATGATTTCATGCTTCAAAGTTGAGTCCTAAAGTCGACAATCCAAATTAATGGTGTAAGTTCGGTGCACGTATCATTGTGGGGCTGTCAAGAGATTGCGAATCAACATAGCCGTGAAATTGAGAAACGCTTTGTTTGTGTACAAAATTAGTGTTGGCAGCATTTCTGTACTCTACTCTTGAGTATTTATAAACTAATGCTGGCCATAAACACGTTTTATTTTCTCTCCTGCCGGTGATGCGTTCCTAGAAGACGTTATTGCTTAATTCTCTCCGCTCTTGACCACTGCCAGCGGAAAAAGAGTGGGGTCCCGAGCTGAGAGTGGGGTCCCGAGCTGAGAGTGAGGTAGACCTTCCTTTTTGTTGAAAAACAATGTTTATTGTTTGTTATGTTAAGGACCACCTTTCTTCAGTTCACTGCTGTCCTGTTTTTCATCACCTACTACTTTCTTCTTCAACTTTTATCTTGTTTCATAAATTTATTTCTCAACTTACTGTTTCTATGCCCCTTCTGCATGGATTCTGCGTTTCCTTATCTCCATACTAAATGCTGCCTTCCTCCTACCTCTTTTCGGAACCCCTTTTTTTTAACGGTTGAGGAGGTTTAAATGAATCTAATCTAATCCGCTCCCGACCTCTTGCGTGACGTTCTGCTCCCATGCAGAAGGGAGTTATCGAATTTTCCACGTTGACCTTTTCTAGCCTAATTCTAAACTTAAACCAAGTTTTATATGAATGAACTTTCAATTTGGGATCATTCTTTAGAAAAATGATTGAACCGAAATTTGGCATAAGTAGCCACAAAAAGGAAAAATATTAAATTTAACCTAATTCTCCAGAAAAATTGAAACGTTAAATTTGACAGAGTTGGCAACAGTGGTAAGCAAAATTACTACGAGGCTGCACCCTTTGATTTTTATATGAAAAAATGACTAAGAAAAATAATAATTCCTTGTCGTTCTAAATCAAACAAATTAATTTCGATCATTAAACGCGTTAAACGCACTCGATGTTCAGGCCAAAATTTCAATAAGGCCCTTACATTTTCTGCAAAATTTTCCTTACGTTTTTTGCAAAAAAATTCGTGGAATAAAATGTTTAAAATTTTCTTTCTCACTAAAAATTACTTTAGAATTGGAAAACGCGTTTTTAAAGTTATTCAACTTGATACGCCCTAGGAATAACCCGTAATTCAACTTGCCGATTTAAACCTTTTCCTAACACACTTTCAAAAGAGTATTGAAGGTATTGAATAGCGAGTATTGAGTATTCGCATCTCATATATATTTACCTGAAGATTCGGTGTCAGGACTCCTTAAACTTCGCTCTATTATTTTTATGCATGATGGCTTGGTTCAAATAAAAGATTGTCGTAAAGGCGAATATTTTATTTCAGATCTAACGCTCTCATAATTTACCCAAGTAAATGGAATGCACTTCTAACATCATCATACGAACCGTGCGCTATATACGTTGACTGGCGGTGGTCAAGTTGATATCATCACTCAAGTTTATACTTCCATTCAGTAATTTCCACCTAAAATGTTTCATATTCGACTTCGTTGAATATCAGGTTTTGAAACGTGTCTGCTGGCTGTGAAGATTTGTTTCGATAGACATATTTTCACGGACAAAACCTGCAAAACTTTTTTGGCAAATATGTTGTTATTTTGATGACAAAGTTATTTTGTCTCTTCTTCTCATCCGCTATTGTCTTCGACAAACTCGATGTTGACAGTTGCTTCCGAGCATTTTATGACTGATAAATTTCATTTTTATTTTGCAAGCTGTAATTGTTTGTCAACCAATGGGATTCAAAAATAAGAAATTTTCAGCAGCCCATTTCAAAATTTTCAAAGACAACTTGAGTATAATTATTTTTTGTGCAAGTAAATATCATTCAGAAACCATAGGATGAAATGATGTACGACGTTCCTAACTCTAAGAAATAATTTACGCTGAAGAAAATGCATCTCACGAAATATGAGCAACTCCCAACTGTTGGAAAATAGGTTCTGACTGACGCACTTGCACTGAATCAGTTAGTCCAGTGTCATGCCAGCTGTCGCAGCTGCTGTGACTTTAGCATTTGTTCTCCCCGCCAATCCTTGCTGTCAAATATTTGTTAACTCCGTGCCCTTGAAAAATACATCCAGTGAGTTTAAAAATCAATAATACCGTGTATCTACGATACTGCAAATTGGTTTCGGTAATTTTTTCCTAGCTTTGATCCCTTCACTTTTAATGAACACCTGTGAATTTTCAATACAACTTGTGCTGTATCATAGATACATAATACGTGTGAATTTAAAATCTATGGAATCAGAGGACACATTTCTTGTGAGCGGACACATTACGTGTGAAGTGGTTAATGATAATTATTAGAGGCGAAAGCAGAGCAAATGGGAGCTGCTGCGCAACATTAACTTGAATCAGAACATTTTGTGTTCGGTGTAAGAACTGTTTAGTGCACCAAAGCATTTTAAACTCGAGAGGATTCTTGAGCAGAAAAAAATCTAACACTGCTGGTCTGGGTAGCAAAAGTAGATTAATCCATACGCCTCGCTTTCCTACGAGGCTGGACACAAACGATGTAATATGACATGGCGTAGAATTACCAAGAAATGATGCCAAAATTATTTACAGCGCGGAAGAATTACAAACATTCCTCCGATAACAAACATTTTTGGAGAACGAATCAAACTTGGACATTTCTTCACATAAAACGCCCTAATTTTTACACTTATTGCGGGTCGGCGCTATGGCTGACGATACGGACTTTGGTATCCGAAATACGGTGGATGTACGTAGCAGCGGGCCGTATCGCCGCCCCAGCGGTCGGGGCGGCGGTGTTGCCATATCCCAGCGAGCGGAAGTCCAGTGGCATCGATGATGGGAAGGAAAACGGGAACGTATTTTTCGATCCTTCAGCAGGCTGGATTCGTTCGAACGCTGAGTATCTGTGCTGCTGTGAACTGACTGGGGTTGGCGCAACAGCCGCTGTTTCAGAACGTTTCATGTCCTTGTATTCTCTGAATCCTGATGGTGTGACTGAATTCGATTCAGATACTGGAGTGCACTTTTCCTCTCCTTCAGTGCGTTCTATAACTTCTTTTGCAGCAGCCGAACTGTCGAACGTTGGTGAAGTATTTCGCTCACTTGGAGGCTGCGATAGTTTTTCAGCCGTTTGCACACTTTCTTGTAGCTCCTGATCATCATCATTAACTGAAAGAGGTTCACATTTAATATTAGACTCCACTTGAGAGCATTTTGACTCTGCGTCATTCGATAGCGCATGGCTAAAATTACTTTTAGTTTCGTCAGGGTGGGATGGACTTTCATTTGCGTTTGAGATTCTTGAAAAATTAAAATTTTCAACGCATTTCTTCCCCATTTTTATACACGGACACAATTTGTTGTCTACTTTCGCTCCTTCAGAGGCTGGTGCGTTTGAAGGGTTATCCTCACTGACGCCTTCACTCATGGTTCTGCACGAGGAGTACCCTTCGCAGTCTGCGGTGGGGCGAGGTACTGTTGCAGCTCGGGGAATATGATGAGTCCCACTCATGAACGACGGAGAGAGTGACCCATAGAGAGACGATACTATCACAGGCAGGGACTCGTTCAATGATTCATTTGTACCTTGCATCCTACCTCCACACTTCCAATTGTCATCATTGAAGGCATTTTTAGGCCGTTGAGGCGCACATTCAGGATCTTTGTCTTTTAAAATTTCCTCCACGGTGAAGGACCGCGCTCTTGGCGAGTTAGCAACCGATGAATTTAGCATCGACGAGCTGGATATGGAAGAGCTCAGCGATGACGAATTCGAAGTGAAGTTTTGGGAGTTGTAAGTCGAAGTTGACACGGGAGGCCTGGAGAGGAGGCCGTGTCGGGGGGGAGAGAAGGGGAGGAGGGGGTGGGGAGCGATGAGGGGGAGGCCAGATGGCATGAGGGAGGCGAAGAGTCCCCCAACTCCCCCCAGTCGGTATGAGGGGGAGCGGGAGGTCGAGGGGTAGGCACTTCTGAGGTCATACGCGCCACCTGCGGAGATCAACAGAATACTTCATTAAACTTACGAGATTGGCGGACCTCGTCAAAGAATTGCCTTCTGGATCATCTGAAGAAAGTTCCTTTTGTGATGCGCGCAGCAGGACTTTTGCTAGCGCTGTGAGGCCTTTGTTTTTGTTAGTGAATCAGGATACGATGGAGACGTCTAACCAAGTGTAGAAAGAAGAGCTTTTTGCGTTTTAAAAGTTTCGCTTAGTGTGCGAGTCGACGTATCGTGAAACTCAACGGAAGTCATTCATATCGTGAAAACAATTTCATCTGTGCAACTTTAAACTAGCTTCATGATTTTACTTATAATTTTCATCGTTGGTTTTTTTCAATCGCATTTGTCATTCGTAATCATCACACTTCTCCGCTGGCACGTTAAGCTCCATCCAATGATGGGTTAACTTAACACGTTAACTACGATGGGTTAAACTGAAGTTCAATATTCAATTCAAATTTAAAGTCAATTGCGGTAATAAACTTTGAAAATAGCAAACATTAACTGGATCAGGCGTTTATTTAGCTTTCATTAAGTATTAATAAAAAATGAGTTGGTGACTGCAGGTGGGTCAGCAGCGCTGTGAAAATCACTTAAGAGACCACCGGTGGGTCACTAAGCAGGAATGTGCTGATCTTGTTTGTGCTCTAGCAAGAAAAGAAAGAAAAAAAAACAGTTTATTCCCAATATAGATGGTACAAAAGTACCATCATTGGTTTTTAAAATATCTTAAAATTAATACTCTTAGATGATACACACACACGAGTATTGTAAAACTCGTGTCTCTAGTCGAAAAGAAATGATTGAGGGCAATAATGTACTCCTAATCTTGCTTAATCTACATTTGATAATACATGTAATGATAATTATAAGAGATAACACAATTTCATGGACGATGCATTTTCATTGTGGGGTGAAAACACTTTTGACAGTTTACATGTACATGACATAAAACTTCGCAATTCTTGACGCCAGGAAATAATATTTTTAAACAAAAACAAACAAACATCGGCATCTTTGGGATGCTTTATTTCCAATCAAGCCTGATACATATGATCTTAAGCATTGGTTTTTCAAATGTCTTATAACTAACCCTATATATAGGACACCATGACGGTTCCCCCGTAAAGCCGGTACCCATTTTCGACACCTGGGTTGAGTGGGGTATTGTGCTTGAGTTTTCCCTTATACCCAACGGGGAAAACCTCCGCGCCAGCGCCGGGATACGAACCCTCGTCTCCAACATACAAGGCTGATCCCTTAACCACTGTGCCACGGAGAGCACAGTGAATCGCTTGTTTCGGCCAATGTTCACTAGTGTCATTTTAAGTAAGCATGAAAAAAATATGTATAAATATATATCCATATACACATACATACACACATATATACATACATATATATATACATATATATATACATACATAAATATATATATATATATGTACACATAAGCATGAGGACCAAGAAGATTATGAGTTTTGTATTTCTAATTCAAGAATTTTAACATAACGGTCATTAGTTAATACGCATTTCATTTAAATATAAATGGATGATCGGATTGTTTTTATAGTTTTTACATGAATGCTTTACAATAATAAAGAGATGACGAGTTAGGTAATGTTACAAGTTGAGAGTGAACAGAAAAAAGACCATTACCTATAGTAAAATGCTAGTTGTCAGTCTAGTACACACATATGTGCACATATACATGTAAATATATACACATGCACACACATACCCACGCACGTACTTACACCAAACTCGTAAGCATATACAAATGCATTTCTATGCATCGAGGCAATTACAATACATACGCATTCTATCATGCACACGTACACATATACGCAAGTAAGCGTGTGCGCAAATATCAGCGTAAACTAGTCAATTTAAACCAGCATTTAAACCGGGGGAAACTGAGAAAATATCTTTTATTATGACATGAATTTTATTCGTCAATTTAATATCGTAGAAAATTAAATTAATCCAAACAAACATAATTATTGAGCTTATTTTTCTCAAATCAAGTAGCTACTTTTTAACTTTCTTCCTCTATTTTCTTTTGTTTTGTATATTTTAGCCCTAATTTTCTAGAATATTTGGGAGATTTAAAAGGCTCTCTAAAGAAAAATATCATGCATTTTGCGCAACAATATCATGCGGAACAAATTTTTAAGAAATTAGTCCAAGTACACTCTGAATATCAAGCTTACAAATGCATTCTTGCAAAATTTGTGATTTTGCAAAACTTGTAGCGGGAAATATTATGAAATCGTCGGATTTGAGTATTACGAATAGGAATTTTCATTGTTTTTCAATTGAGTTTGAATAAGAGAATACAATTGTGGTTAGAATCAGCAGGTGCAGCCGCGACGATTCGTTCCGCACAGCAGAGCCACGCGTTAGCGACTTCAATAGGCCTAGGCAGTGAAACCAGGCTTACCAATAGGCCTAGGCAGTACAAGCAGGGCTGCCAAACTCAACTTAATGGTTTCTTCACAACCTGCTTCCCAAATCAGTGAGTTGAACTAATCGCTGTGGCGGTCGTTCGGAGAAAAAATTGTTTCAAAAATATTGTTTTAAAATAGCTTCCCTGTTTTCGATTGTAATGTTAAGGAAAATCAGAAGAGAACTACATCCTATTCTACAACCACCTCGTTCACACAGCCGCTGTTGTGCGGATGTATACGACAGCTAAGGGGCGTCTGTAAGTCTATAACTCCTTGTTACCTCGTGCATTCAACATTTAATTGATTGATTATAGGAAATTTTTAGCCTCCTCTACCACATCAAAGATGTTCAAAGAGAGGAAGGAGGAAGGCACCATTTAATATGGAGTTAAGGGAAAGCAGAATCTACGCACAAGGTGCATAAAAACTGTGGGCTCAGAGAGAACTTCTTGAAACAAGATACAAAGTGAAGAAGAAAGTAGTAGGTGCTGAAAAACAGGACAGCAGTGAACCGAAAAAAGAAGGTCCGTAACAAAACAAACACCTATTCTATTTTAACAAAAATAAAGCCTACCTAACCTTTAGCTCGGGCCCTCACATAGTCCCCCTGGAAGCGCTAATTCTCATAGATGCAGTAGTTGTATCTCCATGAGGGGGGTGCATTTAACAGTGCTATGTTATGTTCGTTCGATTTCTGAATGAAATTCTATTCAATAGTTTGCTCTATGTACAAAGATTTCCATCTCGTCCGTAATATTGCGCGTGGCCCACATAGCCATTTGAAGCATCTCACTCAAAACATGTCATTGTAAATGAAAAGCCTGCAATGTTTTTCAAGAATACAAGAAGTTTAGAATGCATATATAAATTCACGAAGTCTCGCAAACATTCTTGGTAAGATTTTCTGAAAAATTAAAAAAATCACCCTAGATACAATATAGAAAATTTTACCCGAGGTCCAAGAAAGAAAATTTTTCCCTAGCTGCAATAATGAAAATTTTACTCTTGATGCAGTAGAGAAAACTGCAGTAGATTCTTAAAGCTCAAGATTTGCAGGAGCTTTTCTTTTCGCATAAAGAGTATGAATTTTTGCTATCTTTTTTAAAAGATTACGACTTCTCTTTAAATTTTCTTGATTTCAAATAATGATCGTATCCAGATAAGTTCTGTGACAAAATTTCTCATACTAACAACACTTTCTGACAAAGAATAAGCCACCTTATTCAAAATGTCTCACTGCTAAAAATATCAAAGTTGCTTTGATGAAAAATTTTAGAATTTCATTTTTCTTCAATTACAGAGGTGATTTTTCTGGTATAATGCAAAGGACTATTGCTTATAATTTTAGTTGTGCACGTTGTGCATCAGAGTACATTGGATGTACATCGCGTAATCTTTGCTATAGAGTTTTAGAAGCTTTAAAGTTTTGAAACTAGTTTTTCGTTAATAACAAAACCCTTTTTTCCCTCTGATAGAAAGTATTCTGGTCAATATGACGATTCAGTTTCTATTGAAAACCTCCCATTCTTGCAAAAGCGCAGTTTCGCACCGATTGGCGAATCTAGAATTCTAATACATTTACTAGCTTAAATCAGTTTTGAAGGATCGCCACAGTTCGCGCCCACATGACATGGTACATGGACGATCGCACACAGCACTCATTCCTACCCAGAGTTTTTATGTTGTTAGTCACTTTTATTTAAATGTATTTTTGCAGAACTTTTTTTTCATTTATGAGGACCTGGGCCGAAACTTTGAAATTTGATTTTATCCAGAGCACGAGGTTACGTTTAGTGGGGCTTGCTTATCCTTGTGTTTCTATTTCTAAAAATGCGTCAGTTCCCTAGCTGAGGCGCTAGTCCCCATGGCGTAGGATAGACAACCCTAGCTAACCTAAGCCTATTGTCTATCTTATTTCGATGTCTCCCAAAATATTCGGGTTTAACTTTTCATTTTCAGGGTAGTGCAATCAAAGTAGAATATGATTTATTGTAATGTTTTGTTGCAATAAGAGCAATATTACGATCAATGGCATAGTCAACCAGTCATTTCTATTACATAATTAGCATTTTACCTTCCTGATTTTAACCTTCAAACCTCCCAACTGTCGAAAAATCTTTTTTTCTTCGAACATCCCTACCGAGGCAATTCCAGAACACCCAAAAAGTATCTGATATCTGTTCGCTTAATGACTCCTTCTTCAAAGTCAAAGCCGCCTCCACCCTCCCCTCTCTCTTCCCCTCTCCTCCCCTCCCCCAGCTGCCACCGCCGGAGACGTGCCTCTGTCGTCGAGCCATTGTCCGCGATCGAAGAAAATGCGGAATTCGCGGCATTAGACCGGCAAGTTCCTCACTCAAGCCGAGCCTTAATTTACTTTTGAGTTGCAGAGGGCAGTGCAGGATCTTAAATGGAATGTTAATTAATCACGGAGTCTTGAGAGACTCACGAGATCAAAGGCCACAGATAATAGCGCGCCGAGGCTCGCACTCGAACGAGTCTACGCGACTTCGGCTTCGTCTTAGCTTAGGTCCTAGTCGAAATTTTATTTGTTGTTGCTATTTTAGTCCGGAAATTGGAACATTGGCTCACTTAAATTCTTTCAACTAATGGTGGAGCAGTCAGGTTGTGCGTCGAATGTGTATGCTTTAGGAGAAATCTTCAGATAATACAATTTGACACGTCAGAGTTAGTGAGTTTAGTGAAAAAGAAAAAATAAAGAATATGAATGATGTAATCGAAGTGTTTTACTCTGATGTAATACGGCAGAACAGTTTGGATTTTTTAGAACATCACATTTAAAAAATTGTTAGGGTATTGAAAACAATTTAAGAAAGATCTGTAATTTGGGTACGAGCAATACTTTCTAATTTTTGCAAAAGTAAACCCCTAAAAAACTGTATTTGATTAATAAATTTGCGTCCAATTCTACAGTTTCTCACTCACCAAGTTCAAAAGATTTTGAAATTTAACAAAAATCGCTTGCGAAAAAAAATTTTCACTCGAAAGTAGGTTAATTCTGCAAATAATTTGTTTAAACATCTTTGATGATTGGATAACCACCAGGTTGGCAGCTCCTTAGAGGCACTTGAAAGCAGACAAAACGATTTAAATTTTCCATTAACTGAACCAAGAAGTGTCCGAAGTCGCAGCCAGCGCAAGGAACCGAACGCGAAGCCGATAAGGCGGCGACCTTCTTTTGTTTCGAGAGCGTTCGATTTGCATTTCTTTTGTTTTAGGAGTCGACTTGTGCGATTGATTTTTGGTGGCGCTGACGGGCTGTAATTGAGCTTCTGTCTGGCTGATGACTGAATACGGCGACTGACAGTCTAACGACTGCTGATGACTGTCCTGATGGGACTGTCTCGATTTTTTGAATAGCCACTGAGAATGTCTTTGACTGAAGAAAATTTAGTAGAAAATTGCCTCTGTCAACTGTCAACTGTCTGTTGCGACTGACCACCATCAAGTTGCTCGAAATAATCAACTTACTGTAAATGTCCTGGTTACGCATTTCTACCTTTTATTTGTCTACGCTATCGAATTTTACAAGTTTGTTGAGATATGAGTAATTTATTAGAATAGAGCTCATCATTTGAAGAACTGAAGTTTTCCAGTAGTTATAGCACTAATTATTTTAGTGATTTACTTCTAATTCGTTTTAATTCTGGAGCTGAAAGATTACTCGACTTGTGGTCGCGAAACAACTGGTGGAAAAAATTATCAATAATCAGACTAAATTAATTTTGATATTTGTTTTTCGTGAATCATTAACTTTCACATTAATGGCAAATTAAAGCAAGTTTTCCAGAGGCTCGCAACAGCGCGTCATTCGTCGAGTTAATTATCGAGGTCGGCTGTGAGGGCGCGTAATTTCATAAAGTATACGGACTTTGCTCCCCAGATTTAAGTATCTCTGGCCCGCATTCTTCTCAGATTTGCTGTTTTTGGGAGGAAGTCGAGGGTGAAGTGCAGTGCGATGGCAAAAATGGGCTTCATCGCCTCTCGATAAGGTTGATGTACTTATTATCAAGAGGTTATTGTTTCTCGATAAATTGAAGTAGCTATTGTTGAGAGGTGATTACCTCTCGATAATGTTGAAATTGTTATTGTTGAGAGATGATTGCCTCTCGATAATATTGAAATAGGGATTGTTGGGAGTTGATTACTTCTCGTTGAAATTGAAAGAATTATTCTTAAGATACATTTCAGAAGTATTTATGATGACAAATCAAATTTCAAAATCAGGATTTCGGGGCAGAACTTGATTACTTCCGTTATGCAAAGTTTAGATAGAGAAATGGTTGGGCAATGCATCTTATGTTTTGCACAGCTAATAGAACGTTCCTTGGAAACGAAGAGCTTGAAAGCGAGGAGTATATTTAAATATTTTGTAAATTGCCCTGAAGATGCATAAATTGCCGTAATTTAAAAAAATGAATGATAATTGCTGAATGTGAATCTGAAAGAAGGAGTTAGGAAATCTGTGAAAATAATTTCTTTGAAGAAAACGGAATGAAAGACAAGCTTTGAAATTTTATGCATTGAGTTCTCGCACATCATCTTCTAGAGAAGTGAATTTCCTGTCGCCAGAAAATAATAAAAAGGAGATAGCGTTAAAAATAACGAAAGTTGGGAATACTAAAAACACGATATTTACACAGAGCCAAAATCAAACAAAACACGTCAAATTTGAAAACAAAGGTAACGGATTTATTCGGAAAACAGTGGTAGACGTGTCTGTAAATAAGTAGAGAGTCCCAACACAACATTAATGTTTAAACAGATGTTCAATTTGCTGAAATCGTAGTTTCACTAAAAATTTAAAAGCTTCTTCGAAAAAAATGCTAATAAAATTAGTCATTTTATTAAAAAATACATTAATGAACTTTAAAATGTTGCTCTCACCTTCTTCGTGCGTGGCGGCAGACGATGCAGCAGCTGCAGCCACCACAGCTGCAGCAGCTGCGACAGACACAGCTGCAGCTGAGGGGGCGGGAGCGAGGGGGGGCAGGAGAGGGGAGTGGGGGGAAGGGTCGGGGGGTGCCCACACTCCTGAGTTCCTGAGCAAAAAGTGCGGTGTTAAACTGATGAATTAATGCAGTTAATACGCCTATTACATGTGCATAATAAACATTACTTGCGACATAACCCACCGGTGGGTCACGCTTAGGTTTTTTAACCCATTTAATCTCATTTAATAGGATCACTGCATGCTTAGCTGTGTCCCCAGCCCGCCGCTCCTCTGAGTATCCGGTCCACTGCCCACCTTACTAACCGGACCACCGCTTAACTGAGTATCCGGTTCACTATTCGCCTGAGTTTCCGGTTCAATTCTCACCTGGGTATCCGGTTGACTACTCACCTAAGTATCCGGTTGGCTACTCACCTGAATATCCGGTTGACTACTCACCTGAGTATCCGGTTGACTATTCACCTGAGTATCCGGTTGACTATTCACCTGAGTATCCGGTTGACTACTCACCTGAGTATCCGGTTGACTACTCACCTGAGTATCCGGTCGACTACTCACCTGAGTATCCGGTTGATGGAGGAGACGGAGGGCAGAGCAGCAGCGTCACAGATGCGCTGGGCCGCCAGCTGCTCCCTGATCTCCCACGCAAACATGCCGGGATTCTCGCACTTGAGGCGCAGGATCTTCTTTACGACCGTCGGGGTGGCCACTTGCTGCTGCCCAACACACCCACACACCGCAGTTAACACCCGCAGTACGAGTATAGTGTTGGTCCCGCGTGTGTTAGGATGCACCTTTATTGCTAAAGCTTGTATGCCTGATATAGGAGGGCGTTCCACACCGGAGGGTATCCAGAATACCTTTATTGTCATAGATCGTATCCCTGATATAGATAAACATTTTATACCGAAGGGGACCCAAAATTATTTTGTCTCTACAGCTCGTATCTGTGATGCGGATAGCCGTTTTATTTTGGGGAGCACCTAAATACCTTCATCTCCACAGCTCGCATCCCTGATATAGGTAGCCGTTCTATACCGGACCGGACCCCTCCAAAAATGCTACCCAAATTTAGTATACTGATTACTCAAAAACCCTCATTCGTACAGGAATTAACTCAATTGTGTTAGTCGCAAAGTTTCACCTATTTTTACCTGCGTCAAGTTTTTTGCCTGCGCCTTCATTTCAAACTAACATTATGACGTCACCAAAAGTGCTGCCAGATTTAGGGCTAACAGTGTTTCCAGATGCAATATGAGCGCTGCTATTGGGTCGTTGCCACGACGTCAACCATGACGAAAAAAGACTGGTTTGGCCCTACCTTGTCCCCTCTATCGTGCCCTCACCTTGGGTTTGCTGCCCCCGATGGACCCCGGCCTGATGGAGCCGGTCTCGTAGAAGCGCGTGAGTATCTTGGATACGCAGCCGTGCGATACGAGCAGCTGGCGCGATATATCGCACGGCCGCACGCCCAGCAGCGCCAGCTCCACGATCCGCCGGCGCACGTAGTCCGGCAGCGGCCGACCGTTCACAAACACGCCGCCCAGCTGGTTCACTCCTGCCTGACCTGCTCGGGATCGTGTTCAGCTTTGAATTATACTTAACGAATGAACTCGTTGATCACCTCGACACAAGGTGTATGGAAGTTTCTACTCTTGCCTGACCTGCTCGTAATCGTGTTATGATTCAAATGATACTTGTTGAATGAATTCATTGATCACCACGACCCACGACATAATGCGTGTGAAATCTTCAACCACTTCGCTTAAACATCTTGAAAACAGATATTTTTCATATAAAGACGATCGATTGATACTTATTACATTAACTTATTGATCACCACGACGCATGGCGGCAGCAAGCTTGTGGTACTTTGCTTAAATAGTCTCTTTAGAGGTTTTTCAACGAAGACGAAAAAGAACGCATGCAGTTAGATTAATTATATTTTCAAGTTTTCTTGTATTTATAAGTTGTACTGAATATGTGCAGGGTGGGCAAAAAAATGTATTCACCTTTCAATGCCCAGCACTCCTGTATTTTCTTTGTATGCAGGGACTTTTGATACATATGCAAGTCCAATGAGTTAAATTAAAGAAAATAACATTAAATTTAACAAAATCAAATACCGTCAAAGAAGATTTAGTTGCACTTGAAACAAAAGCTCAAAATCCGAGGGTAATCGTCCGTCAAATGTTGAGTTCATTTTTCGGGGACACCCTACGTGAACAGAATAAACAAATTTCCCCAAATCTCACATTAAAGTCTCCCTGAATTTCATTTAAAATCTCCCTAAATAACACGTAAACAAGAGGTGTCAGATACTTCAGTCCCCTTTTGTGTATGTCGTATATAGAATTCGACTTCACAACCTTTCAAACATATGAAACTCAGAAGAAGGACGCCCTATGACGAGCATGGAGATAACATGCTGTAGCAGCAGCAGAAAAGTGTATCGTTTATCCAGAAAAATAGCTAGTCAAAAATCAGACTTGATTCGGAACAGTCATGTCGAAGCACCGCGCATCTCTTCTGTGTGATTAGTTTCATACGAGTTCGAACAGTGCTAAGCTTCTTTTAACTTTGAAAACCTCAAGTATGAATATTCAAATCCTTCAATTATAAATCTCTTCATGAAAAAGAACCCCTCAGGATCCCTGCCTGAAACGAATTCTTACCAGGTAAGATGAAAATCCCTAATCGAAACAGTGCATTATTTTGAAAAATTTCAAATGTTTTTAATTGTTTCAAAATTAATTTTCAACTTATGTTCTCCATGGGCTCTTCCTAATCGTTTGCTGTATTTTTGAACTGCTGTTTTATTTCTTGTATTTTATCCCTAGCAGAGACCGTTTTATGGACATGTCTTTGTATGATTCAACTACCCTACTTTAAGTCCTGCAGAGCATAACCTAATCGGAACTTTGACTGCAACAGGTAAAACTGAAGTTCAATATTCAACTCAAATTCAAAGTCAACTGTAACAAGCAATGTTGAAAATAGCAATTATTAACTGAATCGTGCCTTCATTTGGTTTTGGTTTTGGTTTAGTATTTATGAAAATTGAGTTGGTGACTACTTGTCGATCAACAGCATTAGGAAAATCCCTTCCGTGACCACCGGTGGCGCACGTCGCAGTCAAAGTGTTAAGAAGGTAAACAAAGCTTCCTAGCCAAGTCAAAACTCTACAACCTCATCAAAGTTTTTGGTCAATATTGAATATAATGTTGTCAACGAATTTCATAATTTCAAAGGTATAGCTAGGTAATATAGTCAATTTTAAGACGTTTTACATGAATGACAATGTGCCCGGAAATGCTTATTTTTGGAGATATTTAACTTTGAAGTTATAGGAACGTCGTTTATAAAATTGAACAAACGGAGAGGTAAATAAGCATAAATCCGGTTCTGACATAACGATAGGTAAGGTTAGGTTTGGTAAAGTTAATTTAGTTAAGTATCCTAACCTAAGTAAGCCTAAAATATCTTAATTCTACTCAACCATACCGAGGCCGATGACTCCCGCCAAAAAACTTGGCGTGGTCCGCGTCCGCAAAACGCCGGAAGAGCCATATCGAAACTGCCGTTAATGCTATTCTTACCTGGCGTTATTTATCTTATATCTCCTAAACTAAGCATTTCCGGGCACATTGTCATTCGTGTAAAACGTCTTAAAATCGACTATATTACCTATCTATACCTACGAAATTATGAAATTCGTTGACAACATTATATTCAATATTGACCAAGTTTTTAAATAATTTAAAGGCACCTACTCGGGAAATTACATTTTTGTTTTGTGACTAAGGGACTATAACTAACCTACACAAGACCAACACATACAGCGCGAGGTCCTTACTTGGGCCAAGTAAGTTATGTATTGATTTTAAAATTTAAACAGGGTTGTATAATCTAGGCCTGTCGTTGAAATAATAATCCTATCAAAAGAAGAACTGTAAATTCCAAAGCCGTTGACTGTTTAAAATTGGGGTCTATTGAAATGTCACTGATGCAAAGTAAGAAATTACAAAACTGTACAGGCGTTCAACATATAGCCCTGTCATAATCGTCCCACAAGATAACTTAGGTACCAAGACAGTAAAGATAAGTGTAGTTAGCTATTGGGTGAAACAATTGCTTTAATTAACACTGTGAAGGGACCCACCGGTGGTCACTCAGGGGACTTTTATAAAAATGCTGACCGACCAGCAGCCACAAACTCAATTTTTATAAATACTTTATGAAAGCTAAATGAAAGCACGTTCCAGTTATTGCTTGCTATTTTAAAAATTGCTTACTTCTATTGACCTCAAATTTCAATTGAACATTAAACTTCAGTTTCATCCATCGCAGAAAACTGAGGGCAAGGTTTAAAGTTTTAATTACTGCTTCTATAAATTCATTACGAATATTATTAGGAACCTTTCAATGTTCAGTCTTTTTGTACCAATATTTCAGAGGGACAAACTACAAACTATAGCAGCGATGAATCTTAATTACCCCTCAGGGGGATGCAGCTATTGTATCTATGGGAATTGACGCTCCCAGGGGAAAAATGTGTGAGGGCCCGAGCTGAGAGTTAGGTAGGCCTTCTTTTTTTGTAAAATAAAATACTTTTGTTAAGGACTACCTTTTTTCGGTTCCCTGCTGTCCTATTTTTCAGCACCTACTACTTTCTTTTTCGAATTTTATCTTGCTCCATAAAATTCTTTCTAAATTTACTGTTTCTATGCCCTTTCTGCTTAGATTCAACATTTCCTTATCTCCGTACTAAATGGTGCCTTCCTCCTTCCTCTCTTCGGAACGCTTTTTCAATGGTTAGAGAGGCTTAAACTAACATCTAGTCTAATTTAATCAAATCTAAATTTTAATTTTAAACAAAAGTACAAGGAAACACGTCTTTTTTGAGGTTATGATTTTACTTAAGAAAGTCAATGAATGAAAACATTTGGAACGCTTCGACCTCCTGGGTCATTTTCAACTCTCACAGCAAATACAGAAAACCAGTCGATGGTCAAATATAAATCAAAATACATCAATCATGATGAATTGTGGTGACATGTTTCTTGGAATCTTCTGTTCTTTCATATAGTGAACGCTGACTTCAAAAATTCAGCCCGCAACAAACGTTTAGTTTTTTATCAAATTTAAATTTAATTTGCCTTTTAAGGCAGCACTTCATACCGAAACGCGTACCATCTTTCAAGTATTTATCCTCTAAGAATAAGTGTTTATATATTTTTCCATAATTTAATCATTTATTTACGTAATTCAAGTATTTACGAGTGCATAGTTACTAAATTATGTAGAGGATAATCTCACCTGTGTGAGGCATGATCAGTGAGGCTCGAAAGAGCTGCGGATCACCATGTACACAGAGCTACCTGTTGAGGAAAAACAAACATAAATTAATTTAGAGTATAATCTGACAAAACAAGCAACTCTGGTGCAAATCCTCAAAATTTTCTTCTCATTTGTCTAACGTCCAAAGTCACATACATGCTATAGTGACAGGGCTGTGCACTTCTATACAACCATAATGTCTTGACGCTACGACCTCGTCGTGAGCCACCGGTGGCCACGGAGAGGATTTTCATGATGCTGTTGACCGACCAGTACGTAGAGTCACAGACTCAAATTTTTATAAATACTTTATTAAAACTAAATGAAGGCATTGTTTGCCATTTTTAAAATTTCTAACTACAATTGATTATAAATTTGAGTTGAATATTGTAATTCGGTTTAACCAATTGCAGTCAAAGTATTAATTTTGAACTGTTTCGAACTACAAACTTTAAATTAGATGCGACCAACTGTTCAGTGGCGAAGAGAAAACGAAATGATCGTGTCATGACTGAATGTACGTAAAATATTTCCTAAATTAATTAAAGATAGGCTACGTATTTTCGATTTAACCCACCCCTAAATTCAAATGCAAGTTCAAAAGTCTTTCCTTTTTCTCTCACTTTTTTTCATCTCAGTCATGCAGCGCATCGAAATATAGCGTCGTAACACGTGGAATGTTGATCTCCTTTACTCGATCATGATCTTCGTACAACAAACACGGTCTCACGCGTCTCAGAAAAAGCAGTGTGCGGTTTCTATCGCTATGTTCTCTCCCTCTCCGGCTCCGTTCGACCCTCCATCCTCGACTCTTCCTATCCCAACGGAGTCGATTTTTAACCGAGGTAGGTCATCTGCTCCTCAGATACACACAGCCACCGCCCGCTGGTCACGTGACTCAAATTAAACATGTATTGATTCCCATTTACTCGGTGTCATCTCTTTTTAAACACGGGAACATCTTCAGCTAAAGCTTCCCTCCAACACGAGAGGGTGGCGCACCCTGTCGTACGAATATAATAGCTCCCAAGATTAGCTCTTTAGAGCGCAATGGCGTTTGGTGGAGAACAAAAGCATATCTCGTAGGAATAGCGTTTCCTCGAGCTTTCGTAAATATGTCGTGCGTTATCCCCTGGAATTTTATCGCCCGTAGGAATTGCATTGAGTGCACCCCTCAGGAAACGTGAGGGTGATCGACGCGATGATAGCAGCACCTATTGACTTCCTTTGTCGAGAAAGCTAAGCTGAAGGTACCGCATCACAACGGTATTGAAATTTACGCTGCCAAGTTAACCTATTATGCAGTTATATGCGTGGGAATTTAATGAGAATGTGGATCAAATTGATTCCCGTGCACGTATAAGCACTATTTTTGTACGCGAAAAATTGTAGAGAATCTCGTCATTTTGCGTATCTGCAAAAATAAGGGATGGAAAATTAGGTTTCCTGAGCCAAATCCAGTTTGTGAAGAATGATAAAAAACTTATTTGATCCAAATCTGTATTAAGTAAATGATCGACGGAGACGTTAAGAAAAGCGATAAACTGAAATTGGCAAAAAAAACCTGTCATGAAAGATAAAAAACTTCGCCTTCGTATGGACAAAAAAATATTTTTGAAGAATAAAATTTGGTGTTAGCACAAAAACCATGTACCACAATAGGAAGCTGGAAAAGTGGACTGAATAACACAAAAATTATTTGAAATAAAAGGAAGTAATCATGAACAGCCTAATAACATTGGGTAAAATGATACTGCTAAATTGTTGGTGGTTGTCCGTGCACTTTTGCCTCACTTGCTAACATGCAGGCCTCAATACTTTGACTGCGACGTGAACCACCGGTGGTCACAAGGGGAGATTTCAGAGTGCTACGGACTGACCAGTAGTCACGAACTCAATTTTCATGATTACTATACATAAAAACTAAACGAAAGCCCGACCCAGATAATGCTTTCTATTTTCAATTTTGCTTACTACGATTGACTTTAAATTTGACTTGAATATTAAACATATATGTTTTACCAGCAGCATGTCAAAGTGTTAGGTGCACGGATCGATTTTGCACGCCATGCTAAGACAACTGGGGGTAAAGATGTGGGAGGCAGATGACCGTCCTGGTGGTATATATGGTCGATCTGATATCGCTTGAGAAGATCGGGTAGTTTTATTAAATGTTACTTAATGTGCAGCGTAATGAAAGAATTACTAATTAGTCAGAATGAGCTGCAGTGCAATGTGTTCTGAGTAATTTTCTTAAGCATGGACGAAGTAGTTTAATTTATCGTCAGTCCGTAATTAATCTCCATGGGTTGCACAAATCTAGCGAACAACTTTCAAATTGAAGCAAACTCAACTGTTGGACTTCAGGTGAGGGATTTAAAGACTCAATTGACATTGATGGCTTATATATTAGCTCAAAACATTTGAACACGCCATGCAAGAACAACCTCCGAGTACCTCAGCGGTAGAGAAACTTCAAAATATACTCAAAATTATCCCTAAATCAAAAAGCCAGTAAAATACCTGAATACCTGCAATGCATGTGTGCATGCATCATAGATTTTGGAATTGACCGTACACACTGTCAAGTTTTTGTCTATTTGCTTTGAAGCCTCATTGATGAGAGTCAAAAACTTTACAACTGCGGCTTTAAAAACAATACTGCAACTTATAAAATCCCACAGAACGGCAGCTTTGATCTGATTATATAAGATTTGAAGCCTGTGATTTCATCTCGGTGATGTGTATGGGTGGTAGCATACTGCCATGGAGAAAATTGAGTACAACAGCGCTATAATTAAGCGGGGGTTGTCAGCACACTTGGCCCATTTTAAAGCAAAGAACTACTAGGAAAATTTCATTGCTGTGAGGGACATGTGCAGGCGGGTTGTCTTCAATTATAACCCACCAGAAAAATTTTGCTTACTGGAGGGAGCTGAAGGTTATAGAATAATTCTATGCTCAATGATCGATGATTAGTGATTAAATGCTCATAGATATTTGATTAATGATTAAATGCTCATAGATAGATGATTAATGATTAACGAATGCTTCTAAGGAAACATTGAACACTTTAGCCATAACTCTGGGCATCATGGTCGTTCAGTACATCATGCACCTGAGAGATTATCGACCGTTAAATAACTCACTGAAAGCGATAAAAGCAACACATCCGTTTTTATGATTTTTATTCTTTAGGTTCAATATTAAAAAATTCTACACATTCAAAGGCCAGCAGAATTATTGTAGCAATTACCAACCCTGAATATTTGCTGAATGAAAAAATTGTGCCAATTAAGGCTGATTTGAAATCTTTCACATTATCTTTTGAGTGAATTAATCTTGAATAGGGAAACACCAAAGGAAGTCTGTGGTCTATGCAGGCAATATACAACACTGGACAGCCTTATTCGCGTACGAATTTCGTGCGTGCGTTTTCTTTATTAGTTCTTGTAAATTGTTGGAATAAGTAAATATATGCATACGTGAGATGGTTACAGCATATTCTTATAGCTGCCGGTGACTTCTTGCTTGCATTGAAGACAAACCTGTTATACTTTCGTTATTTGGAAATAACCCAGTCTAACTTTTCGCAGCCTGCATGCATGTTTTTCGTCGCCCAAGTAATTAAATCGCTTGGGCGGTGAAAAACATGCATGCTCTGGCGAAAAAGTTTGACTGGGAAGCGGTGTGGAAACTAAAATAAATATCGACAAAAATAAACTTTTTTTCTGTTTATGGTGCGCATCTCGAGTTGATTTACGATGAGCGACAAAGCAAATTTACGCCTTCTTCCTTAGCAAAATAAAGTGCTAATAACTGTTAATATCTTTTTCAAGAAAAGAGACGAAGTACAAAACCGTGCGCATTTAGACTTCGTGTGCGTATATGCATGCAGAAATCTTGTTCAGTAAACACATAAGGTCTAGGCAGCTTTCATTTAGTATTATAGAACATGAACGAAATTACACAAGCTGGGCGCTACAGTGTACAGCAACACAACACTACACAGTCTATACACAACACAAAACTCACCGGATCAGCAGTTGTCCTGCGGTGACGTTACACTGCGTGTTTTCAACAAATAATGTAAGATTTTCTCTATTTCAATCAAGAAATATATTGTCAACATGTAAGAGCAGGTAATTCATTGAGTAATTGAGGTTTTGAGGAACGATTTGATAAGAGAAATGACTTTACGCCTCACGACGCCGATTAATTATAACTGATAAATCCTTTTTAAAAATTTGACGTCAATCACGATTGTCTTTCACTCGAACAAACGTCACGAGGAATCTATTCACAAAATACCATTTTTAGTTCTTTGTCCTCGCGCAAGTTATGTTCATTCTAAATCACTATTTTAACACTGGTTCAATAAAAATATTTTTTTTTCACACTGGATATGAACTTAGATAAACATTTGTTCAGGAGCACCGCAGCCAGGAATGGCTGGAACGGAGGCGCGGTCTGGAATGAACCGAAAATTCCCACCGTGATGATCTCGGCCCCTCCTGAGGGGCGGAGGGGAATCCAGAGGGGCTGAATTAGAGGGGCATCTAAAATTAGAGGGGAATCTCAAATGGTATACGTTCCTCCTGGTCTACCAATGCACGTAACAAAAAAAGTTTTATTTTCCATTTCGTACCAGTCATGATAATTCTGTTATTTCACCGTGATTTTTTGTACGATTTTATAAAAATTTTCATGAATATTTAAACGTAATTTCGTTCGTCACGTTGATAATGGTATTTATTTTCTTTTACAGAACTTATATCGACAATTTTATTATCATTTTCAGAACTTCAATGTTCTCTAAATAAAATCACCAGAATCAACACACGTTCACAAGACGATACCAAAAAAAGCGTTACCGCAGGCGTGAATTGCACACCAAATGTAATCGCCTTATCGACCAATCAGGAGTCCAGGGAGGAGGATCCAGTGTCTGAGTGGCCAGTCCGGAGCACTCAACAACCAATGAGAGGCGTCCATTTTTATCCAGTCGAGGCGTGTCAGCCAATAAGAGAAGGGCGCTTTTTGCCGGACAATTAACAACGCACCAATAGGAGGAGCTCATTTTTACGTCACAATTAAGCCCGAACCAATGAGAAGAAGTTCTTTCCTGGAGCAGATCTTTCTTAGCGGCGGCGGTTGGTTAAACTCGCGCGATTTACTGGATCGCTTACTTATACTTCCTCCTCGCGCGAGTTTTTCTTTTTTTGTGCGTGTGCGGCAACGAATGCTTTTTAGATTACTTTGCTGCTGTGATGATAGCGCCATTGAAGGATGCCGCAACTCCCTTAAATGAAAACGCAGACCGGAATGACGCCGAAGCAATGTGGTTTGATTTTATCCATTGGTGAAACGAATGGATTCTTTGGCGTACTTTTAAAATGAGAAATTATGCGTATACTGAGTGTAATAACCCAGATGTGCGTATGAGTTTAAAACAAAAATTTTGACACAGAAGAAGCGTGGTGTCACAACCTGTTAGAGATCTTCATTGTATTTTATTATACCAGTCAGTTTTTATGCTTGAAGAATAAGTTTTAATTAATTACTTAGTTATTTAACGCATTGCTAACATCGCATTCATTTTTTTTTAATGTAAACCATGCTAATATTTATAGTCATATCGATGACGTTACCACCTAAGTATGGCAACAATATGCAAACACAACACGGAAATGTTATTAATGTGACAACGAACACAACACGACACCGAAAGATAGCGTGCTTCCATGCATAAATGTCCATTTGAATTTTCGTTTTTCAAGAAGTAAATCGATGGAAGACCGCCAATGCGGCCAACGTTCCAGCAAAATTCAACAGTTGGTTGAATTTTGGAGGAGGATCCAGTGATATCCATAACTGTATATCAGTATAAGAAGGCTCCCTGTATTCCTACTCGCGCATTCCGGTCTGGAATCTCGCCTGAATATCCGCCTGTTGCGAACACGGAGTTTGGGATTCGCTGCGCATGCCCGGAATTTGTGAACATCAAATCGGAATTTTCGCTGATCCGCGTAGAGGGGAGCGTCCGCATGGAGACATACAGGGTGCGGCAGTCAATCCTGCATTTTAGAGAAGGCTGTGGAAGACTAAAATGCAGGATTGACTGCCGCACCTTGTATTTCAATTTCACTAACCGCATATAAAGGGCTGCAAAAGTACGGAGTGCGTTTAGCATTCGACTCAAATATTGAGAACAGATTTCTCACTATACTGGATATAATTTTTTGCCTTCATTCCAAGTCTTTGCCTTCAATCCAAGCAAATGTTGATGGAAACTGAAAGGACTGACATACACCTTATGCGGTTATCGTTATAAAAAGTAATGTGAAATTCAGATTGCGATGTTCTGTTGTGTTCCGTAACGTAAATCGTCTTGTTTATAGTGATCACTTATTCAGAGGTTAATTATATATGGTCGTTTTTTTGGTTCTGGAGTTAGATATTTATATTTCTTAATAATAAGTATATATTGTTATATAGCACTTATTACACTTCTATATATAGGAGGTATATTAGCTACAGAGCAATTATTACACTGCTATATATATATAATATATTGATACATAGCATTTATTACACTTCTATATACAATAAGTACATATCGTACACAGCAACTATTACGCTGTTATATGTAATAAGTGCGTAATAATTAAGATATAATCTTACTCAAATCTGCCTTCCCCTATATCAATCCCCAGGGTCAGAAGAATATCAATTAATCACTAGTCTATTAAACACTACACTACTGACCGCACCAAAGCGAAAATTGTTCTTTGAGATAATACTTTTCTCGTATTATCTGAACAAGGAGATGAGAAAGGAGCTATACATTGTTTATTCTTTTCATTTTACGTATTGGATTCCCCAAAAATCGCTCTATTAATTCTATTATACACTACATTAGTAAATGACTATGGGTGAGGCAATGGTGGCACAGGGGGTATTCTCATTCAGTTGGTAACAGTACTATAATATAGGGAGAGGGAAAGAGAACATCTGAAAGTGTCCCCTCACGTAACCTACAACGAAACAAAACATGAATAATACCGGACCAATTCAAATAAATACCAAACATGGATATACGAACCGTAAGGACATGATACACGTTAGAATAATGACATACGCTCAAATTCATAACAACGTCACAGAGTACACATATAGCGTTTCTCTCAAATGTTGGAAGATTTTACGATAAACTGGATTTCATTTCTGCGAATGTGACCGACTCTGAGGCCAAAATTCATACTTTAATTTATACAATTTTAATATTTTATGCCTTGTTATTGTCAGTTGTAAATATATTGAGATCAGCCTCTGCAAAGATAAAGCAGTGTGGATTTGTTCTAAATAAACATTATCTTATTTTGCCATAAATGTTAGAAGGCGAATTACATAACTGAAAGTGGTTTTTGTGTAGGAAATGTCTTGAGTTCTTGAGTACAGTTTGGATGTTTTTTCCGCTCAGCAAAAACCCCATTTCCTTGAATGGGAAATCCCTCTTTTCAAACAATTTATGTATTGAACGAATAATCTTACCATAAAGGAATTACAGACAATTCAAAGACTCGTCAAAGGCAATCATTTTAGCTCGCAATACTTCATCAATAATTTGTAATTTATTGAGAGATTCGGGAGCATCATTGAAACAATCGCAAGTGGGCATCTATAACTATCCTATGGACTACTTTTCACTTTAATTCATTTGTATTACTCTTTTCATGCAGTCTTCGTATTAACCTCAGGTACTATGTGTGAGAATAGTAAAACACATTAAGATATATTCAATCCAGAACAAAGAGTACAGTACAATGCGTATGAATACATGCACAGTCCAATAAAACAATGAATATTCATCTGTTTCCACTTATGTATGTAGGAATTTTTGGGCAGCGCAAGTAGGCCCTACGTGCGTATATAGACATTCATACCCTGAAATTCTAGCAACATAAAAGTGCATACTTCCTACCTCTGGAAATTATATACCTACCTACCTCAATAAATTACATACCTACCTACCTCAATAAATTACATACCTACCTACCTCAATAAATTACATACCTACCTACCTCAATAAATTACATACCTACCTACCTCAACAAATTACATACCTGCCTACCTACCTCAATAAATTATATACCTACATACCTACCTCAATAAATTATATACCTACCTACCTCAATAAATTACATACCTACCTACCTCAATAAATTACATACCTACCTACCTCAATAAATTACATACCTACCTACCTCAATAAATTACATACCTACCTACCTCAATAAATTACATACCTACCTACCTCAATAAATTACATACCTACCTACCTCAATAAATTACATACCTACCTACCTACATCAATAAATTATATACCTACATACCTACCTCAATAAATTATATACCTACATACCTACCTCAATAAATTATATACCTACATACCTGCCTCAATAAATTATATACCTACCTACCTCAATGATTTAAACTTCACAATTCTTAAATACGTACCAATTCCACAACTCGTAAATACATCAATTCCACAACTCGTAAATGCATCAATTCCACAACTCGTAAATGCATCAATTCCACAACTCGTAAATGCCATCAATTCCACAACTCGTAAATACCATTAATTTCACAACTCGTAAATGCCATTAATTTCACAACTCGTAAATGCCATTAATTTCACAACTCGTAAATGCCATTAATTTCACAACTCGTAAATACCATTAATTTCACAACTCGTAAATGCCATTAATTTCACAACTCGTAAATGCCATTAATTTCACAACTCGTATATGCCATTAATTTCACAACTCGTAAATACCATCAATTTCACAACTCGTAAATACCATCAATTTCACAACTCATAAATGCCATCAATTTCACAACTCGTAAATACCATCAATTTCACAACTCGTAAATACCATCAATTTCACAACTCATAAATGCCATTAATTTCACAACTCGTAAATACCATCAATTTCACAACTCGTAAATACCATCAATTTCACAACTCATAAATGCCATCAATTTCACAACTCATAATACTATCAATTTCACAACTCATAATACCATTAATTTCACAACTCATAATACCATCAATTTCACAACTCGTAAACGCCATTAATTTCACAACTCGTAAATGCCATTAATTTCACAACTCGTAAATGCCATTAATTTCACAACTCGTAAATACCATTAATTTCACAACTCGTAAATGCCATTAATTTCACAACTCGTAAATGCCATTAATTTCACAACTCGTATATGCCATTAATTTCACAACTCGTAAATACCATCAATTTCACAACTCGTAAATACCATCAATTTCACAACTCATAAATGCCATCAATTTCACAACTCGTAAATACCATCAATTTCACAACTCGTAAATACCATCAATTTCACAACTCATAAATGCCATTAATTTCACAACTCGTAAATACCATCAATTTCACAACTCGTAAATACCATCAATTTCACAACTCATAAATGCCATCAATTTCACAACTCATAATACCATCAATTTCACAACTCATAATACCATTAATTTCACAACTCATAATACCATCAATTTCACAACTCGTAAACGCCATTAATTTCACAACTCGTAAATGCCATTAATTTCACAACTCGTAAATGCCATTAATTTCACAACTCGTAAATGCCATTAATTTCACAACTCGTAAATAACATCAATTTCACAACTCGTAAATACCATCAATTTCACAACTCATAAATGCCATCAATTTCACAAATCGTAAATACCATCAATTTCACAACTCGTAAATACCATCAATTTTACAACTCGTAAATACCATCAATTTCACAACTCATAATACCATTAATTTCACAACTCATAATACCATCAATTTCACAACTCATAATACCATCAATTTCACAACTCATAATACCATCAATTTCACAACTCATAATACCATCAATTTCACAACTCATAATGCCATCAATTTCACAACTCATAATACCATCAATTTCACAACTCATAATACCATCAATTTCACAACTCATAATACCATCAATTTCACAACTCATAATACCATCAATTTCGCAACTCATAAATGCCATCAATTTCACAACTCATAAATGCCATCAATTTCACAACTCATAAATGCCATCAAATTCACAACTCATAAATGCCATCAATTTCACAACTCATAATACCATCAATTTCACAACTCATAATACCATTAATTTCGCAACTCATAAATGCCATCAATTTCGCAACTCATAATACCATCAATTTCACAACTCATAATACCATCAATTTCACAACTCATAATACCATCAATTTCACAACTCATAATACCATCAATTTCACAACTCATAATACCATCAATTTCACAACTCATAATACCATCAATTTCACAACTCATAATACCATCAATTTCACAACTCATAATACCATCAATTTCACAACTCATAATACCATCAATTTCGCAACTCATAATACCATCAATTTCACAACTCATAATACCATCAATTTCACAACTCATAATACCATCAATTTCACAACTCATAATACCATCAATTTCACAACTCATAATACCATCAATTTCACAACTCATAAATGCCATCAATTTCACAACTCATAATACCATCAATTTCACAACTCATAATACCATCAATTTCACAACTCATAATACCATCAATTTCACAACTCATAATACCATCAATTTCACAACTCATAATACCATCAATTTCACAACTCATAAATGCCATCAATCTCACAACTCATAATACCATCAATTTCACAACTCATAATACCATCAATTTCACAACTCATAATGCCATCAATTTCACAACTCATAATACCATCAATTTCGCAACTCATAAATGCCATCAATTTCACAACTCATAAATGCCATCAATCTCACAACTCATAATACCATCAATTTCACAACTCATAATACCATCAATTTCACAACTCGTAAATGCCATCAATTTCACAACTCGTAAATGCCATCAGTTTCACAACTCATAAATTCCATCAATTTCACAACTCATAAATTCCATCAATTTCACAACTCATAAATTCCATCAATTTCACAACTCATAAATGCCATCAATTTCACAACTCATAAATGCCATCAATATCACATCATAAATACCATCAATATCACATAAATACCATCAATTCCACAACTCATAAATGCCATCAATTTCACAACTCATAATGCCATCAATTTCACAACTCGTAAATGCCATCAATTTCACAACTCGTAAATGCCATCAATTCCACAACTCGTAAATACCATCAATTCCACAACTCGTAAACACCATATATTTCACAACTCATAATGCCATCAATTTCACAACTCGTAAATACCATCAATTCCACAACTCATAAATGCCATCAATTTCACAACTCATAATGCCATCAATTTCACAACTCGTAAATGCCATCAATTTCACAACTCGTAAATACCATCAATTCCACAACTCGTAAATACCATCAATTCCACAACTCGTAAATACCATAAATTTCACAACGAACAAATACGTGAAGTTCCAATTTCGACTCCGTTCGGTCACGTCGAAGCTGACGACATCTGTATATATATGAGCGACCGCTGCCACCATTATATAAGAGTCCGAACATCGTTCACGTTTGCACTTCTAAATCGCTTTGCTTTTCGACTCGACTCATCGCTGCGTGGGTATCGCTTTCAGCCGCCGCGTCGTTATCGGCCCCGCAGTCGTGACGGTATTGTGGCGTGTGGCACGCTTCGGTGAGCCGCTATTGCTGTCGTTTTGATGGGCTGTGTGTGGTCATATTGTGGTGGAGTGGTGTGATGGTGTGAGGTGTGATGGTGTAGTGTACAGTAATGGTGAGGGTGATGGCATGTGATGGTGTGGTGCAATGGTGAGGTGTGAGATGTGGTGTGGTATGGTGGCGTAACGATATGGTGTGGTGGTATGGTGTAATGGTGTGGGGTGTGATGTAGTGTACAGTAATGGTGAGGGTGATGGCATGTGATGGTGTGGTGCAATGGTGAGGTGTGAGATGTGGTGTGGTATGGTAGCGTAACGATTTGGTGTGGTGGTGTGGTGTAATAGTGTGGGGTGTGGTGAGATGGTGTGGTGTGATAGTTTGGCTGGGTAATGCTGTGTGATGGTGTGTTATGATGTAGTGTGGTGGTGTTTCGTGACGGTGTGATGTGAAGATTAAAACGGGGAGGCAGTTGAGATGACATTTATACAACCTAATGCGCTCTCAGAGTGCAAGGTGTCCCACGTTTTACACCAGACCCTATAACAGATGTGGTGTAATTGTCTAGGGGTCGCATACCCGGCCTTTCAAAGACTTACCAGAGGTAGTTCCTCTAAAAAGTTTTTGTGTTCTCTAATTAATCCTCTTCCATGTTCATTGGTTTTTATTCATCATCTTCACAAAAAATCTACTTCCACGAAAATTCACTTCTAATCCTCTCCATGTTCATTGATTTTTAGCAAAATATAACAAAATATAACTCAATAATCTGTCGATAATCGGTGTCGCACGTATTTCAAGCGCCCGAGCAAAAATTCAGAAGCAGCTGTAAAAAAATCGTCTGAACCTGCCTTTCTCTAATCAGTTGATCATGTAGCAGTGTTTGCTTCTATAAGGTCTTCGAATTATAAGTTTTTTGTGGATGTGTGGTAGAAAGTTAGAAAACTGACGCGGGATGTTTGTCCTGACTTGAAACATTTCTCTGAGGTAACATTAGTGAAATGTTTATTGTTTGACCCTCCACGGTGAGAGAATTGAACATCCAGGTACAGAAATAACTCGCTCATAATGGTCCAATTTTGCAGTACACATGAAATTCAATGTTGTGTGCTGCATAACTCGTGACCAGCGTAGCTTGTTTTGTGGAGTGTGGGCAGCTAGATTTCTTTGATAAGAGTTTTCAACACAAAATTCAATAATCATTTTTATCTCCATGTTAAAAATTTGAGTGCTACTTCCAAAGACTTCTCCCACCGATTGAAATACAAATTAAGCTAACATAAAAGTTCAGTGCCTGATGATATCGAGTAATGTCGACAACCATAGTGCGCCTATACATGTCAGCGATGATTGCGTAACTGACGTACTTGTGTAACTTCAGATGAAATTTACACGTAACAAGTAAAACATGATCCCGAAGGCTGTTATGAAATCATTCGTTACTGCTCCTACGCTCTAAGTACTGTCATGGGGATAATTTTATTTTTATTTTAAGAAGTAGTTGCATCAGTCTAGCTTTTCCATTCAACAAAAAAGCAACCTTGACTCTAATATCACAATTAAATAAAAAAACTGTGCGAATCCTAGGACCACACTTTGCGTAACGGCTGCGAATAGAGATATTATTTCAACACGAATGTACTATAGTACTGTTGTGTGAAAATTATTTGTTGTAAATATTTTTTTTGTCTGTGCATGATTGGTGTTCGACGGCGCGACTTAGCTCGTTTCTGTTGCCATATTTTATTCTATTCGTACGGCAACGCTTCGCTTAAATCTTTTCATTTCATGAACCCACAAGTGATTTCAAACTCATCCCCCGAATGCTACTTTTCAAAAACAATAAATTTGTGAAAACAAAATAACCAAAATTTCGTAGCACCAATAACTACTCGCAAACAAGACGATAGACAAACACATACACACACACATATCCTCGCACTCCAAGCTAGCGTAGGTGATGGAGTATGACTCGAAGTGTTTACACGCCGGCTTGCGGGTGCTGGGTGTCGGAGTCAGTGAGTCGGAAGAGTTCCTTCATTGACTGCGGGATCCCTGGTCGAGTGAACTCACTCGGAAGATTCTTCGCCACAAAATCAAAGCCTGATCAAAATCCAATGAAAAGATCATTATTGAACAGCGGCATGTGTGATCATCGATGCTGTAGTACCTCTTTGTGTTTCGTTAAGGGTATTGTTGTTTGTGGACGCGGTTGTTATTGCGGTAGCATTAGAAGTGCTGTTTATAGACTTAGGTATTGCTCTACTAGGTGGTATATACATAATTCTATAAACAGCACTTCTAATGCCGCCGTATTCGTAACGCTGCATTAGAAGTGCTGTTTATAGAATTGTATAGATGTTCCACCAACATGAGAATTAGAAGTTCTGTTTATAGACTTATAGGTATTGCTTATCTCGATGGTTTAGACGGTATTATTTTTTTACTACACAGTTCTGGTTGTCCTGCTAGAGCCGCTGTATTTGTGTTTGGCTGTATGAGTGTTGGCGTTACTGGTATTGCTTGTTTATTTTATATAGGGTATTTACTGCTGAGATTCAAGTTTTTCTGCGTGTGTGAGTGTTAGAAGCAGTTCTTCGTTGTGTTTCTTCGTACAAACATGGTTTAGTTCATTTTGGTGTCATTTCATCAGATTTGGGAGGAATCGTGATACATAGCTTATAATCAAACATACATTAATACTTGCAAGGTCAGCTAATTAAAATACGTACCATATAAAACAATCATTACAAAACCACAAATTTACACCACCAATTTGCTCTGTGCCACAGTGAAAGTCCTAAACAAGCCTATATAAAACACGAAAAATGCACTATATGAAAATCCTTTATAAAAATCCCTATGAAACTTATCTCAAATATCGTAGCGTAGTTAAATATAGGCTGAGCATCCCTCTCATTGAAATATACCGTGAAGAAGTCCTAAACAATACTATATAAAACACGAAAAAAATCCCCTTAAATATCCCTATGAGACTAATTTTAAATATTGTAGCGTAGTTAAATATCGTCTCAGTAACCCAGGCATAGAGACAGACCACTGAGCACACACACACTCAAAGGAAACATCACACGGCCACAATAACGAGGCATCTGTCGATCCGTATCGCCTGGCTGGCGACTGAGTATCGCAGGCCGCGTTTAATTGACTGGATGATTCCCTGTCCATGATTCCTTACATTCCTGTCAACACCGGAGAAATATGACGCCTTATGAAGAGACGTCGGTAGTGTGGATTCAGCAGCCAATTTCGCTGCCTCGTCACAGAGTCGTAAATAACTTCGAAAAACATGTCAGTGTAGATCTGGCGAGCTGAAACTTCAGTGTTTACACTTGCAGTGACTCGTGTGATGTGTCAGTCTTTGAGGTTAGACGGGAGTGAGATGAGACGAAACAGTCAGAGATGGAAGGGATATTTTTTCCAAATGATGCATTCCAAGCACTTTAAATTGAGCAGCATCTTTCTCTTTTTTGTAGTTGAAATCATGTGACGATTGCGATAGGGGGGGAGGGGGAAGTTATGATGATGTTATGACTAAACATTATATTTTAGGTCGCTTAAAAATTACTTATGACGTTCCATGGAGTTTTCAGGAGTGGGTCACTCTCGCTTTTAAAAGCAGTCTGGATTTTAGTTATTTATTGTTTCATAAATTTATTTTTGATCTTTTATTGGGACATACATAAATACATGTTTATTGGGCCATCTTGAGTTAATGAGTGTCATCGAATCAGCGAGCAACTTGATAAGTTACTAGTGCACACGGCCCGTCAAAAAATGGCAGTATTATATTTCGGACCAACTGAGCGTTAGCATGACTTTCTTATGATTTCCCATGCTATTCTTTGGCTTTCCTATACTTTCCTAAGTCTCAACCGCTGATATTCGATACAACCTAATCCAACCTACCAATACACGAGATATTCATTCCGACTCTGAATCTGCTGGGTTAAGGCAACGAAAATTGTGGATTTGATGAAGCTTGTCTCACAGATACGCTCATCTCACAATTTTGGCTCTTCCATGGGTGTGACACGGACGGACAGACAGACAGACAGACAGACGGACGGACGCAGCTCTTATTTTAGTGTAGATTGTTAATTGACTCATGGTATAGAGGCATTAACGCAACACTCCACGGTGAGCGTTAGAAGTACAAATATATTCACTCAGGCTAGATTATAGATAATATATTAGGCATATATTTACTCAATGTTGATAGGTATGAGTGCAATATTGGGACTTGGTTCCGTGGTCTATGATAATATTTACCACGGTTTATAGGTTCATTTGCTTTATTCATTTACTCGTGGTTCATAGATACGAGTGACTGCACCGAATTTTATAAAAGCGTTACGAAACCGAAAGAAAAGCAATACTTAGCACTCATGTAGATTTTCACGTGCATTGCATGTCAATACACAGTTTATAAAAACCGAACTTGAAATTAACCACAACGCGCGTTTCATTCCGAACTTTAATGCTTCAAAACCAGCATATACGTAAATCTGCGTATTATTGCACCTAAAGTTTACTCCAGTGGTGTAATTATAAGCTCAAGTCTAGTCCATAGATAAGCTCTCCACGAATTCAAAATTCAATAACCCTGAAAAAAAATTCGAACAAAGTCTTAGTCATAAATTGATATCACAGAGAGCGAGTCGGTGGCAAAAATTTGTAGTTGTATAATTATCATTTTAGATGGAACTTATTTTATTTGTCTGACCTTGCAAATCGTGCGTCACATCGTCATTTAGTTACCCCTACATAAGTGTTGACTTTTCCTGGAAAATTGTGTTTCGGTGCTGCGTCCTATTGCGCTGTGCAAGATACGGTAGGTGGGTACCGTGAGAAACTTCATTGTAATCACATTACCGCGACTAGATTGATGACCAAAGGCCTTCTCGAGCTCATTGTAGCTCATTGTGTCGACGAAACACTCGGTCACACAATGCTGTGTTGTCAGTCGCCTGTGTGTGTATACCGTACGTCGAAATTGAGGACTTGACAGTATTTAATCACGCTCAGGCATTGCACAAAATATCGAATTCACAAGGGAACTAATATTCCCGCTCATAATTATGTACACGGCTACTTCAACGAACTGTACGGAATAGCTTTTTTTTTATTTTAGAATAGCAACAAGGAACATCAAACGATGGGTGCTAGCGTGAGGTCTACTGTCATTTATCGCCTACCCAGGTGCAGTTTTAGACGCACAAATTTAGTGTTTACAGCCAAATTAAATGTGCGGTAATATGCAACATCCATTAGTAACCTAACCTCACGCTTTAGTAATAGCTAGAGGTAGATCTCATGCTGTTATGGGGTAGACCTCACGCTATAGTACTAGCTTGAGGTAGATCTCATGCTGTAGTGTGGCAGACCTCACGCTATAGTACTAGCTTGAGGTAGATTTCATGCTGGAGTGTGGTAGACCTCACGCTATAGTACTAGCTTGAGGTAGATTTCATGCTGGAGTGTGGTAGACCTCACGCTATAGTACTAGCTTGAGGTAGATTTCATGCTGGAGTGTGGTAGACCTCACGCTATAGTACTAGCTTGAGGTAGATCTCATGCTGTAGTGTGGCAAACCTCACGCTATAGTACTAGCTTGAGGTAGATTTCATGCTGTAGTGTGGCAAACCTCACGCTATAGTACTAGCTTGAGGTAGATTTCATGCTGGAGTGTGGTAGACCTCACGCTATAGTACTAGCTTGAGGTAGATTTCATGCTGGAGTGTGGTAGACCTCACGCTATAGTACTAGCTTGAGGTAGATTTCATGCTGGAGTGTGGTAGACCTCACGCTATAGTACTAGCTTGAGGTAGATCTCATGCTGTAGTGTGGCAAACCTCACGCTATAGTACTAGCTTGAGGTAGATTTCATGCTGGAGTGTGGCAGACCTCACGCTATAGTACTAGCTTGAGGTAGATTTCATGCTGGACTGTGGCAAACCTCACGCTATAGTACTAGCTTGAGGTAGATTTCATGCTGGACTGTGGCAAACCTCACGCTATAGTACTAGCTTGAGGTAGATCTCATGCTGTAGTGTGGCAGACCTCACGCTATAGTACTAGCTTGAGGTAGATTTCATGCTGGACTGTGGCAAACCTCACGCTATAGTACTAGCTTGAGGTAGATTTCATGCTGTAGTGTGGCAGACCTCACGCTATAGTACTAGCTTGAGGTAGATTTCATGCTGGACTGTGGCAAACCTCACGCTATAGTACTAGCTTGAGGTAGATTTCATGCTGGAGTGTGGCAAACCTCACGCTATAGTACTAGCTTGAGGTAGATCTCATGCTGTAGTGTGGCAAACCTCACGCTATAGTACTAGCTTGAGGTAGATTTCATGCTGGAGTGTGGCAGACCTCACGCTATAGTACTAGCTTGAGGTAGATTTCATGCTGTAGTGTGGCAGACCTCACGCTATAGTACTAGCTTGAGGTAGATTTCATGCTGGAGTGTGGCAGACCTCACGCTATAGTACTAGCTTGAGGTAGATTTCATGCTGGAGTGCGGCAGACCTCACGCTATAGTACTAGCTTGAGGTAGATTTCATGCTGTAGTGTGGCAGACCTCACGCTATAGTACTAGCTTGAGGTAGATTTCATGCTGGAGTGTGGTAGACCTCACGTTATAGTACTAGCTTGAGGTAGATTTCATGCTGGAGTGTGGTAGACCTCACGCTATAGTACTAGCTTGAGGTAGATTTCATGCTGGAGTGTGGTAGACCTCACGCTATAGTACTAGCTTGAGGTAGATCTCATGCTGTAGTGTGGCAGACCTCACGCTATAGTACTAGCTTGAGGTAGATTTCATGCTGGAGTGTGGTAGACCTCACGCTATAGTACTAGCTTGAGGTAGATCTCATGCTGTAGTGTGGCAGACCTCACGCTATAGTACTAGCTTGAGGTAGATTTCATGCTGGAGTGTGGTAGACCTCACGCTATAGTACTAGCTTGAGGTAGATCTCATGCTGTAGTGTGGCAGACCTCACGCTATAGTACTAGCTTGAGGTAGATTTCATGCTGGAGTGTGGCAGACCTCACGCTATAGTACTAGCTTGAGGTAGATTTCATGCTGGAGTGTGGTAGACCTCACGCTTTAGTACTAGCTTGAGGTAGATTTCATGCTGGAGTGTGGTAGACCTCACGCTATAGTACTAGCTTGAGGTAGATTTCATGCTGTAGTGTGGTAGACCTCACGCTATAGTACTAGCTTGAGGTAGATTTCATGCTGGAGTGTGGTAGACCTCACGCTATAGTACTAGCTTGAGGTAGATTTCATGCTGGAGTGTGGTAGACCTCACGCTATAGTACTAGCTTGAGGTAGATTTCATGCTGTAGTGTGGTAGACCTCACGCTATAGTACTAGCTTGAGGTAGATTTCATGCTGGAGTGTGGTAGACCTCACGCTATAGTACTAGCTTGAGGTAGATTTCATGCTGGAGTGTGGTAGACCTCACGCTATAGTACTAGCTTGAGGTAGATTTCATGCTGGAGTGTGGTAGACCTCACGCTATAGTACTAGCTTGAGGTAGATTTCATGCTGGAGTGTGGTAGACCTCACGCCATAGTACTAGATAGAGGTAGATCTCATGCTATATAGTGTGATAGACCTCACGCCATAGCAGCACCAAATAAGGAATCACCCAACACCGAAGTGTGAAGTTCAGTATATCAGAGAATAAAAGTCGTCAGCGACAACTAATCACATTTCATAGCGTGTGATTAAATAAAACTGGATTTTAAAAGCTGTTAAATGCGTCACAGAATCTTTCTCAACCTTTTCATCTAACTGAAGGGTACACATGTGACTCTCAAAAGTTGTTTACTTTTTCAAATTAAATTTACATCAGATGGACAAGACTTTAGCGTTAGTTTTGAACTCCCGCTCGGAAACTGCCGCTCATGGAACCCGCAGAGTTTATCAAGTGCGAACTCGTTTTGATTATTTCAATTCTTTATTACTGGCTTTAATTATTTTTAGGTAGTCTGTACGCGCTTCAAGAGATCGTTTGTTGTTAAATAACTCCTTTAGTAGAGCCAAGAGAATTAATAATAATAATAATAAACCAAAGAATGATGGTTGATCGTTGTTCAAAGAATGATGGATCGTTGTTCATTCAAGGCCTTTTCTCCTTGACAAAGCGAAATAATCGCGAATAGCCACGGAATTTTTTACGTTTAAAAACTTTCGATCTCCGAGCCATACAATGTCTCCAAAAAATCGTTACGTATCCGGACAAAAATTGATCCAAGTTGTCTAATTCGTAATTCATCAATTAGTAAAATGTCTAACTTAAAAACGTTTATCATTACATACATTTTTGTCCCCATCATTTGATGTTCGCAAAAGATAGCGTCACACAATTCGAGGATGGACAATATTGTGCGAGCACTCCTCCGTCCCAGCCCCTCTTCCGGACGACGAGTTTCTTCGTCCGCAGTTCGCACGTCATTCCCGCGTCATTTGCCCGAGCGGAGCGGGAAGTGCGGGCAATCGGGCAACAGCGAGGTCGCCGGTCCGGTGTGTGGTGCCTGAATGTCTTGTGAACATTAAAAGTGTCGAGCTTGAACATCGGGAGGCTGGCGTGTGACGTTGACATGTCTTCTGAACATCAAAGATGCCGGGTTTGAACATCGGGAGCTTTTTGACCTGATGACTAATGAAACAAGGTGAGCTATAGTACTAAGGTTATTGAGCTGCTGATATAATGTTAACACTTTGACTGCGGCAACTAAATATTAAGTTCAACACCAAACTCAAATTTTAAGTCAATTGTAGTGAATTTTTTTGAAAATATCAAACATGAACTGGATCTCGTCTTCATTTAGCTTTGATTAAATATTTATTAAATTTGAGTTTGCAACTATCGGTCGGTCAGTAGCATTATGGAAATTACCTCCGTGTACCACCGGTGGCGGACGTCGCAGTCAAAGTGTTGAGCTACTTATCTACTAGCGTAATTGATGTACTGATCTATTGAGATTAACAAGGTTTATAATGCGTCAAATTAACATCAGAGTGCTCTAGAATAATTTAAACGCGTTTTTGAAATTGGAGAAAAAAATTGAGCAATTATGCAGCAGTTAATGAAGCTGGAGAAAAAAATTCTTATTGTTACAATATAAATAATATTTTGCTGTAATTATTGTGCAACTGGAGTTGGTTATTTTGGGCTTATTGTAATTTTGAAAATTTGTTTTGAATTATTACTACGGCTTTCTTGTGCGTGAATTTGTATTCAGTTGCGTAAGAAATTTAATACGGTATTGTCAATATTCGAAGAACAGTGTTGAAAATATCAGGTGAAAAATAATCATAATCCGAAATTTTGAGCATTTGAAAAATTAGCTCTAAGAACTGAAACCTGAGTAACTTTCGTGAGCCTAACTTCAGGCCTAAATCTTACTTTCAATTGTAATAAAATTTATATTTAACTCTAAGCTCGCCCCTAACCTTGACCCTAACCTTAATCGAATCCTCGCTTTTATTTTAACTTCCCTTGTATTGAAATTCTAACTATGGAACTTTCCTTAACCTAACTTTTCAACCAAAGCTTCACCTTTTCCATAGCACTAACCGTAACAATCAAGACTCTCAGCCTCTGTGTTGAACTTTGAGATTTAAAGTAAAGCTCAGCCATAACCTTGAACCAAGTCTAAATTTCAATATTTTATCTTGTCATACATTTAACCCATACCTCACCCCTTTACTCACTTCATTTCGTCTAACGTTAACTTTGAAACTAATCTTCTTTACAAATGGGTGAAGAACTAAAGGGATACTAGGGTAAGTTCTGTTATTTCGACTGTTCCTCGTTATCGTACAGAAAGCAATTATATAGAAATAACACTACTAGTCGGAACACTACCAGTTATTTGATTTCGAAAGAGTGTAACAAAGTTCACCCTTGCACTAGCTATCTAATACTGGTAGTGTTAAGGGCCGTTTACACTAGGGCACATTTCGGCCGTGAGGCGCGACACGTGTATACGAGGCTCACCACTGAGGCTCATATTTGTGTGTGTTTATACGAAGTTCTCTATTCGCTCCGATCAAATTCGTAATGCACGACACTCAAGAGCCTCGTAACTACCGTGGCGAATGGGGAACTTCATATACACACACACACACAAATGAGACTCAGTGGTGAGCCTCGTATACACGTGTCGCGCCTCACGGCCGAAATGTGCCCTAGTGTAAACTGCCCTTTACTTCCATTTAAACGCTACTTGTACGATAATAAGGAACGGTTGAAATATCGAAAACTTACGCTGCATGGGATCAGGATTACGATTTCCAATTAAAGGATTTCGAGGCATGTCATTGCCATCTTTACTAGCTGTGCATTTATCAACTATTTGACTGTTATAGTCGCGCTGAAGAATGTGTTTTGAATTCCTAACCCAGAGGGAGAGGACGGAGAGAAACAAACAAACAAACAAACAACGGCATCTTTGGGATGCTTTATTTCCAATCAAGCCTGATACATATAATCTTAAGCATAGGTTTTTCAAATGTCTTATAACTAAGCCTATATATAGGACACCATGACGGTTCCCCCGTATAGCCGGTACCTATTTCCGACACCTGGGTTGAGTGGGGTATTGTGCTTGAGCTTTCCCTTATACCCAACGGGGAAAATCTCCGCGCCAGCGCCGGAATACGAACCCTCGTCTCCAAAATACAAGGCTGATCCCTTAACCACTGTGCCACGGAGAGGATGAAGTGCGAGCTCAATGAATGCAAGAGTTTCCTGCACAAATTTTTACCATCGATACAGGTTTCTATAATTACACATGATCATCTCAGTGAGGCCCCAAGCTTAGACCTGACTAAGCTTTCTCTTTAGCAAAATGAAATGTATTTTATTTTTTGCCGTTTGGTTAAGAACCATCTTTCATCGGGTAACTGACGATTTATTTTTTAGCCCCTATTACTTTCTTATTCCAATTTTTTGTTTCATAAACTTTCCTCCTTAACTTGCTGTTTCAATATGTAGGGGACCATGCATGAAAACACATCTAGTGCATAGTTTCTTTTTTCTCTTTACTCCATACTAAATGGTGCCTTCATCCATCCTCTGTTGCAGTTAGGGAGGCTAAAACTAACTTATGTAATCTACGTATGGTCACCCAAATAGCTGCTCTTGAGTGCCACAGTTGCATGACAGGACTTTAGTCAGGGTCTGTCTTTTTTTAAGCAATACTTCACCCTCATGTCGTGGAAAAGATGCCCTAGAGTATTAAGGAGCGAGCGAGGTAGTTAGAACTGTTCTTTTGCCAAAAGGTAGGAAAATACCTGGCTTGAACACGGTGTAACAGGTAAATGATTATATGGAGAGCTGTAGCTTTAAAATAATTTGCACTGCACCATTTATTTCGTATCACCAAAATAAGTATGAAACGTTGAAACCAGTTTTTGAAATTATTCAGTAATTTTTTTTCATGATCCTGCTACCCAGCTTAGCTTACTCGATAGCTGCATGGCGAGTTGTGTCACATTCTTGCGGATCGGAAGGAGAGGGTTAAGTTTTTCTGAACTAAATGAACACAATTTTTTCTGTCAGAATACAAAATCTAACCTGGAAAGCACACAAGCCCTCGTTCGGTTCAGACAAATTCATGCTCATATTTTCGAACGCTCGCATCAAGTTTGAGTCGTATCGTAGATGTGAACTTCTTCTGATAGTACATATTTTTACAAGGCGCATTCCATACGTCACTTATTCACATGGGGTAAAATACAGTTAAAATTTCTTGTTAGTTCATGCCAATGAATGTATATTTCTAGAGCATGCAGCAACTTGTGCATAGTACGTCAATATATTAACATCCTTCCTACAGAATACACCTAAATTTATTTTTGACATGCCCACCGTGAGCAGTGCCCTTTTGTTGCTACATTGACATCTATATATAGCTTACATAATATTTCTTTTTTTTCTAATTTGCTTCTGTTAATACATGGCGTAGCATATAGCTTGTCGAGAATTTGTCCGCGACACAATCCTCTAAGGTGACTTATAGTCAGGTTCAAGTGAAAATTTTATTTTATCTTTACGTATAAGGAATAAAGGTTCTCGATACGAGCAACAAAGAACTACGACGCGAACACACGAACGACTAAAACATCAACGAATAAATTTATCATGATGAACTAGAAGGATTACGCATAATTAAGAATATACATGAAAGTTAATGAGCAGCACAAGCGACTGCTTCAAATAAATGGACGAACGGTCGCCAGGCTCCAGGTAAGGCAACAACAGACGTCGCCAGGCTCCAGGTAAGGCAAGAACAGACGTCGCCAGGCTCCAGGTAAGGCAAGAACAGACGTCGCCAGGCTCCAGGTAAGGCAAGAACAGACGTCGCCAGGCTCCAGGTAAGGCAAGAACAGACGTCGCCAGGCTCCAGGTAAGGCAAGAACAGACGTCGCCAGGCTCCAGGTAAGGCAAGAACAGACGTCGCCAGGCTCCAGGTAAGGCAAGAACAGACGTCGCCAGGCTCCAGGTAAGGCAAGAACAGACGTCGCCAAGCTCCAGGTAAGGCAAGAACAGACGTCGCCCGGTTACTGTTCGTGTTAAAAAGAGCGACGTTGAACGATCAAGATGGAAAAGAGATGAATAATTAATATACAAATAAGTGTGCGAAAATGTGGCAATGAAACCATTGCTCACAGTATAAATAAGTCGAATACCGTAAGAAATTCATCATTCACCTTCAATAAAAAGACGCCGTTAGACATTGCTTGGAAGAACTGCAGTTCCAGACAAAGAAGACAAGAAGGCGCGCGCTGGCTCGGCTAATACTGTAGAGTGGAAAAAATATTGAACATGAGAATAATTCTTCACAACGACGGGTGTAAAGTTTCAAGTGGGAATCACAATAATAAATCGGCAAAATAGCAAAAAGTAGCGCACCTGAACTTATTAGGTCGTCCAGTGTGCTTCTCACTTTAAGGCGCGAAGTTAATTAAGAGAGGCACCGGAAGAACCGGTAAACGCAAGGAAAGTAAGTGAAAAGGAAGGCTACGTGGGGAGTAATTCAGCCCACTAGTAGAAGGCCCCTTTTCCAGGTTAAGTTAGAAGCATGCAATTTTTTTAAGGGTTAATTCAAGGTTAATTCAAGATTAATTTAGAGGTTTTAAGAAAAATGGAAAGACCAGCTTAAAGTTTAGTAGACTGGTTTAAAGAATTCATTAAGCACACACAATCAACCATTCATTCATGAAAAATTAAGATAAGCATAAGGAGAAGAACTTAGGTGAGCTAAGCGCCAAGAAATTGAGCCAGCAAGGTTTGTCTCCACGCAGCGACTTCCAGCTCCGCCTCCGTCAAGGGTAGCGTTGACCGGAAACTGCGGTTTACGCCTGGTTGCAGAGCGCAATGAAGGACTGCACGATAGCAAGTCTAAGGCCATTCTGACCTCTCAGCTCCGCCGCTCCCGGACTAGCTTGTGAATCGGTCACTATAGGTTGCTACTTTATGTGATTAGCAGACGTGCACCAATTTTGTGAGGAAATCCTCACAAGCTTTATTATCGAAAATTATCATTTTCATGGGCTGAAGACCCTCAGAGGGATACAACCATTGTAGCAATGGGAATAGGCGCTCTCAGGGGAACATGGGAGGTCCCGAGCGAAAGGTTAGGTAGGCTTCCTTCTTGTTGAAATATAGAATAGGTTTTTGTTTTGTTACGGACCATCTTTTTTCGGTTCACTGCTGTCCTGTTTTTCAGCACCTACTACTTTCTTCTTCAACTTTTTCTTGTTTCATGAAATTCTTTCTTGCCTTACTGTTTCTCCGCAAATTGTGCATAGATTCCACGTTCCCTTAACTCCATACTGAATAGTGCCTTCTTCTTTCCTCTCTTTGTACATCTTTGTCGCGGTAATGGGAGGCTAAAACTTCATTAAAGTCAATCACTAACATCTAATTTTATAAATAAATACTTAATGGGTTATGGAAAATTTTCAATTCCTGCAGCGAGGAACGCGTGGTGGCGGCGCCGTGTCGTCACTGCGGGTCGGTGACTCACAAGCCTGGTCTAGATTTTACTGTGCTTTTATTTAAATAATTTTTTAACATTTCATGGATTTGTCTATGAAATTTGAATCTTCGAGCTAATTCAGAACAAAAATTTGAACTGCTCTTAATTATCTTACTTTTAAACGCTTATTTTTGAATTTTTACGGTTTTGTTTTGAAAATTTTGACAGGCGAACTAAGTCGGACAGTATCAGAAACTGTGCCTTCTATTTGTTTGCTTTTGTATATGGTACGATTTTTTCTAAATTTTCAAATTTATTCTCAGCCTAGCAAGACAAGCAATGCATGTTTAAAGTTGACGACTTTGATATGTTGCTGGTGTAGGAGGCAGTCGGGGTATGGGAAGCGTGTGAACTGTTGTTTTACTCTACGGATATTGAAACTAACATTTAACTACCTAATTTTTCAAGCACTCCAAGGCGAAAAATGTAAGGTCCTGAGTTGAGAGTTGAGCAAGGCTTCTTTTTGTAGAAAAAGAACAAGTTTTTTTCGTCGGGAGGCAGCCAAGGTTGGCATGTGTGTCAGAAGGCATTGGAAATGTCACGAGGCATAAAAGTGTGTCGGGAGGCATGGGAAGTGTATCGAAAGGCATGGGAAGTGTCAGGAGGTGTTTCAGGAGGCATAGGAAGTGTGTCGAGAGGCATGGGAAGTGTCAGGAGGTGTTTAGAGAGGCATGGGAAGAGTCGGGAGGTGTTTCGGGAGGCATGAGAAGTGTGTCGGAAGACATGGGAAGTGTCGGGAGGTGTGTAGGGAGGGGGGGGGGGGGGGGGGGGAAGGCAGGCCTGACGAGGTCCCTTATCAACGTCGCACATTTTGGCCGCCACTCTCCGTCGCCTCACGGACGCACCAGAGCGCGTCACCCAAAAAAGACGCGTGCCGCTCTAGAAAAAAATTAAGAAAATAAAAATGCCCCTGCCCCTCATGCCCCCCCCCCTGACCTCCCTCTCTCAAGGGGGCGGAGCTTGCCCCTGGGGGAATTTGGGGCACTCTAGTGAGGTGGGGCTGAGTTGCAGATTTGAAAATCCGGTAAAATGTTAATTCTTTTTTGGGAATAATTCAAGTGAATCAGTTTTTGTGCTTATTCGACAGCTGAATAAACACGCGAATGGTTTTCAATTAAAATCAACTCTCAAATTGTCTTACTAGGTACAGCTACGTTTTGTATCACAATTTTAATTTGTGTTACAGCAACAATTGTTACAACGTTTTGTGTTGTAATTTCAGCCGAAAACACTTCACCATATAGCATTTTTATCGGCACTGTCATAGATTTGTGTATACATATATACTCGTATATATACATCATATATATACATATATATACATATATATATATATATATATATATATGTGTATAAAATCTGCAACCCCAGATCGCATCCAACAAATTCTTTAACTCCTGTTACAACTCGTCCTACTCTTGTAACAACTTTTGTTCTTGCAGAAACTCTTACTCTTGCAGCAACTCATCACTAATTTCCAGAGGCACATCTCCCTGCCGCCACAAGCCTGCCCGCCCTCTGGTGTTAAGCCACGAGTTCCCTCGGGTATCGAGGTTTTTATCTCCGCTGCCAGCGACGGCAACACTCGCCGGCTGCTTTTTCTCCTTCGTCGCGCAACGCCAAGAAAGACGGAAAAGTTCCCGAATTAATTCGAGCGACTCAAGTCACAAAAAAGTCATCGGGGAAAAGACATGTCATCGAACTGTGAGTGTGCGACTTCAGTCTTGGTCTTCACTGACGAGCGGCAGTGACGACGTGACTGAAGTCTTAGCTGAAGCCTCATTTCGAATTCTACACACTCGGTTTCATGAAGACAATGACTTTTGCTATTGCTATTCAAATAACAAGTACTTTTTGTGCGTGATTTTCAATATTCCATTGTATAAGAATTATTGTGTGTCATCTAATTCCTGGGAACCCTCATGTAAGTACTATTAAGGACGAAAGATGGTTCTTTCTAACATCAATTTTCTGTTCCTGAGAACTGTGTTGTTTTCCAGTTGGAACCTCGAGCATATTTTCCATGTTAAAATGCCACTAATAATGCGTTGCTATTTTCTTGTGGCGAACTGACACTGGTGTCACTTCCTTCTCGGGGTTCAATTTGGAACGAGACATCGGTTGAATATTATAGTTAAATATTATAATTATATTATATAGTTAATTAAATATCGATATATTCATCATATAATTTTCCAAATTCTATAGAAAAATTTTTGTGTAAATTCATGGCGGAATAAAAATGTTAAGATATAAATCGAGATTATGAATGATATAAGATCATCATTGAAGTGAGTTTATGAAAGATATTATCATAAAGTTATCCTTGAAGTGAGATTATTAAAGAGATTATCATATGATTATTAAAAAAATGAGATTCTTTACAAGATTTTCATATGATTATAATACAAATAAAATTGTTGCAGATATCATTTTATTAAAATGAAAATAAGATTAATAAATGGATTGTTATAAAAATGAGAAAACTTCTCCGGCTTGGGGCTGGCATTGTTCAGGTCGGGGAAGAAAGAATAAAGAAGAAGCGGTGGGGGCGAGGGAAGGCGCACAGGAGCCGAGCTGCGAGATAAAGAGTTCCTCGCTCATCTTTTTAATCGCCCGGCCGGAGGGCGGCGAAAATCTTCTCTACTCCTTCGGAATCTTTTTTGCTTCAGCTACAGGAATGTGGTGAGGAAGTCGTGGGGTAGAACAGAGAGTGGCACGATTGCATTGGATTGTGTTTGGTTCCTGAGCAGGTCATGGCAGGTGCTTCTGGTGATCTTTATTCTGCAGCCCCGGGTCTCTGTAACACCTTGGTCTCTGTAACACCTTGGTCTCTGCAACAACCCAGTGTCTCTGCAACCCAGGGTCTCTGCAACCCAGGGTCTCTGCAACCCAGGGTCTCTGCAACCCCGGGCCTCTGCAACCCCGGGTCTCTGCAACAACCCAGTGTCTCTGCAACCCAGGGTCTCTGCAACCCAGGGTCTCTGCAACCCAGGGTCTCTGCAACCCCGGGCCTCTGCAACCCCGGGTCTCTGCAACAACCCAGGGTCTCTGCAACAACCCAGGGTCTCTGCAACAACCCAGGGTCTTTGCAACCCAGGGTATCTGCAGCCCCGGGTCTCTGCAACCCCCGGGTCTCTGCAACCCCCGGGTCTCTGCAACCCCCGGGTCTCTACAACCCCCGGGTCTCTGCAACCCCCGGGTCTCTGCAACCCCCGGGTCTCTGCAACCCCCAGGTCTCTGCAACCCCCGGGTCTCTGCAACCCCCGGGTCTCTGCAACCCCCGGGTCTCTGCAACCCCCGGGTCTCTGCAACCCCCGGGTCTCTGCAACCCCCGGGTCTCTGCAACCCCCTGGTCTCTGCAATCCCCGGGTCTCTGCAACCCCCGGGTCTCTGCAACCCCCGGGTCTCTGCAACCCCCGGGTCTCTGCAACCCCCGGGTCTCTGCAACCCCCGGGTCTCTGCAACCCCCGGGTCTCTGCAACCCCCGGGTCTCTGCAGCCCCGGGTTGCTGCCACCTCAGGCAGATCCACGCACATTTACGGGTACTGAAGCAGCGCAGCGCTGGCGTGCACTACTCCTGAATATAAGAGATGGACAAAAGGTGAGCAACGAAGCTTAAGTTCAAACGCGTTAACAGTTGTGCGATTCGCGTCATCGATCGCATGGTTCAGTGCACCATTTGATGCGTACGTTGATTGATGTAGACCAGTGTTATTTACTAATTTTTACAAGAGAGCCACTTCGGTTAAACGCATCGATTAAAAACCGGGTGCCCCACAAAATGTCCGCGACTTTGTAATTGATTATATCTCCGCTTTAAGTTAACATATTTGAATTGTCTGTTTTTCATGATGTAGTAAATTTTGTTTCCTGCTCGGATAACTTAAATTTTGAAAATCGGTTGAATAACCACTTTCCAATAATCGATTTACTGAAAGGGGTAGAAAAACTAATTGTTCAAAGAAAAAGTTTTTAAAACAATATTGATATTCTTCCTTATTTTATACTTTTCAAAAAACGGAACAAACAAAAATTTAGAAGAGTAATAAATTATTACCTGGAATAACGTTCAAATAAATAAAGTAATTTAGTATCCTGCGACATACACTCCATTTCTCTCAAGGCAAGTATTACACTATTACTTCTAGCCACCATTGAACGAAGAGTTCTGTGGATTATTTCAGTTTTCTTTCAGTTCTTGAAACACTTCTTCAATTCGTTGTCGAAGAATTATTAATGATGGAGGTGATAAGTGAGAGCCCGAGCTAAAGGTTAGGTAGGCTTCCTCTTTGTTGAAATAGAATAGGTTTTTGTTTTGTTACAGACCATCTTTTTTTCGGTTCACTGCTGTCCTGTTTTTTTCACCATCTTCAACTTTGATCTTGTTTCATGAACTTCTTTCTCATCTTACTGTTTCTATGCCCTTTCTGCTTAGATTCCGCGTTCCCTTAACTCTATACTAAATGGTGCCTTCCTCCTTCCTCTATTTGGATCTCATTTGTTGAGGATAGGGAGGCTTAAACTAACTAATAATCTAATCTAGTGGAGGTGATAAACACTTGATGGTATGTAGGATACATCATTGTGAAATTATTTTCAACAGTAGGTATTGAGAAATGAAGTACTCCAGTGTTTGTAAAACTTTTCCTTTGATCAATTACTTTTTCTACCTCCATTAGTAAATCGATCGTTGTAAAGTGGTTATTAAATGATTTTCAAAAATCTAAATTATTCGGAAAGGAAACAAAATTTACTGCATTGTGAAAAAGAGACAATTCAACATATTAATATAAAGCGGAGGTATACCACAGTGGTATTAATGTAATACCACTGCAGTGTAGGCCACGGTAGAGAAAACAAGGTAGGTTCAAACCAATCTTTTTTCGTTGGCGGTGTGGTTTTGCTTACGTCATGGCAACGAACCAATGGCAGCGCTCATTTTGCATCTGGTAGCATTTCTGTATGTGTGTGCAACTAGGTGAATTGTTCATTCACGCACCGGTATGAATGAATGACATTTCATCGATTCAGCAACCTCTTTAACCCGTCTCCACATGGTCGACCTACCAAGAGGTTTGATGAAAATGGGTCAACTGTGCAACTTACTGCACATTCACTAATCATGTTAGAAGTTTCATTGGGGGTTCATTGTAAAGAGAGAGAGTTGCTCTTTCTGTCAGTGGGGAAAAAAATACTGCTACCCCAATGAAAATCTACGAAATTCGAGTTCTTATTTCGGTAAAATACAAAAAACAGAAACCAGAAAATCACTGGCCATTTTTTATTTATTGCACTTTTATGTTTTTTTATGATGCATTTTCATATATTCTGAGTTGCTGAATCTTGTGGTATGTGAATTTTTTTTCAGGTCCAATAGTTCCTGAGTTATGTGCACTATATGTAAAACACAGTTTTTATTTTTTAGTTCATTTTGTGTATAGGCTGTTATCAAGCAGTTTCATTGCTTGTAAAGAGTTTGATATGCATAGAGCTTTTCCTCCCGAATACAATGGTGGTATTATTTTTTGCCTAGGAGTAAATTTGTGGATTTGGACTCCCATTTTTGGAACAAAAAACATTAGAAAATAAAAATGATGGTGACCTTCTTAGAGGCAGAGTGTGTGCTGGTATGCCTCAGCTACACTGCTGGCCTTCTAAGAGGCTGTGCAGCGCCGGTAGCTACACTCCAGACTGAGCAGAAGAATTCATACAGATTTGAGCTTGTTACCTCTCCTTCCCTGTTCCCCCCACCTAATTTTACCTTACACCAATGAATAGCGCTCAACGAGACGCTTAAGACCATTTATGGCAACCCTAGGTTTGCTGATGTGAAACATGTGCTAGCTTTGCCGACCTTCTAAGAGTCCAGGACGTGGCGACGGGTTAAAGGAAGCATATATTCAGTAATATAATCAGAAATGGGAGCTAATTTGGAAGTTGGGTCTAATTTTACATTTTCCTTTCTATTTCGAGGGGGTGACATCTGAACGATTTCTTAATAATTAATGTTTAAACTTGATTTTCCTTCCTGACGGGGATATACAACTATTGCCTCTATGGGAATCGGCTCTCAGGAGTAAAATGTGATGTCGAGTCGAGTCGGGTAGACCATCATTTCATTGAAATGAAATGATTTTTTTACAAAACCATCTTTTCTTGGTTCACTGCTGACCTGTTTTTCTGCACCTACTACTTTCTTCTTCAACTTTTCCTCGTTTCATGAACTTCTTTCTTAGCTTTCTATTTCTGTGCATCTTATGCATAGATTCCGCGTTCCCTCAACTCCATACTAAATGGTGCCTTCCTTCTTCCTCTCTTGGGACATCTTTTTCGTGGTTTAGGGAGGCTTAAACTTTCTTATATAATAATGATAATTCAACTTTTATCTCGTTTGATAACTTTTATTCTGAACTTTCTATGCGCACCGGATCCTGTGCGGATCACACTGAGCGTAGCTTCCGTAATCTCTATTCCAAATTAAGTGGTGCCTTCATCCTTCCTCCTTTTGAACATCTTTTAAAAGATTCTTCCTGAATAGCGCAAATTTTTTGAACACTTTCTCTTACTCCCACTTGAAATTTTGTTTTCATCTACGAGCGTCTATGGCTCGCGTAGGTGGGCAGTGGAGACTATCTACATCTCTTTCATACGTTCACGATGTCATTTGGGAGACATTTTAGTATTTTAGAGAAATGTTTGTTCTTAATATTTCAAGAAATATTAATACTAATTTTCGTTTTCACTCGAAGATTATGCAAAAATGTTGGTTAGTATCGAGATAATTGCATAAAATTTTGATCAGCTAAATCTAGTTGAAAAAAATTTATTCAAGGTGAATTTGCCACCTCATATATTTGAGCAATCGAGATAAGCGTGAAGTATCTTTGCCGAAGAAAATGCCGTTGAAAGCATCTTGCCTTGATAGAATATGCTAAACTTTGCTCGAAGCTTTCCATTGTAAATATCCCACTTCCTTTGAATTTCAACAGAAAGCAGCGCCGGCATCAAGACTGGCATTCGCTCCTCGAGTTAGCGTTCCAATGCCGAGCGAAGCATCCGTCCGAATTTCTTTCCTCGGGCATCAACGGAGTCTCGTGTCATCTTTACGCGAAGAGTATCAATTTTTGTTTGGAACATCGTAAGAACACCTTCGAGTTATCGCCAAGTAGCAATTCTGGAGGTATTTTCTAGTAAGAATAGTGTGCTCGTAGAGCTCGGGCGTATGTTAATTATCGCTAAATGATTACACTTTTAACGGCTTTATTATTAGAGGAAATGTACGTAGTAGTAGTAGTAGTAGTAGTAGTAGTAGTAGTAGTAGTAGTAGTAGTAGTAGTAGTAGTAGTAGTAGTAGTAGTAGTAGTAGTAGTAGTAGTAATAACATCAATTTGCTAGCGCTTCAGTGCCTGCACTATGTCGCGCCGAAGGTCTCGCAATTCAGGTTGTCTCCACTTCTCAAATTTCGAGGTCTTACTGCCACAAACATCGCACCGCAAGTCACAGCAACTATTAAACAAACAAAGACGCGACAGCCACGAGCGTGATCTGAACAACACTTGATTTCATTGGTGACAGTAGTAGTAGTAGCAGCGGCAGTAATAAAGGAGCTGCTAGTTCAATACCATACTCCTCATGCTTAAGGTTCAATCAGTTCATATAATCATCTTAAGGTACATGCACAGTTTGCACATTGAGCAACAGCCTAACCCCCTAATGGGGGTCTCAGCTGCCCACCCAATTATGGCCGGGCGCCTTACCCGCGCTGAAACCCCCAGGGGCATTGCGCAGCGCGCCCGGCCATTTTACAGTTCAGTGTTTACATCGCATTACCATGCGTAGAATCTTCAGGCTAGATTTTTGAAGACAGATTACACGCTCCAATAAACGACTGCAGCGCTGTCACATTATAAGTTGACCGCTCAGCCTCCCCAAGTATTCCAGTCAAAACATCCTGTACACACCCGCGAAGGTGCGGAAAATGCAGATTCCTGGCAACAGCATTCAGGGGACACTCCGCGAGGAAGTGCTTTACAGTCAAAGGCACACGACACCGTTCGTACTGCGGCTGTGGTATCCGCTCCATCAGGTGCCCGTGTGTTAGCCGCGTATGGCCAATACGGAGGCGACAAAGCATCACCTCTAACCGGCGACCACGACAACTGGACGATATCCACTCACGTATAGTGGGTTTAATTCTTCTTAATTTATTGTTATCGTTAGCAGCGTTGTCCCATTCATGCTGCCATCGTTCTCTCACTGCCGCTTTGATCCGAGGGTAATAATCTCGGAAAGGAACCGTCAGATTTAGAGTCTCCTCGTTTGCCTCTGCGGCCCGTTTAGCCTCCTGGTCAGCTCTTTCATTGCCAGACACTCCTACGTGGCCGGGCACCCAGCACAACGTCACAGATTTACGCTCACGTGTTAAATTTATTAAGTTCATGACGATCTCACCAACGAGCGGATGGGTGCTATTATGCTCTCGAGTGGCCTCCACCACACTTTTTGAATCCACAAAAATAGCAAAAGTATCATACACACAATGTTTAATTAGTCGGAGGGCCTCCAGCACACCGTAAAGTTCCGCAGTGAAAATGGACGACTCTGGGAGCAATCTCTTGGCGCTCACCAGCTCCCCCGACACAGCGGCACACCCTACAGCGTCTCCCACCTTTGAGCCGTCGGTATAGAACTTCATCGCACGGGCATGTTTTTCGGCAATATGGTCCAAAAAGATCCCCTTTAGTATGTGTGTAGGCATAGAATCCTTCTTAGGCATTTGACATTGTCAGGGCCAAGTGACGGAAGTATTCCGTACAGCTCTAATAGTGGGGACGTCAGGTCAAAACGCTCTACTTTCCCCAACCGCCTCGGGAATTGAAACACGGAACAACCAATAGATTTATTGATTGCATAAATAAAGGAAAAATATATATATCTTAACTTAAAGTTAGGACAGTGGAATGCAGGTCGAGAACCCGTGATGGTGGGCGAGCACAACAGCGGTCATCGAACACACGCCAGGATGGGGCACCAGGGACCCGTGCAGGATAAGGCACCAAGGACCCGTGCAGGATAAGGCACCAAGGACCGGTGCAGGATAAGGCACCAAGGACCGGTGCAGGATAAGGCACCAAGGACCGGTGCAGGATAAGGCACCAAGGACCCGTGCAGGATAAGGCACCAAGGACCCGTGCAGGATAAGGCACCAAGGACCGGTGCAGGATAAGGCACCAAGGACCGGTGCAGGATAAGGCACCAAGGACCCGTGCAGGATAAGGCACCAAGGACCCGTGCAGGATAAGGCACCAAGGACCCGTGCAGGATAAGGCACCAGGGACCCGTGCAAGATAAGGCACCAAGGACCGGTGCAGGATAAGGCACCAAGGACCGGTGCAGGATAAGGCACCAAGGACCGGTGCAGGATAAGGCACCAAGGACCCGTGCAGGATAAGGCACCAAGGACCGGTGCAGGATAAGGCACCAAGGACCGGTGCAGGATAAGGCACCAAGGACCGGTGCAGGATAAGGCACCAAGGACCGGTGCAGGATAAGGCACCAAGGACCGGTGCAAGATAAGGCACCAAGGACCGGTGCAGGATAAGGCACCAAGGACCGGTGCAGGATAAGGCACCAAGGACCGGTGCAGGATAAGGCACCAAGGACCGGTGCAGGATAAGGCACCAAGGACCGGTGCAGGATAAGGCACCAAGGACCGGTGCAGGATAAGGCACCAAGGACCGGTGCAGGATAAGGCACCACGGAGGAGGCACGCAGGTGCGCTAGGCTACAAGCCCACGAGTGAACTAGTTGGTAGACTAGTCAGATGAACATGAACAGACACGAGCGTGGCTTCCTTTGGCACAGGGCAAGTCCAGCCTGCGAACAAACACACCACCATTAACACTGTTCGCGGCTTGCTAGGGTCAAACCTTGAATTAACGGCGAGAGAAAATCTCACTAGGAGGTCTAGCGGGAAATAAGGTAACTAGTATTTCAATTTCAGTAAATCTACTAAAAGCAAGACAATGCAGAAATACTTGTTAGATTTGTCTCTAACTAACACCCAGTCTAAGCCTATCGATTCACACAAGGCGTTCCAAAGAGAGGAAGGAAAGGGCACCACTTAGCACGGGGCTTCGGGTACGCAAAATCCACACAGGAAGAGCACAGACACAGTTAACGGAGAAAGAAGATTATGAAATACGATAAAGTTGGGGTAGAAAGTAGTAAGTGCTGAAAACGGAACAATTAACCGGAAAAGAGTACTTGACATTACAACACTTAATTTTAATACAAAGAACGCCTACTTAACTCCAGCTAGGGCCCTAACAGCACAAAAAACAGAAGTAAACTTACTCGTCAGAAATGGTGACACTATCTACTGTTTAGAAAATTACGTTCACCAGGGTTCTATACGGTTCAAGTTCAAGTCTAGAATGGAAAAGAAACAATTAGCGACAGGGCTCAACTCTGAGCTACAATAAACAGTTAATAATCACACATTAGAAGGAGACTACAGTAGGCTCGTATGATCACAAAAAGGTACCAATCTGTGAAGCATCGCAGGCTATATAAAGGACTAATCTATGTCTTCCGATGTCACTGGGAAGAAGAGCGGAAGGCCGGCAGGGTCGCCCCTACAGACATCCCGGGTAAAAACTCCCGATTGGGACACGCCACGCGGGAAAACTTTCCAAGAACACTGGTTGTATTCTCATTGGCCTCAGCTGTATTGCAGCCACGACTGCCGAATAATCTTCCGATGAGGGCAGAAAGTAAGGGAAAGGCAGATGTCGGCCTAGTGGCGCATGCACGCTGGTCCATGCAGGAGACAAGGGGACTTGTTCCAACCGCGCCAAGTACTGAAGGGTCAGCTGCACACGTCGGTGCCGTAAAGGAGGTTCACCGCTCTCCACACACAAGCTGCTGGAAGGGGACGACCTAAACGCGCCAGTGCAGATTCTGATAGCAGCATGATGCACAGGGTCCAGCTTCGAAAGTGAAGTCGCCTTAGCATATTGATACACTATGCAGCCGTAGTCTATTTTGCTTCTAATAAGAGTACGATATAGTCTCAGTAGGGTCATCCTGTCAGCCCCCCACGTCAGGCCGGCCAGGCTTTTTAGCAAGTTCAGCCTTCTGACGCAGTCAGCCTTGAGGGTGGCTAGGTAGGGCTTCCAAGAGAGCCTGTCATCAAGCGTCACCCCCAGAAACTTGGCACTGTGTGAGAAACTCACTTGTCTTCCCTGCAGTGTGAGCTGTGGGGGATCACTACGGCCACGGCCCTGGAAGTAAAGTCCAACGGTTTTTTCGGGTGAAAAGTTGAAGCCATGTTCCTGAGCCCACTTATTAGCGTTATTGATGGCTAATTGCATTCTTCGCGTCAGAGCCGGAAGATGTGTTGATGAAGAGTATACCATAAAGTCGTCCACATATAAGGAGGCAACCGTTCCGGGAGGCAAGGTGGAGGTGATACCATTTAAGGCGACACTGAACAGTGTGCAGCTCATAACACTGCCCTGCGGTAAACCTTCGCACTGCAACTGCGAGGAAGAGAGGGTGCCACCGACCTTAACGCGGAAAGTTCTTTCACCAAGAAATTCTCGAATATACAGGGCCATGTTACCACGGAGTCCATACTCATGTAGTGTCTTAAGTATTCCATATCTCCACACGGTGTCATAAGCTTTATGCATATCAAAGAAAAGACACATGGTTCGGCGACGCTCGGCAAGGTTGGCCACCAGGTGGTTCTGTAAGCGGAGCAGAGCGTCTGTGGTCCCTCGAAGCTGCCGACTGCCAAATTGGACAGGGTTCAGTAGCTCCTCCGCCTCTAACCATCTGGTGGGTCGCGCATTGACCATTTTCTCCATCAATTTTCCAAGGCAACTAGTTAGTGCAATGGGTCGGTAGTTGTCAGGGTTGGATGGAGGTTTGTTAGGTTTTTCAAAAGCCATGATTAATGATGTGCGCCATTGTTGAGGATATGTATGCGTGATCCAGATTTTATTGAAAATATATAGCAAGAATTTAATGGCTGTAGTATGCATTTTCTTCAACATCCGGTAATGGATACCATCTGGTCCGGGAGCGGTATTTTTACATTTCTTCAGGGCGTTGTAAAATTCAACCATTGTAAGGGGGTCATTATAAGAGTAGGTGGAGTTTGTTGAGAAGTCCAACTGCTGCTGCTCCTGTTGCTGTTTCAGCACTGTAAAGGCAGGAGAGTAGAGTCGTCCGCTACTGACACTATAAAAGCTTCGGGCCAGTGCTTCTGCCACGCACTCCGGGTCTGAGGTGAGAACGCCATTAACTTCTAGGCACGGCCGTCGATAACTGCATTTTCCCCTCATTTTATTTACTCGCTGCCATACCTTGGCCATAGGAGTATCGCTATTGAGAGTGGAGACGTATTTCTGCCACGATACCTTACGGGCGACGTCTTTTATAATCTGAGCTCGCGCTCTAGCCCGATTGTATGCGATCTTGTCGGCTAGTTCTTTTGTTCTTTGGTATCGTCGCAATGCGCGTTTCCTCTCGATATTAGCGGCCTGGCAGTCATTGTTCCACCACGGGACGCGGTGCACTGGGCAACCGCCTTTAGACTTTGGAATAGCACTGTTGGCGGCTTCGTGCATTGCACTCACAAAGCTGTCAACCAATTCATCTACGCCATGAGCTTCATTTGGGTCCTCCATTGTCGTCAGCGCTCCAAAGTTTCTTCAGTTGGCCTTTTGAAGTTAAACCTTGGTTCTATCAGCATCTGCTGGTTTTGGACCGAGTGCATTAAGACGGGGTAATGATCACTACCGTGTGCATCGCTACTCACGGACCACTGAAATTCGGAAAGGATGTCGGGAGTGCAAAGACTCAGGTCGATGGCGGAGGAAGTCCCAGTCTGCACGTGAAAATGCGTGGGGGCTCCGGTGTTCAGAAGACAAAAATCAGAAGCGACGATGAAGTCCTCCACAATTTCACCTCGACGATCGCTCCGGGCGTTTCCCCAAAGTATGTGCTTGGCATTGACGTCTCCCAGGATCAAGGCCGGCCTCGCGAGTTGATTGTTTAAGAGGCTGAGATCTTGCAGGGCTAAGGGTTCGCCTGGTGGTATGTAGATGTTACATACTGTTATCATACGTTTCCCAATGTAGACACGGAAAGCAATAGCCTGCAGCCTGGTGTTTACCGCAAATCTACTGTAGCCAACGTCTCTCCGCACAAGCACCGCCAGTCCCGTTCCAGGTACCGGGTTGGGCGCTGGGGAGAACAACTCTATATTGTAGTTGCTTGGAGGCCTTGGGGTAACGTTCCCCAGCAGTGTTTCCTGCAGACAAACACAACAGGGCTGGTGCCTCTCCAGAAGTGCTCTCAAGTCTCCGTAATTCCGTCTGTAGCCACGTATATTCCATTGTAAGAAGGTGTTCATTTTTTGTCAGTTTTAGATGTTATATACGTAGGACCCTTTTCAATTCCCTCACCTGCGGCACACGTCAGTCCGGGTGACGTAGAGACAGGAGGTCTGTCAATCCACGGGTGGACAGGTACCGCCGGAGGAGGCCCGGTGGGGAGGTTTTTTGGGGGTGGTAAGATTTTTAACAGGTGTGCTGCTACTTCTTTTGGGACGGTCGTAACCCGCTCTAAAGAACGAATGCGTTGGGTAACAATGTTACGCTGCTTTTCACTGTCAATGTGGGAGCTATTCTTTTCTTTGGTCTGTAGCGACAAGTCACGCCCGGATCCCCTTTCCTGCTTGTCTCCACGGCTGGGCCCTCGCACGGCAGATCGAGATTCCCTCACAGTGCTGCGTTCGTGCTCTGCCCTTCCACCGGTTGTAGCCACTGAATCCCTGACAGGATCCTTCTCTTGACTCGGGATAGCTTGGCCTTGATTGTCTGCTGGGGTGTCTTCCATAAATCTCAGTGTTTTCGGAGTTTTTGTTTGTTTTACATCTTGTGGGGGCGATATGTCGCTTTTAGTTCTTTTGCGGGAGGTAATAATTGAGGGGATTGATTGAAACTGTTCGTTAGATGAATCTTTCTGGTGAGTGGTGGAAGCTGGATCTTTTGAAATTTCCTTATTAGAGGGTCCTGATTGAGCCAAAGGTTGGGTCACGCGCACTGGAGGCTTTTGGGCCAGGCTCTGGCTTCTTAGAGCAGAGGCATCCACAAGGCTCAAAGGCTCTGGCTCCTGCTCATCTCGCCGTGCTGCCACACTCCGCGAGTGCGGTTGCTCAGGTTGCCGAAAGATTGGCTGAGAGTTCAGTCTACGGTGTTGGGCGACGTCAGCGTAAGAAGTGCGGGGAGAAACATACCTGGATGTCACCGTCCTCTTGGCTTCTCCATAGCTAATGCTCTCTCTCACCTGAGTTGCGAGGATTTCTGCTTCAATCTCATAGTGGGAACATGATGTGGAGCTGGCTGGATGCGGACCCTCACAGTTGGCGCATCTCGCAGGTCGGACACAAGGCGACTCATGTTGCTCCATTGAGCAATTTGCGCACGTGCCTCGCTGGGCGCGGCAGGTTTTGGCGCCGTGTCCGAAGGCCTGGCATTTAAAACAGCGCCTCGGTCTCGGCACGTACTGGCGTACCAGGCATCGCGTCCAGCCGATTGACACAGTATCAGGCAGCCTACAACGATCAAATGTTATGAGGTATACTCGACCTGGAGTTAGCACGCCCCTCTCTCTCCTTTTGAAGCAATATACCTCTTTGGCGCCGAATCGCTCCAGCTCCTCTAAGATACGAGCATCTGTGTACCTTGGGCTGTTCTTATACCAGATTGTTCCTTTCGTTTGATTAAGGCGTTCATTCGGAGATACTGTTACCTCCACTCCGGCAAGAGACTTAATGGTGGTGATGCAGCGGCTCTGGTGAAGATTCTTGACTTCGACCAATAAACTGCCGTTACGGACTTCATTAATTTTAGTGGGTTCACCCCCGAGTCGGTGAAATATTTCTCTGTAGGCTTTCGCGACGTCCACTTCAGCCATAGGGGAGTTATCGTTGGCTTTTATTACAAAGAACTTTTTGTATTCCACGGCAGGCAATTCATCTTCTACCGCCGAGGGCAGGCGTTGCCATCGACGGTTTTTCCTTCTGCCTGCTCCCGGCACTCGGCCATCAGATGAGGCCTCGGCAGGTCTCGAAGGTCTGGGTGGTTCATATGGCTGCATTGTCCACTCTGCACTTCCGTCACGTCGGCCTGTCCCCTCGCCACCTACAGGAAATTGAGATGACGGTACGACTCGTTTACCGGGTTCAGGAGAGGTAATTCCAGTGAGTGTATCCATTTGTGAGGGCCGTGTCGTCAACGTTGAAGTAGGTAAAGTATCAGAAGAAGAAGAAGCAAGCTCAAGTGTTTAGGAGACTCTTGTCAGTGAGGGTTCCCCCCCACCTATCCAGGCCGGCTCAAGCCGGAAGAGAACCCCCCGGGCGGTCAGTAGCCTACTGACGCGTCTCCGCGTTTAAGGCGGGCACACACTGACCAATAGGAATGAAAATCCCTCCCACCGTCGACCCAGGCCCGTGGCAGCCCCTATATACGCCCGGGATAACAGGGGCTTTATCACCCGTAACTGCCGGGGTCCGGTTTTATTTACATGGGGGGCCTTCCCATGGCCCCCCACTTTGTCTGGCTGCTCCAGGTGAGCCTGTCTGCCACGGTTGAACCCACCAGGACATAAAGTCCTGACAGCATAGCCTCACCTTTCCTCACAGCACGCAAACCCTCCCACCACAATAAGGTAGGGGGACGTTGGGAGGGCCCTCACATAGTCCCTCTGGGAGCGCTAATTCCCATAGATACAACATTTGTGTCCCTTTGAGGGGAAGATACCCTGTATGTAGAAATATTAAATTGAGGAGCAAGATTATGACAAAATTAACGCTGAAAAAGAAACGGAACAGCAGTTAATAAAAAGAGAAGAGAGTTCCTAACCAAAGAAAACAATGCTTTTAAATTTCGACAAAAAGGAGCCCTACAAAATTCTCACCTTGGGACTTGACATAACTAGTTATTTAAGAATGGGGAGCAAAATACAAGCAACTATTAGTCAATGGAGAAATATTTCCCTCACTTAAAAATACATTAAATATATATCACGTAACTGTTTGGCGATAATAAATGAAATGAACTATTTTCCTATGAAAACAACATTTGGTACACCACCTCTCTATGCGCGTTTCGACATTTTCCAGTTATAAATTCCAAAATCTACACAAAAGAAACAACATAAAACTAATCGTTTAAATCTAGGAAAGGACTTGAGTAATCACAGACGACAAAAATAAATCAATAATAAACTGAAGCACTAGCAATGCATTAGCGCTATCTATATTCACACATCAGGACACTCTGCGTGCCAGTGAGTAAGGAACCATAAAATACAAATAAAATGAATACTTCAACTTCGAAAATGAAGAAATTTTGCATAATAGATTATAAAGGCAAACTTTTGAAAGACCAGTATTATTATTATTTTTACCATTACGTAAGAAAGTTTCAGGCTCCCTTTACCAAGACGAAGATGTTCAAAGAGAAGAAGGATGAAGGCACCATTAGTATGGATTTGAGAGAGTGCGGAATCTATGCACAAGGTGCATAGAAACATAAAGCTAAGAAATAAGTTCATGAAACAAGATAAAGTTGAAGAAGAAAGTCATAGGAGCTGAAAAACAGGACAGCAGTGAACTGAAAAAACATGGTCCGTAACAAAACAAGAACCTATTCTAGTTCAACAAAAAAAAAGCCTACCCAACCTTTAGCTCGAGCCCTAACGTAATTCCCCTGTGAGCGCTCATTCCCATAGATACAGATTAGATCATAGGGTAGTTTAAGCCTCCCTAACCGCTACAGACAAAAAGCGTATCGAACAGAAGAAGGAGGAAGGCACCATTTAGTATGGATATTAGGGAATGTGGAATCTATGCAGAAGGGGCATTATTATTATTATAATATAAGAAAGTTTTAGCCTTCCTTAACCACGACAAAATTGTTCCAAGAGAGGAAAGAGGAAGGCACAATTTAGTATGGAGTTGAGGGAACGCGGAATCTATGCACAAAGTGCACAGAAACAGTAAGCTAGGAAAGAAGTTCATAAAACAAGATAAAAGTTGAAGAAAAAAGTAGTAGGGGCTGAAAAACAGGACAGCAGTGAACCGAAAAAAAAGATGGTCCGTAACAAAACAAAAACCTATTCTATTTCAACAAAAAGGAAGCCTACCTAAAACCCTTTGCGCGGGCCCTCACATAGTTTCCCTGGGAGCGCTCATTCCCATAGATACAACAGTTGTGTCCCTTTGAGGGGAAGATACCCTGTATGTAGAAATATTAAATTGAGGAGCAAGATTATGACAAAATTAACGCTGAAAAAGAAACGGAACAGCAGTTAATAAAAAGAGAAGAGAGTTCCTAACCAAAGAAAACAATGCTTTTAAATTTCGACAAAAAGGAGCCCTACAAAATTCTCACCTTGGGACTTGACATAACTAGTTATTTAAGAATGGGGAGCAAAATACAAGCAACTATTAGTCACTGGAGAAATATTTCCCTCACTTAAAAATACATTAAATATATATCACGTAACTTTTTGGCGATAATAAATGAAATGAACTATTTTCCTATGAAAACAACATTTGGTACACCACCTCTCTATGCGCGTTTCGACATTTTCCAGTTATAAATTCCAAAATCTACACAAAAGAAACAACATAAAACTAATCGTTTAAATCTAGGAAAGGACTTGAGTAATCACAGACAACAAAAATAAATCAATAATAAACTGAAGCACTAGCAATGCATTAGCGCTAATGCATTGCTAATGCATTGCTAATGCACTAGCAATGCATTAGCGCTATCTATATTCACCCATCAGGACACTCTGCGTGCCAGTGAGTAAGGAACTATAAAATACAAATAAAATGAATACTTCAACTTCGAAAATGAAGAAATTTTGCAGATTACACAGATAAAATTTTGAATGAATAGTACTTCAAAATCACAATTTGAATACCAATTTTTTTACTGTAATTCGCTGCAATTCGGTATGAAACATATATATCATAGTTTTGCAGAGGTTTCCATAGGTTTAATTATAAACGAATTTTAAAAAGAGTTGCAGTCTAGAGGTAGAATGAAAGGAATAACAAATACGTATAGCGCGTACATAGTAATTCTTTTTTATAACATTGCGACCTAACTGTGCACCGGTCCAAATCGACAAATAAACCATATAGCCTACACCATCCATGCTTGTGTAAGAAAATAGACAAAATCCTGCGAAATATTAATTCACAGCCTCAAATTCTACGCTAACTAATACACAAGGTGTAATAACCCCCTGGATTCAAGAGAATGCTTCACAGCCTTAAATTCAATACACATTAACAGCATAAGGCTACTACAAGTTGAACACTAATGGTTGTTCATTAGCAGAAGTGAATCACTTTGAAGTGAATCATTTATGCATCATTTTATTGAGTTTCTTTTTGGAACAGGTAGTCCGCAGAGATCTGTTGTAAGCCGTAATTGACTGCAGTGTTCTACATTTTACAAAGAACTTTATGAGGTACACTGTTATTTGAGAACAGCAGGTGCGAGGTTTGGGGCAGTTATCATGGATTACTTTACACACAGATTTGCAGAAGCCTGGTAAGTGACTAATTTTACTGAAAAAATAAAGGAAAACTCTCTCATAACAAATAATAGTGCGTACAAAAGACTGACTGCAATATTTCAGTCCCTTGTGCGGATCATCACACTCAATGTACTCTTTAAATGAAACAAACAGATGAAAACTGAAATCTTTCACGCTAAGAATGGAAGAACATGTACTGCAATCAGCCAAAGATGTTTTTTTCTAGTAGCTTGTGATGGATGTCTGTTTTCATGGCAAGGTAACCGGAGATATAAGCGGCAGCATCTTCCACTTCCACAGAAGCAAAAATTCCTCCTATCTCGGTGACTCCGTTGAACACCACAGCAGCCTTTTGTTCCTCTTCAGACACCTCAATGATAAGTGAAATTACTTCACTTTCTTCCGGCACCTGAAAGGCAAGAGAAAATGTGAACTCAAGTTGACAATTTTTTAACGTAATCAAGTCTTTGGCTTCATAAGCAAGCATTTCAGCTGCAATTGAGGGTACAGATGTAAATATATTAGAGAAAATGAAGCTAATATAATAAATTGAGATGCAGGTGAGGGCAACTAGATAAAGGGGTCAGTTGTAAAGAATTACGCTGAACGGGAAGCAGCATTGAAAAGTATACAAAGAAATGGAGATGATAAACTATAGCATAATACTAAATGTAAAAATATAAGGAGTCTCAATGAAGAATGAGAAGGAAAAAGACAAAAAGATAGGATTAGATTCTATGTTAGTTCAAGCCTCCTTAACCGCTAAAAAAACATGTTTAGAGGAGAGGAAGGAGAAAGGCACCATTTAGTGAGGAGATAATTGAATGCAATGTGGGATATCATGGGGGAAACAAGATATGAGGGGAAAAAAGGAAACACAAAATTGCAAGTAATAGGCAGAGAATTGTGAAATACATGGCTTAAAGAAAAACATAAGTTTATGCACTCTATTTCCCACAATTCCTCTCTAATATTTAATGTTGTCTAATATATTTATATTTTTGAAGATATTAAAACATAATCCTAATCTAAACTAATGAAAAATTTCAAGGAATAAGTGTAAAAAGTGCAAATTTTTATTTAATAAGACTCCAAATAATTTAGTTGAGAAAACCAGTCTAAAATCTGGACATCTTAAATTTTATTCTGACATGTATCTTTCCTTAGAGTGTTACCAGACTCATCTCACCTCTGCTAAGAAGCCCAAGGTCTCTCCTAATTGCTCGTCAGGAGCTGTCTCGCAATTGGAAGCGAGAGGAGCTCGAATGAGAGAAGAGGCAGCAATCTTGGCGTAGTTCTGCGTGAACGTTTGGGCATCTGAGAACTTTCGCAGCAGACGAATTTTCCCAAAGAACAATTCGAGCTCATCTTGACAGAGATTTCTCGTTGATAGGTATGGCAGATGATGGCCATCCAAAACAGGTCTCAATGAAAGAATGACCGTTATGGATTGGATCAAACCTTGGATGAAGCGGCATCTCCGGGCAATATTCAAGTCTTCCAGTTCTTGCAACCATTCAACAGCCTCCTTCAAAAATTGAATGGATGGTGATCGAGACTGGATTGGTTTCCGAAGTGGCACAGGGTCTCCTGGTGTTGAATTCAAGACATCAAATATGTCATTCATTTTTTTTCAAATAAGTGCTTGTTGCTGCAGCAGAAGAGCCTATTTTACCCTTAGCAATGCAGGTGTCAATAGCAGCAGAGCAGGAATTAGAAAGAACCTGAGCAGCTAATTTCACCTTCATTTTGGCACCAAATTTCAAGTTGTACACATGTTTGTCGGTAACACGTGGCATTCTTCGAAGGCTTTTGTCCCGGTCTAACTGGTAGACAGTTTCAACATCTTTCCAACTTGCTGGCACTGAGAAGTATGGAACATTTACATCTCCATTCAACAGAAAGTTTCGAGCACTTTTTAGCAAGTGCGGAGGGTCTCTGAATGCAAAATAGCTCTTTTAATTAATTGTAATCTTTGGGTTGAGTGGTGTGGATCCAAGGGTCTTCAAAGCTGTTTCAAAATTAGAGCCTTGATCAGTAGTTACGCCGAGAACTAAGAACTCTTCATTTTCCAATGTTTTGATTGCATTTGTAATTATTGCAGCAACTTCAGCAGACTTCATAACATTGACAGAGAAATAATAACCAATGGGAAATTTCCAGTGATTTGTCACACCAACTGCCATTACACACAGAGCAGATGATGCCAACTTCCTTGAACGAGTCTCGCCGTCATCCTCATATCCAATAATAAGATCCTTGCTCTGATTGTAAGCAAGTCCTTTTCTCAATGACATTTCGTCTAACAGAATGAATGTCAGCCTATCGGCATTAGCTTGAGGATTGATCTTGAGTTTCATCATCTGAACATTTCTCTTTGAAACACCCGGAGACATTTTCAAAGTTTTTAGCAACCGTTGAACAGTAGACAGTGAAGGCAATGGCAGCATTCTCCTCAACAAATTGTATCCTGATATGCTGCAGCTCACAAGAATATTTACCGCCATCCATTTTTGATAGAGTGTGTACCTTCTTTTGCCTTTTAGTTTCATTTTGACGAATTCACTCAGGTATGGTCCCAGCTCTGGGTACAATTGAGTTAGCTGCGTGTCAATGTTGAAACGCTTGTATTGAACAGGTCTCCTTTTCCTACCGGAGAAGTGCCTTTTCTTGCGTTCCTTTGAGTTTGCCGCACTTTCCTCTCTGATGGGACAAGGAAATAATTCTCGCTGACAAGACAGACTTGGACTTGAGTGCTGAATTTGGGAAGTTGATACTTCTTTTTTTGCAGTTGAGCAATGAATTGAAGCAGTGGCTGGGTTAGGAGTCAAACCGGCTTCCTTGCTGGATGATTGAGGACTTGAAAAAGCTTGCTTGGGGGCTGATGACAGACTGGAACTCTTGGTGGGTGTTTGATGACGTGAACAAGCTTTCACAGAAGGTGATGAAAGACTGGAACTCTTGGTGGCTGATTGATGACTTGAACAGGCTTTCACAGAAGGTGATGAAAGACTGGAACTCTTGGTGCCTGTTTGATGACTTGAACAGGCTCTCACAGAAGGTGATGAAAGACTGGAACTTTTGGTGGCTGTTTGATGACGTGAACAGGCTTTCACAGAAGGTGATGAAAGACTGGAACTCTTGGTGGCTGTTTGATGACTTGAACAGGCTCTCACAGGTGATGAAAGACTGGAACTCTTGGTGGCTGTTTGATGACTTGAACAGGCTCTCACAGAAGGTGATGAAAGACTGGAACTCTTGGTGGCTGTTTGATGACTTGAACAGGCTCTCACAGAAGGTGATGAAAGACTGAAACTCTTGGTGGCTGTTTGATGACTTGAACAGGCTCTCACAGGTGATGAAAGACTGGAACTCTTGGGGGCTGGTTGAGGACTTGAATGGTCTCTCTCGGAAGTTAATTGAAAACTCAAACGGGCTCTTTTGGTGGCTGATTGAGGACTTGAATAGGCTCTTTTGGTGGCTGATTGAGGATTTGAACCACTGGTCATATGAAGAGTTGGAGGATGTTGAGGAGATGATGAAATTGTGATATCTGTTTCTGAAATTGGTTGGGATGGAGGGATAGGAACCAGTGTAGGTGGATCATTATCCAATAGCAGTGAGTGATCAGTAGCTTGATTGGGTCGCATTTCAATTCCATGTCCTGGAAGATAAAAAAAATTCATATAAAACACAGTATGTAGCAACACTTTATATAAAAATTTAGAAATCCCCTATAATGAAATCTTGAATAAACATATGAAAGTAAAGTAAACACATGAATACATCAAAAGCTTGTGACCCTTAATTTGGTAAAGAGTTTTCTAAACTACTGAAAAGAGCTCAATACAATCTAACAAAGCTAATGAAGAATTGAAATTTAAATTCTTAAAAAAATTACCTTGGAAGAGAAAAACCAGACCCTAAAGGCTTGGTATATACATACACCTAAATAAGAACTTAGAGGAATCTCTAAACACTTTTGATAACAAAGGTTTAATGGACTCAATCTTTAGCTCATGAACATGACATACATTTTAATGAATTAATGTCATAGATATATTTTATAATACAATTAGAGGTGTTGCAATTATCTATTAAAAAAAATTTAATCAGACTAAATTAGATAACTAAAAACTTACAATACTTATAGTAAAAAAGGGCCATTACAATGAAGGCCCGGTAAATCATTGACAGATTGAAATTTAATAAAGGAATTTTGTTGCCAACTCTTCTTACTGAATTTGTACAATCAAGCCCAACTAGCTTTTATGAAGAACCAACTTGCAAAAAAATGTTTTATAATGTTTTTATCCACTAAACTGGATCAGTCAAATTTGAATTATGAACACATAGATACCAAGAGTAAGTATGGATGAGCCAATGGCTGCATTGACATCGATTCACAATGGCTGCAGCTGCACCATTTGCACTGAAAACACAGATTAATGGAATACTGTACCAAGTCATTAACTGTGCCAAACTCAAATTTGACATGAAATTAAATGGTGCTACAGTGTGGATACACATTAGCAATATTTCCTTAATTCTAATAATAACTAACACAAGTCACCCATGATGAGCTTTCATTATGGGGATACTAATGAACATAGATTCTTGAAAACAATACTACCCTACAGATGAGAAGAAAAAAAATGTATAACAGAATGTCTATTGATACATTTTATTTCCGAATTCTAATACTTTTATCTATTTTTTACTGCCTTAAAACAGCAAAAAATTACTACCTAATTTTTACATAACGAATGTTGTCCAAATGTAAGTAATTGGCCTTTAATGAGTAGTCTGAGTCAAAAATACACTCAATAACACAGGTTCAAAAAAAGAGAAATGCATGTACAAGGAAAATTCTCCTAGCTTCAATGATACTCAAATTACACTTCTGATCAAATCCAGCAAGACAGCTCATACCACAATCATCTTCAGCACATCTGGCATACCACTCATTCTCTTCATACCGCTCAAACACCACATTCACGAGACTCTCTCTCTCTTGCTCATACTTACTACATTCCATCAAAAAATGCTGAATTGTTTTCTTCACTCCCTTGTCACACTGCTGACATAATATATTATTATTCTCATTCCACCCCCATGCACACGCTGAATGACTTACATTCACGCTCAATGACTTACACCTCACAGCAAACAAGAGTTGACTACCAAAACTACCATCATAGAACACCTAACACTTAGGTACTTCCTTTTGCATATACCAGATTAGTGTAGGCTTCTGTGCCATGCTAAGCTTAGTCCATACTTGAACTTATTCAATCCATACTCCTTTGTTTGCCTCTCAATCTACTTCTTCCACCTCTTACAGTCCCACTCTGATCCCTCGCCTCCAACATTCACCAAAAGCCAGCCATCCTCAGGTCTCCCAATTCTAACACAAATAATATTTTGCATACTTAATTTCCTAGCATTCCCTCAACATACCTTATCCCAACAGCTTACACTCACATTCCATTCAAAAATATGCTTTACCCACCTGCCATTCTGTATTTTCTCAATTCTTATTTTATAATTCAACACAGCTTTTATCCTCCTTTCTGAAAATAGGCTCCACCTTAAGGCACCTCTAATACCTTCTGTAGCTGTCCATTTTGTAGCCCCTAATGGTAAAATTCTTACCTTATTTTGTATTACATCTACCTTTTCAAGGTCACTTCCATTCCATGTAAGAGCATTCATACCATACATGATACTAGGTACAGCAACATAACTTTCACATTCCTCTCACACATTCATACTTGTTTGCTCTTTATCTGGCCACACTACTTAACCGTCCACTCCACTGCATTGCTTTTGCAACTTTCTCATCCTTAGTTTTAGTGTATACATCTTCACTTATCATACAACCTAGATATTTGTATTTTTTTGTTCTACCTATTCTGATTTCCCCAATATTCCACAGTCTGCCTATCAGTCTATCACTAATTATAACCATAACCTTACTTTTTGCACCAAAGTTCATCTTGAGATCTGTACTATATCCATTCACAAAGTCAAGCATCCTTTGTAGTTCATGTCGACATTCACTAACCACAATCGCATCATCAGCATACAACAAACAGCTCAGTCTCTCCTTACCAACTTTCAATCCTACCCCACTCATTCTCAGTCAAACTGCCAATTCTTCTGTGTTCAATCCGAACAACAAGGAAGACATAGTACGGCCCTGTCTCACTGCTCACTTACTCTGTTTCCAAATTGCCTAACCAGTAGATAGCACTTGTGTTTTCATACAGACCTTGTACAATGTTTACTATCTTTTGGCTAAACACAGCTTTTCTCAAAATTTCAAACGGCATACCCAGATCCACTCTGTCATACGCTTTTCAATATCAAGGAATGCTAAATATACCTTCTTGTTATCCTTCCTCATTTGCTCAATTATTTCACTCACTGCAAACAGATTATTCTCCCCATGTCTATCTTGCCTAAAACCATTCTGTTGGTAAACGTGTAGCATTGGTCAGTAATTGATTTTCCACTTTTCATTGCCTAAAAATAGTTAATTAGATCAAAGCAAACAAGCTTTCTTCTACGCACTTTCCGTCGGAAATGAGTATTTTACGAGTTACAGCGGTATGTTAATTTTCGTCATTGATGACATATGCAGTTGAATAAACAGCCACTAATCAATTTACGAATTTATGTTGCTAGAATCATGGTAATAAAATCCAAATAAACTACTTTTCTCCTATACACTTTTTGCGGCAAATAAGTATTTTACGAGTTAGAGCGGTAGGTTTAATTTTTTGCGCGATTGAGCTGTTAGAGTAGGTTTGAATACTTTGTAATTTATTATTAGCTCACCCCGCAGAGCTGAGGGAGCCTGAACTCACTTCTAGGATCTTTTAGTTAATAACACAATAGAAATTATCACCGAAAAAGAACGAATTGTAGCGGTGTGTTAACTTTCGTCGTAGATACCGGGAACGCGCTTCATTCTAGCGCGTCGGATCAGAGCGTCCATGACAGTGTTGCCAGACGCGTGGTCGATGAATTACTTGCCGCTTCACACTAGAGTTGCGGTAAGTCATGTACCGCTGTAACTTGTAAAATACTCATTTCTGATGGTAAGTGCATTGAAGATAACTTGTTTACTTTGATCTAATTAATTATGATTAGGCACCAAAAACTTAAAACCGATTACTGACGAGCGCTACATATTTACCCTTTCTGTTCTCCCAGGACTCCTATTTCCTAAACTAAACGTTTCATTTTCTCATTCAAAATACCACAAAATATCTTACATTTAGTGTCAGCCAGTGCAATTGGTCTGTAATTTTCAAGTTCTTTCATACTCTTATGTCCACCCTTATGTAATAGAACTACACTACACTACACTTGTTCCAGACATCCGGCACTCTTTCAGTCTTCCATATCTCATCAAATAAACATTTCAACATACTGACTACACCCTTTCCTCCACATTTAAAGAACTCATATGGGATAATATCAGGGCTGCATGCCCTTCCATTTTTCACTTTCTTCAAAAAGCTTACATTCTCTTCACAAGTGATTTAGTCTTACATTTGCAGCTCATGTTCATCAATCAGAAAATTTATGGGTTTATCCTTAGTTACCTGCTCATTCATTACACCAATGTCCTCCCTAGTAGTATGCAACTGCTTTCAGCATTTGCATCCTATCTTGCACCCTGCAACCATTGACTACTAATTTGTCCACTTGACCTTCATTACCTTCTATAAACTTCTACTTCTAAACTTGACATCTTTACCCTTCAACTCTAGCCTCATTTATCATTCTTTTCACTTTTTTCTGCTGGTCCTTGTACTCATTCCATGCACTCTGCCATTTATCCTCAGTAATTCTGGGTCTTTCAAATTCATACACTTTCCTCATATTGCGTTGTTTCTTATTTAAAGTCTTTCTTCTAAATTTGTTCTTCCATTATATCATTTGTAAACCACTTAGCATTCACTGCACTTTTCCTGCATTTTATTCTCCCAATCTTATGCTCTGCTACATCATACAAGGTTATTGCAATTTCACCGTTTTGGTCATTTACATTTCCACACCTGTTCCAGTTACATCTACTCAATTCATTCCTAAATTTGGTCAATATTTACTTTACTGTTGTCAGCGATTTTCATAATTTCATTGCCATAGATAGGTCATATAGTTGATTTTAAGACGTTTCATATGAATGACAATGTGCTCGCAAATGCTTAGTTTTCGAGTTATTCAAGTTTGAAGTTATACGAACGGCGCTCCTGAATGGCCTTTTTTGCTCAAAAGCAGTCATTGTTTTTGCAATAGAACCAGAAACTAACCCCCTATCACAAACATAGTGGTTGGGTCGTGAGTGGTTGCCACAGTTTTTCTAGACAAAATTATAAATAAAGGTTTCTAGTGACGTCCTTATATATCGACTCCAAGATGGCGGCTGCCATCTTGGGTACCGAGTGGCGCCATTGGAGATGATGTAAACGGACGTCACTAGAAACCTTTATTTATAATTTTCACTAGAAGAACTGTGGCTACTCCTCTCGACCCAACCTCTTTACGTTTGTAAGAGGGGGTTAGCTTCCGTTATTAATTAAATTACGCTTGGCGTGCGCGCTTCCCTGGCGCCCACAAGCCAACTTCAAAGTTGAATAATTTGAAAGTAACGCATCAGCAAGCAGAATGTCATTCGTGTAAAACATTTTTAAATGTGTTCTTTTGTTGATTCTTTGCAATGAAATTATGAAAATCGTTGACAACATTAAAGTAAACATTGACCCTAAATTCTTCCAGTTTGCCATTTTTATATGCAATTTTCTTTCACACTCCTGATCTTCTGCATTGACTCCTTTCCATCCAAGTTATACTCGTATTCAAGCACAAGCATTTTATGGTCATTATCATTTAGTCAATTGCAGTTTTCCATTCTCTGCTTTGCTATGTATGCAAGCTATATCCTATTTTGAAATTAAGGTCTACAATTTCATTCTGGTCAATGTGAAGCGTGATGCTGAGCTGGGGGGAGGGGTTAATTTAAGCATTTTCATTTAGTCTTTTATATTTTTCCGTGCGTTCAGTGCACACCAGCACTAAACTTTAAAATCGAAAAAAACTGTTAATTTCTGTTATCAAAATTATCACTTTGGACTATTGCTTAATCTACCTATATGTGCCAAATTTTGTAAATATCCTCCACTCAAATGTGATATTTGGCCGCAATGTTACTCCATTTTATCCCATGTACACATGTCTGTATAATGCTGAAGAGTTGTGTTGTTTCTTGACTGTAACCTGAGTTTTCTTAAAAATTTCTATGAAGTAACTAAAAACCAGTTCATTTTACGTTTTCCGAAGTCTTCTTTTCCTTTTAGTTATTTTTTTTTCGAATAACTTCTTAGGATTACAATGAGCTCAACTGTCATTATCGGTGTAATAGATGGTAGGTTGTTTCTATCCTCTTATTTTATATTTGTATTTTTTTCTCATATTTCATTCTCAATAAGTACATATATTAATATGTGTGTGTACGTATATAGGTATATATATATCTACATAAATAGATATACATGTTTCTAATTCATTTCTTTACACAAAAACCATCCGGTTAATAAATTTTATTGCACTAGCGAAATGATTCAAAAATAGATCTCCCACTTACACCAGAGGACGTCTCTGTGAATCGGATTAATGACAAATACAATTAATGAAATTAATCGTAATTTGAGCGTATGAATCGTGGTAAAATTATCTTTCTGTCCGTATGTTGTACAAGCAAATTTTGATGTTGAGTATATGTTTGTTTGCGCATTTCTGCCAAAATTTTGTAGATATTTGTCAATCATGAGTGGTAACTGGCCTACACCAGGGTTGCCAGAAGGTTTTCGTGAATAGTAACAAATTCCCATCGCAAAAGGTAACAAATTGAATCAAAAAGTAACAAAAACTAAAAATCGTCAAATAAATAATTTAACATTGAAGGAAGTGTTTACTAACCTTTCAAAAAGTAGCTCCTTCTTCAGCACTGCCGTATAAGTCCCCTTGCGTCATCAATTTGAGTAATTCTTGAGAAGGCTGCCATTTCATGCAGTTAGTGCCAGTAAGTAAGCTTTTGGAGTACAGAAGTGCGTTTAAAGTTTCTGTTTTCAACAGAGACCTATTTTTACGTTCATTATTATTTAAAAGGGAAAATATTCTTTCGGCACAGGCTGAGGAATGAGGCAACGCAAGTAGGCTCATCATTAACTTTGACAATAGTGGATATCGAAGTCCATCACCGCACTTTTCTTTTGAAACAGTGTACCAGAAGTTTTCAGGTTCCTCGTCAGTTATACGGTTCGTGTCCTCCAAAGTGAGCTCTCGCCACTCGGTATTCAGTGTTTCGAACTCTTCTTCAGAAATGATGTTAGGAAATTTTAAGGCAAGAGGAATGATGGAGGCAGGTTTTCCCATATTAACGTTGGCGGGGTCCATAGCCTCAAGTAATTCTAACTTTTTAAGCATTTCATTCGAGAGAAAACGGCTAAACATTTCTTTCATTAATCGTACATAAAAATTCAAGATGTTCACTCGAAATTGTTTTAGGTCCTTGTCAGAAATTTTTTCAGAATTTTCGCAATAAACAGCTTCTGCTTTGGCCCCAGGGTAAATTTTCTCAATTGGAAGGAAGACCGAAGGATCATTAAAAGCAATTTCTGCTAGATCCTTACTTTTGATAATTCTCGTTTCACAAAGTAGCTCAGGATAGTTTTTACAGAAATATTTATAGAACTCTTCAGTTTGTGCAGTCGAAAGGTCTCAGTTTGAAATTCAAGGTTAATCTTACTGACATTGGGTAATATGAAGGCCAAGAACGAATAGTACATCTTATTTTGTGGGTTCCGCAATTGTTCTAATATTGCTGCAGCCGACTTGACATTATCTTCTAATGCTGCTGATGTGAAGAATAAAGTGAGAGCTGCCCACTGATCCAGAATTCTCGTTACGACTTGCTCAAGAGACAGCCATCTAGTGCAACTTAGATGCAAGATTTTTCTTGGGTCGGTTGTCTGTAAACTTTTGAAATTCTTTATACTCATTGAGACGTTTGGGACTATTTGCTTTGTATGAGTAAATACTTCGAGCTAAATCTTCCAACTCGTTCGGGAGTTCTAGGCAAGCCTTGGAAGCGCACAGGTGCATTGAATGGCATACGCAACCTTGAACAAATAATGCTGGGACCTTTTCTTTCAGCAAATGTTGAACACCGTTTTTCCGGCCCATCATGACACTTGCGTTATCGCTTGCAAACCCAATAAGATTATCAAAGGAAATGCCATGTTTTTCAAAAAAGGTAGTCAAAGAATCAAAAATTCCTTTAGCGTTACAATCCATTACCTCAATTAAAGCCAAAAATTGATCCACAGTTTTTTGCACATCAAGATCATAATATCTGGCAACCAAAACAAGTTGTTTAGTAGTGGAAACATCAGTGGTTTCATCGATAATTAACGAAAATTTTATTTTCGTTAATTTTGCAGTAAGTTCGTTTAAATAATGCTTACCAATGACAGCACGAAACACACCGGTGCCTTTCGTTCGGCCGCATTTGATGTCTTTACTGATTGAGGATTCTTCGCAAACATTAGCCACCAACCCAGGTAAGTGGTCCAAAATAGAGACAGGTAAGTTGTGTTCTGCGACGAAGACACAAAGTTTTAGTTCAGCTGCAGCAACTTTGTTTGAATGTAGCGTTGACGTACTGGGTCGCACGATGTCAGTCCCCTTTGAGCACTTGTTAATAGTACGCTCATTTTTTTTGTGCTTTTCTGTATTTCCATGTCTTTCAATCTGTGTTATTCCACCAGCTAATTCACAATTGCAAACCTTGCAATATGCTTTATTTTCATCTCCTTTACTAACTTGAATCCACGCTGAAAATTTTTCATCGTCAAGCCATTCATTTCTGAGCTTTCGTTGGTAAACGTTAGCTAGTTTACACTTTTTCTTTTCGGGTGTTTTGTTAATATCACTTTCCGAATTATCTCTTTTTGCATTCATCATGGAATAATGGTTTATAACTTGAAAAATTATAAAGATGAACCGATAAGATGCTATTAACTGAGTGGAAAGCACAAGCGACCTGAACTGCGGCACCGCTTTCACAGACGCAACTCAACTCAATGAATCATTGCATCATTTGACAGTTACCGGCGAACGTTGCCGAACTTGTCGACTCGACCATACGAGTTATGAACGAGACAAGGCGCGGTTGAAACGACTCTTTAGTCAGCACGAGTGCCTACGGAACGGGACCTTCTTTAAAGAACTATTAGCTGAAATTTCAAAAAGTAACAATATTTGTCGAATTTTGTCAAAGTCGTAACAAAAGTAACAACATAGGGATCTGATAGCAAAAAGTAACACTTTTGTTACGAACGTAACACTTCTGGCAACCCTGGCCTACACTGTATCTCCATTTTATCCCATGTACCCATGTCCGCATGATGTTGCAGAGAATATCGAGAAGATATGATATATGATATGATATATTGAAGATATATGTTTTTTTGTTGTTGTTCCTCAGCGGTAACTTGAGTTTTCCTAAAATTTCCTTTAGGAAATTAAAAAACCATTCCATTTATACGTTTTTCGAAGTCCTTTTCTATTCCTTATCTTTCCTCAGGTTATTTCTTACGATTCATCAGAGCTTGGGCTGTCATTTTAAATATTGAAAGAATAAGATTATTTTTCATGTCTATTAGCATTTTTCTTATATTCGTTTTCAATACGTATATATATGAATATGTGTGTTGGTGTGTGCGTGAGTATGTACGTGTGCGCACGCAAACATAAATGTTTATGTATCAGTGTAAACATGCACACGTTTCGCACACATATATGCGCACATGTACATATATCGGTTTCTATTTCTACTTTTTGCATAAAAAGCAAAACCTCTAGACTCATTACATTTTCCCTAAAGCTCTGCGATCAGTTAACACTGCACCAAATTTCAGAAATAAACAAATTGATTGCGCTTGCTTTATGATTTATAAATCGATCTATCACGACCCCGAAGGGCATTTCTGTGAACAGAAGAAATTAAAAAGTATAAACAGACAAAGGAAATAAAGCACTCGTGCAAAAATTATCTCTATATTTGTATGCCGAACAAGCCATGCATTTCAATTTTGAGTGTAAGTTTGTTTACGCATTCCTAGATGTGCGTGCTGTGTTGCGCGATGTTCTTTACAAATTATTTCGAGACTATCTTTTTCTCAATACTTGATTGTCATTTACGGTGTTGTTTCAATCTAGTACGGTGTAGCGTTTTTTTTTGTATTTTTCCTACTTCGATGATCTTATAAATAATTCGAAAAATACTAAAGAATTCTTCGAAACTGCCAAGTTCTTAGTTGAAATTATCGAAGTAGGAAAAAGGCAAGAAGTGCTGTACCGGAATCTCTTGGAATATAAAATATCCAAGAGATAATATTTCTCATTTCTCATTCAACTACCCTTGACAGAGTTAAACTATTAGCACGACCCGTATGGTTTGTCTATTAGTACGCCTCGTATATTTTTTCTATTAATATGCCTCGTATGGTCTATCTATCTGTACACCTATGATAGTATTGTCTAATATTACATCTCGTATAGTTTGTCTATTATTATGCCTCGTACGGCTTATCTATTTGTATACCTCGTATGGTTTGTCAATTAGTATTCCTCGTATGGAACTTTGTTAGACTATTAGCACACCATGTGTGGTTTGTCTATTATAGTACGCCTCGTATATTATGTCTATTAATATGCCTCGTATGGTCTATCTATTTGTACACCTCTGATAGTTTATCTATTAGCACACCTCATATAGTTCGTCGATTATTATGCCTCGTATGGCTTATCTATTTTTACACCTCGGATGGTTTGTCAATTAATACTCCTCGTATGGATCTTTTGTTTTAGGACGTCTTATATTAAGGAACTTTTAAAAGCCAATATGTTGGCATATGTATCTCATGTGACAACTTGGAAATAAACGGTTTTGTTGTTTTTTGTTTTTTTGTTTTTGTTTTTTTTGTTTGGTTTTTTACCACCTCCGTTTCGGGATGGTGACGATATTAGTGCTTACCTAATGAGGTTTGAGAGAATTGCCACAATGCTCAATTGGAAGAGAGAAAACTTTGCAGTTCAACTAGGTCTTCTTTTGCAGGGTCAAGCTCTCAAAGTTTACGTCTTTGCCTCTCTCTGTTACTGATAATTACGATTCCTTGAAATCTGCGTAGCTTAAGTCTTTTCGTAAAAATGACGAAGAGTATAGGAGAGAGTTTCGTTCTAGTCGAATCCCCCTCAGGGGGATACAATTATTGTATCTATGGGAACTAGCGCTCCCAGGGGGACAATGTGAGGGCCCGAGCTAAAGGTTAGGTAGGCTTTCTTTTGTTAAAATAGAATAGGTTTTGTTGTGTTACGGACCATCTTTTTTTCGGTTCACTGCTGTCCTGTTTTTCAGCACCTACTACTTTCTTCTTCAACTTTTTCTTGTTTCATGAACTTCTTTCTTAGCTGTCTGTTTCTGTGCCCTTTCTGCATAGATTCCACGTTCCCTTAACTCCATACTAAATGGTGCCTTCTTCCTTCCTCTCTTTACATCTCATTGTTGAGGATAGGGAGGCTTAAACTAACTAATAAACTAACTAACTAAACTAGTCGAATCGCTCCTCATCAAAACTGCGAACAATTTGTTGCGTCCCAGTTTAGGATGTTCGATCTGTGGATGTCTAGTTCAAATGTTGGGAACGATTACGAGTCCGTACGTAAAGCCATGGTGGCTGACCAGTTCCTGGCTTCATTGTCGCCTGACTTGAGAATTTTTATAAAGGAACGTAATGTTACCGATCCAGACCAAATGGCTATTCTGGCCGATAATTTTTCTATGGCCTGAGGAGCTTATCCCAAATTGAAACAAAATGTTAAGCCTGACGATTTGCTCAAATAAAAATTTGACGGGAAGCGTGAGCCTCAATTTGACCCTAACCGTGTCTTTGTTGAAGCGCCGAGAGATGTGCCTGTAAAGTGTTTTTCATGTTGAGTTGTTGGCCATAGGCGGAAAGATTGTCCACAAAGCAGAGCCGCAGGCCCGAGAGTGAGCCAGGCATTTAATCCCTCACCCCACTTGGACATATGGTTAGCGGGACTGTTAATGGCGCTCGTGTTTCTTCCATATTGAGGGACACTGGCTGTTCGACTGTCATTGTTTCGGAAGATGTCATTCCCGAACAAGACTTTTCTCAAAACGATACTACCGATATCTACGACTATTTAAATAGGAATGTTATGCTTCTCCGCATAACTGTGTACGGAACATCGCTAAGGATCTGAATAATCGTCCGGCCAACGACTTATTCATAAATGATTCAAAAGACCGAATATTAAGCCTGATTTCTGCGAGAAAACATCACATCGTTGAATTCTAGAACAATCGACTATTCAGGAACAACGTTCGAACGTCGCCGATACAAGTAGCGAACGATCACGCCAGCCGAAGATGCCAAGAACCTCAACGGATGTCTTCATTTTCTTCTGCCGTCATTCTTTGTTGCGATGCATGATATTTTTCCATGTGATATTATTAGTCGTGACATTAAGATTATTCGTCACATTTCTTTTATTTTTTACTTGTTAATATCAAGGTAGCTGCCACCAACTCAGAGTAAGTTTGAGTAAATATTTAATTCAATCTTCGGTAAGCGTTGCGAACGGCTTAAGGCCATAAATTAATCGTGCATTCTAGCCGTGTTTCCTGGCTTCAAACATTATCTTTTCTTTCCAAATCAATCTATCTCATCTCTTCCTATCTATCTGAAGGATATGAAGAACACAAGGACATTAAAGAAATTCGCTATTGGACAAGAGAAATTATTGATACATTAATCATCGAAATTACGCATTAATTGAATAAATGTGACTTCCGCACTCGCAATCCTAACATACTTAGAAGCTTGAGCGGGGACTCGGATCGACATAATATCAGAGAGGGACTTAACTGAGATTTGGAGATCAGGGCTCGCAGTTTGAATGTCGCCTGGCTGGCGCGCTGGAGCAAGGCCGCCATGTTTTGTTGAGGGCAGAGAGACCAGGTTGATGGCTCCGACAGTTAGCAGTCTAGATTGGCAATCTCTAATTTACGTTAAATTGGCACTGCGGTTGAGTATTCTTGAAGTAAATCACTTTCGAGCGAATGAGGGCACAGATGTTCTAGGATGACTTGAAATAGTGGATTTAAGAGGCAAGCCTCGACCCATCTGGGCCGGGGTTGATAATTTGAGCTCGTACGTGACCGTTCTCGTTCGTCTTCCTCGCATGACTGACGCTCTCTCCCTCTGGGCTCTGAGTCCCTCAGGCAACCCGCCTCTGGCGTCACCTTGAGGTGCCAACTTTGAATAACATCCTAACAAGGTTACCAATAAGAACGTGATATCTCCCTACTATCGAATAGAAAACATACATCATTAACCTTACCCTCATTACTATATAAAAATCCCCACAAACAATGTTATACATATTAATTAAAGCAAATGAAGACATCCGTTGAGGTTCTTGGCATCTTCGGCTGGCGTGATCGTTCGCTACTTGTATCGGCGACGTTCGAACGTTGTTCCTGAATAGTCGATTGTTCTAGAATTCAACGATGTGATGCTTTCTCGCAGAAATCAGGCTTAATATTCGGTCTTTTGAATCATTTATGAATAAGTCGTTGGCCGGACGATTATTCAGATCCTTAGCGATGTTCCGTACACAGTTATGCGGAGAAGCATAACAAATCCCCGATGGCCGAACAAATTACAAGCTCCCGCTTGTATTCGAAAGGCTTATCTTCGACGTTGCTCATCACGTGCAGCCGACGCCTTAATGCGTGGATCGTGGAAGAGTCAAGATGCTTACAACTGGAGTTTGCTCTTCTGGCGAGCGCTGATTCAGAGTCGTCAAATAAAGGAGTCATTATAGTTGTCCTATGGGCAGAACCGTGTCCTATAGATGACACCGACTTCTCCCTCCGTTGCGTGGATCACTGCAGTAATCCTTGAGAGTAAAAACCCTCGGAAGTGTAGCGAACACTTCCAAATACACCCAAGTCGTATAATCCTGGGCTGCATGACTTGCTCCACCACTTTGCAGAAGTCTTATAGAGATCTCCGAAAAATATTCCGTGTGTCGTCGGTCGAAGTGGACTACTATCTCGTGGAGTTCATCATCTTTTTGGGGTTGCGTAGGACTCGCTGCCTTTATGCTGAGATCTTTGAGTTGATACGTTGATTTTCCTCCGGGCCTCCGTATTATTTTCATCACCGATGTGAAGCCGTCGTTGCCGAATCCATCCGAAGTCCGAAGTCGCGATTGAAATCCCAATGTTGAGCTGTCCTTTTAAATTTTAAACGCCTGTCGTTTTCTATTCACCGTGCCTCAGTAGAAAATTAGCCGCGGTCGTCGACCCAGTCCGCTGATAAGAAATTTTCTTCACGTACTCGTTTTCTACGAGTCGGCGCGCGAGCTCAGGTGGTTGTCGTCTTGCGTCGTGCTCCAAGCGTCGTGTAGATGGTGGAGTAGGGAGCGGGGTGCAGCGTGTGTTCGTGTGTGCGCGGCCAACCCGTGGTAGTGATACCGTTCGAGCAGGGCGACGGTGAGAGCAGAGCGGTGGTGCAGCGTGTGTTCGTGGAGGTGCCAGCGCGTGTGCTCCGACGCGCTCACCCGACGCCATCCACCACTCCTGGAAGGTCATTCCCATTAAGTATTTGTTCTGATGTCCTTCTTTAATTTTTCCCAAGTCTCCCTCTACATCACATCAACCAAGCCTTCCCTCTCAAACTCCCAAGTATTTACAAAAAGACTTAAGCATCCTACGTTTGAGTTTTACGTTATTATAAGCAAATTACGAATAGAACATAAGGTTCAAAAAATTATTTAAGTATAGATCGCAAAGTTTAAAATTAATTACATCCTACGAGTACACACGCATTTATGGAATCATCGAAATACATGAAAGTGAAATAAAATTGAACTATTTTCCCCACGCAGAAATATTAATTACAAAAATTATACATATTATTTAAATTCGATCAACTCGACACAATGAAGTTCATAGTTATACTCAGGACCAGTAGAACATGTATGCGCAAACATATTAATACGAGATCGTCGAGATTGAATAAACCCGTTTGAAACAAATCATCACCCTTATGAAGTTTTAGATTTCTGAATTACCAATTCACTGTATTATTCAGATGGATTATGGATTATCGTGACTTCACAGCTGTTTCCACGTTATTAATCCATATCGCTCATAGCTAGAATCATTATGTGACGTACCTCGCAGGTAACTAATTATTTTAAAAGTAATAGTAAATCTAATTCATTAGATATTTGCCAAAATTAAATCGATCCGTGGAACCGTTGTTAAATTTTGGAAACCTTAACTAACTAGTAACTCTAATAGCAGACAAATGTCTCCAGTTTACATTCATTCTCATTGGAATAACGTCGCTGGTAATTGGAATTAAATTTATTGTACGTAATCCAAATAATTGATCAAGAAATCGCACATCATATATTGGAAAAAGATTGAATTTATTATACGTTGACTTTAAATTGTAATAGCAATTCCTAGCATCCGTAGTAAATCCTCAGACAAATTTCGTGTAAGATCATTAGTATTTAAATTTTGAATAATAATTCACATGATATTGACATAATTATGCCGTGGTATCCGCAGTAATTTGTTTGATGAACGTCGAATAAGAAATTTTTACACGCAGTAATGATGAAATAATTAAATTTTTACGTTCTCACATGTAATTAAATTTATTTTTCATTAGAAAAACGTAACCTATTACATGCCCAGATTAAGAAATTCGTGGTTCGTGAGATTTTATCGTTCGTGTTATTGAAGTTTAGAATCATGGAAAGCTCTAGCGTGTGGCATTTGTGGCAGTTCGTACGCGGGTACGTGGGCTTTGTTTATAGTCTCACATTCCATTGGCGAGGGCGTGAGCTGCCGCGGCAAAGCCGGCTCACTCAAGGATTGAGGAATGTTCGATCCTAACATACGTCCGCAACATATGGCATGTTGTCACATCATAGTTTTAACGTTGGATGGCACAGAAAATGTTGCATATTGTAATTGAAATTAATTGATGAAGGGAAACGTTGAACATCCGTACACATTATAAGTCTATCGACAACATTGAAATATGAAACATTAATGCAACATTACTTTATCGTTCCTGACGACATTCTGCAAATAAGTATTCATTAGGAAGAGAGAGACGAGATGATTCAGATAAAGAAATTATTTTTAGTCGGCCAAATATTAATTTTTAAATTTGAATGTTTGAATGCACGTATATATTTTTATTCGGAGGTGTGAGTTCGGCAGGCATGAGATTTTACAGTAACATTTACATTTAAAGCAAAACTCAAATCCCACCGCTCAGCCACCATATGTCGTGACCCTCTTTATTTTGTCTCGCTGAGGTCACGGTCTTCATTTTCTTCTGCCGTCATTCTTTGTTGCGATGCATGATATTTTTCCATGTGATATTATTAGTCGTCACATTAAGATTATTCGTCACATTTCTTTTATTTTCTACTTGTTAATATCAAGGTAGCTGCCACCAACTCAGAGTAAGTCTGAGTAAATATTTAATTCAATCTTCGGTAAGCGTTGCGAACGGTTTAAGGCCATAAATTAATCGTGCATTCTAGCCGTGTTTCCTGGCTTCAAACATTATCTTTTCTTTCCAAATCAATCTATCTCATCTCTTCCTATCTATCTGAAGGATATAAAGAACACAAGGACATTAAAGAAATTCGCTATTGGACAAGAGAAATTATTGATACATTAATCATCGAAATTACGCATTAATTGAATAAATGTGACTTCCGCACTCGCAATCCTAACATACTTAGAAGCTTGAGCGGGGACTCGGATCGACATAATATCAGAGAGGGACTTAACTGAGATTTGGAGATCAGGGCTCGCAGTTTGAATGTCGCCTGGCTGGCGCGCTGGAGCAAGGCCGCCATGTTTTGTTGAGGGCAGAGAGACCAGGTTGATGGCTCCGACAGTTAGCAGTCTAGATTGGCAATCTCTAATTTACGTTAAATTGGCACTGCGGTTGAGTATTCTTGAAGTCCGAGCCCCGATAGAGTACTGTTCTATTTTGTTGGGTAATATTGAGGGAGCGGGATTTCCTGATTCATTTCGTGAGAAACTTTCATTTCTGCCCCGTTCTAATGCAGGAGAACGTGATAAAGTTACCGATCTTGAACAGGCTAATGTTGTCACTAGATCTAGAAAAGCAGTTTCTGATGCTCCGTTAAAGGTTCCAGCCGTTGAACCCCTTAAAGTCTCTCCTCAGGAATTTCTAGAGTTGCAACGCTCCTGTCCCTCTCTCTCCAAAATTAGAGACCAGGCTAGTGAAGGTACCATTCATACGAGCAGGTCTGGGTACTAAACTAAGTTTGTTCTGAACGGGCTTTACTATCGTGAATGCGTGTTCAGTAATGTAAAGTCTGAAATGGGTAAACGTGTCTTCGTAGTTCCTAAGCAGTGTAGGAGTACTGTGCTGAAATTAGCTCATGACACCCCAATTTCGGGGCATTTTTCGCATCGCAAAACAGAACGGAAAATTGTTGAACAATTTTTTTGGCCTGGCATGTCCTCAGACATCAAACGTTACTGTCAATCGTGTGATATTTGCCAGAGAACTTCTGCTAAGGGCAGGAATAAACCTGTTCCCATGCACAAGATGCCCATTATTAGCACTCCTTTTGAGAGAGTAGCGATCGACATAGTAGGTCCCTTGTTGCCTGCTTCAGCCGGAGGGCACAGGTACATTTTTACCTTGGTAGACTATGCCACTAGCTTCCCTGAAGCTGTGCCATTGAAGTCTATAACTTCTGTTTCTGTCGCTGAATCTCTGATGACCATTTTTTCCAGAGTAGGCATACCTAAGGAAATATTGTCGGACAGAGGCACCGAATTTACGTCAGAGTTGATGGGTGAAGTGCATAAGTTGGTCGGCGTAAAACCTTTATTCACAACCCCGTACCATCCTCAAGCTAACGGTAAAATTGAAAGGCAACATTCGATTCTCAAAGCAATTTTGAAAAAACTGTGCATTTTGAAGCCAAATGACTATTCATTGTGCGAAATGTCTCATTCTTTTTTCTGACTTACCAGTCAGAGTTCTAACTGCACTTCGTTGTTTGTGACAGTTAGGGTAAAATATTATTTAACTACAAGACTAGCTTTTCTTGTAATTTCATTTAGTGCTTCGCGCCGCCATAGCTTTATTGTTAGCTGTCGCAGCACTAGCACTCGTGCCCAGGCTGAAGGGATGACTCTTTTGTAGGTTCGCTGGTGGGCCCGCTTGGGTACCCTGACCCCGTGCCCTTCGGAGCTACGCTCGATTTACTACGTGAGCCACGCACTACCCTAACCTGAGCTGTACTAGAGCGATACTCATACCCACCTCTTCGGGAATCTGCACGCACGCCGCTTCTGCAGAAGTTGAGTCACCTGTTGCGTGATTCTGAACTCTGCGTGTAGACTAACCTGAGCCTGGCAGCGAACCTTATGGTTCTGTGTTTGTGCTTTCAATAAGTGTAAGTTTAAGTTCTTTTGTATTCATCATTAGTCATTATTTGTTTTGTCAACCTCGCACATTAAATTATACTATTTACCGAGTTTTCATTTCCTCCTAGTGGTTGTATCTCAAGTGTTCCCTTGACACTATGGCTAATTTCACTGAAAATTGTACAGAAACCAGAATTTTCTTCTGATTTGCTGTGAAAAACGGTGGTAAAACGAATACATTTTTTTATTTTTGGCCGCATTACTGTGTAAAATGCAAGTGGTCGTGAGACAAAAAGGCTGAAAATCCATATTTGCTTATTTCCCAAGAAAAAAACAATCGCTCGTTGAAACTTTTGTATACGATGAGCATAGTACAAGCCACGTATCGAACAAAATTGAGGAAAACTGTTTAAATGTCTGTAAAAGAATAGTTAGTCTAAAACAGTGAAATGCTATACCGGCTTCCTTTGGTCAACCCGAGTACTTCCACGAACGTTTTACTTCATTACCCTTTAAAATAGGTCTTGAGTCACGTCTAAATTGTTTCCGCTGGTCCTGCTCGGCAATTGACATGGGTATAAAATCAACAATTTAGAAATACGTTCATCTGACCTTAATTACCCAAACACTCAAAAATCTCACAGCGATAGGTCAATGACTTGAACAATGTTTCATTTTCAGAACGTTTATTGACTTTTAAAAGAAAATTCCATCCTATGCTTAAGAAAAGGTACGGACGACAGGTGTTTATTTCGATTCGGTTCAATAATTAATATTATACAAATCAAATCAAAATAAAAAGAAGAATCTACGTTTTAGGAACATTTATTGATGTAAACGTTTCGGAATATAATCATGGCTTCAATAAATGTTTTCTATAACGTTGGTCTTTTAATTATGAAAATAAGATTCCCATAAGTACTACTGAAGTCAAATCATTGTATGCTTCGCGTAACGAAAAGTTCATTAAATCAATTTTCAAACTTGCCTTCCCCATATAAATCGCTAACTGCCGGTGTTCCTCTACAATTCTATTGACGCTCCAAAAACACTTCTTTGTTAAAATACATCGTTGCTCGCAAATCAAATCACAACTCGAGCGTTTACGTTAATAGATTCCGAATCATCACCGCAATTCTCGCGGCCAAGTCCATTTATTCGTCATATGACATAAAATTAGCTGGATTGACCCAAACAGCTAGTGAGAACATAAATATTTGGCTGCATTACACAAGCTATACATATTAAATATTTCGAAAGTAATTTTTTTCAAATTTGATATTTTCCAGCAACTAAACGCGAATGTGCAATTTAATACGTATAATAGCCGTTAAAATAATCCATTATCAAAGGCTTCACCCCTCAGGGGGATACAGGTATTGTATCTATGGGAATTAGTGCTCCCAGGGGGACAATGTGAGGGCCCGAGCTAAAGGATAGGTAGGCTTTCTTTTTGTTAAAATAACATAGGTTTTTGTTTTGTTACGGACCAACTTTTTTTCGGTTCGCTGCTGTCCTGTTTTTTCAACACCTACTACTTTCTTCTTCAACTTTGATCTTGTTTCATGAACTTCTTTCTCATCTTACTGTTTCTATGCCCTTTCTGCATAGATTCCACGTTCCCTTGACTCCATACTACATGGTGCCTTCTTCCTTCCTCTCTTTGGATCTCATTTGTTGAGGATAGGGAGGCTTAAACTAACTAATAATCTAATCTATCAAAGGCTTCACTAGATACAATAATCATATCACGAGACCGGGCATGAATTGAAGGGTGGAAAGGGTTAGTGGGCTATATGCATTTTTCCCTCCGGAAAAAATGTATTAGACTAGTGGACTCTAGTAGAGTACCTCAGTATCGCTGAGAAAGTCATTGATAGGGTGCATGAGTAGACTTCTCGATTCTGGTCGACTTCATCGGTTCAAAGCGAGGTGCATTCGAGATCATGTTTACTGGACTAAACGCCAGTGAAGCTCTATCTACGACGTTTTGAAAGCTGCTTTGCTATTGGTTCATCCAGTACACTAAGCTCCTCCCATTTTTCATCTTATAGTTTTTAGTTCCAAATTGATTATTTTAGTTGAGTTTTTCATTTTCAGTTATAGTAATATTTTTTTTTTAGCAGTCTACGCTCGTTTAAGTAATAGAAATTGTTCGCATGAGATTGAGGATTTTGATTTAAACACACGTTTATTCGTGTTCTATGACACACGATATTCTTCAAGCTGTGTGTCAGTGCTTCTAATTTCCCATTTCATTTTAACGCTCATTTCTAAATATAATACTGAAACACATAAATAGACTTTCCAGCTAGATGTCTCACACTGTATTTACAGAATTTTTCTCAAAAAATTTCTGATGAAGACGTGATCATATATCAATGAACGAGAGTTAATTGCTGTGTATCCCGGAGTTGTCAAATTTGCCTTTTTACCACGAGTGTGCCTAAATAGAACATACTGTCATACAGAGTAACGTCATTGCCACTCGCTGCCAGTGAAATCTAACTGCCAGTTTGAGCCAACAGGCAGACACCACACACATGATAAATACAGTTAGCGACGAAATTATTCGTACATCCACGTCTATCATACCTTTCTAGAATTACGCAAAAACTATTGTTGCCACAGGCATGAGATTTTCACAGTGTTTGAAGCACCTATTAGCGACAATAATACGAAGCTTCTAAAACAAAAAATTATTTTTGAAAGAATTAACAAGCTGAACTTCAGAAACACGAAATACCAAAATTATTCATACAACTGATAACATTACATTTCACTGAGAAGTATTTACCGTTATACTTCTTTTTTTATTAAAAAAAATTGTGTTTAAAATGTTCATGAATAGAGCTGTGCCAATATGCACGTGCATATATGCAAGCGCATATGAAATTATGCGCGCATAAAATATGCGGCTTGAGGTTACATATATGCGGTTGCGGAGTGTCGTATGCACAGTACTTGCATTTATATGCAAACAATATGCGATCAAGTCTTGCACATGCACTGCTGAATGACCGACTTCAGTTAGTTGGAACTTGTTTGATGTTGTAAATATTGAGCTCTAAGGTAATGATTCAATACAATAGTGTTTATTATTTAGAATATCGAGCATTTGCGACTAATGAAGAAAACATAAAAATATGATTACATAAGATTTCAAAGTAAAACAAGATTTACCCATTGTGGTTACATTTAATAATAATTATTTTTTAATGTTGTCAAATAGGACACTTTTTTTTGCTTATCGGCATGAATAATTTTGTATTCGAAAACACTCTTTCTACACCGTACATCAGTGAGCAAATTTAAAATTCTTCATGTCAGATGGAGAGAGGTAACCAACTACTTCGTTGGTCAACAAATTTGGTTGATTGGTCTTTGTTCCTCAACGGGATAGCCACGCAAAATTGAGTTGACATCCTTAATCATGGGAAGATCTTCTCGTGCTAGCAATCTAGAAAAAAAGTTTTATTCCAATCAATTCAGCATGATAAATATCATCTTGTACATTGGTTTTTCAAATGCAGTATTACTATACTATTTTCCCAACAGGGAAAATCGCCGCGAAGCGCCGGAGTTCGAACCCTTGACACCTTCACGGATGGGTACGTTAGTTTCGTACATTAAATGAGACATGGGGGTTAAACTACTAGCTTTCGGTGATTTTATCGAAGAAGAAAATGGCTCAATATCGGTTAACTTTATGTTGAACCAAAAGGATTATCTTCGTTATTCATGTTTATGAGGTTGCAGCAGATATTTTGATAATAACAATGTGTACTCTTTTTAGATTGCACGACAAACTTACAGTTTTCCGGCAATAAGTAAAATACAGATTTCTGTCCCGAAAGTCATATTCTGAGAATTCATTTTCTTAAGTATTATTCCTTACACTTTGGGGTACTTTGGAATGGTGTAACTAATAAAGATTGGTAATCATTAGAATACCACGAAAAATTTGTTCATTTCTTCAATCATCATATTATCCAATACATCTGTAAATTTAAATGCAAAAATTAAAGAAAAAATTTTGCGAAAAAGTTCTCATAATCTTCCTTTAGGTAATCTCTCTCATTCCAGACATCCCACAAATACCGAACATTTGCAATAGGTTTTGAAAAACCAAATATTGCAGGAATATTCAAATCAGCATATAATCTCTAAATGTCAATTGCAGATTTGATTGTCCTTATGTAAGTCCAGAAAGCGAAATCACTGTAATGATGCATTTTTTGGGAATTTGTGGCGTATTCGGAATTCGAAGGATTACCTCATTGAGTTCTTTCTCATTTTTTATGAGCAAGCAGAGCAAAACAAAGGTATTTATAATTAATTCACTAAACGCATATGTTTCGGGAATTGATACAAACTTCACAGTTGCATTTCCACTTTATCACTTTATACGTGTAGGTAGGCCTATGTGTAGAACAAAACGAGAAAAATATCACTAGGTGTACAAAAACTATTACACCATGCAATTCTTAAAAACTTCAAACTCCAATAAAATCAGTTCGGACACCTCTATTGTATTTTATTCATGAACCAAATTTAACTGGAGAACAGGTCAAGTAGGAAACCTGGGCATCAGGTACTGAACATAGCGCACCGGGTAAAACTTGAGATGTTGCTTTAACGACTGATAGTGTGTATGCGAGAGATCCCATCAATGTACAAAAATTTATGGTGTTAATAACCAGTATATGCAATGATATCGTGCATATGCAGTATGCATTTTGCATATTACATCTGTTATATTGCATATGCAAAATTGCATATGTGATTTTGCATATGCACAAGATAATTCTTTGCATTGCATAAAACACTCTGCATATCTCTTGGCGTGCATATATGCAAGTTATGCAATGGCACAGCTCTATTCATGAACATTCTAGAAGTGAGATCATTCTACAAAATTGTGCCCGAGCTAACGGGAAGCCAGAGGAGTTGAGCTTTGTCATTCGTGGAAAAACTAAGGAACCCGGTGTGGACCTCAGAGAGAAGATTATTGACTGCAACAAAGCCGGAGGTAGTTATAGGGACATATCTAAGCGTTTAAGCATACGAAGATCTACAGTACAAGGTTTTGATAAAGTTTACTAAGTACTGCCGAAAAGTTGCTTCTGCGTGATCGCAAACAAAAACTCTCAGTGAAAGCTTCTCGAAAATTGTGTCGTGAGGTCAATGCTAATCCACGCGTGAAGCTAGATGACATTGCCAAGAGATTGAACGCTCTGGGAACTAGCGTGTGACATCGCACAATCCAGCGCTGTCTGAACAAGGAAGGCCTTCACGGACGCCGACCTTGAAGGACTACACTCCACAAACCATGTCATGTTGCAGCTCGCTTGAACTTTACAAAATCACACTTGGATAAGGACAGAGGCTCTTAGGAGAGAGTATTATGGAGTGACGAAATCAAGATCGAGCTTTTTGGGTACAATGACGTGAAGTAGGTTTGGCATAAAAATGGGGAAGCTTTCCCGCCCAAGAACACTGTGCCAACAGTTGAACACGGAGGTGGATCACTGATGTTTAGGGGGTTGTTTTGCTACATCGGTTACTGGAAAATTGGGTGCAATTGAAAGGAAGATCATCTCTGATGACTATATTTCTATTTTGGACGAAAACCTGAATGTAGGCCATTATCAGCAAATAGTTTGGGACTTGGAAGGCGGCGGGTATTTCAACAGACAATGACCCAAAGCACACGGCCATGTCTACAACTAACTGGCTCAAATGAAACAAGATAAATGTGCTGTCATGGCCTTCGATTAATCCTGATCTCAATCCCATTGAAAATTTTTGGCAGGAATTCAAAGTCAACATCAACAAGAGAGCTCCAAAGAATCTTCAGGAATTGAAACGACTCGCCATTGAAGAATAGAACCATATTTCATCTGGAACTACCGAAAAGCTCAAAAATTATATTAAAAGGTATTTATATGTTATGAAGATGAAAGGTATTTATTTATTTTTAAAAATGTACTCAAATGGTAGATTCACCTCAAAAAAGTGTAATACTACTCACTGAATGAATAGTTTTGTCTTATTGTGTTTCTGAAGTTAAGCTCGTAAAATCTTTCAAAAATAATATTTTGTTCTAGAAACTTCGTATGATAGTCACTAATATATACTCCACACCCTGTGAAAATCTTATGTCTGCTGCAACCATTTTTTTTGAGTAATTCGAGAAATTTTTGAAAGACGAGAGGTGTACGAATAATTTCGTCGCTAACTGTAGGCTACATGTTCTACGTGCTTCAAGTTCTAAATGAACATCGTTTCTCAATGAAGTTTTAAAAAAATGCTTACATTACTTGACTACCCATCAATAAACTATGGCATATGCAAGACCTCTACACTTTTCGCATAGTTCAAGAAGACCATTCCTGGAGAAAAATTGATCTAATTATCGGTAAAGGTTTACACTTCAGAGCTCAAATAAAAATATTTTTTAATATCATGTATGAAGAAGCACGGCAAACTCTTTTTAATTACGTCATAGGTGTTCCCACAATGATAATGAAATTTGTAGGACTCGAGCTCCTAAATGGGGAATCCGTTCACTAGGTGTAGCCGCTCATGTTCTGTTCAAAGTGTCATTCGAGAGGTATTCAGCACTCTTGATTATAAAGGAAAAACTTTTTAAGTAATATATAGGTGCTGGCAAGATGTCTGCAGTGAACATCCAAGGTTCGTTACAAACATAGTAATAGTAACAGTTATAATTTTGATTTTTTGGGGGTTCAGTAACAAGTTTTGTCTTCAATTTCAAGAGTAGTGGAAAATGGATCTCTCAACTAAAGGATCTGTCATTTTACCTCCCTGAAGCCAAGCACCATATAGATTTAAAAGCTACGGCGTCCAGTGAGTTGCACCAAATAAGTTGAGTTTTCATTGAATTTGACTGTTTAAATCACCGATCTTAATTTAGGTGATATGACATGACTCCCATTATGCTGGAGTGTTGGCATTCTTGGCATGACTTGAAGTTGCCGCAGCGAGGAAGCAGTGCAGAACTCTGGATGGTTCCATCTCTGCATCTACGATGTCTCTTGGCAAAACTGCACATAAATAACAGATACAAGTACCATTAGATTTCACACATACACCAATTATTAAAAGCATATAGTCATTATCAACTTAGATTGTGAATGTTCTACTCATTCATTCAGACATAACACAATGCAACCATTATTCCTGTTGAAGTATGAAACTGCAAGTGATTCATAAGGCGGTTGGTAGCCCGTTTTATTGCTTAGTATGTTTGTCCTTAGTTCATCAATATTGACCCATTCCGTACCATCGGGATTTCAAAGTCCCACTTTTTTAACATGAATATTCATTACTCACTATTTATGGACTTTATAGACTATCCGGAAGTGACGTCCTCCCTTTTCACACGGAGTTTCAGAATGTCGCAAAAAAATGAAGGAATATTGGGAGCGACTGAAAAGTTAAGTTTTCTCCTATATAAGTGAATAATTTCAACTAATGGTTTTGTTCTCATTGACAGGTTTTGTACCATGTATTTATCCATGAAAAGTTAAATAATGAAAAATTTATTTATATGCTAATAATCGGCAATTGAAATTTGTGGGACTTCAAATTGGGAAATGGGAAATTTGTGGGGTTTCCGAGGGCTCAGTGATTTTTTTCCTCGCGCTTTTCCAAGTCTTCCCGTTTTGACCAAACGTTCTATCATACAGTATAATAATTTCAAGTCGAGAACCCTCACTACAAATGAAGTTCTAGAACTGCTGTTCGCCTCCGACGACATTTTGGAGGAAAAGAACACAGAGGAGTACCGAGTGTTCCTGCAATCGCCTAAACAGATGACGACATTGACTGTAACGACGATGATGACGAGGATGTTGAGAATGTGCAATCTGTGAACCCTGGTGTCCTGCCTCGCCTCATTCTACTTGCTCCTCCTGAATTGGACAACGTGACCACCAAGACGCTCCAGATTATTGGTATGAGGAAAATTGACACTGACGACGAGAGTGACACCAGTCCCGCCAGACGGGATCACTTGGAAGAAAACGAGACAGAGCAGAGAGAAGGGAGAGCAGTGAGATGCAGCTGATGCAACTGCTCGTCGAGGCAGAGCTGCACATAGTGATGCAAAAAAACGGTTTTATTTGATGGCGTTTTTTTTGCAAAAAAAACGTGTTTTTTATGTGTTTTTTTTGTTTTTTTTTGTTTTGTTTTTTGCACACATCTAAATTTTGTTGGGTATATGTCTGTTTTTTTTGGACACCTAAAAGATATTAATATCCATTGTTTTTAGTCATTTGTTTGTTATAAAAACATTAAAAAGAAACCATACAGTAAAAGTGGTGGCGGATAACCCACAATTACCTAGAGGCGTCTAAGAGGAACAGCAAGTGTAGAAAATTCCTTATTTATTTAATGAATTTTGATAATAAAAATCACAGGGAAATTAAATTTTATTTATTCGTCACTGCATTCTATCGATTCCATAAATTGTGATGTTTATTGCGCTCTATCATTGTGTTCCATTCATTACAAATTCTTGAGCTACAGAATGGAACGCAAGCTGTGAACGGCGGCGATGGAAGAGGAAGGAGGGGTCGCTATTATTTTCTGGTTCCTGAGGAAAGCGGTGCTGATCATGCTGCTCGTGCTTCACTAGGACTGTGATGAAGTCCCTACACTGCTGTAGTTTCGAGGCAGTGCTTTGCCGGGGGATCGGCAATAGTTCATCGTGGTGCTCTTCATCGTGGTGCTCTTCATCGTGGTGCTCTTCATCGTGGTGCTCTTCATCGTGGTGCTCTTCATCGGTAGTTCATCGTGGTGCTCTTCATCGGTAGTTCATCGTGGTGCTCCTCATCGTAGCTGATCAGTGGTTTCATCGTGGTGATCATCGTAATTTTCTATTTTCTTCTTCATGAAATTTTATTGATGCAAGCCAAGATTCATTAATTATGGCCGCAATAACCGAGTAGACTGTGGCGGCCGACGCCCGGGAGACTGGGACGTCATGGACATCAGTAGACGCCTCACCCGGGGAGTTTCATTGGACCCAAGACGCAGGCCCTTCTCCGATACTAACGCCGTAAGTCACACATTTGTGTCGTCGTGTGAATGTCAGTGACGAGGTTTTTCCGAGACATGGGGTTAGCTGCACAGCCTGCAGAAAAATAAAGATGAGAAGCCTGGACAAATACGGTTTAAGTAATTGATAGTAATTAATAATTGATAGTAACTGATAATTGATAGTAACTGATAATTGATAGTAATTGACTTCGGTTAGTTCGTTCTAAAATAGGTTAAAGATAGGTATCTCCTAACCTTTTGCCTGATCGCAGCATTCTTCGTAATTTAGTAGTAACGAGTACGGTTTTCGTGTTCAACAGATGGTTACTTGCTTTTCATTGAACGAGTCCTTGGCGGGTAGACGGAAGGTGACGCGACGCTGTCCCCCTCACTCTCTACGGGTCGACAGTCCTTCCGTTTCATCGACTTTATTATTTATTCAAATGGTCGAAATCTTCAATGTTTATTCATCTTTAGTAATTGTTTTCAATCAATTGCTGCATCAAAGTTTACGATGCAAGAGAATAAACTAATTCCATTTCCTGTTTTGTCATTACCCGCCATACGTGATTTTCGTTATGGCGACCGTGACAGGACTCGTGTAGCATCTTGGTGTGTCCGAAACTTTTCCCTTGGGGTGTATGTTCCGATGTCCTTTGTTTTGCGGGTGGTCGGTCGTTTTGTCTTTTTCTAATTTGCCTTTGTCTAATACTTTGAATTTCAGAGCATAATATTTTTTACGCTTCGTGCTAACAATGGCTGATACCGAGTATTCCTCCCGTTCGAGAGGCCATTTGAGGGCTCGTCTTACCCGACTTCATGATAAAGTTAGGGATTCCCTTCCTGCTCTTTCTAATAGCGAGAGATTGACTTATTTAACTACCCTTGAAGGTTTGAAAGAGGACTTAAAAAAACTTGATGATGAAATTTGTGCCTCAATGTGGAAAAAGTCGAAAGACGAGAGTGCGCTGAATAGCGAGTGGGATTCTTGCGAGTTGCACGAGCAAAAGATTTTAATTACTATCACGAGGCTTAAAGAGAGTTTGAATCCTGAGCAGGTCAGTTCCGCTGAAGCTTTTCCCTCAGGTTCCGGCGATCGTAAAAATAAATTAAAACTGCCTGAAATTCCATTGCCGACGTATAGTAATGCGTCTGGCGAAACTCTCGTAAACTTTCTTGATGATTTTGAGCACATTATCAATAAATACGAACTTTCAGATTATGAGAAATTCGTCTATCTGAAAGGACGGTTAAGTTCAGAGCCTCTTACCCTTATTAACTCATTGTCGGGCTCCAAACAATCCTATGAAGGGGCAAAAAGTCTCTTGAAGGAAGCCTTCGCGGATTCCATATCGCAAAGATTCGAGGCCATACGAAATTTAGCGCAGTTAAAACTTCACGAAAGTGGAGATCCTTACATGTACATCAGTCAAATGCGCGCGGTTCAAGACCTATTTCGCAGCTTAGATATCAAGGTAGATACTATTCTACAGTATTTTATTTGGACTGGCTTACACAGCTCTTTGCAGGGGCATCTAGTGAGCATTTGCAATGCAAATAAGCCTAGTCTAGAAGAGATTAATGGGAACATTTTCAAAGCCTTGGATAGATGCAAGGAAATGGGTGGCGCTGTAAGAAAGGGAACCTTTGTCAAAGAAAAAACCAATTATGCTAATGTGCAGACATTGGCCGCAGATGTCAGGTATGAGCCTAACTTTAAGAGCAGAACCTCATTTTGTAGCCTTTGTACCAAAAGTCAAGGAAGGAAAGATTCTTCCCATACAACCAAGGACTGTACAGCTTATAAAACTGCGCAGTCGAAAGTTGAGCGGCTCAGATCTCTTGGGGCATGCGTGCGATGTGGTTACGCAAATCACGACACTGCTGAATGCACGTTCAAGTTCAATAAGAATTGCTTTCATTGTCGGGGTGATCATATGAGCTTTCTTTGCATGAGCCATGCTAAACCTAAGAACGGGCCTTTTCCTAAAATGAAAGATAAACACATGCAATCACAGAATTCTAACGTAAATACGGGAATTGTTTGGGCTGAGTCTGCTCTTCAGACGGGTGTTGGAAATGAGGCAATTTTGCCAACTTTCACTTGCTCTGTTCTAAATCGCAGAATGAGAGCGTTGAAGGACTCTGGATGCCAACCTCATTTCATTGTCGAGTCAGTTGCAGAGCAGCTTAATTTGCCTATCCTTGACCATAATTATTCAGTAACCGTAAATGGGTTCAACGAAGCTAAACAATACTTGACAAAACTAGTTTCAGTGCCATTGTACTTCGGAAATAAAGTTCATACTTTAAAAGCGATTTGTGTTCCAAGCATCAAAACTAAACTCCAGCTGCCTGGATTACAACAGGTAGTAAATGAATTTAAACGAAAAGGGTACGATTTGGCAGATAAGACTCTAGGGGACAGCGACGAAGTTTCCAACATTGATTTAATACTGGGTATTAATGACTCTGACGTCCTACTAGAGGAACAAATTAGCTTCGGGTCCCCCGATGTCTCAGTGATTTCCAAAACTGCAGCCGGTATTCTCTTGTACGGCAGCTTGGATCGCTTAAAAGATAATCTTTCCCAACTGCCATCGGGACCTTTGCCTCCGCCTCAGTTGTCGACTGGTACGCACTTTCCTCACTGTGGGGAGAAAAATGAACATCCTGAGTTAGATGGAATTTCTCTTCGTGGAAATGATATCTCGCTAGAAGCAAATGTTTCAGTCATAGACTGTAGGGGTAAAGTCAACGAAGTAGACCTTCAACAAGCTACAGGGGAGATGCTCAAAATTCAGTGCGACCTATCTTTGCATTATGACGGTGAAACTTACAAAGAGGACACGACTGAGACTAATGACAAAATTGTTAAATACGTTTTGGACAATACCTATCGTAGTTCTGATGGAAGATTGGTTATGCCGCTTACTTGGAGGGAAGACATTTCTCAGTTTCTAGGAAGCAATTATAAATTATCAAAGCAAATCCTTTTAAGTCTAAAACAAAAATCAAGCGATAAATTAGAAATGATGAACGATTGCGTACTAGAATGGGAAAAGGCTGGAGTGGTAGAACGAGTACCAAACTTACCTTTGTTTTTGGGGGAACATCCTTCGCACAGTTTTCTTCCCCATATGGGTGTATTTCGGTTGGATCGGGAAACCACGAAGTGTCGAATAGTGTTCCTTTCGAACTTGGGTGAGCGCAGCAGCTCCTCGGAACAGGTTAGCGTGAGCCATAACCAGGCCATTCATCCAGGGCCAAACCTGAATCAGAAATTGACCACTGCCATCACTCATTTGAGGTTTGGCGAGAAACTAATTGGCTTCGATTTAAAGAAGGCCTTTCTTCAGATCACGCTCAACGAAAATGATTCAAATAGGTTATTGTTTTTGTGGTTCAAAGATGTCAAACGGAGGGATTTCTCTGTGGTAGCGTATCGGAACTTGCGGCTTAGTTTTGGTCTCCGGTGTAGCCCTTCTATTCTCATGTTGGCATTATACAAAATCTTGTGTATTGACACTGTTGGGGATTCGGAGGAGCTCCGAACGATTAAACGCAAACTGTATGCCTTAATTTACATGGATAATGGGGCATTTACCGGGTCAGCTAAGGAAGTCGAAGTTGCGTACCAATGTCTTGATGAAATCTTCAATCCTTATTGCTTTGAGGTGCAACAGCTAATAACAAATGATCAAACTCTACAGGACAAAATAGACAGCGACCACAGTGGAACTACTCCTGACGAAGTGAAACTGCTGGGTCTTACCTGGAATAGAAAAAAAGACACTTTATCCACCAGGAAAATTACGTTGAACGAAAATGCACGCACGAAACGCGAAATTCTTCAAACTATCGCCAGCCAATACGACCCCTTCAATTTTCAAGGCCCTTGCCTCAACAGGGCGAGGTTGTTCTTACATCAATTACAGGTCGACAAGGAACTAACCTGGGACTCCATTCTCGATGATCTTCAGAAGAAGGAGTGGCGAAACCTCGCTCGGCAGGCCAACAAGGGGTCACCAATTGAAGTCGACCGATTTGTGGGCAATCGGACGGACGAATACGAGCTCATCGCGTTCACTGACGCCAGCAAGAGGATCTACGCGGCAGTGGTGTATCTGAGGAACTTAACCACTAGTAGCATTCATTTTGTAATGGCCAGCAACAGGTTAGTGAATAAACAATTGGAGCTCAAAACTATTCCCACTTTAGAGCTACAAGCCATCACGTTGGGAGTGGAAATGCTGTCTGACTTGAAGGAGGAACTTTCTGGTCCTTCATGCGTAGTCCCAATTAACATAGTTGGGCTACGCTTGTTCACCGACAGCTCCATTTCTCTGCACTGGCTAAATTCACAAACTCAAAAATTTAACAAAATGCAGAAATTATCTGTATTCACGCAGAACCGATTGAACTTCATTGAACGACAGTGTCAGAAATTTCCAATGAATTTCGATTTTGTAGCGACTAACGATAATCCTGCTGATTGCATTTCAAGATGTCTAAGTTTTCCCCAGCTTAGTAAAAGTTGTTATCTGGAAGGGCCGGAGTTCTTGAGGGATCCTCAGAGAGTTCCGTCTGATCTCTCAATAACCGTGCCTAACCTGCCTCGCGAAGGTAATTCTTGCATAGAATACCAAGCGTCTATTACTAGCCAGCCTTCAGAACTTCTTGCTTCGGACAGGTTTAGTAGCCTGGCTAAGCTGGTGAAGGTCTATCAATTGGTTTTGACTTTCATAGATAAGTTGAAGACAAAGGTCAAAGTCAGTAATCCAAACAAATTTTCTCATATTCAAAATATCAATGATGACTGTAAGCTCTACAAGAAGGCCCTTGAGCTAGTTGTTGGGGCTGACCAGAGGAAATTCTTCCCAGAGCTGTTTGTATTTTTCAAATCAGGCAACTGGAAGCTGAAAGAAATACCTCCTCTGGTCTCTAAACTTAATGTCTTTCTTGACAGTACTGATGGCTTGCTCAAGGTCAAGAGCAAGTTTGACAGATGGAAAAATGACAAGCAATTCGCCTTCCCAATTCTGTTGGCAAAGGACAGCCCGTTAACAACTATGATCATTAGAGATGCGCACGAACGTTTGGCACATGCGGGCTGCTACACTATTCTATCTCATCTTCGAAAGCAATTTTTTAAGACTAATTTTTTTTCTATTGTCAAACAAATACTCAAGAGTTGCATAATCTGCAGGCGATTAAATGCTCGACCTGTAAAAATAAACCAGAGTTCTTACCGTAGTTTCCGAGCCGAGCCGCCATCCGTGCCATTCCGCTTTGTTTTTCTCGATTACTTGGGACCATTCGTAGTTAGGCAAAATGACTCGAAAGAAAAATTGTGGCTTCTCTGCGTCACTTGCCTTTGGAGCCGGTCCATAAATTTGATCATCTGTCCTGACATGACCGTGGGAAGCTTTCTAAGAGCCCTACAAATTCATGTATATCAGGAAGGATTACCCAACTTGGTTTTCTCCGACTTGGGGTCTCAAATTACGGCTGGGGCAGACATAATTAGGAATTTCCTAGATAACTGCGATACTCACGCCTACCTCGCTGAAAACGGAGTGGGTAAATTCAAATTTGAACATTACTTTAAAGGGAACAGTTCTCTGGGCTCTTTAGTTGAAATTTGTGTGAAGTTCGTCAAGAGGTTAATTTTCGGGTCAATCCGTAATAAAATATTGTTGTACCGTGATTTTGAATTGTTAGTACAGCAAATTATCCACATAGTCAACAAGAGGCCAATTGCTTTCAAAGAAGCTCTGCGGGACGAAGACTGTTCTTCCGCTCCAGCTGTTATTACGCCGGAGCTGCTGTGCAAAGGTAGGGATTTGCTATCTTTGAACTTGTTTCCAGCATTACAACCTGACCCAGACGCTGATCCTGATTGGAATAAGAAGTTGGGATCAGAGGATGCACTAAGAAAGCAATTTGCCAAACTACGTAAAGTAAGAACAGACCTAATTAAAATTTACACTGACGAATTTCACCAAACACTAATCCAGCAGGCTGCCAACGCCCAACAACGGTATAAACCGGTTCCTCACCGACTCCTAAGCGTCGGAGATATCATTTTGCTCAAAGACCCAATGCTCAAGTCCAGCCATTTTCCGATGGCGGTGGTTACAAAAGCCATCTACAACGAGCTGGGTGAAGTCACTAACGTTGTCGCAAAGAAAGGGAACACGGGAGAGTCAGTGAAGAGACATGTCACTTCAGTAATTCCTCTTTTCACTCCTAATAGAACGGACTCTTCTTTTGACTGTACTACGTCTGCAGATTCCGATTCTCACCATAAACTCGGACGACCACAAAGGTTTGCTGCAGTACGTGGCGAAAAGAAAACAAGGGACCTGCAAAAGGCGGGCCTGGTTTGATAATTTGTTGAACAACTTTCTCGGCCTATTGTTGGTTTGCTGGGTTGTAGTTGTTCCTTTATTGTTCTTTGTCGATGTGGGTTAAGATTAAGGATTTGAGAAGAGATCGTTCCTCGTTCGAAAAAGTTCGGGTTGAGGTTGACGGTCTTATCTTTGTTTCTCAGGTTAGTTATTGTACTAAGTAGATTAGTATCCTTATATAAACTTACACGTAGAATAAGGAACTTAATCGTAGTTAAGTAATTAATGTGGGGATTGTTAAGACATGTAAGACTTAGTTAGAATTCTGTTTAGAATCTAATTCGGATTTTTCGCAAAGTGTTGCCAGGAAATCCGAATCCCCGTGGCCGCAGTGTAGAAAATTCCTTATTTATTTAATGAATTTTGATAATAAAAATCACAGGGAAATTAAATTTTATTTATTCGTCACTGCATTCTATCGATTCCATAAATTGTGATGTTTATTGCGCTCTATCATTGTGTTCCATTCATTACAAATTCTTGAGCTACAGAATGGAACGCAAGCTGTGAACGGCGGCGATGGAAGAGGAAGGAGGGGTCGCTATTATTTTCTGGTTCCTGAGGAAAGCGGTGCTGATCATGCTGCTCGTGCTTCACTAGGACTGTGATGAAGTCCCTACACTGCTGTAGTTTCGAGGCAGTGCTTTGCCGGGGGATCGGCAATAGTTCATCGTGGTGCTCTTCATCGTGGTGCTCTTCATCGTGGTGCTCTTCATCGGTAGTTCATCGTGGTGCTCTTCATCGGTAGTTCATCGTGGTGCTCCTCATCGTAGCTGATCAGTGGTTTCATCGTGGTGATCATCGTAATTTTCTATTTTCTTCTTCATGAAATTTTATTGATGCAAGCCAAGATTCATTAATTATGGCCGCAATAACCGAGTAGACTGTGGCGGCCGACGCCCGGGAGACTGGGACGTCATGGACATCAGTAGACGCCTCACCCGGGGAGTTTCATTGGACCCAAGACGCAGGCCCTTCTCCGATACTAACGCCGTAAGTCACACATTTGTGTCGTCGTGTGAATGTCAGTGACGAGGTTTTTCCGAGACATGGGGTTAGCTGCACAGCCTGCAGAAAAATAAAGATGAGAAGCCTGGACAAATACGGTTTAAGTAATTGATAGTAATTAATAATTGATAGTAACTGATAATTGATAGTAACTGATAATTGATAGTAACTGATAATTGATAGTAATTGACTTCGGTTAGTTCGTTCTAAAATAGGTTAAAGATAGGTATCTCCTAACCTTTTGCCTGATCGCAGCATTCTTCGTAATTTAGTAGTAACGAGTACGGTTTTCGTGTTCAACAGATGGTTACTTGCTTCTCATTGAACGAGTCCTTGGCGGGTAGACGGAAGGTGACGCGACGCTGTCCCCCTCACTCTCTACGGGTCGACAGTCCTTCCGTTTCATCGACTTTATTATTTATTCAAATGGTCGAAATCTTCAATGTTTATTCATCTTTAGTAATTGTTTTCAATCAATTGCTGCATCAAAGTTTACGATGCAAGAGAATAAACTAATTCCATTTCCTGTTTTGTCATTACCCGCCATACGTGATTTTCGTTAGCAAGAGCCACAGAACTTATATTGATGGAGTCAAAATTCAAAGCTTTCTATCCCTACTATGTCTTATTTTATTTTTATGTGACCAAAAAAATCAGACATAGCAGAGATAATAAGCTCTGAATTTTGATTCCATCAATATAAGTTCTGTGGTAAGTTATGTGGCTCCTGCTGTTCCTCTTAGACTCCTAGGTAATTGTGGGTTATCTGCCACCACTTTTACTGTATGGTTTCTATTTTATGTTTTCATTCCAAAAAAAAAATGACTCAAAAACATAGATATTCATATATTTTAGATGACCAAAAAACATGCTGTTTTTTTAAAACATATTTTTTTACAAAAAATTCTGACACGTGATATTATGATTTTTTTGTAAAAAAAACAGAATGGTTATATTTGGTACCAGAAAATATATTAATATTAATATATTTTCTGGTACCAAATATAACCATGCTGTTTTTTTACAAAAAAAATCATTACTTAAAAACAATATATTTTATATGACCTAAAAACCCCTTGCAGTTAACACGTTAATTGCGATGGGTTAAACTTCAGTTCAATATTCAATTCAAATTTAAGGAGATCATCCGGGTTTGAGACCTTTTTTTGTCCGATTTGTTTGAAAATTGGCCAGTATATGTCTTGTGTGAAAGTAAACCTTTTTTACTCATGTCATTTTTTCGATTTAGGCCTCAGTTTTTTTTTTGACGAAAAATGTGTTTTTGGTATATTTTTCAGATTGGAACTCCTCCTTTAGTTTTGATGCTAGAACAAAAACAGACAGTTTTAGAATCCTTGGAACATTTCTAACAAATGCACATTCAATTTTTTTTTTTAAATTCAAATTTTTTCTGTTTTCGTCAAAATTTTTGGAAATTTCAAAAATCAGCAACAATTTTTTGGGTTTAGAGCTATATATTTCTTCCATGAATTCAAATTTGAAAAAAAAGCCGAATGTACGTTTGTTAGAAATGTTCCAAGGATTCTAAAACTGTCTTTGGATTTGTTCTAGCATCAAAACTCGAGGACTAGTCCCGGGATGAATGTTGAAAATTAGAAGTGTTGGGTATCAGCAAAAAAAAATTATGTGTTGAAGTGTAATATAATGAACAATCGATGTAATTGAATGCAGTTTTAATTTTTATTTCGATACTTTCCATACATAACTTCATATTCAAACTGTGAATTGTGATTTAAAAAAAAATTATAAAAATTTTTCCTTTTTTTTCAAAAAAATAATTTATTTTTTCAGTCTGATTCTTATGAAATTTAACTATGATATGTAACCTTTGAAAAGAAACACAATTGATTCCATTCATTTTTTTTGATTCAGGCCTTAGATTTGGCAAAAATTTGACATATTGGATTTTAGGTATTGATATTTCACTAATATTGATATTTCAAAATGGGACTCCTTCAGTTTTGATGCTAGAACAAAAACAAATGCAGTTTTAGAATCCTTGTAACATGTCTAACACACTCAAATTCGGCTTTTTTTCCATTTCCCATTTGTTCTCTTTTTATATGGGGTCAAAATCGGGAAAATTGAGAGATTTTGGTCCCTTCACTCCCCCCCCCTCCCCGGGAGGGGGGAATTATTGTCGTAGCGCCATAAAATTTTAGGAACGAATAGTCCACCAACTAAGGGTCCTTCTACAACAAAAACATGCAAAATGACCATGACATCGCAAGGCCCCCGGATGATCTCCTCAGAGTCAATTGCGTTAATCAACTTTGAAAATGGCAAACATTAAGTGGATCTTGTCTATATTAAGCTTTTATAAAGTATTAATAAACAATAGGTTAGTGACTGCAGGTGGGTCAACAGCACTATGAAAATCACCTAAGTGACCACCGGTGGGTCCCTTTGCAGGGAATGTGTTAAAAAAACATTTTTTTACTAAAAAATCATGACTGAAAAAACATGAATAACATATTTATTAGACCAAAAAAATGTTTTTTTACTACAAAATCATGACTAAAAAAACATGAATATCTTATGAGACCTAAAAAACCCATGCTGTTTTTTTTTAAAAATGTGTTTTTTTACTAACAATGATGTGTAAGAAACCTGGATATGAATATATTTTATGTGACCAAGAAAACCATGCTGTTTTATTTCACGTGTTTTCTATAAAAATCGTGTCTTAAAATCATGGACTTTAATATATTTTGTCACTAAAAAATTTATCGTTTTTTTTTATTAAAAAGTTATTTATTATTCATTTTTTGGTCAGGACTTCATTGTAAAAAAAACATGAATATTAATTTATTTTAAGTGACCAAAATTCATGCTTTTTGAAAATAGTTATTCCAAAATTTCATGTCTAAAAAAACATGAGTATTATTAAATTTTATCTGACCAAAAAAAAAACCATGACATTTTTAAAAACCATGGTTTTTTCACAAAAAGTCATTAATATCCATGTTTTTTTAGTGATGATTTTATTTGGTAAAGAAACATGATTTAAAAAACCAGCATGGTTTTTTTTGGCATATAGAATATATTAATATCCATGTTTTTTAGTCATGATTTTTCTGTAAAAAGATGTTGTTGAAAAAAACAGCATGGTTGATTATGGTCAAATGAAGATTAATATCCGTGTTTTTTAGTCTTGACTTATTTGTAACAAAAACATATTCAAAAAACAGCATGGATTTTTTGGTCACATAAAATATATTAATATCCATTAGAAACATACCAGGTCTTAGAATAAAATATCTACAAAGAATCTATTCACTCTATGAAACCTTTCGGAGACCAGCTCCATCCTCAGTAAGTCATTCAGCAAAATGTTTTTTAAAGGAACAGTGAAAATTCATTGTCCATTTACCACATTTTACTGAATGACTAAGGATGGAGCTGGACTCCAAAAGGCTTTGTGGAGTGAATAAATTCTTAGTTGATATTTTATTCTAAGACCTAGTACAGTTCTAATAAACATGATTTCAATATTAACAGCGTTCTTTGTTTATAAGTTTGTCTGCTTGAAGAAAATAACTTTCCTGATATTTACATCCGTGTTTTTTGGTCGTGATTTTTTTAATGTTTTTTTAAAAAATTTTTTTGGTCCCATATAATATAATAGTCATGTTTTTTAGTCATGATTTTTCTGTCAAAAAACAATGTTTAAATAAACAGCATTGGATTTTTTAGATCACATAAAATATATTAATATCCATGTTTTTTAGTCATAATTTTGTATAAATAACATGCTTGAAAAAAAACAATGATTTTTTAGTCACATCTCTATCAATGACCATAAGTAAAGATATGTTATTATAACACACCATTTTGGGAGTTGAAGGTCATTCACATGTATTGTAAAATAAATGAAATATCAAAACATGGAACTGCAGAAAATGAAAAATCTCATAAAACCATAGAAAACCACCAATTAAGAAGTATGCTGTTTTATTTTGTAATCTGACATGAAAACAAATATTGTAAAGTGGTTCTTTTCCTTGCTGAGTTATTTACAGACAAAATATTAAAAAAAAACAAAATATCCACGTTTTTTTGCCATGTTTTTTTTGTAAAAAAAACGTGTTTTTAAAAAAAAACGGCACGGTTTTTTTTAGTTACATCTCTAGCTGCACATGCAGCCCGTCTCACTCGAGGTGGCATTGCCCGTGAGGGCAAATAAGTAGGACGATAAGAAGGTTGGCACAGGGATCCTTGAGTTCAAGTTGGACGAGATCAACCCGAACTGGCAGCACCTTCAGGGCATTGTTATTGACTCCCCCGTACGGTTCAACAAATAGATGATGCCAAACGAGTTCATGGAGCAGATCGTTGAGCAGTCTAGGCTCTATGCCGAGCAGCCCAAGAGCAAGGACGTGGGCCAAATGGCAGAATGGTCTAACCGTGAACAATGTGCGTATCGTTGAGGGGAGTCATGCTGCTCTCTGGGTACAACTCTCTGCCCTCCCGCCCCTCTACTGAGAGCAGAGGTACGACGTGTTCTACAAGATTGTTGCGAAAAACATCAGCAAAATCAAGTTTGAAGGGATTCTCAGTTGCCTACACTATGCAGACAAAGGTCAAGCCAACGATGTCAGATACTAGAAGGTCCGGCCAATTTTCAACAACCTCAACAAGCAGGCCTCCAAATACACCAACCTCATCCTCTTCTTTTTCATCGACGAGTCAGTGATTAGATTATTAGGTAGTTTAAGCCTCCCTATCCGCAACAAAGGCGACCCAAAGCGAGAAAGGAAGAAGGCACTATTTGGTATGGAGTTAAACGGAACGTGGAATCTATGCAGAAAGGGCATAGAAACAGTAAGATGAGAAAGAAGTTCATGAAACAAGATCAAAGTTGAAGAAAAAGTAGTAGGTGCTTATCACAACCTACACCATAGCACAGTATAGGTTTCATATAGACATAGACACAACATAGTAATAGACATCAAGTTAGGTAAAATAGTTTACTCACCTCTTGGATACCTTACAACATAACTAGATACTCAGATACCAGAATGTGGTTAGCGAGAGCAGAGCGGAGATAGAAAGGAATATATAGAATAGGGTAGCATAGAATTAGTACATTAGTTTAGAAATTAAGAAGTTAGATACCAACCACAGTAGGTAATATTATTTACACACTCGGTCAACATTTACTTGTTGTCGAACCCGAGTTCACTCGTAGACTGGCCGCGAGTGTTGCTGTCTCGAGCGTTGCCAACTATTGGTCTCTCTAACTAGAACTTACACTACTCGCTATATTACACCCCTCCCTCCTTAATTAGAAACCCCCCCTGTATCCCCAGTCCCCTTATTCAATATAGTCAATCCTAAAGGTCCATTCTCACCACAGGCTTCCGAGCTCGGGTAGACCTGCGCGAGATGCTAGCGCTTGGAGGCTCGTGCATCCTAGCCTCCTGGGTGGGAATCGGGTAATCAGGTGTTTCGGAGTCAGGTTCATGGGTCGGAGGTGGTGGGTATGAATTTTGAGCAGGTTGTGGAAACACAACGGTTTCCTCCGTAGGTTGTTCCAAGGGTTCAGGGATGGTGTTCGAGCAGGTAATAACTTGGTCCTGGTGTCGACGAACGACCTCTCCCCCCTTCAGTTGGCACTTGTAGGATACCGGGCCTGTTTTCTCAATGGTGGTAGCAGGGGTCCATTTTGGGGAACCCGGCGTGTATTGACGGACCATCACAGGTGATTCCAGCGGAATGTCAACCGCGCGAGACCCTGGGTGGTATCTTTTCTGAGCGTCCTGGCGTTGAGCAACTTTGGACGCGATTGCTTCTGACGGCCAAAGCAGATCAAGACGAGAGCGAACTTTCCTGCCTAACATCAGTTCGGCAGGCGTAACACCTGTTGTCGTGTGAGGTGTTAGCCGATAGTTGAACAGGAACCTGTCTAGTGCTAGGCGTAGGGGTTCCGTTGACTTCCGTATATTCTTCTTGAAAGTTTGTACCATGCGCTCTGCCAGTCCATTAGTTGAAGGGTGGTATGGTGCGCTTGTAATATGTCGCATACCACATGCCTTCACAAATTCTTGGAATTCAGCCGATGTGAAACACGTTGCGTTGTCTGAAACAATTGTTACTGGGAATCCAAATGTCGCAAAAGTGTGTTTCAGGCACAAGATCGTTTCGCTAGAGGTTGTAGTAGATGTGGGAAAAATTTCAACCCACTTAGAGTGTGCATCCACGATCACTAGGTAGTATTTTCCATCCATTGGGCCCGCGTAGTCAATGTGTATGCGATGCCAAGGCTTCGCAGGCCATTCCCACGGATGGAGTTCAGCTTTCGTCGGTGCGGCTCGAGTGCTCAGGCACTCGCTGCATGACTTAGTTGTTTCTTCTAGATCTTTATCCAGAAGGGGCCACCACACGTAGCTGCGAGCTAACTCCTTCATCCTGGATGATCCAGCATGACCAGAGTGAAGTTCCTCCACAATGGCTTGTCTGAGAGCTTGGGGTACAATAATTCTTGCCCCCCAGAGCACACAGCCATTTTGTGTGGACAATTCGTCCCGCCTCCTAGTATACGGAGCGAGATCAGGGTCACCAATTACCATCGAAGGCCAGCCTACTTGGCAGTATTTGTATACCTTTGAAAGTACTGGGTCCCTTAGGGTGCTGTCGCGGATGTGGGTGCTGGTGACTGGAGCTGACTCGAGGAAATTCACTAAGGACGTCCATTCCGCAGGAATAGGTGTGGCTTCCTCGGGAGTTGTCAAGGGTAGACGACTGAGAGCATCAGCCGTACCCAACAGCACGCCAGACCGGTGACGCAAGGTGAACTTGTAGGACTGCAGTAGTAAAGCCCACCTTTGGATGCGCCCGGATGCCATCGGAGGAATGCTTCTACCCGGATCAAATAGTCCTAACAAAGGTTTGTGGTCCGTAACCACAGTGAAATCCTGTCCCCACAGGTAGCAATGAAATTTTCGAAGTGCAAACACCATAGCTAGGGCTTCTTTCTCAGTTTGAGAGTAGTTGCGTTCTGTTGCTGTTAGAGTTCGGGAGGCAAAATAGGCGGGGCGTTCAATCCCATCAATAAGGTGACACAGCACCGCTCCCACACCATACGCACTACTGTCAGCCACTACCACTATGGGTTTCTGAGGGTCAAAGTGGACTAGAGTCTGAGAGTCCAGGAGGGCTTGTTTAGATTTCTGGAAGGCTCTCTCCTGACTTGCATCCCATTTCCAAGGGGTTTTATCCCTCAGTAAGGTATTTAGGGGCTCCAGCATAGTTGCAGATGATTTTAGAAATTTCCTATAGAAATTTAACAGCCCCAGGTAGGCTCTCAGTTGAGTCACATTAGTAGGAGCTGGTGCATTCTGGATTGCTGCTACCTTCTCTGCAGTGGGGTGCAATCCGTCCTTGTCTATTTGGTATCCAAGGTAGGATACCTGTGGCACTCCAATTTGACATTTATCCATTTTCAGTTTTAGCCCTGCCTCCTGTAGTTTAGATAAGACTTGATAGAGGCGCTTGTTGTGCTCTTTCTCATTAGTGGCACTCACCAGGACGTCATCCAGGTAGCAGAACACTCCTGGGAGGCCCTGCAATAGTCCTTCCATGGCACGCTGAAAGATTCCAGGTGCGGACGCAATTCCAAAGCTGAGACGGTTGTAGGCAAATAAACCTCTGTGGGTGTTTATTACCGTGAGTTCCTTGGAGTCTTCATCCAAGGGTAGTTGAGCGTATGCCTGAGACATATCTAGCTTGGAGTATATAACTCCTCCTGCTAACCCGCTAAATAGATCCTCCACTCGGGGTATGGGGTAGGTATCAAGCCTAGTGGCTCTGTTGACTGTGAGTTTGTAATCCCCACATATGCGGATGCTTTGATCAGCCTTGAGCACAGGGACGATCGCCGCCGCCCATCTTGAATACTGTACAGGGGTGAGGATACCTTCCTGCACCAGTCTATCAAGTTCAGCCTCCACCTTAGGTCTAAGTGTGTAAGGCACATTCCTGGCCTTACAGAACTTTGGTGGTACGGAGGGATCCACTTCTATTTTGAATTTCCTTCCCTTAAAGCAACCTAGACCTGGTTGAAAAAGGTCGGGGAATTTATTTGCTAACTCTTCAGGGCAAGTGATCACTTTGTTGACATTATTTGAAACTATAGTTAGCCCAAGGAAATCAATCAGGTCCCTACCCAGCAAGGCTGGCCCCTCCCTGTCTACAACCACAATAGTTGCTAGCTGAGGAACCATACCACTAGATTCACGCTGGATGTTAGCCCTAATCTCCCCACAAACTACCAGCTCAGCTCCCCCATAAGTCCTAAGCTTCACATCAGAAGGTCTCAGCTCGGGTCTTGACTGAGCTGGAATTTTAGAGTAGGTGGCCATTGAAAGGATAGACCTGGCAGCACCTGTATCTACCTCCATCTCTAATGGCACACCATTTAGTAACAATTTTATTTTGATTGGGGGTTTCATTTCCTCGGCTAAAGCAAAAATGTCCCCATAACATTCTGGATTGGGGGCTGGGTAGTCTGCACTGGTTCCATTGCTAGTTCCATTAGGGTTAGGGTGGTTTTCCCTCCCCCTTTTTTCATGCATAGCATGCACAAAATTATTTTTGTTGCCTTTATCAGATTTCTTAATGGTCAATTTAAAACAACATTTCTTAAGATGGCCTTTTTGGCCACAACCATGACAAACACTGTCTTTATAGGGGCAATCTCTACGCCAGTGCAGATTACCACAGCCGCTGCATGCTGATTTGGGGTTAGCTTGAGTCTGAGTTTTGCCCTGAGGCTTAATAGCAGTTTGCTTAACTCTGCTCTGGCCTACATTTAGAATTGAATTTGGTTGCCTCAACCCCACTGTCTCTCTCAGTGTGGTTTCTTTAGCAGTAGCTAGATCCATGGCCTTTTGCCATGTCAGGCCAGCCTCATTTAGCAAGCAATTTTGAATTTCATTACTGGACACACCCAAAATGAAACGATCCAGCAGGGTCTCTTCTAGCACTTCCTGTTTGAAATTACAGGTATTAGAAAGTGCTTTCAAGCTAGCCACAAAATCCGCAATGCTTTCCCCTTGTCTCTGGTTCCGCTTATGAAACCTAAACCTCTCAAAGATTTGATTTCTTGTTGGCTTAAAATGCCGTCTCAACGCTTCCACAATCTCGTCATAAGTAGCATCAAGTACTTTTTTAGGAGACACGAGGTCTCTAATGAGCCTAGCAATTTTAGGACCCACTAGTGAAATTAAGGTGGGGGCTTTTTTATTTTCCTCTATTTTGTTTATTAAAAAATAGCAGTGTAATCTAGTTTCATAGTCTCCAAATTCCTCCTCTACAGGATTAAATTCTCCTACTGAGCCTATCAATGGCATATTGAATTTTTAGTAAGTCAAAACACACTGTAAAAAAAAATTTTCACAGCACAAATAGTACGATCCCTTGCTCAGTTCTGAGATTCTTCACTAGTCTAGCCAGTCTAGCAACACCAGTGAGCAGCACAACAACAATAAAAAAAATTATTAGGCAAATTTTATGTTCCCTCACTAGTCAGTAGTCACTACCACTTAGTCACTTCCAGCAGTTCTACCAAATCCTCGTCGCCAATATCACAACCTACACCATAGCACAGTATAGGTTTCATATAGACATAGACACAACATAGTAATAGACATCAAGTTAGGTAAAATAGTTTACTCACCTCTTGGATACCTTACAACATAACTAGATACTCAGATACCAGAATGTGGTTAGCGAGAGCAGAGCGGAGATAGAAAGGAATATATAGAATAGGGTAGCATAGAATTAGTACATTAGTTTAGAAATTAAGAAGTTAGATACCAACCACAGTAGGTAATATTATTTACACACTCGGTCAACATTTACTTGTTGTCGAACCCGAGTTCACTCGTAGACTGGCCGCGAGTGTTGCTGTCTCGAGCGTTGCCAACTATTGGTCTCTCTAACTAGAACTTACACTACTCGCTATATTACAGTGCTGAAAAAGCAGGACAGCAGTGAACCGAATAAAAGTTGGTCCGTAAAACAACAAAAACCTATGTTATTTTAACAAAAAGAAAGCCTACCTAACCTTTAGCTTGGGCCCTCACATTGCCCCCTGGGAGCGCTAGATGAGTCAATGATCCCCTTCTCTGATCGCCACAACACAAAGCAGTTCATCAGGGCAACCGAATCAGGTTCGGCATCAAGTTGTGGGTCATCTGCTCAGCTGACGGCCTGGGTTTGTACTTCGAGCCCTACTGGGGGGCCGACACCGCCATCCCCTACATCGGCCTCGGCCAGGGTCCCAACATAGAAATGAGCTTAATTGAGAAGGCCGACGTGCAGCGTGGCTGTGATATTCTTAGAATACTTGTTCATTTCCTTCCCCCTGCTGCAGAAGTTGCCAAATCTTGGCATTGGCGGAACAGAGATCATCCGAAAGCACAAGCTTCACCGCGTGCTCCTCCCCGATGCTAAAACTGCCTAGAAGATAGAGGGGCGCCTCTAGGTGTCTGTACAAGGAAGACGAGGTATGAACGGTCTGGAGGGATAACAGGCTGTCCACGTGGCGAGCAACATCCACTACGTGATTAAGAAAGCCGAGGAAAGGGCGATGAACCCAGCCAAGGGTAAACCAAAGAGTACTGCAAGGAAGCCGGCAAACAGGTCTTCATCAACCGACCTGACTTGATCGCTCATCAACAAGCAAGTCAGTAAATAGATCTTATGGACTGGATTGTGGCCCTGCACCGCTGCTCAGTCAAAAAAAGTAAAATATAAAAGAATTGGTGGTTTGGCTTTGTCCCCTGGTCCATCAATGTAGCGGCGATAATCGCCTAGCGCCTAAAGGCCCGTTTACACTAGGGGCGTCACACGGGCGTCAAGCGCCTCACCGCCCCTCTGTGCAGCAGCTACGTGCGCTTCAGGCGGGCATCCGAGCGATTGCCCAGCTAGCGATTCGCCGTCGCCCTGCCTCATGCAACACAGGCGCTGCTGCACAGGGTTGCCAGATGATTTGCACCACTTTTAGCCAAATGTTCCCAGAAAATTAGCCACAAATAGCCACTTGTATTTTCATTTCAAACATAATTATAAATCAAAGATATAGACAAATATCTTATCATGTTGAGTTTATTAAATTGATTCCCTGGCAGTGTTTTCAAATTCTTGTAAAAATTGTTTTTCTGAATTATGTTCGCTGCATCCTGGTTGGTCAACTTCATTGATATCTTGTGCTTGGAGTGCTAAATACATGTCGCTTGTGAAGAGGCTGAGCATTCTTTCTATTAAATGAAAGTCTTTGCAACAAGTTTTATTCGCTAGCAAATGAGATTAATTGTAAAGACGGAGTCTATCGCTTTATTCGCTAATTTGTTTATTTGTTTACTCCTCACATTTGTCACAAATGAAAAATGCGTTCCACAAATGCATTACTAATGGGTGCTGAGAAAAGTTTGGGCATCGCTTGACCAATGTCAGTAAAATATTTTTCTCCAAGCGCATTTTCAGGCTTGAAAACCATTGTTCAAAATTCGATTGGATCATATGGTATGCTTCCTGTTTCGATCTCTTCTTTTCAGTGAATATGAAGAAAATTTACGTACTGGTTTTCAATTTGCAGACGTCATAATACTTTGAGGGCATGAAAAGATTTGGGTATATCCCTAAAATTTTATCTCATTTGACTTAGCACTCTTTCAGGTTTGAAAAGGTGAAGACTCTTCACGTTACGGCCATCCAAAAAGCGACATTCTAATTGTCTGCTTGCTTCGATAACAGCATTAATACATTTTTCTTTAATTACATCCTTCTCTTTCTTAGGCATTGTAGATTCTCTGAGAAGCAACTCAAATTTGGCTCCAAGAAATCTTGAACCAATCTTTTATTCGAGTGATGAAGCATTTTAGGACCTTTATAACTTGCACACATCTGCAATTCTGCATGTGTGCAGATGTAAACTCACAACTCGTTTCATTACCGTTCATTCCAGGAACAAACACGTTAAATTTAGGAATAAGTGTAATTCTGTCGTATTTATTGAACATATATTATTAACAATCAGTAAATTAGCCACAATTAGCCAAAATTAAGGTGGCTAATTCTCAAAAATTTTCCTTAGCCACAGTTCATGAAAATTAGCCACTTTGGCTAAAATTAGCCACATCTGGCAACCCTGGCGCTGCACCCAGTCGGCTGCTGGCCGTGGTACGGTGCGGAGGTCTTTGTGCTAACGCTTCAGCTTGAACTATGGATAGCAACACCGTATTTGTTAGGTCTCACTCTCTAGTAGAAACCTTAATTTAACTACACATAGTTCTTGCTATTTATGTATTTAAAATAATCTTTTCACCTTAGCTTATGTGTGTTAGGTACATTTTGCAATACAATTACTGGGAATAACGTGTATCTTCGCTTTTCCATGGAAACTTTGTGTCAAAAATTTCTACTATTTTTCTCTTATTCATTATTATTTTTTTTTGTTTTGCCAAATTGGAATGAACTGGAAATGTGACTGTGATTTTTTAAACCATATATTGATTTAACAATAAAATGTTCTAGAAAGGATTTAATTAACAAAAAGGAAAAATGATTGTTTCACCAACCTTCAAGTAGACATCCTTCAATATATAAAAATTGAATTCAATGCAAATTTTGAATGCAGTCATGTATAATTTTGAAAATTCAATTTATTTTCAATAGAAAGTTCTTTGAAGATGTGAGTGTATGAACCCCTCTCGTCTCTTCTATGCAACCATTTTTTAACCTAAATGCTGCGATGCCTACTTTTTTTCTTTTCACAGCAGCACACCCTACAATAATTGCCCACAGCTCTTCTTCGCTCACATCCATCCTCACAGCTGTCTAGATGACGCGCGTCACGCGCGTGTATCAAAAAATGAGTGTGAACAGTTGTGGGCGTCAAGCGCTGCAGCAAGCGCGCGTCAAGCGCTTGCTCACCCCTGTCGTTGCCCCGGTGTAAACAGGCCTTAAGGAACATGGCACTCAGGGCACATGGGGCCTTCAACAAGCGTCAGCACACCCATCTCAACTTTGTCAGGAATCTGGTGGAGAAGCTCGTCAAGTGCCACGGCAAGTATTCCCTCACCCTTCCCAGGCAGATGTGTGTGTCTACGCCGCTGCACAATAAGCTGAAGATGTTCACGAAACCCTTTACTGACGTGAGGTACGACAACGTCAGCCACCGCAAGAAGCACGAGGAGGGGCACAGGGGAAGGTGCAAGAAGTGCACAGAGGACGAGCGTCCTTGCGACAACAGGTCCACTTACTTTTGGGAGACAACAGCTCCACTTACCACATGTTCCTCTATGTCGACTGCTTTTGGGAGTTCCACAACGAGTAAATGTGCAGCAAAATTTTACGTGTGTGCAATTTGTTTCCTAAAAGGTAAACTGCAAATTTTTGTATTTCTTGCCCAAAAATAAACATTTTTTGAGAATGGGATTTGTGTTCAACAAGTAAAAGTGCAGTAAAATGTAGCGTGTGTGCAATTTCATTCCTACAGTAAACAGGAAACTCCATTTCGATCGCTTTATTCATCCTTAGGAAGTTCTGAAAATGAAAGATCGAACCCTCGGAAACCCCATTAGGACTCTGAAGTCCCATCTCGTAACGCGTTACTCGTAACTCGTAACGCGAAATCGCTTTGTTTGTCTCTTAATGGGACCTAAACTAGCTACTACAGCAAATTTCACCAATCTGGAATAATTATTTGGTGGTACGGAAAGGGTTAACATGACAGAGCAAACACAAATTTTTAACAAATTGATGTATCTTGAAGACTAGGTGGCAGAACTTGTAATTTGGTAACTAATATTTTTTACTAGCTTAAGAACGAATCTATTGCGTTATCGTGCAAAATCTGGCGAACAATAATTGTTTTAGGTAATGACATACCTAGTCATTACTCTCACCGTCATTTGAAATGTTGGTCTCCTTGGGAAGGGCTCAGCTACGGCAATCCTCATCTCTTCGCTTTCACCGTTTTCTGGAAATGAGGCAACAATTATGAGTGCAGTCCATGAATTTCAATAAAACGAAGGAAATCGATGTTGAACACAAAAGCGCGAAACCATCTTACCGTTTCCTCCACTCGCATTTGAACTATTACGAGTTATGAACCATTTATACGTTATACCAGGAGCTAATATCTAAAAAGTCCTCCGTCATGAAAATTGAAATTAAAACTTCAATGAAACACCTACAGAGCGTTAAATTATATAGAAAAAACTCTGATGGTAAAAATAACGAAAACATGCAAAAAAGATATGAAGCCTAGAAGGAGCCTTATGCGCACATAAGATTCATATCTTTACAGCATAGGAAAAGTCGTGTGCAAGTCTCCAAAGCTGAGGACGCCACGCCGCTCAGTTAATGATATAGAATTCTAACTCACGCAAGCATATTATTTGATGTCTAATATGCATGTGCCCGAACTCTCAAAAAAAAGCAAGGAATGACCGTGTGTCAAAGACGTGAGACCAGATGAAGCGTTTTTGAATGCAGTCGCACGCATTCTATAAGAAATAGATCAATGTTATAAATGCTTAGGCTAAATGAAAATTAGGAAATAAACTTATAATTTTCGTTAACTGCCAGACGTTAAGCCATGGGATAACGAGCAATACCAAGATAACAATCGAGTGACTTTGAGAAATCGATCCCAATATTAAATTTTGGGAATTTAATTTTTAATTGAATTAATTATAGGGCGGATAATAAAGTTTCATTCTGGATGTAACTCCCACTCTTGTTTTAATGCATTCATTCATAATCTAAAACGACACCACCGTTGTAGCTCTTTTAGAGAAGCCCTTTAATCTTCATTTCGGTGCACGGTTAGATTAGATTAGATTAGATTATAAGTTAGTTTAAGCCTTCTAATCGCTACAAAAAAAGAGCGTATCAAAGAGAGGAAGAAGGAAGGCACCATTTAGTATGGAGATGAGAGAATGAGGAATCTATGCAGAAAGGACATAGAAACAGTAAAGTTGAGAAAGAAGTTCATGAAATAAGATAAAAGTTGAAGAAGAAAGTCAGAGGTACTGAAGAACAGGACAGTAGTGAACCGAAAAAGGTGGTCCTTAACATAAGAAAGAACATTTCATTTCAACAAAAAGAAGGCCTACCTAACTTTCAGCTCGGGCCCTCACTTTTTTCCCTTGGGAGCGCTAATTCCCATAGATACAATAGTTGTATCCCCCTGAGGGGGTTTCGGTGCACGGTACTCTGGAGTGAAATTTGTTTCATTATAATTCTCCTTGTCCCTGAGTTCGTTAGTTTCTGTACTTACTTAATATGACCGTTACACTTAATTTAATCGAAGAGCACTGTAGCAATCCAAAATCATTCTTATGAAAAAACACTGCTCGCAATTTGAAGCCTGCCCGAGTCACCGTAAGCAAGGACACCATTAGATTGTAATTTTCCTCTCAAACTGAACACTTATTATTTTTTTTGTATAACTGCACTAAAAGTTGAACCTCTTGCTCGTTTCTCGACGTAGCGACTTGTTTTAGGGCTCATTATATTGGTAATGCAATTCACTGAACGGTGACCGGAGAGATTTTGGATAAACGTTCAGTTATTTATATGATACTTTTATAGTGAAAAAATTAAATTTTTACAATTACTTGGAATATTTCTTTAAAAAAAATATTTGACAAATTTGAACTTCTTTTCATGCAATTTATGAAGCAACGTTTTCTGCGTCGAAGAGGAATTTAAATAACTTACTTTCCTCTAAAATTCTGTGTTTAGAAATTTCGATTTCACTAGTGCCCTCAAAAACTTTTTTTCTCATGAATATTTTTTTTTTGCTATATCTGAGCCAAAAATTTCTTTGAGTTAAATTTTACAAATATCATTCTAGTTTCAAAACAATTTGTTTCATGGGGAAATTTTGTCGCGGATCAGAAGTTCTTCTAACGGTTGCAACAGATGCAAATTGAAGCTCCTGTTTAGGAGGGTAGGTATATATCATGGTTATGAAACTATGTATAGCGTTTCAACTTATATCGTATATGAATGGGACAAGACTATCAGAATTTATAGATTACATCGAATATTTAACTTTTCTGGTTTTACGAATCGCAACGTAAAAACAATATTTTTCAAAAAGCTCAGAGTAATGAGAGCACAAAGCACTGTCCACGGGTTTAGATTCGAATAGTCTATGATGAATGAAGTTAAATAGGAAAATTACCTAATTAAGATTGGTTGGATTCGATTATGTAAGAACAGGTTCACTGATATTACGAATTGCAATATTGTTAATATTGGAATATTACGCATATTACCAGAATTAACTGTTTCTGGGGGTGACTAGGCTTTGAGCTCTCGATACATATGGGAATTAAATATCTGTCAGGACAGTGCGCCTGCTTTCACTGTGCCAAAACATTGCTTTCGTTGTGCTTCGGTCACCTTTTTAGGGTGATCGATAGCGCAGTCGATAGCGTGTTGGCGCGGTGATCTCTAGTCCTGAGTTCGAGCCCACGAACTCCTCGTACATTTATTTCATTTGAAAAAACCTTGTGGAAGCAGTGTCTTCCCGTACCAGAATTAACTGTTTCTGGGGGTGACTAGGCTTTGAGCTCTCGATACATATGGGAATTAAATATCTGTCAGGACAGTGCGCCTGCTTTCACTGTGCCAAAACATTGCTTTCGTTGTGCTTCGGTCACCTTTTTAGGGTGATCGATAGCGCAGTCGATAGCGTGTTGGCGCGGGGATCTCTAGTCCTGAGTTCGAGCCCACGAACTCCTCGTACATTTATTTCATTTGAAAAAACCTTGTGGAAGCAGTGTCTTCCCGTACCAGAATTAACTGTTTCTGGGGGTGACTAGGCTTTGAGCTCTCGATACATATGGGAATTAAATATCTGTCAGGACAGTGCGCCTGCTTTCACTGTGCCAAAACATTGCTTTCGTTGTGCTTCGGTCACCATTTTAGGGTGATCGATAGCGCAGTCGATAGCGTGTTGGCGCGGTGATCTCTAGTCCTGAGTTCGAGCCCACGAACTCCTCGTACATTTAATGACATTAGCTATGAGGCTTTTAATAATTCAAAATTTGACGTTGCATTTATCAACTTCAGTATAACAAGAAAAATTCATATCACACACAAATCCCAAATATTAGAACTCAAAAGATAAGTATAACAGTGGACGCGATGACAGAGCTACACTGCCATCTCGCGCTGGGTAACGCCGGCTAACTTTCGTTTACCCTCTGTTTTTGTTCATTTACGAAATCCTGATATCCTGTCCTCTTGCAAGTGTCAAATCGGCTGAAAGATTTCATATTTGCAACACTCAAATAAATTTGGAATCCTATTTTCACTCATACATGTGCTCTAGAAGTGCGAAGGGAAATTTAGCTGAGGAACTACAGTTATTTGAATCCCAGCAACCAGATCAGATGGTAGCAACGAAGATCCAATGAAACAGGAGTAACCATGTTGAAGATTTCATCGGCATGCATCAGTCTAATAGCAGGGATGAGAAACAAACGAAGGCAAATTGAGCACACATGCATCTATGACGGTAGAAACTCGCGCGAGACAACTGTGGGACGATGAATGTGGTCAGGAAATGTTGGTATTAAGCATGGCTTGTACGATCCATAACGTACGAATTTTTTGCCGGGTGAAATGATTTATTGACAATTAAAATTTCACGAAGTACCAACGATATCCTAAAATTTTTAGAGTAATCGGTTCAGATCTATAAAAACCCGTCATCAGTGCCTCAAAGATGATAACTATGTGTAATTTTTTCCATAAAAAGTGTGAAAAAGCTATAAAAAGACTAATGCAAAAATTCTCATACATATTTCCTCTAAAACCCTCTACAAACTGACTTTTCCTTCTTAACAGGAAAAGACCGTATACAATGATTTCAGCAGAGTGCTTTAAAATGATTCTGATATAAGGAGGTTGCCATGGGTGTGGACGTGGCTCGAATTAAAAATACTCATTAATAATTCAAACTGAATGATTGTTTGTATTGATTGTGAATTTAATCATTCCAACAATCGTCGTGGATAGACCAATTAAAATTTTTCGCGCGGTTTGTTGCCATGTGGAAGGAGACTCCTCAGTGCTGAGAGCACCGTACTCATGCAAATGAAACGTGGTGTTACCAATGTTAGATCGCTCACAGCAACCGCACTTGTGTGTGACGCCACTTCTCATCATCCAGCCTCACTTAGCTCGAAATCTGAAACAATGTTCAAATAGTTTCTGAGAAGTGTTCACACATATTTACTCGAGGAAAATATCTTCACAACAAACAAAATGTTTTGAAAGTTAAAGATGAGACAGAATATTTACATCACACAAGTAGCTAGCGCTAGGATTGGCATAAACCACCTTGACTTTAACATTAATATTGTTTCAATGCAACATCAAACTCATCCTCGAAACCTATTTTTCGATTTAAGCAGAATACTTTGAGCCCCTAAAAAAACACTATCCCACTATCTTCTTCAGTTGTCGAAATTAATTCATACTATGGTCTAGCTACAAGCGACAGGAGATCGTCGTCCAGAAGTGCTGCTGAAGTTCCACGAGGTGTAGACAGTCAGGTTAGTTTCTCTCCGTCCAACCCACATTCTAAAGCTCCTACGAGGGTAAATTTGCGGATGCGTTAGGGACTCATTCTGCCGTGTATCGCGTCTCGTCTACGTCGGACGTCCACAACGGGCTCTGCAGTCGCTGCCTAATAGCGGCGACGGGAGATGAGGTGGTGGTTTGGAGGACATGCGGTCTTTTTGTCCTCAATAGCGCTAGAACTATTATGTTAATCACTGTTTCTAGAAGGCTATGCTTAAGCAGAATACTTGCCGTTTTACATCATAGCGGTGGTTATTCTGAAATGGAAAAAACAGATTTCGTTTGCCTGAAAGTATGTTACTGAATTAATTTAATCTTAACCGTGTAGAAGCATTCTTTCGCTGAATTGAAGTCATGCAATGGTTACTGAAATTATGTTCATTTAAATCTATCATAGAAGCGAAAGCATGTGATTTGAAAATGTTTCTCCAATGAATTTGACAGTAGTGTGGAAATTGTTAGAATAGCGTCAAAATTGTTAGATAGTTTTTGTTACAGAGAAGTACAATTGTATCATCGATACTTTTTGTTACAGAGAAGTACAATTGTATACTCGATACTTTTTTTTACAGAGGAGTACAATTGTAGCATCGAGTGACCGACATTGAAAAACTAGTTTTAAAAAGGCCCAAGACTAGTAGTAAAGAAAAAACTAAAAAAATCATTAGGAAATATGCCAGAAACTATTGGGAACAATAGAGAGCCCAGAGCGCGGTCGTCGATCTGAACTCAATTTCTTCACTAAATTATAAATTACGAATTTTTGTTAGCTCATGCATGCGAAGCTTGTTCGTATGTTTGAAAAAACAGCATTTCCCGTTCTGTAATCAAGTTGCGTACATCCCGACCACCATTTATTAAATCACAGACTGAAAAAATGAAGCATCGATTGTGATCCGCTGTTCACCGATATTTCCCCAAGTAAATTTAGCACATATTTCAAAAACTGTGCGAAAACTGGGTAATATATCAGGGGTAAGAAGTTTTCAGACGTGCGCATGCGCCGTTGTGTTCATGTACTATATTGTTTAACTACACGTGTCATAACAAAACTATACAAAAGTACTTCACTGCAATTGATTATTCGTCTGAAAAATCAATGTGCAAAAGGATATGTACCAGGTTTGAGTGAATTAAAGAAGAACATATCTCCTTTGCAAGTGAGTAAGAGATTAGATCTGAATTATCTAGGGAAATGTTGATTGAGACGTTGAAATATTATGGATTTAACGAAAATATTGCTCGCATCACCATAACTCTGGTGGATTTGAACTGTTCGCGATGGTTGCATTAAACGAATGTTTAATTAATCAGTGCATATTGAGTCAACGAAACTTTCATTTAATCGAATATTGGTAACATTTTCTTCAGATGAACAATCACGTTAGTGCGAATTGAGTAGGTTGTAGTTATTGGAAAAAATTTTAAGGCACTGAGTTCCAGAAAATTTTTTGGAAATTCACGACATGGAGACGCTGCGAGGAACCTGAGATGGAAGTGCATAAAACATGGTACAGAAATGTATCCAAAATTGAGAAAGGTTACAGCTATGAAGTATTAACTGATCATACAACAACTAATGCGGTCGTTAATAATACCCTCTATCGCATACTAACGGTAAGGATTGGAAAACTTTTCAATTTGCAAGGATTGTAAAAGTTTGGTAGTCAGTTGCACGACCGCGAAGATAAATCCACTCGTTTGCTGTTACTTCGATGACAGTACTCTCGCGCTGGGTAGGATTGCACTCTGCTGGCATAGGCCACAGTTTACTGACGTTTCTACACCACCGACATTCGTCGTTTTCAAAAAAACGTTCTTCCTCTGGAAGGTTAAAATGGTCAGTTGGTTCAATCGTCCAGTTTGGGTAGAAATTACTTTTCATTTCCTCAATCAATGAGAAAGCTAATAGTCCAGCCGGTGAGAGTCGTGGAGAAATCAGAAGCGCTGTATGGTAAAAATTGAGAAGTGGTTTCAGAACACTGCGGTCCAAAAGTCTGTGCTGGGTTGCAGCCGCTCTGCGGATGGATGAAGCGCTCGGCATCACGTCTGGCAACACTGTCTCCCCGTCAGGTGTGGCCGCAGCTGCGGGGTCAACATCCCGTGAAAGAACGGGAACAGTTTTATCAGTCGTCCTTTCATTTGAAGCTTTATACGACATCCGGTCGTGTTGGTTTAAACTGCACTCGTGAGAGGCTGACACTGAAAAAGAAAACAATCGAGATAATACTTGATTATAACGGTACAACTGTAAGACCCAACTATCCGTTATGATATAAATATGAGCAGTAATATGTACATCAATATGAACACATCACGTATTTAAAATATTCCGTTTACGCTGTAACTTACAATACATGAGTTAGATAAATTCTAACATATATCAAGTCATACCAAATTTATTGATAAATGTTGGAATATATCTAACTCATATATTCCACATAATTCCAATCAAGGATTATCTTCACGTCATATCTTCGTTTTAAAGTCTGCAATTACTATTATTCATAACTCATGTACTATACGTGCCTAATTTACGTATACGTGCCTAATTCTCTACACAAGCAACGTTTCTCATGGGGCAGGCTGGGAAGTTTTGCTAAGCTTGAGTCAGTGAACTCCTTTGACGAAAACTACGCTGTAATGGATAGGGATTCCCAGTTCAAGCGGTTTGTATATAAAAATCACTATTGTATTCCTAGTAGCAGTGCGGATGATAATATATTTTTCTACATATCTTTTCTTCTACATATCAGTATTAAGTCGAAATGTCTCAGAGAAAGGTAAAGTCTTTGATTTCCTGTACTTCGATGTTATCTTGCACGTAATAGTTACAAATTATTTACGCATTTAATTTTTATAAACTGTAAACATACTCTTTCGAAAGTGAAGTGTTCCTCTACTGTTTACGAATCTAGTTATGTAAATTGTGCGAGTTGAGACACGAGAAGTAGCAGACCATGAGGGAGTCATGTACTGTGTACTGTAGGTGCAGTGCAAAGACATCCTCGTCATTTCACTCTTTGCGAGTTGAAGTGCCCTTTGAAATCGACAAAAACATTGAGAATTCAGGTGAGTCTAGCCTTAATACAAGCGTACTTCAGAGATGTTGTATAGTTTATACCGTATGCGGGCAAACAATGGCCCATGAGTTCTTTTCGTGTGTGCGCTTCCACTTTCCCTGTATAGTCTGTGTTAATTCATGAACGAATTATATTGAACACGAATCATGTTTATTTATTTGTTTCAGATGACGATGAAATTATCCCCGAAATGTTTGCTTCAACGAATGTGCAGAATTTAATTATTCTGCCAATGAATTGATGTTTTTGGCATCTTGGTTATTGAGATCACAAATTGACGATTACCATTTTAAAATTGCGATACATAATGAAATATTTTGCTTGTGCGTTGCTTACCTCTAAGCGAAAAAACCTCTGCGATATATTCTTCGAACAAAGACTCAACAAAAGGCACTGATGCGGGATCTGGTGAATCCCTGATATCACCGGTGGGCTGCAGAGGGTTGTAAAGGAGCTGGAGCACCTCTATACGGGCAGCGTGTACTCCGCATCCTTGTATACACTGGTATACGAGCTCGGCTGAAACTGGAAAGGGCTTAAAATTTAGCATACTATGAGCACCTAAATATTCTACAAGCGAAAAGGAAAATGTGATATGAGAAAGGGGTTAATGCCCTTTTGATACTGTACAACGTAGTAGGTCCAATCTTCAAGAAAGGTTTTTCTTAAGCTTCAAGGGTCTATACTGTAGCACGAGATGGTTAGTTATCACAGTTGCGGATGTGACAGTCACGCGATAATCCGCTGGTCCTTTCATCGCTAATTTTTGATGGCATTATTTAATACTACCCTTCGTTTTCACGAATATTTTGCACTTTACTCGCGACATTCTTTGACTAATTTGGAGTCCGGATAGTTCAACAGTGTATTTGGAGGATACGGTCCTTGAGAACTTGATTGTGCATGCTGTGCACACTTACGTTAAGTAGTATTTGACAATGGAACACAAAAACTCTTAATAAGTGATACAGCGAAACTTGAACGTCTCGCATCGAAAGACCTACACGGATTCAAACGGTGTGTCACTCACAGCTAATGTGAACCGGATGAGAAATCGTAAATGATTTATCTCGAAACTCAACAAACTCGACATTTTCTCAGAGATATCAAACAAAGAGAGATGACTGCTATAACCTGAAGCGCATCACTGATGAGATCTCAGAGGGTGACTAGTAGTCAATTCACAAATGTCATAACAAAGATCAACTTAATGCTCACCTTCCGGATTCTGCATCCACCAGCGATGTAAAGCTTATCCTCCACGCGACACACTTGGTGGCCGTTCGTTTCAAGTATCGCGTACGGGAAAAGAATGAGCGAAAGACTGTAGCATGCATCAGGATTGGAGCTGGTAGGCGTCGCAGGTGCTAAACACTTGAATGTTCGGAGAGGCATGAAGTAAACGTACCCCAGATCCGCTGTGAGGAATAGAGCGCAAAAAAAATACGTATTAGAAACAAAAGTTTTAAATTTGTACAATAGATCACTGGCGTCGGGGTGCTCTACTTGAATATTTTGCCAATGATGTTAATGATATTCATTATATAACTGATTTTCAAACAAAAGTTTAGAATTGGTACAATAGATCACTAGGGCGGGGTGTTCTACTTGAATATTTTACCCAATGATATGAATGAAATTCAAGATATAGTTGCAAATAACATTTCTTTTTTTCGCTTCAACAATGTCAGTAGAACAGGCTTCGTCAAGAAGTCCATTTCTTGAAATAAAATAATACGATGAAAATAAAACAGGTACACAACAGAGCGAGGTGTCAATAGACTCTGCATCTTAACCAAACCAATAGTCGACAAGTCGGTAATAAAAAATATGTTATAATCCAAGTGGCTGATCATTTAGCTGAGTAGAAACTAATAAAAACCATTTTAGTTTCTAAACCAAAGCCTTCGTGTTAATCCCTTTGCCATCCTAAAGCAGGTGCTTTGCTTAGAAATTTTGATTTTCTCCATGTCCCGCGTCCTTAACAGCAGGTTTTTTTGATCTGGACTGCGATGATATCGCGAGTTCTCGAGTTTTTCTTCATATCATACGTGCCTCGCACACGACCTACTGATTCTCTTAAATTATCTATTCCCCTTCAGTCCAACATCATTCATTTACTATTCACTTTTCTCAGGACGTTATCAATAGGAGCATAAATAAAGATTGTTTCCAAATATTTTACGAATGTCGAAGCATTTTTTCCACGTCTTGTTTGCGTTCTCAATACATTGATCGTTCATATGTTGTGATCAGAACAGTCAGGATATCCACAAATTTTAGTATTCTCTTTCACGCTTTCATTGCAACACTCCGACATCTGACATTCCATGTTGGCAACACTATGTCTCTTGTATATTAATTTGTGCTCTGGTAAGGCTAGGTGACCTTAAGTTCTCAAGATGTCGAGTTCTTGAGAATAATTTTCTCACAAAAATATCTTACCAAAGAGCTCAAAAACGCTCTCATTCGTGAATGGGTAGGATTGGATCTCGAGTTCGTTAAGCAGGCAACTTTCTCTGCCGCATTATGCACCCCTTAACTGACTTCTCTAGGCACAAAGTAAGTAAACTCGGTACAATATATAGGAATTTCCTTGCTATAATTAAAATTTCTAACATACGGCTTCAAAAGTTATAGTTTCATGTTAGGAGGTACGAGTGTTTTCGATATAGTCGAGTGATGTAAAGAAGCAGATTCTCCGAATCCTGTTGTATTGAAACATTTAATCTCCAAGAAAGCACTAAAAACTGTATATTCTCACCCATAAAGACTTTCATTCGAATTCTACGTTTACTTTGTTTAAATTCTTTTCTGTCACGACTCTCATAAGCCGGTTTTGTTTACATAAACCGGTACTGAGAAAGAAACACTGAAACTATATCAGAAAACTGACAGGGTGTTTGAATCATGAATGCTTGTATTATTTTAGACATTTTGGTATTTATTTCTTTAAGCGCGAATTTTACACATTATATGTCTGAAATATTATGACTACTCATGGTTTTATATAACTAGAGGTATTACGTTCACATTCACTGTTGTTGCTTGGGGATGCTCTGCCAGGTATTGAAAATGGCATGGCAGGAATATTACTGTTATACAACCTGCTTCTTTATGCGTTAGACTGGAGTAACGCAATCGAGGAGGTAAAAAAAACTTTACAAAAATTCCATGCCTTGCGAAAGCCTAACAGCATCGGAAGACCAGTAACTCAACTTGATAGTTTGAAACACGGTAGAAAAAGGCTCACCTACGATGTACACGCCAATACCAAATGGAATGACAGCTCGAAAAGACTGCACACGGATATGCAAGTCAGGCACGAAGACGCTGAGTTTCCTCCAGTGCAGCTTTCCAGGACACTTTCTGTAACACAGCAAGACTTAATTGAGATTTTTAGTTACGTACAACTCAACAAAATGGGTTTTCTCCCATGTAATGATTTCGATTCATATCCGACGCATGCACGGTTATTATGGAAGGTATTTGCTTGCAAAGGAGCATGTTTTATCCATCAGAGTATGATTCGGTTGGTAATTTGAAAAAGTTAGTTTTGTGTGCTTGGAAGATACGGGACTCTTTAATTTCAAACTAAAATTAATTATTCGACATTCGTGGAGTGTATGAAACAAAATTTCGATTTGCCATCGATTGGTAAAAGCGTTAATTAGCACATAAGTCTAGACGATAAAACCTTTGAATTCAGTTGAAGGAATGCATTCTTGTTTTATATTGAAAAAAATTACATCAAAAGCTTAGAAGATTGTCCCGTAAGTCTCAGTAGGTGAAAATAGAACTATCAGAATTGATAGTAGTTTGAAACCCACTTGTGCTGAGATATTCACGTCTCATTAAAGGACAAAAATACTCACAAGCAAACTTCACCCGTTTTAAAGGCAAGTGAATTCTCGAAATTACTTTACTATGGACTGAAAAATACTACAATGATGCGAAGAACATCAAAGTCAACATAATGAATTCTAAAAGGTGAACACAATCAAATGCAAAACTACAAAGTGTGTTCTAATGTGTAATGTTCATTTGATCTCCCTATCTGCTACATAAAATGTCAGCTGTCTCAAAATTTCTAGTGCAAGGGCTACCGAGGTTCTTTGTACCTCCAGTTTTGTTTCATGTCTGTCAAAAATAACTGAACCGGTCAGGAGTGGTAAAGTATTCCAAATCATCTTACAACGCTCTTTTGAAAACCATCTCGTCCGAATGAAACAGGATATGACGCTCTTAAGATGCCAGATGTTGACGCCATGAAAAATTCTTTCTGTTATAATCTTCATACGTCATCATTTGATTATTTTTCGTAGGAAAATTTGTAAAATACTATTAGGAACTCAATTAAACAATTATCAGTGTTCAGTTGAGAATAACACTTTAACAAATAATCATCAAACGACGTTGTTTGCTCGTGGGCTTCAATTATTTCGGTGACGATACGGGCTCGGTGCGGTGCACGCCACGGTAGACATGGTGAACGCCACGGTAGACATTGTGAACGCCACGGTAGACATGGTGAACGCCACGGTAGACATGGTGAACGCCACGGTAGACATGGTGAACGCCACGGTAGACATGGTGAACGCCACGGTAGACATGGTGAACGCCACGGTAGACATGGTGAACGCCACGGTAGACATGGTGAACGCCACGGTAGACATGGTGAACGCCACGGTAGACATGGCGAACGCCACGGTAGACATGGTGAACGCCACGGTAGACATGGTGAACGCCACGGTAGACATGGTGAACGCCAAGGTAGACATGGTGAACGCCACGGTAGACATGGTGAACGCCACGGTAGACATGGCGAACGCCACGGTAGACATGGCGAACGCCACGGTAGACATGGTGAACGCCACGGTAGACATGGTGAACGCCACGGTAGACATGGTGAACGCCACGGTAGACATGGTGAACGCCACGGTAGACATGGTGAACGCCACGGTAGACATGGTGAACGCCACGGTAGACATGGCGAACGCCACGGTAGACATGGTGAACGCCACGGTAGACATGGTGAACGCCACGGTAGACATAGTGAACGCCACGGTAGACATGGTGAACGCCAAGGTAGACATGGTGAACGCCACGGTAGACATGGTGAACGCCACGGTAGACATGGTGAACGCCACGGTAGACATGGTGAACGCCACGGTAGACATGGTGAACGCCACGGTAGACATGGTGAAGGCCACGGTAGACATGGTGAACGCCACGGTAGACATGGCGAACGCCACGGTAGACATGGTGAACGCCACGGTAGACATGGTGAACGCCACGGTAGACATGGTGAATGCCACGGTAGACATGGTGAACGCCACGGTAGACATGGTGAACGCCACGGTAGACATGGTGAACGCCACGGTAGACATGGTGAACGCCACGTTAGACATGGTGAACGCCACGGTAGACATAGTGAACGCCACGGTAGACATGGTGAACGCCACGTTAGACATGGTGAACGCCACGGTAGACATGGTGAACGCCACGGTAGACATGGTGAACGCCACGGTAGACATGGTGAACGCCACGTTAGACATGGTGAACGCCACGGTAGACATGGTGAACGCCACGGTAGACATGGTGAACGTCACGGTAGACATGGTGAACGCCACGTTAGACATGGTGAACGCCACGGTAGACATGGTGAACGCCACGGTAGACATGGTGAACGCCACGGTAGACATGGCGAACGCCACGGTAGACATGGTGAACGCCACGGTAGACATGGTGAACGCCACGGTAGACATGGTGAACGCCACGGTAGACATGGTGAACGCCACGGTAGACATGGTGAACGCCACGTTAGACATGGTGAACGCCACGGTAGACATGGTGAACGCCACGGTAGACATGGTGAACGCCACGGTAGACATGGTGAACGCCACGTTAGACATGGTGAACGCCACGGTAGACATGGTGAACGCCACGTTAGACATGGTGAACGCCACGGTAGACATGGTGAACGCCACGGTAGACATGGTGAACGCCACGGTAGACATGGTGAACGCCACGGTAGACATGGTGAACGCCAAGGTAGACATGGTGAACGCCACGGTAGACATGGTGAACGCCACGGTAGACATGGTGAACTCCAAGGTAGACATGGTGAACGCCACGGTAGACATGGTGAACGCCACGGTAGACATGGTGAACGCCACGGTAGACATGGTGAACGCCACGGTAGACATGGTGAACGCCACGGTAGACATGGTGAACGCCACGGTAGACATGGTGAACGCCACGGTAGACATGGTGAACGCCACGGTAGACATGGTGAACGCCACGGTAGACATGGTGAACGCCACGGTAGACATGGTGCACGCCACGGTAGACATGGTGAACGCCACGGTAGACATGGTGAACTCCAAGGTAGACATGGTGAACGCCACGGAAGACATGGTGAACGCCACGGTAGACATGGTGAACGCCACGGTAGACATGGTGAAGGCCACGGTAGACATGGTGAACGCCACGGTAGACATGGTGAACGCCACGGTAGACATGGTGAACGCCACGGTAGACATGGTGAACGCCACGGTAGACATGGTGAACGCCACGGTAGACATGGTGAACGCCACGGTAGACATGGTGAACGCCACGGTAGACATGGTGAACGCCACGGTAGACATGGTGAACGCCACGGTAGACATGGTGAACGCCACGGTAGACATGGTGAACGCCACGGTAGACATGGTGAACGCCACGGTAGACATGGCGAACGCCACGGTAGACATGGTGAACGCCACGGTAGACATGGTGAACGCCACGGTAGACATGGTGAACGCCACGGTAGACCTGGGGAACGCCACGGTAGACATGGTGAACGCCACGGTAGACATGGTGAACGCCACGGTAGACATGGTGAACGCCACGGTAGACATGGTGAACGCCACGGTAGACATGGTGAACGCCACGGTAGACATGGTGAACGCCACGGTAGACATGGTGAACGCCACGGTAGACATGGTGAACGCCACGGTAGACATGGTGAACGCCACGGTAGACATGGTGAACGCCACGGTAGACATGGTGAACGCCACGGTAGACATGGTGAACGCCACGGTAGACATGGTGAACGCCAAGGTAGACATGGCATATACTTTACTTTCACATGAGGGAGTCCGGCGCGCGTGAGACGGCAGTGATTGGCGGAGGTTGCGCTACCATGCGGGTTGCGCCCGCCCTTCAAGCATAGCAAGGAAATTTCTCGACAAAATCCTTTTGTTGTCATTGAACATTGAATCTAAGTGACGGGTGAATGTACCTATAGTTCCTATTCCATTCACCAACCAGGAGCCCACGAGACCAGCTTAGTGCCATCATATACCTATGCTCACATGAGCCGAGTTCATTCCACCTATTCAGGCGTAGGATTATCTTTAACAATAGAGTTGTCTTTCATTTAGTAGGTTTATCTTTAATGTCGTAGGATTATCTTTGATTCGCAAGGTAATTATGGATTTTCTTACTTTCATGCAGTAACCTCTCGATGAGGTTCAGACAATTTCACTTCCTCTCAGGGGTAGAGCTATAAATTTCCGCTGATATTGTTTAAATTGATAGTAATGCTCACGCTATTTAGCACATTGCAGCTTTGAAGGCTAGAACGTATAAAAAATCATATCATAAGACAATTTAGTCTGAATTACTGCTGACTTATTTGTCTTTAAACAATTTAAACAATTTAAACAATTTATTTACCACAGGAGATACAGAGATAAAATGTTTCTTAAGTCTAGTACAATGGTCAAATTTGAGTATAGCTACCTGTGGGCCCGAATAAGTTCAGTGACTTCTAGGGCATCCTACCATCAAGGTTAGTCTTAGGAGTACAATAATGTTTAACCTAATTCACTTAAACTAGAGACGCATTAGACTGATCAATGAGATAAGTAACTCGAAATTAGACACTTTATTTCACAATATAGTTCATATGGACTAGATTTAACAGTATATTCGACAAACGATTCAAGAACAGACTGAAGATCGGCGAAATTAATCAAGGCGAATTACATTATTAGGACCAGTTATGTAGGGGACAAGGTTTGACTCTGTGATCTTACACGACTAGTAATCTGATAGGAAGTGAGATTCAAGACTTTTTTTGAATACCTTATAAGAATTACTTTCACGGATCTCCGCAGGTATTGAGTTCCAAGTTTTAGTTCCAACGAAGAGGATACTGTGTTGTGACCGAGCCTTTGAGTAATAAGGAAACATAAATTTACTTCTATTTCGGGTTAAATGGTCGTGATGACCAGTTTGCGTAGTTAATAGTTGTTTTAGGCTATGGTCGCCATCATTTGTTAATGTTTTGTAAATGAAATTGCAAATGGAGATTTTGTAGAGATCCGAGAGCTTAAGTATTCGTAAATTTTTGAATGAGTCATTTGTGTGAGCATTATATTCTAGATTCTTTATCGCTCTTATGGCTCTTTTTTGCAGGGTAAAAATTTTGTTGGTTTTATTTTTATCAGTTCCGTGCCATGCTTCTATTCCGTATTGCAAGTATGGTGAAATGAGCGTTCGGTAGAGCATTTGTAAGGCTGTTCCAGGCAGGAAATTCTTAACTTTATTTAGGATTCCGATAGATTTTGATAATTTAGAACTAATATGAGCGATGTGCTCTTTAAAGGTTAGATTTTTGTCTATTATGATGCCGAGGAATTTACTTGAGTTGGTTTCTTCGATTTCACCTTCGCCAATTTGAATGCGTGGGAGAGATATATTTTTCTTGTATGAGAATGTAATATATTTTGTTTTATCGATATTAAGGCTTATTTTATTAGCTTTAAGCCACAATGAAACCTTATGAAGTTCATTATTTATACGCTCCGCCATCCTAGCGGGATTTTGGTCTGGAAGGACCGCAGAAATGGTACTGTCATCGGCAAAAAGTATGAATTTGAAGAATGATGTAGATTTAATGATATCATTGATAAAAATTAGAAATAGGAGAGGCCCAAGGACAGATCCTTGTGGAACCCCATGGCTAATTGTCTGTGGGTCTGATTTTGCGTCGTCAATGACAACGTATTGTTTCCGATTTGCTAAGTATGATCTAAACCAATCATGGGCAGCCCCTCGAATGCCATAACAATGTAGTTTCGAGAGTAATACGTTATGGTCCACACAATCGAATGCTTTTCGAAAGTCAAGAAATACGGAGAAAACAAGCTTTCCTTCATCTATATTAGAATAAAGGTATTGCAAATGATTTAATACAGCTTGTGTCGTAGATTTCTTAGAACGAAAACCGTATTGTTTGTCGTAGAGGAAAGATTTTTGTTCAAAATACGAATACACTTTTTTATACACAATTTTCTCGAATATTTTGCTAATAATTGGTAGTACAGAGATAGGTCTATAATTGTTAACGCAGTTTTTATCACCATTTTTAAAAATAGGGGTGACTCTCGCAATTTTGAAAGAGTTGGGGAAGATACCTTGAGAAAGGGATTGGTTGATAATATAAGATATGCACGGTGCTATTATATCAGCTATAGCCTTAAGAACTTTAGCCGAAAAATTTTTCAATCCACTTGATTTATTTTTCAAGTTGTTCATGCACGTAATTACATCGGAGGGATTAGTTGGCGTGAAAAAGAAAGAGTTAGGTTCACGGACATGGTCCATGTATTGCAAGTGGTCTCTGGGTTCACCGAAGACACTATCGGCTATATTTTTTCCTATGTTTACAAAAATGTTGTTAAACACAGTTGCAATATCTTTTTTCTCGTGGTATTTTACATTTTCGTGAACGACGGACTCAAATGTTTTCGTAGTAATATTATTCGGTTTATAGCATGAATTAAGCAGGCGCCAAGTTTTTTTAATATCAGTTTTGTATTCAGTAAATTTGCGCGTGAAGTAGTCTCGTTTTGAGGTTCGTATTTGATTTGTCACATGATTCCTGAATCTGTTATACGTTACTTTAGATATTCGCCCTTCGTATAGTAAGGCTAGGTACGCTTGACGTTTCTTTATATTGATCACGATATCTTCAGTAATCCAGGGCTTTTGTCTATTTTTCGGCGTAATTGTGCGGGTGATTATTGGACAGCACTGGTTATATGTGGTCGTTATAATTTCAGTTAAATTTAGTATTGCTTCATCAATGTTAATCGCATTATTGTCCCGTTCATAGACGTCTAATGATGGCATTAATTCTTCTAGAACAGTTCGCATTGTTCCCAAGTTGTATTCGTTTACACAACGAAATGAATAAGTATCAGCCTGTGGGCTGGAACAAGGATTATAGACATTTTTCTTGATGAGAAACACCGGGAAGTGGTCAGATAAGTCAGAAATTATTATTCCGGTAAGAAAATCAGTCGGATCTAACATAAAAATATTATCGAGTAACATAGCCGATTCAGAAGCAACACGTGTAGGTTTCGTGATGATTGGAAGGAAGGAGCTAGATTGAAAAACATTTATGAAGTTTGAGATTTGCTCACAGCTATCATATTGTAGAAGATCGTAGTTGAAATCCCCGCAGATTATTATGTCATTATATAGAGACTTGTTGAACTGAGATATAATGCTTTGAAGCTCGTTCAGGAAAGAGACGTTACAAGCTGTTGGGGGTCTATATACTGTCCCAAGCATAATCCGTTTACCATTTTTCGTTAGTTCTATAAATAAGGTCTCAATATGTTCACGATTCATAGTTGCACTTAAAATGACTTTCGAAGATATATGTTTAGATATGTACGTACTGATGCCACCACTACGTTTGTTATTACGGAGTGAATGATGGCTATAATAGTTTTGAATTTGAATCAGGGCTTTAGATGAGTCGTCTAGCCAACTTTCGGTGAAACTGAGAACATCAAAATTGCTGTTCAGCTCAGTGATAGTACAAGATATTTCATTTATTTTCGGATAAATGGATCTACAGTTCCAACATAGTAGAGAAAAATCGTTACAGGTCTTCCTCATCGATTCATTAAATTTTTTAATATTTAGGTATTTACAGTTTCCAGTTTCATTTAGGTTTGGGTGCAGTCTATTCAAATGATTGAGATCTGGATCAATATTGTCGAATATGTCAACATGGTCAGTCATTAGCATTAAGAGACAGTAAGTAAAATGTAACGTAAAAATAAAAATGATAAAAACGACAGGATCAAGGTAAAAATAAGGACATTCCTACTTAGAATTAAACTAAAAAAAAGAGAAACTAAAAACACACAGATTATTAGTCTAAATTGTTTAAAACCTAGTATGATTTCATAAGGAGAGCGCAAATTCAGTCCATGAGCAGGAACATTAGGGATCATAAATGGCAAATAATGTAGTTACAAGGCTGTCGTACCAGTGGTTTCCGCATATAACACTTATAAGATGTAGCAAGGACGAAATGGATTTAAAAACGAAGTGACAGTGAAGTTATTTATGGAATTTAAAAAAATCTTGCCTATCTAAATTGTTTCCAGATTCAGAAACACATACACGAGTTAAGTCTGAACAGTAAGTTCGGTATGAGCATTCGATAAAAAAGAGAAAGAAAGAAATTGAAAAACAATTTAGTAAGCAGCAAAACAAGGCTGTAAGGTCGACGTGGATGCCTTGAAGAGGTGAAGGTAATTCAATCAAAAATCAAGAAGAAAACATGTTGACAGATATCAAAATAATATTAAACTCAATACGTCAGTCTAAAAAAATACTAATCACGAATAATTTCCTCTGAGGACTTGCCGACATGTTGCAGCAAGTACTTGTCTAGTTCTTCAGGTGTATTGATGGTTAGAGATCTCTGAGTTACTTGGCCGGGTATCTTTGGAGAGAAGACGTTGATATTGCCATCAAAACTTCTTGCGGGTCCTATTTGTTCCGGAAATTTTCGTTTGGCCAATCTCAGAGTGTACATTATACTTGCTCGCGAAGGTACTAAGTATTCATTCACGTAGAGTTGTTCCAGTTTTGTAACACGGCAGGCTGTGAGAATTTCTTGCTTCTTTTCGTATTTTCGTAGCTCAAAAGAAATGTTTCTCCTATCGACGTTTCCGGGTGGAGGTTTTTCTCCCAATCTACTCGCTGTGGTAATGTCAGAGTTACTCAGGTTGATTTTGAGTTGGTCCTTCAGGATCTGGCACAGAGTTTCTATGCAATTTTCTTCAGGACGTGATTGCGGCAGTTCCCCTGATATAACCAAAGTGCGTTTTTTGTTCTCCAATTCTTCACGTTCTTCTTTCCGTTCGAGTCGCTCTAGACGAGAGACTAAGGTATTGATTTTCTTATCTTGTTCTTCAATCCTTGCATTTTGATTTGATTCTTTCTTCGTTAGTGTTTCAATCATCGTTTTCAAGTCACTAATTTCGCTTTGAAATTTCTTCATTACTGATTTGAAGAGATCAATTAGGATGGAAACTACTTGCTTAGTCTGTTTTGGCAGACCTTGTACGTCTGGATAGTCAAGCTCCAGCATACCCTCGCTGTTGTTTTCCTTGGTTGGGCTTGTCGCCATCTTGTGAGAAGGGAGACACTCTCAAAAAGAAGCAAGGGTTGAGTGCTTGTTCTGATGGAATTCACACTTTTTGTTCGATTTTTTTTTAATTTGGTTAGATAAAATTTAGATAAAATTTATTCTTGGATTCTCATGGTCTGAGTGGGCACTCTTTTTTGGTTAGAAATGCATGATCATTAACCAGTTGGGCACTTTGTTTCGGAGCAAAGACACAGACGTCCTCACTGCCTCACTGCACACACTGCAATATGTGAATGATTTACGGATTGTTGCAGTGATAAGAAAAGATAACCGCGACTAAGATAAAACATCATGGCGAGATCACGAACAGCGCATACCGCATTGCATATATTCTAAACATATCACGAGAAAAATCTCTCAAGATCGAGAAACCTCAAGCAGAATATGTCCATAACATCCGGTGCCGAAACTGAGTACAATGTAAATAGGTCTATGACATTGAAGCAACAATGAAAATCATTGTTATCAGTAGTAGCAAAGTCTACATTATTCTTTAGTCACTACCTGAGCAGGTGCCGACAACTCACATGTAGAGCGAGCAGAGGTTGAAAAGAAGACAATGGTCTCCCACAGTGAAGACGCAGTTTCTCTGTATGTCCAACTGCTGGACAGGCGCGTCGAACAGCTTGACGTGATTCAGGCTTTTGCTCTCGCTGAACTCGATCCTTTGGTCACACTGTCAGATAATTAAGTAATTAAATAGTGATACACTCAATAAAAAATCATGTTGAATGCAATAATCGTTAAGGCACGATTTTGACTGTGTATGTTTTCGAACTTTTTTATTTACGATCGGCTGACTCGAACCGAGAAGATCTTCTGTGATATAAGCATATCTTGGCGGAGAAAAAGTGGAAAAACAGTATTCCTCAATTCATTTTTAAAGTAAGAATTCTTTTCAGTTGTTGAAATCTCAAACCCTCTTGATACAGATCTATGACATGTCAAATTTAATCAATCCTTATTGGGACAGAAATAGTGAAACGATGTAACACTTGCACTGTATTGGAGAGAGTGGAAACGAAAATTCTTAATTGACTTATGAAAACTCCATTGCTGTTTTTTGCTGAAAACAGGAGAGTTTGGGCATATTCCAATAATAATAAAAATTTAAAAACTTCCAGGATCACACTACACTTCGGGATCGAAAAGTTTAAAAAAAAATTCATATGTAGTCGGTCTCTTTTTCTTAATTAAGAGATGCAGTGATGGGATATTTCGGGGTGTCGTTGACCAGGTTTTATTTAGAATATGCCAAACAAACGAGTTAAAGTTCGGGCACTGAAGTCATGGGTCATGTGAGCGCTGTCCAGTGCTCTCGGCGATGTGTGCCTCCGCACCTACACTAGAGATCCACGCTCTTTTAGGAGATAAGTTGAGAGAATCCCGCCAGCTCACTTTGGAGCTCGTAAATGGCTATGGGTTTGATACGGAACATAATAAATCATCTAAAGAAGTGGTAAGTTTCATAGAAGAAATAGATCCACAAAAAAAACAAGGTCAACAATATCCTACTCCCATTTGGCAAAGTTATAGAACCTACATCACTCATCGCCAGGAGTTCTTAACAAGTTTCCAATGAAGTCGCAAGTTGAAGGACCTAGTCCATTTAAATGAGCAATATATTATTACTATGCTTACCTGCTGACATTCTTCTGATACAGCCTTGTGTAGCCTCTTGAATTTCTTCAGTATTGGAAGCTGGCGCCCTTTTTTGCAATTGGCTGTATACACTTCGTTGTTGTATGGGTTGTTAATACGGAGGTACGGCGCTTTGCAGGCACTGAATAAAAAGAGCTCATTTTTTTTTGTTCTGAATCAATACAACGTTCAACTTCTCTGATATGTGTGTAAAAGCGCTGTGCGGGAGATCTCATTAGGCAATGCGGATGGGGGGTATCAAACAGAATTTGGATTTCGGCCCTTCTCAGTCTTTGCTGATCAATTTCCCCTTGCTTGAGGCATATTCACTACGCAAGGCAGGCTCAAAGGTATTGACCGGAGCTTCACATGCCCCTTCGTTGGTCGTCAATAAAGAGACTTCATCCACAACTCCGCTCGACCAATCATTAAGCGCGTAGAGCGAAAGCCCTCTGGATGCCAGCCAACACAATGTGAATGATCCTCGGAGTAAAGGCTGAGTTCTGAGAAGCAGGTAATTAAAATTTATTAATAAATGTTTGCAGGCCCGAAACAGTCCAAATAACAGCCCAAATTTCAGCTTAAAACATGTTCATAAAATCGATAACTGGATAACTTTCCTTCCGAGTTCTGAGCCCTAGTATGATATTTAAACGATGAAACGATGAAAAAGTTGTGTAAATCGTTGTACGTATTGTAGCGAAATTTTTGAATATAAAATAAGAATTAGAACTTCTTTTGGATCGAAAAAAAATTAAAAAGTTACGATAGTTTCAATAACATATCATGTATTAGTCACAAACAAACTCAAATTCCGGTCTAGTCAATTTAAAACTTGTCTATAAAAAACTGTGATACTTGCCTTTTTATACTTTCAAAATTGAGTGCGTCTTTCCATCAACCTACGTTCCAGCTGTCCTTCTGTGTGCCCAGCCATCCTTGCTAGATTCAAAGCTTAGACGGTACATATCTCTCGTTCTTATGCTCATATAATTCACCCATAATTAATTCACATCCTCCTAACGGACCTTTCGTACTGAGTCCGAGTCTAGTATGCGCTCCATGGATCAGTTCACCAAATGACTGCACCAAGACCACACCTGGCTTGATGAGACCACACCTGGCTGGATGAGACCACACCTGGCTGGATGAGACCACACCTGGCTGAATGAGACCACACCTGGCTGGATGAGACCACACCTGGCTGAATGAGACCACACCTGGCTGAATGAGACCACACCTGGCTGGATGACACCACACCTGGCTAGATCAGACCACACCTGGCTGGATGAGACCACACCTGGCTGAATGAGACCACACCTGGCTGGATGAGACCACACCTGGCTGAATGAGACCACACCTGGCTGGATGAGACCACACCTGGCTAGATGAGACAACACCTGGCTGAATGAGACCACACCTGGCTGGATGAGACCACACCTGGCTGAATGAGACCACACCTGGCTGGATGAGACCACACCTGGCTGGATGAGACCACACCTGGCTGAATGAGACCACACCTGGCTGAATGAGACCACAACTGGCTGAGTGAGACCACACCTGGCTAGATGAGACCACACCTGGCTGGATGAGACCACACCTGGCTGAGTGAGACCACACCTGGCTAGATGAGACCACACCTGGCTGGATGAGACCACACCTGGCTGAGTGAGACCACACCTGGCTGGATGAGACCACACCTGGCTGGATGAGACCACACCTGGCTGGATGAGACCACACCTGGCTGGATGAGACCACACCTTGCTGGATGAGACCACACCTTGCTGGATGAGACCACACCTGGCTGGATGAGACCACACCCGGCTAGATGAGACCACACCTGGCTGGATGAGACCACACCTGGCTGAATGAGACCACACCTGGCTGGATGAGACCACACCTGGCTGGATGAGACCACACCTGGCTAGATGAGACCACACCTGGCTGGATGAGACCACACCTGGCTGAGTGAGACCACACCTGGCTAGATGAGACCACACCTGGCTGGATGAGACCACACCTGGCTGAGTGAGACCACACCTGGCTGGATGAGACCACACCTGGCTGGATGAGACCACACCTGGCTGGATGAGACCACACCTGGCTGGATGAGACCACACCTGGCTGGATGAGACCACACCTTGCTGGATGAGACCACACCTTGCTGGATGAGACCACACCTGGCTGGATGAGACCACACCCGGCTAGATGAGACCACACCTGGCTGGATGAGACCACACCTGGCTGAATGAGACCACACCTGGCTGGATGAGACCACACCTGGCTGGATGAGACCACACCTTGCTGGATGAGACCACACCTGGCTGAATGAGACCACACCTGGCTGAATGAGACCACACCTTGCTGGATGAGACCACACCTGGCTGAATGAGACCACACCTGGCTGAATGAGACCACACCTGGCTGAATGAGACCACACCTGGCTGGATGAGACCACACCTGGCTGAATGAGACCACACCTGGCTGGATGAGACCACACCTGGCTGGATGAGACCACACCTGGCTGAATGAGACCACACCTTGCTGGATGAGACCACACCTGGCTGAATGAGACCACACCTGGCTGGATGAGACCACACCTGGCTGAATGAGACCACACCTGGCTGGATGAGACCACACCTGGCTGGATGAGACCACACCTGGCTGGATGAGACCACACCTGGCTGGATGAGTACACACCTGGCTTGATGAGACCACACCTGGCTGAATGAGACCACACCTTGCTGGATGAGACCACGCCTGGCTGGATGAGACCACACCTTGCTGGATGAGACCACACCTGGCTGGATGAGGCCACACCTGGCTGGATGAGACCACACCTGGCTGGATGAGACCACACCTGGCTGAGTGAGACCACACCTGGCTAGATGAGACCACACCTGGCTGGATGAGACCACACCTGGCTGAATGAGACCACACCTGGCTGAATGAGACCACACCTGGCTGAATGAGACCACACCTGGCTGAATGAGACCACACCTTGCTGGATGAGACCACACCTGGCTGGATGAGGCCACACCTGGCTGGATGAGACCACACCTGGCTGGATGAGACCACACCTGGCTGGATGAGACCACACCTGGCTGGATGAGACCACACCTGGCTGGATGAGTACACACCTGGCTTGATGAGACCACACCTGGCTGAATGAGACCACACCTTGCTGGATGAGACCACACCTGGCTGGATGAGACCACACCTTGCTGGATGAGACCACACCTGGCTGAGTGAGACCACACCTGGCTAGATGAGACCACACCTGGCTGAATGAGACCACACCTGGCTGGATGAGACCACACCTTGCTGGATGAGACCACACCTGGCTGAGTGAGACCACACCTGGCTAGATGAGACCACACCTGGCTGAATGAGACCACACCTGGCTGAATGAGACCACACCTTGCTGGATGAGACCACACCTGGCTGGATGAGACCACACCTTGCTGGATGAGACCACACCTGGCTGAGTGAGACCACACCTGGCTAGATGAGACCACACCTGGCTGAATGAGACCACACCTGGCTGAATGAGACCACACCTTGCTGGATGAGACCACACCTGGCTGAATGAGACCACACCTGGCTGGATGAGACCACACCTGGCTGGATGAGACCACACCTGGCTGAATGAGACCACACCTGGCTGGATGAGACCACACCTGGCTGGATGAGACCCTACCTGGCTGGATGAGACTACACCTGGCTGGATGAGACCACACCTGGCTGAATGAGACCACACCTGGCTGAATGAGACCACACCTTGCTGGATGAGACCACACCTGGCTGAATGAGACCACACCTGGCTGAATGAGACCACACCTTGCTATATGAGACCACACCTGGCTGAATGAGACCACACCTGGCTGGATGAGACCACACCTGGCTGAATGAGACCACACCTGGCTGGATGAGACCACACCTGGCTGGATGAGACCCCACCTGGCTGGATGAGACCACACCTGGCTGGATGAGACCACACCTGGCTGGATGAGACCACACCTGGCTGAATGAGACCACACCTGGCTGAATGAGACCACACCTTGCTGGATGAGACCACACCTGGCTGAATGAGACCACACCTGGCTGAATGAGACCACACCTTGCTGGATGAGACCACACCTGGCTGAATGAGACCACACCTGGCTGAATGAGACCACACCTGGCTGAATGAGACCACACCTGGCTGGATGAGACCACACCTGGCTGGATGAGACCACACCTGGCTGGATGAAACCCCACCAGGCTGGATGAGACCAACCTGGCTGGATGAGACCAACCTGGCTGGATGAGACCACACCTGGCTGGATGAGACCACACCTGGCTGGATGAGACCACACCTGGCTTGATGAGACCACACCTGGCTGGATGAGACCACACCTGGCTGAATGAGACCACACCTGGCTGGATGAGACCACACCTGGCTGAATGAGACCACACCTGGCTGAATGAGACCACACCTGGCTGGATGACACCACACCTGGCTAGATCAGACCACACCTGGCTGGATGAGACCACACCTGGCTGAATGAGACCACACCTGGCTGGATGAGACCACACCTGGCTGGATGAGACCACACCTGGCTGGATGAGACCACACCTGGCTGAATGAGACCACACCTGGCTGGATGAGACCACACCTGGCTTGATGAGACCACACCTGGCTGGATGAGACCACACCTGGCTGGATGAGACCACACCTGGCTGAGTGAGACCACACCTGGCTAGATGAGACCACACCTGGCTGGATGAGACCACACCTGGCTAGATGAGACCACACCTGGCTGGATGAGACCACACCTGGCTGGATGAGACCACACCTGGCTTGATGAGACCACACCTGGCTGGATGAGACCACACCTGGCTGGATGAGACCACACCTGGCTGGATGAGACCACACCTGGCTGGATGAGACCACACCTGGCTGGATGAGACCACACCTGGCTGAATGAGGCCACACCTGGCTTGATGAGACCACACCTGGCTGGATGAGACCACACCTGGCTGGATGAGACCACACCTGGCTGGATGAGACCACACCTGGCTGGATGAGACCACACCTGGCTTGATGAGACCACACCCGGCTGGATGAGACCACACCTGGCTGGATGAGACCACACCTGTCTGGATGAGACCACACCTGGCTGGATGAGACCGCACCTGGCTGCATGAGACCACACCTGGCTGGATGAGACCACACCTGGCTGGATGAGACCCCACCAGGCTGGATGAGACCAACCTGGCTGGATGAGACCAACCTGGCTGGATGAGACCACACCTGGCTGGATGAGACCACACCTGGCTGGATGAGACCACACCTGGCTTGATGAGACCACACCTGGCTGGATGAGACCACACCTGGCTGGATGAGACCACACCTGGCTGGATGAGACCACACCTGGCTGGATGAGACCACACCTGGCTAAATGAGACCACACCTGGCTGGATGAGACCACACCTGGCTGGATGAGACCACACCTGGCTGGATGAGACCACACCTGGCTAAATGAGACCACACATGGCTGAATAAGACCACACCTGGCAGGATGAGACCACACCTGGCTGGATGAGACCACACCTGGCTGGATGAGACCACACCTGGCTGAATGAGACCACACCTGGCTGGATGAGACCACACCTGGCTGGATGAGACCACACCTGGCTAGATGAGACCACACCTGGCTAAATGAGACCCCACCTGGCTGGATGAGACCACACCGGGCTAAATGAGACCACACCTTGCTGGATGAGACCACACATGGCTGAATAAGACCACACCTGGCTAGATGAGACCACACCTGGCTGGATGAGACCACACCTGGCTGAATGAGACCACACCTGGCTGGATGAGACCACACCTGGCTGGATGAGACCACACCTGGCTGGATGAGACCCCACCTGGCTGAATGAGGCCACACCTGGCTGGATGAGACCACACCTGGCTGAATAAGACCACACCTGGCTGGATGAGACCACACATGGCTGAATAAGACCACACCTGGCTAGATGAGACCACACCTGGCTGGATGAGACCACACCTGGCTGAATAAGACCACACCAGGCTGGATGAGACCAGACCTGGCTTGATGAGACCACACCCGGCTGGATGAGACCACACCTGGCTGGATGAGACCACACCTGGCTGGATGAGACCACACCAGGCTGGATGAGACCACACCTGGCTGAATGAGGCCACACCAGGCTGGATGAGACCACACCTGGCTGGATGAGACCACACCTGGCTTGATGAGACCACACCCGGCTGGATGAGACCACACCTGGCTGGATGAGACCACACCTGGCTGGATGAGACCACACCTGGCTGGATGAGACCACACCTGGCTGGATGAGACCACACCTGGCTGGATGAGACCACACCTGGCTGGATGAGACCCCACCAGGCTGGATGAGACCAACCTGGCTGGATAAGACCAACCTGGCTGGATGAGACCACACCTGGCTGGATGAGACCACACCTGGCTGGATGAGACCACACCTGGCTTGATGAGACCACACCTGGCTGGATGAGACCACACCTGGCTGGATGAGACCACACCTGGCTGGATGAGACCACACCTGGCTAAATGAGACCTCACCAGGCTGGATGAGACCACACCTGGCTGGATGAGACCACACCTGGCTGGATGAGACCACACCTGGCTGAATAAGACCACACCTGGCTGGATGAGACCACACCTGGCTGGATGAGACCACACCTGGCTGGATGAGACCACACCTGGCTGGATGAGATCACACCTGGCTGGATGAGACCACACCTGGCTGGATGAGACCACACCTGGCTGGATGAGACCACACCTGGCTGGATGAGACCACACCTGGCTGGATGAGACCACACCTGGCTGGATGAGACCACACCTGGCTGGATGAGATCACACCTTGCTGGATGAGACCACACCTGGCTGGATGAGACCACACCTGGCTGGATGAGACCACACCTGGCTGGATGAGACCACACCTGGCTGGATGAGACCACACCTGGCTGGATGAGGCCACACCTGGCTGGATGAGACCACACCTGGCTGGATGAGACCACACCTGGCTGGATGAGACCACACCTGGCTGGATGAGACCACACCTGGCTGGATGAGACCACACCTGGCTGGATGAGGCCACACCTGGCTGGATGAGACCACACCTGGCTGGATGAGACCACACCTGGCTGGATGAGACCACACCTGGCTGGATGAGACCACACCTGGCTGGATGAGACCACACCTGGCTGGATGAGACCACACCAGGCTGGATGAGACCACACCTGGCTAAATGAGACCACACCAGGCTGGATGAGACCACACCTGGCTGGATGAGACCACACCTGGCTAAATGAGACCACACCTGGCTGGATGAGACCACACATGGCTGAATAAGACCACACCTGGCTGGATGAGACCACACATGGCTGAATAAGACCACACCTGGCAGGATGAGACCACACATGGCTGGATGAGACCACACATGGCTGGATGAGGCCACACCTGGCTGGATGAGACCACACCTGGCTGGATGAGACCACACCTGGCTGGATGAGACCACACCTGGCTGGATGAGACCACACCTGGCTGGATGAGACCCCACCAGGCTGGATGAGACCAACCTGGCTGGATGAGACCAACCTGGCTGGATGAGACCACACCTGGCTGGATGAGACCACACCTGGCTGGATGAGACCACACCTGGCTTGATGAGACCACACCTGGCTGGATGAGACCACACCTGGCTGGATGAGACCACACCTGGCTGGATGAGACCACACCTGGCTGGATGAGACCACACCTGGCTAAATGAGACCACACCTGGCTGGATGAGACCACACCTGGCTGGATGAGACCACACCTGGCTGGATGAGACCACACCTGGCTAAATGAGACCACACATGGCTGAATAAGACCACACCTGGCAGGATGAGACCACACCTGGCTGGATGAGACCACACCTGGCTGGATGAGACCACACCTGGCTGAATGAGACCACACCTGGCTGGATGAGACCACACCTGGCTGGATGAGACCACACCTGGCTAGATGAGACCACACCTGGCTAAATGAGACCCCACCTGGCTGGATGAGACCACACCGGGCTAAATGAGACCACACCTTGCTGGATGAGACCACACATGGCTGAATAAGACCACACCTGGCTAGATGAGACCACACCTGGCTGGATGAGACCACACCTGGCTGAATGAGACCACACCTGGCTGGATGAGACCACACCTGGCTGGATGAGACCACACCTGGCTGGATGAGACCCCACCTGGCTGAATGAGGCCACACCTGGCTGGATGAGACCACACCTGGCTGAATAAGACCACACCTGGCTGGATGAGACCACACATGGCTGAATAAGACCACACCTGGCTAGATGAGACCACACCTGGCTGGATGAGACCACACCTGGCTGAATAAGACCACACCAGGCTGGATGAGACCACACCTGGCTTGATGAGACCACACCCGGCTGGATGAGACCACACCTGGCTGGATGAGACCACACCTGGCTGGATGAGACCACACCAGGCTGGATGAGACCACACCTGGCTGAATGAGGCCACACCAGGCTGGATGAGACCACACCTGGCTGGATGAGACCACACCTGGCTTGATGAGACCACACCCGGCTGGATGAGACCACACCTGGCTGGATGAGACCACACCTGGCTGGATGAGACCACACCTGGCTGGATGAGACCACACCTGGCTGGATGAGACCACACCTGGCTGGATGAGACCACACCTGGCTGGATGAGACCCCACCAGGCTGGATGAGACCAACCTGGCTGGATAAGACCAACCTGGCTGGATGAGACCACACCTGGCTGGATGAGACCACACCTGGCTGGATGAGACCACACCTGGCTTGATGAGACCACACCTGGCTGGATGAGACCACACCTGGCTGGATGAGACCACACCTGGCTGGATGAGACCACACCTGGCTAAATGAGACCTCACCAGGCTGGATGAGACCACACCTGGCTGGATGAGACCACACCTGGCTGGATGAGACCACACCTGGCTGAATAAGACCACACCTGGCTGGATGAGACCACACCTGGCTGGATGAGACCACACCTGGCTGGATGAGACCACACCTGGCTGGATGAGATCACACCTGGCTGGATGAGACCACACCTGGCTGGATGAGACCACACCTGGCTGGATGAGACCACACCTGGCTGGATGAGACCACACCTGGCTGGATGAGACCACACCTGGCTGGATGAGACCACACCTGGCTGGATGAGATCACACTTTGCTGGATGAGACCACACCTGGCTGGATGAGACCACACCTGGCTGGATGAGACCACACCTGGCTGGATGAGACCACACCTGGCTGGATGAGACCACACCTGGCTGGATGAGGCCACACCTGGCTGGATGAGACCACACCTGGCTGGATGAGACCACACCTGGCTGGATGAGACCACACCTGGCTGGATGAGACCACACCTGGCTGGATGAGACCACACCTGGCTGGATGAGGCCACACCTGGCTGGATGAGACCACACCTGGCTGGATGAGACCACACCTGGCTGGATGAGACCACACCTGGCTGGATGAGACCACACCTGGCTGGATGAGACCACACCTGGCTGGATGAGACCACACCAGGCTGGATGAGACCACACCTGGCTAAATGAGACCACACCAGGCTGGATGAGACCACACCTGGCTGGATGAGACCACACCTGGCTAAATGAGACCACACCTGGCTGGATGAGACCACACATGGCTGAATAAGACCACACCTGGCTGGATGAGACCACACATGGCTGAATAAGACCACACCTGGCAGGATGAGACCACACATGGCTGGATGAGACCACACATGGCTGAATAAGACCACACCTGGCAGGATGAGACCACACCTGGCTGGATGAGACCACACATGGCTGAATAAGACCACACCTGGCTGGATGAGACCACACATGGCTGAATAAGACCACACCTGGCAGGATGAGACCACACCTGGCTGGATGAGACCACACCTGGCTGGATGAGACCACACCTGGCTGGATGAGACCACACCTGGCTGGATGAGACCACACCTGGCTGGATGAGACCACACCCGGCTGGATGAGACCACACCTGGCTGGATGAGACCACACCTGGCTGGATGAGACCACACCTGGCTGGATGAGACCACACCTGGCTGGATGAGACCACACCTGGCTGGATGAGACCACACCTGGCTGGATGAGACCACACCTGGCTGGATGAGACCACACCTGGCTGGATGAGACCACACCTGGCTGGATGAGACCACACCTGGCTGGATGAGACCACACCTGGCTGAATGAGACCACACCTGGCTGGATGAGACCACACCTGGCTGGATGAGACCACACCTGGCTAGATGAGACCACACCTGGCTAAATGAGACCCCACCTGGCTGGATGAGACCACACCGGGCTAAATGAGACCACACCTTGCTGGATGAGACCACACATGGCTGAATAAGACCACACCTGGCTGGATGAGACCACACCTGGCTGGATGAGACCACACCTGGCTGGATGAGACCTTACCTGGCTGGATGAGACCACACCTGGCTGGATGAGACCACACCTGGCTGAATGAGACCACACCTGCCTGGATGAGACCACACCTGTCTGGATGAGACCACGCCTTCCTGGATGAGACAACACCTGGATGGATGAGACCACACCTGCCTGGATGAGACCACACCTGTCTGGATGAGACCACGCCTTCCTGGATGAGACAACACCTGGATGGATGAGACCACACCTTCCTGGATGAGACCACACCTGGCTGGATGAGACCACACCTGGCTGGATGAGACCACACCTGGCTGGATGAGACCACACCTGGCTGGATGAGACCACACCTGGCTGGATGAGACCACACCTGGCTGGATGAGACCACACCTGGCTGGATGAGACCACACCTGGCTGAATGAGACCACACCTGGCTGGATGAGACCACACCTGGCTGGATGAGACCACACCTGGCTAGATGAGACCACACCTGGCTAAATGAGACCCCACCTGGCTGGATGAGACCACACCGGGCTAAATGAGACCACACCTTGCTGGATGAGACCACACATGGCTGAATAAGACCACACCTGGCTGGATGAGACCACACCTGGCTGGATGAGACCACACCTGGCTGGATGAGACCTTACCTGGCTGGATGAGACCACACCTGGCTGGATGAGACCACACCTGGCTGAATGAGACCACACCTGCCTGGATGAGACCACACCTGGCTGGATGAGACAACACCTGGCTGGATGAGACCACACCTGGCTGGATGAGACCACACCTGGCTGGATGAGACCATACCTGGCTGGATGAGACCACACCTGCCTGGATGAGACAACACCTGGCAGGATGAGACCACGCCTTCCTGGATGAGACAACACCTGGATGGATGAGACCACACCTGGCTGGATGAGACCACACCTGGCTGGATGAGACCATACCTGGCTGGATGAGACCACACCTGCCTGGATGAGACAACACCTGGCAGGATGAGACCACGCCTTCCTGGATGAGACAACACCTGGCTGGATGAGACCACACCTGGCTAGATGAGACCACACCTGGCTGGATGAGACCACACCTGGCTGGATGAGACAACTTACAGGGGAATATTCCTCCACTTCTTGGACCGCCAGTTGTAGTTGCGGACGCTCCCGAAGCCGGATTTTTTTTTACTCTCATTGCCCGTCACCACGAAAACATCCTCACCTGCAACAGTTACTACAAGTTTTTACGCAGTCATGCCAATGCATAAAAAGTGAAGAGATTTCAAAGCTGTAGCGTTAAGAACTTTTAAAGCAACCAATTGTTCAATGCCATTAAGTTACTCTTTAGCTTGATCCATGTAACAATTTACGGTCATATTTTCACATTGAATAACTTAACCTTGCTCAACAATTGGCAATTCCATGAAAAAAAACTTCATGCAACGCATCCTGGCGTGTTATATATAAGAAACATTTATTTTCGAAAGTGTGCACAAATTATCGTGAATGAATAACAAACCAATTTTAGCTTTCGTAACTCTTGACTGTGTGATATACATGACCTAGGTAGGTAGGAAGATTAGTAGTTGCAGCGTGTAATGTCCTTCAAAAGATATACATTTTGTGGCTTGTTTAGTCAGTCTGTCTGTACCAACTGCAACTGTGTAAGCTGGATACCTGAACGCTGCGTCATTGCTATAATTTATTTCCTTCAGTGTAGTGTTGTACGTTGATTGAAATGCATATGAAGGTTATCCCAACTTTAATGCAGAGGAATTATAAGGAGGACAGACGAGCATTTAACTAGTTAAATGAAAGCAATTCTTCACGAATAAATCAAGTCTTTCACTCGAAAAGAACTTAACATTTTGAGGCGGAGAGAACGAAGGGATGGACGCTGTTCAACCAAATGAACAATTATGAAATCTGAGCTTCACGAAACCGGTAGTCAGTCGGAACCAATAAGCTCATAAGATCACTATGACCTGTCAGTCGCCAGTACTAGGGTAATACTAACCATAAGCGCAGATATTGGACCGTTTGTAGGTCTTCAAATCACGCAGTTCAACATTGAAGCGTTGAGCCTCATCGTTGAAGGATATAATAGAGACACAGCCATCACCGTAGAGTTTGTAAGACTAAAAACCAGAAAATCAAATGATGCTCGTCAGCAGCGCAGGAATGTGTTTAAAGCACATTTGTACAGAAATAGCCTCAAACATATCTCAAAATGTCCAAACCCACAAAATTTCATACTATTGTGAATTACAGAAATATAATTCTTAACGATAAAGTCTGAGCTCATATGGCCGGGGCATAGCACGCTACATGGATAATTTTAGCAACCAATCTTACGACTTACCTCACTATTTGTAATCGCAACGAAGCAAGCTTTCCAGGGAGTTTTCTTCTGTTTTTTGTACATGTAGGCGAAGGCATTGTCGTCCTCAAGGTGCTTCTTGATGGCGTAAAGATCCTTGCGTGTCAGAGGAAGTTTCAATTTGGAGGAAAATTCTTCTAAAACCCCTCCAACATTTTCTAAACTTGAGAGATATGAATTTGGAGACTGCGTTTCTCCCTCAGGAGAGCTCATTTCACTCCGAGAACATTCATCAGAACTCTCGTCAACAACGGTAGGCAATATCGCTCTACGCACAAACCCTTCTGGTGAGTCCTTCGTAACTCGGGCTTCAATAGACTCGAGTAAAGCAAAAACGAGTCGAGAAGTCATTGCTTTGGATTGTTCGAGGATATTATGGCATTGTGATTTGCTGTTGCTGGAGTCCTTTTCTGCAGTGGTACCAACGCAACCGCAACCTCCATCTGAGAAACTTCTGTCTTCTTCAGCTTTTCTAGACTTCGTATGCGTGTCGGCGTACAACACATCGTGGTGATGCCGCACGTAGGTATCAATTAGAATTAAAGCCAGGACACCGCCCGTTGGATCCACTATGTTGGGGTTGCGTAAAATCCAAAACAATTCAGCTTCAGATAAATCACACAAAACTTCCTTTGGCCAGCAGTGTTCAAAAAATTTCCATTGGAAAATACTCCAGATTTGCTCCACAAATTCATATGACTTGGGGCTAGGTAAATAAAAAAACTTCATATCCAGAATAAAATTCCCTGGAACGAATTTTGAGGTGGAGAAAGACCAAAATATTGGTTCGAGGTGTTTGATCTGCAATGAAATACAATTCAGAAATTATTCGTGAGAAATATTTTCAGATGATGGTCAGTCATTTTTCAAATGCATAGAAATATTTTCAAGTGTAATATGTACCTATCTAGTTACAAAAATATAAGAGAAGTGTCTGCTAATCAATGCAGAACATCTTTTTTCATGGAGTGAAGTAAATTTCGTATTTCGATATGAAGAACATATTCATTTTTAGCATTTAAGTGAAGGAGTAATCTATGAAACTTAAAATACGAAAGATATAATAGCAGTAACACATACAAATATAACCAATAAGCTAACACACGATACATATCCAATATATACATTTGATACAGCACTTTAAGTAGGTACTGAAAAATTGGGACATTTTTATTCTTTGTTTAAAATTCCCTCAATTTTGTACTTTTTCAAAAATCCTTGAATATAAACCTTTCTAGAATGAACTAGAAAATAATGAGAGGCAACGTTAGCTTAAAAAAGCGACTGCTCGTCATTGGTGCCCAAGACTTCGATGTGACAGCATAGCAACAAGCCTAAGCAAGAGGAGTCGTAGGAATGCATGAAAAGTGAAGAATTTTGGATTTAAAAAACACAAAGGCCATAGAAGCATGTCAAGAACAATTTATGTACCTGCTAATACAGTAAGTCTTATTGTGAAGAAGTGGAAAAGGTCAGGGACAACGACCACCATGCCGAGATCGGTAACTCATCGAGAATTTCTTACACAAGTTAAAGATAGATGTTGCGTATTCTTGAGGACTCTAGAAAAAATTAAAGATTGATGTTGCGTACTGTTGAGGACTCTAGAAAAAGTTAAAGATAGATGTTGCGTACTGTTGAGGACTCTAGAAATGCTACAAACAGACCTCAGCGGGGATGGCACTAGTGGTATTCATTGCACGGGTCTCGAAAAATGTACAAGGTAATAAATATATATTTTATACATCATCCGCTAACTCGCATTAGCCGCTGTTTCTCAATCAATGCGTTTAACCAAAGTGGTTCTCTGGCATAAATTAGTGAATACAACTGGATGGCACTAACGCTTGCAACAAAAGAATGAGTAACGAACTCCACCCGCAGGATCTACAGTCACGTAGGCCTCGTAACACACCCTGTGCGCCTAAAATCAAGATTATATTTTGTGAAATAGCATTCAAATAAAACGAACAGCGTTTACGGATGCATTTTTTGGTCACACGAGGGCAAAATTGATCTTTTTGGCCACAAGAATACACGTCTGGCAGATAGATGCTGCTGCGTAAGACATGAACAATACTCAGTCTAACTTTTCCGCCACTTGCATGCACGTTTTTCGCCGTCCAAGTAATTCAATCGTTTGGGCGGCGAAAAACATGCATGGAGACGGTGAAACAGTTAGACTGGGTACACCCCAACAGTGAAACATGATGCAGGTAACGTTATGATCTGGGAGTGCTTTTTGTGACACGTGTGACAATGAAATGTCAGTAGTGTTCAAACTTTGTAGTTCAAAGACTTGAAAAAAATATTTGTATCGAAGATCATTTTAACGAAATGTAGAAGTCTAAAAATAAAAGCAAAGTGAATCAAGGGGCAGTGCTCATCTCAAAATATTTTTCTGGAAAGATAGTTCCTTCAAAATGACCCGTAGGTAGTCACTGAGGAAACCTCGGCTTAGTGAATTTACAAGGTGCTTTGAGTTGAAATTTATCTAGCCTTATCCGCGAAGAAAAGACAACTTGCGCTGACAACTTCGGCTCTTGAACACATAACCTAGCCCGTCTCTCTAGGTTGTTAGGACCACTCTACATTGAGCTAAAGTTTACAGTGTGGTATGGTTGTGCTAGATTTCAGTGGACAATGTAACCTTCATTACAGATTTCAAGGCGCTATCAGCCCACATCATTCAGAAGACACAACTCTGCTTCCCCCATGAGCTTTGTTAGATGCCGTTATGCTGCGTTTGTTTTCATCTACGGGCCTTTACACAGTAGCTAGGGGTACGGGTATGCAATAATAATATCCTTGAAAATACGGCTCTGGCTACAGGCTTGTTAAAAATAATTGATCATGATGACAATTAGGAAATAATTGATTTAAAAGAATTATAAATATTTTTTTCCCCAAATATTGTGCTGGCGGCAGCAAAATGGTCTTGAGAGAATATGTTCGGCTGAATAAATATTGATTACGACGTATTATACATACGACGTCACAAGGAGATAATTTACGAAGAGCCCGCCACAATAGTGCGACGTCTGTAAGATTGCCAAGAGGAGCTCGCTACCATGATGGCAGCGAATGTGAGATTTGAGCATGTTTTGTTCACATTAATTTTTTGATTAGGCCGTGATGACGTACCACAAACACTTCCTTAACACTCTGAATAGTCTAACAAAGACAACTCATGCAAGAAGATAGCTGTACTTCAAAATTTAATCACTCTACTCAGGAGAATGAGCTTTCTGGCTCGTTGTTTACAAGTTTTGCTGTGTTGGAGAAATGGTTTTCAATACAAACCTGGAGCGCTTCACAGGCCAAGGCCGTGCGATGGAGAAGAGACGCGTCGAGGCAGTCCAGCCACGACAGGTCACTATAATGCAGGCTCCTCAGTATGAGCTGCAGCGAGTCTGGTTCGATCATCTGCAATAGGATGTAGATATGGCATGGTCAACTCTGAACTCTAAATCCTCAGTAAATTTTCCAAGTTAAGAAATAAAGTGGCAAGGATCAGTAAATACATTTCGTTCAGCGAATAATGAATCGACAACTTATCCAATAGTAGAAAATTCAATGAAATATCTCTCCCGGAAAGGGTGATCCTACTTCAAAAACACATGAAGTAATAAAACTTATAGTTGCCGTAATTATTTCGATATTCGATGGATTAGAAGATTATTGTAGCAGAACACGGAGAAAGGAAAAAATATCTCTTTTTTATAACGAGCGAGTTGCTGGGATATCAATGAACTCTTTCTTGTGAAAAGCTGACACAATATCAAAAGGCCCTGTTGGCCTCAGCGAGAAGAGCAGCGTAGTATAATTTTAGCGAGACAACAGAGCGTATCACAAAGCTTTAGAAGACAGCGATAACATTGCGTTTGCCACGGTAAATATTGTTTAATCTGGGCTTCTGTTCATTCCCAAGGTAAAAAACTCTGTTAAGTGTCGAATCTGCTAAAAGCTCGTATACTGGGAACTCTCAATCATATTTCAAATTAAATTTTGACTTATACTTCTACTTTAGAAACGTGGAAGAAATTCAGCAATGAAACTGTACGGTCATTTCCATACCAGATGGTCAGGTATCGTAAATGTTAAATTGTTTTATATAATGTATTAAGCCAAATATATTCTTAGTAACTATCGGATTTTTGCTGACAATGTGCGAGCTAAAACTCGATATATTCAACTCAAATTCACTTCAAGTGTTTTCAGTGCTATGTTATGTTCATCAGAGTGGCAGGCCAGGCCAATTTTGCCAATCGATCCTCGCTAACATCAACTTTTGCGGACAAAATCGTTCCCAGCTTTTCAAAATATGAATCGAGCACCGTGTCAGTAGCATTAAAGTAATTCTTCATCCGTGCAGGGTGAAAATCGCACGAGATAATATATGAATCGAGGATCAAGTGTAGTGTGATGCAGGAGCGAGCGGAGGGCGCGACCATACCTGAGGGTGCAAGGTGTGCTCGGACTGGTCACTGTCAGCCCACGCCCCCTGGAGGAGCGTGCGAAAGTATCCAGAGTGTTGGATGAGGAGCTGGCGGCTGTGCTGGAACCGCATGTAGCCGCACCGGATGATGATGCTGTCATCGGTCATCTTTGATTTCATATTCTGAGGGGAAAGTATGAAATGTAGACGTTTTGCATTTCAAAATGCAATTAAGTGATATCACGCTTAACTTAATTCATAGTCTCAAAATCAAGAGTTTCCATTTCTACACATTGGCTACACCAAATCATCCTAATGCGAGTACTATATCGACAAACTGTGATCTCTGCCTACAAGCACCATGCCTCTTCTGGAGCTCATCTCCACACTTCATCTAAATCATCATCTCGACGCTGCCATACACTTACGAGAATTGTATCACTTGATTTTTTCTAACATTTCTCGAATGACGAACTAATGATAAGTGATAAATAAAACCAAATCACTCACCTAGAAGTTCTCAACATTATATTTTAATTAATTCGAATTTCCGCTACTTATAAATTTTTTCTCAAACAAAATTTCAACCATTCTACAAGAAATTCTTACGTCTGAACAAATATGTTTCATACCCTGATTCGTCTACTAGCAGTCTGTAGTTGGAGTCTCATTTGTCCTGGCCAAAAAGTTTTGAAGCGCAAAAACTACAATGAAAGTTCAAATGTATGACCGCAAGAACGAAAGACATTTGCCTGCGCGCTTGTTGAACTTTTCAAGTAAAAATTACTTCCAATGTACCGCTTAACGTCGCACTTCCAGGACGACACGTACTGATGGTGGGGAGAAATTTTCTTCAAAGTTTTCCAGAATATAATCGAAAATTTGATCACTGATCGCATGGTAGCCAGGAGTGGATTTGATTCTTGTATCACTTTTAAGAATGATCATCGGACAACGGTAAGAATAATATTGCCTGTATAAAATAAAATATAAGTGCAGAGTAATTGTACAATTTTCCCTCGAGAGTTGGTACATCATTTCAGTGAAGATTGCTTCTACACAAGCTGAATTTTCTATAAATTTTTCGACTTTTAGATGATATAAACACCAATTGCTAAGAGAATTAGGCCCTAAAATTTTATGGTCAGCGAACATAGTAAGAATTCATTATTGGGATCAAAAATACAGAAAATGAAACTTGTCAAATTAAAATTGTCTCCAATAACAGTTTTCAAAAAGAAACGTTAGAAATTAGTGTTTAAATCTATTCATATCACACAGTTCACAAGTATCTGTATGAGTTCGTTACGGAGGTTAGTACATGAGAACTTGCAAAACTACACTTGGAAAATGTAAACCACATCCCAAATAACTTGACATGTCATTTCTCAAATGGAAATTCTGCTGCTAATCTAACAACATGTCAGCAGAATGCCTCTACAGGGATCATTAATCTTGTTTTTGTACCACGGACAAGTCAATAGCTACTGACCGCCGGAGCCCCTATGGAAGCGCTGGCTCAGCGCCCTTGTGTGGTGGTCACGCATTTTGGAGTCGGTATTGTTGGTCGCACACACACATTCCAATGCACGCTCGCCATTATCTTCCACACTATCACGACTGAGATCAAATTTTCATGCGGTTGCGTATGTTCCTTAAATTGAATGACGTAGTTCAACCATTTGTGAAGTCGGTCAATGATGCATTGGTCTCACAATTGAAGCATAGTCAATATCTTTCGAAAATGAATGTGAAAAAAATGCCGATATGAAAGAAATTAATGTGAAAGAGAATGAAAAAAATCTTTCTAGGACAGAATTTAGTCACGAGAGGTAATAGGAATTGAATCATTTTAGTGATCAGAATCCAACTTTCGTATGAAAAAATTCGAGTTTGTAACAAATGTGAGTGAAGAAATCCCATGCAAGGACAAAGTTTCTGCAATGAATTTGTACAGTAAATAACTCAGTATGTTCGCTAAACGAAATACAAAAATATATAATAGAAATTTAAATGCGCTCAAGGAGATAGAAAAAATGACAATAAAGCCTTCAGACCAGCACATGTAAAAAGATTGGACTGTCCTTTCTCCTTTTTTGTTTGTTAGACGATATTAAGGTGAAAGAATATAACAGTTTAAGGCGAAGAACCGGTGTCATCATGTCTCAGACCTAAGTAGAGACGAGAAGCATCGTGGCTTTTGGAACTAATGTCTCTGTCAAAATAACTTCAGCTACTCTCTTTTCCGTGGCGGATTGTCAAATAATTAACGCCGTCTTAGCGATGCAGCTAACAACGTAAGTTCATTGCAGCCGACTTAGAAGAACTTGGACAGTCATGTGCAGTGCTACAAAGACTCAAATTTTTGAAACCTACCCCCTGATACACGACACTTTAGGGCGGCGCATGCGCAGAGCTGAACACGTGGACTGCGGCCCGACCCAGCAGTGGTCTCTGGTGGGATTTTCACATCGGGGCATGGCCCGTCGCGATGGCTCCCAGTCCAATTTTGCTGGATGCTTACTTATAGTCAAATGAAAGGGCGACCCATTATGCGTTTGTAATATTTAAGATTGAAAAAACAGACGTTCCTTTTGATGAAATTCAAACTTCACTTTAACCAGCAGCAGTCAACGCGTTCAGACGAATGTATCAGCTCAAATAAAAAATACGTAATTTGACGCACAGCGCTACTTGGAATGAACGTGGTTTATACGAGTCGCTTCTGATTCCCTATGGTAAAATAACTGTCAAGGTACAACTCTGAAATATTTGAAGTGTAATATTATTTCTGGCTTTATGTTGACTTGATGAAACTCTTTTAATACTGCTAACGAATTTCTGAAGCGATAGTACAACAAAATATTGCCAGTAGGTGTGCACGCTGATGAAATATCTATAACAATTAGATTCTAAAAATCCTCATCTCATATTATAGTAGAAAAATGCACTTCTCTAACACTTATGGAATTAGACGCTTCAAAAAATTTCTTTAACCAGGAGCTGAGTTCCACACTCACCTTCCAAAAGCAGAAAGTAGGCAGAACCAACTATCCACTGAGCACTTCACAACCTCACTACAGAGCAAGACTTCGAGCCGACAGCGCAAACGACCTTTCCACGAATGTGTCACTTCGGTTAAGAACGACATGAGCTGGGGACCTGGGGTAGACATTTTTATACCTCGACTTACCGGCCATAATCGGGAGAAAGATCATTGTTGCCATTTGACGTTTTTTTCTGGCGAAATTTCTTAGTTTTGAAGGTTTGGACTTTTTTCAAATGAAATTTGACTATTAAAACAATTCATTTTGTGGCATTCTAGCAAGATTATAAGATGATAAAGTGACCTTCAAAAGTTACATTTCATTTCTGAAGTCTATACTAGAGGAGCTCAGAGAAAAAATATAACATCAGTAATCTAGGTGGTGAGTTTTTACCCTGTTTTTAGGGAGAAACACTGTTCAAGTTTGTTTTCGCGCGAGTGGTCGAAATTTGGCACGCCGGTATTTACATGATTTATAATTTGTATCAAAAGCATTTCAAATTCATTTTACAAAATTTGAAAACTGACCATAAGTTTTTTATTCACGTATAAAATAAGTCAAGATCATTTAGAATTAATGTTCGGAATAATTGGAGGCATAGGTGGATTCAATGACAACCCAACAGCAAAACAATTTCTTATGCTTATAAACGTCTATTTGTTCACAACGAAATAAAAGATGTTCTTAATGGTTATTGCACGTCTTTTGAAGATGTAACAATTTTGACAGAATCTAGTAAAAAGAAACGCATCTTTATTAACCTCATGTTGGGCTACAAGAGAGTTTAACAATTCGTGTTTTATAAAAGAATAATGTCTGACGATCTTCAATGTAAAGACGAATGCAGAGACGATACAGGTACACTAATTGTGCTAAATAGAAAACTGCTCTAAATTTTTTCTCATTCAGTGTATTTTTATAACGTTCCTATTATAGGATATATTGTAAGAAAATTGAAAAATGTTCTTCGTTGCGAAACATGTCTAATTGCTCTTTGTCAATATGCGACATGGTATTAAAAATCCCTGGGAGTTCATAGATCTTAATATCAAAAGATAAATATCCATTTAACCTCCTAAAGGTTAATACGCATCTTTTGAAAATGTATCAATTTCCACAGTCTCTACACAGTAAAAGCAACGCATTTTTATCTCATCTTGGGCTATAACCTCTGTAAGCTTTTCAAAAAATCGTGTTCTAGGAAAGGTTCTCAAGAAACGTTGTTCAATATAAAGATGCATGCAGAGACGATACATGTACCAAGATTGTGTTAAATGAAAGATTGTTCTATAATTTTTTTAATTCAGTGTTTTGTTATAACGTTGTTCTTGATATAGGAGGATAGATAGTAGGAAAATAAAAACTGTTTTTTGTTACGAATCATGTGCCCATTGTCAAAATACTAGTAATAAAAATTCTTTCAAGTTTATTTCTCTTCATGAGGAAGTGCATCTGACCATTTCATTAAAGGATGTCATTGGCTGATATTTAATTGCGGAGGATGAATGTCAGCAAAGACCTTGCTATGAGTACAAATCCTCCTACTTACTACTTGAAATAATGCTTCATTCCGCACTTCGTATTTGCATTGAAAAGAAACTGTTCACTTCACTTCACAACTACTTTTTCGAAGTTTATTCTCTACAAAATCGTGTTTATTTATCAAAAAATGTGTTGTATCTCAATATATTACTGTGAGATATCATCACTCAACCTTAACTCTTGAACGAAACCATTCATCAACAGGGAAACTTTAGCCGTCAGAATTCAAATAAATTATCATTATTTTCAGGTATGTATATACAATGCCTATATCTTTAAAACTTGCTCTGTACAAAAAATTCAATTGCGTTATTGTTATAAAAATGCCCTTTGTTAACATACAACACACGAAAAAATCATGAATGTAAAGAGTATGTAATTATTTATTTTTTTACACAAGTGGATGTAAGTTGCTGTGTAAATGTTTCCATGCAAATGTTATTCTTTATCATTCAACGAAGACACAATTGAAATATATGTCTAAGAAGAAATCCACCTGTGGCACACCGAGCCCATGATCTGGAGGTGGTGAGCTTGAGTCCTCTTCACACCTTCACCACTTCTACAGCTTCACCATCTCCACAGCTTCACAACCTCCACAGCTTCACCACCTCCACAGCTTCACCACCTCCACAGCTTCACCACCTCCTCAGCTTCACCACCTCCACAGCTTCACCACCTCCACAGCTTCACCACCTCCACAGCTTTGCCACCTCCACAGCTTCACCACCTCCACAGCTTCACACCTCCACAGCCTCACCACCTCGACAGCTTCACCACCTTCACAGCTTCACCACCTTCACAGATTCACCACCTTCACAGCTTCATTACCTCCACAATTTCACCACCTCCACAGCTTCACCACCTCCACAGCTTCACCACCTCCACAGCTTCACCACCTCCACAGCTTAACCACCTCCACAGCTTCACCACCTCCACAGCTTCACCACCTCCACAGCTTCACCACCTCCACAGCTTCACCACCTCCACAGCTTAACCACCTCCACAGCTTCACCACCTCCACAGCTTCACCACCTTCACAGCTTCACCCCCGCCACAGCATGCACTAAATAGCGGGTGGGCGGGGCTTGGGACGGCTGATTTGGCTTCACTTGTTTCCCTGATAAAAAGTGAAGATGCTGCCGCCACCTGTTCAACCTCCCTGGTCGGCACTTTGTGAAACATTGGTAGCACATCAGGACGGCGATCTCTTGCTCCTTGTCGCTAGAACACAGTCGAAGTTTACCTTCACAGTAGAGGAAGTAATTAAGACCGAGATATTGTTCGTTCAAGTGCTCGAGGTATTCTGCATAAATTTAAAAGCAGGTTTTCAAGGGAGGCCTAGATGGCGTCTTCAAGGCGATTTTGATGTTGCAGTCTAACCCAAATTACCTGGGTGCTATAAATACCATTTCTGATCTTCAGTTTACACATAATAATTCCGATTTTTACTGACATTTTCCTTGAGTAAATTTGCATGTATATTTTAGAAACTATTTAAAAATTGGTTGATATTTCAAGCCGAGTCAGGCGCGCTGATGAGAAGTGGTGTCCCACACAAATGCGGCTGCTGCGAGCGATCTTACATTGGGAACACCGCGCTCCATTTACATTTGTACGATGCTCACAGCACTGAGGAGTCTTCTTCCGAATAAGCAGAACCCTCACGAAACAATTTTATTGATTAATCCCCGACGATTTATTGGATGATTGAATACATGATCAATCCAAAAAATCATCCACCCTGAAGTATTTACAAGTATTGTTCTATTTCGGATTCCGTACAGGCCTTTTTTGTTAACACTGCTACCTGACCCATGCTTGAGAACGCCTCAGCTTTACAAGGAGAAGTGATGTGGAATGAGTGTGTATTGGAAGCCGTAGAAGAAAAAGTACTACTGAGACGTTCAGTAAAAGTGTCATTTCGTAATAGGGAAAGCAACTTTGATAGAAATACCAAAGCGACAACAAATAGTCTTTGACCGAAGTTGTCGTCAACTGAGTTTATTATTATTATCATTTATTATCCGTCCACACCCCAGACGATCTCGTTATGTCAGAATCAACATTTTAAAGCATTTTGCTGAAATCAGTGCATACGGTCAGTACAGTATGATAAATCCTAAATAGTAATAAATCATTCAAATATGTTGAAATTTAAGGGCAGCTTGAGACAACACGCACGCAAGCTTAGGGCTGGATGGGCTTGAAAGCTTGTTAAAATTTGATAAACATACACCCGCCTTTGTACAATCATGACTTTTTTCGGTCGCATGTTCATTGACTCCAAGCTAAGTTAAACCAATGGCTTTGCGACTAAAATTTACGCCTTAATCTTCTTCAATAATATGCCCATTGGTGCAGCCACCCGAAAATTTCGGGGGGGGGGGGGGAGGGGGGGGGGGGGGGAGAGGCAGACAATAATTAGCAGTAATCATTTCATTGTGGCCCATAGCTCAACATTTCGAGAAGGGCCATGGCCCCCGTAGCTACCCCTAGTTGCGCTACAGGTTATGCCGATGATTGCTATCGCAGGGGCCTCGTTATTAAAAGTGATCATTTTCATGAGAAATCCCCAAGGCTTATAAGCCTTTCATAATGATCCCGGTGTATCCATAAATTGAGAAGAAAAAGAAGTTTGCCACTATTTATTTCTTAACCAAGGTGTGTGAAATAGTTTCTGGGTCAACGAAGAAAGCAGACATTTAAATAATGACATTAGCTATGAGGCTTTTAATAATTCAAAATTTGACGTTGCATTTATCAACTTCAGTATAACAAGAAACATTTATATCACACACAAATCCCAAATATTAGAACTCAAAAGATAAGTATAACAGTGGACGCGATGAGCTACACTGCCATCTCGCGCTGGGTAACGCCGGCTAACTTTCGTTTACCCTCTGTTTTTGTTCATTTACGAAATCCTGAAATCCTGTCCTCTTGCAAAGTGTCAAATCGGCTGAAAGATTTCATATTTGCAACACTCAAATAAATTTGGAATCCTATTTTCACTCATACATGTGCTCTAGAAGTGCGAAGGGAAATTTAGCTGAAGAACTACAGTTATTTGAATCCCAGCAACCAGATCAGGTGGTAGCAACGAAGATCCAATGAAACAGGAGTAACCATGTTGAAGATTTCATCGGCATGCATCAGTCTAATAGCAGGGATAAGAAACAAACGAAGGCAAATCGAGCTCATATGCATCTATGACGGTAGAAACTCGCGCGAGACAACTGTGGGACGATGAATGTGGTCAGGAAATGTTGGTATTAAGCATGGCTTGTACGATCCATAATGTACGAATTTTTTGCCGGGTGAAATGGTTTATTGACAATTAAATTTTCACGAAGTACCAACGATATCCTAAAAATTTTAGAGTAATCGGTTCAGATCTATAAAAACCCGTCATCAATGCCTCAAAGATGATAACTATGTGTAATTTTTTCCATAAAAAGTGTGAAAAAGCTATAAAAAGACTAATGCAAAAATTCTCATACATATTTCCTCTAAAACCCTCTACAAACTGACTTTCCCTTCTTAACAGGAAAAGACCGTATACAATGATTTCAGCAGAGTGCTTCAAAATGATTGTGATATAAGGAGATTGCCATGGGTGTGGACGGAGCCCTAAGTAAAAAATGCTCATAAATAATGCAAACTGGATGGTTTTTTGTATTGATTGTAAATTCAGTCATTCCATCAATCGTCGTGGATAGACCAATTAAAATTTTTCGCGCGGTTTGTTGCCATGTGGAAGGAGACTCCTCAGTGCTGAGAGCATCGTACTCATGCAAATGGAGCGAAGTGTTACCAATATTAGATCGCTCACAGCAACCGCACTTGTGTGTGACGCCACTTCACATCAGCCAGCCTCACTTAGCTCGAAATCTAAGCCAATGTTCAAATAGTTCCTGAGAAATGTTCCCACATATTCACTCGAGGAAATTGTCTTCAACAAACAAAATGTTTCGAAAGTTAAAGATGAGAAAGAATATTAACATCACACAAGTAGCTAGCGCTAGGATTGCCTGTAACCACCTTGACTATAACATTGATATTGTTTCAACGCAACATCGAACTCATCCTCGAAACCTATTTTTCGATTTAAGCAGAATACTTTGAGCCCCAAAAAAACCACTATCCCACTATCTTCTTCAGTTGTCGAAATTAATTCCTACTATGGTCTAGCTACAAGCGACAGGAGATCGTCGTCCAGAAGTGCTGCTGAAGTTCCACGAAGTGTAGACAGTCAGGTTAGTTTCTCTCCGTCCAACCCACATTCTAAAGCTCCTACGAGGGTAAATTTGCGGATGCGTTAGGGACTCATTCTGCTGTGTATCGCGTCTCGTCTACGTCGGACGTCCACAACGGGCTCTGCAGTCGCTGCCTAATAGCGACGACGGGAGATGAGGTGGTGGTTTGGAGGACATGCGGTCTTTTTGTCCTCAATACCGCTAGAACTATTATGTTAATCACTGTTTCTAGAAGGTATGCTTAAGCAGAATACTTGCCGTTTTACATCATAGCGGTGGTTATTCTGAAATGGAAAAAACAGATTTCGTTTGCCTGAAAGTATGTTACTGAATTAATTTAATCTTAACCGTGTAGAAGCATCCTTTCGCTGAATTGAAGTCATGCAATGGTTACTGAAATTTTGTTCATTTAAATCTATCATAGAAGCGAAAGCATGTGATTTGAAAATGTTTCTCCAATGAATTTGACGGTAGTGTGGAAATTGTTAGAATAGCGTCAAAATTGTTCGATAGTTTTTCTTACAGAGAAGTACAATTGTATCATCGATACTTTTTGTTATAGAGAAGTACAATTGTATACTCGATACTTTTTGTTACAGAGGAGTACAATTGTAGCATCGAGTGACCGACATTGAAAAACTAGTTTTAAAAAGGCCCAAGACTAGTAGTAAAGAAAAAACTAAAAAAATCATTAGGAAATATGCCAGAAACTATTGGGAACAATAGAGAGCCCAGAGCGCGGCCGTCGATCTGAACTCAATTTCTTCACTAAATTATAAATTACGAATTTTTGTTAGCTCATGCATGCGAAGCTTGTTCGTATGTTTGAAAAAACAGCATTTCCAGTTCTGTAATCAAGTTGCGTACATCCCGACCACCATTTATTAAATCACAGACTGAAAAAATGAAGCATCGATTGTGATCCGCTGTTCACCGATATTTCCCCAAGTAAATTTAGCACATATATCAAAAACTATGCGAAAACTGGGTAATATATCAGGGGAAAGAAGTTTCCAGACGTGCATATGCGCCGTTGTCTACATGTACTATATTGTATAACTACATACACGTGTCATTACTGTGAGTAGTCTAACGTCAAAAGTACTTCACTGCAATTGATTATTCGTCTGAAAAATCAATGTGCAAAACGAAAGTACTAGGTTTGAGTGAATTAAAGAAGAACATATCTCCTTTGCAAGTGAGTTAGAGATTAAATCTAAATGGGCTGTGGAAATTTTGATTGAGACATTGAAAAATTATGGATTTAACGAAAATGTTGCTCGCATCACCATAACTCTGGTGGATTTGAACTGTTGGCGATGGTTTGCTAAACGAATGTTTAATTAATCAGTGCATATTGAGTCGATGAAACTTTCATTTAATCGAATATTGGTAGGACATTTTCTTCGATGAACATTCACGTTAGTGCGAATTGAATGTGTTGGAGTTATAGGAAAAAATTTTTAAGGCACTGAGTTCCAGAAAATTTATTGGAAATTCAAGACATGAAAACGCTGAGAGTAAGTTGAGATGATTGTGCATAAAACATGATACAGAAATGTATCCAAAATTGAGAAAGGTTACAGCTATGAAGTATTAACTGACCATACAGCAACTAATGCGGTCGTTAATCCTCTATCGCATACTAACGGTAAGGATTGGAAAACTTTTCAATTTGCATGGATTGTAAAAGTTTGGTTGTCATCTGCATGATCGCATAGTTGAATCCACTCATTTGCTGTTACTTCGATGACAGTACTCTCGCGCTGGGTAGGATTGCACTCTGCTGGCATAGGCCACAGTTTACTGACGTTTCTACACCACCGACATTCGTCGTTTTCAAAAAAACGATCTTCCTCTGGAAGGTTAAAATGGTCAGTTTCTTCAATCGTCCAGTTTGGGTAGAAATTACTTTTCATTTCCTCAATCAATGAGAGAGCTAATAGTCCAGCCGGTGAGAGTCGTGGAGAAATCAGGGGCGCTGTATGGCAAAAATTGAGAAGTGGTTTCAGAACACTGCGGTCCAAAAGTCTGTGCTGGGTTGCGGCCGCTCTGCGGATGGATGAAGCGCTCGGCATCACGTCTGGCAACACTGTCTCCCCGACAGGTGTGGCCGCAGCTGCGGGGTCAATATCCCGTGAAATAACGGGAGCAGTTTCATCAGTCGTCCTTTCATTTGAAGCTTTATACGACATTCGGTCGTGTTGGCTTGAACTGCCCTCGGGAGAGGTTGACACTGAAATAGAAAATAATCGAGATAATACTTGAAAATTCATTTGATTATAATGATAACGGTACAACTGTAAGACCCAACTATCCGTTATGTACATCAATATGAGCAGTAATATGTACATCAATATGAACACATCACGAATTTAAAATATTCCGTTTACGCTGTAACTTACAATATATGAATTAGATATATTCTAACATATAGCAAGTCACACCAAATGACTTGTTAAATGTTAGAATATACGAGTATCTAACTCATATATTCCACATAATTCCAAGCATGAATTATCTTCACGGCATCAAGTCTTCGTTTTAAAGTCTGCAATTACTATTATTCATTACTCATGTGCTATCCTTTACGTATACGTGCCTAATTCTCTACACAAGCAACGTTTCTCATGGGGCAGGCTCGGAAGTTTTGCTAAGCTTGAGTCAGTGACTCCTTTGACGAAAACTACGCTGTAATGGATAGGGATTCCCAGTTCAAGCAGTTTGTATATAAAAATCACTATTGTATTCCTAGTAGCAGTGCGGATGATAACAGATTGGTTTCGTTTTGTCCACATATCAGTATTAAGTCGAAATGTCTTAGAGAGAGGTAAAGTCTTTGGTTTCCTGTACTTCGATGTTAACTTGCACGTAATAGTTACAAAGTATTTACGCATTTAATTTTTATTAACTATAAGCACACTCTATCGAAAGTGAAGTGTTCCTCTACTGTTTACGAATCTAGTTATGTAAATTGTGCGAGTTGAGACACGAGAAGTAGCAGACCATGAGGGAGTCATGTACTGTGTACTGTAGGTGCAGTGCAACGGCATCCTCGTCATTTCACTCTTTGCGAGTTGAAGTGCCCTGTGAAATCGACAAAAACATTGAGATTTCAGGTGAGTCTATCCTTAATACAAGCGTACTTCAGAGATGTTGTACAGTTTATAACGTATGCAGGCAAACAATGGCCCATGAGTTCTTTTCGTGTGTGCGCTTCCACTTTCCCTGTATAGTTTGTGTTAATTCATGTTCGAATTATATTGAACACGAATCATGTTTATTTATTTGTTTCAGCTGATGATGAAATTTGCCCCGAAAGGTTTGCTTCAATGAATGTGCAGAATTTAATTATTCTGCCAATGAACTGATGTTTTTGACAACTTGGTTATTGAGATCACAAATTGACGATTACCATTTTAAAATTTCGATTCATAATGAAATATTTTGCTTGAGCGTTGCTTACCTCTCAGCGAAAAACCATCTGAGATATATTCCTCGAACAAAGACTCAACAAAAGGCACTGATGCGGGATCTGGCGTATCCCTGATATCACTGGTAGGCTGCAGAGGGTTGTAAAGGAGCTGGAGCACCTCTACGGGCAGCGTGTTCTCCGTATCCTTGTATACACTGGTATACGAGCTCGGCTGAAACTGGAAAGGGCTGAAAATTTAGCATACTATGAGCACCTGAATATTCTACAAGGGAAAAGGAAAACGTGATATGAGACAGGGTTAATGCCCTTTTGATACTGTACTACGTAGTAAGTCCAATCTTGTAGAAAGGTTTTTCTTAAGTTTCTAGGGTCTATACTATAACACGAGATGGTTAGTTATCAAAGTTGCAGATATGTCAGTCACGTGATAATCCGCTGGTCCTTTCACCGCTAATGTTAGATGGCATTATTTAATACTAACCTTCGTTTTCACGAATATTTTGCACTTTACTCGCGACATTCTTTGACTAACTTATAGTCCGGATAGTTGAACAGCTAGGGTACTTGGAGGATGAGGGTCCTTGAGAACTTGGTTGTACATGCTGTGCACACTTACGTTCAGTAGTATTTCACAATGGAACACAAAAACTCTTAGTAAGTGATACCGCGAAACTTGAACGTCTCGCATCGAAAGACCTACACGGATTCAAACGGTGTGTCACTCACAGCTAACGTGAACCGGAAGAGAAATCGTAAATGATTTATATCGAAACTCAACAAACTCGACATTTTCTCAGATATATCAAACAAAGAGAGATGACTGCTATAACCTAAAGAGCATCACTGATGAGATCTCAGAGGGTGACTAGTAGTCAATTCACAAATGTCATAACAAAGATCAACTTAATGCTCACCTTCCGGATTCTGCATCCACCAGCGATGTAAAGCTTATCCTCCACGCGACACACTTGGTGGCCGTTCGTTTCAAGTATCGCGTACGGGAAAAGAATGAGCGAAAGACTGTAGCATGCATCAGGATTGGAGCTAGTATGCGTCGCAGGTGTTAAACACTTGAATGTTCGGAGAGGCATGAAGTAAACGTACCCCAGATCCGCTGTGAGGAATAGAGCGCAAAAGAAATACGTTTTAGAAACAAAAGTTTTAAATTGGTACAATAGATCACTGGCGTCGGGGTGCTCTACTTGAATATTTTGCCCAATGATGTCAATGATAATCATGATATAATTGCTTTTAAAACAAAATTTTTAAATTGGTACAATAAATCACTGGGGTCGGGGTGTTCTACTCGAATACTTCGCCCAATGATGTGAATGAAATTCAAGATATAATTGCAAATAACATTTCTTTTTTTTCGCTTCAACAATGTCAATAGAACAGGCTTCGTACAGAAGTCCATTTCTTGAAATAAAATAATGCGATGAAAATAAAACCGGTACTCAACAGAGCGAGGTGTCAATAGACTCTGCATCTTAACCAAACCATTAGTCGACTTGTCGCTAATAAAAATATCTTATAATCCAAGTGGCTGATCATTTAGCCGAGTAGAAACTAATCAAAACCATTTTAGTTTCCGAACCAAAGCCTTCGTGTTAATCCCTCTGCCATCCTAAAGCAGGTGCTTTACTTAGAAATTTTGATTATCTCCATAAATCCCGCGTCCTTAACAGCAGGTTTTCTTGATCTGGACTGCGATGATATTGCGAGTTCTCGAGTTTTTCTTCGTATCGTACGTGCCCCGCACACGACCTACTGATTCTCTTAAATTATCTATTCCCCTGCAGTCCGACATCATTAATTTTCCATTCACTTTTCTCAGGACGTTATCAACAAGAACATAAATAAAGATTGTTTTCTAGTATTTTACGAATGTCGAAGCATTTTTTCCACGTCTTGTTTGCGTTCTCAATACGTTGATCGTTCATATTGCAAAACAGTCAGGATATCCACAAATTTGAGTAATCTCTTTCACGCTTTCATTGCAACACTCCGACATCTGACATTCCATGTTGGCAGCACTATGTCTCTTGTATATTAATTTGTGCTCTAGCAAGGCTAGGTGACCATTAGTTCTCAAGATGTCGAGTTCTTGAGAATAATTTTCTCACAAAAATATCTTACCAAAGAGCTCAAAAACGCTCTCATTCGTGAATGGGTAGGATTGGATCTCGAGTTCGTTAAGCAGGCAACTTTCTCTGCCGCATTATGCACCCCTTAACTGACTTCTCTAGGCAAAAAATTGGGAAACTCGGTACAATATATAGGAATTTCCTTGCTATGGTTAAAATTTCTAACATACTGCTTCAAAAGCTATAGTTTCATGTTAGGAGGTACGAGTGTTTTCGATATAGTCGAGTGATGTCAAGAAGCAGGCCCTCCGAATCATGTTGTATTAAAACATTTAATCTCCAAGAAAGCACTAAAAACTGTCTCTCCTCACCCATAAAGATTTTCATTCCGATTCTACGTTTACTTCGTTTAAACTCTTTTTCGTCATGACTCTCATAAGCCGGTTTTGTTTACATAAACCGGTACTTAGAAAAAAAACACTGAAACTATATTAGAAAACTGACGAGGTATTTGAATCATGAATGCTTGTATTATTTTAGACACTTTGGTATTTATTTCTTTAAGCGCGAATTTTACACATTATATATCTGAAATATTATGACTACTCATGGTTTAATATAACTAGAGGTATTACGTTAACATTCACTTGCTTGGGGATGCTCTGATAGGTATTAAAAATGGCATGGCAGGAAAATTACTGTTACAAAACCTGCTTCTTTATGCATTAGACTGGAGTAACGAAATCGAGGAGGTAAAAGAACTTTACAAAAATTCCCTGCCTTGTGAAAGCCTAAGAGCACCGGAAGACCAGTAACTCAACCTGATAGTTTGGAACACGGCAGAAAAGGCTCACCTACTATGTACACGCCAATGCCAAATGGAATGACAGCTCGAAAAGACTGCACACGGATATTCAAGTCAGGCACGAAGACGCTGAGTTTCCTCCAGTGCAGCTTTCCAGGACACTTTCTGTAACACAGCAAAACGTAATTGAGTTTTTTTAGTTACGTACAACTCAACAAAATGGGTTTTCACCCCTGTAATGATTTCGATTCATAACCGAGGCATGCACGGTTATTATGGAAGATATTTGCTTGGAAAGGAGCATGTTTTATCAATCAGAGTATGATTCGATTGGTAATTTAAAAAAGGTTAATTTTGTGTGCTTGGAAGATACAGGACTCTTTAATTTCAAACTAAAATTTATTATTCGATTTTCGTGGAGTGTAAGAAACAAAATTTTGATTTGCCTCCGATTGCCATGGTAAAAGCGTTAATTAGCACATAAGTCTAGACGATAAAACCTTTGAATTCAGTTGAAGGAATGCATTCTTGATTTATATTAAAAAAAATTACATCAAAAGCTTAGAAGATTGTCCCGTAACTCTCAAAGAGGTGAAAATAGAACTAAAAGAATTGATAATAGTTTGATAATAGACATTCCGGTCTCATTAAAGGGCAAAAATGTTCACAAGCAAACTTCACACGGTTTGAAGACAACTGAATTCTCGAAATTACTTTACTATGGACTGAAAAATACTAAAACGATGCGAAGAACATCAAAATCAAAATAATAAATTCTAGGAGGTAAACATAATCAAATGCAAAACTTCAGAGTGTGTTCTAATGTGTAATGTTCATTTGATCTCCCTATCTGCTACATAAAATGTCAGCTGTCTCAAAATTTCTAGTGCAAGGGTTACCGTGGTTCTTCGCACCTCCTGTTTTGTGTCATGTCTGTCAAAAACAATGAACCGGTCAGGAGTCTTGAAGTATTCCAAATCATCTTACAACGCTCTTTTGAAAACCATCTCGTCCAAATGAGACAGCATAGGACGCTCTAAAGATGCCAGATGTTGACGCCATGGAAAATTCTTTCTATTATAATCTTCATACGTCATCATTTGAATATTTTTTCGATGGAAAATTTGTAAAATATTATTAGCAACTCAATTAAACAATTATCAGTGTTCAGGTGAGAATAACACTTTAACAAATAATCATCAAACGACGTTGTTTGCTCTTGGAGTTTAATTATTGCGGTGACGATACGGGCTCGGTGCGGTGCACGCCACGGTAGACATGGTGAACGCCACGGTAGACATGGTGAACGCCCCGGTAGACATGGTGAACGCCACGGTAGACATGGTGAACGCCACGGTAGACATGGTGAACGCCACGGTAGACATGTGAACTCCACGGTAGACATGGTGAACGCCACGGTAGACATGGTTAACGCAACGGTAGACATGGTGAACGCAACGGTAGACATGGTGAACGCAACGGTAGACATGGTGAACGCAACGGTAGACATGGTGAACGCAACGGTAGACATGGTGAACGCAACGGTATACATGGTGAACGCAACGGTAGACATGGTGAACGCAACGGTAGACATGGTGAACGCCACGGTAGACATGGTGAACGCCACGGTAGACATGGTGAACGCCACGGTAGACATGGTGAACGCTACGGTAGACATGGTGAACGCCAAGGTAGACATGGTGAACGCCAAGGTAGACATGGTGAACTCCAAGGTAGACATGGTGAACGCTTTACCCTCACATGAGAGAGTCCGGCGCGCGTGAGACGGCAGAGATTGGCGGAGGTTGCACTCGCCCTTCAAGCATAGCAAGGAAATTTCTCGACAAAATCCTTTTGTTGTCACTGAACATTGAATTTAAGTGACGGGTGAACGTACCTATAGTTCCTATTCCATTCACCAACCATGGAGGAGCCCACGAGACCAGCTTAGTGCCATCATTTACCTGTGCTCACATGAGCCCTATTAATTCCACCTATTCACGCGTAGGATTAGCTTTAACAATAGAGTTCTCTTTCTTTTAGTAGGTTTATCTCTAATGTCCTAGGATTATCTTTGATTCGCTAGGTAATTATGGAATTTCTTACTTTCATGCAGTATCCTCTCGATGTGGTTCAGACCGTTTCACTTCCTTCTCAGTGATGGAGCAATAAATTGCCGCTGATATTGTTGAAATTGACAATAATACTCACGCTATTTAGCACATTGCAGCTTTGAAGGCTAGAACGTATAAAAAATCATATCATAAGACAATTTTAGTCTGAAGTACTGCTGACTTATTTATCTTGTGAATGATTTACGGATTGTTGCAGTGATAAGAAAATATTACCATGACTAAGATAAACATAATGGCGAGATCACGAACAGAGCATACCGCATTGCATTTATTCTAAACATATCACGAGAAAAATCTCTCAAGATCAAGAAATCTCAAGCAAAATAGGTCCATAACATCCGGTGCCGGAACAGAGTGCAATGTAAATAGGTCTATAACATTGAAGCAACAATGAAAATCATTGTTATCAGTAGTAGCAAAGTCTACAGTATTCTTTAGTCACTACCTGAGCAGGTGCCGACAACTCACATATAGAGCGAGCAGAGGTAGAAAAGAAGACAATGGTCTCCCACAGTGAAGAAGCAGTTTCTCTGTTTGTCCAACTGCTGCACAGGCGCGTCGAACAGCCTGACGTGATTCAGGCTTGTGCTCTCGCTGAACTCGATCCTTTGGTCACACTGTCAGATAATTAAGTAATTAAATAGTAATACACTCAATAAAAAAGCGAGTTGAATGTAATAATCATAGAGGCACGATTTTGACTGTGTATGTTTCCGAACTTTTTTATTTACGATCGACTGACTCGAACCGAAAAGATCTTCTGTGATACAGGCATATCTTGGCAAAGAAACAGTGGAAAAACAGTATTCCTCAATTTATTTTTATAGTAAGAATTCTTTTCAGTTGTTTAAATCTCAAATCCTCTTGATACAGATCTATGACATGTCATATTTCATCAATACTTATTGGGACAAAAATAGTGAAACAAAATAATACTTGCACTGTATTGGAGAGAGTGGGAACGAAAATACTTAATTGACTTATGAAAACCCCATTGCTGTTTTTTGTTGAAAACAGGAAAGCTTGGGCATACTCCAATTATAATTAAAATTGAAAAAAACTTTTTAGATCACACTACACTTCGGGATCGAAGAGTTTCAAAAAATTTTCTTATGTAGTCGGTCTCTTTTTCTTAATTAAGAGATGCAGTGATGGAATATTTTAGGGTGTCGTTGACCAGGTTTTGTTTAGAATATGCCAAACAAACGAGTTAAAGTTCGGGCACTGAAGTCATGGGGGATGTGAGCGCTGTCCAGTGCTCTCGGCGATGTGTGCCTCCGCACCTACACCAGAGATCCACACTCTTTTTAGGAGATAAGTTGAGAGAATCCCGCCAGCTCACTTTGGATTTTGTAAATGGCTATCGCTTTGATACGGAACTTAATAAATCATCTAGAGAAAATGTAAGTTTCATAGGAGAAGTAGATCTACAAAAAAGAACAAGGTCACCAATATCCTACTCCCATTTGGCAAAGTCATAGAACCTACGTCACTCATCGCCAGGAGTTCTTAGCAAGTTTCCAATGAAGTCACAAGTTGAAGGACCTAGTCCACTTAGATGAGCAATATATTATTCTCTATGCTTACCTGCTGCCATTCTTCTGATTCAGCCTTGGTTAGCCTCTTGAATTTCTTCAGTATTGGAATCTGGCGCCCTTTTTTGCAATTGGCTGTATACACTTCGTTGTTGTATGGGTTGTTAATACGGAGGTACGGCGCTTTGCAGGCACTGAATAAAAATAGCTCATTTTTTTGTTGTGACTCAATACAACGTTCAACTTCTCTGACATGTGTGTAATAGCGCTGTGCGTTAAATCTCATTGGGCACAGCGGGTGGGAGGTATCAAACAGAATTTTGAATAAGACCCAACTCAGTCTTTGCTGAACCATTCTCCCTTGCTCTGAGGCATATTCACTACGCAAGGCAAGCTCAGAGGCATTGACCGGAGCGTCACATGCCCCTTCGTTGGTCGTCAATAAAGAGACTTCATCAACAACTCCGCTCGACCAATCATTACGCGCGTAGAGCGAAAGCCCTCTGGATGCCAGCCAACACAACGTGAATGATCCCCGGAGAAAAGGCTGAGTTCTAAAAAGTAGAAAAATAAAGTTTATTAATAAATGTTTGCAAGCATGAAACAGTCCAAATAACAGCCAAAATTTCAGTTTAAAACATGTTCATAAAATCGATAACTGGATGACTTTCCTTCAGAGTTCTGAGCCCTAGTATGATATTTAAGAGATATAAATAATGAAAAAGTTGTGTAAATCGTTGTACGTATTGTAGCGAAATTTTTGAATAGAAAATAAGAATTAGAACTTCTCTTGGATCGAAAAAATTTACAAAGTTATTATAGTTTCAATAACATGTCATGTATTAGTCACAAACAATCTCAAATCCGGATCTAGTCAATTTTAATCTTGTCTATAAAAAAGTGTGATACTTGCATTTTGATATTTTCAAAAATGAGTGCTCCCTTCCATCAATCTACGTTCCAGCTGTCCTTCTGTGTGCCCAGTCATCCTTGATAGATTCAAAGCTGAGACGGTACATATCTCTCGTTCTTATGCTCATCCAACAAAGCTCACCTCACTCAACAATGCTCAATGCATCTTATGCTCACCCATAATTAATTCACATCCTTCTAACGGACCTATCGCATTGAGTCCGAGTCTAGTATGCGCTCCATGGTTCAGTTCACCAAATGACTGCACCAAGACAACACCTGGCTGGATGAGACCACACCTGGCTGGATGAGACCACACCTGGCTGGATGAGACCACATCTGGCTGGATGAGACCACACCTGGCTGGATGAGACCACACCTGGCTGGATGAGACCACACCTGGCTGGATGAGGCCACACCTGGCTGGATGAGACCACACCTGGCTGGATGAGGCCACACCTGGCTGGATGAGACCACACCTGGCTGGATGAGACCACACCTGGCTGGATGAGACCACACCTGGCTGGATGAGACCACACCTGGCTGGATGAGACCACACCTGGCTGGACGAGGCCACTCCTGGCTGGATGAGACCACACATGGCTGGATGAGACCACACCTGGCTGGATGAGACCACACCTGGCTGGATGAGACCACACCTGGCTGGATGAGGCCACACCTGGTTGGATGAGACCACACCTGCCTGGATGAGGCCACTCCTGGCTGGATGAGACCACACCTGGCTGGATGAGACCATACCTGGTTGGATGAGACCACACCTGGCTGGATGAGACCACATCTGGCTGGATGAGACCACACCTGGCTGGATGAGACCACACCTGGCTGGATAAGGCCACACCTGGCTGGATGAGACCACACCTGCCTGGACGAGGCCACTCCTGGCTGGATGAGACCACACCTGGCTGGATGAGACCACACCTGGCTGGATGAGACCACACCTGGCTGGATGAGACCACACCTGGCTGGATGAGGCCACACCTGGTTGGATGAGACCACACCTGCCTGGATGAGGCCACTCCTGGCTGGATGAGACCCCACCTGGCTGGATGAGACCACACCTGGCTGGATGAGACCACACCTGGCTGGATGAGACCACACCTGGCTGGATGAGGCCACACCTGGTTGGATGAGACCACACCTGGCTGGATGAGACCACACCTGGCTGGATGAGACCACACCTGGCTGGATGAGACCACATCTGGCTGGATGAGACCACACCTGGCTGGATGAGACCACACCTGGCTGGATGAGACCACACCTGGCTGGATGAGACCACACCTGGCTGGACGAGGCCACTCCTGGCTGGATGAGACCACACCTGGCTGGATGAGACCACACCTGGCTGGATGAGACCACACCTGGCTGGATGAGACCACACCTGGCTGGATGAGACCACACCTGGCTGGATGAGGCCACACCTGGTTGGATGAGACCACTCCTGGCTGGATGAGACCACACCTGGCTGGATGAAACCACACCTGGCTGGATGAGACCACACCTGGCTGGATGAGACCACACCTGGCTGGATGAGACCACTCCTGGCTGGATGAGACCATACCTGGCTGGATGAGACCACACCTGGCTGGATGAGACCACACCTGGCTGGATGAGACCACACCTGGCTGGATGAGACCACACCTGGCTGGATGAGGCCACTCCTGGCTGTGTGAGACCACACCTGCCTGGATGAGACCACACCTGGCTGGATGAGACCACACCTGGCTGGATGAGACCACACCTGGCTGGATGAGACCACACCTGGCTGAATGAGACCACACCTGGCTGGATGAGACCACACCTGGCTGGATGAGACCACATCTGGCTGGATGAGACCACACCTGGCTGGATGAGACCACACCTGGCTGGATGAGACCACACCTGGCTGGATGAGACCACACCTGGCTGGACGAGGCCACTCCTGGCTGGATGAGACCACACCTGGCTGGATGAGACCACACCTGGCTGGATGAGACCACACCTGGCTGGATGAGGCCACACCTGGTTGGATGAGACCACACCTGCCTGGATGAGGCCACTCCTGGCTGGATGAGACCACACCTGGCTGGATGAGACCACACCTGGCTGGACGAGGCCACTCCTGGCTGGATGAGACCACACCTGGCTGGATGAGACCACACCTGGCTGGATGAGACCACACCTGGCTGGATGAGACCACACCTGGCTGGATGAGACCACACCTGGCTGGATGAGACCACACCTGGCTGGATGAGACCACTCCTGGCTGGATGAGACCACACCTGGCTGGATGAAACCACACCTGGCTGGATGAGACCACACCTGGCTGGATGAGACCACACCTGGCTGGATGAGACCACTCCTGGCTGGATGAGACCATACCTGGCTGGATGAGACCACACCTGGCTGGATGAGACCACACCTGGCTGGATGAGACCACACCTGGCTGGATGAGACCACACCTGGCTGGATGAGGCCACTCCTGGCTGTGTGAGACCACACCTGCCTGGATGAGACCACACCTGGCTGGATGAGACCACACCTGGCTGGATGAGACCACACCTGGCTGGATGAGACCACACCTGGCTGGATGAGACCACACCTGCCTGGATGAGACCACACCTGGCTGGATGAGACCACACCTGGCTGGATGAGGCCACACCTGGCTGGATGAGACGACACCTGCCTGGATGAGGCCACTCCTGGGTGGATGAGACCACACCTGGCTGGATGAGACCACACCTGGCTGGATGAGACCACACCTGGCTGGATGAGACCACACCTGGCTGGATGAGACCACTCCTGGCTGGATGAGACCATACCTGGCTGGATGAGACCACACCTGGCTGGATGAGACCACACCTGGCTGGATGAGACCACACCTGGCTGGATGAGACCACACCTGGCTGGATGAGGCCACTCCTGGCTGTGTGAGACCACACCTGCCTGGATGAGACCACACCTGGCTGGATGAGACCACACCTGGCTGGATGAGACCACACCTGGCTGGATGAGACCACACCTGGCTGGATGAGACCACACCTGCCTGGATGAGACCACACCTGGCTGGATGAGACCACACCTGGCTGGATGAGGCCACACCTGGCTGGATGAGACGACACCTGCCTGGATGAGGCCACTCCTGGGTGGATGAGACCACACCTGGCTGGATGAGACCACACCTGGTTGGATGAGACCACACCTGGCTGGATGAGACCACACCTGGTTGGATTAGACCACACCTGGCTGGATGAGACCACACCTGGCTGGATGAGACCACACCTGCCTGGATGAGGCCACTCCTGGCTGGATGAGACCACACCTGGCTGGATGAGACCACACCTGGTTGGATGAGACAACACCTGGCTGGATGAGACCACACCTGGCTGGATGAGACAACACTTGGCTGGATGAGACCACACCTGCCTGGATGAGACCACACCTGGCTGGATGAGACCACACCTGGCTGGATGAGACAACACTTGGCTGGATGAGACCACACCTGCCTGGATGAGACCACACCTGCCTGGATGAGACCACACCTGGCTGGATGAGACAACACTTGGCTGGATGAGACCACACCTGGCTGGATGAGACCACACCTGGCTGAATGAGATCACACCTGACTGGATGAGACCACACCTGGCAGGATGAGACCACTTGGCTGGATGAGACCACACCTGGCTGGATGAGACCACACCTGGCTGGATGAGACCACACCTGGCTGGATGAGACAACACCTGGCTGGATGAGACAACTTACAGGGGAATATTCCTCCACTTCTTGGACCGCCAGTTGTAGTGGTGGACGCTCCCGAAGCCGGCCATTTTTTCATTGTCATTGCCCGTCACCACGAAAATATCCTCGCCTGCAACAGTCACTACAAGTTTTTACGCAGTCATGCCAATGCAGAAAAAAATGAAGAGATTTTAAAGTTGTTGCGTTAAGAACTTTTACAGCAACCAATTGTTCAATGCAATTAAGTTACTCTTTAGCTTGATCCTTGAAACAATTTACGGTCATATTTTCACATTGAATAACTTAACCTTGCTCAACAATTGGCAATTCCATGAAAAAAACGTGACGCAATGCATCATGGCGTGTCTTATATAAAAAACATTTATTTTCAAAAGTGTACGCAAATTATCGTGAATGAATAACAAACCAATTTTAGCTTTCGTCACTCTTGACTGTGTGATATACATGACCTAGGTAGGTAGGAAGATTAGTAGTTGCAGCGTGTAATTTCCTTTAAAAGATATACATTTTGTGGCTTGTTTAGTCAGTCTGTCTGTACCAACTGCAACTCTGTAAGCTGGATACCTGAACGCTGCGTCATTGCTAAGACTCATTTCCTTCAATATAGTGTTTTACGTTGATTGAAATGCATATGAAGGTTATCCCAACTTTAATGCAGAAGAATCATAAGAAGGACAGACGAGCATTTAACTAGTTAAATGAAAGCAATTCTTCACGAATAAATTATGCCTTTAACTTGAAAAGAACTTAACATTTTGAGGCGGAGAGAACGAAGGGATGGACGGAACCAATAAGCTCATAAGATCACTATGACCTGTCATTCGTCAGTACTACGGTAACACTAACCATAAGCGCAGTTATTGGACCGTTTGGAGGTCTTCAAACCACGCAGTTCAACATCGAAGCGTTGAGCCTCATCGTTGAAGGATATAATAGAGACACAGCCATCACTGTAGAGTCTGTAAGGCTGAAAACCAGAAAATCAAATGATGCTCGTCAGCAGCGCAGGAATGTGTTTAAAGCACATTTGTACAGAAATAGCCTCAAACATATCTCAAAATGTCCAAACCCACAAAATTTCATACTATTGTGAATTACAGAAATATAATTCTTAACGATAAAGTCTGAGCTCAAATGGCCGGGGCATAGCACGCTACATGGATAATTTTAGCAACCAATCTTACGACTTACCTCACTATTTGTAATCGCAACGAAGCAAGCTTTCCAGGGAGTTTTCTTCTGTTTTTTGTACATGTAGGCGAAGGCATTGTCGTCCTCAAGGTGCTTCTTGATGGCGTAAAGATCCTTGCGTGTCAGAGGAAGTTTCAATTTGGAGGGAAATTCTTCTAAAACCCCTCCAACATTTTCTAAACTTGAGAGATATGAATTTGGAGACTGCGTTTCTCCCTCAGGAGAGCTCATTTCACTCCGAGAACATTCATCAGAACTCTCGTCAACAACGGTAGGCAATATCGCTCTACGCACAAACCCTTCTGGTGAGTCCTTCGTAACTCGGGCTTCAATAGACTCGAGTAAAGCAAAAACGAGTCGAGAAGTCATGGCTTTGGATTGTTCGAGGATATTATGGCATTGTGATTTGCTGTTGCTGGAGTCCTTTTCTGCAGTGGTACCAACGCAACCGCAACCTCCATCTGAGAAACTTCTGTCTTCTTCAGCTTTTCTAGACTTCGTATGCGTGTCGGCGTACAACACATCGTGGTGATGCCGCACGTAGGTATCAATTAGAATTAAAGCCAGGACACCGCCCGTTGGATCCACTATGTTGGGGTTGCGTAAAATCCAAAACAATTCAGCTTCAGATAACTCACACAAAACTTCCTTTGGCCAGCAGTGTTCAAAAAATTTCCATTGGAAAATACTCCAGATTTGCTCCACAAATTCATATGACTTGGGGCTAGGTAAATAAAAAAACTTCACATCCAGAATACAATTCTCTGGAACGAATTTTGAGGTGAAGAAAGACCAAAATATTGGTTCGAGGTGTTTGATCTGCAATGAAATACAATTCAGAAATTATTCGTGAGAAATATTTTCAGATAATGGTCAGTCATTTTTCAAATGCATAGAAATATTTTCTGGTGTAATATATACCTACCTAGTTACAAAAATGTAAGATAAGTGTCTGCTACTCAATACATAACATCTTTTTTCATGGAGTGAAGTAAATTGAATAGTTGGATATGAAGAAAATATTCATTTTTGGCATTTAAGTGAAGGAGTAATCTATGAAACTTAAAATACGAAAGATATAATAGCAGTAATGCATACAAACATAACCAATAGGCTAACACACGGTACATCTCCAATATATACATTTGTTGATAAATCACTTTAGTAAATGGGTGGTGAAAAAAAATTCGAACATTTTTATTCTCTGTATAAAATTCTCTCAATTTTGTACTTATGCAAAAATCCATGCCTATAAACCTTTCTAGAATGAACTACAAAAAAATGAGAGGCTACGTTAGCTTATAAGAGCGACTACTCGTCATTGCTGCCCAAGACTTCGATGTGACAGCATAGCAACAAGCCTAAGCAAGAGGAGTCGTAGGAATGTATGAAAAGTGAAGAATTTTGGATTTAAAAAACACCAAAGCCATAGAAGCATGGCAAGAACAATTTATGTGCCTACTAATACAGTAAGTCCCATTGTGAAGAAGTGGAAAAGGTCAGGGACAACGACCACCATGCCGAGATCGGTAACTCATCGAGAATTTCTTACACAAGGTAAAGATAGATGTTGCGTACTGTTGAGGACTCTAGAAAAAGTTGAAGACAGATGTTGCGTACTGTTGAGGACTCTAGAAAAAGTTAAAGATAGATGTTGCGTACTGTTGAGGACTCTAGAAAAAGTTGAAGACAGATGTTGCGTACTGTTGAGGACTCTAGAAAAAGTTAAAGATAGATGTTGCGTACTGTTGAGGACTCTAGAAATTCTACAAACAGACCTCAGCGTGTATGACACCAGTGGTATTCATTGCACGGGTCTCGAAAAATGTATTAGGTAATTAATATATATTTTATACATCATCCGCTAACTTGCATTAGCCGCTGTTTCTCAATCAATGCGTTTAACCAAAGTGGTTCTCTGGCATAAATTAGTGAATACAACTGGATGGCACTAACGCTTGCAACAAAAGAATGAGTAACGAACTCCACCCGCAGGATCTACAGTCACGTAGGCCTCGTAACAACCCTGTGCGCCTAAAATCAAGATTATATTTTGTGAAATAGCATTCAAATAAAACGAACAGCGTTTACGGATGCATTTTTTGGTCACACGAGGGCAAAATTGATCTTTTTGGCTACAAGAAAACACGTCTGGCAGATAGATGCTACTGCGTATGACATGAACAATACCCAGTCTAACTTATCCGCCACTTGCATGCACGTTTTTCGCCGACCAAGTATTTGGGCGGCGAAAAATATGCATGGAGACGGTGAAACAGTTAGACTGGGTTCACCCCAACAGTGAAACATGATAAAGGTAACGTTATGATCTGGGAGTGCTTTTTGTGACACTTGTGACAATGAAATGTCAGTAGTGTTCAAACTTTGTAGTTGTAAGACTTGAAAAAAATATTTGTATCGGAGATCATTTTAACGAGATGTAGGAGTCGAAAAATAAAAGCAAAGTGAATCAAGGGGCAGTCCTCATCTCAAAATATTTTTCTGAAAAGATAGTTCCTTCAAAATGACCCGCAGGTAGTCACTGAGGAAACTTCGGCTTAGTGAATTTACAAGGTGCTTTGAGTTGAAATTTATCTAGCCTTATCCGCGAAAAAAAGACAACTTGCGCTGACAACTTCGGCTCTTTAGCACATAACCTAGCCCGTCTCTCTAGATTGTTAGGACCACTCTGCATTGAGCTAAAGATTACAGTGTGCTATGGTTGTGCTAGATTTCAGTGGACACTGTAACCTTCATTACAGATTTCAAGGCGCCATCAGCCCACATCATTCAGAAATCATAACTCTTCCTCCTCCATGAGCTTTGGTAGATGCCGTTATGCTGCGTTTGATTTCATCTACGGGCCTTTACACAGTAGCTAGGGGTACGGGAATGCAATAATAATAGCCCTGGAAATACGGCTCTGGCTACAGGCTTGTTAAAAATAATTGATCATGATGACAATTAGGAAATCATTGATTTAAAAAAATTATAAATATTTTTTTCCCCAAATATTGTGCTACTGGCAGCAAAATGGTCTGAAAAGAATATGTTCGGCTGAATAAATATTGGTTACGACGTATGATACGACGTCACAATGAGATAAGTTACGAAGAGCCCGCAACAATAGTGCTACGTTCGTAAGATTGCCAAGAGGAGGTCACTCCCATGATGGCAGCGAATGTAAGATTTGAGCATTTTTGTTCACATTAATTATTTGATTATGCCGTGATGACGTACCACAAACACTTCCTTAACACTCTGAATAGTCTAACAAAGGTAACTCATGCAAGAAGATAGCTGTATTTCAAAATTTAACCACTCTACTCAGGAGAATGAACTTTCTGGTTCGTTGTTTACAAGTTTTGCTGTGTTGGAGAAATGGTTTTCAAGAACAAACCTGGAGCGCTTCACAGGCCAAGGCCGTGCGATGGAGAAGAGACGCGTCGAGGCAGTCCAGCCACGAAGGGGCACTATAATGAAGGCTCCTAATTATGAGCTGCAGCGAGTCTGGTTGGACCATCTGCAATAGGATGAGGATATGGCATGGTCAACTCTGAACTCTAAATCCTCAGTAAATTTTCCAAGTTATGAAATAAAGTGGCAAGGATCAGTAAATACATTTTGTTCAGGGAATAATTAATCGACAACTAATCCAATAGTAGAAAATTCAATGAAATATCTCTCCCGGAAAGGGTGATCCTACTTCAAAAACACATGAAGTAATAAAAACTAAAAGATGCCGTTATTATTTCGATATTTGATGGATTAGAAGACTATTGTAGCAGAACACGGAGAAGGAAAAGAATATCTCTTTTTTGATAACGAGCGAGTTGTTGGGATATCAATGAACTCTTTCTTGTGAAAAGCTGACACAATATCAAAGGACCTAGTTGGCCTCAGCGAGAAAAGCAGCATAGTATAATTTTAGCGAGACAACAGAGCGTATCACAAAGCTTTAGAAGACAGCGATAACATTGCGTTTGCCACGGTAAATACTGTTTACTCTGGGCTTCTGTTCATTCCCAAGGTAAAAAACTCTGTTAAGTGTCAAATCTGCTAAAAGCTCGTATACTGAGAACTCTCTACCATATTTAAAATTAAATTTCGTCTAATATTTATACTTTAGAAACGTGGAAGACATTCAGCAATGAAACTGTACGGTCATTTGCATACCGGATGGTCAGGTATCGTAAATGTTTTATTGTTTATTAAAATGTTTTAACTTAATATATTCTTAGTAACTCTCTGATTTTTTGCTGACAATGTGCGAGTTAAAACTCGATATAGTCAAATCAAATTCACTTCAAGTTTTTTTAATGCTATATTTTGTTCATCAGAGTGGCAGGGCCAGGCAAATCTTGCTAAGTCGATCCTCGCTAACATCAACTTCTGCGGACAAAATTGTTCCCAGTTTTTCAATACTAGAATCAAGCACCGTGTCAGTAGCATTACAGGGAGTAATTCTGCATCCGTGCAGGGCGAAATTCGCACATGATAATATATGACTCGAGGATCAAGTGTAGTGTGATGCAGGAGCGAGCGGAGGGCGCGACCATACCTGAGGGTGCAAGGTGTGCTCGAACTGGTTACTGTCTGCCCACGCCCCCTGGAGGAGCGTGCGGAAGTATCCGGAGTGTTGGATGAGGAGCTGGCGGCTGGGCTGGAACCGCATGTCGCCGCACCGGATGATGATGCTGTCATCAGTCATCTTTGATTTCATATTCTGGGGGAAAGTATGAAATTTTGAAATTTTGCATTTTAAAATGCAATTAAGTGATATCACGCTTCACTTAATTCATTGTCTCAAAATCCAGAGTTTCCATTTCTACACATTGGCTATACCAAATCGTCGTAATGTGAGTACCATATCGACAAACTGTGATCTCTGCCTGCAAGCATCTCCACACGTCATCTAAATCATCATCTCGACGCTGCCATACACTTACGAGTATTGCATCACTTGATTTTTTCTAACATTTCTCGAATGACGAACTAATGATAGGTGATAAATAAAACCGAATCTTTCCCCTTGAAATTCTCACCATTATTTTATAATTAATTCGAATTTAATTGCTTCTCAAACAAGATTTCAACCATTCTACAAGAAATTCTTACATCTGAACAAATATGTTTCATACCCTGATTCGTCTACTAACAGTCTGTAGTTGGAGTCTCATTTGTCCTGGCCAAAAAGTTTTGAAGCGCAAAAACTACAATGAAAGTTCAAATGTATGACCGCAAGAACGAAAGACATTTGCCTGCGCGCTTGTTGAACTTTTCAAGAAAAATTACTTCCAATGTACAGCTTAACGTCGCACTTCCAGGACGACACGTACCGATTGTGGGGAGAAACTTTCTTCAAAGTTTTCCAGAATATAATCGAAAGTTTGATCACTGATCGCATGGTAGCCAGGTGTGGATTTGATTCTTGTATCACTTTTAAGAATGAACATCAGACAACGGTAAGAATAATATTGCCTGTATAAAATAAACTACAAGTACAGAGAAATTGTACAATTTTCCCCCGAGAGTTGGTACATCATTTCAGTGAAGATTGCTTCTACACAAGCTGATTTAAAAAAAATTCAAACTTTTAGATGTTATAAACACCAATTGCTAAGAGAATTAAGCCCTAAAATTTTATGGTCAGCGAACATAGTAAGAATTCATTATTGGGATCAAAAATACAGAAAATGAAACTTATCAAATTAAAATTGTCTCCAATAACAGTTTTCAAAAAGAAACGTTAGAAATTAGTGTTTAATTCTATTCATATCACACAGTTCACAAGTATCTGTATGAGTTCGTTACGGAGGTTAGTACATGAGAACTTGCAAAACTACACTTGGAGAATGTAAACCACATCCCAAAAAACTTGACATGTCATTTCTCAAATGGAAATTCTGCTGCTAATCTAACAACATGTCAGCAGAATGCCTCTACAGGGATCATTAATCTTGTTTTTGTACCACGGACAAGTCAATAGCTACTGACCGCCGGAGCCCCTATGGAAGCGCTGGCTCAGCGCCCATGTGTGGTGGTCACGCATTTTGGTGTCGGACTTGTTGGTCGCACACACATTCCAATGCACGCTCGCCATTATCTTCCACACTATCACGACTGAGATCAAATTTTCGTGCGGTTGTGTATGTTCCTTAAATTGAATGACGTAGTTCAACCATTTGTGAAGTCGGTCAATGATTTATTGGTCTCACAATTGAAGCATAGTCAATATCTTTCGAAAATGAATGTGAAAAAAATGCCGATATGAAAGAAATTAATGTGAAAGAGAATGAAAAAATCTTTCTAGTACAGAATTTAGTCATGAGAGGTAATAGGAATTGAATCATTTTAGTGATCAGAATCCAACTTTCGTATGAAAAAATTCGAGTTTGTAACAAATGTGAGTGAAGAAATCCCTTGCAAGGACAAAGTTTCTGCAGTGAATTTGTGCAGCAAATAACTCAGTATGTTCGCTAAACGAAATACAAAAATATGTAATAGAAATTTCAATGCGCTCAAGGAGATAGAAAAAATGACAATAAAGCCTTCAGACCAGCACATGTAAAAAGATTGGACTGTCCTTTCTCCTTTTTTGTTTGTTAGACGATATTAAGGTGAAAGAATATAACAGTTTAAAGCGAAGAACCGGTGTCATCATGTCTCAGACCTAAGTAGAGACGAGAAGCATCGTGGCTCTTGGAACTAATGTCTCTGTCAAAATAACTTCAGCTATTCTCTTTTCCGTGGCGGATTGTCAAATAATTAACGCCGTCTTAGCGACGCAGCTAACAACCTAAGTTCGTTACAGTTGACTAAGAAGAACTTGGACAGTCAACTGCAGTGCTACAAAGACTCAAATTTTTGAAACCCAAGCCCCTGATACACGACACTTTAGGGCGGCGCATGCGCAGAGCTGAACACGTGGACTGCCGCCCGACCCAGCGGTGGTCTCTGGTGGGATTTTCACATGGGGGCATGACACGTCGCGATATCTCCCAGTCCAATTTTGCTGGATGCTTGCTTATAGTCAAATAAAGGGTGACCCATTTTGCGTTTGTAATATTTAAGATTGAAAAAACAGACGTTCCTTTTGTTGAAATTCAAACTTCACTTTAACCAGCAGCAGTCAACGCGTTCAGACGAATGTATCAGCTCAAATAAAAAATACGTAATTTGACGGACAGCGCTACTTGGAATGAACGTGGTTTATACGAGTCGCTTCAGATACCCAATGATAAAATAACTTTCAAGGTTGAACTCTGAAATATTTGTAAAAGTGTAATATTATTTTTTGCACTATTTCAATTTGATGAAACACTTTTAACACTGCCAACGAATTTCTAAAGCGATAGTACAACAAACTGTTGCCAGTAGGTGTGCACGCTCATGAAATAATATCTATAACGATTAGATTCTAACAAATCTTCATCTCGAATTATAGTTAAAATGCACTTCTCTAACACATGGAATTAGACGCTCCAAAAATTTCTTTAACTAGGAGCTGAGTTCCACACTCACCTTCCAAAAGCACAAAGAATTCCGAACAAACTATCCACTGAGCACTTCACAACCACACTACAGAACAAGACTTCGAGCCGACAGCGCAAACGACCTTTCCACGAATGCGTCCCTTCAGTTAAGGACGACATGAGCTGGGGCAGGCCTTTTTGTACCTGGACGTATCGGAAATAATCGGGAGAAAGATCGTTGTTGCCATATTGGCGTTTTTTCTGGCAAAATTTCTTAGTTTTGAAGGTTTGGACTTTTTTCAAATGAAATTTGACTATTAAAACAATTCATTTTGTGGCATTCTTGCAAGATTACAAGATGATAAAGTGACCTTCAAAGGTTAAATTTTATTTCAGGTGTCCATACTAGAGGAGCCCAAATAAAAAAATTTAAATTCAGAAATCTAGGTGGCGAGAGTTTTCCATTTTCTATGGAAATACAGATTTTCCAGAACCGAACATAAAATAGAAGATGCGCTACGGCAAGGAAAATGAACAACCATGACCAGAATGAAGAGTGAAAGAAAACGGAAAAAGTGATAGAAAACACTTACCGAAAACCTTTTTCGTGATTTCTTGATAAACATGTAGAGAGGCTAACGATTAGAAGAACATTGTTATTTTCAAGCGCTTTCGATGTACTTTCCAGTAAATCGCTCATATTAGTGTAAAGTATAAACGCATTAAATTTACTCATGGGACCAATAAATTTGGACAATAAAGTCAACCATCCTTTATTTTAAATTTCGTGAACTCGCAGCTTGAACGCACGGTCGCCAATTCTTTCGCTTTAATATGTTTTGGAATTGAGCAACTATATTATGCAATTGGGCTGTGTTCTTACGGAGAATATTAAATTATAAGTTAGTTTCAGCCTCTCAAACTACAAGAAAAGGGTTTCCGAAAGAGGAAGTAGGAGGCATCATTTAGTATGGAATTAAGGGAACGTGGAATCTTTGCACAAGAGGAGTCACTTTCAATTCAAAATTATTAATTCTATTTATGCTTCACCTCTGCCACACTAACAATAGTTTTACACAAATACACCAGTAGAATTTGGATAATATTGGGAATGTATGAGTGATGGACAGAACCCGCTTGTTTTGGATTCCAGTAACATTGAACAATAGATAGCGAATCGCTCCGAAATATTTCTTCCTTACCGGAGGTTCAACTTCCTACAACCATGAGGAGGAATAGAGCTTCTGATTGTGTCAGGTGACGTAGTTGTTAATCGAAGTACAAAAATTAACGACGTAAGTACACGGAAAAATTTTTGGTTGGATACAAGAGAAAAGGTTCGTCAAGTGCGTTCGGAATTGTGACTGTTCCCAGTCTGGTGAGACTAGAGCAATGGTAAGGCTGATAAGTGATGGTAGGCTGATAAGTAATGGTAAGGCTGATAAGTGATGGTAGGCTGATAAGTAATGGTAAGGCTGATAAGTGATGGTAGGCTGATAAATAATGGTAAGGCTGATAAGTAATGGTACGGCTGATAAATAATGGTAAGGCTGATAAGTAATTGTAAGGCTGAAAAATATGGTAAGGCTGATAAGTAATGGTAAGGCTGATAAGTAATGGTAAGGCTGATAAGTAATGGAAAGGCTGATAAGTAATGGTAAGGCTGATAAGTGATGGTAGGCTGATGAGTAATGGTAAGGCTGATAAGTGATGGTAGGCTGATAAGTAATGGTAAGGCTGATAAGTAATGGTAAGGCTGATAAGTAATGGTAAGGCTGATAAGTAATGGTAAGGCTGATAAATAATGTTAAGGCTGATAAGTAATGGTAAGGCTGATAAATATGGTAAGGCTGATAAGTAATGGTAAGGCTGATAAGTAATGGTAAGGCTGATAAGTAATGGTAAAGCTGATAAATAATGTTAAGGCTGATGAGTAATGGTAAGGCTGATAAATAATGTTAAGGCTGATAAGTAATGGTAAGGCTGATAAGTAATGGTAAGGCTGATAAATAATGTTAAAGCTGATAAGTAATGGTAAGGCTAATAAGTGATGGTAAGGCAGATAAGTAATGGTGAGGCTGATAAGTAATGGTAAGGCTGATAAGTAATGGTAAGGCTGATAAGTAATTGTAAGGCTGATAAATAATGTTAAGGCTGGTAAGTAATGGTAAGGCTGATAAATTATGTTAAGGCTGATAAGTAATGGTAAGGCTGATGAGTAATGGTAAGGCTGATGAGTGATGGTAAGGCAGATAAGTATTGGTAAGGCTGATAAGTAATGGTAAGGCTGATAAGTAATGGTAAGGCTGATAAATATGGTAAGGCTGATAAGTAATGGTAAGGCTGATAAGTAATGGTAAGGCTGATAAATAATGGTAAGGCTGATAAGTAACGGTAAGGCTGATAAATCATGGTAAGGCTGATAGATAATGGTAAGGCTGATAAATAATGGTAAGGCTGATAAGTAGTGGTAAGGCTGAGAAGTGATGGTAAGGCTTATAAGTAATGGTAAGGCTGATAAGTAATGGTAAGGCTGATAAGTAATGGTAAGGCTGATAAGTAATGGTAAGGCTGATAAGTAATGGTGAGGCTGATAAGTAATTGTAGGCTGATAAGTTATGGTGAGGCTGATGAGAAATGGTAAGGCTGATAGATAATGGTAAGGCTGATAAGCAATGGTAAGGCTGATAAGTAATGGTTAGGCTGATAAATAATGGTGAGGCTGATAAGTAATGGTAAGGCTGATAAGTAATGGAAAGGCTGATAAGTGATGGTAAGGCTGATAAGTAATGGTGAGGCTGATGAGTAATGGTAAGGCTGATAAGTGATGGTAAGGCTGATAAGTAATGGTAAGGCTGATAAGTACTGGTGAGGCTGATGAGTAATGGTAAGGCTGATAAGTGATGGTGAGGCTGATAAGTAATGGTAAGGCTGATAAGTAATGGTAAGGCTGATAAGTAATGGTAAGGCTGATAAATAATGGTAAGGCTGATAAGTAATGGTAAGGCTGATAAGTAATGGTAAGGCTGATAAGTGATGTTAAGGCTGATAAGTAATGGTGAGGCTGATGAGTAATGGTAAGGCTGACAAGTAATTGTAACACTGATAAGTAATGGTAAGGCTGATAAGTGATGGTAAGGCTGATAAGTAATGGTGAGGCTGATAAGTAATGGTAAGGCTGATAAGTAATTGTAGGCTGATAAGTAATGGTGAGGCTGATGAGTAATGGTAAGGCTGATAAGTAATGGTAAGGCTGATAAGTAATGGTAATGCTGATAAGTAATGGTAAGGCTGATAAATAATGGTGAGGCTGATAAGTAATGGTAAAGCTGATATGTAATGGTAAGGCTGATAAGTGATGGTAAGGCTGATGAGTAATGGTAAGGCTGATAAGTAATGGTAAGGCTGATAAGTAATGGTAATGCTGATAAGTAATGGTAAGGCTAATAAATAATGGTGAGGCTGATAAGTAATGGTAAAGCTGATATGTAATGGTAAGGCTGATAAGTGATGTTAAGGCTGATAAGTAATGGTGAGGCTGATGAGTAATGGTAAGGCTGATAAGTAAAGGCAAGGCTGATAAGTAATGGTAAGGCTGATAAGTAATGGTAAGGCTGATAAGTGATGGTAAGGCTGATAAGTAATGGTGAGGCTGATGAGTAATGGTAAGGCTGATAAGTAAAGGCAAGGCTGATAAGTAATGGTAAGGCTGATAAGTAATGGTAAGGCTGATAAATAATGGTAAGGCTGATAAATAATGGTAAGGCTGATAAGTAATGTTAAGGCTGATAAGTAATGGTAAGGCTGATAAGTAATGGTGAGGCTGATAAGTAATGGTAAGGCTGATAAGTAAGGGTAAGGCTGATAAGTAATGGTGAGGCTGATAAGTAATGGTAAGGCTGATAAGTAATGGTAAGGCTGATAAATAATGGTAAGGCTGATGAATAATGGTAAGGCTGATAAATAATGGTAAGGCTGATAAGTAATGGTAAGGCTGATAAGTAATGGTAAGGCTAATAAGTAATGGTGAGGCTGATAAGTAATGGTAAGGCTGATAAGTAATGGTAAGGCTGATAAGTGATGGTAAGGCTGATAAGTAATGGTAAGGCTGATAAGTAATGGTAAGGCTGATAAATAATGGTAAGGCTGATAAGTGATGGTAAGGCTGATAAGTAATGGTAAGGCTGATAAGTAATGGTAAGGCTGATAAGTGATGGTAAGGCTGATAAGTAATGGTAAGGCTGATAAGTGATGGTAAGGCTGATAAGTAATGGTAAGGCTGATAAGTAATGGTAAGGCTGATAAATAATGGTAAGGCTGATAAGTGATGGTAAGGCTGATAAGTAATGGTAAGGCTGATAAGTAATGGTAAGGCTGATAAGTAATGGTAAGGCTGATAAATAATGGTAAGGCTGATAAGTGATGGTAAGGCTGATAAGTAATGGTAAGGCTGATAAGTAATGGTAGGGCTGATAAGTAATGGTAAGGCTGATAAGTAATGGTAAGGCTGATAAGTAATGGTAAGGCTGATAAGTAATGGTAAGGCTGATAAGTAATGGTAAGGCTGATAAATAATGGTAAGGCTGATAAGTGATGGTAAGGCTGATAAGTAATGGTAAGGCTGATAAGTAATGGTAAGGCTGATAAGTGATGGTAAGGCTGATAAGTAATGGTAAGGCTGATAAGTAATGGTAAGGCTGATAAGTAATGGTAAGGCTGATAAGTAATGGTAAGGCTGATAAATAATGGTAAGGCTGATAAGTGATGGTAAGGCTGATAAGTAATGGTAAGGCTGATAAGTAATGGTAAGGCTGATAAGTAATGGTAAGGCTGATAAGTAATGGTAAGGCTGATAAGTGATGGTAAGGCTGATAAGTAATGGTAAGGCTGATAAGTAATGGTAAGGCTGATAAATAATGGTAAGGCTGATAAGTGATGGTAAGGCTGATAAGTAATGGTAAGGCTGATAAGTAATGGTAAGGCTGATAAGTAATGGTAAGGCTGATAAGTGATGGTAAGGCTGATAAGTAATGCTAAGGCTGATAAGTAATGGTAAGGCAGATAAATTAGCATCGTCCATGAACTTAACATATTTCTCAAATGTTTGTCATAAATGCAGTGTTATTTTTTTATTTCAACGCTAAAATTTAATAATTCTTATCACTTGTTTTCTTTTCAATCCGACCATGCTCTATTAGCAATGTGCTCATTAAATTGTAAATAAAATGGTTCAACAAATCAAATAATTTTTTAAAAGCGTTATTAGGACTTTCACATAAGGCACTTTCCAGTCCGTCACTGATGGGCTCAAATGAGTCCAATAAACTTTACGGCATTCTAAGGAAGCCTAATTTTACATTACATGTACAAACAATTTTACCGCCGCACACTCCCTCTTAACCTCTTCTTAGCTGATCAAATAATGCATTCACTTCAGAGAATTGAAAACAATTACTAAATAAACAATGTTTCATTTTGTTAGCATATCAAACGGGAAAGAATATTCTACAACAGACTCATTATTTGTTTTGTCCCACAATAGTTGGCCTATCATTTTCAATAACCTCATACAGGAAAAAGTTATATTTCGATAGGTAAACAAAAATACACAAATAAGAGATACACAAATTTTTAAAATTCTTCACGAATTATTTACGTGGATTTTCCTTACGGATTTATCAGGGTATCAAATTCTATTCTTCAATTCCACCCTGTGTAAATTCCATTCAGATTTGATGAGGAATAATGAGGGAGAAGGGACGTTCGTATTTCGGTTTCCTGTCAACTGATCGTGGAAGTGACTTTGAACCAATAATTCAAATCCTTTTCACCTTTATAATTCAAAGTGTTTTGCCTGAAATTACAAAGGAAATGTTTATGAAGGTCTAAAAACATGAAGCACTTCTATGTATTCGAATGGATCCTTTACCTGTACAGAGTATACCGAGCGTCATATCATTGTAACGATCAGCGATTTGTGAGTGAAACAGTACTGAGTGTGTGCCTGTCAATCCTCTACCATTTCTCTACGTCGTTGTGCACATATGTGTGGATTAGTACCTAGTACCATATTTTTAAGATTCTCGAGGTAAGAATTTTTCCTAAGATTCTTTAGAGTTCTAAATAGGGTTTGAGAGCTTAGGTCCATAATATGCGAAAGGCAGATTTTTATCAACAATTACTGACATTTTGGTAGAGTTACGACCATACGTGTTCTACTACGTTCACCGGTGGCTTAGAAGCATGTTTCGAGAAAACATAACCTTCTTAGTACATACTTTTTACGGTGAGTATCAATACAGTGTCATTTGAAAGGTAGAAACGTCTGCTTAGTTTTAAGTTTCTTGGATACGATGACTGAGCAACACTGCCGTCTCGCGCTAGGTAACGCCGGCTAACTTTCGTTTACTCTATGCTTCTGTACATTTACGAAATCATGAAATCCTGTCCTCTTGCAAAGTGTCGAATCGCCTGAAAGATTTCATATTTGCAACACTCAAATAAATTTGGAATCCAATTTTCACTCATACATGTGCTCTAGAAATGTGAAGGCAAATTCAGCTGAGGAACTACAGTTATCCAAGCAACCAGATCAGATGGTAGCCACGAGGATCCGATCAAACACGAGTAACCATGTTGAAGATTTCATCGGCATACTTCAGTCTAATAGCAGGGATAAGAAACAAACGAAGACGAATTGAGCTCACATGCATCTATGACGGTAGAAACTCGCGCGAGTCAACTGTGGGACGATGAATGTGTGCAGGAAGTGTTGGTATAAAGCATGGCTTGTACGAGCCGTAGTGCAGGAATTTTTTACAGAGTGAAATGATTTATTAACAATAAAATTATCACGAAGTACCAACGAAATGCTAAATATTTCAGAGTAATCGGTTCAGATCTATAAAAACCCGTCATTAGTGCCTCAAAGATGTTAACTATGGGTATTTTTTCCATATAATGTGTGAAAAAGCTATAAAAACACTAATGCAAAAATTCTCATACATATTTCCTCTACAAACGCTCTACAAACTGATTTTCCCTTCTTAACCTAAAAAGACAGTATACAATGATTTCAGCAGCGTGCTTTAAAATGATTCTTATATAAGGAGGTTGCCATGGGTGTGGACGTGGCTCGAAATAAAAATACTCATAAATAATTCAAACTGAATGATTGTTTGTATTGATTGCGAACTAAATCATTCTATCAATCGTCGTGGATAGACCAATTAAAATTTTTCGTGCGGTTGTTGCCATGTGGATGGAGACTCCTCAGTGCTGAGAGCACCGTACTCATGCAAATGAAACGCGGTGTTACCAATATTAGATCGCTCACAGCAACCGCACTTGTGTGTGACGCCACTTCTCATCATCCAGCCTCACTTAGCTCGAAATCTGAAACAATGTTCAAATAGTTTTTGAGAAGTGTTCACACATATGTACTCGAGGAAAATGTCTTCACAACAAACAAAATGTTTTGAAAGTTAAAGATGAGAAAGAATATTTACATCACACAAGTAGCTAGCGCTAGGATTGGCAGAAACCACCTTGACTTTAACATTAATATTGTTTCAATGCAACATCAAACTCATCCTCGAAACCAGTTTTTCGATTTAAGCACAATACTTTGAGCCCCTGAAAGAAAGACTATCTCTGAATTAATTACTGCCTCTGTTGTCGAAATTAATTTCTACTGTGGTCTAGCTACAAGCGACAGGAGATCGCCGTCCAGAAGTGCTGCTGAAGTTTCACGTAGTGTAGACAGTCAGGTTAGTTTCTCTCCGTCCAACCCACATTCTAAAGCTCCTACGAGGGTAAATTTGCGGCTGCGTTTGGGACTCATTCTGCTGTGTATCGCGTCTCGTCTAAGTCGGACGTCCACAACGGGCTCTGCAGTCGCTGCCTAATAGAGGTGACGGGAGATGAGGTGGTGGTTTGGAGGTCGTACGGCCTTTTTTTCATTCGAAAGCGCAAGAACTGTTAAGTTTATCACTGTTTCTAGAAGGCCATGCTTAAGCAGAATACTTGCAGTTTTACATCATAGCCGTGGTTATTCTGGAATGGAAAAAAACAGATTTCGTTTGCCTGAAAGTATGTTACTGAATTATTTAATCTTAACCGTGTAGAAGCATCCTTTCGCTGAATTGAAGTCATGCAATGGTTCCTGAAATTATGTTCATTTAATTCTATCATATAAGCGAAAGCATGTGATTTGAAAATGTTTCTCCAATGAATTTGACGGTAGTGTGGAAATTGTTAGAATAGCGTCAAAATTGTTCGATAGTTTTTGCTACAGAGAAGTACAATTGTATCAGCGATACTTTTTGTTACAGAGAAGTACAATTGTATACTCGATACTTTTTGTTACAGAGGAGTACAATTGTATCATCGAGTGACCGACATTGAAAAACTAGTTTTAAAAAGGCACAAGACTAGTAGTAGAGAAAAAACTCCAAAAAAATCGTTAGGAAATATGCTAGAAACTATTGGGAACAATAGAGATCCCAGAGCGAGGCCGTCAATCTGAACTCAGTTTCTACACTAAATCATAAGTTAGGAATTATTGTTAGCTCATGCATGCGAAGCTTGTTCGTATGTTTGAAAAACAGCATTTCCCGTTCTTTACTCAAGTTTCATACATCCCGAACACCATTTATTAAATCACACACTCAAAAAATGAAGCATCGATTGTGATCCGTTGTTCTCCGATATTTCCCCAAATAAATTTAGCGTTTATTTCGAAAACCATGCGAAAACTGGGTAATATATCAGGGGAAAGAAGTTTCCAGACGTGCTTATGCGCCGTTGTGTACATGTACTATATTGTATAACTACACGTATCATTACTGTGAGTAGTCTAACGTCAAAAATACTTCACTTCAATTGATTATTCGTCTGGAAAATCAATGTGCAAAATGATATGTACCAGGTTTGAGTGAATTAAAGAAAAACATTCTCCTTTGCAAGAGAGTTAGAGATTAGATCTGAATTGGCTATGGAAATGTTGATTGAGACATAGAAAAATTATGGATTTAACGAAAATGTTGCTCGCATCACCATAACTCTGGTGGATTTGAACTGTTCGCGATGGTTTGCATTAAACGAATCTTTATTTAATCAGTGCATATTGAGTCGATGAAACTTTCATTTAATCGAATATTGGTAACATTTTCTTCAGATGAACAATCACGTTAGTGCGAATTGAATATGTTGTAGTTATTGGAAAAAAAATTTAAGACACTGAGTTCCAGAAAATTTATTGGAAATTCAAGACATGGAAACGCTGAGAGTAACCTGAGATGGAAGGGCATAAAACACAATCCAGAAATGTATTCAAAATTGAGAAAGGTTGCAGCTGTGGAGTATCAACTGATCACACAGCAACTAATGCGGTCGTTAATATCGTATAGTATACTAACTCTACCTATACTCTATCGTATACTAACGGTGAGGATTGTAAAACTTTTCAATTTGCAAGGATTGTAAAATTTTGGTAGTCAACTGCATCACCGCGAAGATAAATCCGCTCATTTGCTGACACTTCGATGACAGTACTCTCGCGCTGGGTAAGATTGCACTCTGCTGGCATAGGCCACGGTTTACTGACGTTTCTACACCACCGACATTCGTCGTTTTCAAAAAAACGTTCTTCCTCTGGAAGGTTAAAATGGTCAGTTTCTTCAATCGCCCAGTTTGGGTAGGAATTGCTTTTCATTTCCTCAATCAATGAGAGAGCTAATAGTCCAGCCGGTGAGAGTCGTGGAGAAATCAGGGGCGCTGTATGGTAAAAATTGAGAAGTGGTTTCAGAACACTGCTGTCCAAAAGTCTGTGCTGGGTTGCGGCCGCTCTGCGGACGGATGAAGCGCTCGGCATCACGTCTGGCAACACTGTCTCCGAGTCAGGTGTGGCTTCAGCTGCGGGGTCAACATCCCGTGAAAGAAAGGGAGCAGTTTCATCAGTCGTCCTTTCATTTGAAGCTTTATACGACATTCGGTCGTGTTGGCTTAAACTGCCCTCGGGAGAGGCTGACACTGAAAAAGAAAATAATCGAGATAATACTTGAAAATTCATTTGATTATAATGATAACGGTACAACTGTAAGACCCAACTATCCGTTATGTACATCAATATGAGCTGTAATATGTACATCAATATGAACGCATCACGAATTTGAAATATTCCGCTTACGCGGTAGCACAATCAATGTCAAGTCATCCCAAATGACTTGCTAAATGTTAGCATATATCTAACTCATATATGCAACATAATTCCAAGCAAGAATTTTCTTCATGGCATCAAGTCTGCAATTACAATTATTCATTACTCATGGACTATCCTTTACTTATACGCGCCTAATTCTCTACACAAGCATGTTTCTCATGGGGCAGGCTGAGAAGTTTTGCTAAGCTTGAGTCAGCGAACTCCTTTGATGAAAACTACGCTGTAATGGATATGGATTCCCATTTCAAGCGGTTTTTGTATACAAATCACTATTGTATTCCTATTAGAAATGCGGTTGATAATAGATTGGTTTCTTTTTTTCTACATATCAGTATTAAGTCGAAATGTCTTGGAGAGAAGTAAAGTCTTTTGTTTCCTATACTTCAATGTTAACTTGCACGTAACAGTTACAAAGTATTTAGCATTTATTTTTATAAATTATAAACATACTCTTTCGAAAGTGAAGTGTTCCTCTACTGTTTACGAATCTAGTTATGTAAATTGTGTGAGTCGAGACACGGGAAATAGCAGATCATGAGGGAGTCATGTACTGTGTACTGTAGGTGCAGTCCAAAGGCATTCTCGTCATTTCACTCTTTGCGAGTTGAAGTGCCCTTTGAAATCGATAAAAACATTGAGATTTCAGGTGAGTCTAGCCTTAATCCAAGCGTACTTCAGATATGTTGTACAGTTTATAACGTATGCAGGCAACAATGGCCCATGAGTTCTTTTCGTGTGTGCGCTTCCACTTTCCCTGTATAGTTTGTGTTAATTCATGTTCGAATTATATTGAACACGAATCATGTTTATTTATTTGTTTCAGATGGTGATGAAATTATCCCCGAAATGTTTGCTTCAATGAATGTGCAGAATTTTATTATTCTGCCAATGAACTGATGTTTTGACAATTTTTTCATTGAGATCACAAATTGACGATTACCATTTTAAAATTGCGATACATAATGAAATATTTTGCTTGTGCGTTGCTTACCTCTAAGCGAAAAATCAGCTGAGAAATATTCTTCGAACAAAGATCCAACAAAAGGTACTGATGCGGGATCTGGTGTCTCCATGATATCGCCGGTGGGCTGCAGAGGGTTGTAAAGGAGCTGGAGCACCTCTACGGGCAGCGTGTACTCCCCATCCTTGTACATATTAATATACGAGCTCGGCTGGAACAGGAAAGGGCTTAAACTTAGCATACTATGATCACCTTAATATTCTACAAGGGAAAAGGAAAATGTGACATGAGAAAGTGGTGTATGCCCTTTTGATACTGTACTACGTAGTAAGTCCAATCTTGAAGAAAGGTTTTTCTTAAGCTTCAAGGGTCTATACTATAACAAGAGATGATTAGTTATCAAAGTTGCAGATATGACGCGATAGTCTGATGGTCCTTTCATCGCTAATGTTAGATGGCATTATTTAATACTAACCTTCGTTTTCACGAATCTTTTGCACTTTACTCGCGACATTCTTTGACTAACTTATAGTCCGGATAGTTGAACAGGGTACTTGGAGGATACGGTCCTTGAGAACTTGGTTGTGCATGCTGTGCACACTTACGTTAAGTAGTATTTCACAATGGAATACAAAACTCTTAATAAGTGATACCGCGAAACTTGAACGTCTCGCATCGAAAGACCTACACGGATTCAAACGGTGTGTCACTCACAGCTAATGTGAACCGGAAGAGAAATCGTAGATGGTTTATCTCGAAACCCAACAAACTCGACATTTTCTCAGAGATATCAAACAAAGAGAGATGACTGTTATAACCTACAGCGCATCACTGATGAGATCTCAGAGGGTGACTAGTGGTTACTTCACAAATGTCATGACGTAGATCAACTTGATGCTCACCTTCCGGATTCTGAAACCGCCAGCGATGTAAAGCTTATCCTCCACGCGACACACTTGGTGGCCGTCCGTTTCAAGTATCGCGTACGGGAAAAGAATAAGCGAAACACTTTAGCATGCATCAGGGTTGGAGCTAGTATGGGTCGCAGGTGCTAAACACTCGAATGTTCGGAGAGGCATGAAAAAAACGTACCCCAGATCCGCTGTGAGGAATAGAGCGCAAAACAAATACGCATCAAAAACAAAAGTTTTAAATGCGTACAATAGATCACTGGCGTCGGGGTGTTTTACTTGAATATTTCGCCCAATGATGTGAATGACCTTCATGATATAATTGCAAATAACATTTCTTTTCTTTCGCATCAACAATGTTAATAGAACAGGCTTCGTACAGAAGTCCATTTCTTGAAATAAAACAGTGGAATGAAAATATAACCGGTACTCAACAGAGCAAGGTGTCAATAGAGTCTGCATCTTAACTAAACCATTAGTCGACTTGTCGCTAATGAAAATATGTTGTATTCCAAGTGGCTGATCATTTAGCTGAGTAGAAACTAATAAAAACAATTTTAGTTTCCAAACCAAAGCCTTTGTGTTAATCCCTTTGCCATTCTAAAGCTGGAGCTTTGCTTAGAAATTTTGCTTATCTCCATAAGTCCCGCGTCCTTAACAGCAGGTTTTCTTGATCTGGACTGCGATGATATTGCGAGTTCTCGAGGTTTTCTTCCTATCATACATGCCACGCACACGACACACTGGTTCTCTTAAATTATCTATACCCCTTCAGTCCGACATCATTAATTTTCCATTCACTTTTCTCAGGACGTTATCAACAAGAACATAAATAAAGATCGTTTTCAAATATTTTACGAATGTCGAAGCATTTTTTCCACGTCTTGTTTGCGTTCTCAATACGTTGATCGTTCATATTGCAGAACAGTCAGGATATCCACAAATTTGAGTAATCTCTTTCACGCTTTCATTGCAACACTCCGACATCTGACATTCCATGTTGGCAGCACTATGTCTCTTGTATATTAATTTGTGCTCTGGCAAGGCTAGGTGACCATTAGTTCTCAAGATGTCGAGTTCCTGAGAATAATTTTCTCATAAAAATAACTTACCAAAGCGCTCAAATACGCTCTCATTCGTGAATGGATAGGATTGGATATCGAGCTCGTTATTCAGGCAACTTTCTTTGACGCACTATGTACCCATTAACTGACTTCTATAGGCACCAAGTAAGTAAACTCGGTACAATATATGGGAATTGTAATCCTGTTGTATTGAAACATTTCATCTCCAAGAAAGCACTAGAAAAACTATCTCTACTCACCCATAAAGACTTTCATTCCGATTTTTCGTTTACTTTGTTTAAACTCTTTTTCGTCACGACTCTCATATGCCGGTTTTGCTTTTATAAGCCGGTACTGAGAAAAAACACTGAAACTATATTAGAACACTGACGGGGTGTTTAAACCATGAATGCTGGTATTATTTTAGACATTTTGGTATTTATTTCTTTAAGCGCGAATTTTACACATTATATTTCTGAAATATTATGACTACTCATGGTTTTATATAACTAGAGATATTACGTTCACATTTACTGTTGTTGCTTGGGGATGCTCTGCCGGGTATTAAAAAGTGCATGGCAGGAATATTACTGTTATACAACCTGCATCTTAATGCGTTAGACTGGAGTAACGCAATCGAGGTGGTAAAACAACTTTAAAAAAATTCCATGCCTTGCGAAAGCCTAATAGCACCGGAAGACCAGCAACCCAACTAGATAGTTTGGAACACGGTAGAAAAAAGCTCACCTACGATGTACACGCCAATACCGAATGGAATGACAGCTCGAATAGACCTCACGCGGATATTCAAGTCAGGCACGAAGACACTGAGTTTCCTCCAGTGCAGCTTTCCAGGACACTTTCTGTAACACAGCAAAACGTAATTGAGTTTTTCTAGTTACTTACAACTCAACGAAATGGGTTTTCTCCCATGTAATGTTTTCGACGCATATCCGAAGCATGCACGGTTATTAATGAAGATACTTGCTTGGAAATGAGCATGTTTTCTCCTTCAGAGTATGATTCGATTGGCTATTTAAAAAAATTAGCTTCGTGTTCTTGAAAGAAACAGGACCCTTTAATTTCAAACTAAAATTAATTATTCGACTTTTGTGGATTGTATGAAACAAAATTTCGATTTGCCTCCGATTGGTAAAAGCGTTAATTAGCACAAAAGTGGAGACGCAAAAACCTTTGAATTCAGTTGAAGGAATGCATTCTTGTTTTATATTAAAAAAATTTAGAATATTTTCCCGTAAGTCTCAAGAAGTTGAAAATAGAACTATCAGAATTGATAGTAGTTTGAAACCCACTTGTGCTGAGATATTCACGTCTCATTAAAGAACAAAAATACTCACAAGCAAACTTCACCCGTTTTAAAGGCAAGTGAATTCTCGAAATTACTTTACTATGGACTGAAAAATACTACAATGATGCGAAGAACATCAAAATCAACATAATGAATTCTAAAAGGTGAACACAATCAAATGCAGAACTTCAAAGTGTGTTCTAATGTGTAATGTTCATTTGATCTCCCTATCTGCTACATAAAATGTCAGCTGTCTCAAAATTTCTAGTGTAAGGCTACCGATGTTCTCTGTACCTCCAGCTATGTTTCATGTCTGTCAAAAATAAATGAATCGGTCAGGAGTGATAAAGTATTCCAAATCATCTTACAACGCTCTTTTGAAAACCAAAACCATCTCGTCCAAATGGGACAGCATAGGACGCTCTAAAGATGCCAGATGTTGACGCTATGAAAAATTCTTTCTGTTATAATTTTCATACGTCATCATTTGCTTCTTTTTCGTAGGAAAATTTGTAAAATACTATTAGCAACTCAATTAAACAATTATCAGTCTTCAGTTGAAAATAACAATTTAACAAATAATCATCAAACGACATTGGTTGCTCGTGGGGGTCAATTATTGCTGTTACAATACGGGCTCGGTGCGATGAACGCCACGGTAGACATGGTGAACGCCACGGTAGACATGGTGAAAGCCACGGTAGACATGGTGAACGCCACGGGAAACATGGTGAACGCCACGGTAGACATGGTGAACGCTTTACCTTCACGAGAGGGAGTCCGGCGCGCGTGAGACGGCAGCGATTGGCGGAGGTTGCGCTACCATGCGGGTTGCGCCCGCGCTTCAAGCATAGCAAGGAACTTTCTCGACAAAATCCTTTTGTCGTCACTGAACATTGAATCTAAGTGACGGGTGAACGTACTTATAGTTCCTATTCCATTCACCAACCAGGAGCCCACGAGACCAGCTTAGTGCCATCATTTACCTGTGCTCACATGAGCCCTATTCATTCCACCCTGTTCACGTGTAGGAAATAGCATTTCATCCCTTGTCTCGAAGTTGACTCTGTGGGAATACGAGGTAGGCGCCGGCTCTCTTTACGACGATGTAATAAAAGGTATTGCCGTGTCTACAAGTATTAGCCTCGCATCGGAGATGGTCGACGGCGTTCACATAAAGAACGCATCGTAATAAGCCATGAAGATGTCGCAGCGCTCGTAACACCGGCCATGTAAATGGTCAGGGTTGTAAAACAGGCCAGAAATTAAATTATAAAATGATCGCCGGCTCAGCGCCAAGCTGAAGACCGAGCCTGAGAACCACGGTCGAATTTATCATGGCCGAGGCCTGGCTAGGGAAAAGCTCCTCCCCCAAAACCTATTCCCCATTTGATCAACAACCCCCTCTCCCTTTGTGTGAGCACTGTTCACGACGGCGTAATACGATCTCTTTAGGGTCACTCTCGGAGAGAACGCGAAGGCAGGTGGTAAGCGCCTAGATTTTCGTTACAGCTAGGCGGTCAGTTCCTGAAAGGGACTCGTCGGATTTTGTGATCAGGACTTTGGAGTGGCCAGTTCGAAGCAAGATCGAAAGAGTCGGAATTGTCGAACGTTGAGTAAGACTCCAATTTGTCTGTTATCTGTTGTTTTATCTTTAGTCAACTTGTCAATAATCGACCGTTCAAATATTAAGTGGTTTCGTTTTCATGGTCGTGCTCGAGTGTAAGTAAAAACACTCAGTGGGTTTGCTATCGGGAGCGAGTCTTGGCTGTATATACACAGTCTGTTGTTTTTGTCATCGGAGGAATAAATTAAAGGACGGTCGAATTTGCTAGTCATTGAGGACGGGTACATGTTGTCCTGTTTCGAAGTGTGTGGTCGTAAAAGTCACTTCCTCGCGTGCTCCCGCCATTCCGTTGTGCCTCCCATTAAAGGATCGAAATCTTCACGACCATTGTTTTCCCTCTCGCATCACTAGTAAGCTCGCACACAAAGAGAAACACGTGCCAAGAAGCTCGGCTTGATATTGAAACTTCCACGCTACCTAATAAAAAATAAATTTAAATATTAATTCCCAAGCGTAAGCTCGGTGGCGGCAGCGGTTTCGCTACTATATATTAACCATTAACGTAATATTCAGATTATCTTGCAATCTGAAAGAAAATTGAAGCCCAATAAAGTAACGGTAAAGTAAAGAGAAAAGTAGTAGAACGTACACACGCGTATAATTACCTTTAACAATAGAGTTATCTTTCTTTTGGTATGTTTATCTTTAATATCGTAGGTTATCTTCGAATCGCTAGGTAAACTAATTATGGAATTTCTTACTTTCATGCAGTATCCTCTCGATGTGGTTCAGACTGTTTCACTTTCCTCTCAGGGATGGAGCAATAAATTTCCCCTGACATTGTTGAAATTGATAATAACACTCACGCTATTTGACGCATTGCAGCTTTGAAGGCTACAACGTATAAAAAATCATATCATAGGACAATTTTAGTCTGAACTACTGCTGACTTATTTATCTTGGGAATGATTTACGGATTGTTGCAGTGATAAGAAAAGATTACCATGACTAAGATAAAACATAATGGTGAGAGCACGAACAGAGCATACCGCATTGCATATATTCTAAACATATCACGAAAAAAATCTCTCAAGATCAAGGTATCTCAAGCAGAATAGGTTCATAACATCCGGTGCCGGAACGGAATACAATGCAAATAGGTCGATAACATTGAAGCAACAATGAAAATCATTATTATCCCTAGTAACAAAGTCTACAGTATTTGTTAGTCACTACCTGAGCAGGTGCCGACAACTTACATATAGAGCGAGAAGAGGTAGAAAAGAAGACAATGGTCTCCCACAGTGAAGAAGCAGTTTCCTTGTCTCTCCATCGGCTGCACAGGCGCGTCGAACAGCCTGGCGTGTTTGAAGTTCGTGCTCTCGCTGAACTCAATCCTTTGGTCAAACTGTCAAATAATTAAGTAATTAAATAGTGATACACACAATAAGAGAGCAAGTTGAACGCAATAATCGAAATGGCACAATTTTGAATGTATATGTTTTCGAACTTTATTGTTTACGATCGACTGTCTCGAACCGAGAAGATATTCTGTGATATAAGTATATCTCAGCAGAGAAAGTGTGGAAAAACAGTATTCCTCACTTCATTTTCATAGTAAGTATTTTTTTCAGTTGTTGAAATCTCAAATCATCTTGATACAGATCTATGATATGTCATATTTCATCAGTACTTATTGGGGCAGACATAGTGAAACGATATAACATTTGCACTGTATTGGAGAGAGTGGAAACGAAAATCCATTGCCATTGACCAGGTTTTATTTAGAATACGCCTAAAAAACGAGGTAAAATTCGGGCACTGAAGTCATGCGTGACGTGAGGGCTTTCCAGTGCTCTCGGCGATTTGTGCCTCCTCACTTACACCAGAGATCCACACTATTTTTAGGAGATAAGTTGAGAGAATCCCGCCAGCTCACTTTGGAGCTTGTAAATTCTATCGGTTTGATACGAAACCTAATAAATCGTCTAGTGAAGTGGTAAGTTTCAGAGAAAAAATAGATCTGGAAAAAAACAAGGTCAACAATATCCTACTTCCATTTGGCAAAGTTATAGAACCTTCATCACTCATCGCCAAGAGTTCTTAACAAATTTCCTGTGAAGAGACAAGTTGAAGGACCTAGTCCATTTGAATTAGCAGTATATTATTCACTATGCTCACCTGCTGACATTCTTCTGATTCAGCCTTGGTTAGCCTCTTGAATTTCTTCAGTATTGGAAGCTGACGACCTTTTTTGCGATTGGCTTTATACACTTCGTTGTTATATGGGTTGTTAATACGGAGGTACGGCGCTTTGCAGGCACTGAATAAAAATAGCTCATTTTTTTGTTGTGAATCAATAAAACGTTCAACTTCTCTGGCATGTGTGTGAAAGCGCTTTGAGGTAGATTTCATTATGGAATACGGATGGGGGGTACCAATCTGAATTCGTTGTAAGGCTCTTCTCAGTCTTGACTGAACAATTCCGCCTAGCTCTGAGGCATGTTCACTATACGCAAGGCAAGCTCAGAGGCATTGCCGGAGCTTCACACGCCCCTTCGATGGTCGTCAATAAAGAGACTTCATCCACAACCCCGCTCGACCAATCGTTACACGCGTTGAGCGAAAGCCCCCTGGATGCCAGCCAACACATCGTGAATAATGATCCTCGGGGTAAAGGCTGAGTTCTGAAAGGCAGAAAATTGAAATTTATTTATAAATGTTTGCACACCCGAAACAGTCCAAATAACAGCCCAAATTTCATTTTAAAACATGTTCCTAAAACCGATAAATGGATAACCTTCCTTCAGAGTTTTTTTAGCCGTAGTATGATATTTAAGCGATATGAATAATGAAAAAGTTGTATAAGCCGTTGTAAGTATTGTAACGAAATTTTTGAATAGAAAATAAGAATAAGAACTTCTTTCGGAACGAAAAAAATGAAGAAGTTACGATAGTTTCAATAACATGTTACTATGTATCAGTCACAAAAACACTCTAATTCCGGTCTAGTCAATTTAAATCTTGTCGCTAAAACTGTGATTTCGATATTTTCAAAAATGAGTGTGCACTTACATCAATCTACGTTCCAGCTGTCCTTCTGTGTGCCCAGTCATCCTTAATAGATTCAAAGCTGAGACGGTACATATCTCTCGTTCTTATGCTCATACAATTCACCCATAATTAATTCACATTCTCCTAACGAACCTCTCGCACTGAGTCCGACTCTAGTATGCGTTCCATGGTACAGTTCACCAAGTGACTGCACCACGACAACACCTGGCTGGATGAGACCACACCTGGCTGGATGAGACCACACCTGCCTGGATGAGACCACACCTGGCTGGATGAGACCACACCTGGCTGGATGAGACCACACCTGCCTGGATGAGACCACACCTGGCTGGATGAGACAACACCTGGCTGGATGAGACCACACCTGCCTGGATGAGACCACACCTGCCTGGATGAGACCACACCTGCCTGGATGAGACCACACCTGGCTGGATGAGACCACACCTGCCTGGATGAGACCACACCTGCCTGGATGAGACCACACCTGGCTGGATGAGACCACACCTGGCTGAATGAGACCACACCTGGCTGGATGAGACCACACCTGGCTCGATGAGACCACACCTGCCTGGATGAGACCACACCTGCCTGGATGAGACCACACCTGGCTGGATGAGACCACACCTGGCTGGATGAGACCACACCTGCCTGGATGAGACCACACCTGGCTGGATGAGACCACACCTGGCTGGATGAGACCACACCTGCCTGGATGAGACCACACCTGGCTCGATGAGACCACACCTGCCTGGATGAGACCACACCTGCCTGGATGAGACCACACCTGGCTGGATGAGACCACACCTGCCTGGATGAGACCACACCTGGCTGGATGAGACCACACCTGGCTGGATGAGACCACACCTGGCTGGATGAGACCACACCTGGCTCGATGAGACCACACCTGCCTGGATGAGACCACACCTGCCTGGATGAGACCACACCTGGCTGGATGAGACCACACCTGGCTGAATGAGACCACACCTGGCTGGATGAGACCACACCTGGCTAAATGAGACCACACCTGGCTGGATGAGACAACACATGGCGGTATGAGACCACACCTGGCTCGATGAGACAACACATGGCTGAATGAGACTACACTTGGCTGAATGAGACCACACCTGGCTGAATGAGACCACACCTGGCTGGATGAGACCACACCTGGCTGGATGAGACCACACCTGGCTGGATGAGACCACACCTGGCTGAATGAGACCACACCTGGCTGGATGAGACCACACCTGGCTGGATGAGACCACACCTGGCTGGATGAGACCACACCTGGCTGGATGAGACCACACCTGGCTGGATGAGACCACACCTGGCTGGATGAGACCACACCTGGCTGGATGAGACCACACTTGGCTGAATGAGACCACACCTGGCTGGATGAGACAACACATGGCTGAATGAGACCACACCTGGCTGGATGAGACCACACCTGGCTGGATGAGACCACACCTGGCTGGATGAGACAACACCTGGCTGAATGAGACCACACCTGGCTGAATGAGATCACACCTGGCTGGATGAGACCACACCTGGCTGGATGAGACCACACCTGGCTGGATGAGACCACACCTGGCTGGATGAGACAACACCTGGCTGAATGAGACCACACCTGGCTGGATGAGACCACACCTGGCTGGATGAGACCACACCTGGCTGGATGAGACCACACCTGGCTGGATGAGACCACACCTGGCTGGATGAGACCACACCTGGCTGGATGAGACCACACCTGGCTGGATGAGACAACACCTGGCTGGATGAGACCACACCTGGCTGAATGAGATCACACCTGGCTGGATGAGACCACACCTGGCTGGATGAGACCACACCTGGCTGGATGAGACCACACCTGACTGGATGAGATCACACCTGGCTGGATGAGACAACACCTGGCTGGATGAGACCACACCTGGCTGAATGAGATCACACCTGGCTGGATGAGACCACACCTGGCTGGATGAGACCACACCTGGCTGGATGAGACCACACCTGGCAGGATGAGACCACACCTGGCTGGATGAGACAACACCTGGCTGGATGAGACCACACCTGGCAGGATGAGACCACACCTGGCTGGATGAGACAACACCTGGCTGGATGAGACCACACCTGGCTGGATGAGACAACACTTGGCTGGATGAGACCACACCTGGCTGGATGAGACAACTTACAGGGGAATATTCCTCCACTTCTTGGACCGCCAGTTGTAGTTGCGGACGCTCCCGAAGCCGGCCATTTTTGTATTATCATTGCCCGTCACCACGAAAATATCCTCGCCTGCAACAGTTACTACAAGTTTTTACGCGGTCATACGAATTCATAAAAATAATGAAGAGATTTCAAAGCTGTAGCTTTAAGAACTTTTACGGCAACCAAATTTTGAAGGCCATTAAGTTACTTATTAGCTTGATCCTTGTAAAAATTTACGGTCATACTTTCACATTGAATTTCTTAACCTTGTTCAAAAATTGGCAGTTCCATGGAAAAAACTTGACGCAACGCATCATGGCGTGTCATATATATGAAACATTTATTTTCGAAAGTGTGCACAAATTTCCGTGAATGAATAACAAATAAATTTCAGCTTTCTTTACTCTGGAAGGTGTGATATACATGACCTAGGTGGGTAGGACGATAAATAGGTGCAGCGTGTAATTTCCCTAAAGTTATACATTTTGTGGCTTGTTTAGTCAGTCTGTCTGCTACCAACTGCAACTCTGAAAACTGGATACCTGAACGCTGCGTCATTGCTAAGACTCATTTCCTTCAATGTAGTGTTTTACGTTGATTGAAATACATATGAAGGTTATCCCAACTTTAATGCAGAGGAATCATAAGGAGGACAGACGAGCATTTAACCAGTTAAATGAAAACAATTCTTCACGAATAAATTATGCCTTTCATTTGAAAAAAATCTTAACATTTTGTGACGGAGAGAACAAAGAGATGGACGCTGTTCAATCAAATTAACGATTATGAGACCTGAGCTTCACGAAACCGGAATTCAGTCGGAATCAATAAGCTCATAAGATCACTATGACCAGTCAGTCGTCAGTACTACGGTAATACTAACCATAAGCGCAGATATTGCAGGGGTTAGAGGTCTTCAATTCACGCAGTTCAACTTCGAGGTGCTGAGCCTTATCGTTTAAGGATATTATAGAGACACAGCTTTCACCGGAGCGTCTGGAAGACTGGAAACCAGAAAATCAAATGATGCTCATCAGCAGCGCAGGAATGTGTTTAAGCACATTTGTGCAGAAATTGCCTCAGACATATCTCAAAATGTCCAAACCCACAAAATTTCATACTATTATGAATTATAGGAATATAATTCTAAACGATAAAGTCTGAGCTCATATGGCCGGGGTATAGCACGCTACATGGATAATTTTAGCAACCAATCTTACGACTTACCATATGTTTTGCATTCGCTACGAAGCAAGCTTTCCAGGGAGTTTTCTTCTGTTTTTTGTACATGTAGGCGAAGGCATTGTCGTCCTCAAAGTGCTTCTTTATAGCGTAAAGATCCTTGCGTGTCAGAGGAAGTTTCAATTTGGAGGAAAATTCTTCTAAAATCCCTCTAACATTTTCTAAGCTTGAGTAATATGAATTTGGAGATTGCGTTTCTCCCTCAGGAGAGCTCATTTCACTCCGAGAACATTCATCAGAACTCTCGTCAACAACGGTAGGCAATATCGCTCTACGCACAAACCCTTCTGGTGAGTCCTTCGTAACTCGGGCTTCAATAGACTCGAGTAAAGCAAAAACGAGTCGAGAAGTCATGGCTTTGGATTGTTCGAGGATATTATGGCATTGTGATTTGCTGTTGCTGGAGTCCTTTTCTGCAGTGGTACCAACGCAACCGCCACCTCCATCTGAGAAACTTCTGTCTTCTTTAGCTTTTCTAGACTTCGTATGCGTGTCGGCGTACAACATATCGTGTTGATGCCGCACGTAGGTATCAATTAGAATTAAAGCCAGGACACCGCCCGTTGGATCCACTATGTTGGGGTTGCGTAAAATCCAAAACAATTCAGCTTCAGATAGATCACACAAAACTTCCTTTGGCCAGCAGTGTTCAAAGAATTTCCATTGGAAAATACTCCAGATTTGCTCCACAAATTTATATGACATGCGGCTAGGTGAATAAAAAAACTTCATATCCAGAATACAATTCCCTGGAACGAATTTTGAGGTGACGAAAGACCAAAATGTTGGTTCGAGGTGTTTATCTGCAATGATGTACAATTCAGAAATTATTCGTGAGAAATATTTTCAAATGTTGGTGAGTCATTTTTTAAATACACAGAAATATTTTCAAGTAAAATATATACTAATCTAGTTACAAAAATATAAGATCAGTGTGTGCTACTCAAAGCAGAACATCTTTTTTATGGAATGAAGTAAATTAAATATTTGGATATGAAGAAAATGTTCATTTTTTAGCATTTAAGTGAAGGAGTAATCTATGGAACTAAAAATACGATAAACATGATAGCAGTAACACATACATACATAACCAATTACTAAACACATAATACAAATCTAATATATCCCATTTCTACATCACTTTAGTAAATAGGCGGTGAAAAAAATTCAGACACTTTTATTCTATATGTAAAATTCCCTAATTTTTGTACTTATACAAAAATCCTTGCCTATAAACCTTTCTAGAATCAACTAGAAAATAATGAGAGGCTACGTTAGGTTATAAGAGCAACTGCTCGTCATTGTTGCCCAAAGCTTCGATGTGATAGCATAGCAAAAACCCTAAGCAAAAGGAGTCGTAGGAATGCACGAAATGTGAAGAATTTCGGATGAAAGGAGGCGGTGAAAAGTTAGACTGCGTACACCCCAACAGCGAAACACGATGAAAGTAACGTTATGATCTGTGAGTGCTTTTTTTAATATAGAAGGAAAACTATAAATATTTTATGGAGGAATAAATCGTACCAAATGCAGACAGATTTTGGATACTTTGCAACAGTCAGCAGAGAAGATGGGATTTCTAAATGAATGGTGGGTTCAATATGATGATAATCCAAAACACTCAGCTAAAGCAGCACATAAATGATTTGTGGACAAAGTTATTAACATTTTAAAATGGCCAAGCCAATCGCCAGACCGAAACCAGACAGCCTTCTAACTTTGAAGAATTGAAGATTTTCACCGAAGAGAAGTGAAACAATTTTTTTTAAGTGTTGTCAGGACCTAATTAAAAGCTAAAAAAAACGTTGAAGGGCAGTAATTGCAGCTTGAAGAGGTTCGACTAAATATCAAGCGTTACTTCTGCAACAGTGTGAATATTTTTTTCAACTATTTGCTAAATAGCGTGCAAGTTGTTTTCATTCGATACATGTCATGTTTCAGTTGATGGAATATGTTTGCATGAGTTATTGCTATCATATTATTAGTCCCATAGGTTACGACGTGACGTTTATGACGTGACGTTTTGGAGACGTGACGTTGACGTGACGTTTTGGAGTTTTTGGTTTTGACGTGACGTTTATGGAGGCGAGGTGTCCTACGAGGAGTGCGGGAGCGAAGACCTTCACGGCGTAGTGACCTGCTGATCGTGTGTTTGCTGGCTTCAATCCCAGATGCGTTAAGATCATCCTTCAATTATTTACGAGTAGTTTGAAGCCTCTGTAATACTGTTCCAACCAATTTTCGAGCAGCAAGGTCGTTAATTTTCCGCGGGAAGCCAGTTCGAGGTTTGCTGAGAATTGTACGCCGGCATTTCCACTTACGTATTATGGTTCCAACAGAGACTTTAGGAACACACAGCTGTGCACAAATCTTCCGATATCCCAAATCTTCATTACGGAGCTCCACAAAACGTTCGCGAAGGTCTTGGCTGTTGTCCTTATTCATACCCATAGTTACGACCTTTCAGAACGTTAGCAGCTGTACCAATGAAACGTTATTGGCGGTGAATGCTGACTAAAACTCCGTTGCCAAATTTTAGAATATATTAGAGCATTTTGAAAAAATCCTACAATGATTTCATTGTAAAATATCGAGAAAAAAGTTGGGTATTTTTAACTTTTGTTTACGTATTTATTACATATGTTCCTTTATATTTTTTCAATTGAATATTTGTTGGTTTTAGAGACATTATTAAATTTTTAATATTGTTAATTTCATATTCTCCAATTTTCGTAATTGTACATGGTTTAGAAATGTAAAATCTGGCGCTTTAATGAATGTGTTGTATTATTTGTCCCTACTGTATAGGTTACTCTCATTTACATTTACTTAGGTACTGCTACACATAATGTATATAAGGTGATTGGAAAACCCCATAGATTTGGTTGATATCATTAACGTATAAAATTTCATTGTAAATAATGGGAAATAATTCCAACAACAGAAAAACAAACAGTCATTTGTGTTCGTCATAGTGAATGTACGCATGGGCAACTGCAGAGAGATTTCCCTCGCAAGTTGGGGAGTTGTTGCCCACCAGACCAACTCCCAAGACCTTGGGTAACTAACTCAAGCAAACTGATAGTGTTAAAGAATATCAACGTCTTGGAGGCCTCCAGTAATCTAAACCACTGTACAAGGGGTAGATGAAATCTAACGAGGTTCCATGGCATCTTGTAAGGGATTAAGTAGGAAGTGCGGGCTTTAATTCGTACATAGGGTTTTCCGGTAATGAATGCAACAGTGCGAATTAGAAACTAGTATCATTAACTCAAAGGAAGAGATATTGTTCAAGAATAACCACATTTCGTTAATCCGTACATCACACCAACGTCACTAGCTCGACGTGTTAAAGGCTTTGTCGTTGGTTCAATTGAATTTTGGTTACAATGCTATCAGAGTTACAAAAGACAGATGACATTATACAAACTTTCTCGAGCGTATTTCTTGCTCATTAGCCGTGTTAATGTAAACAATCGTGACAGTGAAATGTCAGTAGTGTTGTAAGACTTGAAAAAGACATGAAAACTACGTTGTAGTTGTAGGACTTGAAAAAGATATTTTTATCGAAGATCATTTTAGCGAGATGTAGAAGTCTAAAAAGAAAAGCAAAGGGAATCAAGGGGCAGACCTCATCTCAAAATATTTTTCTGAAAAGTTTTTTTTTTTTTAAATGACCCGTTGGTAGTCACTGAGGAAACCTCGGCTTAGTGAATTTACAAGGTGCTTTGAGTTGATATTTATCTAGCCTTATCCGCGA